>CM066581.1:5045000-8002500 GCA_033816785.1 Picus viridis
CCATTCAAGCAGGCTACACTAACCTTTTACTTGTCAGAAAGAATACAGCTGCTCTTTAGAAAAAGATACCGGAATCTTATTTAGCAATGTTACTTTGAGATGCTGGAAAAACAATTGTCAAAATCAGAAGCAGTAATGGCTACACTGTAAGATAGAGTGACTTAGTTATATTGCATTTAAGAGAAATCCATTAGATGAAACCAAGAAAAAGCTATCTGTTGAGTAGAATAATATAATATTTACATCATACACTAAGAATGCCACCTTGCTAACTTACTCAGCACTAAAATAAAATGTTGGAAAACATCTCTACTCTTAGTAGGAATGCTCTTTTATTTCCTAGTCTGAACTTCTTATGAAATTCTATTATACTTTAGGGGATTTAAAAAAAAAAAAGGAATTTTGTCTGAAAAAAATACCTTGTTAACAGAAACAGAAGCTTTCACTTTTGTGCATGGATACTGGCATAAATGTCAATATTTTGCAGTCAGATCACTGAGTTTACTGAACTTTTTTTTTAAAGTGAAGTATAAAATATCTCTGGTTATCAGAAATGTTGAATAATCTTCTTACAGATTTCTGGAGCACATTTTTTAGCTCATCAAAATTACTGGAGTCATATTTTCTATCAATGTCAAGCATAATAACTTGTATTCAGCCTAGCTGTATGTGCAAAGTTCTTACATATATTTGGTTGTAAGGAGGTTTTCAGTAATTAAGTCTCTTTTTTTTGTGCTAACCAGCTGTATCCTGACTGGAAAAAGGCTGGACGTCCAGAGCACAACACAAAAGAGCCATCATAACGAGCACAGGCGTCCTAATGATGAGCACATTTCTTGTGGCCCTGAGCTATCCAACTAGAAGATGCTGATGTCAGGAATGATCTTAAATGCTGGGATACTCAGGGAGGTGGTGGAGACCCCATCTCTGGAGACATTCAAGATCAGACCTGACCTGGTTGGGGATACCTCCGCTCACTGCAGCAGAGGTTGGACTAGATGACCTTTAAAGGTCCTTTCCAACCCAATGCATTCTACAGTTCTCTTCTGTTCTACTCTACAATTCTAAATTGGACAGACCCCAGTCTGGAAGATAGGGGAAAGTAAGTTCATTAAGTTATTATACATCCAGGAATTAAAACTGTATATTGCATTCACAGAGCAGATTTCAAACTCAGAGCGTTTGTGGAGGATTTATGCCTCACGGTAGATCACACTTTCCCAGAGGCAGCTAAAAACATTATGAGAAGCTGAAGTAGAGAGCAGTATGATGTCATTGGCATGACTGGAATATTGTTTTACTGTTAGAGTTCTGGCTTCCTAGAAAATGTTTATTGAAAAAAATTAGGGAGGTCACAAAACAATAAAGGACTGGGAAAATCTATTTTGCTGTTAAGTTCAGTCACACATACAGTCTATTTTGTTTGAAACTTGAGAGCTGATGAAGGGTTGGATGCATTACCTACACTGGGAATTGTTTGTGCTATCAGACAATTCTTTGCTCTGGAAGTAAAAGGCAGATTTAGTGCCTGGAAGCTGAAGTCCAGCCTAGCAGTAGGATACAGGCTCTGCTACTGGAGTGATTAGCCATTAATCAAAAAATACCAAATGAAGTACTGAGTTTATTAGTTTATTAGGGGGGAAAAAGTATAAATCAATAGTTCTTCTACAAGATATGATCAAATTCAAACACCTTCTGCATGTGATGCAGCAGTTCCTGAAAAAGATTCTTTCTAACAGTCAGACTGTGATTATAAAGGTTCCTTCAATCCTAAAATTCCTAAATAAAAGTCACCAGTCCAACAGTATTAATTGAACACTCTAAAATTGGATGTCTGCAAATAAGTGGACATTTTACTGTAGCTCAGGAGAGAAAAAAAGGAAGGGCTCAACAGTTTTCAGATAAAAATGTCTTGGTAACACATTTGCTTCTAGAATGTCAGATGTCATACAAAAGCAAGGCATGATGTAAAAAGAAGCTGTCTTGGGAAAGTGGGATTCAAAGAGCCACTGAAAATGTAGAAAAATGAAATGACATTAAAATGCATGTAAATGGGTGGAGAAAGCATTACAGTGAAAAATGCACTCATGCTTCCAAATAGGCTGTGGTTTCCCTACTGTGAAAATGCAGTTTTAGGCCATCCAGTACTTCAAGAAAGGGAAGTGATTGAATTTAAAGTTGGTTAGTTTAAGGCATTCCATCAAGTGTTTAACATTAATGATAGCCCAAAGCTCTTCTTTTACTTTACCTATGGTAAAATAGAGAAAGACTATAAAATAAATTCATTGGTTTTTTTTTTATTGTTATTATTCAATGGCAGCAATGAGTTATTATTACAGACTGAAATATCACTCTTCTAATTAAAGTTTGGTGGGGCTGAGGGTGTAATTGCTTCATCGTTATGGTTCAGAAACAACAGGATTGATTCTGAATGCTTCCCTCAATATCAACAGGAACATTTCAAAAGCTCAGGCTTTTTCCAAAGCAGAGAAAGGACAAAATTAGCTAACTTTGTTTCAATGTGAATGCAACTTTACATGCAAACAATGAACTTAATTTTACCCCAGTTAGGTAAAGAGCAACTCTACCAAAATCAATAAGTTTCAGTTGTAAAAAACCTGTACAAGAAGAAACTGAGATTAGGAATTCCAAGTTTATCTGTACAAAAAAGAAGAAAAGAAAAGGAAGAAGAAAAAAGTTTACTACAGAGAGCAGAAAACTTCTTGAGCTTTGGACACTTTCTCTGCTGTTCATAGATATCAAAGAGTTGAAGTGCCACTCCTCAGAAAACACATTGCTTCTCAAGATCAACTGTACTAATAGCTCAGAAGCATATGCTCTCTTACTGTGGAGCACATCTAAACTGGACCAAGTCTTAAAGTAATGACCCTATCATGTTTAATTCTGCTGATATTATAGCAATGGTATTAATCATGATAAACTCATTTAGTATTAATGTGGTTGACATAAAATGCTTATACAGATGCTCTAAATTAATCAGCTTGACCTTAATTTTAAAGGGTAACCCATAAATACCTAGTGTAGAAACCTGACTTGGAGCAGAAGGCAGGCTGTGAGCATGATCCTTGAGCATGAAGTTCAGTCCTTCAAAATTTCCTTATCACTCCTTGACCATGATTTTCTTGCATAAATGCAAGACTGATCAGGTCTGTTGATTATATATGAATAATGGGGACTGTTAATATACATTTTGTAGATCTTCTGTGTCTGTGGATCTTCTTAAGCTCTTTAATGTTTCATATAATTGAAGGATTACAATCTTTTTGACAGTAATAACGTTTATGCATCAGCACAGAAATGTTGCATTAAGACTTTCTGATATAAAAGGAAAACAAACATATGCCTTAACAGCAAGTTTAAACATTAAAAAAAAATCCATACTTTGTATAGTCTGTACCTCTGCCCTAGACAATCCCTCCGTGAAATTCTGTGGTAAGACATAACATTGTCAGAAGATGTTCAAACATAGTTATTCTTTCAAATGGCAGTGGAGATTTTCCCAGCAAATGAGTTTTTGAGATATAGAATAGAATAGAATAGAATAGAATAGAATAGAATAGAATAGAATAGAATAGAATAGAATAGAATAGACCAGATTGGAAGAGACTTTCAAGATCATTGTGTCTAACCTATCATCCAACACTATCTAATCAACTAAACCATGGCACCAAGCACCCCATCAATTCTCCTCCTAAGTATTGTGAGTCTGGGATCACTGAAATCAGTAACTTTCATCTAAATTTTTATTTCTAATTAGAAGCTTATCATAAATCAAAATTAAGAGATATTTTAATTACCACCTGACATTCTTTTCCAAGGTGCTATCACGTCGAGGATAGTCTCATTCCTTATTTTCCCTTCTCTCTTTCTTAACTAGGAACCTTCTACTAGAACTCTTTTTATGGAAGAAATATTTAATAATACACATCTCAAGAGCTGGCTGACAACTTAAAATGTGTGTTCTTTGGCTACAGTCAAGGAAGGAATTACTTCTTGCCACAGCATTGATATGAAGTTTGTTTTAAACCCAGAAAGATTCTCTTAGACTCATGAAAAATGGTATTAAAATTTATTGTTAGATATTGCTGATTGTGATTGAAAATCACTTCATTAAATTACAGTACAGAGAGATGAAGGACATCTTGCAGCAACTAAAATGGTTGCAAATTTAATTAAAACATTAAATTATTGTTGAAATAAAGGTCATAATCATAAAATGTAATTGAAGGGAGTACATTAGCATGTACCCTAAGGTATCCTTTCTATTTCAAAATATATATTACATATTTGACATTTAAGGAGGAAATAGGTACCATTTTATCTGGATGGATGAACTACGATGGTGAGAATTGTTCTACATAATACAATTTAAGAGCCCAATTCTTCAAAAAATCATTTGCTCCTTGCATAGGTGCAACACACTATTTTTGTGTCTCTGACTGAGAAAATTCACCTTCTTATTTATCGAACACCATGGACCTGCACAGAGAGGAGGACACTGAGTCATATACCAAGCCTTTATCTCTATGGAAAAAGTATAACTTATACCGCTGACTTCAAGGAGTATTCCTGTCAGATTCTGGTTACATTTATGGCAATGTGTAATATTTATCACTGCATTTTCTCTCCCTTGCAGCAGATTAGGGAGGCAAACAGTGCATAGTAATAGAATAGAAGCTGCAAGAAGAACAGACATCTATAAAACCGGTGCTAAAAGTATACTGATAGTGCTGCTACAGGATCGTTGTCACCTCATGTCCTGAGGAGTTCTTTTTCTTACCTGAAAATACCCTAGAATCGAATAAAAACTTCTTCTTAATAATTTCTTTTAAATCCTTAGCAACATTTGTTGAATTCAGAAATCCAGGTACAGTCTTTCAAAATATTCTGCACCTCTTTCACTTCCTGCAATACTAAGACACCTTTTTGAAAAGACATCTGTTTGAAATATCTCAAAGGGGAAACCAGGGTGAGTATATTTCAAACATTTTTATATTTACATATTTTAATGTATATTTATTACCTATATACATACATATTATTTTTTTTATATATATATATTTATATATATATATACACACACATATGTATCTTAATATATATTTTGAAAGAAAGTCAGGTAATCCAAGCTGGATTTCAGCAGTGATTATGCTGATAAATTAATGCTGCAGATCAAGTGACTTCATTTGTTTTACCAAATCAGTTCATTTCTCTAGTTGCCTCTAGATTTAAGAATGGAAAGTAGAAGCTGATACAGAAAAAAAAAGGTCATTTTGCTATATTATAAATACTGTGATACAAACGTGTGCAGATGTACTTATTCAGTACAACAGGAGCTTTTCACACACTAGAACAATCATCAATTTCTTCATCAAAATGCCTCAGTATGCATCTCATTCATACGCTAAAATGGACCTCTAAGAGTATGAATGTATGGATACAGATTTTGAAAGTAATACACGTAGTCTAGGGAGGGGTTAAGCAGTCTTATGGATTTTCTTACAATTATTGGAGTAGGATATGTTTTATTGAATGATAAACCCAACACTTGCAGCTTTCTAGTTAATTTAAGCAGCACACAGAATCATAGTCATATCTAAAGTCTGTAACCATATGGGAAGGTATCTAATTAAGGTTACCTCAGCAATATAGAATATTACTTGTAAAATGCTACAAGGTGTATCTTTGAAACATACCACAGCCAAATCTGCATGTGAAACGAACAGATGTTAGATGTGTCAGAAGTAATTATTCACTTCTGTTTTCTTCTGTTGGGCCAATGAATAAATTCATATGGAAATGGGCCATACTTCAAATTAATTAATTGGTATGCAAACATTAAAGCAAAAGAAATTATTAGAAAAGCAAGTTTTAATTAATACTATCTGATAAATTTTGAGTGCGATATGAGAACTATTTGATTTCAGCTATGAACATTTCACAGGCAAAGATTCCTAAGCTTAAACATATTTCTTAAACTGCAACAGAGACAAACACAAATGAAGAAATGCAAATTTATATTGAATTTACCAGCAATCCAGAACTGCTGGATAATTCTACACTCAAACCATCACTATAAATGTGACACAATATGTAGTCTTTGAACACACATTACCTGAAATAGTGTTGGTGAGGGCATGGGGCATATTGCAGTTCTTAGCAATGCACAACAGATTTACTCATGGGCAATGAGTCTAGTCTGCATGGGCAACATCAGCCTTGTTCCTTGTGAAAAGAACTGCATATAAATTGTATGAACACAGAGGAAATATGTTGTACTTGTTCCTTCGGACAAGTCTGATATGCCTTGGATAACATCATTTTAATTAATCTTGGCCAAAAATCCTTTACCTACTGGTCTGGCATTGATTTGAGGTCATTGCAGCAAGTAATTTTACACTGTGGAAATAAATAACAACCACACATAGCTTTATTAATAACTGATTGATTCTTAAGCACTTTAAATAGAGATAGAAATCTCCTTAATCTTCCTTAGTTGTCATCATCTGTTGTTGCTGTTTCACGTGGTCTCCAGACATTTCACACTGACCTGTCACCATCAGAGGAAGAGTACCAGACTACTCAGACTGCTTTTTCTCCTTTTCTGTTAGTTTATATCAACGAATGAAGAAGAATTACAGAGGGGCAAGAGATAACACAGACTGTCAAATAGAAAGACAGCTAAACTTTTACTTGGTGTTTGTAAATACTTCATAAAGCTGCTGAGAACTGACGTGAAGGCTTCTGTTAAGGAATGAAAACAGAGAAGGAAAAGGTGAAACCTGGTAGCACATAGGGAACTGAGTGAGTGATGTTGTTTCAGTGGGGGTTCAGTGAAATGCCAGGTTAAATTTTAGGAAAACCTTGCAAATCTGCACTGAAGCATTTAATGTAATACAGAGTTTTGAATGCTGGCAAAGAAAAAAATCAGGATACTTCAAAGAGTAATGTCATTACCTCAAAATTTACAGTGATTACAATTTTCCTGAGCTTTTTATTTTCTCTTTTTCATCAGTGGTTTTTTCCCTTCTAGCTCTTCATTCATTTTCAGTCTGCTGTTAAACAGCTTTATCAAATGAAGGCTGTGTGGGTACGTAATGAGAATGTGTCCAATAAAAATGCTTTCAATTACACTTTAAAACTGCAAAATATCAAATTGCTGCTGTATGAGGATACTCCATTGAACACCCTGAGATTACAAGAGAGGTCATTATGTTTCTCTACAACATGACTTTGTAATATAATAGCACAGTGTCACCTTAAACATGATTTATTGAAAGTATTGCAGTGAACAAACTAATTTTTCATTTCTAGAGCCCTGCAATCAATGAAACAGTTGATACCAAGTAAGAAACAGTCTAAACTTTTCTTTATTTCAATTGCTACTGGAACTTTTAGAAGAGAAAAAAATCATTCAAAAAATGGAATCTAGTTTTCACTGATTTATTAAATTCTTACATTTCTCCTCATTGCAGTTATATTCATAAGTGCTAGTTTCATTAATCTTTTCATTCTCATTCACTAGAAAAAAAAATGGGTTGATGGAGAACTCCTGAGTTGCAGGAGATGTGAGTTTAGCTTCTTATTTTCCAATTCCCATGATATCTTTGAGAAATTAGTGTTCCAATGCAGTTAAGTTCCCTTTCCAAAAGAAAATTACATGCTCAGAAAGCAATGGGGCAGAAGTTCTAAATAACTTGGGTTTGGAAATCTTGCCCCAGTCTCTCCGTAGTCAAGTCCCCAGTTTATTAATTCAATTTTTCTTAACCACTGGGATTATGAAACTTTCAAGGAGGGCATAAAAATCCCAGTGACAGGCATACTGAAACACAGGACCACTAATGTAAAACAATATCAGGCTGAAAATGTTGCAGGATACATTTTCTTACATCTAAAAAACTACGTCATGTTGTGTGCCCTAAAATATGCCACAGGTACACTCAGAGTTGTTTCCTTCCTAATGCAGTGAAGGTGGAAATGTCCTGTGGGAACATCTAACATGCCTGAATCATAGAGTGGACATAAGGTCCTCCAGCAGTTTGCTCCTTGGTTGTGAGTGGGGTCTTGTTAGTGACTAAAGAGTCATGTACCAGGATCATATCATCAGTTCAAGAGAAGGAACCAAGGGAATTTTATTGCCAGTAAACATGCACTGAGATTATAGTTCCAAAACGCAGCAGCAGACCAAACTCCAGTTTCTTCTGTCTTTGCACCACTTGGTGAAGTGCATGCGCCAAAGACAGACCAGCAGGATTCACATGTATGTGAATTCAGAGCTCTGCACACTGGGCAGGTCACTTACAAAGTTCTATCCTTTTAGCTTGGGTTTGGAGCTTCCCACGCAGGTGGAGGGAATTTCACCTTTCAAGCATCAGCCTAATGTAGTTTTCAAGAGCTTATTTTACTTTTTACACATTTATCTGGTATCACAGCACACCATATTCCTGCTGACAGATGGAATAGATGATTTACCAGGATTAAATTAACTTTTAAGAGTAATTCTTATAGTTCAGAATTTAAAAGCAATTATTTTTGAATATGCTTTTTTTTTTTTTTCCTGGGGAAGCAAAGCAGAAAGACTAGTTGTTCTTGGGGAGGGTGAGATATTTTGAACAATTGCTTTGCTGTGTTCTTGTTTTGTCAGCTGACTTAAAATTTTAAACTATAAGTTGTTAGCAACTCTACCTTTCCTGCCTTGAAACCATCTCTACTTTAAAAAATTGCTAATAAGGTGCTCCAGTCAGACCTATCTATACATTCCTACACATTCTAGATCTCCTGGGATTAGCATTTATAAATCTGTGTTATTTGTACTAGGAACAATATGCCTCTCAGGCTGTGTAGGGCAAAAAGTCAGGTTAGCAGGGCCTCTGATAACTGGTTTGCTTCCTGTAGCAACTGGCCTAAGTAAAAATATAACATGGAGCAACTCAGCTTTCAGCTGTGATAACACAAACATCTGTTCTTTTTCTGATACTAATGTAGAAGGCAATAAAGATACCAAGAAATGAACAACATGATAATTCCATATTAGTTATTACCAACTTTCTTTCTAACACAGGGTTTGTTGATGGGTTTCTTTGGTTTTTGGGGGTTTGATGCTATGAGGTGTGATACAATAGAACCACAAAAATAACAGAAAAATTTAGGCTGGCTTTCTGGAGGTCCAAAGCGGAGCCAGCTAGATCAGATTGCTCACAGCCTTGCCTAGTCAAGTCATAAATATCTCCAAGGATGAAAAGTTCTCAACTTCCCTGGACAAATTGTTCCAGTGTTTTACTAGCTGCGATGTGAAAAACTGGGCATTTACTTTCAGGAATTATATTGGCCATGAGGTGAACTGGGAGAAAAATGACTGGACAGTTCCAACAAAAGAAACTAGAAAAAAAAGGACTATACTGTATGTGGCTAAGTTACATGTACTGTAACTTAAAACACAGAAATCACATGTCCACTGTAACTTTTGTAATTAGGGCTCTAAAAAGGTTTGCTTGGAGAATAAATAGTGTTATTGACATGAATTCAGATTTTGGATGAATAAAAGGAAATAAACTGAGTTGACAGCACGAAATATCACAGACCTAGACTGACAACAGGTTTACTCCATATAAAATGCCTTTTATGCTTTAAATATTTGGCAGTTTCCCAGCAGTGGAAATAGAAATGCTACAATAATCTGCTCAGGTGGGATTTGAAATTGAAAACAGGGAATACTGGAAATTTTGTAAGCCAGCGTGCCCAAGCAGTAATGAAACAGTACATGTGTAAAGATACTTACAATTAAAAGTACAAACCAAGTAAATCTGCATGTGACTGCTCTGACCTTCAATTCATTACACTACTGATTACCTTCGTATTTCTCAATATAAAATAAGCATGTTTTAATTATATTCATGCACAAATTCATCTGAAGTTTGGATAAACTCACATGAATAAATTAGAAACCAAATGAAAACCAGACTTCATAACAAAAGTACTGACAAAAGAATTTATTGTAGCTCTGAGAGTGGTTCTGATGCAACATCGTGCCACCTAGCATAAGTTTTAAATTATGTTTGATTACAATAATTATAACTTTTTACATAAAGCAATAATTTGACTGATAATTGCATGGAAGGGAAAAAGGAAACCTAGCAACACAGCATCTCCCATTATTGTAGCTGAATTCTTGCAAACAATATAATGTGTTTGAAAACTTTGCATTTAGCATTTGATGTAAATCAATCCGGTGACAAGGAGTCATTAAATCCTCAACTCCTCCACATCTGTGGTCAGGGGAGGAATTCTTATGTGTGTATGCACCTCATGGATCACAGCCATAATTTCTGAAAGATTTGATGAAGGTTTTGTGAAGTCTTTTCTTAAATGATCTTGAATTTTAAATCTTTAAGCTATACTATCACTCTGTGAGGTACCAAGGCAATCCCAGCAAGGAAACATGGACATGTAAAGATAGAGCATAGCTGGTTCTCTGCCAACAGAGAAGTCTACAACAGATGAGTGTATAGATCTATGATACAAAACTCCAGATACTACAAATTCCGTTTTATAAGGGTTTCTAATTTAGATTTCATCTCTTTACCTTATCTATAATATTCCAAAGAGATAAATAATACTGCTGCTGGCATCACAAGCACTACAACAAGAGCAACAAAAACTGCTGCTACTACTACTAGCTAACTGCTATTATAGCAGTTTAAATCCAGAATTTCTGTTCTCTACTTTTCATGGTGTTTGGACTATCAAGGCCAAAGGGAACAGGCTGTTTACAAGTTATATCAGATACCCTCTGACTATTGTTTTTAAACAGTTCCATCCTAGAAGTTCAGTGAAAGACATCTGGGACAAGAGTACATCTAAATCCTAGCTTTTGAGGAAAGAGTTACTGCAGAGAAAATGTGCACAATAAGAGGGCCAAGAATATAGATGCTGCTTGACAGCAAAGATGTACTCTCTGAGACAAAGTGCTTGCAATTTGTCTGCTATATTCAGTGTCTGAGTTTCTCCTGCCTCTGAATTACCAATTAAAAGTCACTTTTCATAATATATTTCCTCAAAGCCATATGACAGCAAATGTCACATGCTTATGGCCAGCCTAATAAGCAAAATGCTAAAATAAATATTCTAGGTGACTTGCAGTGGTTTTTGGACTTGATAGTGTCCTTTCTGATGTCAGTATTCTGTAAGTCTATCTAATTGGACAGTAACTCATCCAACCTGACTGCTACTGTCCTCACTTTTGGTAGCCATTAACTCTGCTTTTCATTGTGGAGCTGTACTTTTCCTCAGTAGATGCCCATTGGGGCTGACAACCTCATAAACGTGAAGCAAAGGTCTTTTGAGAATAAATTGCATGTTGCAGTCACACATTCTCATCATAGATGTGCTCAGTGTCATTTTCTAGCAGAGCTGGCATCTTCTGGGACGCTAAATAATACTTTTGTTTGGCCTTATCCATGTCTCTGTATATCTGCAAATCCTCCATGACACTGACATCCGTTTCTACTCAGTGCCAGTAATCTCGTTTTCAGTTTTCAGTTAAATGAAATGTCAGCAGGTGTCAACTCTTGCTTCACTGGTGCAATCTTGTAATTTTGCTGAGCTAAATACAGATTGCTGTCTCATTCCACTGTCACCTTTATAGGCACTTTATTATTTTGACACCGTTTTCTACCAGGCTATTGGGAAAGGGGATAGCAAACTAGAGGTCCCATGTCTAAACCCATATTTCACAGCAAACTGCTTCTTAAATGGTGCCCCACAGGCTGACATTACAGACAGTCATCATTACTATGTCTGAGATGTCGGTGAAAACATATCTGATGTGCATGGTCATCTGTTTAACTGCTGTTTCTTTTTTTTCTAAGACTATATCAAAGGAATTGGGACAAGAGTTTAAAGCAAATGCAGATACACTGCCATTGATCGTATCCAAATCTCTGTATCAGGCATTTGGGTTTGCTGTGTCAGCAGTGTGGATTAGCTTTATGAATTTGGCCTTCATTTTTGGCACATGCAGTAGGCCTTGACAGTTTCCTCAATATCCTTGACCACCTGAGCCCTTGGTATAAAATATCTCTAGTTTGCCTCTTCAGGGTTTTTGTCCATTCTCATTTCCATTCTCAAAAGCCTGTTATGTACCATTACAATGTTTTCAAGATGTCTTAGGAAACATTGTCATTTAAGCAAAAGTCCCTCTTCCCTCCAGAGGAAGTGAGAGCTTCCTATTGATTGACTGTATGGGCTAAAATTGCTCTTGTGTCCTCTCTGTGCTAATAACCTAAATTGCTTTCTGCAGGATATCCTGCAAGTGTAGCTTCAGTAACTAGTGCCTTTCTTTGGGATAAAACCAGATAAGAATTTTAAATTCGACTGATATTCTCACTCTGAATTTGCCCTGGCACAGTGCTGCCAAATGCCTTTAGGAAGTCTGTCTGAAATCCTTAAATCTCTTCCAGATTTCTATTCATTTTGCAAATCATGTTTGCAATTAGAAAACAAAACCACAACGATGACAACAACAAAAGCCACTCTCTGTTTTGAAGTGGTGGTTGTGAGGTGGCATTTGGCAATGGCAGGAGGTGGAACCCTCCTAAGGCTAGACTTCAAGCCAAGTCCTGATCCTCAGTCTGAGTGTATTAAAATTCATTTGACATAGTGGTCATGGTATTTAAGCCAGTGGTCTCCACTTTTCATCTTAACGTTGTGTGCTGATTACTTCCTGAAGGTGCCTAACAGAGGCTTAATCTTGTGCTTACCATCATGGTATTTGAAATTAAATATTATTCCATTCTTCTATCATTTTAAAATTAACATCTCATCTTCCAAGGGCATTTTTTGTTAAGGCTTGACCAAAAAACCCAACAGGCACATATGTCCTACGAATTTACCATTTACAACCCACCCCCCCACCCCCCCCCCAGCAAAGTGGGCATTCTAGCTGTGAAACATCAGTAAACTCTAAAGCTTTTAGCACCTTTGGAATTTCAGGTTTGAACCTTTCAAAGCTGCTAAGAGATTTATTCAAGTTATTTTATGTTTTTCTCAGACCAAAATGTGACTCATGTAGCCACTGATACTCTCTGTGGCAGCATTCCATGGCAGGCAGGATTCTGGGCTAAACTGAAAGCATTTTAAAAAGAGACTTTGAATGTATTTGAACTGTTTCTTGATGTAAGTACAT
The DNA here is from genome assembly GCA_033816785.1 of Picus viridis. NCBI lineage: Eukaryota > Metazoa > Chordata > Aves > Piciformes > Picidae > Picus > Picus viridis. The sequence continues at coordinate 5,058,205 of CM066581.1, forward strand.
AACAGTCCTTCTGTTACTGGACAACACAAAAGTTTTCTTTGAACATTTTGGCTTTGAGGAGTTTGTATACAAGCAGTGATTGACAGGTATCCCTAGTGGATTTTTTTATTGTAACTAACATAAGAGAAAGGAAGAGAGCTTGAAGTTCCTGTTGCAAAGCAGTTAAAGCGATTTACTGAACTTTTTCACTGGGCAGAGTTTTGTAATAGACTTTGGCCTAGGAGTCCATATGAGGATAAGGTAAGCAGGCATCGTTTCTTTCTTCTAACAAATACTAAGGGAGACATAACAGAAGGTGGAGCTTATCTGATTTCATGGTCCCTGGGGTGCTGAGCTTTCTATCTGCAAGTGTTTGGTTTCACTGCTGAAGGTCAGTATTGCCTCCTTTGTGACCGTAGCCACTGTATAAAGCTTAGCTACCACATGGTGGTGTTGCAAGAAAAAACAGGAACTGCAGAACTCGGGAATCTTCATTTTGGCAGGTTACACATTGCTCTGGAGAGCACTATAGCTAAAACTTTAACAATAATACCAAATAATAATGAAATAACTACTAAGAGACCCGCTGTATTGGATCATTATGCAAATCACAAGTATCTCCTGATAATTTTGCTTATCTGATTTATTTGTAGCAAATATATCACAGAAGAATAGGACAAGACAGCTTCTTCCTGCCTCACTGTTGGTAGTTAGCTTTCCTGTCAAGGATAGGGCAGCTGCTAACACACACAACTAACGTTTCAGAGGAACACCATGCTTACATTGAGATCTGAATTCTGCTCTTTTCATTTCAGATTTGAAGATTAGTCTAATTTTTTTTTAGTTGTATTATCTGGTCTAATAGATGTTACCTTCATCTACAAGCTTTATTTCCCCTATGCTCTTTAGACCAGTAGAGCTACAGCAAGGCAACTTTGGAGGGGGGAAAAAAAAAGAAAACAACCTTTAATTTTAGCAATTTACAATATGATTTCTCTCTTCTTATTCTGTTCCCATTATAATGTCTGTGTCATTTTACTTGTGAGATTCCAAAATTAATTGAACACCTGTGTAATTCTTCAAATGTAGATTCTGGCTTGCTCAACAGTACTTGATGTAAGTATATCTAATACCTAAGTAGGTTATAAGCTGATTTTAACATGTAATAAGTGGTTCTTTCCACAAGTATTTAAGTGGAAAGTTAGTTCGGATTTCTAACATTCTCTGTCTTTATTCACATGCGAATTAACTGACAGTTATTCAAACGAACACGGATTTGCCACTTGAATAAGAATTGTAAAATTAAGCTTAACTGTCCTCTTCTTTGTGCATTTTGTTAACTGATAATTTCTCTTTCACAAATTTCCCTTCCAAAAAAACATTATGAAAAACAATCTACTTGTGTCCTCTTTGAAGGCCCCTTTTTGACACCACTACTCTCGTATACTTCTGAGAGATCCATCTGGATGCTCATAACTACTAAGAATGTCATTTTGGTCACCTAGTTGCTGAAATGAATAATCAGGTGGATGATTGACTTATTTATGATCAGATCTTGAGTTTTTATGCCTATGGAGATGTGTTTATCTCTGTCAGGCAAGACTGATTGCCAAGAGTATTTCAAAGTTCTAGATGGTGAATAATCTACTCTTAGGAGCAATCAAAAACTAGCAGAAATAATAAGAGTGTGATAGCTTGCTTAATACGTTTCCTCTATTTGTCTTGCCGATGGAAAATTGTAAAGATCCCACCTTCTGAATTAATCCATTAAGGTTTAGTCACAGGTCTGCCTTAGGCAGTGTAAGTGAGGACAGGCTTATGTAAAAAGCAAAAAATTCATCAATATTTTATCTTTGTACAAAAGTAACTACTATCACAACAAGGGGCTTAACCAACAGGGTAATACCTCCAGATAATCAGCTGGGAAAAGTGCTATTTTGCATGACACCTAGACGAATTTCCCCCTCAGGGAAAACAGTCAGTTGCCTTTGGATGAGTAAACTACAGTGATTGTGCCACTAGCATCTGCTCCAGCTTCCTCCTATCCTTAGATATCAAACAATTCAAAACACTATGGCAAAAGTCTGGCTTAGATATCAAGTGTGTCATACACAACACAGCAGGCAGCTCTTGTTATGATTCCATTCTCTTACTCCCTTCCTGCCCACACCAAAAGGAACAGCACTGGGTTTAAATTTATTTCTTTATTTGGTGTATTTAAGAGATTCTTGTTTCTATGAACAAGTCAGTGCAATTTAAACCTCTGTGTCCTACTTAGTCTGCTGTTGGGATATACTCAGGGGTGCTTGGAGAGCACAGGCCACAGCTCTCTACCCTGTAAGCCGGTTCTCCATGTAATCCCCCCACACTAGTGCAAGCCATACATTTCCTCACTTTGTGAGACAGCATCAGTGTCTCTTACGAAAGATTATGAGCAACGACTCAGCCATAAAGTAGCTGTTTCACCGTGGTAGCACTATGTCAATCACAGCCCCTCACATGCAATTTCTTTTTGTGTTAAAATTATCCCACGCTTAAGCTGATAACAATGTGGCCATTTCTACTGACTGTTGACCATATGCTGAGCTTAAAAGCAGTAAGGCTTTCATAAGAGGTTAAATAAATGTAATGTGTTTGGAGGATGCAAGATTAAGCTAGCACAAAAACTGAGCTGCTGGCAAAGACAGCTTCTAAAGGCACAGCTTCTTTCCTGAGCTAAATCATTTCAAATATGAATGCATTTAAAATGAAATACACAAAAGGTAGCTGAAAAATAAATGAAATTTAAATTTCAGAGCCTCATGCACTATTTGCTTTTTCTTTTTTGAGAAATGAAACCCTCAGTGACGTATTTACACCTGCAGCTGAAAATTCATCCAATTTGTCACAAAATCATTAATGACTACCAAACACCACGTGCTCTGGCTAGATAAAACTGATCTGCTGCTGTGTGAGTCCCTAAGATGGAATTTCACTGGTTTTTAGATATGAGTAGCTTCACAAATGTTTGAGCATGCTTTTTCTCTTTTCAAGTTCCATTTTTTTGCTGCTTTACGTTGGATAATAATGAGCTGCACTGACCCAGAAGCAGATTAAACACCAAGAGTCAGAATTCTCCTTAGCCAAGAAACAACAACGAAGAAAATGATTTGCATTGGTGAGCTAGTCTATGAAACACCAGTATGAAGCAAAAGGAGAGGATTTGAATTCACCTGCAAGGTCCTGTCTTTTGAGCTTGTTTAGGTAAATTGATTTTGTGTAATGAAATTTTCATTGCTTCTGGAAATAAGGAGAATAATACATATGAAAAGGCATTTCCTACATGAGAACTGCTCCATTCTCATGACTATACTCATGAAATTTGTTACTAGCTAAGTAAACATCAACTACAACATTTTTAAAGGGTGTATCTTAAAGACTTATTGACAAATAGCTTAACAAAACTTTTCACTTTAGAAAGATCATTTAATCCAAGATCACTACGATTTAAGGGGGAAAAAATAAGGGATGATTTGGGTTTTTTTGTTTTTATGTTCAAATTTTCCAATTATTTTATTTACTATATAGTTAATGTTTACATATGTGTAGCAAATATAAATGGAATTTACATTTCTGAGCGGCCCTATGATGTCAGTGTTCATTTTCACCTGATTAACTTCATATATAAGGTGTTTGACACCATATAGAAATAGGCAGAGGAGAAAATAGACAGACAGGAGTGTCTCTTATGGGGCTGAACTTGCCCCAGATAAGCTTGTTCATCCTCTTCCTTTTCCATAAAATCTGAGAAATTATCACCGTTCCTGGTAGATGGCAAGAGTGCCCAGTGATTAGCCTTGGCATAACAAGAGTAGATAGAATGGTTGCTTTCTTCCCTTGCTAAAGAGTTTGTGAGGTTGATTGATTGCTCCTTGCTCATTATAACAGATTACAGTTCAGCAAGGATCACAGTTTAGCAAGGGCTGAGTTAAGTTGCAAAGCAGTCTGTCCATCTGGGCTTCTCTCCACAAGTCACACCCAGTTACCATTTCCTACCGCAGCAAGTCTCTGGCCATTATTCTACCCATGCCAGAGTGGAGAAGAGAGTGGCAGACAATGTTTCTTTGAAGACACACCATGTTTTATTTTTCTTGCCAAACACCACAGCATGTCTCATTGAGCAAGATTAAGGGAATGTACTAAGCATACCTGGGGGTTCTGTGGAGAGCTGTTCTGGTGCTGTTACTCTGCATCCCCAGTGAATAGCAACAGCCCTGAGCACTTCAAAACTGCAAAGCACTGGTGATAATGACATTCAGTGCTGCACAAGGCTCTGCCTCCTATTACACTTCTACACATTAAAAAGGAATGGGGGGGGGGGGGAAAGCCGCCCCCAAATGCCAGCCTCCAGAATTCCAGAATGAAATCTCAGTCATCAATGAGAAGCAGTAGGTTCAGTTTCCCTTTAAATGCAAAATTCATTGCAGCCTAAACTGTTGGGCATTGGACTAATGCATGCACAGTGCTCTGTTTATTACTATCTAGGTCACAGAACTGATTTCCCCTGGAAAATTGAATTACCTTTGATAGGTGAAATTGTGGGTTCTGGATATCCTGTTGGCTACAGAAGTAGAGTAAGTACAGCTGCCATTATTTCTCAGTTCCTTCTTTCTCTGATGACACAATCTGCAGTTACATACTTGTATTCCTAGAGCAATTCTTCATTCTGGAGTTGTGCCTGGGGGAGAGCATGGCTGGTAAGAGTATTATCTCCTCTGCAGTCTTCATCATCCTTTACCTAAAGAGCAGAATAGCTACACTTGGTCTTATAAGACTTATTCCTTGGTCCACGTGGATAAACACTGCTGGTAGCAGCCAAAGACAGCAGACTTCTGAGCATCTATTCACAAACAAAACCAAGCTTTCCTCTGGACTGTAAAGGAGAATTTTCAAGATAATCTGTCATAGTATCATAGTATCAGTCCACACTTGTATCCAGCAAACTTTCCCCCACTCCTCCTTCCCTAGAACTGTAACATCTTCATGGAAATGTGCACATCACCTCTTCTTTTATCTGGGTGTTCAGGCTTGGAGCTGGGAGTCCTGTCCCTGCCTGTGCTTCCACAGTCCTCTACCTCTGCTACTAGCAGCATATCTGTGTGTCTCCTGCTTCCTCATACATAGCTTCTTACCTCTGCTAGCTCCTTTATTGCTGAACTGGGCACTATTATTACATCCAAAACTGTTAGAAGTATATATATGCTTCATAAAGTACATATAATAGCAATGATTGGCTTGCTTCACCTTCCACAAGATTTCTTATTTCATACAGCAGCTTTTTCTCCACACAGCATTTTTCTCCCTTCCCCCAGTGAATGTCTCTAGATGACTTAACTAGACGTTAATTATTTCAACATTATTTAAATTATTTTGAAGCAAGAAAACAGAAAACATAAAAAATTTTCTCCCAATAGTCTTTGGTTCAGAGTGGAATGGCCCATAGATTCTGGTAACACCTCTGCAGTTCACTGTGCAGGTTACTGATCAAAGGAGGCAGCTGTCATTCTGTCAGAATTGCAGGTAAAATAATCTGGATTACAACAGATTTGCTTCCAGAAAGGTGAAAATGGAATGAAACATCTCACCTGGATGAGCCAAAACTCAACCACTTCACAAGACCTCAGTTTGTTTGCACTGCATAGCATTTAGCTTACTTTTACAGGTGAATGCTATGTACTATGCAATATTTTAATGAAAATTCTGCCAATGAATGACTCAGAATATTTAATGTATTACAATAGTCCATGGGAACCAACCAAGAATAATCTGTGCTAGCCACTCCACAAATGGAGGTGAAAACCTGTTTTTTTCCATGAAAAACATGAAGGATTAAGCTGACAACCAAAGGACTGGAATCATCTTCACAAAGTCCAAGTATCTATAGCTGCATATGCACTTCTAATTTCAATAGCAGCCAGCTGGAAATGTCTTAGAAAATCATAGAATGCATTGGGTTGGAAGGGACCCTCCAAAGTCATCTTGTCCAAATCCCAGGTTGCTCAGGGACCCATCAAGTTTGACCTTGAATATCTCCAGGAATGGGGCCAACCACCTCCCTGGGCAACTTGTTCCAGTGCTCCAGCAGCCTCATAGTAAAGAGCTTCTTCCTAGATTAAACACTTGACAGCTACTTCATGGGCAACGCTGAACTAGGACTTTGCAAATGACATTTGGCTGCAATAGAGTGGTACAAAACCAAACCACCGGCACAACTGCGTTCATACAATCTCCTTTCTCCCCAGGTTAAAGGAGATGTGCCTGTAGTGAGGAACAATTTTGTTGCAATTTGAGTACTTGGACATGATTGAGACACTTGGCTCAGGAAAATTTTCATTCAGAAATATTAGAGGTTGTTAACTTTAGTTAACAACTTTTGTTTTCTCAAGCATGGTGTTTGACAGGATGGTTACTTCTTCGGCATGAAAATCTTAAGCTCATATATGTTTGCGTTATTAGCACTTGAAAACTGCAAATAAAACAAGTAAATGCCCGGCTTGTTTCTTACAGCTCGCTATTCAGACAAGCTTTGCATTGCAGTGCTTATCTCTCTTTCACAGATTCTTGTCTTTAGCTGTGTCTCATTATGCAGCAATACACCACTGAATTGAGGCTATGCACTTGACTGCTTCACTAGCACCTATTTGGGCTGATCTTTTGTTGGCTAACCTGCCTGAACCCTGTTAAGTGCCCTTCATGAAACACAGCAAGCCTGATCTAGGGACATTTTATCAGCGCGGGTCCAGTGTCGCTTATTCATCCACTGAAAACTGGCACCAAATCATGCTTCATTTTGTTCAGTAGTCATATAAACATTGTTCAAAGGACTTAACATTCAGATATAGGGTCTTCTAAAAAGAAACAGCAATTCTAATCCTGTTGCTTTTATTTCATACACTAAATAGTAAATTGCTTCTGAAACAAAAAAACCCAAAAAGGTGCTTTTGGCTTTTATTGCCTGATGAATTAGTCACTACAAGTAGGAAAGGCAATTTATAGAATCTCATAAAGTGTATTTTAAACAGGATGGTTATTAACCATTTTCAGTCTCTTTCCCAGATTGTTTTGAATGTTTATCTGTGATATGAGCTCTTAAATATTGAACATATTGGGTGCCAGTGAATATATCAGAAAACACAGAGAAGCTCTCTGGATTCACAGTTTGTATTATTAAGCTGTCATAAAGTGGGGAAAGTCTCTCCTGTCACTAGACTATGTCAGAAGGGGAACACAGAAGTGATGGGATCTGCAATAGTGAGGTCTGAAAGAAGGCACTGGAGAAAGAGAAAAAGAAGCATGAATGTAGTAAAACCAAAAATAGGAATCTGGCTGGCATATTGAAGGAGGGGTTCATGTTTCATCTAGTCACAGTTCTAAGCAGGAAGGTTGTCTTGGCAGCTGAATGGTATAGATTAGGGAGCTCTCTATGTAACTGTCAATCTGAAGGATTTAAGGTAGGATTCAAGCAAGTGTTTCAATCAGATAGGCAAATTCTGGTTCGAAGGGGAAGCACTGACAGAAAGGCCTCTCACAGTCAGGTGGATGCAGATTGTATGGCAGAGCTTGTCTTAATTTGAGGAAAGTAAATGTTGCCCAGTGCTTTCTATGCCTAGAGCATTTTTTGTTTGTTCTTTATAATGAAAAGAATTATAACATTTAAAACTGAAATTTTAATTTCAGATACCAATGAGTTGGTCACAGCTACATGGAAGTCCTGACCTGACACATTATCAACCCTCACAAAATCCTTCTACAAGAAGTAAGAGCTTTCCATGTGTAGGCTGTCCCAGGAAGAAATTTACCACTGCCAGACACAAAGGGAAGCATTTTTGGAGGGAAGGTTTTATCAGCAAGATGACATCATGGAGTTGGAAATTCCCTGAGCAGAGAGACTGGTAACATATAAAGGGTTAACCATGGATTTAGCAATGTAAAAACAGAAAACACCTTCAACATTGACATTTCCTGCAGCCAAAATTTAGTTTGCCTGTATGGACAGGAAAATGTACAAGAGAAAACAAACAAAAATGTTTCATTGTAATTTACTGTTTAAGAAATCCCTTACAATGATGCTACAGCTGGTGTTAATAAAAACCCTGCTGCCTTGTAAAGCTGTGCAAAACTGTGATCTTTATGGCAAAGATCAGGCCTAGGGGAGAAGCTGAAATGCAACACCACTTCACAGTTCAGTTGTGAAAACTAAAGTATATCATGAAATTAAATAAAATAACAGAATCAAAATAATAAAACAAGTGACTGCACAGGAGGCTGGAGGAGCACAGTGATCATAAATCTAAGTGTTACTGTGAGAACTAATTTGAACAAGGGTCATACCGGATCAGCCCAAGGAGATGTCTAAAATCGCAGCTGGAAGCAGATGTTTAAAAGGACTGCAGCGTTAGTCCTCTACCTCACCGTTTTGCAATACCTTCCTGAATGATGTCTTGGCAATTTATTTGGTACCATTTTCTGAGTTATGTCAATGTAATTCTCTCCTGCTGATAGAAAGTAAATTCATAGAATGGTTTGAATTGGAAAGAACCTTGAAGATCGTTTGGTTTCAAGCCCCCTGCCGTGGGCAGGGACACCTTCCTCTACACCAGGCTGCCTAAAGGCTCATCCAACCCAGCCTTGAACACCTCCAGGGAGGGGACATCCATAACCTCCTGGGCAACCTGTTCCAGTGTCTCACCACCCTCAATGTAAAGAATTTCTCTCTAATACCCAATCTAAATCTCCCCTCTTCCAGCTCATTGTCCCTCATCCTACTACAAGCCTTTGTTAAAAGTCCCTTCCCAGCTTTGTTGTACCAGTCCCAACTCTCTCAAGCCTCTCCCCACAGAAGATGTGCTCCAGCCCTCTGAAGAAGCCCATGGCCTTCCTCTAATGTAATGGTATGTAAAGAGAAACAAGTTTCAGGAATTAGCAGATATACACAAATATTTAAAGCCTGTCTGTCTACACTGCAGAACTGTGTGGCAATAACCTTCCTGAAGCTTAGGACTGCCTGGCACAGCTTGCTGCTACATGATGTATGAGGTATAGGCTGCTTTTCATGCTAATCTGGAAAAAATCCCTTGATCTTGAATAGATAAAAGACATTGCAGGGTCTATCTTTTACTTTCATCTTCTCTGTCTATTATCCAAGTCTTTATCTCATAAGTCACCTTTGTCTTACCTGCTCTTTACCCCATAGCTTCTCTCTTGAAAGAGCATATTAACAGGATACACCAATAGCCTCTTCTTACAAAAAATTATGACAGTCTCTTGAGATCAAAAAAAGGATGATTGTCATTCATCTGCTATTTAGACATTCTTATGTGGCCATACTTTTGCTGTCTTGGAAATTCATTTTAAGGTCAATACTGTGTGCAACTAATAACTTTCAGCTGAAGTTTAACTGACAAAAAAAAAAGAAAAAAAAAAAAAAAGACAGAGGCTTTCCCATTGAGGTTCAAGATGAACCATCAATTTCTTACATACACTAATCATCCCATGTGCCTCTGCTCCCTTGAGATCCAATAATTTTCTGAAGTATGGGGGGAGGGGGGAAGAGACAGGTAGTATTCTTCCAGTGGGCAGCTTTTCTCCTGGTGCTTTAAAAGCAATTAGGTGATGAAGAAGTTGAAAGAGACAAAAGCAATTCTAAATATCTGGGTTTAGTTATTCAAAAGCAAGCTCTTAATAACAAAGATGTTAAATAGTTGATACTGTTTAAACAAAACAGGGCTTGGGGAATTTGTAGACAAAGATTTGCATTAAACTGGAAACCAAGCAATGCCTTCAAAAGAGGATTTTTCTTTGTCATGAATCAGGAATAGGACAGGATTTCCTAGTAATAAATGGTGATGCAAAATGGATTTTCCTGTCACACTGCTAAATTCTGCCTATTGCTGTCAATAGGATTAGCTGGAAGTTAAAAGCCTGAGGTGTTTACATCTGCTTTGTAAGACCTGGAAAGAAAAAAATAATTAAACTGCCACTTCCTGAATGCAAAGGAGAAATGGGAGTTAATACAGGTCACTATTTTAAACTAGAAAAATAGCACACTCTGAGCAAAGAAATGAAGCAGACATTTGTTTTGCTGAGAAAGCAACAGAGTATGCTTTTTATTTTCCACTTGGATAAAATATTTCTTATGAAGGAAAAAATGTAGGCAGCATAGATGAAGCCTCTACTTTTAATGCTATACAAAATGTCACCTTGAATCCAGTATGAATCCTTCAGACTGGTGTCAAAACACCAGTTTCTCCCTTTGTTGTCTTAATAGTATGCCAATAGCTGCATGGCCCTGGAGTTGGTCAGACAGGAGTAAAAGGCAAAAATCACTTCCAGTAGTAAACAGAAAAGTAGTTTTATGCTCTCAGCAGACACAGATTTAGAAACTAAAACAGATAAACACAAGAAGATCTGAGATACCCTTTGAAACTACAACATGTACTGTTGAGCCACAGCATGCTGCGTTGTTTTACACTCAGCTGGGTGAATTTTCAAAGGTGCAAATGTAGAGATATGAAAAAGGCTTATTGGCAGTTTACAGATTGTGCAAGAAATTTAATTCTGTCCATGCTTCAGCGTTTGTAGACAAACAGAAAAAAATTTATCACAGAAGTGAGGAGAGGCAGGTTCTGCGAAGTTAAGCACTTCCCTGGCACCTGATGGAAACCAAGCTGGCACCAGACAAACTAATCTTCAGCTGGTAGGAAGGAAGGGAACTGAGTTCTGAGGAATCAAAGGGGCAATGTGCGGAAAAGATGTGGCCCTATTATCAAGGAGTTTTACTTTGCATTTGTGGTTATAGAAAAACACAGCTGTTTAAGAGGAGGTGAGAAATGGGACTAATGTTAGGAGAATCCGGGGACTTCAAGTGAGTAACAAGAAACCTAATTTAGGACAGGTCAAACAAAAGCTTTATTAAATACCCTCACAGTAAGAACAGTTGGACAGCGTTTCCCTCTGGTCCCCTGCTCTCCACCAAGTGATTGCAGAGTCAGAATCACAGAATACATCTGGACTGGAAGACTCCAAAGATCACCCAGTCCAACCTTTGACCCAGCACTAAGCGTCATCACTAAACCATGTCCCTAAATGCCAGGTCCACACAATGCTTGAACACCTCCAGGGATAGCAACTCCACCACTGCCCTGGTCCAACGTCTGGCAACCCTTTCAGTGAAGAAATATCCAGCCTAAACTTGCCCTGGTGCAGCTTGCAACCATTTCCTCTAGTCCTGTCACTTGACACCAAGGAGAAGAGGCTGGTCCCCTTCTCATTCCAACCACCCTTCAGGCAGGGAAAGATGAGGTCTCCCCTCAGCCTCCTCCTTCTCCGGACTGAACAACCCTAGCTCCCTCAAACGCTCCTCATAGATGACATGCTCTAGGCCCCTCAGGAGCTGGGTGCAACTTCACCAGTCTCTGACTCACACTCCCTGATGCTTCTCAGCCTGCTCACCTGCTCTTGGAGCTGTTACCAAACAGAGAAGCTCCTCTACCTGGGCACATCTCCCACATCACAGGTGAGCTCTGTGCTGCCCTCCTGCTCCGATGCCATAGCTGAGAACACTCTGCAACCTGATGCTTGAGTGATTGCAGGCTTTCCCTCAAGCTCAGGATGAGTAGCTGCAACAGTGGTGGTAGGAGCAGCGTGAGAGAAGACCATAGCCTTCTGCCGGGAAGAGACCATTGCTCCCGAACTGGGGCTGATCTCTTCAGTGAGTGAGACCTCCCCTGCCCGCTCGCCCTGCCTACACGAACTGCAGCGCCACGCTCCAGGTCTCCAGCGCTCCCTGTGGGTGCTTGAATAGCTCCCGAGCGCTGCGTCACCGCTCGTGCTTCTCCCGCCTGTCTTGTGAGAGGGGCCGGCAAGGAGCTGGGGACGAGTTCCTGTCACGGTTTGGAAGGAGCGGGGCGGGGTGGGGAAGCAACACAAAAACTGTCAACCGAATGTTTTTTGTTTCGCCGAGATGCCGCGGCATCAGTGACAGCTTTGGAGGCTGATCTCGGCCGATCTGATTAGAGGCTGTTCAAAAAACCCGCGGAGGCTGGATCACTGCCCGCACTTCTACCGCCTCTCCTGTGAGAGGGACCCAGCCTGCAAACCGTTTCAGACCAAAAACAAACAAACAAACAAACAACACCCAACCAACCAGGAGGTGAGGACAAGCAATCACTTCAGTATTAAACCAGCCAGGTATCCAGCCCTGGAAGGGGTGGATTCCTAAAGTACCTTGCTGCCACGTTTCGAAGAAGAAAGCAAACAGTACACAGTGTGACAGCATCGAGCGACGGCTCTCAGTGGCGCCTGCAGTGGTGGCACATCCAGCTCAAAGGTGCGGAGTTGGAAACAACCACAGGCTGTTAGCTACATTTTAGCCTTTGGGCAGCTCCCTCCAAAGGTAAATATTCATATTTTTATCAGCACAAAGAGAAATCGGAATACTTCTGTCACGGTCATGCTTTGCTGAGCTGCAGTTAGAATGCAGCTATCACAAATTAAGGCTGGTGTTGCGGTAACATTGTATGCTATCATGGGCTGATAATCTGCAGATACTGTCTAAAATTCTAACTCTGCCATAAAAACCTTAGATTAGCACAGCAAAAAACATGATACATCGGTAGAGCAAAATTTAAGTACAACAATCAGGTTCTGACAGTAATAAAAGATTACTTGATGCAGATGCTCTTATTAGTTAAAGACAGGCTTATTAATGTTTCATTTCAACCACACTGTTTGACAAGCCTGCTGTAATTTTCATGCCACATGCTCACCTGCCAGCCATCTCAAACCTGTGCCACCAATTCGTAAACACTAGAGCAAAATTAGCATTTGACCTTTAGAAAGTTAGCTCAGAATGCATGTGCATGTCCTAAAACTCACATAACTTGTCTTTTCTTGGCTGAAAACAGCAAGAAGCCATACAGCAAACCACTACAGGTTATAAACACAAGGAAAGAGCACAGAGGCATGCAGTTTACAGAGTGTGCTTTACTTGTAGCAAACTAATATTAACCATGCTGCATGCACAGTGCACTGCTTCAAGAAAAAGAAAAATAATGAAGCATTTAATACCATCAGAATGGCATCTGGAATAATTAAACTGCTTCCTTCATAACTCTGAAGAAGAATGGAAGCAAAAGGAAAACCTTTATTTCTCATTTTTTTTTAGAAAAACAGCCCATTGTTTCACTTCAGTTGTTCTGCTGAAACAATGCTTTCCGTTTTGTTGCCAATTTTCTTAATTTTTTTGTTGTTTTCACTTGAGAAAATAATCAGTACAACTGATAGAGTGAAAAAAAGTGTCAAAAAAATATCCACTTATGTAATTGCCCCATCACAAATTATTTTCCTTTTTTTTTCTTCTTTTTTTTTTTTTTAATTTCTTTTTCCTGTGTGGTTGGAGGCCCCTAACAGAGTTGTTTCTATCAAGACTTTGCTTTCCCTGCACTGCCTCTATAGCCAGTGGAGAAAAAGAGAAAAAAAGAAAGGAAAAAAGACCTCTAGAGAGCACTGCAACACATAAATTCTGAATCGTCTTTTGCAGGTCTCATTCCCTTCTCTCTCAACTCTCAGCAAAGCCTTTGAATGTATTAACTGGGAAAAGGTAGACCAATATATTAGTTGTGAGCCAGCAAATTTGCTCCCATTTGCTTAAAAAGATTAGGTGCTTATCTAAAGCGACTGGAAACTAATTCCTCCTTTTAAGGATTTCGCTGATTCATAATATTTTTTCTTTTCCCTAATATAAAGTAGACACACACATTTTTGGCAGCATCACTAGAATTCAGATGTTTTGGTGTGTTGAGCTGATCAGGTTCTTTTTAAGACTAAATTAGAAGTGTAATCAGCTTTCCATTACTCTAGTTTCACAAATAATCTTTTAAGTTCACTTACAAAACCAGAAAGTTAGAACAGATTGCAAGATTCATCCCCAAAACATTCTTGAATCTTTAATCAAAGGTATGAACAGATACCACTTCTCTTTCATTTCAAAAAGAAGCAATCACTTATAAATGCAACTGACATTTTAGATACTTTGTGCTACAACAGTCAGCAGTCTGCTACTTTAGCAAGCAAAATGAGACATGACACAAGCAAAGTAACTCCATTAGAGGACAAAATATTTTCCATGTTCTTGTACTTTGAAATTATTTTAAAAGACAGAAAGAATTCTATTTGCATTCCATCTCCATAATACAGGTCTGCACTTTGCAGCTGTCTAGATAACAAATGGACATTCTGCAAATAAATAAATAAATAAATAAATGTAATTCAGTAGACAATTGTTTACTCTAAATAACTAGCAGACAAATGTTGTGGTAGAAAAACAGCATCTTCCTGAAGCAAGAAAATGTAGCCTTAGCTAAATGATTTTGCCTGGTATAGTAGGGTAATTGTTGAAGGCAAGCTTACAGGCTTTGTCATGATTAATGGAATTCCAACCTTCTGCAAATACGACCAGATTATATTTAACACATTTAACATTTTATGCAACAAGGAATCGTCGTTTTGATTTGATACCTGCTTTTTCAGTGGCAGAGAAAATATTATTGTTAACATAATAACATCCTTGTTTTTCTAACTTTATTAAAAGTAGCTCTGACATAGAAGAGTTCATAAATACATAATTCAGATTAAATCAACCAAATATATCCACCTTTATAAATAGAACTTCCTCTTCCACTGGCAATTTCGGTTAATGACCCTTTTGTGCTGCTCAAAATAGTTGTTAAATTGGTGAGACATACTCAATAAATTGAAATCCCAAAGGGCTAATGTTATTCTGTCAGGTTTTTATGAGTCAGTGTAAGAAAGGACCAGTGATAACTATATATAACTCAATAAAGTTGCAAAAACACCAGCTAAATCCATAATCTCTCTCCACCTTTAATTTACATAAACATATTAGCATTCATTTCTGTCTCAAGCTTCCCTTCACAAGATCTACTATTTTCATTGGTCATTCCTTTTAAAATGTCTCCATTTGCTTTCCCTTCTTTTCCTCACCTTCCAGTTATGTATTTGTTTTTTACTGTAAAATTACTTCCAGACTCTTTTCCAGAGAGTGCTGTTCCCAGGCACTTGTCTATTTGCTTTACAGCCACCCTGTAGGAAGATTTTATTTGTTCTGTTAAAATACTCCTTTTTCCTTAAAACTGTCTTTTTTTCTAAGGTAGCTCTAAGGCTTCAATGTGATAGAAATTCATCATGAAGAACCTATGTAAATATTTTCAAAGTTTTACTATGACAATGTGACACATCTTTCAAGACTTACTGAGACAATGTTTAAGTAACAGTGCAATCAGGTGGAGGGTCTAGAAAACAAGAACTCTGAGGAGCAGCTGAGGGAACTGGAATTGTTTAGCCTGGAGAAAAGGAGGCTGACAGGAGACTTTCTTGATCTCTACAACTCCCTGAAAGGAGATTATAGTGATCTGGGTATCAGCCTCTCTTTTCCTAAGTAACATGTCAGGGAAGAGGATATGGTCTCAGTTTGCAGCAGCAGATATTTAGGCTGGATGCTAGGAATAATTTCTTCTCTGAAAGGGTCATCAAGAATTGGAACAGGCTGCTCAGGGCAGTGATGAAGTCACCATCCTTGGAAGTTTTTAAAAGCCATGTAGATGTGGTGCTGAGTGGCATGGTGATAGACATGGCAGTGCTGAGTTTACAATAGGACCCAGTGATCTTAAAGGTCTTTTTTAGCCTATGTCATTGCATGATTCTGTCAACCTGTGACTCTTAAGGTCTTTAACCTTGTTTACTCCATACTTCTGTTGTATTGCTCATGCCATGGAAATCCCTCTTGGGTTTGCTATTGTTCCCAGTTTGTGGTGAGTCTCTAGGCCATTACAAGGTGAGCACACTGACAGCAGGTGGGAAGATTCAAATCCCAAATGCAGCAGTTAACTTGCAGGAGTGAATGTACCATTCTCTTTCTTTCTCTATGGCAACATCTGCTTAGCTTGATGGAAAAGAAGCCACATTTAATGGAACTAATTTGGATCTCCTAGACCAACTAACCTCACTTAACATCCTTACTTTAATTAAGATATAGCTCAAAAGAAGTGTGTGTGTAACCTGTAAGCAGCCGCCAATTGCTGACACCCTTGAGTAATTCTCTAAAGCTTTTCCATCACCTGGAAATTCCCATAGGTAAAACATACAGGCAAAAACAGTCACTTGCAAGTTATAGAAAGAGTCACAAGAAAACAAATATTAAAATGTGCCTGGAAATAAAATCCATAGGATACACCTTGACATCAAATCACAGTCCACTTTCTACCCCTCACTAGCTGCAGAATATAGCTTCAGAGTTCTCTAGGGTGCTAATTAAAGGGCAATCTTCCAAAAGACCTCAAACTACAGGTAGCACTCAAGATGCTGATTCCCCAGGTAGGATAGTAAGGCAGATGTTAATCCTAACAGCAGGAGAGACGAACAGGAAAAAAAAAAAAAAAAAGAGGGGGGAAAAAAAGGGGGGGGGGAGAGAGAGAGAAAATAAGCTGAATAAAATTGTGTTTCTAACATGTATTTATCTTCTAGGTATTTTGGTTCAGTTTCATAAGGGTAACCCTAATTTTCATACTTTGTAATGAAAATATTGGACGAGTCCTTTAAGAGTTTAACTGAAGAGAACTGGCCAAATTAATTTTAAGGGGGGGGACACCAAACCAAACAAAGCCTCAAAGAATAAAACCTTCACAAGAAAAATACTGAACCTTTCCCATTAACATTTTGTAGAATTTCCCAATAGCAGATAGCCAATCTATTTTGTAAATACACCAATCCTTTGCAGTACTTCTCCCAGGGAAGCCATTTGCCCATGCAAGTCCCTACAAGTGAAAATTCTTCAGAAAAGAATAAAAACGTTTAAGTTTTGAAGGAGTCTGCTAAATACCCAGATTTGTAATAATTTTCTCTTTCATTTCATTCACCACCCACATCACAATCAAAATAACATTCATCAAGGAAGCTATTGTGGCAACACTGGCATCAACTGTGAAATATCGATCTCTTAATTGTATATAAGCTTTTAAAAACATTCTTCCTGCCTGAAACAATTTAGGAGCTTGTTAAATAGAGATTAGAAAAGGAAGGATAATCTCATATTTCAGAATTCATCCTTCCTGTAAAACTTCAGAGTTCTTTTCCCAGAACTGCTGCAGGCTTCATTTGCGGTCCTGGAAAAGCCAATCTTCATCCTCCATGGAAATACTATTTTGTTCCTTCTATCTGGTTGAGAAGTAACATCCATCTAGATTTTAAACTTATTGGGGGATAAATTGTCAATCATTATGCAGTGCATAGAATTGTGGGAATGTTCTGGAACGTCTAGGGCTGTTATAGAGCAAATAATAACAAGTCCCATAAAAATAATAGACACAAAAGGAATACATTAGTGAATGGTACAATTTTCATAGCCTCTGAAGCAGGCAGACAGCTTCCCTTGGCTGACAGGTACCTGCAGTGACAAGTTTTAACACTTAGAAGAGGATTTCTCATTCTTCTTCTTCTGCCTACGGTTTGGTGCCTCGCAAATTAAAGTTTCTCATGTGCATTTTTAAAATTCATACCCGGCTGAAGTATTAAAAGAAAATAAATGGACACAGGCAGGCAGCACTTGGATACAAAATGAGTGAAACTGCATCATGAGACATCACTGTGTCATTTCACAGGCCAGCTACTTAGCTGGTATTAATTGGGGAGCTGCAGTGATTTGGACAGAGTGCTGCCACAGACGTGATGGGATTTGCCTCAGTAATTTCTGCTCATGAAACCAGATTCATTTTAAGAGTAAAAAATTGGAGGGTTTTAAACCCTTTTCTCGTCTATTGACAACTTTCATTATTAGTTGCTAACTTGCTGGGGTTTGTTGATCTGTGTGTCTCATTTGAATACATTCATTATTTTACTGCCAGAAGAAACAAAATTAAACTTAATTAGAGGTCATGTCACCTCCAGCTCAAGTTAATTAAAAGCCTAATCAAACCTTTTGGGAAACAGTAGCCTGTCAGTAAAAAATGATAAGGGGAATAAAGCACATCATACTCACACCAAGGACAGCACTCTGATTGCCTTTTATTTTACACACATACCTTTATTTTACAACAAAAGAAAGCCCTAGCATAGCAGATACACCCTTCTATAACACTCATACTAAATTAAAACTGTTTTCTTGGAGTCCAGTAACCAATGCATATTGCAGGAAAAATGCATGAATGATACCATGTCTTTATGCTTCCTAGCACATGGGTGCCAACTAAGTATTACAAGGTCAACTTTTCAACTTAACTGCATTTGGGAGAAGTACAAAAACCAGCTGGAGGTCTAAAGACAGCTCAAGTTATTAAAAATGAGCTAGGCAGAATTGTTAGAGTGCATAATTTGGCTATGTCAGGATACCTGTGCTCTCAAATTGCACTGACCTCCTGTGTGACCTGGAAAAGCCACTGCCTCACGGGCTATTTGTTTTGTCTATTTAAATCATCCTTTATCTGACCCAAGCCATGTCTCTTCTTCAAGAGAGTGCAAGGTTTTTAAGTTGCTGATGCCCTGGCGTTAGTTTGGTACTTTCAGCACTGCGACCATCAAGCTTCAGGTTAATATCATCTGTACGTATAAAGACAAAGATTTCTGCAAGAATGATCATTCTTGGAATGATAAAATGCTCAGATGCAGTCATATTTGCACTGAAAATATAATGTAATTACCTTCTGGTCACAAAATGTGTTGTTTCAGCCAATCTTAGGTTCTCAGTAATACATTCTCTTCAATTAATAGCCCTACTTAGTGCTTCTGAACACAGGTTGCAACTTCAGTCACAGTAAGCAATAGTTAGAAATTCAAGTTGTTCTCTCTCTCTCTCTCCGTGGTATTGTCAGGCTTTTGAACATATGGCAATCCCTGATGATTTAGAGCAGTCTGCTTTCATTTGGGATTCCTCTTGTAACCATAAAGCCATCGACTCAGTAAAGCCTTCATCTCAACAGGTGACCACTGTGTCCTCGTGAAGCCCCAGTCACTTCAGTGATTTAGCTCAGAATCCAGAGTCTCAGGTCATATTTGTCATTGTGTGCATAAGGAATATTCAGGAATATGGGAATATTTGCCTTTATTTCTGGAAGGAAGCACCATTCATTGCAAATTAGCCTGGCATAATTTGCCTGAAAACAATGTCTTCAGAAATAGCTACTGTAAGACAGAACTAAGACTCTGCTGGGACTGTGTTAGCTAGATCTGCTCTTTGCAAGGAGCCAAATGAACTTTTTTGTTGTGCTGGTGCTATAATTGCTTGTTTTGACCTCAAGTGGGATGACTTCTATGAGTCATGGCAAACATATTTAAGATATCAGCTAACATGGATTGAACCATGAACTTAAGCCTAGCTCTAACTCCATATCTATATTTAAAAAGTGTTTCACTGAATGATTTTTTTTTTCTCCAGTGTATTTTATAGTACTGAATGCAGGTCAGTGTTCCCATACACAGTTTTTGAACTCCCCATAATTCATTTTTCTATCTCCACAAGCAATGCACAGAGAGCAAAATACATGTATTTTTGGGGGTTCGTCTTAGGTCAAGCTCTGCCTTCCAAAGATTAGAAAGTGTGGAACAATTAAGTCAAGGGAATGAAAACAGCAGCATTAAATAATAATAGCTAGCTTCTAGTATAAAACAATCCAGAAGATGTCAGGAGAACTTAATACCAGCCATCACTGCTGTAAGGAATCTTACAAAGACAGGCATTTCTCACAGGGGAATTCTAATGAAGGAAAGTTCTACTAACAGATGCAGCAGATTATCATGGCCAGTTGTTTCACATCACTAACAGCCTCATATAACAGCTTCTCCCATCAGGAGCCCACAGATGAAATTTATTATAAAAGAGAATTATTTATTTTTTCAATAAAAATTTTTCATTGGACTTAAAAAGAAGTCCTGAACAAAAAGCAACTAACAACAAACCTGGGACATTCGACATATGTTAATTGTCTGTATTTCTTTGAAGCTCATTTTCTGAGTCCAGCAAGAACTTGTTAATTTTAAGCCCAGCTGCTTCACTAGGCATTAAAAAATAACAATCAATGTTAAACATTAAAAACTCACACTAACAGTTTGCTATCATGCCTGTTGTGTACTGGATGAGCTAGAATTCATAACATTGAGATCTAAACCATGGTACTTTAGACATTCTTGCTGCTTGTCCTTACCCTTATTTCTTCCACCTGCAGAATGGTTAGGTGTTTAAGCTGAGCTGAGCAGGTTGTTTTCATTGAAACAACCTTTTGTGACAAACTTTCAGAAATTGTGTGTTGATTTTATAGATTCATAGAATGGTTTGGGTTGTAAGGGACCTTCAAGATCATCTAGTTCCAACCTCCCTGCCATGGGTAGGGACACCTTCCATTAGACGAGGTCACTCAAGGCCTCATCCAACCTGAGCTTGCAAACTTATGCAGAAGATCATCCATGGCTTCCCTGGGCAACCTGTTCCAGCATCTCACCACCTTCACTGTAAAGAATTTCTTCCTAATGTCCAGTCTGAATCTACCTTCTTCAAGGTTAAAGTTATTGTCCCTCATCCTAGAGTATAAGCCATTGTAAAAAGCACCTCTCCAGCTTTCTTGTAGCCACCTTCAGGTACTGATGGGCCATTTCTGTGTTCCCTTAAAATTCAGTCCAACGAAAAATCTCATAACACTTAATTTTGAAATAAAAATCAAAAGACTTGAAGATTCATTTAAAACTTCCTTAGTAATGTTCTCCATATTTGTTGTGATTTGCTCTTTACATCATTTCATGATGTAGAGAATATCGTGACTACTACTTGGAACGGCCACTTAATACTGAAAGACATTATCTGCTGAGATGAAAATACGCTTCCTGTTTGCAGACCAAATGAAGCCACAAGTACAGGTGCTTTTACTTGGGTTGTCCCAGAACAGATATTTTCTTCACTTAGAGATTTGAAAAGACTTGATTCACCTAAGCAGAGCAAAAATAGCAGAAAGCAGATTGGGAATACATGGCTAATATTGAATACATCAATATTTCCTTCTAGTATTGTCTTTCTCTCATGACACATTTTCAGGGAGTAAGTATTAGGAAGCATATACAAATTTGTTCTTTTACCTGCTATCATTTTTCTCCCAAATGTTACTCTCAATTTCAGAGCCAAGTAAAAATAGCTCAGATGGCATACCGATGTTTACATCTAAATAAATGTTTAATACATGTGAGCAATCCACTTACAAATCAGGGCTGAAATACAGATTTATTATTCTGGAACTCTGTTAGTTTTGTAAGCATTTTCATGGCATTTTCCTCTTCTCGTGATAGCTCGCACCCAGCCAAACAATATGTGTTGTATGTTATTCAAGAGCAGGGTGTCTATGCTTAGATTTACGAAGGCAGGCACAAATTTCTTAACCACATGTAGGAATTCAGAGGGTTTCTCATCAGAGAAAAATGCAATAAAATGCAGGAGAATGTTGCTTCCATTATAAAAAGCATCCCCAATGTCTACTGTGAATTTTGTCACACTTTTAATGGCAGAATCAGGCTTTCGAGCAAGAATAACTGGGGAAATTGGAATTTCTCAAAGATCAATTTCCTCTTTGTCCTGTGTTTGCTGGGACAGAATCCCAGGCTAGCTATAGCTTGCAGGCTATTAGCAGTATGGAGTCGACCATGGCAGGTGGCCCAAATTTCCTACAGGTGTGTCCCAGACCATGAACTTCATGCGCAGTATAAAGGTGGGGGGGGGGGGAGGGCAAAGAAAGAGTTTGGTGGGGGTTAGTTCCTTTTTGTTTCTTCTTTTTTTTTTTTTTTTTTTTCTGTTTGTGTAGAGGCTTGTTTATGCTCCTGAGGACTCCTTTCCCATTTATTGTGGGTGCTGTATATTTACTGGGGTGAGTATAACTTTGTGCACTTTGTGTCACCATTGGTATTAGTATCAGCTTGGCTGTTTCATTAATTCCTTTTTCTTTTCAACTCATAGCTATTCTGTCCTTTCCCTGATTCCATTTCTCTGCTGGGGAGAGATCATCAGGTGATAGAGCAACTGCTGTAGCTTAGCCCTGGATAGAGGCTCAATTCACCTTTAATCATGAATTAGGCACTTAAATAGAGTGATTTTTTTTATCCAGAAGTTATAACAGAAAACCAGTAATTGTAAAATTAATCTTTATGGGGATTTATGATCCATTTCTGATAGATAAATATGTTATTAGATGCCTGTTATGGATAGCTTCATAGGATCTAAAAGACATTGTAGAGTAATAACATCTTGAACATCAGCAAAATATTTTTATTCTATCCCTACATCTTCTTTTCCATTTACAATATATAGTACAGCAAGAAAAGAAAGCACAGGTGAGGCTGACATGCTGTAAGGCCCTAGAGCAAAACTAATAGGAAAATTATGAGATTAGTCAGGGTTTAACTAGCTCAAAGTATAGTCTGAGTCACTGAGTATGAGATCTAAACCCCACCCTGACTGAATTCTTTGTCTGGTGAAACAGAAAACCTGACTTGCAAAAGGAAGTCTCCCCTAGGAAGTATTTTGGAATTGTGAGTATGTGTTTATGGTTAATATTTGGATGATAAGCAAGAGAAACTTGAATAACTGCATTTGCGACTAAGGGCTGTAAATGTGGGGAAGGGAGTATCCAGGAATGCTAAAAGGTTGAAGAAAAAGGAATCAGCCCTAAACCAAAGCATCCAGAAGTGGTGGATGACAGGAAAGAAAGAGAAATATATCATGAAAGGAAAACAGATACATGGAGATTGAAAAGAAGGTGCATTGAAAAGAGAAAGATGAAGGAGGAAGTAAAAATCAATGGGAATAAAATATACATAAAGTGAGTCATAACATGATGCTTGCATTTTGTCAGATGGATTCATCAATCTATAAAAAGAAATTAAAACATAAAGCAGTGGAATAAAGAGCCAGCAAAGCTGGGCTGAAAATACACTGAGGCTTCCCTGGGGCAGCACAATGCCTGAGGCCTCCTTCAGCTCCACTCTCACGCCATCTGAGTTTTGGCATCTGTCAGTCTGACTAGGGGAGTGTGCTTCCAGAGCTTGGTGATCTCTGTAAAAATCAAAGGTAAAGATGCATCCTGCCTGTAAAAACTGTCACCTTGAAAATCCAGAACCTGAGAGGACAAACATGGAGTGCTGTGATATTTCTCTTGTAGGATAACCCAATAATCCCAATCTAAGCAGTTTTGGGTTTAGGTGTTTGATGTTAAATGGTGCACCCCCATTCACTTCTAACTTCCAGTCCATCCAGTGCAGCACAAAGAATAACAGACCATCTCCAGTTGTAGCTGGTCCATAAAGCTGTTACTGAAATGAAACGCCCTGAGATAAGAAAGTTTTGTCTCCATATAAGAACATTTCCAGTGGACAATACTTGGTTTACTTTTTGTAAATCCAACCAAATCCCTTTGTTAGAGATGCAGAACTTTGAGCTGCTCATACACTGTTTATTCTTTGACACCTGCTTTAGCTCTTTGCCTTGCTTTGTCTCCCTAAGTGAACTGCTTAAATAAAGTGGAAGAAAATAGAAATCATTGGTGAGATTTTCAGCCATATCCTACTACTTGAATGATAGTTGGGAAGCTATTAGAAGAATAATGACTTTGCTAGTAACGTAACAGAAACAGAAAACTTTCTGCTCCAAGGGAGGGGAGTGGAGATTCCCAGATGCAGACACTGCCTTTCATTGATAGGTTTACTACTGTCTCCAGGAATAGGTTGTGTGTTTCCCCACTAACAAAGAGGAATGCTCATTATTCCCGTGAGCGTTTGTCTGCTGCAGTCAGAGTGTAGTGATTCATCCACATGCATATAGGAATGTTGTTCTCAGTGCCTGATCTGCTGCAGGATATTAAATCAGAATGTTCAGTAAATATAAGCTGTCTTTTAGCAAATTAATGCATTCTGTAAAACTTCACATTTCCTGAGTGCTTAAAGCAGCATTTCTGAAATTGTGGGCTGAGGATCTTTTGAGGTAGGACAGTGCTAAACATCTGCAGCTGGCAATGGTTCATTTGCCCTAAGGTTGAGAATGGAAAATTACTGGCTGGATGTGTTTATTCTAGCCAGGAAACTGCTAATTACTTCTTAATTGCCAACAGGAGATCATTTCCTCCAGGATAAGTGAACAAACATTTGTGACTAGTAATAATCAGGTTTCACTTCCTTGTCTAAATGAGTGCAAGCAATTCCCACTTCAAGGTCCTACTTGAAAGTTCAGAAGGTACTGACCTAGCTACTTTGGATAGCTTCACACTTCAGTAATCTTAATTGTTGCCTAGGCATTGCCATTCTACTATTGTTTCATGATGTAGAGCATATTTATTAATGCAGGTCTAAATCTGAATAAATACAGAACTCGGCTTTGATTCCTGTGAACAAGTAAAGGTTTCACACTGTAGAGCATTGGTTGCTTTCTTGTGTCTATTTACAACCTGTGCTGATCAGACAATGTTTTCCTACCAAAATCTCCATGCATTTTAGAACTGGAAAGAATAAGTAAAAGCTGTGAAAGTAAAATAGTAAATATGAACTTGTAAAAGTTCTGTCTGAACTGAGATTTCCTTTTTATATTCTCTTTTCAGTTTCCTATTGTAAGGAAGCATTACTCTCCATTTTGTGGACAAAAGAGAACAAAAGCATATTGAGAGCCTGTAATTTATCAGTAGCCCAATTGTGGGAATTCTAATCTAAAAATTCAGCATCAAAATATTGCTAGATCGATTATAGTAATATTGACACTATCCAAATATATATCAAAAACCTCATCAATAATACCCTTATTAGTGATTACTAATTATTACAGAAGAAAACTTGCGATTCCTTTTCTCTGTAGCATGCTTCCAGCATCCCTCTGGCATGTAAGGTCAAGAGCAGCAGCCATCCTCAGAGGGAGTGAAAAATCCACGGCAGGTTACCAACATTCCAAGGTCCTTGCAAGGTGCACACAGTGCAAACACCAAACAACTCCTTCCCCAAGGAACAAGCTCTACTTCCTTTTCTGTATACTCGAATATCACAGTTTGTTCCCTAAAGCTTAGGAGAACTTCCCCTAGCTCTATGGCCCTCAGGAGCTGTGGCTGACCTCATGAGCCTTAACGAGGCCAGGCAAGTTCTTGAGATTCTGCCTTGTCTCACCAGTACACAGCCCAGGACCTTCTTCAGGTATACACAAGTTTTATTAGCTTAACAGACGCTACAGAAGAAGGGCTGAGATACTTAATTTGTCAGCAGAAACAAACCAAAGACCACACAAATTAATCTGCTGCAATGTGCGAATCTCTGCATTGGTTTATTAGGATCATGAGAAACTAGGAGATCAAAACATTGCCTTAATTACTATCTCTTTCTAATTCTTGTAAATCTAAAATGAAAATGCTAATATTTTACATAATGGTGTGCAGCAAAACTTGCTTGAACAGTAACTACGGATAAATACTTCAGTGTTTCCCCTGGTAACTAATTTCAGTTATGGCATTTTGTTCTCTCTCTCACGTATGACTTTATGAGCACATTCTCAATGGGCACACAGTGCTCACATTGTGAAAAGTTGAAGTGTTTGGGGCATTTTTAGAATACTAGAACTGAATGAAAAGAAAAAGGATATGTATGAAATGCAGCAGTCAGTCTCTATATCTACTAAGACATGCACCTCTAGCATTGAAAATTGGCTTTAAATAAGTTAAGTACATCACAGCCTCATGTCCTCTGTGTGTGTGTGCAGTGGAGGATGGTGAACATGCACTGTTGAAGCAGCTTGAGTTCCTTCTACTATTTTAAATCCTCTGTAAGGAGGAATTTTGTTCACTGTGCACTGTAGATTTTATTGCCCTTTCATCAAACACTTAGAAGAAGAAATCCCCACCGGTATTCAAAGGGCTTTGTAGCTTATCTTAAATCAAGGTTCAGTGAGTTGATGTAGTTGAGGAGAGTCATTCAGTTATGGGGTTTGGCCTTTTTTGCTATGTATTACCTTTTCTTATAAGGGTAACAGAAGAATGGAAGCCCCAGTATCAGGTGAATGCTCAAATCAACCTCAAAATGAGGAATAAAATAGAAGGAACCTATTTGAGAGACTGATTTTATTCACAAGGTTTAGATAATGTATTTCTTTAATGACACTGAATTGGAGCTTTTAAAGCTCAAGCTGTGTGATCACCATTGTTTTAGCAAAAAGTTTTGAGCAGCGTACTGATTTTTTGTGTCACAGATGGCTGGAGCACCTCTCCTATGAGGACAGACTGAAGGAGTTGGGGCTGTTCAGTCTGGAGAAGAGAAGGCTCCGAGGTGACCTCATTGTGGCCTTCCAGTATCTGAAGGGGGCCTACAGGAAGGCTGGGGAGGGACTTCTCAGGATCTCAGGTAGTGATAGGACTAGGGGGAACGGATTGAAGCTGGAGGTGGGGAGATTCAGGCTGGAGGTGAGGAGGAAGTTCTTCCCCATGAGAATGGTGAAGCCATGGAATGGGTTGTGCAGGGAGGTGGTTGAGGCCCCGTCCCTGGAGGTGTTTAAGACCAGGCTGGACGAGGCTCTGGCCAGCGTGATCTAGTGTAGGGTGTCCCTGCCCATGGCAGGGGGGTTGGAACTAGATGATCCTTGTGGTCCCTTCCAACCCTGACTGATTCTATGATTCTATGATTCTATTTTAGCTACACCAATCACTTGGACATGTACATGAAAATCCAAAAAGGTTCTTTCAGTTTCTTAGTTTACCTCAAAATATTACACAATGTTGCTTTGTAAGTCCTCTGCCAATTTTACTTAATGCACAGCTTCCATTTCTCCTGATTTTGTAGCAGATTTTTTTTTGTCCAAAAGTCAGTTGTTTTTTCTTAAGCTAGAGAACTCCTTGCTCACTGTTAAAATATTTCTTCTGTCATAATTTACTTACTGCATTAGACACTGAAAGAGTGTGGTGACAGTCTTGTCATTTAGTTTTAGTTATGTCCAGTTCATATTCACACATGATTTCTCACTCCTCATCTGGCTGCCTTGGCAAACAAGCGAGGGTTGGATTCCTTGTGAATTGATGTAACTTGAGTTAAAAGTAGGACAGTGTTGCTTCTGTTTGTGTAAAGCCTCAAGAAGCTGTAGGAAGTAGGAGGCTAAACTCTGATTAGTGTTAGAACAACGGCAAATGATCTCTAGATAAGCATTATTTTGTGTTTTGTTTATATACATTGCAATATCTACATATGAAAATCAATGATCTGTAAAATCCTTATGCTTGATGGGTTTAAGCATAGTTATTACACTGGCAGCAATCTCCTTCCATCCATAACTATAAAGCCATTTTCCTAATGACTGCTGATTTCAGGGTGGCTATAGATACACTTGAGCTTGCAAATAAGTTACAGAATTCTCATAATTTTCCCTCAAAGGAGCTTTCCAGGGTTGTCCGAGTCTGAAGTTGTCTTGATGTATAACATATATGAATTGGAGATTTGTGCTAAGCAAAGTGTTTCAACGCTGGTGTATTTTCAGGTCTCAGACTATCAGACATGACAAGTAAATAGGAGTCAAACTTAATTCACAGGAATATGGCAGGCATTAAAATAAATTCAAGGCATCTGACAGATACATAAGAAGAAATAAACATTTTTAAGCCACAAAATCTTGTTCTGGCATCCTGATCTAATAGCTTGCTTTAACTGTTACATTCTTGTCAAAATTACTGTGCCATTAGTTGGTGAGCTGCTGTGCAGCAGTCAATTTCTGATTACTCTTTTTCCCCCCCCCCGACTTCCTGCTCATGATTTTTTAACTTACTGGTGAGTATTGGATTTTTGCTAATTTAAAATATTAAATAATAATACATTTATGAATCTCAAATATTCTGATGTTATTTAAATTTTATTCATGTTACTTGCCCCTTACTCATCTTGTAAGTATCCACACAATCCATGTGGATTTTCTGTGGGCAAAAATTCAACCATTGGTCAAGACATCCACCAAATACTTTCTCCATTGTCAAAATCAGGCAGCAGCAGACCAGAAGCTTTTGCAGTTAACTTGCATTTTACTTCTAGTAGGCATAAATTGGTTCTGTGTAATGCTTGTGTAACAGTGTTGAAGGAATAAAGCTTGTTGGAATAGAGTGAAATCCAGTAAATGTTCAAATGCTAATAAATTAGTAAAGGTAAACTTCCAGGAATATGACCGTTCTTACAAGTTAAAAATGAGCTTTTATAATTTCAATTTGTGACTGCTACATCACCATGAGACGGCATTTTGCAAGTGGCTTTGAATCCTAAAAGTAGATGTATGTGCAGATGTATGTGCACATTCAGCTCAGAAGGGTGAGGGGCTTTAGCCTGCACCTCCATGGCAAAGTCTGAAGCGAAGTTAACGAGTGTCATGATCAGTTTGGGGTAAAGGTACCCTCATTCACCCCAAAAGAGAAGTTTGCTTTGCTGGTTTTGAACTGGAGTATTACTAAAGCTGCTCTAGTTCACATAGGCAAAAGCATGAAAACTGTTGCATACTCTACACATGGAGCATGCCAAGAGCATGTTGTAAGTGCTGAAAGTCAGTCTTTAGTTCATTTTCACACAGCATGTCTTTTTGAACATTATGGCATGACACTAAGATAATATAAACATGTCTGCTCAAAAGCTGGTGGGAAAAATGAGTTGTCAGCTATGATATATTTTACTTAGCTTTCATAGCTTTTATACTAAAACAATAATAGCTGTGCATGTTACTATACAAGTGCAAAGTATGTGCACACCAGATGGCAATTTGGAAATGCATGCATGAGCTGAGGATGTATGGAAGACTTTGCTCACTACACACCTTGAATTCAAGGAGCATTTCAAAGAACATACTGAATTCTAATTATTTTTCTTTAATTATAATGCAACTCTTTTCTTCAATAAAGGTGTTTTCTGTTAAGATTAAACTAGAATTGGAGTAGCATCTCTCAAACAATGCAGTGTTCTGGTTTGTTCTCTTTTCAGTACTATATTAAAGCATTAATATTAAATGTTAAAATGGCTTGTGGCTTAGAGTGGTTATGAAAAAAAATCACAGATAAATTGTCTCAAATAACTGTAAGAACATAAATACTTTATATTTTTATTGGTGATAATGTCCTTCCATTATAACAAGCCAAATATCCTTCTTTTGCATTTAAACTTTAAATTGAGCTTTCAAATATTCTTTTTAAATGTTTAGATTAGCAAAATGGAATTACATATTTAAAGCATTAGTTGCTTATATTTCCTGAAATGATGCTCCCAAATGGAGCTCCCAAAAGGCACTGCAAGATTCTTCAAAAGAGTTAGATGTTCTGCAATAGAAATATCTTGAAACTTGCTCACTCTTCAGTTTCTGTTTACATGTCTTAAAAATGTTTAAGGCCCTACAAAGTAGTGATTTGGTTTTTAGTATAAAGTATATTCATTATTTAAATCCCAGGGTATGTGCAATGCCTCACTGTCTTCTGTCTCAGAATATCAGGCTGTGTAAATGCAAGGCTTGATTTGCTGTTTCAGCTGTAATTACACCTGTCTAAAATCCCAGCTGAAGTTGGGAAAAGGGCAGGTCTGGACCTTTGCATGTCTGAAGCAGCATTTGGGAACTGAAACCTCTTCCTTCCATCTTCCCCTAATTTGAACGTGAGTCTCAAGAGCATCACACCAGAGAAACCACTGTACAAAGGGAATGGTCATATAATGCCACTCAACAGCACAGCAGCCTTCTGAAGAGATTTGTGGGATTATTTTTTTATCCCTCTTTATTTCACAAAATTTTTATTCTGTCATATATGTGACCCAGAAAAATCTCTCCTCTGGCACCTTATGGGAGATAGTAGTGCAGTTTTCACCTTCTTCAAAATCAGTAGGAGATGTCAGTGGCAAGTGCTGCAGCTCTCCATTTTTCTGGATTTTGGTATGGCAGTTGAGCATAATAAGCAGTGGGCTGAGCAGTCATGTTTACTCCTGAGGCCCTTGCAGCGGAAAGTTCTCATCTGAAGTTCTCCTCTTGTAGCACAGCAATCAAGACCCCTTGCATTTAAACAAGGCAGACTATAGAGCTGATTTGGTAGTAGAGAAGCAGCATCTTGCCAAGTAGATCATGTGAGGAAGAGCCATCTACCTGCTGATCTCAGTTCTGTAACTGACTATTGGGCAAGCCTAGTGACTCTCTCAAAACAATGTGTGACCTATATATAGCAATTGGATTATGTCTTGCATGAAACCTGTTTGTAATTAATTGGCACTATCTTGAGCAAAGCAAAATCATCTACTTGAAGTCTTTACTGAAGTATATTCAGTGCATTCTAGTTCCTGCATTCAAATTCTACTATAAATGGGAAGACAACCCTGTTACAAAAAAAAAAAAAAAAAAAAAAAAGGAATTACTGAGGTTTTTTCCTCAAAAATATATCTGCTGCCATCTGTTGACTTCTGAAGTACTTTCTAGTCTTAAATAAAATACAATCAGATTATTCAGATGTTATACATATAATTGAACCTCTTAACAGCACTTTAAGATACTGCCAATTAGCCACTTGAAACTGAGCCATATGTTTCCATTTTGTAATAAAGCCACACAGAAAGGCTAGAATCTGTGGAAACTTATAGCTGCATAGCATGGCACAAAATAATTTGTGTAGCTATTGAGGAAAATATTTAGTCAAATCAGTCTGAAAACACTGGGTTGCAGAATAGTGCTCCCAGGGAGATACTGAGTATTTAGATGCAAGATGGATGGAGTAACAGCATGTGGCAATGTGGGGGCAAAATCTGCAGCCCCCCCAGTTTGATTTTTGGGTTAGTGCTTATATACATATATAGGATTCATTTACAAATGCAAACGAGGGGGAAAACTGCTTTCAGGGTGGAGAACACAACAACAAAGTAACTCCATGTGTTTGTTGTGCTGCATGCAGAACTTACAATTTTTATGGACTCCTTCCAGGTTGGGTTTTTTTTCCCTCTTCCCCCGTATTCTGTTTAGAAATATGAGCCTTAAGAGGCATTTTTAACTCATATTAATGGCATGTATATAGAATTTTTAAGGTGTCCTGTATCTTGCAAGTAATTTGAAATCAGATAATGAAATTGTTCTGTTTTGGTCTTTTGGTTTTGGGGTTTTTGGGGGTTTTGCTGTAGGACAATCCCCTATTAATTCCTGATACAATCACAACATGTTTTACAGTATCTATGGGCACATTAAGCTGCATTTTGTACTTTGCATAAGTTTCATTGTACCCATCTCTGATAAACTTCTTCATCCAAGTAACAGTGATGCTATAATTTTCTTAATTTGTAAAAAGAAATAGGTGCCTTGGTGTGATGAAATTCTGCACTGGAAATTCATTCTTCCTGTCTTTTCTCTCTGATTTCTTCTGTTTTGAGCATCCTCAGGAGAACGTTCTGATCCTTACTGCTGATAAGAGAATGGAAACATCACTGTACCAGGGTGAGAATCACAAAAGGAAGAGAGTGTCTAAAACAGAGTAGTAATTCTTTAACTCATTTTGCTATAATGAATTGTGGTAGTCTAAGCACTATCAGTCACTGCACCTATTTGGTACCTTCTGAAAATTTTTTAGTCCTCTGACAATAAGGAAAAAACAAATACAGCTTAAACCTATTGGTATTTTAATGCAAAAGTATTAAGGGCTCTAACAAACTAAGAACTACAGAGTCCTTGGCACTGGCCTGATTTTTACTGTTTGTCCCTCTCTTTCACAACCACATCTCTGACCTAACCAAGCCTACCGAAGTGCACAATAAGAATGTGCTAGAATATCGTTGTGAACCAGATCAATGGTGTTCCACTGGGTAATGCAGCCCACCTCTGTGGTTTAGTGTCCAAACACATTCTTATTTGCTATTTGAAGCAGGTTTTCATTGGTGTGCTCTCTAGCTGCCTGCAATGTGTCTGAGTATTAACAGTGCTAAAAGAATAAAGCCACTTCTTTAAAGCTCTGTTCACAGGGCAGACTATTTTCTAGATGTCAGTCTGATCAGTTGGATTTATTTCAAGCCACCATATATTTGTTGAGGTGTTTTATGGAGAAGTAAATAGCATGTGTAAAGCAAATGCACATTGGTTAATCCGTCAGTTGCTTGTGCTTATATTAACCCTAGTTTGTTACAAGAATCACAAATGTTATGTGTAGTCTTGATGCCTAATGTCTCCTCAGAAGCGATGACTGCTTTCCCTGGGAGGAACTGATGCTCGTTGGCCTTTAACATTTCTGCCAGGAAGTGACAGTTAACCTTCTACCAGAGGCTGTAGAGATCCCCCACCAGCAAAACCACTGCTTTGTTTTGCATCTTTTCCCCTAAAAAGTCCCAAGCAAACACTTCAGGCCTTTTAAAGGAGATTCTGTTTAATACTTTATTAGATCAAATTTGGGGTTTAAAATGTTTTCTCTTTTGAGTTCACTGGTTGCATCTTCTTTATTCACTAGCTGTAGAGTAGAAACTGGGGACCTGCAAATAAGTGCTATCAATAAAAATTTACCTAATTAAGTTTCAGACATAATTCCTTATTATTGTAAGAGAGCTCAGTGAGACATAAGATAATAGAGTAATAACCCCCTGAAAATTGGAATTTAGCAAGGAAATAACAGAACTTGGAATGTAGTGTTGTGATCTCAATGATATAATAAATATTTAATCAGCAAAAAGACCTGGAGAGAGCAGCAGCAGTTAAGTTTAGGCATAGATAATTTGCAGCAGCTTTGCATTGCCATTGTTTTTAATGAAAAGAAAATGGAAGCCCTGATTTAGATACCTTGAAAGAACTAGAAATGATAAAGGATAGTAAAATCATAGCAAGCATACCGGGCACCTCAATGCTTATATTAACAAGTAAAATTTAGATGATCCTCTTTCCTCTATTCATCACTATCATGATTTAAAGGAGTAACTAGCCATTAAATAGAAAATGCTAAGATTTCAGTTCTGTGCTATTGGAACGTTGACAATATTTTGACTCTTCTTGAACAGTTTATTTAAAAGCACCATTGGCACCTTAGCAGTGATGTAAATGACCAGAATGGTTAGCTTTTTCTCCCCTGCATCCTGCCTGACATACTGCATGAAGTATTTTTTTGGTTAATCTTTTATGTTGGTTACGCACAAATCAATTTCTTACATCATCGGCCAAGAGCAATTCTGTAGTAGTAACTTCCAGAATGTTATGGTGCACAAATGATTGCCCGTTCAACCAAGATAGCAGCTGAAATGAAGGCTGATAACTATGTTTACAAAATGGCACATAGAAATTTTAAATAATCTTTGGGTTATGGTTGGCTTTAAACATACTTTAAAGTCTGTTTAGTAAATGGAATCACACTACTGTCTTATTAGACCCGGATTAGTATGTTACAAAGAAATTATTGCTCCCAAATTCTGCGTTGTATAGAAATGTATCAACATAATGGGCTGTAGCTCTCAAGTTGGGAGATAGGGGAGAATTATAGGAATTATATTCATCTAGAAGCTATAGAAAATTTTGTATCAATTAAGACAATAAACTATATGTATGGAAAGGCTATTTCTGCTTTTCTGCCTCTTTCGTTTCTACCTCAGGTTTTCCCTTTTTCACTTTTTTCTCCCATTTCTCTAAGAACAGTAGAGTGCTCCAGGAGCAGGGCTAGTTTTTCAAAGAATATGCCTCTCCTATTCAACTTAGGTTTCACCTTGAAAGAAGCTGGTAGCTAAGTGAGTGCTTTCTGTTTGGCACAAGTGTGAATTTGTTCTAATATAAAGCAGCAGAAAGTTAATGGGCGGAAAAGCTTACGAATCCCTGTGGTCATCAAAGACAGATGCAGGTAGAATGCATGGCATTAATGCCATCTTCTGGGTGAGAAAAAGACACAGATATGAAGATTATTTCATAG
This sequence comes from Picus viridis, assembly GCA_033816785.1. Lineage (NCBI taxonomy): Eukaryota > Metazoa > Chordata > Aves > Piciformes > Picidae > Picus > Picus viridis. The sequence goes on from CM066581.1 coordinate 5,092,134, forward strand.
AAATGTTTGGGGTTTTTTTTCTTCTTTATGCTCAGTTTCTAAAACAGCCCCCTGCAGTGTCTGATTTTGCTTTGTTTTTTGAATTAGAGCCAACTGTAGCTTTCCACTGATTCATACAAATGTCAGATATGTTAAAGATATTTCTTGTTCTTACTTGCCTGCCTTTCTGCAATGAAATGCAATCCTACCATATGATCCCCAGAAGAAGTCTTGGCCAAGGGGCTCCTTGGCTACTTGATGAGTCCCAAGGAGCAGCAAGAGTGGGCTGCTCCTTGGACCAGAGCAAGGCAAGCTTGGCACATCTAGTGACAAGGGTCAGCTGCAATATGAAGTAAAACAAATAATAGAGGAAAAAAAGCCAGTGGCAAGAGAATACCTAATCCTTGAAAGTGAGTAGAAACTGAGATTTGAGGGTGTAAATCTGGAATGGAAAATGACAGCTTAAGGATTGATATTTGTTTTAATAGGAATTGTGGTATTTGCCTGACTGAGATGAAAGGGTTCTTATCCTATTTCAAGTAGTTTCCTTTTATTTTTTCCTTTTATTTAGTGTGTTTCTTGCATTTCTAATTCTGAACAGTTTTGTGGTGTAGCATAAATGCAGGTAAATGGAGCCTGTAAGGTTATTCTTACTGTTTCTTTTATACTGTAACCAAGCGACCTGATTATTTTGATTATTTTTTCCCACTGTATCACTAGTTTTGTCCATCTTGATACATGCAAAAAGACTGATACAAACAATTCAGCTAGGTTCTCATATCAGCAGTTCTTATTCTTCACCTCTTTTCCCCAACTGATGGTTGCTACTTCAACTACTTCCATTAGGGAGAGATTTGTATATTTTTTTGTTATATAAGAAAGTTCACTTCTGTTTAATTTGATACAGATGCATGGCCACTGTTTCAGGCAGTTTCCAGAGGAAATTAAATTAAATCTGGAGCCAGAATGTTGTTCATGGCCAAGCTTCATTTGCAATTCTCATGTGTAAAGCAGAAATTATATATCTCTAAGGTTTGGGGATTTTTGTTTTGTTTGTGTTTTGGGTGTTGTTTTGGTTGTTTGGTGGTGTTGTGGTTTGTTTGGTGGTTTTTTTTTCTGTGAAGTTATCTTTTACTTCAAAATATTTGTAAATATATAAATAGGTGATCCAGAGCAGTATGTACATTTTTTTAGTTCTCCAAGTCTTCTGAGATTTATCACAGCTAATATTGTAGGTTTACTGACTTTGGGTGTATGCATACCTGGGGTTTTAGGGAGCTTTAAAAATCAAGTTTATTTGTGCCTTACAGTTTCTGGTGCTGTGAGCACTATTGATCTTGTTTTGTGACGCTTCTGTAACTAACATTATCAATAATGTGCTGCTTTCTCTTACTAAATCAGGGCAGCCTGATTCCAGGCAAAAGGCTGCACTCTTGTAGTGAGTCAAATGGGAAAGGTGAAATCTATTATTTGAGAGTGTTAGAGATCCTCAAAATTAGGCAATTTTTTCTTAATAATTTTAAATTTTGTATAATTTCTTTTGGTTTGACTGGTGTGTTGGTGGTTTGGTTTGGTTTTAAAGTTTATTAACTAGTCAGCTATTTCTCCAGGTATTTCAGTGAAGAAATACAAGGAAGGAGAAATAAAGCTGAACTGTCAAGCCATAACACTTCCAGTCAAGAGACCTGAGCTGATAACATAGCTCTGTCATGTAATGTTTGTAGCCTCCAGGAATCTTGCAGAAAGCAGTTTTGTAGGAAATCCAGATACTTAACTATTTGATAATTCTCCTGAAATGCACAGATAAAGGCATGAACAAGAGGAAAACTACTTTGGCTTCTGCAGCATAGTGACAGGTTGCTAAAGGCCCTGCTTTTCCCTTCTGATTCCACTATGGCTGCACCACAGTGACCAGCTCAAATCTGCTCTTTCCACAAGATGTGCTGCTACACTTGGGTGATAAATTGTTATTCCCTTAAAAGAGCTTTTATAATTAAAAAAAAAAAAAAAAAAAAAAAAATCCTTTCCCAGCTGGTGTGAATGACATTCAGACCTTTCAAAGCTTTGAAAGAGGAATCCAGGAAGCCTGACACCATCACTGGCGTGTATTAATATGCATTAGCCTGACACCATAATTAGTATACTATCAAGCATAATATGCAATAATTTAATTAGTATTCACTGGGGTAAATATGTGTTGGGAAGAGTTCTTAAAATAGTTCTGAAAAGAGAAATTATGCTTCACAGACCTTTCAAGGTTCGTTCAGGGAGCTGCCAAACTTATGCCAGTTGATACAGTCTGCTTGGGTAACTAGAAAGCATGTGGACACAATTCCTTGCCAAAATGCCATTGAAAATATAGACAGGGAGTAAGAGCTCCTTGTGTAGAGCAACAACTGCTTTGGCTTGTCAGGATCCTTATTGCACTAAGATGCTATAATCTCCCTGAGAAGCCTCATTGGAGACCCCCACCACACACCTGCCGCCTGTGGGCTGAGAACTTCACAAAGCCTTAGGCTTGTGCACCCATAGTTATACTCCTACATCCAGCCCTGTCTTCTCCAGGCTTGGCTGTCTCCCTGCTTTCTCCAGGTGAACTCTTGACTTGTGCTGTAGATAGCCCTATCGCTGTCTCTATCTCTAACTCGGTCTCCTGCTCATTCTAACTGAACTGCTTGGGGAGTCCCTGAACAGGACCCACTGTCCTGCGTTGCTGGGGATTAGGACTGCGGAAGTGTTCTGGTTAGCGAGGTCAGTATCCTGCCTCTGCTTCTCTCACCTGCACCTGCATCCTTGCTGTTCCAAATAGGGCAGCAGTGGAGAGGAGTACGTGGTCTGTTGTGTAGAGCAGCTGTCAGTTGGAGATCTGGGCTCTGTTTCTGAAAATGAGAGCAAGTAAAAGGAGTTTTATGGTAACAAAGTTTTACAGAGCTTCAAAGACAAGATCTTGTTGAAAGAACTGAAGTGACCTTATGACACTGAGCAACTGGGAGAAGACATAGCAGATTAAATTCAGCAAAGATGTATGTAAAGTGGTTCACATAGGGTGGGGGGAAAAAAAAATCTATGAAGCAATACTCTGAATCATTACCACCTGGGAATGAGACATTGCCATCAGTGTCAGATCAGCATTCAGTAGTCAAAAAAAAAAGGCAAACTGAATGCTAAGAATTACAAACCACAATTTCCTTCTGTCACTGTACAAGCTGCCTGTGTGCCCAGTTCTATCAGTGTGGTGTGCAGCATTGCTCTCAGAAAGAACATAGATTGAAAACTTGCAACAGTTCTGAGAGAGTCAGCAAGGATCATCAAAAGTATGGAGCAGCTTCTCCACAACAAGCAAGTAAGCAACCTAAGACTTCTTCAGCCAAGAAAAATGACAGAAATTGTGCAGTTGTAGGTGGAAGAGGAAACATTCTTCATCGCCTCCAAAACACGTCCTGAATGAAGGTGTAAAGGATAAGTTCAAAACAAAGGGGGAATGATCTTCACACAATGTAGAACTGAGCTGGGAAGTTTTGAATAAACCTACACACCATAAAAAAGGAACTGCCAGAAGCCAAAAGGGAAAAATCTATCAAAGGTTACTGCCAGACACTCTTGCTTGCTTAGATGGATCCTTCTTCAGATGTATAATGTCTGTTTTGTTATGATCTGACAAATGAACACGTTTCTTTTCCTTTAGTTTTGTAAAGTTTCCAACATCATCAGTAGAATTTATTCTTATTTATGATTTGAAGTGAGTATTTGTCATCCACTTTCAGATGATCATTCTCATTCACTGACTGTTCATTTTAATAAGGAATTAATAGTATAAAACACTATCAGGCATGCAATAGTTCAAACATCATTACTGACAAAAAAAGAGGACTGATTTGTGAAAACGGCAAACACAACCCATGCTCTTTCTCCCTATCCATATCATTAATCATTCAACTCTAACTTTTAGCCATAATTATCGCACTAATTTATTTCTTCCTGGAGAAATAGACAATAACTATTACTTATGCCTTCTGGTAGTTATGCAAAACAGAAATAATTGTATTTTTTGGGTAGTCAAGTCCTCAAATAGTTTAATCAACTCTTGCCTCTAGAAAGGTATTTTGGAAGTTTTCTCATTGAAAGCAATTTAAGTAGGGAGCTCTTCTACCACAGGATCAAGGTAATCTCCTTTAGTTTTGACAAACATTAGAAACATTGTCTTGGAAAGCATATGCAAAAATCCAACATAATACAAATGGCCAAACTCTCAAATTATTTTTCTCTGCCTCAAACATGAATCAGGAACATTTCAATTGGTGTTTGTCTGAGGTTTTTCAAGACCAGAAAGGGCAAAATGGTGTCCTACTGAAAGCGTTTAACAAGGTAGCTGTGGTAGGTCTGTGTAATTTAGCAGGGAGATGATCAGCAGAGGAGACAGGACAGGGAACTGTTTTAAACAAAACTAAAATAGAAGCTAAATTGCATGGATATCATATTGCACAACTTGTAAATGTTTTCTTTATTTATGTAGAGCTCTTTCTTCAGTTGTAGCCTACCTTTGCTATTTCTGGCTGGAAAACAGCACCAATGAATAGCACATTGATGAGGAACTGTAGGGAAAGCGTAGAAATTATGCAATTAACTACAAATCTGTATGCAATGAATGAGCACTAATATGAGAGGGTGAATGTCATGGCAATTAATCCCACACACAAGGCTTTAATAGTAAAAAAACTTGTACACAGGCAAACAGAAATGGGGTTCATTGACGTACTAGCATGGTAGCTAACACGTGACTTTAAGTCAGTGCTTGCAGCCTGGACTAGGTTATCTGCCTGGGACACCTTGACCTCAATAGTTTTGTTTGGGGTTTTTTTTTCCCCTAAAGGCAAATTGGAATGTAGTGAATTATTGAAGCTGCTGAAATAAGAAACTCTCACCTTTTAAACAATACTATGCCAAACTTGATTCCTGTACTATAGAATCTGGTCATTACAGAGTGGATGCCGGCTGCACTCAAATATTCAACTTCAGGGCCCAACCTAGTTATATATTAGCCTGGTTCTTAATTAGTATGAGTCAGCTTGTGTTGATTACACTACCTAGTTCTCAAGTCTCTGTACAGCATATTTACATTGCCAGGATTCTCATTTAAAGCAAACACAAAACCACAGTGATGTATTATAAAGTTCATGGCTACAAGAGAGAGTGAGGGCAGAAGATGGAATGGCCAAAGTGTCCATTTTTGTGCTTTGCTTCTCTGTTTTGGGCTTTCTGAAAGCTTAGCATTTTCTGAAGGGAGATGGTATTTACTGTTCATAGGATTTTCCAACATTTTGATATTTTTAAGAAGCATCAAGTTATGGCATGTTTTTGTTCTAGTAGAGATTCAAAGTAATCCATATTCAAAACAATTAATATCATAACAAGTGCCTTAATGGCGGGGAATTTACTCTGCATAGCCATTTGCTTTTAGTTTAGAGCAATCTCTGGAGGAACATTGTATTCAGATGTTTTTACTGAGGTGCATTTTGAATCAGCTCCCCAGTTCCCCTGGCATTGAGTTAAATAGTGAAGCAGTATTATGCAATACCTGGTGCGAGTGTCTGTGCATGTGGTATGTAGCCTGGCTTTGTTAGGAGCACTTGGGCCCTTTTACTACCCTTGAACAACATACAGTACATTCAGCATCAATTTTATTCCCCTTTTAATTTAGAAAGGAAAACTTCTGTTCCCAATGGTAGGGCTCACTTTTTATATGAAGTATTGTATTTCCCTGATTTATTGAGATATTAACATGGAAATGGTGATGTTAAACAATACTTGGAATGGCTTTAAAAGTGTAGTGGGAATCATGATTTCATAAGACGAAAATTAGTTATGTAGGTAACATTATTGTATAATTTCCCATAGGATCTCTACATCAGGCAAGATTTTATTATATTCTAAAACAAAGTTGCTTGCACTCACTTTAAATATAAAGTACTGCTGAATTCGCCAATATCATAAGGCTGCTCACAGTACAAGTGAAGACATCTGTTAATGGTACCATGAATAGTTATGAACTGTGGTACTCAAATGGCTTTGCCAGCAAAGCATTGCCTCCTAATTTATTTTTATAGCAAATGGATGCCTCATTTTTCATGGTTTGGTAGTTTGCATTCAAATGTACCAATAACTTCCAAGGCAATCACTTCTACACAGTGTGTTTTGAGAGTACGAGATGCAATAGCTAATGGGGTGTTGGTGGGTAGGCTTCTCCATCAGCAGTTTTGTATGAAGCCTTATGTTATTTTCCTTTGTTTAAGATGAATCCATGAAAAGGAATGTACTACATAAAAGTATGCTTATTGTATGGAAGATTTAATTTAATTTCTTGTACACAAATGAAGAGGGACAAAGGCTGTGTAATTATGTTGGGTTTGTCATCCAAAATACTGCAGCTGAGCTGGGTATTTCACATTTTCACTCATTCCTGGAGGCATCACCAAACAGTAGATGGGAACACAAGTGGTTTCAGCTGTTACAGTGAAGTTCCAAAGCATCTAAAGGCTTCTACAGAAATCAGTTGGGAGGAAGGGAGGCAGCAAAAATTATAATTAAGCTCTGCTTAGACTATTTTCTCAGATTAGTGGTAGTTAATATAACTAATTCTAGAAACAGTTTGTGGTATGAATGATGATACGCTTCACAGTCAGTAGTTACTTTTGAGTTCATCAGCTACCTTGTGGTATTACCATGTAACCAGTTTAAAACTGGTGTTGTGTGGCTGGGTAGATAGGGATGTTGTGGCAGTTGCCTGGCTGGACGGCTGTCACACTTGGTTTTGGCTGTGGTAGAAAAGTCAGAATTCATTGACTTCAGTGTTTAGGATCCTCTTCTGTGTACATGGCACTGCTGCTGTCTTTTTAGTTCAAACTCAGTTTCCTTTAATATGATGCCCCTAACCTCTGTGGTGTGCATGGCTGCATAAACCTAAGTGTTCCCCCCTCTCTTTTGAGGGCAGATAAAATATACTATAAAAAAAATCATTTTATTTGTCATACTAGGATAATGTGAGGTCTGAAGAGATTTGGTTCTGAGAAACCTTGAGAATGCAAATTAACTTTTTTCTTTCTCATGGCAGAATGTTGATAAATTAAATTAATCTTACTAAAAAAAAACAAGAATACAAATATGATTTTCAGAAGAGCTTTTCTTTTATAGGTACACTGGTTTGGGATTTTATCTTTTTCTTTAATTGAGAATTCTCTAAGTATTTCCAAGCACAAGTTCAAATTTCCTCATCTTGTCAAGTCTCACAAAGCAGTCTCATGAGACTCAGTCCCTGAATTGCTAGCTTTGGGGCTAAACACAAAATGGGATCCTGCTGAGCTGTGCTTTTGCTATCCCCAAAGGGACTCAGAGCTCTCCCTAGGGAGCTATTAGGTAGAGCATTTTCATCGACCAGTTAAGTGCCACTTCTCCCATACGTGAGCCCAGTAAAAGCTCACCAGCACCCTCCAAATCTGTATATCCCACTCTGGTGACCCTTGTGCAGACACTACTTGAAAGCTGCATTATAGCTTGATACTAATACTTGTTACAATTAGTCTGTGGATGTCTAAAAGCTTTGAATTTCCCCATCTTTTTTTGCTCACTTATGATTTCACCATACTTTGTGTAGTGTCCTCCACAGGATTCTTCACGTCAGATCCTCCCCTAGCAGTGAAGCTTCAGTGTTCTGAAAGAATCACTTCCTCCCACTCTTGGGGGTGAGGGAAAGGGGAAAAAAAAAAAAGGCAAACATAAAGAACCATCCCTGACAAAATGTTTCTCAAGCCAGATATGTCACTGGGAAACCCTCAGCTTTGGAATTCACTTAGTTGAAGGTTTTCCAATTAGGTCACCAAAGAACTTTATCAACAAAGCCCACTACTGCTTCAGCTGCAACAATAGCTCTACTATGATTCAAAACAACTTCAGGAAGGCTTCTGTTTTCCTTGCCCTCCCAATCAAAATAACCACCTCAGGCTTCTGACTAGCTTTGGCAAAGCAAAGCCTATTTCAAGATACAGTTGTTAGTCAAAGTGTCCAACTCTTGCAGCAGAGTTTCAGATGCTTCACATGAATTCCAAGAAGCTTGTCAGATAAATAACTGTTTACTGTCTCAATCCAGTTTTGCTACTCCTCCCTTTCCACTGGCATCACCTTGATGTACCTGTGGTAAAATGCAGGCTGTTAGTACGTAGATCTGTGTGTCTTGACAAAAAGGATCTGAAATATATGATAACACTTTGGTAGTAAGGCAAGTTTTCCATGTGATTCTGACTATGAGTTGTGATGCACTATAATTGACTGGCTTATAATCATTTTTACACCAGTAGCAGTAACAAAAGCTGGGCCTGCAAGCCTGTGTCCAAATAACACCATCCTTGCACACCTTCCTGCTGGAGCAAAACCATCACAGAAGCTTGCAAATAAAACCACTACAAAAGGTGTGCTTGAGCTACTCTTGCCAGGCATGATTTGCTTGGTGCATCACCTCAGCCATCACTGCTAAATGGTGCTGACACTGATTTGTCACCTCTGAAGGCTAGAGCAGGATAAACACAGGAGCTGTTACACTGTGGGGGATATCGATCAGATCTGGTTAGTGCTCGGTGACTGTATGCTAGTGAAATCAATTGGGCAGATTACTTTGTGCTTGCCGGCAAGTAAAGCTCAGCTCAAGATGTGATCAATCCAACAATCTATAGTGACAGAATAATACATTAAAACAGATTGATCCTTGAGCTACACTAAATTGGGTTAAATCCTTGTCCTTGGGTGAGTTTGTTTTACAGAAATGCGATTTATGCACAGCTTCTTGGGTTTCTCTTAAAATTCTTTAAACGCAGTATTTTTCTTTAACATCTTCCTTGCCAGAACTGCCTTATTTTCCATCCTGTGCTATGATGAATGCTACCTACATAAATGTATGTAACAGTTCTGTGAGCTCTGAGTTGGTTGTAACTATTCTTTATGAAATCCCCCTTGAATTTCAGCCTGCAAGCTAGATCTGAAATGATTTTGTGATGCCAGAGGTAGAAGGTTTATGTCAGTTTGTAAGAAACTGTTTTATCTATCTCTGTCTACCACAGATTTGTTGTCTGTTAGGGTAACCAATCTACAGGTTCCACTTTTCTATCAAACACAGTTACATGCTGTTCATCTCACAGCTCTTCAGGGTGCTTTGAAAGCAGACAACTGCTTGAAGCCAGGGCAGCAGGGGCTTGAGTTGGGGCCAAAAACATTTTGGGCTTTCTATTTTCTTCTCCTGGTTTTATCCTTTCTCTCCTTCTGTTTGTAGACTTGTTCTAGACTTGTGCTTCAATTTAGTTTTCATCTTACTGAGCTTAACTGAGCCACTGTTTGACATTTCCCCTTCCACTCTCTTCTCAGAGTCTTATTGTATCATAAACAAGCAACAACTTGTTTTTTATCAACATCTGTAGTCACTTAGCATGCCTGAAGAAGACTGAGCCAATTAGAAATGCATATATTGACATGGATGTGTGTAGGCATCTCAAGTTACTTGCAAACGTGGATCCTGTAAATTTGATTGCCTTATTAGGGTAAGATTTCTCTGCAAGACCCAAGATTTTTATGTCCAGGTAATCAATGATTCAGAAGATCAGCATAAATCCATATAAACTGCATGGATCAAGTAATATAGACTCTGAAATGTTCACAAATGGAATGACTGAATGTGGTCCAGCATTGCTTAATTCTGTTATTCTTATCTGAGACAACTCAGCAAGTGTTTGATAGCCTACAACTTCAATAACACTCAATACAAATGCTTTTGGAATTTGGGGTGGTTCTCTAAGCCATCAAATTGAGAGGCAGAGGAGGAACAGATTGGAGAAGCTCAATGCATTAAAATACTTGAATGTGTATTCTTTAAAAGGCTGGCTTTATAGTTCAGACTGCTGGGATTCCAGACAAGTAAAATACAGACTGTTTATATCCTCTGTGATCTGTGGTGTTGTATAAAACAAAAAGAACACACTTCTTCCTTCCAGTTCAGAGATGCTTGTGGCTCTTTGGATCCTCTCTGGTAAGAAAGAATTACTTTTGCATGTCTTTGTGGTTATGTTTTTGCAGTGCTAATGCCTTTTGCAATGACCTTAAAAATACATTAATGCTGTTATCTTGAAAGAATGCCAACTGTAACAAATTGTTTAGGTTCCACATAGCATGTTGACAAGCTCTAACTATGCCATGGAGATATTTAAAGGAGGGGTTTGGTGTGGTGCCTTTCCCAAACAGAGGATCTAATTGCACTGCTGCTGGTAACTGGGAATCCGGATCCTAGCTGTGCACCACTAGCTAGTCATCTGTGAGAGTTCTCGTCCAGAACTAAGACAAACCTGGCAATTCTATTACAGCTTTAACTGTTATCGTGTCTTGCTTCCTCAGGATGACAACAGAGATGAGTTGGATTCTTCTCTTGGCTTTCAAGCAAGTGTAAAAAATGAAACCAATTTTCTTTCCATACTTGTATATTCTAGTAAGAGGAAAACGTGCAGTGCTTAGAGTTACAGGTATTTCCAGATGTCAGCCTTTTAATGCAATGCTTTTCATAGAGGGGAGGTAGCTGTCAAAGCTGGAAATGTTTTTTTCCTAACTATATTTTGGTTTGGGTTTAGAATAGCAAAAAATAAATGAAGGAAAGAAAAACACACAATGAAAAGCTAAAATATTATTGTACCCTATACCCCATACTGTATCCTAAATGATAATTTATATACATAGGAAGTCAAAAAGTGCATCTGTCTGTTTTGCTCCTTTTGTTCACATTTATCTGTAAATGCTATACGGGAGGACCCAGAAAGCATCAGTATTTTGCAAATTATTATACTGCATCCTCCAAAAGTCAGGAACTAGGAGGCAATTTTCATTTTTCAAAGAACAGATCTAGAAAATAACAGCAGCAGGTGATTGTATATAAATACAGGTGCAAAAAGGTAATTTTTAACTAAAACAGCCCCTTTTCCCTTCTCTCCACTTTAAGGATGTTCTCTAGTGTGCCATATATAGCCCAAGATTTCTAGTTTGAGGGCTTTTTACCATTTCCAGAAATTGCATCTTTTAAACACTTGTCTCCTTTTCTTCCATTTGTTTTGTTGCTAAAATTGATGCAATGCTTTTAAAATAGATAATATTTTTTTTTTAAACTGAGTAAATATCCAATTCTTTTCTTGTTGGTTTAAGGGTTGTTGATCATTTGTGGTCTGGTGTCAGGTGTAACCTCATTTCATTTGTTTTTTACTATTAACAATTTACCAGCATCTCTGTCTTGCTATCATACTACCTGCTTTGCTTCTCTTGGCATACAGTCTTGCTGGTATTATTTCTCTTATTTGTATATTTATAGAAACTGATACATTTTAATATCGTGTATTATGTATTCATAAATATATAATGAACAATACAGGAAACTGTTTCTAGTATGTATATATTCAGATCCATATAATGTACAACAAAGGAAACTGTTCTTCTAGCATGCTGGAATTCCTGCAATAGATTTTACTTTTTTGTTTGAAATGCCTGAAAGCATTTGAAGTGGAAGGCCACTGTTATCCAACAGAGTCTTAACAACACGCAGTTTCAGTTTAAAAAGAAATAAAATCTAAAGCAGTGAAAGATAGACACATGCTATTCTTTCGTTCCTAGATGAAAAAATCATCCGCCCACAGCATCACTTTGCAGGCCCCTGGGCAGCTACAGGTAGCTAATAAGTGTGTCAGAAAAAGAAACAAATGGGCAGTTGATGGGGACTCATTGAGATGCACATGGCGCTGCGGGAAATTCCAGCACAGTCTGTTTCACCCAGTGTCCTACTTCAGCTCCATTACAAGTGACAGGGCAGCGTTAAGGAAGGCACTTCCAGCTCTTACAACCACATTATAAGCTAGTAATCAATTATTTACTGAACAGAGGCAAACAAAAAGGCTTTCACTACCCTAGTACAGTATTCATCAAAGCCTCAGCTGCTAAGACAGCTGGAAGAGTTTGGAAACAAAGCACTTTCACCTTTTGTAGCTTCATTCTGATTTAAGGGTAACAAATTCTGTAAATCGTTTGCAACTGCTGTATGAAATTACCTTGCTGATAATGCTAAAATCTTCCTACAAGTTGACCTGTGAGCATGTGTGTGTATGTATAGATACAGGTGCTTAAAACAGGAATTGCTGACATGGATATCTGGAAAAGGGAATCTTTTTGAAACCTACGATATAATGAAGCTCAAGGGCTTCAACTGAGAATTGCAGTGAACATTTAGCCTAAATGTTTGAGTAAAAATAAGGGGAAGCCAAGCCAGAGGTGTGTGATGTTTCCAGGACCGAGTGAATCACAGGAGGAAGCTGGAGAATATCAAATGTTGGAAATCACACCGGAGTGTGCTGATGGAGATAGTACCATAAAGTCCAGTTTGGATCAGGCTCATTTCATTTCCTCTAGATTCTACAGTATCTTTTTTGGCAGCTCACCTTAAAGTAAGAAAGCCTTACTCTGATTGTCTTTTAAGGCAATGATAAACAGTAACTTCATTTGGAAAGAGTAAAGACTAAATATACTATGGGCTGTCACTTCCTGTGCCAGTCCCTTTGCAGGCCGGCTCCAGCTGCAGCTCTGGTGTCTCTCCTAACCCTAGCTCCACGCCCCACCCCACACCCCCCTTTTTGTTTTTAATTCCCCCTCCCCAGCAGAGTAACTGTCAGCTTTTAGCACTTGGGGCAGAATAGGGAAGGTACTGTCAGACCAGAATTATGCCTGCTGCTTTTGCCCCAGGGCCTTGGTGGACCCTCAAAGCTGAAGCTCCCTTAGCTCCCTTTCGTTCTCAATATACATCTGTGAAGTTCTACTAACTCTGTTTAACATAACTGCTTCTGACACTAAATGTGGATGCCTGTGAAAGTAAAACTCCTAAGAAGAAAAAGTGTTGTGAAATATGTTTTTGCATCCATTTAAAAATCCTTTTTAGTTTAAACAGTGTTAAGTCATTTCTTGTTCAGTATAATTATTGAGCTAGGATGAGAGACAAATTGCTTTCAGCAAAATGTCATATTCTCTAATTGTACTGATATTCATTCAGATGGAGAGATTTAGACATCTTAATTTTCTGAAAGTTCTTCTCCAAAGAATGTCAAGTTAAATATTTACTACTTGTTAGAACATTCTGCATATGCTATTAAGAGTTATAGAGCAATAAGAGTAATACTAACTCATGGCATATTATTTAACATTCCCTGGCTGAGTCATCTATTATATCTGCCCTATATAGCTTGTGTTCATTTTGTACATCTGAAAATCAGTTGCTGTTGGTTGTGCATTTGGAGAACCCTCCTGTTCAGATAGTATGAATGAGAAAAGGGCACTTAACTGATGTTTTAATTTAAAATATGTAAAGTGTGAAAACCTTACAGCACCTTTTAAAGTGAAACTGTCAAATGTTCCTGAGTCCTTGGTTTGCAGTTTGCAGAGTCTCTTAGAGACTTTTTTTATATGTAATACATGGCAGTCCTTAAGGACAGCAGTTGCCAACCAAATATTGGACTTCCAGCTTCCTAAAATCTTCCAGGCAAACGCTGTGAAACAGCTGACCAACTAGCTTCTGAAGCACTCTTGTACTTTGTATTCCACTTGATCACCAGAAGCCATCTGTCTGCTGAGTCACCGCTCTGATTTAAATCATATTAAGAAAGTGTGAAGCTATTTATTTAGTGATCCGTGATTGAACTTGATGAGAATCTGAGCTTCTTTCCAGAAGATCCTTAATAGTATAGTATAGCAGGCTGCCTTTTCACACAATCCTAAGAACTACATTTAAAATTTGTACAGAAGGTATGCTGTTTTCTCAAGACACAAATAATCTAAAAGCAGAAAATTAGAATTATAGACAGATTTATCCTACTGAATCTGAAAGGAATTTAAGAGGAGAAAGTAAGCCAAAGTTTTTTGCAAGCGATGTTACTTAATATCTGAGATGAGGTATCACAGAACATTTCTGCATTTTCTTGAATAATTCATGTTAGTTTTTCTTGAATAATTGGTATTAAAGAGCTTTGCCCTGACTTACTTTTGGTGGTGGTGGGTTTTTTCAGTTTTGTTTTTGCGATGGCTGGGGAATTGGGGTGTGTTGTACTGTGGGTATGTCTGTCTTGAACTTGGGATCTAAAATTGCCAGGCATTGAGTATTCAACAGGTAGACTGCCAAATAACGGGTTTTTATCTATGCACAAATGACCTTTTCCCCATTTAGTATGAACAACTCCACTTGCAGACTGTAGTATGGCATAGATCTGCTTTTTAATCTTGTTTCTAACTGATCCATTTGCTTTAAAGACTGCAGTAGCACACTCCTTGCTTCCGAGTATGCAAGTTATTAATTTCACTAACCTTGCTTGCCACTTCAAATTTCTCTGACATATATAAATAGTAAAAGACTTCTGGGGAAGACCCTGGAGCTAAACATGAACAAATGAATCAGCATTTTTCTAATTCTTACAGAGAAGGAAAGTCTGCCTTGAGAAACCAGTCTGAAGGTCATGGAATGGTGTCCTATGGGCAGCAGCAGTGTTGGAGCTGGAAGGAATTTCTAAAAGTAAAATTGCTCTGTGGAGCTGTGATCAATATTTTAACCACTTTTTATGCTTCCAAACCCCATTTTCTCTTCCAACAGAACCATCTATTAAAAAACCTTTTTACCAATATGAAAGAAGGACAAACCTGTATTTCAAAAGTCCTTATGTTTCTGATTCCATACCAGAAATAACATATCTACAAAGCAATGCTAAGTATACAAATGTCAGTTAGCTTCTCTTACAAGTACAGAATATGAAGAATTATCCACACTTGACAGCTGCTTAAATTTCAAACACCTGCTTATTCTGCATGTGTTCTATGTATTTAGATTTCAGTTAGACAGTCTTGGTATACAGCAAAGGGAGAACATCTGAAAGTGTACAACTGAGTTTTTGCATTTTGGGCCCGAGGGAAAAGGGGTATGCATGGGACAGGAGATGTCAGCAGTTTTATCTGACACATCTTCACTGATCTCTCTGCAGCAAGGGGGAGAATAACTTGTTGCATTATAAAGGGAACTGGATTTACCTGCTTTTTCTCCAGTTCAGAACTGTCAGGACTGGTGCAATACCATAAAGTCTAGCATAATACATCTCAGACTGTCATGAAATTTTGATTTCTGACTGGAAACCACGGGTTGCTGCCCATGAGAAGGACACTTGAACCATCACAAATGCCAGAATAAAATCAAAATATTTCTCGGGCCACCTAGGACAAAAGTGAATACCAGATTTGGTAGAGCAGCACAGTCAATGAACACAATGCTCAGCCTTTATTTTTTTGCTTAGTCTTCATTGTTAGTCTAATTCTTAGAATTTGTATTCTACACAGAGTTAGGAATGTAAATGGCCTTAAACTTATGCAACGTTTAGTGCCTAATCCTGGTTGTTCTACCCAGCCATGGCCTTTTAAACTCAACAGTTTCATGGTGGGAATCTTGCTGAGGCATTAGATAACCTTTCACAGATAAAGTTTCTTCTTTAATTAAACAATAGCCCTGAAAGTACAAATCACTTTCTAGGAGCTGAGAGTCTGCTGTAGACACACCAGAAAATAAATTGGGTAACTCCCATCTCCCCAGCAGCGTGTCTAGCTGCCTTTTATACATCTTCCACTCAATTTCCCGATAAGCCCTGAAAATGCATATTCAGTGCAGCAATTTATCCTCAACGCTTCAGTGCAGAACTGCCTTAATTTGCCAATTAAGACTTCACCACCCTCCAGCAGGGCCATCAGTTTCTTTATGGCTGGTGAAGCAGCGGTGGGATTGTGCTTGCTCACTTCTCCACTTGGTACTGCCAAGGGGGTTACGTAAAGGTGAAAGTCGTTTCCATTACAAAGGTCTCACTTGCAGAATGCATGATTTGAAATAGCTTGTTATTGTCTCAGTTCCTCAGGCTGGCAGCAGCTACTTGGGCCCCAGCTTCTGTGAAACAAAACTGTAAGAGATTAATATCTTGAGAACAGAAGATGTAGTATGGCTCCTAAAATAGTAGGAATCAGAACTGAAGAGAAGAGGGAATGAGCAAACTATAGATTATACTTAACATTTTAATCTTATCAGCCTCCCCTGCTCACTAAACCAATATCAAGTGGGTTATTTAGTGTTTTTTTAATCCTCTTGATATTATTTCACAGCCTGGCTACAGAAAGCAGAGTCCAGTGTTCAGTCAGGCCATAGCTGGGTTTCCTCCATTGGTTTTGTGACCTTTCTTTCTCTGCAGAGTTGTGGTATCTTCCAAATAATGAATTTATGAATCACGAAGGTTGATCCATGTGTACATCTCTATAAGCAATTGCATGCCAATTCTTAGTGACTTTTCACAATCATATGAAATAGCTTACTTTAACAGTCTAACCTTGAGAGCAGTGGGAAGGCAATAGCCATATTGTATCTCTTTCAGTTTTAAGGTGATAATTTGCTTCCGATCATGCTCTGGGTGGTTTGTTTTGGTCAATACTGTCTCACAAAACATGTCTGGAAGTTCCCAGTGTATTTCTCAGTACCATTCTCTTGTCAAAATGAGTGTAATTGTTCAGTTTTCCCTCAATACTTTAAGAAATTACATAAAATTGTTCTCCATTCATGACATATTTAAGTTTTGCTCTAAAGAATTTATCTTCATGATTTTAAGTTTTATTGAGGGTAAAGTTAATTTTTAGTCTGATTTTCTTAGTACCTGCTTTTGTTATCCAACAGTAAAATCAAATGTAGAAGGTGCTATGAGGTCCTAATGAGCTAATTGTTCAGGTCTTGATTGCATTCAGGCCACTCTACGAAAGGTCAGAGCCATTGGATTGTTTTCCTCATCTTCTGTACACAGGTAGGAACTTGTTCTTTGTTATCCTGATCTTACAGAGAACTTGAAGTCAGAAGAGGTTCAGGTTGATTCTATGGTTGGTAGATCCATATTTACTTAAACTGACACACCAAAACCCTTAGTGGAAATGGGGCAGGGGCCCAGTGAAGCCTACTGCTTTGTCAGACAAAGCAAAAACGTTTTCAGGGAGAGTGTGATAGTGGCTCCTGCACTGAGCCATGCAACCCCAGCACTTCTTGGTTTAATTTTACCCAAAGGCAATCAGAAAAAGAAATGGGAGTTCTTGTTGTAAGAGACTTTACTACTTAAACACCAAGTGGTTGCATTCATGAAATAGGAAGCTTTTGCCGTTAAAATACTATGGATAATCACTGCCTTACATAAATGGGAGAAACTACTTTACTACTTTTGCACTACAGATTTCTTCTTAATCTCATCTCTGATGGGCAAAAGACTGTAAACAGATGGAAAGGCTCCTGCCAGATCTGTTAGACTATGAGGCTGGCTTAGAGCCAGTTCTAGAAGTTTTTTTGCAGAGCATAGTGCTTTTCATTGCAATCAGACTTCAGCTAAAATACATTTCTGAGATGAATGCAGATCTGTCATTGTCTTCTGTATCCGAGTATTCAGACAGCTGTTCAATTTCCAAATCATTTTAGTTCATTCACTGCAAATGTGTTCACAGGATCAGCTGGAACTTCTATTCACTGGAGCAAAAATGCTCTTTAAAAATGAACACTATTTCTGTATTACAATTTCATTTCTCTAATTTTGGAGTGCAGATAAACTTACAAGGCAAATGGTTTGCTTTAAACTACTACAATATATGCTATGAATGATAATGTGATAAATTACTGGTCATCAACTATTTATCATAGAAGAGTGTAGTTTTATTCTGTACTAATTGATGTTCAATGAGTTCTCAGATCTTTTGAAAATGTTTACTCTTCTTATGCAGCTTTCAATTGTATACTGCTTTTTGTTGCAGTGTTATAAACATGCTAATTTGACTGGAAATGGGTCAATTTTGTAGGTCTAAATTATAGCTTAAATAGCAAGTATGAGGACCAATAGTTTTAACTGAAGCCAGCAGTAACTATATTATTAAACTTTCATGTAGCCATAGAGGTGGATCAACACTTGCTTGTGTCAAGCATTGCACGCTAGGTACAAGTTTGGTAGGAACTGGGAAACACTGCTTTTAATTTGTCTCACTAAAACCCCAGCATTCTGGGGAAATCATTGCTTCTGCTTGCTTTCTCTCTCTTTGTTTTTTCTCCCAGCTTCTACCAAACAGGTCATTGGCCTGTTTCAGTTCTATGCTAAGCCTCCTCTGTGATGTCTTGTTTTATCTTTCAGTTGTTAATTTACTTTGCGTGTCTCACTTATTTCTTAGCTATTCTTGTTGTCTGGAGTTAATTCTGACATTTATTTGTGTTTTCCTTTCCTCATGAAGGGATGTTGAATAAGTATTTTATCATTGCTATTAAACAGTGGCTCTTCTGTAGTCACATCTTGAAACGTATCTTATAGATGTGCTTACTAAAAATTATTCTCCTGACGTTTTATGACTTGTGGTAGCTTTTATTTACAAACCAACGTTTGTATTGTGCTATAACATTCCTCTGCATATTATCACTTCCATAACAAGGAACAACCTATTAATATTTGTATTTAAAATCTAACACTCAGTTTATACTGTACTATAATTTGTTTTAAGGCAGTATATTTGACTTTTTTCTGGTTTAGAGGATGTATTTCAAAGACTTCACCTTTAATACTTGCATAATCCCCACAGAGTTTGTTCTTCTATTTAGTTTCTCACAGGCAAAAGCAGGTTTTCTGTAATCTTTGGAGGGCTTCTTTCAGTAAAGCTTCAGCACCAAAACCCTTCCATATCACTTAAAGTTCATCTCCCTCCACTCCTTCCTCTTCTACATGACAAGTCGAGGATAACTCTGCCATCATGCAGCAGCTTTGCTCATTGTGCTGGGGAATAGCAGTGGAACTTTCATCTCTTAAGCAGACCCCAAGCTTAGCAGCATTAACAGCACCGAGAGGGAAATCATTCTGCCTGGAAGATTTTTGTTTGTATTTATTTTAGGCTGCTAAGCCAGATGCCATATTCCCACAACGGTGAGAAAGCTTAGCAATTCAAATGTACCTTCTACTCGTGGCACTGCTGAAAGAAAAAATCAGTCAAATGGCCAGCAAAGCAGAAGCTACAAGCATGCAGTTGAGCACAAGAGAAGAGGGGGAAGAATGTGAATAAAGACCAGTAAACTCTACTATCTTTCTGCCACCATCCATTACTTAATGTTTCCCTGGAGGTCTGCTAATGTGAATGGGCCTTCTGTAAACATTGGCTTCCTTCATCATTAGGGAGAGAGCTTGGTCACACCTATACTTATTTTTTTAATCTGCTCTGCTAATTGCTCTTGGTTTTTCCATGCTTCATTATAAATTTAAGAAGCCAGGAGTGTCTTTGTTTTGGTGTTCATTGAATTAAAAATATATTCACACCATCTCTTTTTTTTTTTTTCCCCTGAAGAAACTTGATCTCTTCAATCTAGTTTCTTTTAGAATAAAATCTAACATGAAAAGCTTAATATTTCTAAGACTCAGTGAAAGTGCAAGACCTTGACTCCTCTCTTTCTTCAGCAGATTGTGGAAACTGAATTCCAGCAAAACAGGATAAGTGGAGACTTTGCTCTGTGTATTGGGTAAAAGCACATGCTTTACCTTTATTTCTTTTCGTACAGTTGAGTGGCAGAAACTTAATGTAAGCTGACAACTCTTACAGTGCCCTAATGACAGGACACAACGGATTAGAGCAGCTGCATATTGCTCAGAGATCACCTGGATTGTTAATGCTGCACAGTGACCCCACTAACTAGGTGGCAAAATATAAATACTCATATTTTTGCCTTGCTGAATTCTCTGTAGTTTGCTATGGTCACATCATTAATGTCACACTGGCATACACTAAGTGTGATACAAAAAATTATTTCTAGTTGGAATAAAATGTACCCCACAAAGTTCCGTTCAGTTGCATTCCTTATGTAGCCTTACAATACCTTCTAACATTGAGCAAACAGATCTCATGTCATCAATCCAATCAACATAACCAGAGTACAAATCTGTCTTTATATTTTCTTTCCCTTCAGATTATTCACTGCAAGAGAAACCTCACCTTTCTCCCGCTTTGATCACTGTTGAAGATTTCTAAGAAAACAGGTTTTGGGGTTTTTTTAGGAGTGCCAGAGTCCTAATTATTCTTTGTAAAATTTCCAGCAAGCTGGAGATGTCTTGTTAAACCAAATATTTTCCAGCTGTTTAAACCAGAAGATTACAGCCTTTAATAATGACAGCACAGTTAATTCTTGCAAATATTCACCTGTTTTTGTCTTCCTTCAACTGTGGCATTACCTAAGAGTAACTCAAGAAAAGTTGACATGTATTTTTATTCAATAAGTAGTTTCCAACTACACAAGAGTAATTTGGATTCTTTGTTCCCTCTCTCTCTCCTCCTTTCTTATTGCCATACTTGATGTTTTCTTCAAGTAATTCAACATAAAATCAGATTTTTTTTTGTTCCCTCCAATCAACTGATTGTCAAGTACAACCAGAACATGATCACAGTGAATTAGGTCAAGGGTGTAGCTTGTCCACAAGCAGATGCAAGTGCAGAGTACAAAAGGGCAGATCATGTATGATACTTCCTCTGATGTCCTTGCATTTCCATCTGTTTTCAGATTAGAAGATTTTCCAAGCTGTTTTCTGTCTACATAGTAACCCATAATTTCTCCAAGTACTTGTCAAGTCTCCCCTTTGGCAACAAGTAGTGCAGATGCACCACTCATTGTGTGAGAGCTCTCTCTGCTTCCGAAAGAGATGAAAACTCAGAAGTGTGAAAAAAACAGCTGCAAATTACTTGACGCCTGGAAGGCTGGCAGTAGAGAAGCCATTTTTCAGCTGAATGAATATGCTGATTCAACAGACCTGCATCTTGTGTGGTGGTAAAAGTGCATCAAAACCTGTGAAGGAAACCAGGCGGCTAAATTTTCGGTCCTGTGTCCAGATGCTCCTTCAGCAGTTAGGAACACAGGCTGCCCTTCTCTATTACTGATTGTAGAAATATTTCTTATCTGGAATTTGAAGTCAGGAGTTAATGGACGTCTAGAGCCTTCTCTGCCTGGTATGGAAATCCTGATAATTGTATTGCCTTAACTAGTTTTCCAGGCAGATGAAGTGACATTTATAGGAGAACAGTATATGTAGATAAATGACCAAACTGCTGCTAAAACCACTCTTTTCTCTGTGCTAGACAAAGGAGAAAAATACTTCCAACCCACCTGTAAATTAAAGAGATTTCACTACGAAACTAGAAACTATGCACATAGTCTGAAGACTAGCTCAGTGTCGCTTCCACTTGTGTCAAAACGCAAAGGGTTAAGTCTTTCTCTGAAAATCCATGGCTATATTCAGGCAGATTGAAAGAGACACTTCTGTAACTGTAATTTATGCAATTCTGAATCAGAATTTAGATTAAAACTTTGAAATGTCTGCTACAAAGAGCTGTGATGTTAAAAAACTCCAGTTATTGCTCTGGGTTCTTGCACATTGCACAAGAGTTTTGATTGTAATGGGATTTTCCTTCTTTAAGATAGAAGAAAAAATTGAGTTGTAAAGATTTATGTACTATGTCACAGCATTCTTAGAGATTGCTGTTTTTGTAAGATTGGTTCTTTTATGAAGGCATTTTTCTTCCACTCTCCATCAAAGTTATGTTTCTGGCTCTGGAAGTAAGGTTGTTCCTGCTAGCCTGGTTGTTTTCTTTTTCCTTTATTATTTTTTTTATAATGTCAGTCACACTTTGAGAGTGTTATTCTTTTGACTATTACCTAGCTTTATGAAGCTGTCAAAATTATGAAGAATATCACTAAAGAATGAGAGGAATGGTGAGGTAAAAGGAATGAATTTATAACAGAACTCTCCCAAATAAAACATTTTACTTCTTTTGTTTGTGAAAGTAATATCCTTATTCTACATTGACCCTCTTAGAAACAAGAAAATATATTTGGTTGAGTCACTTTGCTACCAGCCTGTACAACAGAGTATATATTTTTTTTTTTAAAGCAATATAATCTTGGGATTAAAATGGAAATGCATCTCCACCTCCTTTATACTTCCCTGTGCTTGTTGTTAGCATGAGGAATGCATGTTGGAGAGCGGGAGTTCAGCCAGTACTTCTGGAAATAAGCTGACAGATTGCCCCTTGTGAGGCTGAAGTGAGTCTTCAAGCAATTGCTGTGACTGACCCAGCAGCCACAGATGTTCCTGCCATTGCCAGGTAGACAGGCTTCCAACAGTCTTTGACTAATCCCAGTAAGACTGAGATTAATGACACCCTATGACAATGCTGCCTTAAGATTACAGGGAAATTGGGTTTACATTTCTTTCAAACCTCAGTTTTGTGGTAGATTCAGACAGCTAATGAACCACTAAAAGTGTCCTGGAGCCATTTTTACAGCTCCCCTGAAAGAGTGACAAAAATTTGGTAACAGTTTGTGGCAGCCATCTCCTCTACTTCTCCAGCAAAGGGGTTCCATACCACATGTGGTCCTTGATCATCTAAACTGAGACTAGCCTGGCCCTGCAGAAACAGAAGATTCTTCATCCAAAGTCTTGTATTAGATGTTTGTTGAGCTTTGAGGTAACACAATTTAAATTGCAGCTGCGCTTAGGACATAAAAAGCTCAGCTTAAATTGGCAGCCCACTTCACAACACTTCAGAGGTATGAATTCTACAGCAGAGAGCTTATCAACTTCTTGTGCCATTTATGACAAACCCAGCCTGTGTGTGCAGATATGTTGGGCAAAGACAGAAACTAACAACTTTTAATTACCAGGCACTGCTTTGAATAGGATTCTGAAAGAGATGCCATTTAACAGTATTTATTGTAGTATTTTTCCTATACATTCCTTTCTGCAAACAATATCCATTACAGGACTTTTTAATTTCCAGCAGAAAATGCTGTAAGCCATTCCATGTTATTTATTAGTTAATCGCAAAATCCATATATAAGCAATGCAATATTAATATACAATTCCATATTAAAATATTTCACCTGAATGTACAATGAATTTCCTCACAAGGAAGTTTGGGAATGTATAATAGTTTCACAGCTTTAATTCTGAAGTTTGGTGGTTTAGTTGTTTTGGTTTGTTGTGGGGGTTTTGGTGGGGGGGGGGGTTTGGTGGTGTGGTTTGGGTTTGGTGGTGGTTTGGGTTTGGTTTTGTTTGGTTAGTTTTGGGTTTTTTTGGGTGGAGGCACTGTAGAAGTTGCTTTTGTTTGTTTCAAGAGAATGATGCTCTAAAGTTGCTTTTGGAAAACAGAATGATGTAAAAACTGATAGGACAAAATCTGTGGATATCAGTACCAAGCTTTGTTCACTACTAGGGCAGAAGGACAAGAGTCGTGTTCCCATCTGAATTATTTTGAAGATGTGTAAGCATTGTTTAGGAGGGATGAGTGTTAAACCATACTTGCTCCCAAGTAGCAAGTGACAGGATGAGAGGAAACAGCCTCAAGTTGCACCAGGGGAGGTTTAGGTTGGACGTGAGAAACAATTTATTCACTGAAGTGTTGTCAAATACT
Source organism: Picus viridis (assembly GCA_033816785.1). Lineage (NCBI taxonomy): Eukaryota > Metazoa > Chordata > Aves > Piciformes > Picidae > Picus > Picus viridis. Next base: position 5,115,690 of record CM066581.1, read on the forward strand.
GGAACAAGCTGCCTGGGGAAGTGGTTGAATCAGCATCCTTGGAGGGTACTTTAGACATGTAGAGGTGGTGCTAAGGGACATGGTTTAGCAGTGAACTTGGTAGTATTTGTTTAATGCTTGAAGTGAATGATCTTAAAGGTCTTTTCCAGCCTCAGTGCTATGACTCTAAAATGTTGAGTGGTGTACTGAGTATAATTTCAGAACCTTCGTTTGCAATACGGAACACTTAGGGGATGATATGTTTAACCTGACATGAACTGCCAGAAGGTTTATTTTTATTGCATTAGAAGATATGCAGATGTGAAAATGAAGCAGCTTTAGGCTCCTGCAGTGGTATTTGCTGTTCCAGACCTGGAAATTAAGTAGGAAAAGTTTTAGCTGCACATTTTCAACCCAAGATTGTGCACTGCCTTGCTTAACCAGAAGAACCAGTGGCTAGATAACTTTTTGAGCACTAAAAAAAATAATTATTTACATTATAAAATCTTATCTTTTCCTTTGCCAACCTATCTGATGTAATACAGGTCTTAGAATAGCCTTCCAAAGAGGTGTTGTCTCTTCAGCTGTGCAATCTATTTAGCAAGGAATTGAGGCACAGCTCAGTGATGTGCAAGATTTCAGGCCTCTAACTGCTTGAGAATTATACCTTTAGTATGCAAATGCATCTCCTAGGGAAGTCCTGATTAAAGGTAAATTAAATAAATGTATGTGTCATTTAAAGTCAATGAGATGTATAAACCTGTAAAGTTATATGGTAATTAGTGTGCTGTGCCTGTCTATCAGGACCCATAATTCTCACTGAAATTAGAAACCGATGAAAGTTTAGATTCTTCTGTCAGAACTGTCACTGGTCTGCCCTTCCTGCCACATCAATAATCCAGAAATCCCTTGGCCATTTCCAAAGAGATTTGGGGGTGTTTTTCAGTTATTTCTACTTTAGTCTTCTACTTCATGAAAACATTCTGTTGATGGCTGTGCCAGAAGTGGTGTTACCTGAACCTGACAGCAGAGTTTGCACGAGGATGCAATTTTCAGACTGTCATTTTCTCCTTCCATCTTTGCCTTTCTTTCTTCTCACAAAAGTTTCTTCCTCTTCTTATTGCTTTTATCTTCCAGACAAAAGCATTTCTCTCATTATCAAATGCAGTAGGCAAAGGAAGGATTTTTGTGTTTTTAATAAAAGGACTGCAACTCAGCCATTCATTTTGGCAATTGGTATGCAACTCTGACCTCATCTAAAGACATCCAATTGGATAATCAGCACATAGCTTTGAAAAAGAGCTTATCTGAACAGCCAGACTCAGCTCTCAATTATATACTGTGCATGATATAAAGGTGGCCCAACACTAGAATTGTTTGTTTGGCTTGCGTACTTCCTCCTTTCAATTTTTGTGTGTAGTGTTTGCTGCTTTCAAAAGCTTCTGTTGGGTGAGAATATTGTAGGTTGGGTTGTTTCCATTTGTTGCTTGATGAGTTAGCAGAGTGTGAAAGAAAAAATATAGGTTCCAGAATATGAGCTTTAGGGAATAAAGAGTGTTTCTAATCTCTTAGAATTGATCATTACTGGTTTGATGTGGTGAGTTGGGAGGGCTAAGCTCTAGAGAGGGCAGGGAAGAGTAACTAAGAAAGCAGCTTTATGAAATAGCTGAAGAAGGCTTCTGTGAGACAAAATGCTGCAAGGATTGTTTGTTTAAAATGTCTCTGTTTATTTAGTACTCTTTTCCATGAGGCAAACATACATCTTGGACACCTTTAGGACCACTTCTGTGTCAGATGCTTGTGGTTACTCCTAATTACAGGAATCCTATTCTAAAATAAAATGAACATGCATGCCAAGTGCATTTCACATTCCCAGCCTTAAAAGCACCGTGATCGTGTTTTGTTTCTTGCTGAATATTGGTCAGCCCTAGTCCATTTGCAGTATGCACCTGCTCAGTTCGGTGTCTGATGGAAGGGGTGTGTATTTTAACTGGGTGGGTTTGAAATATCTGTCACTACTCCAGTCAGTTTTTAAATTACTCCTGTTTGATGATTTTAAGGAATTATCTTAAATATAGATTATCAAACAAAACAAAGCGAACAAAAAAAAAAAAGGGGGGAAATTGATGAGATTTTGCATTGTAAACTCACTGAGGAGATGTTTTTTATATGTCATACCAGTACAGTGCAAGTCTGGGCTCATCACACATCTGTCTTCCAACGTGTAAATTTAAACCTTCTATAAACAAGACAATCTGTACAGGGAATATCAACATTCATATATGTTCTTATACCTACTGTCTTTACCTAGCAAAATTGCACCAGTATCTGTAACTCCCCTTTAGTATAGTTTGCCTCTGAGCACAGATACAATGCTCCTTTGACTGCAGTCGTGGTGTGGTACTGGAACTTAGCTGGGACTGATACCTGCTTCAGAGACAAAGGGAAATGCTTCTAATATAACAAGTGATTAAAAAGTGGATAAAGAAACTGCAGCTTCATAGTATGTCAGTAGTAGTTGTGTGATTATCCAGCTTGGGCTGGGTACCAAAGCCCAGATAAATAAAATTCTTTGAGAGGTTACTGGGAAAAGATGAGTGGTAAAAGGGAACTACATGCTTCAGGACCCACTCTATCACTCTATTTGGAGTCTGACTGACAGAGGTAACCAAATCTGCCTGATTATGCTTTGTAAAGATTGCATACAGGTAAAGTCTTCAACAAGAAGGAAGATGTCCACAATAATTATTCTTACCAGAACCATCAGAAAGAAAGTAACACCGGTTTGTTGGTTGAGAGGAAAGCAACAGGTTTTTATGTTACTTTTACACTCTTCAAATGCTTCATGCAAATCCGTAATTCAATTAATTTCAATTTCATTTGATATATAATTTTTTTTCTAGTAACTAGACTTTTAATCTTACAGTGCTCTCTCATAAACGTGGAAATTAATAAGCATCTTCTGAGAATTTACTGTGTGAGAATTCACTAAGTATTGACAAGTTTCACTAAAGAAGTGAAACTGGTGCTTTTAACTGGTTTAAGTGAATCAACAAAATTTGTTGTGAAGCTTTGTTTTAAATATTTATTGGTATCCAGAAGTCGTTTTCTATCGATTTACACGTTTTGGCCTGAGGCTTGTTTTTACCCTGCAGGTTTTTGTGCTAACTATGTCTTCAAAAATTTGTTTGAACTGTCCTTTGCCAAAGAAGTTGAGAGTCTATTCTTATAACCACGTTATTTCTGTACTTTGCTAACAGAGTAATATGTCACTCTGTATTTGTCATTTTGTCATCTTTCTTTCTGACTTTATTTACTCCTAAAAATATGTACAAAATACGGATGGATGTTTCAGAAGTATTTCCTGGTTCAATCACCACTATCAAGTCCTTCAAAGTGTTTACAACTGCAGGACCCATTAATGTCTCAATTCAGAAAGAGCTAACATGCTGCTGCTTGCGGGGGGTGGGTGTGGGGTGGATAATTACACACTGTTTTCACTTTTTTACACACACACACACACACACACACCCCCCAAATGGCATTGAAAAAACAGTCAAGAAACACTTCTTTGCGGCTTGAGATAGAGTGGGAATCTGGGCATTCCTGTGGGGAAAGGGCAGTTCATGCCAAAGTTCAATTAGCTACATCCAGCTTTCCAAACTGCTGGAATCTTTGTTTCCAAATGGCAAGAAAAGAGCAGGAAAATCTCACTTGCTTTTTCTTTCTCTTGAGTGTTCTCTCTCCCTTTACCTTTACCTTTGTTTTGTTTCCCTGACCTATCTGATAAACTGTCAGTCTGAGAGTGACAGAAGAAAAATGAATTTTGGAAAATTTTTATGACTGGAACAGCACCTTTATGAAAAATGTCATTAGGACTTCAGAAATTTCAGGTCTGTGTTAACAGTCTTGAATCTCCAGTCTTCCTTACTCATGGAAGGAGTAGCTACAACAATACTAATTTAGAATAAATACACACTTGAAAAGATTTTTTTCCACTCTTATGTTGTCATTCAACATTTCCAGAAGTAATGAGCCAAAGGAGGTTAAAAATTCCATGTTACCCATATTTTGATAGACATACTGGGCTGTTCCCTGTAAATTTCAAGATATTTTAGTGTTTTAGTGTCAGGAACAGATATATTATTATTATTATTACTATTACTATTACTATTAATTATTATTTTGCTTTGAATCAAATAAGGCCAATCAAAGGATGCTGGGATTTGGATCAAACTGTAGGCATTGTGATCCAAGGACAAGTGTTCTTACTTCAGGAATGGATAAACAAAGGTGTGTGTTTTGATTTGGCCAAGAGCTCCTGTTCAGCCAGAAGCAGGCTCAGAACAGAACTGCCACCACTATTTTTTGGTGGTTTTCCCCTTTTTTGAGCCATTCAATCAGCATTTTTCCTTGGGTGCTGACCCTTATTCAGATCTTTGCTATGAGTCTGTTTCCCTTTCTTGTTTCTGAGTAGAGGTTCCTGTATGAGATGTATGGCCTGAAAGGAAGAACCAAACCAACTCGGTTACGGGTGGAGGGAATAGAGTTCAGAATTATTTTCAAGTTATAACGTTTTAAAAGCCACGTTTCTAAACAAAGTGTTAATTGAGCCACTCCCTTTTGAATAAGCATAAATGGTTTCTTTCCCGCCTACTTGCCACTTATGTAGTGGATTTAATTATCACCTAGCCAGAAGGCAGAGACACCATTACACCTAGCCAGAGGGGACCAGAGGAGAAAGTAGTCACTTTAATGAGCTGGAACAGAAGTAGGTCAATGAAAAATATATGTATAATTTACTAGAGTGCGTCTATGTGTGTATTTGTATGATTAGGGGACTAAAGGTGACATTGACTGTTGAAGTTTAAAACATTAAACTTCAGTTCATTGAATGATGATTTGTTTCTTTTCCATCTATTCTTGTACCAGTTTAAACCTTTAGCTTTTCCTCAGCTTATTTATGACCTTTTTTACTACAATATCTTATTGAAGAAACTCTATTATACAAGGATTTCAGTTTATTAGATCATTCTGTAACAAATTACTAGCAATTCTATTTGCTTTTATTTTAAAATAATTGTTTTATGCTGATCCTTTAATTTCTTTTCTTGAATTACAGGATATGCCTATAATATACTTTCCATTTCTTAAGTAGCTGTTTAGGTTAGAAATAAAAAATCATTCTCATTTTCTCAGAATCCTCAGTAGTGCTTTTTTTATTTCACATGACACAACTTGCTGCTCTTGGGATACATATGTGGAAAGGACTGGAAATAATGGGAAGAAGAGATCGTTAGTATAGAAAATGTTAGGTTATGTTGGTCTGTGACTGAACAATGATCCTCAGCAGGAAGGTCTTCACTGATTTCAGAAAATCATCTTATGTAGTCCTTAACACCATTTTCTTGTGCATTAAGAGTTCTTTTCTCTTTTGTGTTTCCTTATTCATGTTATGCTGTCTTTTTCCCAACTGTAAGCCAGCTGCCATATTGCTATCTAACATCCTTCTGTGAACTAATGTCTACAGTGAAATATTTATTCTTTTTCAAAAGTTATGTTAGCCAATCTCCTCGGATATGTCTTCCTTAAGTGAGACATTGAGAGGAACATTTGCTTTCCTTAAAGGTAGGTCAAACTGTGATAATAAGGACCTAATCACCATTTTATAGTTGATACTTGTGGGATATAACACGATAATTTCTGATACTGTTTTGTTGCAAAGACAATAGGAGAGGAAAACAATGGAAGGATCTGAGGTTGTTAATACAGATGCAGGTAACCATGCAACAAATTGCTAGCCTGTGAGAACACCAAAACATCTTCTCTTCATTCTTTTCCCCCTGCCTTGGCCACATCACACTCTTCAAAAGCATGCAAAACACAGCTTGGTTAAAAACAAACACACACACACACACACACAATATCTGAAAGACCCCAACAAAACAAAACTAGAAAACACTGTGACTGCAATATATGACAAGATTTGAAAAGCAAAAGCTGAAGGATATTAACGTTCTGTATCAGGAATCGAAACAAACAAACAAAAAGTCATCCTGTGACCTGTCTGGAGTCAGGAAGGAGAGGGAGCTACAAAGTAAGTTCTACTCCTGATCCCAGTGTCAGCAGCTGATTTAACCATGAGCAAGGAGTGCAAATCCAAGAGAGGAGAGATTTTAATACTGCCTCTAGGAGGCCTCAGATATGTCCCTGTTTGTTATGGATGTCTGATGCTTCAGGGACACTGAGAATAGAAGCCCAGAAAGCAAGTGGAGCATCAGAGGGAGGTAATTTCCCGCCCACTCCCCACCCCCGTCTGGTACCTGGTTGAAACTTTTAAGTCTGCTATGGTAACAAACTGGTACAGAACAAACTATCTTTCCCCCGTTGCAAGCAAATCCAGCCTTCCTTGGTGATACCAAGAGCATGGCTACCCAAGGGCTTAAATCTTTTGTTATGTATTAAGGGCTTAAATCCACTGTGATGTGTTAAGTGCCTCCTGCATAGTTCTATAAAATCTTACATTTGTGCTGAATCAAAATCTGATTTCCTAGAAACTGCAGAGACCTAAAGATTTTCTTGTTCAGGTATACAAAATACCTGTAGGCAGTGTTGTGTGAGATCAAGTGTAAGAAGTGTCCTTGCCAGTCTCTTCCACATTTGAATTGCCAGTGCTGGCTTCTCAAGACTAGTATTATTACTATAAATCTCCTTTTGGAATAAAAAAATAAAAAAATAAAAACTCCTTGCAACCTTCACAAAGCACTGAAGTTTCAGCTTAATTTTTCAGGTAGAAATAATTTACAGTGGCTCAGCTGCCAGCAGTAGTACAATTATGTACTATGTACAAATAATGATGTGCAGACGTGGAGAACAATTTTGGGAAAAAATGGATTTAATTTACTCCTGGGGGCTAATGTTATTCAAATAAGTCTGTATGCCTGGGAACAATGCTGAAGAATCATCTTTGCTCTGTGCACTGAGCTTATCCAGACTGATGAAGGCCAGTGAGACAAGAATGAAAATGCTGTGCAGTATTCATTTAAACTTCACATCCTCCAGTGGCAAAGGCATAATCCTTTTTCCTGGAATTAAGATTTGTTGTTCTTTTTCTCTACGGCACCAGACGGGTTATTACACCTTTCCTGCTGTGATCTTAAAGCCTTTAGGTCTGACTTTCCCATATAATTTGCTTACTCTTTTTATAATTTCTTCTTTAATAACGTATTTTCCAGTACAAGTCAGTTAGTTGCTCCTGAGTGCAACCACTTTAAATGAGGTTACACTGAGATCTGCATTGATCTGTTCCAGTTTACTGATTCCCTTTGCAAGCTTGTTGCTAACTTTGTTAATTCCCTAAAATTTGGTTTCTTGAGATTGAACACCTTTGTACTCCCATTTTGTATTGATTCATTCCCAGCAGTATTAAATCCAAGTAGTTCCTGATTTCTGGTTTTCTGATTTCCTACTTAAATTCTTTATGGCTATTCCCTGCAGCCCACCAGAATAATTCCTCTTCCAGCTTCAAAGGTTAACCAATATCAGTTAAAACAGAAATAAAACTTCAGATTACTAGTAGTTTCCACATAAGATTTCCCCTAAATTCAATATGCTGTTGTTTTAACTACATGGGAAAAAAAAATGTTAGAGTGGTTGGTTGGGCTTTTTTTCAGTCTCTTTAGTGAAACAGTCATTACAGGAGTTTGCCCTCCTTTGTTACCAATTAGGAAATCCATGTATAAGTTTCTGCACATTAAATCCTTAGACTTAAATCTCTTTTATCAACATCACTAGATTTCACACTGCAGCAAACAGTCACCCAAAAAGCTGAAAGATGTTCTAAATGTCAGCTTTTCCTTCTATTTTGCAACAGCAGTGTAAGTAGGGCTGTTAACTATTTTTGATTGAAGCTGCGGAAGCGCAAGTGCAGCCAGCGGGCCCTTTCATGGGAGCCATTCTGTATCCTGAATTATTCTGACTGCAAGGGAAGACCAGAGCTGCATACAGCAGTAAAGATGCAACAACACTGCAGAGGATTTGCACAATGAGATAATGATTTTTCTGTTTGCTTTTCTGTTCCTTCCTTAGTAATTACTAATGTTCACTTCTATGTTTTTGCACTCCTGGGTATTGGATTTATGTTTTCACAGCACTATCTACAGTGACCTTAACATCCTGTTCCTACATATTAGTGGTTGGCTTATCACTCTGTAGGTAAAATTATTTTTTCCCTTGTGCATCATTTTGCAACCATCCTTCCTGAATTTCATCTGCCATTATCTCACTCAGCTGCTTGGTTGCAAAATTTTTCTGCTGTTCTTCACAGTCAATTCCTATCTCTACCACCATGAATAACAGTAGCATCCTGAAAGTTTGTCATCACACTTTTCACTCCTTTTTGAGATAACTTAAAAACATGCTGAACACCAGGGTCTCTAATAAATCCTGTTAGACTCTGCTGAGTATCTCTCTTCAGGGACAGAAATTACTTTTAAACCAACCTTCAATATCTTTCCTTTTAATCAGCTGTTTTATTCATGCGAGGACCTTCCTTCTCATGACTGCTCAGCCTGTTTGAAACCTTTGAAAATTATTCTTGTAGGCAGCCTTTTGGAAATCCATGGATGTTGCACTGACCTTCTCTCTCCCTTATCCATATTTTTGACTCCATTATTATTGACTATAAATATTTACAAAGTATCTTTGATGCATGCCTTGTCTTTATATAAACTCTGTTAATTCTTCTGCAATAGATCCCATTTATTGTGGTTTTGCTTATTCCCTGGAGAAAACTTCAGGATTATTAGTTGGTAATCTGGGAGACATTTTCCAGAGACTTTGAAAGCTTAGTCTTTCCAGTCACTTCCCAGTCTTCTGCCAGCAAGATGCTTGTGTGGGGCATCGGATACCATGCTCCTAATAACCCAGTTATTTCATTTTGAATCCCCACATTCAAAACACCTGAGTTTGGTACCTTTCTTGTTTTTCATGCCACCATAGGCTTTTGATTTGACACATCAGTTTGATACAGGTCCTCTGATGTGCTGCCTGCAGAAGGGGTTATAGTACTTTCTTTTGCTGTGGAGCTTTCTCTTCTGTGAGTGGTTTTTTTCTCTCTGTTATAGCTATCTAGCGAACTTCACTTAAAAAGAAATGAGCATTCTAAGAATTTCTTCCTACTACAGCAAAGAAACAAGAATACAGCTCAATTTCCATTTCAGAACAGCTCTGACCTTGCAGGGTTTTTGACAGATCAGTAAGCAGCCATGGTGTTTTCAGTCATATAAGGTCATAGCTTTAGAATAATCTCACTTTGTTATTTATCCTTTTCCAAGTTACTAAGCAAGTACTAAATAAAAGTTACTCAGTTACATATCTCAGAGTAAATAACTGAGACACTTGGAAGTTAATTTGATGGAAATTTGTTGTCTTCCTTTACATTGTTACACTTGTTGAAGGAGCAGACTCTGGAGGAGGACACACTGGGTTCAGTTCCCATTGCACACTACACAGATTTCGTATTTTCTTTATCCCCATTTTGGGGAGTTGATCAATTTGGGCTCTTAGAAATGTTTTAAATACTCTAGTGAACAAAAATATAAGATGGCTGAACATGAACCCTTAGGATCCATCAAGGATTCTCTCCTTTCTGGAATTCTGAAAGGAAACCAGTACCATAATTAGATTTGTTGAAGTGTCTGAACCTCTCCAGTTGGTAAAATGAAATGATTTGAGATTGTAAATCTTCATTTGGACTCTTTCTTGCTTTGCCCAATTCTGTTTGAATTGAGAAGGTGTCCAAATGTCCATTTCCTTGTAAAAATGGGTAGTAGAACAGAAGTATTATCTCTTATTCATGCAAGTTTTGTTGCCTGCCTTCCACAAAGGTAAAGTACTGAAACCAAGGCATGCATAGGATCATTCTAAGAAACTTCTGTCAAAGGTGACAGAAAACACTTTCTTCTTGTGAGAAATTTGAGATTAAAGTAAACTTTTTCTATTGCTTCTGTGGGTGGAAAACCCAAGTGCTCCAAATGATCCATGCATTCTGGTTTGAGACCTGTATGCCTGGTAGCAAACTGTAATTCCTAGACATTTAAGTTTGTAGTGCTTTGCCTTTTTATAAAATATATGCAACATGTAGCTAATCTGAGATGACATCCTTGGCTGCAAATGTGTCTTGCAAAAACCAGAGCTGTGCAGGAGAAAATTAAGTAAACAGTCATGCCAACCACATAGCTAAGTAATGGGAAATGCTCTTCCTGCTAATTTACACATGCAAATTAGATCAGGCTCTTGTATCAATAAATCAATACTGCCTAATGAATTCCTTGGGTGGAATTCAAATATGGCTAACTGCAAGCCAAGTTTGTTTGGAAGAAACTAGTTTGCACCTTACTTGTGATGGAGGTTTCAAATCATGTCCTGAAACAGTGTTGTCTTAGGATTGTTGCCATCACAAAATTCACTCAGCATTAAAAGTAAACACTTCATTCCTAGTAATCCCTATGTTTCCAGCCAGTAATTGAAATGTGAAGCATCCTTTTTTTCTCCAATTACTTTCTGACTTGAGCCATCATGTCAGTTTTTCCCCAACGCAGCTGTTCAGTCAGCACCTCTGGCATTTTTTTCAGGTTCCTGCCTGTACATTTTGCTACTTCACCTTCCCTTTCCTTCAGCACATATAGCCCACTGGCTGGCTGCAAGCAACATGGAGCTCTCATTCACATCCTTTCCTTTTCTCTGCCTGGCATCATTTACATCATTCCATTCAAAAGTTATTCTAATGATGAAGACTTAATGGGCCTATAATTTTTGTGGTATATAAGGGAAATATTCACCCAGCTAATAGTTATTGTCTCAGTTAACAGTCACCATCCTGCCAGTATCCTTGGTGAAGTACAAGAAGTTAATATCTTAAATATTGGTGTGGATGCCTACTATTGAGTTAGTGCTTCAGAAAGTACTGCATCGATCACTCCAGATACAAAGTGATGCACTCCTATTGTGAGAGCCATTTTATGTATTTTACATAATAGACTGCACTTAGAAGAAATGGAACAAGATTTGTTCTGTTCATGATAATAGAGCTTTTGTTTTTCAGCTGCCTTTGGTGACACAAAGTAGGCTTGGGTCATCCCAGCTGGCAACCTTACCCAATAACCAAGATGTATTGATCTAATTATATGAAAAACATTATCTACAGAGAGATGGTTTAGATTACAAATGCCTTAAATTTTCTATGTAGCAGTGAAATTAATGGCCATTTATTATCTAAATTAAGTTAGAATTATTTTCCACTGAGAAATGCAATTGACCCAAATGGTATTACCTGAAATATTTTACAGGTACATGGCTCTGTAGGTATCACGTCCAACAAAAATCCAGCTCTTACCATGGCTGTTAATGTATCAGACATCAAGGGTGAATCCCACAGGGTATGCCCAATTTGTTACGACTTAATTTCCTCACAGCTATGAGCCCTTTAATCCACAAACAGTACTAAAAGAGCAGATAACACCATGTGCTGGACTGCTACATTGGGCATAATGGATTGGCAAAATTCAGAGCTGACAATTACAGACAAATTCATCAAATTGAATATATGCTGCTTCTGCTTTACATGAAGGAGAAATCTCCTAGAGTTTGAGGTGATTAATATTATTATGACAAATGTAGTGCAAGCTGACTCTCAAGAAAGCCATTCTGCAAACATTTTTTTTCCCCAGTACTTAGGTATTCATTATCCATTTCAGTTCTAAACCTACAAATACAGTAATTTTTATTAGAAGATTAATGTCAAGTTCTTTGTTTTCTCTTATCAGCGAGTCAGCCCAGCTCTGTAACTGCTACCTAATACACTTTACTTTGTATTTATTGAAACACAGGATGATTCAGCCTCCTTTCACATGCAAAACAGGGAAAAAAATAAAAAGAAGTATAAATTACAATCTGAGCTTTCCAGCCTGTACTGCAGCCAGGTTACATTGTAAGTGATGCAGGAGAGCTTTCATGGATGTTCTCTGCCTGGCATAACAAACGCCACTTATTTCACTCATACACATCTGCATTTTAAATTTCTGCATATTCAGGTCACCTCTATCAACATGTTTGTGATATTCCCCTCTCAGTGTGCAGTACACATCATGGCCATAATGCCTTGGATTGCTTGTGCTTGGTCTTCGAGTTATCTCATCTGATCAATATTCAACTTAATTCAAACTTCATGTTACCACAAGGAGGTACATAAATTTGGGTTTATCTTAAATGGTGATGGATAGATTGACTCTGAAGAGTAAGCTGCTTGTGGGGGTTGAGTTTCTTTTATAAAAATTCAGCATTTTGTGCTCCTTATATGTATTGGTTTGGATTTTAAATATGAGATCACCCTTCACCCTTGAAGTCACCTTCACAGCTGTTGAGAAGTGCAGACTTCATCAGCATCATACCAAAATTGATTTCACAGGCTGATATTCATGGAGTTGTTGGATTTTTTTCTTTTTTAATTGCTTATAAAGGCAGCATTCCCTCACAGGCTGGAATGTAAGGAAAGATAACTACTTGTCCCTCAGATAGAAACACCAAATGGTGTTCAGAATGGTTTCTGTAAAATCTTGAAAGAATGCTTCACTAGTAACTGAGTGAAAGATGCAGTTTAATAATATAATCCTTGGGTTCAAAGGAACAGGGCTTCTTTGCTGACACTTGGTGGTCAATGTGGTGAAGGATTGTTTTACTGCAGGTAGCTGTTCAGAGTCAACTCATTTTTAGTAGTCCCACATTTGTATTAGCATACAATAGCCACAAGGGTTATGGTGTTGTGTAGTGATGGGTAAATATGGCCCTTCACCCATGGAGGTATAAAGTAGTAAACTGGTACATTTGCTGAATAGAAATTTGGCTTGTATGCGAGACTTTATGGACCCTGTAGTTTTTTCTTGTCCTCTAAATATTTTAGACTCAAAGAAATGATGTATCAGTGCTAGTATTTCCTAAAAATCCAGTGTATTGACTCTACTTCATGCAATATGACACTGTCATCCTCTATGTGGTTCAAATAGCACAGTGCAGAAATTTACTTTAATCATAACATCCTTGAGAATATTTGCAAAGAAAGTGGTGGGCTCAAATGTTCATTCTGTTCTTTAAAAGTGGGAAGGATAGGTTTGAAGAATTGTACTCTTGACCAGTAAAATCTCTGCTCAGGATTATTTCCAAGTCCCTGCAGCTTCTCATGGATTAGTAGATGAGTAGTGAGAGAGGCATCCATTAAATTCTGCTTAATTACATTTAAACAAGTGTTTTAAGAGACAGGTGAGAAAGGAGAGGGACAGCTGAGGAACAAAGGGGAACAGCTTCATCTGTAATAAATGATGCAGCCTGCCCCTGCTGTCTGATAGAGTTTGGTTTGTAAGAAGAGCAGTGAAAGGGGCATTCAGCAATGTCTGTGAAGCATACTGCTGAAACAGCCATGCCTTTTCACAAGCTTTATGGTATCTATGAGACTTTAAACTATTTTCTAAATTAATTTCAATTCTAGGTTAATGTTAAGAGACAGATTCTGGGAAGGGGGATGGAACTGAGGGTGGCACTGTAGGTATCTTGACAGTCTTGAGTGAGACTTGGGTTGTTTTTCTTCTCTGTTCCCAGCTAGCTTCATGTGCATTCTCAGCTGAGCAGCCTCTTGATTATAATCTTTATGATTAAATGGCTGAGCCTTACTGTGAAGGTTATTTTGTATTTTTGTGGCTGTTTGAACATGGCACTAGCAAACAGCCTGCTCCCTGCAGTGGCACTGAAGGCTGGAGTATTATTTTAAATGCATAAGGCTAGACCCTGCGGTGCAGTTACGTTGCACAGAGAGTAGAAAAGCCACGTAAGCCCCAGTGCACTGTGGTAAAGCAACATGGGGACAGCTCTGACTTATTCTGGGCTTTTCCAAGGGGAAGAATGTGGAAAACAGCCAAATGTTACTGCAGAAGTGCACAATTCTTTATTGGGATAGATTTCTAGACGTTTGGGAGTTTTTCACAGGAGGAAGTGAAGAAAGCATTCATTTATTAAATGGCTCATTCTGGCAGACATACACAAGTCCAGCTTTGGCACCCTCCTGTGCCCGAAGAAATTTTATGTACTTCTTTTCACCTTTTATCATCACTTGCCTAAAAAGTACCTATTTCAGGGTGCCAAGAAATTAATTATGGTATTTTCATTTTTTTCCTGCTCCTGCTATTCCACTTTAAACTTCCATTAGTGCAATGGATGAAAGTCTGACATTGCTATTCCTACCTAAGGACTTACCTTCTGTGTCCCCCTAGATAAACAAAGAGAAAGACATTGAGTGAGGTTGTTGATGCCTCTGTAAACTAGGTACAGCCACCTATGACAAAGCAAGACATCTATTTTGGATGGAATAATTTGGAGGATGGAATCACAACTGAGAGGAACAGACTGTGGAAAAAGAGGGAGGTTAGAAAATTCTATATTGTGGTAGTAAGGAGACAAGTGGCTGAACTGTGATGTGATTCCTTGTGAAAAAAAAAAAGTAAGTGATCTTGATGAAGAAAAGGAATAGGAATTACAGTAGTGTAGAAGAGCTAACTTGTTGACTGTGGTACAACACCAAGCTGGAAGACTGAGAACTGAAGAGCATGAAATCATGTCCACTGTCCCCCTCATCTTGGAGCTGCTGAACCAGGAAAAGGAAGTGGGGCCACCAAGGTGTTTGGCAGCTGAAAAGTCTGTAGCACACAACTTGCTCCAGGAACGACAGCAACAAAGGCTCAGTGTGAATACCTTGGCTGTGTTTCTGGCAGAGCTCTGATTATTTCTGGAAAGAGGATGGCTTTAAAGTGTATTCTTGGCTGGTGTGAAATCTGCTGGGTTTTTTCATGTGATCGTATCATCTGCTACCTTAAGTAGTTCTTTTCTTCTGCTTACTGTCCTGAAGCATTGATAAAGAGCAACCCCATCTCATCTCTCTTTGAGAGACAAAATAAACCTATTTCTTTTCTTGCATCCTGGACACTTTGTCCTTCTCCACATCATAGCAGCCTCTCTTTGATCATCTTACTGTCTGAATTAATCTCATCAGCATTTGAGAAATCTCGTTACGATAGTACTCAACTGTTGCTTTGACAAAAATCCAGAATAGCAAAAAGAAAGTTGAAAGCTCTTGCTTCAAGCACTGGCAATGTATGATTAATTTCGAAAGCTCTCCTTCTACTCATTCCATGATATTCAGTTCCATGTAATTTAAGTGTTACAGGAGACACTTGTCTGTAGGTTTTCTTAATTGCTGTTCATCACTTCTCTATGGAGCTTTAGAAGAGCAGGAAAAAATACCATAACCTGATTGATTTACTTCATTTTCTAGAGCATTCAGTTTAACCATTTTACATTAACAGAAGCCCTTCTAGTCCACATATCTTAAATCGATGTTGGTTATGCACTTCAGTTTTTCTCCTTATACCTGAACAATATGTATGTACCAGTTTTAGTGTTCCTGTGTTCTAGCGAAGCACACAGATTAATTTTGCAGACATGGATTATTTAAGGGGTTTAGTCCTTGACTATTATTTCAGTTCATGCCCCCATTTAGAAGTAACACAAAAATCCCCTTTCACTGTATATCCCATCAGGAAGCTGCTAATTCATATACATAGCTATTTTTAATCATATTTACTTGGTGGCTCTGTGTTACTTTAATAGCTCAGATACCTTGTGGTATGCCCCTCACCAAAAATATCAGATTAAGCAGCAGGAAAGGGATTTCTAAGTGGAATTTTGAAGGAGGAAAGGGAGTTTCAAGTGGATTCCCACTGACCTGCTCTCAGAACCAAGTATGTGAGGGATGATGCAGCTGTGAGGAAATGGGAAAGACCCTCTCTAGGACATAAAAGTGGGGGAGACAGGAGGAATTTTACACCACTGAAGGTGACCAAAATAGGAATAAGAACATAAAGAGTGCAGCTGATACTGGATTTATGCTTCTATTCATTAGTCTGGTAATCAGCATCCTTCCCTAAATTATGTCAGACCAGGTTTAAGGAAGTGGGGGGATTTGTATGTTCATGGTTTTACAGGCATGTGGATTATTTTTTTATTGCTAGTATTACCTAGTTTATCTCTAAATACTACATGTTTTGTTGTGTTCCTTTTTTCACAGTGATTGTTTTTACACAAATGTATGAAAGGAAAAACAACAACAACAGCAAAAAAGCAATAACCAACAACTTTCCTGAGAACCAGCTAAATATTTAAAAGAAAAATTATAAAAAATAAAATATTTTAAATATACCAAAAAAACCCCAAACAAAACAACAACAGCAAAAAAAAAGCACCCACACAGAAGAACCAAACACCTTAAAAAAATATTTTAAAACATGGATTACCAAAGGCATACACATGGCATTTGGAGAAATCACACTAGAGAGACTTGAATCTGAACTATGAGTGAGTTTTGAATACTGATAGAATTTATTCTTTCACTGGATCAGTAGATATAGAATATCTTTTTTTCCCCTCTATTTTATAGTATCATAGTATCAGTCAGGGTTGGAAGAGACCACAAGGATCATCTAGTTCCAACCCTCCTGCCATGGGCAGGGACACCCCACACTGGATCAGGCTGGCCAGAGCCTCATCCAGCCTGGGCTTAAACACCTCCAGGGATGGGGCCTCAACCACCTCCCTGGACAACCCATTCCATGGTTTCACCATTCTCATGGGGAAGAACTTCCTCCTCACCTCCAGCCTGAATCTCCCCACCTCCAGCTTCATTCCATTCCCCCTAGTCCTATCACTACCTGATAGCCTGAGAAGTCCCTCCCCAGCCTTCCTGTAGGCCCCCTTCAGATACTGGAAGGCCACAATGAGGTCACCTCAGAGCCTTCTCTTCTCCAGACTGAACAGCCCCAACTCCTTCAGTCTGTCCTCACAGGAGAGGTGCTCCAGCCCTCTGATCATCCTCGTGGCCCTTCTCTGGACACGTTCCAGCACATCCATACCCCTCTTGTAATAGGTGCTCCAGAACTGGACGCTGTACTCCAGGTGGGGGTCTCACCAGGGCTGAGTAGAGGGGGAGAATCACCTCTCTTAGTTATTTCTTGTTTGTCACAGTACTGGCTGTTGTCTTTTCTCATGCTTGTCAAAATAAAGATGACATTAAGCATTGTAGCTATTGTTGGTTAGTTTGCTTAGCTGGCCAAAACTTTAATTTTATCTCAAATCCCTGTTCTGGAAAGTATGGGACCAGCAGTACTGAAGTTCCCTCTTTCAATCCAACCATATACAAGCTGAATTTTCTGTAATATATCATAAAATGTGAGGGTAAACAGAAATTCTGTTGTTTCCCTTGAACAGTAAGGAAATAGGAGCAAATAAAGCAACTCTAGGTACAGATTTTTCAGTTTAAGAAGAAAAAAAAAAAAAAAGTAGTGTTTTGTTGTTGCTGGTGCCAATGTAGAAAAGGCTGGGTTAACTACCTTCTCCACAATGTAACCAAATATATTAGAGTGAGAGAGACCAGCCAAGAAAATAAAATAGTTACCCTGAGGGAGAACAGCAGTGGATTAAAATCTAGATAAAGTAGGGGGGGGAACCCAAATAACAAAACAACAACAACAGAAAAAAACCCAACCCCTTCAGGTTAGCCATTTTATTTCCATCCATAAAACATAACCCCAAAATGTTTGTTTTTACCACAGCATAACAGATTTTTATCTTTCCTTAGCCTGCAGTAAAATACAGAGGTTTAAAAATTCCACAAGTCTTGCTTTTGTCCTTGAAAACTTTCCAGAGTGTAGATAATAGCTGGTGTTCACATTGAACATAAACTTTACATTGCACATTATTTTTTTCCTTTTTCACTAAGCATTGGATTTTTTTTAAGTCTATATGCACTGAATTCTGCTTTTGACCCTACATTTTAATATTTTATGCCTAGGACAGGGAGTACAAAGAGAATGTAAAAGAAGCCAACATAGAAAATTAATTTAATAGCAGAAAGACATATTCCATTGAGAAAGCTGTGTTAAGGTTACATGATTTGCATAATTCAGTGCATAGTCATGAACTATGAAATTCAACATTTCAGACAATTCTTATTCATTCTTCTTTATATATCTCTTACTGTTAAGTCTTTAATTATACCATTTTTAAATGGTAAAAATGTGGAAGTTCTAATTAGAGTTTTTGCTGCATGCACACATATAGATGTGTGGATCAAATTATTGTCAGAGCAGTGAAGCAAAGAAGGCAAAAAGGGATAGAGTAGAAAGCACATTTTTGGGGTTTTTAAAAAATCTATATTTCTGTATTTTAACCACAGATTCGTTCAGCTACCTGTACAAAACAGAGTGCTCTGAAAATATTGGCATTAACAAGTTAATGGATTTAATGCCAAGCTCATCCACTTGTTCTTTTCTAAGCATCATCACTTCTCCTCTGAAGTCTATGACTTTTAAATGTAGTGGTGGCTATTTCTGTCTTCAGTTGGTACTGCTCCAGCTTTATTGTCTTTGTCTATGACTGACCACCTCTTAAAATCTGTCTTCAGACCAACTGTTTGAACCTTCTCACTGGCTCCTGCCCCAGCCATGCAGTTCTGGCTACTGCCACAAACCTTGAAAACAAGAACAATTCTCACTGGCTCCTGCCCCAGCCATGCAGTTCTGGCTACTGCCACAAACCTTGAAAACAAGAACAATTTTTTTTTCTCTTTTTAATTTATAGTTGGAATAAAAATGTCTCATTTGCCTATTTTGTGCAGGAGAGGTGGATGCATACCAGCCATGTCTGTTCATTGTGATCTTTAATTTAGAGCATCTGATCCCCAAGCAATTTTTACCACATCACAGTGAGCTTGACCTGCAAAGTAACTTTGTTATACTGAAGGAGCATAGAGCCCTTAGCAATTGTAATTTATTTTTCCTTAGAAATTCTGCAGTTTAAAAGATCTTCTATGTCTGATTTTGTTCTTATCTGAGCCTATCTCAGAGCACTTCTCTGATACTCATTCATAAAACAGTAACTGAATGCACATTCCTTGGAGAAGAAGCCCACTAGGAAGAGGGCTGTCCTTTTTTTTTTCTTTGCTGTGATCCTAGAAACTTTGCTTTTTATTATAAAGAGTAGCATCTTATAGGAAAAAAAGGCAAAAGCAAATCTATTTTGTACTGAACCATAGCCCAGTGGTGAAAGTACTTTTCTGGAAAAGTGGTCCTGTAGAAAAAGAGGTTCTGTAGAGACAGAATTGGCTTTCTTCACTCTCTGATGAGGCTACTCATCAGCATGTTGAGAAAGGGGATGGAAGCAGAGAGAAGTGCAGAGTGCCTCATTCTCCTCTGACAGTCGGTTCTTGAATGCAAATGGGCTCTTCTTCCACTTTATTTTCTGACACCTATTAGGCTAAAGTTACTTCAACCAGTCAGTCATTAGTCTTGGGAAACCATCTGAGACATTTCACAATCCTGCCTCACCTGTACTGCAAGAGGTCATAGTACTCCTTCCCCAGGGGGATAGGAATCCAACAAACATCCTTCCATATGTAACTACCATGGTGTTTAAACAACTCAGTTTGGCTGTCAACCAAGAGGACTTTTACACTGTCATGCTCTCAAGTATTATATGACTTGTGCATCTCTCAGCATATAGTCCTAGAGAAGCATCCATCAGCAGGCCTTATATTAATTTAATGGTACACAGCAAATTAGTGGATTTTACTGTTGCATTTGTCTCCATTCTGCCTGACGAAATTCAAGTCATGGATTTTCAGTTTCAGATAACAAATCAAATCTCCACTCGGTCAGTGACCTGTAAGGAAAGTATTGCTTCAGCTCTAATGAGTCTAGTCTTTGCTAAATTGACCATAGACTTTTAGTGACTGATGCTTACTAATGCTGACATTCATAACTCAGCTGATTAGCAGTAGCTAAATAAAAGACACCACCATCAGAATCAGACCTATAGAAGGGCTTGCAGGCTAAAAGCTTGTCCTTTTCCCCAGTTACATCAGCTGATCTAGGAAAGTATATTAATTTTCCCTGCAAATCTTGTTTCATTTGAAAAAGAAGCTATTAAAAAAAGTAATGGAAGCACAGGGAGGATTTTGTGGGAACCTTAATCATCATAGCCAGAATTCCTTCTAAAGTATTCTGCTGAATTTTTTTTTTTTAAGCTATTGAACAATATATTTTGACAATAAAAATATTGTGCACAGGGATATATATTTATCTGCAAACTTAACAAGATGTGAATATACACCTCTTGCTGCAGGCCAAAGTAAATTTGTAAGTTATTATGTGAGATTTGTGTGTGTGTGTGTAAAATGTTTGGTATTAACTACTAGGCAGTCTTCTTTCTTTTCTTGGCTGTAAAATCTCATAACAGGGAAAAAAGGCAACATTAATAACACCACAATGAAAGGAATCGTATTTGTGACTATTGGAGAACACTGCCTAACTCCTGGCAGGTAACATTTTACAGCTTGTGTTGACAAGTAAATCTTTATTTATGACTAAGATCATAGAACACCAGGAAGCTCATCAATAAAGAAGCCTATAACAGCATGAAAGAAAAATTCTTTATAAACAGCATTTTGAAAACTTAGTTTAACGGGATGATGCCTTGTTAATTTTTGTAATGGATGGTGACATTGGCAGGAATAAGATTTATTGCTTTAGTCAAATGAAAGTGCCTGTACTGAATGCACAAGTTTCACCGTTGGTACCTGCACAACAAACCTAATTAAACGGTGTGTCACTGAAGATGATTTAAATGAAAAGATAATGAAGCAAATCGCATGAAAAGTGTTTAACAAAATTTATTCTGAAAGAATTGGAAAGGTTATTATAATTAGAGAAGTAGGCCTCCATCTTAATAATCCTTTTGAAACTCTCTCATTAAAATCCCAAGCTCAAAAAAAATGTAATGGAAACTCAGTTTTTGGTTTGCAGACTTTTTGCAGACATGGACATTGATACCGCTGAACTTTGAGCATAAGTTTTAGGTCTACATGAGAATTTATGGCTTATGGATGCTTCTTTCTGTGTCCAAACTGGGTGAGCCCTTCATTCAAGAAAAGAGAGTCCTGTTGAGTCACCATTAAGTCACCGAGGTCAGGAAAGTTTTTAATCAGGTGTCTTACATCAAAACCAAAAATGGTGAGGAAAATAATTAATGTAATTATTCAATAGTAACACTGTTGGGGTATGAACAACAGAATGATAATCAGCATTTTACTAGGTAAGGGAGTAACTGTAGGAGTTCTCACTAGATACCTCATAGGGGATATTTTTCCCAAATACATGGCTAAAGAAGTAAAATTTGGAGTAGGCTTGTCCTGGTTTAGTAACCTTGGCTTTTTAGGTCAAAATATTTTTACAAGCCAATAATTGGGCAAATATGTATTTTATTGCCATGGGCTCATAAAAAATATGTAGCAGACTCCATCAGTGGTGCTCTATAAGCAGCAACAGGAGTGGAGTAATAAAGAACCTGATAATTCTGCTGTGAAAGTTACCTATACAGTTGGGTATAAAACTTCCAGTGTCCCTTTGGTGACACAATGAATACAGGTAGAAAATTGGTAGAGCCTGGATTACATCCTGGAAACACTGGTGTGTGAAGAAAAGAACATAACTACTTTTCTCTACAAACTAAGGGAGTCTAAGTTCTGAGTTTAAGTCAAAACTTGACTCTGTAGACTGTCATCAAAGACAGACACTCCCTTGAGTGTAGGGCAGGTTGCTAGGCTAGAGATTTACTCTTTTTTCTGAATCATGTCTTGTTTTCAGACAAGGCCACCGCTTCTCTAAGTCTTCTCCAGTCTCTTGTCTACTTCTCTTTTAGGATAGAAGTATTTGTATTCCTAGTTGTGAGGTTTTGGAAGCAGTATGGTTATGTTACTACTAACCACCCAACCTGCAGCACCACTGGGAATATACTAAATCCCTCCAGAATGTCCCAGCACTGCAGTGAGTGTTTACACACATTATCTACCACAGAGCTGCTAGAAAATTCCTCTAAATGCCATGCCATGCATGGAAAAATATTTTGGGAATTATACTCTTGCAAGGCCTCTTTTCTGCTCTCATTTTTAGTGATGTTATCTTTTGCCATCTCCTCCTAGGGTCCTTCTTTTGTAGAGGGAACAGCCTTTTCTCTTCCCCACAAAGCTTTCCAATAGAATTTAGAACAATTATTCTGCAGATAAATGTATAAAATAACTTATATCGCTGAGTAGAAAAGAAAATTGGCATTTTTATTGAGACATATGTCAATACTTCATTCAGAACACTAACGAGTAGAGAAAGAAAGGAACAATAACAGAAAAAAAAAGGGGAAAAAGGAAATAAAAAAAATTAGAAAACATTTCTGAGCAAAGAAAAGCTTGTGGGTTTCATATTTCACCATGTTGTTTGTTTAGTGAAAGAGATATCTGGCAATAAAGCAGCTCTCACTAGGCTCTCTATTGCAGGTGCTTAATTGCCTAGGACAATCACTTATCTGTGAAATAAGACACTAAATGGCACTGGAGTTCCAGTCAGTTTCTCCAAATGCAGAATACAATTTATTATTGGGCCCAAAGGTAGCTAAGAATGCTTTCTGAAGGAAATTTTAAATGATCTTCTGATTGATATCCCATAATTATAGGTTACAATGTGCCCCATTCCATTGTGCTGTTGGAGGAGTGAAGACTAAACTGCCAATTATCTATTTGTTAGCTGTATTGAACTCCAAGTGACAGACATGCTACTAAGCCACATATTTTGGAGCTAAGGTCTGAAGTCACACACACACAACCCCACAGACATACATCCTCCTTTACTCTGCATGTGTTTGAGCTATTTCCAATTTCTTCAGATCTTGATTGAAACAGATCATGGTACCTTTTGGACTGGAGGCTCGTTTCCAGTTTTAACTACTTTTCCCCAGTGAAATCTGCCCTCTCAAGCACATCTGTGTTTGGGCCATCTGTCCAGCTCAAATGTATTTACTTTAGGTTTCCTTTGGGGCCTGTCTCAGCTGCATTGATATTTTCAGACACTGCTGCAATGCTAGTCTTCATTATTGCTGCTCTGCAGTGACTTACAGTGGATAGTACAGTCACAGGCTGTCTTTGAAGAGTTATGTGCAAGTTGTGTCATTAGGTGAAAGCAAAATAACTTCACTGATGAAAACCTATACAGCTACTTTAAACATCTTCGGCTGGATTAAGGAAACAAATTACTAACAATTGTAGCAGGTACAGCAGGGACTTGCAATTAATATTAACTATTGAAGGATATTTTCTGCTTTTTAAACAGATTTCTATCATGTTTATCCTTTCAGTGCTTTCCTGAAGTGAGACATTTAATGAGATCACAGTCATGTGTGAAGTGTGACCTGTTGGTTGGCAGAAGGCAGATACCTAAGGACAAATCCCAGTATGTGGCTTAGTTTTTCAAATAAGATTTCATCTCCACAAAGATTCTGAGATCTATCAGTGAAAAAGCAGGAGAGAGGAAATTGCAGTGCACTTGCCTAAAATTTAATCAAGAAGCTAAACTTACTGTAACAAACATAAAAGCTTAAGTTATAGCAAAAGTACAGCTTTAAATGCAGTTGGTGAAAATTAATAGAATACAGGAAAGCCTATATTCTTAACAATTTTGTGTTGAACCATAGTCGACATATCTAACTCAATTCATTATTATTTAGCTGATAATTAATCCATCAGAAGTGCTATAATGTCTGATTATTTCCAAGCAGAGCTTCAAACTGAATGCTTAATACATTTTTTTCCCCAACTCATTTCATAATCACAAACAATAAAGCAAAAAAATGAAAAGGTTCTTTGCAGGCAGAACATTTGAAGTCACTGTAGCTGCTAGTTCTGATCTTTGCAGAAATGCTGCCACTTTACATGAAAGCCTTTTTCTCTCTGATCAGGGATGAACACTGAAAATTTTAAAACTTGGCTCTACTCAGACTATTTTTCCCCTTTAAAACGTTGTAGGATGTGGGTTTTTAATTGTTGTTTGGTGGGGGGTTGTTGGTTGGTTGGTTTTTAAGGATAGTCTTCTCAGAGAGCTGCATCAATTCCAAGTGCTGTTTTCTGCCAGGACGTGCCAGACGGCTCCTAATGAAATCTGCCTTAGGCTTTATTTTCTTAAATCTCTCCTCTAACAGGTGATAGAGTAAGAACAGCAGAATCTGAGACTCATTATTGTAGAATCATCTGAAGTGTTCAAGACATTTTCTTGATGTTTCTTGTCCATTTCACTTGCATTTCACCAGTAGCTGGCTCAACATCAGAAGAAAAACGTATGGTGTTCCTCTGTTTACTGAGGTTCCCATATATTCCTGCAACTTAAATATTGATACAAACATTTTGAGCACAAAAAGTGTGTCCATTGGCTTTGTGACAGCACCTGAAAAACAATCAGGTAACTGTGCTATGGATTTCCTATGCCTTTGGAAAAATCTTATGGCAGTCTTCAGTGTGAACAGTGCAAGCTTCTGTGTTAGTCCTCTCAATGTTGCATTGTTTTCTGGTGTTTGTGATCTTTTCCTGAAATGCAGTCGCATAAAATATGTTACATCTTTCATTATGTAGTGCAAACACCGTTTTTATCTCAGTCAATACGCTTTCAAATGAGAAAACACTTGGGTACCAATTTTGGCTGTGGCTTTTCAAAAAGGAAATTGCTTGCATAACTGTTGAATTTGCACATATTATGTGTTCTGCCTCTCCTGCAGATAAATGTTCCTTGTAGTAATTTGTTTTTATCAAAAGGAAATGTTATATTCCTTTGATTTAGACTTATGGTTAGAAAACAGTATTTGTACTAGACTATTAGTGCTACTAAAAGTGTACTAATTTGTACTTACACCCATGAAGAGTTGGACAGAGTGTGGATTTAACTCTGTAAGGTGAATCTGTTGAAGAACACAGCTTTGCAGTCTGTGGTTAAAGGGAAGATTATCTGAATCCGAGGAGGAATGTGAATAACTTTGTGAGCAAAGTGACATGATTCCATCTGCCTGATTTGGGTGACTCCCAAGCTGAGGCAGTCTTTTCCTTGGTTGTCTTTTACAAACAAAGCATGGACATTTTCAAGGACACAAGTGGTTGGAACAGTTTATCTTTGTGCAGGCTTTCTGAGAGCTGGCAAGTCCTGCAGGCCAAACGCCTCAAAACACAGCCTGGGAGACTTGGTCTGGGCCCTTACTCAAGAGGGAAGAATGCCATCTGCTGAAGCATGGAGTTCAGTTTTCCTTCCTCTTTGATCTCTTATCTACATGCTGAGCAAGTCTAAGGGTCTTGGTGGGACTGAAAATGGAAAGGTCAAAACAGATTGTGGCATAGCTACAGGAAGCAGTAGCTCAGCCTGGAGAAAAATCTCCCTAATCCAGGAAGAAATTAACTGGTCTATTACGTGAAACACAAAGAATATATAGTAAATTACGTTGTCACTCTTGCTTCCTCTCTTTCCCTCATCTCTGTTGCTTTTCCCTTTCTCTTCCTGAAGCTGCCCAATACAACTTTCACACTTATTCTTCAGAGGGAAAGTGAGTACATCTGTGCTTTTCCCTTGGTGCTAAGATTAATACTGTACTGTCAACATGTTGTCTACCTCCCCAGGCTGGCCTGGCCATTTCAGCAAGAAAGCAGACTTGCCTCAAGGTGGCTTTTTTCAGTGCTTTCAAAAGGCAATTGATGTGATCTAGTACACTGAGAGAAGAGCTGTGTTACTACCATGGTTACAATTCCCACTGCATCCTGCAAAGCTGCAAGTGCAGTCCAGTCTACACAGAAATAGTAGTCTCTTCCCACTAAGACAATTAGTTTATCTTATAGACAAAATGCTATCTAAAAACTCCCAGATGTCCATTGTTTTCTGCCACTAGCAATGAGTCAGCATCCCTGGTCAGACAGATGAACTGGTAGTCTACTTTTTCCCTAGCTTCTTTTTTAACTTTCTTTCACTCTACAGAAGACTAATCCTATGACTTTTCTTCACTGTTCATTTTTATAACATTTTTGCCTGACTATATAGAAGCTTTGTTGAGGGGTATTTATTACCAGAGGCATGGTTATCACTTATTCAGGTGAAAATGCTTTTCATCTAAAACCAATCTGCTTACATCCTTTGATGCAGCTTAGCTCATAAAATGCACAAAGTGGACAGGAAGTGTCTCCTTAATAATGACTAAGCATTGTGTAACCTACCTATAGCTAAAAAATCCGAACAAACAAAACCCCAAAACAAACACACACATGAACAAAATTGCTCTTTTTCACCCTCAGTTAAATTTTAAGATTCCCTGGGTTTGCTGAATTATCCACACAATGTTCTAGAATCATCTCTTTTACATGATGAATATGGTGAACTGGTGTTAAGAGATGATTCTTCTGGCTATCTGTTTAGGCAGCAAGAATGACACATTTGCCTGTAGCTATTGATTGGACCTCTTTGATTTGCTGCTCTCATCATTAGCTCTCTGGTAGATGGGTTATTAATAAAAGAAAACATCTATCTATCTTTGGTTACACTACTCTAGTTTTACATTATCATAACAATCAGCATTAGCATATTCTGTTTAATATTTAGCAGACAGTTTATTGATGCCCCCATAAAAAGTAATTTTTTGAGAGTTTATGGGACATCAAAGCCATTACTGATTTTGATATGTGGATTTTATGTTACAAGCAATAAGGAAGTATTTCTCTCCAGTCCATGCTGTAAGTGTTACTTCTGTTAAGTACTAACCCTAAGGTAAGATGCCATAAAACCCAGAATCATGTGCCCAAGAAGGCATTTTCTGAAGTATAAACTTGGATATAAGAAACTTTTGAAATCTTGCACCCCTAATATGATCATTATAGTTCATGACACACAGGGAGAAGGTATTAGCATCCTGCCTTTAGCACAAGCATCAGGCTTGATTTGCACCACCATGCTGGGCCTTCTTCTGGTTTTAACATTTAGCAGGAGGAGGGAGAATGACACAGGGCACAGGGAGAGAAGTCCTGGGCCTCACAGAGTGGGCTGTGAGAACTAGGAGAGGGGAAAACCCTCACTCCATTCCTCAGGCTCCCAGGCAGGGGTTTGGGGAGAGCTTTCTGGGAACTGAATTTCACAGGATGCAGAGGGGTGCAGGAGTGGCACCAGGCCTCAGCCTCATCGGCCCGCACCTCAGCTGACACAGTATACTTGACAAGTGCACTTGTGAAGTAAATTGGACCAAGAAGGCTCATCTAAAATGATTTTGCAGAACAGATTGTGGTTGAAGATGTCACTGTCACAGGAATTTTTATATCACTCCACCACCTGTATTGATGAGGCTGAGCTGAGGTGAAAGACATCTCCAACCAGGCCACTAAATTGCTCCAGGGTCATCAAAACCAAAAGGACTGGTTCAACAGAGTAGCCCCAGCATCATGGATTGCATTGGAAAATCTTTGAGTCTGTCAGTCTGATCTTGGTGCCAGGAAAGGTTACAGAGCAGATCATCCTGAGTGCCCTCTCGTGGCACACACAAGACAGCCAGACCACCAGGGCACCAGGCCCAGTCACCATGGGGTTATGAAAGACAGGTCCTGCCTGACTAATCTGATCTCCTGCTACAATAAGGTGACACATCTAGTGGATGAGGGAAGGGCCATGGACTTTGTGTAGTGGACTTTAGTAAAGCCTTTGATACTGTCTCCCACAGCACTCTCCTTCAGAAACTCCTGTCTGGACGACCAGGCCTACAGAGTGGTGGTGAATGGAGCTCAATCTGTCTGGCGCCCAGTCACTAGTGGTATTCTCCAGGGTTCAGCACTGGGGCCTGTCCTCTTTAATATCTTTATTAATTATATGGGTTGAGTGCACCCTTGGCAAGTTTGCAGATGAGACTAAGCTGGGTGGCTGTGTTGATCTGTTGGGAAGATTTACAACAGGATCTGGACAGGTTAGAATGATGGCCCAAGGCTAATTGTATGAAGCTCAACAAGGCCAAGAGGCAGTTTCTCCACCTGGGTCACAACCACCCCATGGTAAGTTACAGATTTGAGGATGAGCAGTTGGAAAGCTGCAGCTTGGAGAGAGACCTGGGGTTATTGGTTGATAGTCAACTGAACATGAGTCAGCAGTGTGGCCAAGACAGCAAATGGCATCCTGGCTTATTTCCTCTCCTCTTTCCCCTCATGTTTCCTCTGCTCTAGTCCAATCTAATGGCCATTTGGTATCAGTTTGCTTTAATGTACTCCAAGGGAATCTTTGAATCTTAGCACAACCTCCCCTGCTGCCCAGGGCTGGCTCAGGATACTGGGCCAAGGTTAGTGACAATGATGAGCACTGTGGAGTGGCTGCATAGAGGGGCTTGATGCTTCACAGCACCACAGCTGAATTATTGTCGTGCCTGGTTTATTTTAAATTTTCAAATGCTGACAGCTGATTAAGTTTGAACAAAGTAGGAAACTAATAGAGGCTAGTGGCTAGTTTATAAGAACATAGAAAATGTCTAGGAGAAAACTATCTTGATATCTGTAACTATAGAAACTTGCAAACTCAACCTGCCAGGTTTCTTGTCAGTTTTCCTTTGAAGCATCAGGTGTGATCTTTGTGTACGCTTGTTCTCTGTAGGATTATAAAACATGAATAGCCATCTTAGTTCAATTTAGAACTGAAGTCAGGAACTGCACTTTCTCTCTAGAATAGCAACAACAAAGAATTTTGTTCTGACTTGCAAGATATTTCTTTTAATTTTGAGGGAAAATGCAGCTGAATTCAAAGCAAACCAGAGCCCTGTAGATGTACCAGAATCCCACACTGTATGACCCAAATATTTAATGCCATGTATCAGAAATATTTACTGGAAGCTAAGTGTTGTTGTCATTATTCAGAAAAAAATATTGGAAGAACATAAATGTTGAACATATTTTTAAATAAGTGCAAATAGCATTAATTTTTAATAGGATTTTTCTACTTGTGTGTATGACAATCTCTGCCAAGATATGGACTACAAACATTTTCTTGAGCAACCCATGAAGCACACTATGTACAGTCACTCCTATTTTTAATCATTCTTATTTAAACACTGAAGGGTGCTATTAATTTTGCCATCAGTATTCAGGAATAATATAAAATTATTATGCAAATATGCACAGAACCTGTGAACAACAACCTATAAACAAGAAACAACAAAAAAACCAAGTACCATCAAACAATCTGGCATAAAACTTCTCTGTATTTGCAGGGCAAAGCAGAAGGCATTGAGAATTACCAGAAATACCACCATGATCCCTCCAAAAGAAACCCCAAACACCAAAATAAAATTGAAAATTTTATCTTTTTAATTAAAAAAAGAAAATAAAAGAAAAGAAGTATGGATAATCTTGTGGTTCTTGTAATATTCCTGTAGTTTATAGAATAAAGTGGATCCTGGAGAACAGGGGAAATAAGTTATTTGACCGGAACTCTTGTGAATAGTATCAAAAAACTGCCTATGCAGACCAATCAGATTCTATCATTTTCTGTTAGAAAAGAGTAAAAGTTGGATAAATGGATGGTATCACCAGCCTGTGGAATTCTTGAGAGACACAGAGGCTGAGAGCTTTAAAAGATTGAAATGATGCTACAAAAATCGAAGTGCAGCATTGGTCCTTCTGATTTATTTTGGTTAAATAGAAGCAGAGCTCTAAACTCCTATGAGTAGAGTTTCCTCGGAGTGAGCTTTCACTGAAGGTAAGAAGGTTGGGCCAAATCCATCAGTCAAGAGCTTTTTTATTGCTTGCTAGGATAAGAGGACATGGTAATGTTATTTTAATACTTTAAACATTATAAGCAGCATGACAAATTATCAGTGTATACGTTGTTGCTCTGGCCAGAAGAAATACCAGTGTCATTCTGACAGCCAAGTAGTATTTTATTTTGTGGCATATTATCAAATGCAGTGAGAAGTGCACCCTTTCCTTCCATCTTTAATTAGAGGCATCCCTGCTGCAGTCTGTGGCTACTGAAGTGTCTAACTTGGTTCCCTTGCAGTTGTTGATCGGTCATCCTTCATCTGGTACCACATTGTGTCAGCTGACTGTCACAACTTGTGAATTGTGACCTAGAGTAATTGTTGAGGCTACTGCCCGGTGTCTTGTTTCCTAGGATCCTGGCTCTTCTGCCACCACTGAGATGTGAGGCTGCTAATGATATTCACATTGACTGCTCAGTGGAAAAAAATCCAACACACGACATGTCAATACTGACACCAATGCATAGAGCAGAGCACAAAATAGAAACATACTTGGCTTGTACTTGTTTTCTGTGACTGATGTGAGAGCAAAAGGGAGTCTTCAAGCCAAACTGTGGCAGGCTGTCCTTCGATGGGATCTAGCAGCCAGGGTTCTAACTTCAAAGCATGATTCAGTGCCACACCTCCTATCACTAAAACAATATTTCTGTATCTACTTAATGCTCATTGCCTCAAACACTGTCCTTGCTGAAATACATTCCCTTTAAATAATTCTTTCTCTTTTTTGAAACATCTAGTGGTTTTTAGGACCAAAATAAGCTCTCATAGCATGTGCTTCTGCAGGAGTTGCTCTCAGGGAATCAAATGTGAGAGAACAGCCAGTTCAGCAGGTGGTGCCCTGTGGAGGCAGAGGAAAAGTTGATTATCAGCCCCCCAGACGTATTCTGAACTGTGCAGTTGCTACTGATATATATATCTGAGACCATCCTACTTTTTTGGTATCGTTTTCAGAGTCTCTGGGTTTGGTATTTTTGGTTTGGGTTTGTTGTTGTTTATTTTTCTTTAATGGTGGATTTTTTTAATGTGTTTGGTTGGTTTGGTTTTTAACTCGGACTAAAAATGGTTTGGATAATGTCTGCAATACTGCAGCATTTCTAGGTTGTTCAGAGGTGCTTTTAGTTATTTTAGTTCTTTTTTTCCTCTTTTAGGGAAAGGTTTGAAGAAAAAGAGGTTGAAATGTGGCCATTATCTTGTAAAAAAAAAAAAAAAGATATCTTGAGCACTAGTTGGCTTGTGACATAGCATAGGGATAGGTTTGTGTCACCAGACATGAAGCAGCAGTTGTCTCAGCAGCTAGTCATTTGACTTTTCTTTCAGAGCTTCTCAAAAGTCTGGGTATGTGATGATGTCACATGCTGTGAAATGTTGTTTTGACTCCTTCTCAAAGCTTTTCCATGTTCAATATTGAACTTTTGGTTGCTTAGAAATTTTAACAGATTTTCATGTTGCACTCTGAAATATTTTCAGGCTCATCTGTTTTGAGTGATTTGACTTCAGAGGTTAGACTTTTACTTTAGTATATTTTAATCTTTTATCCCCCAAATGATACTTCTTAAGTTCCAGATACACACTGAAAAGAAAATGTTCTTGCTTCTAATATAAGATATATACATATGATATCATTACTACAGAAGTAGTGAAGAATGAAGAGTGATAGGAAAAATACAGTACTCTGGTGCCTTTAGAAGTCTTAGAGTAGATGTGATTT
Source organism: Picus viridis (assembly GCA_033816785.1). Classification (NCBI taxonomy): domain Eukaryota; kingdom Metazoa; phylum Chordata; class Aves; order Piciformes; family Picidae; genus Picus; species Picus viridis. The sequence continues at coordinate 5,147,158 of CM066581.1, forward strand.
GTGACTTTTTTTTTTTCTTGTTCCTCCTTCTTAGTTCTCAAATAATCTAACTTGCTTTTATAAAGCACAAGTTTATTTACCTCTTCAGCAGCATAAGCTATTAAGGTTCAGTTTTCCTTGGAAATATTGTGGTTTCTGTGATACATTTCTTCTAAAAAAAATCCAATTCCCAAATTTCAGCCATTTAAGAGCTACATCTAACATGAGAACAGCATAAAAGAGAGAGAAGCTATTGACCATACTGATGTTTGCCCAGTGCACCATGATTACAAGAACATCTGTTTTGAGCAGTGATGTGCTGAACCCTGCGGAAATCCTGTGTTCAGTGGCTCTTAACACTCCCCTTTTCTCCCATGGGGAGGAGTGATGGAGAGGCCAAAAACAGAGCTGTGGTTTAAATTCCAGATGGACAATGATTCAAACCCTCGAGGGAAATAAAGATTGTAGTGCACCTGGAGTTAGGCATCTCTGTCTGCTTTTAAATATTGTGACCTTTTTTTGGTAGTTCTGTGGTTTCGATATCCATTCAATGAGAGGAAAATACACACTAGTGTGGGTAATCCCTCACTGAGCAGGATTGAAAAGACTGAGTGAATGTTAAACCAAGATGGGTCCCACAGTCTAAAGTTCAAATGGTGTACAAGAACATTTTAAACAGTGTAGTAACTCCGCAGTGCTGGTAGATCACAAATATGTATTGCATGCCTGAGCAAGCCCAGCTGACTGTAACTGAAGTTCAGTCGTGTTCTCCAGGTTTGTAAAAGCTTGTGTCCTTGTTCTTTAATGCCAGTATGTTTAAGAGCAATCTGGTTAGCTTCAAAGGTGGAGCTGTGAATTTCTGGTGTCTGGAGCTCTGAGAAGTATATGCCATCTGGCTAGGCATATTGGTTGGCTATAGAGAGGCCACGCTTCAATTATAATATGATGAATTGAGAATGTTGCTCTGTAAGGACCATTTGTTGTCCATAATAATGTTCTTGCTTTATGCTGATGCACCTGCTGCATGTTAGTTTGTAGTCAGAAGTAGCTTCAGAGACGCACGCATCCCTACTCCAGTCTACATTCCAGTTTTTCCTGAGTCTTGCGTGTGCATGACCTGGGTAGAAAATAAAACCTGCTTTAGAGTCTTATGCCTTTTCTCTCATAACAACATAACAGCAGGTGTTATGAAACAGAGAGAACTGATCAACAGGCTTCATGTACATCATTGTGGCTGATGGTAGGCCAAGTGAATTGCTATTGCATCTAGCAAATGTTTATGGGGTGCTTGTCTTGGCGATAACAGGCATCTGCCTCTTACCTCTGCAGCCAGACAAATTCCTGAAGGGAGTCAAAATCAAGTTTATTTATAGGCACTGGTGCTGCTTTGCATTAAAACAAGGGTTCATCAGAAATCCAAATAATTTCAATAAAGATATTTGCTGTAGCTGCTGCTGTAGACATGCAGCTTCACTGTCACATAGATCAGCTGTTCAAGCTCTCTAGAGCACAAGTAGCATTTAGTAGAATTAAATATGAATGTTACAGAATCCGTAGTTCTCCAGGCTGCTGTCAGTTCTTGGGAATGCAAATGACACTTGCTGGATTTAATGGAATTCCTTACCTGTTTAAAGTTGAGCACTTTGCAGGGTGAAGGACAAAATGCTTGGTACTTGTTGACCTAGATATGATTTAGTGTCATGACTTCTGTGATTGATTGAGAAGCTGGTCAGGTAGGCTTTGGGACTTCATTATTCAATAGTTGGTGAAAATCCTTAAAATATGGGGGCAAAAAAATGTGTTGTGAAACAAACCAACCAACCAACCCTGCAAGAATAATCACAGATTTATTTAATCTGATTAAAAATCTTTGAAAAGAAGGGTAAGTTAGGTATCTGCTTTAGGTAGTTCTAACCTTAAATCACAACATGCTCCAATTCCTTAATAAATTTGGTAATAATGGCCCATTTTCATATGCAGCTTGTTTTGTTTGTCAATATATTACTCTTAATCCAAAAGGATTTCTTGTAAAATAATTTATGAATTAATTGGATTAAATAGTTTACATCAAATTAAATTATAGAAAAAAGTTTTTTTCAATATCAAACAACTTTGAAATAAAAATAATGTCCTATTTTAAAAAGTTATTAATTGCCTTTTCTGATAATGTTCCTGGGTAATGCATGACACTAAGTGAAAAAGACAAAGTTTTGTGGTTTTTTGTTTGTTTTCAGAGGAAAATGACCATTATAGTATGAGTCTCAGTCCTTTAAACTCTGTAATTTTTTTTTAATTTTAAACTTATGGAGACAGTAACATGATATCAAAGAGAATATATTGGCTAAAAAGATTAATTATATAGGGCACAGATATTTTTCAGAGCTCTCTCCAGAGATTGGGGTTTTTTTGCCTTCTCAGTGAACAAGCACTGTGTTTTGAGGCTGAGCCTCAATAATGTTGTATGATTTTGGACGTGGCACTTGGTGCCCTGGTTTAGTAGTCATGGGATCTTGGGTGACAGGTTGGATTTGATGATCCTTGAGGTCTTTTCCAACCTTATTGATTCTATGATTCTATGATTTTCACTGATTGTACTTCTTTCAATAATTGTATTCTGTCATCGCAGAACAAAACAATGTTATCTGATTTCCTTCTGGCACAGCAAATGTCTTTATTGGTTGTGTGGGACACCATGGGCTCTGAAGCCCTTGATCCCCTTCAGAAGTGAGCAGAGGAAGGCAGAGTGTTCATATGGAAGCTATTCTTTCTGCATGCTGGCTGCCTTTCAACTGGATATATTCCCCAGGAAAGAGAGATGTCTCTGATTTATCTACTGGCTAAGCACATGAAGGGAGTGGTATCAATGCTGTGTTCATCCCCCAAAGCATGGAACAGTTTAGCCCAGAGCATTATCAGTGTTTTTGCAGGCCTCCAATACTCCCTTAGTGCTAGATGGCTTATTTTGTCTTTCAAAGCTTCTTCATATTTATGTTGCATTTGTTCAGGGTTTTATCCATGTGGATCCCATTTATTATTAGTTCCATTAGGCACAAGGTGAATATTATTTCTGAGCTTATCATGGCTTAATTTTTGTAAAGGCTTTTTCACATTTTTTCACCCCACACACACTCACTCCACAGCATAACAACCTTGACGTCACATCTTCTCTGACTATTTTCAGGGACTGCCAGATGGCCTGCTAACTTTGCTGTGTCCTCAGTCAGTCAACATACTTATTGAGCTGAACTCTCTATCAGATATCCCTGGCAGTCCATGTTTGGGGTACTTGCTTTCTCATACAGCACAACCTAGATGTGTTTCACAAGATCCTGGTGCAGCTGATGTGTATCAAAGTCCCTCTGGGCTCTAAAGCTCATTTTAGAAAGTATGGTAATCTGGAGCTAAAGGATTTGGGCAAGTTAATTAAAAGAAATAATCACTTGCATTCCTGTTGTTATTCTAATCAGTAAAATATGGCCCAAGATTTTCACACTGGTTTGTAATTTTTTAAAAATGAGCCTTGCTTTCTTATCTAATCCCACACAATGGATTAGCAGATTCGTTAGAAAGCAACATGTTAAATGTAATTAGCTAGTCATTCTTCCTATACTTTTTTCTTCATGATTTACAGTCATGTTCACCTCAAAACCTTTACTGTCAGTTATCATGGGTTGTCTCTTAAAATGTAGGAGCTAAGTGTACAGATACTTCTGAGGTTTACTGGTGTTTTCTATGACTTCAAGCAGTCTGGCTGCAGCCATTAAGCCCTGGAAATCTCCTTCCCTTCATCTTCCAGTACAGTAAGTTAAATAAACACAGTAGGATTACATGAATCTTTAAGGTTATGCTTAAGGCTTTGCTGTTCAGCTGTGATAGCATGTTCTTCTAACTCCTACAAATTCTTCTTTTTCCCCAACTTAAGCACTTCTGAAGCTGTAAGGAAAGAATGACTTTAAATTTTATTTTTTTTTGACTGGCCTTCTAGGAAATGTTTTCTTGTAATACCAAAGGCAAAAGGTTTGCTGGCATACATATGGTAAGTGAATCATAAATAGCACTTCACTTGGGCTTTTCATAGTTAAAATATTCTGTGTCTGTGACATCTGGAATATGATAGGTACCTGCCTCAAAAAGGGCCAAGTTTTCAGATTTTACGCTGTGTCAAATGCTGTCTATAACTTTTTGTTTGTTTGTTTGGCTTTTTTTAATTCATTGTTACCTATATTCACTATGAGTCATCTGTCAGTGCTTGACTTGCACACAAAATGTAGTCTTCGACTGTTTAAATTGAGCACAGATATTGTAGAATTTCTTTGCTTCACCTTAATAAAAATCCACATAGCAAATTTCAGCAAGGCACATTCTTCAGTTGCTATGTGAGAAACACATGAATTAAGTCAGTGCTTAAAGTTCATTTCATTAATCTTGAAGCAATGAGATCAGTGTTAATTCATATCTGCAATTAATTCAAATAAAAGGTGGAAAATCCCTCAAGACACACCTCACCAAGTCTCTGTATAACAGTTCTAGAGGTGGGGTGAGAAGGAGGTCTTGTGGGGAAAATTTTTATAGTATATAAATTTTATGTTAGGGACTTCACTGACTGGTTCAAATACTGGCTGGAAACAGTAAATTTTATGTAGACTTTTGTGACTTTTTAACTTAGTAAGACCCTGAGTTTGAAGCTACTCCTGCCTCATCTTCTGTGCTGTTCTGTGTAGGAGTGGGCACGTAGCAGCGTGCCAGCAGCTTGGAAGCTTCTTTTACCAGAATTCCAGAAAGTCTGATCTAAACTTGGCATAACTCAACCTTGAAAATCGTGAGCAGTCCATTGCTGGGTGCTTCCTTGTCGTACTAACAGGGAGGAGAGAGGGGTCATGGGGAGAGAAAGAGAGAGAGATTTAGTTCTGTCAATTACGTAGAGCAGATGGTGGTATTGTCAGGGCTACTTCAATTGCCTCTTAAAAGAATCAAAAAAGAACAACTGCAATTTAAATGAACAATTATATTCTGAGCAAAAATCGACCTCTTTATGCTGCTGACATCTTAGACACCTTGATTTTGTTTTCTTTACTTACTTTTTATTTCTTTATTTTAATTTTTTCTCAGGCTCAGCCCAAACGTTAAAAAAAAAAATTCTGAGTTTAACTTGGAAAGGAAGATTAGAAAAGAAAAAAAAACCCAACAACTGTGATTTCAAGATTTTCCTTTCATGTTTAAAAAAGGAAAATAATAATTAAAAAATAATTAGTAGAGTTTGGATTTTCTATTGTTTAACTGTGGAATTCAAGCATGTGCTTTACATGAAAACTTGGCACAATATTTTGCATATCTGCTTTTCATGCTGCTTTTAGTCCAACTCTATTATTGAACTTTTAGGACTGGAAAAGTTAAAATGTAATGCATATCTCAAGCTTATGGATAACAAAAAAAAGGAGCAGGACCTAATGAGGGGCTCTTGAGCTGGACTTATAGGAGTAGAGTTCTGTGCTTCTGATAGTTTGCTATTTTACCTCTTGGCAAAGAGCCTTCACAGGCCAATCTGAGTATCTTTGCATCTCTCAGAGATAATGAGAATGAACCCATTTGCTGTGTTCACAGTAGAATATGCTTCTATGAAAATGGTCACCAGCATCTCATCAGCAATCTTGGACTGGCAGGAAAGATTCATTACTGATTGTTACAGGCTTTTGAAAATATTTTACTATTACTGGACAGGCTTGCACAAGCTCTTTATTGAATTTCTATAGTACAACTTGCACAGTATTATAATTTTCATCTTCATAAATGTCTTGCAATATGGTTGCATCTCCTAGGCCAGATCTGAGTGCTAGAAACCCTGTAAGAGGCTTTTGAGGACTAAATTGGGAATGCACTATCATTATTTAGTTTATTTTCGGATGAGATTGTAGTGATTTCTATCTTATTTTTGTCAACAGCTATGTCACTTGTAGAGCAAGAATAAGTATATTGAATACCAGAGGAATTGCATTTGTTTTTCATTTTCTTGATGTATTCTGTGCTTGAGTTGCATAGCAATCACTGGTCATGCATTGAGAGATGAAGGTATTGCCCTTAGAGCAATTTTGTAAGAATAATTTGTTTGATTGATTGAATATCAAATGCATTAATTTTACCAAATGCAACATCTGTTTTCTAGAAGCAAAGTCTGAGGATAATACCTAAAATAGAGTGAGCTATAATGGAGGGAGTGAAAAGGAACAGTGGAATTATATTTGATAATGAAGATTTGGTAACTGCTGGGTCAAAAATGACATTAAAAAAATGTCTGTGTCCTTCAGTAAGATTCCTTGAGTAGTGAATTTAACTCCTGGCAATGAATAGCAAGACATGGTTGTAACTCTGTGTTTATGTAGTGACTTCTAGGTGCTTTGCTCTATAGAACCAAATGGAATGAGAAATGAACTGTTGAAAGTGAACCCTGGATAATCCAAACCAGAAATCAAATGCACTTCATTACTAATCAGGAGAAGGATCGATTGGAACCAAGCACCTATGTGAAAGTCATGGAACACACTGTTGGAATTGGACTAATATTAAGGTACTTGCTATGTGAAAGTTGAAATGGTTATCCAGAGCAAGAGGAGTCAGGATTTCAGTGCTTGCATTGTGTGCTTGTGAGCTTACTGCATTGTACCTGCCCACTTATGTAATTAGAAAAGGTTCCCAGCGTTGTTCTTAACTTTCTTGTCACACATCGTACCCAGAATCTGAAGAGCTAAAAGCAACTCAGAGACTCGAGGAGTAACATTTTATAGTAGCAATAGAACCTTGTTTCCCCTGTTGATCTCCAGCTTTCGCTTGGCTGAAAGCAAATATTAGAGGGACTTCCAAGAGAACAGAGAACAAGGTGTTGTATTCTTCCTGTTGTATAATGAAGTTGTATGCAGCTGTGGGTAAATTAAGGTGGAAGAAGAAAAATAATAACCAGTGGAGAAATAGAAATCCCTGAATTATCAGGGAACTGTGGGGTCATGCTGTCGATCACAGCTAATATGTGGTAATAATAGCCATGGTATGCTTAACATTTTGGAACCTATTGTATTTCCCATTTGGATTAAATTAAATACATACATCATTCTAACAAACCTATCCCAGCAGATTGTGAACTTTGGAAGCAGGGAAGGGAATTAATGGCAATGTATTTCATACTAGTGTTCCTCTGTCTAGTGATTCAATTATTTTCCCATAAAGAATTTACAGTTTCTACACAGCAGATGTTGGTCAGCTTGTGAATAGACATTGTCGAAGGTGGAGTGAAAAATGACCTTCAAATACAATAAACTAAATGGCTATTATTTTACTTATTGTCTAAGAGACAGGTCTAATAGCCCATTTCAAAATAAGAAGGAAGGAGAACTAGGGCATGGCTGAATTGCAGCACCAAAACCCCATAGTTAAGAGCTGATCTCAAATATAAGAGAAGTCTTCGATACCAAACCACGGTAGTTCATCAGCAAGACTTGCTGCCTTTAAAACAGGCCTCTGAATACGGGAAGGCAGTTGTGAAAATCTATCCCTGCTTGATTTCTTCAATATGAAGTTAATGTCTATAAAATGATCTACGTAGGAAATGGCTTCATGGAAAGGTTTTATTTAAGTAATTGCAAGGTAAACCAGTTATGATATATAAAGACACCAGAAGGGACCATGTAAGTAACAATGTATTCACAGGTGATCCCCATTTCTGTTTATAGTCGTCTGTCACACACACACACACACAAATTTCCTTTTTTAGTAATTAAATGAAAAATGGCTGCTTTGTTTGTTTGTTTGTTTGTTTAATGTGGGCTTTAATTTGTGTTTCAGAAACTTGTTCTTGCTGTTAGGTATACATAACATTTAACCAGGTTAGGGTTCACTTAGGGATTTTTTTGGGAGAAGATGAGAGGAACATTTTTGGGTTTTTTATGCTAAATATATTCTAGTGAAGTTTTATGTAAAGATTGGTAATGATGCAGCCTTCACACTTGCAAAGCCACATAAAGCAGAGAGCCAAAATAAGGGTACTGTGGAAATCAATATTGGAGTGCATCTTAATACATGGCTTGTGCAGATTCACAAACCTAATTCCTAAGCTTTGCATGCCCACCCAAAACTGCAGGTGTTTTAGACAAACTGTGGGTATAAGGATTGCTGCTTACTGAAGATATCCACATCTGTCCTATTTAGATGAGTTATGCCGGGGGAAAGATCTTATTTCTGTTGAGAACACATGTATAAAGTGAGTAAATATTGCATTTAAATAATGTCAACAACTTTCTGTCAAGTATTTGGGTGAAGATGCTGTCAACCAAGCATTCCTGATGATACCTATTATGTAAGAAATGTAGGCAAGGGTGAAAAGAGTAACAGCTGGACAATGCTTTTTTTGTTTTCAAAAAGTGCCTTTCAATAAGCATTAAAAATGGTTTCCAAAAGTAATTTAACCTTGCAAACAGTAGGGAAAGATAGCTTAGAAATAGTGGGTTTGTTTATCTCTAGGATGGGCAGTGATTCTGTGTCATGGTCATTAAGGACAAGGCTCTGCAACTGATTCAGGTTACCTGAATTACATTGCAGCCCCTGCTGCTGCCCAGGATTTAAAAATAATTAAAAAAAAGGTCTGCCACCCACTGAGGACAGGTCTGAGTGCCATTTGGGTGGCAGTGGTAATTCAGAGCAGTTCTCTGGACTTGGAGAAATTCAGGTCACAGCCCAAGATGTGTTGAGGAAGCAAAGATGGAACTAGCACCTGGTCAACTTTAATTGAACAGCCTGAGGCCGGGAGGGGAACAGTAACCATGTAATAAGAAAAGTACCACTGGAGAGTGTAGGGAAAATCCTCCCATGTCTGCACATTTTCCTTTATTTAAACCTCTGCCTTATCCTCTTGCTTTACTCTTGCCAGATGTTTTATGGTTTAATACAATTCTGAGCAGGCAATGGCAATACTATTCCTACTGAAAGCAAAGCAGCAAACACTTCTGGGTGGTTTGTGTTACCTAATACTGGTAGTTTAGAAATTAACAGAGTTTACATCCATTTTGATAAGGATAGTAACTATTTGTTTGTGGCTTTTTTTTTCTCCTCTTAGGAATTATGTCAAGTATGTACACTGTTAGGGATAGAATATGTACAGTAATGTCAAAGACCTGGCTGGAAATGTTCCAACCTGTCGTGGACCTGCAAAGGGACAAAACTGCTTGGGTTTTAGTGGGTTTGGTGGTGGTGGTGGGGGTGTTAGTGCATTGTTGATTTGGTTGTTGGTTTTATTTAGGTGGTGGTGGTGTTCTGCTTAGTTAGATATTACTACTAAACTTTTCACTTGGCAGATTAGCAATAGTCATCATTCACTTTTATCTTTCTTATCACTTCATGCTGCAGTGATGAATAAAAACTTCCATAGCTGCCAGTCCCTCAATAAAAACCAGATACATTTTTCTATTCTCAAATTCCAGTTCTCCAGTTGTCAGCTACTAGAATAGATTTTGTTGATCAGAATTTGAGCAGGCTCCTTTTTTCTCAAGCTCTGTGCTGCTGAATTGAGCTAAGACTTTCTTTACAGCAGTGTAGGAATAGTTACTTTAAGGTAGTTTCCCTAACTTTTCCTTCAGCTGAGCACCCTGTAGGTTCAAATTATCGCAAGTATTCTTCAGGACCTACTCTCAGGGAATAACTTTGTGTTTCCCCACATTTAAGCAGCAAACAGAAGAAGGGACTGTAATGATGAATGTGAAGGACTTTCATCTGTCACTGCCTTCTACAGCCTGTGAGGTTTTGTGCTTGTAGCATCCTTTTGAATAATGCTTGAAATGGAAGCATTACCTTTTGGTGTTTATTGCACATCAGAGCACTGTAAGGAGGGAAGAAATTAAAAGAAGCAGGACTCAGTTGCCTACCTGTTATTCTCTGTGGTTGATAGGCCTCTAAACTGATGGAAGACACTGTGTTTTCTGAGTGCCAACAGGTAAATTTTGCAAGGAGAGAGGTGTATTTATTTTGCAAGACAGAGTGCTGGGGAGTAGTGCAAAAACATAAAACTTCCTAACGAAACTTTAATAAAGCTGATTATGGATGACAAGTTTACTAGAAGCTGTTGTCATAAAGTATCAGTTGCTGTCATCTACTCTTCTTTCTCCCTGCAGCTTACATCTCACTTCTGGTTGACAGGTCTGTGCTGTAATTTGTGCCCTGTATTTGATTTAAAAATACATTTATATACTGCTGATGTTCTTTGCTGTTGACACTTTCTTGCTCAGCTGTCTTGGAGCACTATGGAGGTAGTAAGGATTGGAATGCCATGGGATTATACCAGAGAAGGCTGGGGGTCAGACCCCCTCTGTTCTGGAATGAAGTTAAGGCATCAGGATGATAACCCAGTAGTCTGATGTGGATAATCTATTGAGGAGGGGACTATATTTACACCCAGGAACACAAGCTTGGATTATAAGAGTTACATGTATTAGAATGCAGTATAGCAATTCCATCTCCTCTAAGTGCTGTGTGCTTTGTTTTAAAGGAAATAATCATGACCCCAAGTTTAGAAACCCATTATTTTCAATGCATATTGACTTTTTTTTTCCCGCCAGTTGACTGTGAATTTCTTTGTTGCAGCCAGGTGGTCCATTTAATGCCCCTCACTTGAACCAATTTCTCCTTTCTGCTTCAGAGGACAACCTCTAGATCTCATCAATGCCACCAGCAGGGGTTGCCTGGAAAAAGTCACCTTTCTGTGAGAAATGGGCATGCTTCTTGTGTGAGACCTTGGAGCAGGATAATCTAGAGGCTGAAATATCGCATTTAGCAGCAGTGTTTGTCAGTGCACATATCCTGATTAAGCAGTGCCCCTATGGGCAATATGCAAGCAGTTTGCATGATGTTTGGAGAGTTACTTTGAATGTCTCCAAATGTTTAAGCTATTCTGCCAGAGGGTGGTGATAGCTCTGTTAATTGTGATACTGAAATGTTTCGCATGCACATGCAAAATGTGTAATGAAAGCAGTGAATTATAAAAAAAATAATTAAAAAAAAAAATGCTCTGAAATGCTCCATCTGAGATCAGCGGTAGCAATAGCAAACAAAATAATAGAGAACAAGTAAACTATGTTACCCTGAAACTGATGAAAAGAGGAGAGGCTGAGCTGACCAGTTTTCATTGCAGTTGAAGTTCATTTCTCATTTTTAAATTTACTACTTTCATGGAAGACTCTTTTCTTTTGGTACTAGGTGTTTCTAATGTTTCCTACTGCTATTTCATCATTGCCATCTTTGTAAATTAGCATTGAATTCATGACAGTAGTCTGTTCTGCACTTTTAAAATATGTAATTATACTCCCTAGATGCATTATCTCCCCCTGTGGTGGATTTGGCCCATCTGCCCATGTGTAAATCAGCTTCAGGACATGTGGCTTGAGATCATTATTTATTTAATTTGAGTCATTGAGCTAGGAGATAAAAACAGAAGATGAGGGAGGCTGACATGGTATTGAAAACACTGGTTTAGAATTTAAGTTCAGTTTTCACTGCAGAGAGTGCTGTTGTTTTCTGAAGTCATTGTAGCAAGTCACTAGGTATCTATCTTTCCCTCAGTTTCCCCAACAGATGATGATAACAATGGCAAATTTCTTCTATCACTCAGTGGAAGAAATTGAGCCATACAAGCACTTGTGAAGATGCAGCTTCAGTAAACAAAGCTGAAATTTTGTATGCTGAGTGCTGTAATAAATAATCACAACAAATCATTTATGAGTGGTCTTCAGGCATCTTCTGAATCGCCAAATCTTTCTTTATAAAAATAAAAATCTTTCTTTCAAAAGTAATGAATATGTCTTTCAGCAAAAGAGGAAAAATAATGCAAGTAGTCGTCTGTATTTGTACTGGTGACTTGAAGCAGCTTACCCAGCCTAAAAGAGATGGTTTTGAAGCAAAGCAGGTAGGTCTCAATCATCTGTCCCCTGACAGCTGATACAGAGTGTTCTCAGAGTTCAATGCAGGGTGTCAGTTCTGGGTGAAGCTGCACTAGATGCTTTCTGCAGCAATATAACATCCAAGGGGGCTGACAACTCCTGCCATGTCAGTGACACACATTGATTGATGTCCTTGGCAGAAAGAAATTTGTGAGGAGGGTGGCATAGGCACATTACAGTCATTCTTCTTGTCAGACGTAAATGCTGCATGGTCTCCTGTGCCCTTCCCACTGTTCTGCCATCTCTTGTTCTTATAATCAAACTTCTTGTCATTTTGTTTCACTGATGTAAGCACATAAAAATGGAATTTGTTGCGATATGAACCACATGAGAAATTAGAAACTAGTATGAACCAAATTTCTCTGCTGTTTAAATCCAAGGGGCAATAGTAAAATAGAAAACAAAGCAATATTGTGACACTCAGGTTCAGCAGGCTCAGATTTTAAGAGCAAATTACTGTTTGTCTTACTGTTTCTTGATGACAGTCTGTGGCTTGTGGTGTGTTTGTCTTGCTCAAATTAAAAAGGGGTGGATTTGGGGAATTTTTGTTTTGGTTTAGAGATTTTTGAGAGGGTTAAATGAGTGCTTTCTGGGAGGATTGAGAGTGTTGGTTTTTTTCAATGGACATCATTTGTGACCTGATCTCTGTTTTCATAGCATTGTGATTGGAGGGTTGCTTTAGGCAAATGCATCACTTCGTATCCAGTTCATGATGTTTGCAAAAATCAGTGGGACAGATACTATTTATGTTTTTGTATTGGTATGCTCCAGCTCAGAACAGACAGAAACTAGAAACTACGTTTATTTTACTTTTTGTTTAACAGATGTTAAGTAACTTAGCATTGAAAAAAAAAAGGGGGGGAAGAGGATGCTGTTTCAGAGTCCCAGACTGCAGAGTTTATGAAATCTTATTTAAACTGATGACATTTCTGTAAATGCCACCAAGGGACTAGAATGAGCAGCCCACCAATTTCAGCAGACTATATTCTGTGTATTGTAGTAAAAAGGCTTCAAAGTTCTCCTCAACTGGTGAGAACACTGGTGGGTGAGATCATTTTATATCATTCTCTTAAAATGGTTCTTTATAGCCACAATAATAGAGTGGGCATGAAATTGGCTTGAGGTGATGGGAGTTATGGGACAGCAATATATAGTGTAATATAATGGCAGCATAATACGTCAGAGGCCTGACTTTAAGACAGAGGACAAACTGGCTTAAAGTATAATTCTGCTAAATGCATATAATCTCTATGCATTTATGTATTTTATATAAATTATTTCTTCTGAAGTGTGGTTCTACACTTTCTTACTGTCCCAGTCCACCCAGATTCTGTTCAGCATGCCTGTAGGGAAGCTGGCCTTTTAAGAAGCTTACATGAAATGGCAATGTTGCTCTGTGAAGTTCAAGATTCCTTGGGGACTGGTATTAAGTTGATAGGATCAAGGGAGCTCCCTTTCTTTCCTTCAGAGAGCAATACTTAAATATTTGTCAGTCTGCTTGTTGTTAAGGTCTGGTCAATCACTAAGCTCCTAGCCCAACGCCTCATTAGTCTCCATGAAAGAACATGGTGATAGCTGTGTCGGCATGGGTGAAGCCAAGAAACTTTTGCTGCTCCTTCCTCCCAATGGCACTTGATATATCCAAGAGAATTTAAGTTTCCTTGTAGTTGTCCAGAAGCTTTTATAATGGATTTCTATCACAGTATATACTTTGTATCTGATAATGAAGATAATACTTATATGCCAACAACCTTAGCAGCTGGGGCAGTTTGACAGCCATCAGCATGGCTATCATTTGATAGCCACGAATAGGAGGCACCTCAGAGACAACAGGTGAAAGGTCATCTTGCCTTTTTCTAAGAGAGTCTCTTCTTCAAGTGTGAGATTTAGATCATATTAATTGAAAAAACTGTTCTTTTCCAATAAGCAGTGGATGGGGGAGAATCAATTTGTCTAAAGAAGATTAACACTCACATGTCATACTCCTATTAGACATGAACCTTGAAAGATGTAGAGAGGTTTTTTTCCCCTCTGTTTTTCAGGATGCTGCTTCAGAGGCGTATTACACATTTCATTCCAGCCAGATGGAAATGTAGATTGGGGAGTTAATTTTATTAAAAACAGAAAACTCTGTCAAACAACAGAAAGTTATCTCTAAGGCGTTGGTTGGTCATGTAGTAGAGTACTAATCAGGGTAAAACTATGCAAGTGAAAAATACATTATTGTGTGACAAATAGTATTATTCCCGTAATCTTGTTGTTCTTTAAAACATGAAAGCACCTTTAGGAAACTTCCCTATGAAATTTCAGGCACAGGTTAGCATGCTGAGGACAAGTTTTCATGCCTTAAAATCATCAGGCAACCATGTTTACTGTGAAGCCATGCTTCATTCTTTCCTTTCCATTAGACTGCCATCTTTTTGAGGTTTAGTTGTCTCACCTACCCAATTATCAATTGATGAAAGCACCCACCTGAGAATACTATTGGTGACCATTACCTGTGACTAATCCTAGACTGCTGGTTTGGGCACAAATTAATGTTCTGTAAAGCAGCTATTGGATTGTTTTCATTTATGCAAAATAATAATAAACTGTTGCTGACTTGGAGTGTATTTCTCAGTGCTTATCTGTACTAGAGAGAAACATTTCCTTACTCAAACTCAGCTGTTATTAGCAATACATTTATTCTCAGGAGACATAATTTCACCCAACTTGGCTTTTGTCAATTAGTTCTTGACAAGTGGCTTTTGTGTATGAATTTCTGCAAGCTGTAGCAAAAATAAACCTGCTGGGACAGGTGTCAGAAATCTCAACTGTCTGCTGTGCTAGTAACCACGGGGTTCAGAGCGCTGCAATGGAATTAACAGCCATTCGGATCAGGGCCATTATCTCAATGTTGTTCTATACCTTGATAAGCTTCTTGTTTCAAATGAGATAACAGAAGGCACTTGCATGCCAAGTTGAGTCCTCACTGCATAATCCTGGATTTTCTCAACCAGAGTGAAGACAGCAAAATAAATGTATACCTGATCTCTAAGCTGCTAAGTGTCTTCACTCCTTGCTTTCTTGGGGAATGTGATTCTAACACTTACAAGTAACTGTTCAGGTACAGCACAGAAGGCACTTGGGAAAGTCTGCAAGTTGTTATGATCACTTATTTACTTAATTTTCTTTGCTATTGGACAAATCAGCAGAGGAATTAATTTTGCAAAGACACTTGAGAGGTTAATTTTTAACCCTGGACTGCCATCACTATCCTTAAGCAATGAATGATTTGTATAATTTTGACTTTAGACTTCACCTGGACAGTATTTCAGCTGAACAGAAGTTGTTAATCATACTCTATTAAGCATGGAAGTATAAATTACAAAATACTGAAATATTGACAGATGTTATTTGTGAAATCAAAGCAGCATTTTACAGGCAGCAGGGTGGTGTTGCTGAGCATGTCAAATTGCATCAGTCCTCAGTGTCACATATTCTTAAACACAGGTTGTTATTCCTGGATAGCTTATCTTGTTCTGTGGTTAATACCATAGCACACTATCCTGCTTCTGCATTCAGTGCACATAAGCCTCATGCTGAAGCTTGTGTGAGTTTTATTTGATTAGTAGAGATTTGGATGTTTCCGGACAGAAGAACTGTCTGGTCTGTACAACTGTGTGGCTAAACCACCTGAGATTTCGTAGGGTATATCTGGCTCTGCTATATGGAATCTTTAAAGCTTTCAATCATTTATGTTGTCCATGAGGAGTGTGTACTTTTGGGGATAAAAGAAAAAGGATGGGTTTTGTTGTTGTTGCTCTTTGCTGTTGTGTAACTACCACACTTTGTGTTTTAGTTCCTCATAAGAATTACAACCCCATAAGTAGGAAAGGGATGATATAAGGTATTCCTATCTAGTATTATGGCTTGTACTTGCCAAAATCATAAGATAATGGAAAATCTTTAGAAAAAAGCCAACAAGCACAAAAGAACCCTGGAATTAGTTTTATTCCTTGTCATGCTCAAACTATTACTGCATTAATTTTTAAAAAGAATGACATCAAAGTGGCAAGATGAAAGCAGTTCAGTGGAAATCTGTAGAAAATCATTCAAATTCAAACTGTTATAAGGTTTGTTTGACTGTTGGCAAAATGTACAGCATGCATAGCCACTTGCTATTCCACTGTCACACCAAGGTAAGGTCAGGCACTCAGCTGATGTTCATGAGGGCACCAGATAGTGATGCAGCTGCTCCAAAAGCAGATGGTGAGGTGACCCAAAGGAAATAATCAGAACAGAAGAGGGCATTTCTACAGCCAGCCACCTAATCTTATATCTCTAGCTTAAAAATTAGGAGATGCTTGAATGAAGTGCTATTAAGAGAGAAGTGCATTCTCTGCATGCTTATAGAATCTCCATTACATATATGTAATGATTCAGATCTCATGCTATACCAGTGTACAGTATGAATAGAACACTATCAGTTTTACAGTATAATATATGAATACATACATTAAGTACAACAGATAATATATAAAAAAGAAAGTGATGGGCAGTACTGATCTAGCAAATCAGTTTATACTTATATTTCAAATTGAGAATGCTCAGTATCTCAGTCCATAAAACTAACCCAAGGTGTATGCTGGCAAGGAAGTTTTCTGAGCAAATTTGTTGAAGACAGCTTGTCCCAGTGCCACACACAACTCTGGAACTGTAACCTTAACAAATGCAGCTTTCCTGCCCATCTGTAAGAAAGAAACTTATAGTACGCCATTAGGCAAGCATCTGGCACCAAGGAGACTAAAATTCTCACGCAAGCTGCTGGTGACACATTGCAGTGCCTGTTCCTGACTCAGAGCAGCATGGTGCTCAGTGTGCATTACGGGCCCACCTGCATCCTGCAGTCATGGAATGCAGGGCACTTACATGTTTTGTCTGCATGATTTTAGGTCCTCTGACTCAAATGAGAGCAGTCTGTGCTATTTACTCGTTCTCTGAGTCATTTATGTAATCATGGCCAAGTTAGTGGTCATGTCATTATCATAGAGGTAGCACTGGATAGCACTGTACCTATTTTGCTAACAAGAAAGCAAGGACCAGTTTCAAACAAGTTTTGACAACTCTCAACATGTATCATAGAGAGCCAACATTAGGTTCTCTGTTTCACAGGGATAAAAAAGGTTTTGATGTCACTCACCAAGGGAATGTGCAGGTCACATTTCCAGGCAGTAAGAAAAGAACCAAAACAAAACCCTTTCTTCCAAATCTCTGAAAAGATAATCTAATTGTATCAATAATGCTTTTAAAATAATGAGTTACTCATAGATTTTTGAAAGCCTATGAACATATGGATAGCTTTGATTTCTCCTACCACTGTTATTGACTCGTGGTTGCAGAAGCTTGGAGCCTTTATGAAGGGTGATGCGTATATAGGAATACAAAGGTCCTCAGGAAGAAAACAAGCAGGCTGAAGAACAGTGGTGGTTTCTGATTCCTACTGATTTGAAAAGGAATCATAGTATTTTCAGAATGCAAAGCAGAATTCTTGGTGGGGGGAATAAGTTCTCTGTTGTAGTAGTGCAAAGGCTGATTTATAGATCAGTATACTTCACAAATACTGCGACCAAGTCTTCAGTGCTCCTTTGTTATACACAGTGATGGGCCTGCCAGTTGAAGAAGATTCAAACTGAGACACAGAAATTTAGTTTGCCTGGAGTCAGTGAGTCAATAGCAGAACAGAAGAGGAGTAGTATCTAATTTCTAATATCTCTGTGATCTTCTCTCTTGGGTAGTGTAAAGACAAAGGAACTTTGATGGTGTGATGCCTCTGATTTTTTGACGCCTATCTCAACAGAAGTCAATGCTTCTAAAGGGAGCTTAGGAAAACTGGTTCTGGCACAGGTGCCTCCATCTGGGCAGAGGAGTGTCATCTTTAACATTTTGAGTGGCAGTTACAGAATGTTTGAAACACAGAAAAGTGCTGCTATTTAATCACTGAATATTTATGATACCTATTGCCAAATATTCTTTCTCATTTGAACGCAGAGTAAGTCCAGGATGTTCTTTCATGCAAACAAAATATAAAGTTTAGGAAGCTAGAGTTCTTCTAGGATAAAAGACTCATGTTGTCCAGTCCCTTTAAATAGGATTCTAAATATCCACATATTTCACTTCTGTAGGGTCTCCAGGCAACCTTTCCTCCTTCTTGCCATTTGACAATTTGCCACACAGGTCGGCTTTCAGAGCACGGTAGAGAAGCACCCCTCTTCAGTACTTGCAACCTTACTGTAGTGAAGGAACACCTCTGTTTTGGCTGTCTTCTGTAGAGATGCTTTGCCAAGACCTTTTCTCCGCTGCTGTGTTTACCGTTTAGCTTAACCACAGTAATTTTGCTATTAGAAAGAGTTGTTATATAGGAAATTCTACTGATTCCTATATTTCGAGGTGCATTCACTAGTGTTGCCAGAAGATTATCATTACCTCTATTAAGGAGAGTGCTGTTAGTTCTCAAAGCACCACACAGGATTTTAAATGCCATTTGAAAAAATTCCAGGTTCTGATGGTATTCTTTGTGGTGAAAGTCTTTTAATGATCCAGTAGTCCTCAGAATTGACAACTCTGTAATTTGAAGACTTGATGCACAGATGTTTCATTATTGCTGTGGGCACAGATGATTTTCCTACATTTAATCTTAGTTGCTATAGTTACAGTCAATGCAGAAAATTACGCTTTTCAATAGGTGTTGGGGTTGGGGTTTTTAAAGCATAAAAATGAACATTTGCTTGTATTTCCACTATGTGCATTCTTAGATATAAACCCTAGTGGAATTTCAGCAGTTTTGGTAATTTACCAGTCTACAACTTGAACTTCTCCTGCCTGTTCCTTTTAGTTCCATCATACCTCTCACCATGCTCTTTCAGATTTTCCCTTTATGCCATCATGTCAGGCTGCTTTTTTCTCTTGTCCCTTTCTTCCTGTTTTGAGGAGGTAGCTGACAATTGGACAAGAATGGCTTTTGTCAACTGGACTCACCTACTTAAGTACAAAGAGATGCTCCTGCATTCTCTAGGGGATTCACATCTCCTTTTGGCTGAAATCTTTGTGGATTTCCTCAGCACTGACCCGCTGTCCAATTTCTTCTCTGTTAGCAAATCTCACTTTCTTTCCTTTCAGACATATGTTACTTATTACTTTACTCACCTTTAAAGTAGAAAGCCTTCTGTTTTCTGTGTTTTCTTCATTTCTTCACATGTTTCTGATTACACACAGGCATGTTCTTAAGTTGATTTGGTGGGGTTTGGGTTCGTTTTTGGTTTAGTGTTTATAATATATTTACCATTATAATAGCATGGTGAAGTTTCAGCTTTAGATATTTATAGAACTAGGCTATTTTACAAACTGATAAAGTTGAGTTCCACTGCAGGTCTGTATTTCTTCTATTAACTTTGACTCTCATGCATTCAAATTGCCAATGTTGTAAGAACTTTGCCGATGCTTTCCGGTGCAGGAAAGGGATTTACAGAGCCTGTTGGCAGGGACATGTTCTGATGGCACAGTCTCTGAAAGATTGAGACACTGACTAAATTCCAGGGTATTGCTAATTTAAATCTGCATAACATGTTGCTTGTGTTATCAGTAAATCAAAATAAATACTGGATATTGCTTTTGCTTGGGGTTTTTGTTTTCCCCCCTTCTACATTTGAGTGATTGTGCTCAGTGTAAGTATTCAGGCAACCAGTAGAATGCTAATCACATTTACAAAGTTTACTCAACAATCAATGTTTTTCTTTCTTAGCTAATGGCAAAAAAAAGGTAACTTTATGAATCTTTTCAAGGAATTCATTATTGTCATTTTATTTTATCCATTATGTTAAGCAGATTAAAGTAGTTGCAGATTACTCCAGTCACCCAAACTCATTCCAGTGACCAACTATCATTTCTTTTCCTCCTTCATAATTTTGTTTTGCCAAGTACTTAAGTGAACTAGAAAATACAGATATTGGAGAATTCAGTCCCTTGCTACAGGAGAGATCAAAGTGAGACTTCTGTAAAGCTTGGTGTTTACTAAATAGAAGGGAAGAGTAGATACAACGCACTAAATTTTATATTGACATATTTTTTCACTGGTTCTAAAAACAGGGTATTTGGGTTCATTGAGCCTGATGTGCTATTGCAGATATCTTTAGTATAGCATAATAGCCCTTTATAAAATGTAATTAACTGAAGTTAAAAGGTATATAAATATAACGAATCTATGGAATAGTGTTCTTTTATTGATAAATTAATGACTTGTTGCTGCTGTGAACTGGAGCTATATGTCCAAATAGATGACTGTGTTTCCACAATATGTCCTTACCCTGTAAGTTCATCTAAGAAGTTTCTCGGTGAGGAGACCACTGGTCCATATCCGATTTCAGAGTCCTGCCAGAAATGATGTTCTGTTCATCGACCAGCTGCTAAGAAAGCACGATTCATATCATTACTGTCAAAACATTTTAAATTCCCAGTTTGGCTCTGAGAGCTTGAAAACGTGAACTGCTTATGCAAATTCAAACCAGCATGAATATCAGTTTTGATTTGAACCCTGCAACATCTGAACAACCATGAGCAAAAGTCAAATCAATTATTTTCTGCTTAATAGCCATTGCATTCTTGGCATTTTAAGCTAAAAAGTAACATGAGTGTTTTGTAAAATACAGGTCTATGCAAAACTTCTGGAAAAATCTAACTTTCCTGTTCCTGCCAAACTTGATAAGCAATCTCCTAGAAATGCCTTTTTTTGTTTTGCTTTTCTTTCTAAGAGAGAGGCTTTTGTTCATATTTAAAAATTTGGCCAGAAAACTTGCTGGTACAAATTGGTTAACTCATCCAAAGTCATCAAGTTTGTATGAATTCATCAGGTATACTTTTTCCTCTGTACAGAAAAATATTCTGAGGAAGCTCTTTTTGTACTTTGCTCAAAAATACATCTCTAGTTCATGTGCTCTGCATCATATTTCCTTAAGAAAGGATACCCCTGTCCCTTCATTGTGTTTAAAGGTGTCTTGGTGATGTGACAGATAAAAGCTGTTCACTGGTTTATGAGGTATTATGTGGTTTTATATTCTTGAGAATAAATATTTTATTAATATTTCTTTTCCATGCCCTAAATGCAGAGTGTGAACACTAATCCTTACTTGGTTAACAGTTTTAGGTGCCAGGAGAAGATAACACATTGCAATGTGCAGTATTTTCCATATATATCTTCTGTCTTTGGGAAACCTTCTTCTTTAATTGTCAAACCTCTTTCTTTAATTGTCAAAGCAGACTATTAGTATTAACCTGGCTAAATCAAATTTAAATTAATGCAGACAGCTCATCATATAAAGTGATTCATATGCAAAGCACAGTATCTGTGCATAATTTAGTGAAATACAGAAGTTAATATCAAGAGTTTTAGGAAAAAGGAATTACATCAAATGTAATTTAACCTAATTGAGATTGATTCAAAATAACTTTATTTTGAAGGAGGATCTGACTTTTCAAAAGCTGTCTTTTTTCCCTCCTCACTCTACAGACTTTTCAACATGATGAACTTTCTTTATAATCTACCTAGGTGTGCACTAGATAGTTTCCTTACTACCCAAATTTCATCAGTTATCTCACACTTTCAGTAATTTCCTACAATTCTCCATATTTTTCTTCTTTCCTCATGCTAGCTCTCATCCACACAGACTTTAGAAAGCAAGACCATGCAGCATTAGTGCTAATCAAATCTTTAATTTGTCTGTATTAAGATACAATTTTTTGACCAAGGGCAGTTGGGGTATGTTGACTTTTCATGCATAAATGAAGCTGTACACCTGGGTGGATGAGCTGCTGGCAAGCTCACCTAGAGTGATTCTAAAGTTAATGGATGCTGATGTTTGAGTTGTGGTGGTGGTGTTTGGTGTGGTTTGTATGTGGTGGTTTGTGGATTTTATTTGGTTGGTTTGGTTTGTGTAGTGCATTCAATTCTTAGTATTTCCCTTATCTTTTTCACTCTCTTCCATTTCCTGTCTGTTTGGTTTCTGCCCCACTTCAATTAAAAGAGGATTTTTTTAGGACAGGCTGGATGTGGCTCTGAGCAACCTGTTCTAGTGTGAGATGTCCCTGCCCATGGCAGGGGATTGGAACTAGATGATCACTGAGGTCCCTTCCAATGCTAACAATTCTATGATTCTAAATAAAGGGCAGAGGGAATAATACCACTTGAATTCTGGAGATTTGTTGGGGAAGGGCTTTGAAGTGTTGTGCTAGACTGCTGCTTTTGAGGTTTATTAAGTAATATTTATGTTCTAGGAGTGGGCGCTTAAGGTCATCAAAGATGTTGATTTTCAGATGAGCTAGCTTTAGGTGTCTGTGTGCTTCAAAGTATCCTGGTGAAAAGCCACCTGTCCAGGGAGAAAAATAATCTAGCACATGACTAATATAGTTTTTTACCACAACAAGAAAAGACTCCACCCCAAAGCCAGAAACCTTGTAGCCTTCCTGAAGATAATTGTTTAAGGTCACTTCAGTCCTTCCTTGCCCTTCTCCCTCATCTCTCCATTATAGATGGCTGCAGGCACTTAGTTACCTAAATAGCACTATTTGTTTTGTGCATATTTTATTCAATGGATCCAATGCTTTGTTCACCTTACAAATTACTGACATTTAAAACTGCTTGTTTCTTGTAATAAAGCTGGGTTTGTGATTATGGACTAAATAATAAGGGCATGGATCACAACTGTGCTGTAAAATCACAGGGCTGTCATGTTAACAATGAAAGAGATAGTACTGTGTTTTAATGAATGGTAATAGCAGTAAGTGAAACAGGAAGCTCTATTGTGTATTAGAAGAAGAGATGGTTTAAAACAGAAGTGAAAGAGCTACTGAAGCATGGTTAAATTTAATATCAAGAAATGCCTTTTGCCCTGCATGCCATCCTTCAATGGCAGCTGATAACAAGATGATCAGTGCCACAGTGAAATGATGATTGGCCTGCTGTGCAGTCAGTCAACACCAAATGAGCTGGAAAAGATAAATTCAAAGAAGCACAGAGTGGTGTAGCTCAAACACAGAGAATTTAATTACTATCAGTGAAATCTGGGCAGGCAGGAGGTAGTACTACTGGGGCATTTAGTACAACCAAGAGCAGTCTTAACCACCTGTGACTATTCTTCCATTTAAAGCAGTCCCAAGATGGATGTGTTTTGGTGTGGTGTTTCCTGCAGTATTCAAGACTAAGCATGGAGCAAGTCACAATGTTGGTTGTCTTGGGAAGCTTTCCTCAGACAACCCAATTTTCTATTCAACCAATGACACAGCATCAGGATTTCAGTTGTGCCAACCAGTAAGCAGAACAGCTAAGGTAAAGGCTGTTGGTATTTTCAGAGCAGCAGTGGGTGGGTAAAACATGAAGTTTTCCTTATAGTCTGAATTCCAAAACGCCAAAAATAAGGATCTGAGACAGTAAGATAAATGTCATAAATTCCTGGCAGTATTAGTTCTGAAATAATGCCATTTGTAAGACACAGAAGTTTACTTAGGCTTTCTAATAACTCCTTAATTTTGATCCTCTCCTTTGTTAAATATATCTTTGTTTTTATTGTAAGCCTGGAAATATTAGTTGGGGAGGTGGGAAGAGGAGCAGACATGAAACTGGGCCTGATTCCAGTAAATATCATCAGAATTTTGATGTAATCAATGTGTTCCCCCAGTATGTTTGGATTCCTTCAAATTGGCATTTGCTCTCCTAAAACTGTTCTGTCAGAAGAGTTTTGACCAGCTCTGATATCTGCAGGATAAAGCAAACTTTTCCTGTAAGAGGATTTATTCTAGTTGTGAGTATAGCTCAAAGGCCTTGAAAGAAGCCACTATGGAGAAGACTGAAATAACAGGTTTGCATTTTTGTTCTTCCAAAAAAGAGGAAGGCATAAAGTGACTTGCTGCTGGAGAAGCTGGAAAACTGTGCTGTTTTGCTAAACAGAATTATTCCTACTTGATAATAAGTAGATGGAGAGACAGGAAGTGATCTTTTCAATTCTTTTTCATTGCCCATCTTTTGTGATCTCCATTCATTTCCCAGACATAGATTTCCAATCTGTATTCTTTCCTCTTACAAAGATCTGGATACAAGAACAGGGAAGTAGAGGATTCTTTGCATAAGAAAATATTGTCTTATTTCCAATTTATAGCTATTAGAATTATAAATCAGTAAAGGAGCTCTAGAGTAATTGCACTACAGAAATAACCTTACCAAGCAGTATATTTCAACAGAATAGTGGTCTGGGCAGGGAAGGGCAGAAATAACACCAGGTGAATGTAGTAAAGAGCTGACAAATGGTACTTCTCAACAAATGGGCTCTTTTTGTGGATAAAAAGCTCTGAACAAGTAACCTCTGAGGAAATCAATTCCCAAAAGGCTGTATAATCCTCTAGGGCCAGCTCCAGTGTTCTTTTGTCTCTAATTGTATTGACAGCTGGTAGTTCCAACTTTCTGGTAATTTATCTTTCCACTGCATATTTATTGAGAGGTTTCTTGTCATAGTATTGACCCTACATTAACAAGGAAGTAGTGGATAATAGCAAAATCCCTATGGCCCTGACAGATGTTTTCTTGGCATGAGAGCTCTTGCTGACAGCAATGAGCCTTGTGGCATATGCACAACAAAGTGAAACTTAACAGTTTTGAATAAAACGAAAGCATTAGTTAAATGCAAGAAGTGAGTCAATGCTCTGCATTCAGTTCCTGATTGCAAACCAGATTCTCATGGTAATTTTTTTTACATAGACACATGCAAAATTATATGGAGATTAATGTGCAAAGCTAAAATAAATGTAAAACAAATGCTGAGGAGATTATGGTGATTCCATTTTCTTCATAAAAAGATGATTCCAAAAGAGAAATTATGGAAAAAAGAACTTCTGAATTAGGTGGTGTGTGTGTGTGTGTCAGGTCTTTAGCAAAATTTTAAGTGCAAATATTTGAACCAGTAAGTAGAGTACTTTTAATGATTTTGCACAGTGAGTGCTGCCTTAATGACTTTGACATTCGATTACTATATGTGCATATTAATTTTTAACAGCCAGATTATGCTCAAGCCATCCATTCAGCTTTTGGCAGGTACTAGGAAAATAATGCTTTGTAAAGTCAGCTGGGCAATGCTCATTTATTCCTTCTAACCAAGGTACTGTATAACAGTGCTTTACTCTTGCTTCCCTTATACATATCCTTTGCAGTGGCTGCAGGTTCCCCTGCTCCCAAGCCCAGCCCATGTTCAGTAAGCGGTTCTGTTTTTATCTGTAGTGCAAACTGTGAAGTTTGTGGCTGCAGTATATTTGGCAAGGAGTTTCTGCCGGCTGGCTTGACTTTGAGACTTCAGCAGTTCAGGAGGAAATGAACCCAGCAATGGCGTAGCTGATTAGGAGCATTATAGCTAAATGCTATTAAAAGCATAGGAATAAAGTTTTATTTAAACACTAACACTGAATTCCAAGCCTAATATCCTGCTTCTGAGGTTTAACAACTTAGCTCCACAAAGCCCTGCAGCAAAACTCTTAACCTGTTATAAGGAATTGGAAATTGTTTAGATGGAGCAGAAGCCAAAAGCCATAAGGAGCTACTATAGCGGGTTTGGCAGAAAAGATGCAGTTCAGATGGCCATTCAGATGGTCAGTCAGGTGGAAGAGGATTCCCCCAGAGATTCCATCTGCCTCTCTGCCCTGTGGATGCCACAAAGGGCTTAACTCAGTAAAAATTGAAAAAAATGAGCTTTTGGATTTTGCTCAGGCCTAAAAAGAATAAGCTCTTCTTTCTAGTACAGTATCCTGCTGAACTCATAGGCAATACCTTTTAGCATATATGGCCTCCTGGGAAAGTTGCATAAGAATACCCTCCCTGAAAAAAATATTGTGCTGTAAAAGAGAGGGTTAATTTTCTATAGTTGTAGATGCTCCTGATGATTTGAGAGAATGAAATGTTAGGTAAGGAAGACAGGCCAAGAAAGTTACTGAAGAAAGCTAAGGCTTCACAAGTGAGGACAGCGAGGAATTTGCCACACAAGGCATTGTTCTGTCCTGCAAAAGGTTAAGCATGGCATTGCTATGCTTGGTGAGAAGGTCTTTGCTCTAATGTGGCCATCCACAGGAATAAAGTTTGTGTAGCTGTAGGTTTCATGAAAATAGCAAATATCCTGGATGCATAAACAGACCCTAGCAGTAACTGATTTTCTGGTTCATATTAAATTTAATAAACGGAGCTTTCTGAACATTATTGGACAAAATTTTGATATCTTATCATGACAACCTGTTTTCCTGAGGCATTATATGATAGACCTTTCACATAAAGCAGCTTTAATCTCTATTTCTCAAACATCTATCACTGAATACATTCTGCATGTGCATCAGAAGAAAATCAGATTAGAAGCAGACAAGGAATTCTTAACAGCGTATTTTACTTTGAGAGAGATATTAATGTTGATTTGATTTTGGGGCTGTTGTGTTTTATGGTTTGCATTTTGATTACATCTGATTAACTTAAGGGGAGGCTAGGAGAGATGAAAGATTAAGTCATACTATTTTGAGGGAGATAAAGGATGATAGATGACACAAACTAAATAACCCACTCTACCAAGCTAATGTGCTCAGTAATCATTAGTCACCTGCGTGATGCTCATGGTGCTTCATCATCTATAAATGAGCAATGCAAGCCTGATTTACAAATACTTTTTGGAATAAAAACACTGATCACTGTCTGCTTTGATTTCAAATTACATTTCATTTGATTGTTTTGATAGCCATGAGCTACTTGGGAAAATAATAGTGAGTCTCCAAAGCTTTCTGAATTAAAGCACAAATACTTATTTTTTCGCAAACATTTGGAAGTTCATTTATGATGTGACCAATTCTTTACTGACAGTGGAGAAATAACAATTCACCAATGTGACAGCCACAAGGCTGAAGATTACAAGGAGAAGTAACTCAAACAAAATCATACAATTAAGACTTAATTTAAGATGACTCCAACTTTTATAGGTAATATTTCTCCTGGAAACCCACACACACACACACAACTTGTATCACTAATGCAAGTGAGTTATAACTACAAGATTGCATCATCTAACTTCTTAAATACTGTGAGTACTGAAAAGTGGATAGGCACCTACCTCCTCGAGAATGCTTTCAGCAATCATCTCTAGTGTTTCTATGCTGTAAATAACTTTGTTGTTGCTGGTTTTGTAGGGTGTATGGCTGGATTAGAGAGAGCAAGATCACAGGCTGGCCAAACTGGGCCATATTTATAGAAACTAATATGGCATCTTCCCAGTGTTTTTGGTTTGTTCAAACTTTTATAAGTACAGTGAGCATTCTGGTTCTTCTCTGAACAATTCACAGTTGTTGCTTTAATTGCATTATTTTCAGAATGTCATTGTTGATGTTTGGTAATTTTATTTACTCTGCATTCAAGAACTAACAGCAATAAAAAGTGAAGATTGTTAAGCAAATGATGCTATTTCAAAAGTTTCAAGAATCTGGCAAAAGGCATAAGGTTTCCTTTCAAATCTGGATGAACCTGGGCTGTGAACGAGCCTTTTTAATTAAAAGGGCAGCTTTTAAATGGAGTCCCAAAGGGTAATTATAATTTTCTGGGAATCATATTAGCATGCAAAGTGGCACAGGAGGAATGGCAATATGAGCCTTGGGAGGCAGCTGAGGGGACAGTAATGCATATATTATTGTAGTGTATGCAATAATATTTAGCTCTGTCAAGGGATACATTGGAAAGACTACTGTGGCTTATCCAAACATTTGATATGATTCTTAATGCCATAATATATTAATTTATTTTATCTTGAGTTTAGAGCTTCATTGTGGATTTAGAAGGCATGGGTTGCACTTTATTTATTACAGAAAGTCCAGTTACAGTAAACATGAAGTGATTTGAATGAGCTGGATCTGTGCTTTGCAGCTCTCCATCTTTGCAGTTCACTGGGGCTTGGTTTCTGGTTTGTTGGGGGAGATTTGTTTAGGGCTGGATTGAACTTTTTGGCTAGTAAAATGTCAGCTTAATCCAAACAAAGGTTTCTGATATTTTGTGGAAATGTCACCTTTAATACAGGACTTTAATGCTTTGTCATGAGGATTCTATGTTCATCTTCCTTTGAGTAGGAGGGTTGAGCCAGAAGACCTGTAGCAGGTCCTTTGTACCTAAATACTTGTACGATTCTGTGTACCTGATACCTCGTGCTACCCGCAAATACCTCACTGTTGCTGGATTAATAAATTGATTTAAAATAGGTGGCCATATTCTTCACCCTCATTTTGGGCCACCCTTCCTAAGAAAAGAAGTTTGAGCATGGAGGTGAGTGCTGACGTAATGCTACTTATAGGCACCAGAGTAATTTATTTTGTCCATAGGTCAGGTGTTGGTTCATGTGGAAAGAAATTAGTAAAGCAATTTTCTTTGGCCTAATTCTGTTCTGTAAAAGGCTGTCTTGCTGTGACTTATACAGAGTCTTGAGGAGATCCCTAGTCTGCTGTCAGCAGGGACAGGTCTGAACTTGAAAGTCTCCATGGATCTTTGTCCAGTCTGAACTTGAGTCTCCATGGATGGAGGCTGCTCAACCTTCCTGGGCAGCCTCTTTCCCTTTCAACCTGTTTTTATGGGTATAAAGCTTCTCCTGATATCCACTGTGGATCTCTCCTGTGTCAGCTTATAACTGTTGCTTCTCATCCTCCCTCCACAAACTACTCTGAAGAGCGTGGCTTATTATTCTTACTGTGTCCAGTTCTGGGCCCTTCAATTTAAGAAGGACATTGAGACTCTTGAATGTGTCCAGAGAAGGGCAACGAGGCTGGGGAGAGGCCTTGAGCACAAGCCCTATGATGAGAGGCTGAGGGAGCTGGGATTGTTTAGCCTGGAGAAGAGGAGGCTCAGGGGAGACCTTATTTATGTCTACAACTACCTGAAGGGTGGTTGTAGCCAGGAGGGGGTTAGTCTCTTCTCCCAGGCAACCAGCACCAGAACAAGAGGTGCAGTCTCAAGCTGCACCAGGGGAAGTTTAGGCTGGAGGTGAGGAGAAAGTTCTTCATAGAGAGAGTTGTTAGGCATTGGAATAGGCTGCCCAGGGAGGTGGTGGAGTCACCATCCCTGGAGGTGTTCAAGAGGGGATTTGACGTGGCACTTGGTGCCATGGTCTAGTAGTCATGAGATCTTGGGTGACATGTTGGACTTGATGATCTTTGAGGTCTTTCCCAACCTTATTGATTCTATGATTCTCCCTCCCACAAATCCTATTCACATATGCACACAGTGCTTCAAGTGCTGCTTCAGAAGAATTAATGAAATGAAGTTTGATGAAGCTTTGTTTTCTACCTTCCTTAATGCTTCCCATTCACTAGTAGAGATTCTCAGCTGGCATCATGCAATGTCTTGAGTGCCTTCAGAGAGTATTTCTCATTGCTGTCTTTGAAGGGATGGAAGATTTTAATGGAAACCACCTGAAAAAGCAGAACAATGCAGGATATTAAAGAAATCTAGATAATAAGAATTCTGAATCAGTATGACATCATGATGTTACTTACTCCAAAAGTCATGTGGCAAGTGACTCATGATAAATAAAGGAGGTTCTGTGGCTATTATAACTAGTTGATTCCTGAGGATGTAAGTTAAAAATAAATAAATAAATAATGTGACTCTCTCCCCACCACACTCCACAAGAGAACAATGTTTTTGGGAAAGGTCATGCTGGCCATCCCTGTACTTCAGGGAAAAGAAGTTACCCATGCTGCACCAAAGTATTCAAGATTGAATTTTGCTCCTATTATAACTGAACATTTCCCATTTCCTAATGCCATAAGACTTTCTAGGCTCATATATCCTTGTTTTAATCTCTGTTCTTCTGAAAGGACTAAAGGTATTTGTCAGTTTGAATTTACAGTTTACAAATATGTTTTATGTGTGTCCTGAAACGTAGAGAAGTTGTAGCAGTGAAAGAACATACATTTCCTGGACTAATGTTTTTACTGTACTGAGATTTACTCAGATGAACTTCATATAGGATGCATTATATCTGAGCGAGTATTTTATTAGTCCTGCTGTAATGTTGCATCCATAAAAAGTGGTAGAAGACAGTGGTATATTAAAAAATAAATCATAGGGGAGCTGTGTGTCTTCTTCAAACGCCATGGGGTTCACATTGCTGTTTGTGCCAGGATTTTCATGCCACGCTTTTATATTTCACGCCTTTTGACATTAACGGCTGGCCTTCGTTGGGCTCTTATTGACTCATTCGTCTGGCTGCATTTGAAAACCTCATCGTATGTTTTATTTCCCGTAATTTTGAATGCTTATAGTATTACAGTATTACAGTATTACCAAGGTTGGAAGAGACCTCGAAGATCATCGAGTCCAACCTGTAACCACAAACCTCACAACTAGACCATGGCACCAAGTGCCACATCCAGTCCCCTCTTGAGTGCCACCAGGGACGGCGACTCAACCACCTCCCCGGGCAGCCCATTCCAATGATGAATCACTCTCTCGGTGAAGAACTTTCTCCTCACCTCGAGCCTAAACTTCCCCTGTTGCAGCTTGAGACTGTGTCCCCTTGTAATACCAACAACTTTGTTCGAGCGACATTTAAGTGGTTTCATGTGAAACCCAGATGACTGGACAGGCTTTCTGACATATCTGTGTGAGTACTTGAAATTTTAAAGCAATTCTTCCAATATGTAATAATGAGCTTCATAATGAGATCATGAACAGACATATGGCATAGGGAGATTGAAATCCTGATTCTTAAGTGTTTATGGTTATATGCATTGGTATCATCACACAATCACAGAACGTTAGGGTTGGAAGATACCTCAAAAGATCATCTAATCCAATCCCCCATGCCAGAGCAGGATCACCTAGAGGAGGTCACACAAGAATGCATCCAGGCAGGTTTTGAATGTCTCCAGAGAAGGAGACTCCACAACTCCTCTTGGCAGCCTGTTCCAGGACTCTGTCACCCTCACAGTGAGAAAGTTTTCCCTTATGTTCATGTGGAACCTCCTGTGCTCCAGTTTGCACCCATTGCCCCTTGTCCTCTCATTGGACATCACTGAGCAGAGCCTAGATCTGTCCTCCCACCACGTGTTCTTCTCATCTTTATAAACATGAAAAGGGTCACCCCTCAGGCTCCTCTTCTCCAAGCTCAAGATGTTCCACTGCCTTCAGCATCTTCTTGGCTCTGCAATGGACTCTTTCAAGCAGATCCCTGAGGTCCTTGTTGAAGCCAGGGGCCCATAACGGGACACAATATTACAAATGCAGCCTCACCAGGGCATAGTAGAGGGGGAGAACCTCTCATAACCTACTAACCACACCCCTTCTAAGACACCCTGGGTTGCCATTGGCCTTGGCCAAGAGACCACACTGCTTGCTCACGGTCAGCCTCCTGTCCACCAGGAACCCCAGGTCTCTTTTCCCTATGCTGCTCTCTAACATGTCAGTCCCCAACTTAACATATTCTCCCCTCCCAACTGAAAACTTACATGTGAACAAGTTTGTTCCTGAATTTATTTGCATGCTCTTAATATGTATCTTAAGATCTCTTGGTAAGGATCAAGAAGGACAGATTTCATCACAGGCTTGAATTCAGATTTACTGATATGTATGTTCTCCAGAGAAATGCACCATTCACATTCTGAAGCTAACACTTCAGTCACTTCTTTTATTTTCTTCCTTTATCTTGGAGCCACTCTTCTACTCAGGAATAATGACAGACTTCTGAGTATAGTAAGAATGCTTTAGGAAATGCTTCCACCCTCCTTCTGTTCTCCATGCATCTTATTTATGTTCTGTATAGGGTGGATCT
This sequence comes from Picus viridis, assembly GCA_033816785.1. Lineage (NCBI taxonomy): Eukaryota > Metazoa > Chordata > Aves > Piciformes > Picidae > Picus > Picus viridis. The sequence goes on from CM066581.1 coordinate 5,178,956, forward strand.
CATACTGTGTAAAAATACTGTATGACGGATGCGATACTTCTGGGAAGTCCTGGAGAGGAAACTTTCATTAATGGTAGTGATAGACCTGGGGTGGCCAGCTGTAGATGGAGTGGCAAGCAGCTGAAATTATAGAAGCTATGGATTATTAACTTTTTTGTTCCCTTCTAGTTTTCAATCTTCTTTAAGCTCTGGTTTTGATTGAAATTGAATGGTTTGGATGACAAAGCAGTTGATCCTACTGTGTATCTGTGTGTCACTGCTCTCTAAAGCTCAGAAATAGCCCCACAGAAATGGTAGGTTCTGCAATCATGGGAGCCTTTGAAAATCTGGGAGAGTTGCATATGAAACAAATCCTACTAACACATATTTTCCTCTGTCTATAAGTAATTTTGTAAATTAATTCCTACTTTAGTCTGAGTGCACACCCAAATTTTGTGCATGATCTGTATTGTGTTTGTAGCTACTATTGCAACATACTGCACTCAAAACTGAAATTGAATAAAGTAATAGGGAGGAGGAGCAAGTTATTATTTTGGGTTTCTACTAAGCAAAGAGGACACTTACTTAAGGCAAGGTCAGCAAAACTGCTCAAGAATGTCATAAGATAATGCTAGCAATGGAAATTTCACCAGGAAGGAATTTAATATCTCAAGGCAATTTGATATTTATCTTCTGTAGAACAAAATAAAGCAGGTAAAACAGCTACAGAGGAATAAAAGTCCCATTGTGCTTACCCAAGGGAGCATTTCTGTTGGAACATCAGATGAAAGGTCAGATGGCAATGTTTGGGTATTTTTGACTGTTATTTTCTATTTACATCAGTTTTCCATCCTTACAGGAATTAATAGAAAGGCATTGGAATATGTTAGGTAACCACTCAAGTGGCTGTTTTCAGACATCTGGGAATGGCAGGCTGCCTTTCCTTTGTCCTAAGAACAGGGAAGATTAGGAGCGTGTGCTGCAGAGGTGCCTTTATGGGCTTGATTTAGTGTGTTTTGTTTACCCAGCTCAAAAGCTGGGAATGGATGCCACTTCTCAGAGTTTTTCCTTCCTCAGACTGCCTCCTAATGCTTTCCCATATTCATTTCAAAAGCATTGACATTTCAGTTGGAAATCTCTCTAGAAAATTTCTCTGCAGTCTGTCAAAATATTTTTCTTTGATATGACACTATACGTTCCCTCTCTGATTTTTGCTATTACTGCATATAGAACACTAAATACTTTATCTTCATCCATCTAACAGTTTTCAGGCTTCTATAGTCCCTCTGCTTAGCCAGCATTTGCCAAAGATGTGCCTATACTAATGGAGATGGAGCAAAGTTTTGTTTCTGTGTGGGCAGACACAAGTGCTGGATCATGTTCTGAACTTCAGAGAATGTTTATGGCAGTCTCCAATGGCAGATACAGAGTTGTGCTGTTTGGGCAGAGGGTAACCATTCTACCATCCCTAAAATGTGACAAATCAAATGGCATGTTGCACTAGCGATGCTGTTTGTTGTCGATCACTTGAAACAAAACTATACAGCTCTTGAAATGCACAAATTTCAATTTTAATTCTTCTTGTAAACAAAAATGTAATAGAATAGAATAGAATAAACCAGGTTGGAAGAGACCTTCGAGATCATCCCATCTATACTTTGTTCTGTGTCCAGTGGCAGAGGTAGTTCTAGTACTGCTTTTTAGTCCTACACGCAGCCTTAGGCTTTTTCTGTACTCTTGATGTTTCTTTCTAGTGTTTGTTTAAAGGAAACTGCTAATGCAGTCTTTCTGCTGTTGAGGAGCATAAAAGGTGCACTAGGAGTAGTGAGTACATCATGATTTTTGTATTTCAAGTTTTGTGATGTTCTATATGAAAAGACAAAGAGAATCTTGGGTTTGATTTAGTTGATTAAAATGGGGCCGATAGGTAATTCTTCAGCTATTAGATCTGATCATGTTTTAAATCCACTGAGAAGGCCTGAGATTAGCATGAAAGAAGAATGAATGCACAATCCATATGCATTAGCATCTCGTGGCCAGGAATCAAAGACAACTATTTCATATTTCCTTCCATGTCTTAAGATAATGAGCTTGCTAATAAATCAAGTTGGAGACTATTCTGGTGCATTGGCCTCCCCAAGGATCGGCTTCAAGGAATCTTAGTTCCTTTTGTGCATAGTCCAGTAAAGACTGTTTTGGAAAGTTCTAGTGTTATGTTTAAAGAAAGGTTAAAGGAAAAAAAAGTTAATAGCAGTAACATCACTCCAGTGTCTGGATCCATAAGTAATTTGAGACTATGCCGAATAGAGCCCATTGACATGGGGAGTAAGAACAATTTATCTTGTGTGCTACCTTGCAAATACAAATCAAGGACCCAAAGCTTAGCTTAAAATTTAAATTATTCCCTCTTCTAATGTCCGCACTCACACCCAATGAGTTACCCTTAGTAGAGGAATTCACTTTAGAAATAAAGAACTACTTCTCTTAGAAATTAGAGGCTTCATTTTTTAATTCTGTTTCTGTTTAGCACTTCAATTTTAAACACCATTCAACAACTATAACCTAAATAACAGCCCCCCAAACCCTAAGCTTCATCTGTTAAAATAAAACTGTTTCTTTAAACAGTTGTGCTTCTAGGTTCAGTCTGTATATTGATCTTTACTAGCTGAGATGTCAAATAATGCAAAAAGCTGAGCTAAAATAAGTGCTGGCTGAAGCTTTGCCACTGTACATTTGAAATGTTAAGGAAAAAGATTATTTATGACTATGAAAAATGGGAAGTGTTGTTTAGACACTTAAAACGCTGAAAGCTTCTTTGTAAGAAGGCAATAGTGTGACACTTACGCAACATGGATCCCCTTTTATTTTGTCACAGAAACTAGTCTGTGGCTGCAAATTGCCACCGTCCACAGCTGTCAGTTTCTATCATTTGTTGGACCCTTCTCTCGTATTTAAAACCTGCCTCCTTTGCTTATCTTTCTTCTGCTTCCTCCTTTTCTCTTTAAGCACTTGTTATGTTTGCTGTATGAGCTGCTACCACTGAACACCTCTGGAACAGTCCTAGAAATCTGCTGTCTACTACTTGTAAGTGTCCTTTCTCTTGGAAGAACACATCCTTTAGGAAAAGGCCTTCAGTACCGTGCAGAAGACTATTGGAAACATTGGTGTTTTTGAAATAAAGTCAGAATGTGTGCTGCTAAGTCTCCACTGAAACTGGAATGCTTTTTAAAGTAATTCTGCTTTCAGGCCGGAGAGAAGAATCATTAAGCCTTCCAGAGGCATTTTCTTTTCCTCATCTGTTGTTTGATGTTTGAAATGTTCTCTCAGACACTGAAAATGGCTCCATTCTGTTTCAGAGAACACATGGAAGTGTTCTCATTTCTGGGCAGTATACTTCACAACATGTAAGGCCAGCATTTGGAAGCCCATGATACATAGTGACAAGAATGAAAGCATTCTGTCTTCCACTGCTCGTATACCATAAGCAAATTGTTGTTGTACTACTCTGATCCTCATTCTCTCTTTACCGTGGGAATTGCTTGAAACAGTTTATTTAAGTGAAATACAGGAGCCATCTACTTGACAGCCATAAGTCTCAGAGGGACTTGCAGGTCACTTATACAACAGAAATTAAACAGGCAGTATCATGAGGAGACTGAAAAAAGGGTGGGTGGATAATCACAGCTTAATATCTACAAAAGCTGAGGTGTTTGTGTCAGATGCTTTTTTAAATCCTGGAAAATAAAAGCTTTATATCCAGTCCTTCAAGAGCTTCACACTTTCGTCTCTCAGAACAGTGATTTTTACTGAACTCCAGTGAGCCACTTACAAACAGCTGCTTTCAGCACAGTGTGTTGAATCCATTCTGTTTGCACTTACTGTGTATCATTAAAAAAAAAACCCAGCAAAAAACCACAACAAAAAACCCCCAACCACAACAACAAAAAGCGCCACCACAAACTCTTGAAAACTCTTGGAGCTTAATATTACCAAAATCTGAAATTAACCTGGAGAAGTCTAACAATTTTTGGCAAACCTGCAGCAATGCCAAACCAACCAAAAAAAACCTAACCCAAAAAAAAAAAAAAAAAAAAAAAAAAAGTCATTACATTTTTCTGCAAGTCTTTTCCATTATCCATTTTTGTTTCAGCTGGAGGAAAAAAAACACAACAACCAACCATCAATTCCCACTACTAGAAAGAAAGAAAACAAGAATGGAATGGGAAGAAAAAGCCATACAACCGGACTAAGTAGGAAAATTCTTTTACACAGAAAATGTAAAGTGAGAGGGAAGGAAATGTGTTAAGGGAATAAGGAGAACGTGTTTGCACTGAGATCAAGCCTGAAGTAGGACCAATAAGCATTTTGTATATCCACCAGTTGGTCCTGTAGATTTGATGCAGGGAGGTTCAGGGCGGGCTACTTTTCCTATTCCATTTCATGTTGTTTAACAGATAGAAACAGAAACTCATTTTTAAAATGAGTTGCTAGTTTGTGTGCTGTATTCCAGCTGATGGTGCAATACTCCATCCTGCTGCATGACTTCATATGTCTGCTGAGAAGACCCAAGGGGTATGATGTCATAGCACATGGAGACAGTGCCATTGCCTGAGAACATCATGTTCTCAGAGTGCTAAATCCACAGTTCTGAAGCAGCATATTTGTTAAAAGAAAACTCTTTCCTCCTCACACCACGCTAGTTTTGTGATGATGGAATATCCCCTTGCCCAGTATTTTCAGTCTCTGAAGTTCAGCCTGAGTATTGTCATTTATGCAGTCTCAGATCAGCTGCTGGGATATGATGTGTCCTAACAACAGAATACATTTGATCTCAATGTGGACTGCAACATGAGGTGCAGTGCTCATGGCAGCTGATTTGTTCAGCTTTTTGATGCTATGCTCTTTTAAAAAATGTGTCTAGCAAAATCGATGCAGTGCCCAATGTGACACTGGTTTTTAGCTTCTAAAATCTACAACTCTCATGCTCAGCATCTTGGCGTACAGCCTGTCAGTATATGTAAATGTCTTGCACGTATGATTTTAATGCCAAGCAGCATGGAAGTTTTCTATTGCTTCAGAGATCTGTGGATATTTTGAGAAATACCAAGGATGGCTGTAGATGTCTGTGTTCTTTCCTAAGTTTGATTCTTTTTCCATAAATCAACAGGGATGATTGGTATGGTTAGCCAGTGAGGTTTTTCATATTAAAATGTTAATCTGTTAAGTAATGTGGACATTTGCTGAAATAATCGATACTTATTCTTCATGTATGTGTGCTAAGTGTTCTTAATGTGCAGGCATGAGGGTGGATGAACTAGGGGTGACATCTATGCTTTAATTTTTGTCAGCTTCCAGGCTATGAAATTTTGTGGTTGTACATTAGAGGGACAAAGAGGTAGAAGGTTAGAAAAGTGCACATCTGACTGAAAGAACAAGCAGCTGTCTTGTATTTATTTCTTCATTGTCTAACTAAACTTGGAAGAAAAACAAGTTACTGTGAATGTAAATTAAAAGCATGTGAGATCCACTGTTCCTGCAGCACAGGGCTTATGGTCTGCAGAACAAACCAAATTTTACATAAATATTTGAAAACACCAGTTACAGTGTGGGACACAAAGTAGGACATTGCCTCTTGGAAGACATGTTGCATATTGTGCTGTTAGGTGTACTCAATTCCAGAGAAGTCAGATCGTTAAATGAAGTTGGGGAAAGTTTTAACGACATTTTAATTTAACTTTGAGCACTAATTATGTAATTTTTCTTAGTCTGAGTCTCTCTTCCTTTCATATATCATTCAGTCAGTAAAAACATATACTGTTGTTGACTTAACGTGTCCTCCATTGTTTTGGCATATAGCCACATTCAGTTAGATGACTGCATTCTGTAAGATATGCACCCCAAACAGGGCTTTTTTGCCAAGTATCACTGACAAGCTGTTCCAGCCTGGCAGGGTACCCAGGCACAGCAAACTGCAGCTCTGCACAGCCGCTCCCTCTTCATGGTCACTGTATTGACAGAATCCACATCTCCCAGAAGGAGATGTGAGAGATGTTGGGCTCTGCCAGACAGCTGAGAAGAAGCTGTCAGCTTTTTCCAGCAGTGCAACCAAGTTCTGTGCAGCCTCGGATACCATTGTTAGAGCAGGGACAGGAACACCTGCAATCTGACTTCTGAGTGCATATTCAGCTGGAGTGCTACACGGGAATGAAAATATCCTCACTTTGCATTCTTAGGATAGTAAACTTCCTTAGGTAGGGCTGTTGTATTATTGTGTAAATTACACCTACATTTTTCTGTTAAGAGAAGTGTTACTATGCCATGCAGCAAATTTGGCTCTGGGCCTAAATGAAATCCCCCTTTGGAGTAAATTCTGGCATAGACAATTTCAATCCAAAAGATGAAGTTTGGAAAAGTTCTGAGTCTGTTAAGACAGTTATAAAGCTGTGTAAGGACCCCAATATATAGGATTTTCTTACAATATATACTTTAAATTATAAGGCTTTTGAAGTGCTTTCCTCTGTCCTCTAGCCCTGCCTCCAACAGCCCTTTGGAGCTTGTGCAGATATCTGTAAGGCATTAAGAATTAGTAAGTTATAAGTAAGCCAATGTTTTCATTTGTCCCATTTCCAAGCCGCTGGACAATCTCCAGCTCTAGAGATCTTTTGTGGCTGATTGAATAGTGCAACATGGGAGACAGGTAGAATCTTTGATGGAGAAGTCTGAGGCAGAGGTGCCTCTTCCTGACCTTTTGATATTGAGATAAAATACATAGAGCTGTATATGGCTAGCCCACTTTAAAAATTGTGTTCATATTTGCATTACAGGTTTTTTGTATCTCACTTAGCCTGAAATTTGTTTGTTGAGCATTATTTTAAATGGCTAAATAGAGTTCAAAATATTTTAATTCATTCATTTATACAATGCATTACTGAAATATCATTACTGAGTTATTTTATTTCCACTTCCAAATTAAATTACCAGTATTAAACTGTATTATTTGTGGATGTTCCTCTCAAGGCATTGTACACACATCTTAATGTAGCAATTGCCAGGAATAACTTACAATTGCTATGAACTCCACTTCTGTATCAGTTACATCACCATTTATCCTGGTCTTTGTTCAAAAGATGGAGCTTAAGAAGGACAAATTTGTATGACCTACTTAAAACTGCATCTTAAAGCAAGTTTATCTTCTGTTATCTGTGCTCTTCTGTTGCATATAAAAATGAAATGAGCTATGGCATACTGCTGTGCATAATGCATGAATCTTCTCATTATGGTAAATTTATGGTGGCTAAAGTGGTCTTAATTAGCTTAGCACATACAAAGAGGCTAGCAATGAATTAGACTCCATTCTCCTATCACATAAGGTGTCCCTGTTGTGTTTCTCTTATTCATGTTAAACCCTTCAAAGATTCCTTCTCTGAGCCCCAAGCTGTGATATGAGATTATTAAAGGGTCTTCACTTGATCCTGGCTTCTGGTCTTAGTGGAGAAAAACAGCCAATGGATCAAAGAGAGGTGTTAAACCTTAATAGGTTCTGGCAGAAAGATCTATAGCAAAGTGGAGAGGAGCTGTACTGATATCAATAGGACATGCAGGTACTCCAATAATCTATTCAGGATAGATGCCATTAAAGCAACATGCAGCTGGGACCAGAGTAATCGAGTTTGCTTCTGGTCTCAAAGTTATTTATGTAACTTCCTAACACTGTGGTAGAGGAGGTAGAACTGATCAGAAGAGTAGATAAACAAGACAAAGGGAGAAAGAAAAAAAATCAATGCTGCCAAAAACATGCTACTCAACCATAGCTATCTCCTTTTACATTTGAAGAGAGTATGTATGCATGTAGTTCATGTAACAGACTGCAGATGCTGCAGAATGACCCTGGAAATGCTGTACTCATGGTCTTCAATCAATGTGGTTCACTCTCTTCTTTCTGAGCTCCACAGGCATTATTTGCCCTCATTTGTACTTATTTCTGAGGCCATTTTTTCACCAGGCTCCAAACCACTCAAGTATTTCCCACACTTTTTTATGATTGCAGGCATAATTAAAGTCATAAGCACCTTTTATGGCTATTGTTATGATTTCTGGCCGTTTACATTTGGTGTCTTTGAGAGTTCACTGACCTGTACACAATATTGTGGATTGCAAATGCTCTAGATGAAGTGAATAGTAAAGTGTAACTATTGGGTTGCCATAAAATGTAACTTTTCATCTGCAGGTTTTGGGCATAGAACTGCACTAAACATGTGGTTAATCTGGTTGTGCACACAATTATTGCAGCCTTTTGTTATATCTGGCATCTCCTACCTACAATATAAAAATTGCTCCTAGTAGCTAGCACCCCAGTTCAAGCAGATAATTAAGCTAGGAATGGGTTTAAGTAGTGAGCTGGCAGCATCCTAGGGCAGTTAAGGTATTGGTGCAAAGCAACAACCATTTAGCAGAATGAAATCTGAGACTTAATGAAATTAAGTGATTTCCTTGAGGCTGTGCAGTAAAGGCAGTAGTTTACACCACAACCAGGAGCATCAGCTTGTAAAACCCTGTTCTATTTACTAGTCCACCAGAATATAGAAATATCACTTTAAGGAGCATCAGGATTTGGTTTAAATATAGCTCTACTATATATTTCTAATAGTAGAAATTGGTTGGAAGACTGGCAGATGTGAACAGACATGGTGTATGTGCCTTTTTGCTAATGCTAAGCAAGACTGTACATTTCTTGTAATTTAGTGGCTTAGGAAATTCCCATAATATCCTAAAGGCTTTGGGAACTGCAACTCAGACTCATAGGCAAACGTAGGTGGTCTTGTCTTCATGACCTGTATTGTACATTATTGAGCCGTATACAGAATACTACCCTGCCAAATGGTGATCCCGTAGCCCAAACTAATCTCTGTAGAGCAGATGGGAGTTTGACAGGGGAAGAGACAAGCTGACAGCTTTTCCTCAAATAAGAGTCATTCAGCATGTTTCCAGTGCCGGGCTGGATTTGACATTTAATTTAAAAAGTAGCTTATGGGGAAAAAAAAAAAAAAAAAAAAAAAAACCAAACCCCACAACTCCCAAAAAGTAAACTAGCACACACATGCACTGGTACAGCTACAGAATGAATCTGGTCTTATTTAAACCTGAAACCTTGGTGCCCAGAAGGCATATCATTTTGGGGAGAAGAAAATAATAAAATCCCTAAGGTACCATGGGGCATACAGACAGCATTAAAAATGTATTTTGACTGGTCTCTGCTACCAAACTTGGTTTGAGGCTATAGAGATGCTTAACAAGCAAAAGCAATGACTAGAAATACTCAACCTGAGCTACTATAATTAGAATATTATATGGAGGGTATATATTCTGATAGGCTTGAGTACAGTAGTTGTGTTATTTTTATATGCATTTGTGAAGTCAGGAATATTAAAGATACAAAAAAGCTTTGCAGAAAATACTTGTGGTCATAGAAGATGTTTCTGTGTTTCAGTTGTCTGTTCAAGATCACAGTATCATTCAGACTAGAGGTAACCATAGCTGGCTCTGGTGTCTTTTAGATTTCCCTTTATTTTTTTGACATATTCTGCAGCAGTTTCTGTCCATGGGATGGTCCTGTGTTACTCTTGGCTCCCCTCTGTTGCTGTCCTCTGCTTTGTCAGCATCAGTTGCTGGCACTCAGCTTCATCCTGAAAACTTTTCACAATCAAAGGGGCAAAAGAAACACCTGAACTGGCATTACAAAAGTTGGTGAGATTCTAGAAGTGGTGTCCTGAACCCTTCACAACAATGTACGCTGGTTTCCCTCAGCCCCTTCTTTGATTCATGGCTGCCCACTTCCATGGGGAACCTGAAGATGATGGATCTGATGACAGTTGTATAAAAAATGAATGCAACTCAATTAGGAAGCTGCAATTGTTCCTTTTCCAGTTAGGCCAGGGTTATTAACTAGATTGTTATTATTAACTTGCAGATTTTATGCTATTTTCTGAGGGTTCAAATTCCGTGTCACAGAACCTGATGGCTGGGGAGGGGGAAACGCAGCATAACACACGTTTCTTCATGTTTCTGTGTGACTTGGCAGATAAATACATTATTAATTTTATTATTTAAATTTATACACCATACTTGCTTCTCTGCAAAGGAAATGAGGAGAGTTCATTTCCCAAAGGGTTTTTCAATGTAAGTGACAGATGTAGAGATGACAAGACAAACTAGTAAGCTGTAACTATGCAGGGGTTTAGTTGTTAATTTTTGAAGTAATTCTGTGCAGCCTTCTCACTATTTCAAGTTTAATAAAAGATAAGTACAGAATTCATTTTTCATTACAGTGATAATGTAAACTGCTAGAATCCTACACTTATAATTGCTTCACTCTGGGTAGGAATGTAAAAGCAATCATTATTCCTATTTCATAAAGGGATTTATTAACTTTGAGTAAGATTCTCAAAGATGGTGAGGCAGGTACCTAGTAATGCCTGGAATCAGAAAAGTGCTAAGCCAAGTTGCATCATTATTTCCTAATGCTTCTGGAGTTATCTGACTGGCATTTTTGGTGACTTCTGAAAGCCTCAGTAGCTGTTTATTGGTTCTTCCAGACACATGAGTTTGTTTCCAATTCTATCTGTGTGTAGCTCAGCTGTCACTCAGGTAAACACTTAAAGTGTGTGCATGTCCAGATTGCTACTGACTTGGAAAGGCTGAGCAGTTCAGCCCTCAGGCATCTCCAAGCAAGAAGTAGATGTTTCTCCAGCTGGAGTCTAGCGGGATTTGCAAGCGAGATCCCTCAATACCGCAGGGCAAGAGCAGGCTCTTTATGAAGCACAGGCTTTGCTCAGGGCAAAAGTGATCATGCCCTATTGATGGAAAAGCAAACTGCTTAGACTACTGACTGACTGTAATGTTCAAGTGATGGACACACCCACCCAGTGTCTTCATACCTCTTCTGTCAGCAGCTGTGTTTTAGAAACTTGTCTCTCTTGACTTTCTTTTTAGAGAAGAGCTTCTGAATGGAAGCATTTGCATCCACAGTCCTGCAGTGGACAGAGATGGCTTCTGTTAGGGTCAGGTGTGGTAGCTTTATGTGAGCGATGTGGGATTTCAGAGCTGCTCTGGCTGGAGCACTTCCTCATTTTCATTAGTGCTTTTTATATCCCTATTCTTCCAAGCAGTTTTCATGACTTATGCAGCCCCTTGCCCAGCTTGTTGGTTGCTTTGAGTCCCATACAGAGGTACATGCCTCTGCCTACAGAATGTGTATTGAGTCTAGACCCTGAGTTCAGGTCCCTGAGATTCCCACTAGATACAGCAGTCCCAAAAATTAAATCATCTGGCACCAGACTTCAAGGAATACAGATCTTTCATTGGTAATCTCTCTCTAGTTGCTTCTAAGAGTAGCCTTTGAAGTCCTGCATAACTTTAGCTCTCTTGGAAACAAAATACCCTGTTCTATTATAAAGGTTCATAAATAAATATCAAATTTCAGTGATTTTGGTAATTGTCTTTGCAGAAAGAAGCTTTTGAAACTATTGTTTCTACTTTCATTTAATCTGGGATGATATTATTTCATACAAATGCATACTAAGGAGGATTACTACTACTTCTGGCTTTACTGTCTTAAAACACTAGCTGTATTGACATTTTAAAAACCCCAGCAACAATAAAATTACCATTTCTCTAGAGAGCCAAGATTAAGCATCAATATAATGTGCCTCTGTAGAAGATTTAAGTCCCATTGACATCAGAACATGAACTTTTTACAGCACCTTTGATATAAGCTAGATAAGGCTTTGAGACACTGGGAATATATTACAGTATCACTTGGAAAACTGGAATATCACAGCCTGTCCCAAAATATGTATATGGTGACATACAAACAATAAAGGCTTTGAAGAGAAACAATATTCTTGGAAATCTAGAATTTTCATCAAGGGAATGAGTAGAGTCTTTCTAGACTGAATTAATGGGAAATTGTTATCCATTGATTCCTCTTACTGTGTGGCAGTGGTTGGATCAGTGCTGATCTGTATCAGAAGCTGCTCATGGAACTAGATGACAGTGTACCACAGAGGATTTTACCAGGATGGACATTTCTACCAAAAAAAAAAAGAAAAAAAAATCAGCACAGCTTTGTTATATTTTTGTCTAGCATTTAGATTTCTGATTATTTGAAATGTCTTTTATCCCAGATTGTACAAGGCATTAATTGGTGGCTTTATTCCTAAAGCACTAAGAAGTTTTTTAATCTATACAAGAGACCACAGCAAGGAAGAGTTCACAAAGGACCTTGAAAATTCCTATCAAAGACTGCAAGTCATTATCACTAAAAATGAAAATGAAAAGCAATATTGAAGTCATAAATAAAATAAGTACTGTCCTAAAATTCAGGAATAACCTCTCTGTCTTTCTGTGCCTGCTGTAAAGAATTGAAATTATACAGTTCAGAGCATTTCTCTTATCTGAGCAGTAGGTAGAAAAGGTACATCTTCCAAAAACCAAATGATGCTTGGATAATTGACAGCATTAGTGCAACCTCATGTAAATAGAGGATGAAAGGTGAGAAGGAGGAAGCAAATACCAGAATTTTTATGGCTTTATCACTTCTCCTTGAGAACTCGGAGACATAACACTCATAAAACATTACAGACACCAAGAGATCTAATGAACACACATATAGCATCATAAAGAGATGACATTTGCATTAAAGAGAGCTTTATCTGTTGCATAATTGCATCTCAAGTAATGTAGAAAGCTGAACATAAGAGCTGCCAACTGAACTCACTAAATCAGAGGGAGGTTATACTGTGGGAACCCAATAACTGTGACATAGTTCTGCTTCAGTGGTGCCAGGATGGGGATATGGCAGCAGCAGCTGGTGAGAGCTCTTACAGCCCAGGGAGTCTGGTTTACAGCAGATTCTGGAGCTGGTCATCCTGTAAAAGGGGCACTTCCCTTGATGTCATTAGAGACATAGGAACCAACAGGAAGCTTAGCTTTGAGTGCTACTACAGGAGAGTTTGCGGGTACTTACTTGTTTTCAACAATTTCCTTTTGGTTTTACCAAACATAAAACTTCCATTGGAAAAAAAATTCTAAAATTCACTGGCACTTCATACCACTTTTATATGTCTTTAGTTTTATTCTTTGTCTCAGTTAAAGTCTTGAAACTAAATAATTGCTGAGACATACCCTGAAATTCTAGCTCTGACAGCACTGGTGCTTAGGTCTTGATACGCACTTAATCACAGCTGTAGTGTTTAACTCAGAAGTGACCATTTTTATGTTTTGTAACACTGAAAAATAATTCTGTGAAGAACCTTCCAGAGAACATCCCCTCATTCCTTTAGCATCTGCAGAAAAATCTCCAGTTTTAAAATTTGTCATTGATTATGATTGTGTGAAGTGAAAAGAGAAAAGTATGCTGCAAATACAATCATCACAACATTCTTTTCCTAAGGCAGGGAGTTTCAAGTAGGTTTAACTCACTCTAGTCAAGTGTGATTTTTTTGGTTTTAAAAGATTCTGGACACTGGCTGTGACACTTTTCTCTTACACGAACTTGGGATTCAATATATTCATTGTGCCAGTGCAGTTTTCTTTTATGAAGTATTGCAGATACCTGTGACTTATAATTCCTTTACTATCACCTGTAAAATTGGGAGATAAGAAACTTCCCATGCTTTACGGAGTCCTTCGGATGCACTCTGCACCATGAGATGGCAGCAGTGAGAAGCACTTGCCTGCTAACCACTGTTATCCTGGGATAATATGGATTTCACTGCAGTTAACTGACGGACCCTACATACACCTTAAAATTAGAATTCTTTATTCTCCAGGAAGCTTTTACTGAAGGCCAGAGAATAAAACGTCAAGAGACAATACCTCTGTGAGAGTTCAGTAACTCCTGCAGTTACTGCTTCCTCGGAATGCCTCTATGGGTTTCACAACACTTAGGATTTTAGGACCTCAGAATATTGTAGCTAAACGGGGGTTGGGGGACGTAAAAAAAAAAAAAAAAAAGTATCACAGTTCTTTGTAGTCTCTATGGTCCTATGAGCTGCAGAAGAGATCTGCCTTGTGACATCCTCTCAGCAGAGAGGAGCTTTCAAGTTTTGTTCGGTTTTTTAACATCCTCCCAGTTGTTTTAAATAATTTTGGAAGTGATCTTGTATAAAATATGTAGAGACTGTGGGAACAACAAAAGGACATTGCTTGTTACTTTGCAGAAAGAATATATTTGAAGCTTGTTTGCTCTCATTTCCAAATGATTCAGTAAGGATCAGATTGGAGTGACTTGCTATTTTGGTTAGAGAAGTGGCAGAATCCAGGAAAAAGAGAGAGACTACCTCCAGTCTGCTGGCTGGTATGTGAGGACCTCTGTATTAGTGGAAAAATAATGTTATTCCTTACTCCCAATACAATTAAAGATGCAGTAGATGGTGTTGCTGATGCACAGTTCCTGATAACAAGCAGGATTCTAGTGAAATTATCAGGGTGCCACATTCCATTTAAGCATTGGGAGGCTGGAGTCTTAACACTGTCACAAAAAATTTCCAAGTCAGTTTTAGCTGGTTCTACAAAATGGTCCTCCTTAAGGAGCATAGGAGACCCATGCATTCTCTTGGTGTCACTGGCTGTCCACTGCCTTGAGAACAGATTGGATAACCACAGGAAACAGTCCTTCATGGTGATTTTTTATTACTGTTGTATCCCGCTGTGGAATATAAAAATAAGTGTGAGTGGAAACATGCAAAGCTCACACAGGAAAATTCTCAGGTAAATAATTCCACTGTTAAATGTACTTGTTAGATTACATCTCTGCTGGAGTTCAGTTAATCATTGAAGAGCCTCTGATTTGTGTGGTCTTCATAACACATGAATAGAGGAGATTCTCACTGTATTGAAGTGCACAGTTTGTATGACCAGGGAACATTAAATTGTTGTTAACCTGTCAGAAAAAGGTACCTATTTGCTCTTAGTAATGCTCAAATACAACAGGACCTGAATTCTGTGTTGGTTTTGCTTCACTTTGGGCTTTTTGGGGTTTTTTTTGTGTGTCAATAACACCAGAAAGAAGCAATTCAAATGTTGTACTTGATATTCATAGCTATTGAAACAGTGTGTCCTCTCCTAAAATAAAAAGTATTTTATGCCTCATATCCCACCCTAGAACAGTTTACTACAAAACCTCTGAGGTATTTTAGTTTCAGATGTTGTGCTTCTTCAAGAGGAATTCATTGTTAGGTCTCTAACATTCAGAAGATCTTTCTAAGCCATTGACTCAGGGACTGATGCGTCATCTAATGTGTAAAATAACCTTGAAAACTAAAACCAGGCTCCAAAGGCAAAGTTCTGTGGCTATCACAGTATCATACTACATCTCTTAAGAGTCTGTTTCCAGACAGATAGTTTACCCAGTCCCAGAGAAGGCTTTCAAACCACTGAGGTCTATGTAACCTGTTAATACTTCATTGGAAGAAATTAAGAAAACAAAAAACTTTAAGGTAGTATGCTGATACTATGGGCAGGTTGCAGGGCATTTCCTCCTATACAAAAACCTCCAAGCAAAAAGTTAGCTAAGTAACGTTACCTCCTGTTGTGTGTGTTTCACACCTAGATATGGTATGCTCTCTACAACTACCCAAAGGGTGGCTATGGCCAGGAGGGGTTGGTCTCTTCTCCCAGACAACCAGCACCAGAACAAGAGGACACAGTCTCAAGATGCACCAGGGGAAGTTTAGGCTCGAGGTGAGGACAAAGTTGTTCACAGAGAGAGTTGTTAGCCGTTGGAATGTGCTGCCCAGGGAGGTGGTGGAGTCACCATCCCTGGAAGTGTTCAAGAGGGGACTGGACATGGCACTTGGTGCCATGGTCTAGTAGTCATGAGGTCTTGGGTGACAGGTTGGACCTGATGATCTTTGAGGTCTTTTCCAACCTTGTTAATTCTATTCTATTCTATTCTATTCTATTCTATTCTATTCTATTCTATTCTATTCTATTCTATTCTATTCTATTCTATTCTATTCTATTCTATTTCTCTCTGCAGTCACCCTTAGCAATATTTATTCTGTACAGCAACATGTGAAAAGCAGACGGTCACACCAAGAAGTACAAAAGCAACAACAGCTCCACTGCTTTAGTGCAGTTACATTTGGCGCGTTCAGCAGCATCTCCAACTCTCACACAGGAGAAGTGGGAAAGCAGGCCTCCTACATGTGACTAACAGGTTTTTAGGCTGTACAAAGAGAGAATCAGGATATTTCATGCATATTCCGAGCCTGCAAAGAGGTGCCAAGTTCACCATTATTAATAGTTTGCTAAGACTGGGTCACTCCATGAGGTGTCTTCTTGGCTTCTCAGAGTACAAGCACATCCTGAGGTAGGTTTCCAGCAGAATGCTTGGCTAGTGTGATAAATATGAACTCCTCAGGAGATGCCATGCATAAATAACCCTCTTAACTCCATTTGTGTGCTAGGAAATATCTCCTCTCCTTCAGAGAGCAGAGCCACTGAAATACTTATTGATGCTGACTCGTTCTTGATAATCAGGTAAAGAGCAGGAGAGTAAAATAAAGGTTTCAAGATCTACTTGGGTTTAGGGACAGACCAAGCAGTGACAGTTGATGGCAGAAATCCTGCTGGACACAGTCCATTTTCTGATTGAAACATACTGAACAAACCAAGTCATGATTACTAAAATACACAACTAGAAGGTTCTCTTTATTTTCTTTTCTTCTTTACATTATTAAAGGTATAAAATTAAAATCAGAGGCTAGATTCTAATACTGTGGTGTGACTCTGCACCTAGGTAAGTGAGATTAAAACCTGAGTCTAGGCTAGGGGTGAAAAAAAAATGGAAGATGGCATTCAATGAATGAAACCTCCAGGAGCCCTTCATTAACACTTAAAAAATCCCATCTATGTAGCTGACCTGTTAGAGTTTGCAGATAGAATCATTGTGTTTTATTACTGTACATTTGATATTGCCCAGAGATGAAGTGGGGAACATAACTCAAGAATGCTGGCAGCTAAATAGTTAGACTGCAAAGAGAGAAATTGCAAACGCCCTTCAATTCTTACTTCATTCCTCAAGTGACAATCTGCTTCTCCAAGAAATCAAAGTGGGCAATGGCTTCCAGAACCTGGAAGCATTTTCAAGTATAAAAAAATAGCTCTCTACCAGTGCAAAGTTATGGACTTGATCTATCAAATTCAAATGGCCTTCATTTATATCAATCCAGCTCAGGTGCTTTGTGACTCTGGAAAATTCCCAGAACTCGTCAGCTGCCTTTTGCTTAACCTTGTGTCTGGTAACTTCACTTAACTGGATTTAGAAGCTGTTGTAGTTCATTTTGCAGTCAATGAGGAACTGAGTTGGCCCATTACTATCTCTAGCCTCTGAACATCTAAGGAGGCAAAACCAAGTGGATTATGTGGGCATAGGTGACTAAAGACAAGTAGGATGAGTCCTGTAAGTTTTTATGTGCTGGTGAATGAATAAAACAGGGGCAAAAATATTTGTGACTCTAAGGGATCTTGTGAGGCTTCCTGTGAATGGGGAAGAGAGCTACATATGACTGCAGTTCTTAGTTGCTTCCAAAATAAAATAAAAAAAATCATACTAGCTAATGTCCTGAAAGCTGTTAATCCTTTAGTGCTTAAAGCAATCCCCACCATCCTCAAAATCATAGCTATTAACAAAAAGCAAGGAACCAAATACCTCTGTTGTACTGATCTACTGCCAGTGACTGTGTCAAGTATCCAGTGGTGGATAAACCAGCATGAAAGATCTTTTGGTCAGGAGCTGCCATGTCTGAACATGGTTTAGCAGTGGGTTTGGACTGAATGATGCCCAGAGGTGTCTTTCAACCCCCATGCTGGGACTCTGTGTAGTTTCTGATGCGACTGTTCATCTGAAACAGTCAGAAAGTACTTTCTGCACTATCACAGTATGACACCCTGTGGCATTCTGCTGTCAGCCAACATGGTTCTCCTTCCTCTGCCATAACTCATTCAGCAAGAACATCTCTCCTGTGAAGAAAGACAGAGAAGTAGGGATGCTGAGTCTGGAGAAAAGAAGGCTGAGAGTGGATCGTATTAACGTCTTTAAATACCTGAGGGGTGGGCGTTGAGATGAAGGTGATGGTCTCTTTTTGGTCGTGCTCAGTGATAGGACAGCAAGGGGTACAAGCTAGAACACAGGAGGTTCCACCTCAACACAAGGAGACACTTCTTTATGGTTAGCATGACGGAGCACTGAAACAGGCTGCCCAGAGAGGTTGTGGTGACTTCTCCTCTGGAGACTTGCAAAACTCACCAGGATGTGTGACCTGCCCTAGGTGATCCTTCTTTGGAAGGGTTTGTTGAACTCAATGATGTCTAGAGGACCCTTCCAGCCTCTATCATTTTGTGATTCTGCAGTTCTTGTTCACAGTTCTGCTGAGGGCTTGGGTGACCCAAATCCAAAGCCCCGATTGTGCCTTCAGTGCTTAAATGGCTGAATACTGAACTTCATTGTCTTTGTAACTTGCCACTGAGATAGCACTGTGCTGCTTTTTCCTTGTTGCGTTCTTTTCTTTGATAGAAATACTTTCTTTTCACCTGTGAGACTTAGTGCCAATATAGTCATTCCTGATTTCACAACACATCAAACTAAACTTAGAAAGAGGGATAGCCTTGAGTCTGTATTGATAAGCAGAATAATTCTGAGGTACAGCACTGGCAAGTCCAGATTTTTTTCCAGACATTGCACAACTTAGTTATTCAGACTGTAAAAGAGGAAGTTTTGCATGTTGCCTAAGGCAGCCTACAGACTGAGTGCGTGATGTAACCTATCCATGAGAGCCAACAGCACTGAATTCCATAGCTTTGCTTCATTATTCAATCTGTGTCATTGTGAATAGACTATTTCAGTTGAGGTGAGAAGGAAAAAAACAGCTTTCAGAGTAGGTTTCTATTGGTTTCATGGGATGTTGTGTGACTAAACACTAACTGAGGTCCTGAGCTTTAGAGCTCATTTCCCAAGAAACTCCTTTTGGAATTTCAGCTTTGGTATTTAAAGCTTCTGTGCTGATTTTAAAAGCTCATCTGCATTTGTAAAACAGAGAAACGTTTTATTTTAATTTTTTTACTTTCAAATTAATACTTTTCAGCTTCTGACCATTCATCATCTTTTGCTTTCAGTGGAAAAATTGATAGAAGATTCATATTTGTACCAGACCACTGCCTGGGAAATGCAAGCTGATCCTGTTGATTAGCTCTGGGCTACTAAATTCAGTTGCAGTAGTATGCAACTAAGCTACCTCAAAGCCAGATCAGGTCTGAGAGGTGGTCTGTACCCAGATTACAGGATTGAGGCTTTCTTTGCCACAACAGGAGCAAACCAGTGTCAGCAGAAGTGCCTATGCATGCTGCAGGCTGTGATCCAGGAACATTCCCAAAAGATGACATCCTGTTACACTGTATGATTCAAAGGGGCAGCCATGAAAACAAAGAACAGACAAATTTAAACTTGAGACCTACATCTGTTTGCAGTTTTACTAGCTGTTATCTGTCTCAAGGGACAATATTGCTGATCCACCATCTTCTGATTGAAGACTTTTTAAAAATCAATTTAAAGTGATAGAAACTTTTGAGCTGAATGAACTGGAAGTTCCTTTCTTTGTGGTGATGCTAGAGATGAAGTTTGTAGAAAAACATGTCTGATGTCCTTTAGTTATTGCTGATTTAATCATACATTATATGAAGAACTATTTTCCATAATCTAATACTCCCTTAGATTGAACAAATTTCTCAGATTATGTTTTTCTTCCAAGTATTAAGCAAGAGAGTGTAAGGGGGAAAGGGAGTATTGACCCTGCTCTGACAGGGAGGAGAAACAGATTTCTTTTTTACATGGTGAAATGAAGGTAGACCATTTTGTAGAGCAAGAACTGCTGAAGTAGGTTTATTTTTATTATCTATTTATCTTCTTGAAATTTAAAACTTCCTAGGAAAATGTCAGTTTATCAAATTCAATTATGCAACCTTCAGACTTACTAAAACCTTGCACTTTTCTACTTCCCACATGCTTTCTATATTTAAAAAGAGCCTTTTCTGCAGTAGCTAGCCTTGACGGAGATAATTGGGAAAGCAGTTTGCTTTCTTCCTACCTACCTAATTTATGTTTTTTACTTTTCAAACTAGTTCCTCACTTCAAGACAGAACACCTCAATCATAAGAATGCTTTGCTGGTCACAAGGTGTTCTTGCATTAGCAAATGCTCAAGAGTCTAGGCTGTGCAATTTGTTGCAATTCCAATGCCAGGTTGAGTTTAATGGCTCATTTTAGGCTGTTTTAACAACAGTCATAAATAATGAGGAGAAGACTCAGCAGAGCCTGGATTAATTTGTAAGGATTTTACAGAACTATTTTATTTTTTAGGTTTTGTGGTTGTTTTAGGCAGCTTCTCTCACAACATGAGCCTGTTTTTTTCTCTTCATTTTAACTTGTGTACTAACTTTGTATACCATGGAGTCCAGAATATGTGTAGTGGATGCTGCTATGTGAAGCACGGTGGCATGATTAATTGTGGCACAGGGTGGCACAGGCTGGAGGTGCTTGGACAGCTTTGAGGATTTGCATCTCTTATGCTTTGTGTTTCACATGTGATTGCACTTCATGAAAGGGTTCAATCTAGGATTTCTGCATGTTGCTAGTTCACTGTAAAATACAAAGAGAACAAAATTGAATACAACAGTTGATTAATTTAAATTACTTTCTTGCTTTCCTACTTTTAACAGGAAAGTTTCCTAATCCTCATTTTCCTACCTCTGCAGCTACAGACACCCTGTCTTAAAACTTAGTGCACAGAATTGTTGCCATGAGAATATACAGAATAATAATAGTGGACATTGAAAAGCTTTGAGAAGGATATAAATCATCATGCTTATGGGCTTAAGCTATGTGAAACTTGCCTTGAAAGCAGATAATGCCGTAGCTGTCTAACTCAGAATGACTTCTACAACAACTGTCCTTAGCTGCAGATTGGCAGGTTAGGAAGGTCACTGACATATAGCAAGTGAGTTTTTATAGTCTTCACCTACCTTCTCTCAATTACACCTAAGGCTTGAATCCTAATAAGAGTGTGGGCAGGACAGGGTTGAAGTTGTTGTTTTGAATCAGAATCTACACAGATTTTGACCAGTCCCATCCAAGACCAGCTTAGAGCAGCATCTAGTGCAGTTAGGCTCCAACTGACAGATGTTCAATTGCTACATCACTGCATGAGTCAGACTGTAATTTGGGATAAATATTAGGTTCCCATCTGCTGCATTATGCAGTGTTTTATGCCACGTACCTCCCACTTTGAAGCTGACGCAGTCCTTTTGTAACCAAGTACAAGTTTGCCCTGTTGCCCGTTACATTTCGGAGATGTCCCATCTCTCAACCTCTTTCACTGAAAGACCATATCAAGGGTTTGCTTCTTTATTTTGTTTTCTTAAAAGAAAAGTAAACCTTTCAAACATTGTGAGGATTGAGAAACTGTTTTGAAGAGCCAACCAATACTGTAAAAATATCTGCTCAGATTGTAAACATGCTAAATTCAAAACAGATAGGGAACAAAAGGGATTCAAAACAGGCAGGGAACAAGAGGCACGGAAAATATAGGCACTGTGCTACCACTTACATTTTTTATTAAAACCAACACCTTCATTTTATTTTTGATAAAGTATATCTAAAATTAATGCTACATACAATTATACTCTTAAACTTCAGGCTAATGAAAATCTGACATTTGTGATTATATCCAAATAGCCCTGAAGACTGAGAAACTATTTAATAATCTGTGCAGCATGACCTGTATTATCTGCTGACTGTTTTAATATATATGAATGCATTTTATAAACTGAATAAAATAGCAAGTGAAAATGTATAATGTATGGATAATACATTGTCATAGATTATCAGTGTCTAATAATTAATGTTTGTGGACTTTAAATATTTAGCACCAGTCTAGAATTCTATCTTTCAGATTTCTGCCATCATTTTGTTCAACTCATGATTTAGTCTTCTCTTTCTGAAGTGTCTGTGAGGTTTTCATCACATAGAGTATGTGGATGCTGCTGTAACATCCTGTAAACTTCTATATGAATGACTTGACTCTCACAAGGAAAATCAATACCAGTGGTATTTCTCCTGTCTTACACATGCAAAGTAGTGGACCTGAATGGGGCCTTGAATCAGATTAGCTTTAAGTATGCTTAAAAGCCTACTTATTTCACAGTTCAAAGAGTTAAACTTGGGTTTTGTGGGTTTGCTGTGTAAATAATTACTAAATCAGTTGGTCAAGAAGAAAATAATTTACTTATTTAAAAGGCTCTGACTAAATACTACCTGATTTTGTTACTGAAAATAATTACATGGAGTTAGACTGTGTGGCTATTAAGATCTCTTTAAATGTTTAAGGTGTTAATAGCCGATAGGTTGTTATTTTGTCTTCTGGGGAGTTATTTGGTTTTGTTTCCCTACAGGCATTTCTAGTTTGCCTAATTTTCTGTTTGTTATCATTAATTTTATCACTTAGTTAACACAATTTTAACAAGAGTAATAGAGGAAGCAAACAGTGAATTCAATAACGTCTGAAGTATTTTGGAGTATATTTAGATGATGAAGTCAACATGAGTTAATTGTTAATTGTTTGCATTATTGAGGAGTGTGGCCAAGTTGCCTCTGAACCAGAGCAGTTAACTTTAAGAACTCGGAAGGAACAGTTTAGATCCTACCAGACCAGAGGAGGCCAAAGACTAAGACAGGGAACTAAGAAAGTAAAGTCTAGTGCGAGGAACTAGAGTATTCAGACAGGTACTAGAGTAAATTTAGGAACACTTGGTTTCTGTGCTACAACAGCAGGGTAAGGTTGTGAAAAATAATCCGCACATATTTGTTGAGCACAAATCATACCAAACAAATCTAGTTTCTCCTTTTGATCAAAAGGGCAGGAAAACAGATAAACAGGAAGAAGGACATATGGTTTGAGTTAGGAGACTTCTTGAAATTTCACAGGCAAAGAGTTGAATTTTCAAGTCTGCAGCCTCAATAACCCTCTCATGTTCCTCAATCCAGTTCTATTCAGCAGTTGCCTTGACAAGTCAGATGGTGAAATGACGGACATGTATGTAATCCTGCATTGACAAGCTGAGAGGCCTCTTCAAGGACAGGAACAGAACACGGAGTGCTCTCAGAAAGGGTGGAGGGATTGTGTGAGGTCAGGAAAATGAAATGAAGTACAGTGCTACTGTTAGGAAGGAGACTTGGATAGCTGCATGCAAAATTAACAGAAATCGGGATCTGATTAAATGGTTAAAAATATGATGCTGTAGGCCAAGACAGGCAGTGTGTGATAACAGGATTGTTCTGTTTCAGTTAAGGGAGAATTATGTTTTATATTTCTCTAGATTTGAAAAGAAAATTTCATACACAACTGTGTGAATGCAATAATGCTCAAAACTAGGGCCTGTAGATAGAATAATATGGCTAGGTCTGGGCACTGCTCTTGAGGAGAAAGATGATAGCAATGCTGATTGCTTGCTCTGGAAAATGATAAGGAAATATGGATGTAATAATAGTTTCATAGTATGTTTGAAAAATAAAAAGGTCCCTTCAGAAATTTGGTGTCCCATGGAGCAATGACAAGGAGTAATGGAGAAAAATAGAGAAAATACCTGATTGTAAATGTAGTGAAGTATTGCAAAAGGCTGTGATGTCCTTCCTTTGGAACTATATTAGACAAACATCTCTGAGGGGATCAAAATATAATTAATCTTGTCTCAGGGCTTGGACAATGGTTCTTGACAGCCCTTGTAGCTCTACATTTCTGTGATGCTATCACAAGTATTTAAAGATCTAACATGACTGTATTACTGTGTCTCTGAAACTTTGCAATATGTTGACTAAAAATAATTATATATCCTTCTGTATTTGAATCTGTAAGCACAGTTTTCCTGGCCTGCAGCAATGTAGACCAAAGCATTCTTCATGAGCAGCAATATTAAAACTACTTTGTATAGCACACAAAGAGGTATTAAAACAAATACAGTGTATCATTGTCTGCCCGGACCAGGAATTGAGGAAAAATGGAGTGCCCTAGGCAAGATAGCCCTTCTTCAGTGGCACTCAGCCCCAAAAAAAAGATCAAAGAGGGGAAATTGTCTCTTGCATTTGAATCTTTTCTAAATAGAATCTTTATGCAGAGGCCTAAAATGAAAGCAAAGCCATAAAAAGGCTTTCCCAAAAGCAGTATCCTGAAAATCATGATATAATAGAGAAATCTTAGAGAGTCACTGAACCTGAGTTTAGGCCCCTACATCTTGGGGTCTTAAAATTCACGACTTCTTTCGGGTGGAAAGAAAGGAGATATTTCCATAACAGGCTCCCTTTTCACAAGCTTCAGCTGTCACCCTTGATTGTACTGTTTCAGTCAGATTTCAGAATATGATCTGAACTGCCTGTTGGGCTACAGCCTAAGTTAGATCAATATATTAATTTAATAACATAGCTTAGTGAGGAGAGAACCCCATATTATAGCAGATATAAAAATCAGATAGTGAGGAGCATCTCATACAGGCACAAGCTTTCTGTGTGGAAAAGAAGCAGTTTTAATGCTGGGTTTTTTCCTTCCTGTTTGCCTCAAAAGTGTTGAAGCCAGACAATAACCATAAAATAACCTTTGCAAAGCATTTCAGACTCCCAGCAAAATGCAAACCAGAAACAGAAACAAAATATTCTCCTTTAAAGTCCTCATTCACATGGAAGTGAAATTCAGCTTGTAGCCAGAATGCCGGCGTAAGGCCACAGATCCAGAAAGCCTGGTTTAAACTTGAAGCCATCCAAAAAGAGTTAAGTGGAGCCAAAGGACATTTGTGGTGTTCTGCTACCTTCCTCTGTCTGAGAGTGGGTGTTCAGAAGGACATGCTCACTGAAATGTCCACAAGTTCCCATGTGTAAAGCATGCCAGATATTCCTTTACGTCATTGGTCACTGGGTGTTTATAGTATTTATCTCTGCTTTTGGTATTGGCAAACTCTTGAGTAAGAACAGAAATTTACACTTCAGTTATCTTTCTCCTTAACACTCATCACAGTGGTTTGCTTTCAAAAGAGCACACCTTTGGACGTCCCTTTCAACCCAGACCATTCTACAATTCTACTCACAAGTTTCTCCTGTCTTCTCTTAGAATTGTGGCAACTGCAGTTCTTGTCTCACAGTTCCTGTAGTTGTAAGAAACATTTTAAATTTAAATAATAACTTACAATAGCCAAATGGCACCATCATTCCCTTTAGACATTAATATTCCCATTGAAGGAAGAAGTTCATGTGCACTGGTTGTCAGGGTAAGTGAGTTCAACACTTAAATTTTGTTGTTGATGGTTTATAACTCAGCAAGCCTTACCTTGCTTGTGCTCTTGGGCAATGTTGGTTACAACAACACTCTTTACCCATTTAGATTGAATACATGGGAAGAACTTTTTGCAGAGCTTTTATCAGTTATTGGAATAAAGTGTTTAAAACAAAATGCAATTGAGCACTTAATGAAAATAGACACTCCAGGTTGTATGTATGTTTATATAGCTGAGTACACTGTAGTGGGCACTTTGAGTTCTTGGAAAATTTAGTAGAGCTACTCTTAATTTAGACTTGTGAACTGAGAACCAGCAGGCTACTCCAAAGAAGTGAAAGCTTTAGGGATTTCCGCCCCCCCCCCCCCCTTTTTTCCCCTTTTGCATAGAAAAGGCAGGCAATGCTGTTATACTCCCCTCCTTCCCCCTTCCCCCATGGAGTTTGGCTAATCAGAGACAAAGTACGGTAGTCAAAATTCAAGTAGCATTTCACAAGTGTAGGAAAGCACACAAGTCCTTCAGCATTTGCTTTATTCCCTTCTTCATGTAGAAAATGTCAAGTGACACTTGAAGTGGAGATGAAGTTTGAAACACCCAAACAATGTTCAGTTTTCTGACTGCAGATCAGCTTCTGGGGGATTACAGTATTTTGGATTCCTCATAAGACTGTATCCTCTGGACATAATGTCCACACATTTTTCTGAATTCCTTCCTTTTGTCTTTAAGATGCTGTTACAGGGTTATTTTAGATTATTACACTTATTTCTTAAAGGAAACAAATGGCTGCAACCTAATGAATGAAAGAACAGTCCACTAATGGAGAGTCAGTTTTTAAAAAAAGCAATTTTTAAATGTTTCTCTAGTTCACCATATGTTTTATTAGCATTTGAAGGAATAACATCTGTAACCACACATTCACATTCATTAAGAGTTTCTGGGGCTGTTTGGGTGCATTCGTGTGTTGTGTAGTTACCAGTGGGGTTTGTGCTTTCTTGAGATGATGTAGACAGGAGCAGATTTGTTCAGTGCCAAAGGCAGTGTTTTCAGTTTCTGAGAGAAACAACAGCCTGTATAGATCTCCTTCCTTTACTGTAGAGTACCTACAAAATATTGGTAAAATTATATTGAGTTTTGTTGTTTCTGACTGTCTAGAATAGCTTGCTGACCTTTTCCCACAGTGGCATACTGCAGATGGGAAACAGAAATGTCTTTCTCTTGCTCTTTCCATTTTAAGAAGTGAGGCAAAATTAAATGTGGATTCTACCATCTATCTCCTGAGCCAGTAATCTACACTGTACTGCTTTCCTCCCTCCTCTCCAAAGTTTGTACTGAGTCAACCACCTACAAGGTGCAACAAATGTAATGTGGACAGATACACACCTCCCCAGCTGTACCTAGCGTAGAGCAGAATTCGTGATGAAGGCACATGGTGAGGAGTCTGCACAAGCTGTGCAATATCCCTCCCAGACTGCGTGCTTACTTAGGAGGCCATTCAGGCCATGCTGGCATGCTTACTGCTGCTGATTGCTGATCTCATTAGCTAAGCTAATTAAATTATAGGCACAATTACACCTATGCTTGTTGCAGTTTGGCCACTGGGCATGTCCATGGATCAATTTTCAGAAATCTTTGAAGCACTTAAAAGTGTCACCTGCATGGAACTGCCATGCGCCTTCCATTCCAAAGGCTCCCTGCTGCTGTTTGCAAGTTTACAGACACATCATTAGGCAGGAGAGTGGGGAAATTAAAATGTGTGGCTATATAGGTGTAAAAAAGAGGAAAGCACTAAAACTGTGGCATGTCTTATTTCTGCAGAGGTCAGCAAGTATATTCAATGTCTTTAAAAGCCAAATAAATAAGTAAATAAACCAGACTGTCCTCTGTTAACTCTAGCACAGATAAATATGGATCCTGGGGTTGCAGGGACAGCAACATCAACAGGAAAAATCCTGCTGCTACTCTAAGGCTGATTTTTTGATGGCTATCTTCATCTCTTACATGGCACACATTAGGGAATACAGGTGCCTCTCTGTGTGCTAAATGGCCACAGTGTTTTCATTTGTTTGTATGTAGAATTGTAGCTTCTGTTCCTTGGTGTTTATCTGAAGGCCACCAAAGTTACCAGTCTTCCTATGCACTTCTCTTGATATTTGCTATGCTTACTTTACAGACCTTGGAAAGATTCAGCTTTATATATAACTTAATTTTCACTTGCCTTTTGGTATGTATTTTCTTGATTCCAGATAATAACTTGTGTACGCAATGTTCTGCACCTTCTCCTAGCTTAGAAAGTTCTTTGAGCTTTTCATCAAGATTTTTCATTCTACAGAAAAAACCTTCATTCTGCTACATTAACTTCACTAGAAAATAGGATGGGTTGTAAGAAAAAGAATAAATTGTTAGGACTTAAAGGATGAATATGAATTTTCAGAAGATTGTTCTACAACTCAGTTATGTGTTTACCCAAGCTAATGTAATCAATTTTTTTATCAATGTAGATAAACTGCTTCAAATCCACTACATTAATACTTTTCATATCACTTCTGCTCCCTTAAGTCTGTTTTGTTTAATCCACTGATTAAAGCAGAAATAAATTGACAAGCAATTAAATCAGTGGAAAAATTAGAACCAAAATGAAGATGTTAACCAAGACTATGTCAAAGGCAGAAATGGTGGGCTCTGGGCCATTAGTGCTGCAGCTTCTAGAGAGGCAGAGAATGTGGATCTCTGTTTTCAAAGTGTAGGAAGTGAGAGCAGAGTCATACCACTCCAAGGTGGATTAGAGAGCCCTGATGTGAAAACATGTTTGAGATTTGCCTAACTTCTACGTGATAAAGCTGTAAAGCACTTTGAAGTAGAGGTTTGTCAGCTGCTTGATCCAGTCCTTCTGCTGCAATTCTGTATTACTTACAGCAACAAACAATACATTTGTGCACATTAAGAAGTTAGAAGCAGCCCCAGCAAGGAGGGAATCTGATTTAATAAATGAACTACTGCAGTACCTAAACAGATCTGACTGGCTCAAAGGTTCAAAGTGTCTCTTTCTTCTAAGGCAGTGATTTGTAAAGTAAGGAAAACAAGCAAAATCAGATAAACTGAGGCCAGAGCAGAACAGAAACAATGACCAGTGTCAGCAGTGATGAGACCTTCCTGACAGGCTGGTGGTTAGGTTAACAAGATTGCTGCTATTCTGAGTTAGCTGTTCAAAAATATAGAATTACGTGGGAAAAATTAATAAGGTTTATTTGGTTTTCTTTCACACATATGAAATCCCTCAACCAAGACACAAGCAAATAAACCTCAATACATTTTGACTGTGTTTTCCTATGGATAAAACAATGTGATGCAGATTCAAAAGTAATTAATAAAAATGTACATCAGTGAAGGGAAAAGAAGAAAGGCACCTTAAGGTAAAAGGCAAAAGGAAAATCCCATAAGGACCAACTCCCTTATCTCAAAATAAGGTTTTGATATAGGGCTTTCTGCCAGAGTCTCTAAGAGTTCTAAGTTTTTATTAACAATTGGTGAAGTGGTTGGTGAGTTACATGATACGAAGACCACCATGGAAGGAACAGGAGTCAGATTCCTTGGTCAGAGAATTTACAGTCTCTGTGACAAACCCTTGAACCCGTCCTTCTCGTTCTTTCATTGCCAGGGCCTTATCTGCTCTCTACATTACTACAGAACTGTTCTCCTGCATTTCAGCTATTGCCATAGTGATGTTTTCCATGCGGTATTTTCCCCCTCTGGTAGATTTACAATCAGATATCTGTCATCATGGAAAGGGACATCCCAGCTTTGGGAAAGAGCGTGCCTGAAAGGATGTAGAATTGATTGCTTTTGGCAGTGCTGTAGCCACTTTTAAGTTCTAATTTATACCAGGCAGACAGAGAATGCCATCTGGTCGTGCCAAAGTGATTTGAAAGGAAGCACAGAAATACACATTTGAGTCAGCCATCTGTCCTCATGTCTGTAACATCATAGGGGGAGGTATTGGCATGTCTGAGGCCAGTAGCTAAGGGTTTGTTGTTTTTCTCAGAGAGTAGGGAAGTAGGATCTGGCACAGCTCTCTGGTAGTAGAGGTCTTTGGAGTTTTTCAAGATTGATTGTGTAACTTAAAAGGGGCAGAATGCCAGCTGATGTCTGTAGCCCTGGTTTCTCACTCAGTCACTTACATGTCCTGGCAAGAGAATACGTTTGTGGCTCTGCATGGGGTAGGTAGGTAGATGTACCCAGTTCTGCAGTTCTGAAATCACTTTGTCAGACGTAGTTGCTTTCTTACTTCAGACAAGGAAGTAACTCAGAGTTAACATCTCAAAGAAGTGAAGATACTTATTTCTTTCCTTTGTGTGCTTTTTGTTTGGGTTTTGTTTGGTTTGTTTGTGTTTTTTTTTTTTTCCAGGCTTTGGGATTATATTTTTTTAAGGGGTTGCTCGGTTTGCATTTTGTTTTAGTTTGTTTCTTTTTAATTAGGGCTGGTAACTTTCTGTGAACCCCTTGAAACAATCACATAAAAAAGAAAACTTTGGCTCCTCACTTCAGAGTTTTGGTGCTCACATGTCACACCAAGCACTGGGAATTAGTAATTTTAGGAGCTGGATGGATGAGCCACTCAATTTGTTTCTTAAAAACACAATAATTGTCTGCCTCACAACTGGTGCCATATGAATTGTCCAAGCAGACAAGAACAGATGAATTCTTTACTACAAAGATAATCTTAGTGATTATGTAGTTGAGATTGTTTCATTGTTGCTAAACTTGCTCAAAGCATTTTGTCATTCAAAGTTGCAGGCCCTTTGACTGATTGCTGGAAATTAGATGAGGGGAAGCCTGGTTAGGTAACCCCCTACAAGTTACCACCAGTCAGCAGGGGAGAGGTTTTTACTCTTCTGTGATTTTGGTGGTGTTTTCTGGTTGCAGATGAGGGAATCTAGGTAGGAACCTAATACTAAGAGACAGATAGAGCTTGTATGAAGTAGTGGGAAATGTTATGGAAAATGGGGCAGATGAAGGAAGTGCATCTTTTCCTGACCCTTCTTTTTGTAAATGTTATTGCCAGGCTATTGGCTATAAATGGATATTAATAATCCATTCTTATTCTTTCCATAATGCATCAGGTGTGTGAGCTTTGCTGGTAGCATAACTAGTAAACTGAGCTTGTTGCTGGGTCTAGGGTTATGGATGTTCAGATTTGGATTCAGTCAGCTGTTAGCAGCAGATATGTGCCTGGGCAGATTTGTGCCTGCCGATGCTGCCTGATACCACACATTTATGTGCATCTCGCATCTAAACAGGCTCAGGTGGGTTTCTCCGAACAGTTTTCCAAGCTTGGTATTTTTAACAGCTGACTGCTTTCTTTGATCTTATGTTTGATGATGCATCAGCAAAGCAAATGTGAGTTCTGTCAGTGATTTAGGTGGTGAATCAAACCCACAGAGAAAATTTAATCCTGATATTATTAATGTTGATGCATGGATCTGGTAAATGCTACTATTCAGTGAACCAGAGTGCCTTAAACTCTTGCTCTTAACTCTGAATTACAGTCCTCTCTTATTTAGCAGGGGGAAGGTGTCTTGCATGTTTTTGTGATGGGATGGTGTGAGAATGGAAAAGGAAGGGATACCATGTCTGAATATGAGAGTCTTTTTTTGGGGTTTGTCTATATGTAGAAAGTAGAAATATACAGGAAGAAAATTAATGGCGAGACTGAGAATTCTGAACACTGTATTTGTGGAGAGCAGGATACTGTCCTCACATTCTGGAAAGCAAACCCTGGGAAATCCAAAGTGCAGATCACAGCAGTTGTTGCCAGTGTGCTGTTTGGTATGCAGTGAATCCAGCAAGCAAGGCCCTAAGCAGCAGTGTTTGGTATCTACTACATTTGTTCCACAAAGTCATTCTAAACCTATTTAATCTCCTTCATCACTGCTTCTGACGTCTGCATCTTATGCACAGTGTAGACAACTGAAGAAGGAGATTTGCTCTCAACTGATTCTTGGAAGGCCAGTTTTCACACTTTAACGAGAGTAATGCTTCATTTTATTTTTACCTTTAGCTTCTTACATCTTCTCCCACACTGGGTAACACTACCACTGACCCAGCAATACTTTCTGGTTTTGTTATCTAACCAAAAATGAAGTGGTGATGCCACCTCCTCAGGGATTACCTTGCACAGCACTACAGACTTCTCCACGTGGAACATAGAAATGCTAGGAGCAGAAAAATGGTGAAGGACTGTGAGGTTTGTGTTTGTTCAAAGGCTTTTTTGAACCAGGCATTTAATAGCAGATTGGTCTTTTTTCAGAGTTCTCTTGAGGGCACAAAGGGCACAGAAGCTGTGGCAGAAATCCTGAATGCAGCAGAAGGAGCAGCTTGTTTCACACACTAGTGCTGGCACTAGTAAATAGGTATTGGCAGGGTGACTGAGTGAGGAACTCTGGAGTGGGAAGTAAATCAGCAGCTTTCTTTTTCTGTGCTTTATTTTCTCTTTTTTTAAAAGACCATTGCTAAGAAAAGGGAGAGAGAGAACATGGTAAACTTGCAGTGGAATTTTTAAAAGCGTTTGTTATTGATCTGACACATTGAAGGTACTAAAACCCCTTCCTGCAGTGAAAGAGAGAGGAGCTAATCCAATGTTTTGTGCTTTAAGAAGTCCTACTGCTAGAGAACAGTGAACAGACTTCTGCCAAGTAAGCAAGACTCGAAGGCAGTCATATTCCCAGCAGTAATGGTGATTTGCCTCCCTATTAAGGTGGAAAGATCATTATCAGGTCAGGCTACAAACCTTCTGTCACAGCAGTGTCAGAAGTCCATCTGTCTGGCATTAGTGGGACATGTCTCTGTGGCATGCCACAGCCTGGCTGCTTCACACATGCTTTCCAGGGAATGGCTGGTGCTCTGGAGGCAGGTGGGAGCTGGTAGCAGTACTGGTGAAGAACTATTTTTCCCTCAAGACAGAAAATTCATAGTCTAAAAATGTTTTTAGAAGACTAAACAAAATTAACCCAAAGGGGCCTCAGGAGAAAATTTTTAGAGAGAAATAAAAATGTGCTGAGCTCTTACTGTTGAGTACTGCTAATGTAATAGTTCAAGCCAGTTAGACTCAATTCTCTTACTTAATTGTACATTGTAGTAAAAAGCAGTATTTTTATCAGTTTAATAATTATTATAAATGACAAAGTTGCTCTAAACCTGTGTTTTATTTGAAAGGTAAGTGGTATTTGGGCTTCTTCAGCTGATATTTCAAGCTAATCTAGACAGTAAGGAGTTCAGCAGGCAGATCATGTTAAATTAATCAGCAATTCCCAGATGACTTTGCTTGCTAACCTTCTGATTTTTAACATGCATGCTTCACAATTCAACAGTAGAAACGAGTCCCTTGAAAGATCTGTGAGAGGTCAGATAGGATCTCAGTACCAGGCTTTGTGGACCTGTAATTAAACACATTTCTGAAATACAGCATTATGTGCAAAATCTTGCCTGATTGCTGTCCTATGGAATTCCTTCTCCGCAGACACCTAGTAGTACTTTGAAGGTTTCTGACTGTAAAAACGAAATACCATAATGCCATCTGGTAAAAGAATCATGGCAATACTGTTATCTTCAGTGCATCCCTTCTGGTTATTGTGGACAAAATAGAGTGAACATTCAGAAAAAAACAAGACAGGAACTAGTGTCCTCCTTTGCTTAGGTTCTGGTTACAGTGGCAGGCTCCAGACAGGGCTGGGAACCCACTGCATGAAGTAATGGGTGAATTTGATGTTGCCAGACTGAGACGAATTCATAGCAGAAAGAAGTTATATGACCTCCTCAAGGCAATCAGGGTTGCAGTAGTTGCATTTCTTCTTTCCAGACACACTCCTTTTTATTTTTATCATATGAAAGAAATGGAGAGGGGGATAAGAAATGCAGGAGGGGATGAGTGACAGCTGAGAATGTGTGAAAAAAGAAGGATGAGAAAGTGGGTTACTGTCACAGTAATGATGATGCTATGAGGAAAGAAGCCAGAGAGCAGTCTAGGTACTGTGTCACGACTGGTGTTAAAGAGTTTGAAGAAGATTAAGTGATCATGTCATCTCTGCTAGCGAGCTCTGGAGTAGTATCTGTCATGCTGTTTCGGGAGATCCTAGAACCAAAGACTGGGAGAGATGAAATTACAAGTGACTGAGAAAATGCAAAAGAACATAAATTGTAAAGATCAATTTTTAGCTCTCTGTGAACACTGCACATCTGCTAGTGCTTTGCTAGCTCTGGTGCAGCTCTGTTATTTGTTTAGCGCTGTTTCCATTTAGGCCATTCCTCATGTGTTTACCCTGGCTCATCAGACAAAAAGGCTGTTGGGAACTGTATCTTCAGAAGAACGTTCTCTCCAGTGGAATGAAATCCAAAGGCACATGCAAGCCCCAGCTGATCTGTTAGCATTGTTTATGCTATTGTTCCAGGTAGTCCACTAGAAAAATCTTGGCTCTCATTCTGCTTCTCTTCTGTGGATCAACACCCTCAGTGTATTATTTCTATCACATATGTGTCTTGTAATGAAAAACTGTAAAAGCCCTTCCTTCATTCACTCCCTGTAAGGGGAAAGGCACATACACAAAATAATTCTTCCATTTTCGTTAGAGACCTCTAAAAGGAATGGGTTTCTAATCAAAATAAGCAAAGCGTTCTTTTAAAACTACAACATTTTCATGGATGAGGGCATGAAGTGCTTTCTTTGAGAGCCTCGCTTTCTCCACTTTGAATCTCTCAGGTCCTGTCATCATCACTATGTTGAAGATGCTGAGTCAGCCTTCTCTTTTCCCACACAGAGAACAAGTCCTTCAGGTCCATCCTTAGCTTTTCCAGGAAGTAGCTGAATTTTACACTGTTTTTCCAGCTACAGAAAATGCTGAGGTGTGCATGGTGGAGCTCAGTGTCACTTTTTTGTGCATGCTGTGGTGATGTTCCACAAAGAGAAATGGTTTATTCACTAATGTTTGTGTTTCTGATTGAAAGCTGAAAACCCTACCTCTGAGGTTTGTAGTCAAATCAAATGGATGTTTATGTAGAGAAAAAGACAAGTTCAGAGAAATACTGGCTCATATCCACTTGTACATTTCAAGGAGTTCAGTCTTGGGCAAAAAAAAAGCCCAATCACCTTTGTAACAGAATTTCTTGTGTTTGGCTTGACTTGTGTTGTATGATCTTCCCTCAGGACAATATAAAAATGAAATGAGCCAACATAGATACAGGCCTGAATACAAACACTGCAAGGCATCTAAGCTAAAAGTATTTGAGGGGATTTTATACATGAATACATGAATGTAATCAGTTCACCTGTTTTAAGCATTCCCTTTTGGCTGCCAGGGAAAATAAATGTATAGCTTGCATTAGGTCAAGGATCTGGTAGGGAGCAGAACGTGCAGTTCATCAATCTGCACCAACACACAGCTACAGCTCTGAAATGCAATAGTGCACCCAGCTTTTCCTTGAAGATGGCATTTTAATAAATTGTGACTTCTATCAGAGGATGGGCTGTTAGATTAGACCAGATTCATTCCTGTGTACTTTTACTTCTGTGGGGAAAAAATAAATAGACTGCATTCAACCAGCTGACACATGGTATTAACAGGCCACTATTCTAGGCTACTCAGCTGACATAATGACACTGCTCAGTCACATAGGGAAAAATAAACAAAAATTTAATAACACTCAGGGATCAAGTTAGCAAAGTCACACCCTCAGAAGCTAAAGTACAGAACCACAGTTTCGAACTTCTGAACTTAATCTGACGCTTGTGTGTAAAATTTACCAAACCCTCATTTTTTCTTCCTATATGAATAATATCTCTATATATCAATTTACACTAATTTTATCTTTATTATTCCTCTTTAAACTGCCAGTGACTGAGTGGCAGTTCAGGAGTTTTGGAGTGTTCAGTGTCAGGTACACAGTTCTATTTACAAGACAGTTCCTAATAACACACTTGATTACAGATTTATTGCTATTCTCAGGAGCTTTTCATGAAGTTCATTATCATAGCATCTGAGTGTATCACAAATGTTAACAGGTTTATCTTCACAACTCACTCTGAGTGGTGGTATTATTGCAGGCTCCTCTGAGAATTTCCTTGCCAGTCTTTAATTATTTTCCACTGAATACTTGCAAATGGCAGCTTCAGGCACTGCAGTTCAGTTAAAACTGGGCAGATATTTCATGGACATCATCAAGCATCTCCCTAATTCCTGAATATCACCTTTGCCATTAATCCAGAGATAATCCAGGGCATATTTCAAAAGTATGATCGCTAGAAAGCTCATCAACTATGCACGTATAAATGTGCTTGGGTTTGCCTCTGGATGTGTTCTTAGAAAAAAGGTGATTTTGAGTTTGGTTTTTTGGAGTGGGTTTGTTTGGGGTTTTGTTTGTCTGTTTAATTATTGTTATTTTTCAAACTTTCTAAACCTGTTTTTCTCATGGCCTGTACCCCAGGATGCAAAATATTAAGCAATTGTTAATGAGCTGTAAGAAAAGCATGACAAAGAAAACCAACCATAAATGATACTGCTTATAAACGTTGTGCAGCTCAGGAGATGCAGCTTG
Source organism: Picus viridis (assembly GCA_033816785.1). Classification (NCBI taxonomy): domain Eukaryota; kingdom Metazoa; phylum Chordata; class Aves; order Piciformes; family Picidae; genus Picus; species Picus viridis. The sequence goes on from CM066581.1 coordinate 5,214,886, forward strand.
GTATAACACAGTTGTTAAAGCAAATTGTGACGTATTAATAGCATGCAAAGCATATCAAAACTGTATCAAGACCGTATATATTAATTTTCATATGTATTTTTAAACCAACTGCCCAATGTTAAGTTAGATTTTAATTAGTTGAATCGTTTCTCCAGAATGTTGGCAGGAGCCCATTCTGTTTCCGCCAGCCCTCCCATTGCTCTCGTTGAACATGCCGACATCTGGTCTCCAAAGGCTACTTCCTTCCTCTCTCTGCTGCAAGTAGGTCATCTCATCACAGCAATAGGGAAAGCAAAAGGTAAAAATGACAGGAAAGTAGCAAAGAAACTGGAAAAGGTCTGTTCAGATTGATAGAACTGACATAATCTGTCAATGGGAAATCCAAAATTAGCTGTCTTGAAGAACCAGGTTATAAGCCTGACGTGTAAAAAGCTCCACACTCCACAGCAAGAGCAAAATCTTTGCAAGAACAAAGCAGAAAATTATGCACAAAGGGCTAAGTTATTTCCATGCTGATGAATCCCTTTCTCTTGTTGTGTGTGGAGGACTTATTTTAAAAGGTAGAAATCACTGATGTGCTAGGTGGATGATCAGCAAGGGCCAAATGTGAAGGGTTTTGAAGGATTCTGTGATAGCAGGTTTTAGCACATATCCCGCATTTGGGGTTATGTGCCTTTACACTTAGTTACTGATGCGAAATGTAATTCTCCTTAGATGTCACCTTGGAGGTGCTGAAATGGCTGTGAAAATCCCTAGGCACCAGTTAGCAGGATTAACGCGTGTAAAAGATAACATATCATGACATGACATGATGGCAATCAGCTAGCCTCAGTTTTCTGGAGTGGAAAGCTCTCTGTGTATCCTTCTCATCTGACCATGTTTCACTTTATTTCAGCTTAAGTGAGTTTTGCTTTTATGAGCTAATACAATATTTTTATTTTCAGAAGCTGTCTTAAAGTATCAAATTCATAATTGTTTCTTCTCTATGTGTAGTATGGCCCTTGGGAATGCTGATGACCTTTGGGGGTAGAGCTTAAATGTAATATTTATGTGAATGTGCAAGAATTTTATGGGGTCTTAATTGGCTATGGAGAGGTGAGATATTTTATGGATACATACAGTTAAAGAAAAAAATGATTGCACTTCTCATCAATGCTGGAGAGGGTTTGAGGTCTGTCAGGAAATGAAGTCTCAGGGGGTAGTTTACGTGAAAACTGCAAGAAGGAATAACTTTTAAGAGCTGCAGGGATTCCTCTGCCTAATCCCCAGATGCAGGCAAGGGCAACAGGCATGAAGTCTTCCCTGGTTCTGCATTACCAGCCCTGGAGTACTGGGATGGAAATGATGTTGTTTCCCACATTGCTGCCTTCCACAGAGGCCTCTGAGTAGTTAAGAACAGGGAAATTTTGCCCTTGACAGTATCTTAAATGAAAAGCGTCACAAAGAATGATGGTCATGAAACTGGGAACAGCAGAAGACTGGTCTTTCTGAATCTGTTTCCTTCTCTTTTTTCTGTAGATTTTACTAATGCTCTCCTGATCCACTTCTTGCAACCCTTCTATTAAAGGAACATCCCAGATATCTTCAAACTCACTGAGGAAATTCCTCTGTTCTTCACTGAATCCTCACCCTTTTCTCATTGCAATGTTCAGTGGGATATTGGGATCTTAATCAAATGAGCCTGGATATTTATTAGATCTAATGTATACTTGCTTGTAGGCTAGTATGTTACATTTTTAAAACATCACCACAGTGGCAACATCTTCCCGATTTACAAATTCTTGCAAACTGAAAATTGTTTATGCAACAAGAAGATTCAAATGATCCTTGTGTTCATCTGATAGCATAAGGCAGGCAGAAGGACTAGGTCTTTGAACACAGGTATTTTGGACAACTATTGAGACATCATAAAAATGAGCATAAAATAGCTATAGGTGACAGAAAATAGTCTTGGAAAACCTTAGATAAGTTGGAATGCAGTTACAGAGCACTTACAGCATTGTGGTCTAGTTTTGTAGATGTATGGATGTTCTTACTCATACTGCAGTTACAAGCCTGATGCAAACTAGCTCTCTCAGCACTCCAGATTGCTGTTGCTTTAATGGAATAGTGATGCTATGGATTTGAACCAGAGATCATATTTATTTGTAGGGACTGAGAAGAAAATCCATACTTGTAAAGTCTCCTGTAGTACAGGGAAATACACTGACTTCTTTAACATCAATAAAATCTGATGTGCAGATGCTGTTCTACTAATTTAGCATTCTGCTTATGGAGTTTTTCCCAAGCCATGACACCATGGAAGTTCTTTTAATCTGTTTCCAGGCCCTGCTGTGAGGTTTGTGCAACACACTTCCACTGCAATATTTTAAATTGTGCTTATTTGATTTTCTTGATTTTGTTACTAACCACTGTCAAATGAAAGTGGTGAAAGATCTCAGGTTTTTACGGACAAGACTGCTTGAATTGATGCAGATATTCTTTAGCTTGTTCCCTTGCTCAGATGTTTTGCTCTTGTGAACATTACTGCCTTCAGGCCTGAGAACCAGCCACTTTTAATTTCTCCACAAACCCAAACCCTTATTCTGTACTTCAATTCAAAAAGAGTCCTGTTGACACTTGAACAGTGCTTGTGCCAGTACAAGATTCAAATGATAAGTAATTTTTTAAATGTCTTTTAAGAGATACTTAGATGACACTGAGTTGTGATCTTGACAACATCCTATGAACCACTGAAGTGCACCAGCATCAGAATGCCCTCAGTGAGACAGTGGAATCTCTCAGATTATCCAAGATGTTTCTTCTGCTTGTTACACCCTAACATTTTCTCATAAAATAGTTTCTGTTTCGAGGGGTAAGTAGCAGACAGACATCAGAACTGTGGATCTCAGCAAGCAGACGCACACCCTGCAACAATAGTTTCAGGCAGCTGAAGATTTGATAATGGAGGTGGACCATGAGAGACAAAACCAAGGACAAGGAGGGGATTTAGACGAACAACTTATCTAGGAAGCTGCCATGAATGGTTAGGAACCTTCTGAGATCTCTCCAAATCTTGAATCAATAGATGTCAATACCATTTTATTCACATGGAGAGTTCTCTGAATATGCCAGAAATTCCAGCTGTCTCCAGCTAGCTGCCAACAGGTCCAGCCCAACCTCTGACAGCTCTAATTGCACAGTGACAATTTACAATACAACATCTGCAGCCCACTGGCATTTGGAAACAAAGTAAAGTTGCTTGTGCTGAATATCAAATCAAGGAATATCACACAGAAATTGTAACTGTTGTTTCAGAAGGAAGTTTAGAGAAAGTGCTTTAAATGGGGGGGGGGGAGAGGGGGGAATTGAATAAATATCCTTATAGGAGAAAAAAACCAACACCAAGTATTAGGATTTCTGTCCGTTCTTCATATTTTTCTCAAAGATCCACTGTGCTATATGATAAACTCTTGAGCATATCTAGACTGGCCACATTGCTTCTAGCCAGGATCTGATCTTTAGATTAGTTTTAAAAATATTTAAATTATTGGGACATGCACTTATGTATTTACTTCACTTCTCAGATCAGCCTTTCCATTAGCTGCCCTCTTTTGAGGGGACTGCAAGCTGCTCATGTACATCTGGATAGTGCTTTGATGGCCCCCATTTGAACTGGTGCTGGCATGGTTGCAAGGAAATTACAACTACCAAACACCTGAACTACTTTTGCTTGCTGTATTTGCAGATCTCAGAGGTAGAACATGCAACCTTGTGTGGAGCTGCAAAGAGATTTTTCAGGTTCCTCAGTGATAGGGCTTTTATATCACTTATGGCAACTACTGTCTTAAAAATAATGATGTTGCAAGGCCAGCTTTTGTGCCAAGCAATTAAGCAAGTAATTATTTTGGTTTGGTTTTAGATGTATGGCAGTTTTCATCCTCCATGTCTCAGAAATATTTGCAAACATGAGTTACTGAGCTCCAGAGCACCAGAGGAGGTAAGCAACTTTTTCTGTTGTAATGGTTAATTCCCTTGTGATTGAAGCAGCTAATGTCCACATGGGTATTGTGTTTCATCTTAGCTCCAATGTTGCTTTCTTGGCGTGTCATTCACTACCAAGTCAGCACTCAGTTGCTAGTTGTTTTTGCCAGAGCCATCAGCAAGTGCATGTACCACACGTTAGGCTTGAGATGTTTTAAAATACAGGACAGCTTTGGTAACCTTTAGCTTAACATTTCTCCTGTGAGTTAAGAGTTTCAATATTTGATTTCACCTGGGATTTGCAAAGTTTTGGTGATGGAAAAAGATAATAGCCAATTATTCAAACTCATTCTAGCAACTTCTTCGGTGCAGAAATCTTGCTAAGCAGGCCCCTGGTGCACATGTCTCAAATGGCCTGTTTTCAGGGGTTTTATATTGTTCCACTGTCAATGAGCTGATTGCATAAACAGCCCATCCTAACATCTATGCATGCATGGAACCTTCTGAAAACATTCTGCGGTCTGTATTGAGCACTTCCTGCTTTAAAAATGCTATTGAGATTCAGGAACTTGTAAAAATTCCAGCTTTATTTTTAAGCGAAGTAAGTCAATACCAGTTCTAGTAGGTAAATGATGAAAAAAAGGTGAGGTTTGTGGGTTTTGGTTTGGTTTGGGCTTCTTTTTTTTTGAGTTTTTAAAGGTTGAGATCCAAAGCTGTGTTCCTCAAATTTGGCACAAAGATAATTTGGAAACAAGGTTTTGTGTATTTTTTATTTCAGTGTTTGTCTGAGAAAAGAAATAAAAACTGGAGTAGAAAATGAAGGAGTTCTATGGAAAACATTCAGTATTCGGCACTAGAAGCTTCTTGCAGTACTAGTAGATGCCACATAACAGACTCTCCATGTCCCACAAAGTTTCCATTCTACAGTCATGTAGCTTAATTTTGCTCCATCATTAATTGGGCATAGTCTATCTCCTCCACTGTTGCTGGATTTAACCCATGGTCACACAGCCTTTTCATCTGTTTCATCATCTTTTCATCTGTTTCTAGCAACCAGCACCAGAACAAGGGGACACAGTCTCAAGCTGCAACAGGGGAAGTTTAGGCTCGAGGTGAGGAGAAAGTTCTTCACCGAGAGAGTGATTCGTCATTGGAATGGGCTGCCCAGGGAGGTGGTTGAGTTGCCGTCCCTGGAGGCGTTCAGGAGGGGACTGGATGTGGCACTTGGTGCCATGGTCTAGTCATGAGGTTTGTGGTTACAGGTTGGACTCGATGATCTTCGAGGTCTCTTCCAACCTTGGTAATACTGTGATACTGTGATACTGTGATCATTTTGCAAAAACACTAAAAATATTTGCAAATGTTTCCAACTGTTAACCTGGTTGTGTTTCCACACCTTGCCCAGGAGTTCCTTGCTTTGCAAACCAGGCAGGTTGTTTGTTGGCATTTGAGTCAGTTGAATGTTATCTACTTGCCCTTATTAAATGCTGTCTTGCTAGCTCAGTGACTCACCAATAATCACTTTGTCACTTATTCATCATTAAAAATCAACACACACATTTAGGATGTCTGTGAAGCTCTGTATCTGCTGATGCCCACAATCAGCTCAGAATCCAATAGCACACTCAATTTGGGGACTGAAGAAATGTGTTGCTTTGAGATGTTCACACCTCTAGAGCTGATAATACTCAGGTAAAGTACTAGGTTCTACAATTAAAGAAAAATTCTTTTTGCATCATTGTTTTCTTTAAAGCTCTTTGACATTCTAGTTTTTTGCTCTTCTTTCTGTTTTTAGCATGATTCACATGTGCTTTTTTTGCTCTGTGTGACACTATGTAAAATTAATCATGTACAGTGAAGTGAATTGTTTTAAACAGCATAGAACAGGGAGCACTTAGCTTATGTACTGCAAATGGTCTGGTAAAATAAAACGTCAGCTTCTGGAATGCTTACTTCAACTGTATCAAGTACAGCAGTTCAGTTTCCCTGCTCCAAACTAGAGCTGGTTCCTGTACAGATTTCTGCGTTTAAAATACGCAGCAGTTCCTCACAGTGTGGCAATTAGACATTTGGGATTTCTGTACCCACAGTCAGAGTTCAGACTGAGTCCCAGCCAGTAGAAGGCACAGGTAGTCTCATGAACCTCACCCTTCAGAAGGAGTGTGCTGCAGCTGAAGAGGAAGAATACAAGCTATAATCTTGCTGTGCAGCAAAGTGCTGGTTAAGGTTTGGCCCCAAGAGGCAAGTCTTCAAGACATTACGTCGTTCTTCACCTCCCCAGCATACTGCTGACTGACAGGTCACACCAAGATTTTATGAGATTTAATTAGTTCTTGTTTCAGCTTCAAGGAGGCAAACTACCCTCTTAGAAATCAAGAAGTGGAGTTACTGACTCCACTTACAATTGCTTGTGCAAACTTGAATACAGCAAACAGAGAAACACAGCTGTACTGTTGTGGAGGGGTTTAGCTTTTGAACAAGAAGTGTGTGTCCTGAAGAGGGTGTAACTGAGAACAGACTACATTATGATGAAAGGGCTGGCATTCTCATGATGGAGACATTAGTCCATCAGATATGTAAGAGTGGAAGGGAATAGACAGTACAGTATGTTTTAATAAAATATCTAAGTAAGGGGCCAGTCTGCTCAAAGCCATATCTACTATAACTGCAGGATCAGCAAGTGCCCAATTTAAATACAACTTGGTTTTCAGTCCTCTTTGTATGCATGAGACTAAGTCGTGGTAACTCACTCTGCTCCTTTGCTTTTCTTAGCCATTTTTCAGCTGTTTTCACAGGGTGGGTACAGATCAGTATACATGTTCAGGCCTTTTCTGAAATATTTCTTGGGGTCATTTAAAAAAGGGTAACATTTCATTGTGAGAGACTGAGGGAGCTGGGTCTCTTTAGCTTGGAGAACAGTAAGGGGCGACCTCATTAATGACAGGAACAGGCTGCCCAGAAAGGTTGTGGAGTCTCCCTCTCTGGAGATATTTAAAACCTGCCTGGATGCATTCCTGTGTGATCTACTCTAGGTGATTCTGCTCTGGCAGGGGGTTGGACTTGATCTTTCAAGGTCCCTTCCAACTCCTAACATTCTGTGATTCTGTGAGAATACAATGCAAAGATGCTTTCTGGAGGGCATGCTGCTGGAGATTCTAAGGGGCTCTTCTGTTGAATTTGTAAACAGTGACTAGAATACTCTTTGCCTAATGACAAAGCTGAGTGGTTAATTTGTAAAATTTGAGTGAATCTCTGGCTTTAATCAGTCTGGGTAACTTCATGGGATCTTTTCAAGCATTTAATAGCAATATCCATCAGAAAGATACCAGGATATTTCTGTTCCTTGCTTCCTTGCCCAAGGGTTTCTTTTTTCATGTAGTAACATGTTGTCTCTTCCAGTCTGGTAATGCACCAGACCACAATATTGAACCTCTCCTTCATTTCTAGACCAATGGCTGCTGCAGAAGCCAAGGTTGATTCCCACACTGTCTAAGTGCGCATAGGGAGTCTCAATACAACCCAGAGACATTAGGTGTCTGCAATCTGCAATCTGCCTGCAGACATCTAAGCTTTGTGCCAGAAATGCTGTTTCTGTAAAGCATGTACAGTTCTGGCACAGGTTACCTAACTGAGTGTGTGCATACATGGCACAGAGGGAACACACTGAATTCAGCAAAGAGGCTGTCCAACTTGGAGTTTCATTGTGAAACGGGAAACAACCCAATAGCCTTGGGCCACATTCCAACATCTCTTAAAGATACTTCAGGGTGAAGCCTTTTCTCACCATAACCAAAGAGATTTTTTAATCTCAAGAAGCCTTTTGGATGAGTTAATGCAGTGCATATATTCAACCGTTCCAATTTTCTTAGTGGTTGGCACTAATGTTCTGATTTTTTACCTACTTTTACTGATACTCTTAGTTTAGCAGTTTAATGTTATCATTTTGTTAATGGTAACAATAATTGTATGAATGAAATTGTAAGGAGAAGCAAAACTACATTCTGGGCTCTTCTGATTTTAGAATTCCATGCAACATTGCAGCTCTACATATCAATGTGAATGCTTTGTTTTATCACAGAGAATAAACTAGATCGTTATCTGAAATAAATAACTTTTCATCCACTTCCCTCCCATGGGATCTCAGTGATTTACAGCACTGTGATTCTTTCAGAGACAGACCAGTAATAAATACAACTACACAGAATGTACTCTTCAGTGTAGTATGTAGTAGAAGAAAGGGTAAGGTGACCTAGCAACTCTGTCATCTCTCATTTTTATGATTCCTTAGGGGGCAGGGAAAGGAAAAATAAAAAGAAAAAAAATCTTTTGAGCTGAATATGCTCACTGTAGCAAAATCACTAAGAAAGATTCCCATGGGACACTTGCATAACTGACCATTAGGAAAAAACTGGTGCAGTCAAGGGAATAGACCAGATACATTTTCTGTTCTCATTATTATCTTTGTCCCAAGTGTAGGACAGGGTTATATAATCGCAGTTAGAATCTGTCTCGCATTATAATGCCCTGATCAGCCACTGAGAATTGTGCCAAGCTGAGGAGATGGCATTCCAATTAGCTCAATCTTGGGACAAATGGAAAAATGCCTGAACAGAAACCACTGAAAGTGGGGCCCATTTACAGTGATGTTAAGGTTTCTTACAAATGTTGGAGACTGCACAAAAAACCTCAGCTAGCAGCTTCAAAACTGTTGTTGTAACAGCGTAAGATAAATGGTATACAAGCTAGTTTGGGCTATGGCATTGCCTCATGTCAGGGTTGCAAGGTATTGTAATGACTCTTTACTACTGTGTTTGCCTGTGTCAGATTGAAAATTGTTAGTACTGATGTGTCTCAAAATTAGTACAGGTTTTCTCAGGGAATAAACACCTTGAACACCGGAAATCAATGTGAAAGTTATGTTTATTTCCAATGCAAACAGAACTGCTTTTAATCATTTTTATAACTCATGACTGAGGTTCGTTCTTGGCAGTGTCAGTCTGCAAGATGCTGGAAAAATCTTAACCACATTTATATCAGTGGGAGTGGCAACATCTGGAATTGCAAGCAGTTGGACTTGATGATCTCAGAGGTCTCTTCCAACCTCAACAGTTCTATGATTCTATACACCAAATGTGCATGACTGAAAAGCCAACTGAAATCAGTGGAAGGTGTTTCTATTAAATACAGTAAGTGCTAGGATCATCACTAGAACTGTTTAGCTCTGGGAGTAACTGAGTCTCTTTCCAGAAAAGCATCTTAGTGACAGTGATTTTAATAGGTCATCTAAGAAGTCCTTTAAACTCTGCTTGAACCATTTGAAACAGTATGTGGAAATGTATGGCATGGGGCAGTGCTGCAGAAGGAACTACAACACAAAGGGCTAGAGTAGCTCCTTCAGCCACCAGACCATTCTGTTTCATTTTTCTGTTGTGTTTTTTTCTGTACGAGGTTAACAATTATTCTATATTAATATACAGATTGGTGAATTAACCAAAAGACCTGCCAACTCTCCCCTGTGTGGTCCCTAAAATGAGCCCTGAAATAACACTTTAAACGAAGCAAAATAATTTTTAAGGCATTTTTATGGAGATGCCTTTTTTTTTTTTTTTTTTTTCTGTTATGATGCCACAGAATGCCACCTCTTGAACTGCTAGATTTCAGTTACAGGTACCAACCCACCCACAACCAAGTCATTCCCATAACTGCAACTCAAAGAATGTTTTTCTCTGTTTTGATGGACAGCTACATATGAATACAGTGTGTGACTACAGGGGCAGAGCTGTTCTAGAACAGTTTAAAAAGCACTATATCTAAATTACCAAAGGCTCCTGAACAAGCAGGTTTCCTGTTGGCTTTTAAAAAGAAAATAGGCTAAAATTAGAAGCATCAGTAGGGAATGATAAATATTCATTAACCTGGAAGCTGGTGCAGTCAAACCGTATTGATTTTGGTTGTTAAGGACTACATTCTGTATCTATCCGTTTAACTGTGACATTGAGATTAGGGTGTTATTTGCCTAGGGATGCCCTGTGCTTTTTTCTCTGCTGAGGCACAGTGGGGCAATAACATTGGGCATTTCCAGAGCAGAGAGAATTCCAGTCAGAAGTAATACCAAACCAATGCAAAACTGGCATCTCAGAGTGCTTTTGTCTGTCTTCTATCCTGTTTAGCATTGAGGGAGCCTGGATATTGCTCTGTGGAATGGCAGTTTTATTCAACACAAGCAAGTGACATAGTATATGATACTTGCACCCCAGGTATGCTTCCCTGTGCTGTGCTGTTACAATAGACATACTAGCCTTTGTTTGTCCCTCTCTAGCTGCAGTGAATCCACCTTCACGTTTGGAAGAACACCGAATCACCATATTCCTCTTGTACCCAGCAAGACGTACCATGCTGAGCTGCTGCAGCAGCCGTACTGCAGGCAGGGACTGACACAGGCTGAGGAAAGATCAGCCAACAACTTTCAAGAGAATCTTGGAGACAGAAAGTTTTGTCTTTCAGGGAGTTCTTTGTGATCAAGTTTCCTTATCCAGTTACTTGTCCTACCTCTCCCAACTCAACTGCAGCTCTGTACTATAGATTATAGCCTCTGAGACTTCCAACTGAGTTCACATAAAGTGCATTTGTGCATTGTTTAAAACTTAACATGGAGCCAGGGAAGTGTTCTTAACTCTCACTAAGAATTCATGATAAATTTTAAAATGTTGCCACTGTCAAAATTGTCTTCTTTAATTAACCACATTTATTTCTATGCTTTAAATTCATTAAATACATCTACATGCCTCAATATCCTGTTCAAACTATTGTGAGTTAAAATGTAAAAGTGGAGGAGTAAAATAGGAAGGATAAACCTAGGTTTGCTTTTACATGTTGAAGTGCAGGGTTCCAGGGCTCTAAAATTCTACAAATACTTGGGTTTTCTTCTGGAAATGAACACATTTATAAACTTCAGAGATTTGTTACTAATGCTCTTGTATGTTACTGACAAACTTCTTTTTTACTTTTGCTACCCTTAAGGTCAATACCTATCATTTGTATTTCATAACATAGAGAGATCATGCTGATACAAGGTTTATTCATAGCACTAATGTTTGAGGCTTGTGTTATTGTGGTGCCATATATATCATTAGGGTATAGTACAAAGAATGTGATTTCCCTGTACAGTGTTTAGCTAAGTGTTACATGAAAGCAAAATCGTACTTACACATCAGCAAAGCCAACATAATTTACTGAGAATGACTGTGCTGATAAGTGTTCATATGGAGCAGTGAATGACGTACATATTATGAGCAGACATAGCGTGCATTGCTTTTCAGAAGTTATCGAGGTTTTTCTCTATTCTCATTTTCTATTCTACTGGTAGGCTAATAATAAAAATTGATATATGAGTTGTGTTAATAAAATGCAGTGGTGTACAAAGATGTATCAATGAATGTAAAATTCAGCTGAGAAAGATGACTAAATGGTCAGCAGCAGGTGATGGTTACGAAATGGAAGTAAAGAACACAATGAGAACCACATCCAATAGCAACTTTCTGGCACAGGGAAAAACTTGGAAATATTGTGAAACTTTCCAAGTACAGTTTAGTTTGACCTTTAATTAAATAATGATTGTTAGAAGGTAACTAAATTAACTTATCCCTGGGATGGTCACTTAAGATAGGTGGCATTGTTTGTGTGAGGTATTTGTGCTATAGTGGCTTAAGAAAAGCATGCAAAGAGTAACTGTTTCCTCTTCCTTTTGGTTAACTGCCAAGCCATAACTTTCCTGAAGTAGTTCCACTTCTTTTGTGCTGATACCCAGCAGTGCATGTGTATTTCACTTGTTTGGAAAAGTCTCATTGTGCTTTTGTTGCATCAAGTCAATTAGAGATAATAGTAAATGATTATGGGGAACATCTTGGAAGCTGGAAGATAGCACAGCCCTTGTATGTTCTGTGTGTCCATTTGTCTCTTCTCTTTTGTGTAATTACTCCATCCTTTTTATGTCACTCATTTCTAAAATCACACAGAGATGGAACCCCTCTTGCTGCCTTTGTGAGTCAGTTCCACTTACTGGTTTTCTGCTGTACACACAGAAGTTTCTCCAAATTTCCCTTAGTGAATAGGCCTTTGTATATCCAGTTCACAATGTCATGTTTTAGGACAAACCCTCTTAACTAGAAGACCACCTAGGATGTGTAAGTTTGTGTAAGTAAGACTTTGTAGCTCTGATGGAGTGTAAAATCCAGCAGTGGCCCTAAAGTTAAGTCTTCATACATCTCACCTGAAACATTTGAGATCAGAGAAACAATGGTGGAAAGAAGTAGGAAGGAGACTTTGAAAGGGAGAGGAAGAGAAGTGTTCATTTTTCTTTTTTCCTGATAGATGAGGCAGGAGAAAGCTGCTAGAAATATGTAAGACATTTTAGGCTTCAGTGAAAAGTATCTACAGTCTTAAGCCAGTCTCATGTGTATCAGGGTGCTAGTGGAGAATGAAGACTGGAGAAGAGATGGAATGGGATGTAGGAGTTGGGTGCAGGGGGTGCCTGGCCTAGCCTTTATTTTCAGTCGTTTGAGGTTTAACTGAGGGTACTGAGGGAGTGAAATTGAGGCCTACATTTGAATCCCTGTCTTGTGGCCTGATGGGAAGGAGATTTAAGTGAATTGGTGGATGACTAAACACATTTGGTGTGCTGGACTTAGTAGTTGTGCTAGTGGTTTAAAGAGTGACCATTTGAGTCAGAACAGTAGAGAGAAAATGACTCTCAGGGTGACATAACCTGTTCAGCAGAGCTTTCATCCAGGTTATTCCCACACCACTGAAAACTTTACCAACCACTGTCCAGATCATGAGGGACCCAATGAAGGCCTCAGGTCGTGGGAAAAAAATGAAGTGGTGCTTTCTGTTGATTGCTGCTGGGTTGTGAGAGTTTCTGTTAACTTTGAAGTGCTGAGCAGCACTAGGCCAGAAGGAGGGCCCATGACAGTGGCCTACAGCCCAGCTCTCCTGCAAGGACTGCTCCACAGTGTCAGGGGAAGAATATGCTAAGTAGGAAGACACTTTTTGAATTATCAAATCTGGATGTTTTAATTTCTCTGAGTCTCTTGTAGGAAATTGACTCAGTTCCAGTCAACAAACACCAAATTCCTTCCATAAAATAAAAATAAGAAGAGAACTTTCTCCTGAAATAGTGCTATGAAGCATCTGCTTTCAGTTAGACACAAAATTCTGCTTGGAAACATCCTGCTGGAGATGAACATCAAACTCACTCATTTAATAAAGCCATGCCCAAAACAATCTGAAGAGATTTTAGTTGATAATTGGCTTAACAGGATTTCTCCTGCAGAATATCTGAGACCCTTTAGGGACTGCTGATTTGCTTCATTGTATCAAGTGTTGAGTCCTTCGCAGCTGGAACCCAGTGGTGCTGGCATATGCAGACGTGTCTCTGAATCCATGGCTGAGGATGTGTGATGCTGATTGATACCTGCATACTGATGAGGCTCAGATGGGCAATCTCTGGGCAGCAAAGGTAATCAACATTCAGTGGGCTACACAGTGCTCTCGGACTTGTGCAGCCCAACTTTCCATATTCTGCATATGTAAACGATTATATGAACAAAGATTTAAAACTAACATGTTACAGAGACTTACAGCACCATGTATGACAATGAGCCTTTAGCAGAATAAAGGAATACATCTAACTTTCAGTGTTCTTCTGACTGAGAAAACCAGAGCTTTTTAGATGCAACCAATCAAATTTTGTGTTGGGAGTCCAGATTTTGATAATCTTTATTTTTTTCGGTGAATTTGCAAATGATACAGTTATCTTGTGACAAGACTTTCCCAACAGTATAACATGCATGGGGTTCATTCTGCCCTTTTCCAGAGAGTTGCATTTTGCAGTATGAATCAAAGATGCATGCTCTGTGCAAAGTTACCTGCTTTCACTCAGCATGTCATCCCTCTCCTGACACCAGGCATTCTGCTTTGGTTTCCATTAGGATTCAAAGTATTGCCTGCTTCGAATTTCTCCTTGTTCCAACTGCTTTCAGGAAGCAAAACCAAAACATCTCTTGACCAAGTGTATTTTTTTTAACTGGATGAAATGAGCTGGCACACTTGAATCCAAAACAAACCTTTATTTCAAATATGCTTAGACAAATTGGATGACCGGTGTACTATAATCTGTAAGGCCATTTAGTCAGGACAGAAATATTTGGGGGTTATTTTGTATATTTTTCTAAAGTTTGTGTGTGTGTGTCTTAGGAAATCCTGACACTCAAAGTAGCACACTAGAAAAGCATGGAGAAACACCTCTTAGCTAGTGTTCAGCAGCAGCATAACCAGACAGGTACTGCTCTATGCATTTTTTTTCCTCACTTCATTTTCATGCGAATCAGTTCATGGTATTAAGACATTAAATTGAAAGATCTTGGCAATTTTTAAACAGGAGAGTCTTTCAAACACTGACAGGAAGCCTTGACTTTCTATGCAGAAAATACCTTGAGATATCCAGGATTTAGATATTTGCTGATAAAATAAATTTACTGAATGTATTTACATATACTGAATACTGAAGAAAATATTTCTTTCAATTTCTACTAGAGTTTTTTAAAGGGAGAAAAATAATGAGAAAGCCTCTCCTGATTCTCCTCCTCAGAATATGAAAGAAGGAAAGTAAACATTCAATTAAAGGGATTCACTTATGTCACACAATCTTCTTTACTAAATATCATCCCTTACATTTTGTGCAATTAGCCAGTTCAGTTTCCTCAAATAAATAGAATGTTAAGAACAACACACTCATTAGAGACAGTATTTCCTGGTGAAGAGGGTTTGGGTTGTTGGTTTTTTTCAGCAGAAGTATGTTTTTTAGTATCACTGATAGCATTTAACATTTTCAAATGCAGCTGAGATTTTATCTAGTGGGTTATGTACAGTGAAGGAATGCTGGATAAATATTTATGAACTGGAGCTGTGCTGCTCTGCAGAAATGAAGATGTGTCCATTTGCTGATGGGACAGGAGATGGTTTGTGTTGGCAAGAAAGTATCCAGGACTGCGGTGAGTACAGTGCTGCTGGAGTCATGTAACAGGGAGCATTTCAACTTTATATCTCTCTTTGTTGTGCAGTGTAATATCCTACCTCATTAAAAGTAGCAGGGATAAAAATGTTTGTTTTGTTGTATATCAGCATTGGCTTATCTAGCAAATCAGTTGCTGATTTGACACATTCTTTCGAGCTTGATTGTGTAGCACATTCATTTTTCATGTAACAGTCCCTTGCTGAAATGGCTTCAGATGACACATTGGCAAGCTACGGAAAATATAAGGTTTGGTGCCATTTTCTCAGCAAGCCTCACTCTCAGTAGCAGAACACTTGCACACATAGTTCTTCCAGACACATCTTCTGTAAAACTGAGTGTTGTATTTATAGAACTGCTCTTAAGCTAGAAAATTACAATCATCTACTTTTCAAATGTGTGTGGGTAGCAGGCTGCAGAATCCAAACAGAAGCTTCATTTCTGTAGAGAGAAAATCAATGACATGTTGAAAATGTAGAGCAAGTCTATCCCAAGAGATTCAGATTCTGACAAACAAGCACCCTAAGCTTATGAACTTATCAAGTCTCACTTCAAATTATTTTGAAAGACAATTTCAAATTTTACCATTTAATTCCCAAAGGATAACAGCATTTTCAGCCATTCTCAAAGATACCAGCAAGGGCTTGAAGTACTGACTGCAGTAGTTGTGTTGCTAGCAGAGGTAAAGCAATGAGAAAATAAGACAGCCATTTGGCCCTATGTTTTCTGAAACAGACTGGAGGTGGGGGGGGAAGAAAAAAAAAAAAAAAAAAAAAAAGATCCTGACAACCTGGATAGAGAACTTTTCCAGGAAAAAAGAATTAAATTGAACAGCATCCTAAAGAGAGGTAGAGAAGTCTCAATCTGTGCAGCAGAATCATGCTCAAGAGATACCAATGCCTCTCTGTGCCTTCCCACTAACTGCAGAGAACTCAGACACATGCCCTGTAACAGCTAACATGAAGCGAGGCAAGTTCTGTCTTTAATACCAGGACTGGGTATTTCTTTATTAGATTAGGTTCCTAAGCTCTTGCATTAACTTCAGTAATATTTGACGTGTGAATATAAGGCATTATGATCCCTTTCTCTAAGATTTGGAAAGATACTTGATCGTCCTTTAATTTGAAGCACTCTAATTCATGAAGCTGGTAGTGTTAAGTGAAGTTTTCCCACACTTGGTCACCTTCAGGGTTTTTGAGGCTCTGCTGCTAGGATGTTGGGAAAAGTATTTGTAACAGCAGGTATTTTTTTATAGTGTTCCTGATTTGTTCTGCATCAGAAATAAGAACCTTTGTCGAGCAGATTTATTGTCTAGGCTTTCACCTACTGCAACAACTCCAGCTCTTCACTAACATTCAGAGTGTAAAACCACTCTCAAGAGACTGGAAAGGTTGCCAAGAGCATTGATAGAACTACCACTGTTGAAATTGTCATCATGAGGGTTTGTATTTGTAGTCAATGTCAACTCATCAGTTTTAATACCAGAAAAATAACTTTCTTGTGCCCTTAACTTATATTTGTGAAAGAGGAGTTTCATATAACACCTGTTAACACTGAAATAGAGACATAGGTTTTATGTGTGCATCAGTGATAAAGTCTTAACAGAAACATTCAGAAGTATTGCAACTCCATTTTTGCATTCAAATCTGAATTTTAATCTACCAAAGTTGATCTACACAACAGATGTTTTTTAATGGCAGCAGCTTAGGGTCAAGTTCTGCTGCTTTTCATTAAGACTCATTAGCAAGTTGTCCCACCGGGGAAAGAAAAGTCGTAACATGATTTTTAGAAGTATTCTCTTCACCTGGACACTCTTGACTCTGTTTCTTGCACCAACTGGAATAAACAGCTCATGAGTGTGGTGTTTTTTTCCCAGCAGCATAGCTTCAGCATTCAGCAAGCCTCTTTGCAGAGACTCCCTGCCTTCAATGATTAGCTCCAGGACAAAATGTGGCAAAATCTGTAAAAGCAT
This sequence comes from Picus viridis, assembly GCA_033816785.1. NCBI lineage: Eukaryota > Metazoa > Chordata > Aves > Piciformes > Picidae > Picus > Picus viridis. Next base: position 5,231,892 of record CM066581.1, read on the forward strand.
GTTAGGGCACTCAGTTCACACAGATCCCCGAGTCTGGTGAATGCTACTTAGTACACGAGCTTTTCCCACTTAGCGCAGCCCTTTGTGAGCCTGTTCACAGGAGAGGGCAAGTAATTTTCCCAGGACTTTTTTTCCCTGCAGGCTTAGGAAATTGAACCACCTCAGTGATGGATCTGACAAATTCCTAAACTGCTGCTAGTGGAAGGTGGTTGGCTTTAAAGAGCAAGATGGGATCATACAATGTAGTGCCAAGGAGCAAAGGAAAGGAAGGCAGGATAGCAGAAGAGGGAAGGTAAAGAACATAACTTGTGGGGTTTGTGTCTCAGTGAATTAATTCCTCCAAGTCAGAGTGGGATTCAATGCAATAAAATTACTTAATAAATAAATAAATAAATTTAAAAAAAAAAAAAAAAGCATTTTGAATAAATTACCCTTATGGAATCGCTGACCTAAACAAATTGAAGTCAGGATTTCAGCTAGTGTATGAAAACTGTTTTGCGCTTTTAAGATCAGAAGACAATGTGAGTTTCCATGTATTTAAATGCTAGCTATGTTTACTACAGCCTCAACAGTGTTCCCTTGCATCTCATAAACGCAAAGCAGCAAGCTTCAGGTGATAGAAAAAAACCATAGCTGTGTAATAGTCATATATCTCCCAGCATCCTAGGCAGGAGAGTTCTTTTTCAACAGCCTTTTCAGAATCTTTTGATTATGGAGCCGTGTGTGTAGCTGTTGACAAAAGCCGTTCTTGAGCAAAGGGCCATGACTTTTTCAAAGAATAAAAGAGGCTCCACTTCCTGTCACAGTATATGCCCTTGAGTTTTTTTACACTCTTAGAAGTATGAATTCATGAAGATAAATCCTCAGCCAGTGCAAATGTACATGGCTCCAGTGAGCTCAGACAAAGCTGACTTTTGATATTTTATCCTTGGGTAAAATTATATGTTGTGGCTGGGACAGCCGCGTTGCTCACTTCCACTGAAAGGGGCACTTCTGCTCTCAGGGCTCAGGCCTGCATCCTTCCTCATGCCTGCTCCGGTGGCTGCTGCACTCTGCTGAGCCACTTCAGCTGCCTAGACCTGAAAGAAACCCCACCTACTCGGCTGAAGAGTATAACTCTACTCAGGGCTGGAATTGTTTCCTCCATAACTGCCTTCATAGTGTTAGTGTGAAGGAGCTCACTCAGCTGAGGGAAAGGAAACAGATTGTATTGATCTAGAAAAATCCCAAACCTTGCTGTTGCTTGCTGCACAAAGAAAATCCAGTGCACAGCCAGAGATAGGGACCAGCTATAGAAAGGACTAATGTCAGGCAATAGCAGTCTGCTTTAGTTGTATAAGAGTAGCTCAGAATCACTTTAAAGATGCAGCTGCTTTGATATTATATTAAACATCTGGGAATTTATTTTCCTACAAGATTTCTGGAGGTGTTGAGTTCTGGGAAGAAATAATCTAAATTTAATATGTAAGTATTCTTGCACCATTTCATTAATATCAAAGCTCTATATGCCTTTAACATGAAGACTTCTGATAAGAAGATCTAAACTTAAAAAAGTTCTCTTAGTGTCTTTGTCATCTTTAGTAAGGATTAAAGAATATTCATTTTATTTATGAATGATAGAGCTGAATAATAAGAGCTAATGATACAGTCAACAGAAAGCAATTTAATTCCTGCTATACTCTACCACAAAGTTTGAAATTCATGGAGCTTCTGTCAGTTTGATTCAAGATTATTTCATTCTCTAAATAAAGCTTCTTACATACAAGAAATGGGTGAGAACTTGGACCTGTGAAGTATTTCATAATGATTCCTGAATTCATTGTTGTTATTACATTAATCAGGTTAGAATTTAAAAACCAAAACCAACACCCCCCAAAAAAAACCCCACACCCCACCAAAAAATCAAAATAAAACAACAAAACAAAACCAACCAAACAAACAAAAAGGCAGTACAAAACAAAATCACAAAATCCCCAATGGAAGTTATGAGAATTTGACCCCAAGTAGAACTTAGTATTCTCTAAAATGATAGGACGTAAGTATTTAATGGAACTACATTGTCCAGTTAGTTACTGGACAATGGGCACCATATACTGCTTGTTCTCTTTTCTAGGGGCTGAGAAAGAAAGCACACTGAAAGTGTAACAGGTTAGTAATACACATATTTGCTTAATCCAATTCTTCAAAACAGTACTTCGATTCTCTGATAACCCTGTCACAAATCTAGGAACTACAGATGATGAAGCAGCATAATCAATATAATTCTTTTGGATAACTGGTGCATCCTTGAGAGGGATGGGGTTTTTATTTCACCTACTGATAATCAGAATTGCAAAAAATCAATATTTACTTGGTGCAGAAAGAATTTAGGTTTTGCAGCAAAGTAGAGCAGGCTATATTTCTTCCTGTAAAGGAGGTATCAGGAGGGCCAGTGTAGTCTCTTTTGAACCACTAAGGCTCTTTCTAGCTGCTGTAACCATTATGCTAGTGTGGAAAGTGAATTTAATAATGCCTTGACTTGAAAATATCTCTGTCTACAAAAGGATCCTGTCCTTTGTGCTGTGTGCACCTACTCCTGTGATTTGACATAGTCACATTTTAAGTGCATTGATTTACATTTGGCATTAATTTGCCACTGACAATGAGAAAACCTCAGTTCATCCCAGTTTGGTCCTCGTTCCTTGATGGAAATGCTGCTACTGTTCAAACCATCACAAAATGCATCACCTGCTGTAGAATCTAAAAAAATCAGAGAAATGAGGCTCTCACAGTTCAGTACTCTCTGCCATGTGTGTGAGAAAGCTGATTCAGAAAGGCTTTAGCTTTAAGGTGTTAGCTGGTAGAATGAGCCTTCAGGCCTCAGAGTGAGAGTCTGATCTAATGATTGAGTGGTCTGACTTTTGAGATGATTTCTCTGTCATAACGAAAACTTCTTCAGTGTCTGCTTAAGCCCTTTATTGGTAGAGCTGGGCCTGAATGTTACATTTCAGGCTGTCTGCTTCCCTGAAGGACTCAAAGGCAGAGGTGGTTGGGCTGTAAACTCAGGCCGCTTCCTGCTCTTGGCAGTTAACTCAGATCCCAGACTTGCCTGCTGTCGGAGAATCTTCTGCTGCCCATTGACATGAAAGAACTCAGCCAGAACTCACTCAAAGTAGTAATAAATCAGACTGATCACCAAGAGTTCCCTCTGTCAGCAGATATCCAGAGTGCTTTTCCAGCATCATCATGTTTCAGGTCCCAGCAACCATGCAAGCACCAGTTGCTTCAAACTGTTTCCAATCTTGAGCTCAAGGTTTTAGATTTTATTGCATCCCTTAGCAGCATCATACTCAGAAACCTTCTCAGAAAAATCTAACCCTTGTCGTTTCCTGCCAACTCACTGGACTAGCAAGGCTCAGAGGGAAGATGGCTGAGATTCTTACACTGTTAATTATGCAAATTAGGATCTACAAAACCTTCTTTGGACTCCACTCATTCGTAAAAGGACCAAGTCACTTCATTTATTGTAAGTGTTAAAAAGCCACTGTGGGGCTTTCAGCATCACTTTCATGGCCTGTTGGCTGGTCTCAGCAAGATGAACAGAATGATAATGGAAAAGCCTTGTAATCACACTGCCACTGACCAGCCTCATCCCTGGGGAGCAGCTATTGCAGTCTTTCTAGAAAGGCAAGTAAAACCCTGTGCTGGTATGGCTAACTGGACTTAGTAAGCTAAGAGGAAGTTGGTTCTGCTGTGCCAAAGATTTTCATTCTTTGGTCTCAGGAATGCTAGAGAGCTGTACTAACTGTGGTAAAACCATACGGCTCCTGGTGTTAATGGCATGTGGTTCAGGAAATTGGTATCAAGAGTGATACGGTTGTCTCCTGATTGTGCACAGCTATGCACCTCCACTGGAAAAAGGGCAGGAAGGCAGCGCTGAAACAAGCTTAAGAGTCTGATGATTGCTGTGAGGAGCACTTGTTGAATTTTTCATCTCTCCACTCGCTTTGGAGATTATTACTTGCACAAACAACTGCAGCATCCCAGCCTGGCTCCTAGTTCATAAAAATCCATCTTTGAGAACTGCATTTTCTACTGGGAGCTCTCAACAGACCAGAGCACGGCAATGAGCTCCAAGAAAAATCATGCTGACTCGGCACCTGCATTGTTTTTTGTGTTAATTGAGTGAAATAACTACTTTTAAGTAGAGAAATCAGGTATTAATGAGCTGCATCAAAAACATCAGGTTAGGACTAGACAAATAGAGTGCAATGCCCTTGCTTATCCTTTTTATTGTTTTAAGAATTTGTATCATTTTCTGTTAGATTGGAAATATATGTAGAGTTTAATGGTGTAGGCAGTCTTGATTTCATGAGAGTATAAGCCACTGTTTTTATTACATTTAATGACTTCATAAATTAACTGATTAAATTGTTCAGTAGATTTAGGTTTGGTATATAAGCAGCCAATCCTAATCTGAAATTTAATTGAATCTATATCAGTTGTCCTTCATAACTTTCACCTAAGAACTTAATGTTATTTGGTACCTTTTTTTTTTCAAGTAAAATGAGCATAACTAAGACATTCCTAATTAGATGAAGTGTATTTTTTGTGTTGTTTTGCTTTAATTCCTCACAGAATTGTCTTTATTATCTGTTAAGAGGCTTGGTCCCAAACCATTAATGTGGCACTTGGTGCCATGGTTTAGTCATGGGGTCTGTGGTGACAGGTTGGACTTGATGATCTTTGAGGTCTCTTCCAACCTTGGTGATTCTGTGATTAGCATTTATCTGCAGCTGGCAGAACTTTCAGTCAGATGTACCTGTCTCAGCTTAAGGGTCACATCCTGGGCAGAGCTCAAAACTCTGCTTTCCCTGGGTCAATCCTGTCCTTATCTGTCAAAGGAGTCCTGGTCATGGGACTCACTGGATGGTTGGTCATTGTAAGGGTCTCCCTTGAATGAGCTTCTCACGCAGTGAGGAGGATGAAGATGTACCTCAGCACTAGAACTCCCCAGTGTTCTAAGACTCCAGTGGAACTAAGCTTCATGGCTTGCCTACTTCAGAACAAACTAGAAGCTTGCATGTAAAAGCCTGGAATTCTAGAGGCTTTATTACAAGATTGTGCTTCAGGGGAGACTGGGTGGTTTGAAACAGATGTAGTAGTACCATTTGGCAAGTGGACTTAATAGTTTCAGGGAATGCCACTCTGTCTGCATTTGAATGAGTAAAGTAAGTTTCTGTCCTAGCTGTGAGTTCTAATTTGAACAGATTTTTTTCAAGTGGCTTGTGGCCAGCTTATCTTTTTAATGCTCTTACAAATGCTAATGCCTACATGCTAGAGAAGGGACTAAAGAAGACAGACTTAGATGACAGAACTCCTAACTTTTTCTCTTTTTGTTAAGTTGAAAGTTGCTTATTGGGATGGCATTTAAATGTTTTTTACATAGGGATTTTTGTTGTTGTTGTTTAAAGAAAACATTAAAATTATATTGGGGTAAAAAAATGCTAGCATAAAATCTTGTATATAGAATGAGAAGTAAAGAAAAGCACATCCATCTCCCCTTGGATTATATGAAACATTATGATTTTAATTAACTTTTTACTTAACTACTTCCAGTTGGAACGTGCTGTAGAAATACAAACATTTATTGCTAGTTGTTTTGGTACATGAGTACCAAGGGGTATTTCCTACATTCGCAGCTAATTACTTCAAAAGGTATATCTAATTAAAAGAAACAACCCTGCGGTTTGTCAGTAGAGATTCTTTTCACTGCCAGGAGTTAATGAAGGGCTCCAACTTCAGCAAAGTGCTGCAGTGCTGAAAGAGTCACTGCAAGTGTGTAACTTAGCAGTAGAGCTGTAATTCTCCTGAGGGAGAGATGCAGAAATTTAAATAGGTCTTCTCCAAAGTTCTGATAATGAAAGAGTGAACAGACTTCCCACAAAGTGCTGGCAGGGTTCTTGCCAAGCAACTGAGAGAGCTCCTTCATTAAAAAACCCAAAAAACATACATTGCCAAGTGGGTGAGTTAGGAGCATTATATCACCACAAAATTTCTCCAAGTTAAGCAAGAAATAGTTGAATATTAATTCTGTATTTACTGAACCGATTTCTTTCTTTTCTTTACCTCTGTAACTTGCAAAGTTTCGCTCACTAAATTGAGATGTATGAAACGGCTGGAAATGGTGTGCACTGGAGCACATACCATGTTTTTACAGAAGAGGCTTTTGCTCCTACTGAACACAACAGGGAATGTGCACGTTTAGGCCAGAAATATTATTCTAGGATGTAAGGTTTGTGATATTTTCATTTCACTTATATATTTTTAGTCACTGGTTGGTCATCTAAATAACATATAGCATTCTCCTTGCTTATTCCATAGCAGTAATATAAGCTACAAGAAAATATGTATAAAGTGTGTAGCTGCTATTCTTTATTGGAAGTGGATGAAGAGCACAAAAGGGAAGCCATAGGTCAAGGCACACTATTTAATAGCTGAAAGGGGATGCAAAGAACCACGTGTATTTAAAGATAAATTTCTTCCAGTAGAAGAAAATAAAAAAGGAAGGGAATTAGTGAAGGATACTCAACCTCATCTTCAATAGAAAATTAGAGCAAATATAAGGATTCCTTTTAGGATGTTTGTAGCAATACATCATCAGGAGAGAGCTTGAATGGGGAGAAAGGAACTATTAAAAGCTAAATTCATGGCTCAATTTCTATGATTATGCTAAAGCAAATGAAATTGTCAGATGTAATTACCTTTAAAGTTTGAACATAAGAATGATTTTGCATGAAAAGAACATTGTAATGTCTTTTCTTTATGTATAATTAACACAATTAGAAAATGTAGGCAAGCAGAGGTACATGGAGTTTGAGAAGTGGAGATAGCAAAGAAAAGTACAAAATGAGATAATGGGACTCATGGAAAAAAAAACATGCTCATTCAGAGGAACTGGTTTGTGTATTGTGAAGACCAGAGAATTTCTCCCATGGCTTTAAGGAGAGGTGCATATCTGTTACACCATTTCAGGAAAGTATAAGTCATAATTTCTAAAGGCTTTCTGTCCTTTGAAATACTGATGAAAAGTTTTTGAGGGTGAATTCTCAAATGGTGATACTGACCTTAGAATAAGTTTCAAGGAGTCGTTTTGCCTCTACCGCACTTCTTTTCTTATAACATGGTTATGGTGTCAGAAATTTCTCTCTTCACACAGAGGATTATCATTACAGAGTTGTTGAAATCTCAGTTATTCCTGGAGTTTTGTTTTAATAATGGCAGCCAAAACTCTGAGTAAAGGAATAAAGGATAAATAGGTAATTGAATATAAATTCCTTGTCTCAAGGTAGATTTTTCTGAAAGAACTGTACACATTACTGTGAACTTTAGCTTTTCTGCTGCCCCTCAAAAATCCCATTTACTGCTAAAGCTGCCTAATTGGACTAGCATGAGAACAGCTGGTTATCCAGGCCAGCCACTTTTTCATATTTAAATCTCTTTTTTCTTTGTGTTCTATTTTTCCTTGCTTTTTCATATATTATTTTATATAGATTACAGTAATTATAGAGAAATATTGAACCAGATCTCCTACAGGTTGGAGATATGAGGTCTTGAAAACATCTACTTCTGTTGTGTTTCTCAGCAGGATCCATTTCATTATTATGAAATTACCACAGGAAACCAGAGATTTTTACCTGTGACTCCAGACAATAACATCTGACGAAGGCTCTGATAAAAGAACAGTAGAGAGCCAAGTCTGTTAAAGCAAAATCTGCAGCTGTGAAAAACAAAAGTTATGGCACAGTAAATAGGATAATATCTCTGAGCTTTCAATATCTTCAGCTAGAAGAATAACTTTGCTCTATGACAAATGTAGGACAAAATGAAGAATCAGATTAAAACCAAGAACATCAGAGTGCCAAAGGGAGATAATTCATTTTTGGATTGCTTGATTCGAAAGATGCTTCATATCAGAAACTTTATGCAATGAAAAATCACAGTTTTCAAAGCAGACAAAATAGGAAGGAGGCACAGGTGCTGTTTAGTTGAGATAGGAAAGATATGGAAGGGGCATTGAGACTGATGGAAAGCAAAGCAAACTTTTATCCAAGAAGAGGGTTTTTTCCTTAATAGGATTTATGCTCTAAGTCGAATGTGGAGGGATCACTTTGATTTCTCTATTAAAAATAAAAATACAGACAGACATGCAGTGGTAGAATTAAATGAGTGATATTGAGGTGAATTTGCAGTCTTCTTGCACGTGCATTCTCACTGAATGTAAGCTCAAATGGAAGTGAACCAAGCTATGCTTGCATCCAGATTCTTGCTTTTAGCAAAGTCGCCTCATGTTTCTGGAGAGGAAAAAAGCTGCTGTGTTAAATTCCAAGCATGTTTTTTAAATATTATTTTCAACAGAAGAGAAATATGTGGAAATACCACTGTGTGCAAGCCATCATCTTAATGCTCTTGAGCTACTGGAGACCTTGAATCAGGCTGGTAGAGCTTGTCTTCCCCTTTTTTGATACAAAGCATGGTACAGCATTCTTAAGGACAAGGCCAAAAGGAAGTAAACTTCTATAGGCACAGAATTTATAAACCTGGTTATGACATTTTTGTCAAAGCTTCTTTAAAGAAGACCTGGGGTCCCCAATTGGTTGTCATCCTTCACATCTTAAAGATTTTTCATCAAAAATCTTAGAATTTGAAGAGATCAGCATTTCAGTAGTGTAAGAGTTCTGATGGTCAGAGTGATGGAATTTCATTCTTCTGTCTCATACATGTGACCTGATTCTTAACCTGCCTTTTAGACTTCATCTGGTAAAGCAGAATGAACTCTCCCAATTTCTGTTTGTAGGCACTTTGCAGTTTGTTGAAAGTCTCTGTCAGTTTTTTATCCATCTCTGCTCCTACATGTTGACATATATCTGTTAAGGTTTTGATGTATGTTTTGGTCTAACTATGTATTTGTTAAAAGGTGACCTTTTGATTGGAATGTTTGGCTCACTTCAGTGCTAATAAGCTGAAGGATGAGGTGTCTAATGAATCCTGCGTATAGAAATAATGATAGACGACTTGGAATTCTACAGACACAGCATGGCCAAGCATGATGAGGAGTCCCTGGAACTGAACCAGTCTTACAGTGGGAAGCTTTATTGATTACACAGAGACAGGGCACATTTTAATCATTTTTACAGCACTGTACTGCCTAAGGTGCTAAAATCCATTAAAGGAGGATTATAAACTTTGTTTTAAACTGGATCTTAAATTGTTTCTTGATGTACAGTCAACAGCAACTCTGCGAGATCAGTCACAGTTACTAGCATATTAAAATCAACGTGTTTAATTTTAATTGCTCACGCAGCTGACCCTCTGTGAGGCAGCCACTCATAAAGCTAAATTGCTTTTCTCCCAGACAGGAGTTTCATTTCACTTCCTGGTAGATTTTCACCTTGTACTCTAACCAGCATTTTGCTTTCTTTTCTCCCTCTTTCCTCCTGGCCCACGATTATCATTTATCTTCAGGTAATTTTCCTCTCTTTTTTTTGCCTTCTATCCTCATTAGCAGAAGTTTCAGCCTTGCCAAGGAGCCAACTTTAATAAAGTAGGTGGATCATTTGGATTATTAGTTGATGTAAAGTTACAGACCTGGAGCTCTTTTCAGGAGTCTCCAATAACCTGTACTACATGAGGGAATATGCTCATGGACTCCTAATGAGATCATAAACCCTGCTGTCTGCATTGAGGGGTGTATTGTGAACAGGTGCATTTATTTTAAACTTGGATTATATTCTTTGTTTAGTTGCATGCATTTTAGTGTGCTCTATTTTTCTTAAGGGAATTCTATAAAGCTGTTTAGCAATTTCATTCGTGCTTTTGTATCTTCTCTCCTCCTGCGTTTTGGTGGTGAAAGATCCCTGTTCAGTTTGCATCGATTTATTTCCTTCCACCAGTATCTGAAGTTAATCATAGACTATAGTATTAGAAAAGGAGTAACACTCCTGAGTCTCAATCTCACACATCATATATTAAATATTACTGTTGCTTTCATCTTCTTTTGGTAGAATGGATTTATGAATCCTTACTTGCTGCCTAGCATGAGCACAATGAGTCACTGCTCTGTTCTGAAGAGCACTGGGTGCTTCCACATTTCCAATTGATTTTTCAGGATCTTCTGTGTCCCTCAAGAGGCAGTTAAAGCTTTTATTCCTGGTCAATACTCCTAGGCTGATAGTAAATATAGGGAAATAAGGTTATATCTGTCTTCAAATACAAAGAGGGTTTGCAAAATCCAGCAAGAGTTTAAAGGAGAGCATACCACTGGCAAAGATTGTTCTGTAGAGTTCATGAGCACTTCCTCATTGATCTTAAATATTTGTTATTATGTTTATGGAATAAATAAACAGCTCTCTCAGTGTGACTTATCTGGAAGGGAAAAATTTTAAACTAGAGGTCTGTTGAGGTGAATTTACCCCCAAATTAAGCACAAATTATCTTTTTTTGTTTTAATGGCCTGATAAGTTACTAATTTTATTTAGGTACAGAACTGATGGATAAGAAAATAAATACACAAGAAAATAACTGGTTTCCTCTGACTGGGCCAAATTCAGGAAAAGCTGTTTTGCTGGTTTTTGTGCCCCTGTACTCTGCACTGGTTATGCCACACCTTGAGTACTGTGTCCAGTTCTGGGCTCCTCCATTTAAAAAGGACATTGAGAGACTTGGAACATGTCCGGAGAATGGCTAAAAGGCTGGTGAGAGGCCTTGAGCACAAGCCCTGTGAGGAGAGGCTGAGGGAGCTGGGGTTGTTTAGCCTGGAGAAGAGGAGGCTCAGGGGAGACCTCATTGCTGTCTACAACTACCTGAAGGGTGGTTGTAGCCAGGAAGGGGTTGGTCTCTTGTCTCTAGCAACCAGCACCAGAACAAGAGGACACAGTCTCAAGCTGCACCAGGGGAAGTTTAGGCTCGAGGTGAGGAGGAAGTTCTTCACTGAGTGAGTCATTCATCATTGGAATGGGCTGCCCAGGGAGGTGGTGGAGTCACCATCCCTGGAGTTGTTCAAGAGGGGATTGGACGTGGCACTTGGTGCCATGGTCTAGTCATGAGGTCTGTGGTGACAGGTTGGACTCGATGATCTTTGAGGTCTTTTCCAACCTTGGTAATACTGTGATACTGTGATACTGTGGAAGGGGATGAGATTTGCTTCTATGTGCACATAATATCTAGGAAAGTAGTTATCATGAATAATGGACCATCTGAATCAGAAGAGCCCCATGGCTCACATACATCAACCAACTACTGTGGTGATGGACATTGTATAAAAATCTCACTAAAATAGAACTCTAGGATATTCTCCCTAGGTTTTATTATAAGTCACAGGCAAACACGCCGAGACGTGAAAATACTCTAGGCAACGTTAAATGTAACTTAACTTTGACTTGCAGGAATTCATCTTCAGAATGGAAAAATTGTTTGTCTTTATGTCCAATTAATTCTTGACTTTGATTTGAAGCTGCCAGCAAGCTTGCCAATCCAGTTTTGATGAGTTTTATTTATGTGATATAAATCCTTGTCGTCTGAGAATCAGTCTCACATATATTGGAAGGTGATTTTTTCTATTCACTAGCAACCTGGATCAAAATGTACACAAGAGAACTGAAAATGAAGGAATCTGTCTCTCCTGAGCCACAGAACCAGGCACTCTCTTAAATATCTTCAGACCCATCATGTCCCATACAGACAGCAGATAAACCAATGACATACTGATCACTAACAAAAAACAGAATAGATATATCATCACCTTCTTGCTTAAAACCTCTGGTAGAAAATAAGTTTCTTGAATTCTTCAGCCTTACATTATAGGAGGGAAGAAAATTCATTTTCTGTACTTGCAAGATCTCTCCATTTATTCTCAAAATGAGAAACAGTAATGACTGTAATGTTTTTGATCAAACACTTAAGACGTATTGTGGAGTGTTGGAGAGTTATTGCAAGTTTCCTTTGCAAATTCTACTTGTATTCATTCCAATATTTGGAATAGACCTGTGGAGTTTTGCTGTATTTAATTTTAATGTTACTCTCCAATAAAGATTTCCTACTCATAATCTTACCACAGAGGAAGAGGACAATGCTGTCATTCCTGCCCTCAAGATAAGAACATCAGCCCTAGCTAGATTATTTTGCTCTAGTCCAAAACTCACTCTGAGAACCCAACTGTCCAATGACTTAGTCAAGTGATGATAATCAAGGTTCTTATGAGCTGGAATCTCCTGATTCAGTTGGTTCTTTGGCACATTGTTGGTCTTCTATGGCAGACTCAGGGATTGACAAAGTGGCTGAGAAAGCTTTTACATGTCCAACAGGAGTGAAGAGTGACTCAAGCAGTTACCTTTCCTTAGAGATACTATTAGTAAAAAATAAATAAAATATTTTGTGGCCTTCACTCATCAAAATGGCTGTGACATTCTTGCAGTATGTTTACTCTCTCCAAGCTGAAAATAGAGTTGTGTTCATTCTGCCTCTGTGTATACCCTGATGTGATCTTCCAGTGTTCACCAGGAGAATCCTAAGTGTTAACACTGGGGCATAAATCATGAAAAAATTCCATTGAAGTCCATAGAAATCAGTATTGTTAGGAATGCATGTTGGTCTTGTTTCAGGATATATTTGAGTCAAAAACCTATTTCATATTTTGCTTACTGATAAAAGAGCCTCCATTAGCAGCCTGTCTGTCTATTTGATGGCTTCTAAATACTATTTTACCAAAAACGCTGGCAAGTTAAAAGTACACATCCAGAAAGTGCTAACTGCAGAAAAAATATTTACTTTATACTGTTTCTTGAACTTAATTTGTGTTTCTGTATTGCCTTGTTAACTAATGTGCTCAAGAGAAAGTGAATGTGGAAGAGGAGTATAATTCACTGTATGGCAGACTTACAATTTCTGTACATAATTTGAACTGTCATAGGCTTCTGAAGAATGAAGAGGCAGTGATGGCCTCTGAACTGTTATCACAGAGCTGAGTATCATGCTCCTCAAGGCAAAGAGCAAACCAAGTTTGGAGGGATTTTTTTGTCAAATCCTGAAAAGTCTCAGCAGAATTAGTTTGCTGAAAATATAGGGAGATGCAGGAGCAAATCCTAATAAGAACTGGTAAATTAAGGAGTGTGGGGAGCCTTCATTACTGGAGTTCATTAAAGATGGGTTTGACAGTCATTTTTAGTGCCATCGCTGATCATGTTCTGGGGCAGAGAGGTGGCTTACACGGCCTCTTAATGTCCCTTCCGTTATTCTTTTGTCATCAGCTTCTGCAGTGAGAGCTCTTTTAGAAAGGGTCTGATTCCAAATACAGCTTTTGTTGGGGACTTTTTGTGGGTGAAATGGCAGCACAAAAAATGTCCAGAGAAGAATGGTGGTTAGCTAATTCAGAGCATTTTTTTAAGCTATTCAATACCCTTCTCAATTTGTTCCTGTAGGAGTTTTACAAAGATAAGATTTTTAAATATTTCTATGAATTCTCTGTTAGAATATTTCTAGCTTAACTATATATGCACATTATTTGAGTGCTATTAAAGTTCCTAAGACTGTCCTTATTTCCTCAGGTTACCTTGAAAAAATTAGTTTTCTGTCTCTGCATTGATCTCTCACAGGTTTCCAAAAGGACTGGACAGTCTTTCCCTCAGGTAGGTTTTCACGGCCATATTATGCGTTGGCATAATCCCAGTGAAGCTCATAAAGTCATACAGCTGGAGAATTTGTGGTTAAACAGAGAGTACCAAGTATGTAAGATTGTTTACTGAGATGCTCCCAAGTAGTTGATACTAGGCTGATAAGATTTGTTTTACACAGCTCCTTGGGTAGTTAGTGAAGAGCCGAAACAGATGATTACCAAAAATAATTGATTTTCAAACTACAGTTCTTTCCCAATTAAATTTATCCTGAGGCACTCAAAAGCTGTAATTTAAAGTTGTAATAGAAATCTAAGAAGGTCCTCACTTGCAGTGAGTTTTTAACTGAAGCAGCCATTCTGAGTCATGCAAGCAGTCTAAATTGTAAATTATTTAACTTGACACTCTTTGCAAAATTAGATTAAAACTGATTTCCAGCCAAGAAATTTGAGGCCATTTTTCATACCAGAGAAATAATGGATAAAAATCCCCACTCTGCTGTAACCAGCTGAAAGCTTACCATTGGCTTTGATGGCAACAAATCTTACCCAGGGCCCTTAAATTTTACTAGAGAACAACAGAGACAGTGGCAGCCTTGGTAATGTGAAATACCTTACTTTGAATATATACTGTGGGCTACTAGTAGGTCCAGAGTGTTTTGTCCAAACCTGCTTTGTCTGGAGAGATGAAGCCAGTATGTCTGATGAAGAATTTTAAGGATTATCTCTTAAAACAAAGCTGTTACGCAGCAGTAATATCCATAACACACATGCTGGGACATAAGTGGCACATGGAACCCAGGCTCTTACCCTTCTGCTTTTGATCCATGCAGGATTATTTGAGTCCAGGTTTAAGACTCCCACTCATTAATTGGCTCAGCAGCCTGCTATTTTGCCAACCTTGCCTCTGGTTTGGTGCAAAATCTTAAAAGAAATAATATTTGTTTGTGACAGAAAGAAATTCTTGTCCCAGAAGTTTCCCACCCAAACCCTTTCTTGTGGGCTTTATGAATAACTCCAGTGTCATTATATCTACTGAGTGCTTTGCCTTTGCCAGGAAATATTGATCTGTAGCATGATCTGTCCAAGGGCAATAGCATCATTAATTGCCAAGTGATCTGCAAAACAATTAGAGACCTCCTGGTTGTTGTACAAATAAATGAATGGAGCCATCTACCTAATCAGATACAGTTGGATCTGTCTATGGACCCAATTGTGTTATTCAGAAATGTCTTCAACATCTGCCACTTGCCCGCTTCTCACAATAATATATGCCATGCCCTGCTCTGCAGGGCCCTGCTCAAAAGCCTTTGAAGAGAATTGCCTTGAGGGTAAGGATGTGCAGAGATTGTAAGGAAATTGTTATCCCACATCTGCATTCTCAGATTTGGGTTTTGTTTTTGTTTTTTTAGAGTCAAGCAGGATTAGGATTAAGATAAAGATTATAAGCATGCAAGAAGATGTAAATCACATTTGCATTAAGATCATGACTACAGGAGAAACAGATTAGAAATTAATTCAGAGCCTGAACGCAGTGAATTTAGCACTCAAGGAAATGAATGGGATTGATGATTTCCTAGGCTGTGTTGTTCAGCACCTAGTGCAGTGGGAGCCTGGCCTTAAATTGGGTCCCTGAGGACCAAATGGTAAATGGTAGGAGTGAGACTGCATATATCAGTGTCATATTTCTATGCAAAGGAAACCAATTAGGAAGGAAATACACAATGAGTATCAGTCCACTTACAGTTAGATGGTAAATGTTGCACAAGTATCCCCTGTGTAAAATGTTTCTATTGAGCTGTGGGCGATGACTGGACAGAGTGACGCTGGTGTGATGTATTCCTATGTTCATGCTTATGTTTCCCTAACGATTCCTATTGTGTTTCTAGTCTTTGAAGGATTTAGTCTACTCTTTAGGGGAGGGTGAGTAAACTGTATTTTCTTCAAGACAAGCTGTATTTTTCGTAGTCTTACAGTGTTTAAAAGGTAAACATATGCACTGTGTGGAACACAGTATGTGTTAGTATCACTGTATGTGATACTAAGTGCTAACATTTGAGTTTCTTCATGTCCTTTGTGTTTTAAAGCTCTTTTTCTTGTATCTGGAAAAAGATTTGTTAGTGAAATTCCTGTGGCAGTCATTCCAGCTTGAAATTGGAGTTGCTTTTGGTTTACATGATGTACAGATTTTAAAGCATTTTCCTCTAACTGTAATGGTTTAGTACAAAATTAATGAGAAATATACCCAGTGAGTAACTCCCAATATTCTTACTGCTGTGTGTTGCCTAATTTTAGTCAGTAGAGTTCTACGGAAAAGATGTTGTTTCTTTTAGTATAGGCCTTGCTTCATGCAGTACAAGGGCCAGAAGATGAACACAAGCAAGAAAGATCATTCTTGAGAACAGAAGTGTGTAGGTTGGTGCTTTATCTGTGATTTAGCAGCTGCTTCTTTTAAGGAGTGGTTAATCTTTCTAAATTAGCAGCAGATCCACTGACCATCCTTCCTATCCCTCAGAGGGAAAAGGGATGAGGGAGTCCCTGCAGTGAGTGATTGAGTGTCTGGGTAGGGCACTGTGAAAGGGCCAAGAGGATTTATATGCTAGATATAAGGGCTGAAAGGGGGAAAGTGATGCTTTTAAAACAACCAGAAAAGCCACCTGCTTTTTGTTGCTTCAAGAAGCAGTTACTAAAAGAATTGAACTTTTCTATAAAAGCAGCTGTGTGATGCCTGTTCTTATTTTGTCTTTCAAGCATCAGTATTCCACCCATGGGTACAAGCAATGCTATTTTTACAGAATGATCCCTCTTTCAGCAGAATGGTTTTGTGATGCTTTCATTGACATCATATTGGGGTTAGGTGGTGCAACAGAATAATAAACTGGCTCTCCACTTCTGCAGACAAGAGTTCAGATGCACTGTGAATGACATGTAAAAATGAGTCTGGCAGTCCTGTCCCTACCACTCTTCTATACCCCAGTAAGGGGAAGAAGAATGTGAAAAATACTTTATTCTTGGCAAGGTCTCAATTTAATTTTCATCTGTCTATTCTGCTGCCCTCCATTCAAATGAAACCAAACACAAATCATAATGCAGGTCACAGGAAAGGTAACAGAGAGTCTGAAGCAATAGCCAAAACAGCACTGATCGCATTTTCTCACAGTGCTGCATAGGGCCAGTGTTTATAGCAGGGCAGGTTTGCTCTGTATTCATACATGATTTTAGTTTCCACAGCTACTAGGATGCTTAAGATTGGAGAAGATTCCTACAACTCAGCTTTGCTTTTCCTAGCACTGCTTCTGTGTTACTGGCAGTTGGATATTGGAGCTGCAACAAGCAGCAGTGGCATTGTGCTGATTTATACATAACACGAGAATGTGTAAGAACGGAAAAATTAGGCCTATAAATATTTCATACAATGAAAATGATTTCCTCTTTTCCTGAAGAAAATGCTTTGATTTTTTTTCAGAAAAATCTCCACTTACAGTGGAGGTGGGCCTTTTAGGACTGGGTAAGGATTGTCTGTAGGTCAGGCTCTGTATCCAGTCTGTACCTCATGCAGTGTAGTGTAAATAATCTCTCTCCCTTCTCTCTAGCAAGAGTCCCATCTGCATCTGTCCCAACAGTCCAGAACAATGCAGAAATGCAGGAGAGTTTCTGAAATGTTTTGCATTGTAGCTTAAAACATCAACCTTACATGAAAAACAGAAAACTGCAGGCTTTCAGTCAAAACTAACCTTTTTCCCACGCAAGAGCCTGTATGCTCTTCTTAGGGCACATTCTTCCCAGCAAACAACTTGTAAGTTATACCCTGTGAGGTTTTCCTCCGGACTTTGCCATGACTTCCCTGCAGTTGAATGGAGCTGGGTTCTGCCACCATTTTTTATGCTCAGGAGGTTTTTCCCATTTAAGTTATCCTATGGTAGTCAGCTCGGCTGTCTGTAAGTTACTGAGGTACTTATTCAGAAGCCAGGAAATTACAACTCAGTGGTGTATTGTGCACCCTTACTCCTAAACCAAGCATTAAGAGGAGCCTCTGAAGCTGTCTGTGGCTGTTTAGGGTTGTGTGGAGCAGCATTTAGTAAACAAAATGAGTTGCACTCTGTGTGTTACTAACCAAGAAAGCTGAAAGAAAAACTTGATTAAAAGCAGATTAATTAGCTAGTTCAAATATTTTGCATCAGTGCATAGATATGGCTGGAAGAAGAAAACAGGAGTTCCACCTTCGAACAAGTTTTAAATGTACCTGTGGGACTCAAAAGAGAAATCAGAAAATGCATGCAGTTGTAATTTTTTCCCCCAGGTTGGCTCCTTTTAATTCAGCTGCGTGTTGTGCTGCTTAGGGTAGAACCTGCCTTGTTTGACACAGAAAAAACTCTTTCCTTTACATCCCTATACTCTGTTTGCCAGCTCAATGCTCCAAAGAAACCCTTTGAACAGTGTCATCCTCCTCTTCATTTCTGTTTGGTAAACTGAATTAATAGCAGCTAAAAGTAGGTTTTTCTCAAAGGAAACCTTGTTAACTCTTTCATTGCCATTACTTTAAATACCTAATCAGCCAACACAAAAGTTGCAACTATTTTTTTCAGTACCTGATTCCCAGCTGTTCTATGTCTACCAGCTGCCAAATCAACAAGCATTCTTCATGAGGATGTCTGTAATTCAGTCATACATTACCAGTAAAATATCAGTACATTAGCTTTGAAAACTGCTGGTAATTTAGAGGGAATACTAAAATCAAATCACGGTGAGGTGACTGTTACAATGATTACTCATTTCTGTGTTAAATGCTGCAGCACCCTTCTGCAAACTGCTGAAGATTTTCAGGTTTCTCTTACTAGAGGAGAGCACATGTCCAAGATAAAATGGTCATTCTGGTTCTGAAGGTTACTGCAGGGTCTTTGCTGGGCCCTTTTGCCTTCCAGGGCACTTTGGCCAGGCCAGTCCTGGAGTCGTATAGCACCTTGCAAAAGCACTCACTTATTTTGGGAAAAATGATCACCGAATACTGCTGTCCCCGTGCTTGTTACTGCTGCTCAGTGGCCAGCAAAAGTGAGGTGCCAGCCTGTGCATTTTTTTAACAGAGAACTTGCAGATTATAAAAAGCAACCAAACCAGCCAAAACCCACTGCTTGTTTTTAATCTGCGATGTTCCTGTTTGTTCATGTGTTTTGTATTCAAGTTGCATGGCAATGTATTATTTGCTGCAGAAGGGGTTCCAGTATGGACAAAGGAATTAAAGGAAATGCAGGCTTTTGAATTTTAAGAAAGAAAGAAAACTCTGCCAGTACAATTTCTTTCTAACACTCCCAAATGTTTGCATCTCTTTTACACAGATACTTGTTTTTAAAAAGAATTAAAATAGAGATACTATTTAAAAAGTTATCAAAGCTTTAACATTTATGACTTCCAAACACTATCTCATAAATTCCAGGCTTCTAGGCCAGTCTTGCAGTGCAGCACTTGGATGCCATAGTATAAATTGAATTTAAAGGTTAGATTTAATGTAAAAAATATAATATTTTTAATTAAAACTCTCTTGAAAGATCAATTTCTGTAATGTCAGCTACAATATTTATGCATCTATCCTGGTTGCAAGAAAAGACAACTGCCCTAATAACAAAAAAAGTCTCTCAATTGGCAGGTTTAGCTATTCCATTTCTGTACTTACTTACACAGGAAAAAAAATTGCTGGCTGAGAGTGCTTATAAAAATCTCTTATCTGAGGTAGATTTGTTGTAACTTTTGTAGTCTTCAGAACAAAATGTCTGTACTGTACAAAAGGTTTGCTTGAATCAAGTATCTAAAAGACAAAAGGCTACAAGATGATTATTTATTCCCCCCATACTCACTTTATCTGAGAAGCCTACTATGAGTTTGAGAATTGAATACCTGATTTTAGATTTCTTTAACTCCTCAGACCTGTTGTGTGAAAAAAAAATTATCTAAAATCTCAAAGTGTTTAGCCATTGCAAGTACACATTGGAATTTCTGTCTTGTAAGTGTAATCTGCTAATATCAATACTGAAAGAAAAGATGGGCTATTCTAGCATCCATTCTGATAGCAACAGCAAACATTAGGCAAAAAAATCTACTGCTTCCAAGGCTCAGTGTAGCTGCTGTTGCTGCAGAGGGCTGAACCATGAGAACTTCAGGCTTTGGAAGAAAATGTAAATTCTTCTGCCCTTTGCTTAGAGGAAATCCACAGTTGTTCCAGTGGGATTGTTCTACACTTGTTCTTCGTGTGACAAATTATTAGGCACTGTGGAAAGGCAGATTTACTTTTAGAAATGTGAGAGCTCTGCCCAGATCCAACTTCAGAATAATCTCACCTTAGAAAGAGAAAACACTTTCTGGAAGGTCTGTATCACAAAATATCCCTCTCATATTTATAGCCAGCATTTCCAGAAATAAGACATTCAGCTGCATCCTCACAGGCAGGTAAGAAAAGCCTATTTCTGTTTACAAGATTCTGGTAATGAACCATGAAGGATAGTGCTCTGAAGCCATCTGTCAAGCAGCATCTCTTTTTTGGTAATTGAAAGTGATTAAATACATTGTAGAAAAGAAAGGTTGAATCGTGTGCTGTAATTCCTACCTTGTGCAGACCTGGGAGGTAGCAGTTTCCTGAGGATAAGGAGAGATAGATGTGTTCCATATATGTCCAGCAAGTGCAAATGGAGCCCCTGCCCTGTGATACTAATTGAATGGATTACCAAATACACATCTGTGCTAACAAAAGACTTAAAGGTTAATTCTTTACAGCAGTTGCTGTCTTCTCCAAATAGATGTTTGCTCTCTGGTACTTGCAAGGCTTAAACACACATATTTTGTAAAAGTGAATTTCACCCAGATCAAGTTCCCTGTGGGAAAAAGTTTTTTTCCCTCTTTCCTGATAGTATCCCTCTGTGAATGATAACTCTATTCAGTGCAAGCTTAGCATATCCAGACTTTAATACATCATTTCCCGCTGCCATATAATGTATTTTCATTTTCACTGTGTGGGCTACAGCTTCTCCCACTCCTTGAAGACCTCTGGAGATTATAATTGTGACAGGGAGAAATATGTCTGGGAGATGCAGTTCTATCAGCCATCCCTGGAAAAAGAGGATGATTTAACTGCCAGTAAAGATGTCAGACGAGTCCAATGAAATGCAGGATCGTTAGCAAGAGAACTGGGTATCATATCTACCCATTCAGGGACTGGTAGCCTTGAGTCACCTCCCTGTGTGAGGTTACACAACAGAGGGAAGAGAAATATTTCCAAATTTTTCTGTCTCAGTCTAAATGATCATCCAAGGAAAACAATATAATCCACATTTTTAGGAGACTTTCTTCTGCCCTAGCCAGAGTAACAGGGAGTAAGAAAACAGTAAAGTGAAGAAAATTCTATGAAGGTTTTGGGTTGTGTTGTTTTCCAGACAAAGACTGATGGTGCAACTTTTGGTTCCCAGTATAGTCTGTCCTGTACCTGCCTCTCTTGCACTAATTTATGTGACCCTGCCAGTGTATACCACTAAACGCTGGGGTTTCAGAGAGGAGAACCTAAGTGTGCTTTTTCCCAGGCTTGCAAACACTGTGACAAACTTAACAAGTTACAGGAAGGAAACTCATTACAATTTCTGTTTTATTCCTGAAAGGCTTTACAGTGTAGAGCTTTCCTTTGTTTTCCTCATGAAAGAAGATTTTATGAGGAAGAATCTCAATGGTCTCTGGTGTTTGGGAAAGGAGAAGTTGGCTGATGTAGGTCAGTGCTATTATTCATCCCATCATTACTAAAATTCAGGAGCTTCTTGAAGTCAGGCTTGAGCATATATGTTTAAAAAAGGAAAAGAAATGTGTATTAAGGATGGCTTCCATTTCTGCTTCTACCTACATAATTTCTTTCCACATTGTTATGACACAGGGATTCTGACAATTTGTGACCTTTCACCCACTGTCTAACTTTTGAGCTCATAACTGGGACAAACCTGCTGGAAACTATTTAGTCTATGTCCTTAAAAAGTGGATGGTACTTTTCTACATAAGAGTAGGATGAAAAATAAACATTCATGAAAGGTTGTGGCTCTCCTAAGCACTATGAAAGATCAGTGCCATCAAAGCATATGATTTCCTAAGTCAGTTTGTTAATTTTGTGATTAAATTAAACCTGAAGGATGTGTCAAGTTTTTCCTTTGTAACTACATTTATAAAGCCACTCTGCCACCACACTCTGTTTTCTAGAAGCACATTACCAAAGAAGACCAATTTAAACCAATGAAAACATCTTTGTTTCTTCCATCTTTATGCAGAAAAAACCAGCTGAACTGTTTAAAACTAACTTTCAAAATTATATCTGAGACAACTTCCATGCCAAGCTTCAGCCAAAAATACTTTTGCAGCCAAATTATCAAACCCTCTGAAAGATCATCCATAATGGAACTGCTGAGGCAATGTTTATTATAGGGATATGAATAGCTACAATGAAGGCTTCAGCTGATGTTCTGGCAAGCCTACTGCTAAAAATTATCCTGAATTTATCTGGCATTCAGAAAATGCTTGAAGTGGCCAAAATGTTTACACCATCATTATCATTTGGACAATACCTCTTTTATCCCAAAGGAAGTCGGTGATGAACAAATTCAGGCAGCGTTTGAGATGTGTGTATTTAGCATCTGTTACACGTTCTCTTGGCGGCATTGTTTGATCTGAACAAGCAGTTGTGTTGAATCAGACATTATTGCCTATTGTCTCTTTTTAAAGTATATTAGTGAAGTGCATTGTGGTTTTCCTGCTGATTTGATTTTGGTTTATAATCAGGAAATTCCTGGGTCTGAGCGAGAGTGTTAAATTCAGAGCAGCATATTTTGGAGTTCCACATCTTTCTCTTTATTCTATCATATCACCCACAGTTTTGAAATACCATTCCCTCTCTTATTTGTAAGAAAGTCCTAGAAAGCTTCGTTAATCATGGACTAATTGCCAACATGGTAATTTCCTGACTGGGTAATTTTGGACACCCAGAGCAGATCCAGGTATATATATCTGAAAATGGGAATTAATGGTTGGATTTTGGTGTCACAGCTTGGTGGTGGTATGTCCAGTTGCTTCTTGTAGTAGCCTCATCTCTGTTCTCCGTGGTTTTCTCCTTGTATATTTTCAAACAATAAAAGAGTGCCACTTGCTCTGCCTCTGATGGTTTGGCTGCTTGTGAGATTGCACTGTTTAATCAAGTTTGGGTGCTAAATTGATTTTATTAAACTCTTGTTCAGGGAGCCATCAAGTGAATTAAATCTGTCCTGTATTGACTTCCCTTAAGTCGAGAAGGACTTGGCTTACACTAAATCAATATAAATCAAATTTACAATTATTTAAATGGGTGTTTGCACACAGAAGTGTTTGCACCAGTATAATGAAATAAATCTTAAAACACAGTTTAGACAAGTTCAATATGATGTAGCTCAGGCTGCTGGCTGCATTTTCTAAGGATTTCAGTGCTAATGGCAGTAGAACCAAAAGGTAAAGACTAAAAAATTTCCACATGAACCTTCTTTGAAGATGCATCTTTTTTAAGAAGCAAATTTCCCTCATAGAATTTTCATACAGCAAATGCTAGAATGTCTGTTGGGAAGTTTCTGCACCATTTCAGAAATGCCAAAAGAAAAACCAAAAAAAAGATGCATAGCATTATTTAGAAAGAATGTTGCCATGAAATAAATGTTTTTGTGAAGTGTCAATGCCAACCGCAAATGCTGGTTTGTGTCACATCACTGAACAGTAGCATCCTATAGAATTTGTGAATTCTTAGTTTCTCTCTTTTTGCTTTCAAAAATCTGGAGAAGGAAACTGAGAATGTACCCAAAAATTACCACTTTCATTGGAAGGCTCTAAATTGGTTATGATTTGAGGAGCTTTGCTACCAACTAAACCTGATGATACACCGGTTTTAACAAAGCCTCTGTCTCAGTGCAACTAGGGCACTATCCCAGGAGGAGAGAGCCTCTTGTTGGTTATTTTCTGCTTGTCTTCAGATTCAAAACAGAAAGGTTTTTTTAATACCAAATCATTCTGAATGAGATGGAAAGGTACATGAAGTTCATCTTGCGCAGGCTCTGTGCTGAAGGAGAAAGGACCTACTATCAGTTAAGCTTGCAATGAGCTGTAACCCCTTCATGAAATAACAACCTTATGTTTCAACTGGGCGGGGGGGTGGGGGAAGGCAGAGGGGGGAAAGTTGTTTTCATGAAAGCTTTTGAAAAGCATGACTCTAGAAATGAGGAATAAAAGGATGTTTGGAAAAGAGGGAAGTTGCCATGAAATGCAATTCCTCTTTGTTGTTGTAATCTGCTCCCCAAGTCCTATTCAGCTCTGGAGTTTTCTTCAATTGTTCATATTGCATTTATTTAACACCAGTTGCTTGATGTACCAGGTTACTGCTGCCGTTTTCAGCCCTAACACCGTATCATCTCCTTCTCTTCCCAAGCAGTTGGATGTCTTTGCTTGGAAGTTTATGACTATAGATGAGAAAACTAGAAATTACTAGCTGAGTTGTGTAATTCTAATCTTTTTTTCAGGGGCATGCATTGCTTCAAGAAGGACTCTCTTGAATTAAACAACAATTTTAAAAAATGGCTCTTAATGATGGTACTTGGCACAGTTACAGCTCATTGCAAGCTTAACTGATAGTAGGTCCTTTCTCAGTGTGAGATTTAATTTTCTTTTTGGTAGCTAGCTGTGCTTGGTGTCAGTACATATAAACCATCTTGTCAGCAATTGGGTGCATACTGAGATGGGTAAGTCCCTCATGGGAAGGAAGAAGAAAACCACTTCTTAGCATCCTATCAGCTATGGGGCTCTCTGCAGCACTGTCATTGTGTCAAGGCTGAGCTCATATGTTATGGATACTATGCTACAGGATAGCTAATAAACAAAAAGCAGAGGGGCACTGGGAGAGTGGGAGAGGCAATGCTAAGCACTGTCATAGTAATAAACCCCCCAAATTATGTGGGATTAGTCAAAACATAGTCAAAACCCAGCCCATAAAATAGCTGAAAGCAAACCAGAACCTGCCTGCTTTCCGTATATATGAGTGTGTAAATAGAAAGATCAAATACAGTACTGTGATTTCTGTGAAATCTAATGGAGAACAGAGAAGTTATATGAGATAACTGTAGGTCACAGCTGAAGCCACTTAAGAATCTTTTTGCTATAAAAATATATAATGGTACGTGTAGTGTTTCATAGGGTAAGCCTGTTATAAGCTTGGACTAAAACAAGCCAAAGGAAAAAAAAAATGCAGCAACCAGAAGAAAACAAAAGGAATGTGTTGAAGATATTAACTAGAGCAAATACTCAGTGTGTAATCCTTGGGTGCTCAGCATCTCTCAGGAATGTGTACTTTGAAACTACTTGAAAAGTCCAGAATTACATACACATCTTTTCCAAGGGATGATAATTTGATAGGTCAATAATTATCTTCATTAGTCCAAGCCTTTCACACTTGCCAGATGGAATAAAAGGTCAATGTGAGGTCCATGAATATTCCTTACAGAAGCTATATTCACAGGAAAGCTGTGAATTTTTTGGGTTTTATCAGCTAGCCTCAACTGCTCCTAAAATTCTGTATTTGGAAGCAGCCTGGAACCCTAAAGGATGTCACTGTATTAGAAGAGTTCTCCTCTAAAGTGAAATTTCTGTCTCCCAGTAAAAGGTATCCTTAGAGACTGGAAGCTTTGGTACGTTGCAAAGCAAACAGTCCTATTTCTAAACCAGGATTTCTGTCACTTTCAAAAGGAGTATTGTGTGCTCTAGATACTCTGTACACAGAGCAGATAAGTTCAGTACTTACATGGAAGAGTTAAGTTCATTAAGAAGTCATAAAGATCTCTTTTCACAGTTGATGCAAGTTAATTTGGAATTTTTTGGGAAGGTTTCAATGGTTGGTCCTTCACCAGCCTCCTAGTTAGTGTTTGTTAAGACTAGTGTGTGTATATCAACTGGCTGGAAATTTCTTCCTTTTTAATAGTGGAGGGTGCAGCTATTTACATGATTCAGCCTGTCAGTCAGCTGAACTGACAAAGATAACAAGATCTGACAATGTCTGGGTCAACTCTAATCTTCCATCAGTTTTGTAGCTAATATATATTGACAGCAAGCACACTTGGAGACAGTGGTAATTGGAAGTCTTGTGAATATTTAACAACATTGTTTAATTTGAGGTGTGTTTCCTGTGTTGGTATTCTGGATGGCTTTTCATAGCAGAGGGGAGAAAAAAATCCTGCTTAAGCTCCTAAACTGAACTGAAAAGACGGCACTAGCAAGAATAAGTTGGAGTGCTGTATCTTGTGTCTTAAAACTCCAGAGTAATCAACCCGAGGATGCCTGCTGAACACTGAATCCACATACCTCATACTTTTCAAAGTGCAGCACTTTCTGCCACACTTCAGACTACTAATATGAAATGCTCCGAATGCAGAAGTGTTTTCCCTCGGGGGGGGGGAAGTTTTAATACTTTCATTCTGGTAGATTCATTTTGGTTCAATCTCCTTGAATGAAATCTTTTGCATTTGAGAGGAATCCTTTACCAGAATCCATGTCACATGACTTGGTGTAATTGCCTTGCTAAAGCAGCAGTACTTCTTTCTGCAACAGTTTTTCTACTTGAAAAACTTTTTTAAATTATTGGAATGCAATTGGGTTTTCAAAAAGCTTAGCAAAAACACATTGCAAGGGTGAAATATTCCCCTAATATACCTTCTATCATGAGTCACAGCAGTGGAATTACCCAGGTGTAACTGAGGGCAAAATTGAGCCCCCAGAGAGCAGGTGGACTTAAGCCGAACTTTAGACATGACAGATGCATTCAGCCAGCAATAGCTGTAGCTCATTGTATCATTTGAAATGCAGTTTAGTCACCTAAGTATTTAATTTAAATTATTCTAGTGCTTGTGATAGAAAGAAGCAGGGAGGATGGCCTCAAATATTAACAGTTCCATTATTCTGTAAGCTGCCAGTCATTAGCTAACATCTCCCTTGTTAATAATAATGCCTGCATGATTCTCTTCTGAATAATGGATTGAAGATTTTCACCACCAGCAGGCAGGCCAGTGGGCAATTGTCACTTAAAAAGCAGGCTGGTAAAATTATATGTAGGGAGCAATAAAAAATGGCTTAAACAGAGCTTGAGCTGCTTTATCAGGAAAAGGATGTTGACAGACAGTAGCAGAACCTGTCCTCCATTACATGCCTGGAGCTTTGAGATCATAGACTTCATAAAAATAACATTTAACATTTGATGCACCTAAGCAGTTGTGCAATGACAAAGAAACAAGAAGGTAATGCTACTTTTCATTTTCTTTTCTACCAGTGGCCTTTCACTGAAAGAAATATTGCTAACGTGAGCTGAGAGAAGGTATCAGGAGCCTTGCAGGAAGAGCTTCCCAAGAGAAGTTGATGCAGTGAGGCAAAGCATGATTGGTATGTAAGTGAAATGTGAATTTATTTACAGGCACACGCGCTCACAATGTAGTTACAGAGCCAACCTCTTCTGTCAAGAATTCCACACCAAAGCCATTGCCTGCCTGCCAGGGGAGAACTGTCTCAAAAATTGATTGTAATTAGAAAGCTAAGTACAGAGCCAGTTGTACTGATTCCCTTACAAGTGCCCTTTACCCTGAACCTGGTAAACAAAACCTTGTGTGTTCATCCTGAAAGGGTGGAATCCTGCTAGGATAATAGTGCTTCAGACTTTATTGGAAGAAGGAGGTTTGTGGGAAATGTGCTGCTTTTCAATGGAGTAAGGCAGGCTGGAGAATAAGAATAGGTTAAAGCTTTATTGTATCTAAGCAGAAGAAGACCTGATTGTGCTGTTTAATATTTTATGTTGGATGTGGCTGAGATGTCAACTTGCTTTTGTTTTGCATAATCATTCGTAGAAATGCTAACGTGTCAACCACTCTTTGAGGGACTCAGTAGCTGTGTTTCGATGAATTTTGTGCCTTGCTGAAGTAAAATGTATAACCTGAGGCAAGAAAGTTGTTTGTTTGTTTTGGAGTCTGTTTGTCATTTTGAATTCTGCATAAGTTCAATCTGTCAGGATCTGCTATAGGAGGTGGTGAAAACCTGGTGGTGGGAATGCGTAGTTTATAATGATAACAAATACTTCCTGGAATTGCTACTGTAGGGTCCGGAGAAAAATCTGGGGCTGTTCTGAAAGACTTTTCTAGTAATAAAGATCATCGTCAGTGCTCTGTAAGCCCAGTAAAAAGGAAAAGTCTCTGTGTAGTATGAGGAAAGCTTAAGTTACTGAGACTGGCTGGCATTCATTCCAAAATAAGTGAAGGTTGATCTTTGGACACAAGCTGTGAGCTGTGTAAAATTGCTTCTGCTAAATATATGCTAATTGGCATATGAATGAGAGTTTGTTAATCTTCTGCTTAAATAACTGCATAGAGAAAAGCTGGGAAGGAGTCCTCATTTCTCCCTTAAGAAAAAAGACTATCATAATAATTTATATTAGCAAATAAAATGCAAATATATATTTGTAGATACAGGAAACAATTAACAAGCTTTATTTGGCAACAATATACCAAGATAACGTGTTTCTGCTTTCCTCAAGCCTTTCTGAGGATTAAAATTGACAGCAAATCAGGCAAATTACAGAAGTAAAGATGTTGGCTGTAGATCTGGTTTCTGAAGGTTTCTGGTTTTACCTTTTTCTTTTTCCTTTTCCCCTTTTGTTTTCTTTTTGTTGTCTCTCCTTCTGGAACAAGTGCTTTCCTGTGTGCTGCATCATTAGTGGATTCCACACCTCAGCATTTCTCCATTCCCAGAATTTCTCATCCATTGCCTTGTTGTGAGGTTAATTAGCTTGTCAGCCTTACTGGCAAGTCAGTGGAACACTCAAGGGTTAAACCCCAGTCTTCTGACTTACAGCCTTGTTTCTTATAATGTCTACAATCCTGTTAAGAGCCTGGTTTCCATTTTGTTAAATTAATGCCAAAATAAGAACAGTGTTTTGAGACAGTGACCAGAACATTCAATAGGAAAGGATGTTACAGTTATGGTTCATTTAACACCTAGTGTCTATATCTTGTCCTAGCTGGATCTTTCAGATTCTGCCTTACTCATAAAATACAAAAACTGCATTGTATCAAATATTGTGTAGGAATTGAAACCAGATTATAAGCACATAATATCTGTGAGGGTATCTATCGGTGGTACTTCATACCGAGGACAAATCTCTGAGTCTTTAGGCTGCTCAGCCCTGTAAGCAGGTCATGTATTTTATCTTTAGAATGGGACGTGATTTAGCTTCTCACTATACTGCAGCATCTGTAACCAGCAGAAGTTCAAAGCAGGTGTATGTGCATGTGTGCATATTTTTAAGTGTGCATATTTTTATGTGTGCAGACATCAACTGCAATGAGCAGAGCCTTTGATTTGCATAGGAAACTGCCTGATGAATTCCTCTGGGACTGAGCTGGGTTAATTCCTTTCCCTTTGGGGCACTACTTTGCATTGCTCATTGATGGCCAGAAAACTTGTTATCCTCAAGACAAATTCTGGTTTCTTCCTACAAAGGTAAGAGCAATTGTATAACATTCTCTCTGTAAGAATAGAAGAAAAGGCCTTACGGGAAGAAATTCAGCAGTTTGTTGGTCTTAAAACCTATGCTTTTTGTAAACTGGCATGCCTTCCGCCATGAGGTTCAATACCCTTTTCTTAATCGCTTCTCTTTCATAGTGGAAAGAAATTGCAACACGTTGAAAAAAACTTGTTAGCAATAGGCTTCCAGGAAAGCCTAGGAAAGCTTCTAGAAAATGTAGATATTGGTTTAGAATACGGGGCGGGGGTTGTATACAGAAAGTTGTGAATGTTCTACACACATGTATGTGCTTGCTATATTTAATTGTTCTTGTGGACTAAGCAGTAGTAGGTGGTATCAAAGGGATAAGACAGGTAAAGCAAATTCTAGAACATTTCATTAAGAATCAGTCACCTGAGAACCGTAATTCAGTAATCGAAGGACATTTTCTTCACAGTAAATGCAACCTAGCTACCATAATGAAGAAATCAGTAGTACCTTACACTACTTATGCATTTTTTAGCACACCTAGGGCAAAGTCCATTAATTATGTCACAAAATTACCTTTGTGTAACTTCAAAGACAGCATATGTTATAAAAAGATGTTTAATATATGAACATAATGCTCTGTGTCGTATTAATACTCTGCTCATTAAACTAAACCAAAACAAAATTATACTTCTTGGACTACATATCAATGTATTTACATCCAATACTAGGTTTTTACAATTGTAAGCATCAAAGCCACTCATCCCCTCATGACAAAGAAACTCTTTTTTTCCACTATTAAATAGACAAAACTGAAGAATGGCTCATTAACTGCAAAGCACTGGTCATTAAGTAATTGAGGTAGCCCTTCCTGCCAGCATCATGCAAGCATTGGTAATATTAAAACCCCCTCACCTTGACCTTCGCTGCTGCCAAGAGTAGAAACATTGCCAAGTACAACACTGAGCTTCTGACAGTGAAATCTCTTTGCTTGTCTTTATTTAAAATCTGTATGTAAAGAATAGCACAGGGCTTTCATTTTCACTCAGACTCACATTCTCTGCTTATGCCACCCTTATGCCATTATCTGTCTGGTAGAGAAACATAAGCCCTGGAGAATAAAATTCATTCAGTACTCTATATTTCTTGTTGGAGTTTCCCTGCAGGGCAGGTGAAGTGCTAAGGCTCTCATCACACTAGGGACCATCACTGAGATCCTGAACCCTCCTCTGCATTCCCAGGACATGAAAAACAGAGCATCACCTCTCAGGCATGACAGGATGCACATGTAGTCCATCCTAACATACTGCTTCTTTTTCTTGTGCAGGCTTCATCTTATGAAAATGACCAGAATTCCATTCTTTTGCCTTTGTATGGAATATAAGAAGTATTCTTTATGGCTCTCAGCAGTCTACATTAGAGATAGATTAAATTCTGATGTCTGTGTTTCTCAAGGTGTAGGCATCCATAGGGGAAAAATAATTTTAATCATCTTACTGTAACTTCAAATTGTTCTATCTTATAAATTGTGTCTTATTTTGAAATGAAATTGTGTCTACTATTGGAATTTATGTCAGTATTGATGCAGCAGAGCACAGAATAATAATTAGAAAGAAATTGTTGGTAGATACATTGGCCTGAGCTTCATGAAGGACCAACTGATGTTCAGTTCCTTCACAAGTTTTGTCTTGTACTCACCCAGTGCAAGCCATGAATGCTAAATATGGATCTACAAGAGGTCACCATGCTCTTGGTTTAATTTGCCTAAGGCATTGTCTATTTTTCACGTGTACCTATTAAGTCTGAGCCTTTTCTAAATAGTTTCAGGAAGTTCCACTTGAGTTTCACTAAAATTTCAGTAGTCTTGGGGGTTTGAGGTCTGAGTATCTGCCATGACCATTCAGTGGGTAATGAGGACCTTTCCTAAGCTGCTTTCCCATTTCTAGTAAAGCTCGGAGTCTTTGGTGCAAGCATCATATGAGGGCTTGGAGACTTTATGGTGTGGCCAGAAGATGCAGACCATAACGAGGTGCCCTGTGGGGTTATGTTGATGTGCTCAGATACCACAACTTGTTTAGTGGTCCATGACACCTTTGGAAAGTCCTACAAAGACCTGGTGCTCCTGGCCTTCTGATGATGCAAGCGGTCATGGAATATGGCCTGGAGGGTACCATCAGTGGCTTTAGCACAGAGCAATACAGACAGTACCAGAGAAAATGGGGGAGTTGTTGGGAAAGTAGATGCTACTCACTGAGAGCAAGAGCAGGGAAGAATGGCTCCTAGACAATTCTCCTGCATAATGAAAGAACCTATTTGAAAAAGTCAACAGAAATCTAATGGCAATAAGACCAGGAAACAATTCAAACAGCATGAGTTAAAGGCATTTCGCAAACAGAATGTCACCCCTGGGAGCACAGTATATGGGAGCCCATTTTGAACTACCAACAGAAACAGAACTCACCAACAAAAGCCGCAACATGATGAAAGCAAACAGTAGGGAAATGCACAAGATGTAGAAAGGTAAATTGTAGCTAATGAAGTAAAATATTGCAGGAAAATATTTGTTTAACATAGTTAAAGGAAAAGGTGATTGGAGAGGAAAGCAACAACAACAACGCCCCCCCAGCAAAACCCAAAAGACAGCTGGCCTGCAGAGCTGGCAGAAGGAGCCAGGGAGCAGCATAGTTTTCCCCTGTTCCAGGATGGGATCGTTAGAGATCTTCTCAGCCGCTTGGACCCCCACAGGTCCATGGGACCGGATGGGATCCATCCTAGGGTGCTGAGGGAGCTGGCGGATGAGCTGTCCAGGCCGCTCTCCATCATTTTTCAGCAGTCCTGGCTCACTGGAGAGGTCCCAGAAGACTGGAAGCTGGCCAACGTGGTGCCCATCCATAAGAAGGGCCAGTTGGAAGAGCCGGGGAATTATAGGCCTGTCAGCCTGACCTCAGTGCCAGGCAAGATTATGGAATGGGTCATCTCGAGTGCGATCACACAGCACTTACAGGATGGCCAGGGGCTCAGGCCTAGCCAGCATGGATTTAGGAGGGGCAGGTGCTGCCTGACCAACCTGATCTCCTTCTATGATCAGGTGACCCGCCTGGTGGACGTGGGGAGGCCTGTGGATGTGGTCTACCTGGACCTCAGCAAGGCCTTTGACACAGTCCCCCACAGCAAACTCCTGGCCAAGCTGGCAGCCCATGGCTTGGACAGGAGCACACTGCGTTGGGTTAGGAACTGGCTGGAGGGCCGAGCCCAGAGAGTGGTGGTGAATGGTGCCACATCCAGCTGGCGGCCTGTCACTAGTGGTGTGCCCCAAGGATCAGTGCTGGGCCCCATGCTTTTCAACATCTTTATTGATGATCTGGATGAGGGCATTGAGTCCATCATCAGTAAATTTGCAGATGACACCAAGCTGGGGGCAGGAGTTGATCTGCTGGAGGGCAGAGAGGCTTTGCAGAGGGACCTCGACAGGCTGGACAGATGGGCAGAGTCCAAGGGCAGGAGATTTAACACATCCAAGTGCCGGGTTCTGCACA
Organism: Picus viridis; assembly: GCA_033816785.1. Classification (NCBI taxonomy): domain Eukaryota; kingdom Metazoa; phylum Chordata; class Aves; order Piciformes; family Picidae; genus Picus; species Picus viridis. The sequence goes on from CM066581.1 coordinate 5,264,623, forward strand.
TTGGCCACAACAACCCCAGGCAGCGCTACAGGCTGGGGTCAGAGTGGCTGGAGAGCGGCCAGGCAGAGAGGGACCTGGGGGTGCTGGTTGATGGGAAGCTGAACACGAGCCAGCAGTGTGCCCAGGCAGCCAAGAGGGCCAACCGCATCCTGGCCTGTATTAGGAATAGTATGGCCAGCAGGAGCAGGGAGGTCATTGTGCCCCTGTACTCTGCTTTGGTTAGGCCGCACCTTGAGTACTGTGTCCAGTTCTGGGCCCCTCAGTTTAAGAAGGACATTGAGACACTTGGACGTGTCCAGAGAAGGGCAACAAGGCTGGTGAGAGGCCTTGAGCACAAGCCCTATGAGTAGAGGCTGAGGGAGCTGGGGCTGTTTAGCCTGGAGAAGAGGAGGCTCAGGGGCGACCTCATTGCTCTCTACAACTACCTGAAGGGTGGTTGTAGCCAGGAAGGGGTTGGCCTCTTCTCCCTAGCAACCAGCACCAGAACAAGGGGACACAGTCTCAAGCTGCAACAGGGGAAGTTTAGGCTCGAGGTGAGGAGAAAGTTCTTCACCGAGAGCGTGATTCGTCATTGGAATGGGCTGCCCGGGGAGGTGGTTGAGTCTCCGTCCCTGGAGGCGTTCAGGAGGGGACTGGATGTGGCACTTGGTGCCATGGTCTAGTTGTGAGGTTATGGTTACAGGTTAGACTCGATGATCTTCAAGGTCTCTTCCAACCTTGGTAATTCTATTCTATTCTATTCTATTCTATTCTATTCTATTCTATTCTATTCTATTCTATTCTATTCTATTCAACAAATTCAAACAAAACAAAATGTATTTTTCAAGAGATGTAAGGACTAAGAGAGACATTTTCTCAATTCCTATCAAAATGTTCCTGTAGCAGGCTTTAGATTCAAGGAAACGGTAGAGGCAACAAACTTCTATGCAGCTGTGTGCAGAGGGGGTCTTTCAGCAGTTATACCATGGACTGCTCTTCAGGTTAGCAAGAGAATGCTGACAAGAAACATGAACTAGAGTATGAAGGTTTTAGATTCTGTTCCCTTCAAAGAAATATATCCTACCCTAAATGGAAGTGTGGAGTTACACCTAAGATGCTTCCATATGGATTTTGTTGTCCATTCGTTTGTGCTTCACTCTTGCACTGGGAGAACAGCTCCTGTCTGAAGACACGAAGCAATTAGTTATCCCTCCCACCTTTGTAATTGCGCTGTGCTACTCGTAGTTGAACTACATCTATCTGGTGATACACTGTTCTCCTTATCTTTCCCTCCCACCTCTCAGTTGTGTAACAAATTGGTCCAGCTCATCTGAAGCCCAAGGAAAAAACTGTGGATGGCTGTAAGTTCCGTGATGTATGAATGCAGCCTGGTGCTGCCCTGCCTCACTCAGTATCTTGGCTGCACAGACCCTTTGCTGATAAATGAGCAGCATTTCTAAGAATCAGGGCAGACAGGAGACACTAAATAAGTACTAATAGGATACAGAAAGTATTGTACTCAGCAAGGAGATTTCTTTTTCTGTAATTCCAGACAGCAAACTGTATTAGTCATGCTAATGTAATGCGCTATTTGTGGCTGCTTTGACATTGTCCATTTAAATATTCAGGAAGCTACTGCTTTCACATATTCCTGTGCAAGTACATTGTGCTAGATTAGCTCTAGTCAATTAAGCAGTGTGTTGTCAACTGCAGTTAAAACAAATGGTATGGGCTACTTCATCACCAAGTGACCTGCACTTGTTATACAAAAATTGGCTTTTTTAAACAGCTCTTCTGTGAGATTGTCATTGCCTGGCTGGTGACTAAGGTAGGAGGTGACACCCCAGCAGCTGTTGTATTCAACATCCACTAAGGCACCTTCAGCATCTGTGCTCATTCAGTTTAAACAAACCAACCAACCACCCAGCATCTGGACACTAGGAACTGCCATTTTGCGTTCTGGCGAGGCGTCTGCAGGGCTGATGTCACTTGTTTGTCTGGCAAACAGGGATCAATAAACTCACAGGGAATTCAGAGCTCACACCACCTTGTGCTGCCTAGGGAGGATTAGCTGAAATGAAATGTCTGACAGCTCTATGTCAGCTTCTCACATTACAGACTGAGACACTCTTTTCCTTCACAGTCTTTGAAGGAAATGAGAGGGATGTTAAGCTGTCAGTCACTTCAGTCTTGGCCATTCATTAGGCAAGAAATGCGATATCAAGGCAGTAATTTTGTCCGCCTGGAATAATCTACACGTTAGTGATTACTTAGAAACGTATCAGCCATTACTGCCAGGAGCTGTTTAGCTTGAAGATCAAGTCTAATCATTAGACCTACTATCTTTAGCCCAAAACCTTCCTATGTATAATGTTTCTTAAGCTAAGGGCTCATATGTAGATTGATGTAAAAGCGCCAGAAGCTTCCAGAAATGTTCTGTTGCCCTTTGCAGTCCAAATCTTCTTCATGAAGATTTTCCTTGTCAACTAGGATACATAGCTAGAGATTTATTGTCATTTTTCCTGCCGTACTGCTTGCATGTCCCAAACAGATGTTCTAGGAAGTACAAAGGGAGCTGAGGCTTTCCTAAAACCATGAGACAATATAAACAACCATGTTTCTAAAGTTAACATGAGGTCTTTCCTCTCTCTTGTCAAAATTCAAAGCACTGATTTAAAACTAAAAGGAATAAACATTGCAGATGCAAATAACACTTTTAATTATACTTTGTTATTTCACCTGGATGACTGTGTGGTTGTAAGATATATTTCTAGGCCATAGCTGACTCTCCCACTCGTGAAAGTCTGTTCCCATGTTGCACAGTCAGTGGCTTTGCTTTACCATCACATGGTGTTTTTCTCTCAGTTATTGGCTTGGAATACTGTATTCTTTGGCAGAAACAGCAGTCCTCCAGTGCTGGAGATGGAACAGTGAGCATGAAACTGTAGGTAACTTCCTCCCACAACGGGAATGACCCTTCCTTCCTCCAGATGTGCTTTTGCAAATACTGATCTGAAGTAAATTATTTCCATTCACAACCATGGATTCCAGTTTAAGCTTAGTCCTTGCTAGCTGAGGTAACTGGAAGAAGTCATGCCAGTAAGATTATATGCTTCTCTCTTTTCATGAAGACAAACTAATCTCTTACAGTGCTGTGACACAAACAAAATGCACTAAGCTTTTCTTTTAGGCAGGGTGATTTATTTTCCTCATTTTGAAGTGGAAGCTGGTAGGTGGTAGACAGCCCTATCTTCCCCTACCAACCTCAGCTGATGTGATTTTTGAGAAGAAAATGAATGAAAGTTCCTTAGGAGATGCAGAGTAAGACAACTAACTTATCCTATCTCTTTGGGTTTTGGGTTGGGGTTTTGGGTGGGAGGGGTTTTTTTGTTTGTTTTTGTAATGTCTGCTAATGTAAAAATTCATCACATCTTGGTTGTTTTATGTGCAAGATTCCATGGTGTCTTGCCTTGTCTTGTTCTGTTCCAACACTGTGTAGAAGCTATATCAGGACACAAATATATGACATACCCTCTTCACATTGTTTAGGTCTTTAACTTCAGAATATGGGCCTTTACCATGCTGTAGTTTTACCTTATGCATCCTCCACCATTTGCCCTCCATCTGTGCAGTATCTTGGTCCTTGGAATACTTAAATTCCAGGAACTGTTAGAAGAGAGCTGGATGCTTCTTCACTGAGGTTGTACTTTGGTTTATTCATAAGTCTGTAGTATTTTGACATCACATTTAATCATAGAATCACAGAATGTTTTCAGTTATAATGGTCCATTAAAGGTCATCTAGTCCAAGCCCCCTGCAGTCTGCAGGGACATCTGCAACCAGATCAGCTCAGAGCTCCATCCAACCTGACCTGGAGTGTTTCCAGGAATGGGAACCTCTCTTATAAGGATATAGATTCCACAGTAACAGAGGTAATTTCAGGATTGAGCAAAAAATGCCAGCTGCTTCCACAGGACCTAAACAAAATTGAAGCAGCACCTTCCTGTGCTGAGGTGGAAGAGATAACCAGATGCTTTTGTAGTAAGCTTGACTGAAATGTTCTTCTTGAGGTCTTCTTGGAGTTCCTCAGTTTACAAAGGATGTTGACTTGTTGGAGCGTGTCCAGAGAAGGGCAACAAGGTTAGTGAGGGGTTTGGAACACAAGCCCTATGAGGAGAGGCTGAGGGAGCTGGGGTTACTTAGCCTGGAGAAGAGGAGACTGAGGGGTGACCTTATTGCTTTCTACAACTACCTGAAGGGAGGTTGTAGACAGGCAGAGGTTGTTCTCTTCTCCCAGGCAACCAGCACCAGAACACGAGGACACAGTCTCAGGCTGCGCCAGGGGAGTTTTAGGCTGGAGGTTAGGAGGAAGTTTTACACAGAGAGAGTGATTGCCCATTGGAATGGACTGCCTGGGGAGGTGGTGGAGTTGCCATAACTGGAGGTGTTTAGGAAGAGACTTGATAGGGTGCTTGGTTGCATGGTTTAGTTGATTAGGTGGTGTTGGATGATAGGTTGGACACAATGATCTTGAATGTCTCTTCCAACCTGGTTTATTCTATTCTGTTCTTGAAGGACTTCTACTTTGTGTTTGAGTCACAGCAGATCACTTCATCTCCATCTGGCTGAAGCAGAATGGGCCGCTGTAATTCCAGACTGAAAAACATAATACTGTCACGGGGACTTCAAATGTGAAAAGGACATAAGAAATACACCAAAAAGTCTTATGATATGGGTTGGTTTGTGTGAAGACAAAGTCTAGTGTAGGGTGTCTAGTGTAGGGTGTCCCTGCCCATGGCAGGGGGGTTGGAACTGGATGATCCTTGTGGTCCCTTCCAACCCTGACTGATTCTATGATTCTATGATTCTATGATTCTATGATTCTAAGACGCAGCTTGGCATATCCAGAAACCATTTAAAATTGTCACCTTAAAAGTAATGGTAGCACTGGTGCAAAGATGAGCTTATTTCTGAAGAGCTCCCTTGCTGTCTCCTTTTTTTAAAAAAAAAATTAATAAATAATTTCTACATATTTTAGCAGTGAATAATTCTTCAATTAATTCCATAATAGGTGATGGAAAAGCACTTTAGAACATGAAGGAACATTCCACATTTGTTAGAAATCATTTCTTAGAAAATAAATCGCTCTATACATTATCATAAAAACTAGATTAGTTGCACTTTATTCAGTTTTGGTGAAGTTTTCCAGCTAATGGGGTTTCTGTGTCTATCTTGGAGTTATCCTGAACCTGAGAAAAGTACTTTTTCCTGGAAATTAACCCAGAACCACTTTGGGTTTTCTTCTCTCTTTTATATTTATTTCACGTCATGCTTTCTAAATATCCTCAGACTTTCAGTACCACCTACTGCTGCTAACTTGTATGTCTTTGGGCAAATCATTTGGCCTCTTTTTCAGAAATCTCCATCTGCTGAGTGGGTACAGTGCTTCCCTGTCTCCCTGGGGTTGCATTTAAATGGACTGACATTCATAAAATCCTTTCAGTGCCTCCTGCCCAAAATTCAAAGAGGAAAATCGTTACATAAAGAGCTGTGGATGCAAACTACACTTTGAAGAGATTTCAAGCAACCTCTTTTGTCTCCCTTGTTTGCTTTTTCTTAAATGTTGATACACAGCAGAGTTGAGCCAGGACTAATAGGAAAAAAAAAAAAAAAAGAAGCTTGTACTCCCATTTGACAGATTTTTGCTGTTGAATTAGAAGTTCAAAGATAAAATGAAGGTTAAAACATACATTGTTTAGCTATCTGACCTCTTATCTTTGAGTTCTTGAAGTAATTCCTGAAGTAAAAACATTTCATTCATACTTGTGACATTAGCCAAGTGTGACATGAAAGGACAAGCTGCTCCCATAAGATTGGATAGCTATCTTAATGGGAGCCTTTACCTAAGTTAAAAGAAACACCTGAACACCCTGTGGCCATGTTATTCTGTAATTACCCATTTTAGACAATTTGACCTTGCTTTGATAAATAAGAGTACTTAGGGGATACAAGCTTCCCCTTAGGGGACCAAACAGAAAAAAAAAGATCTCTAGATCCCAAGCTCTAGTTACACAGTGTGGATCCAATCTTAAAAGATCCTCTGATACCACAAGGATCACAATCTATTGGTACCACAGAAAGGTTATGTTAATTAATGGTGACTGCTCACAAAGATGGATTGTGTGCTGTTGTACTGATTGTGACAGCTTCCTGCTTATAGAGGGGGCACAAGAAAGACAGAGGTTGAATAACTCTTGGAGGATGACATCTAAGAAGACACTGAAAGAACTAGGAACGTTTAGCTCTAGAGTCTGGCTCTAAAGAACAGAGGGAGGTGGGAGGACAGAACAAGTATAGGTGACCTAAAGCTGCAGGAGGAAAGGTCTGGGGTAAACGATTGAAAGAGGTCAAGATAATGAGGCTCTGAAGCAGATTGCTTAGCGAGGTTGGGTAGTCTCCTGTGGATTATTTGAAAGTACATTAAGGAGTGCCATTGCTATTATTCATTTTTGGGGGTGAGGGGATAGCTTAGATGACTTCTTGAGGTCTCTTGTAATACTAATTTCCTTGCAGTCTATGAGTGGCCTTTGCAGCATCTTTATTTAGCCCCAAACATAACAGAATTCCTTACTTATATTATCTAGAGGGTTAAGATCCCCAATAATAGCCACAATCCTGGTGGTCTCTTAGGTGACTTCTTAGAATGATCTTATTAATGTACTAGATTAATACCTCACTTCTTGCTTCTATGACAACAAGTGGTTGCTCTCTGCTTAGCAGGAAAGCTCAAACGTAATTGTAAATGGCTTCACCAATCCAGCATTTTTGGACACTTATCTATTGTGACTTGCTTCTTTTGGCTTCTTCACTTCTTGAACTAGTTCTAAACCTTTTACTTTTGTTCTTTTCCCTCCAGACTGAGCTTGAACTCCTCGGACTCTGACAATTTTCATCTTTGCTGTGATTTGCCTCCCACAGTTCCAGTATGAGCTGTATCTATCACCTAACTTTCTATGAAGTCCTCAACTGTTAAAGCACATTCTCCTAGACATTAATGCATAAATTATACTTTCATTAATTTTAATTTCTAGGTATTTTAAAGCTCAGGAACTTATTTTTTGAACCCATTTAAGCTCACTTCAAGATTTAAAAATATGAGTTTTCTGACTATGTTGAAGCAAACATGTTAAGGAAAGCCTGATTAAAGGTCAGGAGAAAAGCCTTGAAAACTAGGATGGCCCCAGTTCTGGTCATTTTCCCTGAAGCTGGAGAAGATTTAGTCACTTAATTACTCAGGATCTTCCAAGCAGATCATGGAAACTGCTTCCAGGCCTAGTGACTTCCCAGCCAGGCAACACTGGAGCTGATAGTGGTGGCTGCTCTTCACCCCGGTGCTGATGCCTGTAGCCCCTGAGAGCTATGATGCTAATGGACAGGTTCTAGGTAAAGAAAGATGCTGTTGCTGTTTCATGTTGTGGATTGCAGCTGCCACAGCTGGTCATTCGGAATGTGTGGTACCTTCCCAGAAAAAAAAAAAATAATTGTAAAAGCTTTATAGCTTATATTCTGAAATGCTGTGAATTTGGCATAGGTTTGGTGAGCCAAATCATAGCTGGGCTTTCTACTACTGCAGCAAAGTCAACAGATTATCTTGCTGTTACTGTTAGAAGAATAACAATATTTGCACATTTTTCCTTTCATTAACTTGTGGTTTGATAAATAGGTGGCTTTTAAAAAGGCACAGACTAAATGTCTGAAGTCCAGCTTTTAAAAAAATCATCCTTTCAGGAAAAAAACTCTTCCAAAGGCCGAGAGGAAACTTTAGCGGCAGGTTTCTTGAGTTGTTTTCTTTGTGTTTATTCCTTAAGAAACTGGCTTCTAATGAGTAAATCTTCCTGTGAGCTTGCAGTGCAAAATGGGAAATTTTTAAGCTCTGGGTTAAAATTTGAGTGAATTTCCTGAATAGGAATTGAGAAGGTGGATTTCTTTTTGCCATTCTTGCAGCTGAAAATATTTTTTTCTTGTTATTTTTTCCCCCTATGAAGTAGAGATTTTGAGGTGATGACAGTCTGTTTTTTTATGTGAGCTTCTCTGTATAGCTTACCTTTTCCTCCAGCCTGCTCTCAGCCGTGCAGCCTCTGAAGAATAGGAATGAGGCGATAACAAGCAATGGGTAGTCAGTGTCCTCACAGACATAATTTATTTAAACACCAAAATCTAGAAGTGCTTTATTGTGAAGATCATTAAATAGACTGAAGGCTTCAAAACATGGGCAGGCAAGAATAAGTAGCTAGCTAATTAGTGACTGAAATGATTATTTAATTTAGGTGTAATAAAATAATTTAACACCCAAGCGAGGTCTTATTAGCTTATATTTTACTATGCTTAGCTATTTAAAAGAGTACAGTTTTCCTCTAGCAGCCCCCAACTCCTCTGTGCATGTCTCAAGTCAGAGCATGGCCCTAAATTGAAATGCACACTCTGTCTTCTGCAGTAGAAATGGTGCTGAAACCTTTAAGTTTAGGACAAACCCAAACTTTTCTTTTTAGCTGTCACCATCCTCAGCTCATCTCCTGGCAATGAGCAATGCAAAGCTTTTCAATTCCCCTGATATTATCTTTCCACTTTCTCATTGTATTTCTTTTAGCTGATTTTGGTAAACTCCACTAGATTATGTGCAACCTCAGTAATAAAGATATATTTGGGGAAAAATGCTTTATTTTACTTTACTGACAAAGGATATCTGTGAAAATGAAAACAGGACCTAGGCTGGGTTTAGTTTTCTTTTTTATTTGTCTTTTTTTTTCTCTCCATACTTTCTTTTCCTCTTTCTTTCCCCAGAGAAACATAGCAGGCTTTACAAGAGTAGAATAAAAGCTACAGGTTTGTCTTATGATTGCTAAGGAAAACGTTTATCAGACTGTTTTGTTTACCTCTAGAATCATTTTGCGGAGAAGGATTGCCAAAATGTCAGTCAAAGCTTAAGGCAAAGCCTACAGCAATCTCTATGCATTCAAATTAATAAATTAAATAACTTTGACAACTCCTTCAAGCTCATATTCAGTGCCCTTTGTATCCAGGAGACATCATTGTGCTGGATCTGGCTAGAACAGAGCTAACTTGCTTTGTAGTAGTGCATATGATGCTGTGTTTTGGATTTGTGATTAAAATGGTGCAGGTAACACACCGATGCTTTGGCTATGGCTGACCGATGCTCAAGTCTTCCAATGTAGTGGTTGCTCAGAGACTGCCCCATTTACTTGTGAGTGTTGGTGAGCAATTGCCTTTGCATCATTTGGGTTGTGCTCTTTCCATTCACTAAATTGTTTTTGTCTTGACCCATGAGCTTTGCTCTGGCTTTTTATCCTCTCCCTGGTCCTGCTGCAGGGGAAGTGAGCAAGCAGCTGTGTGGGCGCTTATCTTCTGGCAAAGGTCAACCCACCACACTTGAACAGAGGCCAGAGTATCGCGCTTTTGTTGTCAGTGTCAAGGAGTATTTTAAATGGAGTCTGTACCAGGGATCATTCTTGAATGTTTGCCACTATTCTTAGTGCTGACTCCAAAAATCTAGTGCTCCAAGTGCTAAAGTAACCACAGTTCATGTGACCACAGGCATTTCTAATGTAGCAGGTCAAACAGAGCTGGAGGCAGCAGAACCATTGTCAGCTGTGGAGCTTCAGTTCCACCAGGCAGGTTTTGTCAAGTGTTGCTCCTCTTTTTGGGCTGATGTTTGAGAAGTCTGCAGTACACTTTAGTGTCTCTGAGAAAGTATTACAGAAAGTGAGCATACCCCCACCTCCAGTTTATTCTCTGTCCAGGGAGATAAATCTGGGGAATGATTATTTATTCAGATCTGTATAGATACTTCAAATATCTGTGACAAGTCATACATTAACATGCCACGTAAGCATTTTCCCAATAAAAAAGTGGGAATAATTACTTTTCATTGGTGGGATGACTGCACCCACTTTTGTTTTGGAATGGCAATTATGATGTGCTATTTGAAAAAGAGTATCTCAAGGCTTGCATCAAACATTTTCCTGCCCTAAAATTTATGCTGAACTGTAAGGAAAGAAAATATGTATGATGGATGTGCTCATTCACTCACTGCTCCTGCAGCTTCTCCTTTTCCCTGACACTTGGTTCATCAAGACCTCATTATCTTGTGTTGCTGAGACACACCGTCGGTCCCTTGCTTAAGATAATATGTTGCCACAGACAGCTCTGAGGTAGTGGGGAATGGAGGCCATGTAATTCATAGCAAAATAACAAGTTCATGTCCAATTCACTTTGTCACACTGTCCACCAGAAGAAACACACTGGCTTCAGTGTGATGTGTCTGTGATCTGTTGATTATTTTCTCCTCAAGTCAGAAACAGAATCCCCCAATGTTTGGATTTAGTTGAAGTTGTGTGAAAAATTGATGGCCCCAGTAAAATCAGATCTCTAGTAAAAATGGCTGGGTTCTCAACAAACAGTCACTAATGTTTTCTTTCCTACAAATAATAAAAAAAATCCTGGTAATGAGGTTAGAATTGAATGTTGTATCTTTTGTATTTTTTCATGGCACGTGCTAATTGTGCTCTAGCCAGCTCTGGTAATAATTAGTACGCCAGGAGCTTCTTACAAGTAGTTTTGTCAACCAATAGCAAACTGTCATGACCCTAATTCCCTGAACTGGTAAACAAAGACAAAAAAAGTATTTTTCTTACTATTTGTACCAGATTTTAGGTGGAAGAGGTCTATTTGTGATTTGGAATTGATTTCAACCCTTTCAGCTTCAAAGGAGACCAGATTACACATTTGTTAAGACAGAGAATTATCTGATAAAACATGAAGAAGGATTTGCACAGCCAGGTCCCTAATGACCCAAATGATTGCACTGTCAGTTACCAGCTCCCCAGCTTAGATGGCCACTCCATCTCTGGGCAGTCTGGGCTCTCAGTGTTTCTTGCTTGCCTGCTCTTCCTTGCTGCAGTGCATCTTTGCTTCTGCCCCATTACTCAGAGTCCTCATCGCACAAGAGGATGCACTCTCACTGATCTCTATTACCTGTCTACATGCTGATGTGTTGACCTTAATTTAAAATTTTAATTTCAGTTACTGACCCATTTTTACCTCCAATTTCTTGGGAATTTCAGTGGATTAACAAAGAAACACACATCTGACTTCTAAACAGCTTTTGCTTTTGTTTTTTTTTTTTTTTTTCAAAAACAGAGAAGGGGGGAAGAGTGGTGGTGCTTAATTGCATTAAATTACTTGAGATGGGAAAGCTTACTTTAATTTAGTAAATTACTCTGTGGATAACGATAAGGAGGATCGACCTGTTCTACTCATGTTCTGGCTTTCTGATGGCATCAGCAATAAAAAGCACAAAGGACCTATTTTAATCATTAAAATTGCAAAGGCATGTCAGGATACTCAAGTAAAACAGGTCTTCTGAGTAGATGGCATATTTATGTAAGTGCTTTCAAAGTAAAAAAAAAGCTTTTTATGGTTGTATCATTAAAACAATAAAACATGAGGAGTGCAGCAACAAAGTTTTCAATCTTAATTATAACTCCACTCAATTACAGGTACAATGTAAGTTGTATTCCTAGTTCTCTGGCTATAAAATTAAATCATCTTTCCTGATATAAAAGTATGGTATCCATCTGTCAGGTAGATGAGTTAAAGGCAGCAACAGCTTCAGATTTCTCCTTTTATTTTATTTTATTTTTTATTTTATTTTTAACTACATATATCTGAAGAGTGAACCACCACAGAATTTTTATTTTCATTTAATTTCTCAAGCATTAACTTAGCTCTAGAAATGGATTAACCCAACATGCCTGTCTGGGTTGTCAGCCTGTTAATTATTAACCAAGTAGAGTTAATAAAATTTACATATCTGTATAGTGGTATAAGGTATTTTGCAATCTGATGTCAGTAAATATAATCTCAGTGCACATACAGAGGTGCCCTCTCTTCTAGAGCAGGGCTCCTGTTCAGTAGAGAGCAGTGGTGAACATGTATGTAATGTGAACAATGCTGAGAACACACAAGTTGTTGTGAAACTTATTCATTTGTTTTAAGGATCTGCAGGGGAAATAAAATTCAGTCCCATTAGACATTTGCATCAGGTCTTGAAAATACCACCAGGTTGATTAGATTCAGTACTGAATGCTTGGGTGCAGTAGGAACCAGACGAGAAAAACCCAACCTGGACTCCAAACTGAAGGCAAGGTTGAAAGGACAGATAAAGTTGCACGATTCATCATACATCTCCTTCCAACTCTGTCACACATTGCAACAACCATGACTTTAGTATCTCAGATTCTGTTTTGATCCATGTCTGAATTTAAATGGCTGTGCTAATAAATATTGAGTGAATTCAGATTTATGGCTTGTGAATAAACTGCTTCTGAAGCCTTTTGTGAAGAGGGGAAAGTGATAACCAGTGTCTGAGTAAAATGGGAGCAGCACTGAAGGGTTACCTAACAGATAAATTCAGAGTGGAAACTTGTTGACAAACCTCAGAGAGGTTTCAAGTAGGCTGATGTCTTGGGTACGAGGTCTTGACTAGGAAGTAGAATGAGACCAAAATAAATTAGAGATAAAAATCTGTGTGAAATGTATAATTCAGAAAACAGCTGGGGAAAGTACAGCTGAAAATTCCAGAGAGAACTGACCTAGTTTTACCTTTAATACTCTGTATAATGAATTGGGAGTTTAATGTGTCACCCGCACGGGGTTATTTTAAGTGGCTCTGTGTCTTCATAGTTCATGCATGTATTGATGCTACTGAAAGTAGTGAGAGAGCATTGGTGGGTGTGGATTTTCAGCTGCTCCAATCTCAGTGGCTTCTAATGAGAAAGGGACAGCTCAAAAGCACCCGGTTGCTGTTAGCTTTGTACACAGACTATCCCAGCTCTGTCGCTATCTAATAGTGTTCCATTTCAGCAAACATAAAGAGAATAATTTGTACTATTTCTGTGGGGTTCCAGTCAACTTAGAAACATGATCCCATCCGCACACCAGACTTCAAATGAAGACTCGTTTACCACTTGTGTCTGGCATTTGTAAAACTTAGAGCTGCAACAGAGTATTTCCCGGGCTTCTCAAATACACATCTTCCCATCTAGTCAGGAGGATCACCTAAACAAAACCATTTCAGGTTGCAGTCAGTATCCCTTCAAAGAACAAGAGCTCCCCTGCTCCATCTTAAGGAAGCATCATCAGACCATGTGCCAGCCAAAAGCCATACAGAGGTGTTCACACTGTAAACTCAGTCCATGTTGTGCCCTTCAGCTTGATGTGCTTTATGCCACTCCCTGCCTGCTTGCAGGTGTGGACTCTCCACACCATCCTTGTCAGCATTTTGTATTGCTGTCCAGCCTAGTGTGGAGACAAAGATTTGGTTTATTTTAAAGTTTTATTTGAATCTAAGCTCTTTTCAATGGATTTCCTTCACCAGTCTCTAAAGCAGAATTTTAATCCTTCTTCTACAGGCATTTTGAGTAAATGTGGGGACAAAGAATGGCTGATTACCTCTTCCAAAACAGGTTTTGATGGTTCACATAGCTGATTCTTTTCTCCTCCAATTCCCCCACAAGCTTTGTGATGGTGCTTGGAGTTGTTTCCCTGACACCATTTGTGGCTATGCTTAATATTCAATATTGTCAGGGAGCTTTTGTGAGATTTTTTTCCATAACTTTGCTTTCAGAAGTCAGTCCCTGGAATAGCTATGCTTTTGTGATGAAGTTTTCTATCTGGATTTGTGACACAAAGCCTTTGCTCTTGTTTCTCCATACCCTGATCACTTGCATAGCTCCAAAGAGAATTTCACACATTAACTAAATCCATTGTTTTCTAAGGTTTAGTGAATCTTAATTATTTTCAGTGGAAGCTTTTCTTTGCTCTGCAATTAAAAAAAGAAGAGGTAAAAGCATTTCATCTAGTTGGCAGTTATTCTTAGGAAGGATTAACATTTGCTATATTGCCTCAACAGTCTCTCCAGTTTATTTGTTGGAAAGTTTTGTTACTGATTTCGGTATCTGGGTACCAAAACTGGGATCATAGCAGGCAGGAAGCCAGCAGAGTGGAGCAGTGGCGAGGTGAACAATGGATGAATAGTTAATTACAGAAGTAATCTCTTCCCATTGTGCCTCCAGCATTAGCCCACCAGAGGAAAATGTTCTTTCAGCAGTGCATTCGCTGCCCCATGTTTCAGGCATTTGCTCTACCTTTAGACTACAAATGTGGAATTCAAGTAGCACAGAGAGCTTTCACCAGGCTTCTACAGGACCTGAGTGGTGTCTCTGACTAAAAGGTGTTTCCTATGTCAGAGTTGCTCTGATGAGACCTCCAATAAACCACCTCCTGAAGCACCTTTTCCAGTCTCACTGCTGGCTGCTCCAGTGCCTGTGAGAGTTTATAAAAATATTTCCTTTATCTTTCCTTTGGCAGTAATCAATGCCATGAGATGTGAGTGTGGAGGTGGAGAAAAACAGGTGATTAGCTTGGCTGTTGTGCTGTGCTTAGGATGTCAGGGGGAGCATTCCTTCCTGATACCTTCAGTTTGCACTAATAATTAGAAATGCTGTAGTCCTAAAAAGCTCTAGAAATTTAATTAAAATCAAACATAACTCTTCCTGGGGCAGAAACAGGCAGCGGTATTTTCTGTTCCCTAGGATATATCCAAAGCAATAAAAACAAGCCTTTGTTTGTAGACAGATGGGAAGCTTCCTGTGTAGGACAGAGGAATATGCCTGGCTGAATATACCTTTGTCTTACCATGAGGGACCAGAAGAGGGATGTTGTTGAAGTGCAGATGTTCAATGAACTTTCATCTTCTTTATGGAAGACACAGTGTATCTGAGGGATAATTGGACAGCAGATGACAAAGCATGCTAATTTTATAAAAAGGCTGAAGGATCAAGATTTTAGTTAGCATCTCTGCCTAATTCTGCTCTGTCTGCAGTAAAAATAAGAACATCTTTCTTCTGACACGGCCATTTTAGCATTTATGTGGCAAATGACTGGCAAGCAACTTGATAGAGAAAGACATAAAGCTTCTTCCTGTATTGCAGCTATTTTGATCAGGAGATAAAAATGACCAAATTGTGAAAGTAGTAATATCTGGGTCATTGAATCAATTTTGTACCAATTTATGACTGTGCAGGGAAATGAAAATGGAAAACAGACAAATAGTCTTTAAGTCCTGTTAACAGATTATATCCATCATTCACACTCAGGTCCTTGTTTCTAGGGATGTGAATACTGTAAGCACTGAGCATGGCTCCCAGCTCATAAATCAGCTTTGAAACAAAAACCTTTTGAGGTCTGCAGGGAATATTTACAGAACTGCTGTATAAACCAGCAATACAGACGTACAAAAAGCAGACGAAGATTAAGTGTTCTATCTACAACCGGAGACTTTGGAGCGATTTAGGAAGGATGTTATCATTTCCAAGGCAGGAACATCTTTTGGTCTCTCCCTTGCTCATTCTTAAGATTTCTGAAATAGCAGAGTGCTACTAAATTTCATCAAGGAGCTGAAGTGCCAAATCTACCAAATTAATTGAACCTGCTTGTGAGAGCAGTGCTGAGTATTTTATTAGAAAATCCACGTGCCTGTTGGATAGGAGCTTCAGTGTCCTTCTGAGCTGCACAGAAATTCAAGCTGATAGAAGCTCAATAGATCCTGCTTACCGCCTGTTCAGCTGCTAAAGGAAAGAGCATGTCAAATCATCCACTGATAGGAAAATGTATTGCCAAGACCAAGTTATTTCAGGCTAACATTTGCTTATATACAGTGTAGAAATGTCAGATGTAAAGCATGGTACCACATTTCCTTATTAATTTGGGAGGCTTTTTGTTTGTTGAGATATTGCTTCCACAGGCCCTCCTAGAAATGTAGAGCAAAAGTGTGTTGCTGTATTTCTTTCTAGAAGCTTTGGTTCATTAATCTGCAGGGTGCCCTGCATGCTACTGCACTTTAGCAGTGCCATCTTGGACTGGGACTGTAATTGGAGGTGTCCAGGGTGTTCTATGAAGTTATGTTGGCAATTTAAGTAGCTTTGATCTGGAAACTGTCACTGAGCCAAGAGCTGACCAGTGCTCAACAGCTCCATGCCACTGGAGGGTTTGTCTTTTCCAAGTGCCCTCAAAACATTCAAACACACACAGTTTTGCTGAACTGTGGAGTTAATCTCTGCCTATTTATAAGATTTCCTGGGAAACATGTATTTTTTTCTTTTCATTTCTGATCTCACTTGTTGAGTAATGCCTGCAGCTCAAGCTGTCTGTATTGCTATAAATAGCTGTATTTTGGCTGTGGCAGAGGTGATTGCTGATTATGAACAAGGGCAGATGTGTTAATGCTGACCTATACACAGATGTTCCTTTGTCTGTCTCCTAGTGGGACTTTGGAAACAAAAAGTTTGTTTTCTCAGTTGTTTCTATATCAACAAATAAAATAGTCCCCCAAAATATTAAGCACGTACACCATGACAGTAACTGATTATGTTATGCAAAAGCAGCATACCAGTTCATGACTCATGGCTTGTTCCTTACATTAAAGAGAACTCAGCTGGAGGGCAGGGGAGTGCAGGGAGCTGTATTTTCATCCTGTTGTACTTCCCAGTGTAAACAGAGCCCAGCCACTTGATTCCCATCTGTAGCTAACTTGCACATACAGAGTTCTTGCAGTTTTGTCCACAGGACTATGGTCTAACCAGCTGAACTAAGCACACCTTGCTGCCAGAGCATTAGTGCTTCGGTAAGGCTGTGTCTGGCATGCAGCTGGTGTGTTGGGAGGTGGTAGGCTCACTGAAATCCAGTCCCACTTTCTGTGGGATATTCTAAGGTCTGCTAAAGACATGTCTTTACACCTTCACTACTTCTAGATTGCTTGGAGTTGAAAAAGATTTGGTTTACTTCTGTTGCTGACAAGTTTGGAGTATCTTTTACGTACTGCCGTGGAGAACCCTTCCTTTTCTGTCACACACAGACATGATCTTGTCTTAGAGGATCATTTGGAAAGGACCTGATGTGTAACCTGAAGGGAGAGCTGGAGCTAGGGAGCTGTGCCAGGGCAATGGAAGTGGAGCAGTTGAAAGGTCTTTAGAAAGAGTCAAATGATGAAGGAGAAACACAGACTGGCTGGCTGCCTTGGGCTGAGGCACTGAGGAAGGGAATGCTGGTTTTGTGCTATTCAGGGGGTCAGTGAACCTGCAGCTGTAGGAAATTAATCAGCTGTAGTACCTGTAGGGCCTGAGGTTCAGTGATGGTAATTCCGTTCCTGGGACCTCCCACATGGCCAGTGAGTTTCAATGCTTGCTACTTTCCTTTTCACAAAAGCAAGAGTGGACATGTTCATGTACTCTTTGTGGCCAGGGGTCTAGGTCTCTTCTTACTGAAAAAAATGCAAGGCTTATTGTAGCATGAGGTGAAAACTTGAGTATTTCTTTCTATCTCCTGGTACCTTGAGGTTTCCCATTGATGGGAACTCTGCAAATGTCAGGTGCACTTCTTGTTTTCTAAAGGTAATGCCTAGACAAAGTGCAGAAAGGAAGAAGCTTGCAGTTTGATGCCCAGTTCTTTTGTTTTCTTGCCACATCTGAACTCTCCTGACTTTGTGATTGTAACTCCTAAATTATCTGTAAATTAAAAACGTTTGAAGACCTGATCAAAAGAGAGTGTAAATTACATGTATTTGCAAGTAGAACAAGTGAGGTAAGCACCCTCTTTTCCCCATTTCTCCTTCAGACTCTGAATCCCCTTTTCCAGCATACTTTGCTGCTTCTGTCTCCATATTTAACCTCCCTTTTCCGTACCTCTGCCATCAGCTCTGATTTTGTGTGGGATTCTCAAGGCACTGGTTTAGGAAAGCAGGTTACCGACATGTTAGCATATCACCAGTTCACTGTGTCTGTAAGTGCTATATCCTAAAGAAGAATTGTTATTCTGTTTAAAGCTTAGTCCATCAGAAACAAACTGTATTATTTGTCAGGCCACATGCAGTGCCTGAAGAATTGCACTCTGCTAGATAGCTCTCAGGTACCTCTAAGCACAGATCTGCATTACTGATGTATCTCGATACTCAAACAATCACTTAGCCTATTTCAAGGGCAGGCAGGTAGGCTTTTACTGTTCTCTGAGGGTTATAACAGAAACACTGTCTCCACGACACAGGAACAATGTTATCATGTCATGGAAATTACTGTGATACGTTAAAGAATCATGTACTAAAGTTAAATGCTTGTAAGCTATTAGTGCTTCCTCCCCTCCACTTAACAAGCTGTTTGTCTTTTGAAGGGCTGGAAACTCTTCATTTTCCACAGATTTCCTTATGGAACAAACAGTATAAATAATATCTGTAATATGTAACTGTGGAGATAAAAATGTCCCACGTCATGTTTCACATTTGCATATGAAATTCTTCTCCCACCCTTTCCCATGAGCCTTGTTCATGTCCTGCTGTGCCCTCCCACACAGCTTGGCCGATACTAAAAGACCTTGAAATCTGTCACTGAAAATGTATTTTGGGAGCTACATTTTAGACAATATTTCTGTTAAAATGAGTTCCTAAATGTTAAAGAAATAAAAGATAGAGAAGCTAGGAGAAGGACAGGAGTATGATGTCTCTTCTGCAGGTAGACTGCTAGAAATATGAGGTATGTGTTTCTGTATGCAGCGTGCATTAGGAATGACATGTTGCCTACACACAGATGCAGTAGGTGCTGAGATTTCTGAAGCCTTTATGGTCTTTGCTGCACTTGGGACCTTGTCTTAGATTACCAGTCATTTACTATTCTCAAAAAGAATTAAACGTAAGGCAGAGAATCTTGCTCGCTATGATCTGTAGTGAAGTTACACATACAGCCTCAGCTGAAACTGGGGACCGATTTTACTATGCATTGTACAGATGTGTAAACTCAAAGCTGTTTCTGTTTATAAAAGTGGGAAACAGCTCTGCAGGTGGTTTTTGTAATTGCTCCAAAAGCTGAAAGTCCCAAATAGATTTTGTCTCAACACTCAGACAAACACTCTCACCCCTGGAACAGGCTGTAATACAGGCATTATTTTAGCACTCTAGTAGAGAGATGCCAATCCCTGGGATTACAACTCTCTCTCTTTTTTCCCCTTTTACTCCCATTTGTGATTTCTGCAGTATTTGACATTTTTCCTCAAGTGTCAGCCTCAGTACTCAAGCAGCTGAGTAAGGAATCTCAACTGCATTTAGAAACAAATGTTTCAAATCCTCATGGTTGCAGAAACGTCCTTGAAAGCGAGGCTCACTGATTGCTTTATGAGTTGGTTTGGAAGAGCAGAATGTTTGCATTTTTACCCCCACAGCTTTTTTTAAACAGCTGTCACTAATAAATACCAAATTAAATGTTACTCAACTTTCTCAACTAATTTGTGCCCATGTGGTCATTTATTATGGCTACAGTGCAGGAAAAGAGCCTGGTTGTTGGATGTGCCTCTGTTAAAAGGTAGGACTGCTGAGACACACTCAGTTTGCATCCCAGCTGCAGTAAGCCATTTCTGATGGTCCATCACAACCACCATGGCATGTTAGTTTTTCAGGCTATTTATTCCATCCTTGTCTAAACCTCTTTCCTTCCTGCTTTAAAAGCAAATACATTTTCTCAAAGTTGTTACCATTCACTCAATTCCTTTTCTAACCTAATCTGGAAAAATTGATCTGGGCTCCATCTTGCTGTTGAAGCTGCTATGGCTTCCATGTGGCCTGCTTTGGCAGGGGGGTTAGAATAGATGATCTCTAGACATCTCCTCCAGCCCCTAACATTCTGTGATTCTGAAGGAAGAAAATCTTGCTATTGGTTAGCATGGTGACCATGAGCAATGGACTGTCCACACTGGAAGTGCCTCTTGATCTCTTATTGGTTCTTCATCACCCTGTACAAGCTGCTGAAGTTTTTGCCTCATTTTGAGTGTGTGAGTTATCACCACAAGTAGAAATGAAGCTAATCCTTTCCCACCTTGTGTGAGTGCTTAAAAAACTCCTTCTTCATCCTATCTGTAGCTCTGTTTAGTTGTGTTTAAGAAAGATTTATCTGATTTCAGAAAGAGGTGTGGAATTCATAGCTGAAAAAAACCAACATCTTTGTAAACCTCGAGCCCTTGCCTTCGGTGATGGTGGAAATGGCTTCATTATGCAGTGCATAGTGTCAATTCTGCAGTTTTTGCTTTCAAACATCCTCCTTGATCTTATGTTATAAGAAGGCCCATAAAAATGCATGGCTTATCAGCACAGTACTTTGTAGCCTGGTATCACAGCCTCCCTAAGATGTATCCCTTTTAATCAGAACAGTGCTGATCTTCTCTTCCCACTGCTCATTATAATTATCATTTGTGTTACATTGTAGTGAGCAATGCACAAACAGAACACAGAGACCAGCCCCATAACTTGCTAATCGTCCTTCATATGGAAATGTCTGCACTCCTTTAATCATTCAAATTAATTCCTTTAGAGTCTCCTCTCCTGCCCTCCTCCCCCCCCGAAAAACAACTTTGTGTGTGTGTGTCTGTTACCAGTGGCAAGAAATGACCAAGATGTTTTTGCAAAGAAGCACACTGCTGATTTACATAACAAAACTGCAGAAATATTTTCCTTGCCCATTTCTTAACCATTCTTGGAGGGTCTTGAAAGGAAAGGCTCTAGAGTCCTATGACACCTATGTGCTCCTACCCACCTCATTGTGAGAAATTTGCTTTTAAAACCACCATGGCACAGAGACAGGAGGGCTTTACAGATCTACCCTTAATGGCCTTCACTTACCTTTCTCTGGTAGTTAGCTCAGTCAGTCAAGTGCCCAGAAAATGCACATAGTTTTCAGTTGCCATTATTGGTTACCTACTTCTTTGCTTTTACCAACAGCCATCTCCATCTGCTGTCGTGTTTCACTTTTGCCTAGCTTTCCTGGGCTTCTCTGTGTCCTTGCAGACAAACAAAACTGTTTGCTTTCTACATTATACAATATCACCACATTTGTGCCATGCCCATTTTCCAGATGGCTGTTAAGTATATTAAAATCTTGTAGTCTAAAGCCAAAATGAAACCTTAAGACTCTTTAAACAAACACAGTTTGCTACTTATTTCCACTATATTTGCCCTCTTCTGGGCTAGAGCTATGCATCTTATCCATGCTGCCTAGGTCTTCTGAGTGCATTATCACACTGCCCTTGACTTGGTAATACAAAGCTGTACAAATTTTTAGCACTCCTTCTCTTTCTAGGTAATGTAGTAAAAGTTACTGGCAATGCTAAATTCATTGTGGTATTTCAGTGAGAAAATAAAAGCAACAGGTCCCTGTGAGAGATCCTTTGTTTCTGCAGCTGATTCCATTCTTGTTCCAAAAGAACCTGGTGCCCCCTATACCTAAGGATAGAATGCATCATGCTTAGGTTTTGGGGCACAGGCTTTCCTTCACAAACTCTATGATACTATTTGAAGGACTTTTATGTACTGTCTTGATAATGTCATCAAATTGTTATCTTTTTTTGCCCCCAAGGAATGCAATGTAATTGGAGTATTTAGGAAATGTTTTAAGACCTTTGTTCATGAACAGTCAGTAACCAGTTTCAAATTAAATGCTAGGATTTATCTGTTTGGAAGATCTGAAGACCAGGTTTTCTTTGTTTTGCAATTCAGGAATACCCTAGCAGATAATTACATTCCCTTAATACTATTCCTCTGGCTTCTAGTGGCATGATTTTTGCTGAAGAGAGAATCTTTTCTTGCTGAGGAGAGGAAAAGAGTATTTCCACTCTGTGCAGCTAAGAGAACACCTGAAAGCCCGCCCCCAACAAGCAGCAGGATGTACTGTGCAGGCCTCAGGGAAGCTGTGTGGCACCCTGGTGTTCCCAGGTCCAGATCCAGCTGCTGAATCAAAACAGCGCTGGGCAGCTCTGTGTCTCAGAGAGCCAGCACACTGAGGGACCTGTGTTGGCTTCAGCAGTATCCCACATATAAAGCATAACCTTCCATAAATATATGCATACACACTCTCCCCCCTCTCCCTCGCTCTCTAATAGTTCTCCCTGAGATCCTTGAACAACAGAGCAGATGGAAACCTTATTTAAATTTAGAAAGCACGAATACCACATGCTGAGCTCAGTGGAGCGATTCAAGTCGGTTTCCCCTAATTTTATTATTTATTTTTTTAAAATGCTGGATTCCACTTAGAACTTTTCAAATACACATGATGTAAAGCAGCTGAAGATACCTGTGTTCCTTACCACAGAATGCCTCACTTGTATACAAGTGTGAAAATGTGTCTCAAACATCAAATTTCACAGCTAGTCATCCTAAAGGACATTAACACTCCATTATTTATTAGAGCCATTATAAAAGAAACTCCTGCACCGTCCCTAAAGAGAGAAAATCTGTCATGGTTCCCAGGAAAGAGAAGCAGGGATTATCCTTGAAAGCAGTCAAAGGAGAGAATAGTTTTTACCAACTTGTCAGCAGAGTTGCCATGGGCACCAGCCAGGAGCCTGGGTTTAAATGTCAGATTTCCCTTCCACTACTATCTTTTTCCTTTGCTTTATTTTTGCATTTATTACATTATTTTCTTTTTCTTCCTTTTTTAATAAGAACTTCTCTACCCACGTCCCTTTTTTTCCCTAACATCCATTTCTCTTCTTTTTATGCCTATCCTCAGACATCATGCCAATCCCAGGTATAGAAATCTGGGTTTATTTCTAAAGTAAGAGTATGTTCTTAGATAGTCATTTAAAAGGCATTAGCATATTACTATTTGTCCAGCAAATAATAAAAATGGAAAAAAAAATTCAATAAGAGGCTGACACAGCTGAGGAAGAAACATCAGCGTAGAGTCAGTGGCAGCTCCACTTAAGCATTATTGTGCCTGGTGGTTTCACTATTTGCTAAAATATTGGGGGGGGGGGGTGTGTGAGGGGAAGGAAAAGAGCAGAAGGGAAAAGCTCACATCTGTGGTAATGTCTCTGCAGGGGGAGAAAAAAGGCAAATCCTGCCGTTTGTGGGAAGTATTCATGTGTTGCCGGCTGGCTAAACTGCACATCAATTGAATTAATGTATCCGTTAAATCTAGATAAAAGCTTAGAAGAAGCAGTTTAGAAAACACTTTTTTTTCTTGTTCTTTTTTCCCCCTTAATTCCCCTAAGCTGGCACAGGACATCTGGGTTGGTTTTGGTTTGTATGGTGGGTTTTGTTTTGCCTTGTGTGTCTTCACTGTCAAAACCCCAAAACAAGCCCAGCTGCCTTAAGAAAAGAAATCCATTTGTGTTTTGCTTCCTTGTAAATAGCGTTAGCATGTAAATGAACACATCCAGGCTCTGAAGTGAGCAACTCCTGAGTGGGAGGGAGCTTCACACCTCCTTTGGTGGTATTGTTTCAGGCTGTCTAGCAGCAGGCTCAGCAGGGCCAGAGGAGTACAGCCTTTTGCATAGTTTTGAAGGCAAAAGAGGGAATTTTTCTAAGAACCAAATCATTCTGTCATTGAGTGGATTCCTTTAACTTTCATGTGGCCACTATGTTTGCCCTGGAGAACCAAACTAGATTTAGTTACAGTGCTAGCAAATTTTCCAGTTTGGATGCTATGTTTAGTCTCAGAGTTTGTTTTCACACTGTATACTTCACTATGGTGGTGGAGAATGGGATCAAATAGTGCTTGTGGTTTTGAAATCCATTTCTGAACAGCCTTCCAATGATCCTGCCTTGGTTTTAAGAAACTCTGAGTGTGTTTCTATGTGAATTATTGAGAAATAATGACAAGACAACACTGACATGAAGACTGAGTTGTTAAAATAGAACTAGTATGATGCAAATTTTCAGGATGCACATATTCAATCCAAACAGAAGTTCCCACAGTGGTTCTAAGTTGTAGTATTTATATAGCATGGTTTAGTTGATTAGGTGGGTTGGATAATAGGTTGGATGCGATGATCTTGAAGGTCTCTTCCAACCTGGTTTATTCTTTATTCTTCTTTATTCTTATTTCTTTTACATTCTTGTGAATCATTTCTATGTTCCTGGTGCTCATGGTAAAAAGGTTGAATGGTAGAAAGATACACAATCATGCATCATGCAGCATGGATCTGTTACAAGCAGAAACGTCAGGTTCTTCTTCTAATACTTTGCCCAGCTATTATGGAGACTTTGAAAACAAATTAGTAATATTCTGGGATCCTTTGGAGAAACACTGAACAAACTGAGTAGAAGTATTGAAAGAGAAAAAGGAATGATCTCTTAGTGTTTTGTGTGGATGTCAATAGAATGGGAGAAGAAATAAAGCACCACAAATTGCAGAAAGAGAAGATTAAGTGTTAAGAAATTCTCTCAGATCATAAAGGTTAGTCACTGAAATAGATTGCTTGGGGAAGCTGTGAAGTGTTGAGCATCAGAAGTTTTAAAAAATAAATAAATAAAAGGATACAATGTCAAGAATGCCTTGGGTGTAATTGCTAAAGAAACGTGCTAAACATAAGTGTCCTGTCATTGGATGGGGGAAGGACTGGAGCCCTTCTAGCCTAAGCTGCCAGGAATATTCAGCATTTCAAGGATCTGAGGAGAAGTCTGGCTTAGTGACAGCAGTGGTCTGTCTACTTTTGCTTTGAACCAGAAATTCTTTATGACCCTGATTCATAAAACCTCCACTCTTAAACATGCCTAGGAGTCAGGCTAGTAACAACTTGGAAACCTTTAAATCCAAAAAAAAAAAAAAAAAAGGGGGGGAGCTTTTTGCCCAAGCCCTCCTGTTTCTTTACACACAAATTAAACCCAAACTCTCTATGTCACCCATATGTATTATGCCAGTGAAATCCATGGTAAGCGCCATTTGCTGGGGCACCAGCCTTGTAATGGAGAGATTCCAACACTTCTAAGAGATATATAAAATAGAGAAGAGTAAGATTTTGAAGTCAGAAATCTCTTTTTCTCTTTTCTGTAAAGGTGTGGTGGTTTGGGCTGGGTGCCCTCTGCTGCATGGCACACTTCCTGTGTCCAGGAGTCCAGCCCAGTGGGTGGACACAGGAAAACCGTGTATCTCCTACCACAATCCCCTGCACCGCTATAAGACCTTGCGTGGGGTCCGCCTCTTTCTCTTTTTCCCTCGCCGCCGCCCGGTAACTGGGGGAGACGTCTCCCGGCCTTGGGCCTGGCTAGGCCCAGGGCCAGGGGGATGGGCGGTCTCAGGCCTGGCCAGCTGAGACTAGCCTAGCAGTGGGGGGGGAGAACGAGCCCTGGGGGTCTTGGGCCCACCCTCAGGTGGGGATGGGGTTCATCCGGGTGTGTGTTGCGGTTACTTCTCTCACTGTTTCTGGTTTCTTTTGTGCACCTTCACTTCTTCTATTTAAACTTTTCCATCACTTTTGCAATCCGTTTGTCGGAGTCGTCATTTTGCCCGTGGTGGGGAGGGTGGCTATCTCAACCCACCACATTTTTGGCGCCCAACGTGGGGCTGGTTGGTGTGGCGACCTGCAGATCGGATTGCAAAGGATGGATAGTTTAAATTTAGTTCTGGGCGTCGGTTTTCGGTTAGGGGTGGAGGTGATTTTGATCCTGTACCGCGGCGGTAGAGGCGGCCGGGCTCTGCTGTGTGCTGAGTGTAGCGGACGCCGGCCGGCGCTCGGGCTGCAGTGGGCTTGGCTCTAATCTCCCCCATGTTTTTCGGACAGTACCGAAAAATGGCGCCGAGCACCTGGCTCCGCCTCCCTGCCTCTCAGTTGGGCTGTGGCGCAGCCCTCCCTCTTCCGGGGGGGTGTGCAGCCGGACATTGCTACGCCTCGGTACGTGAACGCCCGGTGTGGGGGGCGAAGTACCCTGATAGGCGTTTGGGTAGCCTGGACCGCGGTCGGAGGCGGTCGGTTGCGGCACCCTGGGGATCGGAAAAGCAGTCGTGGAGCCGGAAACTGGCTTGCCCCAGGGGTGGAGGTTATGCCGCTGAGTTAAATGTGAGCAAGAAGAAGAGCTTGGCTGAGAGGTTGTGAGGCTTTTCCAGGTGGCCAGGATGTCCAACGGATCCATGGAGAACCTGCACTGCAGAAGAGTGAAATCTGCATCGCTGGGAGGTTCCACTGGATGAGAGAGGAAGAACTGGACTGGACTGATGTTTGAGCCTGAGAGAGACTGTTTGGACGCCCAGAAGAAGATATGGACCCTGTCATCAGGGATTTCTAATATGATGATGTGTTTGGGTGCAGGGGTTGTGGTGTGAGATAAGGGGTGGCGTGTGGTGGTTTGGGCTGGGTGCCCTCTGCTGCATGGCACACTTCCTGTGTCCAGGAGTCCAGCCCAGTGGGTGGACACAGGAAAACCATCTCCTACCACAATCCCCTGCACCGCTATAAAGGAAATATATTTTCTTAACTCTGCATATATGATAATAATGATGGAAAGTATATAAAATCAGGTGTGCTATTCTTTATTTACAGTACAAAAGTGTTATTCTTCTTGTTCTCTTGGTGCCCACCACTGTCATCTTGGGAATGCTTTGCTCTGGAGAAAACAGCTGCAGGTGTTCACACAACCTGAAGTTGACATATGGACATAGATTAGTATTTCCAATATGAAGATTATTACCCTGTTATTAGCAGCAGTCAAAACCAATAATTAAATCCTGATCCAACACTTAAACAACTTGATAGGTGAAACTATGAAAACTAAGGTCTTTCTCTGAAGCATCAGTGAAGGCATAGGTCTGATACATCCAATTAATCTTAAACTCTTCTTGTGCAATGCCATTTACATCAGTAGAAGTTGGGGAAATGACTGCTAAAATTGGCTTAAAATAGAAAGCTGCATCAACAAACCACTTTGTCTGGGATGTTATAAAGCCACTGTTTCCAATGGCTGTCATTCATACTGTCATAGCACTGCAAGCTTTATGTAGTATTTAGGCTCTGTAAACTGTGATTCCTGTCCTGCTTTGATTTATTATGTGGCAGTGTTAGGAACTTTAGCAGGTTTTGTCCTCCTACACATAACAGGTAGTAACATAGGGGTTAATTTACAGCACAAAGCTCTTCACCTGAGGTGCAGTGCTGGGCAATCTCAAACGTAGCACATATGAAATAGCTTATTCTGCAAGGCATTAGCTAATACCAAGTGCAAATCAAAAATAGCAAAACACGCAGAATAGCTATTCCACAACAAGACGACTGCCCACAAACTTCCTTGCCTAGCTACAGACACCAACATTCAGAGAGAAAGTAGAAATAAGTAGGAGAGGGAACAACTCCCAACTCTGTGCTTAGCTAGGGAGGAGGGGAAGTGAAAAGCAGAAAGGCTGTCAGCCATAGCTGGGTAGCAGTAAACAGCTTTGACAGTTCTAGCATTGTTCCTGCCTGGTTGCAGCAGGTGTGTGTGATCCAAGAAGTAAATGCATACCTCATCACATCTCCCAGTGTGGCAGACTGCCTACAGCATGCTGCAGTGTCATATGGCCTGGGTTCCTTCTTTGGCCAAATGGCAAGCTCACTGTGCCAGAGGCTTGCCCTGACCTACAGCAAGATGTCACTGAGGTACATGCCCAAAGGTGGGAACTGCAGAACTAGCTGTTCCTGCTCCCTGACAGCACCTAGCTGGGTCTTAGAACTGTACGGTTTGATGCCATAAGTGTTTTAATGTCAGGACTGTGACTTCCTGTGTTACCAGTTCTATTATATGTTTGAGAGCACGTAAGTAATTCCTTCTTAATGACTGAAGACAAGCTTCCAGTAAGCCAGATCCCAGCAACAAGTGAGCAGGCTAAGCCATACCAATATGCTAATTAGAAGAACATAGGGATTCCCCTGTCACAGGGGTCCATGTATCTTGATATCCTCTTTCCACAGTGGACATAAGCATATGCTTGGGGAAGGATAAACACAGGACAATTTCTTAAAATTCTTTCAGCCCTCACCTAATGGCTGCTCCCTAAACCTGCTGAAATGGACAAGTTTTTCCATTTAAGCTTTGGCATTCACAATATCCTTACTGTTCCAATGGAAATGTTTCTGTTTAGATGCAGAGCTAGTCATGCAAAAAGAGTTATGCTGTTAACTAACTGAGAAAGCAGAAAGTAAAGTACTGGTCTCTGTCTGAGAAAGGGAAGCCACCTGAAAATGTAACTCTTTGATAGGGGTCTGCATGTTAACTTCCCTGACCTGATTGTTCTAAATGTGCTTCATCATATTGCATTTGCAATTTATCATCTCTGCCCATCAGAATTAGCATCATCATGCACTGGTTAAACATTTGTGCACATGCTATAGAAATTACTGGAAAATTTAATAGACTTTGTGTAGTAACAGCTGCCCTTCTTATGATGCCAGTGTTACAGATACAAAAGATACAGAAGAGAGAGTGAAGAAATCTAAACCAATGGGAGAAAGGGGGAGAGTGGAACCACTACAAGATTTGTCTTTCTGAAAAGTGCCTGATTGCTTTTCAGATCTATACTTTTTTTCCCCTGTTGACAAGCAAAGCTTGGGAATAATAAGTGCTGCATGAATTAAATCCATCATGCTTGGCTGACTGGATGCCATGTACTGGATCCGCAAACCAATCTGGGTCCTATCAGTGCACTGCTATTGATTTCTGTGCTTTGACAGAAAGTAGCTGAGAGACAAATGATGGGGCGGGGAAATCCTACAAACATTTTTTTGGTCGTAG
Organism: Picus viridis; assembly: GCA_033816785.1. Classification (NCBI taxonomy): domain Eukaryota; kingdom Metazoa; phylum Chordata; class Aves; order Piciformes; family Picidae; genus Picus; species Picus viridis. Next base: position 5,293,250 of record CM066581.1, read on the forward strand.
AGCTGTAGCTTGTTGCTAATATAACTCCAGATCCCCCTACCTAAACCAGTGCTGAGCATGTGAGCATGGGTTTGTACATTATCAGACAATACATTTAAATGTTTCTCTGTTGATGCCACACACTGATCTTTTGTCTCTCTGTAAGAAAGGATTATTGACAGCAAACCAGGAGAGCAGTTATTCTTGTCCATCTACAGCACGGCTGTTCCAAAGCACCATCAGCTTCCCCCTTAACAGTACAGTCATTCTGCGTCAGAAGTACCAGTCATGAACTGGGCTGAGAATGTAAATCCAGCCCATTGAAATGGAAATCAGCAAAGATGCTGCACAGGTCATTCACCAGTCACTGCTTACTTCGCTCTGGTTTTAATTCTCAGACAAGTGCTAGCTTTGAAGAGTTCCAGAAAGCATTTTGTTTACTTTCACTCTTCCTTTTTTCTGGTTGTCATTTGCTCCATTTTTACCTTGTTGAAAAAGGTCAAATCCTGTCCCTGGCTGGACCTAGGACGAGAACTGGGACCCGAAACGCCTAAGAGTTGGCATGTGTGAGGAGCAGTGCAGACTCCTGGTGGAGTACTGGCAGGCATACTAGGATGAAATGCATAACTAGGTTGCAAATGTTGAAATACAGTATCACAGTATCACAGTATTACCAAGGTTGGAAGAGACCTCGAAGATCATCGAGTCCAACCTGTAACCACAAACCTCATGACTAGACCATGGCACCAAGTGCCACGTCCAGTCCCCTCTTGAACGCCTCTAGGGACGGCGACTCAACCACCTCCCCGGGCAGCCCATTCCAATGACGAATCACTCTCTCAGTGAAGAACTTTCTCCTCACCTCGAGCCTAAACTTCCCCTGCTGCAGCTTGAGACTCTACAGAGTGCACTACAAATTGCTCCTGGGCACAGTGCTGTGGTTAGACAGCTTGATGTCTTGATGCACACTAGCTTAACATTTTCAATACTAATATTCCTTTATTTTAATATTGTCTGTAAAACCACATAGATTTCTTCAGCCTCCTTAAGCTACTGTGGTGGTTCTTAGGTTAAAGGAGTTTACCTACACTGAATTAAGAATATTTCTCCATCTTCAAGAGGACAGTAATAAAAAGGAACTCTCAGCATATCTGGTTCCAGTAAAGAAAACATGCAAACAGAAACAAAGATGTTTTCACTTACACAGCAACTGTTCCTAAGACATGATTAAAAATGTTCACATCTCCAATAATATATATATAGCATATTCCTGTCATCTGCAGCATATTGATAGGAAACCTTACACAGCAGATGCTCTGTGGGACTTTTAAACTGAAGATAGAAGACAAAACTTATAACAAGACATAATGTAGTTGTGACACAAGACATCACAGGCACTTTCCTGAAAGAAAGAGTGAGATTTAATCACTTTGGGATACTTTCTGCAGCTACTGCTGAGGCACGTTAGTTGCTCTGTTAGAAGAAGATGCTTGTGAAGATTGTAAGCAAACTGAAATGCTGCTAAGCACTTACTCACAGACAACAGATGATTCTCACAGAGCATTTGTTTTATTTGTTTTCATCTTATGCTTTGCAGTCTTTTTAAAACCCATGTCTTTTCCATTGCAACAGCACGACATTAGCAATTATTGCTGCTCTCCACACATAAGCAAAGCACCCTTTCTGCTGTGTTAGTTACCAGAGCTCAGTTTGGGTATTATTGCTACCAATTCTAAAAGTCCTAACAGCTTTCATTACATCAGGGAACTAATTTTACCATTTTTGATAGATAAAAGTAAATGTTCAGCTATTTGGGGTTAGCCAATTGTGTAGGATTTGACTCTGCCTGAAGGAGACCTCCCAAGACATTGGAAATAGACATTTAATGGTGTGGAGGTGGCCACTGCTTCCTACCTGCCAGACACAGAGAAGTGAGGAGGTTGAAATCCAGATTATCTCAAGATATGTGTTTTGTGCAGCTCACATAAAATTAGCATTCTTGTTGCCAGTCTCAGCTAAGATTCCATTGTTGCAGTGTGAAGGAAAAGTGATACCCAGCAGATAATCAGTTCGGTAATTACTCAGGTCATTACTAGGCAGTCATTCCTAGTCTGAAGGCAGGACATGGGCTGTCTGACCAGCAGACCTAGGACCCTTACGCCAGGCTCCATGCTGTGTAGTAGCTGCCACTCCTCAGCACCATTTCTCCAGTCTACCTCCTCCTATCCTCTCCTGTTGGGATTATTTTGGGATTATTTTCCGCCTACAGTCCCCATCTTAGTTTCTAGGTTGATTGCACAGATTGTAACTCAGGGCAAATTTGGCAGAAGATCTACAGGAAATAAGGCAAGGAGAAACAGATGGGTGAAAATGACATTGACCCAATCCCCTTGTTTGATCTAGACAAAAAATCATATCCCTGCCCTGTCACTCTCCACATATCACGCAAAGAAATTCAGTATTTCAGGTATTAGTTGACTGGCATCACCTCCATGGCCCAGGGATGAGGGTTCCTGAAGTCAGTGCTATCCTGTGTGACCATTTGAAGCAAGTCTTGCTGTCATCATCTTTGCTTTTCTCTCTTAATACCTCCAGCCAAACTGCCAGCTCAGACTCTTGGCACTGGTTAACAGCACCAACTAAAAGGCCCAGCAAAGTCTGTCAACTGTGCCTTGAATCAGCTGATGTTGATGTGCCTCTCTAGAAAGTTGTACTTCTCTGGTTGGGAACAAGTGCTTTCCTGCAGTCCAGGAGGCTGCAGCAAGAAGTCACAAGCAAATTTTTGGTTTATTTGTGTTGTATGGTGAAGGAGGAAAGACAGTAATAAATTGCTCCTAAAATTATATAGCTTTATTGTAGGGCATAAAAGTGGATCAGTGTTTTTTTGAAACATTATAGCTACTATCAAGACCAAGTCTGTTTTCCAGGTGATTAGCGTTCTGCAGACCACTTAGCCTTATCTAGGGCCACATCATAAAGGAGATCAAAAAAGTGAAAAAGCTGAGTTTTCTGTGGGAATGGCTTCATCAGTTTTGGTGTAGAACACATGGGGAAAAGAAAATATGGTCCAAAATATTATGGCAGGAGAAATGAGAGAGGGTAGGTAAGCTGAAGACCCCATTTATCAGAAAACATTAGATACCATATTTTCCTTTTGAACCAATAATTTTCATGAGAAACTCACTTCAGCACTCAGAAATTTGTTCTCAGTAGTGTAAAGGTGCAATAAGTGTGTGGAGGAAGGATTCAAATGCATAGGGCAATGAGTGCTGGTGCCAGAGGGACCTTCCATGCTGTCATCTCAGCCAGTTGCAAGCAGCCTTGGAATTTTGATGTGTTTCCTTGGCCAAGAAAGCCCTTGGTTTCCACGAGGTTTAATCAGGCTGTTAAATTATCAGGCTATCCACAATTTATAGAGATAGTGTTTTGTGTCTGATTCTTTGTTTCTTTCCTTTTTTAACAAATAAAAGCAAATACAATAACTCACATTCAGAAGAGCATTTTCCCTGTTACAGGTAGCACAATTTCATTAAGTTAGCACAATCCAAATTAAAATGTGAACAAGATACTTGCTTAATATATCAAAAGCAAATTAAGCCTGGATTTGAAAAGGTGTTAAAGCTTTTCCTTTTACAAAATAGAATTAGTTCTAATTTGCCTCTCAAGTTTAAATGGAGATCAATTTATTTTCGAAATATAAACCACTAGCTTAATTCCAACCCCAATGCAATTAACAAAGTGAAAAAAACTTCATCAGGATCAAATTAATATTGTTGTTATGCTTACAAGCTAAGGAACAAAGCACTACTGGAATTATTAAAGCCACAATGGATAAACACTATGAAGTTTATGGCTACGGGAGAGGTCAGGAACAAGGACATAAAGAAATAGACTAATAAGCAGAAAATGTTCCTGTTTTTAGTAAACTTAGAAATTGTGACAAGTGTTTAAAGTTTTAATATTTTGAGCATATTCTCTTAAGTCCAGTATTGGATGTGAATGTGGACTAGCACTGCAAAGATGTCTTATTTGAGGGTTACAAATTCTCTCTTCCTGTATTTGCCTTCTTTTGTTTCTGTTTTTCACACTGTGTAATGAATGAGTTTACCAAGCCTAATGTGCACAAAATTGGCAAACACAGTGTATAAGCATTTGTCTAAATTGCCAAAACCCAATTTGGAATTTGGAAATGTAACTATTTGTTTGAGAAAGTAATTCAGAGTTAATGGAAAAATGCCATACAGACTGTCAGAACTAAACGACAGAATACAAAATGAAAGCATCAGACACCTAAACAAGCAGCCTGATTTAGAAAATGTTGGAATTTGATAATTAGGTCACTCTGTAGGGCAGCTAATTCTGAATTTAGTTGTAAATTGTAAGCATCTGGTCTAGGAAAGGTTTGCTCTCTCAGCCTCAGTTTGTCTTTTTGTCGAGTTGGAGTAGTGATACTTTCTCTCCTTACAAGCAATGGTAAGAGGATTAGGTCTTTTCACACTGCTTTGGTTGTGGAAAGTCCTATAAAAGAGTTATCTGAAAATTTCAGACAGCTCTAGTGTTATCCTATTACCCACTCATAGAGGCAAGTAATGGATAATTGGGTTCCTACTTACCTTCATTAGATAAGAGATTTCTCATTTAACTCCATCAATAGAAAGATTAAGAGTCCTTGTTACTCCAGGAGAATAAAGTTGCGTAGGATGGGAGAAGTGAATAACAGTGAGAATAAAGCCCTGGTTGTAAACCAATAGATCTGCTGCAATAAAGATGTTTCAGACTATGAAATACCCTCTTTAACCTTTATGGTCATGCTTCTAATTCAAATACATTACTCTCTATCATGTGAGGCAGAATAAAGTGGTCCATTAATTGCATCAAAAGTTTACAAGCTGACTTCGTGTTTTCACACCTATCATGTGAAGACAAATGATAAGACTCTCCTGTGAGTTAGAACAGAGCCAGTGGAAAGGCAGTTGGAGTTCATCTTTACTTCTGTGGGCTAGTAATCCCTTACTGTCCCTCTGCAAGTTTTTCTTGTTTGTTTGTTATGGAACTGGCATGTTTGCTAGCACAAGATTTCTTCTGTCTTAGACTTCTATTTCAATAGAATCTTTGTGACTGCCAAAGCGTTTTTGAGATGTTTGGCCAAAGAAGAAGGGAAGAAATGAAGTTTTCAGCCTGACACATGCGTGTGCCAGTTTGGTTGTCACAGCCCGTGTCATAACTGAACGGACTTTCCCATTGGAAACTTTCTGATGTTGCTAGCAGCAGGCACAAGATGTAACCAATAGTGTTTTCTGAAGATCTAAAGGTGTTTTTTTCTCTACCCCTATCGGGCAGAATTTTGATACAGGGGACCAGGTAGTTCTGTCACTGATTGTTTTCTTTGTCTTCTTGTATCCAGGGAGCAGACTGAAAAGTACTCAGCCAGCTTCCAGACAAAGTTGGTGGTTTCTGACTGTGCCGTCTCTGCAGAAAACTACATCTGACAGAGTACAAGAATGTTTTTCCTCAGCTGCATGATATTTCTAAACTATTCCCTGTATTTACCTGCAGTGACCTTACGAAAGTAATCCACCATTATGGCTACAAAGCTTAATTACTGTAATTCTGCTCCAGTTTTGCTTCCGCTGGGGTTTCTCTGCCTCATGCAGCTCTAGAGTAGCATTTCTTGGCACACTTGCTCTTTGGAACAAACTGATGTAGGGGGTTACCATAGAGTGCTGCCTGCCTACAAAATGTCACATCTGCTATAGCTTGCCTACCCTGCTTATTTTTAAAACCGGTAGCAAAAAGACAACATTAAAGTGCAAGGGTACCTTTCTGTGGCACCTCCCGAAAAGCTCTCTTTGTTTTAGTAGTATCTGTAATTCTCAGATTTCCACTGTCCTGTCTGTAGCAACCAGTTTCCTCTTGCAGCTGGAATACTGGAAAAACAATCTTCTGGTAATTTCTGTCTTATTTGGAAGTCATCAGAGGGGAAGGTTCCCCACACTATGCTAATTAATATGATCTGCATGTAGGTTTATAAATAGCATCTTTGTTTATTTGCTTATTTCTCCTGGTAAATATAAACCTGCCATACAGTCAGCACTTCAGGAAAGCCAGCAACAGGCAATCAATGTGCAGATCAAATATATGGTATTGATAATATCACTGTTAGAGAGTCATAAACCAAGGTGGTGCAAGGTAGTCAGAAGTTCACAGTTGCCACCATCTTTCTGTGAATAGGGACCTGAGCATAGGTACTGTTCTCACAGATCATGTTAAACAATAGACACACCATGCAAGTATTAATGCTACAACATTTGAGTTTCCAGAGAGCGGGTCGGATACAGGCCCACAACCTTGTCCCATGTCTCTGTGTTGTGCCCAGCAGAACTGCAGAGCAACACAGAGCATCTTCTGGAGCTGAACTTCTCATCCTCTAGAAGACCACAGAGCCCCAGGTGGACCTCTCTAAAGACATTATGTTCTTCCTCCCCCTTTCCAGGTGTTTGCTTTGCAGTTATTCTCCTGCATTGCTTTCAACTGTAAAAATGATCCCAGTCAGTCTCTGAAGTGCAAACAAACTGTGGGGATTTGTGCCATATGAGCAAGCCCTTAAATAACTAGGACATTGTATTGGTGATGAGAAAAGTAAGCATTTGCCTAAAGAACAGCTTGCCAAACTTTATCAATTTCTTCTGCATTCAAGAGAAAATAAAGCCTCTAGATTCTCCTGGCACAAATTTTAATGATTATTCTGTGCTATGATTTGATATTGATATTTTCAGTAGGACTGTGGGAAAAACATGGTTTGTAATCATCTCATAATGGAAAAACACTCACACGGGCCAGGTGATGTCAAGAAGACTGGGAATAGATCAGTAGGCAGCAAAGGTCAGAGAGGTAGGAAATACATAATTATGATGTGGCCTGTTTAATGTCCATGGTCAGGGAAAAGTAGTCAGATTAGAAAATATTGTCCTCTCTTTTTTTCCTGATCTTGCTATAAATATGTTTTCCTGCAACCTCTGTACATCTGTTTTAAAAATAGGGGTGGATTAGGAAGTAGTGGTGTGATTACAGGGCAAGGACCTAGAGAGCAGCCATGAGAAAATAAAAGGCAAAACTGCAAACCCAACTTCTGAACTGTAGCTGTTTAACGATTTTCTTAGGCACAAAAAAAAGCCCTTTCAGGAGGGCTTTAGAGATGATCCCCTAAAGGAGGTTTCCTTTGATAGCCCCCCAAAAGAGAATGTGACAGAAAGGGAAAAAAACTTTTTCACTGTGAGGGTGACAGAACACTGGAACAGGCTGCCCGCGGGGGGTTGTGGAGTCTCCCTCTCTGGAGATATTCAAAACCCACCTGGATGCATTGCTGTGTGACCTTCTCTAGGTGATCCTGCTCTCACAGAAGGGTTCAACTGGATGATCTTTTGAGGTAATTTCCAACCCCTAAACATTCTGTGATTCTGTGAAAAACATGGTTCAAAATAGTCAACCATTTCAGTGGCATCCATCAACAAAAGGCAAGGACAAAACATGAATAACATCAGTTCCTGTCTTTATGCACAGAGAGCAAGAGAATACATCTACTTTAGGCTTCACAGTGCTAGAAAGGCACAGATGCCTACACCTTATCAGGGAGAAATGAGCATATTTTATGCACCAGGTACCAGTGTGGCCCAGTTCCTGTTTCCCAGACGTCACAGTATTGAATTATGCTGCTGGTTTTCACTTGTAAACATTTCAAATTTATGAACTAGACATGATTAAAATACTCTGTAAAGGAGATAAATGAGATATGTTTTCAATTAAACAAAATGACTTTTTAAAGTAATTGTTTTAAGAGCTCTGTTGTTCTGTTGGGGAGGATACTGGAAAAAAGCTGCATTTTGTAGAAGAGAAAAAAGAATGCTAATAAAACTTGTAGGTGAGAGGTGCTATAAACACAACAGGAACAGAAAACAAAAGAGTGCCTAGTGAGAAAAGTATATGCACTGGAAATGCAAAATGAGAATCAACCTGAAAAAAATGCAGACAGATCTCTCCTGGGGAAATTAATCCTGAGCAAACCATTCAATGAGCAAGAGAAAATTGGGAAATGGTAGTGATTAAAGAGACCCTGAGGTGAACCTAGTCAACAAATTAGTGGTAACAGTATGATATGGATAAACAATGGTGCAATTTGAGAGGATGCATCTTGTTCCAAATATGGTCATTTTTTGACCAGAGAACTAGTGCAAATTTGAGGTGTTAGACATGATTGTTGGAAACAAGATGACATTGGATTTCTGTGGTGCTTAGAAGCCCTTATTGTGGTTTGCTGCACTGATGAGTTTCACTCCTGCTGATTGATGAAAATAGATTAATATCTTATTATGTGAAACACAACAGCAACTTTCTTAATTATTCTTTTCAATCAAATCATTGTGATTTTCCTCCGAGAAGAGGAATAATAAAGGCCTGAACCACTACATTGCTTTTAAATTTATTCAGTTTGCACTTAAGTCTGGGAGGAGAGCAATCATTTCTCTTTGTATTCCGATGAAAAACTTCCTCCCCACTCCACTATTTTAAGAAAAAAAAAAATTAAATAATCACAATAATCTGGAAATCATCTCAAAAGTAAAGAATTGCAATCACCAGTATTATCATGTAGGACCAAGGCAGACAGGCACTGATTTGATATAAAGGGCTGAATGCACAAATGCCAGATCGATCTCTTTATACCAATAAAGTCCCTGGTCCCTGCTGGAAAGAAAATCAGATTAAAAATTGAGTTAAGAAACACTCAAATATCATCCCAGCACTTTATGTTCAATGCTTTTTTGTAACTTGGAAATAGATCCTGAGCAAAAGGCTGTAAAAATGCACTAATTCAGAGAAGGACGTGAGCACATGCTTAACATGGAGCACCACGTTGGACCCAGAGGTAATGATCTTCTGCACTGAGGGCTCACGCATGTTTTGACCACCTGTAGCATCAGTGGGAAGGACCATCACCAAAAGCATCCAGATAAAAGCAGACATCAACCTGCTCAATTAAAAACTTTCCACCCCAAACCCCCAAAATATATTCTCTTTCTTCAAGAAAAAAAGGTGCTTAGACATTGGCAGTCTCTTTCAGATAAAGTAAAACTCAGCTTGAATTTCATCCATGAGTAGTATTTCTTAAATTTACCAAGTGCAGGGGGAAAAAAATGTTTGCTTCTTTACCTGGGATTGTCACAGCCCAAACTAGACTGGGGAACACGTTCTGCTAAGCTTTGCAAAAAATGTTAGTTGTGAAGAAGTTAAAAGATCAGTGCTCTGACTTTTGAGAGCCATATTTCCTTATCTCTATCTTGTGCTCAGTTCTCCTGCAGTGAGAAAGAGCCTGCATGCATCTCTGGCTTAGGCTTTTTGTTCTCTTATTTCACCTGGGAGGGGGAAGATGCCAAACCAAATTTTGGTCCAGAATACATTGATCTAAGTCTCTTCCAAAACAAGAGTGAGTCACTCTGGAAAAATATTTTTTCTATTGTCTTTGTCCCACTTTGGATTTGTGCTTTCCTGCCATTTGTGTCACTCATCCCACCAATTTCTTCTGATGCCTGTCACTCTCAGAAGGACAGCAGCAGCTTCCCATGCAGTCTGACAGTGCTTTTTTTTTTTTAATTAGCTAATTCAGTTCATGGAAGAACTGTGAGCCACAGCTGAGAAGTGAACCTGAAGGACAGCCCTTGCTCTTTTAATCCTGCTTGCTTATTTTACATAAGAACAGAGTCTTTGTTAGTGTCATACTGGAAGCTCATTATACAAGAAGAATAAAATTCAGCTTCTTGGTTTGATGCCACTTTTGTAGGAGATGTATCATATATAGGGATTTCAACTATTAAGAAGCCTTAATGAAAAAGAAATAAACAATAGGATCAGGGACAAGCTCAATTGGTTTTTTCAGATGTTTAAAACATGAGGCCAGGATGTTCATGTATGTAATGTGCATGAGCTTCTGGTACAGAACTAAATGAAGATCCTATAATGGTATAATGAGTATATATAAATGGCCAGGGCTAAAACATGATGCTAGGATAATACAGTGAGCATGATGCATCTGCAATAGCAGTGGTGAGTTTTACTGTAGTCTAATGAATCTGGGGAAAAAAATTTCCTTAAGTGCAGAGAAAAAATTTATAATTTATTATCTGGGTTTGAGGTCTGCAGAACACAGATCCTAGATTTCGTTCTGTTGGATGCAAAAACTGTCAGGCACTTGAATTCTATCCTCTGTCCTCTTCACAGACAGTCAAATACCTGCTCTTACTTACACTGATGTCCATCAGCCCTTTGCAGTAATGTTTCTGAGATCCCCACATCTTTCACATGGGCTTTGTCCTGGAAGGGGTGGGGTTGCTCATCTGCACCTGCAGTCTCCTGCTAGCAAATGCTACGGAAGAGGTGAACAATGGTAGAATGTTGTCCCTAATTAAATAATTTGTCTGGGACCACCTTGGTCTCCCCAACAGCTTCTACTCTATCTCTGTGTCACTGCAGAATATTATGTGAACTACAGCATTCTTCCTTTCTCTGGCTATTTTTTGCATCCTGAGTACATTTCTGGAGCTTCATTGCACCCTGATCACCTTGTGTGAGGTTTTGCAGCTTACCTTGAGAAAGGTTTGTTTACAGTTGCTGAGTAGCCTCAGGATTTAAGCCACTACAGCTCTAACAAACATTAATTTTACTTTCCAGTGTTTGCTTTTAATTTTTCATGCTTTTCTGTATCAAGTTCCTTTGGTATAACAGTGTCTGAGTAGTGGGGAGTTTGACATTTGCTCACTGACACATGGAAATTCCAGTTGACCTCAGCGGATTTCAGATTACACCTTCTATGGGAAAAAGAATCAGAGCTCGTACAAAGGTGCCTCAAATGACAAGCAAATCAGTTATTCTCTAAACACATGCTCTCTTGAATAGATCCACATGATTCTTGAACATTTGCACTGCACACAGCAAACTTTTTGTCCAAAAAATGAGAAGTCAAAACATTCTGAAGCTTTGAAATTGACACATGAGAAACATTTTTCATTTCAGGATTATATTACAAAAATCTAATAGCAGGTTCAGTTTGGTGAGGAAAAAAAACCCACAAAACAAAACCAAAAAACCACAAACTAAACCAATAAAAACCTAAACATAACTACAACAGAATCATTTTGGGTCAATTCACAAGTTTACTGCTTGCTTAGCCACTCAAAAATATCCCAAACCATTATTTCTTCTCAAGTACAGTTATTCTGACTAGGTTTGGGTGTAGGAGCATAACATTTTTGAAAGTACAACCATGTGTTTTTGAAGGCTGTGGGTTTTGAAGCAGACACATATTTTCATTCTTTCATCCATCAGGATAGTTCAATTACTTTCAAGAGTACTTTTCTAAACTGTCACTTGCTGTGTAATTGGTTAACAGATCACATTTGCAAGTTTGTTTGATTAATGAGGAAAAAAAATAATTTCTTAAACCAAGCTGCATGCCAGGTGCTTCCCAAGCTGTACCCGAAGTGTAAAGGTGAAGCTGGCAGTACTGGAAATGGTCAAACACCCATTTCCAGGACCCTAGTCTGAAAACTATTACAAATTCTGGTACATACGCTTTAATTGCCTGTTAGTTTTAACAGGATGTTGTTGGTTTGTGAACACTCTTTTCCCAGATTCTGCCTCCACTGTAGTTTTTGTTGCATAGCAGTTTTAATGTGATTTTGGTTGGAACTAGATGATCCTCGTGGTCCCTTCCAAGCCTGACTGATACTATGATAAATACACTTTTCACCATTCTTTCCGTAATGTCTTAGCTGTACCAATATGCTTGCACGTTGCCATTAGTTCTGTCTTAGAACCAAGGTTAAAGCAACCATAGTAGGGCTTTGCAGGATGAATGATAATTGAAAACGCACCTAGCAGACACTCTTGGTATTCTGTAAACAAACAATGCAGAATCTTTATTCATTATTTATCACTCGTTCTTTGTGACACTTCCTTGCACAACGTATCTTTTCCCTTTCACAGAGCTGAGCCAAAACATATGTCAGGCCAGATGCATACATTTACCTCTCTCCTTTTCTCCCACCTTGAATCAGAATCACTTGCTCTGCTTAGATTCTGTCTGTACATGGAACCAGCTGGTGCAGCACCAGCAGCCACGGAGTCATTTCATCTTGCAGCACACTCTGCTCATCCCACTCATCAGGCTGCCCTTTAATCCATGCTAAATTCTGTGCTTGGTGGGAAATGGCTGCTTGTCTTCCAGCCAGCACTTCTGGGTCTGGATCAGTGGCATCTCTGCCACCAGACTGCCTGAGGATATGGAGACTTTTATGCAGATCTGACTCATGTCTACTCTTTATACCCGCTGAATCCTTAGCTAACAGTGCTGTTTGCTTGCTTTTTTCCAACAGGGTTGAAGGTTCAAATTAAGCTATTAATTTTCTGTGGTGTTAGTTCTGAAGGGTATAGGTAAAGGCATTTTTGTCTATCCCCATATTTTTAACCAGAGAGGTTACTGGGCCTAAACTCAATTTTCATTTTTCTGGATTTGGGGGAAAAATAAAAAGCTGTTAATCTTCTGTTAAATTAAACCTGAAACAAATCATGTCTTTCTGTACCTCTTTTAATTAGTTCCTTTTGAAACCTATCGATTCTGGTACCCTATTCTGGTTCCTCTTTTCTTCCCAACCCCCTTCTCCTCTCCCTCAGTTTCTGTTTTAGAACATTGCTGCTTCCAACTTTTCTCTGTCTGGCAAGTTACTCTTCGGTTGAACTCTGGGTCTTCTGTCTCCTGCACATATTTGTGGGAGGCTATTTAATGTCATAATTCTTCTTCAGCTTGCAGCTGCAGCTCAGCTGTCCTGTTCTCTAGAAGGGAATTTTGCAGAGTGTACCATACAGAGGTTTTTAAATATTGGCACAAGATTTTGATACCTTAATGATCTATCTGTGCCCTGGTATTTTAAGAGGTATTTAGAAAAATATATTGGTGAAAAGTTGCAGAGCCAAAAATTTAGGTTTCTGGGCAGAACTAATCTAGATAAACAGAATTTATCCCTCATGATTTAGGTTTAGCATTCTCTTTGTAACTGATAGACTAGAAAACACCCATTTTCAGAGGATATAGATACACCAGCTTGGTTTTTAAAAAGTTCAGAAAAAATATTTGTGAAGTAATTCTAACTTTTCTGCATCTCTACTAATGGCCATCATGGATTTGAGGCTTTATGTCCTTAGCAACCCATATGAAATTTCTGTATCTTTTAACCTACAGTTTGTGTCCATCTAATCCTCATTTATTCCATCCCTAGACTTAGAAGTAGGCTTTATTTTTTGTTAACTTTATTTCTATACTGAGCCATAAGTTGTCTTCGGAATTTTTTTCCTTCTTCACAGTATGGTTTTGATTTTCAATCATATTTTTATATATTTATTTATCATATATTTATTCATATGTTTCTGTCTTAATTTTCTTCCCAACCTCTTTCTCTCATATTTTCTTCTGGTTTGGAAAATGAAGCCCCTCTCTATGTGTTTTGATTGGAATGCTTTCCTATTCCCTCAAGCTGGACCTAGAAGTGTCAAGATCACAATTCCACAACCAGCAGCCATTGTCTAGTCCAGTGACTCTCCTGACCACCTGCATCATCACCAAGTCACAGCAGATTTAACCCAGGTGGGTTGCAATGCCTTTTAGGTTAGAAAGACCCTGACTAAAGTCAATGGAAAAATGCCTGCTGAATCAAATAAGACTTATGTTTAAAACTACTTTTTGGCACACCAAACTGTTCTATTTTTACCTGCCTTAAAAGATAAATGATCCTTCAGAACAGAATTGTTTTTGTATTATTTTTCCTCTCTTCTTGATTGGATTTGATTGGGGGTATAGCTTTGCAGTTCTGTGAGGAGTAATGTCTCACTGTCCTTTGCTCTTTCTTACATAGTGAAGCATGCTGGTATAATTCAATAAAATTCGCCTATGTACATCTCTTCTGATCTGTGAAGAAACTAATCTAATTCCAAATTAACTGCTCTCAAAAGTACTTTTTTTCCCCCTTCTTCATTTTAACACATCGCAAGGCTACAAGTAACTGTAGTTTGATTTTAATGAGAACAATTGAAAGAAATAACAGAGATAAATGTCAGCGGCTGTCAGAGTTAGGATTTAATGGACAAAAAGAAATGCTTCTTGCACTGAGATGGATATTTTCACCCTGTGTAGATGATTGTTTATTCAAATATATTTATGCTAGGCCTCATAAGTTGTACAGCCTCCTACCAATTAAATTCTTGTGATGGTAAGAATCTTATTTGCAGGGTATCTGGAAGGGATTCAGATTATTCTGCTCTCTTAATACATAAAGTAAACGAAAATGTAACTTATCCTGTTTACCTTGATGCCTCAAAAAGGGTATTTCTTATTTCTGATGGTGAACACACTACTAGTGACTAAAATCAGATGACCATTTATGTAGAAGATAAATTCTTTTTCCCTCTACTTTGTACACTGTTTACCTGTAGAGTAGCTAGACTAGAATCCAATCTGTTACAAACCACTAGAAATATTAGTGTAACACCTCTTAACTTTTGTGGTTGATTCTGAATTAAGGCCAGCTTTGGGTGTTGCAGGACAAGCTTGGGTGCTCACGGGCAACAGGTTAATGGCCGCAGCAAAGGGCCATTCTGCCATTGCTGGAGGAGACAGAAGACGTACCTACCAGAGCAGCAACTGTCTCCTAAGCAGTCAGACTCTGTTTCCCTCTGCACAGATACACATCACCATCCTGCTTCCTTCACCAATTTCTTTCTCCTTTTATTGCAGCCACAAACAGAGCCATATAGAGGCAAGAGTGCAGCTGTTGCTGGAGGATAGGATGGGGCTGGGAAGCTCTGCTACAGATTGCTGCATTGAGGGAGGAATGGGAATGAGAAGGGGAGCCCAGACATGCATTTCAAAGTTTGACTAGTTTAGTGATGAAGCAAAGCAATACTGAATGCCATCCACATCCATAAATCCTTCCCAGCTTCTCTTTGCACTTAAAAATGCCACTGGTCTTCACCTCAGCTTCCTTAACCAAAAGTCCTCCAACTTCCGTGATACTCCTACTTCAGACTCCTCAGTTAATCTGCCCTTAATTTGCCTGCACTGCTTGGAAGCATTGAAATTGCTTCAGACAAGTTTTTGTCCTTGGTATGTCTGTACTCATCTCTTCCCTGCTATTTGCATTCTTCAGCAGACACAGTCGGGTTTGTTCTGTGTTTGTCCAGCAGTTAACAAAGCGAAGGGGTTCAATGTCAGGGGCTTACAGGAAACAATTTTGGCAATAAATATTAGGATAAAGTGTTCAAATATTTCTACTCCAGATTTTTTTGTTAACTCTAACCTTCTTGTGGGTTCAAACACAAGCATTTCATCAACTTGTTAACTTAAAGGTTTGCTGTCATGTTCAATAGGGGTAAGGCAAAATGATTAAGGCATCCACACAAGTCTTCATTTGAACAGTCACATGTCCTGGTCTTCTGGTTTTCTGTGAAGTCCTCACTCTGTGCTCTGTCCTTGCAAACTGTAGAAGCTTCCTAGCTTTGAGTAAAATATCCACAAGTCTGATCATATATCACCAACCTTTCAAATTAAATTTGCCATCTCAATGAAGTCTGCAGGTTTATTCCTCTCTTCCCTCCTTACACATTCAGAGCAATTTAGAGACACCATCTCCATTCATTCTTAGAAGGAATCATCCCAACATGCTAACAAGTTGGAAAGGTAGAATTTCATATTGTGCAATACAGGAAATACCACCATGCACTTACTTATCACATAAATATAAGAATCAATTTACATTCTGTGGCATGAAAATACGTGGATACTGAACAAAAATAAAGTTGGTATTTCTAAAGCTGTCTCTATTGACCTTAGCTCTGAATTGTATATCCAAGAATCAAAGTTCTACCTGTCTTCTGATTCATATCTTGAGTGCACAATCCTGTGTCTGTATTAAAAATAAACCCAAGAGAAACAGCTGTTTGACCTTCAGTTGATTACCTTAAACTTGCTCACAGAGAGCGGGAGTTATTTCACAGCCACATTCCCCCACATACTATTTCACAGAATCACAGAATGCATTGGGTTGGAAGGGACCTCTAGAGGTCATCTAGTCCAACCTCCTTGCTGTAATCAGGGACATCCCCAACTGGATCAGGTTTCCACAGATTTCCCCCTTCCCCCCAAAAGAATTACATGAAATAAAATATTTTAAGGAGATGTATAACTCCATGAACAATAAGAAGGACTTTGTGGTGATTTCATTTCACTTTTTGAAGTAGACTGTTCTTCAGGCTGCTCGAGTATAGATCAAGTATCAACCAGAAGAAAAAAACAATTACAAGATTTGCAAGTAATGGGGGACAAGAGAAGAACAATAAATATCTTCATTTTTTCATAGTATTAAAAAAAAATCAAGACAAAAATAAAAACAAATCAGATTTACCAAACTCCTCCTTTATAATTGTACAAAAGTAGTAGTAAATAGGATTTGGGGCTGGTTTGGGGGTTTTGCTTTCCTTGAATGTAATTCAGTCTGATTGCTTCAGCATACAGGGCATCGAAACTAAGCAGAAGCTTCATTAGAATAACGACATACAGTTGTGCCTACCTTCCACAGTTCTTTCAGCTTTGACAAAAGAAAAAGACATGTTTTTTGGTCAAAAGGATAGAAAACTAATTAAGTTTTCTTTGAAAATGACTGCAAGCTTCTCTGAAATTAGATTTCCCCCTCCAGCTTTTGAATTATTTCCAGTTACAGCATAGTCTAAAAGTTACAGACCAAGAAGACTGAACCAAGCAGAGCAGAACGTTCTTATAAGAACATCTACTGCACCTCAGAGAATTTGTTTGTATATCTGATGGTAACACATCTTGTACTTATTCAGGCCTCAGCACCACAGATTGCTTTTAAAGCAAAGCAACTCATAAAATTCAGAAGCTGGCAAGGCTGGCTAGAGCTGTCAAGCTGGCACAACAGAAGCCCATCCCTGAGAGCAGAGAGGCTGTATGGCTGCTCACATAGCACCAGTCTAAATTCAACTATCAGCTAGAAACACTATGTTTTGGGTTTTAATCATATCAGCTATCAGCAGGAGGAATGGCTTTGCAGAAAAAGACTGCAGCAAGTGTATTTCTGCACTCTCAAGCATAAATAAACTGCAGAAAGCACCACAGGTAATTTGCTCTAAAAGCACAATTAGAAAAAAAGAAGATAAAAGTTTGATGATTTTCTAGGTCTCGACCCTGCAGTAATTATTGCAGCAATATTGTCATTAAAATCAGTGAAGGCTTTGCCTCATTGAGTAAGGTCTACAGGAGGAAGATAATAATATAAGAAAAGGTAATGAGTATTTGAAAAGAACTAACTAGTTCTCAAGAAGTCACACAAGTCAAACAGTTATCTCAGCAGTGATTTGAGAATCGATAAAAATGAATGGAAGCCATTTGTGACAGAATGTCCTTGTGGCAGTAGCAACCGCACAGTAAAATGCTTTGGTTTCACGGAATCACAGAATACCTGAGGTAGGAAGGCACCTCTGAAGGTCAGCTGGTCCAACATCCCTGCTCAAGCGGTCTCCCACAGCAGGCTCAGAACCAGTCTCCAGATGGCTTTTGAACATCTCCAAGGATCAAGACTCCACAACCTGCTTTGCCAACTGCTCTGCCAGTATTTGGTTACCCTTGCAGTACAAAAGTGTTTTCTGATGTTGAGAGGGAACCTCCTGTGCTTCAGTTTGTGCCCATTGCCTCTGCTCCTGGCTCTAGGCACCACTGAAATAAAGGTAGATGAACATTGTGACACACTTCAGGCATCTTTGGGATAAAAAAAAAAAAAAAAAAAGAGTTTGAGCTGAAGTCAGACAATGAAATAAATTCTAACATAACTGAAAGCAATAACAGCATATCACTAAGACTGGTTGTATCTGCAGTTTGATTTTAGTTCAGCATCAGTTTTTAAGGCTTGCGACAATAGGAGGAAATAGTATCAGATGCTGTGACTTCAAAAACTCTTAATTACAAGCAAGGTCTTTCTGGTTTGTGTCCTTTTTCTTGTACTTCAGATTTTCCATTATGTTTGCCCATATGAGACTGTTGCTGTTGTGCAGTCAGTTGGAAGAGGGCATAGAATAAAGCTGAGTTCTTGCACTGACATTGAGGGGTGAATGATTGCTGCACACTCACTGGAGAGCTCACAGAAAGTTTCAGTAAACTGAGGACTCCAGTTTATAGGCAGAGCTCTTCTCCCTCTTGTACACAGCACTTGTACAAAAGTACAAGTGGCAGTACAGAAAATGTATAATCATGAAGAGCAGGAGAATCCCTTCTGAAATCCTTCTGGTTTTGGTCAGCAGTTGCAAAAATGAGTTAAACTGAACAGGCACTGTAATTTAAATATCTATCTTGTCCACAAGCACTTGAGCTTGAGGTGGCAGGAGGGTTAATGCATTTTAACTTCTCCCAGTTCTCCTGTAAGAATACTGCCTAAATGTCAATTTAATGCAGAAGTAGCAGAGTGACGATTTCCCAGTTCCTGAGTATTGGATTTTTCCTTCCTTGGTTTCATAAAATAGATTTAAAGACAAACCTCTGGGTAACTACCTGATCTCAAAACATCAAACTAATGGACTAAGTTTCTTAATGACTAGGGATATAAAAATATTTCATTTTCTATCTACCATGCAGAAATTAGCCCTGCATTATGCTACCTCTTGGCTTGCTTCAGAAATCTGTGTTGCTGGCTGTTATGTAAAGCTGTCTTCCTATTCCATTTTTTCACCTGGTAGAAGGCATACTGTAAATGGCAAAAGACAAATAAAAACCTTCCAGGGACAGCAACATCAACAAGCCAATGCTTCAAAATTCAATTAAGGCTGAAAAAAAATGTTGCACTGGGGACTGTCTGCTGCAAAATAGGGGAGCATTTTCTGTGTAACACTCATAGAACTCCTGCACAGTACACAAGAGTTGTCGTCACACTCGTTAGGTCATGCTGAGAACGCAGCCTACTGATTACGTGGGAAAATATTTTTCTTTTGATTTAAAGAGCTGGAGAAAAGGATGAAATTCATTATTTTTAAAGCAAAAACTAGATGTCTCAAGGGTGTCATTATGCTCATAGAACTTTCAGCTTCTAGAGCTGATATTTCAAGTTGGCTTGTGTCCACACTACTACTGTCTGAGACCCGGTCCTACGTTTCTTAGCGCACAAATGATTCTCTTAAGTCAGTGATAACTTTGTATGCAAAAGGATTTCATAATATACTTCTCTTAATTGCCATTGAGTGGCTTTTGTGAAGTGAGAGTTGTCAGTTTGGTTCCCAACAGATGACTTTGGCAGGGAGAGTAACCAGCATCACCACAGCCTAGTTTTGTCTGGTATCTTGGCTGGAACACAGTAAATTAACAGGTACCTGCTCACTTGCTGCTAGCTGTGACCCTGGAGTCACAGAGTATTGCAAATGAAGCTGTACAGATTTGCCTCTCCGTTGTGCTAGCAATAAGAAGCAAGAAATAAGAAAAGTTCATTTGTTGAGAATCTTGTCCATATACTTCAGTGCTTGGAGTTTTGCTGTGCAGAGACAGCTGGTTTTGAAGGAAACTTTGGATCACCAGGCAGGGAGCTGGTTTCACCTGCTTTGCCAGGCTGCTGCATGTCCCTTTGTCCTTTGGTAATGCTATTAGCAACTACAGCATTATGTCCCACCACTGATCCACCATCTGTCTGTGGCACTGTCTGTATCATCAGTGGTTCTGACTTCTTGGGCTCAACCAAAGTAGTTCCTTGCTGAGTGTGATGAGTCACTCCATTTGGAAAGTGCAACATGTGCAAAGGGCTGCAAGCCAGTACCACTTTTCTTCATGCAAGCACTGCTTCTAGCTGTTCTTCCTCTGGTTTTTGCTTTATTCCTTGACCACCACCGAATTTATCATTTGCTTTCCTCCTCAATTCCTGACGTAAAAGTGTGTCTTGTGGGTAGATGGAGAATGCCTGAGTGTTTCTTATACAGATATGTACATTCACACAGTAATAGCAGTACTACCCCAAATCTCAATATAAAATAATAATGGAAATTTCAAAACTGTTGGAAAGTATTTTAATATGCCAGTCTGAGAACTAAGAAATAGGGAACATTCTTCATTACTCTGCCATTTTCAGAAGAAGAGTTCTAGAAATGCTTTACGTAAAGACTGATTTATTAAAAATGGCAATGTGACTTGTCTCACCTGAATGCTGTCACTGTGTTACCTTTGGAAGAAAGAGCTTGAAAATATGCTTTTATTCAGTATTTACATGGGTAGAGAGGGAGGAGACAAATTAAATTTGAGTTTGATCACTTCATATTGAAAGACGAAGAAAATGAAAGGAGAAGGGGAAAAATTATCTTGCCTGTTTTTAATTTACTGCTTTGTTGGTTTGAGCAATAGCTAATATACCTGTCCAGTGATTTAAGTACTTTATTGGGCCTTTTCTGATACCAAGTGAACACAGATCAACAGTTCATGCTTTTTCAAGTACAGATTCTATCTTAATGAAAGTTATATACTACAACTGTGCATATGACTTCTCACAAGATGCAGACCCTGGGCTTTCTGTCAAATGTCAACAGTTAAATTCTTACTCTGTGTGTAAATTGACACTCACCTTTCAGAAGTGACTACCAAAGCAGAGAGGATAGTGCATACCTATGGTGGTAGAAGGAAAGATGGAGAGGATTAATTACTTTTCCTTAAATAACTTCATAAACATCTGGCAGGAACTGGAAAATTACATCTGTCACAGAACATAAGTGCAGAATAATTTGTGAGTAAGTGATATAACAGGAGCTATATCTTGCAGCTATGGCAGTCTTCTAGAAGGAAACCTTCTTTTGTTCTCCTTCATGGCCACATAGACTGTGCATGGTACAGCAAAGATCACACATGCTAACATATGCTTGCAGAAGGCACGAGGTTGGACACCAGAAATCTACAAAGATGGATTTTTTAGAAGAACGTGTCCCTGTCTAGAATAGTAATTATCTTCATCTAATAAGCTGTAGAGCACAGTTAAATATGCATAAGTTATTCCTTGTTTGTTCCATTTGTACTGTATGTATATGGGATGAGAGTCCTTTAGACGTTGTTTATGTCAAAGAGAAGAAATCGTGTAGCAGTAAGATAAAGAAAGAAGGAGAATGCTCCTGTTCTATAGGCAAAACATGCACCTTCACCAGTCTGCATTCAGGAACAAGCTTCACATGGCAGATATTGTCTGGAAGAGTAAAAATACTATTTTAGCAAATCATTTTAAAAGAGTGTCCTATACTAACTGGAGGGCCTAGCAGGGGATAGTGCCCCTCAGTGAAAAATACCTGACACAAAAACATACTGAGGCGGAAGCTCCTTGTTAGGAATCATAACTCTTCAGTTCTTCCCCTGGCTCTGGTGCTCACTCACTAAACTCAGTATGCCTCAGCTTTCTCACTTGCCTTATGGCATTTAATAGATGGGTCCATCTTCAAACCAGTTAGGTATTCTGCCCCTGGACTCCAGTTGGATACTAGATCAGGGGAAAAAGTTTACAGGACAAATGTTATCATATTAGTCATCTGAGGCATGAGTGAGATAAATAAATAAATTGAATAGTTAGATTTGGGAAACCTTCAGGATATTTCAGCATCTCACTGACCACAGCAAACCACTGTGTTTTGAGACTGAAGCTCATCAGACTGATTAGGGGGATTAGACCCACCACCCATCAAACAGAATGGTAATCAGAGACAGCAGTCATCAGCCTCCAATATTACAGTAAAGTCAATTCCCTTAACTGCTGCCTAAGGATATTGTGTCACAACCCTAGAGATGCAGATTAACAAACCTTTCCAGTGGTTCTGATTTATTTGTTTCTTGTATTTTAAAGTTACATCTTAATTCCTGTAGCCTCTGCAGGCTGCATTTAAGTTGGAGGATTTTATACTGATAGCATTAAAATTATAAAACTTTTGTATCTGATTTATATGGAGACTAAAATAGAAAGGGTGGAGATAGGAAGAGAAGGTCAGACTCCATGGAGAGATTTCTCTTGGTGCAGTGTCACTGACAGCCTCTGAAGCCAAGGACTGCTAGTCAGATGGTTAGATATTTTAACAGGGATGAACATGCTCAATTTACATTTGTGTAAATTGGCTTATAAAGGTTCATGATGCTTCTCTGTATTTTCTTAGAGTGTTGGTTGTCCTTTTTTTACCTAATGATAGCCTTGCTGAGATCAATATGATTCTGTATAATGTCTATGGGTTTGTTTTAAACATGTGCATCTTATTTATGCCTGGATTCTCTGGGGAAAGAAAAAGAATGAAAAAGGAGAAGAAAGAGGAGAAGAGAGGAACAGAAGAGGATGTGGAAAGAAAAGTGAGAAGGCAGGGAAATTAAGGAAAAAGAAAGATATGCTTTCTAAGACTGTTACCTGTTTGCAGCCTCTTTGAACAGCAAACTCTTAGCTCCAAGCCATGGGGACAGTGTGCTGCTGGAAGAGGAATAAAAGAGCAAAGAAAAAATTCCTCAGAGAGGTTCTGAGAGAGCGGAATGCAGCTGCTTTGCTGGTGGCCCACCAGGAGCACAGGGTGGCAGTCACACGTGGTTCATCTCTGAGTTCTGCCCTGCCCACAGCAGCAGCAAATGCACTCAGTGCAGGGAGAAACACACATGCTCCCTGCGGGAATGCTGCAGCAGCCCAGGCCTGTTTTTGGGTGTCTACCTCTCCTGGACTGCCTCTTGAAGAGACTCTGAGAATTAATCAGGGCTTTCACAATGGTGGGAGAATAGTACTGCAGGAAACACAAGATTTGAAAGAAGCTTGCTAGTTTTGCTTGGTTTTGTTCTTTATTCAATAGTTATTTGTTTTCTGAAAGGGACAGACTATGTCCCATGTAGACACAGCCCTTTGCACCCCGCTGTGTTGATGGGTGAGCCATGGGAACAGGCATTTGCCCCCTGACTCAACCCCTAATTAATTCCTTTACTACAGTACTAGAATTATTTGCATTCACAATTACTTGTCCAAGCCTCCGGCATCTCCCAGGGATTACCAGGCTTCACTGGCACTGAGGTTGCTCCTATGTATATGGTCAAATGCACACTTGATTAGTTTGCAGGACCAGGACTTTCACTAGGATCCAGCTGATTACAAATTGTGTTGGAAGATGCAATCTAGCTTTACAGACTCACTGTAGCACTGTCAGGCGACTAAGATACCAGTTGTGCTCCCTCTGCTGAACTGAAGGATCACAGACTCATCTCTTACTGTTAAAGACATCTAAACCACACTATCTCAAATGCATAAGAGACTTCACAGGCAAATAATGAGCAGAGACCCATATCTGGATTTTGTGTAAGTCAGCTTCAATCTCCAGCTCCTTCTGTGCCCCTTCCTGTGGAGTTCAGACCTAGGAGAAGTCTCAGTGCACAAGGTGGGGGCAAACAAAATGAAGTGGTAAGTCTGACATTTAGGGCCATGCTGAAACATCATTTTCTAAGCGCAGTTCCTTGTAAAATTCACAGGGAATTACAGACAAAATTCATGGCATTATAAAGCATTATAATTCACTGCTATTATATGACCACCAACTGCTAGCTTAAACCTTCTTCTCCAGAACACCAGCTGAAAGGTAGAATTAAACTCCTCATGACAGCAGCCACCTTTTTCATATATTTGCACAATATCTAGTGCAGTGGGACAGTAATAACAATGGGAAATTTCAGCTTTTCATTTTAGATTTCACTCTTTCTGGGTTAGCATTTACCTTTAAGGTGATAACTTTTTGCATGTGATTACAGTCCCTGGGTTTTGGACAAAAATTGTGTTGAGTTTTCTGAGTGGAATAAAGCACTCTTATTAGCCCATACCCTTTTTAAAATCCTCCTCCCATATGGTATTCATATGGCTTCACATCTTACAATATAGAATAATACCCTGGATAACATGTGCCATCATGGATATCCC
Organism: Picus viridis; assembly: GCA_033816785.1. Classification (NCBI taxonomy): domain Eukaryota; kingdom Metazoa; phylum Chordata; class Aves; order Piciformes; family Picidae; genus Picus; species Picus viridis. The sequence continues at coordinate 5,317,267 of CM066581.1, forward strand.
TCCTTGATGAACAGGGTAATTAAGATCTCTGTGCATGGTGCATGATTATGTATGGGCAAGCTATTGGCATAATTCGTTGTGATTAAGTCAAATTAATATATGACAAAAGGAAGAGTTCTACCAGCATATCTGATATTTGAATCCATTTCATGTTTGGGGAGAACTGAAATATTAATAAGCAGAAAAATAAAGTATTCAAATTAATTCTAGCAGAAAAAAAAATCACAATCACCACCACCACCACCACCCCTTTTTTTTTAACCTGTTGACTTTGGGGACAGATGACAACTTGATACATTTCCCTGGAGGCTAACATCTTCTGTTCCAGAATACAAGCTTTCATTAAAAAATGATGACTTGGGAGGTGATGTTCATATGCATGTAAACAGAATGCAGGTGCTCTTCTTTGCCAGTGCCTACAGACAGCTTAAAACAATCAATGTGACAAACAAAACCCCATAGCTGTATCAGCTGATAGCAACTTTAGACGTCAACGAGGAGGATTTATTGTCAGCCTTCTCATTGTTGTTGATCCTAGCACAATAAAAAAAATAGGGGCACTGATCGATAAGATCCTCTCAAGTCATCAAATCCAATCTCGTGCTCTGATGAATAATGTCCTGTTGGGGCTCCAGCTCCATCTTGAGGGTAGCTACGCTGTTTGCCCTCACTGTGCACAGAACAAATCAGCTTCACTCCAATGATTTAACAGCTTCTTCTAATTACCAGCCTATGTGCAGTTTTTACTCAGCATTGTGATGCCCAAAATCTCTTTTGTCCCAAGCAGCTGTTAGCTAACACTGCATATTTGTCTCTCCCCCTACAATACCTTTCAACCTTCACCTTGCCTGCTGCCTGGCAGGCTGCATATTGTCCTGATCACAGTAATGGCTCTTCCCTCCATCTCTTCCACTTTTAGTCACTTTCCCTCAACTTTAAACAACGTTCCAGGTGAGGAGTTACTGCGGCCTTATGCAACAGTATCAACACTTTCAATATTTCTACCTCTTCTTTTCCTCAGCAAGCACCACTTGTGGTATTTTCCAGGCACATCACTTTGGCAGCTGACAGACATTCTCTAACTTCAACTAGTACCCACGTCCTTTCTCACCTCAGTGGTTTCCAACTGATGAGCTCCCAGTTTATAGCAGACATTCATGGCATTGATCCTGCAGCGCCTTACCTTGCATTCTGAATTACTTCCCATACCTCTGCAAGCTCCTCTGCTTATTACTCTCTGTTTGCTGCCTTCAAGGGCAAAGGGAAGCTGGGCTGTGCTTTGGGTGTTGCACATTCAGGGAGCAGAGAAGGCAGGAGGAATTTATTTGTATAGAAATAAGGGAAGGGCATGAAGAAGATGAAGGCAATGCTGAAGGATGCTTCTTTGAAACAAAAGTAGTTAAATGAGCCTTGCTCTCCAGAGTTACTTTATCTGAGGGAACAGGAAGATGAAATTGTGATGATTTTCCAGTAAATGCCATTCTGCTTTTGGAATATTGCTGGACTGATGAGATGGGTACAGCAATTTATTTTTTTTTTTTTTTTTTTTTTGCTTTTCAAATTAAAACTTTTGGGTTTTTAGAACTTTTCTTTTGTGATTGGTGAGAAAAAATACTTGATTTTTGGATAACAATTCAAATTCTTCTTAGCTCAGAGAATACCCCACTTTATTACATACACTAAAATCAATTTTCAACAGAAGTTTTAATTACATATTACTTTCTTTAAAAGGGCAAAGATGCTTTAGAGTGTTGATTGTTCTTATAGCAACTTGGTTTCTTTTTAACTCTCTTCCATCCCCATTATCAATTTCCTGTAGCCAATTTCAGTATTACTATGGAGCTTTCGCTCAAGTTGGCACACATTCCAAGCAGCTAATGAAAACTAGTATGTTCTGAATCTATGCTGCTATTTTTTTTTAATATTTAGTAACTTGAAGCTTACAAACCTGATATAATGGGGAGGAAAAGTCTTCCCTGTCTTTTCATAAGAAAATTTCCTGGTAAATTGTGACAGAAAATACTCAGTCCTCCTCTTTAAGGAATCTGTCTCACACTTCACGTGGCATGTGACTTGAACAGAAAACGATGGTTTTGCAGCTTAGAACAGAAATACCTAATGATTTTTTGAGCTTCTTGAATTCCAAAGTTGGTCATTTGATCACTGTACAAGGATGACAATTGTCTCGATATCCTGATTAAAATGGAACAAAACATATTTATAACAATAGTTTATGCTAAGCCTAGAGATAAAAATGCCTTCCTGCTGCCAAGCAGCCATCACCCACGGCACGTAATTAGCAACTTGCCTTCCACTGGTTTCAAAGATATTACTACATTGTATGCAGATAGTAGGATTTTAAGGATAAGGTACTGAAAAATAGCTAGAAACTACTGCAAAGAAACAATAAACGTGTTTTCCATCTGAAAGCTAGTGACTTTTCAGAGACACTGCACAAACCTGGATGGTTTCCCACACTGTTGCTACAGAATAATCTTTCACTTTCTTCTCATCATTATATAGATGAAACTTGTAAAGAAAGACTTTTGCAGATTAACTAAGGGGAGAAATGAGGTCTTTGTGTTTTAACATAGAACAGCATTTACTGGCTTCAGACCATGTCTGTTTCAGTACAGTGTGAGATGGTGTCCCAGTCTGCACTGGGCTCTCTGACTTCTGATCATAACCCTCACTGGGTCAGTGCCTTGACCTTTGGCAGTTTCACAGAGTAATATTCTATGTCAGGTATGTGGACAGAAATGCTAATATCAATATCCACAACAAAAATACCCATTAAGGACTCATTAATTAATATTTGCATAGTATTTAAAAGGAAAATGTATTAGGCATTTTTAGTAATCTGTATTATTAGCTTTGTTATAAAATCTAGTTTCTGATTAATCTAAAGAGCATTGTGGCTCTATAGTAACTTTGCCTTTTGGCCAGTAAGACTTTGTAATGGTTTTTTAAAAGTCACAATGAACTGGCTAGTAACGGGCAGTTGCCCAGATGCTCCTTGTGTTTAAATACCTCAGTCACCCTAATGGCTCAACAAAAATAATACCAACAAAAATTGGTGTGTGGATAAGAGATGCATAAAGTATTTAACTCAAAACTGTTGTTATTAAATGTAACTCTCCAGCCAATAACCTTTCCCTAGCTTATGGAATGATAGAATAGAATAGAATAGAATAGAATAGAATAGAATAGAATAGAATAGAATAGAATAGAATAGAATAGAATAGAATTACCAAGGTTGGAAGAGACCTTGAAGATCATCGAGTCCAACCTGTAACCACAACCTCACAACTAGACCATGGCACCAAGTGCCACATCCAGTCCCCTCCTGAACGCCTCCAGGGACGGAGACTCAACCACCTCCCTGGGCAGCCCATTCCAATGACGAATCACTCTCTCGGTGAAGAACTTTCTCCTCACCTCCAGCCTAAACTTCCCCTGGTGCAGCTTGAGACTGTGTCCCCTTGTTCTGGTGCTGGTTGCTAGGGAGAAGAGGCCAACCCCTTCCTGGCTACAACCACCCTTCAGGTAGTTGTAGAGAGCAATGAGGTCGCCCCTGAGCCTCCTCTTCTCCAGGCTAAACAGCCCCAGCTCCCTCAGCCTCTACTCATAGGGCTTGTGCTCAAGGCCTCTCACCAGCCTTGTTGCCCTTCTCTGGACACGTCCAAGTGTCTCAATGTCCTTCTTAAACTGAGGGGCCCAGAACTGGACACAGTACTCAAGGTGCGGCCTAACCAAAGCAGAGTACAGGGGCACAATGACCTCCCTGCTCCTGCGGGCCATACTATTCCTAATGCAGGCCAGGATGCGGTTGGCCCTCTTGGCTGCCTGGGCACACTGCTGGCTCATGTTCAGCTTCCCATCAACCAGCACCCCCAGGTCCCTCTCTGCCTGGCCGCTCTCCAGCCACTCTGACCCCAGCCTGTAGCGCTGCCTGGGGTTGCTGTGGCCAATGTGCAGAACCCGGCACTTGGATGTGTTAAATCTCATGCCATTGGACTCTGCCCATCTGTCCAGCCTGTCGAGGTCTCTCTGCAAAGCCTCTCTGCCCTCCAGCAGATCAACTCCTGCCCCCAGCTTGGTGTCATCTGCAAATTTACTGATGATGGACTCAATGCCCTCATCCAGATCATCAATAAAGATGTTGAAAAGCATGGGGCCCAGCACTGATCCTTGGGGCACACCACTAGTGACAGGCCGCCAGCTGGAGGTGGCACCATTCACCACCACTCTCTGGGCTCGGCCCTCCAGCCAGTTCCTAACCCAACGCAGTGTGCTCCTGTCCAAGCCATGGGCTGCCAGCTTGGCCAGGAGTTTGCTGTGGGGGACTGTGTCAAAGGCCTTGCTGAGGTCCAGGTAGACCACATCCACAGGCCTCCCCACGTCCACCAGGCGGGTCACCTGATCATAGAAGGAGATCAGGTTGGTCAGGCAGGACCTGCCCCTCCTAAATCCATGCTGGCTAGGCCTGAGCCCCTGGCCATCCTGTAAGTGCTGTGTGATTGCACTCGAGATGACCCGTTCCATAATCTTGCCTGGCACTGAGGTCAGGCTGACAGGCCTATAATTCCCCGGCTCTTCCAACTGGCCCTTCTTATGGATGGGCACCACGATGGCCAGCTTCCAGTCTTCTGGGACCTCTCCAGTGAGCCAGGACTGCTGAAAAATGATGGAGAGCGGCCTGGACAGCTCATCCGCCAGCTCCCTCAGCACCCTAGGATGGATCCCATCCGGTCCCATGGACTTGTGGGGGTCCAAGCGGCTGAGAAGATCTCTAACTATCCCATCCTGGAACAGGGGAAAACTATGCTGCTCCCTGGCTCCTTCTGCCAGCTCTGCAGGCCAGCTGTCTGGAAGCCGTTCTGTCCTGCTAGTAAAAATTGAGGTAAAGAAGGTGTTAAGCACCTCTGCCTTTTCCTCATCCTTTGTTACAATATTCCCCTCCATGCCCACCAAGGAGTGGAGCTTCTCCTTGCCCTTCCTCTTGCTATTAATATATTTATAGAAGGACTTTTTGTTGTCCTTCACAGCAGAGGCCAGTCTGAGCTCCAAATGTGCTTTTGCCTCCCTAATTTTCTTCCTACAAGACCTAGCAACATCCCTAAACATTCCATGGGTTGCCTCCCCTTTTTTCCAAAGATAATACACCCTCTTTTTTTCCCTTAGTTCCTTTAGAAGTTCATTACCCAACCAGGCTGGCCGTCTGCCCCGGCGGCTCATCTTCCGGCACACTGGCACAGCCTGTTCCTGCGCCTTCAAGAGTTCTTTCTTGAAGTAGGTCCAGCTCTCCTGAACCCCTTTGTTTTTAAGGGCTGTTTCCCAAGGAACCTTCTGAGTTAGTTCCTTGAGTAGCCTGAAGTCCGCCCTCCGGAAGTCCAGAGTGGAGGTCTTCCTGTTCCCCCTCTTGGCTTGGCTGAATACTGAAAACTCAATTATCTCGTGGTCACTGGTGCCTAAACACCCTCCGACCACCACATCACCCACCAGCCCTTCCCTGGTGGTGAAGAGGAGGTCAAGCATAGCCTTACCCCTGGTAGGCTCGCGCAGCACCTGGGATAAGAAGCTGTCCTCCATGCACTCTAAGAACCTCTTAGATTGCCTCCTCTCTGCTATGTTGTGATCCCAGCAGATATCAGGCAGGTTGAAGTCTCCCACGAGAACAAGGTTAGGCGATCTTGAGACAGCCTTAAGCTGCCTATAGAATGCTTCATCAAGATCATCCTCCTGGTTGGGTGGTCTATAACAGACTCCAACCAGCATGTCTGCCCTGCTGGTCTTCCCTCTAATTCTTACCCACACGCACTCAACCCGATCATCCCTGATCTCTAGCTCAATGGCATCAAGATCCTCCCTGATGTACAGGGCCACCCCTCCACCCCTTCTTCCCCGCCTGTCTCTCCTGAATAGCCTGTAGCCGTCAATTGCAGCGCTCCAGTCATGTGAGTCATCCCACCACGTCTCTGTCATGGCAACTACATCATATCTTTCCTGCTGCAACAAGGCTTCCAGCTCCTCATGTTTGTTGCCCATACTTCGTGCATTAGTGTACATGCACTTCAGCTGGGCTGCTGGTTTTGCCCCTGACTCCAGCTTACCACCCTCAGACTCCTGTCTGGGGGGACTGGTTTCAGCCCCTTCCCCCTTCGAAGCTAGTTTAAAGCCCTGTCAATGAGACTTGCCAATTCCCTTCCCAGAATCTTTTTACCTTTGGGGGACAGGCCATTCTCATGTACTGTGACCTTTCCCCTCCTCTGGGACAGATGTACTCCATCTGTTACCAGCTGACCTGGTGCAGTAGAAAGTTTTTCAAGATCAAAAACCCCAAAATTCTTCTGACTGCACCAACCTCTAAGCCACTCGTTGACTACAGCTGCTGACCTGTTCCTTCTCGTATTCCCTCCTGCAACTAAGGGTATAGACAAAAAAATTATTTGTGCACCTGAGTCCTCCACTAGATCCCCCAGGACCTTGAGGTCATTCTTGATAGCCCTGGGAGTTCTAGTTGCAACATCAACTGATGTCCAAGGTAATCCATCTGTCTATCTTGTAGATGCAAATGGTGGTGGGAGTTGTAATAACAACCACCAGAACAAACATGCCTAAATTTTACACAGATTTCAGCTCTTGGAAGGACCAAGAGTTCATTTGCAGACTAAGAACCATGCCATGGTTAGAACTGCTCCTTGCAGTATCAGCCTGAAAGAGACAGGAATACAAGCCAAGACAGGGTTCGGTTCATTTGAGACAGATAGAAAGATTGCTGACTATGCAAAAGGGGGAAGCACTGTGTGAAGACTTGAAATTCAAGAAAAATGTGAAGGAGAAAGAGAGCCTCCATGTGTACAGGCCAGCAGTAAGAAAGGCAAAAAGCTGAGGCTATCACCAGAGGAGGTAGGCTGCCTCTGTTTTGAACCCATCTTTGTTACAAGAAAACATCTTTAAACATGCTCCTGAGAGGAGATGACTAAAAAGCCAAGCTGAACTGAGATGGGATTGGTGCTGGAAGTTCTTAAACACATTGTTTCATCTTTTTCCACTGCAGTGGAAAAAAGAGTACAATCTGAATGACCAGCCTGTGTGTAAGTGTGCACACATTGCTCTGAGTATGTACAAGGGCATAAGTAGTCAGCAGTGCTGTCAGAGCACAATGTTATTTATACAGATAGGAACTCATTAAGGTACAATTTTCAAAGTAATTAGGTTGAAAATAACCAATTTATCAGAAACAGGACAGATATTCAAAGAAAGGATTCACTGCCAGATACCGTCTGGCATTTCCATACCTGAGTTACACAGTTTGGTAGGAGAGTAAAGGCTGGTGTGTACAAGAATTTTATTTTTCCCAGGTTTAGTTAATTCTGTCCTTGGAGATAGTTAAAAGCTAACTGGACATGGTCCTGGATAGCCTGCTGTGAGTGACTCTTAATGAGCAGGGGTGTTGGACAAAATGACCTCCAACCATTCTATGATCTGTTGTGTCGGTCTATTTCCTAGCATCATCTTGAATCCTTCCCTTGGGAATATAGTTAGTTTGAGGCAACAATTTGAAATTAGTTCCTTTGGCAAACATTCCCAGGCATGGGACAGAGGACAGTTTGCTTCAATGTTTGCTCTTTACTGAAAATGTGGACACAAGTCCATATGTATGTCTGGGAGCCAGGGATCAGTCCCTGCTTTGTGTAACAGCAGCAGCAGGAGGCATGGTGCCTTAGCTCATGGTAAAAATCAACAGTTGCCTGACAGTGCATGTGTTTTGTGTGCAGTTCGGTGGCCCACCAGTTTCCCTCCCACCTTGTTTCTTGTCTGGATTGACTACTCATTTACCTCTTCAGTTCTCAGGTGATGCACATTAGATGTGACCTCAGACATTGCAAACAGCCACAATGATGCTATGGTGGTAGCACTCTGATTATGCAACACCACATTGCTACAGTTTGTTTTGTGAGGAACCAGGAGCCAGGCAGAAATCTTGGCCAGAAACACTCACAGCAATGTCTGAAGATGTATGGCTAAAATATCATGCCCAGTTCACCTTGCAGTGACAGATCAAGAGCAAAGAACTGAAAAGTAGCACCAAGAAAGATCAAAGCTGTTAATATTCCTGCCAGAACTGCTTGGTTCTACAGCTGCTGACTGGCAGTGCAGAAGCCCTCAGCTGTGAGATGTCTAGCACATCTCTGTGAGCATCCAAGTGCTTATGAGGACAAGTGGTATGTAACACTTTCTGTCCGTGTTGGCCAGCGAGAACTCAAAGCCAGTGCCAGTGACTCAGAAAGAATGGCGGAAGGGAAACAATGCACATTTGTGAGTTTGGACTCACTTCCAAGAATTTCAGTCACTTTTGGCCGTCTTCCATCCAATACTTTGTAGCTGGTTGTAGGAAAAATCCATCATAACAGAGTGGCCCCAAACCAGGACTACATCAGAATATCTATGCAGTCGATAAGCCTAACATGGGAAAAAATCCCTTTGTTCAGAATACTGAGAGGGCAGCAGGATTTCAGATGGACTCTCTGTCATTTGGGTTGATAACCTCACACAGAGCAAGCCCCCAACAAGTCCTGCCGGAAGTCTAGGTCACAGGGCCTGGGGCTTTGCACTGCTTTTTAGTTCAGAAGACATTAAAATGTAGGGGTGTTCCTTTAGAGTTTGTCATGAGAATAAAAGGGAGGAACAAAGAGGAGAAAGCAGTAAATGACATTACCAAATGAAAAGCTGTAAATTCTGCTGATGTTTAGAAAAAGAATGTTCAGATTACTTTAGCTGGTTTTTTTTTTTTTTTTCTTTTAATTTTCTATCTTGAATGAGTCATAGAAAGAAAGATTTGGACAGACAACTGCCAGAGATGGAGTTAATCTGGTGTATTGAACTATCAGCCATTAGGTGAGCTAACAATCATCATGCAATTGTGGAGTAAATTAGCTAGATCAAGAGGGCGCTTGTAAAGTTTATTAATTTCATTTCCCATTTGTGAAGGCTAGAAGTCAGCTAATGCAGCTCAGAGAGGGAATCACAGCTCTCTAACCCACAGTAATGGATTAGTCCCATCTCCAGAGCTGGGGATGCGCAGTGGAGGTGCAGAATACAGAAGGACTAAGGGTGGGGAAAATGGGGTTACAAAACTCAGTAAGTAAAATCAGCACGACTGCAAACACATCAGTTGGCGTTCTTTCAAGATTTTAACCCCGAATTGCCTTGAGAAAATAAAATTGACCTTAGGGAGTCCCCACCATTGTGCGCTGTTTAAAACGATTAAACCAGAAAATCGTGACGGGTAGTGGGTCGCATCCTGAGCCCACACCCATAGCGGTAGGTTTGGGACCGGATTTGAGCTAAACTTCCCCTCGGCACTACTGTAGCAGGGGCTTGAGACGTTTTCTTTTGGAGAAGCAAAAACATAATAACGCCTTATTTAGAACAAGGGGGAAGCCCCCGCAACAAAGGGAGTTTGGGATTTGCTGGCGATCTGACGGAGCTGCCGCGGGCAAGAGCTGCCGCAGGTGCCGCGCGCGCAGCTGGCTGAGGGCAGGAGGAGCGCGAGGGCTCGGCCCCCTGCTTGTGCAGGGAGCGGCAGTGCCGAGGCCGGCCCGTGGCGAGGAGGCGGCGCGGCGGCGCCCCCGCCCCGGTGAGCGCCGGCTCGGCGCCCCTCCTCCGGTAAGGCGAGGCGGGGCGAGGCGGGCGGCGCTCGCACCCCGGGGCGGGCAGCCCAGCCGCTCGGCTCCGCGCCGCTCCGCACCTCCCCGCGGGCGGGCGGGCGGGCCGCGGCTGGGGTGGTGCCGCGCCCGCTGGGTGCAGCCGTCTCTTGCCCGAAGGAGGCTCCGCTAGACGAGAGAGGAGCTGCCGAGGGCGCTCGCCCTCAGGCAGGCCCCGGGCCGGTGGCATGTTGGCGGAGCGCGCCTGGAGGTAACGGTTGGGGCGGGGGCTGCTCTGCGCGGTGTTCCCGGGCCCGGGGAAGGGACGAAGTCTCCCAACTCGGCGGGGCGGCCGGTGCGCGCTGCTTGGCCCTGGCCGCCTCGCCGTGTGCCTGGCTCTGCTCCCCGCAAAGTTGTTCGCTGCCGGCAAGGCGCTGTCCGAGCCGCTCCGGAGGCTCCGAGCCGCCGCGGGCACCGCCTGGCCCGGCCCGGGAGCGCGGCTGCCCGGTGTCGTGTGCGGGGCGGCAGCGCTGCCGGGGCTCCAGCTCTAGCAGACGGGTGCGTTCCGGGTGTCCCGCTGCGTGGCGGGGGAGGGCATTTGGGGGTCAGGTTTATGTTTCTTTGGGGTTTATTTTGTTTTGCTTCTGTACCGGCTCACTTAGCATCTCACTGCTGCTGTGGTACCCGCACCAAGCCCTCAGCGCTTGTCTCTTCTCCTCCCGGAGCTCTTCTGTGCGACGTTGTTGCCCTCTAGTGTTTGTGGACGTGGGTCGATTGCTGTGTTGAGCAAAATTAGTCCTCGTACAGCAGTAATTATTAATAACTTCAGATGTTCGGAGTTACTTGGATCTTCAAAACCTCTTGCAAGTATTAGTGCATGTTACTGCTCATCTCAGCTGTCACAGGCAACCTTTGGGAATGGATAGAAAAGTTACATTATGTAATCTTTTGCATTATGACTTGTGGTAGAGAATTGCTGCAGGGTTTTGTGTTACAGGGGTTTGTTTCTTAATAAAATAAAAAAGTGGAAAAAAGGATTTTTTTCTGACTGTCAGCATCACCACTTGGATCTGTCAGGTGTGGTGATGAACTCTGCTGTATTAACCCTTTACACTTGGGTTTTGCTTGGGAGTTGTGGAGGGAGAGGGAGAAGTGATGGTATGGGCAGGGACACAATAACATGCTGTACATTTGTCTTAAAGACCTTGGGTAGATCGTTCAGCCTTAGATAGTGATGCTTCCACCAGTGCTGAAAAATCATTGGATTTGTGTCAGAAAAATTGTGTGAAGTGTAATTATACTTTCTGTGTAGAAAGTGTCATGCAAAGGTAAAGTGGTAATTTGAAGACCAAATACAAGTTCTGTACGCTGTTACAAAGTCTTCCAAGCCTTCTTTTAAAGTATTTAATCTTCATAAATAAAGTATATTTAATCTCCACACCTATTTTCAATGACAAATCCTGATGCATGAGCTCCTAGCCTGTAAGGTTATCTAGTAATGCAGCATGACCCAGCGCAGACATAGATACTGAAAATTGTTTGCCCCAAGCACTTGAAAAGCTTTTCTGCCTATCAGTTTTTTCTTCTGCCTAAGCCATTCTGTTTGTTGTGGGGTTATATTATATATATATATATATATGAGAGAATGTTAGCTCTTCCATATTCACACATAACAGGGTTTGTTACATGATACTAAAGGGTGTCAATGTCTTCCCTTGACAGTTCATGCCTCATATCACCATCTCCTCAATCAAGTTGAAAATACCTTCTTAATAGGCAGTGGTAAGCTCTCATTCTCAGCCTGGGTTTGCTCATCTGAGTTACCACAGCTTGAGTACTTCAACCAGTAGAGTAATGCTGCAAGACAGAGCTCAGTGTTTGGAGACACAGTTTCATATTTTCAAAACCAGTTTAAAAATTGGAGCACTTCTGTCCATCTCAGGGTTGGTTGTTTCCAGAGGCACTTTGCAGCATCTTACCATGTCGTTTGTATGTCCAGAGATTTCCATTTCAGTGACGCTAATGTAATGACTTTGGAGTACTTCCTTTAAGGTCATATTTCAGAGTGACTGGCCAAAGCAGGTTTTTATGTTCAGAGCAATTAAGTAGCATTTAAATGCCTATATTAACATATTGTACAGTATGTCTGGGTTTTGTCTATCCTTCATTTGAAACTTGTTCTTCATTTAATGTATCAGAATCATGGTGCTGGCACTGTGGTAGCAGCCAGTTTGCTAAGAACAGACCCAGAATATAATGATGGGGATTATTAGAAGAGGAGAAAGGTATTTAAAAATACATCCAGGTCCATGTAACCAGACAAATCTAGTGTATCTAAATACCAGTGATGACTAATCAGTCCTGAGCTAGCTCCAATTCTTGGCAGTTCTTGATGAAAAGGAATTTTGTTACCCTTTAATAATATTGTTTCTGTCTCTATGTAAGTGTGACACAACTTACTGTTTTTAATCAAGGGGCACAGTAAACAGTTGCCCTTGCACAGGCCCAAGGTAAGACTAGACCAGAGGTTTTTTTCTGTGCTTTGGAAAATGGGATTTGAGAGCAATTTATTATTGCTTGTGGATATTTTAGCTCAGCCCATTGTTTTAATCTTCATAGTTTTTAACACAACTGATTTCAAGAAGGATGCTTCTTATAGTTCTTAGAATCTTATTGATATTCTTGATGAAACTTCAATATTATTTTTTTTTGTTTGCAGTTTCAGGTCTGTCTTTATGTTGAATACCTGATTTCCTATTTGAGCATCTATTCATTAATGTGAACCTCAAATTGATGCCATTAGAGGGATTTCTTTTTTTCACTTCCATAAAACATCAGTGCTAATTATGAAACCGAATGGTCAGAACCACAGTTTTTTAAGCTATTGAATGCAGAGGATGGCATGATTCTGCTGCATGGGAAAGCCAGTCACACAAAGCCTATGGAAAGGGGCTGTGTGCACCATGAAAATCTTGGTGCAAAAAGTACACCAAGGAGGGCACAATGCTTGTGGGGTTGCCATGACGGAGCAGAGACTGCCAAAAGCTGCCTAGGAGTCTGAGCCCAGGCCCTGGGTTCCAGCCTAACTGCCAGACTTCTGGGGAGGCTGCTGTGGTATTGATAACATACATTTTGCTGCTAGAAAACATAAAAATCAAGACTTACAATTTCATGTTCTTTATGTTCACTTACTGCATCTCATTAATAGCCCAGTCCTCAGCCAGTTTTGTGTCCTGTAAGTATTTCCATTAGGGTTATTGTGCTGAAATGAAGCCAAGAATCTGGTTATTTATGCTTAGCAAAGAAATAACAAGCTAAAGAAAGCTGCAAATGGTAGGAACTCACCAGGCTCGTTTTGGTGCAGTTCAGCTTTTTTGAGTTCACCACGGTATTTGTTCTCTCATCAGCACTAACCGTGTTAGTGAATTAAACAAAGAAACAAAAACAAACCAAAAAAAACACATAACCCCTCGCAAAAAAACCAACAACACACCAACCAACCAAACAGAAATCCCAAGCCTGAACCACAACAAACCTACAGCTGAAGATCTTGATACTAATGCATCTATTTCATGCTAGCTGTCTGAAAGCACCTGTAAGTGTGAATATCCAGAAGTACTGATTAGAATTGTAAATCTTCCAATTAATACAGTGATATTTATTTCCTGTACCTATAAGATTTTACTGTAAACTGCCTTGGGTTACAGCAGTCACTTTTAGAGTAAGATGGGAGTGATACTGAGTCTTGCTGTACTCAGAATAAAATGCAAGACTTACTTCTATGACTCAGCTTTCTCTTAACAAGTCCACAACTTAAAAACAAAATTCTTAAAGTTCAGAGATGGTAATTTTCACATTGAGGAGGCATACCTCTTGCTTGGAAAAACTCAGGTAAAAGCTTCTAGTCTGAAGTTTCAGGTGGCATGAAAAGGCAAAATTCTGTAGGATATCAGATGCCGATTCCTCTAAACTAAGAAAGCTTTTACTGCTTTGCTTGGTAGAATAGAATAGAATTAACCAGGTTGGAGAAGAACTTTGAGATCATCGAGTCCAACCTATCATTCAACACTATCTAATCAAAACCATGGCACAAAGTGCCCCATCTAGTCTCTTCCTAAGCACCTCCAGTGATGGTGACTCAAACACCCCCTGGGCAGCCCATTCCAATGGCCAATCACTCTACCTATGAAGAACTTCTTCCTAACATCCAGCCTAAACCTTCATTGGCACAGCTTAAGGCTGTGTGCTCTTGTTCTGGTCCTGGCCACCCAGGAGAAGAGACCAACCCCCACCTGGCTGTAACCTCCCTTCAGGTAGTCGTAGACAGCAATAAGGTCTTCTCTGAGCCTCCTCCAGGCTAAGCAACCCCAGCTCCCTCAGCCTCTCCTCATAGGACTTGTGCTCCAAACCCCTCACCAGCTTTGTTGCCCTTCTCTGGACATGTTCCAGCAATGCAAATTATTTTCTAGGTAAAACTTATTTCATCATGACTTTTATGGAACATTGGATTCATACAATGTCAGACCCCGTTTTCAAGTGCTTTGAGTGTAGGTGGGACTATATCCCGTTTTCATGGAACCTCCATTGAAAGCAGTGGGCTGACTGCTTACATGAGCTACAGGTCTTTTTCATGGGTTGTCACTGAAGCAATGCTAGGCAGCTTCAACTCTTCTGAATTGTTTCTAGACCATTTGATTTTTTTTTTTTTTTTTTTTAACCTGGATGTTGTGGGGGTTTTGTTTATTCAGGGTTTTGTGGGTTTGTTTCTTTGGGTTTTGTTTGCTTTGTTTGGGTATTGCAGTTCAAGCTATCATGACTTCTTCATTCTTTTATCATGAAAGTAAGACTCCATCAGTACTGTCCGGTTCTGAAATACTGCTTCTAGTAACTTGCCCACTGTTGATATGCTCTGAATTCCACCCCTTGTCTGGCTCTGCAGTTGGAAGTGATACAAGGCCTGGACCATTTCCCCAGAAGCCACATCTAAAGCTGTGATAAAGGTCACTGTAATAATAGTATTGATAGGTCCTACAGTGTGTTGTAGGTGATACACCCTAAAGATACCTATACCACTGTCAATTCTGCTGCATAATGACTTAGTTTAGCATGGAACTGTAAGATACCACTGGAGTATCTATCACGGACTGTTGCTCTGATAAAAATGTTGCTGTTTCTCTTATACCTTGTCAAGGCTTTGACTATTTTGTGGGTGACATGGACAGTGGCATCGAGTGCACCCTCAGCAAGTTTGCTGATGACACCAAGCTGTGTGGTGCAGTGGACACCCTGGAGGGAAGGGATGCCATCCAGAGGGACCTGGACAGGCTGGAGAGGTGGGCACAAGCCAACCTCATGAGCTTCAACAAGACCAAGTGCAGGGTCCTGCATCTGGGTCGAGGCAATCCCAGGCACAAATACAGGCTGGGCAGGGACTGGCTGGAGAGCAGCCCCGAGGAGAGAGACTTGGGGGTGCTGGTGGACGAGAAGCTCGACATGAGCTCTCAATGTGCGCTTGCAGCCCGGAAAGCCAATCAGATCCTGGGCTGCATCAGGAGAAGTGTGACCAGCAGGTCAAGGGAGGTGCTTCTCCCCCTCTACTCAGCTCTGGTGAGACCCCACCTGGAGTACTGCGTCCAGTTCTGGAGCCCATATTACAGGAGAGATGTGGACGTGCTGGAGCGTGTCCAGAGAAGGGCCACGAGGATGATCAGAGGGCTGGAGCACCTCTCCTATGAGGACAGACTGAAGGAGTTGGGGCTGTTCAGTCTGGAGAAGAGAAGGCTCCGAGGTGACCTCATTGTGGCTTTCCAGTATCTGAAGGGGGCCTACAGGAAGGCTGGGGAGGGACTTCTCAGGATCTCAGGTAGTGATAGGACTAGGGGGAATGGAATGAAGCTGGAAATGGGGAGATTCAGGCTGGATGTGAGGAGGAAGTTCTTTACCATGAGAGTGGTGAAGCCCTGGAATGGGTTGTCCAGGGAGGTGGTTGAGGCCCAGTCCCTGGAGGTGTTTAAGACCAGGCTGGACGAGGCTCTGGCCAGCGTGATCTAGTGTAGGGTGTCCCTGCCCATGGCAGGGGGGTTGGAAATAGATGATCCTTGTGGTCCCTTCCAACCCTGACTGATTCTATGATTCTATGATATTTCACAGGTGTGATGCCTCAATTGAATCTCTGATTTTCTTTTCTTCTAGACTATACCTTCTGTAAAGCCCTGTGGAAGATAGATGTGGCGCTGCAATGGTGACATAAATATTTCAGAGGACTGGAACAAATTGTTGAGAATCTGTGTTGGTTTTTAATGCTGTTGTCGAGAACAATCTAAGGCAAGTAAACAACATGAGTTTTATCATGAAACTTCACAGACATTTTCAAAGAACAGTCATTTTGCTGGCCACTTTTTGTATGGTGAGCATAGTTATTTCTGCATACTACTTGTATAATGGCTACAAACAGGAAAATGAACTTCCTGAAGTCTCTTCAGAACTGGAATGTGGTGATCCTCAACTATTGCCATACAAGCTGATGGAGATGAAGACCATGAAGCCTATTGATCCCCTGAGGACAGATCTTGTAGTGCTGGTGTTTGTGGAAAGTCAGTACTCAACATTAGGCCAAGACATAATAACCATTTTAGAATCTAGCAGATTTCAGTTTCACATTGAGATTGCACCTGGAAAAGGTGACCTCCCAGTGCTTACAGACAAGAATAAGGGCAAATATGCTCTCATAGTATATGAAAATATTCTGAAGTATGTAAATATGGACTCTTGGAACAGGGGCCTTCTAGATAAGTACTGTATAGAATATGGTGTAGGTGTTATTGGATTTCACAAAGGCAATGAGAACAGCTTGCAGAGCTTTCAGTTGAAGGGCTTTCCTTTCCATGTCCACAGCAATCTGGCTATTAAGGACTGTTGCATTAATCCTCATTCCCCACTGCTCCATGTGACTAAATCTTCTAAGCTTGAGAAAGGTCCCTTGCTTGGAAATGACTGGGCAGTTTTCCAGATTAATCATACAGCTTATCAACCAGTGATATTTGCAAAAGTAAAGACACCAGAAAACCTTTCACCACCTGCTGCTCTAAGTGCTCTCTATGCCACAGTAATTCATGACCTGGGGCTCCACGATGGGATTCAACGAGTCCTTTTCGGCAATAACTTGAATTTTTGGCTGCACAAGCTGATTTTCATAGATGCCATCTCTTTTCTGTCTGGCAAGAAGCTCAGACTCTCCTTGGATAGGTACATTCTGGTTGACATAGATGACATCTTCGTTGGGAAGGAGGGAACGAGAATGAACACCAACGACGTGCAGGTAAAGTATGTGCACAAACTAACAGTTATTGCATCAAAGTGCCATTTTTGGTTATAAAGTGCATAGTTATTAAGAGTTGGAATTTGGAAAATGCAGACCAGTAGGTACCAACACAGAATGTCTGGGCTTTGAAAGAGAAGACAGTCTGTCTGGCCTTGAGTAGTCACCAATTCCAGGTGTAGCAGTTCCTTTGGCCTTCAGGCTGAAGAAGAATCCATGCAGTGTCACTTGGAGCTGCGTTAGAAAAGAATGCAAGCTCAGACAACTCACTGATTACTATCACTTGTTTTCTCTCAAATGATGTGCAAGTCCTTGCTGAGTTATATTCTATAAACAGGTTGGTGGGCACCTCTGAATTCTCTTCCCCTTACTATATATGGAAAATAATCTCCCAAAAGGAAATTAAAAATAACAGTTGCTAAGTAACTGATAAAGAAATGGGGGTAAGAGTGGTAGTGTCTTCACACTCCTCACTACCCACCCAACACACCCAATTCTAAACATAAATGCAGTGTTTAACTCTCCAATCTGACAATAGCTGTCATCTAAGCACATGCTTCAGTGGCATTTGAAAACAGCACAGGACTTCAGGGCTGGACCCAAGAGCTGCTCATATGTAACGTGCATGTTGCTAGTTTTACAAGCAGGAGGTAAATGTGGTGAGCAAAAGTAAATGTCAGCACAAACTTTGAAGAACAGACTGGACTAGTAGCTGTTTGGAATCGGTGTCAGATGTCTGGAGTTAGTAGCAACATTTCACCTTTCTTATCTCTGTTACGGCTGTTCCTTGCAAGCAAGGTTTATGTTAATATTGGTCTTAAAAGCTTGCTCTGTCACTAAATGACTTGACAGTTTTAACATTTTAAGTTGCACATTCCTGAAGGTCATTTTTCACTCTGTTGTCCCATTCGAGTGAGGTGGTGGTTATAGGTCAGCAGAGGTAACATCTCAGGGTTATTCCTTGCTGCATACCTGCCTTTTGTTTTGTGAAACAGGTAGTCAGAGGCCATCTTGCACAACTGTACTTGGTCTAGAAGTGAAAAATCTATAAGGTGCTGGTTGTTGCCCTGTTTGTGCTAAAAATAAAGGAGATTGTTTTGTTAAAACATTCATAGTTGAGAGGTACTGGGAGAAGGAAAGGCACTGACAGCACTGTGTGTATCGGTGTTAATCTATTTGTCAAGCTGCACTAACCCTGCATATTTGCTTCTTAAGCAAAGGTTTGAACTTGCAGTTACACAGTTGCGGCATACTCTCTTTTCCAAAGATTCTCTGCACGGGCAGTTAAAACTTAGGATCCTGCCTCCTTCCTAAGTAGGTGTTTTCCTTCTGTACACAAATTGCACGGAAGAGAGCTGGAGTAGAAGGTGAGATTCAACAAATGGTGTTTCTAGGTAGAACACAATGGCAGCATTGTAGAGAGCAATAGGGGTGACCTTATTGCTCTCTACAACTACCTGAAGGGAGGTTGTAGACGGACGGATGTTGGTCTCTTCCCTCAGGCAGCCAGCACCAGAACAAGAGGACACAGTCTCAGGCTGCACCGGGGGAGGTTTAGGCTGGATGTTAGGAAGAAGTTCTACACAAAGAGAGTGATTGCCCATCGGAATGGGCTGCCCGGGGCGGTGGTGGAGTCACCATCCTTGGAGGTGTTCAGGAGGAGACTTGATAGGGTGCTTGGTGCCATGGTTTAGTTAATTAGGTGGGTTGAATTAGTTGATAGGTTGGACGTGATGATCTTGAAGGTCTCTTCCAACATGGTCCTATTCTATTCTATTCTATTCTATTCTATTCTATTCTATTCTATTCTATTCATTTTACTTAGCTTGGAAAGCATGCTTTGAGAATTTCCTAAATGCAGACTCAAAGGTCTGACCCACCTCAGTGGCAGAACTCCTGTTCTGCAGAAGCAGCGGCTTCTGGAAATGAATTAGATAAATAACACCTGAATAAATGTCTTACTGTAGTGTTCAGTAGCAGTTTGAAACAGTATGTTTTGTGTTGTGTCTCTTTTTGAGTGGCACCTTAGGATTGTCATTTTAGGATGAGGTAGGATAATTAATTGCCAGAATTACTTACTAGAAACAGGAGGCTGTTTGAGACAAATTTAATTAAAGCAGATATAAAAGGATAAGCTGTATTGTTTCGGGAGAATAATTTGCGGTGTGTCAGAATGTTGTCTTCCCAAAATAAACCTGTCAAATTAAATAGAAGTAATACCAAAGTGGAAATAACTTTTAAGTAGGATAATTTCATTTACTCAGAACTGTGTTCTGAAACAGTAGAATCTGAAAAAGAGTTCCCTTCTGATTTTTCATCTACTTAAACTTAAAATGTTCTATTAAAGATATTGTTAGGACTGTCAGATGCAATGCATCTTCATTACTGTTAATATCAAAGGAGTTATCCTCTGTGGCACAATGGCATGTGGAAGGAATGAAATAAAATCAGTTTGGGGTAGTTGAAAATCTGTTATTGTAAAGTATATTTGTGGATAAGTGACGTTCTATTAAACAGGAGAGGTGCACTGGGTTCTGCACAAGTGTGAAAACAGGTTGCTAAATGTAGACTTGTATAATTTCAGTACTCATGATTAACCCATTTCTATTAAGCTTACATTTTAAACAGCAGTATGGATCCAAGTATAATGCTTTTTTGCATTTTAATAGGGTAGTCATTACATTGCCATTCACAGAATGACTGAGGTTGGAAAGCACCTCTGGGTGTCATCTTGTCCAACCCCCCTGTTCAGTCTGGGCCGTGTCCAAGCACCTTTGACTGTCTGCAGGGAGAGAGACTCTAATTGCATGTAAGGCCAGGTTTTCAAGGGAATGTCTCCTTCAGGTATCTAAATGAGATTTGCAAAGTGGCCAGAGTGGTTAATGTTTGGATGGTAGCCTAGACCGGCCACTTTCTCAAAGTTTGTTAATTGGAGATGAGCACTTAAGAAAATTGCTACCATAAGGTGAAGTGGTAGGTTTTTTGTCAGTATTATATATTGACTTCAGAAAAGGTCAAGCCAAAAGCAAACCCTCCAGAATGAGTATCTTTTGCACCTCAGGCAAAGTGGTGGTACTACAGCATATCTATAGTGTCAGGGACACAAGTGTGAAGAGCCCTTCTGAAAATCTTCAAACACAATTTGTCAACCTGAATCCTGTGAAACTGAGAAATGGTTTATTTCATTCAACAACAAATGAAGTTTATTCTAGTTTCACCACAACTTCTTCAATTTAAAAAAAAAAAAAAAAAAAGGGAAAGCAAGCAAACATCTTGAAACTGTACTTGAGGATTTTAGAGTCCCTGATTGTTATAAATTTGCCTGTTGCTGTATAAAATCAGGACTGATGGAACATAGTTCTTCAATGTAGCATAGGGAGTGGCTGTCACTGCACCACCAATAACCATCCATCTTCATATTTTATTTACTTTATCTTTCTCTGGTATAATAGAAATAATGGAAGAGAACATTTTCATGGTCTTAATTGCCTCCCACTTTGAAAATAAGCTTGGTACTGTCATCTCAACATTCATTTTTCAGTAACATTTTTCCTCTCCTAATGTCTGTCAGGCAGGAGGGACAATTATGCTGTGACAATGTTATATTTTATTTTCCTTGTGTCTTTTAGAAGGCTTAAGAGGCTGTGCAGTGCAAATAATTCATTTAAATGGACATACACAGAAAGTCTATCTTTATATCCACAGAGTAAGTTTATCTTAATAGACCGTGACTGTTCCTGGCTGATGGTCTACTAATTTGATATCTTTTTTTGTTACAATTACTCTTTGTGGAAATTTTTATAATTATATTGAGATTTTTTTCCAAGAGAAAAGCAGCTGGTAATAGAGGGGAAATTTTTCCATGTTGACAGTCAGTCTAGTGCTGGTGGTGTGGGCAGTAAGTTGGTACCTTTTTCTTCATTTCCCCAATGCAGGCACTTTCTGTATTTCCTTGAGAGTTGATCACATTTTGCAAAAGAAAAATTAGAGCACTGAAATTATTTTTTCCAAATAATTAGCTGTTTGATCTGCTCTTGACTGTCTTGTCCTTTGTGTGCTTTTCAAAAGAGGCATTTTGAATTGAAGTCAGGATGGGTATCTCTTCACTTTCTTCGTGTCAGTCTAATCTTTTTCTACACTTGTAATTATTCTTTTCTAATGGCCAAGAAAAAGGCTTCATATTAACCATATTCATGATTGGGAGGGGGGGGATGATAAATCTTTTTTTTTTCTTGTTCTATTTTATGAGGACTTAGGCACTGCAGTTGGTAGTGTGCATTGAAATGGGCAAGGCAAGCTTGAATCTGCATTCTTTTGGCGTTAGAGTTTTGAAGAGATGGACATCAAGAGCCGTCCTCTTTGTGTGCCATCTGTGCCAAACAGTGTTGTCATAATGGAGAGTATTTAGCCAAAAGAATAGACTTGTAGTGTTTTAGGCTCCATCACTTGCACAGTCTGTCATCTTGCCCAGACTTTGATGTTTAGAATGTAGACTGCTATAGAGGAGCTAGTCCTCTAACCTTCCTTAGCAGACAGCGTAGAAAAATAGCTTGCCTTAGACATTAAGTGAATTGTACCTTAAAAGTACATATTTGTTTCTGTTGTTGACTGAGATCAAATATAAATATTTGCATTTGGTCAGATCAGTCTTCTTCCATGCTCCAAAGCCAGTGCTGTCAGTATTTATTATTTCCTTGGTGTACTGGTGGCCTAATCTTTCATTTAATATAATCCCATTTTGTTTAATAACAGATTTCTCCCCTAAAAGCTGATTGTTTATTTACTGCATTTCAACTGCATCCACATTAGTTATCACAGATTAAATAACTAGAGTGCTGTAAAACCCATGGAATGTCTTTTCACCATGTAGAGCAGATGTGGAAAGCTCACACTTGGTTATAAATTAAAAAAATACAGAGGCATACCTTTTGAGTTACACTTGCATGGGAAAAACCTAAATATTTGCAGCAGAAGAGAGGCCTAGACATATTTTGCATTAAGGCAGAATGGATAAAAGGTGCAGAAAGCCTGAACTGTCACTGGAAAAGTCTAATTCTGTAAGTTAATTGCTGCTTTATCTATAGGGTCACGTGGAAGGTTATCAGTAAAGAAATGATAGATGTGTCATCCAGTGTGTTGAAGAATCAGCAGAGATACTCGTGTCTATTTGGCTGTACTGAGCTCTAAATAATTTTTTTTATCTCCCCAAAGCAAAGATTTTTTTAATCACCTCTTTAAATGACATAAGGAATTAACTACTAAGAACTTTCTTTTTGCTAGGTCATTTTCCATTCCCAGTCCATTCGCCATAGTACCTTTATGCTGCTGCTCATTGTGCTTGCTGTGTGTGCACATGTATTCTCTCTCAATTTCACCTGAAGCTCCTAAGGTGTTTCATATTGACGTGATTATAAAACACAGGTCCTAGATGTAGAATTTTGCAGCTCAGTACTGATGTGCTGCAGCCTTTGAGGCCTTTAGCAAAGCAGTGTAAGTTGTATTGTTGAGGAGAATAATGTTCTGTGTATCTCTTCTTACCTGGTTTTGCACTGAGCCTAAAAGATGCCAAGTATTTCCTGTTCCAGAGGACTCTTGCGACAGTTCTGCACATCCACAAGTGAGCACAGTCTGCACTTCAGAAGTGTCTTGTGTGAGAGTTGTGTCAAGAGAGCAGTTTTGTCCCATGCTCCCTCATTTGTATTTATCAGCTGTGAAGAAACTGAAGTGCTGAGTGCAGCATGCTCTGGAGCACTAAGACAAAAGAGATCTCGGAAGGCCAGTGCAGATCGCTAATCATAAACTTGTTTGTGCTGATTTTTTTTTCTACTTAGTTTTGCAGTGCTGCAGTAACTGAATCTGTTTTGGTTTTGTTGGTTTTTATCTTTTTAATTTAAAAGCTGTGACATACACTTTCCTGCAAACCTAAATCTTGAAACAGTGACTTTTTCAAGGGTTGCACCATCTCCTCCTGTTGTGAATTCAGTGGCAGGGACCTACGAAAAGAAAAATCCATCTCAGTTGTAGCCATGGTAAATCCCAAGAGATCTTTGAGAGCAATAAGAATGATTTTCTTCAAGGTCTTCTACCCCAGCACCAGATTTGCTTCCTGGCCCTTGCCCTGTGGTCATGATAGAACCAAACTAAGGATATCTTGGCTATAAATCAATTGTTGAGTTCCCCATTAAGTAGTTGTGCAGAATGGATGCAGTCCTCTTTCCAGACAATTACAGGAATTACTTTCTTTTTTAATTCCCCACATTTCTCCATAATGGTGAAAAGTTCACGATCCTTGGGCTGAATGGAACTCCGTTAACAATGGTGTTTGCTGATTCCTGTTCTTGGTTGTCTTTTGTGACATAAAAGCTATTTTATTTCAAACTTAAGCAGTAATACTCACCTGAGATCATAGAATCAGAATGGTTTCAGTTGGAAGAGACTTTTGAAGGTCTCTGTCAACATCAAGTGGGCTAACCAAATACTTTATAACTCTTTCTGCCATTTCCTTTATTATGCAGAGCATAAGCTTCCCTCCCAAACAAATCCACACAGTCATGTCTATCCAGTGCACCCACTATGAGCGACAATGTTCAAAGAGCAAAAGAGGGAAATTGAGAGAAGGCACTTGCTGGATGTAGATGTTGCAAAGTTAATGCACCAGACTTGGGGCAGGGCTCTAGCTCTGTCTGCCATACGTCTGGAGGCGTAATGGAGAATAGTTCTATGCTGAAAGTGCTTTCCTGCCTCCTGGCATAGTATTCCCTCAGCTATCCTGTCATCCCTTTCTTTCCTTAGATTGCAAGTTCTCTTGGTCAGAGGCTCTTTTTGTTCTGTGCTTTTTGCTCAAAAAGAACTTTGATAATTCAAGTAATAATAATGCAACTACAGCTTGCCACAGAGCTGTCCAGATTCATCACCCTACTAGTGGCTCTCGCAGGATTTGTTGAGGGCTTTTCCAGATGACAAGAGAGTGGGTGCAATGGAGTAAAATCTTTACAACCAACAAATAAAACCACACTGCAGACAGTGAGCAATTAACTGTAAAACATGGTACCAAACTCGGGCCTGCCTCCTTCTGCATCTTCACATCAAGTCACATCAAGAAGATGCAGTCTGCTGAAAAAAGAAAAATGAGGGCAGAAGTGGGACTGTGTTCCATTAGTTTCTTTTACAGCTCAGCTGCATGCAAAGTGTCCTTTCTGTTCAGTCTGGCAGAAGTCTGCAGCTACATAACTGATTCCTGGTTCCTGATTCCTCTAAGCATAAGCTTACAAAACAAAGTAAAAAGCAGTTCATCATATATCTTATTTCTCAGGGAATAACAATGCCTTATCTATTTCCAATTCCAGGTTGTTTTTCTATGCAAACTTCTACATTTGTCCAAGGTAAATGTGTTACTCCCTGTTTAAAAATTATGATGTTTGACAGAGCATATAAACCTTATGACCGCTTTAAACAAATATTTATTCTTTAGGAGATTCTATCTGATCCTTTACAGTCCTGGAGATAACTTAGTACTGCTTCTGAAAATGTAATTTCATGTCTGGAATAAATCATAAATTAAATATTATTTCATGCTGCAAAACCTGTGCTGCAATAGATTTGTAAATGTGACTAGTGGAGAGGTGGAATAAAAAGTTGGTGACTGTGCAAAGTAAGGCTCCAAGGATTCATTCCAACCCAAGTCAGTAAATTCATGTGACAAAAGCCCCTCCATGCCGTGCAGAGGTAACAGGCTAGGTCTGGGAATATTAGTTGCATTTTTGAGGAGCTAATGAGCCCCATAGCTCCTGTTCACTTGCCCTTTCAGTGCTTTCACTCCTGGGAACAACCCAAGTGTCTCTGCTACCACTTTAAGCAAACTTGGACTAAAGATAACTCAAGAGTTGCCTTTGATAGAACTCTAATGGCCTTGTAAAGGAGACTGAAAATAATCTTGCATTTATAGAAAAACTGTGGGGAGGTTACGGTGTAAAGCATGTCTCTTATCCCTTGTGCTATCTCACTGCCTTTGTTAGAAGTAATAGAAACATTGAAAAAGTTAATCCTGAATGTATCCTAAATATAAGATGAATACTAAAATGCACCTGAGTTTGTAGTGTAAGCTGGTTTGAAATTTAAGCTGACTGTGAAAAATATCATTTTACACCAGGAAAGTGCTTCATCTCCCTGACTGAGACGGTTTCCAGAGTATTGTGCTCAGTTCTGTACCACTAATCTGAAATGTGTGGAGAGTGCTTAGAGAAGCCAGAGTAGTCAGGGAAAGTCTGAATAAAAACTGAAAAAAATAAAGGCTAAACACTTCAGTAGGTAACAATGACCAAAGCAGAAAGCAGTAGGCTGCAGATAGCTGCAGGGTATAAATAGTGAGGATGGATAAAAACCCTTAATGTAAGGCACAGAGATATGTAAGTGAAGGCTGAATAGCCAATAAGAGTTTCACAAGAGAGACTAATATCCATGAGGAAGTAAAAGGATTATGTAAGTCTTTAAAAATTAGATTTTGCAAGAGGATATGAAATATGCTATTGGAAGGAATATAATATTGATAGGGAATTTGTAAGATAATATTGTTAATTTCTTACAGTATAATCAACTGCAGAGCTCAGCCTGGATTCCTGTGTGTTGGTTTCTCTGCATGGGATAGAATTTGGCCAGCTGGGATATTTATCTATGTAGATCTAGTTTCTGGAATGTTGTGTTTTAGAAATCATACAATCATAGAATGCTAAGGGTTGGAAGTGCCCTCCAGAGATCATGAAGTCCAACCCCTCTGCAAAGCAGGACCACTTAAGGCAGGTCACAGAGGACTGTGTCCAAGCAGGTTTTGAAGATCTTTAGAGAAGGAAACTCTAAAGCCTCTCTGGGCAGCCTTTTCCAGTGCTTCATCATCCTATCAGATAACTCAAGCAAGATTTCCCATTAGCAGTAAATCCATGCTGGCTACTCTGATAACCTTCCTTCCTTCCATGTCATTAGAGATGGCATCCAGAATGGGCTGCTCCATCACCTTTCCGGGGATGGAGATGAGGCTGACTGGTGTGTGGTTGCCTGGACCTTCCTTCTTGCCTTTTTGAAGACTGGAGTGACATTGGCTTGGATAAATATTATGGACTGATGTGGCCTCTTTGGAAGGTGTTTGTATGACCATAGGTGGAACTGGATAAATTGCTTTCAGTATGGAATGCAAGCATTTGTGTGAAACCAGGATGTGTGCAGAGCACCTTCTAACAGAATCGTCCCCACCTTGTTTCTCTTGCTAACATCCTGTGTTTCACTAAAGTCTTGGGGGGGGGGGGGTGGGCTGTGTGTCTCTGCCAAATTATATCCTAGGTACTATGTAGGAGGAAGTGAAACTCCGCATTTCTGTTAACTTCAAGTTCTCATGTCTCTTCTGTGTGGACCACATACAATCCTAAAAAATAGGGCTTGAGGAAAGCATTATATCTATTATTTTATGCAATCTTGTCTTGCTTGCTTTTTCTTTTTCTGTCATTTCTTTTGATACTGGTGCTGATCTAGCAGGGGAATTTCAGCAAGTTTAGAACTACTCACCAAGAGAAGGAAAAAAAGTAAATATTCGTGACCCTTTGCTGGTGAGCAAGCTGAAGGCTGAATTCCCAGGTGCTTCTGACATGGAGCTTTCAGGCAGAAAGACAAAATGAAAATCTTTTTGGTCAGAGTTCTTTCTTCTGTCAATAAAGATGTGGCATAGAGAGAAAAAGAGCTCTTGGTATGCCTCAGTGCACCCCCAATAGAGACAAAGGTAGATAGATAGTTTTTATTCACATGCTGTATTAACAGAAGCACGTGAATCTTCTTGGCTCTTTTAGGGAGGAAAAAACCTGACCAAACAAAGAAACATTTGTGAATGAAGAGAGTAATATAGCCACTGACAAACTCAGCAGAGCACATGTGGTGACCCAGCTGCACCTTACTGTGCAGTCAAGTGAGGCTACTACAGTCTCTGCTGCTGAGACTCAGCCTAGAAATTTATCCCATATTGAACCTTCCAGACACTTTCAGCATTCAGTAGCTGTACAGAGCCAAATGTTGCCAACAGCAAAGTAAAAGGCCCGAAAGCAGCAGAGCCAAGCTGTGTTTGGTGGATAAGGGAGCACAGGCTTTGCTGCAGCAGAAGCTCATGGCCAGCCTGTGCAGTGTAAGACAGTCTTGCCTGGAGAATAGCCCTTGTCCTCCAGCCAGACTCTACTTACTGTGCCTATTGGTTGGAGTGACAGCTAAAGTTGGAGGTGGTGTGTGAAGGAGCATTAAATAAGATATAAATGTGCTGGTGATAATGAATATGGTGCAAGGAGCTTGGATAACAGCTCTCTTCATCATCTGGATGACTATAAAATATATACATCATTGGACCAAAGAGTCATGCCATTGATTTAACCTCTGTGGCTTGTCTAATGAGAGGATGCAGAGGCATAAACGCTTTGCATCTGTGGCTATTGTTTGAACTTCAGTTTTGGAGGCCTAGCATTTACTGATAGCTGCACCTGAATCACTGAACAACTCTGACAATTCATCTGCTGCTGATGGGATGTGGTGGAGACAAGGCAGACAAAGCACACACAGCAAAGTGGCCCAGTAGTGAACTGGAACAGGATCTGAGCTATCTTGTCACCCTAAGAGATCATTTGTCATGTTCAGACTGAGCCAGCTGTGTGTAAGGAGTGTGTGGCTCTACATTACAGCTGCCTGAGTGCTGTGTTGTGGCTAGCAGACCTTAGTTTCTCACTCTGTGGGCTAATCAACAACAACCAGATCACAAGACCATAACTGGATAAGTATGAAGAGATTTTAACTGCATTTTAGAGTCACTTTATTTTTACTTTGAGCTCTCTTATACTCTGACAACTTACCTCTTTGTGCTTGGTGTTTCATAAGCAGATAAACAAGAACCAAGTTTTCTGATGAATCATGTCTGACCAAAATCTGGGGGAAAATATCATAAGCAGCAGTGGGGTGTTTATTCTATTTTAGTTGACCTGAGGGGTTTTTTGACCTTTAATTAAAAGAAATGCAGGATTTTATTTCTGTTAACTGCAGAATAACAAGATCATTTATCTGTTTAGTAATAGTAACCTCTTTCTTCAAAGTACAGTTTAATTAAGAGCTAATAATACAGAATTTCACATAGAATCCTGGGAACACTGCACCAATTACTTTGTTAAATAGTATTGGCACCAAGTGTTTAAAACCTTACCTTGCCATAATTAGCTGACTCTCATTAGCTGCTATCTCAGCTTCCAAGAAGCCAGAAGCTGATAAAGGAAGTTAGAAATAAGTCTTGAATCTCTTGGTTGTAAAAGTTATTTACCTAGATTAAAGAGCCTAATTACTTGAAAATGTCTAATTGGACCATCATCAAGATAATTAATGTATGGGATATATAAAAACACCCACCAAACGAAGACTCAGTAACATTAAAACTGTGTTCTCATGAAAAAACTTTTTTCTTGAAATCATTTGAGACATTTTCCAAAGTGGCTTCTTAGATTTCCAGTCCATTAGTGGGCATCAAATTCAGATACAGTTACTGCATCTGTACACATAAAATTGTGGCTTCAGAATTAATCAAGAGCAACGTATCTTATATTGGACACTGAAAAACCAAAGTACTCATAGTTGGGCTCCTGCCCGATGTCTCATTTTGTTGACACCGTGAAAGGAAGCTGGGTTACCACCTCATGGTGCTTACTGAATTTATAGAAAAGACTCACGCTGACTTCTTCAGCTGGTGAGTACAGACCTTACTATGATAGGAAGTCAGGTAGACAGGTGCAGACCTGGCAAACAGTCACACTGACACAAGCCATCAGTGGGAGCCTTTCCTGTCCTGCACATTAAAGACCTGGGCTCCAAGGCATCCCTGGCTGATAGTTTAGACACAGTTGCTGCAGGTAGAATCTATCTGTCAGTAAACTACAGTAATGTTTAAATAACTGAAACAGGTACTTTGTTTATTCTGCAAGGAAGCTTTGCACACATTTTCTGGTTCAGATTCTACCTTGCTACGCTGTCCTTTGTAAATAGGTGTGCCACTGCCGTGGGGTACTTCTGAGCTCTTACACCTTTTAAAGGATGTTTGTCATTGAAAGAATGATTTGGTTTTTGAAGCTACAGTATCTTAATAAACGGTTTCCACCGTTGTGCTGTACAAAATAGCTGGAATAATTGACTCAGCTCACAAGGAATCAGGTATTTCATGAATTTGAACATACATATTGTCAGCAGTTTAGCTTTTCCCATCCCTGCTTCTTCAGTCTTCTGTTGTTGCTGGATTGTGTCCTCTTGAACACCTTGCTGCCACCAAGCTGTAGAGCAGTGCCCTTTCCCCATTTACATGGTTTAGGGTCTGTTTATAATTTATAGTCTCTGCCAGCTAAACACTTTGCAGTAAAAGCTGAAGACTTTCTTTTCTTTTCTAGCCCTCCCTGTAGTGTCAGCTCTGTTAAGAGAGTGTACAGTCAAAGGAAATTTAAACATTCTTCTCCTTTTGTCTGAAGAATTTTTTTCAGATACAGCCAGTATACCCAAAGTAATTATTCTTTCTCCTGCATAGATTAAATGTTTATGGTAATGGGTGTCAAAATGCTAATTGTGGAAATCCAGAAAGAATAGACAGTGAATTTTAATGATGTTCCAAAATACATAATTTATCATGAGGGAAACATTTTTCCTCAGAAGTGAGATAGTCTGTCTAATAAAATAATGATCCCCAGCCATTTGGGATGGACCTTCATGAGGCTGCCTTCTGTTTCTTCCTGCCATGCTACCTCTCACTGCCTTCATTCACCCCAAATTTTACCCACTGCCTTCCCATCCCTGACTGCTGCCACAGACTCCTGAACACCTGCTGTCATTGTCTCATTGCTTCTCATTTTCAAGTCCCTACCACTGCTGCTTCCCCTCATCTTTCTCTTCCCTGGGCAGTGTGTCCTCCCTCCTCTGTTTTCTGTCATCAACCTCAGCAGTGCTGGGACAAACCTGTGCCTGATAATCAGGCACAACTTGTTAGCCTGGCTTCTGTTAAGTACCACACCACACACTATTACCTCTGATGTTGGACAGTTTGCCTCTTGGGTTGTCAAGAAGGAAAGAGGCCGTCTCTATAAAGGCAAGAATTTTCATATATTTCCTTTGTGTGCTTTTTTCAGTCTTGTGGGTCTGCCTGTTCCATTTGTGGTCTTAGAGTCCATTTTCTCCTAAATTCTCAGTCAGTCGAATCCCATTGGCAGTTACAGCAGCTGAGATTTCATCAGAATGAAACAGAAATTACTTAAGTGGGATGAGAATCTGGTTTTATTTACAACATACATGATTTCTTATGTTCCTTTCATTAGACTGTAAACTTTATCAGGTGCAAGGATTGAAAGGACACTTGTTTTGCCCTCGGGATAAGTTTTATCTGTTCCTTGGATTGCAACAGGACTTTTTTTCTGAGATTATTTTGGACTGTTGGTGAAGAACGTGCTCTTCCATCATATACTCAATTCTCACACTTGATTTCTGGCATAGGAAATTTCCTAAATCTGGCATGTGAGCTTAGTATAAGTTGGAAAGAAAGTATTCCATTTTAGCTATGTACATTGACGTGATTATGCAGCCTATTTGCCTTACAGTACCAATGAAAGTATAACATATGTACTAAATAATTACTTATAAACATATGAAGGCTTTACTAAACTGTTTTTACAATAGAATCTACAGCAGCAGTGTATTTAGGTAACATACAGATACCCAGAGGGGCTGTTCATAAACCAATCATAAAATATACAGAAAATATCACCACCTTCCTTTCAGCACAGAAAACAGCATGTAGAAAAGAAATCTCAGGCTTTTTGTCCCTCTGCTTTTCTCTCTTTTTGCCTTTCTGATAGAAACTCTCAGTAATAGGCCCTGCCATCTGCTACTATATATTTTTCATGAGTTTTAACATTTTGTTTTTAGAACCTGAAAGATGAGTAAAATGTCAAGTCACGCAGAAAATAATCATAGGCACGACAACTCAAATGTTATCTCAGCTTGTCTGTACAAAAAGTGGTTCACAGCAGGTCTGTGCCCTCCCTCTCTGCAGAGGGAGCAGGTACAGCATTGATGCTAGCTGATGTATCACTGAACACCAGCACAGGGCTTTAGCAGAAGATACCTTCTTCTTTTTTTTTTAATGAGAGTAATGTGGCCAAAATAAACAACAGCATAATTTTCAAAGTTCATCCTGTACAAGGCAAACTTCAAATTGCCTTCAGAGTTTTGTGTTATTTCAGTCTTACTTGGTGATGGAAATTTTGCTACCCTTTTCCCTTCTCCCATTTGCAAGGCTGGGTTTGTGACTCCTGTCAGCCAGGGAGCTGCTGTGAAGATCTCCTTCCTGGTCATCTTTCTCTGGTGTTTCCAGCTGCTCTTCTTTCTTCCCATTCTGCTTTCCTATCATGCTGAGACTAGACTGGAGCTGATGTGTTGAGAAAGTGTTAGAAAGGTACAGGATAAGACCTTAAGCTAAAAACTCCTCACAGTTCTTAGCTGAGTTTGAAGGGAAAGAACTGTGCAGCCCATTCATGCTGCTGTGCTGTCAAGCCTCACTCAGGATCTCTTTCATTTGACAATAAATGCTGTTAAGGTAAGAAGTGTGTAGCCATATCATTTGCCTCCTACATTTTTAACTGTGCAAAGATAAAATTATTTCATCCTGTAGGTTCCCAGCAGCTCAAGGATCGCTTTCATAATAAATCCTCAGCAGATTTGCTACCTTTCATTAGAATAAGAAGTCTCTTCCATGATCTTTGCACTCTCAGCCCGTGCAGAAGGCCTTGTTAGAGTGTTGCAAGATTTTTCACTTAATATTCCACTTTAGAAGTTCTGAGCTTGTTTTCAATTATCTCTATTCTGTGCTTCGTTTTACTCACTCCTGTAGAAAGTCCCTTGTTTGCAAGGCATTTCCAGGCTTTCCAGTGAGAAAAAAGGATTATCTTTACCTTACTGGGACTGTTCTTTGAAACTGCCTGTACTGTTGTTGCTGGAGCTATACTGCTGAAGATGACAGTGGGAGAGCCAAGTTACTTCCAGATCTGAGAGGACCCTGAAAAACAGGAGGCAGAGAAGTGATGGTTCTTTCACTGATTTGGTTCTGTGATTAATATATATTTAATGAATATGCTTAGGCATAATGTTCTGTTCTGCTGAAATGGTGAGCAAGGCAAGTACTACTGGTGACTCAGGATTGAAGCCACTCATATTTTGTCAGCTGTGTCAGCAAAACTCACGTTTGCATCCCCCAGGATGGAGACAAATGACTGTCTTTGCTACAGATCAGCAGCTTCTAGCTCCGGCTTCCCTGAGCTAGCCATAGCCACAAGCTAGTGAGCTCTCTGAGGCCTGGTGTGCAGAGCAGCAGAGAACTGGAGAGCAGCTGTGTTCCTGCTTTGGGCAGTGCTGCACTCTCTCACTGGGGTTGGGTGAAATACTCAGCCCTGGAAAGGGAGTGTTGGGAAAGGCAAGCACAGAACAAGGACAGAGGCACCAGCTCTGTTGTGTGGCCACCTCTAACCAGGAGCTCCACTGGGCCTGCTGCCTTGGGCCTTGCTTGAGGTTGGTGTACATGGGAGGCCCTGCTCTGGTCACCCTTTGTCTGATCTTGTCATTGTAAAGTAGGTATGATAGTGTAAGGAAGCAGGCTTGACAGAGTTTGCAGATGAGGATCATTCTTTTATTAGAACCGATATAGAAGAGCCCTGGAAAAGACCTGAAGAGCTCACTCATGTGCCCAGAAGTTTCTCTGGTAAGCTGGATGTCACCTCCATCTGTAAAATGGGTCATATCCTAAAGGAAATACAATTTCAGTACGCTCGTCTATATCTAAAGTGACCTTGACTTCTACGATAACATTTGCTTTAGCATTCTGGTTAAAAAAATGACTGGGGGCAAATTGCTCATATAATGCAAATGTCCAAAGAAACTGAGATTAACATTACTGGCTCGTATGTTTCAAGGCCCCAAATTGTCATTGGATGTCAGGAGTGGGGAGCCTACTAGACCTCTAAACTTTTGGAAATCTCCAGTGATTTTAGTCTTTTTGTGCTTTGAAATAAATTTCCTTTCGTAACATGCTTAGAGTTACTAAATTCTGACAACAGTAATGATTTTAATCACTTTGTTAGAGTCATTGCCCTATAATATCGTATGCTGACTTAGAAAACTCTTTGACCACTGACATAAAAAATATTTTCCTTTCTTTCAAAAGTTCTACATGTGTGCCTGTCTCCAAGTGTGTGGTGTGTGTGCTATAGCTGCCCATACACTGCTGGTGGGCTGTGTACAGTGTCACAAATCTCCAGAGTGCAATGTGTTCGTAAATCATCTGCTATCAATGCTCAGTTGAAGGCAATCTATTTGGAGAAAGATTCACTCCGAGTCTCATTTTAGAGGAGGTTTTTTTGCTGTTATGTTTTATTCTTGCAAAGCCCTATTTTGCCTTGGAAAGCAAGATATCTTTGTTACACTTGGAACACTGTGAGAGTGTAAGAGTTTTGGTGGGACTGCTGAAAGTAATAGGTAAATCTTGGGAGTAACAAATCAAGAAGAGCATATTGAAATGGAAGAGTGATGTCTCTAATGAACAGTAGCTTTCCCCTTTCTTCCTGCATTCTGATTTTTTTGTTTGTACTAATTTGGTGGGAGTACATGTATACTGACAGCCAGAGTGCTAACTGTCTGAGAAATGAGTCAGAGTTTGGGGGAATTTAGGTTTAAGTTCTGTGGAATAGGCTTTGTCTAGTGTATTTCTGTCTTTCTGGATTATTTTTCCTTGCCAGTTATTTTGAAACACAACTAAAATGCTGTGTGTATACTTGACCTGATCTGGAAAAACATAATTCTAATAGATGCTGTTCAGCCTAGTGACTGGAGTAATGTTTTGAAGCACAAGAGATCTGAATTTCATTCCTGGCTGTGTCTCAGGTTTACTGAATAATCGGTGGAAGATTTTTTCCCTGCTGTGTGTCTTTGTTTTCCCATCTTACGATTCATGGATTAAAATAGTATTTAGTAACTGGTCATCTTTATGAGGAAAATGATGGAGTTTGCATACTATCTTTAATCTCTGAATGGCAATGAAAATAACTGTTACTTGTTTGTCATATAAGGAGATATTTTTAACTAGCTAAACCAATTGAAAAGACATACATGTACAAATATTGTTATGATGATATTACATTTCTGTGCCAAGTGTGTTTGCTATGCATATGATTATAAGGTGGATTGTCATTTATTTTTTTTCAGGCCCTGCTTGACACTCAGAATCTTTTGAGAGCTCAGATTACAAATTTTACTTTCAACCTGGGCTTTTCAGGGAAATTTTATCACACAGGTAAGAATC
The DNA here is from genome assembly GCA_033816785.1 of Picus viridis. Lineage (NCBI taxonomy): Eukaryota > Metazoa > Chordata > Aves > Piciformes > Picidae > Picus > Picus viridis. The sequence continues at coordinate 5,351,621 of CM066581.1, forward strand.
AAATACTGAAATCACTTTAATTCAGTGGTGTGCTTTGTAGTATGATTGGAGTAGGAGTGATAGAGACTCAAGGTCTAAGTCAAGAGAATAGTTTGCTTTGTAATAGGATAACTACAAAACCAATTGTTCTTTCTTCCATGTTGCTTTGGGACATACATTTGGTTGATTTACACAGTCAATTTTTTCTCCTAAAGTTATTATACCAAATTAATCTTTTGTTTGACCTGCAGACTGTTTAGAAATAATCCTGTAGGTACAGTTGCTAAACACAATTTTGCAACCACATTTCTCTTTCTAATTTAAATGGGGGGGGGGGTAAGGAAGGAAAAATGAAAGGTACTTGTTCTTTGTGTAGTAGTCAAGTAAGTAGAATAATGACTTGGAAGTAAGAAAGACAGGATGTAGTTTCTAAGGGAAAGACTAAGCCCTTCAGAAAGATGTACTGTCAGAATATTAAGTTTCCTGAATCAGAGGAATGTTCCTCCTCCTGGAAGCTGGGACACACAGAAATGGGAGAATCACAGGGCTAGAAGGATACTTTGCAAGAAGCAGTGCCAGCTTAATATGACAACTTCCCCATAGGGGTTATGTGTGTCACTGTATACATGGCATCGGATAACAGTAAAGTCAATCCTAGAGTAAAGAGATGTATCTCTTACTGTTGCTTTCTAATTTCATTCACTCTGAGCTAGCTCAAACACTCACTACAGAACCTGTCCCAGGAATTGAGGAGAGTGAGGCATATAGAACAGGCAAACTGGCTTTTGTTTTCCACATCCATTTCCTAAGTACATAGAGAATTTAGGTGGCAATTTTAGCTGAGCTGGAATTTCTTGGGATGAGGCACCTGTAATTTTAGTAAGCTGTGATGCCTTCATTAGGTGCCAGTGTGGAACAGATTGAATTCCTTCTCCTCTTTTATTAAAATTCAGTTCCTTTCAACCTATTGTTGAGTGGTAAATTCCGCCGATCAAATTAAATTTCCTATTGACTTCACAGAGAGATTTTTTGAGCTACTTCACTTTATCCTTTGGGGTAGTTTAATCTCTGCTGTAGAGATATAACACTATATATTACCCATTAAAATAATTTTACACTGGAACCACTGTAGAAATAGGGAAAAATAAAAGATAAGGTATTAAATAGGATGTGATATAGGAAAAAAGAAAGTTCTTTCTACTGTCAGACAGGAGGAGAAAGGCATGCTTGTGAAATAGGACAACTGCATAGCTTGGAAGAGAGAGACAAAAGACAACACAAGATAATGTCATACTTGGAGGACATTTATATGAAAAGTGCAAAGTGACATGTTAGCTGAGACTAGGAACCAAACCAGGATTTATTGAAAACCAAAGAAAGCTGTACAAAGCTTGAACACCTGCTAGTGTCTGAGCAGGCAAGGTACTTTCTAGACCATTTCTTTTGCTTCAGTTGACAGTTCAGGTGCTTTGAAGGGAACATGCACATGGATTTCTTGGTTTGAGTAGGACTTCCTGCACATTTGTAGTACGAACTGACCCGGTTACTGACTGTAAATTGAATGATTTGAGCCTCTCTCTATTATAGCCCATCTCTTCCTGTGTCCTTCGTTTCTTGATATCATTTGTTCTCCCCATTCTGGCTGTTATATGCTCTTTAGGCACTCTGGTTGCTTTCTTTGATAGCACATGAACATCAGACATGGCCCCATGGACTCTCATGCAGTCCTAAAGTCTAATGATCCTACAAATATTGACACATCATTGCATGTCTGCCCACATTTTTCATTCACTGCTGTAGTTCCCTCGGAGGTAATGAGGAATAAAACCATGACAGCAGAAGTACGTCAGACAAGATGTGCTGAAGGGAAAGGGGGAAACAAAAGGCATATGGAGTTAGAGTGAGGCAGTATGGATGCAAAAAGCATCAGAACTAGTGTTTGGCTAAAAGACAGAAAAAAGAGAAAAGGAGAACTGCAAAATGCTGAGAGAGAGAAAGGATTTGTTATGTCAGTTGTTGGCAGCATTTGGAGCAAGCAGAGAAGCAGGAAGAGAGCACAACGTGAAGAGGTGTGAAGCTCTAGGGTGTGAAAGTTGGGCTCATGCAGTCATTATATGGTAGCCCATTAAGGGATTATTTAAATTTAGCTGCCTTTGACAGGACTTGGTCATTAAAAGTGTACTGGGAGTAGGATAAATGTCTGAGCCTGGGGATGGAAGGGGTGTCCTGAGCTTCCAGCGAACGAGGCCCTGACACTTCCTGTCCCAGAAGTGCTATGAGATGGCCAGGCTGTGGCTGTAGGTGGTACAGAGCTGGGGCACAGGTCCAGGCACCAAGGGCAGGTTGTCATTGCCCTCAGATCACACAAATGGTCTTGGCCAGCCTCACAGCCTACACCCGGGGAGCAGGGGCTGTCCCAGTGGGGATGTCATAGGTAGCAAAAGGAAGTTTGACTGGGGGGTGAATTTATTTTGGATAAGGAACATAGTGAAAGTAGAGACTTCAGGGATATTCTTAGTTTTGGATGTTGGTTTATTTGCAGGTACTGAGGAGGAAGATGAAGGTGATGACCTGCTGTTGAGGTCTGTAGATGAGTTTTGGTGGTTTCCTCATATGTGGAGTCACATGCAGCCTCACCTCTTTCACAATGAGTCGTCACTCGTGGAGCAGATGATCCTCAACAAAAAATTTGCCTTAGTGAGTTACACTTTTTCCATCTTACATTGAATTTCTCAGAAACTATTATTCTGATTTGCTTGGACAATCAATACTTGTAGAATTTGCTTTAATCTCTGTGAATTGAAAACAAAAAAGCTACAATAGTGTGGTTTTTGGAATCACTCTATTTTGTGCTATCAAAGTTCTCTGCAATTTGGATTTGGTTCTCAGTTGAGGTGTGGATTTTTTTAAATTGCTTTACACAAAATTTTGAACAGAAAAATTCTTTCAGAATGAATTAAGATGTTCCCATCTTGGAAAATCAATGCACATTAAAACCCTTCCATTTCAATATTTTACCAAGTAAATTTTTTGTCCAAATAGAATTGTTTTGATGAGAAGAAAATCCAGTTTTCTGGAAATAAATACTCCATCAAAAGATGTCAAATGACTATGAAATTACTGCATGTTAGGATTAATGAAGTGTGCCATGTTTTCAGAGATGTTTTCCTGTGCCAATACCTAATAACCTCTTGTATATTCCCTTTGGATCAGCTCTAGAAAAACTTGTTTTGAAAAGCATTGGCTTGGCTAATTATTTATCCATAGCAAAGCTCTGGGAAAAAAAGTTTCAGTAAGAATCTAAGAAAAAAGAAAACCAGGTCATTAGCCCTGAGGACTCTCAAGAAACAGACTCTATTTCTGCCATGTTACATGTCTGAAGACATAAAGAAGTGTTATATCAGAATATCTCAGCATTCATTGTTCTGTTGTGTTTTAGGAACATGGTATTCCAACTGATTTGGGCTATGCAGTGGCTCCGCACCATTCTGGAGTCTATCCAGTCCATGTTCAGCTTTATGATGCCTGGAAAAAGGTCTGGAATATCAGAGTTACCAGCACAGAAGAATACCCACATCTGAAGCCTGCAAGGTATAGACGAGGCTTCATCCACAAAAATATCATGGTGAGTTGTGTTTATGATGTTGCTGTTTGAGTTATTAAACACTGGCCCAGGATCCCCAGGAAGGTGGTTGAATCACCTTCCCTGGAGATGTTTAAAAGAGGCAGAGATGAGGAGCTGAGAGACACGGTTCAGCACCAGCCTTGGTAGAGTTAGGTAATGGTTGGACTCCGTGATCTTGAAGGTCTTTTCTGACCAAAATGATTCTATGATTCTATGTTTCAATCCTGCTACCACTTCCTGAACAATTCAAGTGGAAAACCATGGCATCCCTAAGAGGTTCCATGGTGAGAAGCACATATTGCTATGCATAAGTAGCAAGATGTATTTGACAGTATCTTGTTAATTAAAATCAGTCTGTTGCTGATGATGTTACTGCTGATGAAGGTGGCCTCCAGGCACCCTGCTGCTAACAGTTAAGAGGCTGTTAACTGTTCTAGTCCTGCTGTTAATACTGGTTCAGAGTTCTCAAGGAAAAAGTCAACTTTGCATCTTTTAACAGAGTATCATGGGTTAGATTCTTACTGGGGTTTTAATTTGCATAGTACCATTAACTGCAAAAGTTTTGCCAGTTTATGCCATGTGAGAATCTGGATCTTGGTGCATAAATATTGTTTTAATTCCACTTGAAAGGTGCACATTTGCCCTCATTTTGCTTCTTGCCATACAGAAACGGGAACTATGCTTTGCCCTTTGACTTAACCCCAGAGTCTGTATGCAGAGCAAACGCTCCAAAGGTTGGGGGAAGGAAGACACACACACACACACCCCCATCAAGCCCCTCCAGACTATCAAAATGCTCTGTTGAGGCAACCACAAGTCAGCTCCTACAATCTTTCTGAATTACATAACTCACTGACAGCAGTGTTTGCCAGGAGGGTGACACACAACTGACATGGAAGGCGTTATGCTGATACCATCTGCTCTCTGGGGCCTAGGCTATTTCTGATTCCCTTATTGTCATAATTATCTAAGTGTTTCAAAACAACTTTCCAAAATCCTTGGTAGTTTATCCTTGAGTAACTTTCTTTTGGAGTATGTAGGAGATCCATGAATGGAAAAGGTTCTAGCCTCTGGCTGCAACAAGCTGTTTGGGAGGGTCATAGTACCTTAGCACAAGGCTGCCACTTAGCTTATAACAGTATTTCGGTGTTCTCCTTGAGTTGTCATGGATACCACTTTTCTAAGCAAAATAATGATATTTAAAAGTTTTGATGTATTTTTGGATGAAACAAACTAAAACTTTCTCCAGACATCCAGGAAAAAAAATTTACACCATACAGATTTGCACTACAGTTTGTTGTCCTCAAAGCAATAGCTGCATGTAAAATAAGGGGGTTGTGGAGATGCTCAGAGGGTGTGAAGCATTGAGAAAGACTGACTCAGAATCTCCAGAAATCCCTTTCATAAATTTTTGTAAGGACATGTCATTTGAAGACACATAATGAGATTTAACACAAGGACACTGGGGCCAAAAATCTATTTCCCAGAAGCAGTTGTATAAAAGCACCTGTGTTGGAAGTCTCAAGTTTTCAGTACTCCAGGGCAAATGCATTAATATTTTACATCTGCAGGCTTATGGTGATGAATACATTCAGTAATCAAATCATTGTGTAAGATTTGACAGAGCATCTCCCAGCCAGTACAGATTGATTCTCTGCCTCTGTGAAGAAATGTTCTCGTATTTTATCAGTGAAATCCAAAGGTTTTGTAAAAATGTGCTCAAGTTTATAGCAAGCACACAAATTCTATACTTCTTCTAAGGGCACAGAGTCAACCATCTGTGGTCATAGTATCCTGTATCCATAGTATCCTACAAAAAATATATTGAGAAATGAAATGACAAGAAATAAGAAGTGTCTATGAATCCACAGACTGTCAAGTAAAGGATTTGTATGCTTTTAAAGTTTAAGCTGTCATCTTAACCAATGTTCTAAATTGGACTAAAATGTTTTAGAACAAGCTCAGTTTAAGAACTAGAGATGAACATTAATACTCAGTTATTGATTTTCCATAAAAATGAAATTAAGTACTCTCCATTGATGTGTTTTCTGAAGTTGGTAGAAAACATTTTGGTGCTCTCCTGGAAAACCTAACTGCATTTATTAATTCCCATTCAAAAGGCTTCTTCTTTGCATGTTTTTTAAATCCATCTGTTGCAACGGGTCTTACAAAACTAGCACAGATGAATTGGAAGCAAATCAGCATTATCAGCAAAGTTCATCATGTGGCAGTGTAGATTTAATATTGGTGGTGATACCTAAGCCAAAAAGAAAACAAAATACTTTCAGACTTTAGTTTACATTTGCAGCAAAGCCATCATTCAAATAAAAGGTGGAACTGATTGATAAAATACAGCTGATCATATTTCAGGCTATGTTTCAAACTTTAAATTTTTAGAAATCTCTGATGACCAGACATTTAACTTTCTTTTTTAATAAATTCAGGTACTTCCTAGGCAAACTTGTGGCTTATTCACCCACACAATTTTCTATAAAGAGTATCCTGGAGGTCCAAAGGAACTAGACAAAAGTATTCAAGGAGGAGAGTTGTTCTTCACAGTGGTTCTTAATCCTGTAAGTACAGTGTTATTTTGAAATGGTTTTGAACAATTAGTTGATGGAGCAGTTACTGAATGCTTTAACAATAATCGTCTGGGTTTTGTAAATAGTGATAATTAGTGGCAGTGAGCTCTTCTGCTTTTTCAGTAAATTAATTTTATGATCAGATATTATGGAAGTTCCGTTAGTTGTATGAAGATAATTACTTTTTTGACAACTGTTTTGTTGGTAATGGAGTAGCAGCAGCCTGTCTTGTTCTTTTGTACAAAATAAGAACCTTGAGATGTAATTTCTAAAAGAACTCGAGCATTAAGAACTGAAATTACTATGGGATCAATAACTCCGGCGAAGTTCGTTTTCCTGCTCTGCCAAAACCACGATCAGAAATGTTGGGAAAACTCACTGGTTTGAGAAAGTTGTAAGTGCAAGCACTCCTTGCTTGTATCTGTTTTGAGACTTTTGCATTGATTCATAACAGCTTCAAAGAAAAGATGCAAGAAAAGGAGCCATGTAGTTAATAGTCCTGCTTAACCTTTCATTTACCTATAATGGAAAAGTAAACAACAAATGAAGCTATGAAACTACAGAATACTAACAGAACAGTATAGTACTTCAGAATGGTAGGGGATTAGCTCAGATGCATCAAAACTGACCTTTCAGACAAGCTTTTAGGTCAGTTTTTATCTGGGGTCCAAATGAAACCTAGAAATAAAATTTGCCTGGTTTAGACAAATCTCATTACTAGGACTCTTTATCAGAACACCAATAGGAGCAAAAACTATCCCTTGGGATAATAGCCTAAATATTTTTGTCTTTTATGTATCACAATCAGATGTTTGACTTATGCATTGCAGTGTAGACTGTATGGTCACCTACTTCGGAGACATACAATATCCCCAATGCAGACTGAAAGAGTGGAAGTTAAATGCACTGTTTTCTAAATACAACTGTAAATTAATATCAGGACAAAAATTTGCCCAAGACAAGTTGTTGCAATCCTTTCAAGGAGCGCCTTTGAAAAGATTACGAGTCTGGTTTTAAATAGCTGTTTATAAACAGTTTCTAGAGTTCTAAGTATTAGCCTGGCTTGTCATCAATTTAAAGATTAGGGTTTGCATCTTTGTGGGTTTGAAGTATTACATGTATTTATACCATAATTTGCAATTCAGAGTTGGGCAAAAATTAGGCATTAAAATGAAAACTAAATAGCTTTAGGAATTTGTCTGATTATGAAGTGGCATTTAGGATTTTGTTTTCATTTAAATGAAAAACATGGGATTGCTGGCGTTTCCTAAACCAGCTCTCAGAGGATGCAAAAATTCCATTATGAGACAATTTCTAAATGTTATTTTTCCACTAATGTCAAACCATGAAAAAGAAACATTACCTAGGAATCATGACAGTGTCAGCTAAACAATAGTCTCAATGAGTGCATAAATATTTGTTTCCAAAAATGGAAAATGGGGGTGTATATTAAATGTAAATCTTAACAAAGGCCTTAAGTTCATTTCCTGGTTTAATTTGGATAACTGATCTAGAATAGAATAGAATAGAATAGAATAGAATAGAATAGAATAGAATAGAATAGACCATGTTGGAAGAGACCTTCAAGATCATCGCGGCCAACCTACCAACCAATCAAACCCACCTAATTAACTAAACCATGGCACCAAGCACCCCATCGAGTCTCCTCCTGAACACCTCCAATGAAGGTGACTCCACCACCTCCCTGGGCAGCCCATTCCAATGGGCAATCACTCTCTCTGTGTAAAACTTCCTCCTAACCTCCAGCCTAAACCTCCCCTGACGCAGCCTGAGACTGTGTCCTCTTGTTCTGGTACTGGCTGCCTGGGAGAAGAGACCAACATCCGTCTGTCTACAACCTCCCTTCGGGTAGTTGTAGAGGGCAATAAGGTCACCCCTCAGTCTGCTCTTCTCCAGGCTAAGCAACCCCAGCTCCCTCAGCCACTCCTCATAGGGCTTGTGTTCCAAACCCCTCACCAACTTTGTTGCCCTTCTCTGGACACGTTCCAGCAAGTCAACATCCTTCCAAAACTGAGGGGCCCAGAACTGGATACAGTACTCAAGGTGTGGCCCAACCAGTGCAGTGTACAGGGGGGAGAATCACCTCTCTGCTCCTGAATGTAGCTTCTGAAGCTTAAGTTACTAGTCTGAGGCTAAAAGATGAGTACCCTACACTGAATTAAATGCCCCTAAGAATAAAGCCCCAGATTTCTTTGTGGTTTGGCTGTGTAATGGTAGCTACTCACAAGAGAGGCTCTGCTTCCTTATAGAATGCTAGAACAACCACCATCTGCAGAACAAACCACAAAACACCCGAGCACCATATGTTGTGCATCTGTAAGCTTTTGACATGAGAACCAGCATTACTGCCCTGTTCCCAGGGCATTGTGCAGTCACAAGTCCTGCAGGTAAGAACGGCATCAGGAAATCCTGCTCTACAAACAGTCTCTGCTAGTGCTGTTTTATATGGGAACTAAGAGTTGGGGGTTTGGAGTAGCTAATCTTGTGGCTGGCAAGCTGTATTTGTGTGGTACACTTATATCCCCACACTGCGGCTTCGTTTGTGATCTGATGGGTGGCTGTAAAGTGATCATGACAGCTATACCTATCATGTACCTACAGCATCTAGAATGCTGAAGTGCCACCAAGCTGAAACAGAGCCCAAGCAGTAATGTAACAGGCTATGTACTCTTCCAATACTGTGCCTTCTCTGTGAGGTTTTGCTGACTTCAGCAGCCCTTAGGCACAGGGGTACTATATTAGGATCTTGCACAAAATGTTTTACAGAAAAATAAAACAAAAAGAAGCCTTCAGCAGCCCTGTATCATTAACATATTGGCATTATTTTCCCCACATTAACAGTTAGAGGGAGGTTGTGTTTGCACTAATTTAGCCTGGGAATTCTGTAGCAAAGCCAGAGGGAAAACGTGGATGGTAGAAGTCTGTAGCAATGAGTGTCTTATCCAGTCAGAGAGCTCTCTGGTTTATTATTCACATTGTTACTTTTCTCCCTAGCACTGTACCAACTTTAGAACTTTATAGCAAGTGTTTTTTCCTGATGAACTTGTTAAAATCCTCAATGACTGCAGATTCATCTCTCTGTGTCTGCAATATTAGGGAAGTTCTTGCATTAATAAAAGAGATTTCTGTTAAATGTCTCGGAATGAAATCATACCAGTCTCCTAAATACATCTTGTAGATGATGAAGAAAGTGAGCTATTAGGTTTTGAGCTGTATCTAATGATGAGGTAGGTGCAGACGCTGTCATCAACTGTATCATTTCTTCTCAGGTTTGCTAGTAAATCTTTATCAATACACACAAGACTCTATTAATATTTCTGAACCACTCTAAAAGTAGTTACACCTAAGAACCAAGCCAGACTACAAGTAGCTGAACAGAACATCCCTTTATAAAAACAATCTGAGTATTTCTTTGTGTCTTCCACTGCATATTTTTCCCCATCTGCAACTAGGAACATATGCACCTATTGTTTCTTTATGATGTCTGTAGTAGTTACTGGTCTGTGCAGTGGCCAGTGTTTGTGTAGGTAAGTGATGTGGAACATGAACAATAAAATAAGCCAAGTAAGAACTGAGACCAGAACAGTTCACAGACCTAAGTTGCAAACAAGCTTCTTTTAGCTTATAGATGTGTTGCAGTTAATGTAAATACCAAAACTTGATTACCAGAGTAAATAAGACTATTGCACAATTATTTGTTTAACACATAACAGAACTCTTCAGTCACTAACAGGAATTTAACCAATCTGACTTGCTGTATGCTGTACCTATTTACCATGATACATAAACATAAAAGATTCATCCTTCATCTTTCTAGAAAGAGTAAAAATCATAACTGGAACAGGATTCTGCTAAGGACAGCACTGCACATTGCAGCATTTTCTCTAATGATGTGCATGTTCTCCCCTGAGAGCAGCTATTAGAGATGAGCTATTAGAGCAACTATTGTCAGATGAATGCTTGAAATTCACTCACCTGTCCCATGGGGCTGGGGAGCCTACAGAGTAGGAGGCAAACATGTCGAATAGCTCTTGTTCTTGAGGCTGTATGGGCAGCAGCCTAAGCTGAAGGAAATGGTGTCTTTGCTTACATGGTGCTGCACAGACAATAAGAAATGAGGTCACTGTTCTATGAAATTACTTGTTTATCAATAAGCCAACTGACAAAGATGTTACTGCAAACAGCTTGTTATAGCCCAGTTTCAGAAGAGAAGGGTTCTTGTCTGTGTTTGTATATTTGGGTTCTGTGGAATGTAGACAAATCAAAAATTTCCACGTGAATCTGTACATGTTTCACAGTAAAGTCAGTAAGATTTCTCCCATTTCCATCCCATTGTCATTCCTATTAGTGAGATAATATGTAGGTATATTCATGTTCTTTATTCAAAGCATTGACACAATGGGGAAGGAATAGAGTTTAAAATAATGCAGGGAGTTGTACAACAAAGTGGAAATGCATGGCCCAGAATTCTCTAGAGACTCAATCTTGTGTCCAAAACTGGAAGCAGTGGACTAAAGAAGACTATGAAGGACTGAGACTTCAATTTGAAGATAAATAAAAACTAATTATGTTTGAAAAGAGATTAAAACCAGAAACAACTATGAAAACATCTGAAGAACCTAGGCAATAAACTCCTGTTACCTGTCTTGCAACAGATGTCCAAAGCCAGATGGGAATTGTACCAGGACCTTCCTCCAAGGTAGTGGTTTTGACATCAAGAACTTACCAAGATTTGAAATACAGAACTAAATTTGTTTGGGTATTCATGCCTGTAGTAGTTGGAAAGACATAAATTCCGTATGGAGTTCTGTGCTTTAAGTAAACCTTAGGAGAAGAGACGACTTCGAGGATTGGTTTTCACACATCTCCCAGCTGTACTTTCCTCATACGTATCTCTGATGCCATCTGCTTCTGTAAACAGTTTGCTGCACTAGATAAACAGGCCAAACTCTGAACAAACCTGCTAGTTTTTATTTTGGGTGGTGGTTTTTTGTTGTTGGTTGGTTGGTTGTGGAAAAGGTCACTGTTTTCCTAATTGCAAAGTTTCAATAATAAAATGCATGAGGCACACCAACAGTATGCAATGGCATATATCTCATTTGCCCTCTAGCAGTTCATATAGATTTTATTCCTAAAGTTTATTCCAATTTGTTAATCTGTTTGGATTGGTTTTAAGGTTATGATATGGAAGGTGTATTTTGATTCTAAAATCCAAGTAATCTAGTAAACCAAATTTTTCTTAAGACTGCACCTTTGATGAGAGACATAGTCTGAAACAATATTGTGTGCTTCTCCTTTTTTACTAGCACCAGTAAAAGTTAAGGTGCCTCAGTTTAATGTAGAAAGCACACACAACCCACTCCTAAAATATCCTTTGAACTATGGAAGGTACAGCTCAGGCGCTTTGCTATCCTACAAGATAAATGGTTATGGGAAAACAACAGTTCATGAAAATCTTCTATTCCTTTCCTGCCCCCAAGAAAACCAAACAGAACAGAATACAGTAATTGCATTACATGCACTTGCTTAGAAAGTACTGTATGGCTTCAGACCTAAAGAAAAGGGAAAATGCCCTGTGGAGAGGAATTTGATGAAAGCCTTCAAATGGTTGACAGCCCAACAATGGAACTAATGTGCAGCCAGCTGTGTGTTCTGCATATGGATACAGCAGTGCTGATCAAGAGGGAAGACTTAACAGCTTATGCCCTGTGTCTGATTGATCTTAAAATAATTGTAATCTTTGTATGCATTGAGTTCTAACTATTATTTTCTTCTAAGTTTTACCTCTCCCAAGTTGCAGTGAGTAGAGCTGTTATTAAGCTAATTGACTTGCAGCAAGGGAGAAATTACCCCTTTAGCACTGAAAATGAGAGGATTTATATGAGCATCAGCAAAATCTACTGTATTTTAGGGTGACCCTAAACGAGATGAATAGTCAGGCTTTGGAGCTACAGAAGAAAATACAAAAAACAAAGGTTTTCAAGTTCAAATGTTCTCTTTCTGTTTGTCCTGCTGTGCATAACCTCATATTTAATCATACCAAGTGTGAGAAACAGGGAAGATGTGTTGAGAGGAGCACTGCTATGCAGGTACCCGATCTCTGATGTCTGCAGATTATTGTCAGCATTCCATGGTAGCACCACTGGAAGCATAGCCTGGCATCTCCAATGGGCTTGGCCCGCCTCATGGGTGAGAGAGAAAGGCAGCGGTTCCATCTCTTTTCTATGCTCTTGTGCCCATTTTAGGAACTCCTAAATGAATGGGCAGCATGGAAGCATTGTGGAACAGATAGGATTAGCTGTCTCATTAGAGGTGATTTCTTCTAACAGTGTGCATTGAAAATGGGGGCAATATGAAAACTTCTCCCATCTATGATTCGTCAGTGTTGTTAGATGGGAAGCCTTGCAGAAGTGGTTTACAGCTTTTAGTAAAGCCAGGCATTTGGACAGTACAGCTGATTGGGAAATTGAGTCACAGGGTAATGTGCAATTCACAAAGAAAGGCAAAAATGAGTTTGTGTAACAGCTGAAAATAAACTCCAGTTTCCTGCCTGTCAGGTTAATAATTCAAAAGTTCACCAAATACGTAATTTTATTTGATTTTTTTAAACTCCTGGCTTGTTCCATTGTATTTGTAGTGGAGTTGCTGCTATGTAAATCCAGTTCAACTGGTCAGCTTGCTGTCCTTGCAAGCGGACTGGCCCATGGCAGCTGTGAAACTAGCAGGACAGCCTCAGAATGAAAAAGGGAGTTCTGAGCTGGAATCTCTCTATGGTGGAGTTGAACACATCTTTTCTGGTAGCATACAGGTCTAAAAGGAGTATCTTGCAACTGTTACATATTCAAGCAGGGAGTGCAACCTCATTCATTATTCTCTCACTTTGTTAGTCTAATGGAGCAAAGCCAGCTGTTACTGAGTCTCCGAATACCTGAAACAAAACTGCTCTGAGTAACACAGAGACAGTATCAGAACTGCGAAGAGTGTGCACAATGCCAAATTAATTTGAATATAGGTGTTCTGAGAGTTAGACCCACTCCTGTGGCCTGTAAACATTTGTTCAGGAACTGAAATATCAGCAATATACTAAATTGGTAACACATCTGCTTCTAGCAGAGATCACATAATTAATTTTAAAGTGTAGTGCTTAAGTTGGGAGGCCTCAATGTTGCCTTTGAATGTCATTGCACAGACTGGAGGGTGACAGTGCTTATGACAAAAATACCATGATCACTGGTTTAATAGTTTCAATTTATTCAAGTCGAATTGCCTGCAATGGATTTATATATGGGGGGGCTGGGGGGCAGGAAAGGTGTGCTCAGTCTGTAAGAAATGGTTATTGCCAATTTGTTCTTATACCAAATCTACTAGTTCCAGATTTTAAATGCTGCAATAATGATAGATCTATTTAACAACATCAGTCACTGCATGTCTCAGTCCTCCCTTCCCTCATGCTTGCCAAAGAGGATACAGCTAACCTCTGAAAAGGGAGTCTTCTCTCTGCTCTTGCCTTGCAGTCCAATCCTGACAGTTCAGTGCAGGGGTCTCCAACATGGGGCATCTGCACCCCCTGGGGTGAACCCCATTCAGCTGTGGGAAGAAAATATCAGAACTTCAGTATTGGAAATATATAATTTATAAATAAATATACATGCATTGGGGGTGCATGCTTAGAAGAGTTTTACCAAGAAGTTTGTGTGATCAAAAAAGTTTCGAGACAGTGGCTCAGTGGACTACTGTTCTACAAGCTTTTGTTGTTCTGTGCTTCATTTGTTTCAGTCTGCTGTAGACATCACCACTTCCTTCTTTCATGCTTTATTATTGCAACTGAAACCAAATTGAAAACTCACAGTCTCATGGAATGGTTTGAGTTGGAAGAAACATTTAAAGGTCACTTAGTCCAATCCCTGTGCGATGAGCAGGGACATCTGTAACTAGATCAGGTTGCTCAGAGCGCAAACAACCTGACCTTAAATGTTCCCAGGGATGGGGCGTCTACCACCTCGCTGGGCAGCCCTCACTGTAAAATGTGTCCTCCTGATGCAATATACCATTAAGGAAAGAAAACAGAAAAGGAGTGTGAAGAAGGATGATAGTGATGTGTAAGTGCAACTTAGTCAACTGCAAAAATAGTATGTGAAACAGAGTTTGACTATGAAACATGAGACATTTTACTTACTGTGATAGATGGAAGGGAGTGGGAATAATTGCAGGTTGCCCAGCACAAAGATACCCACTCTGCTGCTTTCCATCAGAGCAGTTAGTCTTGTTCACCATACAGTCGTCTTTTAATTTTGTGTAAATTGTTTGTCAATCTTCTGTTGTTATCTCAGTTCTTGATATATAAATTAGATCATGCTAGTTCATCTTTTCCTGATACCTAAGATTTGATAGCAGCAACTCAGTCTCAATCTCAGCTCTTATTTGTTGACCTAGAAGCTGTTGCCTCTAATTGGGAAATGTTGTTGTAGTAAGGAAATGTGCAGCACAGAATGAGCGTTCAAAAAGATAAAAGCTCTTTCTCTTGAGTGCTTGTCCTCATTTCCCTATGTCTCTGCAGTACTATTCAGAATCCCAAGTAAAATCAGAGATTGGGAAGGAGAGCAAAACAGAAGTAGCCCTCTGCCTTTTCACTCATGGGAAGGAGGAGTGCAGAAATGGTAAGGGAAGCTGAATAGAACAGGTCATAGAGCTGCATATAGGGCTCTGTGAGAAGGCAGTGTAAAACACCTTTGCGGCTGTGATCCAAAGCTGGGTGGGAGCATGAAAGGAGCTGCTGCCCAGGGGCCAGATTTAGTCCCAAACCCATCATTTTTAAAATTGTCTGCATCCTGTTTCAGCCCCCTCATGAAAGATACTACATTCTATGGAGAGTATACATTGAAGTGCAACCAAGATGATGGTTTGTTTATGAGGAACAGCTAAAGAGAGTGATCCTTCTTCCACTGAGATAAAGAAGAAGATGAGATACCATGGAAGAATTTATTTTACAAGAGGTCTGGAAATAACAAAGTCAAATAAGCTCTTTTTAAATGAAAGGGAGGCTAAAATGCTTGTTAGAGTAAATATAAATCCATTCACAGCTGCTTCCCTTTAGAAAAAAGGAATAAAGAAATATATGAAGCTCTATTTATATTTTGCAGCATTTCCCAGAGGTGCAAGATTATTGAACAAATAGGGTTATTTACTAGATTTGGTCTTCTGAGATGCCCACAAAGGATTCCTTTTATATCTCCTGATCTGTGGTTTTAAGAGAATAAATCTTTATTAGCATAGCAGGCTAACTATTAGTTGGCACAGAAAGAGTAATCATTTTCATCAGTTAGACTTGTTTGAATGAAGCAGAATGTGGTTTGATAGAGCAAAAACAAAGCATCCAACTCAATGTGGAAGGCAAAAAAGTAATAATTATGTTGTTTCTTGGTGTGGAGCTGTGCACCTGCAAATGGAAGGGTAATGGTATGAGTTTCTATCATGCATAGCTTGGAGGGAAAGCAGGGAGGTGGGTTAGCAGCACAGCATCCCTGCAGCTGAGCCATTGCCAAGGTGAAATCACTCAAAATGGCACTTGAATGGATAATTTTCTCCTTATAGCCAGGAAGACTGGAGGTTCAGCTTATACATCTCTGCTAGGGCTATGGCTGTGTAGGTGATATCAAGAAACTCACAGGAACCCCTTGAGTAGGAGAGAGCAGGGGGCAGGTTGTCATCCCCAACTGTAAGCCATCTCTTAAAGGGATTGCTGGGATGCAAAGTGCTCCAGGGTCCTTCTCAGAGAAATGTGAGTGCAGCCATTGCAGTGTCACACTTCTCTTTGTTACAAAGGCCCCTGCCTTAGCCTGGAAGGAGGTTCTGCAGCTGAAGGCAAGAGTAAGTAGTTGTCAGGTCAGATCAGGTGAATTAAGCTCTGGATCAGCAATATTTCATTGTGCTGCAAAGCACAGGATTATGGTTTGCTGCACAGGCAGCGGTAGTGATTTTACTAGGAATTTGTTTATACCGTATCAACAGGAGGGGAGAGCCTTTTGTTCCAGTTTTCCAGGCAGATTGTCTCAGCTGATCTGTGATTTTATGTTGTTTTAGTTTTTAAGTTTTTTTTAGCCATACAGAAGCAAAGGAGACCTGTTCTACAATGTAAAGTTTCATGTTAGATCGTGGATTTGCTTACACTTAAGTATGGGCTTCTTTAGAAGATTTAGTCATCTATGTTTTAAACCAGCATTGGATCATCTTTCTTTCTGTTTTAAATCATTAACCGTAAAGTATTTGACAGGGAAGAAAAAACCAAAACAACAACTGTAAAATGGGAACTGAAGTATCTTGATATTTATTTCCCTTTCGCTGACACAGTTTATATGCTGGAAATTATTTATGATGATACACCTGATCAATTTTTCAGCCTCCACTCTGATATTCTTAAAATTGCAGCAATATTCCCTTCAGGGAAAGAGTAATACATATTTTCCCCAAACAAGCAATCTCTTCAAGTTCTCTTGATTTTTTTACCCTGTGCAGTGCTGTAGTTGTTGACGGGTAGGGAGCTGCCAGAGGTGAACTGACATTGTAAATGCCAGAGGTCAGCCCACATGTAGGAAAGAAAGAGGCTGTCAAGAAAGCAACTTAACCTTTTTTTATGGAAACCCTCTGATTGCATGTTTGTCAAGAGCAACCTACTCCTATGGCTGATCTGTTCCTGCTTTAAGAGCTGAAATGCAAAGGGAAACTTGAAAAGGTTATACATTTGGCAAAATGCTGGCCATAGGGAGAGTTTTGGGTGGCTTTTTAATAAGCTCACTCCTATCTGAATAGAAAGATTGTATCCTAATTATTTCTCAGTGTATGTCTCCTAACTTCACTTGAGTCAGACTGAAGCCCTCAGTTTACTTTAGAAGCCAAGAGATGTCACCAAATGACACTATTAATAAGACACATTTCAGTATCCATTCACTGCAAGCTCTCTGTAGTGTTACAGTGAGGTGTTCAAAAATAGAACATTTTATATCAAAGGATGGCAGTGTTTTAAATACTCTGAAACAAAACAATACAGCTGAGATTCCAGATTTTCATTCTTCCCCTTATTTTTTTCCCCTTTTCAAAAATGAAGGCTGGAATTTCTTTACAAAGTATTAACTTCAGCTCCTGAACTAATTTCAGTATTACAGTCACGATAAACCTTGTTCTTTCTAAAGCAGCTTACATCAAGTTTTACTTTAAATTAAATTAGGGGGAAAAAGCCTATTCATGGCATTAGCAGATTTATTTATCAAAAGAGTCTTATTTCTTATTTTATTTATGGAAGCTAGTCTGGAAAATTTATCTTGGGAGAGTGCTCCTATTAAAAAAAAGATCAAACCACTTTGGAAATAAGTCCCTGCTGGAGAGGCATGGCTTTGCTGGGTTTAGTCTAGGAACAGACTGTTTTGTCAGTGAGAAATTACTTTGAAAATGGATCACTGTGCAAAACAGATTTCAGTCTTCAGCCCTTCCTCAGTCCCTGAGAGAGACCATCTTTGCAGTCTGTGTATTCCTACTCTGCTCATCAGCACGGTTTAGGTGCATCTAAACCTACTCTTACTGTGAGAAACTTCATGGCAGTCATTGGTTCCTCTGAGAGGTGAGGGTGCAGCCAGAGCAAGGGATGCCGCAGCTGAGTAGCAGTTTCACAGTAATGTGCTGAAAGAGCAAAATACAATCAGTCTTACAGCTGATGGGGTATTGAGAGACTTTTTATTTTTATTTGGAAGTATTTTATGCACAATTATTTGGAAGTACTCAGTGAGGCTTCAGATTTTGTTTCTGTGCATGATTCAACTATCTGCCCAGCACAGAATACCTTTGTAGAAGAGAAGAGCTACTTTATCCTATAAAACTTAAAGAGTTGGAGCAGTAAGATCTGAACCCCAGAAGCTCAGCTGTCCTCTTGGCCTCTCACTTCTTTACTCGAAGTCAGAAAACAGAATTCACATTTTCAATATTGTATTTTTTTATTCCACTTGATGTAAAACTGTGGATATTTTTTGGCTCTATTCTCATTAAGTAAATTTAGATACAGATTATGTAACTATTGTACAACCCCGGGGTAGGACTGCATATGCTAGTTCACACAGAGCTCGTACTACTTATTCCATGATTTTCTTCCTTGATTGCATTGCGCTGACTTGAGAAAGAGGGTGAAATTCAACTATGAGCAGCTGTAGTACACATGAACGTGATCAAAGTCTTGAGCTCTGAAGAGCAGAACGCGTATTGTGTGCATCATATGTGCTTACACTGCCATCTACTGGTACAAAGAGACAATGTATGCTTGTTCTGTTTTGTTCTCCAAAGATCAGCATCTTCATGACACATTTGTCCAATTATGGGAACGACCGCCTGGGGTTATACACCTTTGTGAACTTGGCCAACTTTGTTCATACCTGGACAAACCTGAAACTGCAAACACTGCCTCCAGTTCAGCTGGCTCACAAGTATTTTGAACTATTCCCTGAGCAAAAGGACCCTCTGTGGCAGGTAGGCAGGCTTGCTGATGAAGAGATTGGAAAACAAATTGTCTTGGTGGTGTGTTTTGTGAAGTTCTTTATTTCAGTTTCTTCTAGGGAAAAGCAATGGTATTTTCATGTTTACTTTTTGGCTCCATAAAACAGCTTACTAAAGCTTCAGCATATGTGATTGTTTTCCCTGTTGCTCAAATCTCCATAGAGTGGTTGTAGAATTATTATGTATTAAGATGGGTAATTACAATTATTATAGTTGTGACTTTACTTGCTTTTAGAAATGTGTTATTTTTCTTTTTTCCTTTTGGAACAAACAGAAATGAAGTGTTTGACAGAGAGATGTGGATATGTATTTTAGCAATTTGCCATTAAAGAAATGAACATTTTTTTCCAAGTGTGAAAAGGCATCCAAAAACATAAAAGAGCATTAAGACTGTGGCTACCTTAATGCTAAAAGTAACTGGCGAGGAAGAAAAGGATTAGGTAGATAAGAAAGTTATTCACAAATGGCTGAGACCTGCCCAAGCAACTTGACCAGCATTTAATATATTGATGTCTTCTGCTTGATTATCCCTCTGTTGTAAGTGAGCAAATTGAATCTGTCAGGAATGTGAAGACCTACTAAGGCTAAAGCCTGCTGCATTGACCTTGCAGTTGACACATCTTCAGCCCATCACATAGTGCTAAGCACACAGTCCCTAAAGAGAAGCTACTGCACCAGGCAGCAAATGCTGTCATGTTCTTTTTGCACATGCTCAACAATGGATCAACCAACTCAGTGGAATATCTGAGTGCTGTAGGCACACATGAACCTACGGTGATAGTACGTACCCCAAATGTCATCCTGTTGAGGTGACTTGGTAGAACTAGTCTAAGGAGCAAACTTCACAAAATCAAACAGTAAAATTATTTCAGCTTGCTTTGCTCAAATGTTTTCTACCACTGGGTACCAAATGACCAGCTTGGAAACTGAATCTGAGATTGCAAATTTGGACTTAAATATACATCTTGAAATTCATGCTGTTGTTGAATAAAACATTGCATTGGGGAGGGGAAATGTCAAGAATTTTGCAGTGCATAAGAGAGAATGATTTTTTTTTTTTTTTAAATGAGCTTGCAGCCAAATAACTTGAAACATTAGAGTTATTTAGAAAACACAGGATTTAATCACTGAAGTAGTTCTTTAATGCATAACATGGTTTTTGTGTCATAGGGCAAAATTACATTTACTGGTAAGAATTGGTGAAAAATTGGTGCTTTATATAAACATAATTTGAGAACCTTATCAGGTGTAACTGCCAATGAAATTTTCAGTTGTTCTCTCCTGTTTTAGAACCCCTGTGATGACAAACGGCACAGAGATATCTGGTCTAAAGAAAAAACCTGTGATCGATTGCCCAAATTCTTGGTCGTAGGACCCCAGAAAACGGGTGAGCTTTCCTAAGGCTCTTGATCATCTAAAAGCACTTTTTAATTTTCAGGTATCATCTAAATACAGTTTAGTGATGTAAGTTACAACAACAGGTAGTATGCAGGCTGAAAATGAAGGGTGCAGAGGTGTGTTGGATTTTTTTGGCTTTATGTCAGAATGAGTGAACGCTTGGATAAAGAGATCAACAAGATAGATAAGATCTTGTCAAAGAGGAAGGAGGGAAAAACAGACATTTTTTCAAACGGAGTAGATGCCTAACAGTGAGTTCTTGTTTGTCCTGCATGTTTTTTCTTTATATAAACTTGTTATTTCTTGGCATTTATTTCAAGTCAAGGAGTTCCTAATGGACAGTTTGAATTGCAAGATTGCAGCACTTTATAATGGTTAATTTCCTTCTCTGTAATGAGAAAATTGCATATGTGCTTCCTTTCATCTTCACCAATCCCCAACAGCCACTGAGTGCAAGATTTTTAAATTAATTTTGTGACAGTCTTATAAAAGCCAATAATTATTTTTAAAACAGAGTTATTAAAGGTGTGAAAAACAGATTTCAGCTTTGGCACTCCGGTTTCTGCGTTAAGTATTTATAGCTGTTTTAATGTCTTCAGTTTAAAAGCGCAGAAAGCACAGGTTCTTAGGTGACAGAAATCAGCATCCCCTCACTCAGATGAAATTGAGTAAAGCTGATTTAGTCCAGCTGTGAGTATGACTCCCAAAAAATTGTCTCTGTATTGTTTTGGGGCCTTTTTTAATCTTGGATTTATATCCTGTTTGCAGGTACCACTGCCTTGTATTTGTTCCTGATCATGCATCCTTCCATCATTAGTAACTCCCCCAGCCCAAAAACCTTTGAGGAGGTACAGTTCTTTAATAGAAATAACTACCACAGGGGGATTGATTGGTAAGATGGGTTATTAGTATAAATCTAACAGTTTATATATTATGAACCATACAAAAATGACATTGCTGTTGGTAATGGTAATGGCTTGTTTAAAGTGAGATTTAAAAATAACCTTTTGTGTCCTTCTAAAATGATAAAATAACACAAGTGAATATCTTATTACAGAACATTATAAATGCACTAACTTTTATCAGGCTTTCTTGTAAATATTTGTATATTAATATATGCAGACCAGTAACAAAGTATGTATTTCTCATTATACATGTTCTTGAAGTTGGTTATTAGTTGAATATATAGAAGCAAAAATTACATTTCTTAGAAATACTGTTCTTAACTGAAAAAAATTACAATATCATGGAGAGACATTTTTTCCTTTAAATAGGATTTAGAAATAGCAATAGCAAGGAGAACAGGGAAAGCCTCTCAGTCTTTCAAGTCTCTGGTAATGAGGAGAACGTTAATGCTTCTGTAGGGTTAGTAAGTAAAAGAGCATGTATCACTGCTGCCAGCTTCACTATGGCTCCCAGGGAGTCACTGGACATAACTGCACCCAGAAGGTCATTCTTGATCCCTTCTGCTTTCTGAAAAGTCCTGCAGTGTAAAGCACTTCTAGATGAAAAGTTGGTAATACGCTATAGTAGCTGGGGAGCACCAGTAAAAGACTACTGATATTTTGTCTTGTTTCTTGACACACCACACCCCCCTCAGTTTAAGGGAACATATTTTTATTGACTTTGACTTTGTATTCATCCATAACATTAACAGACTGAACACTGTTGCATGGTCTCGGTGCAGATAAGTCAGATCCAATTTCTTTTGAAGTCACTTACTTTGTACAGTCATAATTGTTGCAGCAGGTTGTACCAAGTGTGGTGAATCAGACAGTTATTATCAATGCTGGCTGAATGACTGGAAATTAGAAAGCTGACTCATTGCTGCTGAGACTTTTCAAGTCAGTGAAGATGACATGCAACTGAGGTCCATGCTGATGGAAACAGCCAAAGTACAGTGAGGCAGTTCTTCCAAAAACTCTATGTTTTCATGTGCTTAAAAGACCACTTTGATGCTTCTCTCATTCCTCCTGCTGTATCCAGTTCCTTAGCATACGGATCTGTTTTCTCTGCTAGACATCTGTCAAATTACCTTGCATCTTAACACAGTACCAGTGCATAAGGCCCCCAGTGGTCAACCTGTATCACTGGTTAACCTGTACAGACCAGGCACATCCTTTTGACTGGTTCTCACTGTACAGCATGCACTTGGCTATTTGTACCTCTGCACTACATGTCCCGCTGACCCTCCCAGGTTCTCACAGTTCTTGGATAGCAGAACTACCTGTTGCTTAACTCCCAGGTTTGCACTCTTTCTGCCAGATGGATCTCTCAGACCTTCATTGTATTTTAATGCTGGCATGCAATGACCTTACTGAATGGTAATTAGATACAAGATCTCTCCTCATTAGTCCATTCTTTCAAGACAAAAGTATTCACAAATAACAACTCAGTTTCTTTTGTGAATATACAGCTTTCTCTGAGAGATGGCTTTCACTTAGTCTTTGTCCAAACTTAGATTTAGACCAAGGCTAACTATAGAGGCAGGAAGGGGTTCTTTCAGCCTTCAGCAACCTCAATACTGTTGTCCTGAAAGAGGTTATAGTCTCCCAGTAGGGATAACAGAACAGTTAAGATGAGAGCTGATCTTTCTGTTCTTGAAATGAAGAAGTCTACAGAGACCTGTCATGCATTTCTTTATGTAAGCATTGTTACATATTTCTTAATCAACTTTCTCTAAAGCCTTCTCAGCTTTGCCCTTGTCAGGTTCAATAATTGTCTCATTAATGAGGCACAAAGCAAAAGTTCTATCGTCTGTGTTCAGCAGACACGCTGAGCCTAAACTTTGGAACCTCTTGGTGTCCCACCTGGTCCAGTCTCTTCACCATTTTTCACTGACACATTTTTCAAATTTGCCATGGTATTTAAACAGTCAATTAACTTTTCCCCCAAATTGAGTGCAATGCTGTATTTAATGTTAAGTGTTTTCTTACAGGCTTGGAGTCCTCGTTGCCTTGTATTTATTCAGTCTGCTACCAGGACTTCAGTACAGCAGCATGACACTGTACATGAAGAAGAATGACCAAAATATGACAAAAAATATAAACTACTTGCTTTTGTTTGGCTGTTAGGCTATTATTGTCATTGATTATTCTAGAATAAAATTTACTTAACAGATTTGTCAACCTTTGTATGACTTTTAAGTAATTCTGAGAATGATGTTTTCTTTCCTAGGTACATGGATTTCTTCCCCACTCCTTCTAACGTCACCACTGACTTCCTCTTTGAGAAAAGTGCCAACTATTTCCATTCTGAGGAAGCTCCTAAGAGAGCTGCTTCTCTCATACCCAAGGCTAAGATCATCACAATCCTTATTGACCCATCTGATAGGGCATATTCCTGGTATCAGGTATGCACATTGAAGAATAGGCACAAGTCAAGGTTTCCATCTTGAATCCTCTCACAGTATAGCCTCTCAGTATAAATGTATGTAAAGGGTTTGGATAATGCAAGCTTTTATTCATCGGAGTACCATATAGGATCACCCTGGGGTTGAAGTATCAATCAGTGTAAAACTAAGGATTTTTCAAGTGTTAGAATACCAGAAACCAAGTTTTCAAAAGTCTGTCTGCAATATAAGCATGTAAAAATGGTTTCTGATGTGATTGTGTAATCAGCACACACAAAAATGTGATGTAGACAGTTATCTAGTTCATAAAAGCCATGTCAAACTTTGTGTGACTTTCAAGCTATTCTGAGAATGATGTTGCTTTCTGAGGTACAGGGCAAGGTCAGTGAGGCCAAGTCAATAAAACCAAGAGTTTTGTCTTATCTTCCTGACTTGTGGTCTGTGAAGTTCCAGCAATGTAACTTCTTTTACAGCATCAGCGATCACATGAAGATCCTGCAGCTCTTAAGTTCAGCTTCTATCAGGTGATTACAGCTGGACCCCGAGCCCCACCTGAGCTTAGAGCTCTCCAAAAGAGATGCCTAGCACCTGGATGGTATGCAACCCATATTGAAAGATGGCTAACTTACTTCCCACCTTATCAGGTGAATAAGACTGTAATTTGACATCCTAATCTTATATATCTACTATGCTAAAAGATTACCTTTGTGAAAGTCTTGCCTGCTGAATACTGATTCTCAAGAGATATCCTAGATATATGTAGAGCACCTTGTAAGACATTGATTGTGATTCTTCATAGCCGTGTTCTAAGTAATTAGTTGTCATTGCTAGTGCAGTCATGTCCTAGCACCTTACAGCTGGGAGCTTCTTCTGCAGAACAAGACAGAAGTCCTTGAACTCTCTTGTACCCTGAACTGCCTTTAACTTACAGCTGAGTTTCATTTGCTTGTGCTTTTATTGCTCTGTGTCTGGCTCCTCAGTAGTATTGGGGAAAACGCAACCAGACATTCAGTGCATTGCAGTCTCATTAATGTCAGATGGTCCATCAGAGTTCCCAAAATCTAAAATGCAAGGAAAATAAAGGGAAGCTGCTCAATAATATTTCTGTCTACTCTGGGAGGTAGCAGGTGTCAGTGAGCATCAAGGGAAGTCAGCTGGGATATTGCCTTCCCTGCATGGATTAAGAAGAAGTTTGGTGTCTGAACACTCTGGGGTGTAAAACATACCTTTTCCATCTGAAATGGGAATTATCACATGGAAATGGATGTGATCTAGTGGTTTTGTAACACCTTAATATTTAAATGCATCAGTGTTTCCACCCACTTCGTTGCCATTTCATGCAGTAATCTCCCACTGTCAACCTCCTTAGGCTGTGATTGTAGTAGTTAATAAATGTGTACTTGTGCAAGAGTTGAGACACTGCCTCACTGCTGTCCATACTGCTGAATTTTTAATACACTTCTGGCAGAGTTTGGACCCATAGCAAAATGCATCTTGCCAAGCAGTTCAGAGCACATTTAGAAAGGTAATAAGAATCATTATCATCAGAGAATGTGAACACAACAAATTCGGTTTTCTGAGTGAGAGGGTTTAGCAACATGGGTCCAGGTCATGATGTGGCCTTTGGCCTTGAGACAAAGAAGCTGTCTCTGATTTGTAGCAGTCAGCAATACCGATAAAGCCTTTGTGTACCATCAACATGTTTGCCATCTCAGGCATCACCAGGTTTTAAGTTAATTCATGTTTTCCCTATCATGAATTGTATGTAACTGTCAAAGCACTGGGTTGCTTCTGCACGTTCTGGTTTTGGAAATTCCTGACACGTTGCTGCCCACAGCAGTGCATCCACACATCAGAGCCTCTGTTGGGACTCACTCATGCACTCCCAACAGTTCACCATGTTGGTGCTCATAATCGTCTACATTTGGTATCTATCAGACTCTGAATCCTTGGTTTCTCTGTGTGCCTTTGAGCCTCAGAGTGTGTCTTTATGGACCCATGGGTTTCAATACATTAAAATTAAGCAACATTAAAATTGGATCTCCTTGCAGGATTCTTGTTGGCTTACCACATACAAATCATTAGCCTCCGTCTGGCCTTCTGTAAGATCAGACCTCAAAAGAAGCACATCCTTAGCCTGTGATGTATATGACCAGGCAGCCAGTGTCACATGATCAGCATCTCCTTGGTAGATTTATTTCTGAGATGGATTTTTCTGACATTAGCAGTGTGTCTGGCACTACTCCCTACCCAGCATTTAAAGATTGCTTTAGTTGAGGGAGGTTGGCTGCAGTCTGAACCTTCTGTTTATCCAGGACTCACTTAGCTGGAAAAAGTTGGCTGGAGTCTACACCTTCTGTTTTCCCAGAGTGTGCCAAGGAAGCTCTGATACATCCAGTTGCTCTTATTCCCCACATACTCTTTTTTGGGCCAGCCTTGCAGACTTCATGAGACACACAATACTGTGATACCATGATACTTGTATGAAGTTCTCTACATTATGTTTACATTAGCTTTCCTCCAAAAATAACCCATGAATGTTGAAGAGTATGCATCGCTTACAGATTTTTTTTGCCAGATTTTACATCCCATAGTGCCAGCAAAGAACCAGCCCTGGTAGCCTTAGGTTTTCTCTGTAAAAGTACCAGGGGTTACCTTGCACTGCAGAAGCCTATTATGAGTGTGTCAGGCACCTGAAGAAATAGGAGATACTTAGCAGCACCTGGCCTTTGAAGGGATGTGTTGCACATTCTGTGTCTATTTACATCTCTGCCTTAAGGTCCTCCTAACATCTGCCTTTATTCATATTGTCAAAGACCTTTTTTTCATACAGTTATGTGTTGTTGTATAGCCAACATCTGCCTACTGGTTTCTGCTCATCTCAACAAGCATTTCAAAATTACTGTATGTTAATGCAAACATATGTTTATGACACTTTGCAGATTCTTTCTCTAGACAATACTTTTTTTCTCTTTTTTTGGTCTGGACAAATCTCACTCAATTTCCTGCCAATATTTCTTACCTTTCTAGATCCTTTGCTGCTGTTTTTCTCTTGTCACAACAGCTTCCAAATTAATATCATTTATGATTTAATTAACATGCCATTTACCCTGCTCTCAGGTCATTAATGATGTTGACAATTAAAAGTGGATCAATTGTCATTCTCTGGGGCAGTACTCTCCATGTCATGCATGAGTTTGAAAGAGGTGGGAGTCTCAGTTTGAAGCAATGAATTTTAAATTAAACTTCTGTTTATTTTGTTTGTTGAAGTTGCTCATTATTGATGGACAGCAGCTGAGAACTGACCCATCTACCGTAATGGATGAAGTACAGAAATTTCTGGGAGTCTCTCCTCATTATAACTACTCTGAAGCCTTAACGTGAGTGATTTTAATCATCATTTTCACACTTTCCTACATGCCTAAAATACCAGTTAGTCTCTAAGTGAGCTCACTGTAAAATAAAGCCTCTCATGCTACTCCTTTGAGCTGTCAGTAGGATGCATTCTTCAGTGTCTAGAAAGAACACAATTCAGGGTTAGATTTTCTGTGAATCATCCACTGAGCCACTCAGCATGCAGCTTGACTCTTACAGAAGTAGACCTCTGACAAATGGGCAAAATAGAAATTACTTTGTAGGAAGTGCATATGAATATGAATAGCACATGGAACGCTGACGTGCATAAACTAAAAGGAAAGCAAATTAGTTTCTCTTTATTTTTGACTTTAACTGCAAGACAGACTCAATAGTATCAATCAGTCAAGAATATAACATCCATTCTGTACATCATAAATAAACATGTACATAAATCCTTCGGATTCTGACATTTGGATTTGGTTGCCTTTAAAATAAGACTAATAACCTTAGCTTTACTCTTTTGAAACTTCAGTCTAAACTTGGGAGATGCATCTTCCTTGCGGTATCTCACAGCCCTTACACTGCAAAATATTTATTTCAGGTTTGATTCACATAAAGGTTTCTGGTGTCAGCTCCTGGAAGAAGGAAAAACCAAGTGTCTTGGAAAGAGCAAAGGCAGAAAATACCCTCCTATGGATTCTGAGGTAAACCATTAAGCTCACAGGCATTATACAGGCATGGACGCCACACAGGCAAAATTGTGAGAAGGGAGAGAAGACAAAATGAAGCAGAGTTACTTGACTACCTTTCCCTACAAACAAAATATTTAAGATAGCCATGGAATACAGAAAACTTTTCAGTGCAGTATTTAAAATGTGAGGAATTCAGGGCATTAAAATGGGCTTTTAAAATCTGGCACCCCTTAGAAAAATAAACTTGGCAAGCGTGCAATTCCCTTAGAAACCTCTTCTCTCTACCCAAGTGATTCAACCAGCAGAGGCTCCATACTGCCTTTGGTTTTTTCCACTCAGTGATGATTAGAAGTGTGCATTTGTCTGGTCCCTTGTATTTCAGAGTAGCTAGACCATGCCAAGTAATCCAGACTCCTATAATCCAAATCCTGTTTTAAGAGAAGTGAGGTTCTGTTTCTATGAATTTTATAAATACCTTCACCATAATAATGCTCAAATGAAGAAAATTCCACCAGATCAAATGCTGCAGCCTGTACCCAAGGGTGGTTTAGATACCTGCTCCTACTTCTGTGTTTATGCTGTCCTGTATTCCCATTTCTGGAATAAAACACAAATGAAAACCTAGAGTTTGAACAGCAGTGAACATTAATGTGGCAAAGTAAGCCAGGATTTTTTTGTCTTACAGTACTTAAATTACAAGCAGCTCCACATCAAAAGATTCATACTGACACAAAGTCATCAAGTGAGAAAGCTGGTGGCCAGAGAAAAGACTGTGTGTGTGTTTGTTGTATTTTTCAACTCTGAACACTTCCAAAAATGGGGTTACTAATTGATACATGCCTCTGTACAAAGATGGTTTAGAATCTTTGGTTTCAATCACACTTCTGTAAATTCAATGTAACTGCAGCAGTTTCATTGCAATTCTTAATTTACATGACTCCCTGAGAGTAGAATCAGATGCTTTGCTTTGACTTCAGTGTTCATTTTGGACACCCTTTTTTCTCTCAAAATTAACTTTTACAGTTTCGCTCCTAACTTGAAGAGATTAAATGTGCATGTGGTAGGTAGCATAGAACAATATACATTGCATAAGGGAAAGTAAAGTTTTAGCACAGGTGATGTTGAAACCTAGAACTCTCAGCAACTGCAGAACAACATTTCATTAAATAAAAATATCTCCTTTTGTATCCACCAGTGCAGGGCTTTTCTGTCAAGCTACTACAGAGATCACAACGTGGAACTGTCAAAACTCCTACACAAATTGGGACAGCCCCTGCCATCGTGGCTGAGACAGGAGCTACAGAAAGTAAGATAGCACTGAAAAAAGGCTTTTTGAAATCTCTCTTCCACACTTCAGTCATCATACCTAAAGTCTCCAGCTACCAGAAGGTCTTGTAAGATATACCTCTCAAAAAAAAGAGTACAAGATGGATTCTTTTTTTTTTTTTCTCCATGTGCTGGCATGTGGATTGTGAAACCATGTATTTCTTAGAGCTCTGGTGGGCCATATCTTTCTCATAAACATTTCTGGACGTGTGGACTACTGTGCACATATGTGGAAATTATTTGCAACTGGTTTAAGGTTCAGAGATACATGACCTGTCCAATTTCATGGTAAATATTTACATTTTTATATATCAGTTCAAAAGTATTGTGTCTCATGTATGTTTTGTACCCCACTGTTAGACTGCTGACAGTTTTTCTTACTATTTGATTATTCTCTTGCCTAAACTCAAAAAACTCAGTGTAGCACAAAATGTCAGGTGTACTTCTGCCTTTGGAATCAGCTTGCTAATACCCAAATTATATACTAACAAGAGGAAGAAGTACAGTTATCAGATATGGTTCAGATGTGCACAGCAACAAAATACACAGAAAAAGATCTGGAAGCCACAGACAAAAAGTAGTGTAGGGAAAAAAAAACAAGCACAAAACTAAACTTTATCTGTGTTTGTAGCCTGTAACAACAAACCTTGACAATGAGATAAGGGCCTCTGTCCATAATTACTGTGTCTGACTTTGTACTGACTGAAATGGCAAAATACAGAATCCAGTCATTACCTGAAGAGAAATGGAATTGGACATGTGAAGCACAAGAGTTGCAGTATAAACCTTACAAATAGTGTAACACTTCAAGAGTTGTGAACCAGACTGAAGCAGTGCAATGCACAGGCTTTCACAGCTGGCTTCTAGGAGCAGCCAGGTCCAGATACTGCACTCCAGGCTAGTATTGCTGTGAATCATGAATGGAAAACATATAAAGAGCAGGAACAGGTTGTTACTTAGACTGCCTTAATTTGCATCAATATTTGTTTCCTTAATTTATTTGCCTTCAGCCCTCGGCCTGATCAAAATCTTTCAGTAACCTTTTGTTTATGTCAGGTGAGAAAATCTATCAGGATTTCCAGATGAAAATGCTGGTCTGGTTCCAGACATGTTCAATGTTTGGTATTTTAAGGTAGGAATAGGGTTTAGGGGGAATAAACACAGTGTGTAATCATGGTAGAAAATTACATTCTAATAATGGAAAACATTACTATCCAGCCTTACATTTACGTGATACATTTCAGTAATGCATCTCACAATGCATCAGCTTAGATGTGAGATAAAGTATATTTAATAGCACTTAAAAGTTGAAAGAGGAGGTCAAGGGAAACTTCAGCTGAGTGTGTCCTTAATGCTTCTCCACTGAGTGTTTCTAAAGGCAGTGGAAACAAAGGAGAACCACAGTACTAGATGGGATGCTTTTTACTGTAGCTCTGTAATATTAACATGATTTGTTTCAGGGTGGATAGTTAAAAACACACATCAAACGGGTGGGAAAATTTCATATGTCTCAGTGCTGGTTTAGGACATTTATGGAATCATATAATTTAACTTTCGAGGTAATGGGATGGAAATCAGTCTGTTACTCCCTAAATAGAAAGCAGATGTTGAGATCTTTACTGTACCTCTAACTGGTAATCTTTATTATTTATTGATTTTGTTGATGTAATATGTGGTTTTGATAGGCCTGTAAAGAAAGCATCTAGTCCAATTTGCTGTATATAAAAATATTCTTTACACAGCACATTTTTTGCTAAGGGAATATGCATGATTAATGGTGAGGAGCTACTAGAGTAGACATTTTTTAAGATGAACATCTTTTTTATTTATTAGACAGAATGAAAATTTTCTTTTCACGTTATTCACTGTCATATACATTTGGCCCAAAAGCTGACTTCCCCTGAAATACTTCTTATTTGATAAAAGAAACATTTTGGATTCTGAACATCTGTAAAAGCAAATACTCCACGTGCAGCTCATGCGTCCTGCAAGCACCTTACAGGAATTTGTAACAACTAAGTAACTGGAGAAAATACCTGGAGTTCTCATCCTGGCATGATTGATTTTTTGATCTGGTAGAGCAACACTGAGTGCAGTCACCATGGAGTACTAGGAGACTAAACAACCAACGTGCAAGGCCTTCGCCTGGGGTGGACTGGGCTTGTTCTGACAACTAGATACAAAGTTCATCCTCCAGGATGGAGTGCCATGGTAACTTTCAAGTCCTAATGAGGAAGAGCAGGGTGGACCTCTCCCAATGTCCTTCCTAAGGGAATGGACTGGCAACAAAATGAGTAAGCTTCTAGGGATACCTTCAGTGGTTCCTGTGGTAGCTTTACCTGAGTCAGTACTATGCAAAAAGTAGCTCAACCTTTTGGTCCTGAAACTGCATCTGAGAGAGTGTGATCTTGCTAAGTCCAAGCTCCTGTTGCGATGCAGCTGATCTTTGGAAGAGGTGCTCCAGGGTTTGCTTCTTGTATACTGGGCAAGCTAGTTGCAGACAGAAAAGCAATAGAGAGGTAAAGGCAAACTGCTGGTGCTCTTGGCAGCTCTGATTTCTGATGGTCACTTACTACTTGTTTATACAAAGGTGGTATGAAACCACTTCTTTATTTTCTTCAGAACTATTTAATTTGTTCTTCCATTTAACAAGAGGCTATAAAAAGCAGAATTACTTTTAATGTGCAGTCAGCTTGGTGAAGAATGAAGAGTCTGAGCAAAGCATGCAGACAACAGGTAGATGTGTTATTCCTCAGATCATAGATGCACGAGTGCAGCTGAGTAAGAAAGTCATACAACATGAATTACCTGACAGAGTTTAACCTCTTCTTTTCACAGCTTACCTACAATCAGTGTTTGATTTGCAGACACAAACTATCAGTATTAACACTCTCTAAAAATACTGATTCATTACAATGAATTTATATTTGTGAGTCAGTCAGATGTTTTATTGAGGCTGGTAACACAGCCATGGTTTTCTCCTCCCCTGGTAGATAACTGCATAAGCAGTTTCGTTAAAAAATGCTTGATGGTGTGAGCTTCACATTTATATTCACAAATGTGATTCTGAATTGTGCTTTCTGCAGACATCTGTGCTATTAAAAATCAGGGTGTGATTATGAGCAGAAAGCCAGCAGTAGGAGGGTGTAGACATATGAAATCACTTAATTATTTTGAACAAACATTCCTGAGAATACTGTGATATTGTCCCAGTTCTACTTGTGCAGAAAGAATTAGTTTCAATGATTTGCAGACTTTCTTGTACAGAATATCCTTTTTTCATTGCTTAAAAAAAATGTGAAACTTCCTCAGGAAGAAATTAAATAGATATTTCAATGTTTATAGATGTAATAATACTCTTGTCATTCACATTGAATGAAAATTGCTGGAAACATTTTTCTCAAAGTTTTTAAAATAAAAGATAGATATGATTCTGATAGTGGCATGGTATCTGAAGTGCAACAATAAACTCTGATAAGAAAATGTAGTGCTGTGTGGAAGTGATTTTTATGTTCACAACAGCTGTCCTTTTCCAAATTAGCAGCTATTGCGACTTTACACTGAGCTACAACACAGTCCAGGAGTGTGGGAGCAGCATGAAATGTTTTCAGAAATTAAAAACATTGCTTACTCTCTCTGTGAGTGACTATTACTGCTGGATGCAGCTGCTCATTTTACTGCTTTTGCTTCCTGCTTACTTTTCTTTTTTTTTCTGCCAGCAATTGCTAATGTGCTGTAGAAACAATCCAGAGTTTGCTATTTTTAAGATAACAAGCAGACTTTATTCAAATTACTTGCCTTGGGGATTCAGTAGTTGTGCCAATGTATCAGCCCACACAGACAGGAGAAAACCTTTCTTAGGAGAAACCTCTAAAGACATTATAAATGTCCATAGGAAAATTCAGAACAGATTAAAAAAAGTGAAGTGTACTCTGTAGCTGGGCAAAAGCTGCTTAATACCTGCATAGAGGTGTGGAAAACAGGAAGCCTAGGTTAACAAAATATTCTGTTCATTTCTGAGAAATTATGTGACTTGTCATTTAGAAGACTAAGCTTCTAATAGTAGTTGTAGAAGCACAGAATGTTAGTTGTTGGAAGGGATGCTGAAAGATCATCTGGTCGAACTTCCCTGCCAGAGCAGGTCACACAGGAATGCATCCAGGCAGGTTTTGAATGTCTCCAGAGAAGGAGACTCCACAGCCTCTCCAGGCAGCCTGTTCCAGTGCTCCATCACCCTCACAGTGAAGTTTTTCCTTAAGTGAAGTTGGAACCTGATATGCTCCAGCTTGTCCTAACATTGGACATCTCTGAGAAGAGCCTAGCGCCGTCCTCCCAAAACTTGCCCTCCACGTAAGAAGATGGGGCTAAGTTCCACAAGTGAATTCTAGGAGTAGTTATGACTAGAGCGTGTGTTTTTTACTTAGGGTAGAGTGCAGCTGTCTAATCGTCTGGTACTGGTACCGTTTGTGAGCAATATTGCTGCTCATCGAGCAGAGCAGGCAGCTTAGGGCTTGACCAAGCATACACGCATAGATACCTGGCTACATGGATCTCCAGCTGCGAATGGAAGCAGTTTCGATGTCTAGTCGAGCTGAAGGGAGCTGCTTTGGGGACTGATTGCAGCCGCTTTTCCATGGGCGCATTAATCCTGTTTCCGCTGGGATGCCACCCAGTGGCATCAGCAGAGCAAGACACAGGGCGTGGATCCCCTTTGCTCTTCCCGCCACACCGCAGGGCGGTGCTGCTCGGGGCGGTGCTGCTCGGGGCCCGCCCTCGGGCCCGCCCCGGCGGCTGTCCCGCCGCGTGGGTGGAGCTTCCGCGCGGCTAGCGGCTAGTTCCCGACGGGGCACGCGGAGGGGAGCGCGTGGTGCGGGGGCTTGGGGCGCGCGGAGAGGGGCGCGCGTGGCGCGGCCTGAGGGCGGCTTTGGGCGCGTGGTGCGGGGGCTTGGGGCGCGCGGAGAGGGGCGCGCGTGGCGCGGCCTGAGGGCGGCTTTGGGCGCGAGGGGCGACCGTTGGGCGCGTGGGGCGAGAGGGAGGCTGAGGGGCTGGCGGGTGAGGTAACCGAGGGTGGGTGCTGGCGCGGCCGTGAGGCAGCGCGGTGCGTTCTTCTCCACAGGCGTGCTTGGCCCCGAGCGGACGCGTCGCGGCAGAGGTGTGGAACGGAATGAAATGTGAGAAGCAGGTGGGCCCTGTGGCAAGGTGGGCGGCGGGTGCGGGTTCGGGTTATGAGGGGTTTGTGAGACGGCGGCCAGGAGGTGGCCTGGCCAGGGTTGCCGTGAGGGAGGAAAGATGGCGGCCGCCACGTGGTGGGGTGGGAGGAGGTAATCCATGACTCCATGGGAGCTGCCCTGTGGCCGTCTCCCTTCCTAGGCATGGAAGAACAGTTCCTTGCTAATTGGCAAAACTTTTACCCTCCTGTGGGTATTAGTCGTTGACTGTAGCAAGTAACAGGCCGAGTTGGCCATGTGATGCTCTGTGTGGACTTGGCGAGCTCTCCCCTTTTTGTGTTTTTTTGGTTGACTGGTTTACTGTTTTCTTTCCTTTTACTCAATAAGCGGTTAGAGCTGAGTCTGTAAACCTGTTAACGGTTTGGTTTTTCTTCTTCCATAGGAGCGCAGAAGGTCAAGTATGGAGATACAGTGTGACTAGGTATGTGTTCTGTAGCAAGCTCTTGGAAGGAGGGTTTCGGGCGGGAATAATAGCGATTTGATAGTGTCTGTTTAGCCGCTAAACTACTGAGACTTTTGTGTAGAAATTGAGGTGTAGCCTTGGTGTTATTTTTTAAGACGTACTTTCTATGTTTGGTTCTTAACGACATAAAAATAGAACTGTGTAAGTTAGTGTGAGTGGGAGGAACTGGGCTTGGATGCAGATGCATTGGATACACTGGGAATGAATGATGGAATGCGTGTTGCCAGAACTTTCCCTAGCCAAACTAGAAGCATCCAAATCTACAGATTTCTTGGGGATGTCTGTGCAGGTTAAGTGTCGTTTTCAATAAATGTTCCTCTGATTTCGTGAAGTCAGTATGAAGAGTTATCTGCAGCTGCAGGAGTAGAGGGAGTTGTCAGGTTGATACTAACAGCTTTGTTTCAGAATAGTTTACAACTTGTAGGAGAGCATCATATTGTTCAGTGTTTGCTGTCTTTGTATGTGTTAGCAGTAGCAATATTAAACTGCCTTAAACTCGTTTTTACAGGGGAAAAACACTGTTGAGTTGTGACGACAGAAGAATCACACAGAATGTTAGTGGTTGGAAGGGACCTCAAAAGATCATCCAATTCAACCTCCCTGCCAGAACAGGATCCCCTAGAGTAGGTCACAGGAATACCTCCAGGCAGGTTGTGAATGTCTCCAGAGAAGGAGACTCCACAACCTCTCTGGGCAGCCTGTTCCAGGGCTCTATTGCTCTCACAGTGAAAAAAGGTTTTCATTATGTTCACGTGGAACCTTCTGCACTCTGGCTTGTACCCGCTGCCCCTTGTCCTATCATTGGACATCAGTGAGAAGAGCCTGGCTCTGTCCTCCCTACACCCACCCTCCAAAGAAGAAGGCAGGGTTAAGTTCCACAAGTGAAACTAGGAGTAACTGTGACTAGAACATCTAGTTTTTGCTTAGGGTGGGGTGCATCTGTCTTAATCTTTTGGAATTGGTGATCAATAATATTTAATGCTTAGCAAGCAGAGCTCGCAAAAGCTGGCTTAAGGCTAGATCTTAGTTTTGCTTTAGAATTGAGAGAAATGAGCTGCCTTTATTTTTGTTTCTTAACAAAATCTGAACTTGGATCCTAAAGGAGATACTCGGCCATCCGGTCCCTTTACAAAGAGGGGCTGGAATGTCACTCTTTATGCCTAAAATCAGCCTTGGCTGTTTCTATACAAGTACAGTTAGGAGGACTCGTTTATTCTGTGCTGCTTTCAGAGATCATCTGCTCCTGTCTCTGTGCTGTTGCCAAGCCACAAGCAATTGCAATAATGCTGTTGGTAGATTAGTGGCTGTGCTGCACTCAGTGTGTATCATAACTGAGCATACTGCAGTATTACTTAGTCATGCACCTTGAGTGGTGTTTTTTTCTGCTGTCCAGGTGTGTGTGGTTGCTACCAGGTACATACTGTACTGCACAAACCGAAGGTAAGTTTAGGGAGTGCATGTGAAAGCTACAGTTGTAATTACTCCTATATAAAGTATTCAAATGTATGCATGAGCCAATAAAGAGACGTCAACTTTGACTGCCAGTGTTGCTTCTTCCTTACAAGACTACTTGATAACCTAAGATAAGTCACATGGTGATAACAAATGAGTGGAAGCTTAAGATAGGCAAAGGCAAGGTGGGTTGCCTGTGTGGTGTTTGGAGCTGCCTTAAGAGCACAGCAACAACAGATGGTCACTCAGAAGGCCTAAGCGTGGCTCTGCAAGAGCAATTAGTAGACGAGCGATAACATAATCGCTGTTGGATGGCTGTGTTCCAAGGCTTTTAAAAGGGAAAGATCTATGAGATTTAAGCTACTGGGCAGGGAATGGAGGGCAATTTGGGAATAAAAGGTACCACCACCACCCAGAAGACATCAGCCACCTGGGCACCACTGGAACCTGGAATGGTGATAATTTTCTTCTCTTACCTCTGGCTTTGCCCCATTCTTTTCTCTGACACAAGCTACATAATCGTTTCCTGGTGTCAGTTTCTGTCCTTTGGTTCACTGAAAAGCTTCCCATGAACCCTTCCTCTAAGGTTGTGTCACAACTTGGCAGATGAGGGGGCGTTCCTGTCTGAAGTAGATGGGGTGGAATTGTGGACATGTAATTACAACACAAACTAGCTCTAAGGAAGTTACTTCCAATGATCGTGTTAGTCACACTATGGAAAAGATTGGTAGGGAGATTAGGGAGCTGTCATAGGGAACATTCTCATTTGTGTGGGGTTTCTTCAGCGTGTATGCTTCCTGCCATGTCCAAGGTATAGCTGAAGGTATATTCTGTGGAGCTATAATAAGTGGTACTACACCTGTTTAATTGGTGGTGTGTGATTACTCTTCAAACAGCTGTATACAACCTGATCCTATGGCATCTTCACTGCTTGGGGTTCCAGGTTTGTGGCGGCCAAGCCTGGTAGCAGTTATGTGTACTGTGATTTTCCTTTTCTGTAAGAAGAGTGGACAGTAGCAACCTTCTGCCTTGTGACCGGTTTAGGCTGTGCCTTTAAGAAAGAGACACTTTCTGAACACTCTGGGCGAATATTTTGGTATATGAATGAAAACAATGATATGCTAATCCAATTTCATTGGTGGAACCCGGCTGTAGATTTTTGTTTAGTCTTTCAGTCGGGGGGAGTCAGTCAGTCGTCTTCTTCCCCCTGTGCTGTGAGCTGGCTCGTTTCTCTCTACGATTCTTGCTAACCAGATAAGAAAACTAACTTTGCATTCGCTTTGAGCTTTAACAAGTTTTCACCCTTTTAATTACCTTCCTTTCTCTCTCTCTCTAACCCTTTTGGGAAAAAGGGGAGGTAGGGAGGGAGAAGGGAGGAAAGGCCGAACCCCCCTGGCCGCAGGGGGGTTGGGGAGAGGTTTCCTGTATTACATACTTTGCTGTATATTTCTGTATATATTGTAAATATTGTATGTTTTTGTACATATTCATTGCATTCCATATCTGCTTGTAAAATACAGCTTTCATCTGCTTCTCCGGCTGAGTTAGCTGTGGAATTCTTTTGTGTGTGGGGGGGGGGGAACCTTCCTACTCCACCACATGCCTCTACAAAGAAAACGCCCCATCTCTTGTACTAGGGTGGTTATTTGCTGATCTTGCACAAGGAAATGCTGGGCAGTGGCCAGGGGAGCTGCTGCGTCTCAGGGACAAGGAATGCTGCCGCTGTGAGTGTGGTTGCTGTCCTGCAGACATCCCAAAGTGGCTTGCTCAGGTTTTCAGATTAATTTGTGATTGGCTTTGACCTCATGAAAAGCAGGGGTAGGCAAGCAAGTAGGAAGAAGCTGCAGCAGGCTTGAGGTCAGTTTCTGGAATGTGTTAAAACAACAGACTAGGACATAAAGGTCTGGAGAGAAGCTTTTTTTCTGTTGGGTTACTGAAGTGATACTGAAAAATTAAGGCTTTTCAGCACTGACAAAATTTCATTTGTTAACCCAATTCCTTTGAATTTTAGCCTTTTGAATCAGCAGCTGCCTTTTAAATCTGTTTTAACAATTTCAGTGCGTAACAACTGTATTGTCATTTGACCTGATTGCCCTTTGAAAATCAACTGTTTTGTCTGCTTCCTATAAGGGAGGATCCTTTTATATAAAACTTTGCCTTGGAGAACAAAGTAGCTGTTCTGCTAGTCCATTGTGTGAGCCAAGTGGTGAGGTCACTGATAATTGGACCTGTATAAATTGGCCTAGTGGCTTCATCTGGCCTGCAACTCAGATTTGCGAGTGTTTCAGCTCTTCATCAATATTTAGAACTGGAAAGAGAAGGAAGAAATAAAATTATGGTCAAATGTAAAAGTATGTAATGTTTGCTGTGGGTATCTCTTAGTTGAGTGCTCAGTGAGGTTATATAGCCTTTCCTATGAAGCTTTCTATCAGCATCTGCTCACATACAGCATAATGAAATCTGCCTTGTTACTTGAGTAAAATAGAGTCTTACAAGATGTGGCTTAGGAGGGCTTGGTTTTCATTATTTTTCTTAAAATTTGATTCCAAATTCCCAAAGAACTTTTTCTATCTTCAAGTCTCTTCCTGTTGTATCTTAGCTCTTTCCTTTGTAGATGTTCCTTGGTTTTCTGCGCTCTGTTCCATCCAGTGTGTGGGAAAATATCCCAGAGTTCATAGAAGAAAATACTTTCAGGAGCACACTTTTTTACTTGAGAAAGCTCACATGAAGTTTTACCCCATGGATGTTCCTGCAGCATCTGCTTGTGTATCATCCACAGGAGTAACATATACAAGTTGTAGTCAGTGTGGCAGTTTTTATTAGGTACTTTTACATCATCAGGCTCATTGAACAAAAATCAGAATGGCATAACATAAAGACAACATTCTGTGTTTGAAAAGGCATGCTCTCTGCTTAAACACATAGTGCAACATTTTAAAATCTAAGAAAGCATCCTATTAAACTAATGAGCTACTGCACTAGTGCTGCATTTAGTATGCAGACCTGGTTTCCACCCCCCACCCAGCCTGTTTGTGTGGTGCAGTTTCTAAACAGGATTTCCCCTGTACATAATACATGTATTGCACTATATAGTCTACTTGCCACAAGTCCGAATCATGGGTCTTGATGGTACACAGATAACATTTTGACAGGTTTACTTACACTTAAAGGGTTATGAGTAAAAACAAAAATGGTTTTAAAGTTCACTAGCAAAGTGTGTCATATAGATCTAACACTAGGTAGTCACAGTACTATGATTTTTGACATGTTTTAAAGTATTTCACGCTATTCCAAATAGTGTGGAATTACAGAGAATGAAAACATATTAAAGCACCACATCTACTTGTTTAGCACCAGTTCCAACAAGATATATTAACTAGTCATGGCCCTTGAAAACTTAATTTGAGGTTGGAAAGAAATGAAGGGCCAAGTCTTCAATTGTGTGTGCTCTGTGTAATATCATCACCACTTCTGTAAGCAGATGGAGCTGTCTTGCCTCTTTGTTACACCACCAGAGAGACACAGAACCACACAGAAATGACTGCTTGCTCACAACAGGAATACATGCATCCCACTGTTTACCAAAGGCCACACAACACTCAGAGCCAGGGTAGCTGGGGATAAGGAAACAGTCACTGGTGGTCCCAGTTTGCACAGTTGCTATGAGGTGACGCGTCTGCCACACTTGCTACATGGAGTATTTCATGGCCCACAGAGCTTTTGTTTCATCTTTGTAAAAAGCATGTTTGTTCTTGTAAATAGAACACACTTGCAGGCAGAATGACCTTGGACAGGGAAGGTAGAAGTATCGCTGAACTTTGTAGTCTGCCTCTTGACTGCAGTTAGTTACAGATAGCATGATAGCTGTTAGTATTGCACTAGGAAGGTGATTACTCTGTGTTCCGTGTGCTAAGTTCAGTGGTGTGGCCCTTTATAAAAGTATAATAAATGGCTTATATTTGTCCTGTACACCAGGAGTAACTGTTTATTAGTGCAATTTTATAATAAACCAGTAGGGTTTCCGTAGTGTGGGGATCAGTATCTCTAAAGGAATTAAATAGAATCAAGATGTGTCAATACCACAGAAGTCATTGAAAACTATCTGTCATCTTTCCTGTAAGACCAGTCTGAACCAGTTTAAGACTTTTTAGACCTTTGTAGGCAGGTTTTGGCTCAGCATCTCCAGTATTTGCAGTGTATGTACTTAAAACTCTCCTGTAGGATTGACAGAGGCTCTTAGTATTACTTGAATAAAGCCCTCCAAAATCAGCTACAAGATTGGGATGTTTGTTAGTCCGATGCTGTACTGACAGCTAGTGGGAAATAAGAAAAGTAAATTTTTTCAAAATGTTGTAGGTACTAAAAGATCTGAATATCAGAAAGAAGACATTTATTTAGAAGAAATTAAATAAGAGCTCTGATCTAGCTCTTCCAGCTGTGCAGCAGTTTTCTGGGGAACCTAACTACTGTGCTAGCTGTTTTACTTGGGAATGTACTTTATGCCCACTAAGCTTTGAGAACATTTATCAGAGTCACTGGGAAGCTGATTATTGATAATTATTTTCTGTCTTAACATTTAGTACATACTTGGAATTGCTTACTACAAATGATCTCATTAGTCAGTGAAACAGGCCAAAAATAGAGGGCTGAGTGTGAGATCAGAGGAATAATAAGACAACATTCAGGAACTGATTAACTGGACTGAAGATTAATTTTGAGATCTGTAATTCTAGAGAAGCTCAGAACATAAATAGCTTGGAGCTACTACAGCCTTCCTGTGGGCAGTGAATCTGACAGTGAGGTCTCCAGCTGTCCTGCTCCAATGTTACTCTAAGCTGGCTATCATTTTTCCTCTTATCTTAGATGCATGATAACTTGTACATAAACTTCCTTATTGCAAAGAGATTTTATCTGGATAGTAATCCTTAACTGGAAAGGTTGTGTGTATACAGCTTGGATTTAACAAAAAGAAAAACACAGGAATCAGGAAAATGTGTGTTTCCACCCACTGTGGACCCCAGCTGTGCACTGTGCTGATCAAGTTGTCCTGACTCAAACTTTCCTGACAAAGTTTGGGTTTCATCATGGATGTTCATAGTTTGGTCACACTTTTTATCCAGGGTACAAAAGAAGATACTTTAGTATAGACGCCTGGAGAATCTTTCACGCCGCAGCCATAGCCCCAGGAGGTCACACCATATACAACCCAGCTTTCCCCTGGACGTTCACACATCAGTGGTCCACCACTATCACCTTGACAGCTATCAACACGTTTCTGTTCCTGGATGTTTCCAGCACAGAGCATTCTTCCTGTGAATCTTCTTTTGTAACGCTCTTCACATATCCTCTTGGGAAGTAAGGGAACGGCAGCCTGTTGTAGTGTTCTTGAATAAGCCCTTCCTGAAAAGAGGACCCAAATTACTGTCTTGTTATGATGACTGGTCTTGGAAACATAAATACTATTTCATTCAATTTTTGCTTTCAGTCCTGTCAGTCATTAAATGAAAACAAGCTTAAATACTGAAAAAAATGTACCATGGATTAAAAATAATATGAAGTCCTACATAATGTGAATATGGAATAGAGGGTTGGTTTTTAAATCCTGGTAATTTCTGTGTACCAGAGAGCTAATGGAATTGAATAAGCAGTGCTCTGCTTGTACAATGTCAAGATTTCAATCACTTGGCTTTTTTCAGTTGCTTGCACATCTTTTTCGGTTGGAAACATGGAAAATTAAAGCCAGTGCTGAGAGTTTCTTAAAGTAAAATAGTAATACTTGTAATTATGATTCATACAATAGGTTTGAAATTTCACCTGAAGTACTGAGATGATGTAATTTCTTACTGTAATTAAAGTCAATTATTGCAGTGGCTAATGTTTCCTTAAATAGATGTCCAGAGTAAACAGTACTGCAGAACTTCCAGTGAACTGTGTAAAATGATGGACAAAGCCAGGTAATGAATTAGGAACTGTTTTAGCAAAATCCCTACCATACAAGTCCTATCTCCTTTACAGTGACCCAGACATCTGTGCACACAGAGGAAGAGCTGATACTTGGCTTGCCTCCTTGTCTCCTTGCCAGTTGGAATGAGTCAGGGGAACAAAGGCTCAAGTGTGGTTGCTGTCTTGCTGTGTATTCAGCACCATAAAAACGTGAAAGTAAAACACGGTTATTAATTTACAAAATGTTTAAAGGACAAAGGCCTTTGAAGAGGAAAAATCTTATACTGACCTAAAAGGTGACTAAATAGTTTGCTCCAGATGTCTGGATTGCAGATTGCTCTGTGACTCTTGTAAATTCTGGCAAGATGTTCTCTTACTTAGATCTAACTGCTCATGGAAAATGTCATCAGTAACAAGGAGACTAAAGATGTTCTTTGAAAGTCTATTGTGTGTGTATTTTCCATCCATTTTTCTGTTGAAGTAGTGTAATTGAAAGAATCTTTATAAAATATGCATCATACTTACCTTAGAAACCTTAAGTGTGTTAGAGCTGTTAGTTATGTGGGGTGATAAGCTGCTGTGCAGGGTGTGCCTGGCAACAAATAAGCTTTTCATTCATGTTTGTCAGGCTTAATGAAGCCGTTTTACTGACTGGTTCTGTGGTTTAGAGTGACATGGTTAATCACCACTTTTCAAATGCAAACTAAATTCAGCAAATAAAGTGTTGTCATTCCTGCTTAAGGATCAGGAAAGAAAATACTCCCCTTTATAAGAAGAGTACAAGTGGTCCATTTTGAGCATTTTCTTATATTTAGTACTGAAGTTGTTTGAGGAGGTGGTGAGGTTTTGTTTTTAAATAAGCAGCCTAAGGTAATGAGATTGGTGGCTGGAAATCACTGAAAATTTTTACCTGTGTCACCCCATCCAGTGATATAACAGTTGGGAGCAGTTTTCTGTGGTCTTTCTCTCCTTAATGGCAAACAAGCAGGTAAGACATGGGTACTGAACCTGGCACACTGTTCCTCTGGCCCCTGTAGCCTCACCAGTGCAATATCATAGTCAGTGCTGTCAGGCCTATACTCTTTATGCATCACAATCTGTTGGACTCCAATTTCTTCCTCATATTCTTCTGGTACCAGTGTGTGGTAGTCTCCAACTCTCACAGCATAGTTCCGAGTGTTGTTGCCATACCTAAGATTGAGGTGAACACAAAGAGGGCTGGCTTATGCAAAATCAGATCCTCA
Organism: Picus viridis; assembly: GCA_033816785.1. Lineage (NCBI taxonomy): Eukaryota > Metazoa > Chordata > Aves > Piciformes > Picidae > Picus > Picus viridis. The sequence continues at coordinate 5,394,817 of CM066581.1, forward strand.
GCCTGCAAACAGATTTGATCAGGCTATTTAGTAAGAATGAGACAAACTGACAGTAATTAAAATAAAAACCTGAGTACTAACATTATTGTGATGTTCCAAATAATTGATAAAATAAAAACAAGTTTGCTTTGTAGGTTGGTTGAGAAATGCTAGAGGCTTAGATAACTTAAACACATTTTTATGTTAACTGAAATTATAATAAGGAAAGCAAAACATATATGCATCACAAGCACCTACTGTCTGAGTAACAGGAGGCCTGTAAATCATAGACTTGCTTTGCAGTCAGTATGACCCCGGTTTCTTCCGTGTCATGGACTAAGTGGTAAATATCTTGGAGATCATTACTGTGGCTGAAATAACAAATTTCAGTGCATGCCTTTGGAGATTTTTGGATTACAGGACACAACCCTTCTCAGGAAAATGCAAACAAGAGAGTAGTGTTGGGTACATTTATTTTAAAATCTGGCTAAGCTAACCCAAATATTTTTCCTTTGACTTCTCCCTTTTCCTCACAGCTTTCAACAGGAAATTTGTAATACATGTGCAGAAAATACCCTACCGTGTCCTGTCACCTTCTAACCTATGATTGTCCTTTTTATACCCTCTAGCAATGTGCTGATCTCCATAGCCTACTAAAGCTTAGAGGACCAGCAGACTAAGCAGGAACATTACAGATTTCTTCTGAACAATATATAGCTGTACCACTGAATATTTGTTCTAATTGTGGGTTGTGTTCCTGGTTACCTGCAAAGCTTTCCATGTCAAATTCTGCACATATCCATCAGATGTTCTATCAGCAAAACATCACCTCTAGGCTTACAAGGACAGTTAGCTGCAGGCTGTGACCAAACATCTTTTAATCTGAAGTGAGGACTAGTGAGAAGGAGTGCTTTCCTGTCAGCCATAGATCAGATAGTACAGTAGAAAACTTGCTACATCCTTGATTTTGACAAGAGGAACAGTTCCTTTAAATAGGTTCCTCCTGGGTTGGTGTGTTCTGGATGATGGTGATTTTTTAGCAAAATAATGAAGAAATTCAGGAAAATGTATGTTAATTAAAAGTCCTGATTTTAAACACCTAATAGAATGAGAAGTGCTGTTTCTCATGCAGAAATATGAAACTTTAATAGCTACAAGGCTTCTAGGGAAAAGCTAAATAAGTAGTCATTGCACAGACTTACATATTTCTGTGCACATTCACACACATAAGGCTTTCTTAAACTGATTTTTTCATCAGTAGACAATTCTATTTCTTCCCCTGTAGTACCTGGTACTTGCCAGATGTGGAAATATTGTAATACAGGATCAGTGCATTAAAAAAGGGAAAGAAATCTAGCTTAGGGGTGTCAAGAATTTTAATTCTGCTCTCTGCTTCCTAGCATCTTACTAAGTATTTGGTTCTTCTGTCCTCATGGTCTCTAGTTATCAAAATACAATTACCAAGCCCATATTGAAGTACACATGGGCATTCAGGAATGCCTAAAGAAACATTTCAGTAAGAGCTATATTACTAGAACAGTGCACTGGTTGAGTAACACAGTATTTTCTAAAATGACATCATGGCCATTATAGTTTCCTTTTCTATACTTCATTTCCAATTATCCAAAGTTGGGTTTTTTTAATGTATAGACCTGTATAGCTGTCAGAACCACTCAGGACAGCACTTACTAATAAGATAGGTGGGTTATAATAGAAAAAACAGCTTCAAACATCATTTGGTCTTAAATGATAGTTTGTGAAATTACATAATAATAATAATAATGCTGACATACTACTGGAATCGTGCAAAAAATGTATTTAACTTTTGTCCATAGTAGAGATGAGCCCACTTTTGTTACTTAAGCAGTGTTCCAATTTGCAGGATATGAGAAATGGTATACTGGCCTTTCTCTTGTCTATCTGTGGAAAGTATGTGAAGAAGCTGCTTGATCTATAGATAGCTCTTGAAAACCTAGCCCCTTAAAATCACTCTGAGATCATTAGAAGTTCAATCCAGTCTAGAGCTAAAGGTGCCTTCTCTCCTTTACAGTAAACAGTACTTCACCCACAGGCTGTTGAAGCTGCATGCTCACATCTAGGTTGCACTGGTTTAAATGCAGCGTCCAGGGCAAAACAATACTTAGGGGTGGGTGTGGTTGGTTTTTTCTGGTGTGGTTTTTGTTGTTGTGGTTGTTTTTTTGGTGGTTTGGTTTTTGTTGTTGTTTTTGGTTTGTTTGTTTTATTTGAAGGAGAAAGAGGTTGGCTTGTAGGATTTTTTAAATGAAAGACCAACTCTTTGGAACAGTTTTCAGTGGGCTTGAACTGGAATGATTTTTGCCTATGCCCAGAATAACACAATACTTTGAAAGTACCCTTCAGTGCTGAGGAGAGACCTACCGTTTAAAACAATGTGCAGCAGTGAGGACCCAGCAGCTGCTGATAAGAGTAGCACCACACAAAAGTCTTCCATCACCATGAGAAGACTTCAGTCGGAGTGCAACCTGCCATGGCCAGCCTCCCCTAAAGAGGACATGAGACATTGCCTTTGTGATACAACAATGGAAAAGTAAGGTAGCTTGTCAGTTACCTTGAGTTTAAATCCTTCTTAGTTTTTTCAAGTGACATAACCTGCAAACCACATTATTTGTTGAGTGGCAGCTGAGAATGCCTTTATATTCGTGCAGCGTTGAGAATTCCATTTAACAGTGGTCAGGACTACTTTACAGATTGTTTGGGCATCCAGCACTCTGAGTGCTTCCTCCCACTGTCAATTATTTCAATTTTCCCTTCTCATATTGCGTTCATTGTGCCAAAAATACATTCTATGAGTTCCTTGCCAAATACCATTCAAGTCAACAAACCAGAAATTTCCTGTCAACTGGAGAGGGGAAAGAAGGGAATTTCTTGAAAAGCTTAAGTTCGCATCCTTTCCTGTCTGCATTCAGATCTTTGTCTTGTTTAAAAAGGGAAGCTGGCAATACAAGATGTCTAAGGCAGCTGTAGAAAGCACCTTTTGTTAGCCTATGATCATCTGGTTTCTATTGTAGATCTGGGATACATATTTGCAGGCCTGTGAAGACAGGATGAACTCTTTTTCTCCCATTTAACAGATTGGCAAAATATGGAATCAGGGGGAGAGAGAGGTGCACCAGAAAGCAACAGCAACATCCAAGAAATATCATCAGGCAGGCTTAGGTGTTTCCGAGTACTGTCAACTTAAATAGATGTGCTGGAGTACAAGAGCTGCCCAAGATGTCATCTCAGAGTTGCCAGTGCCAGATGTTTTAAATTCAGGTGGAGGAATTTCCTCCCTGTAAACACAGAACAATTTAGACATTTTTTACTTCTGGAAGATAGGATTCAGTATGTCTTTCCAAAGTGGGATAGTTCAGCTTTGGGTTTTCTGGCATGTATGTAAGGATCCAGATCCTTTTAGAACTTTGTCTTAATGACTTCTTGTGACAACGAGTCCTTTTCTGACATTGTTTATCTGTTCCTTTCCTTGATTTTTGAAGTCCCCTAAAGTCCCTGTGGTTATTTATTACAGGATCAAGGGTCTTGCTCAGACTTAATTGTACAGTCCATTGTTTATCACTGTTCTGTTTTGTCCAATATTCTTTGTATGCATATTCTGAGACAGTTCTTTTTCTGTATAATGCATTATTTATTACTCTCATCTTATTACTGAGGTAAGTAATGCTACTTTGCTCTGTCTGACTGCATGTCAGTATTTTTCTGGGCTCCCTCTCCTTAGTGTTCTTTGATGCTCTTCCATTTAGGCAGTGTTTGTTTTGAAATGGATTGATTGATGCTGTGCATAAATTTTGAAATATACTTTGAGTATCTTTCTACTGCTACCTCATGACAAGCCAAAAGAAAAACAAACCTACAGTGAAACTATAAATTAGGCAAACCTCTCATGGCAAATATATCTCTTGGAAGCTTTATATTCAGAAAAACTTGTCTTTACCAAATATTTACCGTAAGGAATTTTTCCCTCAATTATTCGCTTTTGTCGACGATGAAGTAACCTCAATCCACAAACAGATGCAAGAGAATCTAAACCAGAAAGGGAGATAAAGACATTATTAAACTCAAAATGAAAAGTAGCCAGTCTTCAGTGAGATTTAACTGAAAAACAACTACAAAGGCTGTAGTTATTCTGTGTTTCATGTAGTTTTTAACTACTAAATTTTCCTCAGACATGATGTAAGCAAAGAGGATTTCCCACCACTTTTGTTCCTGGAACTCTTGACAGAACTGTTTCCTCTGTCATGTGGGATTTTTTACCTCCATCTCTTCCTACTGTGACAGTTTCCCATCCAAACCTGTTGGTCTGCTATATACAACAGGGCTTCACCTTTATTGCTGTTCCCCAGGGCCTTCTTGCTTAGGTGGTCGCAGATGACCCCTGCATCCTCACTGTGCCGGCAGTTGTGCATCCCAATGTCCTGCTTAATGCAGTCAGCCAAGGATCTCTCACTTCCTGTACATTTCACGTTATCCACATGGATTGGGCCTTTGCCCTCCCCAAAATATGCCATCGTCCTTGCTCTAGCTGGACCTCTGGAGACAGAGAATATATTTTATTAAGCATTTTGAGGCATTATTCTTCATTTTACTCAGATGTAATACTTCAGAGAGTAGTAAAATACATTGAAGTGTTATTCTAGGTGTGTCTGAACTATGAGTTTACAAGTCAGTAAACAGCAATTTACTGATACTTCATTGTGATAAGAATATACTGAATAGTAGGTAACTCAAGTGTTTTCCTATATCATAGCTTTCCATTTTGAAGGCTATGTGATAACTGCATGTTGTAAAGGTCAGTACTTCTATGCATACAGAAGGGTAACAGCATGTAGAGTGGAATGCTGGAGTAGAGCCATAAATTGCCCGTAACCATATAAAAATGTAGAAGTCAAACATACAAGCTTCCTCTTTTTTCTCACTGGCATACAGAAAGCCTTGCCCATTTGCATTTTGTTACCACATAAGTGAAGGATAGACAGGCAGGTTATCTAAGTAGGTAATGTTGGTCAGAATGCAGGAATTGCAAAAAGCCAGTATCTGTAAAAAGAAGTATCTGACACAGATATCACAAGGTCAACAGTCTGTTGATAGACCAAGGTCAACATTTTTAATTTCCATGGCTAGCATGTATTTACCAGATAATCCAAAGCCTTAACTGACTTTGGAACCAGTAGAGGACAATCTGCCTAATGAGTTTAGTATGATTTAACTTGTCAATCATAAGCAATGTGATTCTTCTTGCTCCAAACATTTGAATGATACTCTGACTACAGACAATGAATAACAAATGTTCAGCTCTCCAATACCTTCCTTGGCTTAACAGATAAATTTCAAAGAGTACTCTGATAGCTTTGAGGTCGCATATGCAAATATTCTAGGTGAAAGAGATAGAGACATACAGAGATGTAGGTGAAGGAGGGAACTTAGTGCATTTGGATTGCAATCATGCATTGACATGAGACTGAACTGCAGAGACTCTTCTTGTGTTTATATGAATTCACTAAAATGGAAGTGCTAACAATCTCTTTTCAGATTCTATCAAAATATTTCTGTATGTTAAACCAAATCACATAGTAAATAAATACTTGAGGAAAGGTGTGTGTTCTGTTAGTGTTTGTCTTGCTACAAGTCTCCCGTTTTAAGGCAGTCTTTTTTTCCACTTGTAATGATAGATGGATTACTTTTTTTTTCAAGGAATATAATTCCCTCATAGGAAAGACTTGAGGATGAAACAGCATTGTGAAGGGAGTTAAATGATGCTGTTCAGTTTTGTGATCAGTCTTAATCAGCACTGATGTCAGCTTCATAGTTAGATGCTTTTGAATTAATCCCAGGAGAAGGTCATAATGTGTTTATTCCTAAAGAAATAATTGTCATCAACCCTCATGCTCAGGTACATGAACCCAGAAGCCCCAGCCTTGCTGTGGAACAGTCATGTCACTGCTGAAAATAATTTAAACTTCAGCAGATAGACCTGTGCATGATCTTCCAGGCCCAGAAGCAATTCCAGCTCATCAGTGACATAACAGCATAGTCAGGTTTGTGGAATGCAACTGTCTAGATGTAGAGTCACCATGACCCAGCATTCACAATAAGCTTTCTGAATTTCTGGAACCTAGTTTTAGTTTGTAAAATGTGTCTATCCCTAGTCTTCAGGAAGCATGTGCTGTGTTGTATCCTATCATCTTAACTCCCCCATTCTGACATGATACAAATTGAAAACCCAGCCAACTGTTTGTCCTTGTAGTAACTTAAAAACACAGTGGGGCAAGGGGTTGAGTTTGATCATCTGAGGGAGACATATGAAAGGCCAGAGAGGCCGAGGATGAGCAGACTAAATAAATGATTCAGTGGAAGACAGTACAAGTCAAGTTTTATAGTTTTGAAGCTACAGTCATCTACTATTTATAAATGTGCTGTACTAAATGAGTACCAGACAGTGTTTAAAAAGGCAGGTATTATGTGTTCAGACATAATTTGATTATACTCAGCTGCACAAGCTTTACATTGTTGGATACAGCAAGCAGATAAAATGATTTGTATTTTTTAAGCCCAGATTTCTTTACAGATATATTCAGAGAAGACATTTCACTAATTTCCTGTTGGATTTCATTACTGTTTAAATTATTTTCAGCTCTTATTAGTTCTGCTATTTATATGTCTACCATCTAGTTGTGTTATCTTTAGTGCTCTTAGGTATCCAAAAAAAAAAAATTGTTTATGAGTGATGTAAGACTGATTAAGTGACTTAGTTCAAAAGTGACACATACATTGCGGTGGTTTTAATTAGATGGTGTTTTTGTCCTGTCAGATCTATTCCTATATAAAATGAAGCATATTGAAATTGCTGTCATGCAGGCTGAAGCCATAATCCTTGGTATAATAGTTCTATCAAATCTGCAAGCTACATCAAGTTCAGCTAGGTCAAAAAATGAAGTTAAAAACCCCATGAAACTAGGAATTCAGTAACTGCTGTGCCTACATCTGAATCTGCAGAAAGCATATCTACATCTTGTGACACTGGACACTGACCTGTGGCTGTATTTCATAAAAATATTAACAGTTATGTTCAATCCTGTAAGGATTTCAAAGTCATAATTAAGATTTCTAAAAGATAAATATTCACAACATGCATATTGCAACTTTCAATGAGAACAGATTCAGAACTATTTTTAAAAATGCCACCATTACCTCTGAAAATGTAGCTAATTCCAGTCTAGGTTCTAAAAATTTCTATTTATTTGCCACTTAAGTTACCAGACTGTGATAGGATTTTGAATATTAAAACTCCTTGTCCCAGTTATGTTAGTTAATGAATACTCCTTTTGAGGACATAGCCTACTGCTTGTTATACAAACAGAATTTTCTATGAGAATACCAAACAGACAACTTTTAAAAGGCATGTATTATGTTATCAGACATATGTTGATGATAGTTGGTTTCGGGAACTTAACGTTTTTAGATACAGCAAACAGATAACTTGAAAAACAGCTTAATGAGTTTTCTTACTTGTAGCCAAGCTGTCGACAGACTACAGCTGCATCCTTATCAGACCATCCATCATCACAAATTGTGCCCCATTGGCCATTGATAAAAATCTCTACACGTCCTTCCTTCTTATTCTCACCATCCATCAGCCTGATGGGAGGACCTGGGAATAAATTACTGCTGTCAACTCAAAACAACAGAGGCAAGAAATAGTACTTTAGGTCAGTTTCATCACATGCAGTATATAGGGTCAGCTGATGTTTATGTTCAACAAGTCTAGAATCAGCTGTTAAAGCAGTCCTATTTTTCCTGGCTGACAAAACAAAGCAGTTTGTACAAATTGCAAGGCAAATACAAAATATACTGTATTTTGAGTTTTAGACCTTGTCTGGTTCCTTAATTTCGAATAAATACGGGACATAGCTTGGAATTAGACCACAATGTACATAGAACAGTTCTCCCTCTAATTGCAGAATACCTGAGATCATTTGATGTGATAGCAATGCAAGCTGGACCCATTTTCCTTGCAGAAACTTTATGGGTGAATTTAACTATCCCTCAGTTCATATATCCATTCTCAAACTGGTTGCTACCACTCCTCTTAACCACTGTCAGCAAACAAAGTGCAGCACTGTGTTGAACATCAGTAATGACTTTGTGTTACACATGCTGCTCTGTTATAGCAGGGGGCCTACAAGAAAGCTGGTGAAGGACTTTTTAGGGTGTCAGGTAATGATAAGACTAGGGGGAATGGAACAAAAATGTAAATGGGTAGATTCAGATTGGATGTTAGAAAGAAATTCTTCATCATGAGGGTGGTGAGCTACTGGAACAGGCTGCCCAGGGAGGTGGTAGAAGCCCCATCCCTGGAGGTTTTTAAGGCCAGGCTGGATGTGGGTCTGAGCAACCTCATGTAGTGTGAGGTGTCCCTGCCCATGGCAGGGGGGTTGGAACTAGGTGATCCTTGAGGTCCCTTCCAACCCTAGCAATTCTATGATTTTATGTTCTACAGCATGTTGTTCTAGACTAATGTGACATTATTTTTCTATCAATTCACATTGATTGCTTATTCAGATATGTTCATAATACAACATCTCACTGATGGGAATAAGTTTAATTAGTCCTGGTTTGTTCAGTGCTTGGCCTGTAATTGACTTTTGAATCACGAGGCAAAGTACATAGTTTGTTCTTAGATTGCAAGCAATGCAAGGAGCCTTAGACCAGTTAGGAATTTCTCTGAAACCTGTTTATAATGTTTAAGTGAGAATCATCACTTTCTGCATGATATGTCATACTTTATAATCCTTACTACACTAATGAGAGTTTGTATTTTAGAATAATTGGAAAGACTGTTCCTTCTCTTTCTAACTTGTTCCTAATATGTTCTAAATCTGTATGGATGAGAAATTACTTCATTGTGTTCTTAAATAAAGTATTATTTTGAGCTATTTGCATTTGATACTTAATCCAGATTAGTTTTGGCTATGACTAACTTTTGCATATCAAATATTACTCTGGATCAGAGTTAGTTAAATCTGACCTCATTCATTACTCAAAGAGGAAAGATTCAAAGCCAAAACTGAAGTCAGTTTGCTTCAAATGTCATTTATAGCATATAGCTCATACTGGAGTTCATAGTGCCTGGACAGCTACATGAATTAACTTCACCAGCTTTCTCTTTAGCTGCATTGTCATCATCTTACATACTAAACCAATGTTCTAGTTATTGTAGCATGTTCTATTTCCTTCTTACTGTTCCTTAATGTCTGTGTTGCCTTAAGTCATATCACCTACTAATTGCTTGTATTTTTTCCACTGAATTCATCCATCTATATAACAACAAGGGAAGGGAGAAAAAAGCAAATGGTAAGAATAGAGCCTTTGTCCACTTTCCAATCAAAAAGTCCTGTGGGAAATGTCAGGTACACTGTCTTCATTTTCTCATTGAAATGATGAGTTATTCTGGAAGAATATGATTTAGGTGAAATTTATATTACTCAGCTAGAGTCATGGGATATTAATGGTAGCTATTTTATTAGTATATCGTCTTGTGGTTTAGAATATATATATATATTCATGAGCATAAAATTAATACAACTTTCTGGCAATGGAGAATGTGAGAAAGTTGCCATATGGATGCATTTAACTGAACCAGACCTCCTTCAGCTAAGATTTTATTTTATAGGAATTTAAGCAAAGCAACACAGATGGTTTGCATCTGTAAAGGCAGCAGTCATGATTCAAATTCCTGTTATTTTTGGTCTGAGAAAAATCTTTCTGCCAAATATGATTTGACATCTACACATAAAGAAACTGTAGTGAATCATAAAACATTCAGTGGATTGTGAGAGGTCAGAAGGCTATGAAGAAAAAGACTATAAAGAGGAAGAGAATAGAAAACTACACATGGAAATGCTGATTGTTGGTAGAACAGGTAGCAATGTCATGAAGTAAATCTGTGCCTTGGTTTGCACAGTAGACTTTTCGTCTTTGATTTCCAGAGAAATTCAGGCACCCAGGCACACAGATCCATTGCATTTCAGCAGAAGCTGTTGAGTCTCACTTTGCTACTTAACAATTCTAATTTCAAAATCAGCTAAAATATACTTTGGTAAACTAAAGATTATTGGTGGCAGTTTTGTGAAAAGCTACATACTTACAAGCTACAAACTCTGTATGTAGCAATTTTTCTACATGAAAGTGTTTTTGAGAATTGCTGAGCAAACCATTGTCCCCCTGTCAATTTTTATTTTGCATGTCTGATAGCCAGTATTCTTGTTTAATTATCTATATGTGGTTTTAGGAATCTTTGGGATTCATTTGTATATGTTTTGTTCTACAATGCCACTGTTAATTAGTGTATTTCTTTTCCTATCTGTCATTTTTTATTCTTTCTTTTTTTCATACAAGTTTGAAGGAACTGGCTCTGATCTGTGTTTCCACTATCATTTTGCCCTGGTCAGCAGCTGGGGCCCATTCACTCAGGCACAATATAAGTGTTAGCCAGTAGTAGTAACAGAAATAATTTCATGCTTCTCATCCTTCCTTCTTACTGGCTCTGAACTTCCCTCTTTCTCCATGTATTTTTTTTTTAATTGACTGTAAAGCTGTAAAAGGACATACTATTGATTTATATTCCTCAGTGTTTGGCTAAGGCTCCAGCTTTTGATAGTATGAGACAGTTACTTAGGACTTGGAAAGCACTGAGTGAAGTGCTATACACCATAAGGAAGTGCTGAATCTGGTGAAGATTGAGAGAACAGGATCTCCAGGATCTGACTTTGTTACCTTACAAATTTGTGACCTTTAATGTTCTGGCTGTTTATGTTCCTTTAAACAAAGCTTGATTACTTCCTATGATCTTCAGGAGAAATGTGACCTTTTTCCCTTCCTGTTTTCCCTTCCTTCTTTGCACACATCTGCCAAAACCACATATTTTGAGCATACTTAGATATACTATACTTTGCTCAGATCTGTACTCACTGAAGTACTGCTTATGCTGTGATTTAACTAAAGAGATGCCTTACCAAGTGAGAGTCTATGGCTGTCATTATCTGGATGGCAAATGAGTCTGACATCCTCCTGATGGGTGCAGTCATGCTTTCCCCACTCTTTCCTTGAGCACTGTAGAAGGTTTGTCTCCTTCCCTGAGCAACTGACATCATCCAACCAGATGGGCCCAGAGCCTCCTTCTGAGAGGCTCTCAGGTGCAGTTTTTCCATACCTGCATAATAGATATGTATATATAATGGTTCAAATTTTGGTTTATAGTGATCATAGAGGATGTGATACTTAAGCACTAGAAAGCAAATAAAGGATTTCTGAAGAAATAAAGGTATCTCATCTAGTAACACTAAACAGCATAAATAAATGGGGCAGTCTCAGTTAGCATTAAATTCAGTGAGAGCACCATGTGCTGCTGCTTCAGTAACCTTTCTTTAGAAATTACTGTTGCATTGGTACAAGCTTGAGAATCTAATAACTTTGATGAAGGCCTCCCTTCATGCGAGCATATGGCTGTCTCACTGACAGACTCAAAGTATGTTCTTAGCATTGTAGATACATTTAAGTGTCATAGACTGGGGAAAATGGGACAGAATTCTTTTTTGAATGTGAATTTTTGCAATCTGAAGGCAAAACAATCATCTAGTGAGAATGTCTTTGTGTCCACAGCCAGTAGGAAAAGCAATGAAGAAGGAATGCATGAAACACTAATGTTTGGGGTTTTTTTTTCTAAAACATGCTTTTGAATGCATAACAGTGTGCCAGGGCCAGGCTGATGGCTTTTCTGAGCTACATCCAGAAGGACTTATACCTTCAGAATGCCTGCAAATTTTAATGACCATTCAACAGGCAAATATTTTCAAGAATCATATTTTTATAAGTGAAACAGAATATAACAAATCAGTTTTTCTCTATAGTTTATGCATTGATCTTGGTTAGCCAAAAAGATGATTGGAAGAAGCTCACTGAATAAAGGCTGCTGAACCACAGCAGTTGAAGCTTTTCCTTCTCCCTAAACTGAAGTCATAAATATGTCTTTGAGAGTAAGGGAAGCAGGCTTTCATGGATTTTAACTCAGTAGTTCCTATGAAGCAGTCAGCTAATATTAAAAAAACAGACCCTTGAATACTGTAGGGTTCATGTAAATGTTTGTCATCATTGTTAAGGCAAAGAGTTAGATATCTCATATAAAGTAATCTTACTTAAATCCCAGCTGCTGGCAAACCACCTGTGTATTCAGCTCTGTCCACCCATCATCGCAGACTGTACCCCACTGCCCAGTGTAGTAGACCTCCAGGCGTCCCTCATGACTGCCTTTCCCACTCGTTAGTCTTAATGCACCATCTGTCATGAACAAGTATGAAAAAGAAAAGTAAGAATCAGTCTTTCTTAGATTCAGTTATTGTTCTACCACAAAATTAATAACATTGCTCTTACTGCATCTGATCAGCATATCTAGTGCTGATCACTAAGGTGTCACTTAACGACAAATGCAATACCATAATGCCCCTGTCAGCTGTGAAGCCGAAGATACTGATCCCCCAACCCCTTATTACATGCCAAGCCCACAGGAGTGGGCTCTGGTTACATGATTTCACTGTGCATACACCTCATCTTTGTCTGTTCTCTTGTCTCCCCTTTGCTCTGATGCTGCAGTGCTTGCCACTGCTGATAGATGTGATACAGTCAAGGCATGTCCCACATAGTGGCAGTTGGCATGTTCCTGAGGAACCAAGGCTAAGGAGATTTCTGTACCTGTAAATCACCATAGCCAGCAGCTGGTTTGGTCTGATACTGCCAGAACACTGTTACTGTGGGATCTGCATCTGCAAACTTGACAAATGCTCTTTCCAGAGCTGTGAGCTCTGCATTTGTCACTGTTTTCCTGTGTGGTTGTTGGTAATTGAAGTACCTGTGAGAGGTGTGCAGGAAACACCAGCATCTTCTTTGTGGCCACAGTTGTGTTCTTGCCAGGAGCTTTTTGGACACTGCTCTATCGAGAGCTCATTTCCCGTGCACTGCACTTCATCCAGCAGCACGGGGCCTGAGCCTTCTCCAAAGTAAGCCTGACTCCATGCCTTGGCAACACCCCTGTGGGAGTGTAACAAACACCCGGTTGAGAGAAAGCCAGCTGGAGAGCCTGGGACTCAAGAGGGAGAGATGAAATGTTGCCTATCCAGCTTTCTAAACCAGCATATGGACCACCTAAAGAGCTGGCCATGCAGCCTGCAGTGTGTCATCTAATGTGCTGTGGTTCCACAGGCCACTTTAGCTTCATCTGAGGTTATGGAGTTCTAGACTTCTAGTGTTCAAATGTATCTAGAACATCTATTTCTACTGGTTTGTATCTATGATATTTTCCTTTACAGTCCCTTTTGATTTCTAAACATAACTTTTCTAAAAGAGATTATGCAGCTTGGGGATGAGGATTCTAATTTAATTTTCATTTACTGTTCATATGTAGTAAAAATAATCCGATACATCTTTCTGCAGTGATTTTCATCTGTTGTCCTCAGAGCGCTTTAATTAAATCTCAAATACCTAGATGAGGCAGACCAAAGTGATTGTTCCTCATTTAGTCATGTTAAAAACCATGGCAAAGAGATCTTAAGTGACATGACAATGTCATACCACCAAGCAGTGGTGGAAATAAGAACAGAAAGCAGACCTGGCCTTGTGTGCAGACTGTATGTCAGCTCAGAGGATTTGGGGCAGAAAAAAACTGTGTAAATTGGAAATACACCGTTGCTTCAGCAAGACAGAAATGGTAGAGGGTTTAACTCTTGACAAGCTATTGGAATGTTTCCAGTTCTGTTTTAAGATACCTTGTCTTTCATATCTAAATGTTGTCAGGGTTTGGTTTGTTTCCACTTACGTGTCTCTCTGTTCATCTATCCAGTCTAGTTTTTATAGAAGTGTTCTCAATATCTGTCTTATTTTTCAACTTGTAAGACTGAAATGTATATTCAAGTTTTTCAGTATAATGAATTGATTGGCTCCCTAAAGGTTTAGTTTAAATTAATTAACATGCAGTTTGGGTGCAGGGCTCTATACTAATTAATTTTCTTTAAAGGGAGTTTTCCATTACCAGCCATATGTTATCAAGTAACACCCAACAAGAATGGTGTGTTCAGCTTATACTGAAAACATAATAGGTCTTGACTATTTTGTTTTGGGATGTAGTCATTCAGTATCTTAACTGGCTTTTGCAAGTGCATGTCACAATGGTACATTTATTTTTCTTTAATAGAAGTTGCAGTAGTACATGGTTTTAAGGCACTGATTAATCTGTGTATGGATTTAGATAACATGGATTTAATTTTCAGTGCTTTGTATAAATACATAACACTCTCTTCTCTCTTTTTTTTTTTTAAGGAAAACAATGCTAAATCTACTATTAGCAATCTCACAAATTCTTGATAATAATTCCAAAATGTTATAGGACTGCTGCAGCAAAGTTGAAAAGGTATGGGAAGCTTCTTACTGAAATGCTTTACTTTTGCAATTGGTGGCAGGCTTCCAGATGGATTAACAGTATGTAAATTTAGATTATTTTTATTACTTAATTGACTCTTCTACTGCCACTGTTGGTACAATTTCACTTCATATTAATGAGCACATTTGTTAAGAAATCTTGATTACTTGAGAAATTCTACAAATCTCTAGACATATTTCAAAAATATTTGGCACCATATTAATACAATTTATTTACTCAGAAAAATGCATAAAATTAGAAGCATCTAATCACATCTCAGAACTGCAGTTAATGAACGTTAAATATAAGTAATCAAATGTCTTAGTATAATCAGTAATAAGGCATGTTAAGAGCATAACATTTGTCATTAGTGTACAGAAATGTAATGCATAGCTTGGTAATTCCCCAAACTCACTATTAGTGGCTCAATTCAAAAGCAGAAAAGCCTGTAAGAAGACAGACTTCTTGTTAGGCATTCCCAACTGTAAATGTACAGTAACATAGAAATACAGCATAAAATAAACTGGGGGAAAATGAAAATACATGTTAGAGGAGCATGTTGATTCCCATGTGGCTCACCAGGAGATCTAGAAACTTGTAAAATACTGCAGATTTCTCATTCTTTTGAGCTGATTTGTATGGCAGCAGCAGTCCAAGGCCTCGGTTTCACTTTACAAGTACACTCTGGGGGCTACC
Organism: Picus viridis; assembly: GCA_033816785.1. Lineage (NCBI taxonomy): Eukaryota > Metazoa > Chordata > Aves > Piciformes > Picidae > Picus > Picus viridis. The sequence continues at coordinate 5,409,992 of CM066581.1, forward strand.
CATTAATGCCACAAAGCTTGCTGCCTTCAGTGTCACTTCATCATAATCCCAGCAGGGTTGACAGGTGAGTTTTGCTCCTTTGCACTGACCTACTTAGTTCTCATCTAGTCAATCTCAGGCATAATCCCCTTCTCCTCCTTGGGTCTTCTCTGCACCTTGCTCCTAGCTCTCTCCCTCTTCAACCCATCTGGCCTTTCATCCCAGTGTCCACATCTCCTTCTTCTCTGGTCCAGCAGTTCTCTTTGCCTCCCACTTCTGCAGCATCTTTCTTCAAATACTGACTACTTATCTTACTTGTGGTATCAAAATCACCCCCAGCTGTTCAGAAGAGGAACAAGAAAATCCCGTTCTGCTCTGACTGTGTTATGGACCATGCTTAGTTCAGACAGAATTGCTGATAAGCTTAACTGTCAAAACTTCAAACAGACCACCTCTACTCAGTATATGCAAATATCTTCAGAGACTCGTGACTTAGATCTTGAGAGATTCTCACAGGGATGCCAAACAGCATCCTTTCTGATAGGGCAGTGCTCTTACTCCAAAGTGAGGAGGCTCTTAGACTCCTCAGTGAAATGGATGTAAGGATTTTAACAGTCAAGGCAACTTCCTTTTCTTCACCCGTGGTTCGTCCCTGAAACTTTACTGAAATTGTACTGAGTTTTCACTAGAAAGTATTTCTTTCAAAACAAATCTTTTGTCCTACAGACAAAATTGCCTCTATCATATGCCACTGAAAACCAGATCCTATAAATCAAAGTTTCAGGGAGTTGAAAGTAATGGCATTGTACCTGAACCTTCTATAAACAAACTTAGGTACTGCTTCAAAGTGTCAGTGTGATTTTAAGGGAGCATCTTTTGACATAGCTCCAAGCTATGTATCTCTCCTGCTTTGCTGCTGGAGTAGAAAATATGTAGAAAAACAAACCCAAGGCCAAGCTGCCGACAGACAACTTCAGCATCTGCATCATCCCACTGATCATCACAGACAGTCCCCCACTGGCCAGCATGGTAGACTTCTACTCTTCCTTCATGAGTGTTGGTCCCACCAGCCAGCCGGATCGGAGTAAAGACAGGGGCTGTGATCAAACACAGAATATAGGAAAAGGTCACTTATTTACCAAAATGTTATCTTGGCAGTAAAGAAAAGTGATGGCTTCTTAGTTTCTCTGACATCACTCAAGAACCACACTTTATTTCTTCCAGTTAGATGGAAAACCTGAAATTGAACTTCTTAGAAATTAGTTCCTCTAAGGTCCACTCTCAGTAGCTGAAGAATATTATACAGACAGGTAACCATACTGATGTGGATTTACTGAAGTATCAGAGCATTCACAGATACTTAGGGCTGTAAGGCCAAATACTACAGTCAGGAAAGCTGCAGCTCTACCAGTCAGAGCAAAATTGTCTCTGTTTAGGCTTGTCCCTTGCTGCTGCTTGCACAGCACAGAGGGATTTCAGTTTGTGATGCAATGATTCAATCTGTTTAACTTCCTGTTTCAAGAAGTCTTACTATTTTTTTCTAATTCAATAATGAGTAATTATTACTACTTGTATTTAAATAAGGGAAGGAGTTAACCAAACCATATGTATTTTCTTTACCCAGGGAAGAGCTACATGTGACAGCAGCTGCCATTTTTTGAGGACATGTTCCATCCTGCCAGATGTCTTTTTCACATAGCAGTATATTTTCCTCATCACCACGACAACGCACTTCACTCCAGTAAACAGGAATAAGGCCCAGTCCAGAAAATGGTATGTGTTTTGCTGTACCTTTTTCACTGTAAGAAGAATAATCAGGATAGGATATTAGAGTGGGAGGTGGGGAAGTGGAACATTTTGTCTTGTATAAATCTGGGAGCAGAAAATTAAAGACTTTCTTCAGCAGAGTAAATTCATCACGTTTTCATACAGCTCTGCATTGTCTTCTGCACAAAGAAAAGTAACAGATGTGAGCCAGTTCTCACCATTTTGTTGTGGGATACTCTAATACAATGGCCTATGCTGCTACAGGGCCAGCTATATGCCTGTCCTCCCTGTTCCTGACTACAAAAATCAACAGTCCACGGTCCATAAGTGAATCTACAGTACTGTCCCACTGCAGCTATACTTCAAGGAGAGGTCATGCTAACAAGCCTTTCACCCTTATCCTCCCCTTTACTACATTCAGTCATTACTACTGCTCTGCCCATGCACATGTCATAACATATGGTTGTGACCATGAATGTTCGATCAGGCCCATGTCCTATATTCTCCATTCAGCCATTCCCATCCATGCAAAACATTTATAAACAGCTTTCCTTCCTTTCTATACTGGATCTACAGCAACAATTATTGAGCCATCTTTTCTTCCATATAATGCCTAACAAAATTAAAATTAAAACCAAAGCTCAAATACTGTAAAATCAATGGATCAGAGAGATGGAAGCACCTGAAAAGCACCAGTAACACTTGGTGAGTTCACCTTGTAGTATAGGTCCAAATTTCTGCCAAACATAACAGACAACTTTCAATTACCATTTCCAAGGGGCTTTTTGTCCTGCATTCAGATTTAAACCATTTCTGTTGAAAAGACAAAACCATTCACCCTAATCATTGAATTATTTTGCTAACAGAGGTCTTGTTTATCTGCAATGTTTAGGGTAGGGAAGGCAAAAAGAACTTAAATGAAAATGAGTAAAGGAGACATTGCATGTATACAGCTGAAGCCATAAGCAAAATCAAAGCCTCCAGATGGCTGAACTTTTATCTCATCTAATCCTCATATATTTTTATAAGTTGGCTTGGTGTGTCCAGATTAGTACTGAACATTATAAACCAGCTTAGGTTTAGTTCTGCCTAGCAGTCTTAAAAAGTAGAATAATCATTAGGAATGTCACATTGCAAGTATGTTATAGGAGCCCCTTACTGCTTGTAGCAAATCACTACTTTGGTATGTGACTGAAAGAAATGTTAGAAGGGCAATAAAGGCAGACATACTTTGTGACTTATTGAGACAGTGCAAACTGAATGGAGTGCTGAGGGGAATATTCAAGCAATATGGTTGCTAACTTGAAACAGCACTGGTTTTTTAGCAGCTGAAATTGCTTTTTATTTTTAAAACTCCCTTTAGATATAGGCCTCTTCTTTCTTACCTGAGTTTTATCTTACTGTTGCCATTGCAGTATCACTATAGGCCTTATCTGGAGTTTAATAACTAAATTATGTTAAAAGGTCCTGTTCATTAACTCCATTCTGAAAGCAATGCAGCTTTCAAATTAAATACTGACATTCACAGCAACCTCTCTGAAGTACAACACAATTGAAGGAAATGAAGGATTCTGGGAAGAACAGCGTCAGCATTTGGCAACTTTCAAACAGAAAAAAACAATCCCCAAACACAGAAAGCATTCAGGATGTGCAAAATAGAATGTCGTTTATACTTAAACATCATGAAAGTAAGGTGACTGATTTTTACTCACTGAAACTTACCCAAGGGCAAGCTGGCGACATATGACTGTTGCATCGTTATTGTCCCAGTGGCTTCCACAGATTGTCCCCCAGATTCCATTCAAATAAACCTCCACTGTACCTTCAAACTCATTTTTACCACTCTGGAGTCGTACTGACCCTAGTTAAGAAAATTAAAAAACAATAAGCTCCCAAGATAGCCCATTGCTTAATTAATGTATCCCATAGGAAGGGCTCTGTACCTGATTTTCCCTCTGCAGAGAGAGTTTGTGTATTACCACCTTTGTGCTTTTTTGGGAGAGCTGCTTCTAAGAAGCTCTCTGACACATTTAACATTCCTATACAGTGATGTACAAAAGATAACCATATTTGTTACATGAATGAGGAATACATTTTGCTTCTTACACTTCTTTCACTCGTTTCTGATCCTTCTGATGCTACAAGTATGTATAGAATACACATAAATATTGGAATGTTTATTTTAAAAGTGTGTGTGTATATATAGAGTGCTATACATTTGTCTTCCACATAATTCCATCCAACTTCAGGGAATCAGAAAGCAACCACAAGGATTGCATAGCTTTTGCTCTGACCCATGTAACATTATGCATGTCATGGGTATCAGCAGTTTATTTTAGCCAAAGAATGCATTTGTTCATACTTGTTCTTGGACAGAAAAACGTTGGATGTAGTTCTATTAATTCATGAGAGGTCTTTACCAAATTCCCAGACAAGCTAAATATGTGAAGAATCATCCAAAAGGAGTGAAGAAAATGTCTGCTTCTTGAGAGCTGCACAACACAGAAATCCAAGAAAATAAATATAAGTTGCATTTTTTTGCAGCAGTAGTTTAGTGGAGATGCCACATACATCTGCTCCTGCAGGCAGCCAAGTGCCACTGGTCAAAGTGGGGAAAAGCTGGTGGTAGCTATAACTCTGCAGCAGCAGAACAGACATAACATAGCTCAGAGTTCAACAATAAAGAATACATTGCTGTTAAATTATCAAACACAGCCTAACTGCATGCATTAGTATTGCCTGAAATCTCAGTTAATCCATCTGCCCCTGTTCTGTGATCTACTTAAAATCAGAAGCTGCACCATCATCCAGCTTGCGGGGTGTTCAGCAATGGAAGAAAACAGTCAATGTTTGTGCCTGCATTTCATTGTATATGTTGTTAATAATAATAATAATAATAATAATAATAATAATAATAATAATAATGTTATTATTATAGCAGCTAGATCCACTTTTTCTTCTCAGCTTGCACTCAGATTGTGTCCTAGTTTTAATTTAGTTCAGTATCTTGTATAAAACTATGAAGCTAAACAACTGCCAAATAACTGGAGGAATTAATTAACCTCAAACTTGGGTTTGTGTGTTCCTTTTTGCCTCCTATTTACTTTCTCAGCAGTAACTTACTGTGCAGTAAATTGCAAACAAAATTTATTCAACTCATGTTACAGAGTGAGCTATCATTCTAAATAAGGGGATCATTAATGAGTTAATTATAACTACTGGAGACATGTTGCATATCCTTTATCTGTCTTTATAATTCTCCTCTGTGTTTTTCTGTCACATGCAGACAGAGGCTGGAATTTTGTTTATTCCTGGGCCTCACAAGACTGTTCTATAGACTATTATTTTCACTTGAAACATCAACTGCAGTCAGAGCACACTGATTCCTGACATGCCAGAAAGCAATTTTGAAGATGTCATCTCCAAAAATAAGTTTATTTTTGTACATGAGTGCTTACATGTCACCTACAGCATTTCCTGAGTACACATTACACAATATTTCTATTCAAATATTTGAGTGAGCACTTGAAGAATAAAATCCTCCTCTAAGTCTCCATGTCCTCTTTCTGTATTTACAGAATTCCCAGTGACAACAGTGGAAGAATTCATACATGTACACAGAGCAAAAGATATCACAAGTGATAACTTCTGCACATCAGCAACTCTCTTCCCAACAATTGAAATGTAAGTGATCTGAAATCCTTTGCATCTCTCATAGAAGCTTCAGTAAAGAAGTTTGTTCAGTGGTTCACGTCCACAGTGAGAACTCCATGCTTTTCAAAGAAAGCAGCCTGTGCCTAGCCACCCACTCCCCTAAAGAACCCCCAATGACTTCTGGTCCCTGTTAAAAAGGGAAAACACGCTACTGGTACCAGTTGGTAAGGAAAGGAAAGTGACTGGAGGTTAGGGTACCTGATTTCTGCGTGCCTGTAGGAAAAGACATGTACAGAGGCAATAAATGAGGGATTTTTAAAGAATTCAACAAAATACTTCAGTTTGCTTTTTTTCCTGTAGATGGACAGCTGTGCATAGAAACACCCATGTTTTGTGAAGGGTAGTAGCTTTCATTAAGTGACCTGTGTTCATCTCATAAGAAAATACAATGAAGAACCAGATTCAGTCATATAGCAGAGAAAACACACAAGAAAATCACTGAAGGTAATTTTGGAACAAATTTGAACTATTCTTGATTTTCAGATGGTTAATCTGTTTAATAGATTTAACTGAATATCTGGTACAATACAGTACAATAATTCTAACACACTGATTGCATTGCCTCGCTCCTCTCCTCATAGGACAGTGTTGGTATCTACATCTATCTACATAAACCATCCAAGGCAAAATCCAGCATTCTGTCCTCAAGCAGACCAATAAGTAAACCCACTGTTTTTAAAGAAAAGTGAGAATTGAAACCCCTATGAAAGCCTAATATCTCTAACATATTTTTTCTTTGTCCACTCTTAAGTGTTTCTAGCTCAGTATTTCATAAACACTTTGAAGTATGTATCAATCTGTATCATATGACCAGTCATGATTATGCAGCAAGCAAATCAAAGAGCACACTAATGAGAAAATTATTTCTCTGTTGTTTGCTCAATACTTTGCAGTATTCCATTCCCTGGGAGTTGAGTTACTGGATCAAGAGATACATTAGTTACAGTAACATGGATACTTCCTAAAACATCACAAACATAAACTTTAAAATATAGACTTTATGTCAGTAGCTTTTTTTCCTTTATAGTAGCTAGTCCTCTTACTTCACAATGAAACATAGATCTGTGTTTCATGTGCAAACTGATCATAGGGAATTGCAAGATGACCAGCACCATCTACTATGATGTATGTTTATGGTGTATCACCAAGTGTCTGTATTATTCATGATTGAGTCTTTGTTATAAAAAAGTGTGTTAATATTTTAATTGCAATATAATCAGTATTTGCATTGCTAAAATGACCAGGAAACACTCTTTCACTTGACAGGCAACAAGAAAACTAATATTTAGCAGGATTAGAAGCTAACTCTTAATTTAACTGATTAGGTCTCCTACTATTACATTTTAACACGTCAAGCCCCTATGGCATCTCAACACCTGTGTCCAAGGGGCTTCCTTCTGTGCTTCCCCTAAGGCACCAGAAACTCTAGAGAAAAGCATCTGAAGTACTTCTGAGAAAATAGGTCTGGCTTAGGCACATGGAGGCTCTAGGTTTCTGGAGTTGTAGATATGGTAACATCTCCATTTTTTAAGCTATAAGATTTCAGCTCTTTTAGTTGCTGATGGGAGTAGAGCTTATGCGGTAATATCTACTCTGGCTTTTATGCAGTGCTCTAAGAAACTCACGCTCTTTTCCCTCTCTCCCAACTCAGTACAGTGTCAATCCTCTGCTGGAAGTGCTGATCAGATCTTCACTGCCTCAACACCAAGCTCAACAGCAGCGAACATGTGGGATCCTGCCCATGGCTCTCATGCCCTCCTCAGCACAGGTTGGTAAGAGAAAGGATGAGGAGAGAACTGACTCCCTGAAAATGAGAAACAAGGGCACAGGACCACAAAGTGAGCCTACTAGGCAGCTCTAGGTCACATACTGTGGTCTCACAATGGATTCAGTTCAGGTCTATACTGAAGAATGCAACATTGTCTTGACAGAAACTCCCAACATTTATACACGCTTAAAAAATACCTGTGTTTCTTCTAACTACATTCTAGCCAAGGTTACAGACGGTCAGCTTATGTTGTTTACATACAGTTGGGTAAATTTAGTTGCTCTGGTGTCTGCCCAAGTCAGAGTCTTTCCCATCTGCTATCACTGTTTAAAAGAGATTAAGTTATACTTGCAAATGCAAGGAAGTAAGGGTATCCAGTGGGTGCTGCTGAGACTTGCTCTGCAGCACCTGCCATATAGGCTTAAGATGAGACACACAGGAAGAACAGGAGAGGAAAACCTCTCAGCCAATTTTTAATTAACTCCAAAAAGCAGAAGAGCTTCAAAGGAATTGTGCTGTTGTGCTTGGCCTGTTTTGCTATACCATTCTCACCTCCAGAGATGGTGGGTAACTTCAAACCGTTTCATTTTCTGTAGTTCACTGAGAACAAGCCTTGTTACTGTGTGTCGCTGAATTGCAAATAGAGTAGGAATCCACTTCTGCCATATGTATGCCTATATGCTGCAGCTCTGGGGTTTGTGGTGTTGCCTAAAGGTGGGCCAGTAATTTCTTCATGAACACTTGTGTCCAAAGGTTTGTTGTTTGGCTCTAAATGTAGATTTGAAAAAGAGGGATCAGAAGGAGAGGTTGCCTGTGCCTTTCACCCTGGTGCTGGGCTCTCAGAAATTACAGATTTAAAGCAAAGCAATAGAACTTTGAAATCTGGACATCTCTATAACAACAAATATTTATATTTATGCTGTAATTTCCAAGCTGTTCCAGCACGAGACAGTAACACAAAAAGGCCCTGCTCTGATACAATGCATCCAGAGAAGGGCAACAAAACTGGTGAGGGGTTTGGAGCACAAACCCTCTGAGGAGAGGCTGAGGGAGCTGGGGTTGCTTAGCCTGGAGAAGAGGAGGCTCAGAGGAGACCTTATTGCTGTGTACAACTACTTGAAGGGAGGTTGTAGCCAGGTGGGGGTTGGTCTCTTCTCCCAGGCAGCCAGCACCAGAACAAGACAGTCTCAAGCTGTGCCAGGGGAGGTTTAGGCTGGATGTTAGGAAGGAGTTCTTCATAGAGAGAGTGATTGCCCATTGGAATGGGCTGCCCAGGGAGGTGGTGGAGTCACCATCACTGGAGGTATTTAGGAAGAGAGTAGATGGGGCACTTGGTGCCATGGTTTAGTTGATTAGATGGTGTTGGATCATAGGTTGGACTCGATCTCAAAGGTCTTTTCCAACCTGGTTAATTCTATTCTATTCCATTCCATTCCATTCCATTCCATTCCATTCCATTCCATTCCATTCCATTCTATCATGGTTGCCATGGAGGCAGTTAGGTAAGTCCAAATTGACACAAAGTGTGTTACATGGAAGTATGTCCCATACAACCACACTGTAACTCATAGTACTTCAGAAAAGCAGTGGATTATGCGTAATACACATAAGAGAGTCTGTCCCAGTTTCTTTACAAAACTAATGTATCAGTTTGCATGAAGGACTTGTACCTGTACTTGTAGTATAGGTCAAACCTAACACCTGTTCAGATCAACTGAAACTTTTCTACCCTTCCAAGATCAGGCCTGGCTAAAATTAAAGAAATTAATCCTATTGATTTGAGCAAAATCATGGATGATGCTCACAGTGATGAGTAAATTCTGTTGTCTATCACTTTCCTGAGTCCAAAAATAAAATTAATTTCTCCTGGTATTTTAACCTTGAAAAAAAAAGATGATCCATCAGAAGTACTTTTTAAAACCCATCTAGAGAACTTTTGCAAATAGCAGGTTTGCATACCCAAGCATAAATATAAATATTGCATATGCAATATAAATATAAATATTGCATGTACTGAGTGTGTAATGTGCTGAATTGGTTCCTCTGCAGCAGTGAGATTGATCAATGGATTAAGGCTTTGAAAAAATAAAGGGAAGTGTTAGGAAGGTAACAGGCTCTAAAGCATTGCAGTTGTCTTATGTGGTACAGAGCTGTAGAACATGAGGAGGCTCATGCTGGGCAGCTGTAATAGGAATGGTTCCAGAAGAGCTTAGAAGGAAAAGCAGACACTCATGTATAATTTTCATAATTATTTTCTTTAACCTTCTGCTATTAAAAAGTCCCAATTCCTAGAAGACCTTCCATCAACTGCCTGTGCTTTAATATAACAGGTGGGGAGAAGAATCTAATGTTTAGACTACAAGCCAGAGGCTTGGTTCTTCTCTCACAAAGATTCAGTGAAGCATTATTTGATTGGTACTAGTGGAATTACCCTGTGATAAAAGCAATTTAAATGGAAATAGTATACAATCTGGCCATTCTGGAGAGGGGTGTTTTGTTTTCAATTCTACCACTGACTGGTGGTGTGACCTCTGTCAAAGACACTTAACCTCTCTTTTATTGTTTCCCCCTTTTGTAAAATAAAGAAAAATAGTAAACCCACTTTTAGATACTAAGGTAGGCCTCTGAAGATCGACTATGTTACAGGTAAGTTGTTAATAGCAGTAGCTAAAATAGTTCATTCTGCTGAAGGTACCCTGGCTGTGTGTACAGAGTACTCCCATACTCATTCATTTTCCTCTACAATTTCCTTGGTTAATCATGGTAATTTATATATATTTATATTTGGTTTACTTGCTTTCGAGGCAAATCAATAATATTACCCCGATGTCTCTAATTACAGAATGAAATTAAACACAAAATTCTTATTTTGAACTACAAAACTAATTTTAGACTGGTTCCACATAGCCTAATTGCAAAGGCACTTTTCCTGTAATTGTTCATTGTTAATATTTAAATATGAAGCACTTTAATATATAGACATGCACAAAGTGTAGCCAAGTAACTTTGCAGATAAGTCTTAATATTTAAGCTGGGAAAGCCAGGAGATTTACAGTTAAGGCTTTGAACATGGTGTTGCATTTAGCTACTGCAGGTGCCTAATAACTGAGCATGGGCTTCCTTAGCACATGTCCTTAAGCAACAGTGTAGTAAGTTTCTCTCTGAATGGTCTATCCTTTTCTGGGTATAAACTGCACCATTATCTTCCTTACATTTCTTTGCTTGTTGTAAGAAAGGCACATACTGCAGGGCAAATGTTAGAATAATGTTTATTTCTGAGCAAATGGCTGGATTTATGTCCATGTTCCACTTTAAGCCATTTCACACACTCTCCAGTGCTTTCCTATCACTTCCACAAATGCTTTGGGACAGAGGTTTGGGGTTTTTACCACTGAGTCAGACAGCAGCCGATGACCTTTCAGTTAGAAAGTATTGGCTATTGTTCAGTATCTGTGTCCTTCCTGTTAGCAAGGGCTAACCTGGATTTCCATTTTTTGGAAAAAAAAAAAAAAAGCCCTCAGCATTCTGAAAAGACTGAAGAAATGCAGCTAAACCCAAACCACGTTTTGGTGTTTGTTTTTTTAACTTAAATCATATTTGTGCTGAACTTAGAGGGGATTCTGGAATTTAGGTTAAGTACAAGATTGGGTGCTTAGCAATAAAATGCCACATCCTTCTTCACTGCAACATATTAGACAAGCCCTCACAAAGTATTTTGGGAATCAGACTGAAGAATGATGAAAAAAAGAATGATGGGCTAAATTGAAGAAGCAGCTGTGGGACCCTTTCCCAAACTGAGACCCCTTAAAGGGCATGAAGTCTTCTGGATTTTGGGTTTTTTTGGTTTGTATCTAGTTACCTGTTTTCTTCTCTGTGGCATCAGCTGCCTGGTATTCTTTCCAGGGAAACATCTGTATTGCATAACATCATTCTGTCTTCCTGGAGTGTAGCATTGGACTTGAACACAGCTATGGAAGCTGCACTTTTTTAATGCAGAAATTATGAGTATAGACCTTGGTGCCTCCATATGCTCTTCATGTGATATTTTATACTGATATGTATAATGAGCACATTGTTCAGATTATCATCTTTTTTTACATACACTTCTAGGGCTGTTGTTAGAAGAGAAACATAACAATCCTCTAAAGAGATCCAGAAGTAAATTAATAAAACCCCAAAACAACCTAAAATCAACTTCCATAAAACTAATAATGATAATAATAATGTTTCTTTGTTGACCTTGTGATATTAAAAGTATGTAAAGGATGGACACCAAATAAGGGAATTTTAATTTTGTTGCAATAATTATGCTTGATCATGTTTACTATAGATGTAGACAGGACATAATTTCTAATTTAAGTAGGAGTTAATAGCAGAGCACTGCAGGAGAAAACGTGAAGCCATTCAAAACTAGCCTGTACATAAATATCCTTAATGGCGACACTGATGAAGTGTAAAGCTGATCAGCTGCTCAAGGGCTGAAAGCTGAAATTGCTGTTCAGTCCTTGTGCACTGAAAACTTCCACTGAAGTCTGAGAGTTTAGCCGGGAGTGTGTGGGGGCAGCATAGGTCTCTTGGCTGGCTTCAGAGATATCCCCAAGCAGCAGTGCTACTTTGCAAAACCCCATTATCCTAAGATGTGGGGGGAAAGCAAGAGATATTAGGTGAGCCGTTGATGCTGAGGGTTAGGCATCCTTTTGCTTTCCTTTCTACCTGTTCTGTAGATCAAGTGCTTCTCAGGGAGACGCGTCCGGTTAGGGTTAGAGGAATGCCCAGTACAGAGCATGCAGAATACCGGCGGCACAGCTTCTAACGCCATTTACCTCCGGATGAAGCAGCGTCGGGCTAAACCCAGGTAGCACCTTCGCTTTCCGAGGTAGCTGCTGGTGTAAAAGTTTAGATAGCTCGCTTTTGCTGTCCCTTTGACAGGAGGTCCCTATGCTCCGGTCCCTGTGCCCTCTCAGTCCCGCGGAGCCCCACACAATTCCCGCTCCGCCGCCCAAGACTCGCTCCCTGCTCGCCCCGCGCCTCCGCCCCGCTCACCTCGCTCGCAGTCAGAGCGGCCCCGCTCCGCCGGGCTCCGGCCACCCCCGGGAACGCACCCGGGCCGCCCGCTGCTGCCGCCGCCGGCTAGGACGCAGGAGCTGCGTCGGCCCCGCGGCTCCCGGACCGCTGTGCCCCGCCGCGGGAGGCCGGGCACTGCCGGTGGCCAGGGGCGCTGGGCCACCGCGAAGCCCCCGGTGGAGCAGCCGGCGGGGGCGGCTGGGCCGGGGCGGGCGTCTGTGGGGGGCGGGCGTCCTGGAGGCTGGCGGAGACCTGCCCCAGCCCGCGGGCTTCGGGGATCGTCCCTATCATCAGCGCCACCATGAAGCCGGCGAATGTCATGGTGCCAGTCCCGCCGGCTCGGGTCCATCTCCCCTCTCATCGCGCCCGGGATGCGGACGGGGGGAGGCGGGGCCGCGGCGTCCCACTAATCCCCCACGCCATACACCCCAGCCGCCCTCCCCCCGGCTCCCCTGCCTGCGGGGGCAGGGCCAGCGGCGTTCGGGGCTACCTGCCGCAGCCTTCTCAGGCACGGGGAGACGGGAGCGGGGTTGCTGCCCGGCCCCATGCAGCAGCCGTTCCGGCAGCCCCGGCGGGGCTTTGGAGGAGACTATGCATCGACCTAGTCGCCGCGCCCCGCGGGAGCCTGGCTCCGGGAGCTCTCTCCTGCTCTCCCCCGCTCCCGGGTCCAGTGCTGCCCGCGGTGCTGCCGCAGGCTCCCATCCCGCCCCGCATCTTTCTCGCACTTTGGGGCTCCTCTGCCAGCCACCACTTTCGCTGCCCTGGTCCCGCAGTAGCGGCTCCGCCGAGCCCTCTGACAGCCTCACAAGGAGCAAAGTCTGGCCCGGGTCGGGGGACAGAGGGACTAAACGGACTCGCACAGCGGCTGGGTAGGCAGAGGGATGGAAAGAGCACCAGACGCGTCTGCGGGAAACAAAAGGGCTGGAAACAAATACCGTGAAGAGAAATGTCTTCGAGGGTTTAGCTTCAGCCCAGCTCCATGTGCTCTGAATAGTAATCTGCTTATTTCCCCAGCCACCGCGGAGTTCTGCATGACCTGATCATCTCTGATTTCCCTTTTCTACCAAGGTGGCTGTCAGTTGGTTTTGTTTCTTTGTCTCAAATTGTTCAGTTGTTAGTTTGGGTTAGTTACTGGTTTTCAATTTACCTTTCAGTCTATGCTGTTCACATTTTGCCAAGTCCCACTCTGCCTGACAGAGCACACACCCTTTATTTGGCAGTTGGTCTGTAATGTGGTCTGCAGATTCACTTCTCCATGGGATCTTTTTTCTTCTCTAATTTATTTGGCTGAGAAGTGTTACTGTGGTTTCTGGGTGAGCACACCAGTATTTCCACAACCTTGCATTGTGACCAGAGTATAAAAGAGAGAGTGTGTACTTTCTGCTTTCCATGCAGCATCCCGTGTGTCTCCACTAATCCTTCCTCCAGCAGCCTCCAAACTGTTCAGAAAGTGCAAAATACAACTTTACCAATTTAAGCTTTTGTTTGTAAGACAAAAAAAGCTCCAGTGCTAGGGAGAAGCATCTCCTAAAGAGCTTGGTATTACCTGTAGTCATTTTAGTTCTGGTCCTCTGCAATTAATTTATTATTGCAACATTACAGTTAGTATTTTAATCACAAAGTTAAAGAATACTCTGCTGGGGTTTCTACAGCTACATGGTAACTATGCCATCACATGTATCTGTTGCACTTCTGTGTGGGTATAAGCACACGGATGGTCCTTTCTGAGGTTTCTTCTGGGATATGTATCTACATCACCTTAGAAACTGTCAAGACTAGTAAGAGTTTAATTTGTTTCCAAAATATTTGAATATGTACAAGATATTTGCCTGAAAGCAACTCATTATGGCCATTTTTTTAATTTTCTGAAGAAGTGTTGCTGTCATGACAAGTTGGTTGCTTTTATCCTTTGGAAGGGCATGTTAAAAGCATGCTCAGCCTAGCTGGTTAAGGCTTCATTGCCCAGTAAACATGTTTTTGGCATCACAGTAACTGCAATGTTTCATTTTCTCTGACCTAAGCTTCTTCTCCCTGTCCCCTCCCCCGCCCCGCCTGGAAGAGGAAGAGTTCTGCTGATCAGCACAGGAGGAGGAGAAGAGATGAGTGTGATGAATCTTGCAAAACACTCGAGGCAAAGCTTTGAGCCTGGTACTTAATGTATGCTGATCTCATTTGTCTGCCCTAGGTGTGTGGGCCAGCAGGAATCTTGCATGCAGTGAACTTCCTTTGCCTATGTAGAGTAGAGGTGTTTGTGCTTGAGGTTGCAAGATGGTACTAAGCAAGAGGTGGGGGGAAAAGGGGTTACACAGGATAAAAGGTTTGAAAGTAACTAGAATTATAAAAGAAGCATTAAGACAGATAAAAAATTATCATAGTAATTCCCTCCCAATATAAGGTTCAGTATTAGTTGAATGATCCACATCTACAAATTCACTCTTGAACATTTTAATTTTTATCAAGATTGTTGTTTTTTGTTTTGTTTCATTTTGGTTTGTTTTTCAGGTAATTGCATAAGGAGCACGATTCGTAATTTATTTTAATAACTATCAATTAGCTTCCAGTACGATGTGAGGTGTGCTAATGCTACAGGAAATATTTCCTCTGTTAGAATTTCCAAATCAGGAGTTTGGTCTGGCTTCCATCCCAGATATTGATAATAGTTTCACTGGATAGCAGGAGAGGACCTCTTCTAAGGAATACTGGAACTGATGCAGTTTGTTTTTCCAGGGTGTCTGCTTTGCACTTTGGTTGCAGCTTCTGTCTTGGCTGGAGCATTTACAAGTGTCTCCCCCATATGGCTCCTCTTGTGCTTGATCCATATGAGCTCATGTTGCATTTTTCCTTTGGCTGTAGCACTTACAGGTGCCATGTATAAAGTCACTCTTGTCCACCTTACTACTTTTATTATGCTTGTAGGAAGCTCATTGTGTGACTTCTGCCTCTGTCACAGTTCTCACAAACCACCAAAAGTTACTGAGAAAAGAAAAACAATAGTTACAGATACAGACAGCATGTTCTTGAGAAGCTTGATTCTTTTGGACATCACACTTAAAATAACAGTAAGAATTGCAAGTGTGCCTAAACCAAAACTGCACTATCTTTTAAGGGTGGATTTTGCCTTTGCATGTTTATGAACAAGAAACAAAGGCTTATTACTCTGATATAGCTGACACAACTTTAAAAAGATGCCAAATGTGAGATGCTCATGGTGCATTTAAAAAGTTTTGTTTCTGCTGTACAGAACCGTTGAAAAATTATCCATGAGTTGGAAATGAAAAGGAAAGGGAAAAAAAAACCCACGTTTGTTCAAATAGGAAAAGAAGCAAGTAGATCTTTAGAAACCTAAGAAGGTCTCAGTGGATCCAGACACTATGTACAACTGTGATTCTGAAACTGCAGTATCCAAATTTTCAGGAAAAAAATTGTCACAAAATGCTGAGAAAATAATAAATCTTTGGAAACTGTGCTAGTCATACTCCTGCAGCACCAGGGTGGTATTTGAAGTTAGCAATCTGTTTGACAAGGCCTGCATTTTCATGTAGAAAGAAAGGCTTCTTTTGGTGTTTCTAAATTGGTAGTGAAAAATAATCCATTAAGATGACATTGCAGTGGGATGACTGGTGCCAGGTGAAGTACATGGCAATCCTCCCTTTTGCAAAACAATGTCAATATTTAATCTTAGCATTTATTCTGTTCCTTTTATGCACAGGGCTAGCACATATCAGTCCCATGGAAGTCCATTGAACAACTCTCGTGGGAGACAGCAAACCTGTGCTGCCTACCTGATGGCTTCCATGGCAGCAGCTGTAGGAAATAATCTGCTAAATAGCTCTTCATTTCTGTACAATTCCACAGGATTGGCTGCCTTTTTCTCTTCTGGTATTTGACAGCCCAATACCAAACCATTGCTAAAACAGAAAGCAATTAAAAATTCATAAGTATGAACTATATGTCCACTCCAACACACACACACACCATGCCCCCACACTATTTTTGTGTATAGATTCCTCATGGTACCTGAGAAATGGAGATATTTGAAATACTTGCATTATACAGCAGCAGCCTGGGTTATTCCTATATGCAAGGCTTAAAAGGAAACACACAATGAGCTTCCTTTATCCTAATAGCTTTGTAAATGCACTGCATAGTTCTTCCCTGGTCCTGGCTCTGCTTTTACATGAACTGTGTGAGGAGGTGAGGGTAGAACTTACCAGAGGGCTAATTTTTAGTAAATGGTTTCTGTAAATAGGTGAAGCTATCTGATGTGCAGATTATACATGCAAAAACAGTAGTCCTCATTTCAAAACCCTTTAATATCAGACATTTAAAATTCAGCTGGAGAATCAATCTAATTCTGTTCTCATTTAATCAATAGCAAAATTCACTGATTAGCCTCTTCCTGTGCTCAGTAAAGCTGCTTACCTTTATTTTTAAGTAGCTCATACAGTGTGCTCTCAGCATAGATTTTAGAAAAGCTGAGCACTTCCAGCTGTTGGTGGAATGCAGTTAAAATACTACTGACACATGAAAGCCTGAGTCAGTCTCATCTTATTGCCACTGATAGCCCTAAACCAGGGTATTCTCTCCTGCATTCCCTTAATGTAGCTGTGAGAGATCAGGGCAAGGGTTGACCTCAGGCAATGCCATATCTGAGAAACTCCCCTGGGAAATAAGTACAAGTACAAAGCAGAAAGAATGCAGCCAAACAGCCAAACGTCATGAAATTGTTTTCAGCTTATCCATGTAGTAATTTCTTACTGTGCTGGGACTAATCAGGCACTGGAATCAATGGGAAAAATTATGTCCATGACCTAGTAGGCACTGAGTGAGATCTAATAGCATCAGAAAGATGAGAGGAAGGCTTCACACTCAGGAGATTACCATGTGCAAAACTGGCCATAGAAAGGGTGCTGTAACAAGTCAACAGTTTTAGGACAGAAGTCAGTGCTCTTATAAAATAATTTTATTAATAAATATCATTCTTTTTAGCAACCATGGGTGGCAGAAATTTGAAATCCTACCAAGTCTGACTCAAAATTAATTTGGGTTTGTGCTTATACGGGAGAGAATAGACCTTTTGTCTGTAATTATACATAAGCTCCATAGGGTGACCCTGCATTACACAGGATGTAACTGAACAGCTTGTAATTGATGAGGTTTCCATTACCACATAACACAGTGCACAGAGTAATGAGATCATAGAAAAACCTTTTAAAAAGTGTTAAGTATTTTCTTGTATAGCAAGCTGAGTTCATCATATAAGGCAATAAGAAACCAAATTTCCTGGAACAAAGCAATAAGAAACTTGATTTCCTGGAACAATACAGTACCTAGGTACTAACAATGGGTTATACAGACATGATGAAAGAATTGCACTGAAAACTGAAAGCTAAACTGAATCATGCAAAACTGGTGAATACTTTTTGTTTGATATAGTGAGCAGAAGAAAAATAAAATGTTTCAACAGAGATAGATTTGCTAAATTCGAAGTAACTATACATAATTTTTACACTACCACAGTTTTGTGCAGAAAACTATGATTTTTGCATAAGAGTGAAATGTGGAGAAAAGTATTTTTTAGAAAACAAACAAAAAATTCTGTATTCACCAGAGGTTCTAATTCTCTAAATATGTATCCTTATTCTTAATATTCATAGATTCACAGATTCATAGAATGATTTAGGTTGGAAAGAACCTTAAAGATAATGTAGTTCCAACCCTCCTGCCATGGGCAGGGACACCTTCCACTAGACCAGGTCACTCAAGGCTCCATCCAACCTCTCTGGGCAACCTATTCCAGTGTTTCACCACTCTCACTGTAAAGAATTTCTTCCTAATATCTAGTCTAAATCTACTCTCCTAAAGCTTCATTCCCTCTCATCCTATCGCTACAAGCCCTTGTAAAAAGTCCCTTCCCAACTTTCTTGTAGGTCCCCTTCAGGCTCTGCAAGGCTGCTATAAGCTCTTGCTGGGGCTGCCATCTCTTCAGGCTGAACAGCCCCAACTATGCCAGCCCATCCCCATAGGGAATGTGTTCCATCCCTCTGATCAGCTTTGTAGCACTCTGGACCTGCTCCAGCAATTCCAGGTTCCTCTTATGCTGGGAACACCAGTACTGGTCACAGAGCACCAGGTGGGGTCTTGAGAGCAGACTAAAGGGGCAGAATCCCTGCCTTTGCTGCAGCCCAGGACACATACAGTTGGCCTTTTGGGTTGCAAGCAACCATTGCTCTCTCATGTTGAGTTTTTCATCAGCTGACACCCCCATGTCCCCTGCACACTGTGATGTGCCTATCTAAAGTCAGGAGTACCATGGGTAAAACTTGGGAGGACTGGAGACATGATTTGTTCATGCTGTTGCTGCTATTTCATTAACACCCAAGAAGATACAACTAGCACAATACACAGTCTTGTTCACACAGTTGCAACATGATGGTATTTGAAGTTGTGTTGTATATTGTTTCCATCAACAATCTCCAAGCACTTCTTTATGTTCCTCTTGCAGATTTCAAGTGTGGCTGCATGGGGAGTGAGACTCAAGTGTGAGAGCAGCAGTGCCCCATCATGACTAAGTACAACAGAAGTGCTGCTTTAGTTCCTGATGCTTAGAATAGGAAGCAGATGCTGCATCACGCATGTTACAGTCCATGAACTAGGTGAAAGGTGAGTTTGTGTAGCTGTGCTATAAATAAGGATATTTAAAGAGGCAAGATTATGCCAAAAGAATATTTTGAAGATGGCAAATGGTATTTGTTGACAAAAAAATCTTAACAAATTTTTGCTAAGAAGTAGAACTTTGGTTCTGAACCTGGCCACCTCAAGTTTGGTACGTGATTCATTGAGTCTGTCCCTTAAAGGAAGCTCTGGACATGATTCATTCTGTGCTTCTGCTGGTGAAACAACCCACTCCAAACAAACAAACAAACGAAAAACCCCCACCAATGGCCAGGCTACACCTTTTTTAAAATACTTAATATGTGTGGAACATTTTGGTTTAGATCTAAGAGTGCAAGTGCAATGAAAATCACAAACCACAGAATGATTAAGTCAATCAGGATTGGTGTGTGATTTCATCTTCCATCTAACACAATTCTCACCTTCCCATTAGCAGTAATGAAACAAGGCACTTCTAAAATTTCCTGCAGAAATTTCCCAGTGTCCTGCGTAAAATGCAGCAGCAACATACATGCAAGGTCTTAATAAGTCTTAATAAGACTTTTCCCCCAGAGTTTTAGAGGGATGCAGGAATTACTTCAGTGTACTGAAGTACACTGGAATGCATGCATGTAACACATGCAATGATCATTCAAGTATTTGATTTATCTTCATTAGCATAAGGCTCTAATACCAGGAATGAGAAAGGATAAAGTGAATTACAACTGTATTTTTACAGTTAGGAATAATGCAAGGGCCTATTGCACAATTCTATAAATATAGTGTATTAGAACATGTAAAATGAGCACAAAGAGGGGAGAAAAAATTACTTGGAGCAGGAATTGTTTTGTCCATGAAGCCATATTTAACATTGTCTTGTTGGCTATATTAGTTAGTAATTCCATTAAAATCAGTGAGTCTTCTCAGGTTAGTGAATAGATTTGGTGCAGATGAATATATGCATTAGTGCCCATATTGATAACATTTAAAGAACTATAAAGCTCAGTAGTTCTTAGCTTGCTTTCATAAATACCTACTGGTATTTGCTGCTAGGGCAGCAACTATTTCACACTGATTAATACAAAGTGATACTCAAAGATGTACTCCTTTCAACATTTTAGCTGACATTTTAAAATACAACTGCACTTTAAAATACTCAATGATAACATCTACAACTGCAAGAAAATTCTGTACAACAAGGAATCAGAGCTGACTTTGCACTGTTGAACTATGACTCTTGTAGTTAGAACAACACTGGCATTGTGCAGACCTGTGACAGACATTTGCACTTAGATGGCCTTCATTACCACAGAATGTGGAAAATGTCAGGAACTGTAGGAAGGGCAGCAGGGAGAGCAGGGGGAAGAAAGGCGGCAAAGAAGGCAAGATCCACTGCTGTAACTAGTGGCAAAACAAATCCCTTTCTTATAATCTTCATTGTTGGCTTAATCATCCCTTACTCTTTCTTATTTCTGACAGATGTCCCTTTCTTATCCCTTCTGATCCCTCTTGTCCTATCATTATGATTTCCCCATTTCTATTTTTCATAATCTAATGCTGATGTGGAATTGCACATTTCAATTTACTACTTTCATAATTAGCCATCTTGGTTAGGATAATAATTTAACTAAAATATCAAAATTAAAATTAAACTGGCTAGATTATGAAAAGCCAGAGATTTTTGCTATGGATCTAGCTATGCAAAAGATATATAGTGACTTGTCCTGGGTTTATATTGATCTGCTTAGCATGCCATTTATTTATGTAAATAAACACTATGTCAGAGTACACACTACCTTTTGTACTTTAGACTTAAAAACATTGGAATTTTACCCAATACATTCTAATAGCATGCAACTAAATCCGGCTGGACCAAATGCCTAGTTACATTAAGTAGAACTACTGTTAAGATTATTGATCATAAAATCTCTAATCTCTCATTGTTACTTTTCCATTATTATTATCCTCTTTTGGAAACAAATCTCAGAGTTTTGCTATTAGTTTCAACAGACTCTTTACTTGGCCCTTAGAAATCAATTCAGTAACTTCTGTTTGGAGCTGTAGGAAGAGAACTTCCCATTTGAATTTTAGGATCAGAGAATCACAAGTTGGAAGGGACCTCAAGGATCATCTGGTCCAATCTTTCTTGCCAAAAGCATGGTCTAGACAAGATGGCCCAGCACCTGTCCATCTGAATCTTAAAAGTGTCCAGTGTTGGAGAATCCACCACTTCCATGGGGTGGGGTGGGGGGATTATTCCAATTATTCCAATGATCATGAGTAGCCCATATATCCACTTTTTATTTATACATAGATTTTTCTACCTGCACCTTCTTTCTAAATTTCCTAGAACCCAGGAAAAGTAAAAAGCAGTTGAATGACTTCTTCCTTTAGGATTTAACTACAAACCATCTTCATATTTTTTGTACTGCCTTCCATCTGTACTTCTGGTGCTTCTGAAGCTGCAGTTGAGTGTTTACTGCAAAATAATCCAGACTGGCTTAAAATATCAGTCAGAGCTTTTTCCTGATCTAGTGGCACAGCCACACAGAAAGCACAGTGGATAGTGACCTGGCATGAATGTAGAATATAGAAATAAGGTATCAATTTGCTTGGTATGCTATAAACTGAGACAAGAAAGCATTAAGATCTAGTTATTGAAAGTATTGATAGAAGCCACAGTTGACCAGTGATGCTGTAAATACTCTGGAAAACGTGAAAGCAAATGGGAGACTGGGAAAAGAAGATAAATTCAGAGATATGTTTTTAAATATTCTGTGCAAATAACATGCTGATGCAAAATCCTCTATCTAATTAGCTATCCAGGAAAACATTAAATAATATTGCAAACAAATTTAAAATGGAAAAGCACTGAATATATGGGGTAATATATAAGGATATGTTTTCTGGAATACAAGGTCTTCAGACAGATGAGGTTTTCAGTGTACAAAGCTACCACACATTGTAACACTCAATATAGTATCATTATCTAGTCACCCTTATTGCTATTTAGTACAAAACAAAACAGCTATGAGAAAAAGCAAGGGTACTGTTACCACATAAAATATGCACAAGTACCATATTGAAACATTAAAATGTACAAGATTGTTTTGCAAGCATGATAGGACAGAATTTCTGATTGCAAGATAAAACCAGCACTGTAATTTTAACATCTTGTGTGAGAAACGTAGGGAAAGCAGGAAAGGGATATATAGTATGTTCTGATTTCAGTGCTTACAGAGTTAAGTCTGTAAGTCAGTGAGGTGTAGGGAATATGTTTGTTATTCAAAGCATAACAAATTCACACTTCTTTAACACTTTGATTTATAATAATAAAGCCAGCAGATGTCATGTAATTAGACTTGTTCTGCCCATAAGGGGAGCAGATCAAATTCAGCTCAGTGGTTAGAAGAAATGTCATTGAAGTTCACATAGTTACTAGAGATTTGCTCCTGCCATACTAAGTGGGGAGGGTTTGTCGGGGGTGGGGGCGTTAAAACGAGAAAGGGGGCTGATTCGGGAGCAGTGTTTAAACTAGAATGAGTAAATGCAGGGCTAGATACAATACAACATATGTACGGGCATATATGCGGGCATTTCAGTTTAAAAGCCAGTTGCATTTTAACACATTCTCTGAAGGTGATTGCAGGCCAATAATGCTTGATCTCCAAGTGAAGAGTGACTTGAGGGCTCAAGGGGACTGTTTTGGCTAATTTTGTTACTAATTTAGAAGGAGAATTGTCAATTAATTTCAGTGATTGACTGAATTTGTTGAAAGAATATGTGATCTCTGTTAAAATAAGGATGTAACTGTTGGCAAGGTATGTGGATGACTCAGTAGTCACCTCCACATTAGTAAGGGGGTTGTGATCAGCAGGCCTAGAGGCAGCAGCTGTCATGCTGTGAGCAACATGCAACATCAAGGCTTCATGTCCATTACAAAGGCCATGTACAATGCTGGATCAAATGGCAGTGAAACATGATCTAGATGTAGTGTGAAATCACAGCGCCTGTCTGTCAAATTATCCAGTGCAGATAGTGGTGCATTTATGAAGGTGCTCTGCTGGCCATGTTAGCTTCCTGAGGACAAGCAGTGCTGGCCTAATGAAAACTCAGCTGCTACTGACTTACAGGAAATTTTTCAAGAAAATTTGAACTGCTATGGTGAATTGGTGTAGATTGACAGTTGTAGTGGTTTTGCAATATGCTCATCAAGTCAGACTTGCCATCTTGTGGGCACACAGCCAGAGGCAGAGGTATAAATGCATGTGCTGGGTGCTGGGGGTACTATCATAGAATTGTTAGGGTTGGAAAGGACCTCAAGGATCATCTAGTTCCAAACCCCCTGCCATGGACAGGGACACCTCACACTAGATCAGGTTGCTCACAGCCACATTCAGCCTGGCCTTAAGAACCTCCAGGAATGGTGCTTCTACCACCTCCCTGGGCAACCTGTTCTGGTGTCTCACCACCCTCATAGTGAAGAGTTTTTTCCTAATATCTAATCTGAATCTACCCATTTCTAGTTTTGCTCCATTACCCCCAGTCCTATCACTACTTGACACCCTGCTGGCCACAGAGCACATACAAGACTCAGAGAGCCAAAACCACAAAGTTTGGCAAAAGCGAGGAGCATTCTGGAAAACACGAACTATTTTGAAACAGGATTTGTATATAGTGCAACATTTTTCACAGCCATTAGAATTTGTAAAGAGTAGCTCGTCTGGACTTAGCAACTGGTTCTAAAAATGGAATGCAGGCTCTCACAAACGTCATCATATCACATCCAGGAGGAAGTGATTCTGTTACTGTGCAGGGACTTCTACTGTATTGATTACAGCCAATGCTATCAAAGTGGTGTGCAGCACTGTGAGATAGCATTTCTCTAACATTTCCTATATAGGACAGTATAACTAATTATGTATTCCCTAAGGAATTAAAAAAAAATCACCCTTTGGGTATATTTGGGTTGTAACACTTAAAAGCTCCATCACTTTTCTAGGATGTTCTACTGTAAGAAATGTGAGTAGCTGCAAACAGTTTCTTTCTGCAGTAGTCTGCACTGCAGAAAAAGTTCCTTCTCCTCACACATCTTTGTCAGTTTTACGTTTGACCTGCATAATGTCATTGGCATTTGTACCCATATACATCGCTTAAACCCCAAAGAGAATAACAGCTCCTACCACTAGTGTGATGGTATCTGCAGCAAGATCCAGCAGAGGAGACCTGCCATGTAACAGGGCTGAATGTCACCTTTCAGATTGTTGTCCACATCTTTGGTTAGGACAATTACAGGAAAAATTGATGTATTTCAGGAGAGCCAACATTGATTGTAACTCTGGAGACCATTTGTAATACTTATTTTTGCAAGATGGTAGAAACTGAAGTTTTATTGTACAACTTTTGAATCCAGACTGTGGGCCTTCGTTTCAATCTTCATTCTTCTTGTAGTACAAATAGCTGTCAGAGTGAAAATCGCCATGCAGTACAAATTATGTACATTCAGTGACCAACAACAAAATGTGAGAGGGAAATGAGGATGCTGGAAATAGACCAAAAATCAGATGGAAAGCACTTTAAAGATTTTGCAGAACTTCCTCTAAATGGAATCCGAGAGATGTGGGCTAAATAGAAAGCTTAATCCACAAGTAAGTGCATTGGATAATGGAATGGGATATAAAGGAGAGACATGGGAGAGAAGTAGGGTTCTGGTTTCAATAGAGAATGACATGAAGGGTTGCATGTGAAACTAAGGTATGGGCTTCAGACCGCTGCGGTCAGAGCTGTGAAATAGGTGGAAAGAAAACCTTTTGAAAAGAGCTCGCTAACATTTGCAGGGCTGGGTATTTGCAGGGCTGGGTGTCTGGAGTGATACTTGTGTTGCATTGGTGGAGTGGAAATTAATTTAAGGGCCGCACACAACTAAAGCTGGTAAGCAGTCTGTTCTGTGACTCCCGGAGAGTCAGTAACTTGCATTTCCATCTGTCTGGTGGCTAACGCGTTTCACGGTAGGACTCGGTT
Organism: Picus viridis; assembly: GCA_033816785.1. NCBI lineage: Eukaryota > Metazoa > Chordata > Aves > Piciformes > Picidae > Picus > Picus viridis. Next base: position 5,434,959 of record CM066581.1, read on the forward strand.
ACCTGTAAGCCAGAGCTACCCCGTCGCTGTGAAAGGAAACGCTGCTGCAGGGCAGCTCCAGCCTAGGGTGCAGAGTAGTGCGGTGACGCCGAGGACTATCCCGCTCGCGGCCCAGCCCCGCTGCCCACAACCAACATGACCGCCACAGCCCGCGCGTCACGGGGCTGCCGCAGCCGCGCTATTGGGCGAGGGGTCGGAAGTGACGCAGCGGCGGGAGCCCGGTAGCACGGGGTGGCGGTCGCCGAGTAATTGGCCATGAACAGCCGGCTGCAAGAGATTCGAGAGCGGCAGAAGCTGCGGCGGCAGCTCTTGGCGCAGCAGGTAGGAGGGCCGGGGCACTGAGGTGAGCCCTGGCTGTCCCTCGCCAGGCCGGGCCCTGCGGCTGGCGCGTGGGCCCCACCCTGTCGCCGCGGGGAGGGGAGCGGACGCGTGCCGCCGCAGGTGCCGCTGTCCCGGTAAAGGCAGCAGGGCGCGGGGAGAGAGCGGTCCTGCTTCTGGCACCGCCGGCCCGGCGCGGGGGACCCGAGCCACGCTGTCGGGGTGCTGCAGTGCTGGTTATACAGTTAGTGGATGTTGAGGGCCTGCAGCTAGCTCTGTGGGCGGGCCCAGCCGGTGGGACGGGGTGTATAGCCTGGCCTTTTGCCTGACTGGGACCTCTTCAGGCGGGTTCAGTCCGCAGTAATTGTGGCTCGAATTTGTTTTGCTCGTTGTTTAGCTGGGAGCGGAAAACGCAGACAGCATCGGGGCCGTGCTGAACAGTAAAGATGACCAGCGGGAGATTGCCGAGACGAGAGAGATGTGTAGGTCAGTATGGGGTTGACACTCCTGTTAGCGGATTAATTAATAGTAATGCAAAGCTGTGAAATAGGGTGAGCAAAATAAAATCCTACTGTTTATCTAAAAACATGGAAGTCAGTGATCACTGAAATCTGAACTTTAAATAAGGTGAGTAGTGTTTAGTCATTATTTTCTAAGTGCGGTTTCGAAATCAAGGCTAGCTTTTGTTTAAGCTGTTAAAAAGCTACTGTGGAGCAAAACTGAGGTGTGAATTTAAGAGTATTCCACCTGTGTTGCCCTAGGGCCTTTATATCTTTCCTAAGAACAGTTACAAGGCAATTAGTTCTTAGGGAGAATAGACGTGTCTGGGATGGAGTAGCTAGTACTTGTTAATTCTCATGTAACAGCAACTTGGCTTTGTGAGCGATGTATTTGTTTGGGTAAAACAAGCTGTGCCTTACAGAGTAAGGACAATGAGGAAGCAGAATATCTGGTTTCAAGAGTCCTGTCCTTAAGAAGTTGTGCTGGTCTAAAATACGCTGAGAAGAGCAGCTTGTTGTATACTAAGTTTCAGAATCACTTCAAACTTGTGACAAATGTGGTCAAGGCAATTTATCAGAGATTTATGAAAAGTTCTCTCAGGAGAGAGAAACGTTTATATGAAGATTTTTTCTGGATATTTATAGGGCTGCTTATGATACTTCTGCCCCAAATGCAAAACGCAAATACCCCGATGAGGGAGAAGCTGATGAGGAAGAGATTGAAGAATATAAGGTAAGAAGAAAAGGAATAACTTCCTTTTTTCTGGTGTTCATAAGTGTGTGTGTATAAAAGCATAAAAATGTGTAGGGATAGTTTAAAATATGCCATCTTGGTGACATGTGTCTTTAGGTCTTCCACTGCAGCATTCTGAGAGGTGTCAGATGCTAAGTGGTTCCTCTCAGGTGTTGCTGAAGTGCCCTCTCAGGTGTTGCTGAAGTGGATTGATCAGTACCAGAACCCGTTGTTTGGAGGCTTAATTTAGTGCTGCTTCTAGGAGGAGGCAGGCTTAGGTGATAGTGCCCACAGAGAGTGGTGATGTGTTGGGTAGGAAGAAGTGCTAAAATGTGTCTGCACTTGAGTACGCTAAAAGAACTTGATCAGAATCTGTCAGAAGGAAAGTTTGCCTTTAGCAAGAAGCACAGGCTATTGGATGAGCTGCAGGGAGGCTGAGGGTGTCTCTCCAACCTGCCTTGTAAGTGCAGAGGAATCCAGTTCTGGAAGAAATAAAGGATTCTAAGGGAATAGAATCGTGAGGCTTGGTTTGTGGTATGCTTTAAGTATTCAAGATATCCAGGGTAAGTTCAGTTAAAAAACGCAAACCCCTTCATGGTCACTGAAGGATTGTGGTTGTCCTTTTTCAAATGCTTATCTGAGAGTTGTGTGACAGCTTCCTTCCTTCATATCTAATGTGATGCTTTGGCTGAGATGTGTGGTAGAGAAGCAAGGTTAAACAAAGGCATAATTGCCATATTGTTGTCTTTCTGATCTGCCTCTCCTTTTTCTCTTGTCCTAGTAACCTTGCTTCCATGCTTAAGCAGACTCAAAGTCAGTGCGTTTGTGGAATAATGCTGTGTCTGCTGTTCACTTGCATACCTAAAAATATGTAATTTTTTAAAGTAATTTTAAGTAATTTTTTTTTAAATATGGGGTCTTGGTAGTGTTATGTTTTGTGTTCAGGTTATAAGTTTTTCCTGTAATAACATCAGTTTTCTATCTAACTAAAATATATACCAGAACCGTTTTTGATGTCTGTTTTTTAAAGTCTATCTGTAAATGGACATTGTTCTTAACATGCTAAGTGTTTGGTTTGCTGAAAATGTCCAGCACTCAGTCACCATCTCACAGAAGGGATTTGCAGAGTACATGCGCTGTTTGTGAAGTGAGGCTTCTGTGCTCACGTTAGGTATCAGTTCATAGTAGTTTATTTTACTCCTTCACCACGTAAGTGGTTAAACAACTGATTTATTTTCTGTGAAATAACATGTGGAGAAGTCATTCCAGTTGGAAAAACATATGAGTCTTACAATCAGCATTTTCTTCATTAGCATGGAGAAGACTTACTTTAAGGTGGCCTCTAACTACTTGCTCTTGTGATGTTGTTGAAATTGAAGAATGTTTGAATAATACTGGTTTGGATCAGATGAATAGATTTAAGAAACTTGAAACCCTCAAGTACAACTTCCATAGTGGTCATCAGCTGTTTTCAGTAGGCATTGCTAATTCCCTGTTGGGGAGGAGATAAGAACTTTGTAAAATCCCTTTTTAATGTATGTAACTTTTTCCTTAGTACTTTGAGCCAGTTTAAATTTAGTCTTGCAATGTGAACTGATGAAAAAACAAGGGTAGCAAGCCCTATAGCATTGTATTACATATTCCTTTGACTAAAGTAGTAACATACTTGAATGTTAGTGTATGGGCTTGGGGGCCTTTAAATGTAGTTTCTAGTATTCCAGATGGAAAGTGAATGAGCTAATGACACCTAAATGCCTTATGCTTGTTGTTTTGAGAGAAGGCTGAACAATGACATTGATTTTTCATTATGTGGGGAAGTGTGAGAGCAGGTTTTGAGTTGAAAAATGAAATACATTAATCTTCCCTTTAGGAACATCTGATGCCAAAAAGGTGCTGGGTTTTGTGGCTTTGTTTTGGGTTTTTTGTGGAGTAAGCTTAAGTATATAGTGATGATTCTTTAGCAACCATGAGGCTGATACAAAAACAAGAGCAGCAAGGCTGCTTGACTTGTGCTGTGGGGCCTGACCGCCTTGTGGACTGCAGGGGTGGGAGGTACAGAAAGAGTCACATTAATGGCAAAGTTGGATAATGGATATTTCAAGGTCAGAAAGCTGAATTGTGGTTCTACAGAAATTCAGCTATGCTCTTGGTTTTGTGGGCCTGTTACAGTTGTATTAGGGTTAGTTGAGCTCCCTGCTCTGTATTTGGAAGTGGCTATCTGCTGCCAGTGACTATCTGCTGCCATTGCCAGGCTTTTTGTAGCCAGCTGAGAGCTGTGATTGTTGCTCCACCCCTCCCTTTCTCCAGGTACATTTACTCAATTGTTTGAACCTGTGTGTCTGGTGGAAACAGTGTTTTGTGGCAAATACTGCTGGAGTTCTAACTTAGAAGTCCAGAACCACCTGTGGCTCGAATTTGCTGTCTGCCAGCCTAATCTGGGGCAGCCCTGCTGTGCTTTGTGTCTGCAAGAGATGGCCTGCAAGCTTGGAGTGCTTCCATGCCATTGTTCTGGAGGCTGGAAACGTCTTCCTTTCCTGAGTCATGGTAATTGCTTAGTGTATCTCTAGTCATTTGAAAAAATGTATGCATGCATATTAGTGTTAATTTAATTCTGTCTTTGCTTTGGTTGTGCTTTGAGAGTTGCTAGTATGGACTCTTTGTGGCCACAAGACCTTTTTGAAACTGACTTTATGAAGGCATAAAGAGAACTGGGATGACTGAGAAATAGGTATCTAACAGGCACTTAGGTGTAGCATGTGTTGTTTCTGCAAAGAAAATTACAGCAAATTTCTATAGAGAAGATGGCTTCAGCTCCTGAGGTTGGAACAGAAATGATTGAGTGGGTATAAATGTTCAGAGATTCTGCTACAGAGGACCCTCAGCAAAATGTATCATCTGCTTTAGTCAAAGGAGTGAAATTTTGGAGGGACAACATTTTAAAGTTCATGGTGCCTTGTGAAGCACTCCCTACACTGTCAGGGGTCTAGGGTTTCCAACTTCATCCTCAGAGGCCTTTGCCAGTAATGCTTCCCTCATTAACAAAGTCAGACCTTTTTGGGATAGGTAGTTGGTTTTTTCCCCCCACCTCCAAAACTGGAGTTGGCTCTGTTCATGATCTGCTGCTGTAGGAGATTTCTTTTTGTTGACAGCCTGCTTCTTTCTTTAAGAAACAGAATTGTAATGCGAGAAACAGCACGGTCTTGTGTACTTACATCTCCTTTGTTTCCAAGGATGAAGTAGAGCTGCAGCAAGATGAAGAGAACCTGCCCTATGAAGAAGAGATTTACAAAGACTCCAGTACCTTTCTTAAGGTGAGATGTTTTTGCATTTAAACCTGTAGTCAAAGTTGGCATGGCTGTGTTAAACTAATTCTGTGAGTCATAGAATCAATCTTTGAGGTTGGAAAAGACCTCTAAGATCATCACATCCAACTGATGGTATTTGAAGTGACTGCCAGGAATCCACAAGTTTCTTGTGAAAGATGTGGTTGTAACTAGCATTTACACTGATCTGACTAAAGATCTGGATCAACTTACAATGAGCTGTAGTAATGGCGGACCTGCTTGGGAACTGAAACTCCAGTGATTTTGCTAATGCAGCTTATAGAGATGTGTTAAAAATTAACAAAAAATAATCTTACTTTAGTGTTTGTCAGACTAACATGTAGTGTGTATGTGCACATTCAGTTATCTCCCTGTTGCTTTCACTGAACTCTTTTTTGTTCTGCAGGGTACTCAGAGTTTAAATCCACACAATGATTACTGTCAACACTTTGTGGACACAGGACACAGACCCCAGAACTTCATCAGAGATGTTGGTAAGTCATAGTAACTGTTTGAAGGTAACTTGGTATATTCAGTAGCACATTTTTCTTGCCCTTTTTAATTCCTTACACCTACTGGGAAATGCAGGTGTGTACTTCATAGCTTTTTCTCTCTGGACTCTCCTGGGCATGCATGTAGCATGTAAACTATGGAAAATACTTAAGTCAGTAGGCAATGTGGATTATACTTACCAGCTCAGTTATGCAGCTGCTGACAACTCATAGGCAGGCCCAACACAGTGAGTTTAGATGATGTTACTTTTTAAGTTTATGTTCATCCAGTCATCCCTGAACTTGAAATCTTACTTTGTTAGGCCTGAATTTAATCTTCTAAAACTAAGGTATGGTTTGGTCCTGTTTCCCAGAACATGTGCCTGGTAGTTAATGGTTTTAAAGCAAGCAGGAGAGCTCCCTCTGCAGTTTTCTGCAGCAGTTCTCTGTATTTTATCAAGTTGAAGCTTGTCAGGGCAGGTGTGTTGTGTTTATAGATGCCAGCCCAAGGTGGTTTTATTTGCCTGTTGAGGCAGTGCAGTCTTTCTTCTCTGTATTTTGTGAATGCTGAGAAACACAGTTGGATGTTGAGTATGAAAAACGGGTTGTTTCAAGTCAGTTACATCTTTATCTGCAGAGCATCTGGGCTTCAATTCTCTGCATAAAGAATTGGGACAGATCAACTTGTTACACAGGTCAGCAGCAGTTAGTCTAGACCCCTCATTAGAGATGAGGCATGCTACTTTATAACTGGATATGAGCCTACAAAAAGCCATAGGGAAGTAGTGGTTCCAGAGTACCCAGTGTACAGCTCTTTGATGTTGCTGTTGGAAGAGAGGGAGAGACCTGTGGGCTTTGTTTTGGTTGGTTTGTTCATTTTTATTTTATTGTTTAATTTTTTTTTTAAAGCAACTGAAGTCATCCTGATTAAAAATTCTTTCACATCTATTGCTGCTAACTAGCTTCTGTTTCTGCTGGTGGGAATAATTGCATTGGACTGGCTTGAAGCAGCACAGTAGTGGAAATCAGAAGAACACTGCGGTTTTTAAGATGTTATGTATTTAAGCAGAAGAATGAAAACAACCTTTGGGTATTATGTACATGTAATAAGAGATAATAAGGTTAGATGCCCAAAAAATTGCTTTTGCCAGTGTGATCTGGGGTTGGGAGTTTGGAAGCTTGAATTAAAGTATGGGGAAGTGTGAAGCTTTGTGGGTTTGGGTGGGGATTTTGTCCCCCATGGTTAGGTTCATTTAAAGTTTTACATGCACATGAAGTTTTGTAAATAACTCCTACTAAAGTTGAACAGATACTGCTTGGGAGCTGGCAATGGTTTTGATTTCCACTGAGCCTCCTGCTAGCAGTAACAAAAACATATTGTCACTACTTGCTTTTTGGAAGGGGGAATGTAATACTCTGTTCTTGTTCTTTTTGTTTTAAAGTTTGCTGCAGAAAATCTTATTCTCCCTTTTGCATTTTCTATGTATGAAAGATTTGAAAATTAACCTTGTAGAGCTAAATCTACACAACAAACAAATACACATGTAGTTAAATCATGACTGACAACAGTGTACCAAATCCGTATAAGGGGTGCCCACAGGAGCCAGCTCTACCCCATTTGCTGCCATAGAAATCATCTTCAAAGCTTAAATAAGCTTATTCTGTAAATTAATTAGATCTGAATGTAATCTTAGGGAGGGAGTACAAAATAGCTTTCATCACTCTGGCACTTTTAGTTTAAATGAAAGATTGTTTCCTCCTGGAAAAAAGGAATTGTGAACTCCTGACCACTGTAGTGCTCTAGAGTAGGTTACAGTCAGTTGCAGCTCTAGTTCACTGGGCCAAGGCAGGAGGCTTTTCTGAAGTACTGCTGTGAGGGTTTTGGTTTATGCTAACAATTTTTGTTATGCTAACAAAAATTGAGGCTAAGTATTTAAACATTTGGACCTAATCAAAATACTGGACAATGCTTAATTGATACAGATTACTCTCAAGTAGTTGTTAACTTCATGTTTTCTTCTTCTTAGGCTTAGCAGATAGGTTTGAAGAATATCCAAAACTTAGAGAGCTCATCAGATTGAAGGATGAGCTGATATCTAAATCTAACACTCCTCCCATGTAAGTGTTTTTGTGGAAAATGCCTTTCTTCTCCAGACCTGTTTGAAGTTGGCTGTCTGCTTTGCAAACCTCTCTCTTTAGCACCTGCTCAGAATTTACATTTTCTATTTCTGTTCATATATAGAAATTAATCAGTTGAAACTTCAGAAGAATAAAATCAGTTTGGTTTTGCTAGATATTTAATATAGTATATGAACTAGATTTTTCCTTCCAGTGTGGATTATTCATAGTATCAAAAACTTTGGTTGTTTAAGACCAAACTGCCAACTGTTGGGGCTCCAGGTTTTAATTTGGGATCTAAAAGAATATTGGTTGTGATTCTCATGATACATGTGGTTTACAATAGCACGAAAGCTTAAAAAATGCCCCTTGATATAACCTTAGTTGTTTTTGTAACAGATTTACTTGGTAGAATGTTCAGCTGTTCTTAGTGCCCATCAATCAGATGTCACTTTGCAGTTCAAGACCAAGAAAGTTTGTGCTGGCTGGAAGTGATTTGTCTTGAGAGTTTTTGCTGAATATCAGATGCAGTATGGGCATGCAGTGTGGTACTCCCAGGAACATGAACCTATCTGAATGTGAAGCTAATTCTTTTAATGTACCATAGTCCTAACCTGTACTGAGTAAAATCAGCATTGTTTCATGATGGTCACGTGAAAACTGCAGTGGTTGTCTGAACAGCTGAGCTACAGACTGCAAAACTCAGCTGGCTGTTTTAAAGTTAGATGGATTTGGGCATCCTAGAGCACAAAAGGGGGAAAAATAGGCAAATGTTGCCTTCTGATAACACCAAATACACTTAAAGAATAATCATCTCTTCTATGCACTTTCTTAGGAAAGGGATGATGGTGGTCTGCCAAGCAGGTTTTTTTTAAGGTGAAGCAAAGCAGTAATCTGTCAGCCAAGCAGTGAGTGTTTGCTTTTTAAATGATGATATTTTTTCCTTCTTGTTCGTGGATGTATAGAAAATTCAGTGAGCATCTGTTGCCTGCTTGCTAAATTAGAATCCTAAAAACTATTTCAGAGAAAGACTAACTACTTTAAAAGTGTCTAATGCAGCAGCATTCATCAGAGGTTAGGTGAGAATGCATTGGGCACCTCTTGGGTTCAGTGCGTTTGAGCTGCATGAAATGCACAGGAGACAACTTCACTGGCTTCACAAATGCTGTGTGGAGTGTAATCTCCAACCACTGCTATAACTTGTCCAAGCCATCTGTAATATTTTCTCTAAACAGGTACTTGCAGGCAGACTTGGAAGCTTTTGATATAAGGGAACTGAAATCCAAGTTCGATGTGATTCTCCTGGAACCACCACTGGAAGAGTACTACCGAGAGACTGGCATTACTGCCAATGAGAAGTGCTGGACCTGGGATGATGTAAGTGTTTTTCTTGCTTTGAGAAGTATTTCATATGGGTTTTTAGGCAAATAGAGGACTTCATTTGGTGTCAAAATGCTTGAAAGATGTGTTTTAAGGAAAAATGGATTTTTTGGATTTTTTTGGGGTTCTTACCAAAACTAAGTTTTATATTTGTATACATGCCTACGCTATTTGTGTTAACAGACTGTGCTTGGAGGAGTTCAATGAATTAAATATATGTTTTTATTCTCCCTGAGCCTTGTTGAAACTTGTTGAAACAAAAGTGGGATTTCTCCCTACCCTCACATTTTTTGCTGTTGAAATTCAGAATATTCATTGTAAATATTCCTCTGTATCTTGAAATTCTCAAAGGCGTTTTTCAGATATGCTTTTTAATATGCTGGGCTTCAGTTGGAAGAGTAGGTGAGTGTGCTTCACTGACATACCTCCTTTCTCCAAGTATTCATTGGGTAGGAAATGTTAATCAAACCACTTGTCATCAAGCACAACAATTTGATGATACAAAGTCTGCTGCCAACTTGCCCTGGCTTTCAAGATTGGGATAATTCCTTCACTTGAGCATTGAGCAAAACTTGTAATGCTAATGTCAAATAGCAATAAACTTGCTCTACTCAAGTTATCTGCAGTACACTAATTTAAAACCCACCTCCCCACCCCCAAACCCTAAGATAACAAACAGCCCCAATCTGTAGTAGAGAGCAGCTGATGAAGACAATCTTGGCATAACCATGTCAGGAATTCTTAGGTTCAGGCCTGTGTGTGTGAACATTTTGGGAGACCCTACTTGAAAGGAACACAGGACTGTGTTATTGGTCATAACAGCAGTGAATGGGTTATGGCTGAAATTTTCTTATCTGTGCTCTATGCAGTTTGGGCTGGGGATGATGGTGTTGCTTTAGATTTAGTTTGTTCTTAGGCTGAAACCTGCACACAAGTGAATCAAAGCAAAGGATCACGAGAACAACAGAAAATTCAACCCATCTTTAAGGAATTAATTTCAAAACAAAGGCATTTTTATGCTTGTGATAAGAGACTGGGTAACTGTGTTAAGGAATAGATAGCTTCTGTGTTAGCCTTCAGTTACATCCAATAAAAATGATGCCTGGCAGCATTGCCTGGGGAAAAAACATTCTGTCCTAACAGAACTGTAAGTGCTGGAGGCGGAAGCCATCCTCTTATCATAGTTGGGAGTTACATTCTCTTAGAATGGCTTCTACTGCATTATTTTTCTTCACAGCAGCAAAGAGTGAAGCCTGATTTGATGTGTTAGCAAGTTACAGATGAGTCTTTTCAACTTGTAATGAGTAACAGATGCTTTGCATCTGAAGTTATTTCATCCTGAATGTTACTCATTTGTCATTGTTGAACCACTGTCCTGATAAATTCTTGCTGCTTTTTTCCTTAAAGTGAAAATGGAGAGAATGTCTTTCCTGTATAGTAATAGGAAATAAGCTGGGGTTTTATGATGTGTCTTCACAGAAATAACTCAAGGTCCAAAAAGAAACAGAGCCCTGTTTCTCTGTTATATCTTTTCCCTACCAATTGAATGACAAAATGAAGCAGGGATTTATAGGGGTGGAAATCACATCGGTGTTCCCTTCCAGCTGAAATCTGGACAGGGTTGTATTAGTTTTCCAAGTCTGGAATTTTCTATACAGATAGAATTACTGTTAAAATGAAAAATTACACTGGTCATCAGCTGTGTTGAAAACATGCTCTTAAGTGCTGATAAGGTAACTTATGCAACGTACTCTGGAAAACAATTCTGAGGGCATGGCCATGAGTAGTATACAGACTGACTAATAGAAGTGCTTCCTGATGGCTTCTGGTATAATGCTTCAACGCTTACTAAGTATTCTTCCTGGTGTGACTTGTATTTAATCCAGAAACATTTATTACTATTATTTTTACTAGATCATGAAATTGGAAATTGAAGAGATTGCAGCCTCAAGGTCATTTGTGTTCCTATGGTGTGGCTCAGGCGAGGGTCTGGATCTTGGCCGAGTGGTAAGGTGATGTTTTAATTCAGTTCAGCAGGAAGAGGCCTAAGAGTTTATTTTTGTCATTGACTTTTTCTGTATAGAATTCTCAACAGTAACTGCTGAGGGATGTTTTGATACTGTGGTAGAGGATATAGGATTTTGAGGGGATTAAATAAGTGTATCTGGCTTTAACTGTTTAGATAACTGTTAGTTTTGAGATGTGGTGCTGAGTATGAAGAAGCATGGTCCTACAGAGTTTAGGAAGCTGTGCTGCTCTCCTGGTTTTGATGTTGCCATGTTGAGTCCATTCGCATTTTATTTCTTTTTAACAGAATTCTTAATAGTTTTCTGCCAGAAATACTGATGCTAGGAGAAAGGTGCTGCTGTTCCATAAAGTGAGATAGAGTTGTGTGCAATAGCCCTGCTTATTTCCAGAGAACACCTGGAGTTTAAACAGGTTTAGTGCTAGTGAGCTCTACAAAGTTTTATAACCCTGTAAGATTTTGGAGTTCCAGAGTAATCTTTGTGTGCCAGGGTAGCACTGCTTGTGTTGAGGGGGTGGTGGAATAAGAATTTCCAGCTCTTGCAGTGCTGAAACATTCTTTGCTTAGCTCGAGCAGTGCTTTCTGTAGAAACAATATGGCATTTGTTAGAGGACCACATGCGGTTGCTAATCTGTTTCCTTTGTCTGCTGTTCGTTTTGAGGTTGGTTAAAGTAGCTGTTTCGGAGAGTAATTTTGGTCACAGGTATATTTTTGGTACCTGGGCAGATCCTGAATGCAGCAACAGCCAAAAGAGCTTAATGCCCCATTTCCTCCCTTTCCAAGACTGCACTCTCAGAACTTAAACTCAAGAGTCATCTAAGGTTGGGGTATTTTTTGGTGGTGTTTTCTTGTTTTGGTTTTGTTTGTGGGTTGGTGGGTGTTTTATGTTATTTTTCACAGATATAGGAAAACACCACAAAATGGTAGCAGTGGCTTTTAGCTATTTATCTTCCTGGTTGTAGAACTCTGCATTGATGTGGAAAGTTACCATAGTGCAGGTATTAGTGGAGACAGGGACTGATTCTGATTAAATTTAAGTGTCACTAGGTAAAAATGAGTGCAGAGTTCCATTAAAAAGCTATTGAAAAGAGAATGATACACAGACAAGTTGATGAGAAACTGGACATGAGCCAACAGTGTGTGCTTACAAGTCCAGGAGGCCAATGGCATCCAGGGCTGCATCAAAAGAAGCACGGTCAGCAGGTTGACAGAGGCAGTTCTGCCACTTTGCTCTGGTAAGACCTCACCTGGAGTACTGTGTCCAGCTCTGGAGACCTGAACAGAGGAAGGACATGGACCTGAGGGAGCTGGGGTTATTCAGCCTGGAGAAGAGAAGGCTCCAGGGAGATCTAATAGCAGCCTTCCAGTATCTCAAGGGGGCCTACAAGAAGGCTGGGGAGGGACTGTTTACACAGGTCTGCAGTGATGAGGGGCAATGGTTTGAAATTAGAGAAGGGGACATTTAGACTGGATGTTAGGTACAAGTTCTTTACAATGAGGGTGGTGGAACACATGAACAGGTTGCCCTGGTCAATATTTGAGGCCACATCCCTGGAGGTCCCCAAGGTGGGGCTCAACAGAGTTCTGAGCAACCTAATCTAATGGAGGATGTCCCTGCTGACTGCAGGGAAGTTGGACTAAGTGACTTTTGGAGGTCTCTCCAACCCAAACCATTCTATGATCCTACGATCAAGTATCTACATGAATGTTCAGCTTGGGTTCCTTAAGTGTTTGGTGTAGTGTGAACTGTTTTATCTGTCCACAACATTTAGTGTCTGCGCAAATGGGGTTACAGAAGATGTGAGGACATCTGTTGGATTAAAACCAATAAGAACAATCCTGGAAAGACCAAGACTCTAGACCCTAAGGCTGTTTTCCAGAGAACCAAGGTAAAGGTTTGGTTCAATTTCTTCTCTGTTTCTATCCTGTCTCTTCATGCTAGTGAAACACCCAGTGTCCCACAGGATGAAGGATGAACTTTTGTCCCCTTTTAGACTTCAGTCAGTGTGAGACAGAGAAATGTCACCTGCATTTAACGCTGGTTGGTGAGTTTGTTCTATTCTCTAAATGTGGTACTTACTTGAGCCTTGTTGAAGTGTGGGTACCTGAGGAGGTTTTAGAGATTGATGAACAATAATGAAACAGAAACTGAATTAGAAAATGTTACTGTCTGTGGCAGTGGTTTTGACCTGGGAGATATTTCAGTTATGGATAAATGGTAAATAAGCAGTTAGCCTATTAGCAACCTCCTTTCTAGGTTAGGGAAGAAGATTTGCAGGTGGAGGAACACCTACAGAATGGAACTAAACTTGGCAGTATAATGTGACTAAATGTTGAAAGAAGTCTTCCAAAGTGTAGATTATGAAGTCCTCTGAAGAGACTCCAATGCTATTCGTTAAAATGTAGCTAGGATGAAGAAAGAGTTAGGTTGGGTGTACATGGGTATAACTGTGGCACTTTTACTGAATATGGAGTTGGGTGATAGTTTAATAATTTGAAGTGCCATTAACCTCAGGACTCATCAACATTGATTATTCCTTTGTATTAAACATCCTCAGCTCAGTTCTCACATTTGCTGGTGTTTTTAGGAGTGTATGCTTCTCTTTCAGATATCTGGAGTCTTTCTTTCCCTTGCATTTACATTAAGTAGAAGTTTGAAAGTGTGTTATACTGGTTATAAATATTCAGAAGTACAAATACTGTATATTTATTGCATGTAGTGTTGCAAATATGTGCACTCACTCGTGAGGGAGGAGTTTAACACAGGAGGATCTGGGAAGGAATTTCTGTCTTTAACAGAGGATGGTTTCTGGTATTAGAGAATTTCTCTGTTTATTGAGCAAGGGGTGCGCGGAGGGCACTATTCACAGTAAACGTTGAAAACCAAGCTATTTTGTCCTGACTAAATAAATAGTCTGTTGTGCAATGTTTATTTACCAGGGATTCCAACAGCAAATGCTGTGCTGCTGTGTTCAGGTAACTCTAGGTGGATGCTTTATCCTCTGCCACCTGTTCTAGAATCTAAGGTACTAAGGAATGACATTTCTATAATTTACAGAAATAAAGTGTTCTAGATAGAATAGAATCAATCAGGTTGGATGGGGCTTTGCTTGATGGGTAGCTTGTTTAGCAGTATTCTGCCTTTTTATGTAGCTAAATTTAAGATCTGAAAACTCTGTAGGTTGGGTGCAGTTGACCACCTGCATACATTTGGTAGGTCATCTATCCTGCCTTTCATATTTATTCACTAGCTCTTAAAACTCTTCTCAAAAATCTGGAAATGATCATTTTGTCGGCAACTTTTTCAGAGCCATCTGGTGGTGTTTAATGAATCGGTGGTTTATGATACTGGGGAAAAAGGCTCATCTGAGCTTTACATTCCCAGGAACAGAACTCTGAAATGAGTATGAGGAACCCTCTGTACATCCTGTACCAATTACAGTGATGTCTCATTCATGGATTCTATGTACTAGTCACTTAAAATGATCTATGGTGGTTTGGAGGAAAGGAAAGCAAGGCACGTTGCAGTTAAGAACACTTTGAATGCTGATGGAGTTGGCTGAGAGTGCATTTACAATTTGATAGTGGTTTGGTTTTACTTGTTTGATACAGTGATACCTTTTAGAAAGATCTGATGGTAAAGGCTGCTTCTGTAATGGACGTACATGATGAAAAGTACATCTTGTGCTCACTGAGAGTTGTGGAAGTTATTTGTGTGAATAAAGGCATGATCAGAACGCCGATACAAGCATCGATGACAATCACTAGTGCCTTACTCTTGCCAGCACCTTGTTCTTTCTTTCCTCATGGTGATTTCTCAGCGTTTCCAGCTTAAAGCCCTAACATTGCACTAATTGGAGAAGTCTGTGTCCAAAACTTCTGTTTGAGTTTTACCACTCTATAGCATAGTTCAAGCCAGGTGTAGCTGACATTGCTTTTGAAAGACCCTTTTGGTAGCTCCAGCTTGGTTTGTTCTTCATGTTCATGCTTCGGACTTCTCTGTACAGGAGAAGGATCTCCTCTGCCTAGAGCTTCTTTCTCTCTGTGGTTCTCAAATCACAGATGTGGGTGCTGCAGCAGCAGTGCAGCATGTGACAAGTGCTGTCTGTTGTGCATGTGCAGGAGCACTGCCTCATGGGCATTAAAGGAACTGTGCGTCGCAGCACGGATGGGGACTTCATCCATGCCAATGTTGATATTGACCTGATCATCACAGAGGAGCCTGAAATTGGCAACATAGAAAAACCTGTGGAGATTTTCCACATCATTGAGCATTTCTGCCTTGGACGGCGACGTCTTCATCTCTTTGGAAGGGACAGTACAATTCGACCAGGTAACTAGACTTATGTCAGACACAATTTGTAATTTAATAACTCTCTTCCGTCATCTGAGGGTGCTTGATGGGGGGTTCTGCTGCTGCTCTGGGTTAGTCTGGTCACAGAGGGGCTGGAAACCATTGCTGTGGTGTAAGAACAGTTAGGAAGGAGGCAGAAGGGGTCTTGTGAAACCACAGAGTGAACGTTCCCATAGCCAGGCATAATTTTAAAAAGAAAGAAAAGAAGCCTTAAGAATATCAAATTCAAATCTGAACTTTTCAACACCTCTGCCTTTCCTGGAGGTGCCCTTTCCTTTCTGATCAGTGCAGGTGATGTGTAGGTAAGTGTCTGTCCCTATCTACTTCAGTTGTCATTTACTAGGCAAAGGACAAGGCCCCTGAAGCCTGACGTTTGCTGTTGCTGACACTGCCTTTGTTCCCCAGGTTGGCTGACTGTAGGACCCACCCTCACCAACAGCAACTTCAATGCAGAAACATACTCTTCATACTTCACAGCTCCTAACTCCCACCTGACGGGCTGCACCGAGGAGATAGAGAGACTTCGTCCCAAGTCCCCACCACCCAAGTCCAAGTCTGACCGGGCGGTGGTGCTCCCAGGGGAGGAGGACGAGGAGGGACGTCAGCAGGGCGAGGAGAAAGGGGCAGAGAGAGGAACAGAACTAACTTCCGGGGTGAGAGGGGTGGCTTCAGAGGGGGACGTGGAGGTACCCATAGAGGAGGCTTCCCCACCCGCTGATGACTGGTAGATAATTATTCTTCCCCTAGTCCTGTGCCTCCTCTCTGAATCTTCTTCTTAGTCTTGTTTTGCTAAAGTGAATTATTCTGAGACTGAAGCTAGGTAACTTTTGGAATTGTTCTTGGTACAAGCAGTAACAGGTACCTGCCTTCCAGTGACCAGCCTGGCACATCACCTCACCCACCAGGCAGGTTCTGCACCCGCACTGAGCTTGGCCTCCTGACAGCTGCTGTTTGTCCAAGCAGAGCACACCCCTGCTTCAAACCACGGGTAGGATCAAAGTGGAGACACTTGCTTTTCTGTTATGAAACTTCCAAGTTGTGGGGGCTGCCTTGACTGTCATTTTCTCCAAAACAGAGTTTGCTCTTCCTTCCATGGAGTTTGGGGTTTGGACTGCCTTGAATAGTAAGATGGAGTAGGTATGAAATGCAGTTCTGAACTGCATGGCCATAGCAGGCTTACTCTAATTCATCACAGAAGAAAAACTGCTGTGTCTATACTGACACCTATTTTACCTTCTCTTAAACCAAGGAGCAAGTTGAAT
Organism: Picus viridis; assembly: GCA_033816785.1. Taxonomy (NCBI): domain Eukaryota; kingdom Metazoa; phylum Chordata; class Aves; order Piciformes; family Picidae; genus Picus; species Picus viridis. The sequence goes on from CM066581.1 coordinate 5,451,464, forward strand.
AAATAGAATTCTATTTTTCCTTACTTTGTTTAAATTTCCCAAACTATGCCTGGGAACAGGGAACAAATTTGTCTTTCATTTGTGGTGTATATACACTCATTTCTCGTGTGTGTAGTGGGGAGAGGGGTAAATCTGTGCTTTTGTGTGGTGTGCTTCATGGAGAACAAGAAGCTGTGTGTCTGTGTGCAGTTCAGAAGGTCTGGATTGTTTCTGGAGTAGGGATTGTCATAGGTGGGAATAGCCTTGTTCTTTGGTAGGGAAAACCAGTTTTACTGCAGTGGTTGCAGTGTGAGTAGTAGAAAGGCCTCACTGAAGGCATTGTTAATGTGAGGTGCTGCTCTAAGAGCTCCTGAAATACCCAGCTTGGTAAGGAGGGCATGGCAAGGGAACAGAAGTTTGCTTTGTCTGGAGACATTAAGCAAATGGAAATAGACCGTTGGTGATCAGCTCCAGAGTGCTGTGCAAGAAGGAAGCAGATTGTTGTGGTGCATACAGTGTTTGGCTTTAGCAAACCACAGCTCTGAACTGCTTTGTCAGTTCTGGGTAGAATGAACAGAATTGCTGAAGTCTGTCTTAGGTGTTGGAAAACTGGCTTTTAAGTCTCATAATGTTTCACTGTTGAAGCCTAGATTTTAAAAAACTGTCCTGTAAAGCAGTGGATTATTAAACTTGTTTATCAAAGCTCATGGTTGAAATATTTTTCTTAATCTTTTGTGGGTTTGTTCTCTTTGAGGTTTGGGAATTGCTGTTTTACTGTGGTTTCTTCCTTACTGGTGTAAGGGGCAGGCAGGAACTGTTCTTCTGGTGCATTCTTTTGTTTCTTCCTCAGAAAGTAAATACGGGACTTGCAACTTCAGGAAGGTTCATTTTGTGCCAGTGACACAGTTTTTGTTTTTCTCAATTAACAGAAAATGTTAATTCCCATTTCCCCCTTCTAATTACACATCCATAGCTCAGTGTGTAGGCTTCTCTTAGCAGAAGATTAGGCTACACTGAAGAGGAGACTCAAAGTTTAACTGGTTGAGATGTGCATCTTTACCGGTTTGCAGAGGCTGGGGTGCTGCTCAAGGCTTCAGTAAATTGGGAAATTAATTGAATGTGGTCTTGTTTTGAAAAAAACAACTGCCAGATCAATCCCTCTTGGGTATGCAGAGTTTGGGTTCTTGGGATTCTCCCTCAAATTGAAACAGCTCCAGAGAATGCTGAGCTAGCTGGATAGGCCAGCTTCCCTGGGCAGTGTAATGTACGTCTTGTTAACAAGCAGCTGACTTCACTGTTGTGCTGGAGGTTAATGGACAAGGAAATAGAACTTCCTAGGTGTCCTCTATGAAGCCGGATGCCTGCCAGTCCTACTCTGAAGGTGGCTTCAACTGCAAGAGATTGTCTGTAAAGGTAAGAGTGGTGCCTGGGGGTGTGTACCCAAAGGCTGGGTGTGGTGTACTTGTGGTGATGGAGGTAATGGTTAGAAAATGCTGTAGTGAGACACTGTCCACTCCCCCCATCATACACTAAAAGTATCTGGCCTTTATTTTAATCGCTGTTGCTTTGGACCATATTTGAAGTGGTGTCTAGAGCTGAAAAGCTTTTAATTTCATTACGGGTTGTCAGTTAATGTCGCAGTTGTAAAGCTCTAACAGGAGGAGGATAATGCTCATAATCAGGGAACTGATGAATATTTCATTTACCACAAGTAAAGATGACTCAGTTGGAGCATGCTGCCCTTGGAGATAAAAAGCCTAACAAATTTCTTCCTTTTTAATTGTATTGAATGCATAATGGCACCAGTCTGATTTGGTGCCTGTCTAGATCTTGTCTCATCTTACCTTTCTGGAAGAGGCTTACAGTACTCTGAATAGCTTACACCAGCTAGGGATTAAGTGAAGGATTTGACAATAGCACCGATAAAAGATATTTGGGATGCCTCAGCATGTAGCTTCAAAGGGATGTTAAGATCTTGGTCAGCTGTCAGTCATTGTGTGTGGATCTTGACATTGCTTTGAGAACATTCCTACTTTCAGACACTGTTGGCTGAAGTGTTGGATGTGCCCTGGGGGTTTGAAGTTTTTATGGCCACAGGCTCATTGTTTACATTCACAGAGAGTGAATGCTTTGTTCAGTGCACTGGCATTTAGGCTGCAGGGTAAAGAACAATTTTGATTTAACAATGGGAGTTAAATGACATTTTAACCCAGGTGCTTTAAAATCCTTGGCAGGGGATAGAAATATCCAGAATGCACTCTAGAAAGAATAAATTTACATTAGTCAGAGTTGTTGGTCTTGTTTCTTGAACATGGCTGAGGATACACTGAGTAACTAAAGAGACAGACAAGGAGACTCTTTCTGTCTGTAGCAGAAAAAATTATCTCTGCCTCTCAAACTGGTGAAGTTGAACACTGCAGTAAAAACTGTCCAGCGTAATGGGATGAAGGTCCACAAGGCTGTTCTTACAGGTGAAAAAGCAAGCAGTAACTAAGGGCTATAGTGAAACAAAGTAATTTTAATTACTGCACCAATAAAGATTAGCTAGCCTAAATCTGAGTTGAGTATCACATGATGATTTTTGATTGCTGCAACAGTGTCTGTGCCTTGGTGCTAGTTCAGCCATGATGTCTTCATGTAGGTAAAATTACCTGCAAGTGAAAGCCTGAAGCACTGATGAATTACCTATGCAGCTGTAAATAGCTCTTACTACAACTTCATCCTGAGCATCTCTGTGCCTGGAGTCCTGGTTCTCTGAAGGCTATCCCCAGTGCACAGGTAAGTGATGAGCACACTTTGTTCCAGAACTGTAGGTGTAAACCAGGCTGCCCCAAAGCAGTTGGTCAGTGTTGCTTGCCTGCTCTGACCAGGCCAAGTAGAAGGTGCACATAGCTGTGGTGCAGAAGTGGTCTTTGGGCCATCAGCAGATGCCTTGGAGTAAGGTAAAGAAATGGATCTGAGCAGGAATGGAGTGGCAGGAGCTGTCTGGGAAGTCTGGAATTGCTTCTTCCTACTTCCCAATTCCCTTGGTAAGTGATTGTCCTTAACCAGTTCATTTTTCAGGCTATTTTGGCACATTTGAGACCTGGTTTGAGCAAGTGTAAGAACTGTTTTAATAAATAGATCATAACAGAGGAGCTGGCCTCTCTTAAGAGTCAGAGTAGCAAAGGTGAGCCCCCAACAGCCTTCACCAAGCTGTGAGATGCATGGCATTGTTTATGCTGTACAGGAGTGAGCCTTGCTAATTTATCTGCCATGCTCCCTCTGTACTGAACTTTCTGTTGCCTTCCTGCATGAAGCCAGTTTCCACTGCTAGTTATCCTAAATCACCCTCTGTAGTGCCCTGGGGTACCAGGTGTAGGTGCTGCTTTTCAGGAGGTGTTGGATAGCTTTTGGCAGCAGCTGATAGCATTAAAAACTTCAAAATTTAGTACAGAAAATAATAAACACACACATGATTATTTTATTTAATAACTGCTTAATTTTTTACACAAGAGTTGCTGGTGACATTTACAGAGTACCCTGATTTGGAATAGCAACAAATACTTCTTACAGGGTAACATCAGCGAAAAAGTGCTTCTCTTGGCAGCTGAATTCAGTCTTAAGATCCATTTGTAATATAGTCACTTATTTAACAGGATAGAACTGTTTTGATAGGCTGTCAAACCAAAACGTACATTTTGACTGCTGATCTTGGATAGTAAAGTGATTAACACAAGTAGCAACACTAACAGGGTTAAAGGCACTTTTTTTAAGGCCCAAATCTTATCCTTACTTTTGAGGGGGTTTGTGTTCTTGGAAACACTGATGTTTGTTATAACAGCTTTTCAAGTTTGGAGGCATTGGTCCTAAAGACGCACAGACTGCTGAAGTATCTGAGGTAAATAGTGCAGCCAAAGGCTCTGGCTTTCTCACATCTGCCTAATGGGTATGAGCAGAGGTTTGTTTTTCAAAGCAGTGGCTGTTGAAAAAAAATCAGCCATATGAGAGGTCACCAAAAGAGTGGGTATTAGGCAAGAGGCTGGCTTTCTATAGCACCACAAATACCCTCTGGTTAATGTGTCAGCTGACTTAGCTGACCTGCCACTGAAATTTAGAGGGACAGATGGTTATCTGAGTTGGATTGGGAATATTCCAGTTAGCAAAGGCAGTAATAAAACCCTTATTTGGAAGATGTAATTGAATCAGTCTGTTAAATTAATTGCTCACCCTAACACTAGAGAATTGTACCACAGTAGTGTGGCACCGACTGCCAAAGTTGGCCAGAAGGTTGTGTGAGTGCTGTTCTTACTGTGGTCCATACGGTTTGCTAAGTTTACTCCTAAGTCCAGTTATGAACAGCCCTGGGTGTGGAAGGTGACCCAGCATTGTTTCTGTAGAAGGTGTTCCTTCCAGGAAAAGGGGATTCTCTTTTTGGAGATTTAAACATCCTTCCTGCAAAAGTACTCAGCCTGGACTACATGATTACTGCAATGAGCTTCACTTGATGCCCTCCCTTAGGAAAGCAGTAAGTTGTTTTTTTCCACTTCTGCATAGACTTCTAGCATCTTTCCTGGCTTCTGTATAACTTAGGACTAGCAAAAGGAATAATTAAAGAGTTCTGTTTTCTAAATTATATTTTAATAAATGCATACCTTATGCTCCTAAAGCCATGACAGTTTGTAATCTGGCAGTTCACTTGGAGAATGAGTCAGGACTCTCAGACTATAAATACCTGAGTGCAGAACTTCCTATTCTACAGCTTAAGAAAGCTAAATGCTCAATGAGAGGTGGTGTGAAATGAAACTGTACAAAGAGAGCACAGAAAAGGAGCACTAAAGCACAGCAGAATGCCCTGGCAGGGTGGATCTGTGGGCCAAAGACAATGAATTGTCCCTCTTGCAAAAATCAAAGACACTGACAAATTGTGTTTGAGTTTCCTTAACTGAGCAGCTGGCAGATCTCTTTGTGAATGCAGCACAGGAAATCTACATAGGAAGCGCCTCCATAAATACTCTTGTCTTCTACCAGCAACTGTCGGAAGAGCATCTCTGGCTGCTCCCGCTGTTTCACTATCACCAGCTGGAAAGGTAAAAGACAACACTGAGGAACAATCACAGACTGGCACTACAGGTTTCCTGGGTATAGTCATCTGCTGGGGCTAGGACAACAACAAAACTGAATCAGTGTCCACATTTCAGTAGCTGTGTTTTTAAACTAGAGTGAATTAAGGTTTGCAGAATAAAATGGTAACCTTTATTCTTAAGAATGTTCATGGCCAAAGCACTGCTGAGGTGCTTGTGCCCATACTGCATGCTGGAACTCCCTGACATACAGGGCAAGTGCTGATATGCAAAGCTTTTCACAGGTAAATCTTGTCATAGCCAGTACTGTTCTTGTGAGCAGGTATTAGAGGAGTTACCTTCATAGTGTAGGGCTTCTGACTCTGGAGATGCTCCAGTATTGACTTCAGTTTCTTAGAAAATGGATTGTCCAGGTCAGGTAGTGATGTCTGTTCAAATGACAGCATGGCAGGGTGTTAAGGTCCAGTCATGGCTCTCGAGCACTCAAGAGCTGCTGCTAGTTGATGCAAGTTACTGTGGATTTCATTCTAAACTGGGAAATGCTATTCCCTTCACAAAAATATCTCAATCTGTCATCTTAAAAAGACTCTCCTGCCTAAGCCCTTTTTCAGTATATGAAAAAGTTCAGGAGAAACTTAACCATTGTAGATCCTTTGTTCCCATTTTAGCAGTACACAGTCAATAAGACTTTTATGTGCAACAATGAAAGTTTAAGAAGGTTAGAAAACTATTATGAAAGCTTCTCATTTGTAAGACTGTGAAAGCTTATTACATGTTGTTTGTATGTCAAAACACTTCTCATGGCTTTACACTTCCTGGTGGTTACCTGGGCCTGTTTTTAGCTGAATCCACCTCCCCTGGCTGTGCTTAAATTGTAAATTACAGCAAAGAGACCAGTCTGTCTCCCTCTACTCACAGCCTCGGTGCTGATGTGTGCAAAGGATGGCACATTGAAGAGCCCCTGGATGAGCTCTGGGGGTGCGCTGACTCCCAGCCACAGGAAGAGAGTCAGGCCATTGGCCAGGAGGAAGGCTCCTCCTTCTGAGAGACGTTCCTCAGAGCAGCGGATGGCAGCTGGCACCACATCACTCTTCAGATCCAGGCTGTGCTGTGAGGCAAAATTAAATTGAGTTGTAGGCTCTAGCTACTGGAAAAATAACTACTGAAAGCGTTAGTACATCTAAGTGGTTCCTTTCCAGGTTACAGGAGTTGGAAATCAAGTTTCAGTTAACACAGTGTGCACAAGAAGGCCTGCTGTGCACCGGCACATCTGTGCTGGCACCTTGCTGAAAGTATAGTGAGGTTCTTCAAGGAGGCTTATGTCTGATTGATGATGTTATTACCTCCTCACTTTCCATTAAGCCAGAGCTCCTACTTCCTCACCTCATTTTATTTCTACTAGCAACTCCATCACAGGAAGAATGTAATCCAGCATGGTGTGGCATAACACCTACCCAGCAGGCACAATGCTTCCTGACAATGACAGTGTCACAGCATACTGAAGACAGTTGTGCACCATACTCACAATTGGCAGGAGCTGGGGATAGAAGAGCAGCTGTGTGTCAGCCACCCCCATAGACATGACCAGCTGTCGCTGATGAGCTCTCTCGTCAGTTGGGATCTCTGGCCTGCCCATGAGAACGCAGCTCTTCAGCAGACAATTCATGTACACTGGCAGCACCTTCATGGCATCGGGAAGGATGAGCTGAAAGGCAGGGAAAGCTTGGTAATACAGCCCATGTGCTATAGACTTCATTCACATAAATCACTGAAAATGAGATGACCTAAACGTAGACCACGTTGAAGTAGTGGGGAGTAAGTGACCAGATTCTTAGCTGCTGTATTTGCCAGAGGATCTAACTGCTTTATCTTAATCATGGAAATTTTACCCCCCCCCCTGCACCAGTTTGGCCCTATCTACACAATATATTTATCCCTCCAGCCCCCCTGAGACACCTACATGCAAATTCAGATTATTTACTACAATAAATATTATTTTCAGTTCATAACAGTCTTACTTGTCAGTGGAATACTAAAAATTTTTTTTAACAACACAAGGGAAAAAGAGAAGGCTGTGAGTCAGCACATAATTGCTGCAGGAAGAAAAAGGCTGGCTGAGCATCCTCAGAGTTTGCTCGCTGACTCTGCCACTTGTGCCAGAACAACAGCCTCCATATGCTGCAATTGCTATCCATGAATCCCATGCATTTGAAAGGAAGGGAAAAGCTTGCCCCGAACTTTTCCTTCCTGGCACTGTTGATAGTGCAGGGGTGGTTGTTCATCTGCTGCTGGGGAAGACAGAGCTGGGGTGGGTTTTACCTGGCTTACTGCTGAGGGGCTGGCACAGTTCTTCTTGTAGCAGGCCAGCATGTGAGCTGTCTGACTGACCAGGATGTCTCTCACTATCTTCAGGGGTTGGCTGAGAATGGCTTTAAAAGCTGCAGATACAGAAGGAAAGTACATTCAAGATGGGGACATACTCGAAGTACCTACATTCTGGTAGCTTCTACTACTAGCACACGGTCTATAGCTGCTGGATTTTCGTCTCCTAGACTTCTTGGAGGGTGTTTAATCACCTTTGCCCAATCACCACCCCCTATTTCCCCAAGCCTCTAGCAGTGTTAGGATGTCCATTTCTACAGCTTTGCATAGTCACCCTCTCAGGTGTTACTTTAATGGCAGTATGTCTAAAATATGCAAAATCTCTTTTCAGTTTCGTAGTACTGCAAGAGCTGCTAAGGCTTGGGGCAGCAAGTTACAAAACGTCATTTCCCACAGGATAATCCTTTCAGCTCCCTTTCCTTCCCCTTCTTCTACCCCACAGTGAAACAACAAACAAACAAACAAAAAAATCAGTCTGTTACAATTTTACCTGACTTGGCAAAGAAGTTGATGAGTGCATCAGTCTCACAAGTCTTGTAGACATCAGCTAACTGGGAGCTGCAGTTTAAGCCTATATTGTGTATGCGAAGTCGTCTTTGTCCACTCACTGAGGTATACAGGACAGCACACTGCAGCAGAGCACCAAGTTACCATTTATTGTTAAAGCATGCAAGAGCCACCCACTTTGTGTGTAAGAAGCACATTAATTACTTCTGAAGACAGCCTGGCATTACAGTGCTGCTTCAGTGCTCATGGCAGCTAGAGGACCAACACACCTGTACCAGATGGCAGTCTACTGGATGTTGTAAAGCCTACCCATCTTAAAACTGTAAACAACAACATGATTGATTGAAAGCTTATTACTCATTTGCTACACACTGATGGGATCACTTGAAAAAAGACCAGTGATGATTGTCAATTCCTAAGTCACACTCTGTGTAATATTTGAATGGTTTAAATAGCTGTAGCTGAAGAGACATCACACAAGTGGTGAGAAGCTTGCTGAGAAGTGGTCTGCCCATCATATCACCTCTTGGCAAAACCCCAAAGTTCCCAGTCTTGAAAAGCTGACTGATTCCTTTTACATGAATAAGTTGCATAAGAGGTCCTGCATCTACTATGGGCTTAGAAATAAGAAGCTTGTCTAATTCTATGCCTTACATTTAAAACCATGCACCCTGTAACATTCTCTGTCATTGAATAAGCAAAAGGTCATGACTAAACATCTAGAGGAGTAAGAACAACCTCTCATTTATCTGTGTTTTGAGGTAAGATGCAACCTTTGGCTAGTCAAAACCTTCTTTTGCTTGTGGCAGGCATTATGTCAGAGCCTAGGCAAGCTGTGCCTTGCTCCCATCAGTCCTACATCATAAATGTTTTCAAGACCTTACATGCAATTAAGATGTTTTACCTGAATTAAGGCTCCACTGTCTTCACTTAGTTTGTCGTCATGTTTGAACTCCACAGTCACTGCCTTGTCACAGTCAACTGCTGCCATCTCTACATCCGTGGTGTTGTTCATGTAAATAGCACCAAAGAAGTCAGTAGCCCTGAAGCCTACAGCAAGATAGCAAGATTAAAGCAAAACCAAACAATCTGCTGTTTTAAAATGGGCAATAAAACAGACATTATTTCATGACTTTCTTTCTATGGCCAGTCCATTTGCTTAGTAACAGCAATCCTTTTCACTCTGGGATTTGCATTCTCAGGGTGCTACCAGCTGTCCCTGCCAATGACATTTTTTGACAGTAGGGTGAGAGGGAAGCTGTAATGGGACGTAGAGCACCAGAACCTTTTGCACTGCTGACTTGGCCACTGTGTGTGTATGTTTCTCAAATACTTGCAGCTGAGCTAAGAATGAATGCATAACAAGTAGGTAACAGTGATGTCATTGAATTATGAAAATGAAGGACCACCTGAAGTGCCCAGCAGCAGCACTTGTGTATCCCACTTCCTTGCAATCCTAGGTGCATGAATTACCATCAGAAGCCTTGCTCCCATTTGATAACTAAGTAGTATGGAGACAGATGCAGGAAGGGAATGTTTCTGCATTTCATCAGTCCATCCACTTACTTTTCAATAAGTACACAATGAAGCTTAGCTAGCCTGAACCGTCAAGTTTTAAATCCCACACTGCCGTGTGCGTCCATATTTGTTTTGACCCCAGTAGGTGCCGTTACCTGTACTCGTCCGAACCCTCATTATGGCATCAAATCCGGTCTTTTTCTCGACGTCCCTCCTGAGGTCGCTTAAGAACTGGGAGCCGTCAGCATCGAGCTAGTAACGCAACGCAAAGCAAAGCTGCAGATCACCACGGGGTGGCAGCAGCACAGCAAGAAATATAACCCTCTCCCCTCCCTGCTTTTCACCACTCTTTAGAAGGGGATGGCCCAGTGTTTGTTCAGAGAAAAACACACACCCCCAAGTGCCTGCCAATTCATCCCTAGGCTCGGAGATCCTCAAGTTTTAGCCAATCGAACCAGCTCCAGTAAGGTTAGTTCTTGCACTTCACCTTGCAGCACAGCCTTAAAAAGTACAGAGCAGTCTTGCTGGTTTCTCAAAAAAAAGGCAACTGCAGTCAGGTCCTGACACAGACAAAATCTCCTGCCCAACAGAGAAATTGACAGCAAATGTCAAAACCAAGTGACATGACAGCTTTTTGGGTCTTCATCATAGCATTTTTACCTCTGTGTACAGGAAGTAATTAACTTTCCTACTCAGATGCCAGCAAATTTAAGGGGATTCAATTGTAAGATACCAACCAATTTATTACTGTTGCAGAATGTGTATTTGAGCCTGCTCTGTTCTGGAGTTTTAACTAGAGTCACTTCTATGTTAAGCAGGGAAGCATAGTTTGAAATGAAAAGAAAACTAACGAAACCCAAGGCTTTCCTGTCTGAAAGGAGACTTACCTGGAAATTGTTGTACTTGTACAGTGTTCCTCCAGTGTACATTGTGACAAGCCCCATGGAGGCTACATCCACATACTGATTTGGGAAGAGGAACAAGTTGACACAGCAGCCGTTAGCCACACAATCCTTAGCTAAGGCCTCATAAGCACTTGCCTGGGGCTGGAAGAGTGTCTGCATAAGAATTAAAGTACCTAACATTAGACATTGTCAGCAGCCAACCACAATTCCAGTGCCCCCTGAGCAAAAAAGCTGAAGTGGAAATCTTAAGTGAAGCATGGATTCCATGAAGAACCTGTTCCTCCTGTCCACGTACTGGTATGCATGGAACCAACTCCACGTTCTAACACAGGCGAACTCACTAAGCAGGCAGGAGCAAAGGCTCTTGCTGGGTGCAGTTATTGACAGCTCTGTAAAAGAAACAATGCAAAAAACCCAAGGCTCACTTAAGAGTATAAAATACCTTTTCTTTATCTGTATTGAGTAGTTTTTTGTCATCTCTGTTTCTCAGCTTCCCTGGTGCTTCTGCAGTTGGCAATGAAGAGTGGAAGATAAACAATTTTCCAGCACATTCTGCAGCCTGTTTCAAAGACACCATATTGGCATATTTATTACTGCTAAGATAAATGTTCATACGCTGTGGTATCTCAGAGAACTTTTGGCAAGATCCTCAGGGCTAAGTAACTTGTTTAGAGACTCAAAACTCGATGGAAATAAGTCCTGAAACAAGCTGGGTCAGTAATGCATTGCTACAGTAATTCTACACAGGCATCAAAAATCTTGATGGGCAAAACTAGGAGTACTTCTCATGGAGACTTTCCAATTGCATACAATCATTAGGATTCAAGCACCAAAAATACAAATACCAAACAGGGTAAAATTAAGAGGCAATGTACAGAAAAATAACTTCTTTCAGTTCAGACACACTAGTGTTCACTGTGGTTTTATAGATGGGCAACATTCCATTCCTGTATTAGATTCCACTCAAATCTACTACTAAAATGCAAGAGTATTGAAACTTGTCATAAATATTTCCTTCTGTCACTACGAAATTAAGTAACTGCCAGTTGAATTAAGTTTTCCATTTCTCTCTACAACTCCAATGACAGCATGCTATTTAATGATAGGACAAACTCCCAACAGAAATCCCTGAATTCCATAGAGGAGGGTAGCAGCGACACCCAGGACTACAGACAAATCAGCTTTGGTACTCCTTCCCCTCCAGATCTTCACAAGTTCACAAGATAAAGGTGTTCACATTTCCAAGTTAGTTATGGCATTCTGGGGACAAAAGAAATGTCTTTGCTATGGCAGAAATGCAACTGGAGAGAGCAGCTAGAGCTAAAAATCTCATCTCTACTGTTTCAAGCATGGTTATCTTTAGTCACAAATATCAGGTTTTTTTCCACTTCCTTTCAAGTAGTATTCTGCTGAAAACTGAAAAGCCACGTACCTATTTGTCATGACACATCAGGAATTACTGGCATTGCTTCTAATAAATACTCTAAAGAACATGTTATTTCCAAGAGTTCATTAAAAGTAATCTCAAATAGGAGTATGATCCCCCTTTTTAAAAAAAAAATAAATAATAAAATTGTCTTGAGCACAGCTAGATGCATATTGGTAATTCGTGGTGATAATCTTTACAAATTATAACTGTAAAATAAAAAGCCTACTTAAGAGCTGCTTGCTTTTACAGCCAGCAAAGGAAATGCAGAACTCTGGCCTGTGTTTGCTTTGTAGATGTCAAGAGTTAGGGAAGAGCCTTCTGATAGGCAATAACCAAAGGCTAGTTTCACACACTTCTGGCAGCATGAATGACTAACAAGAACACAGGTATGAATGACAAGTTACTTAAGAAACAGATTTGAGAAATGTTGTTCAACATCTGCTCAAAGCTCCTGCTTTGCTTATACGCAGCTCGCAGATAAATAACCCCTTCAAAAGGCCACTGGTTGTTTTCTGCCCCCACAAATCTCGTGGTGAACCCTGGTGGCATTCTTCTAATTGGCAGCACTCCATGGAAATGTCAGCACTTTGGAGAATGTTCTGAACATACAGAAAGTGACTGGGGATGAATCTTGACCTGTGCATTCATTTCCAGCTGTATTCAAACTGTGAGAACTTGTCAGTTAAGCAGAAGGCCTCCAACCCCTACCCAATCAGTCATAAATAGCCATAAATATCTCACTTTGCACAAGTCAGCGGGAGGAGAACAGGCAGGGCAAAACCATGTCTTGTATCAACTCTTTCCTCATACTTCACGTGGGCAAGGACTAGGTATCTGTGCAAACATCCCCAGTATCTGTTTAGTTCTGTCACAGTAACTAAACACGGTTTTTTCCCTCTCAAATCCTGAATGAGAAACTGACTCCTGCTCATCTCCCAAATATCTGTTCTATGTAGAATAGACTCTAGGGACTGGTTTCCCTCAGTAAGCAAGATGTGGAAACAGATGTTATGCTTTTGACTACAGCGGTTCAAATGTACAGTTAGAATAACAGAACATTAGTGCTGGAAGCCATCAGCAACTTCTTTGTTCCCAGTTTCCCGCTGTGACTTGCAGGATGACTTGCGACTGGCTTTAGCACATGAAATTTCTGCAGCTTATCAAGTCTTAGTCTCCTGAAAGAGCTACTCCTCTGCCAGAGAGAAACACACTCACCTTTAGTGCCTCCATGCCAGCCTGGATAACAGGAGCAAAGATGGTCTCACTCTCATTAGTGTCTGCAAACATCTCTGGAATCTGGTCCAACAAACTATGAAAGAGTGAAGGATCAGTGTCAGCGCATTTGGGATAATCCCCAGACACACCTTGTAACATGCCAAGGCTTCACACAGGAAAATGTTTTCCATGCAAATTTACATGTCAAACCACCACAACTAACCACAAACAAAAACACACATGAATTTTGATGGCTCAATTCCTTAGGATTCCAGTCAAACAAAATACCAATTTTTACATTCTACGAGATGCACTGTTTCAAAGCTGGTAACACAGAGGAACACATTAAAAATAACTACAAAAATAAGGAGCTGCAGTGTACTGTAAGGACCTGAGAGTCCTTGCAGATCATACCCAGGTGTGCATCATGTACATCACAAGGGGATAGACATGTACCATGGCACAGAGCCACAACCCCCTTCCCAACTTTGAAGCAGCACAGCTGAAGACACATGGTTTACACTTGACCTAAATATGCTTTCAAATTCAGCACTGGAGGGTGGTTGGTAGCGCTCTTTCTTTGCCTCAGAGGTGGAAACATGACTGGCATCTGCTGGCTTCTAAAGTACTGCAATAAATATAGGGACCCCCAAAATCCAATTGTACAATTGACTACAAGGCATGCCACACAAGCTTTAAGATCTTATTCCCTTATGGAAAAATTATACTTTACTTGATAACAACAGATCGTGATTCCTGGAAGTTAACAAGGAAACCATCCAGCAAAGGAACAAAAACTTCTCCAACATCTGACACCACCATCATCTGAGGCTGAGCTAAGCTGCTTTTTACATTAAAAAGTGGAGGACCTTGTTGTAAGTGACAAAACCAACTTGAATTGCTGAGGATTCTTCTTGATCTTCTCTGTAAGAAAACCAAAATCAAGTGGTTATAATCCTGGAATTCTGACCCATGCAACAAAAGCATCCCTCTGAAATGCAAGGCTGCCTCCAAAATCCAGTATCTGTACTGGAAGCAAACAACAAGAAGCAGATGCAATGGCCTTAGTCCTTGCCTTAGGTCAAATTGAAACACTGATTAAAAACTGCTGTATTCTTAATTTTAAATAATTATACATATCTATGTCAATCCTGTCAACTGCCCATCCCACCCAAGCAGTCAAAAGTCCCCAGGATGAGGAATAAATCATGCTGTCCTCAAAACATGGAGAACAGGACTATTAGTTACAAGATGGACTCAGCAAATCAGATTCATTTAGAATATATGATAATTCAGTGTCACTGATGATTGATGCCTAGTAAGAACAGTAAGAAGCAGGCAAAGTACTGTTAGATCACCCCTAGCTGTGTATCTTAAGTTCCCAGCCAACCAAAGGCAGCAAATCACTGCCAGCAGACAACAGAGCAGGTTCAGCCTCTGTTTTGCACAGCTAGTCAGTCTGATTAGCTGAGTTTATTAGCACACCTCTACACACATTGCTCTGGATTTCTCTGTATTTCTCCCTAAGCTTAGAAACATCAGTGCTAAAATTTCAAGGAAGCAACTAATGTGTTTTCTGCTGTAATGCAAGTCTACAAAACCACCAAGTTCTTCACCCCAGGTTTTTGAGCCACCTATTCTGACCCTTTCTTTGTTCCTCTAGCTTCTCAATTCACCTGCCACAGACCTTTATGCCTTCTTGTGTCACAGATTGTTTTGCTACCCCAAGTCTCCAAATTAGGAGCTAAGAGTGAATTCCCAGCACAGCGCCTTGACCTCACATGCTAGCAGCAGAATATTTTTGCAGGTGTCCTTGTCCAGCAACAGAAAATCAACACACAGTGACCTTTGTGTCTCAGCACTGAAATACAAAAGCTTCACCACAAGTTTTGGCAGAATGCCTTACGTGTTGTCGGGGTTTTTTTGTTTTGTTTTAAATTAGTATTGTTTAAAGACAACAGACATGTCTGAAGAAACCAGTGGGCCTGCCCTTTATTTTTTTATTGCCTTATTTCAGCAGACATGAAAACCTTGGGCCTGCAAGCAAATTACTTAGCAGCAGATCTCTGCAGCGTGCTGGTGAGGAGAATTAATGTGTCTTTTTTGTGAGGTAGACATATTTGCTTTCATTTTTGACTCAACTTTCCCTGTTCAAGCCCAGGTGTTTCTAAATTGACAAATGCTTTTTGTTATTACACTCATGTCTTTTATTATCTTCAGTCATGACCAATCCTGATGGAAAGCTCTGAGATATGTTCAGGATGATATCAACCACTTGTGTCTCAAGTACTTTATCAGTGAAGATTATGCTGGAGAGATGGCCTTACATGGGCATCTGACAAACCAGCCCCCCACCCTGGACTGGAATTTCTTTAATGCACAGAGATCCCAGAAGGCCACAGGATAAAAGATTTTTAACATATCCCAGATTATCTCAGGGATCTCATCTCCCATCCTGCCTCACTTTGCTCTATTTCTTAAGTCTGTTCTCTTGCAAGTATTGTTATTTGGAATGCATTTTCTTTATGTTCTTCAACATTTTTATATGCCTTCAAGAAACATCTTGTCTACTTAATTCCTCAGTCTTTCACTGCTCTTTTAAAACTTAAATCATACAGACACACAATGAAAAATTATACTAACAAGCTAAATACTATACTAAGATAATTTCCTGTCATTAATATTGATCACTAGCAATACTACTGCTGTGTATTTAATGCCCACAAAGCAAACGAGCTGTATTTGATAAAATGCTTGCTGCCTTCAAGACTTGTTCTCCCAGACACACATCAGGCAGAAAGAATCTTTCAAAGTTTGCTAACTAACAATAAAAGAACCAACCCTGTGGCTTTAGATATTCTTGCTATTCTTGACCATTCTGGTTTTAGTATTTCCCTGTTTAATTTTCTGAAAAAAGCAGCACTGCAGTAAAGAGAATCACAGCAAGTGACATCAAGACCTACAAGCTGGGACTTAGCTGATAGTACCACTAGAGTTCACTACAAGAAAGGAGAAGAATGCCAGCTACATGTGCAGTCAGTCTGACAGATTTTTCCACTTACACAGGAAATACAGACAGCAAAGCTGAAGAATTGCCAGCAATGTTAAAGTTAGCATTTGGTCGCTATCAGCCCCAAAATGCCTGTACTGTAAATGCTGACATTTTCTGAGCCTGTTTTTATCTCTGCACATGCAAAGCTGCATAAGAACTGCAGTGCAGTCAATTAAGCAAAGCACACTTGTGTTCCTTTACCTTGGAAGTTTATCTAGCAGTGTCTTCAGTTCATCACATATGAGTCTGACCAGGCCACTCTTGATGTTATTGTATGATACATCAATCATGAAGATGTACGCTGGTGGCTTCGGGGGCTTGCTGTTCTACAGGAGAAATGACCATCAGGGAAAGTTAGAGACTGTCCTGTTATACACCATAAGGCAAATTAAACAATCTTCAGTTTGAAAAATGCTATGGATCATAACCATTAACTACTGTAGAAAGCTGACAGGTATTGGGTAAAGTCCACCTCTGTAATAAAACATTAATGTCAAATAGGACATCCAAAATGAATAAGATTTGTAAAGCCTAACAGATTATTAGGTAAGACAAAACATAATAATTTTGTGTTGGAATTAAGCATTTAAACAAATTTGCCTTTTGTCTTTTTCCTGTACCCATACTGGTTTTGCATTCCCTCTATCATCATAACTTCTTGTTAATGCTGAACTGAATGTTGAAATTCAGTTTTTCCTGGAATTTGCCTCTAACAACTGTTAAGTGATTTCTAGCCCATCTGGAATTAGCAAATAACACCGAGGTACCGGATCAGAATTAAAGTAGCTCTGTTCTAAACAGTGCTAAGTGGTGACCATCTGCATCCTGTCTGTCTTGCTCCAAAGCATTCTGATTCTCCGCAAGATAACCAAAGCACGAGAGTGCAACATTTAATGTACATAACTGCTGCATACACAGCAGTGACAGGATGGTGTCGATTCCTTTAAGGAATTTTTCTTATCTGTAACGTAAGCGGCCTATAAATTGTGACATACGCTACTGGTGCAAGTCTCTATAAGTGAGGAAAAGATGAAGGTTTCTTATTTCTAAGTAAAGGAATGTAATGCTTAGATATGGACCCAGGATGAAGGTCACATAAAATAAGCATAGCCACTGGAATCATGACACTCCCTAAGATCAGTTTTCCTAACTCCCGTTAAAGACAAGCAGCAGCCATTACTTGGTGTCAAGCTCCAGTTTTTCCATTGTACTGCATTGTACTGCCTTCATATACAGAGTTCTGACCACTTAGCCACATTATCCTTGTTAAACTAAACCTCCCAAAACTCTATTAAGTACTAAAATCATCTAACCCATAAGTTATGGGGTGCTTGGTGCCATGATCTAGTTGTTTGGGTGGGTTGGATTGGTTGATAGGTTGGATGCAATGATCTTGAAGGTCTCTTCCAACCTGGTTTATTGTATTGTATTATGGCTTACCCATAGTCCCTGGTACACTTTAATGTCTGACTTTGTTTCAATCATGTAAAAGCGAATTCATTCCTGTGAACTAAAACCAGGCAGCGTTTTCAACAGCTGTTCTGTACTTGGATCCTAGCTCCCAAACCTGTAGCTCTTGTATCACATCACCATTTGTAAAAAATTCCTGTGTATTTTCTGACAAACATATAGTAGAAATGAGGACTTGTGCTCTTGCCACATCTGCCTAGCTAGAGCACAATAATGCAATCCAGCTGTTATTTGTTAACATTTTTTGTAGCTCCCTCTCCTTGTCATTTGATAAGCACAACAGGAAATGACTTTTTAGTTCTGGTCTTTAATTGGATTTATAAAAGAATGAAACCTTTGGAACTTTCAGCAAAATGAAAAATTCATTATAAAATAATGTTAACTTCTGCAAAACTTAATGACTCAGCATTTCCAGTGTGAGTGTTCATTTTGTAAGAGATTCACCCCCCCCAACCAAGATTCTAGATGGCTTGGCCTTTGCTGCAAGCAAACAGACCATAATGCATGAATTATTGAGGAAACTCCCTGATTTAAGCTATGTGGCAGGAGCCATTACACTGTGATGATGACTCCATCTCACAAGGTTACACTCTGGGGTAGAGAAAAAGAGCTGAAAATAGCACAGAGCCATTCGGTACATGAGTTTTCTGGCAGCTAAGATCTTGAAATCAGCGAGGCTTACATCAGTCTGATGGAGCTATGCTACACATGTGCTGAGGATCCCACACTGCATTTCTGTAATGCTCTCTCCTGTTCTGGGTTTTAACCGAGATCTCAATAAACTTGAAAGGTCATCTCAGGGATTTCACTGGATTTTGGAGCAGTACACCAGTGAGGAAGAATTACAGTTGTTCATTTTCTTCATGCCACCAATAATTTGACACTCTGAGGAAGCTGCTAGTATCTACTTCAAGACTGTAGGATCCAGTTGCCTTTCCTAACCTTATCATGACCTCAAGTCCATTGACAGCAAGAAAATTCTGCCTGAGTTCAGCATAAAAACATGTCCATACTGTGGACAGAGGAAGTAGAGTTTGAAAACCATAAGTGATTTATGCTTTGCAAAGTATCAAATTGAGTAATAAAATCAACTACAAATCTTTACAGTGACTTGAGGGGGTTTTGGATTAATTCTTCAGCAAGTTTGTGTTAGGAAAGAGAACCCATTCCATTGTAACTTACTGGTCAGAACACAAACCCCACTATTAACAGGAAAAGATTACATTACAAGGTCAAATTCCCTTGCTAAGGTTTTCAATATTGGTAAGGCAATTGCGGTGTGTGTCCATCTGTCTTCAAAATCAATAGAAGATATACTATGTTTAGGTTCCATGCAAATATAAGGAACACATGCTTAGATGATGTTCAAAGGTTCCTTCCAACCACTCTGTGGTTCTGTGATCTAAAAGGCAACAAACGCACCAGAATTTCAGCTACAGCCTCTAAACCAGTTAACAACTGGTGATATTGGACTTTGTTGTGCTGTTTGTTACTTTTACTTGCTCATGCTTTGCTGCACAACACAATGTTGTAAGCTTAAATTCTATGCATCTCTCCACATTTTCTAGAATGTTCCTGGACTAATATGCAGCTTACAAGCATGTTTACTCTGCTGTAGGCATTGAAAGGATTTTGTTTGTTTTGACATTAAATTGCAACTTAGTTTACATACTGGAAATACTCACTCGGCAATAATCCAAAGTAGCAACATATTCATAAGATCCCAGAGACAGCTCAGGTCTTTCATAGTGGTCCACTCGCCGACCAACGTGGTCCAGATGTTGAAAGAAGAACGGAGGAACTAAAAGCCAACACAACAGTAGGAGAAAAGTTTTGTTTTGGGGAGGAGAGGATCACCAACAACTTCTTTTAACAAATAAAAAGTCCTAAGATGGGCTCCTCTGCTACTGATGCAGGGAAGCCTTTAAACACCAAGACTGAAGGTGATCCTTTACCCACACTGGCTCACAACAAATCCCAACCAAAAAAAAACCAGCGTTCTAGCAACATCATCTCCTTTCCTCTTTGCAGGGCAGGGCATAATACCCTATAGACATCCATGTTTTTCCACTTCTACACTGTGAGGCTTGAGTAGGTAAAACTGCCCTATTATCTACCGACTTTGCGGGCCGGTTTTAGGCCTCACTAAGTCTTTTTTTACATACTTGGGTAAGAGACACTGTAGTAAGATAAAGCATTATTTTAAAACGACACTGCAACTTAAATGGCTTTCTCAAAATGTTCACAATGCATTTACATTTATCTGAGAGTTTCAATTGCTAGCAAACTATGAAATTCATTAACTGTTACACTTGTACAAACATCTGAGTGTCATGGTGGAAAGAGTCTGTCAAGGTTGCCATTTCAGTGTTGAAAAGATGACTGTATTAGGGAAAGCACTGCTGAGATCCAGCTGAGGAAATCCAACTTGTTACAAATGTCTAGGAAGGCTACTTCTGGCAAAGACTTGGGATTCAGCCAAGAGCACAAGAACAGTTATGAGTCACATGCAGCACACTTGAACAAATATGGCATGGTATCTTCTGTGAAAACCAGCACTTGTGACAGTAAGATTAATAGGTTATTTAACTACTGTATCCACAGTCATGGGCAGGGCTGACATGGCTCTAAATATCTGCTTGCTAGATATTTAGATTTTTTTTTTAAGGAAATTTTTTTTTTTTCCACACAGAAGTTACTTTCAGCTAGTAATACAAGCAGCTTTGTATCCTATGCTGAGATAATATTTTTAAATAAAGCTTTGGCTGTATCAGACTGGACGTCATGAATCTGCATTTTTCTTCACACAATTATTTTTCAGTTGTACTGAACAAATGTTTCTACTTATTTTTCTTGAAATAGGCCTAGCTACTGTACCTCACTATTCTCATCAAGGCAGCAAGTCAAGAAAGTAATTTCAGGAATGTAATTTGAGTTTTATGGAACTTGCATGGACGACAGATCAGAAACACATCACTTACCATCATTTACACAACTGCAAAATCCACACTGGTATCTTCTTCCACCTTCAATGAACTGCATGAAGGGACACATATAAGCTTTGCACCGGTTGCATCGGATTGGTCCAGTCTCTCCATGGTTTACAATGTAAAGAGGTGTCTGCACAAAGAGAAGTTATCAAGAACATCACAAACCTGAAACCACTAGAAAGACACTGCTCAGATAATACTCAGGCTTAGCTCTTGTTTAAGATCACCTGATGAGGAGATCACTCATTGCTCACAATCTGCAGTACAGTTGATGTGTATCAGAATGACTAAAGACTCGCACCAAAAGCCTGCCAAGCTTTGAAAGCATCAGAAGTTTAAGGCTCCAGGCTGATTTTCTCCAGCAAAGAGTTTTTACAGCTCTCCAAGAGAAATATGCTGGAATCAGGTGTTTTGCCTTGCTGTCAGATTAAGCTTTTCCTGAAGAAATCTATTACTGCTCATCTATTGCAAATGGTCTCTCAAACAGATACTTGCTAAGACAGCTTCTAATACTTTGCCTTAAATGCTGCTTCCCCAGTGCTGCCACATTGCATGCTTAAATGCACTACATGGTTAAATGTCACAGTCAGCTGGAGTAGGAGATGTGAAGAAATACTAATATTTATTGAAGGAAAAGTACATACAGCAAACAACTACAGTTCTTCAAGCACTTGTCACTGTAATTACAATGACCATGCTTGCTTACAGCCCCTGCCAAAACCCACAGCTAATGGAAGACATTTTCCAGATGCCTCTTTCAGTAATAGCTGTGCAGCAATTGAAAGATTCCTGCGATTATACTTAATGTTAGAAGTATAAAAATGGAAGTTTGCTCAATTATTTGTGAAAATCAATGTTTTGTCTTTTTCTTCCTCCCTTCACTACCAACTAAATATCTCTGAACGTAAAAATAAGGGAAGGAATCTAGAGTTTGGATGCAACAGATTTCTAGAAGAGGAAAAACGCTGACAGCCTTTGAATGCTAACACATTACCACTGGCATATTCACTTTTCCCCCTTAATTATTCTGTCTCTTCTTACAGAAAGGACATATTTCATCTTTTACACACCTTATCTTTTAATGGAGCATCAGGATCTTCAAATACTTAGAAAACCACTCATGTCCTACCAGCATTCACTGCTTACATATGTTTTGTTTGTATTTTTCAGAGATTATTTACTCATTAATTTCTCCAAAGGATATCATGCTTTTAGCCAAGGATTTTATACTTATGAATGCATTTTTACTGCATGGTTCTAAGTGCTCCCTCCTGCTCACTGAAATATTATTTTACTTTGTGTTCTTTCTTCTAAGAAAATTGAGTTGAACACAAATTAACCAATAATTTCAGCTGGCAAACTATCAGGGCCACTTTTCAGACATGAAAGCCTTGGCTATAAAATCTGCCACAATCACTTAATAAGTTTTAGAACTTCTGGGTTTTGTTCATTACTTGGCAATTTTCTGATGGTCATTCTGCCGTATTACTTTAATGAGGCCTGGATCTGGTTTGCAGCTCTTATTATTATAGTATCTGACCCAGCAGGGGGAAACAAACCCAAGACTAAAACAAGTCCTGATGCATTTATACACACATCGATTTAGTAATTTAAAACCTTGTTTTGCCATAATCAGTGTTATTCAAGCAAAGAAAAATTACCTCTGACCATATTTACATAAAAAGCATGAACAAGATCAATTAAAAAATAAATGCCATGAAGTTCAGAGCCTAAATTCCTATACATAGTTAATAAATCACTTTTCTAAAGACAGCAGAAATAACGTGTGTTTTCCTTATTTTTTCATACTTGGAGTAGAAATTTTAGTTTTCCCCATCCTGTAAGTTCCTTGATTATTACAAAATCCCTTTTGAAATACGGGGTTCAGTAACCTAAGGGTTATGTCTGCCAAGATTCAGATGCATGTTTAAGTTTATGCATTAAATGGTTGTCTTAAAGCTCCTGAGATGATGTGCAGTGCATGAGGTTAAAACGTGCTTAAGCAAACAGTATCCATAGGCAACGTTCTTAAACACATACTAGGCTGGATTCTCTTTTGTCTTGCCCAGAGAAATAAAGCATGCAACATAAAAAAATTCCTACTACAGCAGCTATTTTTATTCCTAATAAGCTTGCAGAAACTTTAAAACTTTGAAAACAATTTAAAGGGGGGGGAAATTATTTAAAAAAAAAAAAAAAATCCATGAAGTAAACCCACAACATGCACAGAATAAGATTAAGGACTTTGTCTGACAAAGAAAATGTGTATTAAAAAACCCTTTGTGCACCTTTATGGATTTATTCATTTGGAATTTTTGGAAATCAAATGAAATCTACATTTTCGTATTTTAAAAAAGTAATTTTAAGGACTACATCAATGATGAGCACATCATCATAATTTTGGAACAGGCACTCAGACCAAAAGCATCAGAAACCCAGAGCTGTGAAAACTGCAGCTCGAAAAAGCTGCAGCCTTCAGGGCATTCTACTACAAGACCAGACATTCTACCCGTCAAGAAAAAGCAATGCCTGGGTGTGTGAACTGCTAGTGCATTTCCAGTTGACAGAAGAACTTGTGTCAGGGTGAAGCAACTGTTTTCAATACTAGGCAGACTTCCAGGGAATGTACAAAGACAGATAACACACTACACACATTAAAAATAAAGCAGTGAGTTTCAACTAATGAATACATGAAAGAAAAATAGTCATTAAAAAGCCATGATACTAAAAGGGAAAGCCTTGTTTGATGTGCTCCACTCTCTGTAGAGGTCACTGTATCCTAGGAGATAAAGCAGGGATCTATTTGTAGTCCTATGGAAGTCCACAACAAATGCTCACAGGGACAGCAGAGTAAGACAAAAATCAAAAAGTCTCTTGGGTTGTTTGTGTTGCTCTCTGCTTGGGTTTTTAACAAGTGCAGATTCCTTTTTATTTTGCCTTTCCACCTATAAAGTACCACCATTTTCTTTCTTTCCTCTTAAAATCTGCACCAATAAGTGAATTAAATTAGATGTCTACCATAACTACTTGGACATTTGCTATACTTGTGGACTTGTTATGGCTTTATACTTCTCTTGCCCCTAAACCTTTGTCCAATTTGCCTATTTGGACCACCTAATCAAGAACAGAGATGGAATGCACAAAAAGGAACTCTTAAGTACTGACTGTTGGCATTCCAGAACTAGCAAATAAGTACTTCTCAAAAACAGCAACTAAACTAGTAGTTGATAGCCTGAATTTGAATGGGACACATAGAAGTGCTTCCTTTTATTTAAGCTGAAAAAAGTAAAGATGCAGAAAGAGTCAATTGTGCTAGGAGGTGGAACATTGTAGTTTTAGCTTAAAGCAAAGAAGGATTGGGCAGAAGAGATAGGAAATGCTGTAAGACACCTGCATAAAATTTTCCCTTCTCTGGAACTTCAGGGTCCCACTGGAAAGTCCTGAAAGCTGATCTGATAAACCGTAATTTACCCCACTATTAGTCCAAATATAGCTGTGATCACAAGAGTTTTAGTTTGGAAATATTTCAGCAAGAACATCTCTAAAGGACTCAGAACAGTATCACAAAGCAATAGACAGACATTGGTGGCACAGCGCCAAGACAAAATACATCCATAAAAACCTCCAGAGAGACTGTAACCTGTGCTTTAAAGTCTGAGAAAGATGAATTACTGTTGATTGCTATAAAAATGAAGTCTGACACACTCCTGAGGCTTCCCTGTGATGCCTGCAAAGTATCATCATATTCATATTGCATGATAAGGGCCACAGCTGGAAATTATAAGTGCAGAAGTACAGACTGTGATGACATTCAAGATCATCATGGCACATCTCTAGAAAGGTGTTGTAAAGGGAAAAATCATATGAGAGAGAGAGACTGCCTCTAGAGAGCAAGAGAGGCACAGCAAATGCTGAGGGAACCTAGCTATTTATGCCACAAACATAACATATATACAGCATCAGTTTTCATTGCCAGACCAGCACAGGGGCTGCAAGACAAATCCCTTCTGATAATAAAAAAGAATTTTAAATGTAACACTGTGATGTTTCTGGGAAAAGAAACTAGGTCATGAACCAAACTGTTTCCTAGGACTGCTGAAGGGTTTTTTTTGGGGGTTTTTATTATTATTATAATTTCAGACTGCTTTTGAGAAATATTAACCAGTCTACAAATAACCCCTTGTGTTTGAGTTGTTTTACAGATTCACATGAAAATGTCAAGAAAGCATTTCCCTTTGTGGCATTCCTCCTGTCTTTTATTAGAAGCCATTCCTTCTGAAGACAAAAATTATTTTACCTACTCTTGGGTTTCAGATGTTGAACACTATCCTCAGCTGATGAATCAAGCCAGCTGTGCTATCTTCTCTGCAAGGCTCACAGGAGGTTCAAGTCTTTTCTTCAACACAGATCTTTTTCAAGTTTCCTTGTTTGCATAAATGCAGCATGGCTAAAGCATCAACCAAGTGACACAGTTTCTCCTGGCTCTATCCTGATTTTTACAGGTGACAGAAGGGGGGCAGAAAGACAAAAAGGAAAGGTTTACTATCCATGCTTAGGAGAGGCACCACAAGTTCCCCTGATCCGAGACCAGGAATACCAAGTGTTAACAAACCAGCACTCTCCAGCACTTCTCAGCTTTGAAGTGCTGACTGTTAGTTGGATGTAGGGACATGCTGTATCTCAAGTGAAGGTCAGCAGCCAGGATTAACTGATGATATAAGCAGGAGCATGAAATCAGATGATCAAGAAAGAAATCACACTGAAAAACAGACTTTCACAATGTTAGCACTTTAAAACAATAAGATCTCAAGCCAGACCTGCCGCAGTCTGTTCTATGCCCACTCTAGCAAAAGGGAGCTGGTGCAGAGGCAATACGCACAAGAAGAGAGCAAGGAAATGTGTAAGAGACAGATAAAACCTTCCTAGGACAGCGTTGTGTTGTCATGGCTCTCCACCTCCCCTCTCATTTGCACCCCCTGAGGGTTACATGCACACATTAATCACATGACAGGACTCCGGGTCAGACCCCTACTAATCTGCAGCTCTAGGTTTAGAACAAGTATTTCAGTTTGTAAATAAATCTAAAGGTAGCATAGTGAGCTCTCAAGCAACACACTTCTGGATGAAATTCTGCATCCAAAGAATGCATGCTGTTCTACAAGACACCATTAGAACTTGCTAGGATTAGGCCCTAGATGTAACCCGGTGCTATGTTGATTTGACACAAAACCCAAACACAAGCCACCTAACAACAATTCCCCCTGCCTTAACATCAGATTCCTCTTCAAATTTAAAAAGCACATTTTCTATTAATTACACACTTTAAACATGATTGTGTCCAAAATCCAGTACTGCATTAATATACAGAAGAAATACGTGCAAACTGAAAGTGCAATAACAACTTCAGGTTAAAAAGCAAGCCACAAACTTTTCCTCCTGAACTTACTAAATAACCAGCATGTTCTGACTCTGTGAAGTTTCCAAGGTAACCAAGTAACATCTCTGACCGCTTAAGGTTAGAGCTTGCAGAGCCTTCTAACATTTCATTTACTGCTGTTGCTATGATCAGTTTTGGGCAGTGCAGAAGAGGAACACAAACACCATTTCAAGAGAGCAACACAGAATCTGTGAAGGAAAATGCACGCGCAGATGCCATTTCAAGTTACAGAGCTGTCCAGCGATAGCCAAAGCAATTTTTAACTTAAGTACCATTTTTGTTGGCAAAACCCATTGTTAATATTATTGGCTAGGTAGTTAGGTGGATGTGAATGTTCTTTATGTGCAGTTGCTTAGTCAGGTTTTACTTCTGCCATTACTGTTCTGAAGAACAGTCTCCAACACAGCAGCAACTAATGACAACATCTTTATAAAAGCATTTTCCGAGTCTAAACCTCAAATTTGTAAAACATTAGGAAACATTAACAGGAACTCTGATAATAACATGAATCAAGTTTATATAAATGCCAATTTTTCAAGTCACCAGCCCCATCTCTTTCAGAATTACCTCCCGGTGCATGGAAGGTACCACTACTAAAATACTACTATGTAAGTATTTTAAAGAGTACACCTTAAGGGTATTTTAAAAGGTACACTAAAAAAAAAAAAGGGCAAAAACATAAATCAAGACATTCACTTGAGAAGAACAAGCTCTACTTCCAAACCCTTTGCTAAGACTTGCTCTGAAAGGTCATTCTAGTCACTCAGTGTAGTTACTGCCCAAGAGGCTAACAAAAAAACTTTCTTGTAGCTGATGAAGCCTCGGGAGGCAATCCAATTCTAAACGTTCTACAACCAAATGCAGCCTAGCACAGGGCACACTCCATAAAGAAAGCCTGATCTGACACAGGATTCATGCACTTCTAAATTGGGCATTGTGAAACCTAGTTTACAGGAACCGGCCTCCAGAGAACAGAAAACTTTCTGGGTGCTTGAGAGCTCTGGGCATGGGAGGAGTCAGGCATCTCAGACAACCTATGCAAAACCCCAGACATTCACCTGGCACTACCTAATTGTAAAAATTAAACCAGCACTGACAGAAGAGCAAAGACTGTCAAATATCCATCCTCCTCCACAGTCCAGGCAGATTCAGAACTGGGAGATCAGTCTCGTTTGTGATCATCAGCATTTCTGAGAAATAATTCCATTCCAATTTTATCTTTTAATTAGTTAATTGACGAAAAAATGACGAGTGAAAGATTAAATTCTCTCCAGTGAATGTTTCTCAATGAAAAAATAAAAAAAGTCAAACAAATAGGAAAGTACACAATAGAGAATGACAACACAAAACTACTAAGGAGCAAAGAAGAAACTATTTTAGATATTGAACTACTTTAAACTCCAAGTAATGATTTGGAATTGTTTACTTTTGCAACATGAAAAACTCTTTTAACTACCTTTTTTAGCAAGTAGTATTAAATGTTAAATTAAGATCATACAGTTTATTCGGGCTCTGGAAATAGTCGTACATCTCCAAAACAAATTCATGTAGGGTTTGGTCTACGATGATAACTGTGAGATATAGTTTATTTTTATAGACTGTTGCTAAAGCACTGGTGGACTAAAAATAAGTTCTGTCAAACAATGATACTGTATTCTCAGTCTGTAACAAACATACTTTCCATAGATTATCCAAATCAGGAGAGTGAAAATTGTTATTGTTATGAAATAAGTAAGTATTATGAAATAATAATAAGTAAAGATAAGTTTCAGAAAGTTAGAGCTGTTAAGACAGAAGGGAAGAGGGTTAAGGACAAAGACATGAATGTATTAACAGCCTTTGTTTCAAATGACATACAGGATGCATGTAAAGCTCACCAGTTGTTAATTACTACCAGAAAAACCATCCCAAACAAAACAACAAACAAAACACCACCACCAAAACACACATTACAGCCAGTCTAGAAATTTTTGAGTGTTGTTACCTTTGTGGATTCTGCCTCTCCTGGGATATCAAATACAACCTACAACAATCTCTACTGGATGGTCTCTTATGTCTTAGTTTTGCTCCCACCTGTGATTTAGCTTTACTGGAGTAAAGTCTCCTTTGTGAGCGTTTCTTCAGTGTGGCCAGTTTTACTATTTAAATGTTGATAATGGCTTCTCTAGAACCTTTTCTTTGTGCAGCCTTACCAGGTTACACCTGCATTTTGGCTGCATTAGGTCTTCTTACTCTTTCAACTACAAATTGTGGTGGAGTTGAGCTTTCTTCTCTTGATGTGAGGACCAATATCGCGGCCTACTGGTAGTTACGTCCTTCTTTGTATTCACTTGCGCTGGCCTTGTGTCTTCCCAGCTTACAATTTCCACCAGACATGCAGATGCTACAGAACTTCTCAGACACACTGTTACTCCACTGGGTCTCAATTGAATGGGGAGCTTTCAGCAGAGTACAACACAACAGCATCTTTATCTTTTTACTCTACTACATTTCTGTAATTTTGAATTTGTGCTTTCTCACTGCAGGGGCAAACTCTGGTTTGGGTTTTCTCCCCCCAAAAAACCCCCACCTTACATGACATGCATGAAATCATTTCATTTAACATCCATACCTAGTATCATGACCATTTTGCATTGTGTTATTTTCTCCCACAGGGATAACTTGTATCTCATTCTGCACTGGAAATGGAGCTATCTGTTGTACATGTTTTCCAAATAAGAAGAGGTCTGGACAGTTGTGTTGCCCCTCTCATACACATAACTACTTCTATCAGTGTCAGTAGACTTAGTTAATTCATTGCTTTTTTCACTAAATTTTTGCTGCAGTCCTCACAGTTAAACTGATAGGCGAATTTTTCAGCTGTTCCTAGCCCTATTACCAGCTGCACAAACTATTTGTGGCCATTTCACATCCATGGTCCACTAAACCCTTGTAGCCATTGATTGTCTTCCTCCTTTGAAAAGGAAACATAATGGAAATTCTCTGGGTGCTAACACTGACTATATTAGAAACAGAGACATATCAGCAGCTGAAGCTGCAAAGATGAATGCAGGACAACTATTCACTAAAAGGCTAGAAGAAAAGCCTATTTTAAATGGTTATTATGTACAACATACTATTTATAAGAAGATAGAGTAGACAGATTCCCACTTGGTACTGAGCCCTGTGAGGATGTGAGGAGCATCTCCTGCAGGCAATGTTAAAAGGCACCATCCGTCAGAGAAGGTGTGTTCCAAAGCAAAGAACATTCAGTGCCTTGCAGCCACTAGTTCCAGGCAGAATGCACCCATACTAGGAAATTCAGGAACACAAATAAGTCTCTGAATGTACTTTACCTCTATAAAAAGGCCATTTCTTTGAAATTAAATAGCTTTTCAGAATTAAAGTTCTTATAAATCCCATAAGGAAGACTACTTTTATTAGAAAATCTTAAGAACAAAATCTTATTTTGGCAGCAGAAGTGAAGACAAAGGGCACAGGCAAGCCTTGGAAAAAGCTGCCTCAGTTAAGACTGTCCACTGCTTCCTACTGTAACACCATCTCTTCAAGTTCTTGTAACTTTACCAAGCTGTAATTGTTCAGACTAAAATTTTCCATGCTGGACTTCTGCCAGTTTTGGGAGGCATTTTCAGAGGTTTTTTTAGTCTCTTGCAAGGAACAGGCTAGGAAAAAACAGACTGCTCTTTACAGATTAATGGATTCCACTGACCTTTCTAACAGCTTGAGAGCACTAATGCTTCAGGGAGGTGGGTCACTAAGTATATCATTTTGCCAGCCTTGGGAAAACCCTCCTGAACCTGGCCAAGCTTAAGTGTTTGTGCATAATGCTGATTTATGCACACTGAAGAGATTCAGGTTTAGCAACTCATTGATCACCCTAACCAAATGCTACAGAGTAGACAGGGAAGCCATGTATGGGGGACAAAGATCTGAAGGCAGACTAAAAGTGAAAGATGCACCAACGAAGAGCCAACACGAAAGCAGAATGAGTAAGTGCCACTTGGGCACAAAAACTGGGATAAGCAGGAGTACAAAGTAAAGTTGGCTGGTAAAGTGAAGAGATAGAGAAGCAGCAGCAGGAGTTTCACCTAGATGAGAATGCAGGGGGCGGGGTGGGGGGGCAACAAGCCAAGTCTGTACATTCCCATCAAGAACTGGAATGAAACCCCAAACTGCTGTCTAGCAGACAAATGGTAAAACTCAGTATCTGCAGAACTGTAAATAATGCATCCTATTTCCCTGTGGAGCACAGAAGATAACTACATATTACCCTGCTAAAATAATACTCTCTAAACTAGAGAGGTCTGTTGGATTGGAAGTTATCCATCCTGATAAAGAACAACATCTGGTTTTCACCCCCACAGTATTTAAAAAAAAAAAAAAAAAACCTCCTAAGAATTTACAAGTAATAAAACAAAGTTAAAGAAAAATCAAAGCCTGCAAAACCAAGCACTGAAAGTCTTTGCAATTTTAATTGGGCTTTTTTGTGCATGCATTTTATGAGGAGTTTTGAAGACACAATCACATACTACAACTTTCATAAAATCTCAGGGTTTTTATCCTAGCAAACAGCTCTCTGAAAGGAAACCAACACAGCACATGAAAAGCAAATACATTCTGCAGACCTTTGTTGCACAATTTGGAAGCTGTGCGCTGAAGGAAGCATGAGCTGAAGAACAACAGGATAAAGGATCATCCTACAGATGCTCCACTTGAAAACCATTTTCATCTCTACTACTGATAAAAATACAGCTCGTGCTGAGATATCTGGGTAACTGTCTTAAGACGACAGGATATTGCTAACCTGCAGGAATATTTTGCAGAAGAGCTAGGGATGTGTTTGGAACATGAAGAGCTATTAGAGATGGTGCTGTGAGAAAACAAATTGACCAGGTTAGTGCCTCCAAGAGAATGCCCCAAATGGGTGACTATATTTGCCTTTTTTCCTGCGACTTAGCTCACCCGCGTACAAAATACCATTATCTTCTCAGTCTGCTGTGAAATGAAATTATTTTGTATACCACTAAATGGAAAAATGTCATACTTTGAATGTTACTGTCCACATCTTTAACTTGGCACAGTTTCTGGTTGTCCTCTTAATGCCTTTGTACCTATAGAGTTCCAGCAGAGCTAACGATTGACAGAGCTGGCATAAACTAGACGCAACCAGAGGAACACCAGGAACCTGGTGGTTGAGATTTACACAGCTGTCACTCTTTGTACCGTTTTCTAAGCCAAGATCCCTTGAAGCTGTATCATGACCCAAGTCTCTCTACTGTTACTCTGTCACAGCAGGGGTAAAAACACCTTCACCTTTAACGTAGAGGAGAACAATTCTGCAGTATTTTGGAGACAAAACCACACTACCATTCAGTTAGTCCTTACCTCATTTGGTGGAACAACAGCAAAAGGCTGGATGACTGCTGCTAATGGAATGCGAGCCTGTTTCGCCATCTCAGAAGACGAGGGGAAGCAGTAGGTGGTACATCGGATGAAGCGAGGGCTGGCATGGCCTACAACACCCAACACAACATGAAGAATGAAAGACTGCAACAATGAACCTGCCTGTCCCAAACACAAGCCAGAAAAATAAAACCAACAACAAATCAACAAGTGCATAGAACAAGTACAGTACATGCTTGCCTTCCTCACATGCAATCTTCTGCCCCTTGCTCCTTTTTATATGTCAGCCCTTTGCCTGTCCCTGGGGGTAAATCTTTTCTTACCGTTTGAGTTTAAAGCAGAGGTTTCAATGTATTATGACAATTACCACAATTATTTTAATAAGAATCTCAATAGAGATTATTTTGAAGTGCTTCATATCTAAGATGTTGAAATACAGTAATACAGATCAAAACCCCAGAGAAAATGCCAACACTATATAAAGAAATGCTGCAGGGTAGTACCTGCTGTTAAGACCACTCTAATGAGCTGGCTCTGATTCACTAAATACTCTGTGTTAACATCACCGTGCTCATTTATCTTGCAAAACAGAGTGTGCTGAATTCACCACACAACTTTCTGTAGCACATTTAGCTCAGTTCCCTAAATAAGAAACTGTGCTGTGCAGTCCAGACAAGAGCACTGAAAGGAGACAGAAGTTCAAATTTACTTCCTTATATTCTATTTTTTTTTTAAACCATCAAGCTGCAGCTCTGCTCAGTTTCTTGGAAGGAATTTCTTTTCTCTTCAGAAGTGCATTACCCTGCTCTCAGATGCCAAAAAAATCTTGATGTGTTTGCTCACTTTATACAGTTTATTCAAGCACTGATAAATTAACACTGGACTTCACTATACCACCAGTCCAATCTATATTTAAAAAAAAATAAAGTGTGCCGTCAAGAGCAGCACATGGAATATCGTAATTCCAAGGCCCTAGGCAAAGGTGGACACACTGTCCAAAGAAAAAAATAAGTCAGCTAGACAGTTTGTACATTTCCCTCACTGCCTGAATAGATTTTCCCAAATTCTTATCTTAAAACATAACAGTGCAAGTTTCCTTGCTAGCATCCATCTTCCAGAATTTCCAAAGAACAAAAAAGGATTTTCAACTTGAGATTTAAAACCTTGAAAAATTTTAAGTTAAAAAGAAAAGTTGTCTCAACTGTTCATATTATTTTAAAGATCAGGAAGGCGAGCAGAGTTCTTAACCTAAAGTGTAAAGAATTCAACTCCCACTCCCCCCATAATTTTTTTTTTTCCTCTTTAAAAGGCATTTCTGATTTCACATCCAATATGGAGTAAGAAGCATCACTTTCAGAGGAAAAATCTGAGAATTAAATATTTTGGGTTTGTAAAAACAAAAAAACCAAACCTCAAACTAAAAACATTTGATTTCACCTAGAAAAACTCCCAAATCAGTAACAAGGAATTACCTTGGTCTTGGATTATGCAGTCTGTGGTGACAAGAGGAGGAACCTGTCCTCTTGTGTTCGTAGCATAGATCTGCCCTCCCCTTGAGGCCTTATCATTTTCAATTACTTGAATCTGATGAATATGGAGCAAGAACAGTATGAGGAAGGTAAGCCATGTATTCAGTTACATTCACAAACAGGTATGCTAACTTCCACACCAAGTAGCATTGTTGGTATTGTCTTACACAGAGGGACATTTAGCAGCTAGAGAAAAATGTTAGTCATTGCTCCTGAATAAGCTCCATGCATGGGTGGTTAAGACATAAACAATTATCCCAGATTGAGCCATATTTCAGCACTGCCATTTAGAAGGCAGCACCTGAGGACAGCCTTGTCGGCCATCAGGTAGCATTTAAACACTGGAGCTCAGGGTTTTCATTCTCTAGGGCAGACTACCATGTTGTGAACTTCCTCTGAGGAAATTTTTCATTAAAATGAGGTGGTTCTGGTCATATATATATTTCCTCTGGCTGAAGCCTAGTTTTTAGCAACTGACAGTGTAATGTCATGAAGTTGGCTTCCCTAGTGAACAAATTCTTCACCCATACACTTGCACCCTGTCAATTCTACATAGCTCCTCAATACTGATACTTTTCAGGATAAAACTGAAGTTATATAAAGCTGTATTTTGTTCCACATCATAATCAAGATCACTGAGAGGATGCCATTATCCCTCCTCTTCCCTGAATGAACCTATCTTTTTAGCAATCTATGCCTAACAGCTGTGAGAGGCAAGAGGAATGAGACAGGGAATTCATGAAACTGGCTTTGCCACTGCTGCTAGTATCCCATGGAACTGTATCTTTACATGGCATATAAATTTCTAATAATAGCTAGGGAAGTTCAGAACCCTCTGTTGGAAAGCAAACAGAGAAGAAAAACAAAGTTAGTCACAGAGTCTATTGATCATCGTCCAAGAGGTATTTCCTAACACAATGGAAATAATCTGGGGCCTGTAATTCCGTCCCCCCATAAAGTTTGTATTGCAACTGAAACATACAATACATTCTTCAGAGAGCTTGTTATATCTTCTGCTTGAATATTTTTCTCTGCCTCCTTGGCTTCTATAGTCATTGTATACTTTTGCATTAGAGAGAAAAAGACTTTGCTTTAAAACACTCCACTGGCTGAAGCAAGCAAACCACTTTCAGACTTAGGTCTGCAAAGGATCACTGTACCATGGTATTCTGCAGCTAACTGGCCTAGATATATCACTGTTCCTGGAAATAACTGTTGACAAAGCCCAGATGTTAGTTCTCATAGATGTTGTCAGAGCACATATCAATCTCTAACACATGTAAGAAAAATATAAAACAGCAATAGCTACAGATAAGAAGTCAATTTATCTAGCAACACTACTGAAATGATATAATGTAAATAGAACAAGAGAAATACACATGGTCATACTTATTCCTCATTCTGAATTACCTTTCTGCCCTCTACAGACATTGAGCCAGATCATGCCTCTCTTAAACATGTCATTTTGATCCCCACTGTGCTGCTTAAACAAACCTTTTAACCTATTTTAACATTGCTGTCACAGTCGAGGCTGTTTACTCTACATGTGCAATTGAGACAAGACATCAGCCCAGGCTTTCATGCCAGGCCTCCTTTTCCCTCCACCCTCATCCCCTCCTCCACTACTTTTTTAATTAGACAAGATCATTTTACCCTTCTTTATGTAAAAATCAATATGCTGAAACACTAAGAATGACTGACCTTTGATTGGCATTTGTTAATTACACACAGGGTTTTTTTTAACACAAGTTTTCATTTACACTTAAAAGCAAATTTCAAGTTAACAAAGGCAGCTATTACCTTAACCTCCAAGTGATTATCAACAAGCATTTTGTTCCAAAATTCTAGGGATTTTACATCAAAACCAACACCAAATAAAGTCAGTAACTTTTTCTAGAAGGATAAAAGAATATCCTAACTTAAGGAAGTAGAGCTTCTCCCTCCTACAGTATCAAGCTTTTACACAAATGCTTCTCCCTCACCTTGGTGTAACACAAATTCTCTGCTCTACAGTAATCCTGTCCCAGCACAGAATGGAGATTCCTTCACCCAGACTCACTCACAGTACAGTGGTTAATACATTTAGGTAGAAAGTTCTAGGTCAAACTTGCAGGACACAGCCTGCTTCAAGAAGCCCATCTCTCCGAGGACCTTTTGACCTAGCCACATGATTGCCAAAAGCAGTACAGGTGTGTGCATCATGCGTTTCCCCATGAATTCAGCACATTTTCTCCCTCTATTGCAATCAGCTGCTCTCAAAGGCAGCCTGTATCTGCCCAGCTGTTCCTTTAGGTTACAATTAAGACTATTTAAGAAGGATGGACACAACCATATCCTTGTTTTCACTCTCTCTAACACCATTCCAAGAAGAAAGACTGTCCCACCAGTGCATGTACAGGCATGCTTCAACAGCTGAGCCTCTTCAACCTCTATGAAGCTTAAGCATTAAGTATATTCCAAGCTACTGAAATATTTGTAAGGCTGTGGCAACTGGAATGATGCTAAGGCAAATAATTCTAGTTGCCTGGGAAACTCCTGAAATCAAACAGTGAGGTAGCTTTTAAGCATGGGACTTCCCAGCATTTCCAGGATTGCAGTTTTAGAGTTCACATACCTGTTTTCTGCACAAATCCTACTGTAGGTGTCTACCTGCTACTAAGTCTTCAGACTTTCTGGAGTGAAAAGGAAAGGTCATTAGCTGCAGTGAATGCAACTAATCCTTCAGTACTGCTCACTGTCACACTAAGAATCCTGTTGAGGGTTGAAGTACTCAGGTCATGGGTATGTCCCCACGCGAGATAAAAGTTACAAAGCCTCTTCAATACCAAAAACTAACATTATGCACTGATTTAGCCAAGAGTGACAGTACAGGGTACAAAAATGCATGGAATTAAGAACCTGCAAGTTTGGAACACATCTTCTGAACCAAGCCGTGTAAGTGCAATTTTATGTTACCAAAAAGCCCCACCAACTAAAACAAATACAGCATTAGCATTGTTATCCCTCTATCTTAAATGCAGCAGAAATTAACTTTTATAAATAATCAGTGCCATATTACTTACTGGGCTTGGAATAGAGTCAGGATCAAGCTTCTTCTGTGGTGGACCAGAGAGTTGTGCTGGACCCCCAGGAAAAGCACCAGGGTAAGACAGCTGAGATCCTGCCATCTGAGGACCATATTTTGCTGCACAGTTACAAATGACAATTCCTTTCAGTTGTGTTATCAATTTTTAACAACAACTTTTGCCACACATCATTCTTACTTAGCTAAATACCATTTTTCCTACAGTTTTCTGCAAGTACAAGAAATGCATTACTTTGGCTCAAGCTTACCTTTAAAACACACGTTGCATAAGACAACTTTGTTTCCAGAGTTGTCAGGTATGCCACAGCTACTCAAACCAAGCCATTGCATTAGTGAGAATCTCTCCCCTAACATGTCAGTCAATACAAACTGGTCTAGTTTGCTGGCTTTTTAGTTGTCAAAATAAGTTTTACTCACCTATGTCAGGTGAAATAATTGTTTTCAGTTAAAATTCTTTATTACTTCTGAAAGCTGCCTACAAAAGACACTACAATAAGACAGCAATCTATGCCTTTACAGAGTAGAAGAAAAACTACTTTCTGTAGTATCTTGTGCCTTTACCCATTACTAACCAAATAATTTCATTAAGGATCCAAATTAATCTCATTTTCTTGTTACAACCTCCAAGCACTGAACTTGTGAGTAAAAGCATAGCCTGGCCTTGATTGTATTAACTGACAAATCACCAGTGGTTCTCCATGCACATTTTGTTTTCAATTACATAACAAAATCCTTTCCTTACCTTGTTGAGGAGGATACCCAGGCCCTGGAGGCTGCCCTGAAAGCTGTTGCAAGTTAGGATTTGGGGGCACAGGTCCAGGGATCCCATCTTGTCTGGCCATAGGAGGCAATGATGGTTGAGCACAAAGGCTGTTAACAGCTGGTGGAGAAACCTGTGGTCCAGGTGGTAAAGCGATTTGCTGCTGGGCTGGTGGTGGTAATTGTGGACCCTGAAAAGATGCTGGATGCCCAGAAGACATGTGAGAACTCCGAGTAGTGCCACGACCTCAGCAAGAAACTGTCAGCTGAGTCAAAATTGGTAACTTACTAACTCTGTTTGCAAGGTGTTCTACTTTTGCTCACTACACTTACAAAAGCAGTATTGTATCCCATACTGACAATGCTGGGTTATTGGGATTCTGAACGTCTGTTCACTTAATAAATCTGACCTCACAGTTGAAGTCTGAGCTGATTAAAACATTCAGCTTTATTTCTTTTGGCTCTATATTCAATAAAGCCCTGCAGCTGGGGTGGATGGAGAAAAAGAGAGGGAAGCCAGCCTTTGACAATTCTTGATTCAGATACACATAAATGGTATTTCCTTTTGAAATAATATTTAATTATTTTTGATTAATAATCAATTTCTCTATTGTGGCATGTTTTTGTTAGTCTGATGTTTGCATTTCACCATTAAAGGTTCAATGGAAGATAAATCCACACATTTTATCTGGATTACAAGCATCTTCTGGTTTTGATGCTAAAAGATGAAACATGTGGAAATTATTCTGTACTAGCTGGAGAAAAATAGTTTGCATTTTTATAGGATCCAGATTCCAATTAGCATTAAAAGGACCTTGGAAATAAGGCGTAGGTTTGGACACTTACAATCTGTAACTACTTAATACTTCACAAAATCTATTTATTTTTTTTAAGTCAAATTTTGCTCCAAAGACCTACAGCCAAATAATTTTCAAGAAAGCTAAAAAAGTAAGCAAAATTAGGTTTGGAGTACAATGTGTTAACATAGAAATATTGTAATGTATCTTCTGCCAGACATATTAACAAAAAAAAATTCACATGCAAAACACTAGCTCAGGTTCTCAGCTGGTACAAAACATCACTCCAGGAGCTTTACAAGCTGTAAATTTCAGCACTCCGTCAAGCTACACCAGCTCAGAGTTACAGCTAAGGAAAAATGTGAAAAAAACCCAACACAGAGGCAGAGTTGTAAAGGATTCATGTCTTCATTGGTCTGAAAGGTAGCTCAGCCTTGCAGTGTAAGCAAGGATATTACATTTTACATGGAAATTGCTGAAGGCAGAGAGGGGGAAAAAAAGGGTTTCACAGATGATTGTACAAACAGAGGGTCAGACCCATGGTAGCTCTGCAGGTTTCATTCATCAAATCAGCAACTTGTAAAGCCAAGGTAGGGAAAGATGCAGTATCAGTGCAGCCTAAAGTGAAACTTTCACCTGAGCACATTACAAAGGTATCAAACACCAAAATCATCCTCATTAAACAAAAATTAAATTAAACAACCCCATCCTTCTAAACAACACTGGGCTCAGCAAACCAAGCTACTAACCCAATTCCACTCCTTTAAATTAAATAGTAAATTTCACCATAAAATACTCAGGGAAAGCAGATATAACCAAACAGAAAATCAGTGGTAGGCAGTAATTTACATGGAGGAATTATATGCTGACATCTATCTTTACCTTATGGCTTAGGTTTAAGATATTTCAACCTCAAAATAAATGCAAATAATTTTTGATGAAAAGCTATACTCTAAGATTTGGACAAAGAATACAAAGATAGTTTCAAGCCAGAGAGAAATTCTGAAAAGACAGCTGACTTTTATGGAAAGTTCATCAAATATCAATTCAGAATTAACCCAAGAATACTGATTCTGGATGAGGTTAAAAACAATATAAGAACTTGAGCAAAGTTTTAATTTTCTGTTTATACAGATGTTCAGTGAGCTTCTAATTATCATGGCCTTAATAGCTTTAACTGAGAAAAACTCAATCAGATCAAGCTGATTACCATAGGTATTTAGCTGCATACTGCTGAGCTGGTTGGCAAGCTGTGTTGTAGATGAAGCTGATGCAGCATTTGGGTAGGCTGGCTGTGTCTGCTGACTGTAGGGAGGACAAGAAGGTCCTATATTGCTTGGAGGTGGAGGACCTTGAAACCTAAGGGGAAAAATCAGTGCAGTTACGCAAAAATTTTACATCAATTGACAATTCTAGGTGGTCTCATGCCTTCACAAGGGTGGTGCTGAAACAACTAACGTGAATAAAAATTCATTTTTCTTCTCAGCAAATATACACAATATCATGAAGCACAGGGAGACTGCATAGTTGTTTAAAAACAAAACAACAAAAAAAACCCCACACAGCCCAAGGTTTTTGCACCGTTTTTAGAAACAAAGAGTGAGTAAGCCACAGCAAAGAGAGAGTGGTAGTAATTATATGAAGGCTTGATGATTTGAAAACACAAGCTTCTGAATGTATTGCATCACTCCACCTCCTTTCCATGCTTACAAAGGAAGATTCCCTACCAGGGATGGGTGGATATTAGTAGAAAAATCTGTGAAAAGAAAATTAAGTGAGAAACTGTTAAGGAGTTCCCTGTTGTAGAGGAAAAAAGATGATGCAGGTAGAGAAAAACTGCTTCCTGATTATCAGATACAGAAAAACTTGAACGCAAGACAAAGAACTAAAGAAATAAATAACGGACATGTGGCTTCTACAGATATTTTCTACCCAACTACTTCACCTTGCAAAAACAAGGCCTCAGGCAGTCTCCCAGAGGAGCTCTACACTGATTTTCCTGTGACTGCTTCTAAAGCTGAGGAAGGGCCTAGTGATTTCAAGACATTATAAAATGTCTTTAAAGTACCCTATGGAGCCTCCCACAATGAAACAAAGACATCCTAAGAAGACATGGGAGTGAGGGGGTGCTATAGAGAGAGCCACACACCAACTTCTATGAAAAACTCCCTGGCAGGTATTAATTTTCAAGTAACAACTTCTTGGTACCTCACAGCACAGGACAACCGAGACATCAGAACATGAAAGATAAAAATCCCAACTTCTATACCAAACAGCACTTAAACACCTTACTGGTGCTTTAAGGGAACAGGCCTAAGTCCACAAAGAAACAGTAATTAAAAATACAACAACAATGCATGATGAAGAGTCGACTTGCTGTAAAATGGAAGTTAATGACATCACAGATCACAATGTATGGTCTGTCAGCTTAACACAGGGAACCATAAGATCCATTTCAGAACTGGAATAAGTCTGAACTACTGAAGATAAAAGAAATGTCATATTTAAATGCCAGTGAAGCAGTCAGAGAAAGGTAACAGAGGTCAAATAGCTTAGATCTCACGTATTAATTCTTGAAAGTTACCTATGTGGCTGTTGCCCTGGCATGCTGGGCCCATTCTGAATGTTGGTCTGGCTGATTTGATGTGTACTGGGTGGTGGAGGCCCGACAGGAGCTGAAGATCCAAAAGGCACAGTTGATTTCAACATGCCTGCAAAAGAAGCAGCACTTTTATGCAAGAACCCTGTAAGAAAGTACAAGGTCATCCAGAAATACAAGTGCCCAGCCCTGCTCTAGAAATCACACCACCAGCTCTGGGTGAGCAAGAGAGCTGGTGATGAGACGACCTCCAGAGGTCCCTTCCAACCTCAGTCTGTGATTCCATAAAGTCTGGCCAGCTATAGAAGCAGGTATTAAAGACAGATAGTAGAAAGGAGGCATACATTAAGTAGCTTTTAACTTTCCAGTAAAAGAACTCAAAAGGGACAATAACAAGCAAGCAAGAATGAACACACTCTGCAATTCAACCCAAGACACTGCCAATTCCCCAACATCTGGTTATCTTTGCAGATAGAAGCAAGAGGTCCCTTTCACTTCAGAGACGATGGTCAGAACAAAATCTTGGAACAACCTTTGAACAAAAAGCCTCCATATGCAGAATCTGTAAACCTATCTTAAAAGTGGTTCTGATTTCAGCTCTAGAACAGTGACTGTGAAGAGACTACAATTTATATGAAGAGAATAAACAGCTTTTCAACCTGTACTACTTGAATTATTTTTCCTTTAAACTTGTCTAGCATCAAAAATTTGTTTGGTACCAAAGCCATTACTTTTTGCCACATAGTCTAATAAGCAGAATACTCAGCTTTATTTTCTGATTATATTCAGCACTTAAGTTAACACAACTCCTGCTGTCTTTAATACATTTTAGATAAATAGGTAAAACTTCTTTTTTTCCTGTTTTTGTAACATAAAAATCAAGGACACCACAGAATATTTGAAAAATCTTAATACATCTGAGTGGTTAGAAAGCAGATGGGCCCTACCACCATGAGCTAGCCAAATAAATCACCCAGTGAGCAAGCTTAAGTAGGAGAACATCAGCTCATGATCATAGGCAAGTTTGTGCATGGGAAGTCTGCAGGGCAAAGGTTCTATTTCTGAGAGCTTGTTGGCCATTAACATGTATTAGATGAGAAACATTTCTCTATTCCCAGACATCACCCCTTTTGAATTTGTCTGCATTAGGTATTTCCCATAATACATCATTGAGCACCAGTGCTTATTGCTTCTTGGACAATTGAGTTCACACAGAAAGGTCAGGTACCCACTAGCACACATCTTACATCAACAAGTGAACACCAACAATGACAGACAAATCTAGCACAGGACCCTGTCACAGCAGAAGTGCAAAACTCCGCATTTTGTGCCAGCTCAAGTAAACAAAAGAACCAGTGAATGACTAGGTGCTGAAAATACATTCCAAGACAAATTTGTACCTGGTTGAGGTGCTGAGTAGGAGTTGGGGTCCCCATAATGTCCATAACGGAGTGAAGAACTAGGGGGTCCAAAACCTGCAGAAAAGCCTCCTATTCCTGGTTGGGATTGGGAATACGGAGGAGCTGCAACATAACCTTGTTGACTCATGATGGCAATATTCTCATTCCATGTATTTGTATCAGGTGTTCTTTAAGAATCTGCAAAAGAGAGACACCTGCTACTACTCTTCATTCTTTGTCCATTTTAAAGGGCTATGAACCACGTTCCCACAAAAAACACATTTGAGGGCAAAAAAGGATGTGGAAGTCCTTTTTCATAGAGAACTTAACAAAACCAGAACTCTGCTAAGTTTCTTGATGCCCAAATTAAAACTGTTTTGAGAAATGATGAGAATCCAAACCTTGGATGAGCACTTACTACTCCTGCAAAGTCCCAAGTACACAGATCAGGCACCCACATAGAACATATCAACATAAACTAGCATTATAGATGTTGTATGTTCCTTTGAAATAGCTTTCCCAACCTATACTTCACATAGGCTTCAGTCATGGAGTCATGTTTAAGTATTGAAAACAGATGAAAGTAAACTAGGGATCGTGCCCCAGCAGCAGGCACAAAAGCACCTCAAAACTGCATGCAGGTCTAAGAACACTGCAGACACATTCATACTGCACTGACACATGTCAGTAGAGAACAGCTATCCCCATCAGAAAACCTGTCTCAAGGTTTTTCCACATTAGACACACATTTGTGGGAAAACAAACCCAAACAAGGCAACAATTTTACTGTCTTCCACATCAGACAAGAACTCACTTTGCACAGGGTACAGGGCCCAGCCCTCCTGACACATTGCCTGTGCAACCCTCTAAATCACACTATTTAATGCAGCATATGATTTCCCAGTTGCAGCATTAAACTGCTTCAAACAAGTAATCTTAGGGAGTTGTCTTCTATGTGTTAACAAGGTAAACATAGGGAGATGGAAAAAAATGTTTAAACAGAAGCTTCCTGTTGCCAGCCGTACTTTCTTCCCTCCCCCGCCCTCATCAGAAAGGACGTGGCAGTGTGAGCTTTAGTTGCTCCAAAAGACAGTAAGTTAGCAATAAATTACCTACACCCTAGCATAGACATATGTATATTAGATCTATATAAAGGAGGAGACTGTCATTTTGAGGCAGCAGTGACAGCCAACACCTTTAGCTGTGACAGCATGCAGGGGAAATTACTTCCTTCACAGCTTACACACACACACAAAATCTTGCCACGTCAAACGTCCCACAGACAGCATAAACACAGAGAGGCTGTGCTAAAGAGAGACACGAACTCTAACCATAAGCCAAATGATCTAGCTTTATCAAACACAGTTCCAGATTCGCTTTAACATTTGAGCATATTTAATCCCTTCAGGATATGCATATATACCAACCCAGGATGAAAATAGTTTGGAGGCAACACCCAGAATATCAACAGAAAGTGATCACCCAAGGTTTTCACCACTAGGTTCCAGCAAGAGGAACACAGATTCACTCTGGAAACTGCATGAGAAAGATCACAGGATCTGCTAAACCGAGATCATTCTCTCGGGGTTTTTTACTATAAATGTCACTACACAGAATGACATGGAAGGTTTTTTCTGCCTCTCTTAAAACTAGTCTACCTCACACCACATAGCCTGAGGAACCCTAACAAAAGGAGTTTTCCACAATTTAACTCACTGCTGTTAATGCACTGGTTGTTATTTCCTCCACTGGATTACTGCACCTGTGCAACATTCTGTTGCACCACCTCTGTGAAGATATAAAACTCCACTAGGTGCATGTGGAAGAATGGAATAAAAAACACAAGATCACATTCTTATCCAATTGAAGGTGAAGTATTAACATCATATTTCTTCAGCATAACCGTGCTGAGAACAGATCACCTAGGAAGAGGTGTTGTCCCCACCAGGGCATGCTGCAATCTCAATTTGGCAACTACCCTTTAGACAGGGTGCACGTATACACAGGATGGAAACGGCCACACACTTACCTTTTGTGGGTTTTACTAGCAGCACATGTTGGAATAAGCTTAAATTTACTCCAGTTCTCAGCAAAACTTGCAAATAGTTAACACTTCTTTCCGTACTAAGACGATCGCAACAGGTTTCACCGCTCGGTCGGTGCCACCACCCCGCTCAGCGAAGGACACATTTGCAAGCATCGGGGTCCACCAGCAACACCTGTGTGCGGCTTCTTCCACCGGGCTGCCTAAATGGCCGGCCGTCCCCCTCCCGTCC
Organism: Picus viridis; assembly: GCA_033816785.1. Taxonomy (NCBI): domain Eukaryota; kingdom Metazoa; phylum Chordata; class Aves; order Piciformes; family Picidae; genus Picus; species Picus viridis. Next base: position 5,495,259 of record CM066581.1, read on the forward strand.
CACAGAGCACAGCGTCCCCCCGCCCCCCACCCCTTCCCCCCGGCCGCTCACCCGGTGTCTCCGTCGCCGGCGGGGCCTGCTCCCCCGCGCTGTACCCGGCAGAGCTCCCGCTCCCACCGCCTCCCGCCCGCCCCTGTGGCGCCGGTGCGTGCGCCCAGGAGGCAGTTAGCGCAGCTCGCCGGGGCCGCGCGCAAACCCTGTCCCGCGCGGGGTACTCAACTCAATCACTCACACAAGTGCCACGTCTGAGCCTGCCCGCGCGCCGCGCCCTCCGCCCCGTGTGACGGCGCCTGCGCAGTGCCGGCTACGAGGCCGGAGCCTGAGGGCAGGGCGGCGCAGGGCCGTTCCGTGCCCAGCCGGAACAGTATCGCCCGTGGCAGCCACCGCTGCCGAACGCGACAGGGATCACATCATAGAATCGTTCAGGTTGAAAAAGACCCTTGTGATCATTCAGGTCCATTAACCCTACTCTACCAAGTTCACCACTAAACCATATCGCTAAGTACCACATCTGAACTACCTTTACACACATCCAGGGAGGGTGACTCAACCATTTCCCTGGGCAGCTTGTTCCAACGTTTGACTACTCTCTCAGTGAAATTTTTTTCCTAATGGCTAGCTTAAACTTACCCTGGTGCAGCTGGAGTCCATTCCCTCTTTTCTATCACCAATTACCTGTGAGAACAGACCAGCACCAACCTCTCTATATTGTCCTGCCAGGTGGTTATAGAAGATGATAAGGTCTCCCCTCGGCTTCTTCCTGCTCAAACTAAATAGTCCCATTTCCCTTAGCCTCTTCATCAGACTCATTCTCCAGGCCCTCCACCAGCTTAGTTGCTCTTTTTTTGCACCTACTTGTCTTTCTTGTACTGAGGGGAGTTGCTTTGCTGCTACATTGCCACTCTGTAACTCACAGGAGCAGTGGGTGCAACAATAAGATGTGCTGAGGAAGAGCAAAGGGCTCCAGAAGAAGCTGGCAGCACAGCTGAAAGGGCATCCCCAGGAGACAGGGAGCAATGCAATTAGACCAACTAGAAACTGATACAGCACATGCAGCTTGTAACTCATCATCATCTCATTCCTTGTACACTAGAAGCAAATTTCCTTATTAAACACAGAAATTACCTAAAAATGATACTTGAAAATCACATTTTCATTCCAGGCTATATATATGTAAAATTATGCCACCTGAATATCGAGAGTGAAATATGATACAGGTACTTCACCTGTTTGCATCTGGTTCTAGTTACTGTTCAAGCACATTTAACAACACTACCTTGGTTACAGGATAGAGTCAATGTTCTCATTATCAAAGTACAATCATGGAAGTAACATGAGAAAGATGTAATGGTAAAGTGACTGTTGCAGTAAAAAAAACAAACAAACATTAGTTAATGATCGCTAAGGTCTAAAGGACCTTTAAATGATCTTCCAGCCTAAAGGATTCTATGACTATATGCAACAAGAAAAATAGTAACTCAAACACAGCTTTAAAACTCATGCACATCTGGAGATCAGACTCCATAGGCTTCCTTATCCTTTGAGTGTTTGTTCTACACCCTTAACAAAGCTTTTGAAAGTAGTGAACCATTTTACATGGTGCTAAATCTCAGTAATAGGTACTTAAAATAGGGCTATCAAAAGAATTCATTACTAGACAAAGTAATTCTGAACAAAAAAAAAATCCCTGTACCCTTGAAAGACATGGCAAAAAGGTAGACAGAGGAATCCTTTACATGAGAGAGAGACACACAAGAAGCCCCAGCAAGCAGGACAAAGTGGGTGACCTGTCTTCCTTCTTGCTATCCAGAGCTGGATTAACCACCAAATAACATAAGCTGGCTTTCTATATGTTGTTGGAGCCAATACTGCTGAATGACAGAAAATCAAAAACCTTTCAGATCTCTCACAGCTGTCTAATCAGAATGGAAAATTCAATCCGCAAGGTAAAAGCAGGCTGTGGAAGTACCAGTGACTATTTCACAAGCAGGATGCAAAACAATGCCTTGCATCACTGCTGCACTGTAGTTTTCACCCATTGTCCCTCCCTCTTGCTGGTTATAAGGACACATACAATTACCTTCAGTTATGCAAAATGCTTTCACTGAGGAAAATAATGGCTTTAAGTTTGGACATTCCCTATTTTGCTGTGGCCACAGGTGGGTCACTGTCCTACCAGTCCTACTGTCTCTAGCTCATTGCTTTTAATGGTAAGCAGCTATGGATAATTCAGCACTAAAGAACCATGCATGGTGCTTGGCCATTGAATACTTACTATCAGATTTCTCTTCCCTGAAATCAGCTCTGGTAAAACTGAAAGATGAGATCAGAAGAGCAAGAATAAACTACTGTATTGTCAGTCCTTCCCTTGCTCGAGGCCTGCTCTGGAAATGCACCAAGATGCCTCTTTTTTGAAAATTAAGATTTGCTTCCATTGTTCCTAAGCCTGTAACACAGAGATAAAAGCCACCCAACATGTCACAGACTGGATGCTTTGAAGCTGCAAGTAGTGTTTACCTAGAGTTTCAACCTGTTTCATAAATCTAAGAATCAGACTGGTTTCTTCTCTTTTATCATCAGTAATGAAGATCTTGTAGTTTAAATTACCTTTTTTAGTCAGTTTCTCCTAAAGTTGTACCTATGCAGTGCTGCTGAAAACAAATCTGATTTTATGTATTTTGGACATAATTTGGAGTTGGTACTGATGAGGTAAACAGAAGAATGTGTCCAAATCTATATTGAAAAAAAGCAGCAGAACCTCTGGTTCTAAAACCTCATTTTTAAAACTCTCACTAAAATTTTCCTATAAGTTCTGAAACAAACAGTCAGCCATCAGCTTGAGAGATTGTTTGATACAGGACAAACACAGGGTCTGTAGATGGCTAACTCAAATCTTTCAGAGGCCAATATTAAAATAGTTATTATTATTTTAATCATTTGAGATTGATCCATTCCCTGAAGTTGCTACTAGAGGTCTATAAAAACCCTTGAGGACAGACAGTGCAGAACTCCCTGTCTCTGTCTCATAGTACATTGCATTAAGGCAATATGTGATTCCGGGAAACCTAAATCCAAACCTTTCCTTTTCATTTAGAGGATATCCTTAAAATACAGCCTCAGCACAAGCTGCCAGAAACAATCAGAACACCACCATGATGCATTTGAGCTACAAGAATGTATTTCTCACAATGATAGCTATAGCACTGCTTTGGTAGCAGCTAACATTGCTTGTGTTAACACACAGCTATAGCAAGAGAGCTACATGAATTTTTTTTAAAGTCAAAATATCTCCTAAACCATTCTCTTGAGAAAGAGGTGGGCAATGTTGGGTATGTTCTTTAAAGAAAAAAAATTAATTTCATCACAAGGGATAGTTTATAAAACTACAGTTCCTACACTTGAAAAGGCTTCTTTTGTTGAAACTGTTTTTCTCCTTTCATGTCCTGAAGACAAAACAACAGGCTTGATTTTGTATAACATCAGAAGGGTCCCAATAGCTGTTTACATAACAGTAGTACTTTCTTTTCCTGTCTTGCTTACATATAATCATTAAAATATTATTTAATGTTTTGTCTACTGTATAGTTAAGATCTAAGGAAAACAGTTTACTGTAAAGCACTTTACAAGCAAAATGGCAATAATATTTACAAAGGTTGTATTTGTTTAAAATGAAAATACTTTGCTAATAAAAGTAGGAGTAAAATTCTGAAGGATTATGACGGAGGTCAGATTAAAAAATGCTACACACAGAAAAAAGAAAGCTCTAAAAGGAAGGATGTCAGGTTGGAGTAGATGACCTTCAAAGATCCCTGCCAGCCCAAACCATTCTGTAATTCTAATACTTCAGGAAACAGAATACTACTGTAAGAAGAATTACATCAGTGTTGTGACTCAGTTACATTTCTAATGTAAAAACCCAAACAGCACAGAAACATAAATAAGGGTACAACAGGAGTGAATACCGATATTTTGCTTCAACAGTCTCAGTGGCAATTAGGAAGTGTTATTATTGAAATACATCCTTCAAACACTGCCTTGTAGCAAGTGAGCAAAGGAGTTTCAGAATATTAGACTGGTGTAACTGCTGTTTTGCAAGAAAAATATAGTAATGTTAAAACCCTGTCACTCCTAGCCTGCCCCAACCCTTTTAAACATCAATGTCAACTGGTAAGCCCACAATGACAGACCATTTTATCTTCATGGCCTCTAACTCCCACAAACATTGGGCAAGAATCAACTGCCACAGAGGATATTCATTTCCTACCTTGGAGTGTTGGTAAAGTTTGCTAGCATAGTTGCAAAGCAAAAGGTAGTATTTAGGGAAGAAAAAATATGTGAATGGAAGAGTAATGCTATTATTTGCCTAGGAGAGACACTCCTGCCTTAAAGCCAAGATCCTGATTCCTTGTGTAGGTTGCTCCCTATTAGGTAGAACCACTTTCCCTGAAATTCATTAAAAATAAATTATTATAAAATATTCTATGATCCACATGTGGTTAAGTTCTCTGCAAGTTATGCATCACAAAAGCAAATACACTTCATAAAGCTGAGCATGGCTGCTTTCTTTACATAAGCCTCATGGCTAGTTCAAGCCTCTGAATTTTTCAGTATCTGCATACTGTGAGGCTCCTCTGCTTGCTCTCACTGATTGTTGCTATTTTGGTTTTCTAATGAAATCAACATTCTGGCAACTCGATCTGGAACATTTACTGGAGACAGATATGGTGTTCTGAAAAATCCACTGTGATGTTTCAGCTGGGGAATTTCAATTATCCTTTAAAATTCATTTAGTACTGCCTAAGATGCATGGGAGTTGAAGATTGCATTACCAGTTCTTATAGAAAAGAACCCTGGACTTGATTACCCTGCCATAATTGCTACATAACAAACTGTAACACAAAAACACAGATGAGAACTCATTACAGACTGATGAATAATGTATAACGTATAATATATAAAGCACTGGGAATAAACATGAAATCATCAGTCCGAAAAAGGACAGCAGAAAGTTACACAATCCTATCCATACTTGCTTGCTGCATGTATGAAATTTCTCATACTTAGGTATATTTCACTTTTACATTCTAAAGCATCTGAAGTAGCTTTAGATTCATTAGCTTTCATTTTACGTTTCCTGCCGGCATATAAAATTTCTGATGCATTAGCAGAGTCTTGCTGAAGGAAATACTCAAATATGCTTCCTAGCATTTTAAAAAAGTTACTGCTTGAGAGATCTCTTCATAACAAACCAGCTATTTGACTGACTTACTCAGTTTTCTCATTGGAAGTCAGAGGATGAATTTACAGTGTTTCTTCCATTTGTCTATGTCTGCGTTTAGCTAATACCCAAGGCCAAACTTCAGCAGTTGCTCTATCACCCAGCAACCCCTCCCCAGCAGAGAAAGGAAATCAGGAAAAGGAGCCAAACTAATACCAATGCCAATATAAACATATAAAGTTACACTCAGCCCAACAAGTGTACAGCAACCACACAATATAGGCAAGCAGTTCGCAAGAGAAGAGGAAGAGCAAAAGCCCGAGCAAAAGACACCAACACCCACCCCCACCCCCACCGAATGTGATGTTCATGGTCTGGGACACACCTGTAGCCAACTCCTGTCAGATGCAGTCCTGAAGAGCAGAAGGAACGGGAGGAGCAGAAGCTCAAGCAAATGACACCCACCCCCACCAAGTGTAATATTCATAGTCTGGGACACACCTGTAGCCAACACCTGTCAGTTACCCTAGCTGACTCCAAACTACTAATGGCCTGCAGAACACAATTGGCCTAGGATTCTGTCCTAGTGAAGCCAGGACAGCCCAGTTAATGGTGTAGCTGTATTTCAGCCAGTGCTAGTGATCATTCAGCATACTGTGAGTATAGTCCTACTGTTAATAAATCCATCTAATTCATTGTTTCATATAATTGATTGTTTACTACCACTCTTATAGTATTGTTTCCTTTCTCTGATCAGTTGATATCACAAACAGGGTAAGTTGGTTTCTATTTGTTACTACTGACAAATACTCATAACATTCGAATTAATCTGTGGCATAAGAAAAACAGCTCTTGCAAGTAGTTGCATCTTAAGTAACTTCAGAGTGACTTTGAAGTTCATTTGCACTCACATTCACTGTGCTGCTGCTTTTCACACTGAAGTAAAATATCTTCTACCTGAGCATGGAAAAATAATAGAGGCACTATGGTTTTGTGGCACCATCATCAACAAAAATATACACCAGAACTAAACAAAGTAAACCCAGTACTACATTTTAAAAAAAATCTATCACATTGTTTGTATAAGTACAGAAAATGCAGCTGGCATGAAAATAACAGACAGGAGCAAAATTCTACATTATGCTTGGTGTCACAGGACTCATACTACATTTGTTCTGCAGAGGCATGAAACCCACTTGTTCAGGATCTGCAGACACTGGTAGTTGTCTGGAAATCTGGCAGATCCATGCCAACACCATCTAAACAGTGGATTACCACCACCAGCAGAAGCCTGTACCAGAGACAGAAGGAGCTGAGAAGGCTGGAAACTGACAGGAAGATGCAGCACAACAGGAGAGGATGTAGGGTCAGCAGGGGTTAAACATCAAGGTGTTTTTGGAGAGCAGGCTTTTCTAATATAATCTGCTCCATTTGGAAAATAATTCATTATTAAAGCAGGGAGTAGGAATTCCTGTTCCTATAGCCAGGAATGAAGATAACTGAATTGCTTCTTAATTTATTGCAGTTATTTGCATGTGGGAGTAAGATTTCAGGCAGGGAGGTCCTTGTTGTATCTTCTTTGTTGTTACTGTTTCTCTGGTTAAAATCTAAACAGAAACATCCAGATACAAAGAGCAAGCACCTCCTTTAGCCTTTTGCATACCTAACTTGATGCCATAGCAACTTTTTATGCACTGCCCTTTTGCTAGATGCTATAGTTCAAACCTCCAACATGAGACTTGCTGGGGCAGACACTGAACAAAATGCTTCACTGTGTTTGTGAAGTGAATGTTAGAAACTGCTTTACAAATCTTGAGGCTTTTGCAGGACAGAGGGAAGAACAGGGTACTACACTAAGACTCAAACTATCAAATTACAATCAGATTTTTCAGTTCAAGCAGATTTGCCAAGGTTGCACTGTGTAGTGGCTACTTTCCCCATTTCACAGGCCCAGATCAAAAATTAAATGTGAATTTGCAAGTGTAAAAATGGAAGGCAAACTTCCCAGGACACACTGTATTATAACTTACCCTGCTTTTCACATTCTTGTTTTCAGGTATTAATAAATACAATCTCATGAGCCTTCCAAGTGACAAACAATACCTGCTTTAAACTGCAAAGCAAAAATTGGTGGGTTTTATGTTGGACTGCTGCCATGTGTGTAATCAGTCACTGAGCTCTTTAAAAGCAACCAAAGGGAGTTAATCACTTTTATGGTAGTTAACAGGAAACAACACTTAATAGATGAAACCTGATGCAGATCATAAGGCTAGAGTTAAAACTTCAAGATCTCTGCAATCTTCAGTTCTGCATTAAACCACTATTTCCAATAATTCTAGCTAACAGGAAACTGTTCTTTCCAAATTTAGTAGACAGTTTAGGCCTAATTCGTAGTTCAACTATGATCAAAAAAACATTTTCTAACTGAATATGATATGGTCACTCTTGACTCATTTCACTGTGGTATGACAGAGGAGAGTCTTGCATGGTGTATTTGTCTAGCCCATTAAGAGGAGATGAAATGTTTGTACTAGGTTCTTTCACTAGGAATATGGAAGATCATAGAAACGGACTAAGGTGAACAGGTAGACAAAAAGGGTGCTGTGCTAATTAACCATCACTCTAAACTGACAATTCAAAGAGCAGAGTGAGGAACAAGAACATAGAACAACTACTTACATGCCCATTCCATTCAAGTAAACACAGGAGTGGTGTGACACGTGGCAACATGAACTCTATCCCAAACCCTCACTTCAAGATTAAAAAGAAAACAAGTAGTTTTTCCAGGGTCACAAACATTTCTCCATGTTCACAAATTTTACAGTGAATGTGGTTTACTTTTCCTCACAACAAAATTTTAGGGGAGCCTTGGTAGCTATTTTGCATATTGATTCTTGGGCACATTCTGAAATCCTTGTCTTTTCATATATGGCTGGCCCCTTTTCCAGGACCCCTCGGGTGCTTTCAGACTACTTGCACTTCCAAAGCACTTGGCCCATACAAAGGAGTGGGAGAAAGAAAGGTGCTCTTGTAGACTGGATCTGGGATGTGGTAGGGTCATGTATGCACATCTGGAATCTCAAGACTTTAAGAGTCCAAGAAGCAAAAAAAGTCTTCAGCCGGTAGTTCAGAAAGGTCTTTTCTGAGTATTTGGGATTGGCTGTGGTAGGAACAGGTAGGATAAACACCAAGGAAATATCTGAGTTCCCCAAACCCTTGGCTCCTTGCTTGAGTTCTCCATACATTTTTACTCTCTGTATTTAATGTTGACAGGCCTTTGGATACAGAGGGCTGGTAAAATGTTTCCTTCTAGGCACATGTTTAGAGAGCAGATCTTCATTAATCTGCACCCTGACATCACGAATTGTAGAGTTACAGGGGAACTCACACTACATCGATTTGTGTTTATTGTGTTATCAGTTAGTAATGCTCAAGAATATAAACTTGCTTTCTATGTTTTGGAGAAAAGTGGTTTCTTTCACCTGTTGGGATTTTTTTCCCCCATAGACCCTAAACCATAACAATAAAGCCATTACAAGCATCTAGGATGACACCCACTAACATAAGTGCTGAGAAATAGCCTCCTGGTAGTGACATGGCAAACTTTACCTTTTCAGCTGACTTAAAGATTGTTGTCTTAGTGAACCATGTAAGTGCTGTGTGATCCAACTAACACTCTTGTCAAGTAACAATGCCTGTTTGTAAACTGCATATGCAATCAGTGCAGGACTCACAGAAAGTCTTTCACTTTGTAACAAAAGGTATGATTGTGACCATTTCTAAGTCTGCCATTAAGGTACCATTTTCAGCACCTTTAACACTCCATCTTTATATTTCTAGTCAGCAAACCCTCTTTAGCTGGTAGTGCATTGCAAAGTTACCCCTGCAATCAAAACATCTGGATTCTATTGATTTCTCTTGTAGGACAAGAGAAATTAGATGGGAAAATATGAAGAGCAATCAGTTTTAATGAATGTTAGCTGGAGCCATGCATTTGGAACTCCCATCAACATATTTCATTAATTTTGTCTGTCATTTTATACCTTTTCTGAAAATTAAATCCATTCCATGTGGCCCTGTTCCTTTTTGCTTCTAAAGTCAGAATAAAAAAAAATTAAGAGTATGGAATTAAGCAGAAATGTATTTTTCTACTTCTGTAAGGTTTGGGAGAAAATATGTTTAGCTTTGCCATCAAAATTTTCTTTTACCTTATACAACTACTCAGTTCTACTACTACAAATCAAGGAATGATATTGGGGAATGATTTTGGACAATAATATGTGCAATGATGCCTTACATTACCCAGCTTGCAAAAGCCACTTAAAAAAAAAAAAAGAAAATCTAATTTGAAGGAATATATTAGAAGAAGTAATTTTCACTTCATTTGGAAGAGATTGTATGTCATGTTTCCTTAAGTGGTATGACTGTGATTTTATCTTCTTTCCCATTAAACTATCTATGTATTTACAAGTGGGTTTTTTTCCATGTTATTAATAAACAAACAAAAACCACTGCCAATTTTTTTTTTTTCTTCTTTTTTTTTCCTCCCACTTCTGAATCACCCATTTGGCTAAAATCACATCCTACAATAAATTGGGTAGTTTATTAAATTGTTTACAGATGATACTGTTAGAATCTACCAGAAAGATGTTAAACCAGGCATTTTAAGAGAACTAGACTATGTTGACTTCATATGAACAAAAATCAGATAGGAAAAGAAAATGCAATGCATAAAAAGGAGGAAATCAGACCATACAGGTATTTACAGCAGTAGAATGCTGCCCATAAATTAGAGATCATGATATCCCCTTTCCCTCTCTCTCTTCCTCATTACTAAGGAATGGGTGGAAAGGTTTGCATTTTTAAAGAATCCACAGACCTAGGATACTACTGTAGGAAACTGTAGGTGAAATAACAGCTTTGCTTTAATTGCTGGATGAAAGACAAACATATGTCTAACTTCTTCTCACAGTTGTAAAATGTCTTCTGGGCTCACATGATATAATTTTAGATTAATACACTTATAGTAAAACTGTTCAGAATCATAAATGGTTATTACAATAAGAAAAGAAAATATATGGACAAGTGACAGTAGATGAGGCAAATTATTTTAAGTATTCACCAAGACCCCACAGATCTTTAAAGGAATTCAAGGCTGGAATGGCTAACTCTCACCTAAAACTGTTACCTGAGATTACAGAGTGCCATTTTTTAACAGAAGTATGCCAAGAGAGGTTCAGAAACAACAAGCCAGTCAGCCTAGTATATATGAAAAACAAACAGAGGGAAACTATAATAGGGAACAGTGGACATCTGGATAAATATGACTTCTCTGGGAAGAGTTAAAAAGGTTTTCATAAAAGGAAGTTCTGCCTCACTAACATAAGGCAGGCCTCTGAGGGGATCAAAAAACACGTGGATACGGGTGATCTGATTGATCTTGGATTTAGAAAAGGCTTTCAACAAATTCCCTCACCAGAGGCTTTTAAAAATAACTAAGCAGCCATACCATAACATGGCTTAGAAGTATAAGGTGATACACATTAGGGAAAACCCCATTAATTCACCTATAAAACAATGAGCTTTGAAGTGACTTTTGTCAGACAAGATTTTAAGATTTTAAAAGATAATTCCATGAAAACATCAGCTCAGCCGTGTCTGATAAAGCAAATCAGGTGTTAGCAATGCTTGGATTAGCAACTAGAAAACACAATAGATGATATCATGTTATTGTACAAATCCCAACTTTATCTGCAATCTATTTAGCCAGCTGCTTGAGGACTGTGCAGTGCTCTCTCTAGTCCTCTAGCTCAGAAAAGTTGTAGAACTATAGAGGCAACAAGGATACTGAAAGGCATGAGACAGCTTCTGTAGAAAATGTGACTAATTATTGTGTTCTTCTCTTGAAGAAAGATGAGTGAGATGACTGTCTGGAAATTGTGGTTGAGAATCACTTGATCACAGTTCCTTCTGATCCAAGAAGCAGGGGACATGAAATGAGTCTGTAAGATCCAGATTCAAAGAAGAAAACATGATTCTTTGTGTCACAATGTAGCTAAGAGTGACTTCCTATGGCAAGTTATAGATACCAAAAGAAATGTGGGCTCAGAGAAAACCACATGGAAAGTTCATGGAAGAGGAGTTCATAACTAAGTCCAAGAGAACTGCATCCAGCTTAGGAATTTTTTGAATGGAAGTCACTGAAGGCTGCCTGAGGAAAGTAGTATGCATTTTATGTTATTCTTATTTCTTATTCTTATCTTCTATTATTCTTTCTTCTAAGCGGCCACTTCCCACCTACTACCAAAGACAACATTTTAGGGCAGATATCCTCACTTTGGTCCAAGTATGGCTGCTCTTAGTTTATGACAGCTCATCAAAGCTCATGTGTTGGATTTTTTGACTGGCAGTTCTTGAAAGCAGATGAGCAGGTGGGGGGTTGACCTGGAATTTTTTTCATACATGTCTCGACACAAAGATCAGGTTCAAGTCACAGTTTTACCTGCATTTGGGCACAGATAGATGCTGGGTGAGTTCTGGCTTTTGTCAGTTGCTGAGTGTATAATGCTATTTTTTGTGACATAGCATTTTTATCAGTTGTTGCCTAGAACAGGATCTTCAGGTTTTAGTGAAATGATGGAGATGGTGGCAGTGGCTAAGTGGCTGTGGTTGCCATTATCTTTAAATTGTTCAGTGGATTAAAAAAAAAAATAAAATCTCGGAATGTATGCAATTTATTTATGCTAAGGAGACCACAGAGACCAAAATCTCATAAACTCCGTGGATGACTCCACTTCTATCATGATTACCAGTTTCTGGCCATCATTTAGAAATCCCAAAGGATGCATAGAATGTACAACAAGATAAGACTAGTACTAAAAAGCAAGATATGCTGTAGCATAAGCATTAAAGGAAGCTATATAAAGCAAACGGGAATTGTTAATGTCTATAGAGTATTATTTGTTAGATTAGGACATAGGAAGCTTAGGGTCTCCGCATGAGGGAAATAGTTGAGTTGCAGACTTAAATGTTTTTCTTAATACAGAGCAAGCAAGAAATTATCTTTCAAAATTAAAAAACAGCAATTGTTTTTTGAATTGTTGTTATAAATCCCCCTCAGCACGGGGGACTAGAAAAAAGGTTGGGTTTCCTACTTTCATTCTCCTGTCAGGACCACAGTTCAGGCTGGTTCAAACAGAGTACTACATGAGTTGAAATGTACCAGCTCCAAATGTCCCCAAAGCTTTGAGCTTTGCTGTTATACTGGGCTACTCAAAGGTTTGGGATTTGGAGGGGATGGGGTGTTGTTGTTTCACAACTTGTTCTGGATTAATTAGTACTAAACATAGATATATACAAAGACAGAAGAAAATAAAAATATTTTTCCTTTGGAGAGAGGAGATCTTACAGCACCAATCATGTTACCTGGTATTGCCATTACTTCCACATGATGATTTAACTTCTAGAGAACCATGTAACTTTCACAGATTAGAGGCCAGTAGACTATTAAAAGCCTGTTTACTTTTTCTAGCCATAATATTTCAGTTTAACAGAAGACCCTATCTCTACCTTGATAGTTTCCCTAATGGTCATTAAAAAACATTGTAGTGTAAGGAAGTTTCCCTCCAGGGACACTCAATTGACAGACACGTGGGCTTCAGTTTAAAGCCTCACTGGTTACCAGCTATATTGGTACAAAGTTTTAACTTCAATGCTGAGAATTGGCTGTTGACCTGACATCTCTGAAGACCTAGAACCAGCCAACCAAAACCACTTCATACAGGAACCTCCATGGAATTTAGGCTGATCTGACATCAACCCCCAGCAATCTGGATCTCAAAGCAAGAGGTGTTTGTTTCAGAAACTAGTCTATTTGTTAAAGATATTTCTGCCCACCTGCTGAACACTCTCCTTTAGAACCAGTTTAGTTCAAAATGTAATGTGATTTATGTCAAGCAGACCAAATTTGGGCTGAGGTGAGTAGGAACACTTACAGTGTCAGTTGTTAATGCTCATCTATGGGAATATTCATCCCTTGATAATATTCATCCCTTGATGAATAGTCTTAAACCACTCCAACTAGACATGAAGGAGCTCAGCTGTTTGCAGTCTGCATTAACACTAGTCAGCAAAGGGGAACAGAACTGAACCCAGGTTTTATAAGGCACTAGCAAAATAACTTCCTAATGAATCTTTTTTACATGCTTATAGAAAGGTTCCCCTTTAATGACAAAATGCAAATCATCCATTGATAGCATCAGTAGAGAGATCTGATACTTTGTTCCACTAATTCTTTTCTCCTTTCTGGGAGGAAAGGCAACAAGTTGCATAAGAACAGGTATTAGAGTCCAATAATAATTCAGGTCGTTGATAAATAGCAGTGCACATTAAACTATACTGTGGTCAGAGAGAAGCAACAAAAGAAGCAATTCCATGATGTAAAAACTATAAAACTTTTCTTTTTTAGATTTTTTTCATACCTGCAGTGCTGCAGAAAATGCATGTGGGGTAGAGATGAAAATCATAACCCTAGATTAGTCAAAGTGTATCAGTTACCCAGAAGATGAACATGATGTTTCACTCAAGATTCTGCTTTCTTCATTGTTTGGAGTAGGAAGGCAAAAAAAAAAAAAAAAAAAAAAAAAAGGGTAAATTAGAGTTTAAAACGTCTGGCACCATTTACCAAAGTAAACTTACATCCTAAATTGTCACTGGGAAATGTACACTTCTTTTTGCTGTTGTTTTGATTTAGCTGTCATGAGAGCCATGTTTAAATACAGCCTTTTCTGCCTCATGGTGAAGGCTCTTTGTGAGCATTTCCTCAACGTTACTTACTTTACTTTGAAGGTGGGCCGAGCATAGAAATCTGACGAAAGAGTGGGCTGTGCCCTTGGAGGGAGTGCTTCTGAATGACTACATTTGCTAGTGCAGTACACAGCAGCAGCAACAGTGTGGTGCTCTGGGTCTCCAGCTCTGCCTGGCAGACAAATCTTCAGCTCGCTGAACATCTGCAAGACAAAGTGTTACATGTTCTTCTGTAAATGAATGCTGCCTAACTGCACCAGGAAGATGGGCACGGGGGATTATCTCTGCATTGCTATGAGCGGAGGGGCACCTTGGGGCTTTAGATTGCAAGGTGGCAAGGAGCAAAAGCAGCCTTTGCAAATCGCCAAGGTAGGATCGTGAGAGAAAGATGTTATTGATGTTTTGTGGACATGAGTGAAGACAACAGTTTGTTTAAACATACACTGCTTCCATGGAAATGATTAGAGTGGATCTTACTGTGATGCTTCTTTGAATTTGCTAAGAATATCTGGTTTTGCTAAAAATCTCTGATTTGCAGAAATCCTACAAGTGTTGATTAGGTCTGTTTCAGTAAAAAGGAATGATTATTTTTTGGTAGCTTGTGAGTATTGCATACATTGTCTTGAATATATTAGAGGTTTGGAGTTGTGAGATGGTGTTTGTCTTTCTGCTCCTCTTTGATTCACTGTATGTTTTTGAATGCAGTCAGCATATCGCAAAACTGAATCTCATATTAGGAAATGCTGTTTCAGTCATTTATTTATGATACTTTTTCTGCTCTAGGCATAGAATAAATACAGATTTAGCATGAGAAAATGTTCTTTCTAATTTGAGAATTCTGGAAAGCATTACACTGAGTTATCTTTGGTTTTGGAAAGTTATCCAGCCTTAGAAGCAGCATTAATAGATGCCAAAAATTCCCTCTTATATTTAATAAGCAACACTAAAAATTACTATGAGGGCAAAACAAATAGTATGAACTCAGAATTAAAAAAAAAAAAAGAGAGAGAGGGAAAAGAATTGCTATCCCTAAATTGCAAAAACAATACTTAAAAGTAGTTTTGTCAGAAATCCATTCTCACCCTTTTGCAATAGCTTCTCCACTGCTGCAACAATGAAGATTTGTCAGGGTTGTTGAGGCTTATGTAACTGTATGGAGATGCATTCTGTTCCCATAGACAAGAGGGACAAATTTTGTCCAGCACCCTGAGGTCAGCAAAATACCACTGGCTGAAATGATACTGGGACTGATCATCATACAAGGATTTCTGCCTTGTTAAACTGAGAGAGAGAGGTTAAAATATATCTTATCGCCTTTTAGTATCTTGGTAATGCAGTACATTGAGTGTTAATTTTTTTTGTACTTTGATACAGTATTTTAGATCAGTAGTTTAGTTATTTAAGTTCTAACTTTCCTAAGCAATGTATTTGTTAATTAGTTACATTTAATTTACTGGGTCAGGTAACTTTTCCACGACTACCAGAAGCAGTAAGTCTACCTCATTTTATAAAAGAAGGCTTTTTTTAGTTCTTCCTTCAGAACATCTTTCACTGTTATTTTTAGTGATTTCCAGCCAATAATATTAATCTTATTCAGTAACCGAGCTATGATTTACTGACTGCCTGTATAATTTTTTTTCTCATCACTGTTGAATTTTTTGTATGTTTTTTGTACTTTGCAAAACATGAACATGCTTCAGTTTTTTCCTACCGATGTGCAACTGTTGCTTTGGAAGTTAAGCCCCTGATGATAGCTGCCAGTGGAATCCTGCCATCTAGTGAAAACTTGTAGCTAGAACTGAAAATATTATTAGTAATGATAAAAGGCAAGTGGCCTTGATTAGGTAAAGCCAAAAGTTAAAAAGCACAAGAGTTTGAACACAATTCTGGTTAAGCTTTAGCTTTCCTCATGACAATAGGCTATACCGTTATTTATTTGTTTATTTTCATATTCATGCTATAGGCTGTGACTCTATTCATATTCATGCTACAGTCTGGTTCTGGTTCACCACTGCAATTTGAGACATGAAAACTAGATACATGTTAACTGTCGTACCTTACTTCTAATGGGAAAATCCACTAGTAAAATATATTTAAGTTTAGAAAAAGATTAATATATATTTTTAGGAAAAAAAATCAAAGAAGTGTGAGTTTGTTTTCTGGCAAATGAACCCAAGCAAATGGCCATGTAATACAATACTTCAGAACACCCTTTGTAAGGGTACATGTATATCACTGTGTATGTCTTTGAAATGTGGTGAGTTGGATGCTTTATGACTTCCAGATCATTCCTTTCTCCACACTTAAGAGTTGGTAAAGATCAGCAGGATTTGAAAATTGACAGGAATATCTGGCTGAAAACCTGAAGCTCAGACTTGACAGGCTACAGCTTGCTTTGAGACTCACACTGTCAGCAGGCTTCGCTGTCCTCCCTGGGGGTCCGGGCTCTGGCAGAGATGTGCAGATGTGGGTCTCCAGGTCAGGCACTGCCAGCAGGTCAAGGCGTGGCGAGGTGGGGGGTCTGCAGCTACACTGTCTGTGACCTTTTTGGGGCGAAAGCAAATGTTTTCATCTTTTAACCTGTTATCTGTGAAAAATGTATCTAATAACTCCCAAAAGAACAAGGAATCACCATAGTAATTTCAGTTTAGTGATTTTAGTTTTAATAATGCATAGTAATTCTCCTATTGGCTCCAAAATCCAAAGTTTGTTTCAAAAATACAATAAAATTGGTTTGGAATTTCCAGGCTTTTGTTTGTTCGGGTTTTTTGTTTGTTTTGTTTTTGTTGTTGTTTCCCAAATATATGGTTCAGCTTCTCCACTGGTGCATACCAACATTGCTCCAGGAGGTCATTGCCAATACAAAACACCCATGCTTTTGTCAGAGATGTGTTTTTCTGGTTTTGGTGCCAGTTCACAGGAGCTGGGAAAGCTGCAGAGGTTTTGCTCTCCTGGCTGCTGACACAACCTGAGCACAATATACCCATGGACTGGTGCAGAGGGAAGTGCACTCTAGCCATGGTGATGAGCAGAGCAGAAATTGTAACACAGATCTAAAGGGAGAGAGGTGGAAAATGATGGGAAATGAGATAATCCAAGAAAATAAGGCAGGATACAAAAATCCCAAATTCACAGTTATCTACCCTTTTGATAAAGGAAACACACTCTTTTTAAAGCTAATGAAATATGTCACTGCAGCTCACTACCAGAAGCAAGTTTTACTAGTTCGTTTTATGCTTTTAAAATACTGTTTTATTACATCGTTGGGGTTTTATTAAACCTTCTCATTGTTCCTTGCCTAGCTCTAAAACCATATATGCAAGCAGCATTCCCACTAAAATCAACAAGAGTTTTGCCTGTAGCATGAAGTATTGTTTTCCATCATCATGCAAAGTATTAACAGAGAGATAGAGACAGATTTTCTGCCTTCCTAAGAAATATCTCTGCAATTTTTCTCACCAGCACAAAATACAGGAATTTTTCATTAGCACATCATTTTACAACCGTTGAATTAGATTCAAGGCACTTCAGTAATTTGTTAGATGTGAGACTGCAACAAAAGGATTGGTGGTTTTTTTAGATGTATATCAAAGTATCATTTTGTTTGTCTATATTTTACTCTTACTCAGTAAGTATATTTTGAAAATATTTGACTTGTTTTCTGCAGTCATTTAACTGCTTAACACTACTCCTCTGTCCAACCCTAGCTCCGTACCTCAATTTATTTTATGATGTCTACTAATATTGGAAATACTTCATGGAAATTTATTTTCAGTCAAAATACACCTGCATATTCTGTATTCTGTCCACACACATTGTACTGACTTTAAAAAAGATCTGTTTTAAATATCGTTCAAATGATATGCGGTGCTAAGAAGGATATATTCTCTGGCCAGCGTGATCTAGTGTAGGGTGTCCCTGCCCATGGCAGGGGGTTGGAACTAGATGATCCTTGTGGTCCCTTCCAACCCTGACTGATTCTATGATTCTATGATTCTATATATAATAAATGAATGTTACTGGCAAAAAAAATATATATGCAGGAGTATAAAGCTAAGGAAAACGAGTCTGCTGTAAGGAAATCAGTTGTGCTGTGTTTGCACCAAGACACTAAACCATGTCACTACTGTGCTGTAGGATAGTTTCCCAAAGCTGGAGATGGTCAGGAAATCACAACAGTGACCCTAGATGGCTAAGAATTCAAGGTATATAAGAACAAAGTGATATGTGATGTCCTTTCTGTTTCCACTGTGAGATGTATGAAAGAATGGGGTTTTTATGACTATCATAGATATTTTTGTCTTGTAAAAGTCTTTGCTGATTTTAATTTTTAAAAAAATTAAACCTTTATGTACAAAATAACAGATGGATTTCTGGAGTAGCATTTGAAAGAAAGTCCTGTGAGTTTTTCTACTAACATTTAACACTACCAGCTATGTTATATATAATGAAGCTATATACATTAAGAAGCATTTCTTATGCAAAAGGTAATTTAATGGAGCAGTCCTATAGAGGATTTACATTAATAATTCAGCCATGATGTAAGTACATTAAATTATCTGGTTGCAGTGGAGGTTTGTTATTCACAGCATATTTGTTACCTAAACCAAACAGTAATTTGATGAACTCATTGTTTGTATCTGTCAAAGTCTTGTTAATTTGAGAACTTAACAAATAGTTCTAGTATTCAAGGACTGTAAGTTCCATGACTCAGACCTCTAAGCATTTCAAATTAAATTCAGTCCTCTCTTTCTGATCAGTAAAAATGAAGACATGTTTAAGAATCCATCCTTAAGAATCTATCTGAGCTTTTGTGCTGGAGGTTTCCATACTTGAGACACTGGGCAAATGAATGTTATTGCAAGAGGGTGCCTCAGTTACTGAATTCAGATCACACCAGTTCTGGAAGTACTCTGGTCTGTATGTAGCATATACAAAGAAATTTCCACATACATACCCCTCAGCAAGAAAGGTATGTTCAAAGGGAATCATGTTGTCGTACTTTATATCTACAAGTGTTCATCCTAATCCCCCCTGATTCAGCAGCAGAACAGTATGTAGATGTATGAGGAGAAACGTAGAGGATGTTTTTTAAGTGCTGACAGATTTTCTGTATTTTTTCAACTAATCTTTTTTCAAGTCAATTTTTAGAAAAATGAAAGGGCAACATTTGCCTTCCTTTAATTTCTACCATGCCAGTTTTCTAGTGCACAACTACAGGTATAATGCCTATGTTCTCACATGTTAAGTTACTTAAAAGGGCTTTTAAAACTCTTACCAACATGATTTTGCAGCCTGAATTTTTTTGCTATGCTATGAACATTGTCTTACATCCAAACATGCCAAATATCATGCAGTTTTCTATTGTCTAGTAAATGTTAACTATAGTCCTAACTAATCCTACAAAGTATTTGAATAATTCAGGATTCAAAGCTAACAACCTCAAGGAGGCTTCATGCAGAACTTCTACAGTTTGTGACCATTTTGCCAGTTTCTGGAATACATTTCTGCTGTTGCTGTGCAAATAGTAGTTCTACCTTTGGCTCAATAATGACATGTGCCAACTGACTGCCTGGTCATCTTAGACTTGTGCATTTGTCCATCAAAATGCTCAGATTTCAGTTTAAGTCTCAGTTTCATCATTTTGGATTCATTGGAACCTGAAACTAAAAGTGAAACTCAAAGACTTGGTAACAATATCAACCAACAGCATAAAAAGTTGATGTCTGAACAAGATTACTTGATGCTGGATGCACACAGATGTGGGCTCTGTTGTGGTTTGGCTTTCTCCCTGCATTTGTCTGAAATACTGGACATGTGCATAACAACCCCAAGTGGCTTCCACCAAGTTGACCTTTACACTTTGTGTAGTAGGAAAAAAAAGGAGGGGTAGGATGTGTTGGCACAGTTATAGCATTGATCCTCAGGTAAGGCAAAGCACGTTATTGTCACATATATGGGAGGTATGTGAGCAGACAGTTGACCTATCTACGAAGTACATCAAAGCTGCTGGATTTAAGGAATATTTTTCAAGATCCTGTTTTTCTCTTACATTCTCACTACTGGCAAATGCTCACATTTTCAGGCATGTATCTAGGTTAGTAAAAGCTGCAATTCTAGTCCACACATTCTTGTTCAGACCTGACCAGTACAGCTATGTTATACCCATGGTCCTGGCTCACTTCACTGCAAAGTCGCACAGAGGAGCACAACCCATGGTTGCTAAAGCAGTGGGGTTTTTCTCCCCTGCTTGCTTCTGCACTGATGGCATAGGAATCATCCTTGTAGTAAGATGAAGCGACTGGTGTTTCAGATAATTTCCAGATGACATTAGAAGTCATCCTGGAGTTGAGTTGATGCATTCTTGTCATCTGCTTCTGAAAATATGTTTGTTAATGCATAGTCAAGTAGGATCCTACTATCGGTCACTGTATTTGAAATTAAGATGCTCAGCATGCTGAGTAAAGGCTCAGTACTGAGCTAACATGACCCTGCTGATATTTCCTAATTTGTATCAATTAACATTTTAAACAGAATTTGAATACAACTTCATGCATAGCAGTAGACAGAACAAGCCATGTTTAAAACATGCTGGTTGAACTCTGGCAGCACAGGAGAGGAGTTTAGAGTTCACCTACATGATTTTAAACACAACTTGCCTTACTTGGACTGTATTTAAAACTGTTTGTTTAAATTTGCTGGCTAATACATTTCCAAACATAGTTTGTTTTTGCAGCCTGGACAAACTCTTATTCTCAAATTCACTCTTCAGGCTGTCTGACACAGCTGTTATTTGCTGATATTCAGAAAACTCTGTAAGGCACATTTACATATTTTTTGACATAAGAAGTTATGCAGAAAACTGGGGGCTTATCTTTTTTTTTTTTTTTTTTTTTTGTCCCTGGAGGGGATTTTTACTGCATTATGAGCTTTGACCTGTTTTAAAAACCAATACATTTTTGCACATGTTTAGATGACTTAGCGAAGTTTCTACATAAACAAATGATAAAACTTTCATTAACAAACTGGGAAGAGGTTGAGCTTTATGGATGTCAGGTTAATTTATTTTGCAAAACAAAGGAACAAACTGAAGTTTCTGAAACCTAAAGAAAATGTTCTATTTATACTGAAAATCTGCCATTACTAGTTAGGAAAATAAGGCAGGGGGAATATTCATACACCTTTAGCAGCAAAGGTTTATATGTACTTCCACAGGCTGGTTTCAAACTTCTGCATTCCAGCTATTGTGCCAGTGGAAATGCTTAGTATTGAAGTCCCATCTAGTTGTTTAGAAACTGCAGGCTGAATTAGTACATGATTGTACATCCTGTTTTGGATATACAGAACTACTTACCAAGCTGGTTTTGGCATGCTTTCCACAGTATTTAGGCAAATACAAGCATGCTTTGGATACATGGTAGCATTCATTTGTACTTGTTTCCAACAGATACCTTTCCAGCTCTCATGGCAGCAGAATTTTCAATGAAATAGAATGAACCACATAATTCACACTGATTGAACCTAAACAAATGAAAAAAAACCCAGTGTATTCCTACTAAATTATATTGGCTGCTTTGTATAAAGCTTTGCTGCTGCTGCTTTTTTTCTTAATTTCTTTGCTGAGAACATTTAAAATACACTGCATGGCATTATTCTATTTAATTGTTCTGTGTTTTCTGCTGTTGCATTCTTATTGTGAATGTGAATGTAATAGCAAGACTTTTGGCCTAGTCGACATTAAAATATCACAACAGGAAATGTTGTTTACAAAGCCCTTTAGGCTTGTGTCAGATTGTTTGAGAGGAGACAGAGATTTTTGCATATCATGGAAGGGCTTTCTTGCAACTACAGAACTCAGTGTTCCTCATATGTACAGCAGAAATATTTAGCACAGAAAATACTTTAAGGGACCATATTTCATGCTTAGCACTCTATAAAGCAAGACTGATTTGCAGAGATAGCTTTAGCTTTGAAAGGAACAATTCTCTGCATGGAATTAACCCTGGACAAAAATGATAACATTTAGATTGCAACCAGCACTTACGAGCACTGTTCACTGTCTGGAATGAAACTGGCAGTAAAAAAAACAACCTTGGATATCAGCTTGAAGGTTTTAAATTTCAGACCTAATGTACACAAGTTACACAGTGGATTTCTTTTTCCTTTTCTGTAATTTTTCCCATCTGTCCCATTTCATTAGAATCTATAGTCTCTACCCAGTGTGGGTGTTAGGATGAGACAAATGCATATTTAGACTGAAACACTTCAGTGTGCACCAAAATCAAAGTGCTCTTTTTTGGTTACTTGCCAATAAACATGGTGTTGAGCATGAAAGCAAAAAATCTTCAAAACACCTCAGCACCTTGCTCTCAGTGGGGTGCTAAGAACAGTGAAGAAGTGGCCGCTTTATTTATTGCTTATGTGGAAAGTAAATTATAATGAAAACCTGGCTCTAAGCTCAGGGCCAATGGGCTTGTCCCCTGAGCTCCCTATCATGTGCAGCAGCACTGGGCACAGCACAGAATATTCTTTTCTTGTTTAGCAGGGAAACACGGCCTACAAGCCCTCTTTCTACTTCCACAGAAATGTATTTTGAATCCTTTGAGTCTTTGGTATCTCCTCCTGCATCTGGGATGGGACATCAAATGCGTCAAAAGAGTTAGGTCATCTTGGACTGCATAGCTGTAGAATCATTATTTTATAAACTTGCCTTTTTGTAAGTGTATTTTAGAAATATGGTCCCAGTTAAGAAGCTGGGTGCTTTGGGTTTTGTAAACATGTTTTAAATTACAATTCATTAGCAGATGAACTGG
The DNA here is from genome assembly GCA_033816785.1 of Picus viridis. Lineage (NCBI taxonomy): Eukaryota > Metazoa > Chordata > Aves > Piciformes > Picidae > Picus > Picus viridis. Next base: position 5,518,095 of record CM066581.1, read on the forward strand.
TGATGGGTCAAAACTATGAAGAAAGTAGGTAAGCTCTAGTTTTCTATACTGCTGTTTTCATTTTGTCTGTTCTCTATAGAATAAACATGCCATGTATGGTATAAATTGCTACAAGATTGAATTTCAAGAAAGTTTCTAAAATAAAGATAATGTAACACAATTGCATGTCCATTGTTTCACTTTACAGTAACAGAAAGAAAAACAAATGGCATGACAGGGGAACATAATTAAGTAAGACCAATTTTCCCCTTTGTAGTACTCTCTGCCTGATACAAGGAGCATCAGAAACTGCTTGCTGTCTGAATATTTGTTTTAAAAACCTAAGAGCTGAAATTACTATAAGGGAAATCTTAACAAAGGAGTTCTTACATTTTTTCCCATGAACTCAATGGGAGCTTTGCCATTGGCTTTAAAGGGGAAAGGACCGGGTCTTAGTATGCATAATATAGTGGAGTTATTTAATTAGAAGCAGATATCATCAATAAAAATCCTCATTGGGTGTAGCAGTTTTTGCTAGGGATCTACTTACTACAATTTCAGTGTCTAACAGAAGTCATTCCCCTCAAAAGAATAAAATCCCCTTAGACTTCAGGGTATGCTGATAACACTGTTGTGCAATATAACTTTTTTCCAAGTTATTTGGTAACTGTACATTTAATTTCCAAGCTGTTTTGGAATTTTTTGCAAGAACAAAGATATTCAATTGAGTTTAAGGGATTTCAGTTTGCATATAAGAGAGTGAAATGATTGCTAATAATAGGTACTAGAGTGACATTGCTAGGAACTAGATACCATTTATGAAAAGACTGATAACATATAAGCTGAGGAGAAAATTTAGACTGTGGACATATCTCCCAGCTGTTCACTGGTTGAGGGGACTAGCTGTAACTGCCCTCTTGCTTTCTTCAACTCTGCAAATAGACAGGTTTGTATTGGTTGCAATGTGCAGGTATTTCTTAAACAATAGAAACCTCTAGGTCAGAATAAGGAGAAGGAAAGAAAGTGTAGAGCAGCTGTGGATGGTGACACCTTCAGCAAGGACAGGTGTGGCCTGACAAGTCAGACAGTAACTCCTCATGATGGCACATTCATCATGTTGTAGATGTATCTTCAACAGCTTAACTGATGTCACATTGGAAAGGCTCTAAGGGTCCTGCAAGAAAAGCCCGCAGAAGAAAAGCATCCACGTTGAGATATGTGCAATGTATTATGGTTGTCTACGCCTCTGTAATGTGAAGTGTTTCTAAGATCAAGGGAATAATGTCATGAGTTTTGTTAGCTTTACTAAACCACCACCACTAATGCTCCAGAAGAGACCATCTCTCTGTTTTCCTCTCTAAATCCCTGTCTTCTCTGACAGAAATTCTTAATCTGCTTCCTCTTATCATTCCCTTGGTAGTACTTATTTAAATACACAAGTACAGATACTTGCTTACATATCACTGAAAAAGTATGGGCAAACAATGCCTCAGACGTCAAACGTTGTTACTTGGTTAGAATAGTGCCCATCACCCCCAGTGAACTTCCTTTGTACTGAAAGAAATGTAGGAAACTTTCTGCTTTACGTTTTCATCACAGAAACCTCTGAACTACTAGAGCTTAGCAGATGTGGCTGATGAGCATTTTGTTCCACAAACTGTATTTTTCTATTTTGCAGAGATCACTACAAAGACTAGCTGCCATAAGCCACTGATTTAATTACAGGGGATGCATATGAAAATAATCTGAATGGAAAAAATAACTTAATATATTATCATATATGCATAAGAATCTTCCTACACGTGGAAATAATGCTTGCAGAGTGGGTAGTGTAAGACCTGCTTATGAAATTCTTTGAATTAGAAAAACAACTATCATTATACATGGATGCTTTAAGAAAATTCCAACATCTAATACTACTCAGTGCTTAAGGTTCTTACAGAGGAGCAGCTGTTTGACATATTTACTGAAAGATTCCCAAGTTTCAGAATTGTTTGCTTTCCAAAAAACTTGATACCTCGGAAATAAGAATGGTTTTACCTAAATTCTCAGTCAGTGGAGTAAATATGATAATGCTGATCAATATAAAATGAGCCATTCACAAAGGTGGAGGAATTTGTTACCATAATATATAATAAAATTACATCATTGGTTTATGGAGCAAAATGTTAAAGTGTTATCACATGGTATCCACACTGTCAGCCAAAGTCAGTTTTAAGACGTGTTGTGCATGTTTAGGAGTGTCTAGGGGAAGTTAGTAACCATTAAACTGAAGTGGAAATCACAACTGGAGCAATGTTTCCTTTCAAGCCCACAAATCGCTTTGTTAACTGAATTAGCAGTGTGTTTTTTATGTCCAGACTGAATAATCACCTTTTCATGACATGGACATATTATTTCTTATTCACACTCCCCAAAAATCATAGGTAACTGAATGGAAAGACAGTTACATTTTGGAGAATTTGGTCTGCTAGTTTTAACATTTTCTTACTGAAGCTGCTAAGTATTGCTGAGCTTAGTACCTCCCGGGTCAGATAATTTCAAGACAAATTACAGAATCACAAAACATTAGGGGTGGGAGGGGACCTCAAAAGATCACCTAGTCCAAACCCCTGCCAGAGCAGGATCTCCTAGAGTAGGTCACATGGGAAATATGTATCTAAACCACATTGACAATCAACAAATTAATCATAGTATTAATCATTCCATATCTTTCTTTCACTTCTACTTGTTATTCTCTGCATATGAATAGAATGTGATCCCCTTAAGGAAGGCTCCATAAATTTGTATTAGGGTTTGATTGTAGTTTCACAACATTATAATTAGGACATATTTTTGATCTTTTAAAAACTATCTAAAAGGGAGTATTTCAGAAGGTCTTAAGAATGAGGCAGTCATAGTCCTTTAAAAAGGAAACAAAAAATATTTCTGCACCTATTTTACACATTACTATGAACATTCAGTAGTAATATTACATGTGGCTATTGAATACACTGTCAGTCATAACTTCAGTCTGTTATATTAGCTTTTTGAAAATAAGGTTAGTTTGCTAGTCTGATGAACAATAAACTCCTACAAAGTACACCAAAACCAAATCCAAGAATGCATCCTTGAACTCCTAAGGTGTTGGAAATATACCCATGTTTTGCAGCCTAAACCCATTTTTAGCCAACGTCTTTGAATTAACAGATCAGTACAGGTGTTATCCAACTCACTTTTCCATAACCAAATCTGTACTTGAATGTCCCTGATTCTGCTCCAAGTGTGCTACATTTTAAAGCCATTTTTCAGATCACCAGGATAATGTTACCGAGATTTCTGATTTCGTAACACAATTTGTGACTACAAAAGGAATTTTACTTAAAAACCTCATCAATCAACAAAAGCAGAAATGTTTTGCACTCTTAGGGTTACACTTTTCTTTCTCTGCATTCACAGAAACAAAGAAAAACAATCCAGTGAATCTAAATGTAGTGAGAGGAACATGAGTGCCCCATTCTCTGGCAAACAGCACTAACAAGAACTGTACAAAGGGTGCAATAATTAAGCCTAAGGAGATAGTTATCTTTGTGGCCTGTCATTTTTATTTGAGGGTTACTACATGAACAAATGGAGCACTGAAATGCACAGCCTGAGAACAATGGTTCCCAGCCCTGGACCAGCCTTCTGGGTCATTTGCTTGTTGTTTGCTTCCAGGCCTGATTTGCATAAGAGGTCTAGAAAAGTTGCAGAGACTGGGAATTAGCCCAAATACATATTGGGTGCTAACTGAGTCAAGCAAAAACTAAAGATGCATTGGCCTGTTCAAATCAGGCTTGAATTCAGGCCTTTTGGATTCCTGCATCATCTGGCTCTCAAGAATTAAACCCTGGCATGATTCATCAGCTGCTGAATCCTGGGATAAAAATAGAGAGGCATAAATGGGATAATGTTTTAGGACAGTCTTAGATGAAACTGAAAAGGATGGGAAGGAACCCTTCCTCTTCAGAAAAATCTTTTCTTTCCAGGCAACAGCATCGCAAATCTTTCTCTAAAACCCTTTACTGTTCTGAAACCAACCTTTTTTTTTTTCTTTCTGTGTGACTGTAGTTTCACTTAAAAACTTCCTTGAGCTTTTTTGATTTCACATTTGTAAGACACTCTCAGGCAAGATGATACTTAGGTGTGATCAAATTGCATTCTGGCTATTTCACTTGGCTCCCTTGTGTACCTCTAGTTTCTCCATCATTTGAACATATCAAGTCACAACCTGAAGCAGTATCTCAACTACAGATCCTACCACAACTGTGCTTTACTGCTCAGAAATGTATCTTCGTTGTAGCTTTGGACTGAGCACACAGCTAAGGAGTCTTTAAGGCAAAATCCTCTTAGCATCCTGCAGGTAGTACTGTCAAGCAAGTATGTGTCTGTCAAACCTGCTGAGGTTGTCCATCTCTGGACAACTCTTCTTTATAATGCAATGAGCTTTGTTGCGCTTCTGTGGTGTCAGTCATGGACAAACACTTTCACAGAGGTAAAAACCTACAGAACGAGTGTGGAATATGGAGTGGGGTACAAGAGGTGAGGTTGGACTTATTCTTCTCTTTCATCTCACAAACTGCAGTAATCTCTGGCATCAAGGCTTCTTTCTTCAGTCACAGAGGATGAGATAAAGTCTACTTCAGTGTACATATTTCTGGTTTCTTCCATGCAGAAAAAGAACTGGAAAGCAATCCCTGCTGATATGCAGCTCTTGGTGCATGTTTTCTTTAAATTAATAAGAAAAAGGTAAGTTTCGGGGCAAAATAATAAAATGAAAAGGAAACTGGACACTGATGCTGATGCTGAATTTAATTTATGAAGGTGCTGACCTGTGACAGATGTTTAATGACTACTCAATGTTTAAAAAGTGTGTTTCCCAGAGAAACCTGAGAAGATACTAGGAGTCCATGTAACAGCATCTTTCCCTCAAAATTATCTTAGTAAGAGAGGTATCAGAAAACTTCTATCTTCTGAGGCAATCCAAGGCAGATTATCTTCTACTAGGTGAAAAAGAGCATTGTACATTTCTACATTCCTATTCAGTTGCTTAAAATGTCACTCTTGATCTTTGGCTGATTTTTAAATGACTTCCTACATCACCAGTATGCTGAAATTTGTATCTGATTGTAAAGGTTTTTTAAACAGACAGGTATAAACAGTGCCAGGAGCTAAGGAGTGTACATCACCCATCAATTTCCAATTAATATAGTGATATGAATCATAAGGAAGTACTTGCTCAGGAAACAAGTACAAAATCACGTAACGGACCCTTACAAATTGCCTTTTCTGTTTCTAGCTGTGCCTTCACAAGTCCCTTCTAGCCTCTACTTCCTTTATTCAGTGTTTGGCATTTAGAAGAGTGCCACAGATCAGGGCTGCCTTTTGACTTTGCCTTTACCACAGGTTTCAATCACTCATGAATATAATGCTGTCATATTGTCGGATATTCCTTCTGATTGCATTTTCTTTCCAGCATAAACTCTGAAAGCAGCATCATGCATATGATTTTTTTTTTCTTCTATTTTAGTCCCATACCATTTTGCAACTATCTTTCTTAATCCTTATTTGTATTTATGGTTTTGGAAGAAGAGACAAAAGAATGGAAACTTATCACGATTTCTGCTTCTAACATTGATTTCATTAACACTGTATAAAGTGACATAACTCTCCAGAAACTGATGGAGCTATGTTAGAAGGACTGCAGTGCATTTTCAACAAACTTCAGGGGTAATAAAAATGGTTACATGGGAAAATATAACTCAAATTTGAGACAACACACCATTCTTCAGAACTATCAAACTCTTGTACCATGTTTCAGATCTTTTAAGTTTTCAAAATATGAATGTTTGATAGCAGCAAAATCATAGAATCATAGAATGGCTTAGGTTGGAAGGGACCTTAGAGATCATCTACTCCAACCTCCTTGCCATGGGCAGGGATGCCTCCCAACTAGACTTAGCTGCTCAAGGCATCATCCATCCTGGCCCTGAACACCCGCAGGGAGCAGGCATCCACAGCCTCCCTGGGTTGGGCTTTACTTAAACTTATTATCCAGGACTTTATTTAAACTAATTAAGCAAGCAGGTTTTCCTCTTAGGTTTTGTCCCCACTAATTGACTTTAATATGTACCTGGAAGTTTAGTGAAATTATAAGGCACAGGAAATATGATGGATTTCAAAAACATAAAGCTTTTTATATGTGCTCCTCCATTATAAAAAAATCTAAGCTACTGACAATTTCACATTTCAGTTCCCTGTCTTCAGGAAATGGAGCCATACCCATGTTTCTCCTATGTGTGACTAAATCAGTACTAGGCCACAGCTGGCTGATACGCCACACTTGTGTGTCAAGCAGGACAGTGAGATACACATCACTTAATGGAATTAGCAACAGTGGTGATAGCTGTTTGTCATCTTTAGTAGCATGAATTGATAAAAACTCTATGCTAAAAGTGTGCATCAAATATAAAATAATACCACTTAAAATTGTGATTTTGTTTATCAAGGCCCACCCTTCTTGTCATAAGCAGAGTGTTGCAGAAAGTTAATGCTGTGCATTAAGTATGTGGCTGTGGCCCTACTTAGTCATTTCCCGAGTGATCCTAGCAAGGAATGTGTACCTGGGGTTCTGACCACTGGCAGTGATTTCAGTTTACAGGAGAGACTACTTTCCAGCTTGTGCCCATGCTTTGATTATATTATTTACTCTTATCCCCTTCCTCTTTGCAATTTTTGTCAGGAAAAAATTACTTTACCTCCTACAAGAGAGAGACAGTAGTCCTCTTGCTATAGCATTGCTGTATTTGATGACTGTGTGGGCTGCAGCCTTCTGTGTATAGAACTGCATCCTTGACTTAGCCAACATGTCTTAAGACTGGCACACATTTGGGGCAAAGGTCATTAAAACACTCCAGAATCTGTCTGGGACAAGAGATGCCATATTATGCTTGGGTTAATACATAATAACAAATAAAATAATGGAAAATACATGCCAAAGATATGTTTGAAACAATACCCAGTTTCTTATATTAAGAATTGTTAAAAATGGCAGCATTAAAAACCAACTGGCTCTTTCCCAAGCTACATGTCTTCTGAATTTCCTTAAAAATTCGGTCTTTACAGTTTCTGAATAATGCAACCATTGTAATTCAAGGACGCTTCCCTGCTGGTTTTGATTAATTTATTTTAACAACACAGAAAAAGTCTGCTGTAGCTCCTCTGGTAATATAAATCTGTGCTACAAAGAATTCTGTTGTCTCCATCTCTCTAATAAACGATGGTGTCAGGGGTTCAGGGCTAAATGGATGGCAGTACAACTTAGACAATTCATCGCTGCTTTTGCATCTGCATTTAATATCAGGGTTTTCTCCCCTTCAATCCTTAGCTAGTTTATAACTCTATTCTTATTTCGTATCTAAGTAAAACATCCAGTGAAATATTTTAAGTTGTATGCAGTAACACTCATTAAAAATTAATATATTGAAAAATTTTAACCTGTAGTCCAGCACCTTAGAAAAGATAAACAAAGTAACTGGGGCTAGCTGGCCAACTTTGTAAAATTTATTGGGAGTCTCTTGACATGTGCTATTTTCCTTACAGTACCAGATATTGAAATCTGGTTCTTACCTAAGTTCACTAAAATTAGGAATACATTTCTGGACATTCTGAGTTGCAAAAGGATCCCACCCACAAAAGGAAAACCCCCGAAACAAACAAAAACCCCAAACCAACCAACCACCTCCACCAACAAACAACCACCATAAAAACCGCACGCAAAAAAACTTCCAACAAGTAATCCCAAAGTTTTAATGTTTAAACCATTTTTTTTCATGTGGTACTAGAACAACTGTTATTTACTAGTGCAGGGCTAATGGAAGAAGCTTGGAAGGACCTCAGTCTGAGAGGGAAATGCACAATGAGGTACCTAAATACCTATTAGAGTTTCTGTGGGCAGAAATTGAGTAGATATATAACATAGCTGTTATAATAACACTGGCTCTCAGAGGTTACAGAAATTGTTGCAGCCATGTGTGACACACAGATATTTCTCCCACTTCTAAGAATATGTGAATAGTATTCAAGCAGTATGCTAAGCTGTGGGACTCATGCAACACTTCAGTAGAAATTGTTAGCTTACTTATACAATTATACACTCTTGAGTTGTTTTCATCCCACATCAATATTAAATAATTTTGTTTAAACTCATTTATTTAAAATATTAAATAATCTGAAATTAAACAACTTCCAAGATGTTTCTTGCAGATTTCTGGTAAACTAGCTGCTCATTTGACAAGTTCCATGTGTAATTTCAACAGTACCCCTATGCGTGGCTGTATATACAGATGCTTTAGGATAACATTAAACAATGTTCTATAGCTATGAATGTTTTTGTAATCCAAATAAAGTAGTTAGTGTTTTTACAGCTATCAGTTCTTGGGTTATGGAGAATGTCTTCAAATAGAAATGGAAAGAGGTTTATCATTACAAACAGGTCTCATTCCCTTAAAAGGAAGTTGTTTCTTTTTTCATCTGCTTCTTTGGAGAACTGGCTACAAACTAGGAATGGTTATTGTATGACTCATTTGAGAAGAATAGCTACAGTGTAAAAAGTTCAGAAAGGATTTTAATAAAGCCAAACCAAATTATCTTCTGCTTTGGGCATGATAAAGATAGTTTTCTAAAGTAAATATAAAAAAATTCAGAATGCTGCAAATTAACCTAATACTGTAGTGTTTTAAAGGGAAAGGGGAAAAGGTCAGGAAAGAATAAAAACATTTACCCTCAGTTTCAGTTCTGTAGATAAGACAGAAATATCTTTTCATAAGCAAACTTTACATTTACTGTACTCCGGTCTGGCCTAGAATCAAGCTCCTGCACTCACCAGTGCAAAGCACTGACTGCCAAAAACACAACCCCAAACTTGGAAATCATCACTCACTTAGCTATGCACAGATAAAATTACTTTTCTAATGCACCCCATGTACTTCAGCTACTTGGGAATTCCTCAAAACACTAAGTCAGACTGTTCATAATAATACAAATTTTTTCAAGGAAACCAACATCAATGACATAAGCAACTATGCTGTGAGCATTAGATCTGCAAATGCTGTGAGTAAATATTATTCCTTTGTTGATTTCCCCTCAATGGCTTAAAGAGTACAGTAATAAAGTTAGGACAGAAAAGGGCTCTTTAAATCTTAAACGTCTGTTCTTGTTTAAGATTCAGCATTTGAAACTTTTGTCATGGGACAAGATAGGTAGTCCCACATATTTGAGCTTTTGCTCACTGTGCCATTCATAGGCAGTGGTGATCAGAATGCAGGAAGCAGTATTCAAATAATCCTTGTATCCTTTTGATATAACACCTGTCTTAGCTAGTTAGGTCTCCCACATGCCACTTAAAATTCTGTGTTTCTGTGTGCTGCAACACTCAATTATCCTATCTTTCATCTACAAAATGGAGAGAAATGGGTGTCACGTCTCCAAAGCTAGGTTTTAGTAGAGCCCAGGATTGTTAGTATCAGGAATATGCATAGAAAATGTGCACACTAGCTGGTGTATGTATATTCAAGATGTGGAATGAGAGACGCTGTCTCTGTAACAAATGTTCTATGTAAGACAGCACTGGCTGTTTACATATTGCTACTCTAGCAAGAGTATGAACCATACAACCCTCTCTTTAAATAACTATGTGCTTAGAGGTTTTTATCTAACCCAAGCAATAAGGTCAGGATATTCTATTTATTGTAATAATCAAAGACAGTTTGATAGTCAAAGATCTGCTGAATGGTCTGTAATAGTTTGAGAAGAATATGTCTTGTCTGTGTAAAGTGTGTGAGATTAAAAGGGCAACCATACTAATCATTGCATGTGGTTGCCAAAATTCTGTAGAAACCATCTGGAGGGAAATACAGTTTACTCAAAAACATTATTTTGCCTTAAAGTTATAGGCCACCCTAAAGGAGTAAAACTTCATGGGGTAAGTCAAGACATTTCTTACCCTGCAGTCCAAAGAATACCATGAATAAATAATTTACAATAATTCCACTCTAACTTGTCAGTCACAATGCAAAGGTGTTAGTATTTTGGAAGATTTTTATTTTTACCTTAAAGGAATTGGCTGCATGCAACACTTGTAGCCAAGGCATATTCTGTGTCTTCTTAAATATCAAACAACCATTATGTGGCTTCATTTTAACATGAAAATATTTGTCCAGTATTGGGCATTTATATAAATTAAAGTTTCCAAACGTGCTAGTAGAATTCTGTTTATTATTTTTAAACTTTCTCTTGCCTGTAGCACTATGGAACTTTACCCTGAGTGTTCCTCCTAAAATTGCTCCAACTGAGGCTGAAGTTAATAGAAAGTGACCAAGTGATTTCAGTGGGAGTTTCACATTTAGAAAACAAAACCAGGGCAGTATTTTGCCAAGACTGCATGTATCGGAATTCCCATTCCTAGGAAGTTTGCAGGAAAACGCTGAACATTTAAAATTGTCATGAGACTGACTGCATTTGAATCTTCTGAATATATGTAGTCTTCAAAGGCAAATTTTAAAAGAAGAAATTCTTCAAAGCCCTCTCCATTCCCCTTCCACCTGTCTAATGTTTCATCAGTTGAGATGTTCTGGCCAGGCAAGGTTCATGAATGTATCACAAGCACTCAGGTTTTTGCAAACCCAAGTATCTTGCGTAATTCCAGATGACTCTATGCCTCAGAGTATGGCTTAAGCTATACTATGCTCTGTGAATTACTTTTGATGATGAGAGATCTACAGTTGCAGCCACAATTAACCATTGCAGTAGATTGTGGATAGAAAAAAATATTAGAATTTGGATATTTTTAAGGCATTTAAAAATACATGTATGAGTGAAAATCTTGCTGCTACTACTACTGCCACACAGTACTGCTCAGTATGGAGACCTGCAAGGTTAGTATTTTGGAGGCCAGGTGGAACAAGACCTTCTTTGCCTCTCTAGTGCTCTGCCTGGTAGCAAGGGAACTGACACTGCACAAGAATGCAGAAGACGTTCTGTGCTTTTTTAAAGGCTTTTCCTGGACATGGTTGCCAGAGAGCTGTAGGAGGGAGAAGGCTAGCAGCAGACAGGGAAATAATTCAGTTGAATTCAATTAGAGTGCATCAGTAGAACTAAGGGAACTATTAAAATAAACAGGCCTCCTAAATCACAACTGGATATGATCACAGACATCAGAGTCTTCACAGACTTGCTTTGTGGTATATTGACAAGTTAGACAGTTATTACTGCTGTCTAGCATGAGACAGTGCATAGCACAGTCGCAAATGTGCTCAGGATGTGATTATCTTCAGCACTGCACACGTGGCATTGGCCCATCCTGGCCCTGCTGACATTGGTCATTTTTCAGGATCCATAGCAATAGCCCACAGTCGGAGGAGCTGCTGCCTTAGTTTGTGGATGAAAGGAAAACAGAAGCAACAGCATCCAGCATCAGAGAGCAGGACTGAGAGCAAACTCTTCTTTCCCTCTTCTGCTGAGGACTCCTGCTGAATACCTGCAGAGAGGGCTCTAGAAGAACAACTCCAGATTTAAAAAATATCCTGACCAAAGCACTAACCCCAATCCAGTAAAAATCACCCAACAATACACTATACCTTCAGATACAATACCCAACAATACACTAATACCTTCAGATAACCTGAGTTAAATGAAGGGAACTGAAGGAAACAAGCATCTCAAAAAGGTTTGTGCAGGAAGCAGTATATATTTTGTATCTGGAGAAAAATACTTCAAAGAAAGTCTGCTGATAGTCTATTAAAAAATGTTACCTGAGACTGTTCTTGAATTTGTGATTAAGTTCCCCTTTCCTTCTAAGGTTCAAAATGGCAAATAGATTTCTCAAAGTTTGCAAAAAGGCAATGGTTTCATTTATATATTTCCCAGTGCAAAGCAAATGACTGACAGAGGTCAAACATACAATTTGAAAGTTAAGCCCTATTCCCTAGTCCCTTTCCTGTTGCTGTCTCCTCTTAGTGAGCCATTCCACAGCTTTCTGAGTTCCCTTACGCATCACTTAGCAGCTCATAGCAATATAAAATTACACACAGCACCAGCAGAACTCCAACTTGGTGGATTTTGGAGGCATAAACTCTTCAACCTAGAAAAGCAATAAAACCGGTCCCAGGTTTTCAGTGTGTATTTCAGTATGTGTGAGAACAGGTGAGAAGAGTTCTGTTAGTTCAAATTAATGAGTATAAATCTGCTCTTAAACAGGTTCCATTACATAATGTGAATTTCTATATAAAGGTTAACTTTTCAAGCACTGGGATTTAAACCAATTATTACAAAAACCTAACAGCTTATTTTACTGGAGGAAAATTTCCATGCTCACAATTTAAAATGTTCTTTTGCTCTCTTTATTTTTGCAATCATCAGCAGAAACTGAAAATGGTTCAAAGATTTTTTTTCCCCTCCAAGTAATACCTTTTTTGGTTATGCACCAATGGTGCTGACAAATGCCTAATTGTTGCCAGGAGCTACATGGCAATCTAGTCCGGTTTTGACAGTACACAAGCAAGCATTTTTTACTACATCTGTAAACCACCACTCTTTTAGCATGCTCCAAGAGAAAGCATGGCTAATTTCAAACCTTCTGCACTCTGGGTGAGAAGGTTGTAAAATCTCACACTTAAAAATTCTGAGATATTTGGATGCCAGGACCAAATTCTTAGCTTGGGCCCAGGACTGTTCCAGCAGACTCTTTTTATAAAGATGCTTAGCACTTGTATGGATGTGATCAGCAGGACATGGCAATGGAATAATGCTGAACAGCTCCAGTAGAAGAGCTGGTTCCAGTGATTATTGCAGCAGACAGAAAGAGCTGGTGAGGGATAGGGATGAGTTAAGAGTCTACACAGAACAGTCCGAATAGAATAGAATAGAATAGAATAGAATAGAATAGAATAGAATAGAATAGAATAGAATAGAATAGAACAGAACAGAACAGAATAGAATAGAATTAACCACATTGGAAAGGACCTTCGAGATCATCGAGTCCAACCTATCACCCAACACTATCTAATCAACTAAACCATGGCCAGAAACAGCTTTTTCTGGGACTTTTTAAGACTTCTGATTTCCAACCACTGCTTTTTATCTGCAAATCTGCCTTTCATCACATCTGAACACATCTTACAGTCAGAGCCTTAAGCAGTCTCTCACTTTTTCCTCATCCCTTCTCAGGTTCTAACACCTGTAGTGTGCTCCTCTTGTTTCCTTCTGCACACAGAGACATAAGCATACAACCTCTGTCCTCACATAACCCACTTCTAAATAAAATTTGTCTAAAAATATGTCTTCAAACATCTTACATTGCTTAGTGCCAGCTACATTCTAAAATGGGTGTTCCTCTACTTTCTTCTACTCTCCCCTTGCCTTTTCAGTCCTTTTCCTCTATCCTTCCTTATATATCTCATAACAGTGTGGTGTTAGGGTCCTCTTTTTGGACATTTCTACCATGTGAAACAGCTGTATTGTGCTTCCCTCCTGTTCACTGGCACATATACATCCTTCCTTACATTTCTTATTCCAGTCTTTCAGGCTTTTAAAGAAAGGAATTGGAAAAGCATATTTGAAAGAAAGTGCTCTGGGTAGAGCTACTGGGAAGCCATGTTAGGCAATAAAGACCACAGTGGTGCCTGGGACTGTGAGGGCTATCAAATATGGGAGAGCAGTAATTTAAATGCATTAGCTGCTTTGCTACAAATACTGTGCACAAGAAGATATAAATGATAATGTCAGTAGATTAAACTTGGTTCACAAGCCTTCAAGCATACTCAGTATGACATTCTTTTCATTTATGCAGCTGAGCAAGTTTACTTCAGCTAGCGAGTGGGGGGTCTAAGAAAACTATTTGGACTGCATAACAAGAACACATCTGTACAGCTGAGACAGCTTTGAAGATGTGCCAAATTTGTTTGGGGATTTTTGTGGTTCGTTGGTCTTTTTTAATAAGCTTAAGGCTTTTCTAAAGAATCCTAATATCACTTCTACCCCTGACACCAAAAATAAACCCCAAATGTGAACAGCATTGGGAATAGTCACATAAGCATTTTTATGGCCCAATACACAAACTGCTTAACCATTTCAGCCACAAAATAGCACAGTACACACACACACAAAAATGGATTACTTTATGTATTATACATCCAAACAACCATCAGCCAAACACACCCTTAAAAGCATTGATAGGAAATACAAAATTTGCCAATTCCCAGCAAAAATCACCTATATATGTTTGCAAACAGCAATGCCCAATTACAGCATGCATCAGTATTTAAGTAGGCTTGGCAGGGAGAAGTAAAACAAAAATACACTAATATCCTGGCAAACTACAGCATGCTGAATCCTACAGCATTAACTGATGTAAGCATCTTGTCCTACTTAGGACATTTTTTTGCCTAGATTTCTTTGTTTGGGTTCAATAATGTAACTGCAAATTGGCAGCTACCTTTCAGACAGAATTTGCTAGCATTACTGGTTTACTACATCTGTACAAAAAATTGTAATGTACGTAAATTTCAAGACAGTGGAACAAATTCTCATACAACACAAATGTTCTAAGCATTCAGTTTGGAAGGGCTGGATTATATTCAGTGCACTGGAAAAAAATAAATTAAAACATTACAGTTCCGCCTCTGCAGCTAAATTTGGAAAGCAAGAGGCCTCATATGTGCTCTGCAGTGTTTTATGTGCTTGTATCAATATCATTACACTACTCAGTAGAAGTCAGGTCAATGTTGTCCCATGGCATAAGCCACTGGCTTTCATATGCCCAGGGCATTCATGGTGCTCACTGAAGTGACCACAGTTTGAACAAGTTGCTTAACACTAGCACTGCTGGCATCATTCCTTGTCAAGAACATCCAGACATGGCTGGGGTTTCATCAGCAGTCTGCATGAGAGCTCCCTTACAATGCTTAGTAAGTGGAGACACTTGGAAAATAGTTGTTATTTTCCTTCTATCTTCTCTGTTTCACACATACTTGTAAATTTTGATGTTTGATTTTAAATTGTTAGAGATTCAGATTCAAATGAACTTCATCTTTTGGCCACACACAGATATTTGCTCTTCTTCTTCCCTTTTTCTGTGTTTCTTTCTTCATCACAAAATCTTTTGTGTCAAGTGAACTAACTGGAAACTGCAAGCTTTCAGTATTCTGTTAAAACCTGCATTTTACTCTCCTAAGGACACAATGGATAAAGCAGGCAGAAATTTCCATATGAAGCCTGCCCTACTGGTAGCTGTGCTCTTAGTTTTCCTGTGGCCACTGTGAAGAAGATTGCTCCCATCCTCACAGAAAAATCCAACAACCCTTTTCCACAAGTAAGAGGCCACTGCAGAGTTTGGTGGAAAAGTTATACAGAGGTCTGTCATATGTTATTGCAGTCTTATCTTTGAGCTTTTTTCCTTGGATGGGTTCATTTTTTTAATGCTAACATAATTTTGATATAAATTTTGGCCAAAACCCAAGGCTAGTTTTATGCCAGAACAGCCCAGTATAATGTGTCAGAACCTATTTTCATCCGCTTACTTAAGTCTTCCAGAACAAGATTTTAGCTCTTCCCACCACAGAGAATTATTCCTACCTTGGATGGTTTGTTTATTCGCACTCAGGATAGCTAGGCAACAAATGGGCAACAACTACTCATGACCTGATAAAACTGCACTGTATGAAGCTGTACACGTCCAGCTTTTATTTATTTCAGAAGATGAAAGCAAAATCTAGAACGAACCTAGGAATTTGGGGATTCTGATGTTATCTTCACCTCTTTATCCAGCACCACTGACAGAAACACTGGTAACTTTAACTTTTGATCCAAATCCTGCAGACCCTAACTCATACCTGTCTCACCTAACTCCCCTATGCTTCTTTTACCATCAACTGAAGATCCATTTTTTTTGTCAACCTTTATCTACTCCTCATTAGAATACATTGAGAACAATGCACTATGACCTATTAGCCACCTAAAATGAGCCCTTGCCAGAAGAAGTTTGCGGTACCTGATGAGCTGTGGCTCTGCACAGAGGGTCTAGCATCATCCGGCACACCATGGAGATGTCATGTCATTCACCTCGTAAGGTTGATTCAGCTGTCCTTGTATCACAGTCCTGAAAATGGGAGAACTGGGGAGCACAATGAATGGATACAGGAGCCACTCATTCACGGTCAGTCAGGTGTAACCAAATTTATTAGCCCAAGCTCAGTGCTATTGCTGCACTCAGCAGAGGCAAGGAGGATACTACAGCCAACTTTGGGAGCAGAGTGAAGTAGATATAATAGAGAACACATCCTGCCAGGTTTTCCTTTTCAAGTATGGCTTGGCTACAGAACTGTTGAGAATCATTACTGTATAATATATTAGATGTGCTTGAACAAGTCACATTTATTGTTTTCTTGGACAATGAAACCATCTTCCTTCTTTAATGTACTGTAAATTATTGTCAAATACAAATTGAGATATTCTGTTGATATGTGGGTTTTCTCTCTGGTTTGTTTGGTTTGGTTGTTATGCCTGGTTTCTAACAAAGCATAACTTTCAGTCCACATTCATGTCAGCAATGGCCTTATTTGAAACAGCAATTCTTCTCAAGGTGCCTTGCAGGGTAGTGACCCTTAATTCCAAACATCCCAGATTTGATTAAAGCCACATGAAACAAGTTTGTCTTTGTAACCCTGCACTAGTGTATTGGCTGCTCTTCTGAAATAGACAAAAAGCCTTTACTAAGACTACATTAACATCTTTATGTCAGTCATATTTTTGTAAAGTTTGTCTATCACAATTCAATCCCCAAACCAGTTACAGAATTGTGAAGTACACTAGCAGCTAGATCACAGAATCACAGAATCAGCAAGGCTGGAAAAGACCTTAGAGATCATCAAGTCCAACCTATCACCCAACGCCTCATGACTAACTAAACCATGGCTTCAAGTGCTATGTCCAATCCCTTTTTTAACACCTCCAGGGATGGTGACTTCACCGCCACCCTGAGCAGCCCATTCCAATGGCAAATAACTCTCTGTGAAGCCTAAACTTCCCTGGCGCAGCTTGAGACTGTGTCCTCTTGTTCTGGTGCTGGTTGCCTGGGAGAAGAGACCAACCCCCACCTGGCTACAACCTCCTTCTGTCTTTTCCCTGTGGGTGATTGTCACCTTCATCAGTGATTTTTTTGTTTAGAGGTCTCCCTTGCAAAAGCTGTCAGACACGGAGGCTTTTTGTTTATGAAAAAGGTACAGACAGAAGATTCAACTGATAGAACTTAAGCAAAACAGCTTTTCTGATTTCTCTTCTGTCCAGAAGCATGTGTATGTTTTCTCAACATGTGAAGTGCTAATTAGCCCCAAGGCCAAAACCGAATTCCTCATATAATAAATCCTAAGCATTATGCGCCCACTACAGTTACAACACAGTGCATAAATTCAGTTGATCTCTAATAGTTCAGATTCTAGCTGCAAAAATAGTTCTGCTTGTTGAATTATGAGACAGGAACCCACTACAAGCCCTGGAAAGCAATTCAATCTTACTAATTTTCCATCAGTAGAGAGCTTGTAACCTTGCCTGAAGATACAGTTTAAAAAGTAAAAAACACTTTAAAAACAGAAAAGTAATTTAATATCAGTTTTTAAACTGTGGTTTCTCTTTTTGTAGGAAGCAAATTTTCCTGTGGGGATCCCCTGAAGGAATGCCAAACAACCCAAGTAGACTTGAGTACAAACCCTTCCACAAATAAGCAAGCTAGGAGAACCTTAGCTCAGTTTCAAATGAGCCTGAAAATGCTTTGTTGTTTCTTCAGTTTTCATGTGGAACCAAGTGAAACAGAGCAATTTTAATTGAGTTTTACAAGGAGATTTGGTTTAGTTAATTCAAATTCAATGTGACTAAGCCAATGTCTGTGTCCAAACATGGACATATACACAGGAGGCAAAACAAGTTTTCACAGCCATGCCTGTGACTTTGAAATGTGAAGCTATAAAAGCTACATACTTAATTGTTCATATTTAAATTAAGTTCATAATTAAATTTCCATGGCCATATACACAGGAGGTGAAACTCAAGTTTTTAGAGTTATGCTTATGACTTTGAAGCATGAAGGTGGAAAAGGTGCATACTTAAGAGTTCATAATTAAATGAAGGACAAGTAGCCTATCTACCTTCCTCTTCTAAACTTCCACAAAATATAAAGCTACTAGTATCAGTTTAACACAATACTTGTTTTCTTAAACATTAGCATTAGTTATGTTTCTAGAACAAGCATCTTTGCACAAGCTACATGACTGATTGTGGAATATCAGCTAGTCAACAAAGCATACAGTGTTACCTCTTGTATATGCATTTGAGAGACCAGCTTTCTACAAAATGGTTGGAGTTTTGTTTTGCATATCTTTTGGGGTTCAGTCTACAACTCATACTGATTCCTATCTACCTTCTCAGCCAGAAGTAGCATATGACAGGCCTTAATAGTCATAGCCCAGCAGAGTGCTCAAGCACATAATTTGTGTAAACACACTAGCATTAATTAACACAAAGGCTATCTGTTTATAATTAGATTCCTACTGTATTACTTGGCTGAACCAGAGCACATATAACTGTCAGCCAGTACACATTCACATTCCTGTGAACATAATGAAATATAAAATAGAGCAAACAGAAGTAAAAATTTCTTAATATGGGTTCGATTGCCACAAAACTGAATGATTTCATATGATCATATGAGATGCTCAACTTAATGGTTGTGGTATTTGTTATACCGGTTCAAAAAGCACATCCCCTCAGCATCAAAAACACTCAGACCCTTTTTTACCTTCAGCAAGAGAATCATAAATCAAGTTCTAAATTGAACCTGATAAAATGATTCAAGTATCCAAATTCTATACAAACTAGAGAAAGAATAGGACAGAATAAAAGGTACACAGACCACAGGGGAAATGCTGAGTCCCATTGCCAAAAACAACAGGAAAGGTAGGTTTCTGCAGCTAAGATCTGGAGCCAGCCAGGTACAGATGCTGTTACCAGTGCCATGAGCTTAGGTTTCCAGTCACAGGATTTAGAAATGGAGATGTGGAAAGAAATAAACTGTAAAGTATGACAACGGTCATTTCACATAGACTGCTCATCAGAACAGTAATAGGAAGGTTGTATCATCTCTCTTTAATGTTCAGAGAAGGAATCATGTACAGAGCTCTATGCCACATATCAATCAATTTCTTTATAAGAATGTAAAACTTAAAATAACCTGAAGGTACCTACATAAAAGATAAGCATGGAAAAAGTGGAAAATAGAGCTGAGTGAAGGATTTTCTAGCAGCAGGAGACTCTAGTAAGTAAAATTATATAATGGTGCTAAAATAGTAAGAGTTAATAACCTGAGCTCTGCACAAGGAACCCTGGTTCATGATCAGAGAAAAAGAGTCCTATTAAACTTTAGAAGTGTAATGTAGATGTAAAGCATTAAAAATTATTGCCTTAATCTTATACATGTATCACTTTGCACAGAGTTCATCTGGTGAGTTTTACATCAAAGAGAACTAGAATCAGGCCTGGTGTCTGGCAGCCTTCTGTGTGGCTGAGCCTCGGTTCCTTGTGGATTTATATGACTGCTGCATCCCAGATCTGGGCTGGTATGATCTGGCTGCCAATCATAAGTTTATCTTTTACAGTAATGGTGATGGGAACTGAAAGGCCTGGAGCTTGAGCTGAATTGAAGCTCAGAATTCCTGTGCACACACAAACCATTGAGCAATGCTGAGGATATAACTCTGGGCAGTCCTTTCAGAGGATCTTACAGCACTGCTGTTTCTAATGCTGAGTACCAAAAGGGCAGTGACATATGAAAACAC
Source organism: Picus viridis (assembly GCA_033816785.1). Lineage (NCBI taxonomy): Eukaryota > Metazoa > Chordata > Aves > Piciformes > Picidae > Picus > Picus viridis. Next base: position 5,537,972 of record CM066581.1, read on the forward strand.
AGGCAACATGGTCTGTTAACTACAGTTGGTCTAGCATTAAAAATTATCAGAGTGGAAGCTTATACAAAAGTTTGGAAAGAAGAGTTTATAGTCTCTGAACAGAATGTGAAACAGCTGTATACAGCATGGTTTCTGTTCTTATGGTAGCCACTGCAAGCTTGATCCCATATTGCACATTTATTTATATCTAATTGATCTGGAGAGAAAAGAAAAAAAAAGAAAAACAACAAAAAAGCACAACAAAAACTCACTAGTGAGCTAATGAGGACTTCTGTACACTATGACTTTACAGTTTTCCAACTTGCTTTACTCCTTGGCACGATTTACAGATTCACCTCCGGTTGTTTAGCTTTAGCACACCTATCAGGAATAAGGCTTCCAAACAAATGGAATACTACTTGTTTGCAACATATTTAGACAACAGTTTTCTGGGGGTCTTCTTTCTTTTGTTCAAGTTCCCATTTCACTAAACGTTGCCCAAATGCTACCGAGATGCATTGAGTGCAATTTTCCCACTGAAAGGGGTATTTCTTTAATCAATTTGTACAGCTGTTTTCACCTTTTTGTGAGAGTATTATGGATAATAAGCTAAGTTCCACTCTCTCACAGTAGAATATGAGCAATTCTGACTCTCACTGGTATCTTCTTTTCCTTTCCTTTTTATTTATTTACTTATTTATTTATTTTTAATATCCTTTGGAGGACTCAGCAGTGAGTCAGGTCCAATTATCAGCAGCTGGAGGCATTTTCTTTTCAGCAACAATTGTAGTCATCTGAAAATGTGTGTGGGTGTCTACACATAGATTTTTTTTTTCCCCCTATACTTCAGAGAGGAACTCTCCCTGATGGCTTCAGGCAGTGATAAATAGGCCAAAAATATCAATAAATATCTTTATCATCAGGGTAAGTCACCTATTTGAGCCTAGAGAGATCCCAGTGTGTTCCCTGATAACGGAATTACAAAGGACAAGCAACACTGCTATGACCATGCTCTGTAATTATAGAATATTAAAGCATGTATTCAATACCTCATCTGTTTACCTGAAGAACACATCAAAAAAAGGTATTTAATGGCAAAATACAGTGTAGGACTAGTCTAATTTCACCATTAAATAAAAACAACAGTCTAACCTGTTTAAAACAGCCCACAGAGGTTAAACTCAAAGTTGGTATCTCCACTCTTTGTGGAAAAAGGAAGAATTAGAAAAATGATCTCTTAAGTGTGTTTCATTTTGAGATTCCAGGAAATGAAGAAATTTGTATTAATAACATGTTTTGTGAAAAAAAAAAAAAAAAAAAAAAAAAAAAAAAAAAAAAGACAAGCCATGAGTCACATGGGATTGAAGTGGCTGGAAGTTTATATGTTAGGCTAATGCTCTCCAAAGACTTTCTGAATATTTCCTTGCTTGGCTTTTGTACAGTAAGTAGGCTGTGAGATTTCAGGATGACCTTTAGCATTTGGAAATGCTGGAGTCTGTGCTTGCAGAAGAAGCCTGCACATTTGGCTAAACAGAAGAAGGAAAAACAGTGAGGAATGTTTTGTCATGGGGTTGACTAATTTCTTTTAAACAAAGCAAATACTGCTGATTCAACAAACTACAGCTAGAGATGTCTTAAGTGGGAAGTAGGGCAGATGTTTGATCTGGCAAGCAAAATCTAAGTAAAGGGACATTTTCCTACAGACGGCTGACAGTGATGGCCATTACCTAGATGGTAAGTGAAAAGATATTTCTTTTGCATAGCCTTTTTGTGGCTATCTGCATGGCTATCTGCATTACACTTAGCTTCTATAGCCAATGCCTCTTCCAACTGCATGGAAAATCCAGATTATTATCCTTTACATTCTAACACTCTAACATAAATTCCTGATGATGGAATGGAGTAGGAGGTCTCATGTACTTATTGGGTGCAATCTGTTGTGGAGGAGCACACAACATGCAAGGAAACTTCCTGCAGGATCATCATTATGGTTGTCAAACTCACTGCTAGAACTGCACTTGGTCCTCTCACTTGACACCTGCCTTTTGCAGGCCGCCTTTGGTCATCTCCTTATCTGCTGATATGATAGTGGGGTATGTATCAATGTCAATATCCATTGAATCTAAGGGGAAAAAAATCAACTAACGGTCATTTCCATATGAGTAAGCAAGCTCAATCCTCCTTTGAGTTCTCACAAGTCTACTTAAAACTCTACTAAAATTAGAATGTGGCCCTTTTTAATTCATCACAACCCCAAAAGGTTAGGCTGAAAAAATGCCAGTGGTTTTCAGACCCACTTTTCCCAGTAGACTGCTTTAAGGGACTTTCATACTGGGAAATACAACTAATGTCTTGTTTGTTCTCATATCTGGCTTGGGACAGCAGAGTTCCAAAAGAAATACAAGAGTTACTTGTTTATGTTAAGATATAGCCTTGCTCTAAGATGTCATCTCGTTTATGATTTCCCTCATAAATTGACTTCACTCAGAACCAGATGCTTCTTATTCAGTGATTAATTGTAAGAAAACATCTTAATATGTGTGTTTAAGATTGTATGTAGCAAGTTCTCCCTATCTCTTGCTGTTATATACTATACTTTTGAATACATAGAATCATAGAATCAACCAGGTTGTAAAATACCTCAGAGATCATCAAGTCTAACCCATTACCTGATACCTAACACCTCCTGACAACTAAACCACGGATTCTGTCACCTTTCCTTAACAGGAGTTTAAGCAAAACCTGGAGAGCATGTTCAGCTTCCATCCACCTGAACTCCCAAGTCCTTTTCCACAGGGCTGCCTTCTGCCACTTCATCCCCCAGCCTGTATTGATGATGAGGATTGTTCCGACCCAGGTGTAGGTCTGGAGTGTAGGGAGCACTAGAAAGGAATGCATGTATCTTCTTAGATATTGTTTTCTCAGACACAGAGGTAAAGTGGTCCTGCTTTGGCTATCATTTTCAAGGATTTGTGTTAAAGGCACTCTTTCCCTCAAAAATACATTTGAGATGAAACAAGGCTGTGTTTAGAGTACAATTCAAGACATGTTTGTATGGGCCTTTTCAGTCACAGTGGCAACTGCAGCTTTGGTAAAGTCCTGTTGAATTTGCCTTCTGATTGTGCTTCCCCTTTCCCATAAGGTTATTTAGACAGTTACTAGCACTGATTGTAGATGTGTGGGCCTGCTTGCACCTTGAGAGATTACACACTCCACTGATTTGAGCCATACTGACCCCACATCTAAAAATTCACTTGAGAACCACTGAAAAGTAGCTTCTAGCCCTGAGGTTTAAGTAAGCCTATACAATTCCTGACCAAAATGTGCTTAAACTCTTCTAAAATCCTCCAATGAAGGAGTTTCCAGGACCCTTAATTTAGCAAAGTCTTTCATGGCCCTCAGAAATATTGAGTAAGCAAGCTAAAATTTTCTTTGCTGTAAAGTTGACTTCTTGCTGGTTTAAACCTAAATAAATAAATAATTGTACTGCCTTCTTATAATTATTTCCTGTGGTGAAGAGGTTAAATTCTCCCTAGAGTTGTGTTTTTATTTTTTTTTAACAAAAGAGAAGGGCTGGATACACTAAATTCTTCTACAGCTTCATTATAGGTGTATTGTATTGTATGCTTTCTCTTCTACTGCACTTGCTGATCTATTTTGGATCCTTTTCAATTTGCACACATCTTTCCAAACTTGACAAGTACTCACAGTGCCAAATAGAGATGAATAATTACCTCCCATGTTCTACAGATTGTGCTGCCCCATTAATATGGTCCAGTATCATGTTTCCCCTTTTTCTTAAGAAAAAAGCCCAAGGAACAACAAAACCCCTACCACCTACCTCCTGCTCCAGTCTTTCCTTATTTAGTTTAGAAACACTCTAAGCATTGTCCAAAACCTTTGTAGCTGAACTCGTGTCAGCAAGACATGTTCTGTTTTCTAAAGGATCTAACCTTTCTAAGTTCAGCCAGATAATAATGATAAAAGCCTTGAAAGGCTTGTAGGAAAAATCCTTTCCTGGTGTCTATGAGCACAACATTAATAGTTTTCTAATCAAAGATGGAATCTTGTGGCAATAAAATGTGGTATGCTTTGTGTAAGGAAATATGGAAGCTCATGGGAGATCTGTTATTAATGATAATATCCAAATTTCAGTCCCATGGGGATTTTATTCCTGCCTAGAGAGGTTTGGTGAAAATCCTTATGTCCCCACATCAAAAAACATGTGAGAAGACAGTGAAGGACAAAAAATGCTGTATCAAAATGGACTTAGAGAGGACAAAAAAGAAAAAAGATGAAATGTCCCTCTCTCAGTTAGACCAAACTTCCTATTCTTGCTATTAAAGAGACTGTACAAACCATAGTAAGAGATGTGAGAATGGTACTGAGTAAGTAGCAACACATTTAATGTGCGATGTGAACGTGCTATACCTTCAGCACAAATTATTTTAGGATGCTTCTCAATAAAGCTACTTGAATATTCCACATCTAAATATTCCTCTTTGAAAAAAAATGAGTTTTAAATTCCACAGTATTGGGGAGAATGTCTGTCTGGATGAGGAAAAGTCCCAAGCTTTCTCTTTTTTCTTTTCTTTTTTTTTTTTTTTATTGCTTTTTTTTTTTTTTTCTTTAACTCCCTTTGCAGTAACTGAGCAGCTTTTAGTGTTCATATTTCACTTCTGTCAAAAAATATTCAGATAAGGAAAATTACAAAAAGGCAACCCAGAACTGTAGCTGCAGATACAGTTCTCAGTACTACATTCCCTGAGTTTTAATTTTGGCCTTATCTCCCCTTCTTTTTCCTTCTGTCTTGTTCCTCCACTCCTTTTTGTAGTATCTCAAGACAAAACCTCAAAGTTCACAGGGTAGTTTTAAACTATATATTCAGGGCAGCAAACAGCAAAATAACTGTTACTTAAAAAAAAAAAGCCAAAAAGTTTCTCTAATTGTGCCTGCATTGGTTCCATTAAATGAAAAAAACACATCATCATGCCTCACAGGTTTGTAATTCACTTTGTGTGTACCCTGCCATTTCTGATAGGGAATGATTAGGAGGTGGGATTGTAAGGAAAGAATAATGGTTTTCCTAGGTCAGACATTTTTATTTTTCTGTGCAGTGGATTCACTGCCCTCTACTGCTTGAAAGGAGAACAAAGCCGTCAGGGAACAACTTCTCTCAACAAGCCATCTCTAATATAATCTGACTTGAAAAACCTCTCATAAGAATATGGTAGTCTCATCTGCTTCCTAAGGAGAATTAAACTTTATACTAGCAGTAAAGCTTTCCATTAAAACAGCATGAAATTAGAGTGAAGGTCTTTGCTCTTACCTGATTTAAGAGTCTGAACTACATTATCCTGCCTTGTACAAAGGGCACTGTATGTGCGTGCACCCAAGCAAAAGGAATACAAAAACTCCATAATTATCAATAAATGGAGAGTCTTGGGCCTTCAGTATTGTTTAATGTTTAAAAGCCCACCGTGATTTCTGATCTAACAGTAAATGAAAACTTCCTCAGGAAGTACTCTGCTCTGACGGTTGGTTTTCTGCATTTTTTTCAAAATGGATGTCATTTAAAGCAGCTATCATATACTGCATTCTCTAAGAGTCCTTGCTGATGCTGCTTCTTAAGCAGCCATGTTCAGACTGTGTCTGGAATATCCTCTTCACTCCCTCACACTGAACACTGCCCATTCCCTGCTAGGTAGCCCTAAGAGTCTTTTCCCCCTTTCCAGATCCTGTTTTTACTATCTTAGTAAAATCCATGGCCTGTTTTCTAGACATTACTCTGTCTTTGCTGTACATCTGACTGGTCAATGCAGTTTCAGCTATTTTCACTATCACTATCAGCTACTTCAACTGCTTCCTATTTTGACACAAGACCTAAAGAGCCCAGTTGAGGTAAGTTATTGTCCTCCCATCAGTTACATCATACATGTGCTTAGCATCCAGACCTGTAACACAAGATTCTATGTGCACTATATATACTATCATACACAGTGACCCTATGGTGGCCAAAGCCATTCTGGCCACAAACACCTACACACAACTATTAACACCATTATTATCTTGGTGGTCTCAAATACATTTAGAGGAAAATCCCCACCCTGAGGCTTGTGCTGCACAGACAGTAGTCAGCTATTTCTGGTGACACATTGCTGAATGGTTTCTAACACAGTTCTCAGAACAGAAAATATCTTCCTTCATATAAAAATTTTTTTATGCTCTGTCCAAACATTTACTATTTGTATGGCTGAACAGATTAGTGAACTCTTCAGAACAAAATACCCTGTTAATAGAGAATACATTGAGAAAGTAAATGGAGAATACATTGAGATAACTGACTGACCACATGAAACAAAATTTGCTAAAATCTTGTAGAATATCACAAAATTACTAGTTTGCGGGTTTTTTTTAATAAAAGGGACAAAGATAAGGTTCTCTGCCACCTGAATGCATCACCAACAAAAGTCAGAATTAACATCTAGAATCTCAAGCAGTTACTTGTTTGGGAAACAGTGCAGAGATTTGTTTAATCCCAGAAGGAAACTGTTCAGGAACTGGGGAGAGGCAGCCTGGGATTCCTGCCTGAGACAGCTGCAAAGTAGATCAAGTTAGGAACATGTCTGTGCTGCAGAGTAAGCCAGCAGCACATGATGACATTTAAGAAGAAAGAAGGGCAGCCATGGGTAAGATTTCTTGGGTGCTTTCTCAGGGAGCCGAGAGAAAGTGTGGAGGTACGTCACAGAAAAGTGGAAAAAGAAAGTTCCAGCTCAAAGCAGAGTTAATTGCTTCGACACAGACTGGGAAGGATGAGGAGCTGTTTTCTTTGGTACTGCTCCAAGAATGAATATGACATTGTAAAAGGCCTTTAGCAGAACCATATTGTAAAATTATGACTAAGTTCCTTCAGTTTATAGTGATTCATTCCTGAAACTACCTTAAATTTTTGTTATAGCTTGCGCTGGGGTCCCCTTCTCACTTCAGCGCTGCAGCTCTGGGCCCTTAAGCGCTGCAGTTCCCGGCCGTTGCCGCTTCGAGGCGGTGTTGCTCTGGTAAAAGCGCGGGAAGCTGGTACAGCTCACCTGCCCCTGCAGCGATCCCATCTCTTCCCAATCTATTTCCTCGGGAAGCCGGGACAGCTCACCAGACCCTCCAGTTACCGCTTTCCAATAAACTTTCTTTAGGTGCAGACCCAGTACTATAACAACGCTCACAATGCCAGCAGTGCTATCTAATTGTCCTGTTTCTGCCCTCTAGTTAAAACCAGCAGAGTTAGGAATTAAAGATAATTTCACCAATAAATCTGCAAATGTACCTGTGTACACAATAGTTTGGCTAAAGCAGTAGTTCCCCAAAATACCTGCTTCTCATACTTTTAGTAATAAGACAGTGCAAGTATGTCAACATATTCAAAAGCATTCTGAAAGCACATTTCAATCTCAGAAATTCTATTTATTCTGAATAACAAATGTTAAAGTAGAAAGTGCTATTTCTCCTGCTATTCCTGCTTCAATGCAGTGAGTGGATGAAGGAATTTCCCTACTTCAAACTATTCAGCAATTGCTGCCTGTGCTTCTGCTCTGCCACTGACTAGTCTGCCCTGTCTTATCTTCTGCACAACACCAGACTGCTCTTTATGTTACTGCAAAACAGACATTGCCTCCAATTGCTGTGTTTTTTCACCCCTTATTTAGATAGTTGAGTTGTTCATAATTTTATTCACCTGAAGTTAAACAGATTGTGTCACAGCTAGCTAGACAATATAAAACCAGATGCAGAAACCCAAGAGAAGTTAAGATTAGCATCAGTTCAGTCCTTCCTACAGCTAGAGTTCATCACAGGAGATGTGTCAGACTACAGCAGAAATGGATCCACTGTCCTTAATTTAGCTCTGTTACTTCATCTAGTCCTTACACAAGCAAAACCATATTTGCCCCAGCTGCTGTGCTAACATTGACAACAGCTCCTAAAGCTAGTGTTACCTGGGTTGCCTCTGAAAGTTCAGCCAGACCAGAAAGTCTCACATGCTACATAGGCAAATTATTCCCTGGAAGCCAAACAGTTCCTTTAAAAACTGCAGTAGAAATAACATGGAGAAAGTTAATTGAGAACAAAGATTTAACCAATTCTGCTCAGACCTTTTCCCTATATATTCATATGAAATAGGGCTGAAAGGTAACAGTTATGTGTTTGCTTGATGATTCTACGTGAGAAACAAAATAGGCTTCAGAAGAAAGCAACCCAGCATTTCTGACACTGCTCCACTCTGTCACTGACTACTATTCTTAGCTCCCCGACCATGCTATCTGATTGTTTTTCTGCAGCACCCAGTCACTTTAGATGCACTTTGTACTCAGAATAACTACGAAAACTGTCATTGGAAAAACTGAATCTGTAACAAAAACAAGTTTTACCTAGATTCCCATGAAGGAACTGACAGTAATTTGTTGGGTGTTCCCGGTGTTGTCACCTGTTAGCATATGACATCCTTTGGCACCAAACTATGCTCGGAACTCTCTTCCCTCTTGCATCATCACTCATGATAAAGAGCCTTCTCTGATATTTTTATTGGCTTAAAGCACTTGTTTCAAGAACTTGAGGGAAATGAGAGTATTAAAAACCAAATAGTAGGTCTTTAGTCCTCATCTCAGTTCCCTTTCCCCAAATAAAGAAATCCAAGTCAGAAATTCTTTCTGGCTTTCAGTTTTACATAGAATTTTTCTCCCTCACTGAGTAACATGTATTCTCATATATTACAAAAAAAGAATGGTCTCCCCAGCACAGCCTTATATAGCTCTTTGAGTAGAATCTCTCTAAAAATAGAAATCTCTTTGACATTGAAGCTCCAGGCAGCATGGAAACTGTTGCATTTCAAGCTGAAGCTTTTGGAAAGTGCACTCAGGATTTCCTTTACAAGTGTCCTGCAAATGTGCAAAATGCACCACCTGTCCTGTCATGAACCTTGAGTAAATGAGAGTTTGTTTGCATCCAGTGCTGTTGCAGCAATAGCTTCTTAGAAACAAGCCATAAAAAAAAGAATGCATCACTGGCAAAAGGTGCTGGATTTACAGCTCTGTAAAAATAACACTTTCTTCTCCCCACCCCCACCCTCATACAGAACTGCCAGCCTTTCCCAGACTGGCTGGGCAAGACACCCTGAGGTAAGCCCAACACTTGCACTGAGGACTGGAGGACTGATGAAAACAAATAAAGAGAAATCTCACACATCAGTGTAGCAGTTTTTCCGGTTCTCAGGCACACATTGCTCTTGGGGACACACAGAAAGGAAAGGACAGGAGGAACACAAACCATCTTCCTCCAGCTTTTGAAGATGCTGACATCTTGCTCTCATTAAAGTCAACTCTGCCAGCATGACTGAACTGGAGACTGTAAGAATAGAAGGTCTAATTCTTCAGAGCACTATGTCCAGGAGGATTAAACGGAGCTCAGCACCTCTGTGTCAGGCTTGCTCAGACACAACTGTACAAGGGCAACAGCCACAGACAGACTACTGACATGGGGAACAGAAATCTGTCTCAGCTTCCACAATTGCAGTCTGAGTAAAACAATATTTCCTCAGTGTTCTGACCACAACTACCCATTCTACATCTATTTGCCACACCAAAACAAGTTATTCTTCCATCACTGTAATATTCCCTGGCAGCATATTTAACATGAAAGAAAAAGTGCTGTTATTTCCAAATTAACAAATACAGCTGAGTACTGAACTTAATATCTACATGAGGAGATGGATATATGATTCTAACCTACCCTGAGAGAGAATCTCTCAGCTTTCAGTGCCAGGCCAAATCTCATGCTCTTCTTGCATTATAGTTCAGTTCTACTCTGGCTGGCCCCACACTGAAATTCTGTTACACAGCCTTACATAGTATTTTATTTGACAGCTGAGAGGCAGTTCATGAATACCAACCCCCATGCCAATTTTATGAAACATGCACAAATTGACAACGGGTTCAGGAACTTCCTACACAAAGAAAGACTGAGAGGGCAACAAAGTAATCTTTGCAGTAGCCAAGCTTATTCCTGCTTATTTTGTAATGAGTTTGAGTTAAAGCCATTTCAGACCACAACACTAAAAAAGAAGTCAGAATTTTATGTGACTGTGTGCATCAACTCAATTATGACCATTTCAAAGCTTGATTAAATTAAACTAAGATACATTCTGAATATATCCTAAGCCTAAAGACAAAGAAAAAAAAAGACAAAATGTCTTTGTCCTCTAGTTCCCTGAAGGCTTGCAAAACATTTCTTGAGAGTTTCCAGCCCCTCATTAGGGGCTCAAGCACATCTATTTTCCTCTGTTGGGAGACCAGACCAGAAGAAGCCACTGACTTCCTGTGATAGGCATGGATATATTTGGTGTATATCTGCCCTCCAAGCCATCAGTGCTGCTTTCCTGGCCAGCCTTATTTGGGCCACCAGGGAGAGGTGAGGCTGCTGAACAGCCGAATTCTCTGATGAGTCACAGAAAAGGAGCTGTCCAGGACAGCAGCCAGGCAACACTGGAGGCCCTCTACATGAACCTGTGTATTTGTGTTCACAAAATATTCACTGGATTTGGCAGAGCTTTGCTCCCTAAGTACGAAGATGGGCTGGCCTGATACTGCCCTTGCTTTTAAAAGGTTGTTTCAAAACATCACACCATATAAGTGTGAAGTAAATGCTAAGTAAATCAGAAGACTGACAACTGAGCTTGCATGCTTTTTATTTGTTTAAATAGTGAGTCCTGGGAATTTTTTCTGAAGCTCTATCTCATGGCTAATGGCCTTAGCCAATATAAATTTGTCCATAAGCTAAAATATGAGGAGCAGGTAAGTAGAGAAATGCCAGGGAACAGTCAAGTCGGGTGAAACAAACAATTCTAAAATTTGGTCAGTAGAGAACTTTCCATGGAAGAGGAGTTGACTTATTTTGACAAGTGAAAGAAATATTGAACAGTTCAAGAGAGAAGAATGTAGCAGAATTAATGTGAAATCCTGGTACACAATACTACCAGCTTCCACAGAGAACCATTTTCTTTAGTCTAACTGCAAATTTTATTCATCTGAACAGATGACTGCAAGCAATAGGAGCTGGAACTCAGGGCTTATTGAGCTCTCTTCTGAATTTGGGCCACTGTTTGATTCATACCTCTCCAATGACTTGGAGATTTGTGCTTTCCTTTGAAGATCAGGCACTGGCATTTTATTTGTGCGCAGCACAATAACCGTTTAATGTATATCAGCTACATGCTGCATTTACCAGCTGCTTGTGTTATTTGGTTTCTTTGAACAATCTGACTCATTTGTGCTAATGCAGCCCCCAAAGCCCCCCTGCCCTGTAATTTGCAAACTTGGCCCAATTGTGCTGAGTGTTGTATGTGCAGAAAGCTCTCACAACAAACACAGCGCCACTGCTTTCTCCAATGGACGTGAGGCAACGCTTCTAGTTACCTCTTCATGATCCTTCTCATGTTGACTGTATTGCTGCCTTGGCAGTGAGGCAAGTAGCAAGAAATACATCATCAGGCACACATTCGGGTATAACCTTGACATCACCGACAGTGATAGCTGCAGCCCTGGCTGAAACAGAAACCTGCAAGGCGGCATTTGTTCCTTCATGCTGCCTTTGCTATTTCTTTGGGGAGAACGATCATATGCCATGCTTGTGTATTTGCAAACTCATGACATAACGTTAGGGGACTGTCATAAACAATACCATTTCAGGGAATGGACTGAGGAGACTGAATAACGACTTCATTTTAACTGTCACTGGAGTAGTTCTGCTCTACGGATTTAAAAGTGTCATCTCATACCTTGATTTGTAATGAGAACCTTCCCTCCCTCTTTTCCCTCTCTGCCTGTTCTCTATCCTCCCACATCAAGAGAATTTGGGCAGATGACCAACAGAGTGAAAATGAGACAGGGGAGCCACACAGGACAGAGTAATTGATACAGGATATGAAACTAGGAATGAGTGGATTTGACAAAGTGCACACTAGTAGCTGAGTGGCTCATTTGCCTGCTAGTAGGATGGATTTATGGCCTCTATGTCACTAATTAAGAAGCCAGACATTCCTCCAGCCCTGTCATACACCCCCCTCCCTCCCCCCATACCCCTCATGTGTCCCCTTCCCAAATATTGCCTAGTCTGAAAGGCAGATCACAGGCTAAATCATGTAATACTTCCAATGTTGCCTCACACTGTTCAGTAGCAGATAATAGAGATATTTTTATTCTCTGTTTATTCTCCCTTAAACTTATCATCACAGAAATTCTTTTCTCCAGGGCATAAGGTATCCTGTAGCTAAAAGACATTTGATGCTGTTTACTAAAGCACTCAATAAAGGTGCATTATTTTCTCAATCCCAAAGAAATATTGACAATTCCATTCTCTCTCTGCACACGGCATGGTGGGAAAGAAGAAATGAAACATAGCTACAATGTTCATGGAGAAATCAGAGTTGGTTAGGATTTAAAAAATAAGTCAGGAAGCACATAGCCAGTCACTGTTCAAGAAGGGCAAGAAGGAAAGGGGAATGGAAGTAGAGCAGACAATACATGACTACACTATGAGAGATGCAACAGCATCATTCCTCTTCTTGTCACAAGTTCACCTATTTACCAGCAGCACTGGTAAAGAAAGAAAATCAGCACATTTTAGTTTTGACATATCAGCTACAAGTATGCAGTTGCACACTCAAAAAAATATAATCTATAGTCAAGCTATACACTAGATGTGTTGTGCAAAATTAATAACAGTGCTGTACCCAGGTTCACTACTGAGAAATCTGCTGCGTCGCCAGCATACCAGATCAATATTTCAGAGGTCATTATCTCATCCCTTCTTCAGCTGCTAACTCTGGATTTCTGCCAGAGCAAGGCAACCACTAGCAAGATGATACTAGTACATTAGGCAAAGCTTGGGGGAATTTGAGCAGGCTTTTCTTTTCACTGAGATCACTCTGCTCTCTGGTTCCAAATGCCACAAGTGCTCTGTTAATATATAAATGCTCGGATGTGTTCTTTCACCCTCCCACAACAGTATGTGCAAGAAGTTGGACCAAACTGCATGTGCTGAATATACTATGAAGAGAACTGAACATTTATGGAAGTTGTTCTCATGTTATGGGAAGAAGACAACAGTTACCAAACCAAACCAGTGCACTCAAGAAGTGTGATTTCACATGTACAGTGCAACAGGTGGACTAACTGGAGACAGAGTTAAACAATAAGTAAATCAATAACTAGATGGTATCACCACCTCTCTGTAAGAATGTCCCATGAAGTTTTACAGGAGTAAACCAGGAGCAAAGTTTTGCTTTAGCTGTGGATCAATGGGGCTTAAAGTTAAAACCCGTTCACTTCACTAAAAACCCTGTTATAACAGCAATTTCATTCACAACATACTTCTGTATCCAGAAATGCTTTGTAACACAAATAGACAAAACTTACACTTGTTCTTCAAATGTGCCAACACCAAGTGAGAAGCTGTAACTGTGCTCTCCACTTGCATATTCCCACCTCAAATTTGGTGTAAGGATCACATGCCATAACCTGGAGAAATGAGAAAAAAGCCATTAGAAACCTCCTTGTATTAAAAATCCACTAATGATTACTCAGGTATCTGCCAACCAGTCTATTAAGAGAAATAGCAAAATCTTAGCACTGCATGCAGAAAATCAGGTGAAGTTGCAATGAGATAGAATGTGCTTGTATAAAAAAATAAACCACACAATTTCTGTATTATGGAAGGTTTTATAATGGGGAAGCTGAACAGAAAAGAGGCCACTACTTTTGTGAGGAAAAAGTGTAAAATACCTCACCACTGTGAGTGAAGTGACTGTACACACTAAGGGTTGTAAACCCATGACTGAAATTAATGACTATTTCATTTAGAAAGCCCTATTTAGTAGATGTTTCTTAAACACATTTCTGCATTACTGAGGATGGTAAGATGTCTAAAGGCAGTTTGCTACAGTGGTAAAAAATACTGCTTTAAAAGCTGGCTAGTTGTTGGGTCTGAGAAGGCAAACTTAATTAGGAAATCCTTCAGCAGGGGGTAATGGCAGTCAAAGGACATAGGTTTTCACCCTTTGTTATTGGTGTTTAATCACTAGTCTAAAAGAAAACACACTGTGACTGCTAGTAAAGTTTGCAACTGACATAACTAAAGTAGTAAACAATGAAGATGGACAACTGAAGTCCTGTTTGCCTGGTCATCTGTGCTATTTGGGGCAACACATTTCATCATAACAAAACATAAGGCCAGCCATTAAAGGCTCAGGACTAACACTGAGGACACAGATGTGTAAGTCAGGTAAACTGAAACCAGCTTCAAGCCTTGATGGCTATACAACAGTTCAGAAGAGGCTTTAGGAATCAGATAGGATATTCAGCTGGAGAGGGTCTTCCAGTGAGTCCTCAATGAAAGAAACTACTCTGTATATGCAAGGGACCTTAAATGGCAGGGAAATGTATTTTCACTGCATCCAATGCAGTACTTCCTGTTCTGTTATCTAAAAGCTGCTGGGAAACTGCAAAATGATCAGCAAGTAGTTGTGAGAATAACTCATGGTTTAGAAAGCTTCCTTTCAATGGAGAATATCTCTGTGCAAGTATAAGTCTGCTTTAAAGCCACAGAAGTCTTACTTCAGTAGATAAAGGTTTAGTCTGCATGGATCCTGTTTATGCTCAAATTGCTCATTTTCTCAGGTTAGTTGCTTAGTCTCAGCCATCATTGAGCCACATTGCTCAGTCTGCTATGCCCGAAGCATACCACTTAGACCCACATCCCAGATACAGCTGTGTACTCCTAGCAGCACACCACAGTGAGATTAAGATCTATTAGGTGCTTCCCAAAAGTCACTGGTAAAAGCAAGACTGTGAAATATCAGTAATTTTGTAGTTGTACAAAAGCAGGACTGCAGCATGTCCTCAAGTTCATTTGCCTCACTTATAAACTACAACTCACTGACCTTGTTATCAGGTTCAACATACCTCAGCTCTCTGATCTGCTTATTATAGGGCTCACACACAAAACCAAGATCATCAGCTGGTAAACTGAGCCCCAGCTGCTGTCTGTGCAGCCACTTGCAGCCACAACAAGTAACAGGTGCATCTACTTTGGTGTTGTAGCTTCATCAGGATGACATTTTTGAAGCAAGTTTTCCTATTCCCTGATTTACTGGATGTTCATAGCACAAAACACTTTTAGGTTGTACAAGCTAAACTGCTTTCATATTAAACCAAAGGAGCACATCTAACACCTGCTACCTGACAAGGAGTCTTCAGGTAACTGGAGACTAGAGCCAACTTAAAGAAAGAACACTACAGCATACACAGCATGAAGGCTGGGCACTCAGCACTAGCTTGCTCTACAAGCCCCTCCTTTGCTCCATGCTAGCATGAGCACAGCCACTGTGTACCTCTCAGTTTATTTATCTTTCACTGGTTAAGAAGCTGACCAAAGCTACCACGTGGTACAGGTACCCATGATTACTCCAGCCTCAGCAGCATCCCACAGCTACCACCAAACACAGTGATTTACTGCCCCACATTTCCCCCTATATACCCATGCATCACAGCACCCAGATCTTCCTCACTGTTTCCAGCCTGTCTTTACAAGCTCAGCTGAAGAGCTTCTGGCCAGCCCCCAGTGCCTTGTTGAAGCAGCTGCTTGTGAGTAGATGCCAGGAAAGGGGTTGAGGAGCCCTCCACTAGTCCCTGTGGCCTTCTGTTCTAGGGAGCAGTGCTGCTATTGCTTGTGTGGCCTCACAATGGGGTCCTGGCTTCTCCACAGTGCTTAAATAACACTGAGCATCCTTCACAAAGGAAGTTTCCCATAAAATTAACATCTCTGTGGACATCATAGAATAGTTTATGTTGGAAGGGACCTTTGAAGATTGTCTAATTCAAATCCCCCTGCCATGGGCAGGGACACCTTCCGTTAGACCAGGCTGCCCAAAGCCCCATCCAACCTGGTCTTGAACATTTCGAGGGAGGTGGCATCCACAACCTGTTTCAGCATCTCACCATCCTCACAGTGAAGAATTTCTTCCTTACATCTACCCTCTTTCAGTTTAAAAACACTACCCCTCATCTTATCACCACATTCCCTGATAAAGAGACCCTCCCTGTCTTTCCTGTGGGTGCCCTTTAAGTACTGGAATGAGGAATTGCTCAGCACTTGACATTTTAAGCAGCAAGGGGCACTCCCGGTAGCAGGAAATTCTGGATACAGGAGTAATCTGGAAACAAAAAGAAATTACACACTTCAGGTAAATTACCCAAGTAATCCAGCACTGCTCTCCACACCCTCTACAACAGCAATCTAAACACCTGAAATTAGAGAATATTATAACAAATGGCTTAAAATTACCTGAAGATTTTATTTGTATATAACACTTTAATACTGTTAAAAAATCAGAAATCTAGAACTCCTTCTGGACAGAGAATGCACAGGATTGACTAAGGTCAGTACTGCTGCAAGGCCGATACATCTTGCACAAAGATTTCCTTACTTAAACCATGGAATCCAGAGTAAATATCTCCATTGCCACTTCATCGGAAATTTAGTGATCTGAAGCAAACTGAAGCATTCTAACAAGCATGTGATATAGAACTTGAATAATAAAAAGTAAGAGTCCTGACCAAGGGAACCAGAAAAGCCCCACAGGCACGTGCCCCAGAAGCAGCTGGTTTCTTGACAGGATCAGCACTAATGGTGGGAGGTTCAGCTGCGCTGTGTTATACCAATATTGCAAGCACTCAAAAACTAAGAAAATCTTTTTATATGCATTTTCTTTTTAGTAGTGAGCTCTCATTCACAAGTTTTACCGGAAAATCCACTTTTCCTTCTTAAAGAAAACTCTGGCTCAAGGAAGACAGGAGAAACAAGTAACCAAGGAACTGGGTTGCACTGTAAGGCAAGAGTTACCACTACTTCTGGAAGAATCTCTTCTGCTTTACAACCAAATCTGCCTTTCTTTAAATTCCCAAGAATAGGATAAAGGTTTCTTACTGTACCCTGTGCGATCAAGTTGTATTTCTGCTAACACTAACAATTTTTGTTTCCCAGTGGGCTTTCTGCCAAAATTTCTTTTGAGAGAAAACTATCCACTAAACACTTAATTTACCAGGAAGATTCTGCTTCCCACAAGTCTTCTTGGGGGACTTTTTTGTTGTTCTTTTTTTTTTTCCCAGGAATATGGAAAGATTTGGTTTGCATGAGTAAATTATTTATTTATTTTGTGGGTTTATAGCGAAGACAAATAAACAAAACCAGAAAATACAGCTTGCCTGGCAAGGCAGTTTACATGTTGCTGAGTAACCTGGTGATATCCTGAGGCCAAAATGGCACAAACAGTGATGGTGCATTTTTACCCTAGCAGCAGCCTGCTATAATTTACTGTGCAGTCTAGGTATCACACTACGCTACTTCAGAGTTCACATGTTTTTGAAAAAGAGACACTCATTTTTTCTTAGCATCAACATTTACATCCAGGCCTAAGATGTCTTCTAAAATCTTAATAGCATACTCTCCAATGTAAAAAGCTAACCACCTCTCAACCCAAATCCTAGCACATATATGAAACAAAACATTCTAAACACTGCTTAATCTGCCATTTCTTCCTGAAGTACAAAGATGTTTATGCTCTTGCCTAAGGGGAGATAAACAGAGCAGCATACCACTCCATATTTGTCAATGTTAACAGCAAGGTAGAAACTGGCTTCTGTAGGCACCAGGCTTCTGTTTCTTCACTGCTCAAAAAGGAGTAATATGACATGAGTATGTATAAATTGAAACAAAGACAGGTGGCCCCACAACAGAGAAATGTGAAGTTTTACTCTTTGTTGCACCTATTATCCTGACCTCAAGAAACTCTTCAGAACTGCTCCCAGAGGTGCATCTTAGGTACCAACCCAGTGTCCTACTACTATATTGGGGATAATTCCATGAGTCTGTGGGACAGACACATGCTCTGATTTGGAGTCTATCAGAAGTAAATTTCCTGGAGTCAGGAGGGGTGACTCTGCTGCTGTGTGGTAGAACTACACAACTTCTTTAAACATATTCAAGGTAATGCTATGAGAATTAATAAGGATAAAGTATAACTCACCAACTGAATATAGTATAAGGACAAAGTACTAACAAGTATAAGATTGGGAGCAAAGAACCTAAGGACAGCTCTTTTATGTGTTTTTTGTTCTAAAATAGACTCCTGCAAACATCCTGGTTAACATAACATACTGTTTGCCAAACATGTACTTTAAAAATAGCAGTCAACTGTAAGGCATACCTTGAGTGGTGTTAAAGCTGTCTAGGCTTTGTTATACAGAGACTATGATAAGTTATAACATGCTGACAGTGGAAAAAGAAGTGAAACAGCAAAAACTGAGCTACAGAAAATTCTTGAATGAGCACTTAACAGGGCAGAGTAAACCAAAAGAGATGTGACTTTAATGAATCAAGGTGCTTAGTCAGATGACTAAACATGGATTTAGGATTTCCAGTGTTTCAGATGTTTATAGTTTGGCAAATAAACCTACAGTTGGGCATCTAAGGAAAAGAGTCCAGCATAGCAGAGGTCTGTGTCCCTACGGCTCTAAAGGCATGTAGATACTGACATTCTGCCCAGAGGAACCTGAAGTTAGCCTTATTCTAAAATCTTGACATAGATTACAGCCCTGGTAGTCTTTCATTTTGGGAGAATCTAATGAGAACTTTTGCACTTCTGCTAAAATCTGCCCAAGAGATCATTATCCCAAACTTCTGTGTCTTCTTTTCAAAAACCCAAAACATTCCAGCCTGTTTGACACCTAGCTCACAAGCTCAGTAAAGAAGAAGGTTTTGTGTTTAATACTGGCCAGAACAGTATTAAGCTCTAATGGGACAGGTTATTAATCTGTATTTATGATGAATTACTGATCCTTTTTCTTCTGTACAGACAAAAGTGAGTTGAGGACATGGTTGCTGCTGTTTTCAACAGAATACTAATTGTGCAATTTGGCATTTGTATTTGACTCTTTGTAGGTCCGCAGCAAGAGCAAAGCAGCTAAGGCTGGACTGTGTGAGGGAGATGAGGTGGTATCTATCAATGGCAAGCCTTGTGGAGACTTATCCTATGCTGAAGTTATTGTTCTAATGGAAAGCCTGACCGACGTCCTGCAGATGCTTATCAAGAGGTACAGGAATACTCAGAATGCTTTGGTGCAATTCTGTTCAGTGAACCACATGGAAAATGCTGGGTTTGAATGCACTCATTTTGCAGACTTTTGCTTTTAGCTCCTGATAGTCCTTTTATTAATGTCTGTAACTCTGCTTGTCTGTATTGAAAAGGAAGTCAGAGTATTTGATCTGAGGGAATTAATGTATGTAATTTGAACAGAATTAAGAGTAGTCTCCAAATACTTACAATGTGTCCACTACCATTCTGCATACTGCAGAGTCTTCAGTTCAATTTTTCTTTCCACCCCTTTGAAGTAGTGAAGTGCTGTTATTCCCCATAGATAGGGAAGTGAGGCTTACAGAAAGCAAAGGCTGCCTAGACGGAGAAAGTGTGTTACACAGATATGCCTTGATGATGACATGGCAAATGGTCTTCTTGGGTGGCAAAATGTGTTAGTGGTCAGGAGGGGGAGAGGGTCTGGAAGTTATGAGTTCTATTTCTGTAGCTGTTATCACCACACTAGATGAGGTGGGGGAAGTCACAGCTCTCAGGGTCTCAGCTTCTCCATTTATAAAATAATGATAGTGGATTTTATTTTTTATTAAAAATGATTCAAGCTTCTTAGAGAACCTTCATGTAAATTTGTCAGGAAACCAGCACTCCTGCTTACTGCACATCAGTCTATTCCAATGACTGTTCTCTAATTGTCATCAGCATAATCTCTGCTATCTTGAGTTCAGAATCACCTACAGTAAGCACATCCCCCCAGACCCTGTGAATTCAACAAGGTGAACTCTGAATTGCCTTCAGTGTGGGTAAGAAGAGGAAGAAAAATCCTGAGATTTCCACACTCTTGTAAGGAATTATGACACCCCTTGGGCTGCTGCAGTTCCCTGTGTCAGCTCTCCCACAGGCAGGACCAGGAGGATAGGAGGGATCAGGATTCATCACAACAGCTATCAGAGCAGTGTCACTAGAAAGGCTGAAAGGACCATGGTGCAAACAAACAAACAAACAAACAAACAAAACCCCCAAACAAAACAAACAAACAAAAAACCACCAACAACAAAACAAAACAATGAATTGTCTCTGATTACCAGGGATGTCTAAAGAGCACATGAAATTCCTCTGTGGTTTCTGCAACCTGTGCAAAGCAACTTTTCTGGAGTGTCTAGTAGTTCACAGGTACTGCCTTCAAACTAAGATGCTCTCAGGGAGTATTAATTTTATTTATAACAGATATTTTGCATGTCCTGACTGTGTATGTTGTTTTGGGCTGAGTAATGGATCAATGTGATGAGATCAGGAAAACAGTGATAGCTGAGGATTACATCTTACCTTCTCCAGAGTGCATAGCTCTTGATTGTAATTCAGCATTGTACCATTTGAATGCTCCTCATGTGATATCTGCATTCTTATGTTTTTAATTCGCAGCATGACTACCGGAACTGCACTTGTAAAAATGGTATTTGTGACTGACCAGCTGTCTTCTTTGCAGCCATGGAAACAGCTCCATGTGCTTTGACTCCTGCCTGTTGCTGTTCTATAACTGTATTTCAGTAGGTCCGAAGGGTACAGTATGCTCTAACTGAAAGTGACAGCACATCTTTCATTCACTCCATTGGCCTTGCTTGAATGGCCTGAAACATGACATGTCCTGAAAATCAGAACCAAACCAGGGTGCTTAGCCTGCATCATTTGGAGTCTCTCAGAATGAAAGTGTGCCTGTTAGAAATGTTACAAAAATTATACTTGTTCAACACTCAGAAACTGACTAAAATGTTTTTCAGAAATTCACCACAAGAATCTTTGAATTTCTTCTCATCAGTTCATCTTACCCAGCTCCCAGCATCTCCTGTCAGTATGGTTCAGGGTACAAGAGAATAAAATAGAACATTTGTGTTCCCCTACCACCTCCTTGGCAGGTAGTATCCCCTGTGAGTGCTACCACCACAAGGATGTTCTCACCCTTAGAAAGCAATGAGAAGCAAATTTTTCCTTTTCTGATTAGCCATTTGTTAGCAGCCATCTCAAGAAAATGCTGGGAATCATGTGGAAAGAATAATGCCTAACTAAAGTGGTGTCCAATGGTGATCTTTGTATCCAAGCATTCTTCAGTGGCAAGAAAAAATATTTCTCCTCAGGAAGCTTCTAACTGTTCCTAAACTGTTTTCATGAAGGATGAGATTTTCATAGGCATTTGTTGTTGCCCTAATTCTGCTCTTACTAAGCTTACTGGGAGGAAAATCTGGCTTGTAAAGTAGTTTAAAAAATGATAGCTGGCCTTTGATGTCTACAAAACATCGTTTCAATCCCCTGCAAAGCACAGTCAGTTACTGACCAGCAGAGCCTACAAAATCTTTGGTCTAGAGGATCAGAGGAAAGAGACATCCTGCAGGGCGGGGACTCTTCACATGCCATGTAAGGGAGCATCCTACTGCCCTTCCCAGCAAATGCTGTGCAGATGTATTCAGGAAACATGGAGAGTGGAGACAGAAACAGAAACACCGGCCTGCCCTTTTTGCATCAGTGTTAGCAACTCTGGGGCTACTGCTGAGTCTAGAAACAAAATGTCTAGGGGAAGTAGGGAGTGTGCTCAGTGCATACCAAAATGAAATGCACCATGTAGGGAGTAAAACATGACTCTCAGACAAACCCTGCCGTGCTGACTGCATGAGTTCTGCTTCCTTCCTGGAATTACACCAGGGGTGTTGTTCCTGCAGTGAGCTGGAAAGACCTGAAATAAAAATATTAATTTGACAAAACAGAATCTTAAAGGACAAAATAGAGATCAGACCCAGTATTCTGCCTCCTGACACACAGATAGGCATTTATGTCTATATAGAGTAGAAGTATATCCAAAAGTAACAAGGGCCTTTTAAGGCGGAAATCTTTCTCTCACACATACACACAATCACTCAGCTACCAATAAAGGCTAACATTTAACTGGCCCAGCCCCCAGTCTCATATCTTACAAGGAAATGTTTACAGATTTCTGTAATTTATCTGTACTTCAGAGCAGTGCAATTGATCATCCAAACAGCATAATATGATGGAATCCAGCAGCACTCACAAGGAGCTTCGTAAATTAAAATCTGTCTGACCTTTAGGTAGCTCCCTCTGTGGTTTAATGGATGTTGCACATTTTGTGCTATCTGAGGTAGACTCAGACTGTGACAAACAGTATGCTGCATGACTAGAAAAGCAAGCAATATTGAAGTTTCTTCAGTGCACTGACAGATTTATTTCTTCTGTTGCATCTGCCAGCCTTTGTTTGTAGGGGATTCCAAAGTCTCAAAATACCCAGGAACTGCTTTTGATTTCAGAAATCTCCACATTTCTTGAAAAAGTGCTTTGCTGCCTTCTAGTCAGCAGAAAGCCTTCATAACATGCTGTAATCTTACTGTGCAAAAAAAGGTTTCTTGTGAAATTAATAGTTATCAGTATGTCCCAGAGTACTGAAAGAAGAAGCTAGAGAATACACTAGGAGTCCTAACACCAGTAAAACAGCCTAACTGGGCCACAGGAATTAACAGTTTAAAAGATCTACACTGAGGTCTACAGCATGCTTCAGGAAGACAGAGTAACATTTTCCAGTTGGAAACAGATGCATTTTTATTGACTAGGGAATATTGTATAGGTTCACTGCCTTTTTGGATTGGACCACTGGAACAGGCCCAGAATGTTTTAATTATTATGTGATATATAAGGATGATGATCCTCACAAAAATTCTTTGAATGTGTATTTGAAGTACTTTTTCCCCTCCCTCTGATCCTTATCCAGTACTTAGCTATTGCTCAGAGATTAAACTATCTGGGAGAGAACCTGTATGTCAGGATGGTGCCTAAAACAGTTGCAGTAGTAGCCACAGAGCCAAGAATAAACCACTCTTCTGGTGTCATGCAAAGTTAATTTTCTCATACACATATGAAATATGAAGAAGTATTGTTCCAGAAGTCTCAGCAGCACTTGTCAGGAAACACTGCAATAGAAAAGTGTCTGTGAGAACATACTGATGTTAGGAATGACATCATTCAATACTTTAGAAGGATGCCAATAGGAGCATAGTTCTAATGCAGTAGTGTAATATCCCTCTTACTGATCTGCAAGATACAAAGACATTTCAATTTAAGATCTCTACATTGTGGGAAAATTCTTCAATGGACCTGCTAGCATGTACCACAATTAATACAGGAAAAAATACTATTCAGAAGTTGCTTTTGTAACTATACTTACAATTGCTGTGTTTACAGCAGCTTATTTTCTTGAATTATTTGTTTATATATATGCAGATCCTCCAGTGGAATAAATGAGAGCTTGAGTGCTGAAAATGGAAAGCACAAGAACATAAAAAATGAGGAGGACTATAGAGAGAGCACCACACTGCAAATTAACACAGCGAAAGAGATCCCCCATGGAGATTTATGCATCACAGACATCTGCAGTGAGACTCACCAGGGAGCAAGAGAAAGCAACATACACTTTTCTGAAATGAAACAAGAGACCACACAAAGCCACAGAATTACTCCTAAAGTGATAGGCACCTCCAAAGTGCTCGTGACAGATGAGGCTGTTCTCAGAGGGAAGACAGAAGAAAGAAGGCCAGGTACTATGGTTGAGCTGCAGTTGTCCCTCGCAAATGACATGCATAAGGGCACCAATGCTCCTGCTGTGACTCTCTCAGGGGCAGAAAAATGCACCCCTTCAGGAAGAGGACCCAGTGTACAAGATGGGACAAGCCCTGTAATCTCAGTTCCCCTGGGTGTGAAAGAGGGCAACATCCAGTGGTCAAACAAAGTAGTCCAGTTTTCTAGTAGCAAAGAGGTGAAGAAGATCCAAGGTGCAGCTCCATCTATCCCCAGGGTGGAGGTGATCCTAGACTGTTCGGACAGGGAAAAGGAAGCACCCAGGTCTCTAGCTGAGAGGGGGTGTGTTGATTCTCAAGTGGAAGGAGGGCAGTCAGAAGCACCTCCTTCCCTCCCCTCCTTTGCAATCTCATCAGAAGGCACAGAGCAGGGAGAAGACAACCGGCACTCGGAAAAGGATCACAGACCTCTCAAGCACAGAGCAAGGCACGCAAGTAAGTATGTCCCATCTAATCATTTGCACTGCCTGAGGGTAACTTTTGTAACTTGAAACAGAATTTCAGAATTTAGAATACATTAGACAAAATAGGGGGTTGTGGTTTGTTTTTTCCCTGCAGTTTTCTAACTTTCTCTCTCTTTTTTCTTTTAAAAGTAGTTTCTCTTCTTGCTTTATGTATTTTTTCAGGGTAATACAATGCTCCTGGTGTTGTGCCAAGAGTATACCCATACCTTAACTGTGCTTAATTACTACTTAGGAGAATTCCACTTTGAAGTTAACTCATGAATTTGTCCAAATAAAAATACTTACATCTCCAGAAAGAGCTGAATTCTGCTGGTCTTCTAATTTTGAGGCAATCTGTAAAATATTAACAAAACAACCAAGTTGCTTGCATGTGTCTGAAGTGAATCCTATGGATTTCTCCTTTATAGAAAAAACTTTGTTGCCATTGTCATCTAAAATCAAAGCCATGCAACTGCTCTTAAAAGATAATTTAAAAAGCTAGTATAAAAGTTTGATGTTGCCTGCAGAAGGGATTTTGACAGACACTAGCATATGCTTAACTGTTACATGATCCTTCCAGTTTTGTCAGTCTTCTCCAGACTGTAAAGTGAACATGCTATTTCTTCTGACTTCCATACCCAGAGGTCAGCTCCAAAATGTGTCCAAGAAGTTTACATGAAAGTAAATTTGCAATTGGAACCAATATTAACTAACTGAGTGTAGACATGTATTATTTATTTATTTACCTGTTTATCTATTCATTATTTTATTCATTTGGGACCTCTCTGTCATCTGCTTGCTCTTTCCCAACAATGTTAAGAATCCTGTCTGGGGATTTAGTAGCAGTATGTCAAAGGTGCTTGAATGTGTGCAGTGATATACTGTAGCAACAAACTATTTCATATGCAGTGTTGGAATTAGTCTGCTAACCCACTGATAATTCTTCTGTAAGCATATTTTTAGCATGATAACCATTTGCATCTTATTGACAAGTGGGTTAAGCAGTTTACTTGTGCCTGAGCGTCTGTATGCAATCCACATATTTGTGGCATATTAAATGAAGCATAAATGAAAAGTTATATTTTGGCTGTGAAGTCAGAACCAGCTGTGGGACTGCATCTGTCTTTTTAGAGAATTACTTGCAATGTCTGTCTGATAAGGCAAATGTACAAAGAATGAACTGTAGGACAGATTCTGTCCTTCTCCTGTCTTACCTATAGCAATCTCAGTTCCTTCTAATCTAGTGGCAGGTCACTTAGCAGCCAGTGATTTCACCTATAACAATGTTTGCTTTTAAAATCACTAATATTTTTGTTATTTATAAAATTCTGTCTATACATTGGAAGAAACAAATTGCCAAGAACAGGGGAATCTGTGTGCAGCAGATACTATGCATATTTTTTTGAAAATTAGAAGTTATAATGCAGCATTTAAGTCTACAAGGGAAGAAATTTATTATAGATGTTTGATCTCTTTAGCAGAAATTTTGTCTGCGACTAGCCATCAGATTACATTGACCTGAGTAGGTATCATCTCTTCTGCCTTCTTTCGAAACTAATGACTAACTGCAGATGAATTAAGAAAAAATATGCTAGCAAAATGAAAAGTTTTTGCTTTCCCCAGAACTGTATGGGTACCGATAGAACCCTCTTCCCAGAAAACACTGCTGATGCAAATAGCTTGTTTGAGAGCATAGCATTTACATGCTTTCTGTTTGCAGAGGCACTCTAACACTGAACCCCATACTTCTCGAAAATCTCTTCAGCAACTGATGCAAAAATTTGGATTGTGAAAGGACTGAGCCCAGGATTTCAGTATTTGACCCTCTCACAATAGAATACTACAGATTGCTGGCTTGGGTGCCACACTCTTTTCTCTTTTATAGGTTCTTGTGAGAACCATGAGTCCAGTCATGCTGTCATCTGGCATAATGGCAAAACTCCAATTGTCTTTAATAGGAGAAGTATCAGACTTCACCTACTGACATAGCTAAAAGGATTGTTAATAGAAAACACAACACATGGCTTTCATTAAAGAGGTTGCTTATGCTAGCAAAAGATACCACATCATTTACTCTTCTATTTTCATGTATCAGAGGCACACTTCTTCCTTTTGAAATTAAGTGGAAGGAGACCATTTATTTAGGCAGTAATAGCTTTAAATTTTAGCCTTTTTTAAAAGGGAGAAGCTATTGAGGCTGTTACTCATGAGATGCAGTGTAGAATATAATGAAAGGGAAAACCAGGGACACCACCTGACCAGCGTTGCCCCAGGGGGCACATTCTGTGTGTCACATAACAAGGAAGCAGTCATGCTGATGTGTGCAGTGCACCTTTCAGCTTTACAGCTGCATCTAGTCCTGTTCCACATGACTTGATGAAAAACAGTAATTTAGGCTTTAAGAAATATGTATTATTTACATATGCTCACAGATACTCGCCAGGTTAATTCTTAAATGTGTAATAATTCTTGCCAGATTTTCCTATACAATTATCCACACTGCCCTACACAAATTCTGAATTATGTTTTGGGTTGTTACAAGATCTAAACTCACTTTCATTGAGTACCATGGCCAAAATCCTGTGTCTTCCAAGGGTTGAAAGTTAATGCTAGCAGCTTCTATGTATGCCTTTGTGGAAATATACTTGCTTTTAAATAGCTAGTCCAAACAAGCATACTGACTTTCAGCAGCTACTCATATTTTGTAATTCATATGAGTAAAATAAACACAGAAATGTCAGAAACCGTTACTACTGTCAGGAAGATTACATCCAGTTTCACTTAGCCTTAGATGTTAGTCATGGGCCTGGCTGGCTGGGAGCATATGCTGTGAGCATAGGAACTGTGGTCAAACACTTGGTAAATACCAGACCACAGAAATTGAATAAATGAGAACATATCATCTGCCTGTTGCTACTGAGATTACTTACAGGAATAAAAATCAAGAGTGCCAGAAACAAAGACACACATGATGCTCCTGATGTCCTAATGAAAGTGATGTAGCCTCTGAATTTGCATGGTAATGACGGTAAGGAATGCTGGGTATGGAATTTACAACAAAGTTTATATTGTGGGAAAAGCCTAAGTATAATGAGCTCCCCATAAAGAGAAAATAAATATTTTAAGGTGAAGGAATAGGACACTGGGTAAATTTCAGTGCAGACAAATGCAGAACAATTTGTTACTAGTCTCCTTGTAGTTCCATGGGCTCCAAGCAATTAACTGTGTGCTTTGATTCTTGCCACAGGGCTCCGGCGAAGTGAGAGTCTGTCAGAGAAGCAGGTCAAAGAAGCCAAATCTAAATGTAAAAGTATTGCATTGCTGCTGACAGCAGCCCCCAACCCCCACTCCAAGGGGGTGTTGATGTTCAAGAAGCGCCGTCAAAGGGCTAGGAAATACACTTTAGTCAGCTACGGTACTGGTGAGCTAGAGCGTTACGAAGACGAGGGTGAAGAAGGAGAAGGTGAAGAGGGAGACAAAGAAAACACCTTTGAAGTGAGTTTGCTTGCAACAAGTGAGTCAGAAATAGATGAAGATTTCTTCTCTGACATTGACAAGGACGGTAAAATTGTGACTTTTGACTGGGATAGTGGTTTACTTGAGGTTGAAAAGAAAACAAAAAGTGGAGAGGAGATGCAGACGCTTCCAGAGAGCACAGGTAAAGGGGCCCTCATGTTTGCCAAGAGGAGGCAGAGGATGGATCAGATTACAGCTGAGCAGGAGGAGATAAAGGCACACACAGTTCACACAGAGGAACGAAGGGAAGCCACCATGTCAGAAAACTTCCAGAAAGTAAGCTCTTCAGTCTATCAAACAAAAGAGGAAGAAATGACAAGACAGCAGACCTGTGTGAGCAAAAGCTACACAGAAGTGAGCCAGAATCATAACAAAATGGTACAACAAAATGGCTTTGGCTTAGCACCAGAAACAAACCTCTCTTTTCAGCCCTCTGAAGCTCAAAAATCAGCATATTTGAATAAAACAGCTAAGCCCTTCTCTTCTGGGGTTCAAAACCGAGCAGCTGCACCATTTTCACCTGTAAGAAATGTCACTAGTCCTCTTTCCGATATACCAGCACCACCTCCTTACTGCTCCATTAGCCCACCCCCTGAGGCTCTGTACAGACCTGTTTCAGCCCCTGTTGCCAGCACTGCCCCCTCTGTGTGGTCACTCACTGAGCCCACAGAGCGCATAGCCTCCAGGGATGAAAGGATCGCAGTGCCAGCCAAGAGAACTGGGATACTACAAGAGGCAAAGAGAAGAGGCACTTCAAAACCTATGTTCTCTTTCAAAGAAGCACCTAAAGTAAATCCTAATCCTGCTCTGTTGTCCCTTGTGCACAATGCAGAAGGCAAAAAAGGTACTGGAGCTGGTTTTGAGTCAGGACCTGAAGAAGACTACCTTAGTCTGGGAGCAGAAGCTTGCAATTTCATGCAGACTCAAGCATCTAAACAAAAGGCACCTCCTCCTGTTGCTCCAAAGCCTTCACTCAAGATTCCTCCTCCTGCTGGTACTCCAGTTTCACCAGTTTGGTCACCTTCGGCTGTGGCTCCTAACAAGGCTCCTTCTTTCCCAGCACCAGCCTCACCACAGGCAGCGTATCCTGCACCACTCAAATCTCCACAGCATCCTCATTCTCCTGTCCATCCCCCAAATACTCTAGACTTAGCTGGTCCTTTCAAAGGGCCTCAAGCAATGCTAGCGAGTCCAAACCACACCTCCAAGACCCCAGTCACACCAGCTGCTGAAGAAACAAAGCCACCCTTTGAGATGCCACCAGCCATGAGTGGAAAAGGAGCACAGTTATTTGCCAGAAGGCACTCCCGAATGGAGAAGTATGTGGTAGATTCAGAGACTGTGCAAGCAAACATGGCACGAGCCTCATCTCCAACTCCATCTTTACCAGCCTCTTGGAAATATTCACCTAACGTCCGAGCACCTCCACCTGTCGCTTATAATCCCATCTACAGCCCATCTTATCCTCCTGGTGCTACGAAGCCTTCTTCTAAGTCCATCGCTGCTACCAAAAATACAAAAAGAAAACCTAAGAAAGGTCTCAATACTTTGGATATTATGAAACATCAACCTTATCAACTTGATGCATCTTTATTTACTTTTCAACCTCCTAGTACTAAGGAAAGCTTTGCTATTAAGCAGACACCAAAGCTGTCCATTTCAAAGCAACCTCTACCTTTTAGACCACCTGCTGCTGGCTCTCCTCCTCATGCTCGGGCATCTTCAGTGTACTCCGTGCCAGCCTACAGCACACAACCTTCGTTCCAGTCAAATGCCTCTCTCCCAGTCAATGAATCCTATTCACCTACAGGCTACTCTGCATTTTCTAAGCCAGAAACCACCACGTCGTCCTCTTTGTTTACTGCTCCGAGGCCAAAATTTTCAGCAAAGAAAGCTGGTGTCACTGCACAGGTGTGGAAGCCATCAACTATTGAAGAGTAAACCTTACAGCTGAAACTTAGTGTCCATTTTGCTTGCAATCAACTGTTTGCAGTGGTAAAACCTAGCACACAACCAGTGCCAGCGGTATTAGATATATCACCTCCAATCTGGGTCCAAAATATTTGAACTTTTTTAAGGAATCAAACTAGATAAAAATTTTATTATCTGATGTTTTATACACAGAACATCCTGAAATTAATAGATACCATTGCATTAAGTAAGCAGGACACTAGGTTTTTGCTTCAGGACTCCAACAACAGTAAGCCATACTCCTGTTATGTTGACTTAATAGAGAAGAGCTTTCTTTCTGCCCCCTCTCCACCTGTGTTCTAATGACCTAGGGATTTGAGGACTTTTTTTTAAAAAAAAAGCTTAAAAAGTGCCTTATTAAATTATATCAATAGATAGTAATATGTATTACTAGCATAGCATAAAATACATATGTAGAGAAAATAGATACTCTGACTGATCATTAGCAGAATACATCTGGATAGACCTTTCGCCTGTGAAAGCCTCACAGAACTCAATCAGAATTTGTCCTGGCTCAAAGGTCCTTCCACGGGAATCTGATTGATCAGCCAGGGATTTAGTTTGTCAGCTATGTGGATCAGCTGTGATCCAAAATCATTAATTGCCTCTGTGATTTCACAGAGAATGTGCTATAAGACATGCTGGAGTGTTTTGAAGTCTAAAAGAGGTGGAAAGACAGCTGGAAAAATTGTTAAAGATTTCCCATTTTGGGGAAATTTGATATCCCAAGTGCAGACATGTTTAGCCAAAGTGGGCCTTGAATCCCATAAGTAAGACAGAAGCCAGTAATTATTGAACAGTCAGAGAGGTGAGCTGGGTTTTGCAGCTGCAATGTAATGCAATAGTTTCTTGTGAAAGCACAGTGATTGAGAACTGAAGGGATGCATACATTGGAGAGTACTGATTCTTGCAACCAGAGTAGTATATGCCACAGAAGGTAGCACTTAACAGTGAATCATAGATACGACAATGTCTTCCTTTTGGTCTGTCATACACATTTTATTCTTTTCACTTGGGGCTTTATGGTGCTTCTTCCCTCTTTAAATCTTTTTACTCTGGTCTCATACTTTCACCTTCTACTTGTATTGGGGACTAAGGATTGAAATACTGCTATTGTAGAAAATTCTTTCGTCTGTGCTCTTGAAACCTGCTGTATAACACCACATTGAATACACAGTCTTGCTGAAATCAAGAAATAGCTTAGCATGTTTTTCAGTAAGCAGTCCTGTTAACATCAGTGATGATATGTCTGAAAAAAAGGTTGTTTCACACAACTAAGAGTACCAAAATCCATCCCAAGTGTGAAACTAAAGAGAAAAGCATCACTCTGTGAGTAAAGATGGCAGAATGAGGTGATGTACTAATTTAAACTATCATTCAGTTAGCTACAGACCAGATATGGATCTTTTATATCATAGGAGTTTTAACAGAACTGTCTATCTTGATGAAGAAAACATTCCCCATGTATGAACAGAATCACCTTAGCTTGGTCCCATGGTGGTAACTTAAACTGCACTTAAAGTGGAGAAGAATGCATTTGGCTGTACATGAAGAAAGCAGACTTGGAATCAAAGTCTAATCAAGCCAATACAAATCACTCTTAATTTTGGGCTTCCAAAATCCTACTTGCTCCTTTAAACCTTGGATTAGGATACTGACTGCATTTGAAGAAAGACCAAGTGATCTATCCCATTAAAATTCAGAAGAATGATGGGAAATTTGGTGTGTGTGGGGGGGTACAGGGAACCAATCTAGGAATCTCTAAAAAGAAAAGTTTGGAAAACTCAAGAAAGAATTACATTGTATTTACTTGGAAATAGAAGGTAGCAATATTTTAATCCTTTGGAGATCTCCCTTCTACCTGTTTTCCACTGTCAATATCTGTATTTTTCTTCTATCATTAAACTTGTCCCTTTCCTCTATGCCTGTTTGATTTTTAATTTATTTTTTTCTTTTGGCTTGGTTGCTATTTTTTGCTTCATTTATATACACAGTATATTTTAGGGGAAACCTATTTCCTATGCTACCCTGCTAATAAGAAATCTCCTCCCTCTTGTTCCTTTCTTTGCCCTCTGCTTCTCCTTCCTCTTCCCCTTCCTTTCTCTTTCCTCCCTCCTCCCCTCTAGTAAAAGTTTTATTTGAAGGTATGTATACTATTTTAGGTAGAAGTTTAAGATACTAGTATCTACATGGAACAAAGAACCCTACCAAAGATAAGTAGTGCTGCAGAGAGAGACACAGAAATCCAGTCTCATACTTCTTTACACATTTTCACTCATAGTCTCCTCCTGTAAAACACATCTGTGAATGATAATCACACTTCTGTACTTGTTCACCCAACTGCTTCAAGAATATTTCCTTAATGAGGAGATTTTAAGCAATCTTCTACTTCCACCACAAGTGTTGATGTTGATGCATGTGGCTACTAAAAAGATAACAGCAGCTTACACATCATGGCACAGGTCAGTAAATTTTGGAATTCATCCCCAGCTGCTGAGTAGCCTGAGTGAAATATGGGAATTACTGAAATCTAACTTCCAACATATATATATGCCTCTATGGCACACAAATTTTCAATAATAACATTAATATTCTAATTATCAGCAGAAGAAACAAAAGGTAAAGCTATGGTATATTTTCATGCAAAGGAAATTAGCTCTCCAGAAAAACTAGAGTCACGTTAAAAGAAGCTTGGCCTAAACTAGAACACTTCAGTTCCTGGAGTCATCTGTCTAGAACTAAATCCACCTGAAAGTCAGAAATACATAATTGTCATCTCTAAAATAATTTTGCCATTTCTTTCACTTTCAGTACAACCCAAAATTTCACTTAGGAAGTCAATTAAATCATAAGCATGTTTACAGTGATAAGCAAAAGGTCAGCTGCCGTGATAGCAAGATAAAATATATCTATTAGCCTTTCTTCTCATGATTTTGTGCAGAAGAAAAGGAAGCTATCTGGGCTGAAAATCTGGGGTTTGGATTTTTTTCTGTTACAAATACAAGTATTTCATGTGGCCTATGACAGAAGGATTTTGTAAAGTACTGATAAGAGCAAAAGCCCCAGTGAACTGGTCCTCTTAACTTGGCTCAGATCCCATTCAAAGTCCAACTGGTAATCCAATTCCATGTATATACACACCATTCTACATGCACAGTGCTTGGATCCAGCTTGACTTGAAGACTATTTACCAATCAGGTAAGTCTGTAATTCTTAATAATATTTCAGAAGAGCAGTCTACTTAAAGTAACAGCTTTATCCAACATGGAGTCTCTTGTGAAGCAGGTATTTAGAGAAAAGTTGAGCTGTTCATTGTCCTGGGTACAAATTAAAAGCTAATGATGATGTCAAACATAGCTGATATGTCAAGAAAATGAATGGTTTGGGTACAGAGACAGCATCTGAAATTTCACTTTGAAAGGACAGTGAGCTTTAGCAAATGGTTTCCTGACAAAGCTATTAGAGTAATTTTAATACATTATGACAAGTCTACCAAGACACATTTATTATTTTGACCCATAATAATATTTAACAGTTAATTTTAGGCCACCCCAAATAATAGTATTTCCAATATGTTCACATTAAAAGAGGAATTCAAGTGTTTTATGTTGGTTTTAGCACATTTAATTATAGCACACACTGGAGGTATTATACTGCACCAGTTTGCATATCACTTCCTTTTAATGAAAACAGCTTTCAGTTTTCAGTTATTGTTCACACTAAAACAAATATTCATAATTTATACACATTTGTATTTGAAGTAAAGAAATACTAGGAATTTGAGGTATCAGCAGGCTCCAAAAATTACAAGGTGAGGGGTTGATGGGTGGTTTGGATAGGAAGGTCCAAACTAAGCACTAAGCAGCAAAACAGCAATTTTGAGAGGAAAAAGTACTAAGATTAAAGAGACCCATGGAATGGGAAGGAAACTTGAGAAAAAACAAAGACTGCACAGGAGCAAATACCTACCAGGGGATCATTAAATACTGAAGGTACAGGGGAAGAAAGCAATCGGCAAGAAGGGTTTAATTATTCTGCAGAGAGATGGCTGAGTATTTCTTGCATCACTGGCTATGATTTTTTTCTCTACTGTTTACAAAACAATGCAGTGAAAGAACCAAAATGCTACTACCCAGCAAATACTAAAATACTAATACACAGCAAAAAGAGTGAGCTTTAAAAAATCAGGCCCTATTAATAGATCATTGCTCCGAGAGACAACAGTGTTATTATCCTAGATAGCTCCATGGAAGTACTAAGGTGAACTCTGCTGAAAGATTATTAGCAATTACAAAGAGAACTTGACGGCAAGTGATATGACGTAGGAGAAGCACTGTTTATGAAGTATCCAGGAGGACACCTCAACAAAGGACCAGCCCTGCCATCACTCTCTGCCGTTCCAGCATCTCTGCTGTGAATCCTCTGTACACCATGAGGTAGGGAAATAACCAGTGAAACAACAGCACTCTTCACAACTAACAGTCTGCAAAATCTCTCTCCTCTCTTTTTCCAGGATATTTTTACGAATTTTGTAGGATTTAGAATAAGAAACTATTGGTTCTAAAAAGACCCACTCTTCTGGTCTTGCCTTTTTAACAAAACGTGATTCAACTTACTTTGCCTGAATTCAAATGCCCAGTATTCCACTGATTGCTTTGGCGGTTCAGCATGGCAAGTGCAACTCTTAACTACAAGGCTTGACATAATGATACTCTGTAATGACTCTACTCAGCTGAAACATAAATACTATACAAGGAAGAAACATGATAAGATCTTCAGAACGATGTGGATTCAGAAGCTCTGACTGACTCCCTGCTGGCAGATTGAGCCTGACAATTTCATAGCACAGCATCACAACTTCCTAGTACCCATGACAATGACTGCTCTTACTCTATAGGAAATGTTACCTTTGCATGGGATTACACAGGGGAAGAGCTGGAATCACTCATAAGCTCCTTGACAAGTGCTTTCCAGGCTGGTTGCATTCTGCAGGAGGCACTTTAGGGGTTTTATCTAATTATTTTAAAATCAGGGGAAAATCCTGAAGCTCAATGAAATATTTTCTTGGAAACATCTCTACAGATACAGATTTGAACTCTTCCATTATCAGCTAGAAATAACTATATGATGATATTTCCAAGGTTTTAACATTTACTTCCTTGAGTAAGGCGGACAAAGACTTTGTCTTTATATAGCATGTTAATCAAGTATCCTGTTAATCCTCTGCAGTTTTTAAAGGAAAAAGAATCTATTCCTGTTTGTAATGATTTTGACAAACTGCTTTTCATTTGTGTGTGCACAAAACCTGCACAAACATATGTGGTAGTATGTTATAATATCTGAACTCACAATCCATTAGGCTGAGGAAACTCAGCTATGAGGAAAATAACATCCTGAACCATGCTTACAGCTTGACTATCTGGATAAAGGCTTCCTGTGTGGGATAATAAATATAAGAACAGTGTTTTCACCAAGAATCTTTTTTTTTTTTTTAATGTCTGTAAGACAGACATCTTAGGTCAGGGAGTCCCTTTATAATTTCAGGCAATTAAAGAAAAGCTGCCATAAAAGTAACCAGGTAATTTCTAAACAGGTGTTAAGACTGAACTCTTGAACAGAGGGCGTGTTTCTCTTGATGTTTCCATCTGCATCTGAAACAATAGATTTTAACTGATCTAAGAATTGCACAACAAAGAGAAGGAAAAATTACAGAGATTAAATGCACTCCCAATCACTGTAACACATGCTGCATTGCAAAGGCTGACAGGCAGCACAATGCTCTTTGATTTCAGTATGAGCTTTAACTGATTGCAAAGCAAGGAATACCGTACACTTATATTAGAAGAAAAATTTTCCCTACAGTAACCACCTATGGACAATTATTATTAAAGAATGATTTTGCAAAGAAATGCATCCTTCCCCCCCCAAAAGCATCAATAATGGCTACTGATTTTTTCCTTTGCTCTTAGAGGAGACTACTTGTGTAAATGCGCAGGTTGCTGTTGGTATGCAGCTTTACACTGTGAGCAGAAACAAAGTGTGGGCATCTGGGTGCACTTATTCTTCTTCCTAGAGTCTTGGTAATTTTCCTTTATTGGGCCTGTAACTTAGAGGTGGAACCTAAACAGGTGACAAGAAAACCTTAAAATCTGTCTGAAGTTTAAATGTCTTTGGTTAAGTAACAGTTGGAAGATATGCAAAGGTATTTCTGCCACTCCTAGCCATGTCACCTGAATGTTGTTTATGAACTAAACTGAACTCTGTCTTCAGAAAAGTCTTTCACACAGCTCCTTGCAGCTTTCTTGGCTGATGCCAGAAAGTGCAGAGGTGTGACAAATAGAAAAAAAAAATCATGATGATATTCCATTAAAAATTCAAAAGATTACACAAAAAGAGAGGCAGCAATGTGACTTTCTATGCTGATGTAAATTAACACCTGCACTGTACTTCCGTGAGCATTTCAGATGTACAAAATGACAAATATGTCTCATGTAAGATTGCTTCTTACATGAGGTGGGTGGGAGGTGTTTTGGTAGAGAAACTTGACAGACCTGGTACTGCTACAGGAACAGTACTGAAGCACACACCTCACACTATTTGAATACAATTATGAAAGAACTATGTTAAACACTACTGTCTGGATTGCAAATAGCAACACTTGGAATTTATGTTGTCTTTATCAGCTCAATCCAATCCCCCCAGGTGGTTGTCTGGCCAAAACATCTGCAATCTGCTACTTTTTTTCTGGTACTTGCCCATCTGACAAATAGCTCTTTACTGTTCTGTGCTTCTCTTTCATGCTTAGCACCATTCCC
Organism: Picus viridis; assembly: GCA_033816785.1. Classification (NCBI taxonomy): domain Eukaryota; kingdom Metazoa; phylum Chordata; class Aves; order Piciformes; family Picidae; genus Picus; species Picus viridis. Next base: position 5,574,516 of record CM066581.1, read on the forward strand.
TTCTTAATGTACACTCTTCAAAGTGTGCTCTTCATAGATTTTTTCTATTAGCATCCAAGTAATGTCTACACTAGAGTTCATTTTTACAATATGAGTAAACAATGTAAGAAGTGTGTGGCACAGATGCTAGGACAGTCAGTAACTTTAGGTGTCCAGTTCAGGACACTTAGCATCTTCAGAGTCCAGTAGCATATGAAATAGTTAGTGTATCAAAGGAAGTGACCCTTAACATCAGACTGTAAGGGCTAAAAGGCCACATATCCCCAGCTGGAATTCTAGTAAGGGAATCTTCAGTGACTAGCTATGAAATTCAGCCAGTGAAAGCACCTTTTGCACGCTATACTCCTTCGCTTTACAATCCTAGTATGTCCTGAATGAATCCCTGAAACGGCACTGGATGGGGCAGAAGTCCCAAAATTCCACCCTTCTGGGGAAGAAAATGTTACAGTAGTAGGTACAGGTTCTTTTCCCCAAATGTATCTTCCTTGCCCCACTTCTTCATCTTTTTCTTTTCCTGGTCTCATTGTAACCTCATTGTGAGCTATGCAGGTCAATTTTCCACTGCTTAAGTTTCTCACTGAAGCTCAGAAACCTTGACCATCAGGTGCTAGATCTAGTGCCCAAAGACATCACAGCCTACAGCAGCTTAGCCTGTAATATGAAAGAAAAATAATCCTCCAGCCTGACAGGATGTTACTGCTGCTAATAGAGTTCTCAGGAACTAGCTGTAGAAAGAAAAATTCTCCTATAGAGCCTATGTAAAGCTCCCAGTTTCAATCTATATAGGCATGTTTCCATGGAAATATGAGAAACTTTGGATACAAAGATCAGTCTCAAGCCAGTTGTAAAGTATGCAGTGGTACCACTTTTCAATGGAAAAGATACTAGAAATGTTTGTCATTGATAAATATTTTCCTTACTTTCACTCTTTGATATAGTTGAACTATACAGATTCATTTGGCTGAGATAAATCTGAAATGGTTGCATCACTTGGGATGAAGTGAGTAAGAAAGAAACCAAACAGCTAAGACTGAAAATTTCTGTTAGAAAGATTTTATACAAAAATATATAAGGAACTGTGCAATTTATCTTTTTGTTTCGATATGTTCAGCAACAATTGTGCCTTCCCCTTCAAATATTACAATATAGTTAATATTTCTCTTATTTGATTTTATTCAAAAAAATAATAATTACCCTTTACATTACATCAACTTAAAACCTTTTCACTGTTCATACAGAACAGCAAGGCCAGAACTTAGGACCAACTTTGCACTTGTTTTTCAAATGTTCGTTCACAAGATTTTGTAGCTGATCTTCCTCTAAACTGTGCAATAGAAAGTCCAGGAGGTGGCAGCAAATGTTCTTCCTTATAAGAAATTAACTATTCCAATGAATGCTAGGATGTCTGTGACTGAAAAAGTTTCAGCCATGTGCTTTTAGAAGGCATAGCTGTATTGTGCTTTGAAAACGATGTACAGTTAAAGATTAAATGCTCATGGAAAGCACTGCTTTTCTTTCATTTACAGAGGGGTAAACTGAGCTGAGTGCCGCGGTTGGGGCGAGAGGAATCAGACTCGAGCACTCATAGAGTTAGGGGTCTAATTCAACTTTATTGTTATAGCACATCATTTTTATACTCTTCTTCTTGTATTGCTATAGCTACTTGTCCTTAGCTGATAGGCTAACAGTTGGGGTGTCTCAAAGTTCATTGGATGATCTTTTTTGAGGTTCCTTTTGGCAGCAGACTGTAACTTCATTGTTCTTTGTTCTGGTTGTCCTTCCTTTAGCTATGATTTCAATGTTTCAAAGCAAATCAATGTTTCTTCATTGTATCAGCCTATTTCACATCCTGTGATACACAGCAATATCTCTTCATTGTATCAACCTATTTCACATCCTGAAATACACAGCAATGTCTCTTCATTGTATCAACCTATTTCACATCCTGTGATGCACAACTGCACACCAGCACGTCTCCTGATTCTGCTGCACGCCTGCACGTCCTTCTATAGGTTACTAAAGGTCTTACCAAAATGCACTAAAGGTTACTGAAGTTTACTTAAGTTCTATCAGGCTATTAATAATACCTTGTTAAACACATTATATTAATTGATAATCATGATTTGCTAAAGCAAATACCCCAGCAGCTGAGGAATTAGTTTATGCCAGGGTTGGCAGCACCCTTCTCTGTCCTTTCCACACAGGCATTTTGATTGCAATGGACAGGTCTGAACTGTCTTTCCTGCTCTTGTCATCTAAAACACATTTTCCCTTCAATAAGTGTTGTAGAAAAGACTTTTCCCTCCGAATATGTTCACACAAGGCAATGACAAACAAGTTAATAACTCTGCAGTGTTCTGGTTTGTTCTGCAGTGTATTCCAAGGGCTGGTACATCATTATAATGGCTGTTTTACAACAAGATTACAGTAACATAATACAGGATAATGTAATAATACCGGTAGCATACAGTTCTTCTTTCCCTTCTCCTTTGATTTCTGGAAGAAAAGTGGAAAATCTTTAGTCCTCACTTTATGATTTTCTTGTAGCTTAAGGGAGAGGGAGAATAGAATGGTTTGGATTAGAAGGGACCTTAGAGATCAGATAGTTTCAAACACCCTGCCATGGGCAGGGACACCTCCCACCTCGCACTAGACCAGGTTGCTCAAGGCCCCATCCAACCCGGCCATGAACACCCTCACAGAGTGGACAGTCACAATCTCCCTGGGCAACCCGTTCCAGTGTCTCACCACTGTTACTTGCACTTTGTATTTCCTACTGTCTCATTTATGAGCTGAAGTTTGTGAATTCTTTCTAGTACTATTTTCACATCTTGTCAAAAGATGTATCTCTAAGAATTAAATATGAAGAGAAAATAACATAAAGAATCACAACACCTGAATGCTGTAGTCCAGTAAATGAATTATGAATTCTAGTGACTGGTGCCTTAATTCCAAATCTTATGTTTCATAGTTTTAAAGGGGCTGAGCATCAAAGTAGTGACAGAAATCAGTATATGAATAACAACCAGAGATCTGATTTGAATTTAGAAATGTTTAGACCTAGACTTTCAGCCTAGGAAAACCACTACCCCCATTAAAACAAGATGCAACAAAACCAAGGCAATATTTATCATCTCTCAGTTCCTGCACTTGAGATATACTTATATTTTAGCAAAATCATACTTTTCTGCAAGTGCTCAAAACCTATTTACCATGGAGTGTCAAAGAAATGTGTGATATTATATATTCTGACTCAATTTCAGAACAAAATTGGAGGAGATAATGGCTTTTATCTCAATAAACTATTGCAAAAGTAAGTTGCTATGTAATATACAAAAATCTGCTGTGTAGTGTACTGTTGGATTGCTTTTATTTTGACAGGTACTGCCACAACAGTCTTAGCAGTCAGCAGGTTTACAGACAAAATTTGTCCTCCTTGAGGTAAACACTGAAGCACGATGGCATACTGTACAATACTGATGCATTCACTTCATTTCTTCCATGGGTGATGAAAGAAATCCAACAATTATCTGTGAATTGACATGAAAATTAGAAAAAGATTCCCCTTAATCCAAAGGGTTAATAACTGCTTGTACTTGCAGCCACTTTACAAAATGTAGTGGAATTGTTTCAATCCAAAACCAGTCTTCAATTTTCCTAGATTTATTGGAAATAAAAATAATATAAATTTTTGTTTCCTTCTCTCTGAGCTTATAGGAAAGTACATCATGATGATGACAACCACTATGAATTTTAGGAAGAATGTAATTCAAAATAACTGCATCTCCCTTTGATAAGCACCAATTCAAAAGATATTATCATATTCTCCAGATTATCAGTATTTGAGATTTTGCATTTCCTATAACAATTCTTACATGCTGAATTTATGATTTCAAAGAATAGTCCTGTTATAAAGTTGTCAAAAACTCTCATTGCAGAATCTCTGCATGTCGCTATGCTATTTTTAAAAGAGTCAGACCAAGAACACCAAACTGACTGAAAATAATGAAATCCGTAGTCGCTTCCTGTTTCCATCTCTCATATCCAAGGCTGATATCAAAAAAGAATTAAAAAGGCTGTGTGAAGCAGAGATCTTTGATGTTTCTTAAATGCATCAAGATCCTGTGACAGAAAAGCCTGTAGGACACAACATTTCTATGTGACTCTTTGCTAGAACAGCTCTACCTCATATGATCAGATATGTATTGGCTGGTATCTAGATCATGCTCATGTTATTTCAAGTTTTGGAAGCTAGTTAAGAAGAGTAACTCAGGCCAATGTTGTTAGAATTAAATTCTAGCAAAGACTCTGGTGAAAAAGCTTGGAATTTCACACCAGATTTCAGAATTAACAGCACTTAGACCTCAGGATATGAATCAGCAGGATGGAAATCAAAGAGTTTAGGAACCACATGCATAGAGACTACTTGGAGAGAACAATGTCATTTGTCTGTGCCACACAGAGATTGTCTCCAGCTTGGGGAAAAGGCTGCACCTGTTTTATATGCTGCCAAATGACTGTTGCAGCAGAACCTTCTCATGAACACAGTTTTTGTTTCGAAGTGCTGCATTACTAAGAAGATTAGGATTTGCCAAATATGAATGGATTGCTCCTATAAATGGGTCGGAATGTACTGAAATTTTGAGGGCATTGCCTTTTAAAGAAGCCAGGTTAAGTAGCATCATGTAAGGGTATTAAGTGAATGATTGCATTAAAGTCTTTAATACTTTTTGTTCATTTTTGTGCCCCAAAAGGTGAAAACCAGCATAAGTCTAAAATTATTAGAGTAAGAAATGCCAAAGCTATGTTCTCGGACAGATGTCTTAAGGTCTGTTATCAAATAAATTAGGCTGTGCTTGCATGTTTGAAAGAATCTTATAAACACACACAGAACTCACAAGATTACTTCCTTTTTCATTATTAAGAATGGTTTTGTCTTTTCAGAACAAGGCACACTAGCTGAGCAGAGGAAAAGCTACACAGTTCCTAACGTAATTGTACCTTTTCAGTAAAAGCCTATCTTTAATCTATTTACTTTCCTCAAAAATTCAGTTTGCTCTGTATTTGTTCCTGTTTCTTTCTCTGCCTCCTGTTTAATAACTCCTCTTTTTCCACTAAATTACAGTATTAAAAAGCACCCACAGACATGGAAAGACATTGCCAGCATGTCACGTGCTTTCAGGGTCTGTTGTTCCAGTTTGAAAGTGAAGAGAATGGACTATGTTCTTTGTTGTCTGATAATTTTAGCTATATTTGGTATTTTGTTTTCCTAGGGAAGAAGCAGTGGACGCTCGTTATCACTTCCTGGGGGACCACCTTCATTCATTTCTCAAGCCACGTCTCCTACTTCTCCTCTTATATTTCAGCCTGCCCCTGATTACTTCAGCAAGCCTGACACAGTGGCCGATAAGCCTGGCAAGAGACTGACTCCCTGGGAAGCAGCAGCAAGATCCCCTCTCGGCCTAGTGGATGAAGCTTTTGGGCCCCAAAGTATGCAGGAATCCATTGCTGCTAATGTAGTATCAGCTGCTCGTAGGAAAACACTTCCTGAGCCACCAGATGAATGGAAACAAAAAGTTTCTTATGAGCCTCCAGCCCCAAGTCCTAGTCTAGCTTTGTTAGGAGGGAAGCAAGCAGGTATTGTATCACCCCACAAAAGCTCTCTGTCTGCCCCGAGTGCCACCACACAGGCTGGCTCTCAGCTACAGTATGCTTACTGCACTCAACAGTCCAGAACAGATCCTGATATAATGTTCATGGATTCCAGGTCTGACTATTGCTTGTCAACAGCTGATTCAAACTACAACCCACAGCCAAGGGGATGGAGGCGTCCAACATGAGCAGCTGAGGGGCCTGGTGCATTTTCCCTTCTTCCAACTCTAAAATCCTTGGATTTGAGTTGAAGAAGGAAAGTTTCTTGCTGGCCTGATGATCTCTAAGCTAAAGAGATGAGGAGGCAAAATTGAGTGGAGCAGTTATTACATGACTGCAGGGCTTGCAGCCTCTAGAATAGACTCAGTTTTACACCTAACCTAAGATTGTTCTGTTTGTCAAAAGTCAAAAATACTCATTCTTGGGGTGAGGGGTGGGATGAAAGTGGGGCAAGTAATGCTCAATACAAAAACCTAGAAAGAATGTAGATGGAGACAGTACAAGTGTTTGCAGTTAAGTTAAAGTGGGAAAAAAAACAGTAAAAAAAAAAAAGGTAAAATAAGGGCATTTAAAGCAAGAAGTATTTTACAGGCTCTTGTTGGTTTTGTGGGCGTTTGACATCTGAGTTCCAAGGTACTAAATATAACCAGACTTGGGAAAGTTCCAGTGGAAGTGGAATAGTTGGAAGCACTAGCTTATTTGCCATATGTTTTTTACTGCATTTTAAAAATGAGCTAAGAAAGTACTGTGGCAAAAGTTAGAGCATGTCTGTGGGCATGGTACCTGATTCTCTAGAACGTGCTAGATGCACACCATCTAAGCAGTCATCCATCCCAGATGGATTTCAAGACAGTTTTGATGATGTTTTATACATTACAATTAATCAAATAATCTGAACACAACAGGAAGAATGGTGTTATTAACAGAGATCAGTACCGTGATACTTGAACAACAAAAAGGATGAGTGAAGTATTTAGAGCATATTTAAACTGGAATGCAAGTTAATTTTGTAATAAACTATCGAACAAGTCTGAGGCTGAACGGCCTTCATTTCTCTGTGAAGTGCACTACTTGCTGAGCATTTACTGCTGCAGTGTCTGGTAATCTGACTGGCTGGGCAGTTACTCTTAGTATCCAGGTAGCTCAAAGTACAGCGTTGCATTCTCAGTTGGGAAGACAAAGCTAAGTTGTTTTTCAAGAACAATACCTGTTCTATGTAGATGTTGGTGTGTGACAGAGGGGTTTATGACATGTGTTACATGGTATGAGTCTAGTATGAGTAGCAATCTTTGGGCAGTTGTTACAAATAAACTGTCTTGAGAGATCTGAAGAGATGGGAAATAATTTTAGCTGGTGATACATATCTTGCTTTTACAGCTTATTTAAACAATATAAATATGTGGCTAAAAAATTGTGTATTCCAAGCTTATTGGGTAGTTTAGATGTTGTTAAAGCATTAAATGAAAATCCCAAGTTTTACAAAGTGCTCTGCATCCTCATTTTATGGAGCATTCTTCAAAGATCTGTTATACAGAGACAACTAAAATCACTGCAGAAGCATTGTAAACTGTGCTTAGTTTCAGTAAGGTTGTCTACTGTGAGTAAAATGATTAGATTAGAAAGAACTAAAGCATGTATGCATTAAGAAAGAATATACTACAAAACATTTCCCTCTGCAAGGACATTTCCATTAGAGCAATTATAAAATATAATTGGTATAAAGGAAGGAGGACAATTAAACCCAAGGTCAGTTGAGCTAGAACTTGCCATAAGAATAAATAATTAGATGAAAAATACACCCCTAATGAGTTTAAGTTGGCAATAATTCTCTAGTCAAACAGAAGCCTCCCTGAAATTGAGTGATCCGATTGACCAAGCAGGAGATGAAGACATGGGAACTGCAAACCTTTAAACTGGGATCATATTGCTGCAGCACCTTACAAACCGATTTCACAAAATATGAAATTACAGAGAAAAGATTATTTAGAAAAATGACATGAACAAGGCTGCCAGGATATGCCTGAAAATGAGCTTTGCACCTCAGAGCCACACGTGCATGTAATTGGAGTAAATTTGACTGCCACACAGGTAAAAATACCTTTTCTCTGCAGAGTCCCATAATGTCTCCTTTTCATCATGACTGGGAACATTCCCACCAAAACCATGGGGCTGTGGTAGTCTCATTAGCCTTAAGTGCTTGTCTTTGGATCCTGACCTATCTCCCTGGAAATATATGTTAAGTTTTCACTTAATTTCAATGAAATTGTAATTCAAAATGAAATTCAGTGGAATTTATAACTCAAAGTCACCAGTGCCTTAACTCCTCCAGAAATCCTGGTGCATGTGTACCACAGAAGGCCTGAAACTGACACCATGCTTACGTACTTTGCTGAACTGTGGTCCACATTATCATAATAAAATGATTCCCTGTATGCCTGTATCCAAGTCAAGTTCAGATTTCTGTTTTGAACTTTATCCTTCACTTTGTTAAGCAGGAAAACCGACAAATGTGTTTGCATTAAGGCATATTTTGACCCAACATAATTGTTTTACTCTCAAAATCAGATCTCTAAGTTCTGAATTCTCGTTGAAACTCATGCTGTGAATTCTAAGGTTGTACATCTACCAGATGGAAATGTTGCTTCATTCTAACCAAAAATTGCTAAAAATATTTTTACACTTTTATATTAGAAAAAAAATTATGATACAAAATTAAATGAAAAAGGATTTAATGCTGTGATAACACAGAGCAATACAGAAAATCGTACTCTAGGATCATTATGTAACTCCTTCCCTTCAAATATGTAACCAACATGTAAGAAGAGAAGAATCGTTGCCCTTCTGCCAGTGTCCCAAGGGAAACAAAGCCTTAGGATTTTCTTCAATTTACAAGAAGAAACTAATCATTAAATACTTCTGTGAACAAGAAAATGACCATTGTTGACTTTCATGTGGCTTTGTATCCTATCATAGGTTAACTTGGATGTTTTAACATGATCTCCTCCAGATTTTTTGTTCCTCCTGCTGAGGATTTACTAGCCCTCTTTCCCATATGGATTCTCTCCTATTTAATAGGGAATGAGTTCACACTGCAGCATTTCCCTCAATAGCAACACTGGTAAGTGTATCTGCCCTCCACCCAACAGTCTATTTTTACAAAGTCTGTGGGCAATGGTTTGTCTTTGAGATCTATTCCACTGACACATAGAAATTAAACAAATGAACATTTTCAAAATTCTTATGGGAGGACAGACACAAAGAGGCATGCAGACAGAGTACAGCTTTGATCACAAAGGAAATCAGGCTAAAATCAGATTGAGACTGTGCACCGAGTTCAATGGAAGCAGCAGGCCCCCACTACTGAACAAAACACCAATGCCTTTGGCAGAGTTTCAGGAAGAACCACACAGCATTTTTCACTTTCTGTTCTTCACCCTGTTTCTCCACTAGCAGGACATGTTTCTGTCATAGAGTTGTGACTATTGTGTGTGAGTTCTGAATATATTAATGCAAGTATTTCTTACATTTCCTTTTGAATGCACAGATATGCTCAGTAAATACGAAGAAAAAATCTCCTGGTATTGTAGCTATGTTTATGTGTTCACCCTCAGAGGTGTCTCTGCTGATATACAGAGTATTTGAATACACAATATAACTGAAAATTTCGTTTCTTTAGTTATGTTAGATGACGATATTCACAATTCTTGTTCATAATTTCATTTTGGTTTGCTTTAATACATCCAAATATCTACTCACATTGTGTTTCTGCCTAGTAGCGAAAACCTGTATTCTCTTTATAAAAGGCTTTTCACTTCTGAAGACTTTTTGCTCACTGCAAAGGACACTTTATTTGAGAGTGCATGCCAGAGATGTAAATTGTATCATTTAATAAAGTGATTTGACCAAGCAGATGAGAAACACAATTTTGTTTTCCCTAAATTCTTGTCTGTTTGTTTAAATAATCTGAACCCAAGTAAAGCCTAATCTTTTTTTTCTGCACCATTTTTAGATTCACTGACTTTGCCTGACGGTGACCTCGTGCTGATATGAGCTTCTAGAAGCTTAAATCAACATCAGGTCAAATGTCAGCTTCTCAAATTCAGTAGAATTTTGGTTTAATATTGACTAAGGAGAGGAAAGAAATGCAGTGAAGCACAATCCACCCAGGTAAAAGAATACGGTCAGAGCAGTTTTTATTTTTCAGACATTGTTATCCCCACTGTGAAAAGCTGCAACTAACATCTACTTACTATAAAGCCTTGTCTACCTTATGTGCATCTAAACCTCTGTTTAGTTCCTCTAGGTTGGTCCTGTGTTGCTGTATTCTCTTGCTGTTCATTCTTAATTTAAAGAATAAATAAATATTGAGAATGAATTGTGAACTCAGTCTTTACACTATTGAGGCCGTTTGGGTCAACAGCTTTTAAGGACATAAAGACAGCATGTACAAGCTATCCATGAAAAGCCAGATCAATCTTTCACTACTTACGTGAAATGAATCACAAAGCAGCTTTTGCATTTGTAAAGCAAGCAGGATTTTGCTCCCAATACAAAGAAAATGACTGATGCATGTAAAACTTGGGGAATTGATAAAGCTTGACAATAGCATTTGAATAGCTTTGCTCCAAGAAGGGCTTACAAGATTACGAGATTCAGTATGATTCCTTTTCATGGCTGCATTTTTATTCTTCTTTGGTAAATTCTTAAATACATCCTAAAGAAAGTAAGCATAAGCCAGATTCACAGTTTAGCATAACTCCCTTGACTTCAGTTATTTCCAATAGCTTGAAAATCTCACTTCAAGGCAAACAGTCATGGGTTTGGTGTGATGATTCACCCTCCAGGGAATGTACTTTGGGTTTCTTGAAACACCCTAGATTTTCTGGTGTATTCATCCACACTTAAAGAGCATTTTAAAATGACTACAGTGTGGCAAACTACCTGATTACTAATTGTGAGTGTAGTGGAATGAATTTTTGGTGTAATGAATAATTTAAAGTTCAGAAAGAAAGGTGGATGCTTCCAGGCCAGTATTCAGTCTGCCCCAAATTGGACATTGGTGCTTCTCCATTATTCACTGGATGAATTAGTGGATTTCAAAGAGAAGTTTTGTGTTGCTGCTGAGTCAGAAACAGCCTCAATAAGCTGTAAAATGTTTGCTGGTTGTTCACATGTTTTTAGTCCAAAAAGAAAAACAAAAGAAAAAAGGACTCAAGTATTTTATATTCAAACCAAAATGCCCTCAGGAGTGTTTGTGTGCATGCACACCTAAGTTGCTTGAAGTTTTGGTTGGTTGGTTTGTGGAGGTTTTTGTTGGGTTGGTTGGTTTGTTTTCCTGGAGAAAGAAGGGTAATGGAGAAGCCTAAGGATATGCTAATGGCTGGGAAAATAATTCTGTATGTTGTAAACAATAATTTTAAGTAGTTTGTAGACAAGCAGGATTTGCCCAAGGCAAAAACAGAAAACAAGTTTCTTTACAGCACTCAGAATCAGAATTTCAGGTACACTGGTATCTTTGCTCAGCACTGATGGCCTCACAGGGCTATGGCAGTTATAAAACAATCGCCAATTTTCAGTATTATTACAATTTGCTAAACCATCCTACTTTTAACAATTCACCTCCTTTTATTAATGGATGCATATGAGTTTAATCCCAGAAAATGACTATTTCTGGAAAACAAGAATCAACATAAAGTGAGTATATGCTCAACTAATAATTTTTTTCTAACAGAAAAGCTTATAAGCATCTACAGCACAAAGTATTTTTAATCAGGTGCTCACCAACTACTTTGATTTTCAGGTCTGTTCAAAACAGTTAATATTTACAGCTAAATGTGATTCTCTTGCCTACTAAATTGTTTGTAGATTGGAACTCTGAGCTTAAATAGAAGCCTTTTTTTCAGAAGACAAGAAACAAATAGATACCCACCATGGACTCACATAATTTTATGGTGTTATGTAAAAGTTTGATATTATTCTCCACTATTTCTCTGGGGTTCTCTTCCATTCTTTACTTCCTCCGGCAGTTTAAAACTCCATGAAATTTTCTATGTTGCAGTAAAAAAAATACAAAGATCAGTGTAGAAATGCCTGTGTGCCTGGACCTAAGGTGTTTTTAACGTTATTAGTATATAACAACCTGATCTAGTGTCAGGTGTCCCTGCTCAGGGCAGGGGGGTTTGAACTGGATGATCTTTGATGTCCTTTCCAACCCTAACAATTCGGTGGTTCTGTGATAACGTGGTACAATGAATTCTGAGAGGACTTAGCAGCTCTGAACCATGCTGCCTGGATACGCAAAGCTCAGTCTCAGAAGCCATATAACCCAGTTAATGCAGTGCCACACTTGAATTTGCTCCTCATCCAGACTTGAGCTGGTATGAGAAACAAAGTCGCAGAACCCCAGACATATGCTTATGCCACTCCAAACTCATCTAGTTTGCAGAGGTCAGACTGGATAGTTCTGTACTTCTGACACAGTTCATCAACAAATCAGATCATCCACTGAAGGGTAATGAAGAGATGATTGTTGTTATTTCAGTAGCCATAAAGACCTTGAACTTTAGGAAGATACTTTTCCAAAACTGACGTGGAGGTTTCCCAAAGGAGCAGTTCATTAGTCATCCCTTCCTGTGTTTTAATGAGCTGTTATTTACCCTGGCAGAATTAGATACAGAGCACTGTGTTTTGGATGTGCATTACTGGACTTAGAGGTGAGTCCTCTGTATTTAACCTCAGATGAATAGCAGTATAAATACAGGTTTGGATGGCAGCTGGTAGATGTTTAGACGGACACATTCAGGGAGTAGCAATAGTAGCTTCATTCTTCCTTGTGACCTTTGTAATAGTTTCAACTCCTTTGAATGCTCTCCCACAAACTGTACCAGAAAGCAGAGAACACAAAGTGCTTTAGGATTAAGTTCACAACTGCTATGAGAATTGAGGGCATTTCCAAGGCACGTTGTACCCCTTTCCCCAGATATTAATTTTACTCTTATTTTGATATTTATTATTTTCCCCTACTTAATGTTTTTTTGTTATTCATGATCTCCCTTTCAGACCCTAGAGTGTGAATGAGATGCATTATAATTTTTGCAAAGCATATATAGAACCTGAAAAAGCAGAGCATTTTAATGAGCACTCACCTACACATACACAGAATGTTCACAGACCACAGAAGACATGAGATAGGCAGAGTGAGTGGGAATAAAGTCCAAGGAATCATGTGTTAACAGTGAAGCAAAAAGATACTATTAGATTAGACTTTAGGACATGGTAGGCTTCCATGCTCCTGTTTTCTCTCTGTATTTTAGGTACTGGTGCAATCTTTGAAACACTTGACCCTGGTTCCTGTCACCCAGTGCCTAGCCTAGACAGAAAGACAGCTGGGGAGTACAAGGAAACAGCTAAGACAAGTTAGTAGGCAATAGTGCTAAGCAGTACTCTGAACAGACTTGCCATTCCACAATATCTTTCTGCTACTGGAGACTTCAGGCCTTGACCAAGTCATACTGGCATATCACAGAAGTAAAAAAAATAGAGACAATATTTATTTTTTATTCTCTTTTATGAAGAAGCTAAGCAGACTAGCATGTTTTGGACACTCAGCAATGTGAAGAGCCTATGCAGTCCTCTACTTAGCTGTAATCATTACACTGGCTAGTGAACTTAATTTGTTTTCTGCTAAAAGATGGTAATCTTGTCACTAAAAACTTCAAACTTACTTAGAGAATATATATTTTTCCAAAACTTAAGTTCTGTTTTGTTGGACTAGGCTGTAGGTGTTGGAAGCTTTTCTTTTCTTAGGTGAAAAAAATACGCAAAATTCAGGCTTGCTGAATTGCTAAGTCAATATCCATTAACAGTGGAATCTAAAGTTATTTGCAAAGTAAGATCTCATCTTTGCTAATGGCTGAGGAAGTGGAAGGTGCTGAAGAGCACAACTACTGAAGAAATATTTAGTGTATTCTTCCAGTGTCCAAACCACAGGCCCAAACCAAGATAAATACTTAAACTAAGCCTAGTGCTGTCCAACAGAGGGCAATGGCACACAATACCTATATGCTAGTACACTGCATGCTCTTCCTGACAGGGTCTCTATTTCAGTAGAGAAGATACGGTACAGTTAAAGGAGATCAGTGTGGCCAGCAGAGGCCAAATGAAGTAATTATCAGCCAGTTAAATATATACTGCAGCAGAAAAACAATTCAAATGCCATAAAATTTTACAGTTTGGGATGAATAAAATTATATATGAAATACATATAGCACTAGTTAATAAGATACTAGCTAATTATTCGTGACCTTTACACCATGGGGTGGACAGACACTATTATCAAATAGAAGAAAATATGAGAATGAAAGAACATGTGAATTGCTCAAGGCTGTTGAGACAGCGGTAACAATGGACTTCAATGCAGGCATTCCTGGCTCTTCACCTATAATCCACTACCTATTTATAGCAGTAGTGCAAACTTAACAACCAGCACAATTACATTCTTACAGCTCAGAAAAGAAACAGCAAGGAAGTTCCAAATCCTTTGAAGAAACAATCTAGTAATTTAAGAAACTGCTCCAGTTATGGCCTGGTGCTGCCAGACATAAATCAACAAACTCTGTGAGAGAGAACGTAAGTTGTTTACTGATAGTAACCATAGCAGAGTGAATAGGGATTAACCTCAAAGGGCAGTAGAAAGATTACTTCAAAAAATTGGAAGAAATAAAATATGAGTCTGCATTTGTCCCATCATAATGGATGCACCTGTCTTCTCCCATGTCCCCACTCTGGTCCCAGCTGAAGTCTACAATAAAGTAAACATACCCCATCCAAATTAACAGAATCTTTGAGTTTCCTCATGGGCCACTGACAAATCATCACTGGCAATGTCTTTAGCCTTAAATTAATAAATTAAGACTTAAATGGTCATGATGATATCTGTTACTAAGAGGCACATGTTTTTATGTATCTACCCTAACAGTGATGTAAAATAGATACTCAACTGCTGCCAAGGTACTCAGCTGTGTCACCATAGGGAAAAGAATAGCACAGCCATATATAAAGGCATCAAATGAAGGCATGTTTATGTCAGGAGTCTCTTCCATTAACCTGAGGAGGTGGTGACATACATGAAAAATTATGTCACAGAAGGTGGTGTAAGAGTTTCTTTTGTGACTCCTTGCAAACTGCTTTAATAAGAAGCTGCATGATTAGTTTAAAAATTAGTGAGTAAAACTTGTCAAAGTTGCCACTTCTTTCTCAACAAAGCTAACAAAGGAGTTAACAGTTAACTTCTGCTTCTAAACAGGTGACAGAGTAAAAAAAAAGTTTGCTGGCACCAGTATTTTTATAAACAAGAAGCTTAAAAAATAAATAAATCTGTTCTAATGCATTAGCAATTTGATAATTCCTGGAAACAGTCTAGAAAAAAAGAGCCAAAATACATGGAAAGAAAACAACACACCCATTGCTCATGAAGCTTCCATAAAAGCAAAGGAACGAGGAACAGCCTTAGGATAACTAACGCAAGTATAAATAAGTCCACGTGAACACACAGGCCATTTCTACGCAAGATACTAAGAGTATGTGGCACAACATAGACTGCAGAAAGAGAAGGAAGTTGGCATAATTAAAATGCTCTATATGGAGTGTCAAAATTCATGCAGTGTTTCCAGCCTACTTGCCCTACATGCTCAGGTTATCTTCCACTTCCAAACAGGATAATGACAACATCATTACATTGAGGAGGAAGTTCTTCACCATGAGAGTGGTGAAGGCATGGAATGGGTTATCCAGGGAGGTGGTTGAGGCCCCATCCCTGGAGGTGTTTAAGACCAGGCTGGATGAGGCTCTGGCTAGCCTGATCTAGTGTAGGGTGTCCCTGCCCATGGCAGGGGGTTGGAACTAGATGATCCTTGTGGTCCCTTCCAACCCTGACTGATTCTATGATTCTATGATCATATAGCTCTTTATTTTAATTTCATTTCTAACAGTAAATCCAATGCAGGGGAAAAAACTAAACTGTGCCTGTTCTCCCTAAGATATCACTTACCCATACTTCTTCTTTACTATGGCTACAGATCATGGCCATCTGTTCTAAATCAAACATCACAGCATCAAGGTAAAGACTTTTAAAGGCAAAAAAATTTCAGCCTTTGTGTTTATGCATGTACTCTCTATATTGTAAATATTCTTTTTCCCTTGTGAAATCACACTGAAGAACAGCATCTGCCGTAGTTCAGGTGAATGGAAGTCCACATTTCTGGGGAAAATAAGCTTTACATTCCTAGTTCTCCATTAACAAAGCCCTATGTCCTGCACCAATGACTTTTATTCAACTATATTTTTTGAGGGGTGCGGAACTATAAAGGTAACTTAAAGTTCCAGAACTCTGCATTCAATAGATTCTTGTTCCTTTTAGTTGTGTTC
Organism: Picus viridis; assembly: GCA_033816785.1. NCBI lineage: Eukaryota > Metazoa > Chordata > Aves > Piciformes > Picidae > Picus > Picus viridis. The sequence goes on from CM066581.1 coordinate 5,590,593, forward strand.
ACTATCCTAAGCAAAAGAGGAATTTGAAAAAGTAAATAATCTTCAAACGCTGGCAGTTTCTATTTGATTCGACAGATAAGCTTTATCTGAATGAAGGCGTAGAAAAGTGCTGGTACAGCACATGTTAGGCCAATCGGCACAATGCCCACACCTGGGCTAAAGAACTGGAGAAATGACTCAGTGCAGTTAAACACACATGTACAGTTCCACACTGCATTCCCATATAGTGTAAGGACTCTTAATTCCACATCTGCAGTGTATCAAGACTGAGAATGGAAAATATCTATGGCATGGTTGGACTCTTGGAAAGTGGAAAATATGAGATGGTTAGAGTTTTGTTTTCTGTTAATCATCTAACAAGAGACCAGTTGTGGAATGTTTCTAAAGTAAGAGAATCTGTGAAGAAAGAAATCAGAGGAACATTAAGAAGGCATTAAAGATATTTCAAGAGTGAGATATTCTTCCTTCTCACCGCCTTTATGCAAAGACAGAACTATGGATCAATAATTTGGTCTTTGGTTCTCCATATTTAAGAGTTATATACTTCCATTTGTAGTTATTTGGATATAGTAAATTACTTTTTATTTTAAAAATTAAAGGGATAGACTGATCATGGTGTAACCTGGGTAAAGCAATCAAGCACAGATTACTACCAATGCTGCTGCTCATACTTGGTAGAAAAATAGTATCCAACCTATTTTACATCTTCCAAAAATACTGTACAATACATACTTACTGTGACAATCTGCTCCCTGGGGGAGGTTTCTGTGCAGGACTCTAATAAGAACTAAAGGAAAAAAATAAAAGAAATGTCAAGGATTAATCACAAACTTAGACCTCTAAACATCTGCACAAGTAGCACAGTAGATGTGCTCTACTCAATGAAAACTACTGCAATAGTTTGTATTTTATGGGGGTGACATTCAAAGATGTGTTATTAATAATAACACTTCTTCAGTTGTGATGTGTTACAGTTTTAAAGTTAATACTTAAGTTAATGATATAGAATTCAGGAACAATGTTAAAACTTTCAAAAGATAAAGCTTTGTCATGACACAGCAAGGAAGAAATGGTATTCTAATTAACATCAGCTTTACAAAAGGAACAGCTGCTCAACTACAGGCTTTCTACATTTCAGCCACGAAGTGTTGCACTGAACTCAGAAATTAATGGGTTCAACAGGAAATACCCAAACGCTGAAAACGTCACAAGGTACAACAGCAACATCAACAGGACCACGTAGTGAAAATTCACTAAAGATGGGTGCTAATGAGGTGCACCACTAAGTGCAGAAATCAGTTCCCTACATGTGAGATAATGAAGAAAAATGCCCAAATATGAAATGTGATGGATTTTAAATTTTGTTTTAAGGTGGCAACAATAGTGTTCAATCTTTTTCGGGCCAGGCTTTGTTTTCTGAAAGAAGAATCACCATTTTCAGATGGAGGCTGCTTTGGCGGTGGGCAAAGGCATACCTTTTTCCTCAGCAAAATTAACTGTGATATGACAGGAACTCGAGCTTCTTTGATAATGAAAATCCCAAATGGAAAACAAGTTCAGCCAGACTACAACTTCAAATATAGGGTCTACATCTCATTTTTCACGCTAGAAAAACCACAGAACAAACAGCCCCTGCGTTTTCTCTAGTACTGAGTCTGCCTATACAAAGACACCTTGGAAATAACCTTCACATGCCAGAGGTAGACTTATAGCTTTAGAGATGATTCCTTACCAGTAGTCCTTCTGCTACTTTATTTTAAAAAATAGTCTCTGAAACCTTTTGCAGCTCACCTAGGTGTCCCTGCTTCACAAGCCTGGATGTTAACTGACACGTAATACCTAATGCATCATGGTTACCTAATGCATCATGCATAACTGACACATAATGTGTCATGGTTGCAAAAGGAACATCACTTGTTTGGGTCACATGATTGTCAGCTGAAAATTACCAGAAAATTTAGTTACATGACTTCTGAATTTCTGCTACCTCCACTATGTGAGGATTTAATTTCTCATCACAAAACTGAAGAGTTCAGCAGAGAAGCTTGATTCCTAAGTACTTCATTATCTGATTGAAATTAACCTATTTTGCCCTAAAACTTTCAGGCTTTTCTGTATTGCGTATTTATTTGCCAAAATATAACATGTGCTTTTCCGCAGGACCATTATATAAACTCATTTCTTTTCAGAGTCCAAATAAGAAAGTACATGTTCCATGTACAAATAACCCTGAATTAATTTCTTCAATATATTTGAAAAAGAAGTATAATCTGTCCTGAGGATGAACCTTTCTCCGATCTCTTCACTGTAGAAAACTGATCTCCAGATACAGGGTCTGTTCCCTGAGGATCATCTGCAACCAACCTTTAACTTGCTAGCTCAGCCTTCTCAAATAATGTCCTGAATAAAAAGAAATAGGTACTGAAAAACGCTGGTACAAGTTTGCGGGTTTCTAAGCATTGTTTCAAAAGTCCTTTTGCCCAGCATCAGACTGTGAAGCCTAAAAATAACCTAGCCTCTGTATTTACAGTGTGAGATAAGTCACTAAATCCACGATCAAAGCATGTCAATAAAATTTAGTTACTTTTCAGAAGCACCGAGATCTGAAAATAATAACATGCGTAAGTGCCCATCATGCCTTAGAATCAGCCCACTGGTTTATAGCCTGACTATGGTGCTGCATACATAATTTTAGACATCTATATTTTAATTACTTTCTAAAAACAGTCTCAATAAAGTTGCTGACAACCATAAACAGGGATTTTGACACCTGCTGGGTTTTCCCAGTTGTATAAGTGCTTTCTAGAGAGTACCACCTTTCCAGCCAAAGTGTTTTGGCTGTAGATAGGACATAACAGGCTGCAGCATTTACTATTACACTTAAGACTCAATTGCAGGTCTCCCTGCAATGAATGCACACCGTTTCCAAAGCATTCAAAGAAGCAACTCATGTGCTAAAGGAGAAATCTTATTTGGCAAGTGACGCTACCACACAGCATTGCAATCCACTGAGTACAGGGGCAAATCCTGGTTTCATACTTTTGAAGTATGAAACACTCCCTTCTCTGAGCCAATCCTGCCTATAGATGTGGCTTGATTTAAATACATTCCTGTGCGGGAAGAGCAACGGAGGGGAACTTATTTTCACAGAAAAAGATGAGCAGCTAGAATGACTAATGGGAATGTAATTTTCGTAACACTGGAATACTAAAAATTGAAAGAAATGTGGGGCAAGTTATGTAGTGTGTGCTTAGTGAAATATGCTGTATGTCTCTGAAAGGAGGCACAATCCTGCTCACTCTGAACAGGAGCTCTGCCACTGATGCCTCAGTGTCCCTAAACCACAAAGTAATTTCCCCTGATTTATTCTAATTTGCAGTAAAATATTCTCATATTGCATCAGGGATATGTTAAGGAAGAAGAATTAAAAACTACCACACCAAATACCAGATTATCCACTGTATGACATATTCCTACCTGATAAAATGCAATCCCTGCGACACTTAGGCCTGAAGCTCAGTAACACCAACAATTCTAAGAGCTGGCTTGACCAAAACAGCCCAGGCTAAAGCAAGGTTAACACATTCCCTGTGTCAGGACCGACAGTTCCTCCAGACTTTGAGCCATTAGTCTGAACCACTTACAAATAGCAGCTGTACCAGAGAAACAAATGTCATGGAAAGAAATCACTGTTACCCAGGATGACACTTCTTTTGGAACAGTGCTAAAGTTTCCAGTACAGACTCAGTTCAAGGGATTGTAAGACATCTTCACAGCATTTTTTCCTCAGGGCAGTAAGAATATTTTCTCCATTGTTCTTCTAAAATAGGATTAGGAACCTCGTCAAAGGTGCTCATCCAAGTCTGAATTAAGAAACAGAATTTTCACCTCACTGGGGTCACCTTTCAAACCTGCATTACAGCCTAAGCAGTGACATAAGAAAGGGATGCAAAATTATGTATTTACTTTCTACTACAGGCTGCAACTCAGCAAGATGAACTGCTTGTAGAGGGGTGATGCTCTTCATCCTTCCTCTGCCATGCCAACGTGGAAAGAGAAGCTTTGAGACTGTGGCACCAGTTTTTGTGGGAGCAAAGGCAGGCTGATACAGAGAAAGCTGATCTCTCATTGACACAGAAGTTGCAGACCATGTCACTGCTACAAGAAGGAGAGAATTGGAGATGCTGTGCTTGTCAGTAACACAGCTCCTTTGTCCCTGAAGCCTGTTGCAAGATTAGAGCCTAAACCCCATTTAGGGGACTTGGACAATGTTATGTGCATGGAGAGAAGTTGGGTACCGCCAGTGAAATTCCACCATGGCAGATGTATCGGATGCCCCATTTCCTCACCACACACAAATGACCTCCTATGCCAGAGGAGGCAGAACTTGAACCTACATCTTAACCTTCTGCATCTCACAAGTTTAGCCTCTACACCACTGGCAATAAGCATCAATAGTATAAAAACATTTGCTTTACTAGCCAAGAAAGAAATTTAAGTTATATGGCACAATCTGAACAAGTAAATCTGTTAGTGTTTTTAATATCGGATACTTCTGTTACAATCCACAACTCAGAATACCCATAAACCCCACAGATATACAAGGCTTACAACACAGTGTATCCCTTTGGTAAGGTATCTAGCTGACCCTTAAATAGTACCATGGAAGAAAACATTTCTAAAATATTCTTAGAAAATACATTTGGAAAGTATGTAATTTCATTTATTTACTGCATTTATGAAAATAATTTTATCTACTTTTTCCTAATTTGCTTGGACATACTGTAAGAGAAAATAGAAAATATTGGATTAAAAAAATTACAAAAGCTTCAAGTAGCTGCTACATTAGTTATTAACAGCTCTTCTGGTGGACTGTTTGCCAATATAAATCACATTTATATTTAAGCTGTGTACTTATGATATGGCATACCAGGTGGTTATGAAGCTGCAAGACTGTATTATGATCTGGTTTCTGTATTTCTAGTCCCGGGGAGAATTCAGTCAAGGAGTATCATAAAACAGATGGAAGAGACATTTTTTAATTAGCAATAAAAGAATTTGTTACTTTCCTCAAGGGAAAATAGCAAAATCTTTTTCAGTTAATGGTTATAATAAAGTGGATACTGATACACTCTAAGGGCTCATGAAAGTAGTAATTAGAAGTTGTGTTAGATTATATTCTTCATATAGACAAAAGAATCTGCCTGGAACATGAATAAACCAATGTGTCTTGCTTCTTTTATTTGTGTCATCTCTCTCACTCTGTTTATTTTCTATCTTACAGAAAACATGCTTACTTTATACATTTGCTTCAGGAAAAAGTGGTTAAAATAATTGAAACACATAAGCAATAAACTAGTTACTGTATTAACCTCCTGTAAAGTGCTTCTTGCCAGATGGAAATGGTTACCAAAAAGTATTAGTATCAGTCACAGAAATGTTTTCTCAGCAAAGCTACCCATGGCCGCCAGCCAGACCGCCTGTTTTTGAAGTGAGTCAAAATATTGATAACTCTTCTCTTTCTCCAGGGTGGAAAAAAGGAAGCACTAAAGTAAGCTTTTCCACCTTATTTGTACTGGGGTTTTTTTATACAATGGTCTTTCCTTGATATTTTTTTTTCCTAAGAAACCGCTTGGCCACCTGATACTTTATTTTTTATTTTTTAATTTTTATTGACTATTTCCTGCCAACAGAGTTCTTGTGAGTGCACTCCACAGTGTTCCTCTTTAGCCACAACTTCATCTCAACTTCTCTGCCTTTACACTCACATGACATTCTCATCTTGGCAGCTTTTATGTTTAGTTTAAAATTATTTCTGCATGAAAAGCTATATAAGCCACACTTCATAAACACAGGCTTGATATTGCTCATGCTTGGATGTAAGAAAGATAGTTCAAGTAATCTTTCTGTTCAAATCTGTTTATAGCTCTAGAAGCCCCTTTTTTGTCCTGGAGACCACATTTCTTCTGAAATGTTCTTGAACTTGTGCATCAATTAATCCAGTCTTGCTTTGGAACTCTAACCCCCCAGCAACTGGCAGACCAAGAACACATAAAACTGAATTGGTGTTTACTCCTAGGATGAGGAGTTTCTTTTTCGATACACACAAATTATTTTCCCTACTGACTATTTTTACCAATGTTTACCATTTTAAAGATGATTTTTTACTTGGCTTTTCAATTGAATTTTACTCCCTTCTTTGTTTATTTTTAAGAGTTCACACTGTCTTGACTTAAAAACAAACATACAAAGACATTTGCCCTGCTCATAAGTCTTTTTGTCTTTTCTGAGATACTCTCAAACCACAAAATTTATAGAAGTTAGAGCAACATTTTATGTCTGGTGACCGAGTTTAGAGTTGCCAAGAGAAGATTTTACACTTTTGCAGATCATCAGAAGATGCACTAAGTGAATTAAAGAGCTTCATCCCAGCTGCCAGCTCTGTCAGTACAGACCTGTGCTTGTGGCCATAGTTCTTGGGATTAGATCCAGCTCTGTTTTGTGTTTTCTTAAAATTACAGGCTTTCAGCTCTCAAAGAGTGGAAATAAAGCACAAAAGTGTGAGCCAACTATAAGTGACAAATACTGAGAAGTCACCCCTGATCTGCCATTCTTGTCACCCAGACTACAGCCACCCCTGCAATATACCACAGCATCCTTGGGGCTGCTGAGGCAACTGTAGCCTTCTCAGTGAGGAGAAAAAGGGTAATTTTGCTTCCAGAAGAAAATGAAGCTCTGGTCCATCACCACCTCTGCACAGAAAATGTTTTTAATATGCCTGCCCTAAATTCAGGGCTGTTGAAAAAAATGCTCCTTATTCTTATCCTGCTATTATGGGTTATTTAACTTCTACCAGATACAGACCACAGCCTCCAGTACCTAACAAATCATGCACTTCAATGAGGGGAAGTATTATTTAACAAGAGAAGAGAAGAGAAAAGCAAAGCAAATGACAGAAAATGAGAGAAAATGAGGGAGAATTGAGTTACAGAACTGGGTGACTGTATGTAGTTTAGGCTTTTTCCACTTGCCAGCCTGGGCCTCCTCTCTGGTCAGTTATGCAATTCAGAGGAAGCAGAGTGATGGGAAACATCCCACAAGGGGCTCAAAAACACAAGACCAAAAGGAAAATCTCACTTGGTTAAACATAAATGATGTAAAGGAAGAAGACAGACAAATATTGTCCTTGTTCACAGGCTGACTTAATCATCCTAGTCTGTCACTTGTTAGACAGTATTTCTCACTGAAGTGCAAGATTTGATTGTGTTATGATGTCACACAGTATTATAATTCTTCCACCTTTACTCATTACAGTGGAATTGTATTAGTCACAGGTATAAATGAATGGTGTTTTAATAGCTTGGTATATTTTATTGAGCCCTGGACTTCTTTGAGCATTATAAAGGAAAGTAGCATTCAACAACATCAATTGTAGTTGTACAGCTTTGACAGTTAAATATTCTTTAGCTCAACTGCAGTGACATACACTTATTTCCAGTTAGTGGCAAAATCTTGACACAGTAATTAGTAGTAAATTAAATTCTACAAAGTTTTTTAAAGTTCAACTTCTAAATGATAACATTTACGGAAAAAAATATCTGTCACTGCAGTTTCAGTTTGTGTCACCTGTAAGTTGCTGTCACATCTTTTTGTTTGGAACAAAATGTACTTCCAGTGCTCATCAATGGAGTAAGTGACAACAGATAACACAGAAAATGGTTTCAAAATTAAAAAGTACCAAAAAACATTTTAAAAACTCTGTAATCAGAGGAACTTTGCTGAACCACAGATACTGTTGTAAATATTTGGGCCTGTACACAAATAACACAAATAAGTAGGTTGAATCAAAAAAACTTCTGAACATCTTAGTGTTTGTGTTCCATGGTGACTAATATTTAATTTCTGATTTAATATAGTTGTGGGTTTGGCAATTATTCCTTAGCTTCTTTCCCTGTAATTGATGTTTCCACTTTCTGTGCAACTACTTGGCACTTTATTTTTAAAATTTTATTAATTTCTTATTATGATGGTAATTTCTCAATGTAATTTTGAATAGCAATTCTACCACTCTCAAGTGCCATACAGAAATAACAGTTGGCTGTGCAAAAACACAATTTAGCTTACTAGTGTATTTTTATTTTATCAAGTAATTAGTTAATGGAGATTGGAATAGACTAAACTCAGGACTATCCCATTTGGGAGGCCTCTTGATATTTCCTCCTGGATTCAAGATTCAGAACAAGTTTGATGTCAGTTATGGAATGTCCACTATACAATTTAAATCGGATGTGGCTTTAATTAATTGTTTGTTTTGGGTTTTTTACCAGTTTGTCAAGTTAATTTAACATTCAAATTCTTCCCTGCAGATCATTTCTAATTTTCCTAGCTTGGTATTAATGAACATTCTCTGCTTCTTCACTGAAGTTAGTAATGAAAACACTAAGTAGCATGAACCCGTGACAGACCCTGCTGCAACCCCACTTGGCAGCTTGGTGGTGAACCACTGAGGACAATTTTGGCCTTCAGCTGAAAATGTAAGATTTAGCCATGACTGGTACTGTCGAAAGAGAGTGATTCAAGCACACAACCTAGAAAAGAATTTCCAGTGAGTAACAGCAGCTGGCAAATTGTGATAGTGAGGATTAAAATGAACAGCTCTTTGGGGCAGAGATATCTAGGATCTCAGAAAAAAATGTTTTGCAAAGCTAAGCTTAGGAACAGAAAGCTTGAGGCAAAAATAATGCAGCATTTTGGTTGGACAAGCAGACTTCAGGACACTGCACCAGCTAGTTCCACTGAGACTGGAGGGTAAGGGGAGAATGTTCCCTTCAGCCAGTGTTTCTTTCTGTCCAAAACTGGTTGCTGTTATAAAATACCCATGCTCTACATATCACAGATTTCTTTTATAAACTGACCCAAGTCTTCTGGAATGCCAAATATTACCAAGCTTCAAATTACTGCAACTTTCTGTTCCAAATGCACAAAGAAAATCAAAAGATTTTGAAGAAAGTTAGCAAAGCATGTGCTTGTTGAGCAAATACTCCCTACCACATATAACACTGAAAAATTACTCATTCCTTTTCAAATACAGACTTCGCGTATCAACCATCTGCCATCAACTTTAGGCATCAGCTCCTATTGAAGCACGGTTTCATCTTTCACTAAAGGATTAGCCCATGCCATTCTCATCTGATATAGTCTCATCCATCCATATATTTAACACCTTATTTTAAAATGTCTCTTTCCTAGTTACATTATTATTATTATTCTCAGAGGTGATGAGGAGATGATCTGTATGAATATGAGAGCAGCAGTCCATTAAATCTTCCAATATGCTCTGAAAGGGATATAAACTCTCTTTGTTGTGGGTACAGTTGAATCTCTTCTGTTCTCTTCTTTAGCCAGGAAGATATGAGTGGCTGGAGTGTTTGATTCTATATATAACTAGTTGATGTCAGCTGGATGCCAATTCCTTTGAAGAGGATCAGCCCCCAGTTTGCCTCAGCATTAGGTACCATGCAGATCCAAGCACAAGGGTAGAAACCATCCTGGACCAGGCAGGTCATCCCCATACATAACTAACTCCTGAAGCTTCAACTAAGGAGTTGAGATCGCTTTTTTCTGCACACCAAAACAGTAGGGTAAGTGCATTGTTTCCTGAAATATTTTGACATTGTCTGTCCTTCAAGCTGTCATATGAAGGACATTTATGTAACCTCTTGACTCTGCAACTAAAACAATGTTTATTTGTTTACTTAGGCAGAAATGCACTTTCTTCCTTTAAAGATGCCAGAGCATCTCCTTTAGTTCCTCAAAATCTTCATTTGAGATATGTCAAATTGTAACATTTTTGAAATCATAAACCAAGATGTAATTAAAATACTAGTTATGAATTTACATATTTTAATATAATGTGTAGACATGAGAAGGCTTAGACCACTGACACTGATTTTGATACAGAATTTATGCAGCCAATTCAAAGCCCTTTCCTACAAATCTTCTGCCCATCAAATGTCCTAACATCTGCCTGCAAGAAGAACTGCCAGTGCATTTTTGCACCATTAGAAATGCAGCGTTTCTAGATCAGAGATAACTTCACTATTCAGCCATTCTAAGATGAAATGAATGAAAGTTGGCTGGATTGTGCAAGCTGGCTCTGCAATGTAAAAATGTGTTGTTTTTTTTCAGCAAGGAAAAATCGTATCAGAAAATCACAATGTTATCACATTCTGCCCTGGTCAAAGAGAGGAAACAAGCAGCATCAGCCATTATGGATGAAATACACAGAAATGGTATAGCGCTGAACCCAGCTTACTGTATATGCAATGTCCTCTAGTCCTCCCTAATGTACTTCTTTAATCATAGAGTTTAACTCTGTTACAGCTTTGTCTCTGGGTGTTTTGCCATAAATAATCTTGTGGGAGTATCATGCTGCCTATGGTAACTAATCCTTTTGTAGTTGCCTCTTTTCATTTGAAAGCTATTTTCAGATGAACAACTGCTGTGGAGGAATGAAGTAATCTAGCAGCTGATGTACATTCTGCTAGGATAGCCTTTCAGAATTTTACTTGGGGTTAATAACATGACTTCATTCCATCTTAAAAGGCTATCATCTGAGAAACATGCTGATCTGTATCCTCTTTTTTTGCTCTGTTTCACCCTGGGGTTTTTCCTATGAATGATAAAAAAATTGAAACAAATGTTATATCTCTCTTCTTTCCTCTCTATCTTTGCAACTAACAAATTGCACTAGCATTTGGCAATTCTCTCTAATGTGCAGCCACTGATTAATCTAATCTCAAGAAATTTTACTTTTCTGTTGTACTGCTGAAAGTGCAGACACTTAGGAGAAGGCAGACTGATTTTCTAAAAGAGGTTCTTAAAATTACACTTCTAGCGTGACAGCTTAAGGAGCAATTAACTCAGTTGGGAATACAAATCCACTTGGCTTTCATTAGGTATGTGCTGGGTGCTTCTGGAGATCCTTCCAATCCTTCCCATCAAGACTTTTTACCACCTATGTAAAAGATACTCACAAACCTGACTTGAAAAAACAGGGAGCTCCATTAATATTTAGAATTTATTAAAACTATAACACTCACATAGGATAAATCTCTGAATATTAAATTCCAGTATTGGAACTCTTTCTTGTGTTTTTTTTTGCTCCAAAGAATTTGGGGATTTTTCTTCATTCACTCACTGATCACTGTGATTGCATGAAGAGTAGGACAAAAGTCATAAGGTTTTTAGAAAAAGAAGCTACAAGTTTCAGCACCAGGTCCCAGTCCTTCTGGTATTTCCATAGTGTTTTATCCTGTAACTTCTAGTCCTTAGCAAATCCCTCTTTTCTCTTTCCATTCTCCACTGCACACACAGTTAAGTCTGAAAGCCAGTCTGCCCTCACAGATTTCATAGAACTCCACTATTTTTTGGTATTGTAAACCCATATATGTCTGTAATAGCCTGTAAGCAATTCAGGGCTAAAGAACCCCAGTTGTCTTTCATATGTGTTTTGGAACCAGGTATTTCACATGGTAAATGTCCCTGAAATCATTGTAATGATTAGATAATCTGTGATGATGTTTGGCATTTGCCTCACATAATCTGCCCTTTTTATTAGGATCATATTATCAGATTCATACTCATAAGCATAACAACATTTTCTACAAGGTATGCTGTGGTATGTGGCCACTGAAGGCAGTATTACCTCTTTAAGGGTGAATCTACTTCAGCATCTTCTTTGGATGCCTGGGATTTTTAAATATTAAAAAATATGAAATTCCATGAACTAGGTTTGAAAAGAGTAAACTCACACCTGTATAAGCTCAGTGAAATGAGTTAAGAAACAGAAGGATAACCAAAGATGTAATCATAAAAATATATGTTGCTTTTCTGTGCCCAAATCTGAACCACTCTTGAAAAAAATCAAGGAGAAATCTGGTTTTAAATGGCTAATTTCTGCTCTATCATTTTTTTACCTTTTATTTTCCCCCTAATTGTTAATACAACAAGCTTAACCTAAGATCTGGAAAGGCAACTGCTGCCTTTTCAGGTTTTGCATCTCTTTTAGTCGTGATGGTCCTGCATCTGGCAACCATGTAAAACAAAAGTACTGTTCCAACCAGTTTCATGGACCCACAAAACTCTCAACTCTTAACAGAGGTAGACAATAACAGAAGATTGGTGTGACTCACAGAAAGCAAAACTACCTCACTACTATTTTAGCACTATTTTATTATAATGCATTCAGGTAAACAATCTCAAAATCCTTGTTTAAATGATATTCATAGCAGAAACAGGTGTTGTTAAGACACAAAAACAGACATGTTTTTACCATTGTCTCAAAGATTACCAGTCATATGGTAGGACTGATAATGACTGGAAGTTTTTAAGGCAGGCTGGATGTGACTCTGGGCAACGTGATCTAGTGGAAAGTGTCTCTGCCCAAGAAGAAGGGTTGGAACTAGATAATCCTTGAGGTCCCTTCCAACCCTGACAATTCTGTGATTCTGTGACTGAAAGCCCCATCTCCTGCTGGCTTGTGGGACATAACTGGGCTTTAAAGAAGTTCAACATGTCATAAAATGGTGCAGAAACTAGTACTAGCTTTCAAAGCAGAGGCTGAAGTCAGTGTACAGATATTGTGGCCTCCTCAATCCCTTGGTTTTTCACTGGCAGACTTGAACTAATCATAACATTTCTAAGGCTACTTGGCAGAGGTAAACATATGTAAATATTTATGTATAAGAAAGATCTTGGAGTTCATCAGGTTAGCTTTCAATTACACTCAAATCTCATGTCCAGTTCTATACTAGTTCTTAGATGCACTCTTCACTAGCTACATGATTAACTTTCACTTTATAGTTAGAAAAGTCTTATTTCTGATGCTACAACAAACATATTATCTGATACTCATTATTAAAATTTATAATCCAGATTAAGGTATTTAGAAGACTGTAAACTGGGAGATTAAAGAAGGATTAGCCATTGAATGAAGAAGGAACTATATCAATAATTTGAAACACAGTCCTTTATGATTTTAAACAAAAGACAGGAAATACTTGGCAAGAACAAATTAAGAAACAAAGCTAAAAGGTTAACATTAGGGTTAAACTATGAATTAAACTTCCAGTATTCCTTTACAATATCTCTTTCTATTATCCTCTAAATGTCCTCCTTTTCCCATCCCTCTTCACCTTTTGTGAGCTGACACTGAAACAATCCCTAGACACATCATAAAACTAGACAGATGATTAGATGTTAGTTGGCAAGGGATTCAAATGAACTTCACACTTACATTTTTGGGATGCTGCCTGGATACACAGTAGTACACAACTGTGGGTTACAAAGTACCTTGGAGCCATCGGTTAACATTAACAAGAACGCTATGTATATAAGGGAACAGCAAGGCCCAAAATAGATAACATCCAGCATGCTCCAGATGAACAGAGTTGTTTGGACAGAGATCTGCAGCCATCTTGACACCCTAGCCTCTAAGGATGTACATACTGCCCACTCTGTATACAAAGAAGAAAAGCTTTTTCTACCTGACAATGTTTCTGATTTAAGGGACAGATTTCTTACTAACATAAACCCATCCAACAGTCTGTACCCCTCCAGCAACGTGGCAAAATGATACAATCAAGATACGACTTGGCCAAATTTCAGGCCACAGGCCAATAACTAGTGCACTTATCTCAACCAGAGAGCCAAAACCCCACCACTATCTCTCACTGATATGGCTACCGCGGGCAAGCTGAGTCATTTTCTTCCATGTTAAGAACTCCCTGTTTTGTTGTGTTCCCTCTTAAATGACAGGAGGTTGTTAGGATTCTTTGCACACTATTTTTAAAGCAGAAGTGCATGCCCCAGCTCACCACACAGTTAGCTTGCTCCAGTTAAATCTATTGCAAACATTCAGTTGAAATCAACACGAACACAAGTGGACCAACAGTGATGCACTCCAGGGCCCACAGACTTCTTTGATTTACTACACAGAAAACTCTTGTCTATACAGGTTCAGCTAAATATTTAATATACCTATCTCAATTAAGCTTTCCTATATGTCAGCAAATCTCATTGCTTTTCCAACACAGAGTTACTAGGAGACATATGCCATGTTGAACATACCATTTACTCAAAAAGAAGTTCTGCATAAGCAGTATTAACTCTTAATATCACATACATTCTACACCTAATGCACGTGCAGTGTTTATTTTGAACTGGGTTTCCTACATGCTTATTGTGTATATTTTCATTTCAATGCATTAAAATAGATGCCAACAGTCAGAATTTTAGACTATAAGAATACATGAGGAATAGAATATCTTATTATTAAAGGAATATCAGAAAGTGACTTTGAACAAGTGGATCAAAGAAACGTACTAGACCAAAGCATCTTCCTATTTTTCCTCCTGAGGTTTATGAACAACTGATGAAAATAACTTTAATAAAATTATAAATATTATAGTAAATACAATAGGAATTATTATCTTTTAAATTCTGGGTTTACTATGTGACCCAATTATTGTTAGTTTTGTTAAATTGTACAACCTAAGAAGAAGAAATGAACTGGTAGAAAATGGTTTGTTCAATGTTGAAGCTACTGTATTCTGAGGCGTAAGCTTTATCTGTAGGTTGAGGATGTCTAGCGAGCAATGAACAGCTTGGTCCTTGACACCAGCATCCCAGCATTCCAGAAGATTACCACAAAGATGACCAGAAGGTTTTCTGGTATTGAGAGCTCTCCATTTGAAGTCCCAATTGATCTCCCCTTTCCCTTCTTAAGCATCTTAGTTTTCAAAACCCCCAAGAAGTCACTAAAGACAAAGATGAAATTTTCCCCAAGTAGTGAATAAAGTAATATTGCAGCTAATAATTCCATTTCTCTTGGAGAAAATTAAAGCCAAAATGTTCTAAACTTATCAGTTCCTGGAAGCATGTTGCAATTCTTTATTTGGGTTCTCATTTTCAACACCTTGAGCTTTACTTTGAAACCTTCTTTAAAAATAGTTTTAAAATACCACGTAACAGAGACTTTCTATTGCAAACTTGTCTTAAATTACAAAACATGCCCTGGAGTACAAAAGCAAGTAGAATATTAAAGAATAATTGGAAATAAAATATTTATAAGCAATAAGAAACTGCTTTAAAAGGGTTTACCTGCTCATCTCTCCAATGCAGGACACAGAAAGTTAACTGGAGGTTTGATGTGTGAACCCTGGAGTGTTCCTGGTTTCAGCAGAAGCCAGTTTTAACCAGTCTGCTATGATAGGTGTTGTGTAGGATATTATTTTGATAAGCTGAATGCCATTCAACTGAAATAACTTTGGAGCTTGAATTGTTAAGCATCTGCATAGAGACAGGTCTGTGGTGCTCAATACTCTGCTCCAAAACTTCAGAAGAATGATTAATTTCTCTAACACAATGTGAAGATATGCTGCGTTAGATAAGTGTGCATTAGCCTGTTGTTGGATGTCAGGTACAGGGTATGCAACATCAGGCAATTAAGAAAAACAGAGGTATGTATTTATCCATTGTATTGCAGTTTCGCCCAGCTTAGACCTTGGAAAAAAAGTCAGCACCCCCAGAGACATCATGGTGGAGGAACTGTCAACACTCAGCAACAGGGGAGCAAGACTCTTCAAGAGACGTCAGCGGAGATCTGACAAATACACATATGAAAATTCTCATTATATAGCAAACAAGCCAAGAATTGTGAGTATTTTATTTCCAGTCTCCAAAATATTTTTGTTCCCTTCTTGAAGAAGGAATTCTCTGTGTTTGACCGTTTGTAAAGGTAAACACATTAGTAATTATGTGGCTTTTAGATTTCCCATAGACAAAATCATCTTAGTATCTTGTGTCAGAAGAAAAGCATGGGGTTTGGTTTTTTGTTTTGTTTTGTTTAATGGTGCTGATATTTCAAATTTCTTTGGCCACTTACTCAACAGAAAATAAATTACACAGGAATCAGTTGGGATCAAGTCAGAGTTTGATAAATCTGCACAAAAAGAAATCCCCTATAGAAAAGCTGAATAACTCTACCAAGCACCCCAAACTATTATTAGAGCACTATTATTTAGAAGCCGATATATGAATACTGTTCCCTGGTGCCCATATTCAGAAGCCTATACATGAGTACTGTTCTCCCTCTTGAGCATTAGAAGCTGCAGAGATAAATTGTGAGCACAATGCTACCAATCTTGTCAGATTTTTGGTTTCCAGTACCACGCTTTTGCTGTGAAGTCTGACAGATCAGTTCCCTTCTAGTGTACTTCCCACAAGCAGACATAGAGCACACAGGCTGGCAGTCAGTATGACATTCTGACGTGCGAATGCATGATGCCTCTTTGCTTTCTGTTCCACTCCCATAAATGCTTATTTAGCCACCACTGACACTGTCTTCATCATCTTCATGATTCTGCCTGCCAAAAGTCTTTCTGACATACTTCAGGACGGGTAGAAAATATTTTTACTTGATCTTTTGTTCTTTCAAGTTTAAAGAAGTATTATTTGTTTGTTCTCCTACTTTAAGAAACTCTTCTCTAAACCAGTCTATATTTAAATTGCTTTTAGCCTATGTGTCATAGCTAAAATAAGATTCTGACTTCTTATGAGACTAATTCTATATTTATGCAACAATGATTAAGCCTTTGGATGTTTCCTTAGAACTGTTGACCTGATAGGAGGGTGGAAAATAACAGCATATCATGAGTCTCCAGAACGTGACCTTCACTGAAGTTGTTATTTCTATTACAAATAAAGGAAAAGAAAATCCCAAACAAAAGTAGTTCAATAAATGCAGGGAATTTTCAACTGATACAGGAAGAGACGCTTTGAAGAATCAGTGCTTTGAAACTCAAACAGCTCAAACTTGCCATGTTTCTGGAATCTCTGGGTAGCAAGCGTGCTCTGTCTGGCACATAACAGCTTCTAGCGTCCAGTGATCCAAGGGACACATTTCATAGGCCCTGCTGCCAAAGTACCCAGATCCACTCTTTGCTGTAAACCACACAGCCCAGGTGCCCAGGTAGATTTTATGGTGATTAGTGTAAGCAGCAGATGGGATGAACCCACTTCATAAACTGCATTCAATATTGAAATACCCCCACTCTTAGGAAAAGGTCAGATAACTCAGCAGGATAGTTACAAGGCTTCAGGAGTCATCTTGATCTAGATCCCAACACCTCCAATCCATTCAATAAAGCATTCACACCCTGTAATGAAGATGTACAATTGAGCTGGGCTATCATTTGTAACACCAAAAAATAAGTCGTTTTTCCTCACACAGCCACTGTAAGAGAGCTGTGGCTAGCAGCCAGAGAATCCTGGGGCTGCTATCTGGCACACAGAGCACCAGACTGCAGGACAGGATGTGTTCAGATAGGGTATCCTGGGTCTCAGATCTGGGCTGTAAAGCAGAATATCACTACAACTCTCAGGAGGAGTCTTTTTCCGTTGTGCTGTCAATATTTATCTCTATTTGGATGCAGCGTGGAGAAACCATGCAGAGTGTTAAAATGGACGGCCTCAGTGTGGACGGAATTCCCCAGCACGCCCCAATGACACCTCCTAATACACCTGATCCCCGGAGTCCACCACACCCTGACAACATTGCCCCAGGTAACACATGAGTTTAGACATATTAAATATACTTAGTTCTCATTTCACATCAGAGGAAGGGTCTCTTTATAGAACAACAATTTGAGTAGAAACAATAAATCTGAGTCAGATAACAGAATCTCCCACAGAAATGTAAAGCGATTTCTCTTCATTTTTAATGAGTTGATATGCCTTTGTACTAGGTTCTCCCCAAACTGAAAACACAGCTTAATATGAGAATAGACTAGTCCTGTATTTATTGGTTTTATAAACATTGAGAAACAGATCCTCAGATTTAAAACCAAATTAGCATACTGATTTTAGTTTGCCAAACCTATTGTTTCTAATATGCAACACACTGCTCAACAGTCTGAATGTTATCTATTGTAGTTTAATTAATTAGCCATAAATGCAAGCCTGAAGTCTCTGTGAGTTTTGCTAAAAACCATCACAGAAGAGTAACTTGAAAAGGGATTTGCCTCTGGCTACATAAACTGTTCCTTTTTAAGTCCTTAACTGTGAGGGCACTGTTGTCTTTATTTAAAGCAGTGAGCTACAAGAAGGCCTTAGTTTGTATTCTTTAAAGCCTAGAGAAAGCTAATTTGTTTTAACTAATTTATTCAGTGATATAGCCCTTCTTCCTGTTTATGAATTATCCATGAGCAGGCTGGGGGTTTTCACAAATTCATTCTTTGTTCAGAATTACTCAATGCATGTTTTGTGCAGACCTTTTCTTGTCTATGTAAACTAGGTCAATGCTACTCCGTTAGTGACTGCTAAGACTCTCTGCCTCCATTGGTCACATACAATGCAAACAGAGGTAATTTCCATTGCTGGGACATGATAGAAATCTTCAAGCCTTTCTTTAGGCAAAATGGTCTGGTAAAAGGAGTAGATATTAAACCATAGTGGGGCTGAAGCATATAGAAGGAAATGGTATTAATTTAAAGAGCTAGATGTAGTTGAAGGGCAAAAGAGTAGTGTAGATTACCCTTGGATTTCAAATATTCATGTAACTCATATAACTGGTTAATCCATTGCTGGTTTAACACAATATTTATTCCTGCCATATTGCACTTGGCTGTAAAAGAAATCACACTGAGCACAGAATTTATTTAATAAAATTCTGAACAGAGCCTGATCCCCATATGATTAGGCAGAGAAAACAACTGATTCATCACTTTTTCAGATGATGAAAAAGACCACAGAACCAAGTAGGTAGGATATATTAAAACATCTAAGGCAGAGGCAAAGACAAAATCTCCACTGGAATGAATGTGATCCTAACTCCCTTTAATACTTTATTGAAAATTTCACCCATAGACTATAGAATTATCTTAGTCTTTAACCAAGAGGATGGTTTTAAAATATTTTTATTAATTCAGCCCAGAGTGTGTAGATCTAGTTTAAAACAAATGCTCATAATGATAGAAACAAATTTATATAAAACTAGAATAAACTTAGCCTCAAAATAGGGTGGAATACTTCGAGGCAATTATATAAAAGGCCACGAATTCTCCCTGCCAGCTTTCTGTTTCTGGGTAGCTTTGGCCAGGTGACTTGATCCAATTGCTCATTTTGCCTTACTATGAAATGATGGTGTGTTACTCCCTAGTTACACAGGGCAGTGGTGAGGAAGCAGAAACAGCAAAGTAAAATTAAAATGGTTTTGTCTTGACCACCCTGCAGGATATTCTGGACCACTGAAGGAAATTCCTCCTGAAAAGTTCAACACTACTTCCGTGCCAAAGTATTATCAGTCTCCCTGGATAGAAGCCATCAGGGACGACCCAGAGCTACTGGAAGCTTTATACCCTAAACTTTTTAAACCTGAAGCAAAGCCAGAACTGCCTGACTACAGGAGCTTTAACAGGTAATTCTGAATGATCATGGAATTTTACAGTGTAGAGAAAAATTACTATGAAATTAAACCTTTCCACCAGCTGTAAAAAAACCTACCACCAGTGTGTGCAAGTCCATGCATAAACATGAACATGCACATAGATCACAAGTGGCAAACAGGAGCATCAAGGAGGAAATTAGTCTCTTGCTAAAGTATGAACCCAAAATTAAACTGTAGAAACAGACATGTGAGATGAACTGTTGAAAGCATTCAAAGAAGGAAAGAAGCAAAGAAATTATCAGAATCCAGCATACTCGATAAATGGGAAACATGGACTATGACAATGCTTCTTTCTTTTTCACCCACATAGCTTGGCATTCAGGTAATGACAGTACAATGAACTTTATCAGTCAACCAATCCCTCACACCAAATAGTTAGCAGATTGAATATTTTTTGCATTTAATATTTTTCTATCTTCAATGACCTTTGGTAAGTTTTAATGGAGAAAACACTACAAGCAGACATAAAACCCATTTAAAGTAGAATGGGATTTGAGAGTGAGTTATTCACATATTAATATTATTTACCTATTAATTTACATATATGAAGATTTTCAGCAGAACCTCCAGATATATTAGGCTAATATTAGGGTTTGAACTATTTTGGAAGTTTTGGAACACTTTCTTACTGATGTCTTTTGCTTTCATTAATACCATTCACATGATCTTTATTTATTGAAGAACTAGCCAATTTTCCTCTAAATAACCCCTGCTGAGTGCCAGAGAGTTTAGCCTGACCAAAACCCTTCCTCAAAACCAGAGAGAACTCAATTAAAAAAGAAAATGGCTCATGACAATATAAACTTAGAAAAACACACCTCAAACATCCCTTCTGTTCCTGCCCTTGAGGTGGGCCTCAACTACGAGTGTAAGGACTAACACACTACACAATTCCACATCAAAAGTGGCACTGCAGACATTACTCTTAGTTCCTACAGCACTGTACATTGCCATGTTAATAACTAAGTCTGTGTGGCACAGTCTTCTCAGCAGACAAAATAGCAAATACAAGTCAGAGAGTTGCACCACAGCTGCTAACATTGGAACAGTAGCAGCACAGTTCATGTGCTATGGTTATTGTTACCAAAAAAACTCACCCCAAACCCAAACAACAAAACCCATCAAAGAGATATATATACATGGAACAGAGACAGAATCAGTTCTACTTCTCACATGAGAGATTCTGAGTCCAGCACATGAGCTGTTACTGTGAAAGACAATATCAGAGATGACACAGAGGCTCCATTAACAGGGAAATGGTATCTGATACATCTTGAGATGGTATCTGGTGGCTTCTTCATGGATTTTTAGCTGCTCTGTTGGCCCATATTGTTAGTTGTACTCTTTACAACAATAACTGATTTGATTTCTTTCTATGTATATTTTCTCTTTGTATGACATGGCAAAACTGTAGCTCAGCACAGTCCAGATTTCTTGCAGATGAGGGCATGCACATAAAGGAGAGGTTAATATTCTCCCTGACATAAAAATCTACATCAGGCACATACACCCAGATCTAGACTGTGAAATTGGTAAATTCAAAACAAAGCATACAAGTACAATCCACCACAACTCTCATTCTCACCAAAAAAAATCACATCCAGAAGAAAATAAGTGGATGCTGAGTGGATTCAGAAAAGCTGTTACAAGTAATACACCCAGATTTATGGTTTCTAGCAAGAGGAAAGATCCAAAAAGCTATTGAGAATGTGCAATATCGAACTTCAAGATATTAGCCTCTTGGAGAGAATTTTACATCCATGACTTATGTGTATACACTCCTAAAAATGCATGAGAGTGCAGCATGAGAGAATGGGATTCAAAACAGACAGCACACCTCATGCCAAACTAACCAACAGAAATCATTACAGAGAAGACTAAATGTAACTTAGATTTCTCTTTGCTAAGGCCATCAGCACCTAATTCTGTCTATATATGAGCAGTAATGTCCACTCTTACAAAGAGATGCTCTCAGACTGTTGAGAATTCAAATCGTTTGCAGAACATCTCTGGTCACAGACATGCTGTCATTTAACCCAGAGATTCAACACTAACAGCCACAAATTTTGAGTGCCTTGATATGCTATTTTGCTTAAAACTTGCTGCAATAGCATATTATCTATGTTTTCAAGCATCAAAGTTTAGGCAAAAGATCATTAATTAGAGAATCACAAATGGAACTGCTGTGAGATAGGTGCAGCTAAGATAAGGCAGATCTGAGCATTTGTATAGAGAAGTCATTAGGTGTCTCAGGAATTTAGCAGCCTATGGGCTTTGCACATAAGGTGAGATATCTCTTTGGACTTCTGTGTCTAGATTCTACTAAGTTATTCTGTGCATCTAGGTCACAGCATCCTTGACTTCTTTAATTGCAGCTTTGAGAAAGAAAGCAAATGCTACTGCATTAAACAAAGTGTGATATAATGGCACCCCTTTGTTATCACTGAGGGTTTCAATCAAGGCTTTCTATCATGCTTCACCATTCACTAAAGTGCCATTATGTTTGTTCTCCTGCAAAACACTGGTACAGTCATCATTAGTCAGGAAGGGGTGTGATTAACAGTACGTGTAATGCACAGGACTCCCAAAGGAAATGGGCCTGAGATTCTTCCCAGTTCACAGTGGTATCTGTTAAAACAGCACTCAGACTTTACAGGCCATATTGAAGTTCCTTCCAGCTTCCCCTGTTACACAACAAACTAAAAACATCACAACTTCAGTGGCTAGGGTTGTCTGAGGTGTTGGAACAGATGCACATATGCATGGTTTAAAAGTATATTCAAAGTATATTCAGCACTAAACTGCATCAGACTTTTGCAACTGCCAGCAATGAAGTGGCTCCTCTGAACTCTGCAGCAGTGCTGTTTTTATAACAGTAACAGAATCAGAACAAGGGAATTTATAGAGGTTTTAGTTGGTGTCTAGCAGGCATTTTATGCTGCAGTAATCTTGTGATGCTGGCAGGTCAATGAGGGAAAAACAAAGTGCAACAAATGTCAGACACATTTGCCTTCTGAGGCAGGGCTTTGTGAAACAGCCAGCAATAGTTTAACAGCACTAGACAGAGTGCATGATCAGAGAAACTGGGTATGGAATATCTCTGAACAGACTGCTCAGACCAGGCTATCCTTCCTCCTTCTGGGATAGAGCCATGCCATCTGATTTTTTTCTTGGAGATTTAATTCCTACTGGGATTAAAGAGCTAGTTACTGGTGAAAAATTTCTTGCCTCTTTTACCAGTATGGAAGAACCTAGTAATCATCTGTGGGAAAGAGAGCATGAATCTACATTTGTTGAGCAGTTTGTAATATTAATTAAATGAGTACCTTTATTTCATCTGCTTTCTTGGAGCTGGACAAAATGTCAAAGGTAGGATTATAAGTAACATACAAAGCACTACATCTTACTCACACAAGACAAGCAAGTCTGACAAGTTCTTCCTCTCCTACCAGATAAATTCTTGCTTAACTTTCTCAATTCCCAAAGACTACTGTTTCAAAACCACTACAGGAATCCAGCCCATCTGGACTGGGCTCTGGTTTTATTGATTAATTGGAAAAATGCTGCGATCCAGATGCTTAAAGGACTTTTGGGTGCTAACTTGAAGTGATGTGAGTTTAGTACAAACTGGGTGCTTAGCCAGTTCCTTAGCACCTAAATACCTCTGAGCATTTTTCAGGGTCAGGTTCTTTGCTTCCATGTCTCCTCTTTGCATGTAATTAGCAATAAGCAGAATGTTTGAAGAATTAAATGTGAAACTCACTTTTGTTTTTTTTGTAATTGTGTTATTGAAGGTGATAATCTTACACAGTTAAAACATCTCTTCAGACATATCAGCTACACTCCTATGTTGAGACAATATAATGTTCAATAAGACTGCAAGAAAAAGAAGAGAAAAAAAAAAAGAAGAGAAGCCCTGCTAAAACAACAGCTAAAAATAAATGTGATTGGGCCTGCTATTGTTAAATTATGCAGCTACTTTTTAGGAATATGCAAAGTAAATATTAAACAATCTCTTACGCTTCCTGTTGCCACTTCCTATGACTCTGAACCAGCATTTCCACCCTTGTTATGAGCAATGACTACTGGAATTTGTTACACATGGGTTTCAGGCTTCCATACAAGGAATCAGACCTCAAGTGATACAGTTGATGTGTGCATAACACAGGCCATTACAACACCATGTTGTCAGACAAGTTGCTGCTCACAAAAATACACTGCTGCCCTAAAAGAAAATGAACATCTATTACCCAATTACTGTACTCTCCTTTATGTCGATCATCCTGTGCTCTGCCTAGCATGCAAGAATGCATCATTCTCTGAGGTCAGGCATTGTATAGGAACTACATGCGGGGTTTTCCCCAGACAGATATTTTAATATCCATGAAATGCCCTCCTGTTTGTGTCACCTAGAGAAACTTACTGTATTTCAAATAAAAAAATACTACAAAGAGGAAGTTTTACACTAGAACTGGTTTGCATTTTATCATCATTGCCCTGTTCATATCAATTATCCCTTGAACTTACATATTGATGAGAATTAAATATTACAGCAATGTGAGAATGTGTATCTTAATTAGAGCAGCAATTAAAACAATCTTTATTATCCTGTAAGATGTAGATCACTACATTCACTTTGTGGCAATTACCAAGCAATTATTTTTAATCGGTATCATACAGTATCCAATTTGACATCATGACCTAGAAGACAATTTCACAAGAAAAGCTTGATACCACAGGCATGTTGTAGAAAGAATTTCCTTTGACCTCAAGAGAGTTTAATGCCTGGACTGTCTGCTGCTGCAAAATCTTGTCTCATCTTCATTTGAGAAACAGTTTCAGAGCTTAATCCAAAGCAGTGCTCTTCTCTCAGTAAACATGCATGCCCAGAAGCCTCATGATTTTTATATCCTACAGGATTGACCCTTTGGAGTTAACACCAACTCTCCTTCAGTAAATGCTGCTCGTACTGAAGTTCAGTGAATTATCTTTGTAATGACACAGCAGTTTAATTTCTTTTAGGTCAGGGACTCATTTTTCTGAATTAATCTCTTCTTTTGTGCGTGTGTGTGTGTTTAATTCTCCCGAGGTTTTGTATTATCTATCTATCTTGCTGAAAATCCCAGCTAGATCTTCAAATTATGTCTCTTAGTTTCTGTTGCTATTAATTTCTCTAGGCTTCTGCTGTAATACCTAGAGCCACTGGAAATACCTACAGCAGAGCTCTCATTTTTTATCACACACACAAAACCTGGTGAAATTCTATTTCACTTTCTCTTGGCAATACGTATCTAGCTTTGCAGAAACCTGGTGCTCAGGTAGCCTAAAAATCTGACACTTTAAACAGGCAAAGTTATGCAGCTGATCAAAATGCAGAGCACATACAATGTGCTGTTGGTTCACATTTGCTTATACAAAGGAGTCTGGAAAAAAGACCAACAAAAACTGAGGTTGTTTATTTTTTCAGCCTAGAAACATGCAAATACAGAAGAATCATGGGAGGTATCTAGAAATACTGTTGTTTTAAAATATTTGCAAATGTGTGACAGAGTTTTATCTTTTAGTTTCTGGGGCTTATTGCCTGAGGGGACATTTACATTTAAGTAACATGAAAAATACTAGCCAAAGACTAGGCCAGTTCCAGCCAGTGTTTCAAGGTTTCCTTACATAAACATTTTCTTCAGAAACAAAACTGCGGTACAAAGTCCTCACCCATTTTCCTTTCCAGAGCCTGTTGTGTTTGGCTGCTCCTTTCTGCTTCACATTAGGCTTTACTGCCTCCTCACTTGTATTGGTACAATTGTTTGAACACAGTGATATAAACCAGACTGCTGAAATAATGTGGATTTTAAAATGCTCCTTTGTTTTGAAGGGTCGTTGTTTAACCCAGATCACATAAGTTATCCAAGTTTATAGCACAACCCACTTAGATTCTAACTGGTACAATATGGTGCTGAAATACAGTGCAGTGGGAGGAACAACCAGCTAAGGACAGGAGAAAATGGGGTGAGAACTTCCTAAACTAATTACTTGTTAGAGTGAATGTGCTGAACTGAGTTTTCAGACTTATCACCAACAAAATAAGTTTAGTAACTATGACTCACCAATGACAAAGTTTTCTTGCAACACCTTTTTCCCTCAGCTTTTTGAAGGCTTTACCTATGGGAAAATAAACATGATTTTAAAGAGAATTTCCTAGAAAAATAGAATATTTTCCCAAAAGCTTGAAAATGTATACAAGAATCTGTACCAAATCTGTGTTATTAAAATATTTTCTATTCTTTTCAGCTCCTGGGAAGAAAACAGGCATTTTAAAAATCACATTTTACTTTTCTTTCTCTAATATCTACAGAGTTGCCACTCCCTTTGGTGGTTTTGAGAAAGCATCAAAGCTGGTTAAATTCAAGGTACCAGATTTTAATCTACTGATGCTAAATGATCCCAGATTCATGATCCTTGCAAACCCTCTTGCTACCAGAAGATCCTTCAATAGGACTCCTAAAGGATGGACATCAGAGAATATTCCTGTAGTGTTCATTCAGCCTTCAGATTCCATTCAGCCCTCAGATTCCAACAATGTTCCAGAAACAGAGGATCTGTGAGAGAAGCCGCACTCTGCATCATACAAAATACTGAATGCTGCACATCCATGTATTTTTGGTCCAAATATTACTAAAGGCTACTGACAATGCTTTTCCTTGGCAGCTGGGGTATAAATAATAATGCCTGATGCAGTGTCTCTTTTCTGGCACATAGTTTCACCTGTAAACACACTATAAATAAAGCAATTTGGCAAATGTAGCTGATATATTTTCTATTTGTGTTTGTATGTCTCATTTTCCTGCCTTTATTTCCTAAAATCTTTGCTTGTCATTTAAAAACAAGTGTATTAGGGAAAAGAAAAAAAAGACACTACTATCAAAATGCTACTATTTAATTTCCTAGGTATACTAATTATGGTAAAACAACCAAGAAACAGCACAGCAGTGCACTCAGCACACTCCAAGTACTGCTCGCTCAAGATAAGCTCTGACAAATCAACCTTTTTTCCCAACCCTGCTTTCAGCCACAGCTAAGAATCAAGTAATTACTTTAGTGACAGCAAGTTTAGAGCCTTTTCCTCCTTTGTGACACTTACTCAGCTTTAATTATGGACATCAATACCCATGTCACCTGGAGCTGCATACAAAAAAGGTAGTACATTAGCAATGACAAAGAATATGTACTGGTATGAAAATGTGCAGAGGTATTTCCTGGGTAAGTCTAGAATGTTTGTTTTAATCACAACTAAAAACTCACCAATGACTGGTTATGTTAAACATACCAAATTAGTACCATTGAGTTACGTTACCACAAATGCTTTTGTTATTAGAAAGACATTTCATAGACTATTCCCCTGCAACCATAGCATACACTCAACAGCATGTGAGTTTTCTTGCTCTTGATACACTGTCAAGCTCTGATGTTTTAGAAATACAAATATCAGAATCTTATTAAGCATCTGTAGTGACACAGGGAAAGGCAAAATTCTGTCATGACATGCTGGTTTTCAGTGTCACTTCTCATGACATTCTAGAAAAAGGCAAGCTTCTGTTCAATCCCTGCTTGTTTTGAAATGCCTTCATGTTTGAGAAGAATCCAACATCTGCAGGCTGGATACTTCCTAACTTCAACCAGTAGGCCACTCTCATACACCCTAGATGCTTCCCTAGGGTATTATGATCTCAAAGTGTGTATGCAACATCCAAGAGGCTTCTGAGTATCTCAGATACTGATTTATTCTTTCAATCAGAATATCCATAAATTTTGCAAGCTCTACGTCAACATGCTTATGTGAAAATGAAACCCACAGAAGAGAATTATGGTAAGCAAATAATGTTTTTCCAGATATTTTCCTTATTAATGGTTTTGGTGGTGTTGAGCTATAACAGTATTGCAGAAATAATCTAAATATCTGAAGACAAAAATGGTAGGGTTAAAGTAGGAAGATTAACAAAAAGTTTTATCTGTACTTTTGTGGCAGTAATTTGTGTCTGTAAAAGTGGTTTCCATGTTCCAAACCTGGTTTCAAGGCAGGTAGCTGGCAAAGGAAATTCTGTCACCTGTTTTCTTTAATTTGTCACGCAAACAAATATGCATGTCCTGAACAAATTTATAAAAGAGAAAAAATCCATGTCATTGACTGGGAACACTTTCCTAGCAAGGGATTAGTTTGGGGACTTTAACTGCACATGTGGTACAATAACTATATGGATAATGACATAAATGTTACTTCTTCAAGGCTAAAAATGCAAAGGCTAAAGAAAAAGAATATAGTGAGGAGCAATGCATAAGCGTTCCCAAGCCTATTTGCACAGAATACGAGGAAGCTGGTGCACAGCATATAGCAGTGAGGACTGTGAGGAAGGGATACATCATTTTTATGCTATACGTTGTAAATACAACCTATACATGCAAAGCATGCCGCCTTCCTTCTTAAACAACAGACACGATTGGAACTGTAGTTTCCTATACATAAATGGATCCACTGGCATAGAATGGGCTCAGCAAGCTTAAGATGTTTGCAAAGTCCTGAGCTTGCTATGCACGTGTTCGACTGATGGCCCAAATAACAGCATTAGATTGGCTGGAAATTACTAGCGGCTCTTAAGTCCCCTAATTCTGCTTGAGATGCCTGAAATGAACTGTGTCACAGCAAAACTGGTAGCTCTGATTCAACACTCAGATGCAGTTACCAACTGCTGCTGCAGAGTAAGAACTCTGTGCCTCCTGCTTTTCTAGCTCTGCTACCACAGAGCTATTAATACACGATAAAGCAGATGTGCCCGCATCGCTCTTTTAAAACTGAGGCCAGCTGTCAGAGAGGAGTCAGCAGCCGTACTCTTTAAACTTCCCATACTGGATGGCTTTTGCGAAACTGTCTATTGGGAGCAGGCCCTTCACCGTGCTAAACTCTTGAACCATGCTTGGAAACTGCTTGGGAGAATGTTAATTGGCAGTGGCTGGGACTGTGCAATGCATTAAGCATTCAGCAGCACCAAGGATCAAGTGCCAGTGTCCAGGAATGTTCCCTGGCTACATCAGCCTTGATGTAGCCTTATTGTGTAAGTCTCACTGCAATAAACAAATCTCTCTGCCAAAAAAACAATTCCTTTGCCACAAAGAAAGATCTCTTGTTAAGGCTGGGAATCCAGAGACTCTCTGTTAGCTTCAATGTGTTTTAGCACCTGCATTTATTTTCTGAGACATTTAACATGGCACTTGAAACCTATTGTATAACTAGAGGAAAAACTAGTTTTGGGTAACTAATGACAAACAACTTTAAAGGTCAAGATTTGTATCAATTTTTTGCAGACAGAGATGGGTCTGAAGTGAGAGAATAAAGGTTTCTTCAGATATAGATCTGGAGCAACCAACAAATACATATTCATACATTCTCATTGGTGCTTCTAAAAGCTTCTTTTAGCCATAACGAATATAACTAAAAGCACAGATAAAATGGAAACACACATGGAAACAGCAGCTTTACACAAACATAAACACAGATGTATAAATATTTCAGAAAATGTGCTTATAACATCACATACATCTGATTGCAAGACATTCACATTTGCTTTCAAAAGAGAAAGGGACTGTAGGGTATGATAAAAAGGCAGAAATGTGGCGAAAGTAAATATAGTTTTAAATAGCTAAAGTCTTTGTTCCCAAAGTTTTGGCCTCATTTTCACTTACATTAAGGTACTCATTGCAGCAGTATAAAGGGAACTTGAAAATTCATTTAAATGTTCACACTAAAAATGTGGGGAATTGAGGAAATACAGCATCTATTTCCTAATTGACACAAAATACTCTGTGGTGACAGTATGTAAAAAAGAAATGAGATGTACGCTTCTGAGCGCCTCTGTGAATATGAGGGGGTTAAAATATAAGCTCCTTAAACCTCTTTTGATATGAAAGGCCAGAGTTCATGGCCTGTATTGTCTGCACTGTTGAGGATGTCAGCAATAGCAGTCATCAGAAGGAGTTTTTATTTTAACCCTGTACAGTGATGGCCTGAACTATGCTTTGTGGTGTGACTTATGACATTCCTATTTCACATAGTTCGTTCAGATTCAAAGTTGTATATTCATATTTCACTTTTTAGGTAAGCTAACATGCCAAATTACCCTAATATGCAAGTCCCTCAGTGGCAGCATTGAAATAATTTCAGGAGCAGATGATCTGAAATTTATTCTTGAATCCAGCAGGCCACGTTCTCTGATGTTGCTTTCTGATAATGCACTATTTAGTTATGTCTTGTACAAGGTATGTTTGCATGAATGGGGTAATAAAAACCCATATGGTCTCTCTCCCAGTTTCAACAAAAAACCTGCAGTTGATTTGTTTTCTGGTTGTTGTGTAACAGAGATTATGCGCCAGCCCCAAGTCATGTTGTTACTTTATTACTGTCCAGAAACATTTTGTTCGTGCCTAATCTTGTACTTCAGATGTACATTTTTTGTAACTGCGTACTCCTTCTTAGATGTCTTAAATATATCAGCATGTCTGGGCTGCTTCCCTCCTGCATAAATCATACAACCCACAACTGTGGAGAGAAATTATTATTCTATTGTCTCAAAGTATGTCAGTGTTGTAATTAATGGAATACACTTTTTCTCCATCAAAAGCAGAACAAACACAATGGAGATGGAATTCTGACCCTGGTGAAATCAAACAAGGGGTTTGACACTGACCTCTGTGCAGGTGGAATTTCACTATTCATGGCATTTACTGCATCTCAAATGTGTATTTGCAATTGAAATTGATGTCACTACCAAAGCTGCTATACTTCCAGCATCAGAATGGATGTTTTGGATTATAGAACTGGGCCTAACCACATGTGTAGCTCATTTTGCATTACACATATGATGAAATGTGAATAACTCTAATAATGCTTCAGAAATACTCTGGGAAACCACATGGAACTGTAAGAAATGAACACATATCTACCATGAATTTTAAACACTATTTTCAGACCAGCCATGCAAAACATTTTCAGACCTGCACTCTGCTTCAGTTCTTAAATGGCCTAAGTAACCAGCACAAAATATTCTGGACCACACCTAAGACAAAATAATTAAAATGTAGTTCCTAAAATACAGTAAGACTGTGAAACACAAAATCCCATGCATCTCAGGTAAGAATTTCTCAATATTTGGTCCATATAAACTATTAGCAGAAATAGCAGAAGATCTCCATAGGGCTGACAAGCCACATAGGGCTGGCCCCTTCATTACTCTCAGAAGCTACATACCATTCAAACCAAACATGATGCTCTAATTTATTTCAGTGAAAGAATATATTATTTTAAACAGCCTGCAGGCTACGTGTTCAGAGTAAGTAAAAATTACTACAGAGCTATAGCCTTTCCCTCCAAAAGAGCTGGCATGGCTTAAGAGTAGACTAGACGAGACTCCAGGGGGGTGGAAAAAAAAGGACAAAGCAAACTTCTCTGCGAGGAGACAATTAGGCTATCTAAACACAAACCAAGGAAGTTACAACAGAGGTCTCCACAAATGGTATGGGGAAGATCAGGAGGGAACAATAACACAGGAACAAACTGACTCAATAAAATGATAAGGAACCAAGTTTAAAATCTGGTTTGGAATCTGCTGCTATAGGATGTTATGGGTCAAAAACTATTAATAGCTTCATAACAAGATTAAACAGATTAATGGCTACTATGGGATCTGAATCTGGGGTTTACCACTGGAAAACAGAAAGTTGTGCGAGAATGATCAGCCCATATTTAGCCGATGTCTTTCTATAAATGTGTCCTACTGGTCACTGTCAAAGATCAGAAGGTTCTATAAGTCCTGTGAATACTTTGTGGCTGCCTTCCAAAATCATTTGTTAAAAGTATCATGACAACTCTAGCAAGTGCCCTTAATGCAGATGTTAGAATAGAACAGAATCAACCAGGTTAGAAGAGACTTTTGAGATCATTGAGTCCAACCTATGATCCAACACTATCTAATCAACTAAACCATGGCACCAAGCACCCCATCAAGTCTCTTCCTAAGCACCTCCAGTGATGGTGACTCCATTGCCTCCCTGGGCAGCACATTCCAATGTCTTCCAGCCATCTGAGACCTCTCCAGTGAGCCAGGACTGTTGAAAAATGATGAAGAGTGGCTTGGCCAGCTCATCTACCAGCTCTCTCAGCACCCTAGGGTGGATCCCATCTGGTCCCATGGACTTGTGGGGATCCAAGTGGCTTAGGAGGTCACTAACTACTTCCTCATGGATCACAGGGGAACTAAACTGCTCCCTGACTTCACCTGCCAGCTCAGGAGGCCAGTTGTCCAGAAGACAACCTGTCCTGCTATTAAAATTTGAGGCAAAGAATGTGTTAAGTACCTCTGCCTTTTCCTCATCTTTTGTTACTATGTTCCCCTCCGTGACCACCAGGAGGTGGAGGTTGTCCTTGCCCTTCCTCTTGCTATTAATATATTTATAGAAGGATTTTTTGTTGTATTTCACAGCAGTGGCTAGTCTAAGCTCTAAATGGGCTTTTGCCTCCCTAATTTTTCTCCTGAATGACCTAGCAACATCCTTAAACATTCCATGGGTTACCTCACTGTCCTCCTAAAGATGATACACCCTCTTTTTTCCCCTTAATTCCTTTAGAAGTTCATTGCCCATCCAGGCTGGCCATCTACCCTGGCAGCTCATCTTCCGGCACACTGGCACAGCCTGCTCCTGCGCCTTCAAAATTCTTTCTTGAAGTAAGTCCAGCTCTCCTGGACCCCTTTGTTTTTAAGGGCTGTTTCCCAAGGTACCTTCTGAGTTCGTTCCTTGAGTAACCTGCAGTCCACCCTCCGAAACTGCAGAGTGGAGGTCTTCTTGCTGCCCCTCTTAGCTTGACTGCGTATTGAAAATTCAATTATCTCATGATCACTGGACCCTGAACACCCTCCAACCACCACATCTCCCACCAGCCCTTCCCTATTGGTGAAGAGGAGGTCAAGCAGGGGCCTTACCAGGGGTAAGGCTCACACAGCAACTGGGATAAGTAGCTATCCTCCATACACTCTCAGAACCTTCTAGACTGCCTCCTCTCTGTTGTGTTAAGCTACCCGCAGTTATAAGGCAGGTTAAAATCGCCCTTAAGGTCAAGGTCTGGTGATCTTCAGACAGCCTCTAGCTGCCATAGAATAATTCATCAACTTCTTCATCCTGGTTGGGTGGTCTATAACAGACTCCAACCAGGATGTCTGCCTTGTTGGTCTTCCCTCTAATTCTCACCCACAGGCACTCACCCTGATCATCCTTGATGCCTGGTTCCATGGCATCTAGTGCCTCCCCAATGTACAGGGCCACCCCTCCACCCCTTCTCCCTCGCCTGTCTCTCCTGAAGAGCCTGTAGCCATCAATTACAGTGCTCCAGTCATGTGAGTCGTCCCACCATGTTTCTGTGATGGCAACAACATCATAACCTTCCTGCTGTAACAAGGCTTTCAGCTCCTCTTGTTTGTTGCTCATGCTTCGTGCATTAGCATACTTGCACTTTAGCTGGGCTGCTGGTTTCACCCCTGACTCCAGCTTATCACCCCCAGACTCCTGTCTGGGGGGACTGGTTTCAGCTCCCTCCCCCTCTGAATCTAGTTTAAAGCCCTGTCAATGAGACCTGCCAACTCCCTTCCTAGAACCTTTTTTCCTTTGGGGCATAGGCTAAGGTCTTTCTCCTCCTCTGGGACAGATGTACTCCATCTGTTGCTAGCTGACCTGGTGCCACAGAAAGTTCCCCAAGATCAAAAACCCAAAATTCTTTTGGTAGCACCAGCCTCTGAGCTGGTTTATTAACTTACATCAAAATACCCATTTTGAGAGCAGTTAGAGGAAAGTCAATTTCCACATGTGAATGAGAACACTTACTTAAGTTAGAACTACAGAGAGTCTTGGTTAACTGAAAACCTCACACTGAGCATGGGTACTGCAGGGAACATAAAAGCATGACCTCAGCTATGCCTTTGGCAAGACTCCTGATCCTACACAGTGAGACC
Organism: Picus viridis; assembly: GCA_033816785.1. Classification (NCBI taxonomy): domain Eukaryota; kingdom Metazoa; phylum Chordata; class Aves; order Piciformes; family Picidae; genus Picus; species Picus viridis. The sequence continues at coordinate 5,624,145 of CM066581.1, forward strand.
CCACCCTCCTGCATCCACACTCACCATGTTTCACATGTTCAGTATGTACCAGCTCACAGCATATGAGAGGAATTTTTCAGTAAGTTATGATTATACAAAGTTTAAGGAAAATGGATAAAATAAAGTTTCCCTTTACTGATTAGAACACAAGAAGAGCCTTAAGTAAAAACGTCTGAAAACTCTGAAAACTCCAAGCTTTGTACCTAGGCCTATCACAAGTAGGTTTCATATACAACGTATAAAATCTAGTTCTCAGTTTCTCCATTAATAGAATAGAAATACTAATGAAGCCTGTATAAGTTTGGGGGGTTTGCTTTGTTTTGTTTGTTTTATGGGAGTTTGTTGGGGATTTTGTCTGTCTTTGGTTGGGATTTGGGGGTGTTTGTTTGTTTTTCCTCTTTTGTTTGTCTTTTTCTTAAACCAAGAAATTTCATGGTAAAAATAAAGTCTAACATGAGTACTTGCTTAATAATCCAGGCTATGGCCTATAACGAATACAAGAACTGTTACTAGTAGAATAACATTCTACTTTGATTTCACTTGAAATAAGGTATTTAATTCTACAGTGGGCATATTTTAACAGGTAAAAATATTAACAAATTAGTATTTGATGCTTTTAAATAGAAAGATTTAGCACTGTTTTTTTAAAAAGTCCAAACCAAAACTATGAACTAAAGTCAGGACAAATTCACAAATTATTTTTTTTTCAGATGGAAACTGCATTTCCTGTGAACAAACTATTCATTTGAAACACCTGGCCCAACACTTGCAATGCTTCCCTACTCCAAAGAGACACTGTAAGAAAAGTTAAATGATACTTGCAAGAGGCAGAGAATTAAAAAAACTCTGTAAGAGTAAAACTAAACTTGAATATCATGAGCCAACCATTCTTTCAAAGCAAATGGAGATTAAAATATTCAATGGAGTTTGTACAAAGAACAGCCTGAACTTTGCCAGTTCAGAGCTGGCTGTACTGATTAAGGCAGGAATGTCCTCAGGCTGCTTTGCACGGAAGGTATAACTTAGAAATGGATTTCTCTGGAGTTCAGAAGGACATTCAAATCTTCCTCTTATGACAGGACCCTTCTGGAAGAAAATATATCCAGTTCCTTTTACATAGGAGTGGGAAAAGAAAGATGGAGGATTCAAAAGGAATATAAGGAATGAGATCTTGGGTAGCATCTAGAGCAGCAGGCTAAGAATGCTTGTGGTGGAAAGGCAAGCAGCCATGCAGCAGTCTAGACAGTATCACTCTACTTCCTTTCCCTCTGTAGTTTCTCTGTAGAGCCAAGTCATTCAGGCCAGGCAAAATACTAACTTTAAACAGTAGTTAATATAGTCATTACACTCAAGATTACTGAAAGATGACTATGCAAGATAACTACAAATTATTATAAACAAACATTTGCAGCATGACAGGCTCTTCCTAGGCTGGTCTACTGTACGTCAAGAAGCCAAGTGAGGCTTAATTCTGTCGGCGGAATTCTAGCAATATGTCATTCCTGAAGTTCCTAATGAGAACACTTTGACTATTTGCTGGCAAAGGGAAAAACAAGAACATGCTGTTCAAATAGGAAGGCTAAAAGCAAGCCAAGCAGTTACAGCAAACATTACTGAACTTAAATGTAATGTGCTTATTTTCTAGCACAGTTTCACTGTGATACAAAAACATTTCATCAATGTACTGTTGCTGAAGACTGATAATACATACAATTCAAACTAAAAAAGAGAAAAGGCTCCATATATTTGATGACACTATTATTCATTTAGATATGGCTTATAGAGTAGGAAAAGAGAACAGAAAATGTGGGAATCAGAAGCATCAGTAGGAAGGAAGAAGTAAAGCAGACCTGCAGCTCTACAGTTCCATGAGATGATGACTGCAGATTTCCAGATCTGTTCTCAGTTGTAAAGTTTCACCAGCCACATGTACCATACATGGCATTAGTACTTTGTTTGTACAAGAAATACAGGGCTTAATTTACCTAGGACTGAATTTACATTTTCCATAGTAAGATCAAATCAGTGGCTCATGGTCAGTCACTCTTCCTTTGACTTAAACCTTCAGATCTTCCAAATACCCTCATCTTCCATCCAACAAGCTTTGACCTTTTATCAGAGATCAGTTCCTATTACTCCCCATGTACATGACCTTGTACTTTGTAGAATTCTATTTTATGCCATTTTGTTTCTCTGCTCCTCAAGGTCATCCAATTACTCCAGCATGACAACAGTCTGCAGTGTTTCCCAACTTTGTGATGCCAACAAATTTCATTAGCAAGTTCTAGTTTTTGTGCCAAGATCACTAATGAAAATATTAAACAATTCCAGTTTCAATATCAGTTTTTTGACAGAGCCCTAACAAATTCCCCCTGCCATTCTGCATAACATATTGCCACCTGTTCCTCTGAAGTATTTCTTTGCCCATCTGACAATTAAAGTACTAATTCACCTCTTCTACAGTTTACCAATTTTGTTTCTCTAGAAAAGCATTTACTGTATCACAGAAAGAAAACAGGAAAGCTGGGTACATTCTGTCTATGGAAAAATATGCTTTATCCTATTTACTTCCATGGCCTTACTTTTCCTTCCTCCTCCAGAATATGCTTGGGTGGGCTGTTTGTGGGTTGGTTTGTTTGCTTGTGGTTTTGTTGTTTTGTTTTTAAATCTCCACAGTGAGAAGTTAAAAAGTACCTTTCCTCTACAAAAAGCTTGTTTCTAATATTTTCAATTTTTAATGAGACAGAGTACACATTATGTGATGTTAACCACTGTATTAGTCCTAATTTTAGATTCCCTAAAGCCTGCTCTTTTGTCTTCATCTCACTTTATGTTGGGTTTCACCCGAAAAGCTCAGTTTAACCACAGAAATTGCCTATGTGAATCCAAGGAAAGAGCTTTTTAAGGGAACCTCTCTCTTATTCTTTTCTTTTTTTATCGTAGAGATCCAGAGAAAGCAATAAAGCTGAACTGCAAATCTGAAAGGATAGTGCAGGACCAATTCAATGCAAACAAAGATCATCATTAAAACTTTTTCAAGCATACCCAGAGGAGGACACAGGTTCATAAAGGTGCCTCATATATACAGCACACACAGAACTGTCTCATACTTCTACTGTTCCAGAAACTAACTTTTAAAACAGAACAGCCAAAAATAGGAAAGGATTTCAGTTGCATTGTTGTTACACAGAAGTAGATTATGGGACTGGAAAGTGGATTATCGAAGAGGAAAAATACTCATCTGCAAGACTTACACAACCCCCACCCTTTCCCTGGCTCCTAGAGAATGAACACAATCATGTGCACAAAGACCTTGTTCCAGGCCTATTATCATCAAAAGGTCTGGAGAAGAATGAAAATCAATGTTTCTTTTTCTCAGGGTGAAATTCTAGATGACTTCAATGAAATTGCTTTTGCCATCCCACTGAACATTTTAGCACTTGAAAAACTACTGGGAAAAAAAAATTGTAGTCAGGACAACACACAATGGAAAGTAAAAACAAACTATATTGTGTTTATTCCTGCACCCAAGGGAAGAACACTCAAAAAATAGTGGCTATTCTCTGTGAAAGTGTTTCTACAGTTGATTGAGAGGAGAAGGAAAGAGAAGAAACTTGAACAGAAATTGCAAGAAGTTTAGAATCTCAGACCATGGGAGCTATCTTGCAGCAGGTTCCTCCCTCTAAGTAATGCAACTTTATTTAAACTCTCTTGTGATCTCCTGTGTCATGTATTACTTTTTTTAAACATAGCTAAAACAAACCAACACTTCTTAACACTGTCATTGCTTCTGAACCTTAACGTAGAGCTTTTAAGGTCAAAAAAGTTACGCTTTTTCAGACCGGCTCAATTTTCTCCTTCTATTCATATCTTATGTCCTCGATTTCTTTTTCCTTCCTTCTAGTTCCTGCTGATACTAATCCTTGTTTCATTAATTTATTCTGATTTTTTTCACCCTTCTGTCACCATTATCCCATATCCTACTCTAAATTGTATTTCTGTTCTCAACTATCTGTTTTGCTCTTGCTGACCCCTTTCTCAAGACCCAGGGTACATGGAACAGGCCCGCAGCAGCACAGCCAGAAAGCACAAAATTCTTTTATATGTAGTGCCCCAGATAGGATGAAAAAAGCAGCAGAAAACTAGCTGACTGAACATGTCTGCCTGAATGAGTTGTTGAAGAAATGCTCCACTAACCTATTTTGAAGAAGAAATTGGTTGTGAATGTGTGTATACATTTTAGACTACAGGATGTGGCAATGACAGCAATTAGATGACTAAGCTTCATGTGATTGCTTGCTACAGGCTACGTAGGGAAACTTTGCTAGTATGTTTAAAAGGAAATAGGTACTCATGGCAGGGAGACTGGAATATGGGTAAGTGAAGCTACCCAGGAAAAAAATGTGTCCTAACTTTCCTTACTGCAAGCTGAAGAGATATTTTTTAATTATTCTGCTCTCGTTTTGAGTATCTTTTTATTAACACAGCTGAGCACACAACCCAGAGAAATTGGACTAAAATGTTCTTAGGGCTTCCTTTCATCTCCCTAGCAAATGTAAATTATTATTATTTTATGTTGAAAACACTGTTTACTTTTTCTCAGGTTCCTTTACTCCTTTATGACCTCCCTCCCAACCAATCTGTTTTCATTATTATGGTAACTGCTGCAGAGAAGATTGAGCCAACTTGTTCAGTGAAAAAAACACTGCTCCTGAAGACAACCACAAGAGTGTCTTGGAATTTGAAAGATTTTTCTCCTCTCCAGGCAGAAAAGTTTAAATATATGGCCTGGTGATACCCCAAAGGCTTAGAAACAAGGAAAGTCACGTATTCTTCAGTAGTGTAGCAATACGCTCTTAGGTAACCCTTATCTTACTTAAACTTTATCCTGCTATGCAGAATAGGGCTCAGGTCCTTGGTATCTTTCAAATTGCAGGTTCTTGCAGAAGAATGATTTTCTTTATTCTGTTTCATCTGAGTAAAGTAGCACAGCCACAGACACTCCCTTCAGAGCAGAGCAGTTACCTCACAAAAACATGATGGCAGTTCCCAGATATTGAAATTAAACACACTTTCCAATTAGAATGTCTCACAACTGTCTTGAGGTCAGTGAAAATTTGTACTTCATCATGTAACACTCTGTGTGATAGGCTAGTAAAACACACTGGACTGTACCAGGCAGTATAATGTGCAGTGCTGAATTACATTTGACAACAGTTTAAAACAAAACAAAACAAAACAAACCAACCAACCAAACAAACAAAACAACACACCCCAAAAAACTCCCAACCAACCTAATAAAAAACACTTTAAATTCTGCATTAGCCTGAGGAATGTTCAGTCAAAATGTGCTAATTTATTTTTTGTAAAATCCTCCGGTAAGTACAGACACAGATCATATTAAGTATGGAAGTTAGTTTCACATGATTATTATCTCATATGGAGGAAAAAATATTGGTGCAGAAGAACAAGAGGAACAACGACAAAATCAATTAGCTACTCAATAAAATATTACTTAACTGATCTATTTTTAAAAAATCACAAAATTTAATCTTCTACCTCCCCAATCTGAAAAGATTTGAACCAAACATAATTTCTTTATGAATCACTTTAATATGAAGAGGATAATGACTGTTTGAAGAGGCTGTTGTAAGCATGTTCTAAGTGTTAAGAAGGAAAATGAAATAAAATATAGATGAGGTGCTCCACAACAGCTATGGGTATGAAAATGTTCATAGTAACCCTGTGTATACAAAATACATGATGAATAAAATCATTTCAGAGGAATGAAAAAGTTATTTACAGATTAGCCTGTGGCAACAATGGTATAGATGACAGTGGAACAGAAAAACTCTGAGACAAAAATCCACCCTTTTGGGTCCAGCTGTGAAACACAGATTTGCAGCTCATTTATCAATGAAAATTATGTCTACAGTTTCAAGAAAAAAATATATTTCATGAAATTACTTTTAAACCTTTTGATGTCTTATTTGTGTTAAGATTTTTCTTTTGCCACATAACTTCTAATACACATGATTTAACCTGGACTGGGCATGTGCAAAACCACAGCACCCTAGATATGCTTAAATACCTAGATATTGCCTCCCTCCATTCTCTTCTAGCTCTGTGTTTTGCATCACTCCCCAACTGCCCCTCCCCAACCACTCTGCCACATTGTTCTTTCTTCCTTCTGAATATCTTAATATTGGCCTCTTAGCCTGGAACCAAGCAGAACTGTAAAAGTCTATTTTACTCTGGATCCCTCTCCTCCAAGTTTACCACCTGTTCACTCTCCAGTTCAACAATCTGTGTTACTAATACTACCAAAATTTACAGAAACACCAGTACTGAAGTCATGTAAACATTCCTCTGCATCCCTTCATCATGCATAACACATATCCTGTACTGACAATAATCGCAACAGGAAACCATTTGCCCTGGTAGCATTGTTTTGCACTTGCACCATTTATTCTAATTTTAAAATTCTTCTTTTAGCTCATCCAGGGCGTCCTGTGCCGCACCTGTGTCATTCTCTTCAGAACTGTGTGGAAGACTCCGTTAAGATTCACTGGCAGAGAATCTTAAAATATACCATAATTAAAGCTCATAGACTACACTTACTCTGAGGAAAAAAGGAATGAAAGAAACCGATATAAATCCCTAAGGGACTTGTAAAAGATTAGCAGTGAAAAACAAATCTGTGCTGAAGAAAGGCAAACAAGAAAACACAGGCCACGGAGAAGCAAAAATATCAAAACAGGGTCATAATCAGAATGAGGTCATAATCCTACTTTGGGATTCACAGATGCCTTTGCTTGACTGGCTTTGCAAAGAAGTAATGCAGGGATCAAGGACTAAACTGACACTAACCAAAATTATAACCAGACATGTTTTTTATAAATGCATAAGATGCTCCAGTGAAAACTGGATTTTTAATAGCACGGTTAATACACCAACTTCCAACATGTTTTTCTCTCCAAGTTCCTAGTGGGAACTGGAAAGTCAAATACTAGCAATAATAGGCTAAGAAAGAACTACACTAAAATCCTAAGAATGCTTACTGTGCCAATATACTGTACGAATCTTAGGACAATGAGATAATCAATTCCCTTTAAAAATCACAAAATCTTGGAAGCTTTTCAGAAAATGAGGCAAACAAGTTCAGTATCTGTTAGAAAATTAAAAAGTATTTACATGTCTATTACTTGCCAGAAATTCTGAAAGTCTCAAGAAAAAAACACTTTATACAAATTCTGTATAAATAACTCCAACTTGTGAATATAAGATGCCTATCCAAGTGTGGCCAGATACACATATATAAAACAAAAGCCTGGAGAAATTAATGAAAATATTCTCAAATAATTTTGGGTTTAAGTAAATAGTTGGCCACTTGAAAAATGTTGGGAGAAGAAAATTGCCTTTGCCAGTGAGCTTCTTACACAAGCAAGATAATGGAAGAAACACTACCAAAGATAATCTGATCCAAATGTATTAAAATTGACTTTTTAGTGGAAAAGGATACAAGATCAAAAAAAGTGTACTATTTAAATAAAGCAGTGAACTAATTTGATGCAGTCTTATGTTCCACAGTGCTGGAGTGAAACATTTATGCAATCTGGATGCCATAAAGGAGTTCCAGGAAGGGAACTCTGCAGGGTAATTATTTTACTATTAACAGAAAATTTTACTGGAAAACTGAATATGGTCTTATACACATAAGCACTTCTTCAGTCCTGGAAAAACCATTAAAAAACACAACTGGAAGAGAATACAGAAGTTGTATTCAGCAGCTTGTGCCAAGGACTGCTGTTGGCTGTGGTAATACTTAAAACAGCATTACTGATCTAGAAATGTTTATCCAGGATGATAGTAATAGTGAAATATTGAAGGTACTTGAGCAACTAGAAATACGAGTATTCAGCAACATCAAATTCCTTTTGCCAAGCAAACACTTCTCCCTCCCCAAAATAATAAACCAGATGAAAACGGAGAACATGTCTTAAGGGCGATGACCCCAAGCAAAGGTGATATATAGCACAGGATCTTTCTGAGCAGCATGAACTCAAGCGCAACACAACTTTGAGATGTACACTTCTGTGGGGATTGGCTTAAAAGTGGCCTTCACCAGCCACCTGTGTGCCTGTGCCGCTCACAGGCATCTCAAGCCAATGTGCGTACACAGATACCCTGAAGTGAGCACTGGAAAACAACTGATGGAAAAACAACTGCTGCCTTGTTCATTTTAATGGGTTATTAACTGGATTTGGAAAAGCCCCAACCGAGGCTTCCTGGGGGGGTGACTGGACAACTTTTGAGTGCTGCTCCCAGTTACCTGAAGTGCTGCCACCGTACGTTTCACACTTGGGACAACCACGGCCCACGCCAATGCTGGAACAGGGAGGGAGGGAGGGAGGGAGGAAGCTGGGAGTTGTCGCAGTCCCTTTCCTCACCACAAGCCCTCACACCCTCAGCCCGGGCGGGCCGCGGGCAGACCCCACTCCTAAAGCCGCTGGCAGCCTCGTGCCCTCGCGAGGGCTAGTGGAAAGCCTCCCACGCGGCCCCTGCGCACGCGCAGCCGCCCGTGAGCTGAGGCGACCACGCCTACCCGCCGGGCCCGCTTCGGCCACAGCAGGAGGTGAAGGCGCTGTGATTGGCCCAGTCCCTCCAATCCGCTTCTCCCCCTCTGCGGCTGCCCTCCCTCGGCATCTCCTCCCTCTTCCTGGCACCGAGATCGCTCGGGAAGATCCGGGACACACCGCTGCCGCCGCCGTCTCAGTAGGCAGGCGCGCTGCCGGGCGGGAGAGGGCGGGGAGGAGCGGGAAGGAGGAGCGCGGGGCTGCCCCCGCCTCCCGACCCGGAGCGCGAGACTGAGGGAAAGGAGCGGAGGGGGGAAGCAAAAGTTGCAGTGAGGGCGGGGCCGCGCCTGGAGTCGCCGCCGGGAGGGGGCGAGAGGGGAGCTGCGGTGTGGGAGACGGCGGCGGTGGGGAGGTGAGTGCAGGGGTGTCGGCGGAGGTCGGGCAAGGGCCGTGTCCCGGCCGGGGCGGCGGGGGAGGTAGAGGTGGTCTCGTGCTGGGCAGAAGGGAGTTGGGTCCTGCTCTTCATCCCTGCGAGATGAGGTGTGCCTGGCGGCAGCGGCCGAAAAACAAGATCTGCCGCGGGCCATTCACCTGCTGCTGGCTCGTCTGGCGGCGGCCGGGACGGGGGTCCTAACTCGTTTAGCCAAGATCCGCCGTCTACTCAGGGCTCCGCGAAAAGCCCGCTGAGCGGCCGCTGCTCCGGGGAGCGGCGGCCACTCGCGACGGGGCCCCGCGTGGATGCGGTGCGGCGGTGGGCGGTGCCGGGATGAAATCCCTCCTGTGGACGGCGTGGGTAAGGGTCAGCCAATCGTTTTGTAAGCGGAGGGGTGGGCTGCTTCGGAGCCGGCAGGGACCGTCGTGTCTGGGGGTGCGAGCACCGGTGTAAAGTTAATATTTAACGTGGGGGCACATGCCCGGCAGCGAGTTCTTCTGGAGTGTTTGCAAAGACTGCTTGGAACAGGAAATGCCAGTACAGGTAGTGTGGAGCTGTTTGAAATTTAATCACTTTACAGCGTTCGGAAGCTGTGAGATTTGCGACTTTCATACGGAGTTTCAGAGGCACGTAGATAGATGTATGCAAACTGTCTCCTTAGCGTCTGCTCTAAGTTTATCCCTTACTTTAATTTTCAATGCAAATATCTTAAAATCAGCTTTTCAGAGGAAAGGAAATACATCTTGTTCTCTCTGCGTATATTTTTTCCCTTCCCAAAATAAATGTGAGTTTTACGTATGTCTACTTAATACTTTTTGTGTATAAAAAAAAAAAAGAATAATCCTGTCTAGCTTAACTTTGAAGCTGTTAGGATTATTATAAGAGCAAAAACTTAATCACATGAATAGTGTTATGTCTGGCAGATGATGCAGTATCCCCTTCCCACTCATGGCAATGGAAATTGCCTAGAGTGACTGTTTTTATGCATTCTTGCAAAGAGAGAGGATAATTTTATCACGTTATAATCCAAATGGTAGCCTCATCAAATGATGCATAATCCTTCCCCTAAAAAAATAGTTGCAAAGTGAGATCTAATTACTGGCTTCTTCTTGTTGTTGCTGTTGTTTTGTTAAATATAAAATTACTTGTTTGAAAAGTTACTATCCTACATCAGTGGGATGTTGACAGTAAAAACACCTAAAATATGCACTTGACTCTCATATCAGAACTTGATAGTGCAGAATCTGTTCCAGTCATACAGTGCGTGTGATGTACTACTGACAGAACTGTTTGGGTATGAGACCCACAGGACTTCAGGGTCAGGACATTAGTACCATCACGTGTTTCAGTTATGTTGCTTTCCAAGATCTTAGTCATTTTTTCCCTTGCTTAATGCCTCTTGATAGACTAAAACTGTGTAGATGCTTGAGTGATGTAGTGAGGGTCATGAAGCCCATTCAAAGAAATCTTCTGAAACATCTTTATGATTTAAGGAGAAATAAGTTGTAGTTTGTTGGAGCCAGGTTAAATGATCTTGAGTTGAGGCTTTAACAGGGAGATAAGACTGGATTAGAATTTTAGCTATCTGGTCTGAGTGAAATGCTTGTAGATAGTTTTTTAGTGAAGAAATACGTGTAAAAATTCAGAACATTTTTTGTCTAGCCTATAAAATATGGCTGGGCTTAAAGATGATGCATATGTTGCCATTCCTTATAACTCATTTACGTAGTTGTTCCTGGAGCTTTAGGGAATCAGAAAGCTTTTTGGGTAGGACAGAACTCGGAAGGCAAAATGTTACAGTTTGGAGAAGCAGTTAATCTGGGATAAAAAGGCAAGTGTGAGAATGAATCCTTGTAAATATGTGTTTTATCTTTTTGAGGCTTAAGAGAGAGGATATGGTAATCGTTGAACAAAGCACTTTGTAAAGGAGTAGGAAGATGGAGAAACAAAAATCTCCTTCTCTGTAGTTCCTCTGTGATGATTCACTGTAAATGCTAGCCCATGTCATGGGCTCGGAATGTGTATTCTTTAAGATCCTTCCTCAGAGTTCCCATTGTACCTTGTTCTGAAGGTGTTTTCTAGTTGTAACAGCTTAGAGATGCTGAGCTGTGAACCTGTTGTTTGGTTTTTGACGCAAACAAGAAAGTTTTTATTGGAACAGCTTAAAGAAAAAATTGTATGCTTACACAAAAGCCATCTGGGATAGCATCCACAATTCTGGTTCTGTCTTGAAAGGATACAGAGAAATACGATGTGCAGGAGCAGCGGTTTGGCATATGAGGGACATGTAAATGGGAAAGGGCTGGAGAAGAGACAATAGGCAGCTTTAAAATAGTGTAAGACTGGGGTTTAAATCTTCAGGGATCAGTTGGAAGAATTGCTAGAAGACAAACACCCCTGTTGGCTCCTGGTGACTTCTTGAGTCACTGACAGAAGGCAGAAAGAATGTGTCAGACCAATAGCACTGGCTGGTTTACTTGCAGATCACCCATAAAAATCAAGACTAATTGTCACTGCTGGGAATGTGGTTTTGTTGAGTTGTTTTTTTGGTCTTGTCTGAGTGGTGGTGGTGGTGTGTATTGCAAGCAAGTACTATTAATGCAGGTGGGTTTTTTTCTCCATCTGATGCTTCAATTAGTGAGAATATGAATTCTTGTAAATACATTTCTGTGGTGGCTTGTGAAGTTAATACTAAGACAAAGAGTTAAAAAAGCATTAGGAGTATCTTACGGCAAATTAGATCTGTAAACATATGTTCAACACAGTGGTAAAGATGGAAGGGAAAAGGATTTGTGCAGGGACCCAAAAAAATTGAGTCAGGTTAACTGAGGGGAATGTAAAAGTTTATTAATTTCTAGTTTCAATCTATATGTTTTAAAAGAAATTTCACTGTGGTTTTTGTGGTTTTTTTTGTTTTTTTTTTTTTTTTTTCCAAATGCAGGGGAAAATCACTGCAACCTCACATTGTCACAGTACAAATCAGACTTCTGTTCTGTTGACAAAACTTGGCAATTTTAAATTACAGCCTTTTCAGCTGCAGAAAACATTCAGATTCTTACAGTTACAAGTTGTTGAATTTGTGATAGATTTCGTTGTGTTGAGGAGGACAAAGTAACCACACTACTAAAAACAGTGTCTCACCACAAAGATCTCAAGTGGTTTCCCATCATAAGTGCAATGCAATATATTTAATCACTTTTCCTTTCAACTTTTTCTGTCTTATTATAATTCGGGATTTTAGATACATGTATCAGCTCAGAAATTGATTTGCCAGCGTTGTCCGACCATTGGATAGGTTAGCAGGCTCAGCACAGAGGCATGACCTACCAGCAGAAGCAAAAGCTCTGCTGCTTAAAAGTAACCTTAGCATTGGGCATGAGAAAGTTTTGGCCTTTCAACACACTAAGAGTGGTTGCAAAATGAAGCTGAGAAGAAGTAAAATTCTTCAGCCAGATTTCAGAGACACATATAGTCAACAATTTCTGAGCCCACTGGCAGGTTTCCACCCAATTTGACAGAAGGGATAGAAGTCTTAAAGATGATTATGTACTTACAGAGTGCATGAAAACAGGCAGCTGGTTGGGAAAGAAAGACCTTGTAAGATGATGTAAGGAGCAGAGTTGGCATATGCCCCAACTAGGGAGTAAACTCTTCGAGAACTCAGCCCTGAGACATAAAACTGTTGGGAACCAGGCACTGAGAGTTCCAGTATCTCATAAGTTTTATCTAAATTAATATCAAATCCTAAAATGTACTTGTAGAAAGTGATTTGTTTTGATAGATTGGCAACTGCCCTGATTTCTAAGCTAATTTACTGACGTTATTTCTTGCTTCAAGAACTCTGTATCAGATGCAGCTACTTGCGTGCTAGGGAGTACCACCAAAACAGGTGACAACAGGTAGTTTCGCTGATGTGTATTTATTGTTCTGGAAGTATAGAGGCAAGTTCCAAAATTTGTGTCAGGCATGTAGTTTGTCCTGTGAGGCTGTACAACTGAAGGGAGCCAGCAGCTTGATGAGATCAGATGACTGAAGAAAAGTGACTGAAGCTGGACAAGGTAGAAGAATTTAGGCTGATAAATAGATGTTGGTTTGAAAATTCCCTACCCTTGTTTAGTATCTTTGGTTGAGAACAGTTATCCAAAATTGATCCCTTTAGTCTCAAGGGCAAGAATATTTCTTTAAGTCTCAGCTGCTAAAAATCTTACACAGCACATCCATAAAGCTGTATGTAATAACTGCTTTTGCTGAATGATTGCACCTGCTGAAGACTGTATGAGTCAGTGACTTAGGATCAGTCACCCACACCTTAATCAAACCAAGAATTCACCAAGAACTGGTAAACCCCAGTGGCTAGTTGAGTTATTACAGCACTCTTAGCAATGCTGGCTTACCACAGACTTGTAAGAAAAGTCTTCAGTGCCTAGTTACAATCTTACAGAGTATTGAATTAGGTTAAGGGAGTCAGTGAGCTGCATCCCAGCTTAACCAAACATTCTGGGAGGTAGAAAGAACCAAGGTTGAGAGGCAACATCACCTCTCTGGTTCATGGAAAAATCTACAGCAAGGGTAGACCTGCCAGCAGAGGAAAAATGCTCTTGGGGGTAGTCCAAATCCAGAAAAATTTGCTCTCACTAAAGAGCATTCATCCTTGTCAGTGTCTTCCACAACACTTTTCTTTGATCTTGGCCTTTTTCTTTCTTTTTCTTTGAAGGAACCCAAGAATCTGTACAAATATCTCAAAGTTTCGTTTCAAAGCAAATTTCAAAACAAGATACTGCTATAAACTTTCTCTCCTTAGGGAGAGGCTGTGGTGACAAATGTATGAGAGGAGTTAATCCCATTGCGTATGGCACCATTGGAAAGCTCTTCTGCAGTGCCCCTCTTATTATTAGTGAATAAGCAGCTGTGCACCAAAGTATTTGACATAGATTAGTGGAGAAAGGAGAGGTACTGGAACTTTCTACTCCAGGCTAGAACTTGCTGGTCACCTGGGCCAGAGAACTGTGTGTCAAGATAGTATTCTTTCACAGCTAGCGTCTGTCCTTTGGGTTGTCTGTGACTGTTTTGGGGTCTGGTGTTGTACTTAAATTTTTGGGGAAAGGTGTGCTAATGTTGTGGGTAGTTAATAGAGGCCATATAAGTATAGTGTCACAGTACTTTGGAAAAGGAATATCTGACCCGCATGTGAAAACTGGACAATAAATGTGTTCTGCAGTTTATTAGAAAGCATGTGCACTTACCACATGTGATAGATTCACAACTTTATGGATGAGAAATTAAACAGCAGATGTCTTAATGTAATGTGCCAGTAACACAGAGCTGCTCCTGAACCACTTTGTATTAAGATATTGCAGAGAATCTGCATAACCCCCCTGAAACTTGTCCCAACAGCTAAGTGCTTAGTACATGGGATTCTTGTGCTGGTGCATCTCTGAAATGCAAGATAAATTACTTTCTGAAAGTTCTCAGTGAATGGCTACTCGTTGACTTCAATTGTTCTGGAAGTACTCTGATTTCCAAACCAGCATGTGTATTTCCTAACAGTTAAAATACAGACTTGGTAAATTCAGGGATTTTCCCCCACCAGATTCACACAAATCTCTTGTGCAGAAACATGGGGAATTCGTGCTTTTAAGTAAGGTGAGAAAGAAATACAAAAGTTGATGGAATCTCTTCTACCCTCTTGACTACTTAGAAGTAAGTTCTGAAGCTACAGAAATAAAAATTTTTGCATGTTTTGTAACTTTTATCCGCTGGTCTCAGCGGTCAGTTTCACAGGTGTGAAACTGTCTCTTTCACATTTAAAGAAAAAAAGAACATGAATGTTTCCCAGATGTAATGTGACTTTGGGTCTATCATGACACTCTTCAGATGAGAAAATAACTTACTTCTGAAGCAAGGACTCACCTTCTCTCTTTTTTTGGCCTGAAAGTAAATCCTGCCATTCTTGTCTATCCTTGGATTTCTTTAAATAACCAATGTTAGTCAAACCTCACAGCTGAGCATGTGAAATCTGTTGCCAGATGAACTTTAAATACCAGAAGCATGTCTTTTCCCAGTAACTTCTGTATTTTAGCACTGGCATACAGTCTATTTAACTTTCCATCTATTTCCTTATGGCTACCACAGGCCATCTGGACTGTTCCAAATCCAGTCTCTTTCCTGTAGTTTTCCTCTTCAGTGTACCGAGTTTAATATTTGTCATTACCAAAAATGGTTCATCTTAACTTCAGTTTTGGCTTCTGGGACAGCAGCAGGAGGGTGGAGAAAACCATACATAATTGTCCATATGGGAAATTATATAAAGAGGATTCAAGAACTCTGTGTTACCAGAAAAATGTGTGCTCAAGAAGTTTCTCTGGTATGTGAAGGAGCACCTCCACCTCTCTCCCTGTTTCCTTAGAGTTTGGTCCATTGTGGAAGAATACCTGTTATGCTTTGGAGCACTTTGAGGTTAATGTGGAAAAAAAATAAATTGAAGTTGATACTATTTTTAATAAATGTAAGGTTCTAATAAGATCTCACATTGATGTACCTTTGCAGTTACTTGCTACATTTTTCCTTTTCTTCCCCTTTCTGGGTTTATTGAAGTAAACATAAAGGAAAAAAATAATAATCACATGATGTTCTGCCAAGGTCAGTTTCTAGTTAGATTTCAGACTCCTTGCTCAATGCTGTCACAAATCACACTTACTATTTCCAGTATTATTAAATCAAATTACTTCCGGGTGAGATGCAGTAACATCAGTAAACAAACAAAACCCATCTCATTATGCATGGGGCAAAAGGGACTTTTGGTTAGCTTCCAGTTATTGATTTTTTTTTAATACAAGCAATTACCAATGTTTCTTTCAAATAAAGGAGAATGGTTTTAGGGGTGCAAGACTACCTGCAGCTATTTTTGAAGGTCATGCAATCAGTTTCGGTGGTATTCCAGCTGGACAGCATTTAACAGCTGTAGAACCATTTAATGTGAATGTGTTCTTCGTTGCTGTGAGCTGGGGAAGTTACCTTGCAATTTATACAGCATTCCAAATACAAGATTTGATTTTTTTAATTAATTATTTTTTTTTTTACTTTAAATGCTGCTCACCAGTCTCAAAAGGCTTGCACAGTGGGAAAAAATCGTCATGAGAAGGCTTCAAGTTTTCAAGTATGTTCTTTAGTATTTATGTTCATGTAAAATCTAAGGTATCTTGGTTATAGTGTGAGGCCCAAATTTCAGGGATTTTTGATTTTATTTTTTTTCCTTTCCCAAATAGGCAGCCTTAATTGCTTTGGTTTATTTACGCTTATTCTGTTCATTCTGTTCTGTGCTATTACTTCAAATGTTGATGCAGATGGTGTAGTAATGCCAAGCTGAATAATTCATTGTTGTTAGATGATTGCTGCATGGACTTTACATGTGCCTGTGGTGGTGTTCTGGGTGATGAGTCATTTAACCTTAAATATGTGACTTCAGCAATGAGAGAAACAACTCTTATTGTTGGAATGTGAAAATCTTGGAGTCGGTTATTGGAGCAGCTACCAGAATGTTTTTGCTATGTTTTTCTGGATGCTTTAAGAATGCAACAAGGTTAATGATGTATTTGTGATCTGCTTACTAGGTAGTACAAAATTTGAAAGCTGCGTACTAGTTGAACATCTTAGTAATATTAACGTGGCATCTTAGTAATGTTAAGACCTGTAACATCTTAGTAATGTTAAGACCTAGAAATACATATTACTTCATGTGATTTAGTGGGATACTGAAATCAAAGCCATCTTAGGCTTTCAAGTGTTAAAAAATATTTATTTCTTTGTACTCTTTGTTGGACTTGGAGATTCCAAAATAAAATAACTCATATTCTATGATGGTTTTATAAGATGTTGCATATTTTCAGCAGAACCTTTGTGGTAATTTTATGATGATATTTAGAGGTGTGTAACAAGTTAAAAGATAATTTATTATGTCAGTTAAAATGGTTTTGAGACAGAAAAACTTAATTAACTTCTAGGTGGCAATTGTTTGTCCTGCTCTTCTCTGGTTGTTGTATCTGCCTTTAGATTAAGAGATTTGTTTTTTACAGATTAATAGAGTGGTTTGGATTGGAAGGGAATTTAAAGATACTTAGTTCAAACACCTTCTACTAAACCAGATTGCTCAAGGCCTTATCCAGCCTGGCCTTGAACTCCTCCAAGGTGTTTTGGCCATGTTAATTTTTGATAGGAGGTCTTAAACATTTTCTTTTTTGATAGGAGGTCTTAAACATTTTCAAACATCCTGGTTTTATATTTTCTCTTTTTTTCCTATTTCAGATTCACTGAAAAGAGAATGAAATAAACATGGAGTCTTCTAAACTGGAATATGTTTCCTGTGTCACAGTCAAAACTAAAAGAAGGAATGAAGTGAAAGAACAGGAGTAGAATGCCCATCAAGAGCTTTTTATTTTTGTGAGATATATATAAACTTGCAATATAACACAACTAATGATTTATAGTAACAGACTATTGGTATCCCTGGAAGAAATCAGTTACTGTGCTACTTTTAAAATAAGAACTTTAATAACTTTTAACATGTTTGAACCTTAACTGGACACACTTTTTAAAAATTTTTTGAAGTCTGAGAGCTAAAATCTTTCTACAGCTATTGTAACTGAGTCTGATCCTGATAGATGGCTGGCAGCTGCTCATGGAAAATGGACTTAAACCCATGAATGGT
The DNA here is from genome assembly GCA_033816785.1 of Picus viridis. Taxonomy (NCBI): domain Eukaryota; kingdom Metazoa; phylum Chordata; class Aves; order Piciformes; family Picidae; genus Picus; species Picus viridis. Next base: position 5,641,858 of record CM066581.1, read on the forward strand.
TACTCTTCTACAGAGTTGGATGGAATGCCATGACTTTAGAGCAATTCTCATAGGACCTTCTTTTTTGCCTTGCACCCATCATATCCTTAAATATTTAAGTGTAAATAATTGCAGTTATAAAGTTTAGAAAATAATGGCATGGGTAAAATTCTTAAGGAAACCTGGAGGTAACCTTGGAAAAGTTTATCAGCCTGGAAGTATACTGTCCCTGGCCCCTACCAAAGGCTTGCTAAATGAACCTGGACAAAACAGCTGCTTTCTTAATAGTGCTGTGCAGGTAAGAAAAAAAAAAAAAAAGAAAAAAATATTTATTAAACAGTTCTGGGTTTGTAGCAGCTTAGATGGTCATAGTAGGGAAAGCATTTTCTCAACAATGCATTTTTTGTTGCCACTTGTATTGTTGTATTTTTCTGTAGAATACATGTATTACATACTTCTAAATGGCATTAAATTGTTTTCTCAAGTTCTTAATGATTCCAAGTAGGAGAGAATAGCATGTCTTCTTTGGAATGGGCCTTCCCAAAAACAACAAAAAAAGAAATGTGGCAGTCACAGTGGAAAAACAAACAACCCCACAACTGAGTGGAAGTAATTAAGGAATTGATTAAAATTAAACGTTTAATTTTTGCAAAAAGTAGCAGCGTGTTACTTTGTTTTCACACATTAGAACATCAGGAAAACTTGCCTTTTGTATTTGGAAGCTTATGACTCAACTTTAAAACTTGCTGCTTGAATTTTGAAACTAAGGGTTCTGTTAAACCACAGTTTTATTACTTGGCAAAACTCACAGGACACTTTTTTTAGTGTGGGGAAGCCAGTAGTATTACTTCTATTAAATAGGACACTTCTGACTAAAATACCATTCTCTCAGAATTAGCACAGGTCTGTAGTACTGAGGCATATTGGAAGATGCACATACAGTTGAAAGCTTTGATTCTGATCTTGGGAAATACTTGTGGAATTAGAGTAGCAGATATACATGATACCGCAGAAATATGACGTAGATTTCTTTTTAATGCTTGCTCCTATGCATGGCCAGCCACCTTCTTGTGTGTGTTTGCCTGCGCACCGTACTGTTTTCACATGAGCTCTGTTTGAAAACATCTTGGCTCTTTAGATCTCTCAAGTATAGCTTAACAGTACAGTGACATTAGCATGATAAAAAATAGAGATGTTACAAGCCTCCTTGTGACAGGGAATGTGGGGATCCACTTAATTCCGTGACACAGCAGTGCTAGCCTTTCCACATTGTGTGCAAGTCAGAATACCAAGTCACCATTTAGATTTTACTGTAGTCTCTTTTAAATATAGAAATTAGCATTTACAGATTTCTAGACAGTGCAAATAAATAGCAGAAAAATACATGTGTTTGTAATGCTTAGATTTTGGACCTGATAATTTTCAAACTATCAGAATTACTTGTCAAACTGGCAGAGGGCTTCATAGGTGTGTAGACTTCTAAAAACATGTGTCTTAAAAATGGTATAGATATAGGAAATATGAAAGAGATACCTACATGGTATGCATTGCATCTAAATATGTTTCAAAATGCACAATAGATTTAGTAGAATGAGTTTGCTGTTTTACATTCAATGGGAACAACATGACCTATATTCTCTTGCAGTTTTTATTATTTTCCCTTAGGCTGCCCTAAAATTAAACCCTAAGTCATTTTTGGTTATAGTTTCAGACAGTCCTACTACTTCACAACCTACTGCTGTTTACCAAGCAGTGGGCTGATGATTCGTAACTGCCCTTTTGCAAGGAGGAATGTGTTCCTTTCTTTTCTCCTCTTTTAATCTCTGTTCAACCTTCAGAACAGAGGTTGCAACATTCATTTTCAGATGCGTCCTAATTAGTTGTAGCTTGTATATTCAGAGAGAGGATTTTAACTTTTTTATCCTTTATTTTTTCCTGGATTTGCAGCTATGGCATTACTGTGCCTCTTGAGAGCTCATTTTGGGCTTTCTTATTTTATTTTTTAAAATGGTCAGCTTTCTAAAGTACTGCACTGATTGTGTACCTAAGATATTAGCTACTGAAAGCAGTGTAGTTCAGTCAGCCTGACGTGACCTTTATATGGAGTAGTTACACAAATAAAAGGTAGAAAAATACCTAATTAAGCACCAGGGTTATTTTGATACGTGTTTTGTTTTGTTAGTAAGAGACCATAAGGAAGTACAGAGTTAACCTGGAATGATGCTTGCATTTTATCTAGAAATTTTTCATGTTTTTTGTTTGGTGTTGGTTTTTTTTTTTTTTTTTTTTTTTTTAAGAAACCATTGAGAGAGGGAGAAGGAAAGAATAAAGTAAACCCCTATCTGCCTTCCTCTTATGTAAAGCCATAATGTCAATGACAAATTTAGCTTGCTGGTTGTTTGCTAAATAGTACTTCAGCTCTTTTTTTCCATGGAAATACCTTGTTTGCCATTATTTCAAAATCTTCAATAAGATCTAAATTCTATGAGTAGTGCATGCAAACCTTCCACTTCCACCTCCACAGTTTACTAATGGAAAAGGGCTGCAGTTCTTGTAGCAGTGTTGGTGCTCAAGTTGTACATGTTTTTAGATTACATTTTTTTCTTTAATTTCCCATATGTTGCTATGTTAAATACAGAGTCTTCAGAACTCATTGCTTATTTTCTATAAAACTTTTTTACAGGTGTTATGGCAACTTGACATATTTCGCCGAAGTTTAAGAGGTTTAACTGGACACGTGTGTCAGGGAGATGCCTGCATATTTTGTGCTTTAAAGGTAAATAATTTTTGGAAGAATCATGCTTTAAAATGATGGGAAATTTCAGTTTTTACTGATTTATATCCATACATATGCTTGTGCCACTCACCCTGTGTAAAGAAGCAGTTTAGATTTAGGGACAGTTTTAACTCATTGTTACAGAAATATTCTCTTGTGTTTCGAGAAGAAACTGTATGCATCATGCAGTTTTTTCTCTCTTAAGAGACAGTGTAGCCTATTTAAAATTGTCCAGCTAGTGCCTCAAAGATTTCTTTTTTTATTTTATTTGCATGCATATGCTTTTGTTCTTTCCTGTAGAGTTTGGTTACAGTTTTTACACAATGACTGCATTAATGTCTGTTAAGATCTTAAGATTCTTTCTGATCCAGTAATTACTAATAACAGTGCAGGATGTAGTTGTTCAATTTGCAAGTAATGAAAGTCAAGTAGTGGAACTGGAAAGCTAATGAAAGATGGCACCTTTTAATGTTTGAAACTAAGTCGGATCTGTGTATCTTAAGTAATGCAAAAAACTTGCTCTTCAAACAGTTTTGTAACTCATCTGAAGTCTGTAAACAAATGTAAAATTCTGTTAAGTTCTTACTGCTTTTGCTACACTGGTATTTTGGCTGCCTGCAGTTACTAGGCAAGTTACTGTGAGCATATCATCTCTGCTTCATTAGGGTAAAAATAACAATGAAAATTGTATAGGGATATTTTTTAGTAGTGTGCATTGCAGCTGGACAGTAAAGATGCTTTTGGGATTCTATTACAGGACTGTAGAATGTATACTTAAACACAGTGATAAGTACAGTGATAGAACTGGGAATCACTCATCTGGTGGGAGCTGAAAGGGACAAAACTGTTTGAAAGCGTAGTTCATTTAGGAAGTGCTTTTGACAATGGTAAATTTTAGGTAAGAGCGAGCCAAGAATTTTAGTTTCTCATCAGGGAATTGCACAGACCAAGCCCTGTTACTGAATAGGTCTTTTCAGGCAAGACAGTTGTTTAATCTTTCAGGAGGTGTACTGTGTAGGTTTTTATCCGTTTGTCTGTTGCTGTATGGTATAGCTGGCTTTGAATGTGTCTCTTTTTCCAAACAGTGCCATTTTATTTCTTTGGTTAAAAAAAAACCCAAACAAACGAAAAGCAAAACCAAAACCAAAGAAACACAAACAAACCCCAGTTTTGAGACTACACATATTCAGACTAACTTCTTGAGGCTTTTATTCCAACTTTTTTAAAAGTTCCTGACTCTAACAAAACTTGCTGAGACTTTTTGTTTCACCAGTGTTTTGGTGTAGATCATGTTCTTCTGTGTGCTAGGTGCTTGATTGCATTTGTTCATAATGTCCAGAGCATAACTTGGGCACACCTATGTTTTCAGATAAAATCTTTTCTCTTTCTTGGGGTGATAGCTTTAGTTTCCTGGAGGCTTGAGTGTATAGGAAATCATGCTCATATCTGATGTCATAATATAGAGTAAACTTATCACCTTTTCCTTTGACTCATGTTGCATGTGATGTCCTGGTCATGTACAGTCTTGTTCAATGCTGCACTGGAACTGTCTTAAAGAAATGAAGAGGGGTTGAAAGATGACTGTTGATGGAATCTGTGTAGCATTACATGCGCTTAATGACTAGTCAGGTCAGTGAAATCACAGTAAAAAATAGTGTGGCAGCTTCAGTGTACTCATAACATGAAGAAGATAGTGTTCGTGGTGTGCTGCAATTGAACCTGTAAGTAATCAATTGTTCCATTCTAATGGTGCACTTGTGAAGACTAGTTGCTTCCTTTTACTCTCACAGTGCATCTTCCTGTGTTATTTATCCAAATGAATTGCTGTACTTGAATGTATGGCCTGTCCTGGACTATCATGTGTTCCTGTTTTGGCATATTCTCATGAGTACTGACAGAAAGTGTTATTGCTGCTTTGACATTGGTTAGAATGGAGTTAGTTATTAACAGTGTAGTTACGATCTTTGCACCTCTGTGGCCATTAGCCTTGGTACTGAACTCGAGACATTGTGCTTCACTCATTTGGAAGTATCCATCCTCAGTCATTAGGCATGCTACTGGCTTTGCTTTCTTGGCTTTTATAGATACTGGTTGATGATTCTGTTTGTTCTGTTTAGAACCTGGGGAGTTCTGATTTTCATACAGTGTGGGAGCTGGATGAGGATGCATTTTAGTAACTTGTTTGAGACTTGGGGGTGGTTTTGGTGTGGTTTCTTTTGTTTGTGTGTTTTTTGTTGTTGTTTTGGTCATCTTGGGCTATTTTTACCCTTCTTATTTGTATCTTTGCCTTCTGTCCCACGGATTTTTTAATTTTATTTTAAACCATAAGATGTCTACATTTTACATGGCTGCTTCTGATTTGCTTTGTCTTTATTTTCTTCACTTTAGAGAGAAGTTTTACTTAGAATTCTTGACAATGGAATACACACTTTAATATCTGGAAATGTTTTCTCATTAATAGCTTTTAACTTTCAGTTTTTTCAAAATCAACCTCCTTTACCTGCAAAATAGTGAGGTCACTTGCATACCTATGTCTGCTGAAAACAAAAGTAGCAGCCAACTATCTTTTGGGAAATGAAATAAAAATCAAGTGCAATTTGCTCTCATGTTCTAGGACAGCAGATATGGACCTGTTGTCTTGCATTGTGTGCGTTGGTTCAGCAGATTTAATAGCAAGGATTATCAGTAGTCTATCTAATTTATGGGAGTGTTTTTATATATCCATAATTTTAATAAAGACTGCTATTTCAGACAGGAGTATATGTAGACGTTAGATTATTTAATAAGTGATGGGTGATAAACTAACACAAATGATATTCCGTTATGCCCTAAGGAATCCAAACCATCTGCAAAGATAAGATACATATGCATGAACTGCTGTTCCAGTGGCCAGATCAAGAAAGCTGTGTAATTCCAGACCAAGGCTTGTGCTTATGGGAGCTTGAGTCAATCACTTGCATTTTTATATACTTCTTTGTTGTTTTTTCTACTGGATCAATGTTCATTTTGGTAGCATAACTTCTAATAAAGGAATGAGTAACAGAACACCGAACCTAAGTTACTCTAAGTTATTTAGTATTAACTAATTTCTAAAGTTACAAACATTTATCAGTCTATGTTTCCATACATGTTTATATTCATAAACATGTTTCGCTGTTTAGCTTTGCTGAACTGATGGATTTCTGTAGAACCACAGTGTCTGGTCAATGACTAATGAAGCTAAGTAATAGTATTTCTTCCTAGGCAATCTTTTCCCAATTCCAGCACAGTCGAGAAAAAGCACTCCCGTCAGATAATATGAGACATGCCCTGGCAGAAAGTTTTAAGGATGAACAGCGTTTCCAGCTTGGATTCATGGATGATGCAGCAGAATGCTTTGTAAGTATTCTTCCTGATAGTTGAGTAGAATTACATTAGTTCTGGCTGGTTGTTTCAGTGGCTTCAGACCCACAGGTAGGATACAAATGATGTAATTCTATTGACCTTTTTTTATGCCAATGTAGGGGAACAGACACGTGGAGTAAGCAGGAAAAGGGAAAAAGGGCCATGCTCATTCAGGGACCAAACTGATGACAATCATAGTACCTTCCCCCTCCCCTCCCCCTTTTCATTTAAGGGTAAAAAGTGAGATTTGGGATGGGATCATACATGTGCTGTCTATGAGCTTCTTCCCTGTTTCTGTCGATGGTACTTATGTTGGTGCATGTGCTAAACATGGTAAGATTGGTATGCAGAGAAAAAGCAGTGAGGAACAATTAAGACAGAGGCCTGATCAAAAGATATTTCAGTCATTGCATACAAGGATATTAATATTATGTCTTAGTCTAAGAACAGCTTTTTAAATTTCCCTGGAAGATTCCCTTCAAAGGAGACTGCACTCTGGAAGATGATGTTTGGAAACCTTCATATGAGAGCATTCCCACCCACTGGGTTCAGACTAGGGATGGAATTGTATACACATTAAATCTGTAGGTGGACTCTTTGTAGCCAAGGGGGCGTAGTTGGCGTATTAAACTGTAAAGTCATTCTTCTATTCTGACTTCCTCAGTTCAGTTTATATTTACATTATTATTTCTCTTTAGGAAAACATCCTTGAGAGGATTCATTTTCACTTAGTGCCAAACAGTGAAACAGATATGTGCACTTCAAAGTCCTGTATTTCTCACCAGAAGTTTGCTATGACATTGTACGAACAGGTCAGACCTTTATTTGATTGCTTTAACAAATAAATTGTTGCCACTGTCCTGAGTGAATAAAACAACAGTGGCTTTGTTTTTGTAGTGTGTATGTCGCAGCTGTGGAGCATCATCAGACCCATTGCCTTTTACGGAATTTGTGCGTTACATTTCTACCACAGCCCTGTGGTAAGAGCTTTTGTTCTTGTATCTCACTTTTCTGCGCCCATCCTTCCAATAATTAAAAAAAGCATGCCAGACAAATTATCTGTATTAAAAATGAATGTGTATTCCTTTGTTTAAATGTGGTTTTGATGTCTAAAAGTAGCATTGACTGTCAAAAGCCAGCTGTAGAGAGGGCTTGACAAAATACGTATTGCTACTGATTTACCATTGTGCCTTTCCTTTTTAGTTATAAGATACAGTTAATTGAGAATTGATTGAAATACATTAGTTCTTAAGAAGGAGATCCACAGTTCTTTGCCTTTATCTTTTTGCAGTAATGAAGTAGAAAGAATGATGGAGAGGCATGAACGTCTCAAGCCAGAAATGTTTGCAGAATTGCTGCAAGCAGCAAATACTGCTGATGACTACAGAAAGTGTCCTGTAAGTAAACAAAGATGTTGCATTGCTTTGAGAAACAAGGGAGAACTTCCTAGGATATTAAATCAAACTAAAGTGTTCTCCTAAAACCAGGATTAGCCATGGCCACATCAGTACAGTCATCTTAGGGTAGAAAAGCCCCTAAATTTATGTTTTATTGCACCAGTTATAGATAAACATGGTATTGTAGGTGCAAGTGGTGATGTTATTAGGTCTGTGTTTTGTTCTTCATTTCAGGTTCAACATTGAGCTCAGTGGTTTTGATTAGTTGGAGCAGCTCTGTTTTTTGAGAGGAGCAGCTTTAGTTCATATACACTTGTCTTCTCTTGTAATAATTTTTTTTACCTTGTTCTCCGTAGTTCCTCTCTTCCTTAAATGGTTCTGTGTAAATTCTGTTAATTTAGGAAGTGTAGCAAAGTACAAAAGAACCTACAGATACAAGCATAAATGATGAAATGGAGAGGGAACAAAAGAGAAATTGTGATGGTGACTTGGATGTTTTTAGAGATTCCTGTTTTAATGGTGATTGGATGTAGAAGTTTGTGTAGTCTTCATCAGACTGTTTTTATGATGAGGAATTTCGTCCTTAAATTGTTAGAAACAAATTAGATTTGAAAATTAGAAGTTGTTTTAAAGTTGTTTTGTTGCATTGTTACTTGTCTAGTAACTCAACTTTAGGCTTCCATTTTCTTAGGTATCTTTGATTTCCCTCCCATCACGTTTGTTTTTTCCTCTTTTTCTAGAGTAACTGCGGTCAAAAAATAAAAATCCGTCGTGTTCTTATGAATTGTCCTGAGATTGTCACAATTGGTTTAGTCTGGGATTCAGAGCATTCTGACCTGACAGAAGAGGTTATGCGGAATCTGGCAACACAACTTTATCTTCCTGGGGTATCTGACCTAAAACTTACTATTTGCTTACTATATTTTATGTGTCGGTAAATATAGGCAAAATATGAACTATATATACGCCTAGGTGGGCTTTTTTTAAAGCACAGTTTAACTTCAGAGCTTATGTCTGCTTTACCATTCTTTATAATGTGCTGCTTGATGTAGTTTCTGTGAGAGAAAAAAGTTCTGATCTTATGTCTAAGTACAAAGATGAATATAGCTGAATTCCTAGCTGAAAGTCTAGGAATATCATGTTCAGTTTTAAATTTGTGGAATTATTCCAGGGCATTATGATTTTACCCTTTCAGCTTTGTAAAGTGTTAAAATAGACCTAATAAGTGCAAGAATTGTTGTTTGTACTCATGAAAAGTTGTATAATGCAACAGGGTATGTAACACAAATTGCCTTGGTGAAGTGCTGGTAGTAGGTCTGGAAACTGAGGCTAAATGTTTTATGTGTGTGTTAAAATACAACATTTTTTTTCCAGCTGTTTTATAGGGTCACAGATGAAAATGCCAAAAATAGTGAACTTTTTCTTGTGGGAATGATTTGCTACACAAGCCGACATTACTGTGCCTTTGCCTTTCACACCAAGAGTTGCAAATGGGTGCTGTTTGATGATGCTAATGTAAAAGAGGTAAATATTTGGTTTCCTGCTACCAACTGTAGTGTTCCTTACTTTTCTAGAGTGCTTTCTAATGACACCAGACTTGAAACAAGTCAAATAAATGTATTTATTAAAATAAAAATTAAGTTTTGTAAATCAGTTTTCACAAATGAGTTTTAGAATTGACCTCAGTAGGGTTCTGCCTTCCAAAGTGTTTAATTTTTACTTCTTTTAATGAAGGAGATTTAATTGCTGGCAGCTGTAATCATAGAGCTAATGTTCTTAAGCCCATGTAATACTGTTGCCCATGTAATACTGATTGTAGCTTTTTGCTGCAAATTACATAAAGTTATGTGCCAGAGCATTAGATTTTAATGTACCTGTGGAATTGGGCATGTGGTGCATGTTGCTTATATTATTCTTTCCATAATTAGGCTCAATGCTGTTGATAATTTTGCAGGTTTTGTTTTGTTGTTTCTTCTTAGATTGGAACAAAATGGAAAGATGTGGTCTCAAGGTGCATTCGATGTCACTTTCAGCCATTGTTGCTCTTTTATGCTAACCCAGATGGCACAGCTGTATCTCCAGAAGATGCTCCAAAGCAGATTATTCACTGGTCTCAATGCAAAGCAGCAGGAGGAAATGGGGAAGACTTGGGTAATTGAGTTTTTGATTGTTTAAATACAAGTATAGACTTGGATACCTTGGTCAAAAATTATCTAAAGGGTCTCAAAAGAAGATATTTGTATGTATAGTCAATATTGGAAGTATTTGTTTTGTGTCTGGTAAAGGAATATAAATTGAGACTTATGGATAATGGGGAAAATTTTTCTATTGCAGGTTATTCATAACCACACAACTTCAGTAATTTTGGAAGAAAATCGTAGTATATTTATGTGTAGTATCTTATGTATGTGTTGATACATTTAAAACACCTTTAAAATGCTGTAAGAAGATACTTTTAAAGATTCATACAAATATGGAGATAAATTTGGAGGAGGTGTGTTTGTGTCTGTGTGTGTATATGTACCCACACACACAGAGAACACAATTGAGAACTTTGGGAACAATAGGGAGGAGCTGCAGGAAACTTCTTTTGTCTGAGATCCATATACCATAAACCTCCATATGCAAGAGTCCAGTCTTTTGGTTCTGTAGACCAATTGAGTATGACACATTCCTCTTTGCATGATGAGTAACAATAGAACATAGACTGCTTCAGGGAAGAAAGAACTGAGGACACTTCCACTGGTCTACGACTATAAATACAACACTATATAAAATGTTACAGAATATTATTGCCTAGCAAATTGAGATGTGGTTTGGGGTTTTGGTGAGGTGCTTTCTGCTTGGTTGTTTGTTTTTAGTCCACAATTTAAAATATTTTCTTCTTTAGATACTGGAAACTTTAAATTTGTAAAGATACCTATGTTATTTGATAGGATTTGAAAAACATGCTGTTCTGAAATCAGACCACGTGAAAGAGAATGGAATTGGTGACTCCACTAATCAAAGGAGTAATAAAAAACTTCAGCCAGATAATTCAGCATTCAGTAGAAGCCATGTTCAGGCTAGTGGTGGTAGAGGGCCAGGTATGTATCCTCCACCTCTGAAAAATCCCCAAATGTTTCTGTTTACGAAATATTTCAGCTGATAGTTTCAGATATATGCTAACCTCAGGTCTAGAATTATTTCTAAAGGAGGAAATCCACCTTTGAATAGCAACTGATGTGTAAGGATTAGCTGCTATGAGTGTTGACTTTTCTGGAGAACTGTAAATGCAAAATTCTCGTACTACTCATTACTCCAGCATAAAGTGGCTCTTGAGGCCTTGATCCATTTCTTAAATATTGTGCATCATACCTTCCAGTCATACTGCTGGTTAAAAGGCACTTGAAGCTAGCTGATCTTTTTGAGCAGGTGGTGGCTTTGTGAACCATTGGCTATTTGGGGAACATTGTTCCTTAGCAGTATTGTGATATACAGCATTGTTTGTAGTCCTGTGTATTAACAGACTTTATCTTACGTTCAAAAAGAATAGTAAAAGTCTTACCTGTCTGAAAATCCTTTCAATCTGTACACTAGACTTCCAAGCTATAAGTCATGAGGCAGAGTCTTTGAGCTCTGCATACTTTTTAAGGGAGAGATGCTGCCTTCTCTTGAGATGCATTTCTCCTCTGTCTTTATTGCTGAGTTCTTACACTTTTAATAACAGACAATGCTTAGCTTGGTAACTCTTAGTCTTGATGGAGAGGTATCTCAGAAGTGGTCAGTGTTTACCTTTCCAGACACAGAAGGAATTTTTTTGTTTTCATAACCAGTGTCTCCACTGTTAAAAAGAAACCTTCACAATTAGACAAGATTAAACTTAGATTAATTTTTTTTTCAGTATAATTCATAAAATGGGATTTAAATAGTATATCTTTTGAAAATGGCTTGAGCATTTGATTTTAATAAGAGGTGTTGGTTCATTCTGTGATTCTGTGTTTGTAAGACATGATTGACATACTGCTGCTTTGGTTATTTTAGTGAACTCCTTGGAGATACTTATCCATGTGCATACATATTAGACATCAGTTTCCTTAATTTGTGTTATGTCATTCATTAGTCTTTTTAAGTAGTGCTGATAGAAACAAGTAAATGTTATGGTACACAAATATACTTGTCTTTTGATGATTAATGACTTTTTAGTCATGTTCTTTGACAATAAGTATTCTTTGCAGCTAAGTTATGCTACAGTGATCAAAAGGACAGGCTAAAAGACATATCCAGAGAGTGTGCTCAGAAAGCTGCTGATATGAAAAGCTTCTCGTCTTTGCGAAAAGATGCAGACAGAGGACCAAGAAAAGAGCCTGGGAGACAAAGAGGTACATCTTGAAATCACTGGGTATAAGTAACTGTTAGCATCAGTATCAGCTGTGTGGAGTTTTCTCTCCTTCCAAGAGAACACACTATAAGATTGGAGATTCCCAGTTTTCAATATTCTGAAATACATGCTGAATGTGTTTGGATAGTGTAAGAAACACAAATGCTGTAACAGTATCAGTTGAATATTAATGATAACTTCAATGGATCTTTTCTGTTTTTCTTGTTACAAGATTTGGTTGGGGAAGATCGTTCCAGTGTCAAGTCAGGGTCTCCTCCAGTTGGAAATGGATTTAGACACTGTGCTGATCAGCGCATATACAGCAGCCAGGGGAAAGGCCCCTATAAGCACGACAGCACACCTCACCAAGCAAAGCTTTCTGCACAGGGGCTTGGATCACACAAACCAGAAGCTTTTCCTGCTGGGGAGAAACCAGTGATCAGGACCCGGACCGATGGTGTCACTGGCTATGAAACAGACACCAGTCAAGACTTAAGGGACAAAGGAAGTACCAGCAGCAGAAGCAGAAGTAAAGGTTGGAAACCAATGCGAGAGACACTAAACGTAGACAGCATTTTCAGTGAGACTGAGAAAAAACAGCATAGCCCAAAGCACAAGGCAAATCCCAGCAGTAAATCTAAGCATGAAAAGGAGCGAAGTTTTAACCATTGGCCAAAGGAGAACTATATTCAGAAAGGTTTAATGACTATATATGAAGATGAAACTAAACAGGATACAGGAAGTCGAAGCTCACTGGATTCAGAGGGCAAAGGGAATGCTGAAAAAAGCAAAGGATTTACAGAGAGGAAAGTTCATGGCGATAGCTGGCAAATTCAGAGGACAGAATCTGGATATGAAAGCAGTGACCATATCAGCAATGGATCTGCAAATCCAGACTCACCTGTTATCGAAGGAATCATTCCAGCAGATGTCAAGAGCATTAAAGAAAGTGCTTCCTGCAGGTAATGCTCTTGGAACTCACATAGCTTGTCTTTACAGAAAAGTAAGTTTGTTCTAATGTTAATTTGTTCTTTCAAAACTCGAGGAGAGATTCTTTGGAGCTTAATATGCTTGAAGTCAGGTATGTAGAATGCTAGGAACATATCTAGACAGAAGGATGTTAACAATGAAGCCTGATGTTTTACCTTCACTCAGAATCTGCAGCACTAGCCCTGTTTGGAAGGCACTGAACTGCATTGTTTTGGCACTGAGCCAGAAATGCTAAACCCTGCTGAGGGGCAGGGTGTGTTAATTTGAAATAATTGCTGCACTTCTTTAGTTACAAAGTTTTTAGGCCGTGAGTAGCCTGTCATCTGTAATGGAATACAAGTGCCTGTGTAAATCACATCTGTAACAATCGTACAGACAGGCCCCTGACAGGCCTATGGGAATGGCAGTAGGTGAACCTTGTATACTATTACAATTTCAGAGCAATGTCTAGTAAATAAAACCTACAAATAATTTGAATTATGTGACAAGTGGTATCTGTTCCTTTTGAAAACCATGACAGAAAGCATGTTTTCAATGCTGTCAAGCTTTCTTGGTGATGTCTTAATAAGTACTACTTGAAATTTTTATCAGATTCCTTAGTTTACAATGAGAGAAAGCAGTGGTTCTTACTCACAGATGGTACAATTTTTCTAGTGTTGATATCTTTGGAGACCAGCTACCTTTATTAAGCAGGCTGATGTGATACTAAGATCAAGAAAATTTGCTGGTTTGTGTGCTGCATATTGGGCATTCTGCCATGGTACTCTAGAGTACCATGTAGAGTAAGGCTGGGATGAGTGGACACCCAATTTCCAGAACAAACTGGGAACACCAGCCTTGCAAATTGTGTGGATTTTTTTGTCCATCTGTATTAAAAGATTCAGGTCATCCTATGTTTCTCTGCATCAGCACAGCTTCTCATATGGAAGAGCAGTGTTAAAAGTATTAAAGGACCACCACTACTCTGGGTATCTTCTCTGAAGTCTGTGGTTTAGTAAAATATGTGACAGTTATTATAATGAATCATTTTCACATTGGCAAAGTTCTTACGCTTGTATGCGCTTAAGGCAATAAAGTTTCTGATTGTACATCAACCCTTCAATTTATGCATGTGCTTCTTTTACAGTGAACAGAGCTTGTCAACCAAAAAAGCTGACAGTGTGTTACATTCAGTATCCCAGCAAAACAGAAACTTTTATGGTAAGAACTTTAACTTGTATGAAGAACAAGCTTTCTAAAAATAATTTAGATGTACCAAAATTTTAACACTAACTTACTAATATTGCACGAGATGAACAGGTTTCTATTTAGCCCTTTTTATGTTAACAATTTTGCTGCAGGAGTTAATGTCAGGAGAGGTGGTAGATGCCTTACCCCGGCAATGTTTTAAAACCAGGCTGGACAGGACTCTGAGCAACCTGATTAGGTTGAAGATGCTCCTGCTCACTGCAGGGCGAGGCTGGATTTGAATGATCTTCTAAGGTCCCTTCCAACCCAAAGATTCTACCATTCTATGACTTTCTGATGACACTCTGCTGACATAAAATATCCCGTATAATTCATTTTATAAGCAGCCTTAATTGCTGGTTTCTTTCTAATTTGATGGAAATGATTAAATGCAGATCTCCATTTCTGTTGCTCGTATTCTGCTTCAAGAACATATTTTTCAGTTGAATGCTGTTTTTTTCACCAAGTATGCTTGTGCCTTTCCAGCCTCTCCCCACCACCCCACCACCTCCCCCCGCCTCCCCCAAAAAAAAAAAAAGAGAAGAAAGGAAAATTATGGTCATTTTGTCCACTGTTTTCCCCAAAAGCATTTATCTCCATGAGATTTTTTGGTGGGTATTAAGGAAGACTTTAAATGTCTGGGTGGACTACGGTACCATTTGTTTGCCTTCAAGATATGAAGCAATATCAGGAAGAAACACTTGCAATAAGGAAATCTACTTCCTTTTACATACTAATATGTCTGCTGGGTTTTTAGAAAGTTGATAAATGCTTTGGCATATAAATACTACAGGTCAGCATGAGGCCAGCCAAAATCATTATCTAATGGTGCTGAAACAATGGAATGGTGCTTTACAAAGAGGTGCAATAAATACTGGGCCACTTCCCCAGGAAATGTTTGATTTTTCTAGATACCGTACTCCTTTTCAAATAATGTATAGCATGGTTTCTTCTAAGGCTTAAATTGGGGGGAAGGATTGCCATATCTCTTTTATCTTTTCTGTCATCATTCCAAGTTAAGTTTTGGTCACAGAACTGTTGTGATGCTTGTTTATTTTGACTAAAACCAAACCAAAGCGAAACCACAAACACCACAACCCACAAAAAAAACCCCACCACAAATCTGAGCTTGATGTTTGCATGGAATTCGAAGAACACTTAGCATGATTTTTATTCTGCTTTAGTTCTGTGCTATGGTTACTATACTAGTGGGGAAAATAAACCCCAACACTTGGATAGCAAAACGGGGAAAAAAGACAGCAGTAAAAAATACATAAGGGATTCTGTGTGAATGAAAAGTAGGTAGATTCAAACGATGTTTGTGCTTAGTAATGAATATTCTCCAGAGAGAACCATGTCATGTGCATAAACTTTTCAGCATGTATCATGTGTATGTATTCTGAATCAAATGTGAAGCTCTCACATGTGCATGGTTTGGAAAACAATACTTTTAGCTTTTTAGGCCATTATTTCTACTCTCTGAAGAATTTGATCGTTTCACACTCATGTGGGGTAAAAGATTTGCTTAGAATCCATTTTTTTGTTCTCTAAAATGTGTCTCTTTAGCAAGGAGATAATAGCAGTCAGCTTGCAGGTGTCAGTTGTATTACTTTATGTTGTATCTGTGAATATTATGAACAAGACCTGAACTGGTAGGTAAATGCCAAACAGACTCCTAGAAAATAGTACTGAAAGGAATGCTCAGTCCTTTCCGAGGGAGGAATAGTTTGTAAGAAACTTGAGGTAGCTTCTCATGGCAACTTCAAAAAATATCTCTGGGTAATTTGTGATGTGTGGAAGTCTCCTTAGGCAAATAATGTTAGACTTCTATTTATGCTCACCGTTTGTGTAACTGCTTTACCAGTTCCGCAGTTTTAACTGGAACTAAATAGCAAGTTAAAGCATGCCGCTACTTAATTCACTTAACATGAAACAGAACCAAAATACATGCTTTTCTGGAGTGTCTGTAAAACAATAGATTAAAGTTACTGCTTTAAAAAAAAACAAACAAACAAGAACCAAACCCAACCCTAAACTTTAAAGGCTTCCAAATGGAGACAAGCAGCATGTGAAGATTGAAATGTAAAGCACTCTCATATTTGTAGTTCCTTTATTAATGTGAGAAGTTTGCAACTCAAAGTAGATGATATAGACTTTCAGGAGTGGAATTTAGAAACAAAGAACTGAGAAACTTTGAGATGGGCAGAGCAGATTGAAAGCGGAGTAATAGCTGTTGTTGTCAGCTATTGCTTAGCTGCAGAACTTAGTGGAAATTCACACACATGCAAGCATGCACCACCACTCAAAAAAAAAAAAAAAAAAAAAAAATCAACAGAATCTAGTTTTCATTTTTCCCCCAGATGTTTAAAACCACTGAAAAAAATTCCAGTAATACATATATGACTGAAAGTTTCCAGTAAGTTTATTTGTCATTGCAGCTGGGTACAGAGGATGTCTGGCTTCTGAGAGAGGAATTTGTCACAGTACTTGTTACAGAAAGTATTACAACTTGGGTTTTTATTTGCAACTTAACAAAAAATAAATACTAAAAGCTGGTAATCAAAAGTACAGGAAACATGAAAGTATAGCAGATTAGAAGGAAATTGAATTTAGTGTGGTTCCCACCCCCTCAGAAATTGGGCTTTGCAGATTTTTGCAAATGTGTACCTGTAAAGGGAGATAATAGAGGAGAACTTGTCTGTCCTACCTGTTAGCTATAGAATGGCTGTTTAATCTTTTAAAGTCTGGATTGGCTATTCAGTCAGAAAACTGTTACATTTGAATTGTTGATAGGCTTTTTATGACTCATTGATAGGGACGTCTGGCTCCAGCGAAGCATGGTGCTGGTGTGTCCCATATTTAGGTTTGCAAAGAACGTTGGGCCAAAATTCCCAATCGAGTCTGTGTCTGGTTTTAACCATGCATGGATATCCTGTCAGCAGAAGAGAAAATAACACTTCTATTTTTAAGTTAGCTGGAATTCTGAAGGCGCATGCCACCTGGTCTCTTGGAGCAGCTTTGGCTGAGTGTGCTGTGCTCACACTCAGGAGAACCAGTGTGTGAGCCTTTGCTGCCACCTGCTGACCCACTTGTGCTACTGCCTCTCGAGGGGCTGAACGGTTCAGTCCCTTAGGAGTTTGGCTTGGAGTGAAAATTAAAACATTAGTCTGTAATCTTCACATCAGGCAGTTTGGGGAATTAAAGAGCAGTTGTGTGGATTTCCTTTGAATGGCTTCAGAGGCGGTGACTGGTTATAATGGGCCAGTCGTTGCACTGAGAGGACTTAGAATATCTGTCTCTAAACAAATGGGCTTGTCACTTGCCTAGAGAGTGTTTTGGTTTATGTGGTGCTGACATGAATACTTCAATACGTCCTTTATTTACTGTTACCTAGGAGCTGGAATGTTCAGAAATTATGTGGGTTTAGAGAATGATTCTTTGCCTGTGAATAAAAGCTTCTAGAGTGTGAGTGTAGTAGTGCTGGTGCAGGCACTCTTGTCTTTGTCTACTCCGCATCTCTGTGAACCATGCAGTTTGCTCGGTTTACATCTGTTTCAAACAATGCATAGTAAATTTCTTAAAACCAATCCCCACAAATAACAAAAAATCCCCAAATGCCCCCACAACATGGAACAACATTTATTCCATTTAATTATTATTACATGTGAAATGTCAGAAAGGCTAAACATTTTTTATTTTAGAATTCATATGACTTTGGATGATTGAATAAATATTCTTTGAGAAAAAGATGCTTTTGGAATTTTGCTTTTAATTAGATGAAATATTAAGATGACCTTGAAAACTTATCTTTAGGACTTCAAAATGTGATAATTACCTATTTTTAAGGTAACATTTCAAAAAAGAGAACATTTTCTCCAGATTATTGTGGACGAATACAAGATCTGATCTGTGACAAATTGTCTTCAAAATGGTTACTTTTGATGAATGTTAAATCTTGAAAATAATTAATTGTCCTGTTGTGTTGTGTGTCTTGGTTCTTTAACCTCTGAGGAATTAGAAAGAAGGAATTGGACTATATGTCTAATTACTTTGATTTATTTTTTTTTCTACCCCTAGACCTGAGGAAAGACCTGATCAGTTCAGAAGTTAACTACAGACCTCATGTTAATTTCCCAGCAGAATTACATGTGCAGGTGCCCAGTCCTCCAGTGAAAAGGTAACTAATACTGTCATTACTACTGAAGTACTGAATTCTGTTACATGAGAGTAATCAATATTCAGCATGCAGAAGTCAATGGATTGAATATTATTGACAGACAAAGCCTTGTGTGTTTTACATAATTGACAGGACTAAATGTTCTCTGTCTTTATTGTAATTTTGGTGCCATCAGTGGAACCAACTGCTCATTTTACCAGTGCAAAGGGTTTTAGTAGTTTTCTGTATTGAATTTACGTACTACAACAGACAGTGATTACCAATTTGTGGTCAGTGCAGCAATCTCATAAAGTACTGAAAAGCGTGGCTGGAAGGGGAGGAAAAGGCACCTTCTGCTTAGAAGCTGCTGTTGTATACTTGTTGTTTCTAATTTGTTCCTGATCTGAACTACAGGTGCTTGGTACCTCCTAAAAACCAAGAATCTACATAAAATTTAGCAGTACATCTGGTTTTCAAATATTAGATTTGTATCAGACTGAGCGACAGGTATGCTCAGAAGAGAGCAGAGGTCACATTTGACAGTCTTCAATGTTGAAGGAGTTTGTTTCACCTTACAAATACTCAATCTCCTGCAGAGATTTTTCGGGGGGTGGAGAGGGGCACTTTGTATTTCAAATGGAAGAAACCTGGGAGTGATTTAACACAACTTCTAATCAAATGGCTGTGTGTTAAGCAGATCCCAGTCCTCAAGTCAGTTCAAATATGTAGACAGTGTTACCAAGGATGTCTTGGGGAAAAAAGTCATTTGAGTTATTTGAGCTTTTTCTTCTGTTTTTATGGATGGATACATCCTGTGTGCTTTTGTATTTTAGAGTTGAGATGCCTGACACCAGCAGGAAACTTTTCCCATCATCAACTCTACAGCCAGTTCTTAAAGAGATTATTAAGTCAGAAAGTAGGAGTAAGGTAAATGAACAGAATTCTTCAGAGTGGCTCAATCCAGACAAATCTGAGAAGATGAATATGTCGGTTTATAGCGCTGATGGTGTTTCCCAGCCCTATGCAGATATTCTCTGTGGAAGGAAGCCAATCAACAGTGACCCTCACTCCTCTTCCCAGCCACAGCCTCATCATGCAAGAACATTTGGTCCCAAGATGGGGTTACCACCTTGTGTGCCACAGAACCTGTCAGAAAGGCCTGTGGTACTTCCCCCTCCTGGTGAGCATGCTGGGCACCCACCCCAAAGGGTGGATGCTCTTTGGGTGCCTGAAGCAGTGTACCAGAATCTTCCTCCCCCTTTGCCACCGAAGAAATATGCCCTGAATACTTTCCCAGGATCAGAAAATAACTCAGCGGCTGATGCGAAATCAACAGAAGTGTTGCACAATAACCCACTGAGGCAAACAGGGGCACCTCTGAAATCGGCATCAGAAGCAGGCATATTTACAAATGAACAAAGGCTTAAAGAGCCATTGCAAGGGAATGAGCTGTTTGTTCACAAACCGGATTCTCCACCTCGCTTACCAGTTAATGACTTTTGGACGGTGTCTGAAAACTTTCTAAAGAAAGGATCTCGGCATATGGGACCAAGTCCTGGCTATGTGGATGGAAATGATAGCGTAGCCCTAACGACTTATTTTTCAGTAGATAGTTGTATGACTGACACGTACAGGATGAAATATCATCAGAAACCCAAGCTGTATTTTACAGATAGTGGAAACTTTCACAAGGAAAAGCATCCTCCATCAGCTGGAGAACTGACTGCAACATACCATGCTCCTGAGCCCAGGCATCCCATGCCTGAGCAAAGGTACAAGGCAAATGTTGAAGGCATCCACTGCAGTAGATGAATTCTTCAAAATCCAGATGTTACTATTGCATTTCATGTAGTCTGTAAATGGGCACAAACTCTGAGCCTCTGTGTGATAACAAGGTACCCAGTTGACTGTACTTGTCTTAGGAGTTAGGACTGTTTAAATGAATATGCAAACACAGGTGAACAGAGGAGAAGAGGTGCTAAACTTCTGGTTCTTTGATTTGTTACTCGAGTTGCCTTAATGCTTACCTCTGTTACCCAGCTTGTCTTCTACAGTTTGTATTAAAAATGGTCTCTTTGGGCATATGCATCTTCAGCAGTGGGATCAGCTAGATGTTACTGATTTTCTAAGAAGATTTAGTTACGGTTTAAAAAGTGTTCCTTCAGATTGTGGTCACTACATACCTAGCCTAACAAAAGGGATAAACATACTACCACATGTAATGCAATAAATATAGTTGTAATAGAGCAATATTTGTCCCAATAGGTAGCAGGAGGTGACTTTTTTTTTCCCCTTCTTTTTCAACTGACTTCTCTCAGTCTGTGCTTTCACAAACCTTCAAGTGTCTTTAATACAAGTCTACCCAGAGAATTTCTAACTTTTTATTTGAAAAGCCTTAATAATAGTAATTTAAGAAGGGTTCTGGTTTGCAAATGTTAACTTATTTCAGAAGAAATTCAAGTAAGCTGCAGTAATAGTCTGTCCTATTAACATACCTGTTGTATGCTGGTGTACATTTTTCAACACATTTATCAGATCTGTTCACCCTATGAAGCCTTCTACAGTTAAATTTAACCACATAAACTACAAACTGATATAGCAGGATAGGACACTCATTTCAAAATAGAGTTATCATGCAACTAGGAAAGATTAATTTTGCAAGGTTTTAGATATATTTACTGCTTATGTTCAGTTCTGATTTGATCTGCAAATGCATGCAAAGTCAATGTTGCTATTTATTGACCTTCCTGTCTTTTGCCGGCTTTGAGCAATGTTTAATGGGGATCAGACATTTGATTTTACTGACAACGGTTTCTGATTTGGAGCAGTCCTGCACACATTCTGAATAAGCAGATCAGGCTGGGTGAAGCTGCAGCCATTCAGGCTGTGGTGGCTGAGGGGGCATGTAAAAAAGAGGTTCCTCTCTTCCTCTGCTCTAGCACTCCGCCTTGCAGTTTTGACAGCTCTGGAATTTACCACATCATTCGTTAACCTCAATTTCAGTAACCAAGAGGAGGATTTATTTGGGTTTCATTTGATGAGTTAAATCAGTGCACAGGAACTATCTACCAAGCACTGATAGCCAGTACATGACCTACAGAGGGCTAGGGAGGAAAGAGAACACGATTTCACTGGGATGGCAGCCCTGAGTGCTTGAAAGGAACAACTGTCTTGTGTTGTCAACGGCAGGGAGTTGTTTCAGTCTTATCCTAACATTGAATAACGTGTAATTAGAATTCATGTCAGCAAAGTTTGACATAATCCAAAAAGGCTAAATTTTGCCATTATTCACACTTGAGTGTTAACTTGAGGTGCTGCTGATTTACATCTACAGATCAATGCCTTTTAGGTATGAAAATAATGCAAGAAGGTTAAATATGCATAAAAACCACTCATGCTTATACTTGCACTGTTTAGTCAGAAAGGCTTTTTTATGTTTATAAACCTTACATGAGTTTTAGTGCTTCAACCAAATGTTGGCATTTGTTTAGCAGTTATCCAAGGTATACATTTAAACAGTGGTTTGAGTTTTAAAACTACATGTAATTTACAGTAGAACTGGAAGGTGATATATGCAACCAGAGGAATTTTACTTCTACCTTCTTGGTCAAAATTTGCTGTAGCACTTCTTAAAAAACTAATTCTGTAATTTGTAGGGCAAATAACTATGCATGTGTAAGTGTGGGTGCTGGTAAACAGCAACTCAGATTTATCCTTTAGTAAGAAAATCAGCTGAATAGAGAAAGAACCCTGCAAATGGAAGATTCCTGATTGTAGTATTTTTGAGGTATTTCAGAACCTGTACATTTAACTTTTCTAGGCCATCTAGCAATGTTACATAATATGCATAGCTAGTGAATTAAAACTGTTGTCTAATACTTGTTTAAGAAAACAAAGACTATTGAAATTTGTAAATAATGTATGATTTGTAAAATGTTTTGCAAAGATCTTGTATTTGAAATGACAGTATTTTTATGTATGAATAGCACAGCAACAACTGTGAATGATGGTAGGCCACTTATTTTTAAACCTGCATAGCAATGTTGATACTTCTGTCCAAGGAGCAATATGAATGCCTATTACTGATACCAATGAATCTGGCTTACAGTAGGCACAACTGGTAAACTTATTTTTTAAGTAGCTGCAGTAACTTTGATGTACTTGAGTCTCCTTGCTTTGCTTGAAATGATCTTACCAGACATCTTCCTCTGTGACCCATGTTTACCAGGTATTTAACAAAATAGACAGCTAATCAAGGCACCTTCTTTTTTATATTTGACTCTGCACTCCATGTATGTATGTAATATTTTCAAACTAATATGTGATAACTTGTTTTAATTTACCTAGGGTGCCTATTTATTTTTTTTATAAATGTCCCCTTCCAACTATAGATTTGTATAAGAGCCTAGATAATTTTTGTAACAGTAAAGACATTAACAAGTCTTGTAATTAATATATTTTTCAGTCTTTAGAATTATTTTCCTGCAAAGTTCTGCTTGTCCAAACTCTCAGATAAAAATGTAAAGTACCTTTTTTTGTCTTATGTTCTCTTTGTACTCCACATTTTTCTGAAAAAGTGGGCTTTCCAGAAGGACAAACTGACAGATAATATTGCTGCTAATGGTTGAAAATTTTGCAGAGGTGGTAGTTGTTACTGTCTTGCTCAGTAAAACGCATCTTCTGAAGTACTTGTTTATAAAGCTGTTAGATTTAGCCTTCTAAATACCTATAAAATGCTTATTTTCATTATCATCATCCTACAGCCTTGTTAACAGCTGCCTGGTAAGTTACACGAGCCATCTTCCTACCTTACAACCTTTGCTGTCAGATCAGTAGAATGGGCTTGAATTAAATATTTATGTGCTCTGAGAGCATATGAAATACATTTAAGCCCAGTGCATCACAAGCCTGCACTGTTAGCTTTAAGTTAGTAAAACTTTCTATGTCAGATCTGGCTCACAGAGAAAACTAATTTACTAGAAGGTACCTTGAAATTTCTTTTAATTTTCTAAAAGCTGTCAGGACATTCTCTCCTGTTTTCCTTGCCAAAACCAGAAATGGAACAACATTACAATGCCTTCCCAGCAGGCTTTTCCCTTGAGCTTTCCCCGATGAAACCATGTTAGAAGAAAAATAGTGAACTCTGTAACAGTTTCACTTGGGAACCTCATTCTTCTGCTTCTGTGACTTCAGACAATTCAGTGCTGCTCTGCACCATGAGCCCAGAATTCTGAAAGTGCTTATTTCATCAGCACCAGCAACCAAGGTTATAAATGCCAGCAGGGTAAAGGCAACTCAGTTCTTAAAGCAGAGCTAGTCTGGTACAGAAAGCAAGAAGAATTTCTTTAACAGTCAAAGAAAGATAAAGATCCTTTGCCCACTTTGGCTTCCCAAACCCTATTTAACCTGATACTGCCCTGTTTCATTTAAGGTGTTAGAAAACACTGCAACATGTCTGAAGTCTGGTTATTTTATTTATTGAAAAAAAAAAAAAAAACCCAAAAAAAAAACCAACAAGCATGAAGTGTACCTCCCAGAATTGGGAACTAGTATTCACAAAACGCTCAAGAAAACTGACGCACACATGCACACACACACCCCCTCACCCCCAGTCCATAGCTGAAGACTGTCTTGCTCAAAACTCTGGTCCTGTCAAAGGCCTACTCCATGTGTACTTGGCTTCCTATTTTTTTCCCTCCTGAGACTACAAAAGACTCCTCAACACTGGAAGGTCTCTCTGTAGTGCGAGAGAAAAGTTTGGATGGGGCACATGGAAGGTAAAACCTATTACAGTTGCCAGTGGAAGGAGGGTACTTCACATCTAACCTGCCAGCTACTCCAGAACTCTTCCTGTAAGCTCACTCCTTCAGCGTTCATAGCAGAGAAATCACAACTTCTAAATCACTAAGGAAAGGCAGTAGGCTGCTACTGCTGTTACACAGTGGCATACTTCAGAAGGTATTGCTGAAGCTATAATCTCATACAGAAGACCAACATCAAATCCTCACGCCGAACGTTTTTAAAGTAAAACAGTTGGGGAAGCTTCTTCTACTGAAGGAAAAGATCTGAGTTACAATTTCAGTCTACATAAGAGTTAGACTTTATTCTCTGCCACTCTACAGTCTGTCCTTACAGCTGATTTTATTAAAACTGTGTATTTTCATTTCTGCTTAACAAACCTTTCAACACAAATTACAAAAGCACAGTCAAGCTGTCTTATGTGACCTTTAAGGCACAGGGCACAGGTGAAAACGGTAACACAGTACAGCCAGAGATATATTATGATACAGTGTGTATATATATATATGTCTCTTGCGTTCAGATGCGAGGGAGTTGTGTTCCCAGTTGCTTATGCTGCACAAATGGTCCTTCTGTGCCACTGCCTGTTTCCATAAGGTGCATCCTGTGATTCACAGTGGCTCTACAGAGAGAACAGAGAAAGCCCGATTACTCTTGCAGTGCTATACAGGCCTTTGGAAGATACAGCAGACATGGAAGAAGCACCAAGCATACTGATCAAAGAACTGATACTCCTTTTTTGGTAGAAATAAGTAATAAATACTAGAGCTGCTGGTGCCCTGAAATAAGCTTTGCTAATTTCGGTGCTATACAAGTGTTTTCTAGGCCTTCTGAAGCCTTTTGGGTCGCTCCAGGAAAGGAAAGGCAAGGCTGCTGCTCCCGGCGCGTACCTCCCACCCAGCTCGTCCGCGGAGGTCACCCGTGAGCACTCCGGCGAGGCCTAGACCCGACAGCTCCACAGCCAGAACTGCCCCCGCCCCAATACGGCCACCCCTCGGCCACCCAGCACCCCTTCGGGCTCGCCCACGCGTGGATGGAAGGCCGCACCGGCCCAGAAGCGGATCTCCCCGCAGAGAGCCGGCCTTCCCCGGGCAGCAGACAGGACCCGGGGCCCAGCAGCTGACCTGGGCCCGGCGCTGTCAGAGCAGGAAGTATACAACGAAGAAGAGCGCCAGATCGAAGAAGATGAAGAGCCACACGTCCAGCCAGTAGGACTCTCCCGACAGCGACCGGCCGCTATCCGCCACCGCACCCGGCTGCTCCCCCTGCTGCTGCTGCTGCTGCTGCTGCTGCTGCTGCTGCTGCTGCTGCTCGCGCCGCCGAGCCGCTGCTTCCATCTCGCCGCGGGTGCGCACCGCAGCGCAGTCTGGCCGCATCCAGCGCGCAGGCACCCGCAGCGGCACTTCCGGGTAGGGAGCCAATGGGAACGGAGCGCACGTACCGCAGCCCCGCCCACCGGCCCACGCGCAGCGGCACCGCCCTTGGCAGCTCGCGGAGTGCCCCGCCCGCTGTGGGCCGGCTGAGGGCGGTTGGGTGCAGGTGGAGTTGCTACCTCGGCGGCTTGTTTCCCGCCCACTGCTGAGGGGCCGGGCTGGACTTCCATGGCGAAGGTGAGGGAGTACGCGCTTGTTTTGCTGATGTGGGAAGGAGTGGAGCTCGTGAAGGCTCTCTGACACGGGTGTGGGGTAAAGGAGGTGGTCAGTCCTGTCAAACTGATATAGCATATAGCAAGTTCCAGTTAAGCCTGCATGTGTTAGGTGAAGTATAAAGATTTTTGCAGGAAACGTCCTTTATGTTATAGAATCAACAAGGTTGGAAAACATCTCAGACATCATCAAGTCCAACCTATTACTTCATACCTAACACATAACTAACTAAGCCATGGTTTCAAGTGCCAGGTCCAATCCTTTTTTGAACACCTCCAGGGACGGTGACTCCACCACCTCCCTGGGCAGCACATTCCAATGGCAAATTACTTTTTCTGTGAAGAACTTTCTCCTCATCTCAAGCCTAAACTTCCCCTGGTGCAGCTTGAGACTGTGTCCTCTTGTTCTGGTGCTGGTTGCCTGGGAGAAGAGATCATCCCCTACCTGTCTACACCCTCCTTTCAGGTAGCTGTAGAGAGCAATAAGGTCTCCCCTGAGCCTCCTCCAGGCCAACACCCCCCCCCAGCTCCCTCAGCCTTTTGTAGGGCTTGTGCTTGAGACCTCTCACCAGCCTCATTGTCCTCATTTGAGCAAAAACAGTTGCACTGCTGGTTTCTCCAGAGAAAACAATTTCCTGTTAGGTTGCAAAGTCATGTAATTCTGATGCTGCTGCCTAGGAAGCAAAAATCTTCTAGTCAAATCTACTAGACTATCTCACTCACAGTCTCCTGTAATGCTCTCATTAACTTACAGAAGCTGTACCCCTCTTCCATCCCTTTAACTGATGAACTTACGTCAATTACTGGAGACTTATTCTTTAAAGATTTTTCCTTACTTTTTTTGAACTGTATCTGTGTAAAGTATTTGGTGTTGTTAAATACTTTTGAGGTCCCATGTTTTCTGTTTTTTAAAATGTAAATAATTACCATGTTACTTTTGGTTTGTGGCCTTGATTTTAATCCAGAATTAACTAAAATAATTTCTGAAATACTTGATGAACAAAAAATGCCCTATTCATATTTGTAGCAAATCAATCAAAAAATCTGATAACAGATCAAAATAACCGTAAGTCAGGGTGTTACTGAGCTGGATGTGGCAGAGGTATTGGTATTGGGTATGGGCTGCAGTTCCTCTTTCTAAACCTGAAGGATGCAAGACTTAAAGGATGAGCATTCTCAGGGAGAAAAGAGAGAACGTACTCTGAAGCATAACACAGCTTTAATTCATAGTATTATAGTATCAGTCAGGGTTGGAAGGGACCACAAGGATCATCTAGTTCCAGCCCCCTGCCATGGGCAGGGACACCCCACACTAGATCAGGCTGGCCAGAGCCTCATCCAGCCTGGTCTTAAACACCTCCAGAGATGAGGCCTCAACCACCTCCCTGGACAGCCCATTCCAGCCAGTAATTGCAGCCAGTAAAGTCGCTTGTAGAAATGCAATGGTGTTTGCCAGTTCATGAAACCTTTGACATGTAATTGTTGAGATATTTCTGTGCAGTTTAGAAGTGTAATGATAAGCAGCTGATAATGGAGGTCAAACTGCATAACATCACTTCAATAGTTAGAGATTCTGTCTTACAGTTTACTCTCCCTTTTCAGTGTGTGTAGCTCAGCTGAAAACCTGTCACTTGGCTTTATTGCAAGTTGGTATTCTTTATCCTTTGCTTTCCTAAAGACTTGAGTATCTAAACAAAATGGCCTAGAGATTAACAGAATTTTATAATGATGTTGTTTCCGGATTTTAGGGTGTTGTGATGTTTTGGGTTTTCTTTTTATATTTTCAGACCTTTGCTTTTCAGTTTCAGATCGCTTTGCAGTTGAAAATTGAAGGACTGTTTAAAATGGTCTTCTTTTCATTGTGATGTATATGGTATATTTATCCATTGAAAGATGATTATGGAAAGAATGCCTACGCTGAAAGTTGGGTACAATCAATACCTGTGGGAGGAAATCCAAATTCATGGAGAGCCGTGATCTGTCCTACTCCCTAACTCGAATAGTGTTTGTGTCAGGAGCATTTCGGCAGTAGAGGGAGTTGTGAGACGCTGAGAACCACAGAAATTTCGCCGTTTGCGGCCACCAGAAAGAGAATCAAGGAGACCCATGAAAACAGGGGAGTCAGTTTTGTGACATATTAAAAAAGAAAAACAAACATTGAAAACATAATGTGAATATACCAGTTCAGAAATTAAATTTGAAATTGGACCTATAGCAGCATATGAATAAGCTTCTGGGCAGACTAGCTGTTCATCGTCATCAGGGAATTCTGTGCTGAGGAGCTGTGAGACTTGACAGAGCTGCACTTGTATCTTGGGTTAGACCTCAGAGCTCTCCTCAGGACCACATTATGACCTTTTAGCAAAGCTTTACATGAATCAGTCTTTTTCTAACTACAGCTGTAGAGGCATGGGGACAAAAAGCTCAGAACCAGAAAAAAAAAAAAAAAAAAAGAAGAGCTCAGGGCATATTTGGGGAAGGACAAGAATGTTGGCAGCACACAGGTTTGTTCTGCTGATATGTCAGAAAGGGTCCAGGGCCAGGAAGCAGTCATGGGGACAGGGGTAGCTGATCACCCAGAGGCATAGTTAGGGGCTCAGCAGATCTTAACTAGCGCTGACCATAGAGAGGCAGATTTACTGCAGCCCTTAGGAACCAGCCTAATGTCACCCATCAGAAACATCAGTGTTTGAAGTCAACCTACTCTGAAATCATTCTTTATCTTGTTAAGATACCTTAGATATTTTTATTCATGTCCTGAAAGGAACTCACTCAGAGCCTGTTAATTCTCTTCCCCACACAGAATGACTGAAATCCTAATAAACTGGAACAATTTAAAATCTATGTTTAAAAGCATGGTCATACTTTCAGAAACAAACACAATGAAATTACCTTCTGTGGGATATCTGTATCTCATCAGTATGTGCTTTATATTGTTCCTATTGTTATGAGCAAGCTATCAACGGGACATCATTCAAGTCCTCCAAGTGAGCTGTATTATCATATTTTTATTCCATAATTACCATATTTTTATTCCATATTTACATAGAAGAGTCTTAGAGGCTTAAATGTTGTCAGGTTTGTTTTAGGTTTTCTCATCCTAATTGTACCATACTCAAGTACTTGAAATAAGGAAACTATTATTACATAACAGAAATATTATGGTAGGGAAACTAAGTTGCCATTTGAGAACCAGTGCAAAAAGTATTTAAGTTCTGCATAAAGACAGTCGTTGCTGCAGCCTTTTGCAGTATGGCACTCAGGCAGGACTTGGTACAAATAACATCTTGGTATTTTTATCAATTGTAATGTGATCTTTGTTTATTCAAGGCAAAACGGTAAACATAAGAAACTAGCCTGTATTTTCAACAGAGCTAAGTAATTCCACCTTAGGAGTTGCAGTGCATGAGTAGAAGTGGGTTAAAAAAAGCAGAGGATATGTAGGAAAATGGTCCTTTTTTATTGTTTTCTGATTGTAGTGCTGTTCTGGATGTTCAGCCTCTTTTGAAGATTCTCTTGGCTTCAACTCCTTCATACACTGAAGTCTATTAAGAAATTAAGAAGAAAAATCAGTGGCTGCTATTACAAGGTTCCATTTCACAGCTGCTGTTGAGAGATGGTCAACAGGGATTTAATTACTTGTGAATGGTGGTCATGTGAGGCCTACCAGCCCCTGGGCAGGCTCTGAGGAAAAGAATGTTATCGATAAACATGAATTCTCTATGCAAATGTTTGAACCACTGCAGGACAGCTCTGGAGTACTTTAGAAAAAACCCCAGGTGTTGAAGTGCTGTATTCCCAATACCACTTCTTAACAAGTTTCATCTGTATGTCTGCTTTCACTGAAAGCATGAAGAAGCACTGCAGGGTTGGACTGGATGTTTTTCATACCTCAAATCTCACACCTGTCCATGAGGTTGTTTTTTTTATTTATTTATTCTTCTAAGAAGCTTGTGACCTGCAGTCGAGTTCAGTTCAGTTTTGGGGTTTATTGCAGAGCTGTGAAACATTTCCCTTTTGTCACAAACTTACCTCTCTGTGTCATCACCCCTGCCCAAGCCCCAAATGTGGTTTTAAAAGGACATTTATCAGCCCCTGGCAGTGTTGCCCTGTAGAAACCTCCTGTGGTAGGGCTTTTACAAGGGACACACTTGGAAAAGGGCTTTTAGCCACAGTACATCTCTCTCTCTCTTCTGTACACAGCTTGTGTTCACCGGCTTCAGAGTGCATTGATAAGATATAGCTCACATGGGTACAAAAGCATTAAAATCACAAATAGTTTTGAAGTTTTAAATTTTGATAGTTTACTCAAAAAAAAAAAGTAACTAAAGATAAACAAGTATATTTGGCTTGGAAAAAAAATTCCTGTTTTCAGAATAGCTTTAAAAAGTTATACAGTTAATTATATTGTAAAGTTATATGTAAGTGACTGCTTAACTCACCTGAACAAGTTCATCATCTACAATTTCTCTGCATACTTTAAGCACTTTTCCATTATCTTTCCTGGTAAATGATCCTACAAGTTTGTTTCCTTCCATGTTCCAAGCACCCTGTAATAGGATAACAAGCCTCCAATATTTTGCAATAGACGTGACACTGATTTGATTTAAAGACATAAAAGTGAGAAGAGATTTTTTAAAATGCCTAAAAGTGAGAAGATATTACAACTGTAATAATGCCTTTTTTTCAATGTTAATGAAAAAGCTGTAAAAGTGCAATTTTCATAAAATCCCACTGGTTTATTTAATTACATAATAGCCAAGCTATGTGTTATTTTAGTTCTTAATAAATCATATTTTAATTAATTGTCTCAAAACAGAAAAGGCAATTTTTTCTAAATACCCACTCTACTATCTAGATGGGGGACTTGAGTATTGTAAGAGGCAAAACTTCAGTCACCTGGATTTCATCATGTGAATATTTGCTACATTCTCTGCTTTTTGATCTCTCTCTGAGTTTCATGGTACAGTGTTGAGCCATTAATAGTTAAAACCTAACTGATGTTTTTGTATAAGCTGCAAGTATTCCTGAATAGTCACACTTTAAATATGCAATTTAAATTACAAATTAGGAAGATAAACTATTCATCTGGAAACTGTACTTCATAAAGTTATTCTCATAAGTAGATGTTTATATAAGAAAGTTTCTTACTGAAACTTCAGTCCCATCTGCCAGAGTGTAGTCAAAATTGACTCCCAGAGTAAATTCAGTATCTAGAGTACGGAAGTTGCTTGATTCTTTGATGATAAATTTGTTTCCATCTTGTTGAATAGTCATCTTCAGATTATCATGGGCTCCTAACTTTCTTTTCATTATGTTAACACCTGGAAAAATCAATTAGCATCAGTCAGGGAAAAAAAACAAACCAAACCAAACCAAACCAACCAACCAAACAAAAATCCCAAAACAAAACAAAACAAATCCCAACCCAACAAACAACTGAAAGGTTTGTACTAGTCTGTCTTTAGTGACTTTTATATGGTCAAGTGAGATTATGGCAGCATTGTGACCCAAATTTTTATTCTTCACTTTTTATTGAGGCCATATTTAGCAGTACTGATACAATGCAAACCACTATCCGACTGGAATGGTTATATTTATATCCCTATAACACACATTTTTTACAAACGTAAAGTATCAGGATGTTAAAGTTACTTGAATCATGTGTTTCTATGACATTGAAGGATGATTTCCTTCCTGTGTGATGTTTGAACTAGTTTCATGTTGTCAAACTAATATTCTTGCTGTAGAATTCTGCTTAAAATTTATCAAATTCTCTTGCCTTTTCCTCAAAGTTAGACTTAGAGAGTCTTTCCTCTGCTGAAATAAATTGTTTAAGATTAACATAATTAAAAGCAGAACATTTATCAGGATCTTTACACCCCTCACCCTCTATTGTAATCTTTGGGAAATAAGTGCAGCACACAATGCAAGGGTAGAGCAGCAAACAGTGAAGGGAGAGGTTAGCCAGAAGGTAGTTCACAGACTGCTGGAGTCTGTATTCAGCCATAGTGGTGTTAGTCCAGTAGAAGGCACTGGAAAATTAAGACTTACCCATGGCCTCCATTATCTTTTCATAATTTTCATTTCTGTCTATTTCCAAGTACCGTTAAATGCCATGATTCCCCTCTGTAATGGGACTGGTCTGAAGTAGCCAAGCTTTGCAAAGAGAATTTATGTACTGGCTTATCTTGAAAGCAATTTATGAAGTGATGTGGCTGGCTAAAGTTCGCTGAGGCAGGAGAACTTTACTGTAGTTTAATCAAATTTCAAATCATGACGACACTGCTTGCAGAATCTCTCCCTTATTGCCCCCAAATCATGGAATGATCTTTATTACTCATCCTAATAAAGAGCTGCTAATGCATTCATTTTATGCGCCACATTTGAGTTGTTGTAAAATTCAGCTATCTCATGAAAGCAGTAAGACGATTATTTTCTATTTGTTTTCATGCATGTGGGAGAGAAGCTTTATGCAACTGGAGAAAATGTATTTGCCCAACAGACTGAACACTAATCTACTTTGTTTTAATTTAATAGGGTTCTGTTTTTCTGTTTTGCTCAACATAAGTATGAGGCAGAGGGTTTGCTGATTGTCTGGAGGTTGTTTCAGGCAACTATCCACTCACTTCCCATCTAGTGGAGAGCTATGAAAATTGGGATGATACTCTGTGTTAATGTACTCACTCTTTAATATATATTCTGAGCAGCTGCTACAATTTTTTTTTTCATTATAACACATTCAGTGAATGCTATGTGCATCAAACCCATTCCCACAACAGAAAAAAATATGCACGCTAAGTGAACTTACTCAGTGTGGTTGATTTCCATATAACCTAGATGTTCCTGGTTCAAGGTTAGTGCAGAAAATTACTTTTCCCTGATTTAGCTGCTTCTTCGCCTACTCACCTTCCTCACTAATTGGTGCTGCTTGAACTATTGACCCAGCTTTTGTTTTAACCAAATTTAGGATTATAATTATTCTTTTCACATGACTGGCATCATGTCAACTGTCTCGTTTTTCCCTTCCTTAACATTTCTTTTCACTGGACATGAACCCTTATGATCCTGTTCACATCAGCCCCAGAGATCTGTCAGTTAGGTAAGAATCCCCACAGGTGGTAAATATTTATGAGTTTCCTGGTGTTTCTGCATTGGTGTAGTGTTGACAGCATAAAGAACTGTTCTTTGAGGACTCATGGAATGGCAGTGCTAGAACAAGCAGCCATCTTTTTAATCTCACCATTTATGTGAGTGACTTAAGGTGATGAACACGCTGAAATCTGGTTTCAGTTTTCTCACATGTACTAGAATCACATGGTATATACTTTATTCAGGGTGCTTTTGAGTTCTTATGAAAGCTGAATTTCTTCCTAAAATTGTGATTAAAAATTGATTTTATAGATTAAAAAATAAAAAATATTTTTAAAAAATGTTGTAATATCCCACAACCTGTCTACATCTTCCTTTTGTAGTTTTCAAAACTACAATTTCACTTGGATGGTGCATTGTAATGCTTAGTTTTTAGTATTGCTGGTTGCATGAAAGTCATGAGAGCTAAAGGTGTGTATTTTTTGCCTTTGTGGCTTTCTCCAGTGTGCCAACTTCACAGCGCTGAAAATGGACAAGCTTGTTAACTTTGAAGTTTGATCTCTAAATGAGCTGGATGGAAATAAATCATTAACTTATATAGCTGTGGCAATCTCATTGTGCCCAGTTGTGATAATCATTCCAAGTTGTACTGTGATGGTAAATGACAGATTCCAAAGATCAGGGTGACAACAATGCTTTTGCCATGGGTTACGTTCATCTATCCTGTGTATTGTTTTGTGGCTTGTCTTCAAATTATTCTGCCGAAAATTGGCTAGGCCAGTAGAACTCAGCGTTGCCATGGAGTGATTAAGGCTTGGTACCAACGTAAAGCTGCAACAGGGGAAGTTTAGGCTCGAGGTGAGGAGAAAGTTCTTCACCGAGAGAGTCATTCGCCATTGGAATGGGCTGCCTGGGGAGGTGGTTGAGTTGCCGTCCCTGGAGGCGTTCAAGAGGGGACTGGATGTGGCACTTGATGCCATTGTCTGGTCGTGAGGTTTGTGGTTACAGGTTGGACTCAATGATCTTCGAGATCTCTTCCAACCTTAGTAATACTGTGATACTGTGATAAACATAGTAGTCTTATGTAAATATTATATAATACTATATATTAAGAGAGAGATGCATCCCTGTTAAATGCAGACAAACTGGTTACTGACAGTTTTGAACTGATTTGGTGTGTTTGCTACCGCATGATTCTTCCATATGTCTGGGAGTAAAATCACAAAGATGGCCGGGCACTTAAGTATATGTATCTCAATACTCTTTTCCTGTATTTTCCAGGCAAATAATTAGTAGCAAACAAATTTAGGGAAGTGGTTTATTTTTGTTCAGAATATGAAATATGATCAAAGGTGGGGCTGGGTTATGGACCAGTGAGCCAACAATGTACACTACTGAAAGTCTGCATCAGTCTTTATATTTTCTCCAAAACTGAACTGGACTTGTAGTTCATTTCTGCATCACTGTTTGCTGATCATACACTTTTTGCTTTTGATTATGATATAGCTCCAAACTCCACCAAAGATTACTGTGATTATGCAATTAGTTACTTGAATCTAATCTCATCTGTAAAAGATGTTCTGAGAGTTCTGAGCTCATCATAATAGCAAGAGAGCACTGTATGTGGCTCAGATATTTAAATATTTGTGTAAACAAAAGAAAAGACAATTCTTCATGTGTCATGTAAAAGCAGAACAGACAGTCAGATCCAGGTTCTGTTTTACAACTCAGAAATGGACTTTCTTTAGCTTCTCTATTTCTCTGTAAACTGGAACTTCCCTTTTATTAAAAAGCTGTATGTATTGTAAAATGTTGCAGTGACTGGATTAAGTATTACAAAGAACAATTCTGAAGAAATGTGAATGTAATATGTAAACTAGGGGTATGATTTAACCAGGGATGTTGCTCCTAGTTTTTGTTAAAGATCTTTCATGATGTTCTTTACAAAGAAACCTCTCTAAAGTATAGATCTGTTACTGGCCTTTATGAACTGCTGTGTGGGCAGTAGCAGGTTGTAGCTGAATTGGTTACCC
Organism: Picus viridis; assembly: GCA_033816785.1. Taxonomy (NCBI): domain Eukaryota; kingdom Metazoa; phylum Chordata; class Aves; order Piciformes; family Picidae; genus Picus; species Picus viridis. Next base: position 5,676,696 of record CM066581.1, read on the forward strand.
TCATACTTCAGCAGGAAAGAGGTTTTTATCTTTACTTGGTATTACAGGCTCAGAACATAATTCAGAAAGTAATGCAAAGTTTTGGAGAACAGTGCAGTCTCTCAGGAAGTGTGAAAATACATTTCCATGTTATATAAAAAGAGAGCTTTGGATTAATGGGGGGAAAACATGCCTCCAGGTAGTTCAAGAAATTCTGAATTGTAAGTATGGAAGTGAAAGTTTACTGTATTTAGAACTTGTGGTATTTTTCAACTGAAATTGAAGTTCCAAAGATTTACATGCTAAGAAATGCTGTTCTCTGAAGGGCTGAAAAAGTCAGTGTCTGTCAGATTCCATCAATTTAGATCCTAAAGCTTATTACTGAAACAAACTCACACATTTTGATTATTTCTAAAAAAAAATCTGAAGAGGGTGAGAGTCACGTTAATGTGAAACACACATCAACAGTAACTGTCACCATTGTTAATGGACATATGGCTCAAGGAAGAAGCTGTTGTCTTTTCCATTTGTTACAAAGGCATTACAGTTATGCAAGATGTAAAAGACCAAGTGTTATATTGGCTTTGATTTTCAATAAAAATGCCCTCCTTCAAGGTTGTAGTATTTTCTGGGCAGGGTAAGAAATGTATTGCAGCACTCCTGTTGATATGAATTCAAACATTCATCAAGGCAGTGAAGACCAACCAGGAGCAGGACTAGGCTGGTGAGTGGGCTGGAAAGATTGTAGTCCCAACAGCAAATGGTTACCTGATATATGTCAACATACATAGACAGTTGTTCCGTTGCACTCATAAACTGCAGTTAGTTCAAGCAAACAGTGCTTGTGTTTTGTGCTAAACTAAATCTGGCCCTTCATAACTTTTTGAATGAGGCTGTTGTTTGTCAGGGTTGTACATACTTTTTGGTTTTGCCTAGAGCTAAAAAAAGTCAGGCCTGAAGTGTTGCTGTGGAGAACATAATTGGCAAAAAACAGCAATTGCCAAGCCCATTGGTCTAGAATTAGTTCTAGAATCAGCAGTTTGCACATGATGAGATTTTTCTTGTCAAAAGTATTTTTTTCATAGCTTGTTTGAAGTCACTGGCTTGACTATTTCCACCTCTCTGACATGCTACCCCAGGAACTGATACCTGGGGGAAGAGGAAGAGGATGGATCTGTGTAACTGTTTATTTGCCAGTAAGTGTAGCTGCAATGCTCTCTAGTGGTTAGTAGCAGTGGATGATTTTTGCTGGTTTTAATAGAAGTATTTTATCACTGATTCATCTCACTAGTACCTATGTTACAACTATTTTGATACTAATGGTGAAGTTTTTCTCTTCAGGACTTCACAGACCTCGAGAAGTTATTCTAAAATGTAAATTTATGGAAGTGATGGTGTGAATAAGAGAAAAGTGAGGTGTTGAAAATTCTACCTCAATAATGTTAACAAACAGTAAAATTCAACATGTCCTTTATTATTTTTAAAAGCATGGAAGAGTACAAAGAGAAGAATGAGAAATAAGTAGTAAGCAGCAGTCTGACCATAGAAAATAACCTGACTCTATATCCTCCATCAGCTGTACATTTAGTAGGACTAATGATACTCTTCAGTAATGCAATGAGCTTTACATAAGTAGTCATAGGGCAGAACCAAAGGAGAACAAATAACATTCAGAAGACTTTAATACTGCTTAAAGGCAAAACATAATATACAGAGTAACCTCCTTAACCTAGTAAAAAAATACTGTGCCCAGAAACTATATTTGTTCAAAGATTTTGAAAAGATAAAAGAATACAAATGGACAAACTCAGTGGCTAGTGACTGTGATTAAGATTTTTATTAAACTATAATAGAAATGTATATTAAAACTATTTACAGTGCATTTCACACTACATTCTTTAAGAGACACTTGCAAGTGCCTGCCATGTGAATACAAAGAGGGCTCAAATTCTAACTTCAGTTACATCTGTAAGGTACCTTGGGCATCAGCAGGAATAGGTGAATACAGAAAAGAGCAGGTGAGGCAGGTGTTACCAAGGGTAAGAGTTTGGTCCCTCTGTATAAGTAAAGGAAAAAAAAAGGTGGATTTGACCCATTATTTCACTTTCTGTACAGCTCAATCCAGTTCCCACTGATGTAAATGGGAATCATGTAATTGACTTCATATGGGCATTTAAGCATGCCTTAGGCCCTGGCATGACAAGCTCATGCTGTGAACATTAGTGGAAACTAGCGATTATATAGCATTGCCACATAAATATACATTTACAAACAGTGGTACTTAGATACAAGTTTCTCTATGGAAACAAACTTCTTTATGTGGAAAGTAAACTTCCCCGTGCAATTTCCATTGATCTAGCAGTGACAAAGATAAAATGTCTTGCTGTCACAATTTGCTGTATTTAGCAAGTGTCACTAATTACCAGGCCAGATTCTGTGATGTTTCTTGGTCCTGTGAAAGTCCAAACCAAAACATCCAGACCTCAATATTTATCATGATCTGGCCAAACTCACTTTTTTGATTCAAGCTCCAATGTTCAAGCTTAGCTTTCAAATTAGTGCAAGACCCTGAAGGAGTACAGCAGGGAACTGTGAAATAAAGCTGAAACCTTGTGGAATGTAAACTCTATGTGACTTGACACAAAGAAGAAAATACAGCATCACAGAGACAATGCTTATAACTAAAGCTAATGTATAATTTTGCCTGAAGTACTTGGTCTCTATAAAGCCTTCAAAAATGAATGAATTAATTTCTTCTAAGTGAGGCATTTTTTCCATCAAAACTCTCTGCAATCTTCTCATGCATAACTGCAAGGAATACTAATCACACCACTTGGGTAACATCCTCCAGTTTTAAGAGACTAGATCTGACTCTTCCTAATCTTTCTGTACAAGGGCTTGGAAAATCAGTTACCCAGTAACTGGACAGTGCTCTGGTTTTGTCAGTTCATGCCACTGCCTGATAAAATGCATTGAATTAGAGTTCAGAAGTTCATATATACACAGTTGTCAGAGAGTGAGGCATAAAATCAAGCTTTAGTCCTCTTTTCTAAAGAGAGGTCAGCTAGTCATCAACAGAATATTTTCCTTTATCACTAGCCCACTTGTATTCTGTGAAGATATTAATCTGCTTTTAACTCTAAGCCACTAATTAAAAATCAGTGTCATCTCTAAACCCCACGTTATTTTATCCTTTCTTTTGTTGTATGATAGAAAACCTAGACACACTGCAGCTAATATTGATGCGTGCTAACTTTTTTGAAGAACAGATGAAGAGCTTCACTGGTGTTTTTATTAGAATAGGTAGGGTTAATCAGTGATTTTGGATATGTTAATAGGTGTGACAAGTAATTTTTTTTTCAGAAGGGGAACCCAAACAGGAAGAAACGTGTGCTTCACACATTAAACTATGCTGTAGAGTGACTCTAAAGGATAATATGTTCATGTCAGAACAAGTAGGATACCAACTTAGATGTCTTTATTGAGGCAAGTATTAAAAATCAGTGGGGGAGACAATTTCTCTACCTTAAGACTTAAATATAAAATTTCACAGTGGCTTTAATGGACTGACAAAGAACATTAAAGTCTGAACTGACAAAGTGCTAAGCTCCATTTCAACTTGTTTTTTGTATAATCCACACTGATTGCTTTAGCTAGACAACTGGGGACTATGAGACCCAAACTGAAATAATTAAACACACAACTCATGATTAAATTAATGGCTATAATCCACTAGATGGGTCTGAAAATGTTGAATTCTGAAGACAATGAATTTCAGGAAAAAAAAAACAGCTTGGCTTTTTTTCATATTGTCACCTATCTCCATTACAAAAGGAATGATCAGTTTCTGCAAACAGGTCACACAAAGCTATGACAGAAACCCAACACAACCTGACTTTGCTCTTAGGCAAAGAATTATAGAAACAATGTGATCACTCTGAAGTTTCTTGAATTACAGCAATCTATGCTTATAAGGTTCTTAAAACAGTAGTTTCAAGGGTTTGGGTTTGTAGCAATATATACAGATAGAGGTGTATGACAATATTTAAATGATTTAACTAGGAGCTGTATTTCTCTGTATATTCTGCTCTTTGTAGTGGAAGAGGTTCTGCAGGATAAATGTGTACAGATATGTAATAAATATATTTACATACTGTACCTCTGTATGAACCTTTGAAAAAACACAACATCCGTGTCCATTTTTTCAAGTCAAAGGGAGGCATCTATTATGCTTGTGTAGTAGTTGTAGATTTATGTCATACTAAAGCTTTGCTGAACACACAGTATAGTAAAGAAATACTGGGATCTTCATGTAAATGACACCTCCACTATAGTTAATTTGCTCTCTTGTTACCATGAATTACTGGTTTCAACATACTAGCAAGAATACACCTTTATATACATACACTTTATTCATATTAAATATGTATCTCATCAGTTAATATAATAATTATATTTCAGTATCTCAGGCATTCAGGGAAAAAAGTATACAAGGATGATGCAAATCCTGAAGCAAAGTTTCCTATTTATCTGAAAGTACTTAAGAACTTTTTGGGAGGTGTGTGTTTTGGGGCAGGCTGTCATTTTTCTGCGTAGCTGTGACTTACTACATACATATAGTCTACTCTGTATGCATATGAATACAGGTATGGAGCCCTGTGTAACAGTAGCCCTGGAATTCTTCATTGTTGTTGAATTCCATGGCTTTGTTTTGTTTCGTTTTATCTGGGAAAAAAAGAATCAGTAGAAATACTTTGGTAGAAAAATGTTTTCAAATTCTGCTGTAATAAGATGTTATTGATAGTCATTAGATAAGTCTGAGATAGCACTTAATTGGTGAGAAATAATTTCACTTGGCAGAAATGCTGCAGACTATCAGAATGCCTTATTCTACATTTGATAAAGGGCTATGAAACTCAGTATTATTGAACATTTTGAAACATTTGCTTCATCATTTGTTAACTTCTGGTATGGTTTATCTAAAGCTGAGACTGATAAAAAGAGGTTGTTTTCATTGTCTGTCTCATCAGCCCCTTACCGGGGGTGGGGTGGTGGGTGGTTGATAATGCCCTGGGAAGAAGAATTTATTGCCTTTTCCAACCAGAATTTTCTGTGTTACTGTAATAGAAGCAAACTCCTGCACTTCAAAGTATGATCCCATTTGCCTAACACTCCTGCTGACTTCAACTGAAAAATCATAACTACAGATTTAAAAAGACACTTTCTGTGTCTTTGCAGATGAAGTTACACCTACTGCTGACCAGTCTTAGATAGCTGACCCTCGTGTCTTAATCCTGTCTACTCAGAGAATAGAACTCTATTTGTATTACTCTTTTGGGGGTTAAGGTGTGTAGTGTCTTGAACTGATTCCCAATTCACAACCATTTTTATTAGTCATCTTCATTTAAATAAAATATCAGTGTTGTTTTTCTTTACTAGTGCAAGCTAGTGGCTTTCTTACTGCTCTGAACATTAATGCCTCATGTACAACTGGAAAATCCTTGTGGCATTAATTTTTTCAGTTCCTTTTATGACATTGTGATTAATTATTTTTAACATTAACTAATGATAAAAAATATTGTTAAAAGATGTTAACATAAAACTGTCTTCAAAGTGGTCATAGCCATTTCATAACAGCACTGGCCTGAAGAGTCAGTCACTGACTGTTGCTAGAAGTGTGCCATTCCTGCATCACTCTGATTCACATTTTCATCTCTTGCTCTTGCAGTAATATTCTCTACTTTTCCTGCCCGTGATTCAGTCTGTTGATTATAATGATGTTAAGTTCAACTTCCAAATGAAGTTAAAATCAGCATATGAAAATTATCCTGTTAAGTTTCCATTCCTGGGTGTGCTTTTTGCAGCTTTCTGTGTGAGCCATTCTTCCGTGGCAGTCTGTCAGTTATGTTGTAACATTTCCTCAATCTTCAAGCACTTTCCGTTATTTATGGATAAACACTTCTACCAAAAAAACTCCTAAAAGCCCCATTGTCTTGTAATTTATGAAGGTTTTAAAAATATATCCAAATGTAAGACATTTGCTAAGACATTTCTCTAATACGAAAAAGAAAAACAAAAACAAAACCTACTGTGTGCACAGATTCTGGGGCTTTCACTCTTCAAAGCCCAGTTCTGTCTCCTGAAAGACATTAGCATAGTATATGCTGGATTAGGCTCCCCAGAATTAGTCTCAGTCTTTCCTCTAAACCTCTGGGAAGAGAACAGGCGGGACTGCATATGACTTCAAACATAACACAGCATAATTGGAAGAGGGCTAAAAAGGTGCAAAATGCAGTAGTCCTTAAGATACTGGCCACAATATGATCACTAACAACTATATACATCTCTAAAGTAATAGGCTCTCAGGGACAGCTGAGTAACTGCACTCATACCTTCTTGTGGAACAGGGTAGCAAAAACTACCCTTGCAGATCTTTTTCCATCTCATCTGGATGTAATGAACATATATCTGCATATAGCTTTGGCATATACATGGTCATGCTGCAGCTTGGCACATGGGAAAATAATACAGCAGTGGCAAAACGAAAGCCAAATTCATACAGTGTTTAGCAAGATGCAGTACTCCTACTGCTGTCTTCTATGTGAATATACACTTCTGGTTGTTCAGTGAGCATCTCAGTTCCGTTTGGCTTGATTGTTTTCGCCATTAATCAGATTTTTCTCTTGTTGTTCAGCTAAGGATTGCCATTTCTGCCTATTTTTTCTACAGCCATCCAGTAGGGGGTAGCAGGCCTCTGACACATGTGTTAGGGCCTGAAATAAAGAACATGTAGAACAGATTACATTTTACAACAAAGTAAGTGTTCTTAAAGATGAACATGAGAGAGACCATATCAAAATATGAGATTCCCTAAATTGAACCCTAACCTTAAATTGAACTGGCGTTCTGAACTTCTAGAGGCCTTCCTGCTGCACGTCAAATGTGAAATACAATCAAGTATTTTTCGTGATGTATCTGTGTTACTGTATCAGAGTGAAGGAAAAATTGATTCCGATATTTAATGTAGAATTGCAAAAATAAATAAAAGATGCTTATGAATTGTTCTTTCCTTTTCTGATAGATGTGATGAGATCTCCCTGAAGAAACTCTCACTACCATAGAGAAGTATTAAAGCTTGTGCCCAAAGCACCTACATCTGTGTGCAGTGGAAAGTCTTCTGTAACATGTTCCTCTTCACACTGACTCTTCTTTTTCCCTGTTAGCACCATTTCTAGCTGTGTGAGGTTCCTCAGTTACTGAGTGCAATGCAGAACTACAAGATGACAATTCCAGATCATCCTTTTGTGGCCCGTGTTTTCTATCTCTATCTGTTAGAAGGCTACAATGAGCAGTTTATCTGGAGCTAGATATTTGCAATTCTTTCTTAGGCACCATACCTCATACAGCTGCAAACAAACAGCATCTATAAATCCAACCTGCATGCTGGGAATTTTATTTTTCTTCTCTCTGTTCATTAGGTCCTGCAGATAAGAAGTAAACAAGTTCTGTGTTTAAATGCATTAGATAAAAAAACCCAACAAAACAAAACAACAAAACCCAAAGAGACAAGCTGGAATTAAAAGCAGGAACTTAAAAAGCACAGCAAGCTTAGCACAGCAGGTTATCGGTACATGTGTTGTAATGCAGGTAATTTGACTGCATGATTTGCCTTAGGAGATTGCCTCTGGACTGACAGAGCCCAAACAGACAAGCTCACTGGTATTGGATAGGTTGCAAATAGGTACCAATTTGGGAATGTCTTTTCAAGACAATTTAGTAATACCAATTTAGGAAGAAATAATGCTGTCTGCTCTTCTGGCTCAGAGACGACAACACACCATTGGTGTTTGGGAGCTGCAGGGAAGACAGAGGAGGAGTTGCTTCTGTATTATGATCAATGGGAGAAATCGTGGCTTTTGAAAGGAAAGTGAAGTGCTGTTTGTAGAAGCAATTTTGAAAGAGGTGATTCTGCATGATTCTGCCACTTACTGTTGGTTCTATGTTGAGTTCCTTCCGCTCTTTATCTCCTTGATCAAAGAACTCAGTAGCTACAAGCTCAGCAATCTGTAAGAGATTTCATACATTAACAAATCTAACAACTCTAGAAGTTTGCTTGCTACCTATAATCAAAACTGTTTCCTGTGTTTCCTATCTCCCCATAGGATATATCAAATTTGGACCTCCCAAAATAAGACTCTCCAGCTTAACAGCTAGCTTTTAGAACTCTTCATGCACAGGTGTGCACAAAGAGAATACTTGTTTGTGCTGATACTTACTCAGACAAAACAAAGTGAATATAATGGCATATAGGCACTGGTAACAGTTGGAACAATCAACACATAGATAGTGTGTTCTATCAACTGACTGCCTTGTTGGAAAGCACAAAAATTTCTGATTTACCTACAGATTATGGTGATACAGCTAAATGCACAGACCTTGCTACAAAAACCTGAGCAAGTCTTCACTACACATACAGCACTTTGAAGGATTGACTCCTAAGGCTCTGCATCCCACCATTGGCTTTGCAATAAGGACTAGATGGAGGAAGGACAAGCTGTTAAGTGGAATTTGTATTTAGCGAATCTTAAAATTAAGCATATACCCGTTGCTGAACTGGCCATGGTTTGGTGATGGCTGATAAATCACAAGCAGTCATCAGCATTGCTCTGTTGAAAAAGCAGAATGAAATTTCTGAACGACTGCATTGTGAAAGTCGGGTGATTAGTAAAACAGAATAGAAAGGAACATCACAGTCAGAAAACCAAGTGAAATTAAAGCACAGTTATAAAGGTATCCAAGGCTCAGTGTTGTGGTAGACTTTCACCTGTCTGAAATGGGCATACAGAACTGAGTAAATGTGGACTGGCTGGCTCATTTGGTGACTTTGGTCAAATGAGTTCTTTCATTCTATTTGCTCCAGGACATACCACATTTATTTATTTCTGCCCAGAGAGGAGCATCCTCTGTGGAGGATCCTTCTCTGGAGACATTCAAAACCCACCTGGATGCATTCATGTGCAGCCTGCTCTAGGTGATCCTGCTTTGACAGGGGATTTGGACTTGATCTCTGGAGGTCCCTTCCAATCCCTAGCATTCTATGATTCTATGATTTCTGACATTAGCAGTGACTTCCATCTTATTGACAGTATGAGGGCAAAGGATTGAGATAGAAATAGACATAGAACATGACTACATTAGATTGGTCTTTAAAGGCACTGATTTGAAGTAGGGCATCATTTCTTTCTGAGACAGCCTGTGTAAGCCTGCTCTTCTGTAGCTGTGTATCACAGTATGTGTCTCTAGTCTTCACCTTTGTTTTTCACTACTACCAGTAAAGAAACAGCTTCAAAGTAAACTACCAGTCCTGCATCTTTAGCTTTTGGGTTCAGCAATTCAAGTATTTCAGTATGAAGTATCAACAACAGGAACCCTAGAGTCTTTCAGAAGAACATAAATGCTCATGTAACTTCACGTGCTACTTACTTAGTATACAGCTTGCAGACTTTAGTAAGTTTAAGCCAGGAAGTCATTCAGTGACCTGTGTGTCAGTCCCGCTTTGTAAAGGGCTCAGAGAACACAGATCTGCTGGTTTTAATGAAATTCACAGCAAGATGGCATGGAAAATCTGGTACTTAGTAATATTAACGACTTCTTAATCATTCTGCATTTACTTACAAAAAAAGCTCCTTCTGTGTAGGATCTTCCAAATTAAATTGCTTCTTCCTTAGAAGTTCAAAAAATTCTCCTCTCCTCCTTTAAAAGAAGTAAACCAAAAAGATTTTGTAGGATGGTGACACAATCCAAACATACAGCAATGACTCTCCAACCAGGCTGGCCTCTGACTTACTTTATGTATAGTGCTAGGTCTGTGGCAAGAATGGCTTGCTTTATCATTTTCAGAGTGGCCTTGTATTCTTCAATAGAAAGGCTGCTGAGAATCTGATTTCCCTTTACAAAAAAACCAAAACCAGTGTTAGGAGTAAAATGAGCAACAGCATTTCAGTCTGCTAGAATATCTCTTAGATACTAAACCCTTAAGAATTGCTTGCTGAAATCTGATGTCGTTCTTTTGCACTGCTTCCTTTCACAGATTCACCAATTTAAAAATAAAAATTCCATTCTTCTTGAGTAATGACAGCCACCCAGAAACAGCATAGTAATTGACTAACACAAAATGAAACTGCAAGAGCAGCATCAAAGACTTTAAGTCCATTTCATTCATCAAAATTAAATTTGCCACTAGCTGTATCATAGCGTTTCTCTTTCCCCACCCTTCCTGAAGCAGATCTATAATAGCTTCGAGCACCTGCCTGTACAACTCATGTAAATGATAATGTTGTCCTTTTCTGAAGCAACATACATTAAAAAGCTCAGAAGCCCACTGTTACAGCACTAATGGTGGAGCTGGTGAAATGGCATCTGGCCTCCACTTTTTACCCTGTATTATCCTGTCTGAATAGGAAAGAATCATTACAATATAAAGGAGGCTAGAAGTGCCATACTGGAGATACAAAATGAGCAGTGAAAATACACTGCTTTGCAATGAGTGTGCGTGCTGAATAACGGCTCTTAGAATTAGTTAATATAAACCAAGAAGATTGCAGTTTTATTTGTATATTTACTTAACTTAGGTTTGGCTTCACTTTGGAATGTCAACATCAGCAGTGTTTGGCTTGGTCTCATCGGGACTGCTTTGTGTATGTGTAGGCCGGAATGCTTTTTCAAATGAGAGCAAGGACTTGGTTTGTTTGGTGATTCATAAGAGGTCATGAAAATGGCAACAAAGCCTTTTTTCCCCTTTGCTCCAAGTAAGCAGGTATTCCAGAGGATATTAGCAAGGCTTCCCTTATCAGGCAACACTTGGAAAGGTTTGGTGGCACTCAGCAATGAAATTGTGATTTCAAAAGTGCTGCATTTGCTTTCTTTACCCAAAAAGGAATGAAGATCTCTTAGGAATGTATAAGGGTGGGAATGTGTCCAAAAGCTAAAAATAAGAAGTAAAATAGGGAATAGTTTCCTTCAGCATACAGGAAAATGTAGCACTCACTGGACTGTTGAGGATCATAAGGCATTGATCAAAGTGATGATGCTCCATGATTGAGTGGCAATAGAGCTGAGCCAGTGGATGTTCACTTCTGAGGATTAAAAGGACCCATCAGATGGAGAAATGAAGTTAAACATAATACTAATCCAGACATAACTTCCATTTTAATGTCCTCTTATCATTAGCAGTTTAGCCCTCCTCCCCCATGCTTGTTTTTGACCAGTTCCATTCCCTTTCTCTGTAACTGGCCAAACAAAATGAATGCATAGTTAAAAGACAATGCTGTCACTTTGGCAGAGCACCAGCAACTCTGTTTTTCTGCCTTCTGTTACCTGTAGAGACCAGGTGTACACAAGGAATTAAGAGTTTATGGAGTTAAAGTTCCTGTATGAAAAGGAAAGGTAACAAGAAGGGTCTACCCACAAGCAAAATGTGATGGTTTTGGGGTTTTAAAAAACATTTTAAACTCCTGCCTGGTGCATTTAGTCAGCTCAGCTACTGAGCTCTTAAGTCATACTGCCCACTGCTACCAATGGAAGATCCCTGCTGACCTCAGTGCAGGGCCTGAAATATAAAGCAAGTAATCTCCCATCATTAGTAACTGCACTGGTACTTCATTCATCACCTCTCTCTTTGGGACCAAACTACTGCATTATCCTTGCCTACCCTTTGCCCAGGGTAAAATCCAAAAGGGAAACAAGGTTTCTGCTTGTAGGTTCTACTACAGGCAATGAAAACCATCTCATCCAACTGTGTGGATGCAGAATTTAAAGCTCTCTTAGTCTAGAAAATAGAATTTACTGTTTGAATAGCTTTAGACATAATACAGAAAGTCCTCCTTACTGAGAATTTCCAATTTACCCATTCCTCATTGCATAATACAGTTCTTAACTTTTGCTGATGTATCTACATTTTAGCCCCTGGTCCCACATTGTTTATGTCATCTCTTCAACTGAATCAAGATTCTTTTGGAAGTCTGTTTTGCTGCTGATCCTGAATCTGTTACTCTAATTATAATCTGACCTACAAATGTTTAATCATGTAAGAAATTCTATTTTAGCATATAGTTCCATGGGACCTTTTGTATGGTTAAGGATCATTCACATGAGTTAATGGTTGCAGGATTGGGTCCCTGTGGCAGTGAGTACACGCAGACTCAAATAAATGTCATAAGAGGAGACTCGGGGGATTTAAGAAGCACAAAAATGTGGAGAGAAAGATGGAAAGACAAACAAAAACACGGAAACGGAGATTAAAGGCTGCAAGCCCCTGAGGATTATGGGCTGGCTGCCCAGCACCTCCTCTGAGACCACTGCAAGAGTATAGAGCAAGTATGCTTGCGTGTTTCTGTGAGGAAACAAATTGTAGGATGGTGCCAACACATGCTGGGTGAAATTCCCATTGAGTTAAGTGGGATGCATACTGTGTCCCCTAAAGTTCATCCTGACTGTGGAGAGAAATATGTGAGAAATATCTTAGGTTATCTTCCCAAGTACTGCACCAAGCCAGAGCTTGCTCAGTACTTCTAGACCCTGGCTGTCTGGGAAGATGCAAATGCTACAAATAAACTTAGGTCCTTCTTCTGTAGTACACCACAGTTCTGTTAAACCACCATGTCAGGCCAAGGGACACCACTGCTTTCTGAACACAGTAGTTTGGTTATTCAGTTTTCATACTCAGTCCTTGCCTACTTTACCTGTGGGTTTTGGAAGTGAAAAACAACAACGGCAAATCTACCAAAAGACCTTTTAGCAGTTCATTTCCTGTAATTTGTACTGCCAGAACCATTTTAATTTTTGAAACCTAGTTGCATAATAAAAGAATCATATGCTAAGTATCCACTCTCACTGTCTCCAAGAAAGAAGCAAAAAGGATCTGTTCCTGGAAAAAATAATCTTTCGTTCAGATTTAAATGAGGGATTTGAAAACAAAATTCATGCAACTTTCTATTGAATTATTAAGCTGTAACCATCTCTGCTTGACAGTGTGTGTGAATGTTAGATTTTGCTGTCTATAACACTTTCCCAGGACATTTCTGAGAGGAGATGACGCATCTCCAGATGTCTTCCAGGAAATTTATTTTTAAATAAATAAAGCAAAAAATAGCTAGCTGGTTCCAATCACTGCAAGGCTGCAGTGACTGCTGGAATCCCCTATTAGGGAACTAGAAAAAGGTTATTCTTTTGTGGAGTTTTGGGGTTAGTTTGGGGTTTCATGTTTTACACATCTGTCTTAGTGTTATTCTTAAGATATATCTGAAAGCAGGAATTCTGCTTCAGCTTACTTATTTTCTGCCTTTCAGTATTCTCTGCCTCAAGTAAACTTTTCCTCCCCTAGTATCTCACTTTACACACAGAGAGAACAGCAGACCACTTCTTCCAAAGGTAGCTTCAAAACCACTCTCCAACTCTGCCAGAAAAAGATACAAGTCTACATTTCTGGGTATCTTTTCCCCATCTCTGGTCAGATCAGGACACATTGCCATATCACAGTAATCACATTATACCATTTTTAAGTCAAGCTGGTTATTTAATCAAAGAATCACAGGCTGTTAATTGAAGTGAATACAGAATTCACTGGAAAATACAGTTTGGGCAGATATGAAACTGTTAATTAAAAAAACAAGAACTTTTAGTTATAAATTAAAGTATGAAGAACATTTTAGAAGAGATTGGATTCTTAATTTTGGTAAGTTTTGAAGTGAAGCATTTTATTTAGTAAAAATACTTTGTTTCAAGGTTTTAAACCATATTTTTACTTTGTTCACTTTTTTTTTTTTTCTGTAATTCCAGAATTGATCAAAGTTAAAGAGTACAGACAACATCAAATCAATTTTTAATGTTTACCTTATCCAAATCAACTTGGAATGCCTAAATCATGAGTAAAACAATCAGAGTTCTTTTGGCAGGGAGACACCTTTGTGTCAGATGGCTGCAGATCTCAGGTCTGTGCTAGCCCAGACTGGACAGGAACCAGCTGGTTGGGCAGGGAGCAATCTGAAAATCTGCCACTGTCCCTTAGAAGCTAGGACCTTCTGCTGTCACTGCATGGGAAGTGGGGGATGGGACATCCAGAATAGGAGCAGGAATGTACTATCCCTGCAGAGTCTACAGAGTTCCCTTCGTCTGCCATCTCTGTTAGTGCAGCTGAGGTTCTGCATCTTTGGACCTCTTGAATGCTTCAGGCTGTTCCTGCACTTCCTGCTTCATACCAACCTGTTCCTTTGTACAGCCTCACATCATCAAATCAATTCAGTTGTACTTAGTTTAACTGTGTGATTTTGGTAATAATTTCTTCAATTTCTCTCAGACTCACCTTTGTATATAAGAGTTGTTCACTCCCCTGTGATCCAAATCATGGCTTAGAGTTGCTATCAGCAGTGCCAGTGTTTCTAAGTCAGTCAGCTTGCTCTATATGTGAAGAGTAGTACAAGCAGTGAGTTAGCTTTGTGTTTCTCCTAAGAAGATGTGTCCCCCAGTGTTTGTTTTCTCCTTCAAACAATAGAAAATTGGGAGATTTATTTTCAATGCTGTTCTGACTCCAGATTCTAGGACATGAAAATCAGTGTGGAGTGAATCCAAAGTAGTTAGGAATGAAGCAATTTATGGAAATTGCACTGGAGATGGACAGGGTTCCAAAAATAGCAAGCAAGCTATCAGGATCATCAGAGATTGCTAGACTGCACATAGAGCAAACTACCATGCCCTTCAGTGCAGAAGAAATATGAAAGCCCTTGCCTTTGTCTATTCCAGCACCTTTTGTCTTGTTTGGGGTTTTTTTTGAGTGAGACAAAAGTTTGTAGAAGGGAATGCCTCTTCTTTGTTGCTGTTAGGGTTTGGTCTACAAAGAAGATTTAATTATTCTCTCAGAAGTGCTTACTGTAAAATAGTACAAATAATTGGTTACAATTGTCTGTAACAAAACTGAAGAACCACATTCATTCAGAACACAAACAGTTTGCGTTCTTCAAAAATACAACCCCAAAACTTAAAAACATACATAAGAAAAATCTTGCATCATTATCTTTTTTGAGTATCATCTAGCCCTTCAGTATTTGTAATAAAGAATGACTAGGTTGCTTTTAAAATTATTATGTGTCTATTATGTGCCTAATGCTGTAGTCAGCTTCTCTGTTTGAACTTAAAATATTTCCTGTTGAATGCCATAGGGAACATCTGAAATAAGGTCAGTCCTTATCTTCTCCACCTTTTCAAGCATAAGCATTAACGTTGAAAAGGACATAATCATTTACATGCCTTATATGAGATATTCCCATTGGGAACATACACCTGATCATTTCCAGGGGATTTAACTGAAACTGGGTACGTAACAGCACAACAATTTCACAAACAAGCCTGTAAAGCCACA
This sequence comes from Picus viridis, assembly GCA_033816785.1. Lineage (NCBI taxonomy): Eukaryota > Metazoa > Chordata > Aves > Piciformes > Picidae > Picus > Picus viridis. Next base: position 5,692,087 of record CM066581.1, read on the forward strand.
AGTCTTGAGCAGAAATATTTGGATTACACTGGCAATACCACAGAATGATGAACATCTTACTGACATGAGAATCAGAACTATGCATCTTTTATATAAATTGTTTAGCTAAAAGACTCTTAAAAGTAGAAACAGCAAAATGTACCTGAATTTTACCAGATTTTAAAGCAGCAAACATGCACTGTGCTGTGTTAAAGGCATGTCTCCAATTGTGATAAGCAACATTTTTCCGGTAATTTTTCTTTACACTTAAAATCCATCTGCAGAGAACCTTTAAGAAACAGCATCACAAGGTTAGCTGTAAATGTATTAGAAATCCATTCTTTTAATGAAAACAAATCTTCCTCTAATCCTGCTTGAAAACTCTCACAGAAAAAAATGTCTTTTTCAATCCGTTAAGTTCAAATACAACATGTTTGTAACTGTGAATAGAGATAAGAATATGCTTCCAGTCACTAGTTCAGCCTCTCACTGAGAGATACTCGTAGGTTTGTGTTTTTATTGCTAATAGCTAAATCGATGTCAGATGCAGCTTCTGTTAAGCCACACACTGAATTACACTGAGCTAACTGGGAAAAAAAAAAAATCCGTGGTTGTAACAACGTGTTTCATACAGAAAATTATTTATTTTTTACCTACAGAGTTCTTCCTAGAGCTGTTTTGATAACTAACATGTGGCTTTTCCCTCGTATCAACTTATCAAAAGACAAGCAGAATTGGACTTTGGAAAGCAAGTAAGTGACAGAAAGACAGCAATGACTATATTCTTGGGTAATATTTTTATATGCAGTATTACAGGCTGTGAGTTATACTGCTACAAAAGTGAAAGGTTTTGATGTGTACTAACAGTTCGTTTGGGTTAGATGGATATAGCCCATAAAGCTCCATGTTAAATGCTGGCTGAGAATCTAGTCCTTAGTTTGTGGAAGAAAATTTTTAGTGTTTTTAGTGAAAGATGTCATGCCAGCAGAAATGAAAATCCAGTATCATTCACCCACATAAATGATTCCACACTTACAAAAGCAGCAGCATTCTCTGCCTTCCCACTGTTAGAAAGGAGTGCTAGGCTACTGCCAGCTTTATTTAGCTCTATTATGGAAAGCTGAAAGTGTAGCTTCAAAGTTGTCAATGTTCTCTTGCTTCTATTGAGATGTGTAATTATTTGTCTGTTGTCCTGGTGTTATTTTGGTTTTGCAAAACCATTGCAATTGCTCCAATAGGAACTAGTCCTCTAATAGTCCTCCAATAGTCCTCTTACTGGGCTGCCTGATTCTGTGTCTTCTGCTGGGACACGACCCTTAAGGACGTACAAGTTCATGGGCTTACTACAGAGGTGAAACTAAGGACCAGGATATTCCAGAGATCAGAGCACAGCATTCCTTTGGGCCCTTCAACACTACTAATCTAAAGTGGTCTATAAACTGAAGATCTAAAAAATAAATACCTGTTTTCTTTTACTAATTTGTAATCATGCAGTAGAACCAAGCTGAGGACAAACCCCAGGACTGCCCACTTGATATGCCTTCCTAGTTTGATAGCTACTTTTTAATATCGGTTTCCAACTATATTTACTACTCATTTCACTATTCTCCTGATTTTCTAATACTGAAGTTGCCTCTTCAGGTGGAGCAGTATTTAACAGCATTTATACCTCATGCTTCATTTGGAAATTTTGCACCAGGTTGAGGTCTGTGAACATTCGAATTGTACACAATGTTGTTTCATAATCTGAGAGCTCAAAATCACTGAAGTTGAAGTCAGTTAGGTTGAGAGATTGTGCAGATGGTACCACAGCAGCCTAGAGAAGAATAAGAGAACACAGCTTAACACTAGGAAAGAGAAAACATAACATAAACATCTGCTTTTTCAACACAGTAGTAGTGAGATGCTTAATATTACCTTCAGATTATACTGATGATTACTTCTCATTTATCTTTCCTTAACCTTTCTTGTTTAACATTACTTGATTTGCACTGTTCAGTCTGTTAGCTAAATCACTCATGTCAAATTGTAACCAAGAGAAATGTGTAAATGTATGAAAGTGGGAGGTTGAGAAAATAAGGTAGTGACGGTTTTATGGATGTGCAGACGTCAAAATCTGTAACTGTGGACGTTTTTCTAAAGACGGTGAGGAAAGAGATGTCAATAGAGCAGAATTCCTAACAGAATCCACTTTGAGTGATATGGTAATCAGAATGTGTCCATGGGTAGAGCTTTCAGAGGGCTAGAAACTGGAAAAATTAGGGTTTACCTTTGGACAATGGTTTTGATGTCATAAACTGTGTTCTAGAAAGCTGACACTGATATGAAAACCTGTGTGACAATCTGTAGTACGATTAGATGTAGCATGCCAGTTAGCTCTCCCCCTAATTACATGTACCAATCTCTGCTCCATATGTTTGCTGTTATCTTTCCTGTGTGTCAGAACATCCTGAAGGATTATGAAAAATAGTATTTACACAAGAAAAAAAATTTCCACATTCTTACACATTTCTTGTACTAGTATTTTAGTGTCCCTCAGTTTGGATTCATGTGGTGTATCACCTACAAGCATTTGAAAGAACCACCAGGCTTGTATGTTCAGTGCAACCATTCAGGAACTCTAATGGCATAATTCTGTAAAACTGCAAATGCGGTCTGGTATTTCATGAGGAAAGGGGCTGGAAGGATACAGGAGGAGCTCAAGAGAACACATCATGCCCGTGTACTAACTTCATTCATAATTTATCTCTCCCTGCCTTGATGTCCTGCCTTTGACAGCCACAACATTTCATTTCAGCTGAGGCAAAAAGACCTACAATCTATAGCTATTCAAGTATTATTGAACTGGATTAGATATTTCCTCTTTCATTTACTGAAGCCAGTAGAGCCATCTGTCCCCATTTTACAGCATGCAAGTACATTAGCTATTTTAATTTCAAATTACTGAACAATGATCAACTTTTGTAGTCACTGACCAAACTACAACCTCTTGCTCAATTTCTCCACCTGGTCTCCATGCTGGTCTTGTCAGTGCCTCTTTATCAATGGGCATCTGTGTGGTAGGACAAAGGTTCAAAATCTGTGTGACACTGATCATTCTAGAACTAGTGGCACCTTGTTTGTCCAGTCCATTCCCATACTACCCAGCTTGTGGTCCATTATGCCTACCTTCCTCTCCATCCCTCCATCACTCTCATTTTTCTTTTGTATGGCAGGAGCAATTGTATTTCCACAGATAGTCTGCTCCAACAGAAAAGAATTGGAGAGGCTAAGCAAAAGCTGTATTTTGAACTACACTTGAAATCCCAGTAGTAGTTACTCCTTAGACAGTGGTTTCTAAACACAGAATTAAACATGAGCAGAACAGGACACCACACAGAAAATTAACCCAAAAAAAAAAAAAAAAAAAAAAAAGTTGCATTAACAATTAAATACAGAACTTCTGTGTAAGGGCATAAAACTGCACCCATACTTGGGATGCTGGGAAGGTACCAAAGATATAAAATATACAACACTCAGAGTTAGCTGCAGAAAGAAAAAGTTCTCAATATTTTGCTTCTAAAATACTTTGTGAGTTGATACTAACATTCCATCAGCTGTTCCTGTCACTTGAACTCCTGAGGTATACTTCAGGTTCTCCAGTAATTGCAGCTCTCTGTATCTCCCATCACTGTATCTCCCACTGTAACATGTCCTTTTTGTGTGATATACTGATTCAACTCAGGAACTGCTCAATCTAAGCTTCACTCTAATTTTTCTTTCTGGAAGATGTGCTTCTGCATGTTTAGGGATCAGATCTGTGTAAAGACTGCCCTTTGTTGTATTAATGGAATGTTTCTAAAGTAATAGTAAAAAATTCAATTACCACTGTTACCTGCAGCTCCCTCGTTTCCTCCTCAGCAGCAGAAGCATGGTAGGAGAGAACCTACAGAAAGAGAAGAACAGCCCTTAGTACAAACAAAAAAACCAATGTGATAAAGTTGTAATTTTCCTAAAGCAGAATTTTCAGCTTGCATCAGCATTGCATTTGCTGATGAAATCTAGTGTCCATGAAGGGCCCACACTGGTTTTAAGAGGGGTATCTGCAAGCTTTCACAAACCTCCCACAGCACAGAATCATCTTAAGATAATTAGGCCACAAAACCATAAATAGTTTCTATAAAAGAGCAAAGAACTCTGAATTTCTCGTTGGAAAGTTTTCATGCCCCACTTTCAAAGACAAATAATAATGAATGTTACAGCTATAATGATGAGCCTAACATTGTTGCCATAATAATCTTTTCAGGAGTTTATTTAGATGTAAAATTAAGTTTTGCCCTAACTGAAACTTGGCAAAAAAGTCTGAAAGACAGTGAGTTTGTTTTAAATTACAAAAGAAGCTCATCTTATTTAGCTGTTGAGAACATAGGTCATGAAAATGTTATGGAGGGTTTTAGCAACTGGAGACTGACTTTTGTTGTAAAGAAGCCATCTTGCATACCAATTTATAATCTGTCTGGACTTCCTGTATTATCTATAAAGTGTACAGTAGAAGAGAGATTTGCTATTTTTCCAGATAAACAAGCAGCTCTTTTTTTAAAGCAGTGAAATTATGTTGCCAATAATTTTACTGACTTTTTATTTAACATAACTTAATACAGGTTTATTTGAGTTCTTGTGGAGGCCATGGTGTGCATAATCCCCATTTGAGGAATTTTGCAAACACTTTTTACATAATGAATGTTATGATATCCAAAGTCTACAAATTTTTCACTTTCAGCTTCCAGTTATCATCTCTGAGTAGTTCAGCTTCTGAGGCTAAAGCCCTCTTCAAGTATTAAACTTAACAGTACCCAATTCAAAGATGAGACCAGATTACATTCATCCTGATACGGTTTGATGGAGTCTGAGGAAATGGCTGAAAACCTACAATAATGCTGCTGTTACTCCACAAACTGGTTTGTCTAAAGGATGGAGCCAAAATCATCACAGAAAACCTCAGACAAGAAAAGAAAGTCCTTAATCCCCCAAACTATTTCCTCTTCCTACGCAAGACAACAAACCCACTATGTTGCCGATATGTAGCCTCATGGAGAGGAACAGTCTGATTCAGCTCACCACTAAATCTTATGAGTAAACTTAAAATACAATACCAATAAAAGAGTCTGCTGGCAGATATGGAAAAAAAAAAAAAAACCCACAGAAAAAATCCTGTGCAACTCCACAGGCCAACTGATGTTCTGGGGAGAGCAACTTCTGTTCAGTACCCATGTGCGTAGCCACACTTAGGTATAGAAATAGAACAGATAGGGTCTGGAGAAAATTCAGATCTGTTTAGGGCTAATTAAGGACCACCTAGATTTTGGGCTCACCTCTAATGTCACCATCTGTTTGGCCATGGCTCTCTCTACAGCTTCATACATCTGTGTATTCTGGATGCCCAAGCCACAAAAGATGACAAATGCTTCCAGGAACTGTTCGTCATTTCTGTTGAAAGCTTTGATATTGCCTGAGTTTTCTTCCCTCTTATTCACAAGCTGGCAAACCCCTATGCCAGGACATAGAAATTAGAAGAATACATATCACATATTACATAGAACATCAAGAAAAAAAATTAAGTCTAGAACAGTTCAGCCTGCAGTGGAAACCACTAAGATACATAAAAGTGACAGAGAGGAGCAATGTAGGATTTTCCCCAAAGCTTTTTAGAGTAATTTCATTGTATTAAAGAATAGATGCTAAAATACTATATATGACTTAGTAGACTTGAAAGTATTTATTAGGGTTTGTAAATCAAAAAATGTAGGGCTTTACAGACTTGATTATCTTGTGAAATTCTAGGGTCATTTTCATCCTAACTTTTATTATTAATAGTATTCTAGATTGATTTAATCCCTAAAGACAATTTCGCCTTTGGAGGCTTATTAAATTTCTGTAGCCATGCCAAAAGAATGTCTATGAAAGTCAGAACAGTGGTACACAAAGTTTTGACTTCCTTACTTGAGTCAGTGCTGGAAATATTTTAAAAAATAATTAATTAGACAGGAAGCCCAAGCTGAGGCTCAGAGCTTAAGTATAGGCACTGAGTTGATGAGGATGTGATTGAATTCCAGCCTGCTCCAAGGAATACTGTAATTATTGAAAGCGTCTTACTGAATTCAGCTGTTTAGATTCAAACTTACTGATAGTTGCATCTGTTTTTCTGTTCAGAACTTCTGGACTTTTCTGCCCACATGTCATGAAAGGTCTGATTGGTGATTTCTGCCAAACCTTGCTGCAGTTTAAATCCCTGACACCATTTTAGGCAGAGGGAAATTCACACAGATACCTCTCTATTGTTTTACCTAGCAGATGGCAATTTCTGCTAAGAAATCAGAGTATTAATTAAAGCAGCTGCATTGTAAGTATATGTTGATTTTGGGTAAAACTGCTGTGGGGGTGACTAATGTCTTAAACAAATCCAAATGTTCTCCCACTCTCATCAATGTGAGTGCTAAGAGTTCCAGGCACAAAAGCTAGTGTTTCTCTGGCCAACTGCAAATAATAATCCCAGTGAAAATAGTAGCTTCAAACTAAAAATTCTGAGAGAAATTACTAAATGAAAAGCCTTCATTTTCTACAAACCACTATTGCATACTGGTTTGTATACCTTGGATGCTTTATGAAGAACATTTTGCAGGAGAAAGAGTAATATATTAAATACGTATTTAGCCAGTGAAAGAGAAGACAAGTACTTAGCATGGTGTTTCCAGATACTTAAGAGCTTTTACATTTTCTTGCATCAGCAGAGCTACTCCTAATTAACACAGGATATAGGAGCAGAATCTGAATGCCTTACACTTCACTGTAAGGTCAGGGAGGCTGGATTTGCTCGCTGCTTATGGGTAGGGAAGAAAGTATAATGTACCAACAGTGAACATAATCAGCAGCTACTGTAAGGTCTTGTCAGTGTTAAACATTTTCTATTTGAAAGGATTTCCAGCATTTTAGTACTCCATATGTACAGACTAAAAAAGCTCATTAAGACTTTTAATTAAAAGGACAAAAAGTCTTTGAGGGAGCAAATGTGCATCTTTCCTGATCCAGTAGGTAGAAAAACTGAAAAAAGAATGATCACACACATGCAAACTGTGTTTCTAGAAGAACACTGGCCTTACAGGTTAGAAGTTTTAACGTCTGTTGACAAACTAATGCTGTCCTGTTTCCAGATCGTGTCTGTTTGGGGAACTTATTTTAGTATTACAGTCTCCTCTAAAGAGATCAGTAAAAATAATATAACTGTAGCTGTAAACTGTTGTGGCAGGATTCTGAACAGTAATGGACTGAGATGACTAGATACTTGAATGATAGTAAAAATAGATAATGCCAGCAGATCCTCATTTCACTAAGAACAAGATTAACTTTCCCTGGGAAAAAGAAGCTAACTTATACAACTCTACAGGAAAATCTCACAAAACTCATTTTCAGATCTCTCTTTAGTACTGTTTATGACATTTTAATTATTTCCATAGCAACTGTGATGTAATGAACATAATATTAAGACTCAACAGAGAATAAGCCACAAAACCCAAATGAATTCTTAAAAGAGACATCATTTGGGTGCACATGAATGCTTCAGGTAGAAGCAGGCACCTCCAAAGGACAATTCATAGCACCCGAACTGCACAGCAGCTGGCACAGGTCTTTCTGTAGCTGAGTTACTTGAGAAGACTGTCAATGTCTGTGCAGTTCAGCTTGCCTTTCCACATGCCACCACTGTGCCGAAAAGTCCAGCATTACAGACAGCTCAGGCCTCAAAACCTTATTTACTGATTTATGTCTTCCTTCCACTGCCTTGTAAAAGATCTTCGCAAACCACACTAGTAACTGACACTCTAAACAGGAAGCAATGAAAATGAATTTTACTTACAAAAAATTTCTGAATGCAAAAAAGCTATAAAAATTGTGAACTATCACAGGAATGTTGTAGGTACTTGGTGACTTATTAGGTAAGCAATTTACAGTCAAGGTTGCAGTGGACTTACTAGTTAAAAACAAGATAATTAAGGATCTTTTCTCCTGGATTGAAATTCCATTTTGCTGAGATTTTACTGTGGAGCACAAAAATGTCTCTATAAAAGGTATATTTTTTTTAAGGTACCTACCTATCACTTTATTCTTTTTCCCATTTTTTATTGGTGTGCACAGCAAACTCTTTATGTGTTGACTTTCATTTTCTGTGTTGTCGTTCTGTTAAACAAACAAACAAATACAATTTTAACAACCAATGTTCAACTAGCTGAAAAATCCATAGATCTGGGATCTACAACTACTGTTGGCTTACAGAGTTTGCACATCTGTGTCTGGATGGTCTAATAAACATTGTCTCATACGGGCTTTGGTGAATGGTCATATAGGTAGTGATGCTAGTCTTTGTTCTTTGGGAGTTTGGAGTGACTGTGTAATTGTGCTAAAAATGTGCTCATTGGGTAATAGATTCTTCCATTAGAAGGAAACCACTTGCATTAAAACGTTTCACCAAGACGAAGTGTTTCACTCAGTGCAGCTGCAAAGAGGTTTGATGGGCTTTGGGACACCTTTTTAGCTTCGTCAGGGAACTGATCTCTCCCCTTGCAATATGGTGATGTAAAGAACAGATGGCATAAAAGAAGAGTAATACCTGACATTAAGCTAATTGTGAACTTATGGCACTGAAATACTCATAAACTCTTTTGGTTTGAGATGCCTTGATTAATCCACCAATACAATGAAAGGGGGCTTAGTGGAGACTGAATTATGACTCCAAGAACAACAGGAGAATTACCACCAACTAGGTCTACCAAAGACCTTTTATCATCTCTCATGCTCCAAGATAACAGAATTTACTGGGGGGGTGAGGTTACAGGGTGGAACAAAAAGACAATGCATTTTTTTTCCCAAATACCTGGTGAGAAAAGGACGTACTTCTGCTCTAAAATCTCCTGGAACAAAGTGAAGTACATTTGGCCCACTCTCTAATTGTCTGTGAGACATAAATGGATACACACTACCACATCAAAAGGTGTGGGGTATTTTTTGCTGTTGTTGCTTTTCTCACTGGTGATGTGCAAGGACTGTAGACAGATTCTCTACAGTCAAATGCACAAGAACTATAATGCTCACTGGTCGCAAGAGGAGATGTAATTCTTTAAAACATTAAGTACCCCTACTTAATAGTGGCATACAGAATAACTCAAGAGTAGGATTTGCTCTGTTCTGAACTGTGACATACCTGTGAAATCAACTGTGAAAAAGGATGTAAGATTCAGTATCTCTTCCTAGACCCTTCTGTAAGGGCAGCTGAGATACAAAGTCAAGCTTGCATGAAAATTGGTTTATGGCTGCCCTGACAAAAACCTGCTGTTTCATGGTGAAGTTCAGATACATAGAAATTCAGACTCTACTGGAGTGGAGATAAGACCACAGTGCACAGTGCTTAATGCCTGTGCCAGTATGAATGAACAGGAAGGGGATTAAGGAAAAACAGGCATAAATGCCTTTAAGGAGTCTTGTGGATACTTGAACTTTGTCTCCACTGCCCTCTTTGTTGGTTCAGGGAAGAACTCCTACACAACTGCTGAAGCTTGTCGTTTGTCCTTTTAAGTGCGCTGAAGCTCAGGCAGGCAATAGCACAGCTCTTAGAGCCTAGGTAGCTGGGGCCACCAAAGCATTTGTAAAGCACAAAGTTATTTCCATAAGGTGAGTGAAAATGCTATTGAATGCCGTCCAAAGAGGCAAGCCAGAGTTTCTAGGGCACTAGGTACGCTTGGAATTTCCCCCATGTTCATCAGATTTCAAAACATTTAGCCTGCAACCTTGCCTTAAGATTTCTCCTGCACAGTGGTGGAGATGTCGCAACTGTGTGTTGAAAAAAGGTATCTAAAAATCCTTCTAGTAGTACTGTATTTTTCTTTCTATTACTTTCTTTCACATGCATAAGGTGTAAGTCATCTAGATTCCAGGGAAAAAATGTGAAAGAACTCTAACCCTACTGGCAAAGTGAAAGACCTGTTTCAGACAAGCAGTCGTTTAGATGACTCTCGAGGTATTCACTTTATTTTAAAATGTCTTCAAAATAATCTGTTCAAATAGTATCTGTCCAATTCTGTTTGCACTTTCACCCCTGCAGTTGAGATAACTTTGGGCCCTGTACTGCAAAACAGTGAGCTTTCAATTCCTGTGTTGTGCAATCCTTCATTGAAACTCACTCCAGAACATCCATAAAACCTTGCACAGAGGAAAAGGGAAGTGGCACAGCTTCCCCACCATGAGCCTGTCCTTTCTGGAACTGTCCACTTACTGGAACAATCACACTGAACACTTCTGACATTTTCAATGTTCATCTCAGAACAGAGTTTGGTAAAAGCTTTCTGCTGGTCATACATCTCCTCCCTTTTATTACCCTCTCCCTGAGCCTCTCTGGACAACAAGCTTAAATACAGTAAGAGCAGACATTTTCTAATTTCTGCATTGACAGAATAATACAGAGCTACAACTTTGCTTTTTGTTGATGATGACTTTGAAGACCATCCAGCTACCTCTCCAGTATCTGTGTTCAGTAGTACATCATACCACAAGCTCCCACTTAATGAAGCAAAATTTTCCAAATAAAGGTGTAGTTGTTCCTTCTCCAAAACAGCAAAGAACTTGCATCTATAACATTAACATTTGCTAGAACATGAAGGGAAAGGAGAGGCTAAAAGGGAAGGAACTTCTGACAACTTCCCAACACCTGCAGTACACTGCCAAGGACTACTGTGAAAACCTCCCACTGATCTTCACTTCAGTATTTTCCACAAAACACACTGCCAACTCTCCACTGTAGGGATAAATCCCTCCCATGGTTCACTGTGACAGTATTTTACCTTTTCTTTACAGATAATGAATTTTATCAAGCGAATGTATCTTCCTTTGTGTAATTCTAATTGCTGTGGCCATTACATTAATAGAAATAATAAGGGGAAAATAAAAAAGGGTTGGAAGGTAAACAGGAAAACGTTTTCCATTTCCGAATTTCAAATCTAAGATTATTTTACTTACTGTCCAGGGAAATCTCCTGTCCTTGCAGACATCTGGGATGTTGAGAGGCTCCATCGTATTCTTGACATACTGAGCATACATATAATTGATTTTGTTTGTATCATAGTCCCTGAAGGATACAGCAACATTATTATGTGCTTAGTATGAAAATGGGAAAGCAGGCTATTGGCGTATCTTTCCTGTTTGAGGAAAGGATATATCCAACAGATACATAATAGAGTTGAGTTCAAATTCCGTATCATGATCCAGCTGTCATCACAAAATAGCAGAGTGGATTGACATTCAATGATAACACTGATCACCAAACTTAACAAATAAATCAGTACAGACAGTATCTGTCGTACAGATGGCAGATAAAGAATAAACAATTGGGTTTATACTGAAACAAACTTCTTGAAAACAAACTCCATTCACAAATACTAGGTGAAAGTCACATGTCCTTTAAATGGAGTGCAGCAGGTAACAGGGGTGGATTCACTTCTTATAAGTCTTTTCAAATCTGTTCTAAAAGTAAAGGCATGATCAGTTGCCTGGGGATTCTGTTACTGCTATAGAATTGTTTATTCCAAATCAGGACGTAAAGTATCTTTACAGAATCAATCATCTACACTTTTTTGTTTGTTTTGTTTTGTTTTGTTGCCACAGTGTATTTAATTAAGGTGTTTCAATTCTCCTGGACACTTTGCCTGGTTTGGAGGAGGACATATGTCCTAATAATAACCCCAGTCCTATCAAGCTCCTGTGGAAGTAAGGTCTTTTGTAAGCATTTTGTCTTCAACATTCTCCTGGAATGAACAAAAGTTTGAATTCATTGATTTACCTGTTCAGATTTTCAGCTGACTCTTCTAATTCCTCTGATTCCATGTGAAACACACTAGAAAATGAATCCTGGAATACCAAGAGGATAATTTAACATATATTGGTGTATAAGGTTGTTGTAAGAAAGAATAGTACCACTCATAAAAAGCTTGTTGCACTTATCAAAACCTGTCTTGTAACAAAGTGTAAAAATATTTAACTTCTCATCTAGTAGCAAGTGTACAGGATCCTACCAGAAAAATATCTTTTGATACAACTTTTAAATGCAATTGAAGTGCCTTGAATCTCTATTGATCACTCTGAGAAGAAATGACAGAGTTTATAAGCTGTGCCAAATTTATCTGTCAGCACAGAACTTCTTTTTAACGTAAAGAAATACTATTGAGCCAGAATTGAGGGAAGCCCCCACTGCTCCCAAGGAACAAGCACTTCTGCCTTTAGATGAACACCACACTCACAGGACAATCTTCATCCACTATGAAGATGGTACACCTCTGCACTTGCATGAAGGATATTATAGTAGCAGCTATCTTCTTCAGAATCACTTCCAAAGACTGCTGTTCTTCAAAAATCAGGCTGGCAAGATCGAGAAGCACCTGAGGAAAAGGGCTTTTATGAAATTTTGGTTAATTGTGATTTAAGCAATAATTATCATTACTACTGTCTTCGATTCTTCTCTTCCCTGAATCGAAGAAGTCAATATGTATGCCTGCAACCAAATTTAAGTTTTGGCTCTCATGCAGACTACAAGGTAACAGAAAGTAATAGCCAGTTTGACACCTTTGATGGAAGAAATAAATAGCACAATTAGCTGTCTGATGCTTTTGGTCAGAGTCACAGAATAGATTTTAACAGTTCATCAAATGAAACCTGAAAAAGCCAGACCACACACCCCTCTTTGTGCTTAGGGAAACCTAACAGCTTCTAACAGATCCTAATGAACTCATTTGGTGAAAACTTCATTTAGAGACAGTCTGCTGTTATTTCAAAGCTGCTGCCAAAGGACTCAGCTGCTCAGATGTGCTCATATTCTATTCCTTTTATCCTCACAAGAAGCATGGAGCCAATTTAAAAACTTTATCCAGCTTTCTACCAATTTACAAACACTGATAGTCACTTGGAAACTCAGACCTACCGGAAAATTTTTAAAACAACTGTTGCCTAGTTGTTTCTCCAAAGCCTTTTCATACCATGTATGGCAGACATATTCACCTGTAATGGTCATGGCATTAATAAGCCATCAGTTATAAAGATGGCTGCAAAATACAGTTACATAAATGAGAAGGAATTTCAGTTTTTCATTACTGGAATTATGGTTAGTGACTATTTATAGTTGTAGGAGACTAGAATAATAATCTGTATAACCTCTACTGTTCTGTAGGGATAATTCTATCTGTAATTTCTGGAATATATTCTATACCTCTGGTTGTATAGACTGTTCAGTAAGCCAGAGGATAACTCCAGGCAATATCAAGTATATTGACACAGAATGCATGTTCTGACACATAGCTTTACCTTCTTCCCCTAGACAGTTCACTTCTCGTAGCCCAAGCTGGAATGTGCCCAGCTACTTCTCCATGCAGTTAGTTACAGCTTCATCAGAGATGCACAGCATTCTGTTAGAGCAACTACAAATAGCCAAGGAATAACTTCCATGTGAGAAATACCAGGAACAGGCACTGATTACCAGTTAACCATGGTAATTTCTGTATTCCTGGGACAAACCTTTTAAGCCTACCTGATTGCGCCTGTTCTCAAGCAAAGACGTCTCATACAACTGAGCATTGTGAAGAACAATTCCACAAAATGCCAGATACGCAGCAAAATCCTAAAGATAAATGGACATCAACACCTCATGAAGATAATGTCTCACAGCATCTAACCTCTATTCAAAGATAGGTCCTTCTCCAAGTTGCACTTTTGCAACCATACATCCCCAAGTCTTCATTTTGAACTATTAAGTAATCTTTTACACATATTCAGGGTAGTTTGGGGTTGTTCTCAATTACTCATAATTTATTTCATTATTTAAACTCAGAGTTTATCCTGTTAAAGTAGGATTGACATAAAAAGCAGCTCATGGGAATCGGCTCAGTTTGCAGCAATGCATATTTTACCTAGAAAAACTAAGTGCTGAGGGTTTAGTCAACTTTTTGAGCCTGAATGCAGCCCAGTTTTTTGCTGCAACAATCTGAATGGGAAGTCTGGAAATGTTTGGAAAGCAACTGCAGTGTGAGAATAAGGAATCAAAGTGCTGTCTCCTCTACTCACTCTCACATTGTTCATATTTTATCCAAAGCTTTTTCTCATCCTGTAGTGGCTGTCTTGAGAGGTGATAGAATATCTAAGAAAGAATCACTACAGAAATGTTAATACTCAAAAGTATCTTTACTGGGGATGCCAGGAAAATGAGGACCAATTCCTAAAAAATTATGTCAATTAAAAGTTATGAAGGTGTTTTACAATGCATTTCAGTGCAGTAATAATCCTGTGTTTCAGAGATGTATGGGAGATACCATGCTGATTCAGAAATTAAACTATTTCACATTCATGTTTCCCATGGCCTCATAAAGAAAGAAATTTGCAGTATTACCAGGAAATTTTACTTCTTCGGATGTGTTTAATTTTTAATAACTTTAAAATTTCTGATAAGCATTAAAAGTAATAACATATCTATTCCTCATTCTCCCAGGAAAAGAGACATTTCTGTCCAGTTTTATACCTTTTCATCTTGTTCAGTGAAAGTGCCACCAATTCCAGATTTCTTATTGATTGCTTGAGCCACACCAACAACCTAGTGCATTCAAAACAGAGTAATTAGATAGCTTTTAGGAATCTGTCTTTGGTTTCTATATCTAGACATATTTATGGAAGACCATTACAGGTATTCATTTGGTTGGCCTCTGAATAACAAGATATTTAAGTATGTTTTCTCCCTAATTTATTCATGTTACAAATAGCTGAGCATGAACCTAAAAAAGAAGTGACATGTCTCCTGCACTTCCTTATAGTTGTGCTGAGCATGTTATATGGCTGGGTCTCATCTTGTGCTGGGCTCAATAAATCTGTACAGTAAACTCACAGGCTAGGATGTGCTAGCTCAGATGAATCCCACCTAACTGGGTGTAATAACATGAAGAAGCATGAAGTCTGCACAAAGCTTTCAATTCTTTCCAGATTTTTTGGAATGCTTGCTTTGTTAAATGATTGACAAAGGTGCAAAGAACTTTGTTTGAGATCCAAGTAGTGTAAGACTGATGCAAGGTGTTAATGACAGCATTTTTTAATCTTGCTTTTTTGAGATAACAATATCAGAAGGAAAACTCTGTGGTGTGCATGTTTAAAAAGCTGTATGTAACTGTTAATCATTACATTTATAATTGCTAAGCAGATGGAAGGCATACAGTTTTATTCTTGTAATGGAAGAGAATTTACTATCTCTCAGCCTTGCCTTCCCAAAACACTAATGTTACAAATAAGGTCATTGTTCTGCAGCACGAATCACTGCCAAATGTGGGTTCGAATATGTCTGTCTGAAATAAAGCTCAGCTGTCAGCTCAATTCCATACAACCCACTTTTTCCCACAGTCAGCCTTTCATTTACTTCAGTGAGGAATATTTCTTATCCAGTGAGATTATTGTAATAACAATGTGCAACTAGCCTTGTGTACTTCTACAGCTGACTTGGAATAGCAAGCAAATCCTTTAACAGTCACAATACTTTTGTGTTAACCTACATGTGCAGATATTAATAGTTAGGCCTTTTCTCATAGCACTGTCATCTGTGGGTGTTTATTTAATTTATTTTACTTTTCAGTTTTGAGCCAACGTGTCCTAAGACAACTTTAATGAGGTCAAAGCCTTCGAAGACGCCCAAAAGGTGAGTGCTTTCATCTTGTGTAAACACATCCCCTCCATGAAAGGAAAGTCTGTGGTGCTTTAAAAAAAAAGCTATTAAAAACCAGTAAAAGAACCATATGAATATAGCAAAAAGGATATTTAGGCTCCCTTTATTAGCATTGCAGGCTTCTGATACAGTAAGACAAGCATGTGTTCCAAGTGAAATGGTAATTTTTTGATCTTTGTTAAGGTCTTTCAATAACAGGTTTTAACTGAAGAGGAAAGGAGTAAAGAGGAGAATAAACCTACTCAAAATTCATGTTCATCGTTTTGTGCAGATGCAAACTCTCTTGTTTTGGTGGCATTCTGAGCTTTTAATGACTTTGTGGTATGTGCCATTTTTTTCACACAAAAAACAGTTTCAAAAATTAAGCTGGTCCGAATTCTGGCCTCATTTATACCAGTACAAATTCCAGTGATCGTCACTAAACTCTTTAGAACGTGAAAAACCTGAGGTGGATATTATTTAGCCATTGGAGTCTTGCTTGCAACCAGTTAATTAGGAGAAGATGTAGGAAACTCAAGAGGATCTGCTCCTGTTACTAAACTAATTATGTAATTAGGGCAAAAGTAAATCATGTGGTAGCACTTTAGGCCATGGAGAATATATGCCAACATTTTAGAGAATACTAAGCACAGTATGAAACCCAAATCCTCATTTTTAAAACGCAGTGTAAACAAATATGAAATTACAATAGGTCTGATCTGTGATCTCCAGCTGGGAGTTATGTTCACACCAGCATAAAAATTGAACTGAAGGTGACCAACTGTTCTGAGCTCAGCTGTACAGAAAATTTACTCAGATAACAGGTACATTAAAACTGAAATCCTTGTGGTAATAAATGAGACATATTTGAGGTAATTCTCCCTAAAGCTTGGAAGAATCTCAGAAAAAATGACAGTCCACTCAAACACCTGCTCATGGAAGTACTGTTCCAGTCTAACCAAAAGGTGGGGTTTGTTATGTAGGCACAATATTTTGTGTCTCTTAATTCTCTAACAGGCAGACACCAAGTGAACTTTTTTGAATGTTGAATCCTGTAGTAATAAAGCAAAGATCCATGTGTGTGTGTGTTAAGGAATATAGCTGTTTTCTTGTAATTCTCCTACTATGCCTACAGAATTATCCTGTATATTCCTTGGTTACCCAAGACAAAACTAGTAGGGAAGAAAGAAGCTAAAAGCAGCTGTGAAAGGGGATGGCTGCTAGACAAGTTGAAGATACCACTCGGACTGAAGAAAACCAAGATTAAAGGATAGGAAAGACTGAAATACTTAGTTTCTGCTTATAGTTTGATACCTGTGATCTTACGGCCTAATCCTTGAAGTAACCATTCAGCTGCTGAGAAGTACACACTCTTTTTGATGAGCTTTATCCCCAGTCTGACTAAGTAGGTGGGATTATAGAAAAAGGTGTATCTCTAGTAGTCATGCAATTCTTAACAAATGCCATCATCCAGGTCTGCTATATTGAAAGCACACAATGTGTTGGCAGAAAGAAACAAACTGTACATAAAGGACTTCACCAGTCCAACTTTGAAGTCAGCTGGAAAAATTCCCCTTGGATCAGAAAACAATTGTTTGTTATTTTCCATTGGGATCAGGTAAGACAGGCCATGAAAACAAAAAGCAGTTTTGATAATGGAATGGTTCTCTTACTTTCAGTCCCAAATGGGGGGAAAAAACCCTCTAACAATTGCTAAGTCAACATCCATATCTGTTTTGCCACATCTGAACTCACTTTCCTAACTGTATTCTTCCTGGCAACACAGGTAATCTTCCTGTGCGGCTTCTTGTTCCATAACATCTCCTCTCAATCTGCGGCAGTTATCCCATTTATTAATGCCCAATCCACATTGCAAGCAGAGACTCCTAACTTTCCAAGACCTTTATCTTTACCATTTTCTTGCAATAGTTGCCTCTTCCCTTTTTAGTTGGTTCTTACTTCAGATTATGAAAAAATGTAATTAATATAATTTTGTTTCCTAAGAGTATTTTTTTTTTTGCTTATTTACTTTTCTGGCACTTGAAGAAAATTACATTAAGCCAAAGAATGGTAACAGGAAGAGAGAAACTCAGTTTTATCTCATTTTGAAGATGGGAACATACTTGAGAAGTGGTTTTAACCTTACTTTCCTGTCCTGGTCTTGTAGATGTTTGATTCAAGCTTATAAAGTTATCCTGCAGGGCCAGAACTGTATTTACAGACTTTCATTTTAATCAACAAAACTTTCACATCCTCTTCTCTCATTCATGCCAGCAGTAGCCTGCATGGTTTCCAGCAGTCTGGCTGCTATAACATGTCTCAACATAAGCTGAAAATCCACCCAAGAAGCAAATTACTGATTTCCATAATCCTGCAGCAGGAGCTACTGGAAGTTGAGTTAGTTTGTTTAAAGCTTGGCTAGATCTACACTGTACTGCAGTGACTGTGATGTATTATACCCAACGTGGTCACTGCGGGAGGAAGTAACTTAGTGAGCTAACAGTAGCATGCCTGCTCACATTTTACACCAGAAAATACAACAGGGTAATTTCAAAGGCTGTTGTCAAAAGAGTAGCACCCCTCATTTGCTGGGAATAGCTTCCCAGTGATAGGAGATATGGTGAAGTAAACAACAAACTAAACAATGAAGAGTGAGCACTGCCAGAATAAAACATTTCCCTGGGTGATTAGTAGGAAGTTCAGTCTTACACACTGAGAGCCTGGGAGATAGGTCTCAGTTAATTCAGCTATAATTTCCCAGATGAGAAAATCCTACAGATTTTTGTAAAAGTTAAACTGAAATAGAATTTAATGAAAATTATTCTGAAGACTTGACAGAAAAAAATGCAGATACAACAGAAAACTGTCATATAATCAAAGAATGTTAGGGGTTGGAAGGGACCTCAAAAAAATGTCTAGTCCAACCCCCCTGCCAGAGCAGGTCCACCTATATCAGGTCATTCCTGTTGATGTTCTACTGCAGCTGTGATGACTGTGCATCAGAGACCATGCGTACCATCCATTCCACAGATATTCCAAACCAATTAGAAAGCTATATTGTTTCAGCTCTGGATAAATCCCCAAGTTCATTTAAGCTAAGGGCTTCCATTTCTTACTCAGTTATGACAAATTTTGTCAGTCAGTTTGCATTTGTAAATTTTTATGGGGAAGGGAGAACTTTTCATAAACCTGTCACCATACAAGCCTTGGTGATCTGATCTTTAGGGACATAATCAGCAGAATTTTCTGCATGTGAAGTGCAGTGTTTCTAGGGCATTTCTGTCAACAAGAATGGGTTGAGTAGGGGACTGAGAAAAGTTCTTTTACTGTTAAGTATTTGTGCAGAGGTAACATCTTACTGCACTGCTTTTTTTCTCATTGTTACTAGTTTCTGGGTCCTTTTTATGAGCTCTCCAGTGAATCAAAGAGTTTTCTTCTTTTCATCAATGGAATATCTTACAAGCTGTCATTTTTAAGTGAGACTGTTTTTTTCACATGCCTCATGGAAATATAGGCAAATGTGAAAAACATCTACTGGAAAAATCTCCATTCTTCAGGAGACCCAGAGGATTTAATAATCAGCATGAGATTTTCTTCCTCTCAATTAATGACTCGTCTGTTTTTTTTAAAATAGTACTAATACTAAAGAAACAAAGGGAACACCCCATTTGCTTCTCTTTCTCAGTCTTTATTTTTGGATGTCTTCCAGACAGTCTTTTGACTGTGGTGGCTGACATCCTGGGTCGGGGCAGCACTCACTGGCCTCAGTGTTACTAGAGGGACTTTGAGTATGTTGTTGGTTTTGTTGGGTTTTGGGTGTTTTGGTTGGTTGGGTGGGTTTTGGGGTTTTGGGTTTGGGTGGGTTTTTTAACAGGAAGGAGCCAGTATTCTGGGTTTGCTGGTTTGGGGTGTTTAAAATAAAAATAGCAGGAGAATGCAAATGGAAAATTAGGACTGAATCACTGACTCCAACATTTGTCCAAGAACATGTCAGCCATGTGTTATGGTGAGAGGAAAAAAACCTTCTGGTAGAGACTTTAAAATTGGGGGGAAGTGCTATTCTTTCCTGTAAGAAATCTGATATTTCAGCCCCTTCAAATTATTGCATGAGTAGAGTATAACACTCTCCTCAAACTTCAGGTTGGCTGAACTTCTCAAAATAAACAAATTCCTGCTTCATTTCCACTTGCTGATGCACTTAGGAGAAGGAAGCTGGCAGAAGATACGGCCAATTGCAGGTTTATTCAGCCTGTAAGTCATGGTGTATTGGTCCAACAAATTCCTTCCCCCTCTTATTCCTTCCCCCACCAACCATCAGGACCTGGTGAGAAATAAAGCACCTTCACGCTCCCTGGCCAGCAAGATTTTGTAATTCATTTCTAATCCAAATTACATAGACCACAGCAATTTTTCCACTCAAGAAAAAGAAAAATGGGATGGTTTGGGTGAAATTTAAAGCCTAGCATGGACCACTGGTCCCTGACAGCTCTTTGCACAACATCTGCTTTGCTCATCAGCTGGCCCAGGGCCAGCAGTGGCTGCTGCTGGTTAGAAAGATGAAGACTTTTAAGTGAGAGTGGGAGCAGGAGAGGAGCAAGTGCTGTCCTTGGAAGAACTGAAGAACAATTTGTAAGCCAAAATTAACAGTATATGAATAAAAGAAATCCAGCTAATATCTAGGTCAACTAGAGAAAGATTCAATAAAGAAATTTAATCAATTATTTAATGAAAAAACAGAATAGTTCAGTGCAGTAAGAGTCAGGGTGACCAAGAAAAAGAAGGTATGATGTCTTTAGACCAGTCTTGGCAGCATTGAGCTCTCTGGAAGCAAACAATAAATACTCTGAAAAATAAAGAATTACAGAAGACAAAATTTTAAAGCTCTGTATAGAGAGCCTTACACTTTGTGAGTATTCTTAAAACTGGTGATGTGGCTGAACGCTACATTCAAGATCAATAAGCCCCAAACTTAGTTTACTTACTCCTAAATAAAACAGTGGACCTCACTTTTTTCCCTTTCATTGGCTTTACTGAATTCACTGTTAGACTACTCAGTGCAAGAAGTCATTGTTAGTCCATAGTAAGTATTCTCCCTACTGCAACAGCATCAGACGGGAAAGAGAACTTCTGTGAGAAGTCCCATGGGTGGGAAAAATGTACAAGAGTTCAATCAGCAGATTCACATTGCTTGAAATTAGCAGTGGTTTAAGTTATATGATTTATGGATGACTTTTCTGAATCACAGCAACACTATGTGTTTTTCAGTGCCTGCTGTTAAACACCTGTTTCTTAATTTATTACTTAAAAACTGAGTTACTAGCACATAACAAACAGCCTTTTGGACACCAGTTTTTGTACTCAGAAGAAAATAATGTAGATACAACCTAAACTGTGGTATTGCAATCTGAGCATGCAGCGACCAGTAAGTGTGCAGAGAATTTCAATGCTGAGATACTTGGTATAGGAACCAGCGAATAGCACTTCTAAAGTTAAATACATATATTCTACTCCTGTATCTGGTATTAAACTCTTCTTGACAGTTCCCATTGGCTTACATTACTGAACTTAGAACTCAACCCACCACAGTAAGGTAAACTTAGAGTCCAAGCAAACATAAGCAATCTTTTTAAAGAAGAGATGGTCTTATACTGTAAGCTAATGACTGCCAGCTAATAAAGCATCAGCACAGCTGGAAACAGTATTAAATGAAGTGATCCCAATACTGTTACTTACCTCTTCTCTGTGATTCTTTATTGGCATGCAAAGAATACTCTGAGTCTTGTACCCTGTGATCTGGTCAACTTCTGCATTGAATCTTGGATCCTGATACAAGAAAAAACCCACCGTTATTTGACCAGTTGCCTAAAGACTAGTGGTTAGCAAATAATTACAGAGATTTTCTGAGGTAGCAAACAAGTGTTTGTTGAAAATGAAACCATACTGATATGTTTGCTTCTGAAAAAAATCTGAGTAATGTAAAAGTTATTTTGTAAACATGATCAGATTAACTGAGAACTGATCAATCAGAAGAGGTAATTTTCAGCTCTGTATGCCTTTATTGAGTTAATTAATCAATTAAGTATTTCATCAAAATTTCCATCATCCCTAAATTCAGAAGACAAAATCAACATATCCAAAAAGCCTGGAATGAAGAGATATTAAGCTCAGCTGTAAAATATGTCCTCCCCCAGTGCTGGTTCTCTTCCATTTGTCATCTGGCCTTGCATTAAATAATTCAAATCACAGAGCATCATTTCATTTGGGAGACAGCTGTACAGCTCAAACCTTCATCCTGTTCTTGTTCATGCAGCTCCTACTCTGTGCCTTGGGTATGCTAAAATTCTCTAAAGTCATAGGACTCCACTTTTGCAGACAATTATACTTTTGCACCAAAGTTAACAACATTGTGAACATAATTGTGTCCAAAGCTAGGAAAGCAAATACTGCTGTGCACATAGCTGGAGGCAACAGGCAGATACGTGACTGCTAATGTCAAACTTACTGATGGATGTTAGCATTCGTCTAGCATTAGTCATAGTTCCATGCTTCTGCATATGCATGTATCTTTAATACTTGTATTATAACCACAACCATGGTGTCGGGGTTGCATCTTGACTGGTTTAAGCCAATACAGCTCCAAATACATACACTAAAATGGCAATATTCAACAGCTGATAGAATATGGGTTTTATCAAGAATTGGTCAAGATAAATTTTCATGGTTTACCTCATATGCATTTTTGATGTTCAGAGGCTGGCCTATAGCTGCTACGTGACCCACAATGCCCTTGTTCCACTCTAGCCGAATGCAGTTGTTGGAAGCTTCTTCCAGGGTGGAGCCTTCTGCCACGTCAAACAGCCTGCTTACAAGAAACTTCTCATTAGAGCTGTCCTCACAGACCAAGAACAGGGAATAGCGATCGGCTGCTATGAGCTCATGGATATGTAGGAAAATCTTGTGGCAAAGTGCTGTGACATCTAAGTGACTAGAAATATCTTTCACAAGTTCCAGTAGTCTTGAGCACTGATCCCCTGCACTGGTCTCAATCCTTGGAGATTGCAGAGGCATCTGTTCCTTCTTTTCAGAGCCAGAGAGGAAGCTCACTGCTCCTACTGAGTCCTTGACAAAAATAGGCCTTAAAGGTCTGTCAAATTCAGAAGCAGAGATTTTCCTTGCTGGTGTCCCAGAGTTGGTGGTCTCACCACAGGCAGGCTGGTGACAAGCACAGGATTCACTCTGGGACTTGGTTCCCTCTTTGCAGACTGGGATGGTATGAACTCTCTCAGCAAACCATGCATTAACCATTTCTCTGTAAAACAAAAATAAAAATACATTGAATGATGTAAGCTAAAACTCCTCAGGAATGAACATGTTTGAAGAGGACACTGTCAAGAGGAAAACCTTCAACCTTTACATACAGTGGGCATGAGTGCATCTCTAGTGCTCCTGTGTGTCAATATTCTTGAATTTCACACAGCACTTGGACTGGATTAAGCAGTAATGTTTTATGCACCATAAAAAGGAAGCCATTTCTACCTGAAGGAAATACCTGAACAGGGCAGAGGAAGGCTGCTTTATGCTGTGGCTTTCAGAATATAGATCAGAAGTTTATGCCATAATTTTGTGCTTGAAAAGGTCTGATCTTTCCAACCCTAAGATTTAAGATTTCTGTATAAGATGTATATGTAGTCATATGAAGACAAAACTTTCTGGTTTAATTCTGGTTTTCTTGAAACTTTTTAAAAGAGATTTTTGAAATTTAATTCTGTCGAATCACCTGCAGCCCCTCCTATTTTCATGGCACCTACACACTATTTTAAAGTTAACTTCCCCTGTTCTCTCAGAGTTAATGAAAAACACTGCTTTGACTCAAAGCACAGAAGTTTTCCTTAAAAACTGTCAGAAAGAAACATGAATACTTGTAATTCAACCCCTTTTAAAATAATGAAAAGACAGACTGTTTTCATACATCTCTCCTCCTTCATTTCCTTGCAGATAAAACTCATTGCCTCGATCAATCCAAAATACTAATACCCCCAAATTCCATTTTTTAAGAGTTTGCCATTCATTAAAAATTGTCACATATCTCTACTATTTATTGTTTCTCAAATTAGCTTTGCACTAGAATGCCAACCTGATTCATGTCTTTATTACATACAGCATATCTTGCATTATCTGTAAGCAGACATATCATCAATAACATGAATATATTTTTTTCTTATCAGTATAGTACTGTATTGTCTCAAATCTGGAGGGAGTTGTTTATGTTTTAATATAAGGCAGTTTATTTCATTTACTTAGTGTTAAGGATTCCTCACAGCACACGATCTGCTCTCAGAAGAAATGTGGCTTTTTTCTGAATTACATAATGTGTGAGCCTATGAACAGCAAAAATCCTATTAAGAAGTCTGATCTTTTGGAAACCTTTCATGGTGGTCATGTTTTAAATTTGGGATTTTTTGTATTTGCTCAGCAGACCACAGGAATTTCGAGAGTGAAGCTGAATGAAAGCATGGAACTAAGTCAGGTTAGTCAGCTGCTGATCGGTTACATGAGTCAGTATAAGTTAAATATGAAAAGCACTGTACACAGCCTTTTTTGCCTTACAGAAAAGCTTCATCTATGTTCTACAATGCTATACTGCATGTGTAATTAACTACTAATTCAAAGCAAGTGATTAAAATCTAAAGTCCACCAATATTAATTTTATTAGCAAGCAATCCACAACAGGAAACTTATCTGTCTTCTATTAGGAAGGTCCAAAAGAGCTCTTCAGATTTTGCAATCCCCTGTCATTTGGAGACCTCAACTGCATGCAAACATTCTATGAAAAATTGAATTGATTTAGGAAGTAGCATGAGTGTAAAGGGAGAACCTGGGCAAAAGAAAATCATCACATTACTGTACCCATTCTACTTCAGTACAAGCTATTCTGAGGGGGATTTTTTTCCCCCTTCAGAAAACTCTGGGTGAGGTAAGTACTACTCAGTGTAGCACTGTAAAACCGAATTCTTGTCTTATTCACACCAGCCCAACTCCAAATAATTGGATAACGGACTATTCTTTGACTTCTGTCTGTGTATTTGATCATGCCAAACCTTATATAGAGGGTTAATATAATTTATAGCCCCAGTGATCTTCAAGGCTGAACGGTCAGTGTGGCCACATAAGACATACGTGAATCTTCTGACAATGAGAGTCCAAAACCACTGAATGAAACATTGAGCACAATTAAAGCAGTGAAAGTTTTGCCAGAGTTCCACAGAGCTAGGATTTCATTCCATGTTTTCACATTTTCCATGAATCCTCTGCAACAGTGCTTGCTGTAGCAATAATATACTTCAATCAGCATTTATTATATATTTCCCAGCAATCTAAAGCTAACCCAGTTGCTGGAAACATGGTGCCAGAGAACACAATGAAATTCCATTGTTATTCTGAAAGCTTAAATACTTATTTTTAAAAGAAGTAAGGTCTGCTTTTTAAGTACATTTATATCAACTACCAATGACTGCTCTTTATTACAGCAGTGACACTTTTTTTTGGTGGTGTTACCTCTTCTGAATGTTTCTTGCATTGCAAAAGCATAAAGAACAATTAATTTATTATTACAACTTTGATTTTAACAAGATCGTAGTACTTAAACAGGATAAACATGAAATGTGGGAGCTGGGACCACATATTACTGAAATGCATAATTCACCTAGGACAGTATTGCATTTGCAAAAGCTGTTCTAATGAGTCAAGATAAGAAGCTAGCATTTGATGACATTTGGAATGTTTGTTTATTAAACTGAATGAGAAGACAGAATAAAAAATTGTGATGAAAATGACCAGAAGTATCCTTAAAAAAAAAAAAAAAAAAAGTTTAAAATGCAAAAGTTTGTAAGTAAACTCAGTACAACCTGATCACTCTTGTTGTCTTGTTGATTATGCAAGTTCTTTTTGTTTGACTCTAATCTCAAGAAATTACCTGAAATTTTTAGCTTTTTCTAAACAAAATTTAGCATCTAGCACTTAAGGCTGCAGAAAAAACCTGGGTTCATCAGACACAAGAGAGAATAATATAGAATATATTATAGAATATCAGTATAAAATATGTACTGATACTAATATGTCAAATATAGAATAATCACTAGTTTTAAAAGGCGGCTTGTGACGCCCCAGTTTCCTGACTGTGTGCTGGTATGATTTTTGAACATCAAGGATTGGCATTAATGTAAACTAGGATTTAAAAGTTACTGTAATAACCTGTTATCAGATGAGAGTGCTCTTAAACTAGCAAGTCATTAGACACAGGAGGCTGTGTACTTTGGCTGGGCATGTTTGAAAATGCAGGGGCATGAACTAGTACTATTGCTAAGTGACAGCAATTTGTAGAGCAATCTGAATCCTTGATTATTTACTCTCAAGGAAAGGAGAATATAAAATTTCACTTATTTCTGTGTTACACAGAATTTACATTTGTCACTGTGTTATGGTACCCTGTGTGGACAAAGCTAAAGCTAATTGGTTTATCAGTTGAAACCTGCCACGGTATGTGATCCGGAGTGTTGTGTAATGATGTCCTCTGCTCTTAATGGTGCAGTAATCAGTAAGAGCCATGTATTCTGAATTCTAACACCAGTTTGCAAAATGTGGCCATAATTTAGTTTTTACCTTCTTGCCTTTTTACTATGTAAAAGTAAGCATTTCTGCCTTACAGGGGTTATTAAGGGATATGGAATATAACTGTAAAATCTTTCACATGAAAGTAACTACATTTAATCAGAAGTGACAACTAGTTAGGTAGCAGCTGTACTATTTCTGAAGCACTTTGATGTTGAACAGAGCTGTATGTCAAGCTGCATAACTCTGAGTAACATACTCCTATCCCCTTTAACATCTCTTAGAGGAGGGTCCAATAATTTGCCTACATAGTGTGTGATTCTCAAAAAGCTTTGTAAATTAACAACAAATACTTAACTATACCATTTAAAGCATGGTTTTTAACTTCAGACCATTTAGGCATTTTTATTTGGGCAACAAGAAGGCTGTTCAAATTCAGCTGGAATAAGAACAGTGTTCACTGACCTTTACTGAATGCCTCTTCTAACAAGGAAACTATTTAGCTTCCTTTACTCTCAAGAACCAGCATTTCACAGTAACCAACGTCAAAGTCTTGACGTGCCTTTGCTTGTCAACACTCAATCCTATTTAACAATGCACAACAAGAAGAATGTCATTACTAACAAATACCTTCTCAGCACAGAATTAGCTCAACAGATATCTGATACCAGACACATATGAAACCACAAGTGACGTTACTGGCAATTAGTAACAAGTGCTTTGTAAGATTAAGATGTTATTTTGAAAGGACTACAGGAAGAAACAAACACTTGTTACTGTTCACATGAATAGGCCTCTGTAAGCACTGCATTGTCAAGAGCTGACTGTAAGAACTGCTGTAGAAGTAAGTTTAGAAGTTGCAGGGCTGTGTTAAACAGGAGCAGATACAGATCTCTACGAACTATGCAGATCAGAGAATCACAGAATATTAGGGGTTGGAAGATCATCTAGTCCAGCCCCCTTACCAGAGCAGATAGTCCAAACCAAACCAAGAACAGTTAGAGATGAAATAACCATATTTTAGCCTATCAGCAAATCCAGTCTTTCGTCTATAAAGCACAATTTCCAGAAAGCGTGACAAGAGTGACTGATGAATTTGCCTGGTGACCTCATCATCAAATGACAAAACTTGAGAGGAATTTTGAAGAGATAAGGATGAGAAGGGGGTGAAAATTCAATGTCAGGTAAAACACATGAACAAAGAAAATGACTGTGTGATTCTCTATAATCACTTACACACAAGTACACGTTATCTGCAGCACATGAGAACTCAGGAACTTCGGAGGAATTAAGGTTCTTTGTTCCTGATTTGTTAAACTCCTGTCCCTAATGCCACAAGTTTTCAATAGGCAACAAAAATGGAAAATCAATGGGTGAGGAAACACAGACACAGGAAACCAACATGACTTGACCCAGGTCATGCAGAAGACCTGAAGACAATCTGGCTTTACTTTCTGTGCCATATGTATCAAAGCATTCTGACCTGACACTCATTACAATCCTACTCATTCACTGGGAGTATTAAATAATTTATTGTACCCATCTTCAAAATACACAGCACACTTCTCAAAGAAAACCTCAAACCTCAGTGAAGAGGTTTAAAGAGTAACAGCTAGATTATACTTTTCTTGCTCACCCATGTAACCATGCTACATAGGTAGGACCATCCATACCCATGTGGCCATTTAGTATCTTTGGAAAAAAACATGCAAAAACAGAGCACAAAAGTAATAGATGCAACAGTGATAGTATACTATATCTAACTTATCTTTCACAAAGATGGCATAATAATGACTGTACCATAAGAGTACTGAGTGATGGGTGGCTTTCAGTGAAACCACAAATAACTCTCTGTTGCTCATGAATCTTTCATATGGAATGCCAGTGTAGTTGTGTGTACTGTTCTGCTAATTTTCGATGAAACCAGCAGTTACTGATACTACACGTCAGGACAGGGATTCAATCCAAATTTGTCTACTAGAAAATGCCAGCTTTCAACTATCTCTGTTCCTCCTAGTGTTGAAATCAACAATGTTCCGAGCCGAGCTTTGTAATTTTCTCATTTGCTTTCCTTAAAATAACCACTAGATGTCTTCACATTTTCCCCCACATCTTGACGTAATTCAGAAAACATTTAGAGCATTAGCAAAAACTATTTAATTTTTAAAAATTAGTTTGAAAGTCAAAGTCACTTGGTTATTATACTTGTCCTCCCTTTTTCTTTACTGTACTCCCTGTTTCACGATCACGTTCCAAGTGGCTTTGCCTCCTTTCTGGCCATGGAAAGATTTAAATGGACTGTGTAAGGCCTCATTAGATGGAATTGGTGAACTGACTAAACGAAGTATTTTCAAAATAACTAAAAAAAAAAAGTAGACTAACAAACACAATACTTGTTTTTCCTTAAACCCTTTCCAATTATAGCTACTAGGAATACTATTTTTAACAGGGCTAGGCAAACAGTGTTTGAAGACAACACATGACAAAGCCAGTGCCTTTTTTTGGGCACAACTCAATATACAAGCATATATTTAACTTTAAATATGTTAAGTGGCCTAACTGATTTTGTTTGAATATTGATGTAACTAAAGAGCTCTAATTCTTGATTCAAACCATGCTCGTGAGATGGTGAAGTAACTTTTTAGAACTATGAAGTAATGTAGATCGTGTCCGAGCACTCGTTTTTTAAAACAGAGGTTGCTTTTTCATTTGAAGCAAAAGTATTTGAAATGGAGGACTAATGCTAAGAGGCTATTCTTAGCTATTTTCAAGTTTTCCTTAACAACCAAACTGCAAGCTTAATTTTTTGCAGGGAAGCATTCTTCCAATGAAGGGACTTTCTGTTCCACTGTAAAGACAGACAGAAGGAGGTCAAATGCTAAAACATGACTTTTATTTCTCATCCAAATGCTTACTGCTTGTTCCAATAACTGTGTACCTATGTATGTTTCTTTGCCAGCTTCAAAATAAGATTGGTATTTTTATTTTATACATGTAGTCTCTGTCCTAATCCTGTACAAAGAAATTAATTTCTTCTTCATATCATGATTCTTTAACAGAGGCCCAACACAAAACTTCCACGAACTTCTACAATTTAGAAATAAAAGCTATCTAACTTGTCTCCCACAGAGGCAACATTTTGCCTCAGCTTCACTTCTCTTCCCAGTTGCCAGATACTCGTCCCCATTGTCTAAAGTCATCTTAGTATGAGCAAAGAAATGGAAATGAGATTTCAGATGCCTATTGGCATTCTCCAAAGTACTGTAACATGATAATAAATTTCCCCTGAAACAAAAGAAAGCAAGAAAATATTTTAACTGTTGCAATAGTTTACTCCATCTCATTTCCTACTTGTCCTCTAAGGTTTACCAGTTGTATTTTAATTAATGTATTGTGCATGCCCACTTGTTGCTTTAGCACCTACAGTAAAAAGTACATAGTATAAGCACGTTGTCCTTGGAATTGCTTAGTACGTTCAGCTGAAAGCAGAAAATATTGTGTAGGAGTTCAGGTTATAGCTTTTCGGGAATGGAAGAGGTAAACTGCTACTAAGTGGTTTCTTATTGTATCGCAAATGACAGGTTCTTCGGTCTACAGTAACTGCTGGTTTACACATTGTTTCCAAAATACTCAGGCACACATCTAGATTTATTTCCAAGAATAAATGCCAAAAATACTTAATCATATTTACAATTTCACGAATGTGGGTAACATTCCTTACCTTCCTAAGTGCTTTTTGGGACTTTAAAATATTTTGGGATGATCTTAATACTGTGCAGTTATCAAGAAAGGCTAAGGATATGGACACATTATTTCTATGTGGGACAACTACAGAGATCATTAGCCTGAGAAGAAAACTTCCCAAGATTTCATCAAAATCCATTGTTTTTCTGTACTCCATTCTCATAAAAGCTCTGTAAACATGCAGTAAAACCAAGTAAGTGGGAGAAAATATTCTGATCCCAGCATTAACGCTGCTACTTCCTGTGGTTGTCAAAACATGGTCCAGAGAATCAGTGGGTTTGCAGTCCTCTTGGAAATGCTTTGCATAGGAGAACTGAGAAAAGCAAGTCCCCTTTCAGCATATTTGAACAATCTGCATAGGATTCTGTGCCTCCACTGGAAAACTTGTTAGGGGCCCTTCAGTCACAGAGGTTTAAAACCCATTTACCCGTTTAGCAAGGTGATATTAGGGATGACTATGGCTCATAGCTACATATTTTTAGGATTATGATTTTTTTTGTTTGTATGTCAGTAATATCTTTTTAAGAAATAACACAGGCCAAAATACATGTCGATGCAGAAAATCTTCAATATCTCTATCTCTGAAAAATCTGAATTTTTCATGCACTTGCTCCCAAAATTAATTTCCTTCCAATTACAAAAATCTAAGCACAGATACATTACCAAACAAAACAACGTCATAATGCATATGACATATTTATGAGATTGAACATCAAATAGCCCGCTCAAAATGAAAGACATTTGTTAAAAGTCTACAAGGCACAGAGATCAGAAGGCAAAAGTCCTAAGTAATTTAGTACTGCAGCAGCACATTACACATTGACTGTTCATCAGCCATCAAGAAGAATAAAAGCTTGACAACTGTACTTGAATTTTTTCACATTAATCAATGTAATTGATATATTCAAGTTATGCAATCTCTGAATTCCAGCAAATTACAGTTTCCCAGTAAATGCCACTTCTGGAATCTTCAGTGAAGCACTATGAAGTATCACGCTGGTAAGGACATCTATTTTTCCAAATACAATCCCCCTTTAATTAATTCATAAATATTTCCCAACCCTCTTAATAAGCCAAGACTTATTTATAACAAAATAATCTTACTTCTAGTGAAAGGAATACAAGACTTGGGTTAAGAATTTTTATCAAACATGCCATATATTAGGAAACCAGACAAAAGCTGCTTGATACAATGCAGTTGCTTCTAACCAAGAGGAGAATGTTTACTTCGGCTGTTTTCATAGTCTGCTGCTTCTGATCAAAAAGAGCACTGGGAGAGATTCACTCCCCTATGTTTAAGAGTAGAGACAAACAGGAAGTCAGAAGTACAGAAGTATTCCATAGGTGGGTAAAGTAAGTCTAAGACGTTTGAACGTGAGAATGCATGGATTTTTTTTTCAAGGAACACAAAACCATAACACTTCAGGAAAACAAAAAGGATAATGAATCCAGCTGTAAATGCAGTCCAATTTTGTGACAAAAAGGCAGCAGATATAGGCATATAATGTCTAGTTAGAACAATTTTATTTGTAGCAGCAGCTACAAAGACCCTTTAACAACAGTATGGGTAAACATAAGAGGTAATCTAAAAGAAGAATTATTTTACTTCAAAATATTTCTGCTTTCTGTGAGCCAGAAAATGAAAGAGGAAAAATAACAAGGGGAGCTGAAAAAATTGAATAAAATAAACAGTTTAAATTTAGCAGGAGCTATGCATTCAGACACTCTTGAACCCACAAGTGTGCAGTAACAAACTCTCCAGCCAGAAGGCTTGCCACCTAGCACAGTGTGTCACTGAGCAAACCAAATTCATCTCGTCCCAAGCGTGCTGGTGACAACTTCCCGTCTGTTGTTCTGCACTTTGATCATACTGTAACACTTCATGGATAATAGCTATTTATATTATCTCTGAATACCACTCGTCTCCCTGGTACAAAAACAAAGTAATAAATAACTGATTCTGTAGCTTTCTACTCATCAGTTTGCACATGAAGGAAGGAGCAATTTAAAACTATTCCCCAGGGTTACATGCTTGCAGGATTGCAACCTTGACACTGTACAGGTAGAAGTCAATCAGCACAGCTTTATCTCAGAGTATGTCACTTCACCTAGCCATCAAAACCCTGGGGAAGGCAGCAATATGGCCTGTCTGGAGGTGCTATCAACTTCAAGGAACTGCAGACTCAAAATACAAGGTATAAGCCATTTGTATGTACTTGCCTTCTACAACATGTTCTACAGGATGAAAGCAGGTGCAAATTTGTTAAGTAGACAGCCTGCAGCTTTTCCTCCCAGAAATCCAGAATATGGACTGGGAAGCTTAGTGACTTGAATAGTTGTGACATTTAATGAAGGCTAACTGTGAATATCTTTTAAAGTGCCAACTTGCCCAACAATAGAATTTTTATTTAAACCATGATCTTAGTATCAAAATGACCTATGCAAAATGGAACAGGTAACTATTTTACAGCTATGAGATGATGTGGCTCCCATATATTAAAAATAAAACCAACACAACAAATCTGGATGCATAAGCTCACCCAAAGCATTTATTTTAGGCACTGAATTATTTTTTTTAATGTGAGAATTATCAAAGGAACCACTGTATAAAACACCATGGGAATTAATTAAATCAAGAGAAAAAATATATAAATTATTTAATACCTATCATAAAATTGCTAAATTAGGTTCTGATTCAAAGCTCTTTATTACCAGAGGAAAGGGCTTGTATTGCTTTATAATACACAGCTGAGCTGCTGCCCTTTTCCTATTCATCTATATAAAGATTTGAGAAACAGATACAGAAACTATCCATTAGTGACTGTGGATCCCAACATGAAGCAGAATACACCTCAGCGCTCCACAAGATACCAAATTAATTAACTTTTGTCTTTTCTACTAAATAAATAAATAGAACTACATAAAAGTAGAACTAACTTCTTGGGCTTTTAGTACCTGTGAGGACATTGGCATACTACAAAGCAAACCAAATGATAAGCAGCGGTAAATGAAGTTTAGAGAACAGTTAAAATGGGTTTGAGGAACTCTGCTTTACTTGACAGTAATAAAAAACATTAACAACATAGTGTTTGCTCAGTATATTGCTGTTGTACAAAGACTCAGCTAAAACAAAGTCCAACAGTAAATTTTAGGGGTTTTCTCTTTTCAAGCTTGAAATTGCACCAAAATGTAGAACATTGAATGTTTTTACAAAGTACATCAGTTCTTTCAAACTGCCCAGCCTTATAGGGTATCATTTCAGTGAATAAAATCAGAAGCAACATACAGTCAAGCAGCTTGTCATTTGTCTTTACAAATACATACTTGCATAGAAAAGACGTATTTCTTATTATATACTTTTACATTTATATGCAATGGACAACCCTCCCCCCCCCCCAAACATTCCATGCAAGACAAAAGAGAAGAGAATTTTGAGACTAATGCAATGTTTCCATCACTTCAAAAACATCACAGAATTGTTGCCAAGCAAGGACTTGAAGCCAACAGTTTTTCTGCTAACCCCTCTCTTAACTGCAGAGCCATGGCCATCATGGAGACATGCCTGAATTGTATTTTGTGAGCCACAGCCTCTTTCAGACCCACACAAATAAAAAACTGTGTCTCAGCATTAAAAAAAAAAAAAAAAAAAAAAAAAAAGACTAACCAAACCTCTCCGTTGGGAAAACAAATCTGACACAGCGGTTACTATTAATTAGCATTCCTATTTGTTCAATACTACTTCCAGTTTCCAAAGGAAGTGTGACAGGCTGAACTAATAAAATGCTACCTCTCAAAGCTGCTAACACCCCATTTCCTGGGCAAACAAGCTGCCCTTCAGTCACACACCAATGCACTAGTGTTCTGAGGAAGATCAAGGTTAACGGCTTCCATCTATGCATCCTGCACCTTAGCGCTGCCTTTTTTAAAAAGTCAACGGTTAAGAGACATTTTTAAAAGCTTTTTTTTTCTTTTCAATGAACCTAAGGAAGACTCAGCAGAGGAAAGGAGACTGCATGACAGATGGTCACAAGAAAGCAGGTGACCCCCGAAGCTTTCTAGCTTGCTGCAAGTCAATTATTAATGGGGATTTCTCTTCTTACCGCCCCATGCCATGCAGAGAGGAGCAGCAGCAAAGCCTCATTCAGAAGGCATCCATCCCTACTGAGGGGCTCGGGAAAGCAGGGAATCGCCAGCGGAGAGCAGATGGTGCAAGCGGCTCAGGAACAGGAGACGGTGCGTCCGAGGAGCAACCCGCAGCACTTACTAACCCGGGCTCTCCGCTCAGATATACGGCGGGAGCTGCCGCTCGCTCTGCGTTCTGCATCCCCGCGGCTTTGTTTATCGGAAAATATTCCAACTGGAAACCTGACTCTGCTGCTAAAAATAGCCGAATTTACTCCACTGCAACTTGCGAGTCCCACTGCTGAAGTGTGACAACGGTGAGCAAATACCTCGTCTGATCTCCAAAAGGCAGCATGGCAAAGCAGAGGGACAGCCACAGCCCGGAGGAGCTCCTCAGCTCTGTACATCAGGTCTTCTCTGCAGGACAGGCACCGGGGGGACGCGAGAGCGGGCAGCGCTCCCAGACAGCCCCGCTGCCGCCCGCCCCGCGCTGCCCCCTGCCGGGCGGGACGGAACCGCCGCCCCCCGCTGCCCCCTGCCGGCTCCGCCGAACCCCCGCGCTGCCCTCCGGCACCCGCGCCTTGCTTATAGCACCCCGGGGTGCTCGTCCCACTGCACCGCCACCCCTCCGCGTTCTCCCTCCTTGGGCGGGGCTCCGGTCTGGAACGCACACGCTTCGGCGGCTGCCTCGGCACTTAGCCCCTGTCCTGTGGCTGCAGAGATGTCAGAAGTGACAAGCCCCAAGGCATTGAGCTGTTCGAGAGCAGCATTTTGTTGAGAGATGGATGAATAAGGACATAACGCTCCTTCCTGGGGAGCTTAGACCTTATCTGGGGCTTCCACTACTTCTATCTAGTTCGCAGGGCTTGCTACACCACTTCATCCATTGCGTTCGACTCGCTGCAAGTTGCCTCTGTCAATTTTACACACACACACACACACACACACACACACACACACACACACACACACACACACACACAAAACTACATCGAAGCCCAGGGCGGGCAGCCCCGGGGCTGGGGAGCCCCGGAGTCGTGAGAGCGCTCGGCTCGCCTTGACGGGCGGGCGCGTCTCTGCAGCAGAGCGAAGTGGGGAAGCGTCTACATGTGCACAGCGCGCTATTGCGCGGCGATGTCAGTTTTAGTTCTTTCGAGGGTGCCGGCGGCGGGAGGGCGGGGGGAAAGGGAGGTGTGTGGTGGGGGTGGGGGGCGGGGATCGCCTTTTTATTTTCTTCGGCAGAGGGAAATGGAAGAGCGGCCTTTTGCGGGGAATAAAGGGTCGGCCTCTCTCCGCCGCCGCTCCAGTCTTACCTTGTGGCTTTTCTAACAAAGTAAGAGCGGGTAAAGTCGCTGTGATCGTCCAGCCACGCTTCAACTGCTTCCTGCTCCGGTGTGGGGGCAGCTGCGCTCCATGCTCCGTGCCTCCACTCCCGCCGCCGCGCTGCGTCCTGCTGCTGCTGCTGTCGTCGCTTTCCCCTTCCCGGCCTTCCTCCTCCTCCTCCTGCTGGCGGTGCCCCCCGCCCGGCGTGGGATGGAGAGGACCGGCTCCCACTTCCCGCCTTCGCCCCGCTCCCAGGTGTGCGGGCGGCAGGAAGCCCGGTGCCCGGCCCCAGCGCGGCGCCGGCGGCACCTCAGCGCATCTCCAGCCGGCCGCCCGTCCCGCCGCGGCCAGTCGGCTCCACCTCCGCCACGGCCCGCAGCGCCCCGGGGGCTGCCGCGCCCCGGCCCCGCCCCGCTTGGCCCCTCCGTGCTGGGCATCGGCGAGAGCCCCCGGGCTTGGCGATGCCCGGCGCGGCAGCGGGGGAGGGCAGAAGGCAGAGGGAGGCGGTTGTGTGCGCGGCGTGGGGGCTCAGCGGCTCCCGTGCGATTAGGGAGACCTGGGGCGGTTTGGTCCAGGCGGTCCCTCGGGACTGAGAAAAAAGGCAAAGCCATGAAAAAGTAAATCTTCTCCCGACTCTGACAAATGGATCTTTCTCCCTTGCCCCCACCTCACAGTTTTGGCCTTTTTTCAAGGTATGGCCTGGTGCAGGCTGCTTCGAACAAGTGGTAAATGGGGTGTGACTTAGGAGCATATCACTCTTGGGTGTCAGTGTATGATCTCTGTATGACCTCAGCCTGGAAAGGCACATGAAAACTCTGACTTTTCAATCCTTCATGCCTACAGTGAGGCTTTTACATAGGTTATAGACACCTAATAAGTAGCTTTGAAGATGCTCCAGACCCTCAGCTCCTACTTTCTCTGATGCTAGCTGGGATCGAAATTTTGATTATTGCTGTGCATCACTGTCATGTATTGTAGTTCCTTTCTAAGATAGGCATTTATGATAGTTTATAATATGCATTCACAATACCTTGCACAATACCAAAAGACCTTGCACAAAGTGTGATGCACATGTATGGTTTCCTGTGACATCACATGCTGTACCTTTGAAGGTAAGATATGAATAACAAATAGCAGCATATTTCTGGGGAAGGGGATATACGGGGTCTTTAATATTATTCTCCCATGTAATCAGTTGAGAAATATCATATAAACCATTTTTTGAGCAGACAGCCCTGCATACCTTAACATTTTTTGGCGGTGCTTACAGAGATTTGACTTACAGAGAAATGGGATTCTGCAGCCTGAGAAGAGGCAGTAGCATAAACTTCACAGCAAAGGAATTAGGAGCCTGCCCATGAGCTTGGGGGAAAGTTTTCTGTGTCTTTGTGTTACATTTGTGCATAACATTCACTTGACTGTCATTTGGCTATAAGAGTTTGTGTGCATTATGAGGCAGACAGGAAGAGAAGTTTTACTCTGTAATAAAAGGAACCTCAGGAGAAATGTGTCTGGTGACCAAAGAACACATATGAAGGTAAAGTAATAACCAGTTAAGATACGCTGCAAGAGTCGAGCAGAGTTACCAAGTCAAACGCAAAATTGCCAAGCAAACAGCATAAACAGACAAGATGTCAGTACTGGAAGCTGAATTGTAGTGGCAAAACCTGGAAAGTGGGTATGTCAGAAAAAGAAAAGAAGGCTGTCATGTAGCGCATAGATTTCTAAATTAAACATTTCAAGCAAAGGGTTTTGAGGCTACTGTAGATGTGGCAATAAAAGCTTTTGGAAAATACTGCTGTGTTAGAATGCTGAAGAAGTGTAACAGAAATGAAAAACATATTATAAAATGCAGATTTTACAAATATCTGTAATGCCATTCTGTGAATGGTTTCCTACGGAATATTGATCACAATATTGCTCATGCCATCTCCAAAGGCAATTGCAAAATTATCAGAGGTGATCTAGACAGGAAAAACAAGAATAGGAAAATATCTTTTCTGTAAAGAGGCAGAAAGGATGAATACAAATATATATAATTTAATTACTGGTATTTAAAAAGTAGGATAGCGTTTTCTCCCTGTCTCATAGGAGAATAACAAGGTAATGGCCAATGAAATTATGTCAGCTGCAATACATAGTGTCTCATTTAATGTAATTAGGAGCAGCAATAATAGCAATGAGCATTTTTACTGTAGTAACATCCAGTAAGCCCCAGTCAAGAGCAGATACTGTACTGAGCACTGTAAATATGTAATATTAAATACTAAGCTAGCTGGGAAGCATGAAGTATCCCTATATTCATGCCACAAGGTGCTGGGCCCCTTGGGCAAAGTTGCCTCTGCTGTGGACTATAGCTGTGTGACAGAGTACCAGAGGAGGGGGAGGCTGGGCAGGGGCACAGCTCTGTGTGCTTGGCTTGGCTCAGGGTTGTCAGCTGTTCCTTAGCCTGCAGATAAGAATCAATAAAGCCAATGCAAATTACGATCTTCCTGTGAATTCAATGGCAAAGCAGCAGTTCAGAAGATTCCTACCCAAGCAGAGAATAGAGTAGTCTTTCCCAAAAGAAATAAGAGTGGAACAGTGGGGGGAAAAAAGGATACTTTCCCCATATCCAATGAATTTCCATGAATAATAATGAACATGCTGTTTTCATTTTTAAGGTGACAGGAGGGGATGAAGGCCAAGCATAACAAAGAAGGGAACAGTAAAAGTGGAAAAAGTCTTCCATAATTTTGGCTTCCTAAGTGCTCTGAAAACGCTCCATGTATCTTAGCTCACACCCAGCTTTCCAGTTTGTTTCCAGAACTCAGATGACAGAACTGATGTGCAGTAGCTGTAAACCTGAAAAGGGTTTGTAGTAGTGACATTCAAACAAATATGTCCAGTTGAAGTTTACAAGCTGCTTGTGGCAAAGCAGTGTGCTTGAGAGCCCGGTATAGAAGCCAGAACGCCCTGCCAGCAATAAGCCATTCTGTAGCAGGATGGGTTGAGGGAAAAGGCTTCTACCTGAAGTCTTTCATTTGTATGTTTTGCAAATATTGTATTATAAAGACAAAAAAGGTGAGGAGGGGGTTGTATGTTCAAGGCACATAAATTAGAAGTGCTGATAACTCATGATAATTAGTAAGAACAAATATGGGAGTAGGTAAACAAAGAATAAGTATTTATGTGGTATTTTGTGCTCAAACTTTGTTTAAACTTATTTGAAATTATTTCTGTATCCTTTCCATTTAGAAAAGAAGAAAATAAGGTTTCAGATGTCACCATAGTTGACTTCTTTGTTTGACTTACTCATTAGATGAATTGGAGCAGCATTTAGCTTCACTAAGAAGTGGGAATTTGCTTTCTTTCTACCATCCCTTAAATCTGGAAAACAGTTGGTCCATTTTGGCTCCTAAAATAATCATAGGGCTGTACTGTATTGCCAGTGAGGCTAGACTATGATAAGGTAGAGGAAACTATTCCACTTTCTTAGTAGCCAGCACTTTTACACATACATGCAAACAAACACACAGTAGAAGATTTCTAATATTAGTAAAGCAAGTTTCCATTTCCTTTCCATTATTTAAGTTGCATAAAGGGACTGAAATAGCAATCAAAATCCAAATAATTTAAAATCCAATTGTGACTCCAGTGATGAAAATGCTAAATTATGAGAATGTCTCACCAGTTTATTCTCTCAGTCCTTTCCAAATAATTACTGGAAATGCTTCCCATATAAACATCTATGCAGAGCTGCTCCCTCATTGCATAACCTGCCTTGTCCTCTGGGATAATATTGCATATGTCCTTCAGGAAGCCATGTAAAATAGTAGCTTCCTCCTATTTTCATTTGAATGTGATTGAGCATTTGCGTCAATCAAAGTACCATGCAAAATTATTGTTAACCTCAGGAAAGCAGCAGCTTCTCAAAGTTGTTTTTAATACACAGGTATTTGCTTGGAAAATACTGTCTAACTTTACCTCCTGAAAAATGTAATTTAGAATTTGTGGTTAACATATTAACATTTAATATGCCATCTGAGCAGCAGGCTCAACTTTCAGCCTTTTTTGTTTTCTATTGGAAGTCTCTGAGAGATTTGAAGACTGTTACCAATCTCTCAGCCTTCTCTCCTTCAAGCTCCATCAAGCTCCTTCAAGGCCATGGTTTTCA
Source organism: Picus viridis (assembly GCA_033816785.1). Lineage (NCBI taxonomy): Eukaryota > Metazoa > Chordata > Aves > Piciformes > Picidae > Picus > Picus viridis. The sequence continues at coordinate 5,731,761 of CM066581.1, forward strand.
ATTCTTCCTTGCACATCATGTTTTCCAGCTCCCTGCTCATTCTTTCTCACTTTGGACATTTCCCAGGTTGTCTCTATCATTCCTGCAGAGGTTCTCCAAATTAGGATCAACTAATACGTATCTATACTAAATGAAGTAGAATGGACATTTTGGGTACCTTGCAACTAATATGGCATGTCAGAAATGGGACATGGGGGGAATACTCTTGTGGGGGAAAACAAGTAAATCCACAGCAGTTTGAAATACTTCACTCCTATGATGGTATCCACATGTTTTACTAACAAAAGATCGTGGAACCTCACCCAGAAATTCAGCATTATGCAAGGTTTTAGAAGGGCTATGGGGTTTTCCCAGTAATGATCTCTCTGAAACCACAGAAAGGTGTCAGTCCTGCCAGCTGTTCCCCATCTTGTACAGTAAAATAACTTTTGCCTACACTTTGCTCTGAGAATGCTTGCATCTGCTGTTACTGTTTCTTCAGTCATTGCTTTTCACAAAACCATTCTCCATCGTGGACATGAGACCAATTTTCTTTTTTTCTTTTAATGAACAACTTTACCTCCCCTGTGTTGAAATACAGTCCAGACCTTATTAGGTGAACTTCATTGGTCAATATTAATAGCTTGCTCTTCTCAGAGTTTATCACTGTGTAACGTTTTGCAATTTGCAGCATTTTCAAGCAGTAATTTTTTTGGTTGTTTGTTTTTTGTTCATATGCATCATGGTTTGGGCCATTTACTATGGACCACGTTAACACTAAACATTGCTGGATCTTTTACCAAAAATGCTGTAAAGTTGTGAGACAAAGCCCTGCAGAAACCATGCAGAAGTTTCCTTTGTCAAGCTAATTCTTAATCTCATGGGAAAATAGTAAGGGGATTTTTTTTTTCCTGCCAAAACTGATTTTCTGTGTTGACTGGCATTAATTATACTATCATCCTTTAATTGTACACTGATTTCTTCCTGTACCAGCCTTTCCATCAGTTTTCCTGACATTGATGTCAGGCAAAATGATCTGCAATTTCCTTATTAAATAATGGAGCAATGCTTGCTTCTCCTGTCTTTGGGAATGCACATGGGATTTCAAGACATGTTTTTCTTAGTTTGGTTCTTTGTCATTTTGTCTTACTGAGGTTTAGGGTTCACCGCTGTTATTTTACTTCATGATATTTTTGAATCTTAGTAATGAACATGGGAATTTCTACTTTGATAGATCACATGAGCAGTATCTGAGATATTTAATCTTTCTAGTACTGTTACTATTGATATGAAATCTTCATAACCCAGGATATAGCAATCACCAAAGTGTATATGCTGTTAATTACATTATTTTCCATCGAACCATAATGAATAAAACGGCTGTTAAGTCATTGCCCTGGAAACTCTGTGAAGCATTTGCTGAATACTGTCTGAGGAGCCCAGAAGATGTGTATCACATTGCAGTCCTGTTACAAATAGGTAAAAGTAAGACATTTGGCCAGTGACAAAGTTTTAAAGCATTTTTATGAATCTAAAATTGGGCCCAATGACATTATTTACTTAGAGTAATAGAAGACTTGATCTTGTCCAGACCCCAAAGTAATTAAACCGTTGATAATTTCCTATTGATCTATGTGGAAGCCATTTTTGAAAGATGAAGTGTTCCCCTGACCCAGCTTGTACTGCACTTAACTGAATAAATTAACTCTTTTTGAACCATTAGGAGGAAACATACTTTAGTACAACAACTGTGATCTACACATGAGGTTACTTTGGGATTTCCTCATGAGAAAAAAACATAATTGGTATTCCAAATGCATCACTCATTCTGGAAAAATAATTCTGAATGAAAATCATCTCTATAACTTCTAAAACCCACAACTTGAGTCAGGACTTCTTTGTACTAGAAGCTGGACCAAAATCATATCTCTTGCTTGGGTGGGTATGTCATCAAATAGTCTCATATCATTTTAATTTATGGAAGGAGGAAGGGGAATAAAGGTTTGTACCCAGTCCAAAGCAGAGCCTACAAGTAAACACAGTATATATCACTCAAGTATTATGCACTATGGGCATAAAACTTCCCCCCCCCCCCCCCCCCCGAGTGTTTTAGGAATGCATAGGCATATTTTGTTAATTAAGTAAAGCATTAATCCACAATTATAAAAGATCAACCAAAACCAAACACACAAACCAACCAAAAAAAACTCCACAAAGCCAACAGTAAACAAGATAAATAGAGAAATTACTCTTGTATGACATTGATATTATGACCTAAAGGTATAACCACAAAATCTTCACTGTTCTGAACAGGCAAGGGAAATGAGTAAGATTTGTAACTGAGGCACTGTGTAGTGAATATATTTGGGCTGTATGGCATTTTATGTATGAGGTCAGATTGAAAAGAGGTTGTTATACTTGAGTGTGTGTCTATTTGTGGATCCCATTTGATTTTTTTTTTCCAGAGGGTTACAGCATAGTCAGGATCCTTCAATTTTCTTGTTCAATTTTCATGTATATCTCTCAAAACATCTGTGGTGTAGGCATTTGTCCAGCCAAGGGAGTCTGAATGAGTTTATTCACAGCATACCATTGCTGATCCCAAATGAAGCTGCAAGCTGACGAAAAGGAGTTCCCCACAGTGGCTGCTGATGCTGCCTCATCTCTTTACTTAAGTTTCAGCTGACCTGAAGACCTGGAGCCTTCAAAACCTTTTGATACAAGGTAACTAGTTTCTGTCTGGTAAATAAAAGAAGAAAACTATTAGAGCAAATCAGTGAAATGAAGCTTTAGACTCCCCCTTTAAATAGCTTGGGGTCAGCACCACCCTGCTTTCCCTAAGTGAAGCTCTCAGGATAACAGTGATCCAGCAGCTACCGTGTTCAAATTATTATGGCTGGATATCTTTTTCTGGTGCTCCATCTCTGAAATTGTTACTTACATGCCATCATCATTGGCAGGTTGCACACTGCTAGGGTTCTGAGGCAAGGGCTGTCCATGGCCATGTGTTTCTGCAGCATTTGGCATAGCTGGTACTTCATGTCATGCTGTAAAACCAATGTAAATGACAAAGTAAAATGTTGGGGGGGGGGGGGGGGGTTTGGGTTTTTTTTTTGTGGGTTTTTTTTGGGGGGAACCAAATACCATTTGCATCTTTTAAAAGCTTTTCTATTAATCAGTGTTCCCTGTTAGATCAGTGAGGAGTGCAGTAGTTGGTTCTGTACTACAGATGGCTACAATAAAGTGGAGAGATTATGTGGTTTGACTTAGGCTATAGAAAGAGTTTCTGTCATAGCCAAAATTACATCAGATGAGTCATTTGTTTTCAGCATTTTGGTTAGTATTCTAAGCCACTGGGGAGCTGATTTTCAATCTATCTATGCTTCCTGTAGCCATGAAGGTTACACAACTACATCTGGCAGAATATACCATGATCTAGGAGAGATAAAAAGCATGGCCACAGCATGTTGCAAGCAACACTGACCAGTTCTCAAATGTGGCAGACCTGATTTGGTGTCTTTGCTCCCAACCGGATAATGTGTCTGAACCAGTGAGCTCCTACCTCACTGATGACTCCTACCTCGCTGATCTGCTGGCCTGTGGACTTGTGGTGAAGGAGAAACTCAAGAAACCAGCCCTGAAAACAGGGTTCATGCCTCAGCAGGGCCAGCCTCATAAGGGTTCTCTGGGGGATCTCAGCAACAGGTAGTTCTGGAGTATAACAGGGATTTAGAGCCTGAACAGGACCCCAGTATGGATGTAGGTGGCTCTGTTTATGTCTTTAAGCAGTTGACCTTGGGATTTAAACTTCCAGCAGTGCCATATGTAAGTACTCCTGGAAGCCTCAGCCAAGCATCAGTGACTAGCTACCTGAGATTTTTCACTTTAAAAATGTAGACATAAATTTGTTTTGGTGGAACATGAAAATGCAAACTGTGGCTTTCATCCTTCAAAATTAAAAAGTCTCATATCCAATAAAGGAGGCAAGAATCCGCATGATAGCTCTTGTGGCATCCCACTCTTAAGGCACTCAGCATTGATTTTAGATGAAAATCAAACTGAGAACAAAGCTGCCAGAAAGAGCTAGGTAAATGGGGACGTTGGTACAGAGCTAAGCACATAATTATGCTAAACTGCTCTAGTTCAGAACAACAATGTTAAGGACACTATTCATGAGCCCAAAACTCCTTCCAGCTGCTGGTGAGCTACCAGCTCTGCCTGACATTCCTGCTTTCTGGCTGCAAAGTCTCCTTTTAGAAGTCCAAAGGAAAAACATTTAATTTTTATTTGAGCTTATTTAATTCATTTTAATTTTATTTATTTCCCCAGTAAAATGGTTATGTGGTAACAGAAATTTGTGTGCTGTTCTCACAGCTTGAATACAAGTACCCCTGAGGAAATTAAATGTGACACAGCATGGGCCAGCCTGTGAGGGCAGCTGGCTTCCCTATTCACCCTGAACTGAACACATCCAAATTCCTTGCTGTTGTCCTCCTTCCCATGCAAGACAGAATGAGAGAGGTGCAAAATGGACTGAAAGGCAGGATATTTGTGGGAGTGGTACATGGCTTTAATCTGTCATTTTGTTTTCCTTCTTTAGTTCTCTAGATGAGGGACGTTCTGTGTTTTATAAGAATGTGATGCTACCCAGAGTGGATGGTAAGCACTGCCAGTGCCACAATACCAATAAAAGTATATGCAGAAAAGCATTGCAGTACTGGGCTTCAATACATTTCTGCAGACTTCAGATTCGTGTAGACTGCAGGATCTGAAATTTCACTGTATGCGTTTTGATTCTAACTGCCAAAATCTGTTTGATCTTTGACAGCTGACTTTGAGGGTTTGTGAGGAAACCTCACTGTTGATTAAATTTGCAATGATAGGACTGGAGTCTGTATTTACAGGAAAATGACTACTGCAGATTCCCCTGAATCCCATCTCTTCCTCTGTTCCTACTTCAAGGTTCAGAAAACCCAGGATAAATCAGGAAACATTTGCTATCAAATGAAAGAACATCTGTATGCTCATTCAGCATAAAAGAAACTCAACCTGTGATTGATAACTGATCAGAATAGTTCTTGTGATCAATTTATGTGCTCTGTCAATCTGCTGTTTAAGTGTCTTTCAGACAAGAATTGACTTCTCCTTCCAGTTTTTCTGTCTTAGGCAAAATCTTTTTGTTAGTTTGTAGGAAATAAATCACAGCCATTTTCCTTAGTTACTTAGTGTCTCTTAATTTCTTGATCTCTGTATGAGAATAACAATACAGTCTTGTTTTGCTACTTAAAAATAGATTGGGAATATAAGAGAATACAGAACTGTATGGACAAAACCAGAAAAAGGAAGAAAACAAATAATCAACCAGTCTTTGTGGTTTTGAATTGTTGAGATGTTGAAAGACATTCATTTTATATGGACTAATACTCAGTTTAACTGATGCATGGAGTAATATGCATGATGCATATTACTGCTAGGAAAAACAAATTTTGCCATTGCTGTAATCTTGTACTTCTATGGCTTACTGGAGTGTGAATTATTTAGAATAGAAAATGTATTACAAAAAGTATATAAAAATATATAAAAGAATAGGAATTTTATTTCTATAATGCTTATAGTTATTAATAAGGGAAGGAAATAAATAAATACAAGTTGTTCTTACACTAGTCAGTGAAGTTGAAAGTGAATGCTGCAAGTTCTTCCAAGTGCTTTCCAGCCATAAACTCTTGCAGAATAAAGATTTTAGCACAGATACAACCCCGCTGAGCACTGAGCTGAAACATGCACAGTACTATTGTTTTCGTTTGCTAACAGTCCTTATTTGCTGCTGTGGTCCCTGAGGGTTCAAGCTGCTTTTCATTTAGAGTGGCTCATAGCAGTAGGACAGTTTGGTCACTTTACATCTCAGCAGGAAATCTTTAGATGGAACAACCTCCCTCATTCAAAAATAAAGCTTCTTTCTCTCTTTCTTCTTTTTTTCCCTCACTCCTCCCCAGGATTCTTGCTGTTTGACTACAAGATGATTTTTAAAAAGAGTGAAATTTCTTTCAGTTTGTGTGTTTATCTGTGTCTTTCAATATCTGTCAGTTCCTTTAACTCAGGGTCCTTCAAATCCACTAGCCAGCATCAGGCAAATCTGATGGTGAGATAAAGATAACAAATCAATGTGAAAATCTCCCCAAAAAACCCCAAAACAACCCTGTTGAAAAGAGATACAGTGTTAACACTCTCATGGATAATCCGGGTGTCACGGAACATCTCAGGAGAGGACAGTACTGTTGCAACAGAGAGCCTTACAGCTTGGAGCTCTGCACAGCTCCAGATGGGTGTTACACAGTGAGGTCTCTCCTGCACAAGTTCTTCGCTGTCTGCAGAGTTAGTATAATTATTTTGAAAGTCTGTCAGCCACAAAATAGATTTATTCTGGATTTATTTTGGCTCTCCCAGAACAAACAGCTCCCCTGCTTCAGGTTAGAATCTACCGGCTCTCTTTCTTCTTTCCCTCTGCTATGGTTGAGCTTAAACATTTGTTACCCACTAATTCAGAGAACAGTATAGAGACAGCCTAACTTACATTCACCCTCCTATTTTTAGTTTCTTTTTGGAAGGAAACAAAGATAGATCTATGTACATATTACCCATCACCCCATAATTTCCTTTCCAGCATCCATGTCAAGAGTAAAGTTCTTTGCTGGTCCCCTCTAGTGTTCTCACCACGTTTCACCATATTCCTTTTCATATGCACTATTTTCATCACCAGTGCTTGGAAATACCTTACACTAGTGCAAAACCACAATATCCTCTACTATTCAGATCTCCCTCGGAAAACTCTTCTTTCACAGCATTTAGGAGCACAAGTTAATAGAGAGCTGTCATTATCTGAGTGTGCACACTGGTGGTTCTGGTTTGTTGCTGTCCTTTTGATCTCAGATCTCTTCTGCTCATAGATCTGTGCTGCTTAGAAAGGTCCTTGGAATGTGGACCAGGCCTTTGTGCTTTGTACATGGTGTTTCTGTTCTTTGGCTGATTGTCCTGACCTTTAAAAGGCAACTCTGAGCCTGTCAAAATGTGTTTTATTTAATCAAGAATGTAATTCAGAGATAGCAAATTTCTGTTACAGGCCTGAGATTCTCTCTGTGTACTGACCATGCCAGCCCAGCTTTACCCAGGCAGATGTTCACGGAGCTCAAATAGAGAGAGCTATAAACACAGAGGAAAGGCCTTTGAAAGGATGAGAAAAGCTTTTCTTTATATTTATTTTCTTTCTTGTTGACAAAATGGGCAATTTAGGTTCAGGTTGCTCTGATGAGAAAAATATAACTGTTATTTAATTCCTCATCATAGCAGCTTAGTCAGTGAGCTAAGCACCACACAATGAAATGAAACAATTTAGAAAGCCATTAAAGGTAAAGACATTTGTGTAATCAACAGCAATGTTCCCTTCAGTACAGGATATTACAAGAAATCTGGCTGCACTGGCTGATTTTCACAAAGTAGAATAGAAACTTTCTACATAAATCCTTGGGTGCTAACGCAGGAAGGTGGCTGCGTAACCTGAGCTGTCTGACCCTGGCAGAGCAGCAGACTGTGAGCTCACTGCCTAAAGAAATTATTTTAAAAATCAGTGCTGGGAGGAGATCTTGCTGTTTTATTAATGTTTGTCAGATTAAAGAAGTGAAAGAACTGAAGCAACATGAGCAGTGCATAAAAGCAGGGGAGTGAAAGGAAAAAATACTTTTGAAGTGTGCCGTGGCCTCTCTCATCGATCTCCATCCCAGTTCATACAGCTGGCATGGCAAGTGCTCCGCAGGCAGACGAGCACATCAGTCACACAGCTGTGCTAGCTGGAGCATAGATGCTTTCGCTTGCACTTGGTGGTTCCTAACAAGCTTCCAGAGTTTTGCAGAGTCATTTGCAGATGCTTGACACACAGAGATGGGACAGAAACTCACTGAAAAGGGATATGAAATTAATATTTGGAGCCGTCCTACTCTTGTCTTTATCAGGGTTTACCAAGTCCATCTCTGTGGATCTGGTGGTAAATTATATATGTACATTGCCTTAAAATTCTGTCTTGAAAGCTATATATCCCAGAAACTGAAGAGGCATTTTCAGCTTTATTTGTATGTAAGAGTTTTCATGTGCTTGTGAAAGACACTGATCTGTCATTGCTAGGACTCAGGTCCTTGTCCACAGTGTGGTGCAGGGCGCATTCTTCAAAGAGCCCTTTTAATGTGCCTGAAGAGTGACTTAGATTTCCTTGTCCTAGACAGTCTGCCTGTTCACATCCCTTGGGCCCTTCGGTCGCTGCAGTTTTGCCAATAGTGAAAGTTGTAATGACTTTCTTATGTTAACACAGTCTGCTGGAAAGTGACTGGAATAAAACCCCTCACTTCTCACAAGCTACCAAACAGCCTCCAGATGGGTGGCGGGCTTAGTTCCTACCAACTAGAAGATTTCATTGAAAGAAGAAAGCTTGAGGCAGCACATACATGCTATTTACTGAAGTGCATGTTCTCCTACTACTTGTGATTTAACTCCTTCGCTCTGCCTAGCTGCTCTGCAGCCTCTGGTCCTCTAATTCATTGCTGCTGGTGGGCATCTCAGCAGCCTAGGAGAGGTGTGAGGTGTGGCATCATGGAATCAAAGAATGGTTTGGGTTGGAAGGGACCTTAAAGATTATCTAGTTCAAACTCCCCTGCCATGAACAGGGACACCTTCCACTAAATCGTATTGCTCAGAGCCTCATCCAAACTGGCATTGAACATTCCCAGGCATGGGACGTCTACAACCTCTCTGGGTGATCTGTTCCAGTGCCTCTCCGCCCTTCTTTTCTTTTCACTACCACACACTGGCTGTGGTTGTCTAAACGTCCATGCCAAGAGCTTTTACCCTCAGGGCAGTTCCACAAAATACTGCCATCTCCCTGGTCCTCCTCAGCATTGCTGTCAGAGTGGTAGGAAAATTGCTTGGGATTCATGCCAGTACATGAGAGCACAGGATTTAGACTATAGTCATTTCTCATTATTCCTAAGGACTAAACCTATCCTTATTGAGTCAGTGGAATCCAAGGTGGCCCTAAGAGTGCATTTATAGGAAAAGAGAAAAACTAGTGACAGAAAACAAGTATTTTAACAAGAGAATCTAATTTTTCCCTTTTCACCACATATTATGCAATGTACAGTTACTGCTGTATTTGCTGGCAAAGGAGGGAAGTCTGGGCAATCTATTCATTTTCTTCCACATTAAACAAACACTCTCTCATAACCATGACCAAGAAAGGAAGCAAAAGTACTTAGCAAACTTATATTAAGTGTTCTAAGTCCATGTTTATATTTTGTTCCTGAAAAATATACTGACTGTATTGATAGCATAGTAGCAGCCTGATGTGGGAGAGGGCTTGGGGAGTATTTTTAACTTTGTATGGAAACTTAATTTTGTTTTCAAAATACCTGCAGCTCAGAGCAGTCTGAGCCATTCTGAAGCAAAAAATCGTGGCCTTCAAAGCATGTGCAAATGACTCCCATGGGGTGGTCATGTCTGGCAGAAAGAAAAGACTAGCAGTGTCCAGAGACAGGACTCCCTTTGAGGAAATCTATCACTTCCCCTAACTTTCTAGGATTTTGGTAATATGATCATAAGATACAGGTCTTATGAACACCAAGGAGACTCCTGTGGGAAGATGATTCTTTTCAACCAGATAGTGTCTCAGTTTAATTCCAAATCTAGCATAGCATAATGCTTTTGCTATCTAAGGTGTTACAGATTTGTGTTTGATGGATAAACCTCTGATTTCAATTACTAATCTGGAAGTTTCTGAAGAGAACCAGTAATATATATATATATGAAATTGTACTTCATTCCCATAAGTCTGTCTTTTCAGATGTCATGTCAGAAGCTTTTATTTGGGAAAAGTAAATACATGATCAAAAAGATAATTTGGTCTTGAGAAGCAAAATATTTAAATGCTGTTTACTTTTTAGTCTCATCTCATTCATTTTGAACATTTCATGCTACAGTTCCCATGTGTATAAGTAAATTTTCAGTAGTTAAGGATGAGCTGCAGCTTCCAAATGCAATCTCTAAAGAAAAAGGAAAAATAATGAAGAACTGTTGCTGGGTTTTTAAGAATATAAATGAAAGATTTGAATAAAAGATTTTTATTTCATTCCAAAGTTTATCATCTCAGTTATCAAGTTAATGACCATCCTGCCACAGGGCGGGTAAGTCCTACACTGCATTGCGTGGCAGATCTGGCATTTTATTGACTAGTGTTGTCACTGTTTGGTTTGGTCTTCCTCAGGCAAGTCCCACATCCCTTGCAGAGCTGAAATGAAATGTTTTGCTTTCACTTATTAGCTGCCTTGAAATAAATTCAATTGATTGTAATAATGGGGAAAGGAGGAATTGTGAAAGACAAGTATTTTATGACAAGGAGTAGCTCGTTGTTTCATATTTCTGTGATTACAACAGGATATGATGCATAGATTTATTGCTCCTCATTAACCTCACCAAGTGCAGCAGCACAGTAGAAAACATCATAGGCTTAGAATGAGGGCTGGCTGCACTGATACATGGATTCATCTTTGCTGTCCACTTCAACATCATGTTCTCATCACTACTACCAAACTAAATTAATCTGAGAAGCACAGTCACTCTTCTACCAGGTTCAGCTTTTTCTAAAATTCCATTTTTACTTCTTGTGTACCTCAACAGTTTATAGAAATGGTCTTGTCTCTGTCTCAGGTACTGTTATGGGAATACTTAGTGCTGTCCATCAGGCTGAATATCTCTGAGTGACTAATACAGTGGATTAGTAGGTCAGTCCTATGAACTTTGCTACCACCAGGAAGCACAGTGAAGTTCACAAAATTATGGAATAGCAGGGATTGGAGGGGAGCTCAGTGAGAGCTCAGGAGATACAGGTTATCTGTATGATCAAATGAAGTCAATAGATACCATCTGGATTCGAGAATATTCGTTCTGATGCTTTAAGGATCTTTTCTCTGTAACTCTGTGAGCTTAATTCAGATCCTCATTGGTAAGGAGAGGAGGTTCAGGTCATTTTTGCTCAGAAATAACAGGTACAAAAAGGGAAAAAACAAAGGCTCTTGACAATTATTTCTTGGCAATTCCAACTTCCCGTTCAAAGCAAACACACATGCTTTTTTCAAAGTGACGCAGATGTCTCCACACATCCATAGCTTGGGAAGACACAGATGGACTCATGTTTTGAGAAAAAACAACAGGCAGGCAGTTTGGAGAGGAAAAACAGCCTCTGATTTTTTGTGGCTGTTACTTTTTGATGGAGGCCCTGACAGAGAGCAAGCAGGGTGGCCAAGCACAAGTGCTTCATCCTGAGTCTCCACGTCTGCCAACACTGGTCTCAGAGCCAGAATGTGCTTTGCTGTGGACTTGTAGGACAGAGGGAATGTGCAGGCTGCAGTGAGAGCTAGCTGTCACCTCTGGCCCCACAGTTGTGCTTCAGGGATGGTGGGGGTGATGCTAAGGCACAGCCAGAGGTTTGTGAGGTGGGGGCTGAACATGGACTGGGAGCACACCAGTCTCGCTCAGCCCGCTCTTTTGTTTGAGTTGGCTTCTTCATGGAAAAGCACAATTTCCATCTCACAAATGGCTGCGGTGCAGACACCAGCAATAAAATACCTGTGGAAACATGGCTGGAAAGCTGGAGCTAGGAACCAGAAAGCACACTGAGAAAAACACCAGAGAATGGCTCAGGTTCTTAGTCCCATGAGCTAGACTTCCAGCAGTGGAATTTCATCCCATACACAAGTAGATTATAGTTATGTTCCCTTTTGATTTTCTACCATTTTTGTCTAATTGGCTAATTTTAGTGGCTTGATATAGCAAAGAGTCAGAATTCCTTATCTCCATTTCTACCACTGCCAAAGGTGTTGAAAGCATCCCATCATTAGTACTTCACAAGATAAATAAGAGTGTCATAAGGGCTTTCTGTAGTATGACAGAAGATATTCCTAGTGGAAACCTAATAGTGTGGAGACCTAATAGTGGCCTTCCAGTATCTGAAGGGGGCCTACAAGGATGGAGAGAGACTGTTTACAAAGATCTGTAGTGATAGGATGAGGGGCAATAGCTTCAAACTAAAGAGGAGATTTAGATTGGATGTTAGTGACGAGTTCTTTACCATGAGGGTGGTGGAACACTGGAACAGGTTGCCCAGGGAGGTGGCTGGGGTCCCATCCCTGGACATACTCAAAGTGAGGCGTGACAGGGCTCTGGTCAACCTGATGTAGTTGAGGATGTCCCTGCTTACTGCAGAGGGTGTTGAACTAAATGACCTTTGGAGGTTCCTTCCAATGCGGAACATGCTATGATTCTATAAAAATAAGATGTTATGGCTTTCATTGTCCTGAGAACTGACTTTACATTAAAATTATTTCCCCTGAAACAAGGGTGGATAATTCATAGCAGAAAGGGATAGGTTGAGCTGAAGTGTTCAATACTAATGAATATTTCCTGATTCATTTCCTGTTCAATACTAATGAATACTTCCTGATTCATTTCATATCACAGCTGCAGGACTTCTTTCTGTCAGCCAATGAGTTAGTGAGGTTGCTGAGCTGCATCCTTTTCAGGTTCCAGCTACTGGGCTGATAAGGTTAATGCCCCACCGTGCAGATTAGTTCAAATTTCTCATAAAGACTTGCCCTGTCTCCATCAGGGGTTACTGATCCCTGAAATTTGGTGACACAACTATTCATGGAATTTGTGCTAAACACCATTCATTTACAGAAAAAAAAGGCAACTCAAACTACTCTTAGTAATACTTAAGGTAGCCTGGATTATTTTGAAATAGCTGCTTTAAGGACTTAACTACCTGTGAATTGTATCAACAAATGTAAGGAGATGGTAATCTAGACATGGAGCATGACAGCTGATTTGTAGCCAAAAGAAGACGAGTGGAATCTCCCTGTCTTTGTTTTCAAGGACTTACAGTGCTGTTTGAGAAGTAAGGCTTCTCTGAAACCAAAGATAGCCAGGAAAAAAAAAGAGCAGTTTAATTTACAATATAATTTTCAATTTAATTTATTGCTCTGAAGGTGTTCTGAGATGCAAGGTAGTAATATGGCTGAGGGAGAGTGAGATAAATAAGCTTGCCTTGATGTCAGCACTAACAAGGATCCTGTTTTCAGCACTTGGGGTAGTGTGTTCAGAGCCACCTCAATTATATCTGTGCAGTATGTACTACAGCATGCAGTGCAGATAAAAGCAGAAAAACATTTCAGTGTCTGTTTGAAGGCTAGCTCTCCTGGCAGCAAAGTGAGACTATTACAGATGTGCTCACAGGGAATTTTCACAAATTCTTATTTTCAGCTTGCAAGGAGGTACAAAGCTTTCTTTTAGTGACCCAGAAGAGAGTTTTAAAGACTGACACACAAAGACATTGAGCCTTTCAAAGGCTTTCATGACAATGTAATAGCTGGCATGTTCTGTTGTGTAATGCACTGGTTTGGAAATCAATAGAGCTGTTTTTTACCTTTTCATCTCTTGGAGCTTATTTCTCCTACCTTTAGTCTGTTAGGAGCTACAATCTAAACAAGACAGTCTCATGTTACAGATAATTGCACAGTTATAAATACAGTGGGAACAAGTTATTCAGGTTCTCAAGTGCTGTCATAAGGCATACAATAAATAATATTAAACGCTGCATTGAGATGTCACTTCTCAGTTTTATGGTGAAAACAGAGGTGCCAATGTGAAATTATGGTGAGAATAGTGGTGCAAGTGTGGGACTGAGCTCTGTGGATGAAGACTTTGGGGACTTCAGAAATGCAAGTTGTTTTAAAGCTGTAACTTCATCTGGGAGCTTGGAGGCATCTCAAGTAAAAGGCTTTATTCTTTGAAGGAGTGTGTGTGCATGGATGTAATTGGTCAAGTCTGCAGAAAAAAAAAAAACAACTACCTACAGAACTTTGCTCTGTACTTATGTAGGAAAACAGAGAGATTGTTTCTATAAATTATAATGAAATGCATAAATTCTGTAGAAAATGACAAACATTCTGAAATGTTGACTGAAACATTCAGGCAAGCACTAGATACACATTGACTTTGTGTTCCAAGATTCCAAATAAACATATTTTTGCTTCTCTAGATTTATATACAATGTGCTTGTTCTCCACTCATTTCCCCTCAGATCTCAGGGCTGTTTATATTTGGTTGATTTGGCCTGCCTGAGCATCCTTTTCTGCTGCTAGACCCTAAGCTGGATTTTTCAAGTTGAGTACTCTTCTGCTGGGGCTTAGCACATCAGTGAGGCCTGCATTTGGAACACATAGTGTTGTTATGATGAACTGCCTTTCCAGTACATAGTAGTGTGAGTCAAATGGTGGATTTCCTAAAGCTTTCCAAAGAAACTTTTACTGCTTTAGAGCAAGGCACATGCTCTGCTATCTGTTTTATCAAGTAACAGAAGGAACAGTTGTAGTCAGAGGCCAGAAGAGGAAGGATTATCTAGTCAGATAATTTGAACATCATTAAAAATTGATTCCAAAGCACAGTAAAGTATAATTTAATTTTCCTCCAGACATTAGAAATATTAATAAGAAGTCAGTATGGATTATGAACAATACAAAGTGCTCAAACCAGCTCAGCTCTAATTTTCTTCTGGAGAAATTCCAGAGGACTGGTTTAGCCTTACAGAAAAGATTTTTGGTTTAATATTGTGCTGCTTATGCAGTTCTTTGTTTTAGTGCCAGCAAAGAGAAGCAGCCATTCTCTTTGAGGCAGAGGCTGAAATATCAAGATATTATCTTTGAAAAAGAAATATCTTGATATTAACTTTGAAAAAGAAATAGGCTACTGGCTAAGGTCAGGACTAATGGGCCATGAGTTACTTCATAACTAGTTTGGATATCTTCCATGAGCTGGTTAGAGAAAAATTATATAATTCTGAAATGATCACAGAGAAAGTACAAATAGCAAATTAGTCTAATGAAAGGTTTTGTAGGCAAAGCCTTTCATTATAGCTGTTCAAAATGTGCAAAAGGGCAAAGTAACAAGTGTAAATACATTTTGCGTTTTCTTTGAAGCAATGCCCCGTGTCACTTGAGCTTCATTTGTTCAAGTAAGTAGGAGTATAGTGATACAAAACCAGATGGTGTTTGCTGTTACTGGATGACAGATGTTCACTTATCCTTGAGATTATGCCATTAAGTGTAATGCATTTATAGCTGGTTTATGCAAAATACTGTGCATCCTCAACTCCCATTGACTGCCAAGGTAGCTGGAGGGTCTTCATGCCTCCCAGGAGGTACACAGCACTTAGGAGTCAGGGACCTTATTATCTTAACTCTTCAACTAAACATGTGGTTTTGAGATGTCCATTGAAATCAGTGTTCAGCATCTTTCGCTTCACTCTCTAGTGACCCTTGTTAGGTGTGAAATCAAAGACCTTCCCCTCTTTACAGGAAATGGGTCAAATGCCAAGGAACTGTGTCCTAAAATGGTCACTTCATTGATGCAATTACGTAAATGTGGTAATCCCACTAAGTGATAACATTACTGAAACACATATATACAGTGTGAGGAGGTAAGAAGGAGACATAGATAATCTTAGTGCTTGGTAGAAAACACTTGGTGAAAATTAAACAGTTCTGGATACTGGACAGTCTCCCCTTGGACTTTACACTGCTGCAGTGTGAAAACATTGGGTGAGCCCCCTAGCCACCCTGCGTCCTGAGTACATCCTGAACACAGCCATCCTGGGATTATCAACGAGGTATTTTTTTTTGTTCTTCAAAGGAAGTTTCTTCTGAAATGGCAACCAGCATTTTTGAATTGATGAATATAGACTCTAAGATGAGGCTGGGAAACATATAAGAGTCAAAGTTAGATTTAAAGAGGCATTGTATGAGTTTGTAAAAGGGAAATGTAAACCTGGAGTGTGCTTATCAACATACTCTTTATATATGATGCATAAATAAATGTGCATTGTGGGGCTCTGGCATCTGCATTTATTAAACACAGACACCAAAAATCAGGATGACATTGTAAGAAGTGTCTGTTAAGTTACTGTTCCCAGATTTCATTATCTCTGTCTGAGGTGAATGGTCTCCTTTTTTCCTGAATGGAGGTGATCTGCACCTTCTTTTGACAGCATTGCAAGTTTCGATGGCTTTGGGTGCTGATCGTTCTAATCTGAGCTGGGTGCTCTAAAGGGGCACACACAATTTTAGTGAGTGCTTCTGAAGGTGTTTGTTCTTTTGTGTTATATTAAAGCACAACGGCGCATTCTAGAGTTAGAGACTAATTCAGATGTTTGCTTGTTTGGTGGTTTTTTTTTTTACATTAGCAAGAAAGGTAATCTGAGGATCTAAATATTGGTTTGGGCCAATGTGTATAAAATGTTTTGGAGGTAAACTAGGAGCAAGTGAGTCCTAAACATATTTGTGATTAATTGAATGAAGCAGTAGTTGCAAACAAAGTAGCAAAACACTGAAATTATCATGTGCTTGGCTCTAGTAACCTATTCTGGTTAGTCAGGACTAAAGAGACTGCTAAGGGATGTCAGAGAATGATAAGAAAACGCAGTACATGGATAATGCAGTTTAAAGTTATATTCATTTGTTGATTAATGCAAGTAATGTATGTTAAAAAGTGACTTTTAGAATCAGGAATATGTCTAGACTGGCTCCTGACGTAATTTAAGAAAACATGGCCCAAGGGTTCGTTCATTCTTGCCATAAAGGTTCCTGTATTCCTGCTGAACCTCAGCTTTGACCCTCTGTGAACAGAAACAGGAGACAGTCACTTCAAGTTTAGATTAGCACATATTAAAACAATTTTTCAACAGTTAATTCTGCTATTATTTCATTTTATATTTAAGTGCTACAAATATGAGGATTTCTTGGTATAAAATTATGAATTTGATTTCACTTGGCAGTTCTCTGCATTTTGCAAAGCAGATTTTTTTTTTTTCTCCTTTGTAGCCTGTGAAATACCATAGTTTGAAAAAAAAAAAAATCTCCAAGGAATTGCTGCTTTTGAAAAAGAGGGGATCCTATGCTATCTGGCAATACACATGCCAGAGACTTGCATGAAAAATATGATGTGTATAGTGCACTTCATTTATTTCTTGACATAACCACATAAGTTGAAAAAACACAGCTGTTTGTCGGAATTAAGTTATGACATGAAACAGACTATTTATGTCAAGAGAAGGAGACAATTTGCAATTAAAAACAGAGAGAAGAGGACTGGCTACAGAATTCATGCAAATCTTGTGTGAATTGTATAAATGTATGAAAGCAACTCGCTATGCCCATGTGACAAGGTGCAGGACATTTACACTGACAGTATGGAGTAGTGTTTCACCACAGAGGAACCTAAATACTAGATTTCATAACTCTACAAAGCTCATTGCTTGTGGAAGTCCTGGCTGAGCAAGTGCCCAATCACCTCCTGTGACCTGGTAAGGATCTAGTGGCAGTACTCACTGGCAGCACGCTATCTGCAAAGGCAGGAAGTCAGCTACTTAGGGACTTCAGCAGGCACTGGTAGGAGTTATTGCAACATGTTGAACAAAACATATTGTCTGCCTGAAATGACAATGTAATTTCAGGAGGAGCAGACCAGCATGAAATAAATATTTGAAGTTCAGTCCACTTTTGGCAATTTGCCCAAAATAATAACGATGGTTAAAAATTGCAATTGGTTTCTCCAACTACCCATCCAAATGCATTCCACTTGGCAGCTTGACAGAATAGTCAGGTTTACAGTTTTATGCTATTAAAATCACAGACTGCATACAGTGTAACTATTCAAACATGAGACTAATTATTAGTACCCCATACCTGCAAGGGTCTTTGTTCTCTGTCAAGTCACCTTGACATTTTAGCAAAACTATTGTAGTTCTTGTCCCCTACCATCCCTCTCTTCCTTCTCCCCAAGCCACATACAATGTGCCATTTAAATAAGACTCTTCACACTATGTCATAAATATTAATGACATGAAACTCATGGCTTGGCATTTTTCATTAATGGCCCTCTTCATCACTGGTTCACACCTGGACTGCAGCCAGCCCCTGTGTAACTGGCTGACATTTTTTTAAAACAATGTTAATATCGATGTGAAACAAAATACTGAGATAATTTTTCAGTGATTGCAGTTGTTGGCAAACCCTCATTCCACATTGTGTGCTTGGGATGTCATTTGGCATGACTTCTTGAACAATGCCCATGTTGGCTTGGCAGGGTTTGACTTGTAATTACAGTTTGCACCTTTCAGTTGCTCCCTACAATACCTCCAGATAAGCTGTAGATGGACATTTGATATCACACTTGGACTGGTTTTAGAAAAATTAATGTGTTTTTCCTCACACTCCTATTTTTCTAGTCATCTCCAGGGAAGGGTTAATGCCATTGTTGGTAATACAAGAAAATTTCTTTCGTAGTTCTGTGGTCACTTGAATAATTTCTGTCCTTTTGGTTTGAGCTGTGCTAAGTGTTTGAAGTAGTAAATCAGACCACAAATGATGGTTCGGAGATATTTATGACAGCATTCAAGATTTAATTTTCTGTTTTCTGTCTGCCTGAATGAAATACTTACAGCTCAGGCTCTTCCAGATAGTCACTCAGAAACTGGCATTTCAGTGAAATAATTGGTGTGAATGAGAACAACAATTTATCTTTTGCCTTCAGTAGAAAGGGAAAGTAGAGAAGCAGAAACATGTACTGGGCTCTTGGAAATAGCATGGGTTTTGCAGAGTGGTCTATGTCATGGCCTTCAGTGCTTTGAATTAAGCAGGATAAAAAGCAAACAGAAACTATGGGATCATAGGGCTAGGAGGAACATGAAGACACTTAATCCAAGGCCAAAACAACAGCCTTTGGGTCCTTATTGGTGGGCACTTGTCAGCCTGCCTTGAAATCTTTGGAAGGGATACACAAAAAATCAGTCAAACTCTTCTACTGTTCATGGCCCTTTCATTAAAAAGTATTTCTGGAGATATAATCTGAATCTTCTTGATTGAATTTTAGCCTGTTACTTCTGTGGACACCTAAAGTAGCCCTCTACATATCTGAAAGACAGTTATCAAGCCTTTTCTTGATCTTCCAGGCAAAAAATCCTACTTTTCCAATAGTTTATCATAATTCATATTTATAGGCTGTTCATAATTTTTATTGTTATCTTTGGGACTTCTGTGACCAGTTCATAAATTTTTTGAGAAGTGGTCCCTGACCTAGGCACAACAATGCAGTGAGAGCCTTGCCAGTGCTGAGGAGTGTTCAGTAGTTTGAAAGCAGAACCATTACTGTACTCTTTTTTTTTTTTTTGTAAGCAGAGGGAGTGGGGAAGTGTTTAGCTGAAAATAAAAATGCAAGGAAAACCTATGGTATCTGGATTTAGGATATGCTGGAGTAACAGTGAAACAAAATTTGACTTGTAGTGAAATTGCCACTTTTGGATGACAGAAGTAACTGTTCCCTGGAAATGGTAAGCAGATGTGAGTGTAGAAAACAAAATGTTGGTAAGGATGCATGACACCATGCCAACCTCACTTTCACAAGAAGCTGAAGATGAGATCTTCTTGTGCGGCTACATAAGAAACCCCATATCTTCTTATACAGCTGCGGATATGTGCAAAGTCTTAGTCTCAAACTTCACCAAGCAACTATTTCTGAATAAATGGATATATGTTGGTAAATTGTTTATTATATTTTACAGAGGACTTTGCTCCTTCATAGGAGCAAAGCAGCAAAAACCTTACAAGGAAGTATTCACCTCTTTTCCAGCAAATGCTTGCAGTCATTTTTATTTGCTTATTGTGACATGTGAATGTTAGACTGTAAATGGAGATTCGTTTAATGATGAGATAGAGCTTGTTTCAAAGAAACTTAGCCTGAATGCTAGCCAGCCAGGAAGAAGAAACTGTATCGAGCAAGTAAGTTGAGCAAACAGCTCAGCCATTGAGTTGCGAGTATTGAGCACTCAGAAATTTTTCATATGGGTTGACATTGGTTATCTTGGCAAAATGAATAGTGAGTCACTTCTTGAATGAAGAAGGCTGAGTACTTTGTTGACCAACAATTCCTCAGCTGCCTCCATTTGGCTCTCTATTCTGTCCTTCTCACTCGTGTTTACTAGTGCTATACTTCACAGAACATTCCATTAAAACTAATTCTTTTTATAAAACAGAATAAAGATGATGGTTTGGAGACTACTTTCATTCTTCATTCTCTAGAGCTTCTAGCTCTAACAAGCTGTAGAAGCATCCTATTTTCTCATTTTTATGTAAATTAAACTCAAGTAAGCAAAGTTCATGTTGTGTATTCCCTTGGCCTACCTTGGAAAAATCATTAGGGCCTGACTTTTCCACAAAAAGGAATGCAGAATGGTGTCTGCTTGTAAGTTTGTGATTCATGCCTCCTGTCAGGGCTACCAAACCAGTAAAAACACTGGAATGTAAAAAAAAATAATCATGATTATGTATTTCAGGAAAACAAGTTTCTCAAGAATGCTTCTGGAACAAATCTTAAATGTTTAGCTATTTCGAGTTGATATTTCAGTGAAGGAATGCCTACTGGCATCAATTTGCATTATGGAATTGTCCCACAGGACAATGCTTTGCTTTAGTGTGTTTAAGGTGTCTTTTTTCGGATTCTTGTAGCAGCAAATCCTTTAACAGCTCATTACTTAATGGAAACTAAACAAAGCTTCTTCCAGGAAAAAAAAAAATGTTGATCTCCATCACCCCACAGTGAACTTCTTAAATACATAACACATGCTTTCGGAAAATATCTTCAGTTTAATCTGGACACTGTAAACTCCAAAAACAAAACTATGTCCTCATTCATCCATCTTGCATAGGTCAAAACTCAAAACTTTCTGGGAAAAAGAAAAGGAAATGCAGAAGATACCTTTTGTGTATAGAAGTCTACTTGTGTGTTATGACCAAACTTTTGTCTGTCATTCCTGTTAAAAACAGCAGCCTACATAACAAGAATTCAAGGATAGACTCCTCTCCATAGGTCTCCTAAAGGCACTGACAGACCTGCTTTGCTCTCCACTAACAGATATTTCTTCAGGTCTTTTTCCATTTCTTATGAAACTCATTTTACTTTTTTACTGTCCATAGAGCTTAGTGCTAGCTGATCCCTCCATACATGGTGGCCTTATTGCTTTGCCTGCTGTGTCTGTCAGAGGAGTTTTTTCACAGCTTTTCCTTTCCACTAGAACTGCTGCTAAAACACTGGTATGCAAAAGGTAGTACGGTGGTAATTCAGACACGAAAGCCACGACTTAAGCAGCTGATAATGATAGGGTTGTAAAAATAGATAAACCCATTCTTTGTTAGTGAATAGTGTACATTTCATGTACAGTCTTCATTCATTTGGAGCAAATCTGAATCAGGAGGAAAGATCTGTATAAGATTATACTGCTGCTGTCATTTACAAAGATGCAGAGCGCTGTTTCAGTGGTTCCATGCTGGAGGGGTACTTCCACATTGACTTTTGCTTATGCTTTTGCCATTCTTTCTGCAGGAAAATGTTTCTGCGTAGAGTTGTGCAACCATAAAGCATAATGGCCTGAGTTTTGTGGAAGCAATGAATACAAGAAAATGACAAGTTATTTTGAAAATGGATTTTGGAAGCATACTTTCAAAATGTTTGTCCTTTCAGAGCAATACCTTACAGGGTTTTATATGTAGTCATAGAATCATAGAATCATAGAATCAGTCAGGGTTGGAAGGGACCACAAGGATCATCTAGTTCCAACCCCCCTGCCATGGGCAGGGACACCCTACACTAGATCACGCTGGCCAGAGCCTCGTCCAGCCTGGTCTTAAACACCTCCAGGGATGGGGCCTCAACCACCTCCCTGGACAACCCATTCCAGGGCTTCACCACTCTCATGGTAAAGAACCTCTTCCTCACATCCAGCCTGAATCTCCCCATTTCCAGCTTCATTCCATTCCCCCTAGTCCTATCACTACCTGAGATCCTGAGAAGTCCCTCCCCAGCCTTCCTGTAGGCCCCCTTCAGACACTGGAAAGCCACAATGAGGTCACCTCGGAGCCTTCTCTTCTCCAGACTGAACAGCCCCAACTCCTTCAGTCTGTCCTCATAGGAGAGGTGCTCCAGCCCTCTGATCATCTTCGTGGCCCTTCTCTGGACACACTCCAGCACGTCCACATCTCTCCTGTAATATGGGCTCCAGAACTGGACGCAGTACTCCAGGTGGGGTCTCACCAGAGCTGAGTAGAGGGGGAGAAGCACCTCCCTTGACCTGCTGGTCACACTTCTCCTGATGCAGCCCAGGATCTGATTGGCTTTCCGGGCTGCAAGCGCACATTGAGAGCTCATGTTGAGCTTCTCGTCCACCAGCACCCCCAAGTCTCTCTCCTCAGGGCTGCTCTCCAGCCAGTCACTGCCCAGCCTGTATTTGTGCCTGGGATTGCCTCGACCCAGATGCAGGACCCTGCACTTGGTCTTGTTGAAGCTCATGAGGTTGGCTTGCGCCCACCTCTCCAGCCTGTCCAGGTCCCTCTGGATGGTATCCCTTCCCTCCAGGGTGTCCACTGCACCACACAGCTTGGTGTCATCAGCAAACTTGCTGAGGGTGCACTCGATGCCACTGTCCATGTCACCCACAAAGATGTTGAACAAGACAGGTCCCAGGACTGATCCCTGAGGGACTCCGCTTGTCACTGGCCTCCACTGGGACATGGACCCGTTGACAGCCACTCTTTGGGTGCGGCCATCAAGCCAATTCTTTATCCATCTAGTGGTCCATCCATCAAACCCATGTGTCGCCAGCTTGGAGACCAGGAGGTGGTGCGGGACAGTGTCGAAGGCTTTGCTCAAGTCCAGGTAAACGACATCAGTTGCTCGCCCCTCATCTATTAATGCTGTCACCTGCTCATAGAAGGCCACCAGGTTTGTCAGGCAGGATTTGCCCTTGGCAAAGCCATGCTGACTATTCCCAATCACCTCTTCACTATTCTTCTGAGTCATTAGTGCCTCCAGGAGGATCTGCTCCATGATCTTTCCGGGCACAGAGGTGAGACTGACTGGCCTGTAGTTCCCTGGTTCCTCCTTCTTGCCCTTTTTGAAAATGGGAGCAATGTTTCCCCTTTTCCAGTCTGTGGGGACTTCCCCAGTCTGCCATGACTTCTGGAATATAATAGAGAGGGGCTTGGCAACCCCTCATTAGTCATTACTGTTCTGACTTTACACTGGAGGAAGACATCTTGCTACATTTGTCCTCACTGTATTAGAGAGCTATTCCCACTGGAGTAGTCTCAGAACATGGAAAAGAAACTATGCCTGAAATCAGTAAGCTCTATTTAAACTGCCAAAGTAAGGTGCTCCTATTTCTCTTTCCACTTAACCCATAATTCCTGAATGTACACAGTTCCCAGATATAAATCCAGAAAAGCAAAAATTAAGAACAGATCACTTGCCTTTTCTCTTGAAGACTGTGAAATTGCATACTTGGTGTTTATAGAATAGCTACCATCTAAATACAGAATATATAGCAAAATACTGCCTAGTCCTTATGCCAGGTGTGTATTTCTCACTTTTTTACTTTATTCACTTGTGATTTACAGCAATATTCTAATAAAAAATAGGACACAATGTTTTCTACTCTAAAGAATCTATGCTTGAAATAATGAATAAATCAAGCAGTTCGATAATGCACAAGATCTGCTGTATTCAGGTCTGGAGTTTTGTACTGGTTCTTGGATTACACTGAGATAACTGGAGGACCATTTTCCCAGTACTTCTAGCAGCTGATTGTTTTTTTAGAGGCTGCTGTTTTCATTTTTTAAACATAACCACCATATAAGCCTAGGTTTCTCTAGAAGTTATGTAAATAATTGGTGCTATTTTTGATTACACTTCCTTCACTGGTTTAACATTGAAAGGCTTTGAGTTCAGTAAATATAATATAATATAATATAATGCTTAAATTCATGCTATGATTATTTGTAACTTGTGAGATGTACAGAAAGTAAATTAGAGCTTATTTTGAATATACAGAACTAGAGGCTTTAGGAAACATAGGTAAGTCATAGTGACATGAATAGGATGACAAGCACTCAGTACACATGCACAAAGACAGAGAATGTACCCCCAAAATCAGAGGATCTGATCTCCTTTCCATAATTTGTCTGTAACATCATTCATTAAGGTCTTATTACTGCTTAAGCCATGTTATCATTGGAAAAATATTATGGTTAAAGGGAATTAAATACAGATGTCTGCATTGCCTTCATAATATTTCTCATCTTTTCTTTTAAAATTAATACCAGAAATCAAACTCCACGACAATAACACATCTTACTAAAATAAATTATTTATACTCTCACAAATAGCTTTCTGTAATTGTGAAGGTTGGCTGCTGAATGCTCCCTGATAGCTGGGGATGAAGGATGAACTGACAGGAATGTGTGCTTAGAAGATCCCTTATCAGATCTCAGTCTAATTAGTTAATGGCCTAAAATATAAAGAAAAATTATTAAACCAAAAAATAGAAACAGCTGATATTCCAAAAAAAGAGTAAGAAATTAGTATTGCTGCAGAATGAAGACCTTGTCTGTGCTGTAACAGCTTTGATTCAAACCCATTCTTGAGGAAAGGGCATTAGACTGCTCACATTTCAGTGCTTTGTCATCCTGATAAAAATTGCAGATGCTTTTGTTTCTTCAGATGCATAAACAATTTGTTGTATAGAATCTGCACTGTTCTGCGGCACTCACAATGCTGTTAGTCCCCTTTAAAGTGCATGATTACCTCATTGCTACACCTTGGGAAATCTGTTGCCAGTTCTACAAGAGTTCCCTATTGGGCTGGCAATAACATAGGGCATAAAGAGACTAAGATAGATTATTTAATAAATGCCAAAGGAATTATTCCTTTCCTGTTGAGGATGAATGTCTTTTGTTTTTCTCAATGCCATCCTTCCACAATGTATGTTTTTATCAGAACACACTGAAGGTGGATGTGGAAACAATGCCATTCAGACACCATGAGAGAGAAAAGCAAAAGCGGTGATGGTGCTTTGAGCTGTTATTTAAATGCTCCAATTACCTGACAGGCATCACATTGAAAAAAATACCAGAGTAGTACAAGGAAAATAATGTGAGTACAGTAAGATGTTGTGCGCTGTAGGGGTGAAGATGCCCTACAGCCATTGTTACATTCCCTCGCTCTCTGAAGGACCCTGCAGTGTGCCCTTGCCTCAGTGCAGTAACACGTTGCTGGGCCTCAGGTCAGGCAAGGACTGCACAAACTCAGGGGATCTCTCTCAGTTCCATCATACTTCCAGGGAATGGCCGAATTGGAGAAATTTAATGAAATCTCTGAAATGTCAGGTGAAATTTAACAGAACCCACATAGCAGCTGGGCTGCTTATCTTTTTCAGATCTTTACAAGATCTAAAATTAGTGATCACCCAGACCTGTCAATAGGAAAGTCAGAGGAACTACACTAAGGGTGGGAGAATGAGGTTTGCTTAGCAAAGCCAGGGCAGGACGTAGCAAAACCATACTGCCCTCCTACATGTTCTTCAGTCACTAAGGGAGCACTAGTCACCTGGCCTGGTTTTGAAAACAGCAAGTAATGTAGAACACAAGTCTTATAATTTAAGCACTAGCTTATCCATTTTCCCTTCCCATATCCTGGGAAGTAGAATGGAGAAGAAAAAGCAGAAGCAGAACTGAGGGAGGTAGAGGGGAAAACAGACAGATACATATGCTATTTGTCTTTGAGAACTTGCTTAGCTCAAGTGTTGGTTCCAAAAATTATCTTTGACAATCCTCAATTCTTAAAAAGCCCAGTGTGGTTAGTGGCAAAGTTTTCTATTCTCACATTCCCTGATTTTCAGGGTTTATGAATTCTAAAGTGCATTACAATTCATCAAAGTTAATCTCTAAATAAATAGTTCATGTGGCTGGCTGTGGCGCTTTTGTAGAAAAGCAGAGAAGAAATCTAAAGTGCTGGGTCACTTCTCTCACCATGCTTAGACGTGTCACTTATCCACTTCCATAATAAATACATTCAGTATATGTGTCATGAAACTGACACTAAATTAGCAGCAAAAATACAGATTCAAATCACTCACAATTCTCTGTTTGCTGTAAAAATAAGCCTTCTTCAGTAGACAATTGTAGTAGCAACTAATCCCTTACCCAGAGTTAATTTTGTAGCAGAATTCTGTAGCTTCATACTAGTTTAAATATTAAATTTCCATCTCAACAGATTCTTTACACAAGCTGGGCCAGATGTGCATCTGGTATAAATTAACATTGCTCTGCTGATGCTGTGTGAGAAAGGAAGATTTCCATCAAGCAGTGGTCAGTTCCTGTGTGATTAAACCTACATTATGTCATACATTTGGGTGTAAATTGCTTGTGAAGCAGGATGGCTTTGCAACCGCCCTGCAGTAATGACAATAGAAGGCGTAAAGCACTGACCAGTCAGGCCTGGGTGACCTTAGTGACATACACTCAACTGGAATGAGAGCAAAATAAAATAAAATAAAGAGGGTGGCTGCAGCACAGGGTACTCTGAAGGTATCTCAATGGGGAGAGGTCATCAGAAAGGCAAATAGGTGGCTAGGAAATTGGGAGACCAGTTATTTACTGTTTATGATGAGAAATAGCAAGGATTCCATAAATTCATCAACCAGCCGGTTAAAAAGTCTGTTAATAGGAGATGGGTTTCAGACAGCTGAAGTAAAAAATAGAAAGGTGCTCATAAAGCAAATGTTGGGAGGGTGAGACTATCAGTGGGTACCAAAGCATGATGGGCTGGATGCAAACTGTGCCATGGGAGGTCACTAACTCATTAACTGCTCCTCATAAAGCTGGAACCCTACAAGAGACAGCTCACATGATACATTTACAGTTTCTTGTGCTTCTCTCTGGAGTACCCATGACTGACCACAGCTGGGGATGTGCCTTTGGGCCATCTGTCCCTACAACTCTTCTCAGGCTTTGTTTTTAATGATATCCATAATCTGTGCTGTACTGGTAGAGGTATATATGGAAGAAAATACATCAGAATATGATCCAGTAGAACAGATCATGGCTGATGTTAATGTAATTACTTTAGTTTCAACAGAGCTGTGCTAGCACACAGCAGCTGGGGAACTGGCTCAAGACAAGCTTGTCTGTTCCAGGACTTAGCCACCAATGTGCTATTAGTTACATTCTGGGGTGGTAGTGTTGAAGTTAATGCAATTATAGAAATGTAATATTGGAACAATATAGTCATGAATTGCAATCTGTATGGATTATACTTTGTTCTTTAGAGTTAGCTCAGATAACATATGCCATACTTAGGTTTGAGTATTCTCTTACTAACACTATCAAAGAGCTAAAAGTAAAGTGAAACTGAAAGGGTTGGTTTTTTTTTTTTTTAAAAGAGGGAATATTGAGATTCAAACTATTTCCTATCTGGAACAAGTCATGAATAATGAGAAATAATGTTGTTTCCCCCTTTTCTGTAACACTTGTAAAACGTACATTTATTGCAAATGTCTAGCACATGGCAAACAGCAGAATGAATAGTCTGATGCATTCAGGCTACATAACTGAAAGCAGAGCTAAACATTAAAGTCTCAGCCTTAAGTATGATAAATGATTGTAAGTTAATTCATGTGTATTAATTCAAGCATGCCTCTCTGAAAAGAGGTGATCCAGCATAAAGTTTGTCCCTGTGGAACTCTGGGTTTGACATTGTACTCTTCCTAACTGTCTGATGAGAGAAAAGTCAAATAATTTATATCATTCAGACAAGTAGTCTTTCCAGTGTGAATATTTCCCATTTTTATTAGTTTTTATTTCCAGTTTAGGCCTTTTAATATGTTACTGTCAGCATAATTATATGGTCCTGCTCTGGCAAGGGGGTTGGACTCAAAGACCTCCAGAGGTCCATTCCAACCCCTAACATCCTGTGATCCAGTGATCTGTAATATTCCAAACAGTCCTAAGAAGAAGCTGAGGTTGTAAATGCAACAATTATCTATTCAGTCTGAGGTCTGTGCATGGAAATGTTACTCTGGAATTAGGACTGAGAAATTAATTTGATTTTTTGTATTTTGTGGGTTCTATGGACAATCCAACTACAGAAGTTCTTTGTCTTAAAGAATATGTAATCATTTTGTCATTTTTTTTTAGTGCTTTGCTGTAGGGTACCTTGAGAGTTAAGCTCATGTGGAGTACCCAGTGTAGAAAAAGACATCCAAAGGAAGGTCTACAGTCCACCCCTTTCTGCTGATTTCACATCAGACTTGTGAGGTCCCTTCAGAGCATCATTAGTCTTTTTCATTAAGCAATCCCTGGCAATAGTTAGGGTCTAAATTTATTTCGCTGAAATAACTAAATATACTTTTCATGAATAGATATTGTAAAAAACCATGACACCATTCTACTAAAATACTCTTTAAAATGTTCTCTCTCTTTTTTTTTTTTTTTTTTTTTTTTTTTAATGCTTAATGGTCTTCTAGACCTTGATTTAATCTTTCCTTGTTTTTCATTAAACAATACCTACTTTTGCTCTGTTTCATGTTTTTCAAACTGCAGCCGGTGCCACGGCACATTAAGGGTTCCCCTAGCAACACAAAAACACACTTTTCCTTGGAGCTGCAACTCTCTAGTCTAAAGCACTTAAATCATGACCTTTTAGCTACAGTTTGTTCTGAGATTAATTAAGAGCGTTTAAAAGTAATAATGATAATGTTTAGCACATTCTTTGGTCTGCTGAAAAATGAACTAAATGCTCCCATTTACACTCATGGGAGGGAGCCAGACCTTGAGCATTCTACATCCACATTAGCAATGAAATACTTCCATCCTGGGGTTAGTATCATATACATTAAAAAGGAATTAGATCCTTGTTTTGGACTTTACATTTGGCTTTGTCAAATCCTGTCTTTACTGAGGTTGGCATTACGTGGAGGCATGAAAGCTTTATCTACCAGTTGCAATGAAATCTGTTTATACAGTTTTGTATTTATTCTCTGACACAATACATCAGTTCCTCCAGAGTTCTTAGACTCTCCATAAACAGGAGGATGTTTGCATGCACACACTTCAGTTCACTGAGGTTTAACCAAGCCTGACAGCAATGAAACATAACATGTTTGAAAGAGTCCAGCGCAGAGCCACAGAAATGATTAAGGGAGTGGAACATCTCCCTTATGAGGAGAGACTGAAGGAGCTGAGGTTCTTTAGCTTGGAGGAGACTAAGGGGTGACCTCATTAATGTTTATAAGTATATGAAGGGTGAGTGCCAAGAGCGTGGAGCCAGGCTCTTCTGGGTGATGCCCAATGACAGGACAAGAGGCAATGGTGAAAGCTGAGGCATAGGAAGAAAACATGAGGAATTTTTTTTTCACTTTGAGGGTGACAGAACACTGTAACAGGTTGCCCAGGGAGGTGGTGGAGGCCCCATCCCTGGAGATTTTTAAGGCCAGACTGGATGTGGCTCTGGGCAGCCTGATCTAGTGTGAGGTGTCCCTGTCCATGGCATGGGGGTTGGAACTAGATGATCCTTGAGGTCCCTTCCAACCCTGACAATTCTATGATTTTATGATCTAATCTGGATCGTTTTATTTAAGATATTAAAAGCACAATGAGAGACAGCAAATAATTCAGTTTTTCTTCATTATGGTAAATTCCTGGAAAGTACCTTCTCCAAACCTTTCCAGCACAAAATAAAAGCTGACAACTTTGCTTCTTGCAGCTTTGCTCAAGTTTGTAACAGGAGAACTTCACTGTGCTTGGGGATGGGACTCTCTAATCCCAGTAGAACGCTTGTCTTTCATTACTTCCCTTTGCCATTCCTCCAGACATATCATACTGTCTATTTACAATAATCTATGCATATCCTACCCTTTCATTAGTTTT
Source organism: Picus viridis (assembly GCA_033816785.1). Lineage (NCBI taxonomy): Eukaryota > Metazoa > Chordata > Aves > Piciformes > Picidae > Picus > Picus viridis. The sequence continues at coordinate 5,761,637 of CM066581.1, forward strand.
GCACCCTGAAAGTAGCAGACTCGGCCAACTTCTTCAAACCAAATTTCAAACCACTGCTTCCAGTATGTGGTCCCAAATGCATAAAGTAATAGGCAACAGCTGTTTGTAAAACTTCCCAGCACAGGGAAATGGCACCAGCTATCAGATAGCTCTCAACTGTTCTCTCCTATTTTCTCTCCTTAGTCTTGTCCTCTGTTACTAGGCAGTAAATATTCAAAGCCCTGGATATAAACAGTCTCTGATTTACTCCCATAGAAAGGCAGATAGATTTGTGGTGATCTCATTGTTTGAGATGGATAAATGGAGCTGAAAGATAAGTTTTCATACACAAAAAATTGTAAAACCTCCCAATCTGGTTAACTTCTATCTTTGGTCTCTTTCTGTAGGTAATCCCAGTTCACTCAAAGCCCCTGACACAACAGGGCTCCTAATCTTACCGATTTGGGAGCTCTCTCAATTTGGGAGGGTTCTGTGTGTCTGAGTGCCTATGCACACAGGTCTGGTTGTAGAAAAGCACTTTTATTTGTGAACTTTTGGTAACCAAGTTTTTATTTGCAGACTTCTGTGCTAAAAGAACTGTCAATACCAGTTTGAACAGATGTGCAGGGAAGATATCTTCAGGAGCGAACTTTCATCTGGTCTTGAAATGCTGTTTTATTTACACAATAGATTAATTGAACAGACAGAGCTGCTGCTGAAGGATTTGTGACCACATACTGGCCACTGAAAGCTACAGGTGATAATTAGATTTTATCTTTCTGGTAGCATTTAGCTTGAAAACAGTGTTGCTGCTGTATATGATTTAATTTTGGTGCAGTCAATTCCAATCACAGAGAACGTTGTCTGTAAAAAATAGATGACATTTGGTTTTGTTTCACCTTTCTGTAACAATATTTTTCTACATAAAGTTTTCAAGCATAACTGATTGAGTTCTAGCAAAATTAATTCCTTTTGGAATAAATCTTTGTGAGATTTATTCTAGAACATAGTTCTAGAACATAGAGCCTAGAACATAGATTTAGGGTTAGGAGAGTCAGTAGACAAAACCTGAATATATCTACTTACCTATGAAAAATATATCACAACTATTACTGTTAAATCCTGCATCTACTTCTGCTCACCGTTCTTCAGACTCCCCAGGGAATGTTTGTGTGATGTTTTGTTGTAATTTTGTTTAAAAAGGATGGATGACTACATTCTGAGTAGCTTGAGAGAAGAGTAAACTAAACTTTTCATTGTACTTAAAAATAAATAGGCAACAGCTTACTATGGTATGGAGACAGGAAAAATAAAGTGAATGTTTCTAGTAATAATTTACCAAGTCTCTTAAACAGACAAAGAACATTTCCAGTTCAATTCAATTTGTTGTGGATATTTCCCTAGAGATTCTTTCATTATGATGTAGGGTCCTTCAAATATTAAAATAGCAATGACAAATGGCAAAAAGCATGAGGGATCGCATCTGCTCATGGTGAGAGTGGTTCTATACATTTGTGAGGTGGAGTGAATGAATCCTGACATTTGTAGCTTGTGCTAATATATCAGAATCTATAGACTTGACCCAAAGGTCTACCTAAGTCAGGGAATGCACTCTACTGACTTGTGATGCAGTCCCTGTCATGCATTTTTACATTGGATAGACTCATTTCAGCTTGTTGATGCACAGTGTCATTTTTGTGTTGTGAGATGCGTTTCTTGCATTTCCTTTTGATATTGTTCCTATTCTCTGTGGGAAAGCACAGTTCTGACTCTGTGTCTGCAAGATAAGTAGCTCATTTCTTTCCAAAACACTGCCAGTGCTGTAGGTGTGCATAACAGCTTATGCTTAGGATCACTTGGCCATTCACAGTGTGGATTTAACTCAGTGTCTTCTCACTGACTTCTCACCCTCATTAGTACTGGTTTTGTGTATGAGAACTAATCATCTGTCTGGTTCTTTGCAGCTTGTCAGCTCCAAAAGTTAGTTCTACTTTTGCTCTTCTGCACTTTAAGACTTTTATGACACCTGAATCTGAGGATGCATTAAAATGTCACAAAAGTACCAAAGCAGGCATTTCATCTCTGAAAGAATAAACTGAGGCAGAACACATCTCAAGAAAGTTTCCAGGAGAGGAAGTGAAAAACTAGCTGTTTATTCATAGCCAGATGTACTTGTCTCTTTCTCTGCCTGTTTGCATTAGTCCTGGCTCAGCTTTCTCCTTGTTTCTAGTTTGCAAGTATGAATGAATATTATGACACGCTGTCTCCCAGTGGTTCCATGTAAATAATTCTGTGGAAGGGAGAGGCAGATGGAGTTACACATCCATTCTGCATTTTAGCAGATATTCTGAGATTTTATACTCTGATGAAACATGACATACTGCTTAATCTGTGTCACTGCCTTCATTCATCCAGCTAATTTTTGGGTGTGTGTAATAGGGGATTGTGGCAAGCTGTTCCCAGCTGGAAAGAAGAGATTATATCCTGACTGCCAGTAAGGATAAATGAATTGAGGGGTTTTTTATGGTGTGGTTTTGTTTTGTTTTGTTAAAAAAAAAAAAAAAAAAGAGAGCAAGAAGATGCTGTTCCTGTTGTTCCTTGTGAAATGGAAGAATGAAAGGCTATGGTATAAGGGAAGGAAAAAACAAACACGAGTTGTGCAGAAATTCATAATTAGATAAAAAATATTGTAATGAATTAGTAGAGAATGTCAAGCTTTCAGTAAGGAGCTCTGAAAGGTTATTGAGAGATAAATGACCAAGCAGCACTGAACTTGAAAAATCAGCAGGCTCTTAATCTTCCTATTACATTCTGGAGTCAAAGCAGCTCTAATCAGAAGTATGCAATTGTGGCCACAGGGACTTTCAGTGGGGGCAAAAATGACAATAGTCCCTGCACCCAGTTGGGGAATTGGCACAGGCAGCCCCCCCTCCCCCCACTACCCCTTCAAAATCTGTGACTACCTGGGGAAGTATTTGGCTTCATGCTCCTCACACCTCAGTTGTGTCAAGAAACACCATTCTGCAGATGAGAAATGGGAGTACAGCAGGTTCACAGCCCAGTCTTCAGAGTTAGTGGGAGAGTCCAGCCTAGTCTGAAGAGAGTAAGGCTTGTGAATCTCCAGAACTTTGCAAACTGGAATCCTGGGAGTGAGGAGCAGTCCTCACCGGCTGGCCTGGGGACCGGATGTCACTCTGGTAATGTGCAGTGTTTTAACCACAAAGCACTTCCACTTAAACAAAGCAAGACCCAGGGGGTGATCAGGACAAACGACTGGCTTCAGATTGCAAAACTGATTATGTTTGTTTGAGTGAATTATTTGTTCACCTCTGGAAACTTAAGGAAGACTGAAGAACTCAGTAGATAGTGTGACTGAATGAGTTCAGTGATACTTGTTTTTTCATTGAACTCGGGAACATTTGGGTCACATTCTTGCAGTTCACTTTCCTCCAAAATTGCTTCAAAATGTCCCTGCAACTGAAATTGCAGAGTGACAGGAAGGTAAGCTAAATTCTTTTAGCAGATCTCAGAATTTCACTCAACGATATTGGCAGGGACCAGGCCAGCTGCAAATGAGGGATGAATTGAAGCCAGGTGAAAAAATGCCTTTTGCCCTTGCAGAGGCCAGTTTCAGTGTGAAACTGCAGAGGCCTGTAGTGCCACTGTGGTGATGTCTGCTGTACCCCGAGGAAGTGAGAACTTTGGTCAAATGATACTGAGATTTGGCTGTAGTGCTGATTTTAACCAACTGTGTATCAAGTGCCTATAAATGCAAAGATCATCTGACTTTGATTGGGGATGTTCAACAATTTTGAATATTGGAGCAAAACTGACGGCAAGCTGAACATCAGACAGGGATGCTCAGAGCTTTGAGAGAGTACAAGTAGAGACTTGTGGTCACCTGTTTGTTAAGAGTTCTCCCACCATAATGAGGTGGAAGACCTCTCTAGATTCTTAGCTTAGTGGGACACAAGATCAACTGTTCTTTCTGTCTCTTTTCTTCAAGTGGCCCTGCTTCCATCATATATCACCTTTTGGCTGATTTCACAAGGTAAGAATATAGTCCCCAGCTGCTTAAAGATTTCTTTTGTTTCACACAACAGTGCTCTTTACACCTTAACATTTCACAGTTAATGAACTGTGAAGTGGTTTTTCTCAAGAAAACCAGAGCTCAATTTTTACACATTTGGAATGCTAATAATTAAAAATCTCACCCAATGATTGCACTGCAGCAGCATGAAAAGCATGTTCTGTTACAGGGAGCAGCTGTGCAGATTAGTATGAGAATTTCTGACTTACAGTAAAGAGTAGCTGCATAATGTTAAATAGAGTGTGTTTTGATGCTGGTTTTACCTTGTAACTGATTCATCAGGTTAAATAAATAAATAAAATGTAAAGCTTGCTTGCAGGAACTCAAGTATACTTTAAAAACTCTGAGGAAAAAACATCTCCATACACAAAAGGAACAAAAATATCCCTAGAGCATGCCCAGACTTCTTTTACTATGTCTCCAAACAAACCTTTTCCTCTGTGCACAGCTATGTAGCTGCACATATTCATGTTAATGGTGTCATTAATCTTTCCTACATTAATCTCTACCTCACAACTTTTACACATTCAGCACCTGGGTCAAATTTGACCTGACAAGTTTGTCCTTGAATACTATCATTTACAAAGTCCATGTTAAAAAAAAAATCCATGCATTATCAGAACTGCTGCATTTTATCAAATAACTGCCAACAGCTCTTGCCTGAAAGAGTTCATTTGTAAAGCTGTTACCACCAAACTGTGGAAACCAACCATCAGTCAGAGGCTTGATTTGCTCTTTTTTATAGCAATAGCAAATGAACTGCAGATGGAGCACTGTTTATACTTTCCCATCATCTCTGGAGTGCCTGGAACTGTCGTTGTGATGTCATTACATTTGGGCAGGATATAGAGAAAGCAACACTGGAAATATTTATTGACTGAGTTAAGGCCAGTTTGACTTGTACTATAGGAAGAACATCAAGGTGTTTGAAATGGAAGGCTGCCTGACCTCATGCCACCTATATTGGAAACACTGCTATGGAAACACATGAAAGCCAAAAGTTTGATATGTCTGTTAATCAAATAAGAATTAGGAAGAATTTGTAGTTAGATTTTACATAGCTTCATGTCAGAAGGAACTTCTGTTTGTTTGGGGTGTATGTCTGAAATCTGTCACTGAACTATCGGCCTCTGACTGTGACAGATGAGTTCTGTCAGATTAAGGCATATGGTTTATTGTCCACCTCTTGTTTCTGCAGAAGTAACATTGCAGGAGTTGCAGAAGTGGATAGCTGCAATTAAATTTTCCAACCTGCAAACTGCAGAAGCTGCAGAACTGGTGTTCACTATGGGGCAATCACCTCTGGCAAAGAGGGGAGTGGAAAGCTGAGAGTAGTAACATCTTAGATTATAGCTAAAACTATCAGTGTCCATCTGTCCCTGATGGAGATGGAGATAGCAGATGAAGATTCAGATGTGATCTTCTATGATTATTACAACGTTTTACTGAAGTACAAATGCCCAACAACCATGCTGACTGGCCCGTACAGGGGAGTGGGCAGTGAGGATAAAGCAGAGCTAAAATGGCTGGTGCAGTAAACCATGCTGGCCAGCCAGCCAGAATTGTGTAACAGCAGTTCTCATCAGCACAGCCTCTCTGTTGGCCTCAAAGCAGGAAGCAGCGCAATGGCTTTGGCTCTGGGGCAATTGTTTCTTAGCATTGTGTTGATAAAATGTAATTGGCTTTATAGAATCTCGGAATGGTTTGCATTGGAAGAGACCTTTAAATGTCATCTAATTCAGCCCCCTTGCAGTGAGCAGGGACATCTTTAACTAGATTGGGATGCTCAGAGCTCTCTCCAACATGTCCTGAAATGTTTACAGATGTGGGGCTTCTACCATCTCTCTGGACAACCTGTGGCAGTATTCACCACCCTCATTGTAAAAAATTTCTTCCTTATGTTTAGTGTAAATCTCCCTGTTTCAAGTTCAAAACTATCACCCTTGTCTTAATACGTCTTAAGGTAAAGTTTAATCCTAAGTACCACACATACAGCAAACCAGTTCTGTCTTCCACATGGTGCCACAGCACCTCCACTACTGCGTTTGTTCTCTAGCACAGGGCATCACCAACTAACACTTGTTTGAACAATGAACTTGCACATACGAAATGGCAATCTTTGCTTGATAGGGAATATTGCAATAGGCTCCCATGGCTTATTTGCAACTTTTACAATTAGCAGTACAAAGCACTCAGTAGACAATGAGGAAGTAATATTGTAAAGAAACTCTATTTTCTGGCCCAGCAGACAAAGTTCCTTTTGTGATACCATAACCTTGATTTGTTTTCTTTATCATTGCTTGCGCACTTTCCAGCTCTGTTATCTGGCTTTCACAATGGCTGCCTCAGTCGCTGATGTGACTTACAGAGTTCCTGCTGCCAGTACAGATGAATGGATAAAGCCTGGTAGAGAAGGCAAGCTAGTCTATGATTAATTTCCTGAATTAATGCTGTGTTGCTTTATGCACAACAAATACCAGCTGACTGAAATGACTGTGTCTGAACTCTCCAAAGGGAAGCGTCCCCTCACAATATACATCCAGGATGGCCAGTTCCATAGCAGACCATTTGCAGTTCTGGCTGAAAGTACTCAGGCTCAGCCCTGGGCAGGGTGCTAATGGGTGGATTAGTGCTGCCTGTAAGGACACCTACCAGGTGTACCCGAGATTAACTATAAAGCTGATCTCTCACAACTCCCAAGGTTAGCAAGTCTGTGTAGATACAACCAGGTTAGCTGACCTGATTGGGGGTGCTGGTTATTTTACTTTTGAGTTACTGCAGCCAGTCCTCTGTGGCAGAGAGGTAACCTCTGACAGTAGCAGACTGTTGAAAGGCCTAATCACAGGTAGGAAATTAGGACTGGTCTGGAATGAACTGGTAGAATAGTGAAAGTTTACACAGAATCACAGCATGTTAGGGGCTGTAAGGGACCTCAAAAATTCATCTAGTCCAACCCCTCTGCCAGGATTACCTAGGGTAGGTCACAAAAGAGAGTGGCCTAACAGTGACTTCCACCAGCTTCCTCAGCACCTGTGGGTGCATCCCATCAGGACCCATGGATTTATGGATTTCCAGATTGCTTAATTGATCCATAACCTAGTCCTCATCAACCAAGAAAGACTTCTTCTTTATCCAGACTTGCTCTGGGGCTTCTGAGTAGATTAGTTTTAGGTTTAGGTAGATTTTACCCCCTTATCTCTAGCAAATTTCAAGCTGCTTCATATCTAATCTTTCTTTTCTAAGCACAGAGTTCCTCTCAGCTCAGTCAAGCCAGTCTATAGTAGAAATGTGGGAAGGAGTTCTTCATATGGCATCCTGTGTATATGGATGAATATCCTTTGATTTTATCTTAATAATGGATTTTCTAGGCATCTGTGCTAAATTATTTTGCTCTGACTGTAGTGTTTAGTACTCAATTGCATTGCTGTCAGTAGGAAGGTGCATTATTATCTGTTTAATAGTCACTTAGGACTCAATGGCTTTATTACAGCATGCTTTTTAACAGTGCACAGCACATCTCTGGAGAGGTTTTGTTCCTCTATATGCTTTTAACTTATGTTAAGCAAGAAAAAAGAAGTGAAGTTCTAAAGATGTTGGTAGTATCTCTGAATATTTATGTTGGAAGGGATTTCAGGAAGTGATTTTGTCAAACTCCTCTGCTCCAAGCAGAACTAATGTTGACATCAGAGCAGGATGCTCATGGCCTTTTGCAGTCATATTCTCCGTGTCTGAGACTTGAAGCTTTGCAGCCTGTTTGGTGCCTCTCAGCAGGAGCTACGGTGAAATGTACTCAGTGCAGCCACTTAGTTTGGTTCTCAGGCAGCCTCCAAAAGAGTTTGCTAAAGATCCTCCTGTTGTGACCAGTGGTTGCAGATCTGCCAGTCTGCTGCTGAAAACCTTTTTGTGCTTGCTTAGCTTTAAGGCAGAGGAAAGTAAATGTTCAGTATGGCTCCATAGGGGTAAAGAACAGCATGGAATATAGTTTACTAAAGGTCAGGGAGAGAGATATGGAAGATATTTTGGCAGCCAAAACTAACCACGAACTTGCTTTCTGTTCACTTCATCTAGTTTCTTCTCCTCCTACTTCATTACCACCCTTTTTATCACTGATACAGTGTCTCCTTCCCTGAATAGTTTGACTTACATTAGTCCCTTTGGCCTAGGGTGGGGTGAATCCTGGTTTTAGAGTACACCAGAGTATATACAACTTGTATTTTCCTCTCTTATAGTTTTTTGTTGTTTTTTTTTTACTTCCACACTCAGAGAAAAATGTGGTTTATCCTGCCCAGTGGGTTTCTCTGGTTCTGCCCAGCTGTAGATATATGCAATTGAAAGAGAAGAAAAATGAGTTAATATGAGAATGCTTGAGGAAAAATACCCTTCACTGAGCAGTCCTATCATTAACTGTGACCCTCAGAATCTCTCCTCCTGTGGTTAGAAGGAAACAATAAAATACCCCAAGTCACAGGAATAGGTACTGTGAGAACAGCTACAAAGCTGCACGTGGGAGGGCTAGTCTGGCTGACTTTAAAGCCTGTTCAGCCTTAGGCTAGATTCTAATTTTAGTTATGCTGGAGTAAGTTAGGTATAATGTTGCCGACATCAAAGGCTCTGGTCAAGATGATCAAGCTTTGTGCTCTTGAAACTGAGGCCAAACCCACTACCTTTTCTAGGCAAGTTCTGCCCAAAATGAGTGGGTGGAGCAAGGTTAAGCCTATGATTTTTTTTTCTTTCCAGAGGGCACTTGCATAAGTCAGTATTTACAGCTGGCTTTGTCTTTTAAAGGACTTATTTGTGGCATGTGGACTGGCAGTTGCCTGGCCACAACTATTCAACTGCCTTATTCTGATGTGATGGGTTAGGAGTAAGTAACCTTGCAAAATTAAGATACAAAAGAATATGAGATGATATTTGTGTAACTTTAGGAAAGATATTGGGCTCTAGGAGTCAAGATTCAAGCTATTATAAAAGTTCAGCCTGCACCAATTTTCTTGTAGCACTTTAGTTAGTGAGCTGTATGTAGAGCACAGATGAAAGGCTCAAAGTAAATGACTGTGAACTTGTTTTGAATAATCTCTAGCATTTTTCTTTATGCTAAAACACAGGCATCAGGCAACTGCTGAGATACAGATTCAGCTTCAGGTTGCTGTGCTTAGCTATATGCCATTAAGTCAGAAGCTCATACGTGCACCAGAGATGCCTTTTTCTCACATTAACATTCACTGCTTTGACTTCCAGGCTTTCTGTTCATAATTGTATAACATCTTGTAGCCAGAACTGAGTATCTTGCCCCCAAGTATAAGCACTATCAGTGCAAGCAGCAACTTTCTGTCAACACACTTTTTAATCATTCTGTACCACTTGTCTTTCTTGGGTCTCTCAGTGTCTGCCTGACTGCTGGGAGGAACTGTGCTAAAACTTCCATGGGAGTCATGCCCTCTGACATGTCTTATTTATGAGTGGTTCCATATTGCTTTAGAATCAGGCACTTTCTCTAGCAACATGCTCCATAAAACATTTCTAATAGAAATCTAGCTGATGGCTTTGCTGGTTTTGTGCCTTGCAGCTTTTATTTTTTACTATGGGAAAAAGAATAATTCTTTTCAGTCTTGTTCACAAACCAACAAAAGTTCACGTTGCTGCTGTGGGTGTTTAATGCATTCACATGCAATGTTAGGGTAAAGGACTGTCCTGGATATAGTGAGTGAGTTAAAAAATAATACCCTCCTGGAACTATTTACCCCCAGAACTGCAGGCCAGATGTATTAACTATGGTTAGCCACTAGGTGGCAACAAGATGTGGCATCGTAACTGGAAACACGAGGGCCATCCACAGTAGTGTTGGGAATGGGATGTGAGAAGCCATATTCCTATGAAGTGCCCAGCACCATGCCCTGGGGCTTCTGACAGACCTCAGCTTACTACCAGTGGCTCTAGGCTCATTTATGACCCAGCTGATGTGAGTCAATTTTCATTCCCTTTTGTCATTTGCCACTTAGCAATGTCATCTGTAGTACGCTTAACGTTCTCCAGGTCCTTTGGCAAGCAACCAACTTCTGTTACTTCAGCTGTGAGCCTGATAATATACTGAAGTGATAACTGGCATTTCCTCAAAGCTATCATCTTGTGCAGTTATGCTGAGCTTGAAATCTTAGGTTGGTGTATGATGTTTCCAGCAATGAGAAATCCGAACATGTGGGGTTCTCTGCTTACATAGCAAAGAGCTGCCAAGAGTGAAAGTATGAGTTCTGAAAGAAATATTTGCTCCTGGCCTATCCTGTGGCTGCTACTTTTACAAAGAAAGGGGTAAAACATTCTACCAGGGTTTTTTCCTGTTGAGGCAAGAAGATAACCCGCGGTAACACCAGCAGCCCTCAGCAGCAGTTGCCCCAGGTTGCACTAAGGTAGGCATGAGGAAGTTCATTTTAATGGATGGTCTGGGAACCTTTATCTATTTGTAGTAAGGCATTGCTCTGTAGGTATTGCATTTAAGCTGCAACAAATTCATTAGCAGAAGAATACTATTTCAGCAGCAATAAGGGCTTCAGAGGCATTTCCTTCACATCTAAGAAGAAGTTGTTTCTGAAACAGCCCCAGGTTGTGTTCTTCATTTCATTCACCACTTTTAGTTTATGGTGGGGGAATCAGTCAACAAAACTGACAACCATGTTCTGCATGTGGTACAGTGACTGGTAGCACGTGCTGCAGATGCCTGTTACAAAAGTTATACTGGAAAGGAAGTTGCTGTAGCAAAGTCAAAGGCTATGAAGTAGCAGTGTTGTGGCTGTCCATGCAAATTTAATTTCTTGCATGTCGATTGTGGTATCAGTATTTAGACATATGATCAGTCCTGTAGGTTTCTGCTTATTTCTTTGTGCAAGTGTATTCAGCTAAAGCTCTCTCAGAAACACCTTGAGATAACAGCGCTTTTATGAGCAGAATTGTGCTCAAAGGTCCAGGTCCAATCATTTTGTATGTGCATACAATAAAAGTACACTTTCTTTGGTAAAGTGATGTGATCTTAACAGATAAAGATGAGAAATCCCCATACAAAGTTCAAAAAGGGCAGGGAGTTAGAAGCCAGAAAAAGGACAGGGAAACAGTGGAAAGATTGAATTTCATATAATAAGAAGCAGTCTTAGCATGCACATCGCCTAGCCAAGGTAAACCACACAATATGTCACTTTATAAACAGAGACCCATTAAGTATACAATCCTTTAATCTTGAGGTGTCATCAGTGCAGTTCTCTAATTACCTTTAGTATGGATAGGAGACCCTAATGTGGTCCCAGTTCCTGAAGAGGTAAGATAACTGTTAACTGTTGGAAAACAAAGACAATTCTACAATTTCAAATGCGCGCTTAAAGTTCAGCTGTCAGATGTATTTCTGTTCAGCTCTCTTTTGGAAGGTGTTTAGGGAGAACAGCAGTATAATAGAGCATCTGGATCTCATTTAAGGCCTGTTTTTTGTTTTTGTGTTTCTTAATTTATTGCTATGCTTTCCAGCTGGGCTGATAGAGACCCAGAGAAGACAAGACATTGCTTAGTGCTCAGTCACAAAGCACTTTGCAAATGTGAGTTTCTTTTCAGTGTTTTGCTTTAAACTTTGGATATAAAAGCTTCCAATACAGCTTGCTAGTATTTTTGCTTGTCACTTAAGTGCTACTTTTAAAATGTAATAACATTTATCACTTTGGATACTATTTTTTCAAGATGTTACAGGTTGGGAGTAGGCTTTCTTTTTCAGCTTTGTTTTGATCTACCGTTGCTATTTTGTGGAAATAGTTACCTGATTTTCTTATTCAAGAGCACATGAGGGTGCACATGTCTGGTTAGATAAGACTCCTGGTTGTATGCAGCACTGCTTATGTGTCTAGTGTGTCAGCACTTGCTGGTGTCCCACTTCATCACAGATGTCCTTGTGCTGGAAACAAAACCTGGAGCTACAGTGTCAAATGTGCTGTGTGTTAAAGATAATCAATACTTACTTTGTCATACAGAGAGAAAAATAGTGGAACACGCCAGCTATTGACTGTACCGTGTTGTTTATCCTAGTTAGGAGCCTTCCTGCTGGCTGCTCATCCTCTCAGGCTCCATTTTCCAATTATTCCTGACTGAAACTTTTGCTTTCAAAACAAAGAGCTGCAGTCATATCCATGTTCTGATTGTTGCCTGCTGTATTCCTCCCTCACAGGACCATTTACATTTTTAACGAGTCTGTTGTCCTCCCTCTCTGTTAAACTCTGCCAAAATGCAGAATGTAATTGAGAAATAATGTATTCATCCTCTTGTAGGGGAAGAAGGAAATCCAAAAGGAAATTCCACTTGTAAGCCTCTTTGGTTCTGTTAAGGCAAACTATAATTTTTGGTTATCTACTTGAAGAGGAAACCTGAACCCTGGCCATTTAGTTGAAGCTGTGTGTATTCTTGGCCGTGCTGGCTGTTTACCACTTAGGTGAGTTAATGCCATTTCTGACATCTGTAGTTCCGATCCTTTGCACTGCTGTGTAGCCCAGCCAAATAATTTCAACGGGCGTGAAGTGGAAAGGCAAGAAATTTATCCAAGGGTTTAATCAGAATGCAATTCATAGTTTTAAAGGAGAAATGAAGAGGGCTCTTGAGACAGTAAACAGAAATACATCAAGAAGCAGCCCTTTGGGTCCCAGATCTTCAGATTTATATTCATGCTCACAGATCTAATTACCACTAGTTAACTGGAAAGATCCATATTGGCTCAGCTCTTCCATAACACGTTGCTGATCACAGCTATGTAAGCCAGTAAGTGACAAAACAGAAAGAGCTTGGCAAACTTCAAACACTGTTTGGTCCACCTTTCTTTTTTTTTGGTTAATGATCCATACAGAAAAAGGCATGGGTGATTCCAATTTACTTCTAATCACATAAATGAGATCAGACAATCTCTTGGTCTTTGGTGGAACAACATAGTTCCTAATGCAATTTACAGCAGCCACGTGGATGTTTTATCAGAGGAGCCATTCTTCTAGCTGGGATCACTGGAGTACTTTCTGCTCCCTTTGCTCCTGCCTTACCTTTGAACCGCTCTTGTGCTCAAGTGGTGTGGAGGAAGAACCACAAACCTGCAGAAGCACAAAGGAGCCTTTTGAGGGCTGTGGATTTTATCCACTGATATAGTGACAAATTCTGACAGATAGATAGTACTTTATCATAATACACAACTTGTGGTTATCCTACATGCAGCTGGAAGTGTGATGGCTCCTCAAATTCCTGCCCTTACTGCAGCACTTACAGCATCACAGTACCATCCTTCTGGCCTCTGTGTCTTTGCTCTGTTGACTAGAATTCTTATGCCCTAACCAAAGACTCACTCACCTGGCAACACTTAAAGAATTGTCAGGATTTGAAACCCTTCAAGTCATTGGACACCCATCAGTAAATGCACAATTTCTTGCTTTGGAGAACTCCTTAAACATTTGGGACAGGTATCAGCAATTCTACTCGTATCAGTCAAAAAGGCAGTAGACAGACAGGCTTGGCAAGTGAGAGCATGCAGAGCATAGTGCTTTACAGAGTGGTGGAATTAGTTGCTTTCTTCTGATTTTCCGTGTTTTGAAGGATTTTTTGTGAGGCTGTAATGGCACTGGAGACAGCAGTGATGGGGAGCTAGAGAGAAACAGAGTTTGCATGCAAGTCCTTAATCTCAACGTTTTGAAACCTGAATTGTTTTCTTCTGGGAAAAGTTTTAGTGCCAATTATGTTCCAGCAGAATTTCTGAGGCAGCCTGCTGGTACAATTTGTCTCTTTCAAAGCATATAAAATAGGAAACTGAAAGTGTGCTTTCATCCTTTTGACCCTGCAGAGCATGATAAGGCAATTGGAAAGTCATTGGGCTGCCCCTGGAAACTGGGTTATGGATTCTAGCCAAAAGCATGGAAACTGTAATTGGTGTGGAAGATTTTTCTTCTCTTAATTATACATTCATATTTGATGTCTTTCCAGTCTTTCCAAAAAAACCCAAGTCATTAGCCAGTCCTCTGGAAGAAGATAGGCTTGAAGCAGCACAGCTTGAAATTTGCTTGACATTTCAGGTCTGGTTTCCTTTGAAACCAGGATGGCTTCTGCTGTATGCAATTTGGATTATATAGGGATTCTAAGCATCTAAGAGTGAGGCAAATGACCGGTTTAAGGTCAGATTTTTAAAGGAGCCTGGCTCCAGTGACAGAGACAAGGAATGAGACTTAGAAGGAACCCTTGTGTATTGGCTGGTATGTTTTTCGGAGTTTGATAAGCGTTATCAGAATAGTTGCTGAAGTTACTTGCATGAAAATCTGAGCAGCTTGAACAGGAGGTGAAACTTCCAGCTGCTGGGGACAGGTCTTAACCTTGTGTTGCATGTTGAAGGCCTGCTCACATCAGGAAAATATTTGAGTGAAAACTGAGTATGTAAAAGAGCTGGATGATCAAAACACCTCAAGAAATGAGCTATAGTTATCTACTTTGACTGTTGAACAGAAAGATCACACTGCTTTCTTCAGGCCCCAAGAGGTTTTGCAAGTCTGACCTTTGAGAGAAGCTGACCCGCTATATCTAGAAACAAGATTGCTGAAGGAGCTGCCCTTGCCAGAAAAGCAGCTGCTCCTTTTAAATGAAATAACACCATACCAGAGAAATCCAGTAAAACAAGAACCCTACTAATTATACCATAGGATGGTTAGCACTTAAATGTTCAGACCATTTGTAACCTATAATTAATATAGTTACTAAAATCTGAGACTTAAGTTACTATATATATTATTGTGGAAAATACACCCAAAGCTGCAGTATAACAGCAGCTTTTTCAAAACATCCTGGAGACCAGGTGCACATTAAGAACAAAATGCTGCCACTGAAGGTCAACAGCGCTAATTTGATAAGCACTGAATGCCATCCGATGTATGGCAACAAAAGTCAATGGCTGATTTAATAAAACAAAAAAGATAGTGCATTTAGTTATTATCTTTTAGTGATTAGTTATTTTACTGATGACAGAGTTTGTTTGATAAAATACAAACGTAAATACCCCTTGTACAATGTAACCCCGGTCAGAGGGCATTTGGCTTTGATCTTGAGTAACTGAGACAGAAATACCAAAGTACAGTAAATCCAGCATAATACTTTCTTGCCCCAAAATACACATTCCAAAACACTAGAAGAACACAGCATTTTTTTCTGAATTATTTACTCAAAACAGATGAAGAATAATAACTTTTCATGTGGCAAGGAAAGTACAGGTCAGGAAGGGAGGTCCTGGGTGATCAAATAAATGTACTCTGCGTACATCTTAATATGGAATGTATATAGTTCCATCTTGCTTCTGTATTTGTGCATAGAGTCAGAGGAGAAGAGATGTCTACAGGCAAAGCAGGAGTTACTGTAGGAGCCCAGAAACCAGAGGAAGATTGCTTGAAAAGCAACTTTATTTGGATTTTGTTTCTACTTCACATACAAGTTTATAGTATGTTGGAATCTCATGTGCATACATGTAATATTTCTTTTTAAAGTAACTATTAATACTCTGAGGAAGAGGATTAAGATGCACTTGGAATCTTAAAGAGCTGCTTGGGACTTCAGGATACAGCTCCCCAGTGTAGACTGTCCTGTAGCCAGGATAACATTTTTCTTACATGTAGGTAAGGAGACTGAAGCTTGAGCAGATGTAGCAGCCCTTGCTGTACAGCAGACAAGTGACACAGCTGTTTGTCCCTCTCATAGCTGCCAGACTGTGCCAATACCATTTTCTCTGAATATGCTGCTCTCCTTTACTTTCTAATCAATCTCAAGGGATCACTAGCAATGTCAGGCATCTGCATAACTGTTAGAGTGCATAACTTTTATTGAATTATCTGTTTTCAGCTTCTGTTATCAAGTTATTTTTCCTACAGAGGCCTGTATAAGAGAACATGTCTGCTCCCAGAGAATTTAAATTGGTCGTCTAAAGCATATGACTAGTGCAAATTTTAAGTGCAGAGAATAGCCTTTTGGTTTGGGTTTTCCTTTGATGTGTATCTAGGGGAAGCATGCAAACCACATTTCTGGTTTATCTGACCTCTGTGGTTAAGTTCCAAACAGATTTAGTTTTCAATTAACTATAAAAAGTGCAGGATTTTAAACACTATAATTCTGAATTATTCCCAGCACAAACCCCAAACAGCTGCATTTTGTGCTAGGAAATGCCTTGGAGGCTGAAGGAGGGATGCTTCTCTTCAGGCCATCTAGATGTTTCACAGCTGTGAATATGGCCCTGAGGTTAAAGTAAGTTCCTTGGAGAATCCGTCTATAGATGGACTGGCCAAGCAATTTTGCAGTTATGAAGCATGACCTTGGTCTGATCTTCTGAATGCCTGCTGTGGTGGAAGAATGTGATGATTGGAGATCTGCACATCTTCACCTTCTGAAGCTCTCTTTTCAGCACTGTCATCTCTCTTTGCATACACTTACTGCATTTTGGAGCCCTACTAACACAAATGGAGAAGTTTGGCTAACCCAAATGAGAGCATGCCTGTGTCTGGGAAACAGCATGTGCCTGCCTGGGTGTGAGGTGCTGAGTGGTCTGTTAACTGTGGGGAAGAAGAGGAGCGCTGGGCCGGAAACTGCTGATGCAAGTGTCTTGTTTCTGGTAATTCAAGTAGTGAATGTTTAATGTACCCTAAACTTTCTGAAAGCCTCAGCTCCTATGTCTGCTTTACAATTATCTGACAACTAATTTAATAAAAACTCTACAATTAACTTGGTGAATTCATGCAGCTCATGTTCTTCAGAGCTTCATCTGAAGACTTTGCAGTTACCGATGGGCAGAACTTTGCAGATGCTGCACTGATCCACTGAGCTCTGCTCTAATGTTATTTAAAAAAATTAATTGCCTTCACCATGTTGTTTCTGCTTTGCTATTTCTAAACCATGCAAATTCAGGAAGCTGCCTCTTGCACATGATTATAAATTGCTGGTTGGGGTAAGGTATCTAACAGGCAGCTAAAATGTAATAAAATATTAAATGCATTTTTGTATTGTATGCATTCTGATTACATATTATCCACCAGAGACTCTGAATTTGGTTCAGAATAATAAACATGAAAGGAACAAGCTCTTTTCTCAGTAATGGCAGCAGATACAGCAGAAACTATTTGCCCTATAGTTGTTTCCTTGAGGAACTTTGCCTGAAAATTTTGAAGAAAATATTAACAAAATATCAAGATTTGACCTATTGATTTAGTGATAAATGCACAGAAAAAAGTCAAGGCAGGAATTTAATAATAATAAGGAAAGTAGAGCAAAAAGTATATCCTTAAAAATCAGAATTTTCTAATTTGTAAGTAAGAATAACAGCAGGTTTTATTAGTGGCTTATAAACAACATTGAAGCCTGTGAGTGACAATTAACAGCAGCCCATGGCTTGTTAAGTCATGATAGAAGGTTATAATTCATATGCCATCTGGATGCAGAAATCTTGTTGAAAGCAGCTCTTAAAATGAGCTCCTCACTTGATGCTGAATACTCTTCTGCAGGAGTGGGTCTCAAACAGCAACAGACATGAGGGGCAGCAGTCTTCAGAGTCAGAAATGATAAATTCTGTAAGGGAGGAGTGCAACTTTATTTTAATCTTAGACTTATTGATATTAATCTGAATTCAAGAGTTTCAGTTAGATCCAGAAGTCTGGCTGCTGTATGGCAGTAAAGTAACCATATTTGGCAAAGAAGGTGGTGGCTGGGGAGTGGAAAAACTACTAGAGGTTTTTATGGCAGAAACCAAAACCAAACATGCTTTTAGGATTAGAGGTAAATGAAGTTTGGAGACATAACTGAAAAAAAAAAAAAAAAATCCTCATCTTCATCTGTTTGTGGACTTGTGTAGGTTTTCAGTGGTCCAAAGAGAATGAGGAACCCTCTGCTCCTCAAAAAAAGGCAAACAAAAATTGTTTGGGAGGAGTGTACTCTGCATCATCAGAAGCAGTAATTAAATTCGCAGTAATTACCACCTTATACCTGCCTAAATCAAAGGGCCTGTGTAGAAGTCTACTTTCAAAGTCCCTGTGCTCTAGAACCAAGCACAGTTCCTAGGGAGTGAACCGAAGATCCTAAAACAGTGTTCCAGAAACTTAGGCTCAGGAACTGCCTGAAGCAAACATGTTTTATTAGCACTTAATGCAAAAAAATGCACATAAAAGTGGCAGCAGTAATTAAACTTCTGAGACTGATCACAAGCACAACTGGAATCATGTGGTAAGCTCAGTTTGTTAAACACTACACACTTACAGAAATGTTGAGATGCATGTCATGGACCCGAAGCAATCTGATGTTAATTATTTTTAGCAGTTAAGTTTTATAATTAAAATCAGACTTTTCTGTTAGCTGTAGCTATGTTCCTTTAAAGTGTTTGACCTTGAGTAATATTTGTTGGACTAAATTACCACAGCTGCAGTTGGCACCTGACACATTTTGAAGTGGTGGAAAGGGAAGCTCATAAAGTGCACACACACCCAAGAGCCTGATCCACGGGCAGTGGTCACTGTAAGCTCAGATAATCAATTTTATTTTCATGTGCACTGAAGCCACTCAACCTGCATTCATATTCAGAGATGCTCTTGACAGAGTAAGCCATCAGTTTTGCTACTCCATCTCATCTTTATAGTGGCACTTCGCAAAGATGTGCTGTCAGCTGAAATTCACACCATCAGTCATGTTGATTCAGCCAGTCATACCAAGTCTGGGCTGTGTCTCCTATCAGCTTCTTCCCTATGTATTCTCTTCTTTCAGTTATTGCTGACCTAGCACCATGTACATCAAGTGTATTTTGTAGTGATGTACAGATTTGCTTATTTTGCTAAGAGCCTTCAGGAATAAGCTTTCATTACTAAAAATGCTATACTTATTAAAATTGCACCTCCTGCTGAGAACACTGGGAGTTTCCTAAAACACCATTCAGTTGTGAGATTAAGGTCTATGGGATTGTTTCCTCAGCATGAGAAAGATGTCAGAGAAACCTTAGTTGTTTCAGTTGAAGCCTCATTCCAAATGAGACACACTGCTACAGCATATCCATACTTCTGTTGCTAATAGAACCAACACCTATTAAAATCAGAGTTATGAGAACCTCAAAGTCAATTAATTTTTGACATTTTAATAATTGCATTAATCTGTGAGGATTTACTGTGAGAATAGCAGCTTCGGTCACACTAAAACCAAACCTTACGGAAAAATTCTTTGTGGATTTAGAGCCATGAAGCAATTGGATTTCCTTGGAGTTGGGAAGCCAGTCTGTTTGGAATTACAATTTATTTATTTATTTTATTAATCTCAGAAGTTTTCCTCTTGAATTTGACAACAAAATGGCAAAGTATTTTAAAAATACTATTCTGTTTAGTATTCTGCTTTAATTTGTATTGTGTTGGTTTATATGGTATGTAATAAAGCACAATCTGCTCACAGAAATTCAGTTGCAGAAATCATGTTTGTAAGTGCTAAGCTGGGAACTTCTGATAAATTAAAAAAGCTCACTTGGTAAAAAGATAACTGGTATTAGAAAGATAATTGGTATCTTCTGAATGAAAATGACATGTTGATTTGACATGAGTTCTTGGTATCTGCTGATCTGAGCATTTAGGAATGCTTCAGAATATGCCAGAACTGAACAAAAAGAACTTGGATGAGTACATTCTCTTGTGGCTCTTTAGGAAGTTATAATCTGCAAAAGAACTTCAGTTGCAAGGAATCTCTTCTACTTAGAAGGCAAAAAGAGAAATTTAAAAGCTCCTATTGCACACTGCTTCCTATCTGATACTTTTTTCCCTCCTGCATGTAGCCAGATTTCTCCAAGGAAAAAGCATAAATGGTGATTGTGGCTTTTTCCATAGTGATGCAGGAATTTGGTGAACAGATGCTGACCGATTCTGTTCTATGCATTTGGACTGGTGGCTCCAAGTATTTTTTCAGGCTGCCAACTTATGAAATGTTCAATGTTCAAGCCAAGTGTGAATAAAGATTTTATTACTTTGAACAAGACATCTCGGCTCAAAATTCTCTTGCTTACATTTGCATGGATATTAATGACCTGTTAGTTAAATGTGGATGTAAAAATGTCAGATGGACTAAACCCGATCAAATAGTATTTATTCTTGGTTTTGCCCTTTAGCTGTTTTATGGTTACTGTCACTGGGCTTCTCTTCTCTTCTCTTGATGTGTGTTTACTGGTTGTTACATGGTCACGTTCTTAAATAGAAAATAAACCCACAAATCACCCAGCAGCTGTTATTGTAATTTATATGAACAGAGTTGTTTTCATAGGTGAAGGCACAGTTTCTAAATGGGGTGTGTGCAGAACTCCTTTTTACATTTTATTATTTGAAATGATAATTCTAAAAAATAGCAAGATTTCCAGCATCTGTTAGCTTTCAGATATACTAGGCAAAGCTTGCATTAATCCTCTTCAGGTTTGTCTCGAGTCTTAAAATACTACTGTTGGCACATTTTAAAACTTCTAGATTATACCTGTACTCTTGCCTGTCTTCAATTTTGTGAAGAAAGATTTATCATTTAATCTCACTAAAATTGACTGATATGATATGATTGGCTATTTATGTTTCCTTTTTCTCTTAATGTGGATTTTTTTAAGTGAAGGCAACTGGGAAAGGCAAATATGAAGAACTGCACTTCAGAAAAGAAATTGATCTAAGTATAATGAAAGAAAATGAAGTTCCAATGTTTTATATTAAATTACTTTCATTCTCCACAAGATCTAGTTACTAACATTTAATCATGATATTACTTAAATAATTACACAGCATTTCATAAATAACTAGTGCTAGAAATTCCCTAGTAAAATTACTTTCTCTCACAGGGACACTTCAATCATACTGTTTGCTTCTGCAGTACAAGGCTGATCTGGGCAAATGTCCTTACACCTGCAAAATTCTTGCAGAATTCTTGCAGACTTGCAGAATTCTTCTGGAGGAAAGTAGCACTGGGTGACAGTACAACTATAAGTGATGCCCAGGTATACATGAATTCATGGTGCTAATATCTCCTCTAGCTGCCACACCATAGCCAAATGGTATTTAAAGAACAACTCCAGTAACCTCTAGGCATAGAAGTAGTTTTGCTGTTGCCCAAAGCCTTTGCACCCTTTTATTCTCCTCCTGTGTGAGAAAATTAATAATGTGAGAACCAATTTGATTGTTTGGGGATCTGAATGGCTTCAAAGAAGTAGTACTGAAACCTTGCTGGCTCCTAGGCACTGATGCTGAACAAATAAAGCCTTACAAGCAGCGTGGTGTTTTGCTCTGTGTATCAGCTAAGGTTTCCAAATGCTGTAAAATTCTCTGTGTTTCTGATCCTTCTCCTAATGTTGTTGTATCATACTATAATAGTACAAGAGTTGTGTCAGCACCCTGTGAGCCAGCAGCTGGAAACTATTAAAATGTTTCATAAAGCATGAGATGGCACTGGAGCAAGCAATGCATCTGGAAAGATCAAACCCTTTTTGTTGTGCCCTGGCAGAGTAAGTGATCAAGATCCTTCAGACAAACCTCTGGCGCATATCAACAGGGCTATGACCAGATTCCTAAATGCTCCATGTGAGAAGGATATGGAACATTGCTGTCCTGGTTTGGTTTTGTTACAATCAATTAGTGGCAATCCAGGCTGTCAAAAAGTGACAGCTACTTCTGTGTGGATACATTTCTGAAACCAAGTATTTTGAATCTGATTGCTTGTCTTGTGTTTCATTTGTACTTGTGCATGATGGCTGCGGCATACGGCGTGAGTCACAGGTAGGACATCTTGTCACATGTGATAAGAGATGTACAGTAGTATTTTTTCCATGCTGATGTAATTCATCTGTTCAAACTTAGGGAGTTCATATAGCAGAGCAAACTAATTTTTCATCTTTATTTTCTTCTTTTGTACTGGTAGCTTAAACTCATTATTCAGTTCCAGTCCAAACCCAAATATTTCAAGTGCACATCTTTTGAGATGATTTATGCAAAGCCATTTGTGTCTGGTTGTTATGTATTTTCCTATAGAAATTAGGAAAGCTCATTTTAAAATTCAATATGGACTGTAGCTTTATATTACTCCTTTTTCTGGACTCTTACTTTGTTTTATTAATATCATAACTAGCAAACCTCATCAAGGCTGAAAGTACATATGTTAAGAAGAGAAAGAATTTAGAGGGGCAATTGAAGCACTTACTGCTTGCAGCATCCAGGGCTGCTGTTCCCAGGTATCTACCACCGCTACCAGAGCTGATTCTGGTGAGCAGTTAGTAAGGTGTGTAAGCAGGCATTGCTTCCCTCAGTATTCTGACTCTTTGCATTTATGCAATGAACACCAGGCAGAGCAGTGGGAGTGAGTGTTTTTGAGAGATGCAGCATGATGACATCTAGGCAGTGTGCAACACTAGTCTGCAGCTATGTGCTCTGTCCTGTCTGCAACTCGTACCTGTGCATGAAGAGAAGGCAAAGGCTTAGTTCTGGTTTTGCTGTGTCTGCACCCTATGGTTCACACAAGCACACTGTTTGGAACGACTTAACACTGAATTTATTCCTCTGAAATGTAATAAAAAATGGAGATTAGTCTTACCTGACAGAGCTGCCTACATAAATATGTATCATCACAGTTCCTGTGTTTATCACTAAACACACTATTTGTTCTTCTAGCCCTGCAAAGCAAGGAAACAAAGACATAAATCGTATTTTCCCTGAATTCCAAGGAAGTTGGACCAGGTGATCTCCTGAGGTTTATTCCACTCTCAGCCATTCTGTGAAGTTATACTGAAATGAAGCTTCTCCATATGCTTAGATTTTTAAGAAACAAGTGCTCTTAATGCTTTTCTACTATGAAACTACTATTAAAAATATCTCTCATTGTCAAAATTGCTTGCAGGCTAAATAAGACCTTATTGGCACTGAATATTAGAGAGGAAACTTGCAGCTCTAACCAGCTAGTCTTTCTTTGGCTTTACGGTAAGGAAGATAAAGTCCTGTTCTTCAAAGTCTGTTCATGGATTGCTGGCATGAATAAAAGGAATCTGACTTTGCACAACTGCTCTTCTTTAACATGCACCATTACAACTGCTTTGTGCTCTGTTTAAAACAAAGTGCAGAAGACACTGGCTTGCCTTCTCTCTTTTTTTGTCTTATTTTCTTTTAATGTTTTTTTCCTTTTATTTTATTTTTCTTTACCTTTCCTTTCCTTTCCTTTCCTTTCCTTTCCTTTCCTTTCCTTTCCTTTCCTTTCCTTTCCTTTCCTTTCCTTTCCTTTCCTTTCCTTTCCTTTCCTTTCCTTTCCTTTCCTTTTTCCTTTCCTTTCCTTTCCTTTCCTTTCCTTTCCTTTCCTTTCCTTTCCTTTCCTTTCCTTTCCTTTCCTTTCCTTTCCTTTCCTTTCCTTTCCTTTCCTTTCCTTTCCTTTCCTTTCCTTTCCTTTCCTTTCCTTTCCTTTCCTTTCCTTTCCTTTCCTTTCCTTTCCTTTCCTTTCCTTTCCTTTCCTTCCCTTCCCTTCCCTTTCCTTTCCCTTTCCCTTTCCTTTCCCTTTCCCTTTCCCTTTCCCTTTCCCTTTCCCTTTCCCTTTCCCTTTCCCTTTCCCTTTCCCTTTCCCTTTCCTTTCCCTTTCCCTTTCCCTTTCCCTTCCCTTTCTTTCCCTTTCCCTTTCCCTTTCCCTTTCCCTTTCCCTTTCCCTTTCCCTTTCCCTTTCCCTTTCCTCTTCTTTTCTTTCCGAGTGCTGTAACTATAATTTTCCACTTGGGAAAGATTTTTGACGTGAAAGAATGAAGAGTAGGCAGACACTCAGAGAACATCAGAGACAAGGATCTAGGAAGATTTTAAGCCCTGTAGTTCATGACAAACTAAAATCCTTTACAAACAGATTTACTATTAGCTGCTTAGCTATGTTCTGATGAGATTTCTGAGGACTCAAGGAATTCTTGGTGGTTCAGAAAGAGAACTTATCCTTCTCCTAATAAGCCTCATGTTCTGACAGTTATGCAGAGGCAATGGAAAACATTTGTCAAAACAGAGGGCAGCATTAGCCCCCTGCCACTGAATACAAATCGCAAGTTCAAGGTCCAGGTAATGGTGGGTGAGCCAAGAAACATTTTGAGATTTAGTTTAACATTGAATATACCCCAAAGAATACACTGCTACAATTCCAGGACTTCTTGGCTGTGGCCAAACTCTGAATACTGCAAGAACAGGCATTTCATAGTTTACGCTTCCAGCCAGAACAAAGAAGTGCTAAGCTGCACAAAAACTAGGTTGTAGCAGTTAACGTGGGCTGCAAGATTTTGAGAAGAGCTGTTTGAGAGCTGCTTCAGTCCAGCAGAATGTTTCTTGCCCGGTACTTTCTGATAGTCTGCTATGCCATTCGATTGTTTTACATACAGTAAAATAAAAACAATTAGGTACAGAATATACTAAGAAGCTAACTATGAAAATATCTGGGTTTTCTCTTAAAATGCTGGCACATTACACTGAAGTAAATTTCACAGGACACTTAGGTAAAATGTGGAAACTACACAAAAATTATTTGTGTAGCTGAAGTGTTTGTAATTGCTGCTGACATGACTATTAAAAGTAGAATGAATGTGCATGGATGTTATCTTACATGCATCTAGTGAAACAGATACTGGGGTAATTCGTGCTGAGTAAGTTAATAGTGCAAGAAGCTCTTGCTATTATTTATAGAATTCAGTGTTACATAAGCAGATGTTACCTGAATTTAAAATATGAACCTAGAAAAACCTCCTCCAAAGTGTTTGCATCAGTGACAACAGTGCATTGTATTGATCCTAATCAAGATCCTAGTTGTTTAATTATGTGTCATCCTGTAAAGGCAGGGAATGGATACAGTGCTGCTCACTGCAACGCAGTCAGTGCAGTCTTACACTGCACCTTGTCTGTCTCTACCTGTGTATCTTTTGCTTACGTGTTAGGGGTTAGGCTCCAAGACCAGAAGCGTAGCACTGTTGAAAGCATAAAAAACTACTTAGTCTACACGTAAGTGCCTGTCATCAGGTTCAGTGTTTCTTCCCAGCCACACCTTGCTGCACTCCCTACTTCCTTCTGCATGCTGCAGGGAATGCACAGCCTCAAAAAAAAGCAAGGGCTGAACGATAACTAACGTGCCTGAGGGTTGTCAGACTACTCATATTTGCTGCCTTCAGTTTAACATTAATGACTTCATATGGATTAGTTAAGCTACCAGCCCTACCTTTTTTTTTTTTTTTCTCTTCTAGAATTTCTCGAATTTATGAGCGAGACTGTTAAACTGAGGAGTGAAAGCCAAGTTACTGTTAACTGTATCTTAAGGTAAGCTGTTAAGCAGGCAGCATTTTTACTTTTTATTTGGAGTTGTAGAGGGGAAATCACATGCACCCTTCTGTGACTTGCATGCGAGTATGAAATGATGGCAGACACTTAATTTCTATACCTGTGGTTTCAGACTGGACCAAGAGCTCATACTTAAAATTCAGGTAATCTTATAAAGATGTGAAATTCTTCCTCAAAACCCTTGTATGTTATGTAACAAATTTGGCCAATATGTCACATTACTTTCCTGCAAAGCACAACTGGGACATATGTGAAAAAAGCTGTTAACTTTTCTCTTAGGAATTAGGAACTGATGATCAGTGCAAGAGCAGTGTGCAGATTTTAATATGCCTCAGCTGGCAGCAATATTCAACTTTTAAAACATTGTGTGTTCCAGATAACTGTGGCAGATGTACAATGAAGTGCATAGAGATGTGGGAGCTAATCATTAATACTAAAGATCTTGAGGATCTTCCTGACAGATGAACAGCTTGCTGCTGCAGCTGTCCCAGGAGGATCTCTGTTACTTGGAAGCAGCACATTTCTGTGCCTCTTTTCTTGACAGTACCTGGAATTAATTAAGTCTGCTGTTACCCAGATCTCTACAGGCTATAGCCTATCTTGAAGGAAACAAGTGCAGAGACCCAAATCAAATAGCACAGAATTATAGTTGAATAGTTTACATAGATTGCTTTTTTTTTTTCTTTAGCTGAGACTTTCACTGGGTAGATTCCTAGAGCGAAGCATTTGGAAACAGTGTAAGGAAATGAAGATGGTTGTACAAAATTAGAAAACATTTCTTTTAAATATATCCATCATTTAAAACAGAAAAAAAAAGTCAAAGTGAATTGTGTGTTTTAGAAGTCTGGCTAAGGAACAAGGTATTTCGTGGTTTTTCATGAATGTTCAGTACAAACAAAAATTAGTTTCTCTTAACAGCTCTATAAATGTATATTATTCCACTTTAATCTTAGTGACAATAGTACTATGTTTTATTTCATAATTTTGCTGTGTCTATTAATCCTCTGAGTTTAGATCACTGAAATTTAGCAGCCTGCCTCCTTAGTCAAACTTGTCTTCATTTAACAGGGCTGTTTTCTCATTTTTACTTACTAAATTCTGTGGGGAAAAAACAAAGGTGACTTCCTGTTTCTTATCACACAGAATGAACTGATCAGATAGTTCAGGATCCAATAAAATCTCCTGGTGGATACAGATGTATGCAGTAAGCATTACTGTTATTAGGCCACGTTAAAAAGTACAATTCCCAGTTCTTTCCGAAAGAGTATCAACATGCTGTGCTTAGCAAGTACCTCTTTCTCCTGTAAAATATTTTTGGGTTTGTTTTGAATTTTAAAATGTACCATGTCATTTTAAGTTCCTAAATGGTGTGATTTACTAACTGTTCCTGATAGATTGTGTTGGCATCTTGTGAGGACAACATTCTAGCTTTAAATACTCTCCCCTTAAAATACAGTCAGTTCTAAGAAAGCAGCATTGTTCCTGTGAAAACAGCATTTATGTATTTTTCTCTTGCATGTTTATCCTCAGCATCATCTTACTGGGAACAAACATCTGCCAAAAGATCTTCTGAACTCTGACTGCAAACCATTCTACTGTTCAGATTTCTCATGCAAATCTGTATGACTTCAGGTAGGTAGAGAACTTCAGGTTCTCTGAGCACATTATCTACAACCAACATTACAGTTTTCTGCCACATATTCAAAGCACTGATCATTTATTGTATTTGTCATCTAGTTATACATCTAGACTGTATAACTTCTAGGCAGTTTGCTTTCAATCTTACCTCAGTATTCACAACCTCATCTTGCTGAGAAGTCTTACCCAGGCTCCTTATCCTGAAATCTTGGGGCTTTTTATTTGTTTGATTAACTCCCATGTCTTGCAAGCAATCCAGCTTTTGTTCAGTCAGTGTTCAGTGGGCTGGTGCATGCCTCTGTGCTGCCTGGGCTTTCTTTAGTCAACATATGGACTATAATATATTGTTTGTTTTACATCTGATGTCATGGGAAAAAGTGTTGCTAGAGTCAGTATGGAAACTTGCCCAGATACATTAAAGTTGTTTCTTCCTTGACTGTAGTATCTGTGTGAAACTTTTCACTTGCCTTCTAATGGTTATTCCTGCTCATCCACAAGTTGTTTCCAGTCCAAATATAGTGCTACTTGATTGAAAAACTCCAAGAAGTGGTTCTCTTCTTGGCATGTGTTTAACAGTCCCAACCAATTCCCTTCTGAAATGTCATGGTCCAGTTTGTCACAGAAGGTCACAGGCTTGCTGAGCCTGTCCCTCTGGACATTTCACTGGCTTCTGCATCCACACAGCTAGAAAAACTCTGCTGAAATCTGGAATGTTTTTCAAACCCTTTTTTCCCCTCCCTCTGAAGTTGCTGTGAGGAAGCAGTGACCTAGAATACCCTTGTGGAACTCCTATTGACCTGCAATTTGGAATGTGCAGCCAGCTATGGGCCAATCCCTACATTAGGGTGCTGTGTTTTGGGTTGGTTTTTTGCACTGAAGAAGCTGTTCAGGTGATATTTGGGTATCACTTTAAGAGCACAACCAGAGCAATTTTATTTGCTTGGCTGCTTAGATAAAGAATATTAGTCAGGGCAAACTAATGTAACTCCACTGATATTAATAGAGCTGTGTTACAACAACCGAAGAACAAGCCCTTAAATTCTAGGGCAATTATCAGGCAGGCTGAGCTTAAAATGCTCCACTGCTCTCTTACAGAGTATAAATAGTGTTAAGAGTGTTTAATGGCCAACTAGTTCCTAATTAGTTTTTTTTTTCCCTGTTAACTTTTCTGTTATACTTGTCTCTTCTGATGTCATAGTTTTGCTGTTAGGAAATAAGAACTCTGTTCAAGAAAAAGCTGTCCTGAGCTGTACCTTCACATGAGTAGTACCTGCTCAGGACAAGAGGCCCAGCAGGCTTCAGGGCTTGAATATTCCTCCTAAAATGTTCAAATAACAACTGGGATTTGTCTGTAACTATTAACCCAGCTGATTAAGAATGGATTTTCCTGGGGACAAAAAGATACCATTCTAACTTCAGGGTTGTCTTGCTGCCAGATTTCATGCTGCTGTTATAAATCATTATGGCTCTTCAGAAAAAAGATAAAAACTATGAATGTTGGCAAAACCATCCTTCACTAAATGTTCCCAAAATGGCTGAACTATTCTCTATCATACTTAAAGAATTCCAGAGTTTGAGGAGAAGAAATTTCAACCTGGCTGGTTGAAGATTGAACATACTTGACAACTCAAGTACGCAATGAAATAATCAGACTGAACTGTCAGTATCACAATGTGCTCACCTTTCAAAAGACACATGCACCTTTGCATTCAATGGATATTTCTCAGCAAAAAGAGCATCTGGCCCTCAGGAACACCACTTGGCAATGACAAATGTGCACATATTCTGACATTCAAACTGAGACTTTTTCTTAGTTGCTAGTCTGTGTGACCAGTGTTTTCAAAACAGTGGAGGCAATATCCAGGATATTTTTGCTATTTTTAATTCCCATTGTTGCAACTCTCTGGGGATGATTAGATTGGATGACTTCAGTGGTGTGACAGCTATTGGTATAAATAACTTTCCAAAAGATTTCCTTATGACTTCAGAAAAAATTTACCAGAATAAACATTTCTGAAGATGTTTACTTCCTAAGCTCTTTCCTGAAAATCACATTAGAAGAGCATGTCAGTGTTCACTTTGAGTTCTACTCATTCCACCAGCTAAATGTGTAGGAGCTGTGGTGTTCCCATCATTCTTCCAGCCTTCATTTGTCTGCAAATTTCAGATGACTTGAGATGACAGAGTGTGTGAAGTGTCCCTAGAAAACATAGAGCTATGGCTACTTCAGAATTTAGTTTGTGTGATGAGCTCAAAAGCTCTCCATTTCCACCCTCTTTAACACAGGTTAATATGGGTACCCTTACCAAAGGAGGCACCTCTCATGTGAATAGATAATAAGCAAGGACCTTTCTTGCTTTTCACTTTATCACTGAATGCTCCTTTATGAATTACTCTACCCACAATTGTTGTCTGTTTCTTCAAAACTTTTCTTGCCTTGTTGAAGTCACTGATTAATGACAATTATTATGCATCGGGGTTTTTTAATTAGTTTCTACTTTGGTTGACACAAGCTGCCTAATCTCTTAACTGGATCATCTGTGAGAACTTTGCTAAACAATCTCTTTTGCCTATCAAACTGGATACTGGACAAGGTAATTATTCACCTGAGATTATCAGGTACTGCTGTGAACTAAAGCTGTCCATCAGAGATCTGTAAAAGGATGAAAGACGACATTTGGCCAGGGGATTATATTCCCAGTCAGGTGTCATAGTTGGACATATTTGACTGGGGTTTCACCACTG
The DNA here is from genome assembly GCA_033816785.1 of Picus viridis. Lineage (NCBI taxonomy): Eukaryota > Metazoa > Chordata > Aves > Piciformes > Picidae > Picus > Picus viridis. Next base: position 5,791,424 of record CM066581.1, read on the forward strand.
GAAATAAAGGAGCTATTCTTCAAAGGAGGTGTTATCTAAAGATATCAAGAAGGTGTTTTGTTGCTTTCTCTGGCATCTTTTGAGTATCAGTGAGCTAGTGAGATGAGACACTTGCAAGACCGTTTGCTGAAGAGAATTGGCCCTGAGAAAGCTGCCACCTGGCAGTGTTACTGCCTCCTTTTCTTGTGCTGCTGCTGCTCCCTGGTGTGAGGGAGAGGTCATGGTAGACATCCATAATTCATTAGCCACCTTAGGTACTCTTATGTTTGTTCTAGATTGGCTGTGATAATGGCAGAGAAAATAAAAATTTTTGCTTTCTCTCATGCATGTCCTCTTAACTATGAGATTTTGGGACCTCTATATGAACTTTCATACAGGCTTATTTTTAAAGATTTGTTCAGTGAAACCATCTAGGTTCCTCAGAAAATAAAATCCTGCTTTTCAAGTATCAAATCTAAAGTGAAACATTTTTTGCTGTCCTGCTTGATCTGGATTTGCAGCTACCAAAAATAAAGACTTCTATTTGTATGGTTGTACATGAGCTAATTCCCTGTAGCAAGAAGGCAAAATATAGTAATATAAAGACAAAATTAGCACTATTTTCCCACTCTAGCTCTAGCAAAACAATTCTCAATTTCATGTCCCATATTCTGACAGAAGATACTTCTGACAGAAGATACTTCCAGATTTGGTAGAATAAGTTGATTATGTTGAGTCTAAGCTTCAGAAGAAAGTATTTTGGTTCCCTGTTTTTGATCAAAGATACATTTTTAATTAAGAAAAAAAAATTATACAGCAAATAAATCCTTTATGGTCAATCTCTAGGGAAAAAAAGCTTTGCAAAGATGTTTTGAGTTGCAAATTGCTAATGCACTCATAGTGCTGCCAGGCTTGAATTGCAGATGGCCATTCTTTGAAAGCTTATCAAGTTACCATTTCATTCCACTAACAGATGGTGAAGTAGCACAAGGCGGGTCTCACTTTTCAGGGATCTGTCCCCTGGACTATCTTAACCACAGGTTCAGAGATTGAAGGTCGTCCTGTGGAAGCATGGCTGACATTTTACACTTCATTACTTGGGTGTAACTCTCCTGACTCTGACATTCAGAGAGAAACCACAAGATGTGTGAGGCAAAGGTCCAGTATGCTGTTCTTGCACGGCCTGGGAAGATTGTTTCTCATGTGAGCTACCATTTCTTCCAAAACTGAATCCTCTAGCAGAATTTTCTTTGGCTTAGAAAGATTTCTGAAGGATAAATTAGTTTTTGATTTATTGTGAACATCTTTAACCACATGTGCCTCTCTAGAAGGCCTTAGTCCTATCACTTCAAATGATGGAGAAGAGATTTCACTGTAGTTCTTGTAATATACCTGTCTGTGGGGTGTCCTTCCCTTGCTTCCAGCAAGCAATTTTACTGTAAGTTAGAAAACAAATTAAGCCCCTTGTGTTTTTTCTGTGAGCTCTCACTGTTGTGGTTTGTGGTGTTGTTTTCTCAGGCCTTTTCTAGGAGACCTTACTAATGCATTAATAAGATACCACAAACACTGCAACAACTTCTAGGCTTTGATATATATGTTGGCTCCCAATGCACTTTGAATGAGATTCCTCTGCCTCAGTTTAAATTATAAATTATCATGGAATTTAGTCCACAAAGAAAATGTGCAAGGGAACACAAGAAAGCACAGTGAAAGCTTGGGGGCTTCTGTGATGGACTAAATAGCAACATAGGCATAGTGGTGGCTTTGTGGAAGTGTGCTGCTCTGGATGGGTCATGAGGATGGATGAAGAGATGAGGATAAGAGGGAGTTCCATCACTAAGATCACCACAGACTGTATGAAAACTATATCACCAGAGTGGAGAAATGGGTTTCTGGTGTTTCTGTTCTCCACACTGCTGTGATCAAACAAATGTGGCCTGGTGCCCCATTGCTTTTGAGAATATCTTTACCTTCATGTCACAGAGGCTCACCTGTGCTTGAGGACATCCATTATCCTCAGCCTTAAGGCTCAGGTTAAGGGGTATTTTTGCCATGAGGGAGACATAAAAGCAGAGCTAATAAAGACAAGAATCTTTCCTTTAGAGTTCATTTTTGTTCATGCTGCAGATCTGCAGCCAATACGTGTGTGCTTGTTCTGTTTGGACCTTGCTTAACAATTCAGATGTGTTTTTCAGAGCTTCCTCTCCTGCTCACACTCCAGTCAGCTCTCACTGGAAGGAGCTGGCATGTCTCTACATTTTTTGCAGAACTGATGTTCTCCTTTTGAAGAGGTAAATCAGAAAGTCATAAGAAAACAATAAAACAGGCAGCTGACAACATTCTATAGAAGCAGCTGAAAATTAAATTAAAAACTCTTCAAACTTGTTTTCAAACTGCTCATGTGAAACATGCCTACACAAATGTAGTAGGAATTAACCTTTCCTTGTGCCACTCTAAGACAAACACCACTCTCTGAAAGTGGGTAGTTCACAATGTGTAATGTTCCACATGTATGTTATCTTTAGACCCCAGTGCATATAGCAAACTCCTTTTGTGCTGCATTCCTTAATACAGTTTAACACACTTTCAAACTCCATTGTAAATTCATTTCATACCTTCTTGGACATTCCCCCTCCTTTCCTTCTAAAGGATATATTAGATTTTAATATGTCAGAAATTATGGAGCTTATAAAAGCTCTTCAAATAATTAGAAAAGTTTTGAAAATAAGTACAACAAAGTCAGTTATCCAGAATTCAAATGTGCACGAGTGCTTTAGGCTCCAATGTGCTAAGGGATCACATCTGCAGCTCTTTATGAACTATTTTAGTCTATCTTTTAATTTCAAGCTTATGATAGTGGACCTGGAACATCTTTTCCTTACGATATCCACCTGAAGGGTGGTTGTAGCCCGGAAGGGGGTGGTCTCTTCTCCCAGGCAACCCGCACCAGAACAAAAGGACACAGTCTCAAGCTGCACCAGGGGAAGTTTAGACTCGAGGTGAGGAGAAAGTTCTTCACAGAGAGAGTTGTTAGCCATTGGAATGTGCTGCCCAGGGAGGTGGTGGAGTCACTGTCCCTGGAGGTGTTCAAGAGGGGATTGGACATGGCACTTGGTGCCATGGTCTAGTAGTCATGAGGTGTTGGGTGACAGGTTGGACTTGATGATCTTTGAGGTCTTTTCCAATCTTATTGATTCTATGATTCTATATAACTTCAATTTATCTGCTGCCCTACTTGGATTCCCATGGCAATATCTTTCAGGAATACTTTTTGTTAAAAAAAAAGCTTTGATAGATGACTAAATGCTTTGGGGCACAGAAGAATGGCTCTTGTGCCCTCATATGAATAAGGAATGACAGCTGCAGACAAGAGGAGAAAACTTCAGAATGAATTGTGGGAAATCTCTAGATGCAATCTTTTCACGATCAGTTAATGAATTGGAGTGGAATACAAGGTAGAGTCTTTCAAGTTATTCCTAAAAGTGAAGAGTTTACATGACCCACATACAATGCTTTTCTTTAGGTGCTTTAAGGAAAGTTGTTGGATGCAGGCTCTTCTCAAAACGTGGTCCTAAGTCACTGTAGTTCTGAAATAAGATTGAATCAGTCAGGTGAATAAAGACATGATTCATTCTGGTAATAAAATAACACTGTGTATCTGGGAGCAATCTGAACATGGGCAACTTCATAAATAGGAACTGTATGAAATAAATACAACAGAATTGGTAGTTTTTGTAACAGGACGGAAATATGTGCAGACCCCTGTGACCTCCCTGGAAATAAGAAAGCAGATGGAGACTGGTTCCTGTAAATGCTCTACCTTTTATGCTCAAGCATAACCTTGGCATTCACTTCCTTTATCTTAGGAATCCAAGTAACTAAATATGACAGAAAATAACTAGAGCTACACATGTGATAAATCACCACTGTGACCTTGATCATACCTTGAAGTATCAGCTTCCTGTGGTATCAGCTAAGGCTGTGTCATGATTTCTCATTTGTGTAGCTGCCAAATACTCACAAATTTGATAACAATGAAAGATGACAATAAAACATTGTGGGAAGTCATTAGGAAGTCTTGATTTGTTTGTTCATCTTGATCACACACAATCTTAATTATTTTTATACATGGCTGTTAAGAAGTTATTGAACAAAAAAAGTGAGGACACCCAAAAGTAATTATTGCAGTGGCTAATCCATTCCTAAATGCCATGTAAAAACCTGAATGAGGAAGTTAGGTTCCAAAATGGAAGCACAGGGTGCAAGGATTAATCATTGTATTTGTTAGGAAACCATAGCAAACTGATACTCATTTTTATAGATACCTGTTTAATAACTTCAGAGCACCAGTAACATAATGCTCGGAAGAAAGCAATATCTCAGCAGTACCTCCACAACTGAGACCTCAGTTTCCAGTGTCAGGCTGTCTTTGGGGAGTATGCTGTCATGGGTCTAGACACATTTTTGTGATACCTGATATTATTGTTTCAATGGAATAGGCAACCTCACATTCAGCTGGAGCAGTGCAAATGATAATATTATGGCATGACATTATGCTTTTGAAGGATGGTTTGTGCCTCTACAGGGGAAGTCTTATGAAATTTGTGTTGGCTTAGTTTACAGAAAGGATACATTTAGTGGCTGCCTTTGACAGAACTCTTCTACTTTACATTATGGCTTGGTACATAGGAACAGGATTGTTTGAAAATGTTTTCCTTTCCTTTATTTTTCTTGCTTTTGTCTTTTAAGAGCTCTGAAGAAATTCTGTGTACAGTGTGGTTTGAAATAGAAAAAGATATTACTTTTGAACAGGCATTTTGTTTTTGTAAGTATTCATTTCAGGACTCTGTGTATTTATTGGTGTGAGTGGCACAGCTTCAAAGGATAAAGATAAATACTTCATTCTAGCATTGAAAACAACCTACTGTCAGCAGAAAAGCTTTTTGCACTGTTTGGAGCCTGGATCTGAGAAATTATTAATTTCTGACATGTCTTAGGCTATCTCTTTCTTCTTTACTGAACATCATTTGCTACAGACAAAATAAATGTCACTGTCTTGTCCCAAGTGGGAGGCTTGGGGCCAGGAAGAATCAGCACCAAGTATGCTGCTATCTGCACCAGAGTCCTAGGGGTGGGCAGAGTCACATGGGGACACCCAGAGAAGTAACCTGCCTTTCAGAAATGCCAGTATCTTCTGTTTGCAAATCCTTGAAATCTGATGTAGGGGTTCATCTAATTTGTGAGCTTTGGAACTTAGGTCTGGACATTTTGACTTACCCTTTTGCAATAGTGGGAATGCCCATCTGCTCAGAAACATGAACCTGAACCCTTCTGAAAGTGAGCTGTAGCTAGAAATGTGACTTGCAAGGATGCCCTTATTTTATTAAAATGCTTTTTATTTTAAAAGCAAGCAAACAAACAAACCACAACCACAACCACAAAAACCAACCTTTTAATTGTACAAAATTGAGGTCAGGATGTGAAGTTGATCCATGCTCTATCTGCCTGTTACACCCTCCCTTGAGAAGGATCACTTTGCAGCCTACAGAACAGTATGGAGGCAGACAAGAGCCTCAACCTTGTGACACTCACACAGTCCCCACAAGTGACAGTGTTGGAGGAAAGTGATCAATGTGGGTGTCCCAGCAGGGAAGGGACCTTCCTGGTGCTTCTCTGATTCTATGGCAAAGACCAAACTCTGTCCTCCCCTTGGGTTATCTCATTGTGAGCCCAGAAAGAGCATTGTGTGTACAGCACAACTCACAGTGTAATTGTGCTTTCTGCAGAACTCCAGGAACCTTCTTGTGCTCTGAAATTCTTCTCTATTTCAGTAATATGGACCATAGCTTAGAGATGCTGGTTTGTCTTGTTTGCTGCTGTGGTACTTCCCAGGTGAAGCAATAGGACTGGTGTATGTATAGAAGTATCATGAAAAAGTATTTCTGTTGTAAATTGGCAGTTTTGGTGAGAGGGTAGCACAGCTCCATGCCACTTCCTGAGGGCAAGGAGGAACTGCCCAGCACTGTAGGAACTTGGTTTGGTGATGAAGCAGCAGCAAGAGCTGTATGGATCACTGTTTGGAAATAGACTAAAAAATATATGTATATTAGAAAAGCTTTTAGAGATTTTCTTTCTGTCTGGTTCCATTTTCAACTCTGAGGATCCACAGAAGACCATTCTTGAAAACAAGCTCCTATGCCAGATTTGACATCAAGAAGACACAATGACAGTTTGTCCCAATTAATGAACTTGAAATCTATTTTTCTCTGGAAAATGTTTAATATCATTCCTTATGCTAGAATGAGTTGATAGATCACAGAAGTGAGTAACATTTTTCTCTAACATTATGTTCTTTGCTTCTGGGGTAATACTGAAGACAAAATGTTCAGTGTATTTATCCTCAGAATCTCTGCTGGACTCCACAGACTTCTGCAGCTGAGGGGACAGGAAAAACAGCCATGGAAATTTAGAGTTCAGGCTCCTGAAAAAGAGCAAGAGTCTTCAGTTCACTACTTAGTAGATTCTTAACTAACAGTTTATTTTAATATTGCAAAATAACTTTCCTCATAATGCAATGTTTTATTGGGTAGTTTACAAAACTGAAATATCACCATTTAAATTTTTTATTTGATTCTACTTAGACTAAAACAGTGATAAAAATAAGTGGGTTCACATTCCTGGTTTTAACAGTGAGTGCCTAAACAGACCTTTTACAGTAATTTGGCTTTGTGAAAAGTTTTTCTATAGGTGAAAGTATTTAATGTGTATTTTTTGTCACTAAGAATGTGTAAGGTAGGTTATGTGCAGGTAAAAACACAACAGAGACAAAAAGGGGTTTGTGACTTACTGGGTATTTCATAGGTAACACCTGAGCAGTAAATGGTCAGTAAAAGGCCAGTTAAAAAATCATGGTCTTTCACAGTTACATGTGGGAAGAAAATAAGCTGTTTAATGGCAAAAGAATAAGAAGTGGTTAATCTGAGGAATGACTTTGTGGCCTTGCCAAAGGTAGCCTCCATCAAATGCATACTGAAGAAATCATCCAAAGACACTGATACCCTAATGCAAATGAGTTCTTGTGTTTTGGGAGACAGATGTGTCATTCAGTTCCCTTGTTTAATAACAGAGGAAGCAGATCTATGTAGGAAAGGTGAGGTACAGTCCAAACTTGGTTCCATGTTGGCAGCAATGCTAGATTAATTTATGGCAAATGTACGTGACAGACATAATGAAGAATGACAGGGACAGAGGAACAAGATAGCCAGTACTCGTTGTAGCTAAATCAAAGACTCCTGGCTGTGACCCCTTTTATTCCTCTCTTGAAGGCTGCAGCTGCTCTTCTCATTCATCAGGATACTGTGGGCTTCATCATGTCAACACTCTTCCCAGTGAGGGTTCCCTGCCCAGTGTGTTCTTTACTCAGTGACCATTGAGCCGGGACAGTACCAGGGAGCACTGCTCCTCACGCTATGGGGCAGAGAGGGAAAAGAGCTTTCATTGTGCTTCTAGCAAAAATCATGGAGCAACAACCCTTCTTAATCCTTTACCTGTGAGGTTTTGGTAAGGTATCTGCTGGAGACATGAAAACACAGCAGTCCTGTAGAAAATGGGGAAACCAGCATCAGCGTAAACCAGGAGTAGCAGTGCAAATTAGCAGTTATGGTCTCATCTTTTTACAGATACCAGATCACTAACAACAGAAATAATCTGTACATCATGCTCTCCACAGGTACGAATTGCTGTGTCACCTCCTAACTGAGACCCTCCTGTGACCCTTACACATTCTAGCTCATCAGCCTTTTCGTGTAGGGACAGTGATGTGCATGTCAGCAAAACCCAGTGTAAGGCATGGGTGGATGAAAACAAGCCTTGGGCAGGAATTTGATTTGACTGGATTTAGACTTCTCTCCTTCTGTGTTTTCCATATGCTTTCTCTCCTGCTCCTTTTTTCCTACATTCTTCCCCCAAGCCATGATATCTTTTAGTTACAATGAGCAATGACATATTGTGAAGGTGCTGTGTTTTCCAACCTCTTCCCATATTCACTCTGAGTTGGGAGCAAAATGTTCCTGGTGTGCTGCCAGCTGAACCTCTTGCCGTGCTACAAAGCTGGCTCCCTCCCATGCATGTACTCCGGGGATGCACTCCCACAGCATGGGCTTTTGTTGGCTATTTCCTACATGGTTGGCCTTTTCTTCCCTTCCGGCACAGGACTGAGCAATTATAAATCAAACTATTTAGAAAAAGACCAGGGGTAGCAAATCTCTTTATCACAACCCACATCTTTCTGGATAAAATGGTAAAACCTTTGCTGTGTTCAAAGCAGATGTGTGCCATTGCCGTAGACCTCTTTGTGACAGCAGTATTCACTCCTTTGGATGGGGTGGGATGAATGCCACTTCATTTATGTTTTATTTCAGCTTCAGGGTTAGATGGGGATCTAACTGCCATCTACTTGTGTAAAGCAGGCAAACCCAGACTGTCTTCCTTACAAAATATTTAGGAAAGGCTTAAGACTTCATGCTGCTGTAACTTCTGGCTTCTTTGTTAAGCAGCTGTTCACATCTTTTATTTTAAGCTTGTAATCTTGTTACTTGATATTTATTTGCAAAGAACAACAGATGCTATTACCCTTTTTCTCTTTAAAAAGCACTTAAGTCTTTTAATGTATTCCTCTAATTACTTCATTTTTAAAGTATAAATTCTTCTCTCAAGTGCACTCTGAAACTGTGGAAGTATGTCTGCAAACAGGGGGAAAAAAAGCCAAGAACAAAACATATTATTGTGGGGGGGATGGTGTGGTAGAAGGAGCAACTAGAGCAAAATGCTAATTTGTAGTTTTAAATCATGAGCTATTGGCCCAGATTCTGTCTTTAAAATGAGGTTCTTTAAATATAAAGACGCGGTAAGATAAAATGTGTTGTGTTTGTAAGTGAAGGGGAAGGCACGAGGCTTGAAGCGTTATATAACACGTCCTATAAACACTTCTGTATTTATAGTACTTTATTAGTCCATCTTTCTCCTTCTGCTGAGATTGCAAGCCTGAAGATCTATTCCTTATAAAGCAGGCAAGCATTGATTTACCCCTGCTGTGCTGTCAGTGTTTAGGTGCTCTCAGTTGACCTGTTCTTGGCTATGGGCTCAGAGAAGAGAGCTCAGCATGCAAATGAGTCCCACATCTTCACTGAACTTTCGGTCACAAAATCAGCTTTGTCTTTGCTATTCAGACATTTGGGGAAAAGTTTAACTATTTATCTCGGAGTTAAAGGACATAGTGACAGTAAACACCTTATCTCCTTTTTTCGTTGAGCCTGTTTCTTCGGGTATGTTGTTTCTAGAACTATGATAACATGAAAGAAAGTGCAAGCCTGTGATAAGCAGCTGCAATCTCCTCTTCTGGGCCAGGCTGGGAATAGCCTGGGTGTGTCTGGGCAGGACCTGGAAGCTTCCTCTCTCATGTGCTTCAGATGTAGCAATGCAGCAGGCACTTACTGTCACATACCACATCCACCCTAACAAGACCATTCTTCCACCTCCCATGGGACCCTAAAAGCTGAACTGGCAGGGGCTCCTGGTGGAGCAGCCCAGCACGGCATCAGAGTGGGTAAAAATCTTCATTGTCTACACTCCAGTTTGAAGTCCTTGTTTTAGCACGAAACTCAGAAGTGGAGTATTTTAGCTTAAAACCAGCTGCAGATAGTGGTGGCTGAGGCCAAGGAACAATTCCTGGTCTGTTCCCAGCCACTCACAGCTGCACTTACAGAAATGTCTCAGACAGATGCAGCAAAATCCAATGGGATTCCTCCGTTGAGATCTTTCATCAAGCAACGCCCATGTCCTACATATAGCTACTCTCATTTGGGGATTTATTTTCTTGGCTTCTGGAGATATCTGTGCCTGTGACTCTTTTGGCCTTGTGCTGCACTAGAGATCTCTGCATGCTCTGTACTGCCTGTGGCCAGATCCACACTGAGCATATGGTGCATCCCCTCCATCCTCTCAATTACTCTTTTACAAGCTTCTGGCTGCCTGGTTGGACAATGCCTTCTCACGGTGTTGGCTCTAGTGCAGCTCCATGGCCAGGAAATTCTGTGTCACACCATCTAGTTTTAATTGTCCATTTTTTCTCAGGAAATTCAAAACAGAGAACACAAATACATAAGGCAAGACCATGTGAAGCAATGGGCTTCACATTTCTGATACGCCTGTAATTAATTTGCTCTTAGAATCATAGTATCATAGTATCAGTCAGGGTTGGAAGGGACCACAAGGATCATCTAGTTCCAACCCCTGCCATGGGCAGGGACACCCTACACTAGATCACGCTGGCCAGAGCCTCATCCAGCCTGGTCTTAAACACCTCCAGGGACTGGGCCTCAACCACCTCCCTGGATAACCCATTCCAGGCCTTCACCACTCTCATGGTGAAGAACTTCTTCCTCACATCTAGCCTGAATCTCCCCATTTCCAGCTTCATTCCATTCCCCCTAGTCCTATCACTACCTGAGATCCTGAGAAGTCCCTCCCCAGCCTTCCTGTAGGCCCCCTTCAGATACTGGAAGGCCACAATGAGGTCACCTCAGAGCCTTCTCTTCTCCAGACTGAACAGCCCCAACTCCTTCAGTCTGTCCTCATAGGAGAGGTGCTCCAGCCCTCTGATCATCCTTGTGGCCCTTCTCTGGACATGCTCCAGCACGTCCACATCCCTCCTGTAATAGGGGCTCCAGAACTGGACGCAGTACTCCAGGTGGGGTCTCACCAGAGCTGAGTAGAGGGGGAGAAGCACCTCCCTTGACCTGCTGGTCACACTTCTCCTGATGCAGCCCAGGATCTGATTGGCTTTCCGGGCTGCAAGCGCACATTGAGAGCTCATGTCGAGCTTCTCGTCCACCAGCACCCCCAAGTCTCTCTCTTCAGGGCTGCTGTCCAGCCAGTCACTGCCCAGTCACCTCTTAAACAGAGGCAACAGCCCACATGAGTGCACTGAAAACTGGCTACAGGGAAGAGATTGAGGAAAGGTAGAACTGGGTCCTATTCTTACACCCTTTAACTCCAGCCTCCTTGTCAGTTTCAAATGGGACATCTACCTATTATTTTGTTCTGTTATTAATTTCAAAGCACACAATTCAATCCTTTTGTGCTTGTTGCAAGTCAAGAGCAGTGGACTGGAGGAACTGCCCTTCAGTAAAATGTAAGGCACTGTTAGCACAGGAATTTGCTCCACAGCTGCAAGGAAGAGATTTAAACATAGACAATTAGCTGTTAGGTTGCTAAGGAGTCATTCACTCCAAGTAAGAGTAGTACATTTATTATTTAAATGTAGTTAAGTTTATACATATACTATCTTAGCATGTTAAATAACAGAGAAACCAGATGTGTTTAGATACCACTAACTTACACTTAAACCAGCTTGTGCCTGTATTTGCAATGGCAGCAGTTCCAATACTTCCGTTGTGGGAAGCACAAGGTGTGCCCAGGTTACCTCCAAGAAAGGCACATGAGGTGAGGTGGGTCTGCCTGTGCCAGCCTCGAGGGATTTAGATTCCATGGCAGTGGCTGGAGGACCACGGGCATTTTGTCTGCATCAGGCACAGTCTTTCCTGAACCCCTGATGGGTGTCACAAATGTCAGCACTGTCCCCCACCAAGAGGCAGGACTTGGAGTTGGAGCACCATCCCTGATTATAAAACAGAACAAAAATTTGGATAACTAGAAAAGAATTCCTCTTTTGTTCTCTAGGCTCCTTGGGTCAAAGACCTCACAGAGATCTCAATTATTGTTATTGTTTAGTATTATTCTTGGTAGGAGATGTGGGCAAATTCCTTTCAAAAAGGAAGTTCTTTTATGGCTACCTTCTGAGCAACTCTAATCACATTACAATTTCTCCCACTTCAAAGATCCCAGAAATATCTCTGTTCACATTTAATGTCTGGGTGTTTGTTATGTTAATGGGAATTTATTTGCAAAACATAATTATGGCAAATTCCTACAGTGTGTCATAAAGTGCGCAGCACTAGTTACCACAGCAGGTTTTCTCCCCATTTTCAAGTGACCCCTCACTCATTCAGAGATGTTGAGGAATTTTCTGCAACTGTGTCAAAAGTGACCTTTCAAGCTGCATCTTTAAGTACAGAATTTCTTCCATAAGGAAGGTGCTATCAAAAGATACTGTAGGTGATGAGATCTTTTTATCTAAGAGTCATGAGATCATCTGTTATTTACACTTTACACAAGGTGGAGCACCTTTTGAGCTGTAAATTCTCTCTGCTTAACTCAGATTTCAGTTAAACCAAGAGGCTATGTTTCTGAAAATGTATCAGGTATTAAAAAAAGCCAAACATCCCTCCCACCCCCAAAAAAAACCCAAAAAACCAAACCAAAGCCAAACCACAAGGAATTATGACTGTCATTTAAGAGTGAATAATCTTCAAGGCAAAATTAATTGCAGTCATATATCTGTGGGAAGATTTTTTTAATTTAAGGATTTTTAAACTTAAAACTTTATTTTGTCAGTTATAATACTAGTAATTATTAGCTATAACTCAAAATGTTCATCTTTACAGAATTAGCATGGGCTTCCAGTTATGCTTGGAAGAGCACAAGTTCACCTGAAATTAATTTTGGGGCTAAAAATGTTTCTATTTTAGCTGTCCTGTAATAGCTCCCTATTAAATTATTGTTACATAAGCTAAGTTTTATCATAGTTCTCCTTTTTATCCCTTTTTACATTCGGTATAATAAAGATACAGTACTTGAGGATAGGAAGTAGCAAAGTACAAACTGTGAAAGCATGTGGCCAAACCTTCTTTTTCAGCTTAAAATGCATTTTTGAAATGAAGAGCAGCTCCAGAGGACTGTTGGAGTTTCTGATTCAGTGGCCCTGTCAGGAAAATGAAATATGAAATCTCTATAAAGTGCTCAGATACCACCAGCATAAAAATGATATAAAAATATAAAAAGCCCAAGAACCACCAGGCCTCTCTGAATGAGAAATGGTTTCAAATTCTACCAGGCAAGACTGGCAGAGAGGGAAACACTTGCACCAAGCTTGAACCCAAGAGTCTAAGAGGAAATGCCTCAGAGAGAGGTGCCAGAGGCCTGGGAGGAAAGAGGCCACAACCATCTTCCTGCTCAGCTGTCATGACTGAGAAGGGAGCAGAAGCTTTCTTAGATGTGCTGGGATGCATCCAAAGAAGTTTTAAACCATGCACAGCCAAATGTCACAAAAGATGCATAAGCTGTAAAATATTTGGGAATACTTTGGTCAGAGAACAGTGCAGTGACTCCTGCCTTATCAGCAGCATCCTATTAAGTAACACGGTTGTCTCATTAAGCATTCTTATGACTGAAGGCATGGATGAGCTTACTCTGTTAACAGGGATTTACTGATATTTATTAGGTACAAAAATGTGCTGGCTCGCAATAGACTTGATTCATGCTTGTCATGTATAAGCCTTCCAGTACAGATAGCAGGTTTAATTTCTGCCAGGAACCAGCAGAAAAACTGCAGGCCTAAAATGGATGACAACCAAAGCAGTACTGTCTTGTCTTTCTTACCTGCACATTATCTTCTCAAGCAATTCCAATTTAATGCCTTTAAGCTGTTACACTTGCACCAGTGGTAATTATTATTCTTAATGTATTCTGAGCATGTATCTTCCAAAGGGTATGCCAAAGCAAGGAAAGGGATTTAGGAGATGGATGAGATAAATTACAGAAACAAAATAAGCATGTAAAACTTATTAAAATGGGTTAAGCTCAGGGGAATGGTACCTCAAGCCCTAGTTTTTAAAGTCATTTGGAAGTGATGGAAAGGAGTATTTCACACCTTGTGAGCAACAGCCACAGAGCCTATCAAGCAAACAAACAACAAAAAGCATACTTCTAAAATCAAGTTTAAAAAAGAACAGGAAGAGTGTTTCCTGTTGCACATACTTTTGTGGAAGACTCTTGGTGACTACTTAGGAAGTAACATGAGAAAAAAGTTTCTTACTGACAGGTAGTGCAGTTTCCCAAAGGACTGTATGGTATGGCAGTAGTTTTTAATGCCACTGCTCTAGAAGAATATATATTCAGAGAACTCAGGTAAAGATGTATTGTTCTCGGTCATGTTGCTTTTGTGTAATAGAACTTCTGTCATTAAAGGAGAGCTGCAGGAACAGGTTGAGGAATTACACCTGATCTGGTGTGAATCCAGGTTATAAAGGCAAGGTGACCTGAGTGATGGTTACTAGAGGAGCTGTGATGACTCTGAGAAGAGATACATATAAGGGGAAGATAGATAACAGACAGCAAATATCTCATAGAGCGAAACTGAGAAAGAAGTGAGGCTAAAGCATCACTGTCTTTGCTGCATAGTTGTTGAAGCCCATATGGCCTTTTATCAGGAACAGTCAGTGATCACACATACCATATGTGCAGCAGTATCTAAGCTTAGCAAGCTGGAAGTTTGAACTATGAATTTACAGTTAGTGGTGTTAGTGTGAGCCAAAGTGATATTAATTTTAATTAGAGATGAATGAAGAAAAAAAAAAGAATCTATTTGTTCCACTCCACCCCCAAACTTCCATTTTGACTCCGTACGGAAAGACTTAATACATTAACTTTCCAGTGAAGTTCTGCTTGTTGAACGGCAAAGCAGGGGAAAGGCCCCTGTGTACTGGCAAAAGCTTTCACACTCTGCAGGTAGAGGTTATTATTCTGGAAGCAGCTTGTGGGTTTGGTGGTTTGTAAACTGGAGAAGAGAATCAGCAAAAAAACCCAAAACCCCACACACAAGGGACTACTTGCACAATGCAAATTCAGAAAAGCAAAGCTTTAAAGTGACAGGAAGAATTCATGAACTATTCATCATGTGAAGTATTTTCATTGAAGCCATCTGGTGGGTGACCTGTTCTAATAATTACAAACCACCACTAAATCCAGGTGTCTATTCAGATCATTGCAAACAGATAACAGGTTTGCATTCCAGTAGTGCCTTCCATGTTTCGAAGTATCTATGGAGAAGTGACCTCTTCAAATGAAATCCTTATCTGGATCAAAATGAAATACGGGGGCTACACCGTGTACTTGGGCTGTATGCTGAAATGTAGTCTGCAGTCTTTTGGCATCATTAGGATGGGGAAGGAAAGTTTTGTGACTCTTTCCTGACTTGAATGCACATTTTTTATCACACAGAAACCAACATATAAAGCGAAGGATCAAGGCTTGTCCTGGCAGGAGTCAGGCACAGCTATGGTATGTCCCCAGAGCTGGAGAGCTGCTACAGGCAGCCCCAGCCTCCGAACGGGCAGCTTGTCACTGTCCCATGTTCCTTCCAACCCAAGAAGTAAATCATGCTGGAGCGGTGCATTTTGCAAAGTCATTAGGCTTTGCCTTCTTATCTCTGCACTGAAACCTGCAGATAACGTTTTTCATCCAAACTTATCCTCCCAAAAAGCCTGAATTTGAAGAGAATGAGAGATGGAGAAGCCACCATTCCCCATTCTTTCATCATAGTAGATTGTAAAGTGTTTCTGAACTGAGATTTTAAGCTTCTGGAAAGGGGTAAGTTTGAAGATATTTATTTCCATTTTCCATTCCTTGTCTAACATGCTGAGGGAAATTATTTTTCTTTGAGAGGGAGATACTGAAACCTAAGTTGAAGCACTTAAATTAAGCAGCATGAAAATAGACAAAGCCTTTCTACATTGACTATATGAGGACTTTGGCCACTGCCTTTAGGAATACTGTGAAAACATTTAAAATGAAAGCATTGGTATATACATCAAGCAGGTCAGAGCCTTCTCTTCCTTGATAAAACCTACTTGGCTAATTAGCTTTGCCTTTTCACATAGCACTGAATCTTACATCAGGCAGTGACTTGACAAAACTGGTTTAGAAAAAGACCTCTTCCCACACGGAAGGAAGGTACTGTTTTGAGAACAAGCATTTGTTTGAAGCCCACCTGCACCTGAATGATTTCTTTCACTGCCAAGCTTGTACACAGGAAGGAACTTATTCTTACCATGGAAAAATAGGTAAAAATGATGATGTATCTTTTCCTTTGTCTATACAATGTATCCAACCATAATTAACAGAATAATTAGTATGTGTGTGGAGAAAATTGGAACTGGCAAGACACACTTGTTATCCTGCTGACTGGTTTAAAAATGGGACTCAGATTTTCTTTATTAGCTCTTCATCAGTATAGTCCCTTGAGTCAGAAACTCTCTTAGATGTGAGAATATAGCATCTGATATAGAAAGGCCTTGATCCTGCCAGGGGCTGTGGAAAAAGTAACTCTTGGTGAGGACAGCACAGAGAAGCAGCCCAGGTGCTTCGAGTTTTTGTGCTTTATTCCTGTTGAGGCATGCCCCTGCTTTTAGATCCCCATACCGCTAGGCTGAGCAATGTGAAAGCTGTTTTCTTTCAAGATGAGTGAGTACCTTTGCAATCTCAGTCTGTCAGCAATTCGATCAACATTACAACTGGAAGGCTGACATTCCACCACAATGGAACCAAGCAATTGGTCATCACTTGCTGCAAGTACTTTCCACAGCTGTGGCCCAGATGCAGTACCTGGAACTAACTCCAGTGCCTTGATCCCCTCGTCAATAATTCCATCTGTTCATGCGGTTTTGGCAAATTTTCTCATCCTTCTAGCTGTCAGAAAGTGGTGATAATACATCACTGCAGCAACAGATTCATTTATCCAAGGCTGTTTAAAGATCTGAAAAGAGTGCACTTCAAAGGCTGGAAAATGGAGCACAGTGCAGGTGAACAGGGGAAACAGACAAGCAGTCAGATTTAATTAGCCCTTCTATATACAAAGAGACTGATTTCAGCCTGGCATCTTCATCATGTATAATTGTCTGGCAGATGTACCACGTCAGTGCTTTTTTGAGACTCAGGTGTCTATGATAGGGTAAAGAAGTTTCTCTCCTAATTTTGGATTCACCTGACCTTTCTCAGAATCCAGTGGCTAAGAATCCTGTCTTAACTACAAGTTCATCTGCTGGAAAAAACAATTATTTATTGTGAGCCTGCCACCTGCTACCTTCCATCTAAGGTTCCCTACTGCTTGGGCTGGAAGAAAAGGGGTGGGGGGTGGGAACTATCCCATCACTGATGATTCTACACTCTTTCATCTTCCCTCAGACTTCTTTCTTCCAGCCTGAGGGTCCAGTCTATTTAACTGCTTCACAGATGGAAACTACTCCCTATCTTTGATCTTCTTTCTTTGACCCTTTTCCAAGTGTATCTTGGGGAGAGGTGGGTGGAGGTATGGGATGGACAGATGGAATAAACAGGTTTGACCAAAACTGCAGCATTCAAAATGTGGGTGTAAGGGGCTACAGTATATAATGATGGTCTCTGTTCTTTATTCCTTCTCTAATAATTATCAGTTACTAATCTGTTTGTTCTATCATCTGTCATTGAGATGATATTTTGATTTATCTATAGTCATTCCAAAATCCTACTCCCAAGCTTATTAAATAGCCTAGAGACATTATTTAATATATAAATTTTTATTTACTGTTTTTTATCTGCCATCTTACTTGTAAGGCCTTCTGCTGTGCCATGAGAACCCTTCAACCACCTCCTCCCTTCCTTTGCTCTTGTCATGTGTAGGCAGCTCAGAGGAGCTGGGACACATCCCCTTTCAAATAAAACTATGGGTGACCACTTTCATCTTTCAGGCTCTGTGTTTTGCAGCTTGGTATTTCCTGGTCAATACTAATATTCTGTATCTTTATCTCGACTAAGCAGCTGTCACAAACAATTGTAGGCAAAATAAATGTTCCAACCAAAACTTTCCCTGCAAAAATCATCAGGGGGAAAAAGTGAGAGGATCTTTATAGCCCTATTGCCATGCACCCTTACAGCATTTGGAACCACAGCTTTGTTTAGAGTTCAAGAGTGCAATTTACAAACCAGTAAAACTTCTGCTGTGATTTTACATAACTTACTGCAGATCACTTCTCACTTATGATGTCTTAATTCTCTTTTGATTTCTGTTTCTGCTTGAATCAACTTCCTCCCCTAGTCTCCAAAACTGAGGTTGTTAGAGGATTTTAGGTAGTTTGGTGACGGTGACCAGAGCCATAAAGGAAGAATAATTAAATGATTGTTTTCTTTTCAAGATAAAAGTCACTGTCTAGCACTCACCACCACTGTGTCAGAACCATTGACATTCAGGACAGAAAACATATCTGGGTATACAAAATGTTTCCCATTAAGCTGTCTACACGGAAATGATAAACTTCCTAATTAGGTCATTGCATTCCACCTCACTTTCTGGCTCCCCAGTCTGTAGTATTTTTATGAATAGTTCATGCTGTGGTGTACTTATTAATATGCTTCCACAACCTAACTGGCATAATTAGTTGCATTTTTATCTCAAAGGTTCAATTAAAAAGTAATCTAGTAGGAGGTAGGATTCCCAATTACTGAACATGGGAAAGACACTCTTCTGTTCTCACTTTCATCTCAGACATAATTCAGTCAGTATTTTTCCCACATAGAATGTAGTTTTTCATCCCTGTGGAGGAAGAAGACAGGTCACAGAGACCTGTGGAGACCATATAATGATGTCTATTTTTGCCTACACATTTTCTTTAAAGTTACAGTTAAATTTGTAGTACACTCACACTGTAGACACTTTGTGCACTGCCATGTAGACAAGACCAAAAAAGAAATTATTTTCATGGATGACTATTGTAATTGAAAAACATTTTCAATTTTTCTCTTTCAGGTTCATTAATCAAGCTTTTACAAATACATTAGAAGTAAAATGAAATTAATTTACATTTATTAAACGTGTTTCACTTTGGAAACTTCTAAATAGGTACCACCCCTCTTTAGAAGATGTCAGAACATTTTGACAAATGTAAATCTGTAATTTAATATTCATAACTGAAATCTCCAGAGATAATTTCCAAGGGCAATAATTGTAAATAGTGGGGGAGGGCTTATTAGTAGTCTGCTTTTCTTCTAGAGAAGTATTCACAATATTTATTATGAAACCAAGCTTTCGAAGTTAGTATTTTCCATTAATGACTGTAAATGAATTATGCTAAGGAAAGAAGTAATGGCAGTGGTATTTATTGAAGAAGTTTGGCCAGCCTTTCTACTAGGGCAGTGCTAAAGGACTTGTCTTGTGCAAATGAGAAACTCCACATATTAAAAAGTATTTTATTGCTGCCAGGTTTTTGCTTCTCACACAGGAGGCAGCCTGAAGATGACAATGAAGCAATAATTTCATGTGCAGTCCTACCAAGTAGAGGACTGTGTGGCTTTTGAGGGATACAGTGTTCCTGTCTCACAGTCAGTTTTGGCTCATATCAGCAAATACCCCACAGCTGGAGAGGTTCAGAGTTGTCTGTGGGGCCATGGAAACCAGGGAGATTTCTCAGGGAAATAGGTGCTGGCAAGATGGATTTGTTAGTTATACCACAATGCAGGAGACAGATGACTGCAGGGGGTGTGTTGTTGTTTATCACCCTGTCATTGGTAATAGAGTTTGTTTTATTTTTTTTTCATACTTACTTGAATCTGTTTATAAGATGCATACTGCAGAATATTTACATAGTAGTGTCCTAAATTGTACTGGGTTCCTATCCATCTACTGGCACTCATCCACATCTCTGTATTATACACAGATTACTCCTTTTGAGGCATGAAATAGATCTGATGTTATTCAAAGAATATACATTTATCTGGGGCTTTTCACAAAAATATTTTTAAAATATTTGTCTATCTCCATATGACTGTTGTTTTCATGAAAGTAAGTCTTGGACCACCCAGCTTTTTTCTCTGTTAAACATTTTCCTTAGAAGATCTGAAAATGAAAATAACAAGGTATTTTCCCCATTAAAATGTTCCCAAGATTAGATCACAATTTGGCAAAATTAGCAGAATTTAATTCTTTGGCTTTTTTTATAGGGAGTTCATTACAGACACATTTCAGATTGGGTAAGACACATTTCACTGGTGAGGGTGACAGACTTCAAGTGTGGCTCTTGCTGTTTTGAGATTACACAGTGTCAGTAGAGATTTTGTAAGATCTGAAATGAATTTAATGGGGCTTTATGCTCTTCTCTTAAAGTGTGATGATAAAATAAGGCAAGAGGTTTCATGGACAAGATGCTTCTAACATCTTACCTCACCTCCTGACCTTAGTTTTTTTTGAATCATCTTCATGTTGTTATCCCCTCTTTGTTTCCTGTCCCAGCTGTCCTCTCTGAAATGCAGCCAGTGATTCTGATCAGCATCATCCCTCTTCTAACTGCCTTATAAACAGCATCACAAGAACCCTGAAAGGTTTAATGCACAGATGTGTCAATTCTTGACATACTCTTAACTATATTTAAATTTTATTATGTTTACATCTGTTTACATAAATTCACATATATGCAATTTATATATTGATACACATTTGTGTGCACAACTAGCAACACGGTTTTGTTAGTTCTTCAAGCTGCACACATAGCACTTCCAAACCGCAGATCAACTAACAGCCAGAATACAGTTACAGCTTCACAGACATGCTGTCTTGCTTTGTATTTCTAGAGGTATACGGCTTAGATACAGTTAGGGAACTATGGCAGTGCAATATATCACATTATGGTTATTGAAGTGTAGAATGGTAGGGGTTGGAAGGGACCTTTGAAGATCATCAAGTCCAGATTTCCCTGCCAAAGCAGGATTAACTATCCCCTCCTTATAGAAATGTTAGGAAAAGCTGTAATGTAAGAACTGTAGCTGGAAGTATCTAAACAGAAGCATAGCACGTATAAAGAAAGGGTTGGACATTTCCATCACAATAGGTATGTCATAACAAATTCTTTGGGGGACATAAAGTGTTGCCTTGGACTGAAAACTTCAGAAATTTAGAGCCTGTGATTGCCATCACTGCACACCCATAGGAACATGGTAACATATATGACTAAAACTTGCATTTATGTATGACTTGGTCCTTCCACATCTGTGTACAGTTCACCATCAAAAACTATGCATCTGAAACCAGAGGTCTGTACACCAAACAGCTGATGGGAGGGATATTCAGATACTCTTGGAATGCTAGGCTTTTGGCATAAAGAAAATGAAAATTTAATCTGTTATAGTTCATGCTCTTTATCCCTACTGCAGTGAGAAAATAGCCCTAAATCTTTAATCCAAGCAAGAGCTGTGGTCACTTCATCTAAGAGGACCTCAGCCATGCAACAACGGAACAAAGCAACAAAGTCTCTTTTTGTGAGAGTCACACCATCACCATGAGTTTGCTATTTTTGAATCTTCTTATGTCTTTGCATTTGTAGCTGTGAACAAAGTAATATAGATAGACTTCAAAATACATCACATAAAATAGGAATCTGAAGTATCACAGAGAAATGAAAGCCATCAAGGCACAATGCAAGAGAACATGAGTCATGTCAGGCCTGCAGGAGAAAGAAAGGGAGATCTGCCTTTGTTGGCTTTCATTTACTCTAATGATCTATCAATGTCCCAAGCATAATGAAAGGGCCTGCTTTTGGCTGGCTCTGCACTTAATGGTATTGTAAAGGCATTGTGAAGAAGTTTCAAGCCAAGGTAGGCAGAAACTGTTACAGTAATTTGTGAGTGTGCTACCACAGCGCTCCAATATGGGACCAATGTGATTACAGCAGGGTCACACTGTCAGCTGTAAAATATTCCAAGTTTTATTTATAAGGACAAGTATCTCAGATAAAGCAGCCTTCTGAGAGATATTTTTTTGTTTTAAAAAATTCTTCCTTTCCAGGGTGGAGAAAAATCCTGCCCATTCTGGAAAGATACCTGCAGTGTTTGGATTTTGATCTCTCTTCAACCTTTCAAACATCATCTTTTCAAAACAACACAGAGCACCTGCTGCAGCTAGTATCAAAAGGTAACATGCTTTGCTAAAAATACATATTCTAGGGTTTGGGGTTCTAAAAGAAATTTGAAATGAAAGTGCAAAAACCATGCATGCTGAAGATACCTGTTTTCCTGGCTTTGCTTTATGGAGGACTTATTTGTGATACAATACATTCAACTTTGGTCCTTAAAGGTGATCTGTGCCTTCCCCTCTCTCCTTCCCCAAGCCATCAGGCCTTTTTGAACTATTAATTTCCTTGGGTGACTTCTGAACCTCATATGAAATGTGGCAGAGAAAATGCACTCACACTAGAGCTTCATCAAAAATACTGGTTGGTGAAGTCATGGAATGGCAATTATTGGAAAAGTTTTAACTAGATACTTGGTTTTTAAAAGGATTTTACTTATCATTCTGAATAACCTATAAACTAAGAGAAATCATTTAATCCATCACCAATGGTGACTATTGTCACTGGATTTGTCCATGGGAGTTCATGGAAATCTCAGAAAGTGAAAGATCTTGTAAGACAAAAGAAGAGAGCAGGCATTGAGAGTGCTGAAGATCCATTTATACCAGCTCACTATCTAGGAAAGTGAGAATATTCTTCCTGAAAAACCTGCAAGAAAAGGCATTTGAATAGTCATTCATTAATATAACTATTAGTTAAAGTTTAACAAGTCAGCCCAGCTATGCAGCTGTGTGACAGTTCATAGCAACAGCACTTGAAATATTTACTTACTGTTTCCTTACCATTAATAATTAAATACTTGAGATTGTGTTTGCATATCCCTTCTGTTAAACAAAGTACATTCATTTGTAAATTTAAATGGGCCAGGTTTTCTGACATGAGCTACCAGACATTTCAGCTATTTTTACATGGAGCTATTCTTACATGAAGCTATTTTTACATGCTTCTAGTTTCTTCAGTGAAAGTTTCATACGATTTATTTAATAAACTTGTTATTTTCTCTCTCATAATCCAAATGGCAGCACCAGAGAATAATTGACAAGAAGGTGGTTTTGCTCACCAAGGGGTGTGTTCTTTGCAGAGCATACACCTGAGCAGGTACTGCAATGTGGGATCACATTTCTAAATACAGATATTCAACAATTAGGTGCCCAAATAGAAGTGGTCTAATTTACACCTCATGAAGGTTTGCAGCTTCCTTGAAGTGAGCAGTTAAACACCAACATCACTTGAGCTTTCAGGTGAAAGGCTCTAGCTCACAGCTGTAAAGTTGAAGAGGAAACGTCACTTGGTGTATATCAAATTGGTAAGAGTCACAATGAAAAACAGGTCCAGTGTATAGGCACACCCTTCTTCTACCCTACCTGGCAGAGGAGGAAACAGAACATGAAATCAGTCTCATCAGATGCAGCACCCCTTAGGGTGAGGCTATGGCACCATCTATGGGTGACATCGCTGTCCAAACCACTTGTTCCAGTTTGGCTTTTTCTGCAAGGCTTTGCAGTTCTTTCTGAATGGCAGCTCCCTGTCACCAGTGTGTTGCTCCGTCCACAACCGCTCTGCTCTCCAGCACAGCTGGACATGGTGTGCTGCTTTCCTCGGGCTGCTCGGGCTGCCTGAGTGGCAAGCTCATCATCTCTCTTCCAGCTCTACAGGACCCTGGCCGTGTTCAAGATCTTTTCTGCAAAAGTGACTGTGACCAGCTGCCCGTCTACACTTCAGGTGTGCTGTGTGTCCCATAAGCCCTTGCATAGATCTGCTCAGATCCTTCAGACGGGCCCTGCTGGTAGGGGCCAGGCCTGCTGCATTTGGGAGGCAAACTGCTGTTTCTCCTAGCGAGGCTCCCCAGGTGTGGTGGAGTAGGAAAGTTCCCCCCCCACACACAGAAGAATTCCACAGCTAACTCAGCCGGAGAAGCAGATGAAAGCTGTATTTTACAAGCAGATATGGAATGCAGTGAATATGTACAAAAATATACAATATTTACAATATATACAGAAATATACAGCAAATGTATGTAATACAGGAAAACCTTTCCCCAACCCCCCTGCGGCCAGGGGGTTCGGCCTGCCCCTCCCTTCTCCCTCCCTACCTCCCCTTTTTCCCAAAAGGGTTAGAGAGAGAGAGAAAGGAAGGTAATTAAAAGGGGAAAACTTTGTTAAAGCTCAAAGCGAATGCAAAAAGTTAGTTTTCTTATCTGGTTAGAGAGGAATTGTAGAGAGAAACGAGCCAGCTCACAGCACCGAGGGAAGAAGAAGACGACTGCCTAACTGACTCCCCCCGACTGAAAGACTAAACAAAAAAACTACAACTGGGTCCCGCCAATGAAATTGAATTAGCATATCATTGTTTTCATTCTAATATCAAAATATTCGCCCAGAGTGTTCAGAAAGTGTCCCTTTCTTAAAGGCACAGCCTAAACTGGTCACACCAGGACATTTAGGAGCAGGGCTGAAAGTCAAGCGCTTTTGATGGGCTTTTAATCTCTCTAAGGCCTCCGGTGTGGTAAGATGTCTCTCTTACACCAGGAGAGTTGGGGGAGAGGGACACATCACAGCTTGAGGGGAGAGGGACACATCACAGCTTGAGTGTCTTCCGGGAGAGTTGGGGAGAGGGACACATCACAGCTTGACTGTCTTCTGGGTGTGGCTGCAGGAGTTGTCGTGGAAGGCAGTTAGATCCACGGGCCATAGCTTTACCGCTCTGTTATTTCCGGAGAATAAAATCGTCTCTCCGTTCCCAGGGGAAACGCCTTCGTGCGCTCCACCTTCACCGGCGACTGAAGATGACAGGCATGGGGCAACGAGGGACACATAGATCACCCCTGTAACTCCGCGACAGCGCCCCGACCCGCGCATGCGCGGCAGCGGCACCCGGCAAGATGGCGGAGGAGGAGTGAGTGCCGGGGAATGGTGGGGCTGTATCCGCCGCCATCCGCGGGGAGTATGCGGTCATGGGACTGGGGGAGGCGGCGGGGAATTCTTAGGGTGTTCGGGTGCGGTGCTGCCTGATGTGACCAGCTTCTCCCGCCCCGCAGGCCAAAGCGGCGGATTCCGCTGGTGCCGGAGAACTTGCTGAAGAAGAGGAAGGCCTACCAGGCCATCAAGGCCACCCAGGCCAAGCAGGCCCTCCTCAACAAGCGGAAGGTAGGGGCTGGCCGCGGTGAGGTCTCCGGTGCGCGGAGGAGTTGACGTTGTCCGTCCATGTACAGGGTTGGGTCGGCTGGGAGAGCCTGACCGTGAGGTGAAGCCTAGCGTGGATCTGCAGTGCTGCTTATGTTTCGGGGGAGGGAATCGTAATTCCCTGCAGTCGTACGGATGAGTGAGAGGCTTCTCAGCGAGGGGGTGCCGGAGATGAGGAGGGAGGCAGCCGGTGCAGAGACTGCATCATTAGTGATGATCCTCAGGGTTATCTCTGAGGGGAAGCTTGAGTTCAGAGCATCTTTCCCATCTGTCTAGAGCTCTGCAAAAAGGACAAAATTCAGCTTGTACTGAAACGCAAATTTATCAAAGCTGTTCCTCTTAGACCGGTGACTACCAGGATACTTCTGTGTAAAATGTTATGCTGCAGTTGGCTTTCCTGAGAGTGGGTTTAGGGTTAGTTGTCTGTAGATAAATCAGATGGCGCATGGACAGGTGATTGTGTGTAGTGTGGCGCAGGTTGCTGATACAGAGATTCTCCGTGCAGTGTGTGGCTTCCAGGCTGGCAGAGCACAGTAAACCTTTCTGTTCAGGATGTGAGACCTGTTCTGCTGTACGTCAGATAATATAGCAAGTTCCTGACTTGGAAATGGATTAAAGCTTTCCCAGTGAATCTCTTTCTTTGGAATTGGTGGGATTATGTGCAAAACGTCTGCCGTTTTGCTAAATATTCGATGTTTTAAAATATATTACTGAACATGCTGTTTTTCCAAAGTGGAAGTGGAAACACAAGCAATAGTGTTAAATAGTCACCTCTTCAGAAAACTACCTTAGAGATGAGAAACTGATCAGGTCTGTCTGCTTTAAAAATCCATGCCATTTCATGAGTGGTTTAGAAGGTGGGATAGAAGAGGAGACACCCCTTTAATTCTTTAATTTAAAATGGCCTGATAATTTAGCCAGTAGAGTATCTAAATTATTACTGGGTAGGTGCCATGCACATTCAGCTCCTATTCATATGAGAAAGCACTGTGATGTAGGTGGGTGTACTTGCTCCTGAGCCAAGGATAGGTATTTAAACATCTTTCTAACTGAAAAAAATCCCCTGTACATTTCCCTGTGATTCTGAAAAGATGTTTTTTTTTCAAGTGAGCTAGATGTTCTGTGTTTAAATTAGTAATACTTAATAGTTTTTTGAATGCTTGGGATTTTTGTTGCATGTGTACCTTTACAGAAAAGGACTCTAAACCCAGGTACTTCCTGTTGAATTGTAATTTTGGGCCACACTGGGGTATTGCTGAAGTATCTGTTTTGCCCAGATACAGATGTTTTTTCTGGCTTTCCCAGTGTTTGCTCAGCTGTGTATGTAGTTGTGAAGATCTGTCTGTGGCTGCAAATGATCACATGTGCCTAGACGTGTCTTGGGTCTTGCTGGTTTTCCTAATTTATTATTTTCCTGAGGAAAACCTCTTTGTTCACTGTTCCTAAATTCTAGCTAGCTGCTTGTAAATTCGTATGTTGTTCCTCAGTTGTCTTCATTAGGCTTAGGTTATTCCACTTACGTTCTTCCAACTGCTGCCAAAACTGAGTCATCATTAAGTTCTAAATTTCACTCGGCCTTTGAGATGCAACCTTTATGGCTGTTGTGTTGGGAAGGGTCATAATTTCTTATGCCTTTTTTTTTTAGCTCCAGAGGGGAAAACAAATCCAGTTCAAACGCCTTGAGGCTTTTGTACGAGATTCGTGGCGCAAGCACCGAGATGTCACCCGTCTGAGGCGCATGGAGCAGAGGCCGGGGCAGGCAGCTCTACCTCAGGAAAACAAACTAGCCTTTGCTGTACGGATTGTAGAGTAAGAAGCTTCTGTTACTGCTTGCCTTTATTATTCTTACCATTTGTAGCTGTCACATAATTTCTAAGCAAAGAAAAGTCTCTTTGCAGGTTATCTGAGAGCTTTTGTTGCTGTATTAGAGCAACATGGTTACTAATAGTATTTTTTTTTTCACTCAGCATTAAGGGAGTGAGTAGGAGAGTCAGAAGGGTGATTGAGTTGCTGCGGCTGAAGAAAAACTACACTGGAGTATTTATTAAACTGACTCCTTTATCGCTGAAGATGCTGCAGGTTGTGGAGCCTTATGTTGCATGGGGGTAAGTACCAGTCCCATGACTTGGTAGTGGTTTGCATGTAGATATTGGAGTTTTTTGATTGTCCATCTGGTATCACAAACCTGGAGATGGCTTTTCCAGTATTGCTCAAAATTTTGTCAATTTTGTATCTAAAACTTCTTCTTATCCCTTTTCTCATTGTTCTAAACATGACTTGGTTAGTGTCCCACCTCTGCACAAAGAAGTAGGGTGGGACTTCCCGCTATCATGTCTCTACATTACAGAATCTGATTCTTGTTTTTGCACAGGCATCCTAACCTGAAATCTGTACGAGAGCTCATCCTGAAACGAGGCCAAACCAAGATTAAGAGAAAGAAGATACCTCTGACAGACAATAAGCTGATAGAGGAACATTTAGGTGAGCAAGATAAGAAAATTAAGAGGAAAGAGGTGGATGCTGAGAATTTATAACCTGACCTAAAAGGGAGTGGAGGACCTCTATAAGAGATGACTGGCAATTCTGGAGCAGTGTGAGGAAATACAGTACAGTTGAACATCTTGTGTTGTTTATGGGGGCTTTTTGTTGTTTTGTTGAAGTTGGGTTTTTTTTGTTCTGCAGGGGGTTGTGGTATTATTTGCCTGGAAGATCTTATTCATGAAATCTATTCAGCTGGGAAGAACTTCAAGAGAGTCACAAACTTTCTATGCCCATTCCACCTGTCGGTGGCTCGCCACGCTTCACGTAATAAAGTGGGTTTCCTCAAGGAGATGGGCAAGCCTGGCTTCAGAGGTGATGCAATCAACCAGATCATCCGGCAGCTGAACTAGTCAGGTGAGGAACACCTTCATATAACTTCTAAACCTTATCCTTTACCTGGTTTCCTAAGAATAGCTGTACTGCCATCAGTGATGAAGGGGGGCTCCTTTTTACTTTACAAAGTCTCTTCAAGTTAGGGGAAGCTAGTCTTGGTCCCATCAGGGATCAGCAAATACTATTGGACACCTCCTTAAAGACTTGACTGTTGGGAGATCGCAGTAACGTGACTGGTTTTTCTTTGCTGTTCTGCAGGGTGTTTGCAAAAACTTCAGGATTTGCAGCCTGTGCCTTTTCACATGCATTTTCCATGGACATAATTGCTATGCAAGGGTATGCCAGATCTGGATCGTTGGTGCCTCTATAAAAGAAGGAAAAAATACACAGATGATGATGATGGAAGGGGACTTGGAGTTGGTTGTTCTTAAAGTATTTGGTACAAGAAAGAACTTGGAACTTCCAGGAGCTTTGGAGATGACTTCTGCATCTCCAAAAACCAAGAGTTTTAATTTTTTTCTTCTTTTACACTCATCACTGCTGGCTCTCTTCCAGTCACCTCATCTTGCATGTGGTGTAAAGCAGCAGTTCCCGATTTAAATTTTGGTTTCAGTTGACTCACAGTTGCTGCTTTCATCCACTCCTGCTGTCAAGTGATTAAACACCTTGAAGCACACCTCCATCTAGGTGTAAAGGGTTAGTGCAGTCACCTGTTCAAGACCATTGTTGAGAGGCAGAAGACAGGAGGTATTCCTCTCCTCCCTGCAGTGCAAGCCCAAGTAAATAAAAATTACATAAAATTGTATTTTTCACTAAGTACCAAGATGTTTTTTGTTTTTTTTTTTTTTTAAAGGAGCCTTTCCACATGCAGTGGACTGGGACTGCTGAAGAAAAATACTTCCTGGTAGGAAAGCCTAGAAACTCTGGGATAGAGTGGTGGAATCTATCTAATCAATACTTGTAAAATAAACTTTTTGATTGTTCTGTTGTAACTGGAAGTTGTACATGACTTTGAGTGGGAAAAGTTAAATATACTAAAGCAAAGTTGGTGAATGTAACCAACAAAAAAATGGAAGAGCCTACATGTTCTATTAATACAGGGCTTCAGTACAAAAATGTGTGAAGAACATGAGAGTCCTATCTTAGCAAGAAGGCTGTTCTTAATCATCATCAGGTCATGTGTGACTATACTGCTGTTCCCCCCCCCCTTAAGTGGGGCAAAAATCCATTAATAGGTTTCATATTAACCATACCTGCTTTTGAGGCTTAGAGGAAATGCTTTGAGCAACAAGGACAAAGGATG
Source organism: Picus viridis (assembly GCA_033816785.1). Lineage (NCBI taxonomy): Eukaryota > Metazoa > Chordata > Aves > Piciformes > Picidae > Picus > Picus viridis. The sequence goes on from CM066581.1 coordinate 5,820,589, forward strand.
CCTTTAGGGTATTAGTTCTGAGACAGTTATAAACTAAAGATACAGCACTTATAAAAAACATCTACATTGTGAAGTACTATAGATTGAATTAAAGAGCACAAGAGCACTATACAACTTTATTCTGTAAAAACAAGACGACAACCATAGAAAATGCTTGACAGACACTAGAAACATACACAGACTGAGACCACCACCCCCGAACAAGAGTCCAGCACTCTAAGGTACAAGGCTTAATATATATAACATTTTCCTGATAAACAGCTACTTTCATTGTAAAGAGGTAGAAGTAACTTCAGAATTGTTCTGTTCATTCATCTTGGGCTTGATGCTGACCCTGGAAGAGCCTAGCCTTTTAGCATGAAGAATTGGCATGTCAGGAGTGAGACTTTTTTTTTTTTTAGTGCCAGAAGGAAACCTGCTAATGGAATGCAGTTTGTAATAATCTTAAATTACAGAATCTGAAGACAATTCTGGCACTTACCCCTAGATTCAGGCATTTTTTTCTAGTGAATGTTGTAGCTTAAACACCCATTAGTTTAGCTGATACAGTTAAGAATGAAAGTACTGTTAAAATACTTGATTTAGACCTCTTTAAGAATCAATACCAGCACAGTCTAGTGTTAACATTACATTATCATAAATATGTTGCCTTTTTTCTGCATCATGCTTCAGCCAGAGCAACAATAATGATGTGTTCAGGGCATATCACCACTATAAACAGAAACTATACAAAATGACAAGATATATACAACCCCCTTGCAGTGTCTCAGGGGAAGGAATCCTTTTGTAAGCCACCATGCTGTTTACTTTGTGGATTGTGGTAGTGAAGGAACGAAGACGAACCTCTTCTGAATTGGCTATGAATTGTGGTCCTGACTCTTCCCACTTTTCTGGCACTGCCAAATCTTTATCTGTGTATATCAGCAAGTCAAAGGCACCTGTAAGCAAGTGGGAACAAATTGTGTGTAAGAAGATGAGATGATCTAGATGTTGAAATACCTACTCGGTAATTACACTGATAATGTAAAAAAATAGTCAAAACATGAAAAGTCCTGGTTATGTTCATGTGTAGCTGTTAAGCCATTTTAGTTTACTCAAATGAGTGTGATGGAAATGTTTTTTAAACATGCTGAAATGCTGTGGAGCAGAGCTCTCCAAGTTCAGTATTTACACAAACCACTCTGCAGCTGGAGTCACAAAATGTACTACAAAAACTCAGAATACACATACAAGTTAGCTAAGTCACCCTGCATTGTATCCATTTGAGAAAAAAGCAGCAGAACCTCCAAAAAGCAAACAAGATTTCAAGCATTTTGTGGACAAAGTACCATTGGTTCCTTTAAATGAATTTGCCATGCAGTATGTTTTTCATAGCTCACACAGCTGCAAGACAGGACAACAAAGTGCTGCCTCAGAAATGTGGTTGTATATGATGTGTAATAATAATGAAAAAGCCCCAGAAAATTAGCAGAAAGGATTTTCTAAAATGGAAAAATTGTTGAGGTTTTTCCAAAAAGAAGGGTTTTATTTCTTCAGTCAAGTTAGGAGTACTCACAAGCAGTTTCCAACAGTGGCAGAAAAGTTACTGTGGCAGTTATTTGTCTTATGACAGATCGAATTTCATCCTGAATAATTTTCTGAGATTTTTCTCGTGGTGCACTGGAAAAAAAGGGCAAGCTGTTAGAAAGCTTCTACTATACTGACCTTTTCTTGCATACAGTTCTATTAGGCACTGTTGGTCTGTTTGCTATTTTTTTTTTATAGTAGTGACACTCTTTTAAAAAGGCCTAGGCAGACAGGCTTAGAAAAATCTGATAGCTGTTTCCTTCTGTTAGTGAAGCTTCACAGAATTGAAGAACAGAACGTTACTTAGTGTAGAGTGGATGAGAATGTTTTGGCACAACAGGAAAGCAGTAAGTTCTTCAAGGCGTGTACCCTATACAGGATTTTATATACTTTGTTGAAGACTAAAATCCAAGTTTTGAGATGATGCTTTAGAAGTATGTCAGCACCTGAGGATTATGCCTACTTCACTCATGCTTCAAACCACAACCAGTGTGCAAACTAACAGAAGGAACAGCAATAAGAAAGGCAGCAGTAAGTTTAGTGAGGTCTGAACATCTTCCAAGCTCACACCAAGGAAGGGCTGTCTCAGCCACTCAGGAAACAGAGCAGTGCTAATGCCCATAGCGTTTATAGTGCCTGTACAGCTCCTGCAGGAAAGACCAGGCATAGAGGAACACTGATACCTCTCGTCCTTTGCCGTTTTGTCACACTCGATGTCAAACTGCCACCGCTCCAGAACCTCATTGTTTTCGATACTTGAGATGACCACCACCAAGCGCTGCACAATGCACTTGTAAAGCCACTCTGAAAGAAGTCACAGGAGTTACTTATAGTGCGAGGAAGAAGCAGCATCAGAGACATACCATGGAGGGCATTACAGCCTCCCACCAGCGGCAGCACTGGCAGTTTGGAGGAGCCCCCTCAGTTTCCCAGCCCGGTCGCACCCCGCGCCCCACCACCTTTCATCTGCTCCACTACGTTGTTGAGGTAGTTCTTCAGCTCGGGGTCGGTGGTGACGAGGAGGGTAAGCCCGTACTTTTGGACACGGGTGAAGGTCTCTGGGGGTAGATTCCCCGCTGGTACAGGATGCTGTTGATTCCATAGGCTGCAACGGGAGCGGGGGGAAGAAATGGAGGAATGCGCGAGGCGGCCATGTCGCCCCGCCAGAGGCCTACCACCCGCCCGTCTGTACATCTGTCCTCCTCCCTCCTTCCCGTCCACCCATCCCAGTCGCCGATCGCCCTCTCGTTCCCTTACAGAAGAACTCGGCGACGATCTCGGCGCTGCCGCGCAAGGTAATGCCCTGCTGCTCCCGGGTGCCCTGCCTAGCCATGGAGGCTACGCGCCCACCGCTTCCCCGCCGCCCGCTTCAAATCGAACCACGCCCCTTCCTGCCTCCTCGGCCCGCCCCGCGCACGCGCGCCAGCCTCCCCGCGTGCGCCGGCCGTTGGGGAGCCGCGCGTGCGCCGGCCGTTAGTGGGAGGGGCGCGAGGCGGGTCTGTGGCCTCAGCGTCTGAGGGAGGGCGGGGTGCTGGCGGGAACGGCCCGGAATGGCCTGGCTCACCCCGCTTCACTCCGCCCGACTCCGCCCCACTCCGCCCCGCTGTCGCCGATAGAAGGGGCTGTGGGGGGCGGGTTCGGCAGCGGTCCGTTTAAAAAAAAAAAAAAAAAAAAAAAAAAAAAAAAAAAAAAAAAGGGCTTTCTGTGTTAATCTCCCCACTAGCTCCTCGTCGCTTGCGCGGGGCAGAGCCGCCCCGTGGCGAGGCTGAGGGAAGCAAAGAGATCGCCGAGGGAATGCTGTTGGCGTTTCAATTTCAGGGTTTATTTAGACCCGTTCGTCCGTGTGAAGGAACTTGTGAACTTAAAAGGGAGCTTTTCCAGGTACGAATGAGATGAAACAACTGCCTCATTTATGGGTGTGTTTTGATAGAATTCACTATGTAAATCACACAGTGGATGTCTGAAAGAAAAATGGCCTATCCTGTAACCACTGTCAATAGGCAGGCGGGGAAAACCTGGGAAAGCATGATGAAACAAGACACTTCTATCTTAAATGCGTAGGATAGTGAGTAACACCCAAAAAAGGGATTAAGAAGCAGGCAGGGAGAACCTGGGGAAAGCAAGATGAAACAGATGCTTTCTCCTTGAATCCATAGCCTAGTGGGTAACACAAAAAGAAAGGGGTTAACAATCATTTATAAAGGCAGGAAGCCCACAGGCTCACCCCTCTGGGCATAACCACCCTTGCTGCCAGGCTGCCACAGTGAAGGGCAAATCCTCTTTCCTCAAAACACTTAAATCCTGTTATTACAGAGACACCAAGGAAGACACTGCAACTAGCGGTGGCTAGCAATCGGAGGAAGCTGGCGGAGGTTAACGGGAAAGACAGACGAAGTGAAACAGTAAGTAAGTGTTAAGTGTTGAGCTATTTAAATATTATCATGAAGAAAGGAAACTGTAGTCTGCTGGGATAGGAACCCGGTGGCCAGCTAATCAGGTGATGATACAATACACATGTAAATGCTAAGTGGAAAGTAAATTGATTTTTTTGGCATGGAAGAGCTGCAAATAAAACTCTTCCCTGAATATAATTATTCTGAAGTATCTGGAATGAATAGATGTTACCATCTAAGACAAACCTTTTAGATGACCATATTGACCCTAAAAGGATTTGCCTTAAAATGAAGTGACATTCAAACCACAAGTATTTAAACCTAGGATAAAAACTGTATGGTCATTACACAGTGCAGTAGGTCAGCTGCTAAAAGAGGGAACTGATGGTGTGATTACTTATTTTGTCATAATAAAAGGCTTTTTGTTGGTTCCAATTTTTGATCCAAGAGGAAGCACAATTTGTTTCAGGGGTCTTACTCCTGTGATTACAACATGTAGTGTGGTTCTGAAGTCGTGTGAAGTTCTGAAAGGGTCTGAATGATTTAGTTATTAAGCTAAAAAACTTATCTGCGGTCATCATATGACCATAGCCCAGTCAAGTGTGATGGAGACATGTGCGTGAGTTCTTTTGTCATGTTGCTGCACGGGTGTGATCCATGTGGTGATGACACCTATAGTTTGGGGCACATGGCAGGAGGAGGGCTGCGGGGCTCTTGCAAGGAAGAACAGCAGGGAGACTGCTGTGGGTTAGTGGATGATTTGTGTGGCTGACAGACTGCTTCCTGACCAACTCCGAGGGACTCTCCAGAATGAAGATGACAGGTTGAGTTATATGTTCTGGCACACCAGGAGTTGGCTATCCTTGCTTTAATTATCTCATGCTAAATCCTTAATTTTCATAAGGAATGTGAAATCCCAGTTGTATTTAATTTAGGTCTCCTAACGATTCTCTACTCATTCCTGTTTCTCAATTACGGCTTGATGTAATGACAGAATGTTTTTGATTCTTTTTCTGTGGAAGGAAATGTCCCCTGTTTAGCTTGGCTTTTCTGCAACATTTAATGATTGCTTCCCCACAGGAATTGTCAGTGAACCTGGGACAATCCAAATCGCTGATATGCCATCACTTTTTTTTTAAAGCAACCAAGGTCACATTCCCATAGTCATTCAGCAGACAAGAAGACGTAGTCTACTTAGGCAGTTCATTCTCCTTTTTTCTTTACCCTCAGGGTGATGTGGACAGGTCTCTCAGCATAGCAAAACAGCCTATCAAATGAAAGTTTGTTTGCTACAAAAGCCCATTTCACATTAATGAATTGTCATATTAAGCCTCAATGAAACCAGTTTTTCCTGTGGGAGAAAGGAAATCTTACCATGTCTTAAAGCCTGCCTTTTCTAGTAGACCTCAAGATCTTGAGTAATTTCTTCCCACACTGTAGGAGGAGATTCTGCTGTTATAAGCTTATATTAACATTGTTGTGTTCTTCCCTTGTATTTCCTGTGCACTGCCTTGATTCTCCTTAGAGTTTTAAGAATGCTCCCCCTCTCTGGTTCTGCCAGCACTCAGAATTCCTGGCAGGTGTTAATCTCATTCTTTCTCTACGGGTTAAACGTCTTGATTCCTCCTTCCTCACCCCAACTTGTGCTATTTGTAGGTCAGATGCTGGGTGAGGCAGGTCTCAGTTGGCTGAGCTGCCAAGATTTCTAGTGAAACTGGTACTTTTATCTGTCAGCTGTGTAGTTTCTGTGCTGTAGGGGAGTGCAACATTTGGGTAGGTCCCAGGAAAAGCCTTCCCTGAACCCAGGGTAGGCTATCAGCACTGTCAAGACCTGTCACTGTTCCTTTATGTAAGAGGTGGGTTTTTTGGTGTTTTTTTCTTTTTTATTCTTCTAAATCTTTAAATCACTTTCCTATCTTTAAACTGCTTTGCTGTGTGTAAGCTGCTTTACTGCCTTCCATTCTGTCTTCACAGCTCTCATCCAGGATTCCTTTGGGATTTTATTATTATCTGGAATGACTATAAAATACTACACTTTTGACAGTTGTTTTAATTTTGGGGTTTTTGTGTGTGTGATTGTTGTTGGTCACGTTTGTGTTCAACAGTCTTTATAGTGTTACAGTTTGCAGGGTAAGTGCAGGTACCTTGCATCAGCTGTCAAAATACATATACCATTGCTTTTCAAGTTGGCTAATGCTATTTTAAAAAACATGAACCATGGACTATTATGACAAATTGCAGTACTGTATTTTTTCACTAGCTGCAATGAGAGTGCTATGATTGTTCTGAATTTTAAATATTCATTGAAAGAAATGGATTTTAAAATCATAGAATCATTTCAGTTGGAAAATACATGTTGACCCAATACCACTATGGCCATAAAACCACATTCTGAAGTGCCATGTCTACGCATTTTTTAAATTTCTGTAGAGCATGGTGACTCCCAACACCTGCCTGGCCCGGTTGTTCCAGTGCCTGACCAGATTTTATCTAGTATCCAAACTAAATCTCCCCTGGTACAACTTCCCCCTCCCTGAAGACCTGGTGTTGTCTAAGGGGTACGTACTGATATTTCTAATGGTTTTACCTCTAAACTACCGGGAGATGGCACCAGGCACATATATTTTATCTCTACCCTGTCAGTTTAATCTTGAACTACAGCCACTTCATGTTTCTGTTAATACTTTGGACAAGTTTTAGATGCATTTGCTAGTTTTAAAAAACATTGTACCAGAATTAAGGAAATACTTGATGTCCAGTTTTGCTGTTTACCTTTGTTACTATTGCACTAAAGAAAATTAAAGAGCATTTAAGGCAGGAATCATTCTTTGGAATCAGAGCAGAACTTGAATGAGCTTTCTGTGTTTTGAAATCTCCCTAGTATGTGATGATGTCATGTTACAGTGGTAACAAAATCCACTGAATCCTGCTCTTTATGACTGAATCCCTTTACTACTTATTCCCCAACCTGCAAGCTGATAATTTGAAAGATGAATGTTACTCCAGTTTATGTTAGCTCCTGTCACATCTGAAATTTCCTTATAAATAAATTAATGGAAATGTAGGAAGTTCTCAGGTAATTTAGACTTGCTAACCCAGTATAGCTGAGTTTAGCTTTAAATTCAAAACAGGTCTTCTAAAGAACTCTAGAACAGATTTATCAGTGGGGATGTTGTAGACCGTCACAGTGGGTCATCAGATCCTGAGTAGCACCATAGGATACTGTTGTACGATTACAACATTGGACGACAACTGAAGCAAAACCAACAATTCCTTCATTTCATCTTGGAAATTAGAGTGTTTATGCATTTTTTTCCTACAGTTGGGTCCAGGGAAATTAGATGCCCTGCTGTCAGAATGATAATAGTGAACAAAGACAGGCAAATTAGTCAAATTATTTCTCCTAAGTACCAGACATCTTAAGAAAACGGTAAAGGATGACTTTCTCAATGAGATAGCTATTCCTGTATGGAAGGAGGAATTCTTCAGAGACCATAGTTTATTTCAAGAACAATATCCTTTTTCAGTGTGAAAAATGTATGCATGCCTTTCTTTCTAAAATGGAAAGAACAAATGACCATCAATGTGTCATGATTGTGAGATGAACTGAAATACTTGATGAAGCATCCAGTGGGACTACACCCTGAGCAGTTCTACTTCACCTCACTACCTGCACCTCTCACTGCGCATTACTGATTTGGGAATCTAAACTTATAGCATGGAGACAAATGCCTGACTTCTAAACTTTCTGTGGTGTCTTCATCAGAATGCGTCTGCTCTGTTGCTCAGTAGCAGAGGAAACATGAGCAGTCTGGGACACTTCAACATGGATTGTTGAAAATACTTTTATCTGAAAATCGGGCAGTATATTTTTGCTAACATTGATAGCTTAAATCAGTCACAGAAGATGTCTTCGCACAGAACAGCATTGAGCTAGACATGGGTTGTATAAGGTAATGCCCAAAGCTTATACAATTCCATTTTAAGTGTAAAGAAACTCTTCTCTCTCAATTCATCACATAGATCACATGAAAGGTGAAATGTTCTATTTCTTAAATAGTTTTAATGACACTCATCAAGTAATAAATACTTTGAGTTTAGTCACTGCTTCATCCTCAGTCTGGCAGCCACTTAAGAAACCAGGGAAGGCTATTTTAGATTCTGATTGCATTTTAAAAAATCACTTAAGGGCAGACAGTGACTTGCAAAGGAGCTTGGAAAACAAATGAAGAAAAGATTTGTTAATACAGTTTGAACAAAATAATTTTATTTTTCCAAATCAATGATCCAGAAGGGCATGCTATTTACTACTTGTTGTGTTAGAATTAGCAAAAATTTTAGTAGAAAAAATAGAGGAGTGGAACAATATTTGAAAGTTCACATCAGTTATCTGCATCTCCTGCACAATGGATGGCCTCATCCAAACCTCATGATCTGGTGCTGCTAGGAGTGTAAAAATGGAAACCAGATGGCTTAGTAATGTGAGTAGCAGTTTGATGCTAATTGTTCTTTACAGTCCCCCTCCCCTGAAATCTGATTTGAGTGAAAACATGGAATTATTGCAATAAGCAATGCCTCGGCTGTAATCTGACAGTCAACAGGCAAACCAAGAGTAGATACTTACTCTAAGGTTCAGGTAATTCTCGCTACTGAGGAAAATCAAGTGAACTAACGCAAAGTTGTACTTGATTTGTGTATGCTGAATGATTTGCACATTCTTTGTTCTGATGACTTTAAGCCTTTAAAGATGTTAAGAAGTGGGTGTTAATACTGACCAGCCGGTTACATTGACGGGTGCCATCATTGCTTTGCTGTGCTCTTTGCTTTTAGCTTCATAGTGGCCCAGGGTTTCTTCTTTTAGTTACAATCTCTCTGCAGGGACTGTGCAGCACAACTCGGCAATGTCTTGACAGCCAGGTGACACTCTCCCTTGTGGCTATTGCCATCCTTTTGTTTGAGAGAGATGACAGTGATGATGCCCACATTCACTTATTAAATGCTATGCTTTGAGAACAATTGTCTAGTATTGAAAAGATTGAAGTTCAGTAACTTTTTCATCCCAGAGATGTCCAAACCTTCATCTCCCATGCTCAGGGAAGAGTTCTTGTCATCAAGCTTTAGACTAGTTTGTCTGGGTGATGTTCTTTATCCCATCTGTAATTGTGCCACAGAACGAAAAAGAAATTGAAAATCTATTTGAAGACAGAAAGGAAAAGGAAGAATATGAGTTTTTTTGGTCATATCTGGCAAAGAGATTCCTGAACCACAGTCCAGCTGCCAAATTAGTTTGTGCTTCACATACTTTATTTTCCATATAATTTCACTTTCCATAAGCTTTTCAATACTGGTAAAATCTAAAGTTACACAGATTTCCTGCTCTGAATTAAACTCATGACAGAAAATCTCTTGCAATATTTGTTTTTAATGCCTGATGCATTTGTTTATATGACATTTTCATTGTAAGCAGTGTTAAAAAAAAACATGCACAGAAGGATCTCGGTGGGAAACCATAATAAAGACATGCTGCCCTAGTGATTATAGTAAACTTCAGGGGTCCATATCTTCTGTTGTCATTACCTAAACAATATCCTAAAATGCTGCAGAGTGATTCACTCTATTTGATTGCTGCCTATGCTAATTTGCTAGATAAAATGCCCTGCCCTGTGTTCTTTCCAACATGTCCAAAGTTGCATGCAGCTCTTTCCATTCAACAGCATGACCAGATTGCTGAACTGTCTGCCAAAAGCTTTATCTCACTGTGAATGTCTGCCTCCAGTTGCTGCCACACACGTGCTTTGCCTTACATGAATGTTTAGATTTCATCTCCCTAGCAGCCATAACCTTGTTCTGTCCTTGAGCACATTGTGACCAACCAGGTTGCAGGTGAATTTAGAAGTTGTAACAATCTGTGCTGACCTGTGTGTGCTGACACATTACCCTTGCTGATTTTCCATTTTATTTACCAAGCAAATGGCACTGTTATTGGTAAAGAGGGAGAAACCTAAGTTCTCTGCAGGCAGTAGAGGACGTGCATATGATTATTCCATTTTGTGTGACAACTGCTCTGATATTTCATGAAAAATACCCAAAAAATGCTGCTAGTATCAAACCTGGGCATAGGCACCTGAAAGCCATAGATTTACATTTATTTCATGAGGTTCCTGCCAGCCCATTTCTGCAGTCTGTTGAGGTCATTATGAATGGCAGCATGGCCCTCCGGTGCATCAGCCACTCCTCCCAACTTTGTACCATCAGCAAACTTGTTGAAGGTACACCCTGCTTCGTCATCCAGACTGTTAAGACTGTAAGAGCTTCACTAAATAGTTCTTTCTCTGAGGAGGAAGCCACAAAACTGTAGTAAATCAGTTGGGTCTTTATAATTATGTCTCCTCTTTTCTCATTCCAGAGAGTCCCATTTCCTACCAGTTACTCAAGTATTAGTCCTAGCCTCATCCCAGCTTCCCACGATATAATGTGGCCTCTTTTCCTTGCATGCCAATAGCTAGTTTACAAACCAAAGCAGGTAACTGCCCTGTTATAAACCTGGGGATCTGTTCTGGGTCCAGCTGTAGCTGGGGTTCAGAGGTAATAGTACTGTATGATCCTTTGTTGAAGCACAGGAATGTGTTACACTTGGTTCAAGGATCTCTTTACAGTGGTCTGCTGCCCAGAGCCCTTGTGATCAGAGTGCTGTACTATTTGGAAACCTCACTATATCACTTGATTGGTGGCCACTACATAATTTCTACCCCTTCTAGTTCAGTTGTGCAGTTAGTCTCCTGAACGTGTGCGTTTGTCTTCAAAGAGACTGTTGGTGTTCCCTCACTGTTGGGTGTGCTCGAGGTTTCCCTTGAGCATGTACAAAAGGCATTTTCACACATGCTATATGAGGCAGTGCTCCACAAAGGAGAGGTCCTTTTCCTTTGTGAGTAGTTGGTTTGGTAAGTGTTACCAGCTTCTCTCATTCTGTTGTGTCCGTATGTTCAGCGTATCTTTCTTATGCTGTTTAATTAATCCCCAGTGCCTTCGCAGCACTTACACGAGGGAGAGGTTTGCTGTAAGAAAATTGGATTCCAGCAAGTTGGGATTCTTTCACCGTTCAGTTACTTTTAATGTCTATTTTGCTGTTTTGCTATGAAAAACTGTATTATAATAGTAACCACATCAAACAAATCTGAATGAGAATGATTTGAATTCCCATTAACTCTAATTGGCTTTTTAAAGCTCAGTATAAAAAACAGATTGTCTCTAATTAACTTCCGAAGTATCCCTTTTGTACAAAGACTGTCCCAGGGGACGTTTGGCAGACCTCCCTGTTGAGCTTTTCTGCACATTCCTCTCTACAGCATTGCAGTAGATTATTAGTGTGAAGCCACACCATTTGTTGCTGCGATACTTCCCTTAAATGCAAGTGCTTTCAGAAGGATGATACTAAAGGAGTGGAACTTCTGATCGTGCACTGAAGTGCAGAGTACAGTTTGAATCACAACAGAAGGATAGTTGTGAATATTTATTGAGACAAGCTCTGAGGAAAGCAGAATACATAAAGACATACCAGTACCTCAGCATTTGAAGTAACTTGACTGAGATAAAGTATTGTCTCTATCTGATAACTAATTTGAAAACAACAACAAAAAAGGGTTTGCCTGCTGTCTTAACTCTCAGGAGGACAGAGACAAGCCTGGATTCACATTTGCCTCTCCTTCTTACAGTCTGTGCGTGTTTCCCCCTGTTTGTCCCATTTTTTGCATGTTTCTCTTTCAGTATTGTTTTTCAGGATGTGGTGCAGGCAGCATGTCCTGTAGACAAAGATTGCCTGAATATGTAGCCCTCAACCCTGCTAAGAGCTGCTTCTGCTACTGATTCATAGAATTAGGGAGGAAAGTAATCTGAAACAACAGGATAAGATAGTGCAGCAGTTTGATGTAAGGAATGTTGATGATTTCTAAGGCTTGCTGTCCACAGGTGGAATATACTTTCTGAGAGAAGCAGAATTGTCCAAAGCAGGTATCCCTTGTTTATGCCTCTTTTTCCCACTTTGCTGCAGTGGGTTTCTTCTTTAAAGAAAAAAATTTTAAAAGCCAGTCTGTCTTCAAAGTACAGAGAAAACAGAGATGCCTTTTTTTTTTTTTTTTTTTTTTTAACCCCTTCAGGATCACTAGAGGAGGAGAGCAGGTAGAAATACAAGTTGGAATTGCAAGAATTTTTCAACAACATGTCATATGCTTTTAATTGTGTACCTACGCATTTAGTTGGCTGTTGGCTCATTAGATACAAGACTTCTTTTTAGCCACATTCATTTCCTTGTCTGTGGTTGTATTTCACTGTTCCTTTGGCATAGCATTGACATCACTGAGGTTGGCATCAATGCATGAAAAGCAATGAGTTTACCGGTTCTTTATTTTCACTCTTTGTACTGTATTCAGTGATGCTGATCCATCATCAAAAAGTCCTGTTTTTTTCTTGTCTGTCTTGATGTCTGACCAGTGTGTTCATCACAGCTAGCTAACTCAGGAAGGATATATAAACTTAGTGGTGAAGAAGATCTGTGCTCTGAAGGGGTAACACTAGTCATGTGGGTGTTTCTGGTACAGGTCACAGGATGTAGCAAACAGTTAAGAACATCTTCCCTTTCCAGCCCAAAGTATTGAAGCTGTTGTTTCTTCACTACTTACCATGTCCCAGTCCTGCAACTGATAGCAGTGAAATCTTCTGCATATTGTTTGTGTTCCCTTAATTAGCATGCCTGACAAAGCAGAAATGTGCAGATGATACTTCTTTACAGACTGCTTGTGTCATTTTTTCAGTTTACGTAGATTAAGTCATTTTTACTTCGATGCATCATAATACCTCTCCTGAATCTGTGTGTGTTCACATTTGTAGTGTGGAATGTTTTGTTTCCCACAGAAAAAAAAAAAATTAATAAATAAACAGTGTATTTATTTACATGAAGGATAGACTATACAATTCTAATGCTTTTGTGTCTTCCCTAAGGAGACAAATATGTCAGATTTTGTGTATTTATTTGCACGTTTTTCTTCTGATGTCCTTTTGCCTTGTAGGAAGCTGTCCTTCAGTAGGAAAGCTATGTTAAAAATATAGTTAAAAGAAAATTGATCCTAAAATAATCCTTTGAGTCTATTAAATAATACTGATCTCAGTAGAACATCTATTAGTGTACATATGATGTTACTACTAATACAGCATGAATTTATTACAGCCAGGGGTAGCCCAATGAATTCCAGATGAATTCACCATGGCTGGATTCTTAAAATGCTACCAGGTTTACTTCAGGTTTTCTGTAAATGTAATTAATACCAGAAGCCAGCACTGCTACCTGCTTCTATTTATAAAATAAAAATAAAAGGGTTGTGTATAAGAAATCAAACTGAAAATTTTGAAAGGTGTGCCAGAGTTTTGGAATTGATAATCTAAATTAACTGTTTTAGAACCACATGAGGACACTGATTTTTACATAAGCAAAAATTGTTATTGGTTTTTCTTCTTTAGCAGAAATCCAAACAGCCAAAATACTCCAAACTATTTTCATATAACTAGCTAGATTAGTATCTTGAAAAACTATTCATACCATAGAGATACTGAAGTGTAAAATTTAGTACAAAGCTATACTTCAAAGATATCTACAAAGAAAATATATTTTCAAAGATTACTCAGAATTTCTAATATCAGGTAGAAACTTATGGCTTCTTTTAATAGGATTGACAAAATCTGTTTAAATTGGTATTTTTTGTAAAAAGAGACATGGAAACTTACACATTTTCATGCTGTCAAGGGTTGTATTGGAAAGTTATTTTTTTGGAAGTGTCATATGATATCATGTGAAACTTCACCTAGTGAAGTTCAGCATTTCATGTGGCATGTTTGGTTTCACAGTGGAATCTCCTGCTATGTTTGTGCCCATGTAACATCACACATCTTTAATTACATTATTCCGGCTTGGTACTAGCAATTACCAGAATCAGACCCCCAACTTTGGCATATGTATTTAGGTTTGAAGGTTTTACTGGTCTCTTTTTTTTGTCAGCTCTTCCCATACGGTTCACACAATGTTTCCATAGTTTTTAATAGACCAGGTGTGTGTTTCTGCACACTTCGTTAGAAATCACTGCACCAAGGACATGGCAAAAATCATCTCCAGTAACAATTTAATGTATTGGTTATGTGATGATGTAAATAAAAGTGTAGTTCCTAAGTGCCATGTAGAGGAGATGCACTGATAATGGGGAGTGAGAAGATTTCCACTCTTGATTGGATCCAGCCCCCTCCTGTGTGAAATCTCAGGGCAAAGGCAGAAAATGGGTTGGTGCACTGCTATCAAACATCAAGAACATTGGACAGGATGTATTGATCACAGGCTCCTATCAGTAACCACGATGTCCTGTTAAAATCTATTTAAACACCTCCCATATGCCAATGTTTCTTTGATTCCCTTGAGAAAAAGATAATGCACTGACAGATTTAGAAGATGTTTTGCAGCTAATGCATTTTGGTGTGGACAGAACAAATTTTCTATGTACAAGGTTTTACACTGACTTAATGAAACATTGACCCGATACTACTGGGAATAATTCCAGGTGGACTAGTGGGATTGTACCTGATTAAAACAGGCCAAAAAATGTAGCTTTTTTTTTTTTTTTAAAGACAAAATGTTCAGTGATTTAGGAGCTAGTCTGTTTTAGAAAGGAGTTGTGAATATTATGGTTTCAGAGACTTCAGCTCCTGAGTGCCTGTAACATGCTCCGTGAAACATTTCAACAAGCATTAATGCTCTGAGAACATTATCCATTACATTTTCTACAGAGAGCAAAATAAACAGGAAAGGATAATAATTGCTGGCTTGAACAAGAGGAACTTTGGGTTTCTGTGCTAACTGGGAACAATAAAGGGAGAGAATGTATCCTCATTTTGTTCGCTACTCGCTAAGGTTGCTCTTATCCACGTATTTTTAAGGATGATCCTTGCTGTCTTCTGAAATAAATAATTTTATCAGATTTCCAATCTGTGTGGCAGGACTGTAGTATAGTCTGTCTCATATTGCAGGGCTGTCTCCTCCTCATTTAGTACAGTACAGAGAGTAAAACACTGTAAAAGCTGTCTCAAGTCACATAAAGTAAAAGACAGGATACCTTTTATCATGGATTGAGTTGAATCTGCTGCCGTTATTCATACATTGCTGCAGCCATGCCAGCTTCAGAAAGTGAAAGTGCCAACTGGATCAAAGTATTATGTGGCTTGAAGTTCAGATTGCAACATGGGAGGCTTCCTGTTTCAGTTGCTGCTTCTGGGTTCTTGATTCTTGGGTGTTGAGTCTTTTCTGCAGGCATGGCAGCAGAATGAGTGGGAGTCAGGTAGCTACTGGCTTTGTTTTTCTGTTTTATAATGGGGTTTCCCCCCCGTGTATTTCATAAGATAAGGTGCATTGTATTTCTATATTAATGAGATTATTAGCTAAGGTAGTTACACGTTGTGCTTATGATGTAGAATAGAATAGAATAGAATAGAATAGAATAGAATAGAATAGAATAGAATAGAATAGACCAGGTTGGAAGAGACCTTCAAGATCATCATGTCCAACCTATCAACCGATGAACCCACCTAAATTATATTGAACTCTTATCTCTTTATCTCAACCCTAAGTTTTGTGTGTTACTCTTCCTCTCACTTTTGTGTTGGGCAAGCAGGCAGGTTAGCCCTTGTGCTAAACCATTATACCTTTTCCTCAAAATGAAGCTGTCTGAGAGTGCTCCTTCTGCTAGAGGAGTTTGTGGCTATCTCTGTAGAGGTGTTCTGGAGTGTCCATTTTCAAGAAATGAGAAATATTTATAGATTCTGGCTTCCTAACACATTTTTTTCATAATACTGCTGAAAATGTATCTCATTTTAATGCAGAAAACCCTTGGAATTAACTACTGAATGTATCACTTGAAAAGACTGGGAGCTAATGATACTCTGGCCTGGGACTTTCTCAGTCAAAACCACACGCACATTAAATTCCTGTGTGAAGGTCGAGCCACAGAGAGGATTAAACACAAAAATCGCTCCAGCAAACATAAAGATAGACGAAAGCAAAGGCATCTGGGTTTTGCACCTTTTTCCTGTCATGCTGGAGGAATGAGCTATAGCCTGTTGATTTAATTGTACTAAGTGCTGCAGGCCTTCAGCTCTGTGAACCATGCTCTGTATGGAGCAGCTGCACAGCACTGAGCATGCTGGGTGGGAAGGCCAGACCTGTAGCAGCATCCCTGTGCTGCCTGGGGCTGGGGCCGCGGGGTCAGGCTAGAGGGCATTTCAAAGCACAGAGCTTTGCTGCTTAAAGAGACGGTCTCATTTTCTTTCATTTTATACCTGCTGTAAAATCAATTACAAATAATAATCTCTAATCTATTATTGACACTTTATCCTGTGGGGAATTGCTGGGTTTGACTATTATAAGCAACCACTGATTTTCCCCAGGCCCTCAGGGCCTCCTGTTGTGACTGAGGCAAATGTTGCTAATAAACGCCTCCTTCAAAGTGACTTTTCCAGCTGAATTGGAGAGATTCCAGTCGCCTATTTGATGGAACTTTAACCAGAAGTGTGTTGGACAAATTAAATATGGGTTAGCCTCTTGCTCTGGACTATATCAAGAGCCTCTAAATGCAAAATGTTTGAGTCACAGAAGACCATGATCTGTAATTAACTATTGTAACTCTCCTCACAAATCAAAAGCAGCCTAACCTGTGGAGTTCAATATGTCAAGACTTGGGCACTGAAATAGCTTAGAGAAGGAAGAAGAGGGCTGAAATAGCTTAGAGTAGGACGAAGAGGCAAGAAGAATAGGAGGGAAAGGTAGACAAGATTTTGCATCTGTGCATATCGCTATTAGCCAAGACCAGGAGCCTTGAACTTCTCACCTTGTTATGGACAAGCAAAGAGATGAAGCACTTTACTATGTGGACTCAGAATGAGTCCATGTCATTTATCCTACTGGGAAAAATAAAGGTCTTCAGGCTTATCGACTTGGAAAATAATGATGAGTGGGAAGGGTTTTGCAAACTACACATACTGAGATTTCTTTCCCTTGGGCTGCTCCTGAAATAATTGTAACTTAGTTTGAAATAGCTGGTCATTGGGCTGGTTGGATAAGTTGAAAATTGCAAGGCTGATGGCAGCAAGTATGACAGAGTAAAAAAGGCAGAGGTCTGCTCATGTTTTCAGACCTCAGAGTGGTAGGAAAGCTTTTTGGGGTGGATATTTTTGTGTCTCTAGTTAGGACTTTAGTGTTTCAAAACATGAGCTCTTAAATAGTTTTAAGAGTGAAAAAGGGTTTCATGAGCAATACTGAGCCTTATTTTTTAATCTGGACCAAAATATAATTTTAATCATAAGTATAATTCAATACTTATTAAACAGGATAGTTGACAAATCTGTGTCTTAAATTGTATCTCAACATTAATTGTAAATGTTCTATAATTCTTCATCCTTCTCTTATCAGGCATCATCTGCCAAACATTTGGTATTGTTGATCTTAAGTTAATCTTAGGTCTTTAGTTATGACCAGGTTTCTTGGAAAGCCTGTGAAAGTGCAGTTTTCAGTGATGCTTATGAATATATTTCATCAACAATAAATCTGAAAGAAATAAGACTTTAAGCTGTATGCTATGACAGTGTTTGTGCAGAAAAAGCTATTTATCAAAGATGATAACCTCTTTGATTATCTGTCTTAATTTTCAACTAAAAGTAGCTGACAAAATACTTATGAGAGAATGACAGAAGAATTTGGGGTTTTTTGTATAAATGTGCTTTGTAAACTAACTTAGAGTGATTTTTTCCCCCCAACTTTTGTCTTAAGTTCTGTGGATTGCAAAGCGGGATTTTTGCTGAAAACACACTGTTGTCGGCTCACTTCCCTTGTGGTTTGTAGACATCATCTTTGTCAGCATTGGTATGTCCAGTGAGTAGAGCTGGGAGAAAAAGCAGCTGAGGAAAGACAATTACTGTGGCAGACTTATCTGAATCATCTTAAATCTTCCTGGAAAGACACTGAGATCTTGATGTGGATGTGGACGGGTACCTCTTGCAGGGTGGAAAGCAATGAAGTACTGTGTTCTTCCATCTGCCCTCTTCGCATCATAGGCTCACAGCTAATTAATCAGTTTTAGTTTCCAGATGGCCTTCCAGATCAGCCTTAAGCAATGCCAGCAAGGGAGCATGACAGAGCTCCAGTAGCAAAGTCTTTGGTGAAAGAGTCCTCTTTCTACTGTACTTTGCAGGCTGAAAAGCTGGGAGCTAGAGCTTCAGGGAGAACAAATTGTTCAAATACAAGGAAACCAAGTGTTTCAGCAGTGATACTTGTTATGAAACACTCTTCTCTGATGTGCCTACTTTCATAAATAAGTTCTTCTGAACCACTTGTAACAAAGAAAAAGGACCTTTCAGAAGAATACTAGAAAACTTCACCATTTCTTTCTCCTCTGCACTGCACCATACCAAGGATAATTATGAAATGGCAGGTTACTCCTTGTTCTCAGATTATTTTGGCAACCTATTACTTTGGTTGGGTTACAAGAATGTTGCTAACAAGTGAAAATCCTAAAACGTAAGTTTCAGTACTGTTGTAATTTGAAAACTGAATGTTAGCATCTGTCAGTTCTGGCTTCATTCAAGTAATTGAAGAATATGTACTAATGTAAGAAAAAATATCAAGTGTGGCACAGTTCCAATGGGTGGACATGGCAGCTAAATTTGTTTTCATGTATATAGTCCAGAAACTCAAATTTGTTCATAGAAACAAAATTTTTTTGAAAGATCTATTGTATTTTACCATAGCTATTCCATTCTACATATAGAAGGCATTAGTGTGAACAGTGGTTTTTTCCTTCTCTCTTGCAAAAGGATTGGTTTATAGAAACCTTTTAACAAATCTTTGTCCAAATAATGGTGCTAAATCCATCTTTTATTAAACTCAGTACCATAGAAAATTTTTTAGGTTAGATGTAGCTGAAGAGGTTTATTATGAGAATAAAGGTTTTGTGAGTTTTGTTTTTGAAAATTACATGTGGGGGATGAAAACTCCCACAGATATGAAATTGAACAGAATGTTTGTTTAAGCTCTTGCAAAGGAAAACCACCAACTCTGAACAACACTGTTGCATAGTCTGATCTTTCTGTGGGTTGAAAATTACCCCCCAACATTAAATTTTGCCAGACCAGCTCAGTTGGGAGCAAATGAAAGCTGTATTTACAAGCAAAACTGCAATCTACAATGAAATGCAATGAATACACAATATTTACAATATTTACAGATATTTACAACTACCAAACAGCACAGGAACCCACCCCCCCACCCCCCCCCGGCTAAGGACCAGGGAAGGTACTAGCTTCTCTGTCACTGCCTCCCCCTTTTCCCCCTGCACAAAAGGGACAAGAGACAGAAGCAGAGAAGTTAATACCAGTCACAACAAAAGCAGTGTAGTCAAGGTCAAGCAGAAGCAAGTTAGTATCTCCCAGCCCGAGGAAGTGAGAAGAGAGAGAAATTGTTTTGGTACAACTAGTTTAAGTTCCTTATCTCTCCAGTGGGATTGTTTAGAACTGTTATTATTTTCCTTTTGACACATAATAGTGATTTATTTACATTTTACTACTTTCTGTTCAAGATCTGTGAAAAATGTTTAAAGGCATAGCCTAAACCTACCACACTGTGTTTGCTCTTTTCTCATGCTATGTGTGTTAGAGGCCTTCATTTGCTGCATAATACAGCTATGAGAAGATAGGACACTGGAGAAGTTCTGGAAGTATCTTGCCATGAGTGATAATAAGCCATGAGTGATAATAAGCATTTTAAGTTGGGTTTTATCTGCTTAGAAACCCAATAATTCAAAAAAATATATATTTTTAAGGCATTTTAAAGTAGTACAGTGATTCTGAGCTTCTCTAAACCACTTTTAAACTTTTAAAACTGCAATGCTACAGGAGCACAATTCAGGGCAGTATTTTAGTATATCGAGTATGTGGTCTTTATTTCATCCTTGTGTAGTAATACGGAGTTACCACTCATAGTAGTCAGTGCACAGGTACTATTCAGATAGGACTGACACGGTGTGGATTCCTAAAGAAACAGATTTGTGCTGCTGCTTGAATTCTGTGACTGCCCAGGTTAGCATACTAGACAGTATGGGCTCTAACTGTCTGGGCTACTCTACAAAACCACTTAACAGAGAAATTTTCTTTTTCCTCTGTATTTTTGGTATATGGTTTTTGAAATAGCTGTCCATTTTTAAAGTAAATAACATGTTTCATGAAAATTTTTGAGGAAAAAACATTGGTTCCTTATGGCCTTGCAGCTATCTAAGGAACTATTACAGGTTATGAACTGTTTATACATTTTGTGACAGCTGGCACCACTGCTGCTCAAAACCAACAATAACAGCCAAATGCAGGTTTATATAAACTGATATGTCCACGTACTTTACTGTTGTGCTGGCCCATCTCTGTTGTTGCTTGCTGTCCACCATGGTTGTTAGTAACAAAACAGTGAAATAATGAAAATGTGTTATTTCTTTGAATGCTAAAGGATATAAAAATGTGTATGTTCTTGGCAGATTATACTTATCTGGCATTAATTTATTTCCTACACATGTACTGTTAATGTAGGCTATGCTGGAAATGAATTTGCAAGAAATTAATATTGTGGTAAAAAAATTTTGCATTCTTCTATAATTTCTGATAGACACCCAATAATTTTTACTTTCCTTCTTCAAATTTAATCAGCACTTAAATTATTTGTTAGATAAAAATTCAGTGTCAGAATGTGGCTAACTAAATGGAAAAATGTTTCTGTTCATTTTGGGTTTATTCATTATGTTATCTGGAGAGAGCTTTCCACACCAGACCTAAGTGCGGACAAGTTGCTTATTTGTTCTGAGCAAACATTTATGTGTGAAATCCCAATTTCCCTTGTGTCAAAACCTAGTCTCAGATTTCCTTAGCATGGGATACAATTTGAATCCTTGATGGAATTTGGGGCTATTCAAATCTCTTTCTCAAAAATTATAAAGGGTAACCAGGCTGATGTAATTTTGTAACTATCCACACAGTGAGGTTTTTGTTACATGCTGCTGCTGTAAATGTTACTCTGTCCCAAACCCTCAACCACATATGGAAAAATTTACATTAAAAGAAGAGTACGTTTTTCATGAGCATGCATGGGTGGGCCAACACCACTACTGTAAACAACAGAACAGCTCTTGGACTTAGTGTGGGTGAAAATGTTTGGTGTGGAGTGGAATTTTTTGTTGTTTCCTCTGGGAGTAGAAAACAACAGAATTTGAGTTTCTTTATCTCTCTGCTCTTTGTGCAGTAGCTC
This sequence comes from Picus viridis, assembly GCA_033816785.1. Lineage (NCBI taxonomy): Eukaryota > Metazoa > Chordata > Aves > Piciformes > Picidae > Picus > Picus viridis. The sequence continues at coordinate 5,841,913 of CM066581.1, forward strand.
ACAGATCAGCATAACTGAGATAGGAAGGTTTTAAGTATAGAGCAGTGGAACATCCTAGACATTGAGATTTTAATCCTTCTTGTACTAAAGAATCAAAACAATAATGAACTGAATATATAATCAGGCAGGGTATTTAGTAGATGCGATCTGTAGAAAAGGATAGAAGAAAGCGATGCCTGCCTTCTCATGAATTTACCTATGGCATAGTCAGTGGTACATTCATCAGTTTATTTCCAGGCCTCAGTACTTAGGTGGAGTGAAAAATTTTACAGAACAAAGTTAGCAAAGCCACTCAAACTGTTTTCCAGACTCTGCTATTTCTACTTTGTTATGAGTTTTACAGAAATACTGAAAGCAAGTATGCAGATCATATGCTGGGATAGTTGGTAATACTGTTGACTAATCTTAGCTTCTTTGTTTTGTGGTATTATCTATTTGCCCATATTTGAGTGCAACTGTATAATTCATATTTGTTTGTTTAGCAGCTGAAGTCCCTGACTTTGGACCATGCTCTAAGTAATAAAAATAATTATTAATAATTTTTTTTTATTACTATGTCGATTAAATACAACATGGATTACTAATCCTAGGGTATCGTGAGTTATAGATATAAAATGGAGACATGCAAAATTTCAGTACATGCTGAACTCTATCTATATTCCACATGACTTTAAGCTTTTATTTATGTTAGCTCTCATTGGCTGCTCTTTGCTTTTACTCCACTCTTAATACTCTGTACAGTTGGGGGATACTCTCTGGGGTCACAGTGTATTGCTTTCAGGTTCTTTACTAATGGCTTTCACTTGCCTTTCACAGTGTTTTAATTCATTGGCTTGAATCTATCTCTGTTTTTCCTTAAGCCTCTTAAAGAAATGTCTGCACTAGTCTTCTTGTTAAATTTGTAAGCCAGTTGGACAAGGAACTTTGCCAGATCTTCCAAGCTGATTTATAGAACTGAAATCTCCACATCCTCCAGGGCTTGTGCTCTGATTTTTATGTATAATAACCTTATTTACATAGTTCTTTCTTACTTCTGGCCAAGGAATTCTCTTATTCTCCCAAGTGGAGTACTAGGAGTGCTGGAGCACAGTGTATCTTTCTTAGTTGGCTGGCCTTTTTGAAATCTAGGAGTTCCTAACCACAAGGGTTTTCTGAATGATTAACAAACAACACATCTGTCCTTTGGACTCCTTTGACTGATAAAGGGCTGCTCTACTAAACACATCTGGGTTTCCTCCATCTGCACAAGATTATTCCCATTGAAGTTTCTCTATTTTTCTCATCTACTTAGTTTCATCAAAAATGAAATGTGAAAGGAAGTGAAATTTGGACTAAATTTACATTAACCTAACAGCTCTGTTGTTACGAGTGACATAATAAATCAGTATTCTTCAAGGAAGTAAAGCATGTTTTGATCCAGAAACACATACTGTTGAAGACAGGCACAGCAGTAGTGTTTAAAGGGGAGGCTGAAACTAAATTAAAAAAAGTATTTTATGAGTAAATCCAGTGTGGTTGACTACTGGGTTCCTACTATATAACCCTTAACACAAGGTAGGCTCTTCTCAGTTTCTTTGTAAGCTTCAGCTGTATTTTAAAATCTCCTTTGACCTATCCTGTCTTTTGTAAAGGGAGAATGATAATAAAATTACTCTATTCCAGAAACAAAGATCTACCACCAAAAGCCTAGAAAAACCTCTTTTGCCTGAGAAAATGTAGCTTTTGCAATGTATCTACTTCCAACACCAGCAGGAAGAGGGGAAAAAAAAAAAAAGAAACAAGGTAAAAAGAAGGGTTATCAAGGTGGGGAAGGACAATGAAAGAGTACTTTTCAGCAATGGGCAGTATTTTTATCTTCTTTACAAAGCAGATCAAAAAATTGCAACATTTATGTGCTTCCAAAGCTGTTTCCCGTTCAGATACACTCTTAAGGTCTCTCACATGGAGTAAGAAGTCATCTTTCATTCTTATTACATTGTCAGCTAAAGACACTCAAGACTATTTAGGAGAAGCAAGCATACGGAGTCCTCATAAATTTACTAGGGCAAGATGTACTCAATCTGGATATCATGAATAATCCCTGAAAATTCAATAGCAAAAATTATCTGATGCATGTAATAAACAATAGTAGGGAAGGATGAATTTTATGCAAAATGTAATGGAGAGGTCCTAGGCCTCAACACCAAAAAGAGACAAACTGAAAACTACCTGGTGGCAAATATTAGAACAGATTGAATGTATGGTCCAGATAAACATCCATAAATCTATTTTGGTATGCCACTGTTTGCAGGGACCTTTTGCAAGTTTATTGCTGTTTTATCATGAGGATTAGCATAGTGGTGTGGTCTAGCCCTAAAATTTATGAATAATAGCAGAAAGCTTGTTTGCAACTGACAACAGGAATTTTGAGCTAAGACCGAGGCTTTTTGGACTTGCCCAGCAAACAAGGGAAATCTCGCATTTCAGCAGTTACAGCTCTGAATGTTCTAATTAAGGGTGCATGGTGATTATCAGATTTATACAACATACAGCAATACCTGCCTCAAAACCAGCCAATGGGTGAAATGAAGGATCATGATAGAGAGCTTTCTAGTGTACAGCACTTGGGTTACAAGGCACAGTAATGCCAATATTATTATTTGTGCAGAAGTTTGGGATGTAAACTATTGCTAGAGAACATATCAAAGTCCATGTGAAATTACATATGATCAAACAAAAAGACAGTATGATCCTATTTATCTTCTTATGTGAACTTCTCACAATCTATCAGGGACAGTATCAGTCCTGTCCAGGTTTCAAAACCTGCTCTGTTTCTGCCCTTGTAAAGGAGAAGACTGAAAAATACAGTCTTTGGATTTCATGTTGCAATTCTCATATTAGCATCCTCAATAATTTTATGGCAAGAGTTTTAAGGAGTCACTTGAGATATAATATACTGTTTACTCTTTAGTCAAATATTCTGCCTTTACTGGTAAAAGGATACCCTGATGTTGTTTTATTGATCTTCTTCCTTGCATTTGGTTAGGTGGTGAACCTATGTACTTTGTAGTTGAACATCTGTGGCAGCGTTTATGATGAGAAAGCCATAAATTTTACTTTTTATTAGCTACTCCTGGTTACAGATTCTCATCTGAAGATCTAACCTGTTTAGGTCAGAGGCACATAAATGTTTGGCAAGATTTTCTATCTTACATTACTCCCAGTTTTCAAACCCCTTCCTCTCCCCTCCAAATATTTGAGTCATTCCAAACTTCCATCCTCTTTTACAGTATCAGCCCCACTGGACCCTACTGTAATTTGCTTACAGGGCATGGACTTCTCCCCATTTTTTTCTGTTAGTATCTGCTATGCTCTCTGGAACAGAACTTACTAAATAAGGGAAACGTGTTAATACAAACTCCTAAATTTGATGCCAAAGAAAGCATTTTGGTTGCTGAATTAAGAATGGAAATTTGGTGTCGTCAATAGTGATCAGTCAGGCCTAGCTCTCTGCCAGCTGTCAAGAGTATGGCATACTCCTTTATCCATACTGTTCTTCCTTTTACTTAGAAAAGACTTTCTATGAAAACACAAATCAATGTGTATCATGCTTCAGGCCAACATGGGTAAGAACTTGTAAATTCTTAAACCAATAAAATTACAAAAGAAATCAGTGTCCTACACTAAGAATCGTTTCACCCTGCTTTTCTTCAGCCATCAACTCCCTTGTTTCTCACAGCCATTCTCATGCCATTAGTCTACTCTAATAGGAGCAAATCCAAACACTTTACTTCCTAGGAGGTATTGTATCAATATGTGCTATCTAGCCACCTTCTTTGCACAGAATTCCCAAGGTAGTATCACAGTAAAATTGATTGCAGGAGGGAAGTATAATTCTTCTTAAGTACATATCAGTATCAAAAATGTGCCCTCTTTCGTCTATTATTTTACTCTATATGGTGTGGTAACATTTTCAAATTTAAAATAGCTATATTATATTTTAAAATGTGGGGTTTGTCTAAACTAAGTAGTAGACAGTGTCCTGAAAATTTATTGGAGGCCTGAAATTTACTTCATACCTGTCTGAAATTACCAGATGCTTCAAAGTGGAAGTTAAAAATATGAATAGAGAATTCTGATGTTTCCATTGGCATTTCTTGAGAAGCTATGTAACATGTAGTGTACTATCACAAAAGATCTCTTATGTCAAAAGTACTACATTAGTAGTCCCATGTGCATGAATTCAGAGAAGAAGAATGTCTGAAATGTATTGTATCATTGCAGTCCAGCCTGAGAATCATTTCATTAATGAAAAAAGAATCACCATTTTCTGAACTCTGTAATCCATTGAGGGTAATATTGGATGTGTGAGTTGCACATTCCAGCAAAAAGGCCATTTTGTTGTCATGGCCAGGTGAAAAACAAAGATTGAAAAGTTATGTGAAAAGATGGAGTCCAAGTTCTGATCTGTTGTGTCAAGGTATGGAGACATTGATTCTGCTCCAGGACTTACAAGTTTACATTGACCAATGAGCTGAGTCTATATGAGGTCCAGGAAGTGTTTTCAGACAGTGTGACACAGAGAAGCTGTGAAAATTGTGACAGATTCAATTATCTGGTTTAAGAGGTGGTGTCTCTCTAGACCCACTGGTGAAGGAGTCTTAAATAGTTTGACTTTGTGGCTATGGTGCAATGTCCAGCTATTCGTATGGCTGTGTTTGGACATCTGAAATGCATAAGGGCACAGACAAGAGGGTGATTTAGAAAGCTGAAGTTTATCAACTGGTGTCCTGTGAACTGGATTTTGCCTTGAGCTTTTTTGATGTTTGTTGCTTCTCTGGTTTTATTCAGTTGTTCTGAATTGCACACCAAGCATTCTTTTATGGAATTTGGTTTTGTTATGGGTTTGCTAATTCAAAATAAATTTATGGACCCTTCACTTGAGAAACACTTTTAACTTTGTTCTTTTGGCAATAACTAGGTTTAGATAGTGTGTGCCATATGGTCCTGTACAGCTTCCAACCATCTGAGAAGTGCTTACCTGTCAGATCTTTTGTGACTGCACTGGCTTGTGCCAAGTTTCATCCACTAACACCAGGACTGAATTTGTCCAGTACTGATGTTTATGGATTTGGAAGCTTCCAGCCAAGCAGTTGTATATGATACTTTGGTTTCACATAATCTGAACTGGAGTATTATCTAGAGCCTAGAGAGAAAATGCAAATAATTCAGAGATCAACATTTCATTGAAACTGGAGCTTGAAAATATTTCTCTACTTTGTTATTAGGACTCAAAACGAATGATGGCATGGCATGTGTTTGTGGACAGTGAATTGACATTCTGACTGGTTTGAAAAGGTTCATTCTAGTCTGGCTGGACAGCACTTTTAGAAAAAATTCTTGACACTTAACAGTTTCAGTTGAAGTCTTTTGAAAGTTTCACAGTGACCATTTCTTCCCTCAAAACAGTTTTGGTCATGTGTGGCTAAGAGCTCAGCAACATTAGGATAAATTTGACATCAGTATCCATAATGGAGCAGGCCTCAAATCACACACAAATATTCATTTCAGATACACAAAAATGTGTAATCACCAATGACCATTCCATGTTTACATAAAATAACAACTCACTCTAGCTAGTCAAATATCCTTGTAGTGGATTCTCCTTATAGGTTTACTATTGTAGTTACAGTACTTCCTACAGTCATTCTTAAAATACTAGTGTCTGACTTATATCACACCACTGTGAGCAGGTGTCATTTATGTGTTGACAATTTCTGATTGCCACATTTTGTCCAAATGCTGCTTTTAATTTTTTGTTGTTTGGTTTTAGTTTCTTTCTGCATACATTAAATAAGTGACACAGTTTTGGTCTGTAACTCTAACCTGTACCTTTGTAAGCTTACAAATCCATCTCTAGGAAAATATGGTAATTATTGTATGCCCCTGTGATCTGGTTTAGATATGACAAACTAGAAGAGGACATCCGATTAGAAGAGGCCACCTTGCTTTCTTTGGTAGTCTATCAAGATCTTCATTCTGGTAGTTTCCACTCTGGAGCATAAACAGAGATTGGCTAAGTCTTACATGCATTTTATAGGATATGGTCTATAAACCCCAAACACAGCACCAATCAATATGATTTTTCATTCTTTTTCCCCACATTGATATCAAGAGCCTAAGTAGTACATGTGCAATTGTACTCCCATTTCTCAGCAATTGGAAATACTGCCAGTAGAGCCTGAAAGACAAAAATAAACTGATTTGGAGTCAGGATTTCAGTCCAAATAAAGTGAGAATAACATTCAGTGATTCAATGGAGTTACTATGATACAAAAAGACTTGAGACCAGGAATCTCTGTTCATTTAGCCAATCATGAAATGTGTACATAGGCACTATTTTTAAATTATTTATTTATTTTCTCCTGTAATACCCTTTAATAAAAAACTTCTATGAAGTCAGGTTTCTGCATTATGAATTATGTTCAATGATTTTCTAGGCATAGCTGTTTCTTTTCTGCTGCTTGGAGATTTGGAGTATATTAACTTTATGAACTTCATGGAAAAATTATTGCTTTTTAGAGGGATTATTCAATTACCCAGTTCAGGCAAAATGCAATAAATCTTATATTACACTAAAGCCAAGCATTAATCAGCAGACCCCCAGAGCATGATGGCTCTGTTCTTCTGAATGTCCAGCAGGCTTAAGACAATATTCATTGTCTTCATCTCATTGCTGAGAGGTACCAGGTGATCAATTCTTATTGTGCTGCAGCACTTTTTCTTACTAACCTCTGTCTTCATATTCTGAGTTTGCTATAACCTCTAGTTGTCGTTATATATTTTGATTGTAGTTTAAATTCTGTTCCACTTTTAAGCAAGTACTGTAAAAGTATACAGACAGAGGTAAAATATTACCTATTTTCTCCTTGTCCTGGCTTCACTGGAACATAATCCCAGGCCAGCCATTGTCTGCAGGCCATTGGCAGTTTGGAGTCAGCCAGGACAGCTGACCTGAGTTGATTGCAAGTGTGTCTTATACCATAAACGTCATGCTCAGTGTAAGAGGGGTTCTTGGGCATCTTCTCCTATGGGCTGCCTTCCTGTTTGTTGTGAGCACTGTGAGTTGACTGGGCTGAGTATAACTTCGTGTGCTTTATGTTAGTTGTCTGTTTCATTTCAACCTGTGTGTCTCCTCTCCTGTTCCCAATTCCCCTTCCCTCCTGTGGGGGGTCATTTAGTGATGGAGCAACTGCTGTAGATTAGCCCCAGATACAGGCTAAACTCAGACACCTCTTGACTCCTGTACTTATATTTTCAGCATTTGTTTAAAAAAATTGTCTGAATACTCTGCTTTCACTAGTGGCAAAAATTTATGAAATGAAACTTCGGTAGTTTTCAGTAATCATGATAAATAGCTTTTCCCCATGGTTTCATATTTTTACCTAGAAACAGTTTCAATTTTAATATTAATTACAAAATACAATTCCTCGTAGTTTATAGTTTGCTTGTTAATGTATGGAGAATGTATTGTCTATAGAAAGGAAGAATGAAATATTTAGAAAGGTAAGAAAACTGTTTTCTAAACTAAGCCTTTGTGTGAGGAATTTTTGCATTCATATTTTAATGGATTTTGCACAGCTAAGAACATTCCTGGCAGTGACACTGCAATGGCTTGTTCCTCCCAAGCATCTGTGTGGTGAAGAATTGCTTGCAAAGTCAGGGCAAGCAACTTTTTGTTTATTTGTACTGGTTATCTTACAGTCTAGCAAGATCTAATTACATTGCATCATTGCACACTGATGAATGTCAACAGTAATAAGAAGCTAAGAAAATATTTTTCCAGGATGTAAGATGAAGCCTTGTTGGTGATGAGAAAACAGAAATACTAACACTGCAAGAAAAAAATGGGGTGTATTTTATGATTAATTTCTTAGTCTTGTCATCCAGGCACTTCTATTCACTTTGCAGTAGGTGGTGCCAGAGTCAAAGTATCCTCTTCTCTCCCAGGACTTTTTCTGTTTGCCAGGGGTGTTAAAATGTAATTTCCAAATATTATGAAACTGCTGTTAGTGGCTATAGATACGAGAGTTTGTGTCAGAAAGCTCTTTTGGTGAATTCTGAGATACTTGGTTTCATCTTTAAACCCCTGCTAGAAGCTAAGCTCAGAAAGCAAAGAGCTGGTATGTCACAGTTTAGGAATAAGCTAGTCTTGAATCTATTTTAGCTGGTTACTCCAGGCTTTGTATTTGATTCCATTTTATTCAACAGCATGGTAGCTATTAAATTTGCAAAGCAGTGGAATATTTTATTTCCTGATCCACAGAAGTATGTGAGATTTGGAATGATGTTCTTTTGAAAACAGTATTTGAGGGTTAAAAAGAATAGGAAATACAAACATTTAAATTTAAGAAGGCAAGAGATTTGATAAAAGGAACACAAATGTTTTAGAGGCTTAAGGTGAAAACTGAGAACAACAAACAGCATTAGTCAAAGCCATTCAGTACTTTTCTGACCCGGGGAGGGCGGGGGAGAGCCAAAAGGAAAAAAGGTTTTGTCAAGAGTTCCCACAGTGAAAGATCTAGGAAAGATTTTAACAGCATTTGTTTATGTAAGTTTGTCTTCTAGTCTTCTCAACAGATGCTGGTTTTGGAGCTGCCCAGATCTGCCTCAGGGCAGAGTTTTAAACTCACCTACTAGCCTGGTTTTGCGACATCTGGCATTCTCAGGGTGAGACCTCCAGTTGAGAGCCCTTGAAACAGCATCCCTAAGGCTGGAGCAAGGCCTAGTTCTTCCCAAAGAAATAAATACCCACCTGTGAGGAATGTCACTTTCAGGGAAAGTGAGCGATCTCTCAGATCTTCTGGCATGGTTTCTAACAAGCTCTCATTGGAAAGATCCCTACAAACACAAGTCCCTACTGTTCTGAACATCCTGCTCTTCAAGGAGATGCTGTCTTTGCTCCTGGTCTTATTTTGGAATTTCTTTTGATATTTCTTTGTTTCTGTTTCTAGACAACCTACAGCTCAGTGTTCCAGCTCACTCTTAGAGTGAAGAACCCAGCCAGACTACAGGTCTAGGTGCAGCAGTACCGATGCAACAGTTCTCATTGAGCTTACCTTGTTGCCATTACATCCAGATGATGATCATCAATTTACCTTGGTAAAAGCAAGTTGCAACTAGTTTGATAGCTACAGTAAGGCAAAATTATTTGTTTGCTTAAAACTCGTAAAACCAATTGAGGGAATATCAAATACCTCCCTTGGCTTTTTCTTCCACACAAGAAGGTCATTACTACTTTTGTGGAGTGTAAACATTTTTAGCACTCATTTACTTGCCAGGCTCTTCAGAGGGAGAGAATACAGTACTGGCTAGGTGAACAACATTGCCTCAGCATCTAGGGTTTCTGCCCTGCTTCTGATTGCTGGTTGTTTATTTGTATAACCTTGGTTCCTTCTACCTTCCCACGTTTGAATTGAGTTAAGGTAAGGCAGGACAAGCAAAGACAAGCTGCATCTTTAGTCCTGCATCCTGGCAGCATAGCTGTGCTACCAAGTGTTCTTTCAGTGTAGTAGCCAGTGGTGTTTGCTCTATAGTGTCTGATCTGTCGTCTCTGTGGTAAAGATCAGTTCAGAGGCTCCAAAATGTTGCCATGCATGTAGCTGCCTACAAGGAGTTACTGAAGTTTGGCCACAATTGCATAAGATGACTTAGTTTGTGACAGGCAGAACCTGCTTTTCCAATAACAAAACACTGGTTTTGACTGATTTCAGCAGCATGTTTTTAAACCTTCCTGCAGTTTAGTGGAATGTGAAAAGTATAGTCTCTTTTCATAATACTAAGGCATTTTTATATACAGCTTCCTGCCCATAAATAACTGTACTTTGGAAAGAGAAGTAGTGACATGAGAGGGGAAGTCATTAGTCCAGGACTCTTCATCAGCTAAGCATTGACACCTGGACTAGAATGCCCTCTCCAAATCCTCTTGAGTTACCCTCAAGGCAGTTTAGAGTCACTGCTCCAGCCATAAACAGGTAGATTTACAAGAATTTATAAATAGACTATCCATACACTAAATGGATTCAAATCCATTAGACCATTTCCTTCTCTGAAGGGGCCTGGATTCAGTATTCTGTGATTTCTTCAAATCTCTGCATTCCAGCTGCTCTTCCATTCTTTGCAGGACATCTAGAGGAAAGAACTGTTTCTCCTGCATGTATGTAAAGCATTGCACAAAGTAATATCAAGATAATTAAAACAATCCTACAAATATTTACTGGCAGGCTTCAGAGTCAATGATAGTCCAATTTATATGGAAAGGAAATCCCTCCATGCTACCCTGTAAGTTGTATTAATGGAGTAAAATGGTCACTTGGGCACACTGAGTTCAGTGATGGATTAGCAGAGTCAGTTCCTGAGAGCCCAGGAAAGCCTCTAACTAGAAAGGACCACCCACCTCACTGGCTGCAGTCTCTCCAATCACAAGCAGTCACTCAGGAGCTGAAATATTCCTAACATCCTCAGACAAAATTGAAACTGTAGTGAAAGGTCAACAGCCAAACCTATAATATCTCAGAGGCCTAGCAGGAAACAGAGTAGAGATGATGGTGTATATTTCATGTTGTGCTATAGCATGTGACTGGTAGGTTTTGTGGATAAAATTTGCTGGGCTAGGTAAAATTCACTGAAGAGCCATAATCACTTAAGCCCCTTTTGACTCTGAGACTTGGAACCTTTTGTGGCTGCAATACTATAATGGAAAATATTTGAGGACTTGTTACATTTATGACCATTGTAATTGAAGATGAAAGAAATAATTAATATGTTCCTGTTGTTGTCCAGCACGTTGCTGTCTGCATGAAAGCATGTGGAGTCTTCTTGGTAGACAGTGGAGGTGTCCACTGGGATGGGAAAAGGGTGTCACTGGTTGCAATTCAACTGTCACAGAATGCCTGAGGTTGTTCTAGCAGACAGTGTGTACAGCTTCAAGATCTGAAAAGGCTTTTCATGATGTGAAGGATGCAGTTGCTAAATGCTGGATTTGATTTGTTTGTTGGAAGCTCAGAATAAAAGGATAACTTTAAAAAGAAGTGTTAATTCCTTAGCCAGGGACAGCTGCCATCTCACCAGAGGCACATGTGTGTAGGATTAGCTCCTCTCCTAGGCTCTTGAAACTGATCTGTAATAGAAAAATTTTGAAACAAGCAGAATTTGTGTTGACCTCCCATATGAGGAGTAAGACTGGGCAGTGGCTCTGTGGGTGGTAGGGTGGAAGTTTCCATGAAGTACGGGTGGGAATTTCTCTGATAATTCACATTTATACTAATTCCAGTTGGAGAAGGTTGGCAGACTGGCAAGGTCAGGGCCCAATGCATGATTATTCCTGATCAATTGCTTATGTACCATTGTTCTGGGTACCTAAAAATAACAGCCCTTCTTAAGAGAGTGAGACTTCATGTAGAACTGATATGAAGATAACTGGGATGACAGTGAGCAAGGTGCTAATCTGTCAGTGTCACTGCTGTTTGTTCACTTGGAAGCTGTAGCTGAGTTAGGAGATACAGAACAAATATTCAAGCCAGTGTCAGAAATGGCCATGTAGCACATGCTGCTCATCAAAGCATATACACAGCCCAGTGTGATTCCTCTAGGAAGCAATGAGAACAGGTTCACAGCACTGACAAAGAGATAAAATATGGTTTCATGAGCATATATTGCTGCTTTGAAAACCCAGTGTTTAGCTATCATGAAATCTTCCTGGTGGAGCAGTGCTTCAAAAGATGCAATGTACTGATGTTCATTGTGGGCTCACATCACAATGAGATTAAGGTGAAGTATTCCCATTTGCTGTTAGCCATGGTTAAAATGGGGGGGGAGGGAATCTTTAGGGGTAAATAACCTTATATTATTTTAAATATTTTTTTTGTGAAAACATGGTTGCTTTTCTTAAACTGATCCAGGCTTTAGTCTCCTAAAGTACACATATGGACATGATCAAATGTCTTTTGACTAACTTTGAACCTATTTCAGTATTACAAGTGTGAAATTGTGACCACACATGTTATATTAACACTATGCAGAAGATGCTTGTGTGTATGTGAGAGAAGATTCAGATGCATATATGAGGTGAAAATGGAACTAGTTAAAAGATTGGAAAGGCAGTGAGACAAAATAAAAATTACATTATGTATTTTGCTGCTTACAGAATTTTTATTTAGATATAGATCATCTTCTAGTCTACCATTTGTGAATATATCACAAAATATCCTAAACATTTTAAAAATAACTGAATTACTCTCGTAGTAGAAATACTACAGTGAAGGTTTTTAATGTGGAGGCAGCAAAATTATGGCAAATTTGAGCTAGATTGAGAAACGTAGACATTGGATCTTAAGAATATCAGTACTGTGCAAAGGTCACAAGGTTTTCCCATGTTTGTTGTAAGACAAATGAAAAATGTCTGTGTAAACCACAAAAAAAAAAAAAAAAATCAACTGAATTTCACTAAATTTTGAAGAATAGATTTTGTCTTTCTACTTCCTTTCAACTGTTTAAGCATACATACAGTTCATGTAAAAGTTATGAGTAGGAAGAAATATTTCATCTATCAGATGACCTCTTTAGGTTATGGGATACTTTCCTACCTTTTTATTTCAAAGGTCACGTCTGTCTGCTGGGGTGGTTTTTACATTTTATTCAGTGCCTCTGAGAAAGGCCCCTACATACTTGTACAAATCCACAGTTGTCCTGACTTTTGCAAGTTGGCTTTTGAGTAGACTTTGCTGGTTCTGTGGTTTCAATACACATGTATTGAAATGCATTTAGTATCCACAAAGATGAAGGCTCTTTCTGTCCTGCTCCTAGAAAGTTGTGGTTGCCTTTTTTTTTTTTTTTTTTAATTGAGATTAGCCTCAAGCGTGGCTTAAGCAACTTTTTCATTGTAGCACTGCTGAGTACATCTTTGAGCGTTCCCCCCACAACATAGCCACACTCCAGTTTTGCAGGCTCCCATGGATCAAGGCTTTTAGAAGCCCTTAAAACCACTACTGCTTGATAAGACATCAGTTGTTGTATGAGATTACCAAGGAAGGAAAAAAGGAGAAAAATCAATTAATGTCAAATACAGGGTGGGGAAGAAACTGCAAAAATCAATACTTTTGAGTCTCATATCTTCCTGCACCTAAACAAATCATTGAGAAACACATAAACAAATGGCTTGCTTAGTGTTTAATTTCTGGAGATGAAGCAATCTCATGGGTTTGATTTTTTTTTTCTCCAGGCTGTTAAGTAGTCATCTGATTAATGATAAGTTGAACCATACTGCTCACAGGGAGCACAGACACCTGACAAATCATTCCTGAAATTTGCTTCAAATTGAGCAAACAACATTAAAACTCATTTGAAAAACTAGTTGTCATTTTAGGCTGTCTCAAGAACTTTAAAGCCACTGCAGCTTTGAAAACCATGAAGACATCCACTCTTGCCAGAAACATTTTGGCAATGAGGTAGATCTAGCTGTGATCTAGCAGAGATGGGTTGTTGTCCATTTAGATATATTTATTGAGAGGGAAATACCCAGTAGCCATCAGGCATGGCTAAGGGTGGTCCTTGGTCATCTGAAGTGCTTAGGACATGGTTTTAAACCTTAGAAAAGGCTGAGGTAGCCTTCTGCAGACCCTGCTGCAACCACACGCTAAAGTGGTAAGTCCTGGCATTTGTAAGCTTTCCAAATAAAGAATTTTATGGAAAATGGAGAACATGCAGGGAAAGAGCTTCCAGACAGAAGACAGGGAGGGGAATAAAAATGCCTTTCATTGTTCCTCCTCTCTGAAATCGAGCATAAAGCAAGGGCAGTAACTGTGATAATAAAGGCAAATGATAAAGAAGGGGCACTTCAACATAATCTAGATAACAGGAAAATTTTAAATGGACAATTTAACATGAGGGTCTGGATGGAATTATTTTTCATTAAACAGTCAAAGCTTGTGCTAATGCAAATGAAACCCATTTTTAGCTGCAGGAAATGTTGAGAATTTCAGAGGAATAAAAAAATATGAGAATAATAATATCATGATGGTAATTCACAATAATTATAGAAAAGCATAATTGCACAACACAAGCACTAATCAAAGCTCAGAAGAGTACTTTAGCAATCATTAGGATTTCAGAGCATTTAGCATTTACCTTTGTCATTGGGCACCAGACAACAAGAATTATTAATTTCATATCAATCTAGAGCATAATTTCCCTGATCAGATACCAGTTTATAATAACTAACCACAAAAATTAGCTTATCTAGCATCGATTTTGATAGCTTGACCCAGAATGAACAAACTCCAGTTTATATTGCAGTCTTCCTTCAGTTGGACCATTTCAGATCCTGTTTGACTAACTCTGTCACTGCCTGCTAGATCTACCAACTTCAAGTGGGATACCATCACTGCTCCATCAGAGCTTGCATTTGCAAGGTCACTTCTTTCTCTGCTTTCAATGGTCATTCTGAAGATAGTGTGGGAACGGCTGCTGTGCCTGTTCATTTTTGTTTCTCCATAATGGTGATTTTTCCTTCTCTGATCCATTCCACAATGACTTCTGGGGCAACACAGATCTAGTGGAGTCCCTCAGGGATCAGTGTTGGGTCTGGTCCTGTTCAAAATCTTTATTGATAACACTGATGAAGGGACAGAGCATCTGCTCAGCAAGTTTGCTGGTGATACAAAACTGGGAGGCTTAGCTGATACATCTGAAGGCTGTGTGGCCGTTCAGCGAGACTTGGACAGACTGGAGAGCTAGGCAAAGAGGAACCTAATAAGGTTTAACAAGGGTAAGTGCAGAGTCCTGCACCTGGGAAGGAATAATAAACGGCACTAGTATAGGCTGGGAGATGATCTGCTGGAGAGCAGCCCTGTGGAGAAGGACCTAGGAGTCCTGGTGGACAAGTTATTCATGGTACAGTGATGTGCACTTGTGGTAAAGAAGGCCAGTGGTATCCTGGGGTGAATTAAGAAGAGTGTGTCCAGCAGATCAAGGGAGGTTCTCCTCCCCCTCCACTCTGCCCTAGTGAGGTTTCACCTGGAATATTGCATCCAGTCTTTGGCTCCCCAGTTCAGGAGGGACAGGGATCTACTAAGAGAGTCCAACAGAGACCTATGAGGATGAATAAGGGACTAGAACATGTGCCTTACGAGGATAGGCTGAGAGACCTGGGGCTTTTTGGTCTGGAGAAGAGAAAACAGAGAGGGAATTTAATAAATGTTTATAAATATATGAGGGCTGGGTGTCAAGAAGGAAGGGACAGCCTCTTCTCACTTGTGCCCTGTGATAGGACAAGGGGCAATAGATGTAAACTACAGCACAGGAAGTTCCACCTCAACTTGAGGAAGAACTTCTTTACTGTAAGGATCGCAGAGCACTGGAACAGGTTCCCCAGAGAGATTGCGCAGTTTCCTTCTCTGGAGACTTTTGACACCCAGCTGGATACATTCCTATGTGACCCACACTAGATTATATGGTCCTGCTCTGGCAGGGGTTGGACTCAGTCTCCAGAGGTCCCTTCCAACTCCTAACATCCTGTGATTTTTGTGAAGTATTTTAGAAAGGAAGCTTTACTAGTGATTGCTTTGGAAGTAGCAGTGTTGTCCTTGAATTTCCCAGGGTTTGTGACCATCAATTTGTTTGCATCTTCTCCCCTCAGAAAGCTTCAGAGTGTTGTCCATGCTTTCCTGCTTAATCCCTTGAACCCCCAAACTTCCATTTGTTGTTCAATAAAGCAAGCTACAACTCATGAACATGCAGATGGGGGTCATTTGCCCGTGCCAGAAATAGTGTATGTTCCTTTCCTTAACTGACTCACTGTCACAGTGCTTTTCTTTGGCTGGTGGCAGGATTGTTTTTCTGTTAGCAACTTATTTTTTAACACACCATTCTGACACCTTGACAGTTCATGTGCTAAATCAAACTTTACAATTACTGGCAGGCAGTTATTAGATGTATTGCACTTAATTAACTTTGCACCTAATTACAAGCAGTGCTGGCCGATTACAAAGGGCATAAATATATTAGTGCCCTAGCTGTCACATCGTGAAAATGGCTGTTTGAACAAGTCAAGCAAATGCAATTACCACATTGTGTGCATGGCAAAGTGTAGTGGAGTGCAGAAAGAGGAATTAACTGGTTTACTGTTAGGAGAAATTTGATTTTGCATTTCTGGTGACCCAGATGAGCAAAGAGTATGATAAAATATTTCCATTCAATTGTATAAATACTTCAGGAGGTCTTCATGTGTGTGAAGGGAAAACTAAAGTTGCACAGAAAGAGCCGTCTTAGGTTTTGTTAGATGCCCACCCTGTGTATCTGTAGATGATAAAGTGTGAGAATTCCAGCATTAAGGAAGAAAAGTAGTCTAGCATGAGAGAGATTCTACAGATCATAAGCAAAACTTGTGATTCAGAATGGTACTGTGCAACTGTTACTTATACAGTAGTTGCCAAAATGAGAAGGAAAGCAGAATTTAGTCTCATCTGTAGAGGGATATGTTGTAATGAACAAATGTTAGCACTCAGCTGGTGTTCAGGGGAAATCTGTCTTGTGTTAGCACAGGAAGAAAACATCTGTATTAGAAAAGTAAGCAAGACATTCAGAGCAATTAAAAGATTTTCCTAAGTGCCTTTGTAAGCAGTCTATATTAGAGAGATGTTTCCTACTGTATCAAGCATCTGTTCTAACCACCACATACTCTCTTTTGCCTAGGAAAATGTAACATGTTACAGGTAGCTTATCTAAGTGTTGCTGCACATACAGCCATCGAGGGATGTTGTCTCAATTTTACAAGAATCCTGGTTAAGGAGAAAAATGGAGAACTGTTATAGATGTTATGTTTTTCTTTTTATTCCTTAAAGCTATCCTTTTTCTGCTAAGCAGGAGAATAAGCCCTGAATCATCAATGTTTTGCAACAAAACTAAACAAAATATTTGTTTCCCTTTTCAACAAAACTTAGTCCCACACTTAATTATGCAGTAATGCATAGACAAAACAGTTTAAGACCAGTCATAGGAATTTCATGGTCAATAGACTGCTATTTGCTTCATAAGAGATACTTAATGCTCTGTACAAAACAGTACCAAGGTCACATGAAGTAGTTTCACATATGCTGTCCAAAAAAGATCACTAGAACTTGACTTTGCTTGAGGCAAATTGAAAGAAACAGAGGGCTTCACAATATGGAGCTAAATTAGTTGGATGTAGGGCTTGTATGCTGTTGTTATTTACAAGCTCTGAACAAAGCTTGTTGCAGAGCCACAAAGATGATGAGTGGAATATCTCCCATATGAAAGGCTGAGGGAGCTGGGTCTCTTTAGTTTGAAGGAGACTGAGGGGTGGCCTCATTAATGTTTAGTAATACGTGAAGGGCAAGTGTAAGAGGACAGAGCCAAGCTCTGCTCAGATGTCTGATGACAGGGCAAGGGGCAAACAGGTGCAAGCTGGAGCAGAGGAAGTTCCACCTGAACATAAGGAAGAACTTTTCCATGGCAGTTGTGCTTCATGAAAAAGTCCGTTGACTCCTGTGTGTGCGACAGTATGAAGTGTGAGATGATGTGTTTTCAGATACAACCTTACATCACCGATTAAAAGATTGTTCAGTGTATTAAGACCCTGGGTGGATAGCAATTTTTACCCTGTGTAAAATTAGAGACATTGCTGTAGAAAAATAAACCTGGCCAGGAACTGACCCAGTGGAATGATATGGGGGAGACAAGCACCACATCTTTTATGTACCTCCAGAGAAGTTGACTCATCCTTGCCACCTGGGTGCTGCTTTGATCCGATTGCTATTAGTTAAATATTCAACTGGAACAGTCAGTTTATATATGTATTTATATGCTTTCTGTTGTATCATAAACCTCTGGTGAGGGGTATATGCAACACTACACATCACCACTTCTGGCTGTGTACCAGCCAAGCTCTACCTCCAGCAGTTATGATAGATGAGGGATTCAAATTCATGACCCCTTTACTTGAATTTGAAATAGGCTACAATGTTCTGGGCAAACCTGATTGTTGGGTTTTTCACCATCCCCATAAATATCAGCAGGCACCGTGAAATATGACCTGCTTTAGCTCAGATCTGATACCTGCCACTGATGTGCTTGCTCACAGTACTTCCAGAGGAGGGTTATATTGATGTGTGTGCTGGAGAGCTTTACAGATTGAAAATACCAGTGCCAACATGCATCAAAAGAATCTCAAAACTTGACTGTTGATAAAATAATTCTCAAGAAAATGAATCCAACAGCAGCACAGAATGAAGAAAAAGCTGTGAAGGGTGGTGGGGAAGCTGGGAGGGAAAGAAAAGAAAAGAGGCTAAAAGGTTTGGAGTTGGTGTTCACTGTTATGAATATTGCCCAATTTTCTTTACCAAGAGCTCTCCATTCATAGATCATGCAGGATGCTTGGTCTCATATCTGTAATGGTGAGGGAACAAGTCCAGAATTAGTCAGAGAGAATCTGTCAACTAAAATGATTCCCAAATGCTCTGATTCCTTGCAGCCTGGCAAGGAAACCTGCCTACAGATAGTCGTCTTAA
The DNA here is from genome assembly GCA_033816785.1 of Picus viridis. Lineage (NCBI taxonomy): Eukaryota > Metazoa > Chordata > Aves > Piciformes > Picidae > Picus > Picus viridis. Next base: position 5,860,476 of record CM066581.1, read on the forward strand.
CATCTGGTGGTGTGGTGATTCTGAATGTGTGCTTGTGCATTCACACTCAAAGACAGAATATTACCCATCCTGATACATTCTCTAAAGCAAAATTCAAACAACACGTTACCAGGGATAAACACAATACAATACAATACAATACACCAGGTTGGAAGAGACCTTCAAGATCATCGCGTCCAACCCATCAAACAATCCAACCCACCCAACAACTAGACCAAGATGGGACTAACAAGGAGTATGTTCACTGCACTGCAATACTTCAACAAAATACAGCTTTACAGTGCTCTTGGCTCTGGATGAACTGCACAACACATACAGGGCAAAGGAGGAAGGAGCTGAAATTCAAAATACATCACCTGAAAATTCAGAAGTGCTGTGTTTCTTAGAGCAGGCCAAAAGCTGCACAAAGTTGTCCCACCATGAAGAAAAAGAGAAGGGGAAAGGTATGAAAATCTCACTGGCAAAGTCTGATTGATAATCAGGGAGGTTATTAATACACACTCACATATACATGCACTTACTGTATTTTGAAAGTGAAATTCGGTAGCAGATAATTGCATTAAGGCCTAATATTAGTGCAAAATCAGAGTTTTAGTGTAGCTAGTAAAATATCCTTGCAACAATCTAATTCAATTGTCACAGAGAGGGAATTTAATAAAGGCCCAAGTTCCTACTTTGCTGGTTATTTAATCATGCAAGAAGCTGTCCTGCCTCTCTTTAACTTCTGTTAACAGATATTAGCAGTTAGATTCCAGATTCAATCTGCCTATAATAGAGCTCTCACTTACTAGGAATACTTAGGGCAGTTAATTGACAATGTTTTCTCATTTGTCAGAGGTGGAAGTATTTTGTTACTAAGTTTTATTTTGCCATGGCATCTGCTTAAGATTATAGAAAACTTTGCAGTTGGTAGACTGTGCTAAGACTTTTGTGCTCCTATGGTTAGGTCTGAATCTTACTAAAACGAAAAGGGTCGTTTCAGTGTTTTCTGAGTCAGGTCTGATTGCTTTAACCTTTACTTGTATAAAAAACAAACAAACAAAACACTTAAAATAGTTAAGATATAAATATAAATTACTTCTTTTTAAACCTGCAATTTACTGTGACATTTAACTCATCTTCCCAGAGCTGCAATTTGATAAGCATCTAATTACATTTGACCAGTGATAATCAGAGACAAGTCATTTAAGATGACCTTTCTTCATTGATTTTTGTCTGCAATTCATTATCCATTGTCTGCATGTAATTCTGAATCAAGAAACAATTTATAATAATATAACACAATTACAATCTATTTTTCTAAATGAAAAATTATATAATGGGCTGCTGAATTCCTTCCATTTCAACTCAACAGATGTGAAAAAAATCTGAAAATTCAGCCTGAGTGTTGAGAATTAAATATCAAAGGAATAATTTTCTGCTTTAAAGGAATTTGGTTTCTAAAGTGAACTTAGTTATCAGTGAATGCATTGTGGCTAAAACAAAACACTGACCATTTCACAGCTACCAAGTAATAAAAGACCTAAGCAACAAAAGCAGGTTACTACAGCATAGTGACTGCTAGTCTGCAAATAGAATTCACATATTTTCTGGGATTAGAGCTGAGTTCTATATTCCCCATTTTTAGCCTTAATTCCTTCTGTTTACTTTTTTAAGATCTTGCTTACTCTGAATTCCCTTTCTTCCTGACCTGTCTATAATAGTGGCATTATAGTGCATGATAAAAGGACAGCAAAAAGTCTACAGGAGCTGCTCATTTCCCATTATCTTCTGCCAGGTAGCACAGCTCTGATGGTGCTTGACATCACCCTGATATGCCTTGGCCAGACAGGATACTTCTGGGGATCTGTGATAATTTTAGTCACCTGCATTTCAGAGCATGCCTCCCATCACTTGTGATAATGGCTACACTATGCTTTCCTCTTTAGCTGAAGTAAAACCAAAGGCTGTATTTTATACCTAAAGCCAGCTAAATCATACTGATCTGTAAAGAGTCACTTAGAAATACCTCAGAATAGTTATTTAGGCAACCTGTTACCAAATGCTTACTTAGCTCCAAAAAGAACTTTCATTGCTAATGGAGAAATATAACCTGCCTCCCTAATTTGTCCTCTACAAATAGTGTCTTCTATCCCTACCCTTAATAGACTAACTAATGAAGTCTATATAAGTCCTTCCATAGATTTCAGTGGTCTGCAGCAGAAGGTTCCAGCCCTGCCTCTGGGAGCTGTCTGCAGTCCTCTTGGCTAAAGGGAAATTTGTTAGCTCTGCAACATTACTTACTCATTTATCCTACCATGTTTGACAGTGTACCTGGGAGGCAGAAAGGCTGTCATTTAATAGTTTAAGGTATGTTATTGAATTATGTGTGTAGATTAACTGAATGTGGAAGTTAAAAGAAATATTTTTTTATGTAATAAGAGTACAGTATAAACTAATGAGAAATAAAGGAATGTTAGTCACCACACCATAACAAAATATTCTCACATCTATGCATACCCTGGAGAATTGCGTGTGATGGATGCTTACCAACAGTGAGTTTTGTTGTTTGAGGTGACTCAACCTGGAATTAGTTAATGCATCTAAATGAAGCTAAGGAATCTTAATGTTTTGAAGTGCTCAATGATACAATAACCTCTTACACTATATTTACACTATTGGCATAATATTTAATTTTAGTATCTGTAATGTTTTTCCAGTTCACATGTTGAAAAGTGGCAGAGGGGTTATGATTAAATACTAGAACATCCCTACACTGCTAGTAAAACCTCCTTTTCCTTTTGTAATTCTAAAACTTAAATGGCTTTGTCTTCTGTATTGATGTTACAACAGGATAAACAGATATGTATCTTAAAGTTATATTCTACAATATGTAAACTGGCATATCACAAATTATTGCAATGACACAGAAGTAAATGGAAGAAAAGATTCTTACAATCTCTATTGCTGTTCCTATTGGATATTAAACACCTTATATGTATAATATTTATAGTAAATATGATGCAAATGTAAGCATAGCAAACAGTTCTCCACCACTCCCAATGGAGAAACTTCATCCAGGGTAAAATAAAATAAAATCCTTTCTTTTCAGTCTGCAGTAGGACAAAAAGTTACCTATTCTATAACAGCAAGAAACCCTATCTGATTAACAAGGCCTCTGTAAGACGTGCCAGGGTTTATCTGCCAATTATCCTGCAGGGCAATGATGCTGATGGAATGTGAGCACAGCCACTTTGACTGCAGCACTGTTTCAGAGCTCGTCTCAAATGGAAACAAAACCCAGTTCTGACCATCAGAAATCTGATTAATTGAGAGTGGCATTCTGAGCCTGGTGCTGGTGACCCAATGACTAGGAATTGCCCTGGAGGTTTAGAGTCTCATGTTCTTCCCAGGGTAGCAGTCACACATATAACAAAACTGCCTAGTTAAATTACATTAGCCAACTACTGTTTACAAATTTCAGGATCACATACGGTCTGCTCATTGTTTGGCACAGATAAAACACAATCAACCCTGGCATTTGAAGCTGCTGACAGATTGCCAACACTGGTACAGATGGTGGCAGCACAAGAGCGCTAATTACTAATGACATTAATGATGAGATAACTTGTCTCTCTTCAGCTAATAAACAGATGGAACATGTTTCCTTTTTTTTTTTTTTCCTCCTGGATAACAAATTGTTTAGTTTTAATGGTAGAGAGCAACAAAACCAAATTATCTGTTCTTTGGAGAAATTTGTTTTTTTGCTAATTGCTCCAAACAATCAATAAAATAATTACAATTGGCATTATCCCACTGAGAACAGAATCAGAGAAGTCAAAGTCAATTAGCTTCCTGTAGTACAATGCACTCAGATGGAAAGAGCCATTACAACAGAGTGTAAAAGTCAAACTATCAAGTATGCAGTCCCAAGAGCAAAGCAGACTTGGATGGAAAATCTAACAGAGGGGCTTTACATATCTTTCAGTTCTTCATGTATCACTGCAATTTCCAGTTTAGTCTTTAGATGTGTCCAAAAAAAAGGGTAAAAGGTAAGATGACATCCTGGGATCTTAGAAGGCTCTGTGTCTTCAGTGGGTACTGAGGCTGTAAGTCTTCAGAAGTCATGACTGTTAAATGTGTCATCTGCAGCATAAAAAGAACAACTGACCCAGTCATTTTTCTGTTAATGTTCCATATATATGGAAAAGCTAAGGACTCCACAGTGGCTAGTAAAATATTATGCACATGGGCTGCTGTATTTGACTTCCCTGCCTTTTCTCCACTATTCTCAAGGCTGAGGGGGCAAGGAATGAAATAGGGCAAATTTTGTTGCCACATTATCAGTGCTTAATGCAACAGTCATGCGTCAACTGAGAAGACAGCTTCAGAGGGCTGGGAGTCCCTGTCTTGTGCAAGCACCAGATACTATCAATGTGATGAATGACTGGAGCCTCTCTCCCCTCAGAGTCTGCACTTCAAGCTTTTACTGAGGTCCCAAAAGTTCTGAGAAGTGATCTGCTGTGGCTGTGGCTCCAGACCCAGTCAAGCAGGGTCTCTTGTCTAAGTCCACAGTCTGTTCAGGAGGAAGCAACTAAGAAGTAGTGTCCCCCCATTGTCTCCCACAGCCTAGCAGTCTCTTGGCCTGTTGTCCTGCTCTGGAAAGCACTGCTGCTTTGGTATGAGTCGGAATTGTGTCCTAGAGCCAGAACAAATTTACCCCAGGTCCTAATGATCTGGATTGACATACTCACATTACTGATACCTGTGGCAGAATAGAAAACTGCTTTTTATTTTTGCCTAAATAATGAAAATTTTGAACAGCACTATCACTCCTCAAGAGATAAAACAACACATCCTTTGAAGTAGAGTGAGTTTAGAGTGAGTTTTGAACATCAGCTTGTAGTGTGCAATTTCACAACTGCAGGCCTTGGGAGATTTCACCAAATTTTTTTGCACAAGTGTGCTTACTTTTGAACATTACCCTTAAAACTCCATACAGATTATTTACAATTATCAACCCAAGATTTGAGAATATTTTTTAACAAGGCCAGTCTGATATAGGAAAAGAGGATAGCCTTTCCAGTCTAGATGCAAAGATTGTATATGCAAGCAGTAACAGAAATTGCCTACAGAGCCTTCATGCTTCAAGTGCACTTTGTGATTATTCTTATATTCAGCCATGAACACGTTCTGTGGTAATAGTCCACTCCTCTTGTTTTACGGTATCAAATGAAGGCTGGGACATTAAAAGCAAGGCATAAGAGAAATGAAAAAATATCAGTAAAAGCAGTTGATGAAAACCTTATTAAAAAGCTTTGCATGTTGGGACGTGTTCTTTCTGTAATGTGTTATGTTTGCAATAAAGGCTCTGAATTCTGCAGGGACCTATAAGTAATGAAGAAAATTGGTCAAGCAAAAAAAGGAGTTATTGGAAACTTGAGTGCTGTTGAGTCCCATTATATGCAAACTGAACATCTGCATAAAATAAACCTGTGCCCTGCTGATAGCTTTTATATTGTCCACAAAACACAATTCTTCATTTTTTCTATACACTGAAACTGTGTCTTTGGTGCTTAAGACCAGGGTACACAAGAGTGACATGCTTTGAAATATGGGAAAGGGGAAAAAAGATTGTACTGCACTTAAGCCAGATTTTAGTTTATCCTTATGAGCTGATTTTGCACAGATCAGGAGTCTCAGGACAGTGTCTACACTTGTCACCAGTTTGTATTTTAGGCAATAGTTGCGTGTATGAGTATCACAATGGAGTAGACTCAGTTATTCTGCCACTGAGCATGTGCAAATGGTTTCAGACTTGCGGAAACAGGTCAGACTATAAGAAAAAGTTTCAATATTTCAAAGGTATGTTTTACTGTAAAGCCTTCTGAGGCTGTTTTGTTACCTAGTACAAAACTGTATCCTCAATTAATGTTGCATGAACTGTCTCCAAGACCTGCTAGTCAGGGTCTTGAGTAGTGTTCCCAGGATCAGTCATCCATCAGATGCTGTAGGCCAAATCCACTGTTTCTGTAACTCCACTAACTTCAGAAGTTCGTCTGAAGGAAGAGTTTGATCCATTTTAACTAACTATAGTACAGTGTTCTTTGCAGGTTCCCTGGTACATAATTCACATAGACTTCTTTCGTGGAGTAAAGGAGATTAATTTTAGAAACCGCAAATTTTACAGATCCCAGGATATTTGTCCTAACCATTACTTTGCTTTGAGTAAGTGGGCTCTCCAGCTGACTTTCACTCAAGGGGAGTTATATCACAGACATCTTAACAGCTTATACCCTAGTTTGAGTGTGTACCACTAGGGATTGTCCTCAAGACAAATAACCTTGCTGTTATTTCCTATCTTAAAATCTGTGCTAAATAATAAAAATTGAAAATAGATTAAAAAGAAGGGAAAAAAAGCTTCGGTCACACTGCAGCTGCAGTCTCTTTGGGAACTCAGATGGAAAACACAAGCTATTCTATACAGAAATAAGACCTAAAAATGACACCTGATCAATTTTTAACATGAAAGAAAATTGTAAAAGCCCCACAGTCTTTCATAATGTCTTGTGAGTTATGATCACCCTTGTGATGGGCAGACAGAAGGATGTTTGGTTAGAACCCAGTCCTGTTCTGGAAAGTCCATAAATCCATGTTTAACTCTGTGCATATGATTAAGTACCATTTCTGTTGTGGCCAGTTAAAGATGTGTTGTTGCCTTACCTATTTGAAGAACGAGTATCTTAGTTCCCACAGAGAGCCAAGAGGTGAAATGTATTCTCAGGGGCAGGGAGGAACTGCTGATTCCTTGTTTCTATTTTTGCTTCCCTGGATGTCCTCACCAGGTGGCCTACACAATTCTGTAAACTTACTCTTAAGAAAACTTAACTCCTAAGGACTCCTTGATGTTGCAAGTAACCACGTGTTTCCATAATTAATTATAATTTTGCTGATAGGTAATTGGGAGCAAAGTTTTAATAATTGACAATAGACTTTATTTTTAAAGTAGGATTCCATCAATGAATTTGATATTCAAATGATGAAGGTATTTCTGGAATTCTTAAACAATTATTTTTGCAATTATTACATGTATTTTTTCCTGGGTTCACACATTTCTCCTTTATAGCCATGTAACTAATTTTGAAAATCCATTTCCCCTGAGCTAAAATGGGAGGGAACTTAAACAAGCAAAAAAAAAGGAGGAAAGAAATGGAAATGTGTAAATGATGTATTTCTTTTGAAGTGCTAAAAAAAAAAAAAAAAAAAAGGTGAAAGACTTGGAAATCAGGATTTAAAAACAAAACCAAACAAAACACCACTTTGTAAAATAAAGTGAATCACAAGCAGGAGAAACTGTGGAAATTATTAATGGAATTGATTTCCAGCTTTCCTGCCATTTTATCTTGGCAAGTCAAAATACCAAATTGTGTCAGCATAGTTCTGAGATGGACATTTAGTGTCCATGGAAGAAAGATTCTAATTTGTATTGAATTCTTAGACTTACAAATGTGCCCTTTCCCAATGCCAGAGAATCAATTGTGCACTTTATTGTTTTTTTCAGCTTTCTCAGCAGGGAAGATTTGCCTCTTTACACTGGAAGACCCCTGTGGTGTGTGCATTTTAGAACATTCCCACCTGCTTTTGACAAGATGGGTGAAATATATCAGTAAGTAACATGATTTTGACATAAAAGTATGTTCTCAGGAATTAATAAGAGAATCCACAGTTCAGTTTGAACAAACCTATGACTAATAATAATTCAGTCTTAATAGATTATTAATTCAACATTTATATGCTCATAAGATCATGGAGTCTGCTCAAAATACCCTTCAGATTGTGTCTGAGTTCTGATCTTACAGGGACTTAACAACTTGGTTAATTTTGACCATTAAACATGGTCAGAGAAGTCTGTTTTAAGCCTGCCTTAAGAAAGAAATATGTGAACAATATATTTAAATGTTTAATTTCCATATGGTCTGATCCAATGAAGTCAAATTAGCACCTGTGCATTAGAGAAGCTCAGCTCAGTTGAGTGCTCAGCTAGAATAATTTCCTTGAAATTAGGATCAGAGACTTTTGGTTTTCATTGCATCCCTTAAATTACATATACCGTATCAGTTGTAAGAGATTATGTTTGAGTCGTACAATAGTTTGGAGTTCATTTTTTTTTCCCATCTCTGCTGTTCAGCAGGGAAAGGAACAGTGCTTACCAAGTCACAAAAATATAATGCCCTGTACAGCATGATCTTCTGTCTTTACTTACCTGGTTATAATAATGACAAAATTGTTGGGCTCATCAGATAATAATCTGTTTAATGCACTTGGAATGTTGCTGCTTTTATTGGGATTAATTGTTTCCAGTGGGACTAAGCATTAGTAAAGGTAAGTTTTCTGTCATCAGGGACTAATTAGGACAAGCGCAAAAGAAATAAAGTAGAATCAAAATTGTTCCTACTATTCTTAATCTTCCTATGTTCTGAGCCTAACAGGACACTCTGTTTCTTGCTTGTAACATTACCTATCATAAGACTTTTTTCCTTTATCCATCCTTTTTTCTATGCATTGACATAAATGCTGCTTTCAGTGGGAAACCACAGTTGTGAAAACCCAGTAGGTAAACATTTTAGTGTCTATTTGAGGAATGTAGCCACTGCCAAACAGCTTCAGGTTGATTTTTCCATGGTGACTTTACCTGGACACATATCAGAAATGTAAGGTGTATGCAGTAGCTAAGGAGGAACTATATTGTTTATTTCATTTTCAGGACTCCAGATAGGAGAAGTCTGAATTCTATGTAAGAATGAATAAATAGGAAAACATTGCTGTAAAGAAACAGAAAAATAGCATAGTTTTTGTGAGAGACCTCAGTGATGATTCTTTTACCAGAATCATTAAATCTTTCTGTAATTAAGTGAAAAGCCTGTAATGTTCACATACTCATCTCTGTAGGAATTCCTGGAATATTTTGTTTAGCATGCAGAGGCATAGCTTAAATTGGCCAATGCTAAAAGAACATTGTTTTATTTTTCACTGGGGACTTCTACACCATACAGGCTTTTTGTTTGACCTTTACATTTTCTTCAGAGGACAAGAGGTTGAAGTCTGCAGCATATCCAGAAATACCCAACATGGCACAGCTGCTCTGGAGAAAACCTAAACTGCTTTTGAGCACAAGAGGTAGTAAACATCTGGGGATCATTTGAAACTGTAGCTGCTCACTCACTATGGAAGACATGAAAGAAGCAGTTAATGTTTCATTTCTGGGCAGGGGATTGATCTTTATCACCACTTTCCCTAAACTGTATTAATAACAACCACCAGGGACAGAAGTACGCGTATTTTAAAAGGCAGCAGTAGTTGCCCCAGGTCACAGAATTAAAGGAGGAATTTGAATCTGAGTTTTACTTGTTTTCTATCCAGAAGCATGAACCTCTTTTATTGGAAATAATTTTTGTGTGAAGTTTGAGTGAGACTTCTAAGAATACATATAAATAAATCAAGTTAACAATAAGAAAGACAAACTCTCTCCTGTAAGCCTTCTAAAATAATTCTCTATTGTACAAAAAAGAATTCCCTGCCCCAGGCTATTATTTTCAATTTAAGATAGAAGTATCTGAAAAGGCAGTTCTTGCTTCCTAGAACATTCGTTCTAGTATTTTTAATACCAGGTCACTAAGGCTGCTTCTTTCTGTGGAGGCAATAATCTCTATAGAACCCTGTGCTCCAGCCACCCAACATGCATGGCTGCTTTGTGTGGAAATCAGCTAGAAAAGCAGCGGAGAAGGGGTGGTAGTCTGCAAGCTTACTTGGTGAGGCTGCTTGAATATATTGGTATGTAGTATCATTGTGGGAGTCCTTCCTTGTATGCTCACAAGACCATGTAAAGTGGGACTAAGGTGTCCTCAATTGTGTGTTGTGATTCTGAGTCTTCCTGTATTGACTGGAAAATAAGGAGAAAGAGGTGGCATTCAATTCCCTCCAAGCTATCCTCTTTGTTGAAATACTGCCATTACCATGGAGCAAGTTGTCTCAGCAATGATCTATGTGCTGCTCAGCAGCATCTTCCTTCTATGACAGATAAGCTCATATACATCATCTGTACTTCTTGGAAGCTCATGATAAGGATGGATAAACACAGCAAGGGTCGTCTTAGAAAGGCTACAGAATTTCTGTCCCTGGAGACTCTCAAAACTTGACAGGCTCTGACCAACCTGATCCAACTTTGAAACTGACTGTGCTTTGAACAAGGGACTGAACTAGATCATGTCCAGTAGTTCATTCCGACTTAAATTATTCTGTATTTCTGCTTTAAGTACTAGAAACTGTACATCTCAGTAGCAGATCTGATGGTAGAAGTAATGAGTATTCTTGCTGGCTGCAGAAGCCAGACCCTGGGTCTGTAACAGCTGACCAAAAGGCTGTCCCCAGCCTCTGAGCTCACCCGGTTACATTCCTGCCTGTCTTGGTCAAAAACATTATAGATCCAAGTGCATCTGTAAGGCATTTCTGAGCTCAGAATTCACCTACAACCACTTGATGGCCACTTGCCCTTCCATTGGCTAATCTTCAAGGAGGGCAAGATCTAGTGTCCTTCCCAAACTGGAGGAGCAGTGGAAGATAAGGATCATCCCTTAGAGCTCTTGTTCCAGGGTAAAGCAGCTGCTTTTCACTTGCAGCTGCTCCTGAGTGTCATTCCTTCCTCTTCAGCTCTTGGAAGATGTGCTGTGTTGCTCTACCTTTCTTACTGTTCATTCCACTCCCATAATGTAAATGAAACCTTCCTTGTTCTTTCTGTGCAGAGACACAAGATCCAAGGGAAAGAAACTTGAGAATCTTCTACTTTTCTATGAGGGTAAATTAAAATTTGGGTTTATGCCATGGAATTCTTATTGAGGAAAGTGTGAGGTGCTGCTTTTACTGGTGTGACAGACTAATGCAAGTACTAGTCTAAATCTGTAGACGTTCCTCTATCCAGAGCCTGAACTAATTTATGGAGTGAATCCGTCATCTCAGCAATCTAACATACCCTTTGGGGCTTTATGTATCTTGGGGATGTTTTCTTAGGAAAACTTTACTTTCCTTAACTTTCAGATTGTAGTAATGCAGAGACATCAAAAGCAAGCAATGCAAGATATTAATGATGTAGGAGATCATCCAAACTTTTCTTGACTGTTTGTAAAGAAACCTTTTCTGCACAACCATGGCATGGCAGATTTCCAAAACAGCATACTTGGGTCTTTCTGCTGTTACAGATGTTAATGGATGTTACTTCATTGAGTCCCCCTGTGGTGCTTTGAAAGGGTACACTTGTCTGTCTCATAAACTGGTTTATTTCCTTGTTCACAGATTTTTTTGAGTAGAACTACAAAAGCATTCTCTTTTATAAGACAGAAGCAAAGCCCACATATCATACTTCCATCCTTCCAAATGAAGGATGGATATTTCTTTGCTGCACCTGGAAAGAATGCCAAGATTCCAGCTGATAAAAGCTGGATTTCAGTGAAATCAGAGGGGAACATGAAATCACTGAAGGAACAGACCACATATAAACCAAACAGCACATATTAAGGAGAAGTTCTTATCTGTCACAGACTAATTGGCCGGGGCTTACTGTTTCACGTATCAGATCTGTCCCTGCTGTTCTGAGAATCTTGAGTAAAATAAATCAGTCCCAGAAATAATTTATACTTATATATCTGTTCATAGATCACAATGTGGCATGCTTCCTATGCACCTCTTCTGTTTGCAAGCATCACCATTGATTGAAAACGAGGCTGTAAGCACCTACACCAGAGTAAGCAGCATCTGTAGAGTCAGACACCACGCTCATTCAACTTTATTGGATCACATGTCGGGAAGGGTTTTGTTAAGTGCTCTATTATTTTGAAAGTCAGTTTAACGACTGCATACTATAAAAGTTAAAGCAATTATATGTGATGCATAATAAACAATATGACTTCCAAATGTTCACATATAATGCATGTCAGATTTCAGTTGAAAAGCAAAATAAAACAAATGCCTCAAGGTTGCAGTCTGCTCTTTAGAAGAGCCACATGTCGTAACCTCAGAACCTCAAAATATCAGCTGGTTTCTGTGCATAATCAGAGCAGTGGAACCCACACCATATTCTGCCCTTTATTTTCCTGAATCTGGCTGCAGTAAGGATCAGATGTGCATTTCTGCCAAAGGCAGTCAGTGTTTGATCTGCATACAGATCAGTGAGTTATCTATACATTCTTTTTTCTCATGCATTATCTTATTCTGACATAATTTTTGTTCAAGATGTAGCAAAGACAGATATGCAAATAAGGAATGACCTTTTCTAAAATGCATCTGTGGTTTTCTTATACTACTATTGGTAAAATGAAAATAGCTGTAGACACCAAATGAGATTGAGGACCACTGCACTCTCATACTGGAAGAGGGAGCCTTTTGTGAAACATTCAAAATCTAAATACTCTGGGACAGACAAAAGAAGCAGATTTTCACCTTCTTCCTAGAAAAAAAAAGAGTAGAAGTTATCAGTCATGATTGTCAAGAACAGAATAGCCCTTATCCAGAAGAACCTCTTGAGGTGGCCTGTTACTCTTATTGCAGTCCTTCAGTAGATTTCCATGTTCCACACATCTTTCGTATCCTATTTTCTGTGTACTTGCTTCTGATGCTCTTATCCATGACTGGTGCTGCCTTTACCGTAGAGTGTGCTAATTTTTAATTATCAGAACTGTAGATGTAAGTTACCATACTAACCTGAGCTTGAGCCATTCAGGAACTGCTTAGCTGTCCCTTCTGGCTTACCTTTTCCTTCCCCAGAGGCAGTGGCACACACCAAAAAAGGGCTAAAGGCAAGGATAGCAGCTGCCCCAACCACTGGATTCTGGTCTGTTTGTATTTATGAGTAGGCACTCTGAAATTATACACCTGTTCAGTCAAAAAAGTTCCAGAAAAGATCATGACATATAAAAAGGGTAGTAGCAAAGCCTGGCAGGACCAGGCAGATGTCTCAGATTGGACTTCTCTGAATTCTTCCTTTGCAAGTGAACCTGTTTATATGAGAAATATGGCCGCAGACTTTGAAGCTTTGAACACTTTTATCAAAATGCATTGGTCATGATTTTACTGAGGCTTGCAGTATTTCTTAAAAAGTTCTTGTGAACGGTTTGAGACTTCTATTTGCATTCAAAGAAATATTGTAATCTGTTCTGCAGCAAATCAGCTCCTGGGAAACTTTGCCACTAATTCAGGTTAGTTTCATGTAAATTGCTTAGGAATATTCCCTTCAGATAAACAGATCAACAAAGCATTTGAGTGTTACATTTGCAAACAAACCATTTTTTATATTGAAATAAACTGTTATGGATGGAATTTTATTCAATACAACATTAATGTGATTTTTTTTTTTTTTTTTTTGGGTAAGGCTGTTTAACACTACAAAATGAATACTTGAAAGATTTTTTTAAATTTTACTTCTTTGCTTATAGTGTTGTTGGTATAAACTGCTTTTGTTAGTTTAATCACAAGGGTGGGAAGAGGCCAAGCACTGGAAGATTAATATAAAACGTAGCTCAGAAGAATTAGTCACAAGAGAGCAACTTCAGGGTGTCTGGCACATATCAGCATTTTATTTCTTTGTAACCAAAATATTGCACATGGATTCACAAAATACATTTGTTGGGTTTTCTTTTAAGTTTCATGGTTTGTTCTTTCTTTTAAAACCTGTGGTAGGTCAGAATTAATGGTAGCAATTTCCTTTGCTAATGACCTCAAATACATTCTTTTTAAACCCAACTAGATGCCTCTTTAGAAATGGGCTGGAAGCTTTTCTAGCAGTATCACAATAAAGCATGAAATGACACTTCTAAACTATTGATCTACATTTCTATTGAAAACTGCAGGAAGCCTCAACAGAATTGTCTTTTTAAACTACTGCAAAATATATTTAGTGTTCATGGGCAAAAAATTACATGTTAATATGAAGATAGTCTTTGTGCAATGATGCTAACATCTATCTGAGTATGTGAGACTGTTAAAAAATGCAGTGGTTGCAGGAATGTAACAGAAACTTCATCAGGTTTTAAAAATATCAGACATGGTTTCTTGATCAATCTTTCACCCTTTTGACAGACATGGAGAAATATCACAGAATGTTAGGGACTGGAAACGACCTTGAAGGATCATTGAGTCCAACCCCTCTGCTGGAGCAGTGTTATCTAGAGTAGACCACACAGGAATGCATCCAGGTGGGCTTTGAATGTCTCCAGAGATGGAGACTCCACAACTTCTCTGGGCAGCCTGTTCTAGGGCTCTGTCACCCTTGCAGTGAAAAAGCTTTGCCTTATGTTCAGGTGGAATCTTCTCTGCTCCAGCTTGCACCCATTGCCTCTTGTCCTGTCACTGGACATCACTGAGAAGAGCCTGGCTCTGTCCTCCCAATAATTGCTCTTCTGTTCTTTTGTAGTTGTATAAGTTGGTTGCTTGCTATCTGTATTTTGAAGTCTCCAATAAGGTAGTAGAAGGATTTGTCAATGTTGTCATGAACCTCAAGGAGATGTGTATAGGGGACCTATCTCTCTGCAATACACATTTGTGTCCTTGAACAGCTTGAAGGCATTTCCATACTACAGAGTTCCACAACTGGAGATCTTATATCCACTTATGGTACAGTTTAAAGTAATCTGTAAAAAAAATCAGTTGTTTTTTTACTTTCATAAGTTAGTTTTAGTATTTAAGAGCATATGATCATTATTAATCAGATTCAGATTAAGTGGCAATAAACTCCACAGGCCTATAGGACAGAGGTGTATCAAGTGACTTTGTCCTACAAAGGTAAGGACAGTAAGTGACTTCTTACATTGTGCAGTTTCAGGGTGTGATGCTGTAATTGATAACACATAATCTTTGCTGATGCAACAGGGTGCAATGGCAAAGAGCTTGATTCAAGTGAGAAATGTTATACATTAGAAATCAAAATAATCATTTTTCTCTTAATGAAAAGAGGGTCTTGGTGTTATAGGTGTGCTTTGGTGATGAAAATGCTCTATTTGAACATTAGTTTCCTCTTTTTTTCCCTCCTTCCAAATGACAGCTTCATGTTTCATCAAGATCGCATCAACACTTCATCTTTCTAAGAAAGATTAATAGTGTGCCATAAAGTTTCCTGTGTGTCTGCATCTATCTGAGGAGCCTTTAAAACTTTATCTTTTCAGTGTGGTTTTTTTTTAACAACCCAACAAAAACAACAGTAGGGGTTTGCCCCAGTGACCTCAACCAGTTTCTTTCCAGAGGCATAGCATCTTGTTTTGTGAGTGATGTAGCACTGCACTTCAGAGGTAGCTGCTTTTTAATTAGTTTAGTACTGTTTGTGAAGGAAAGACCTAGAAAAAGGTAAGGTATTCAGTGAGTTTTTTCAAAAGATGTGACTAATAATCAAACTCTGCTTATTGAACCAATTACAGGCTTTAAGAGAACCTGAGGCAGGGCATCAGTGTTTATGAAAAATCCATCCCTACACTGTTGGGTTATTTTGGCATGAAGAGCAATCAAATACATCTTTGTTTCTCTCTTCATTGCTTCCATAGGTTTTCTAATTAACAATGACTGAAAATAAATTATTCACTTCTCCATTTTCCAAGCATGAAAGCAGACTCTTCCCTTGTTGTAGGTGTTAACACATGAACTACTGTTTATAGCATGTCAGTTTCTGCAATCTGCATAAAGACTGGCTAGGGTTTATTTTCAGGTACTGTTTACATAGTCCCTCTGGAACTTGGTTTAATGATAATTCTCTTGATTCATCTGCAGAACAAAACATCTTTTAGTGATTTTCTATAAATGCAATGACTGAAAAGTGAAATGTCATTTAAATGCATTTCTTTACATTCCTTTGGCCACTGCCATTTTTTTCTGAATCACCCTTTGTAAAGGAGTGGAAACATTTTTCATGCGTATCTGGATAGCTCAACACACACTTGGATTTATTTAAACACATTTACTGTCAGGCATTTTGTGCAGGTGCCATCTTGGGGAAGCTTCCTGTAAGACAGAAGCTTTCTGATGCAGGCCAAGTGCTACCTCTTGGGAATTCAAGTCTATTAGGAGAACAGCTCTGATCTGAGTTTTCTTAAGCACAGCACATATCCCACCCTACCATACAATCACAAAGCATCCTTTGAACAGAAATCCCCACATGCATAACTAGTGTTTTGGAGTTTTTAACTTCATTTTTTAAATTAATCTCATACTAATGAGGGTTTGATCATATTCCTGCAAGCTTTACTGTTCTTCATTTGCTCTTTAAACCTGGAGTGAACAAGCATAATGAGTGATGAGTGGGAGAGGTGTGCCTCCTTGTCAAGGCATTTTACAAGAATGGAGTAGTAATCAGTCCATCCATACCACCCTCGCTCTTCCAATCTTCCCATCTTTACTGTGTCTTAAGCTTTGAGTTCTGAACTATTTTCCTCAAACAAGAAAAAAATCTTAGCAGCCAGTCTAGGAACAAGCTTTGATGCTTTGAGGATTTCTATCTCATGATGGGCATGAGTGTGTACTTTCCATCCCATGCTTCCAGGACCCAGCTAATGTTCGTTTATGTCCCACAAAGGCCCACAGACTCACAAACAGAGCAAAGCAGAGACTAATCAGAATTGCATCAAAGGCCTTTTTGTGAAAATATGGACAATGCTATAAAACTAACCTTGTGTTAACCTACCGAGGAACAGAGGACATGAATTGTGAATGCCAAAATATAGAGAGAAGTGTGAAAGGGAAAACTTATACAAAAGTAGGCAGACTGAATAAAACTCTTTATCTTTAAGCCACACAAGTCATGGTAATTAAATTAGGTCAGGCTGGCTATAAAGCTACAAAAAGGGCTGTAACTAATTTAGAAAAAGACAGAGAAGACCTGAAAACAGACTGACAGCCTCCTATTATTTTTTTTATCTAATCAAGGCAACAAATCTTAATAAAGAGGAAAAGAGAGAAAAAAAAAACCACAAAAAACAAACAAAACCCCACATTGATTTATCAAGATTTTCTCTTAAACCATTAGGATAGACAAAAGCACGTAGTCACATCTTTGATGTGTGAAGGTTTTCACATTGTTGTTAGTGCTAACTGAGGGTTACATGCATACAGATTTTACCCATGAGAAAAAAAGAATAATTGAATGCCTTAAAGTTCAGAAAGGGGTGGAATATCTAACAAAGAATAAAGCTGATCTGAGCTTTATCATTATAGCATCATTTCACTGAATCATTCTGAGCATCCTTATCATCTGCTGCTATGTGAAGATAAATCCTAAACATCTATGAAAAAGAGACTATTAGACTTTTATTGAAAACTATTTCCTCATAAAACCTACCTGCAATTTGTATTAAAACAATCCTTTCTGAAAAATGTCTCTGATACTTGCTTTACATTCGAATGCATCAGGTTCTATAAGGTGTGAGAACTACCATTCTCAGAAGTTAAAGAAAGGAGAGATTAGGAGTTTATTTATAAGTGTGGATCCAAGCTCACTAAACAAGATTTAATATCCTATTTCAGTTGATGTCTATAATAGTTTTTATTCTCCAAGTGATTAGAAAACTTAACATTCTAAGGCTGTCTGAAGGGTGAAGAGGACTGTGTGAGAAAATGGGGGAAGGGAGCAGACAAAAAGCCCAGCTTGGTTTGTGTTGGTGTTTAATAGCAAACAACCCTTTCCCACCCTGCTTGTCTTTTATGTCTGTTTTAAGTAACTTCTAAAGGTTTTTCAGCAGCAGATGACACTCAGCCACTGCATGCATCTGAAACAAGATATGGACTTTACCCTGTGAAGAAAATATTTGAGCTTTTCAACACAATTAAGGGGTTGCAATTTCTCTGTGAAAATGGCAACACTCTTCCATTTCTACCACTATGTCCCTGAGGGTGAAGTTTTGACCCTGGTGAAGTCAATGGAACCTTTGCTCTTCTTCATTAACACAAGAGTCATCCCTCACCCATCTTGCATTTGTGACAATGAAATGTGGATAGTAAAGGAGAAACTGTCACATTTGCATATTGCCATTTTCCAGACAATGAGAGAGACTTGGAGAGGTGATCAGAAAACTTCACAATGTCAGAAAGGAGGAGCAGGCAGGGAAAAAGCAACATTAAAAAGGAGGAGCAGGCAGGGAAAAAGCAACATTAAGCATTTCTCCTTCCACAATTTAGCCCTGGGTCTGGCTTGACACCTTGGAGTCAGAGAAAGAAGGAAGAGACACCATTTGAAAAAGGCCGTAAGAGGGAGAGTAGAGACTGTTCACTGCCAGGAAAATGTACTATAGAGAAGAGCAGTCAGAGCTGGCTTGAAACTAGTACCAGTAAGCAGGGCTTATTGCTGTTCGAGAGAAGAGGAAGCTCTCACCCATCAGCTTGAATACTCAAAGCTCTTTATCAATAGAAAGATGGAATTTTAGCAAGTAGTTGCAAAATTAATTAACAGAACCCCAGAGCACTGGCCCAAACACAGACTCAGAGGTCCCCAGTTTTTGTACCAGAAGTTGATGGCAAAAATCTTCTCACTTCCTTTAATTTCTCCTCTCCTTTCCTTGTGCCCTTAATCCATCTTCCACTGCATCACTCACTGCTTATGATTCCACACTGTTTCATGCTGCTACCCTCTCACCTCTGCCCCCTCTGCATATCTGCTGTCACTGCCAGAGGTTCCAAGGATGGCCCTTTGGCCCCATCCCAAGCCTGATCAGGACAGTAGAATTTAATTTCGCTACCTCATCACCACTGTACAAAGGGTTACTTTAAGTCATTTGTGTATAAAGAATTGCACCTCCAATGACACGGACATTTCCTATGGCTTGTGCCTCTGACTTTCCTCTGATTCAATTAATACATTGTGAAGATCACGATACTTTTCCTCCTATTCTACTTTGAGAATGGAACACATTTGGAAATGTTTGCTGTGGTACTTACTGGAACAAGACACAGAGCAGAAACAAACCTACTCTGTCTACATTATGACTAAGCTTTTGGTTTTGCCTTGGTATATCCTAATTTGAAGTGTCTTAAAGTCACTTATGCTTGTCATAATTTCACAAGGAAGGCAAGCCACCATTTTCATAAATATGTCTGACATTCTGCCTTACTCCTTTACTTGAGATCCTATTTAAATAATTACTTCATGTGCTTAATGTTTAGTGATGGGCTGAGGCACCATAGGAAAGAGCTGTTAGCAGGTGCAGACTCCTGCTAAAAATTGCTAACCAGAGAGTAATACAGAACTGCATTTGTAAAGATAAACCACACAACCAGGCTTGAACTCCAGGATTTCAACATAACAATTTACTGCTCTGTGCACTGTTCACATGTAGCCAATATGAGCCAAGGGACTGAATTAAACCTGCTGACTTCTGACAGATTGGCTTTTACTGATTTTTTATTGCTTGTAGGTGAAAGGGGCCCTGCCAACCTACTACAGATTATAGATCTACATGATTTGGACCATAATGTCTTATGTTTTATTCATTTTTTTAAAAAAGACTCTTACTATTTAACTAGAAGCTGAACTTTTTTTTTCTATTTTATTTATACTTAAGATAAACTGGAGAGGGCACAGAGCAGTGGAAGAGCAACAGCCTTTAGAAGCACTCGCCAAAATTAGTGTTTGTGAAATACTTTCCAAACATCTGCAGGAACAGTGCTACACCAACCTCCCAGCTGACTGGTTAAAAAGAGAGTCCTTTAATCTAAACCATGTTCCTTGGGATTTCGTAATGTAATTAATTCTTCATCTTCTTTTTATACTTTGCCAGTGAGAAAGCAACTAGTGGTTGTTACCTCTGAGTTGTTTGCACTGAAACAGTTTTGGCATGATGCTGTACATTTTCATTGCATGGGGATCTTCTCAAACAAAGGAAAATTATGAAACTGTCAGATCAGATTTCATGTATTGCTCTTGGCATTGCACTCGCTAGACCTGGTACACAGTGCATTTGGAGAGCCTCTGATCTTTTATAACTATTTCCAGTCTTGCACATACATCTGCATACTTCATCATCTGCAGTCACTGGGAGTATGAGTATTAAAACTGAGGTAATTTGGTTATTTTCTTTCTGTAAAGATATAAAGTGATCTTTTACATCATAAATAATTTCCAATGTGTTTTATTATCCTTTCTGCTACACTTCTTATTGTTTTATTAAGACTCTGAATTTATTTCTTTAACCTCCCCCTCCCCTTTTCCTGCAAGGGATATATAATGTTTTAGAATTTATAATCAAGGTACTTGATAAGAATAGATTAATCCAATTTGTTACATTTTCAGCCTCTTTGGTTTTTACATCAGATTCAGGCCTCCTTTAATTATGGTTTTCACTGTGATTTTCTAAAGGTGTTCTTTTATCTCAGTGCATCTTTGATTAGTTTTACATGATTATATAAATAGCAAAAATATTTAAAACTGTTATTTCTGCATCACTGATATGCAAGGCAGTATAAAACAAGTGGGTTTTGTGACTGCTCTTACAGAAGGGCAGAGTTAAGGTACTCAGGTACTGGTCAGAGAAGTGTGCCTATGAAAATGTGCCTCTGAAGAATAGGTTTAGAATGGTGAGCTCCTCCTAGATCTTATGGTACTGTAAAAGAGACATCAAGGACAGAAAATCCTTTTTTCTCCTCCCAGACTGCTGTGTCAATCTGAAAGCCTCATGATCACGCATTCACACCTCAATTGCTAACCATCCTGTGGGTTGGGATGAGTGTGGTTTCGCCACACTATTGTGTTCCTCCTCAGTTCAGGGAAATCAGCCAAACTGAAGATACATTGACCTTTTAAGGCTTAAATAGAAGGGAATATCACTTGACACAAAAATCCTGTAAGTGTATTTATACAGTGATTCCCCTGGCCAACAAAATGGGCCACACAAAGGATTTCAGAGCTGAAAGCATGAGCCTTGACAACTATAGTTTAAATTAAATGAAGAGGCTAGGCTTGCTGGAGAACATTAACAGACAGAAATCGCATGTTACTTGTGGGATTGTAACTCAGCAGTTGCTTCAGAGCAATGGGCTGAGATGATAGATTATTCAGCTGTCTTTTCTGAATGCAAACAAAACCATACTATCTTAAATGCTTGCATTAGAAACAACCTACATCCACTGCTGAATCCTCTCCCTCCTCTCCCTCACTCACAGGAGCACTTAACTTTAGAAGGCAGAGTTATTTTGCAAATCTCTCTCAAGCTTCTGATTGTACTTCTGTTTGTACTTCTGTTCTTGTACAGCTCATGGACAGTAAGAACAGAGTATCTGTGTTCCTTTGTTATGTATACAGTGGACTTTCTGATTGCAGCTGATACTGTTTCCAAAACCTGTTCTTAGTGGCCTTTTCATCCTGTCTAGGAGATTAGCAATTTACTTAGATTATTTTTATCTTTTCTGGGATTCAATTCCTTCCAATTTTTCTTGGCCATCTAGCCTACTACTCAAGTTCCATCTGCTTTTTTTAGCTCATATAAAAAGTCCTTCCTTGCATATGTACCAAATGTTGGTCTCTTACCCCGGTGTTTCTTTTGACTGATCCTGTTATCAGTTCTGTAACCTGATCTTTTGAAATTTCATGTAGTGTATTCTGATAGCATATAATATTGCAAGGTAGTTATGTTTATTACTTAATACGTCATCCTGATGTCATCTTGCTTGGTGAAGAGCTCTGCATGAGGTGCAAGTAGAGCTTCCCTCACTGTCTTCAGCACAGTAAGTTTTCCTGCCTCTATTTCCTGTTTGATTTTTTTTTTTTTTTTTAATCAGATTACTATTACTTCTCTACACACTGAAATACCACTGTATGTTAGTGAGGGTAAGTCAGTGTTATTCTTGCAAGGTAATGAGTGACTCCAACCCAGTGAAATACCCAGTGGTATGCCTGGGTTGAGTTGGGACATGTTGAAAATGAAATCATTCCCAAGACATTAGGAAATAAACCTGTCTCTGAAAGAAGGACATTAAAACATTTTTCCTTAATGAGGGTTTCCTTAGTATTGCCTATGCTGGTCTTAACAACAAGCATAAAGAACCCATTGCCTAGAGAAACTCTGCAATTCATTAGCTAGTTTTATCTTTCTTCCAAAGAAGGAAATAATATGTCCAACTGCTATCTCCATCCAATAATCTCTGAAAAAGAAACAAGTCTTCAGCCAGACCATTCCCTGCCCTAATAACAAAGCCAAACAAAGAGAACTCATGCATTAACTTTTTTGATTCTCAAAGAAGAAAGCCTATAATCCAACTAAGAAATGGTTTAGGTTTAGCAAATACGATAGATTTTGCTTTTACAGGCAAATACCAGAGCACTAAAGAAAGGAGAATACACGGAAGTAAGAAATATGGCAAGGTTATCAGTGAGCATAATGTAGAGGAAAGTAGTCTTTAATGAAGAAAAGGAAAGTGTCTTAGGAGAGGGCTCCTGTGTTTCACAGAACCCTAAGCTTTTCTCTAAGTGTTATGGGCAGAAAATCTGTGAGGTATGCTCAGACTGGCTCACCTTGTGACCAAGCACATTAGGGAAGCTGCTATATGGCACCAAGTTCAGTATGGAGATTATTATGACACTTAACCTTATCAGGTTAAGGTCAGGCCCTCCTACATCCATTAACTGTCATTTTGTTTCCTCTTGCTTTCAAAAGCCCTTGAGATAATCTGAAAACAAAGAGCCTGTTTTACTTCAAATCCTTTAGCATGGCTGTAACTTTGATCTCCCGACCTTCAGCAAATCAGGGTAGTGTAAGAGCAGTGTGGTATCATGGTGGTACACCATAAGCAACCCCCTGTGATGCTGGTAGCCCCAGCATCTGAGACACCATTCCTGTTATCAGGACTGTAGTCATGCTGTTAGCTGGTAGAGTTAACAATTTCAATTACAACAGGCAAGTAAGATTCTCACAAAATAATGAGTGAACTTAATTATTTTTAATTTTTAAAACATTTCTTGAAAGTACTCCACCACAGTTTAGAAAGGGAAGGAGGAAAAGATTCACTTACCCAAAGGAATGGAAATGTGAATCACAGTGGGCTGAATGAGGCATACACTCCACTGCAGCTGTTCTCAGCTGCAATATTGTCCTCTGGAGGTTGACATAGTTTTGAGTCTCCTGATATTGTCTTACTTTATCCTGGGATCCTCATACAGAATTTGAAAACTGGTATTAGGCAAATAGCCTTAAACATGGCTGCCCTATAAATAAAATGGAACCAATGGGACTTACTTAGCCTAGAAGAGTGAAGACCTTTAACTAGTAAGTACATATGAAGTATTTAGGTTGAAGACAGTATAGCGTGCAATAACAGGATGACTTACCATCTTATAAACCAAGTTAATTGATCAGCCTTTCTTAAGAGAGCAGCAAAAGGAATAAAGCTTTTGTTTATGTTAATACCAATATCCATTGGTTTACTTTGCTATGATGTTTGAATACACTTCATTACTAGAGGGTGGTGTTTAACACAAGTCTCCTGGTATCCTTAAGCCGTAACTCTTGGGACCACCTCATTCCTTACACCTCTTCCTTTGGGTGGGAGCACTGCAATAGAGCACAGTTCAGCACTACATGCCCCATTAAAGGAGCTTATATAGTAGCCTATAGGTCCAGTGGGAACCTTTGGCAAACACAAAAATACTGTGGAAGACTCTGAGAATGCCGATGACCTGATACTGCATTATAATATTGCTTTAGAAAAATAAATACGTGTATAATATGGCAGAACTTGTCAGGATGGATAAAACAAAGATTTGCCACTAACTATGCTGCATGGCTTTCCAAACCACTGAACCTGCTGCTTAGCCCAGGTCTCTATTTTCTCCAAACCCTCCTCAAAATTTACTGCAGATGGGTACTAAGAATCTACAGGAAAAATCCTTCACTCTTCTGACAGCATCTCTGTCTTATGATAGTTTTGAAGTAACTTTTTCCCCCCTCCCCCGAGCAGGAGAGGTTTTTCTGCAGCCCAACATAGTTTAATCCTTTCTTACAAAGAGCAAAGACAAAAAATTTATCGGCCTATCTGGGATAGCCAAGGGATGAAGTACTACAAAGCTGTCCATGAACAAGAGAGGCTTAAATCACATTTGCAATTGCGGGCACAGGTTCAGCTGCTGTATGAAGAGCCTGGACACTATTCTCAGCCCAGGTATTATTTTTCTCTGGGGGCTGATGGTAACTAACTGCCCAATATATCAGAATGAGACAGTTTTGTGTAATCTGGCTTCCCCTCTGCTATGCATTCATCAATACATCAGGAGGGAAAAGAAGCCCAGCCTAAAGCAAACGTGGGTGACAGCATGATTTGGAGCTGACTGAAGGGTGGAGTAATGGGGCAGTGCACTGACACGTTGGGGACCAGGACTTGGCTTGTACCACATCCTTTTGTCCCGCTCACTGAGCAGGAAGGCATGACAGATCCGGCTTCAAGACCCAGCTGGCCTGGCTGTACCAATAAATCTCCTCTCAGACTGGTGAACCCAGCACAGCACAGACCTGGCACTGGTGGCCGTACACTTGTACACCATTCATTTGTGCCACCCTGAACGCAGCAGGTTTACAATTTGATACTGGAAGCTGTGGGCTGCTGTCACCCAACCAAGGCTGTGCTGCCCAGGAGCCGAGCAGAGCCCTGAGCCGTGACAGTGCCTGCAGCAGCTCCAGGAACTAGAGTAAACAAAAGCAAGTGTCCTACGCTTTTCTGTGCTCACATGTGATAGTTCAGCTCTACATGAAGACAGAGATGGCTGTGTCTAAATTACAGCACTGCTTATTTCAGAGCAGAACTCAAGCAACCCAGGTTCTCTAGAGTTATGCCATTTATTATTTTATGATGTGAAGGCAGAGAGATGTGGTCCCTAAAGCCCTCATGTCCCTTTGACCTTGACACAAGTACCTACCTACTTTTAAACCTAAAGATGACCAGTCTAAATCTTACTGACTGTATCTATTTTTCCTGCCACTTGCTGTAATATACTAGTGACTCTACCAGGGAATTTTGTTCTGCTGAATTTGGTTTCTTACTCCTCAACTGGTAAATTCTGAGAA
Organism: Picus viridis; assembly: GCA_033816785.1. Lineage (NCBI taxonomy): Eukaryota > Metazoa > Chordata > Aves > Piciformes > Picidae > Picus > Picus viridis. The sequence continues at coordinate 5,885,522 of CM066581.1, forward strand.
CTGAAAGCTGGGCTTTCTGCAAATGTCAGGAACTGGGTTGTGGAATTCAGGACACATGAATTACAAAAACCAGTATTAAACATCTGTTCAAGCTGTGTTCTTTTCCAAATATTTATTGGTATGGCCTGTCTGATCAAATATATTACATTTATTTCATTGGTAACAACTGTTCTTTGTCATGAAACATATATGAAGTTTAAAATTATCCTCTAGATTGTTGCAAGTGTTGTTTTTTGTTTGTTTGCTTGCTTTTTGTTTGGTTTGTTTGTTTGTGGTTTTTGTTTTTTTTTTTTTTATTATGAAGGGCTGAAAAATCCAAAATGGAAAAGAGGACTTTTTAAATGTGAAAGAAACATGACAAGCATGCACAATCATTTTGAGACCTGATTGGCACTGCATAATGAATAGCATGAGAATAAATTATAGTGAACCAAAATCTTATTAAAGGATATTGAAAAGCATAAAATCTCCTTATTAAAAAGCAAGCAGTAAGACAAGTGCCAGAGTTAACCAAGTATCTCATTCAGTTACACACACCCTGAATCAAGATTGAATGTGTAAAGATAGGTTGGTATGATTTTAACATTATAACTATTTTCATTCATTAAGAGGTTACAAAGAGATAACTCTTACCTCATGAGAGAATATTTTTCACTGTATTATTAAAGCTACAAATCTAAGTAAATTTTATGCTGACTGTGAAGCATGCTTTGTGCATTCCTGGCGACAGTAGGTTAAATCTCAAGATAACCACTTCAGACTGGCTGCATACTTTAGTATTTTCCCCCCTTCACAGTTGTTAAAACTTTATAGAGCCTCAAAACATATCCAGATGGACACTAACTGTGACTGCTACTTAAGAAACCAGCATAATCTAGCACAATACACAAAGTAGGATAAGTGTGGAAGAAAAACAAGTTCTGAATAGAGGACCTCCTTGGAATATTGGATCAGCCATCAGACACACCAATTCTGTTTAGACAGGCCTGTTATACACACCCAAATGTTCTGCAAAACAAAGCACACCCCCCAACCTTTCACCACTGCAGTTCCTAAACACTTCTGCCCAAGGGTGGTCTTCACCCTGCTTGAGGCAGTATTTGTGCCTACATCTTTATTCACAAAATGAGGCATTGGTTTCCATAGTTTTTTGGCAAAGCAGAGACACATAAACCATGTTCTTCCTCTCAGAGGAATATTGTATCTTGGCAGTTTTATTTGGGTCTGACCTTTTTAAATATGCAATAGCAAAATATGAACAAATAGATCACTGTACCATTGCGCTGCTGTTCTGTCTCCAGCGGATTTCCCGCAACACCTCCTTCAGCCTGCTTGCATGAAGCTAGGATTGTCCTACATAACAGAACTATAGGATAGAATTTGGTCAACACAGAACTATGGTTCTTTGAAGTTACAGTCTTTGTTCACTTGTTGGATGTTGTCTGTTAAGCACACCAAAGAGCAATATATAGTGGCGTCTACAGATACTTTGTTCTGGGCACAACAATAATGCACACATTTTTTGTGTACAGTATGTATATATCACAACAGGATGATTAGATAATGGAGCCATGAAGTAAGAAAGAAACCCCAAACCCTGGCAGATTTACAGCAACTAAATCTATAGCTTCATTCCTCGCTCCAGCTAGAATAGGTGCTTAATTGATCTGAACTTAATTCTGATGCCCACTTCTACTTAGATGTATCTCTGTCAACATCTGCCTGAGTGCAGCAGGCAATCTCCGTTATTTCCTTATTTGTGATATTTCATGAATTCCAACTTACATGATAATATTTTAAAAAAGCATTGTTTGGGAAACTGGGATTTTAATTCATGGTATTTCATCCCCTTCATGCCTTTTTTTGCCCTTTCCTTTTGACTCACTGTAGTCGCATTATGTGTTAAAGCCCTGGTGCAATGGTTCAAATTGATACCTGCTGCTTGTGGTGAGAGTGGGGCTTTAATTATATCATGCAAAAGGACAGTGTCTCTTAACACATGGTAGTAGTGCTGTGTTTTAGTTTGCTGTTCTGCACAAAAGGTTGATTGCCATATGCCTTAACAGAGCCTGCTCTTCTTTTCCAAGAAATTGGCTAATGGAGTTAAGATTTTTTTTTTTTTTTTTTCTTCCTTTCTTTTTGTATCATGATCAGAGATTGGCATGCAAAGTATTTAATTAAGGAATATGCAGCAATATTCAGAGCTAAGTCTAATACAGTGTTATTCACCTATCCAAAAGTAACAGACTTAATTAAAAGTAAAAATAGTAAGGCAAGACCTCACTAATCTTGGGAGCCTTTTAACCAACCAGCTGACATCCAGCACTATTCTAGTTAATGAGGAATCTAGCAGTAAGGCTTTTGTCAAAGTGAAAAAAAAAATTCTGATATGTTTTGTTTGGGTTTTCTTCATGTTGTAAACAAAGCTCCAGCCTTTAGCATTTCAGCTCAGCTCCTTTTTGTACCAGAGGTGACTGAGCCACTTGAACAGTCAGTTGCATGTAAATGTGCTGAATGAGAACCAGATCATAAACAAAAGCGTGCTGGGGCTTCAAAAAGCGAAGCACAAGATCAGAATATTAACCACTAATCCTGCCTAGGTGAAAATGCCTTTTGCTTGGTAATGGCATATAACAAGGTTTCGTGCCTTTTTTTTTTTTTTTTTTTTTTTTTTGGGGCATGTCTGGTGCCACAGACTCCCCAGGAACCTTATTTCATTCAGATGTCTGCTTCTTAATGAGCTGATCTTGAGAGGAGCAGCTATTTACTGATTCATTGCTGGGTTACACCTTTAGCACATGATTTTCTCTCACAGTGGTTCATGAAATAGAGAACTCACTGCATCATGCAACCCAAACCACAAGCAATTGCAGGAATGCTCATGCAGCCACCATTGGGAATATGGGACTCCCTCGTTTACTGTAGAAAGTATTTAAATATAGAATAATCCCTCCAAGTGGCTTAAGCACCAATTAAGGGTCTCTAGAGTACACTAGAAAATATACTATACCATTAAACAATAGTGATTTAAACATCAGTACATACAAAAAGGTGATAAAAGCGATTGAAACATGACTCTATCTTCATGCCTTGCAAACTTATCTACTTTACCTTGACTAGGAGGAGACCATCAGGTATGGAATAATTAAAAATAGTATTTCTTTTACGCATTCATTCTGTCCAGAATCTTGCAGTTGTGGACATGTTCCAAAACACTCCTTTAGTGAATTGTGGCTGTATGAGAAAGACTAGGAAAGGAGAGAAAGAGGAGACTTTATGACTTGACTCCTCCCTCTAGCTTGTATCTTTTACTTTTTCAAGTCTTGATTTTGACTCTCTTCTTATTCAGCGTGTCCCCTTGAAGGCTAGCTACCTCCTAAATGTACATAGTTGACAAAACAACCAAAAGTTTGCTATGTTAGATCAACAATTAATAAATCATTTTCCCTTGATATTTTTGCACTAAATTCGCTTCTTGAAGCAAAAAAAGTAACACAGCTGAAGAACAGCTGGAAGCACTGAGCTAGCAAAGTATGAAAGCTGTGCACAAGAGTGTTAACTCTTTGATATATTTATGCAGTAACATCACTGGCCATCATTATTTGATCATGCCAGCAGAAAACAGGATGTATTTCATTTGGAAATGAGTATACATAGCTGGAGGGAATGCTTTCCTAAATGTCATTCAGTCATTAGTGAACTCAACAGAGCTAGATTACAGGATAAAATTGTATTCTTGCATTAGATAGATCTGTTTAAATCTAGGTAGTCTGATGATTTCACTGAAATTGCGCGAATTTAGTTTGCAGTAATTGGAATTGGAAATCATCTATGGAATGAGCACTGTTAAAAGGTAACATAAAAAAACCTTGGCTTGACACAGAATACAGCCACAGGCTAGTGAGAAAGACACATTTGTGTATAAAATTGCTCTAACAAGATTCTGAATTAGTAAAACATGAATCTAAAGTCATAATTACTGTCATTTTGCCAGATGAAGGAGAAGGATTTAGGATTAATGTAAAGCTGAGTTAGTTCTGTCTCCATCACCTAGAGAACAACTGCTACAAAAATTAAAATGTAGGAAAACCAAGAGGAGAGAGTGATTTTTCTGAACCATAGCTAGTCAGAAATCTTCCTGTCGTCTAGCCTCCTGGCCTTTTGTTTTCCTTTCAGACCCACTTGGACAATCATTGGTCAGTCTCCTTTAGTCTTTTTTTTTGCTGATGTTCTGTGGCTCTTCATTCCCATCCATATGTTGCCTTTCTCAGTGAATGGACTTTACACTTAAGTGTCTGTAAATCCTAATGCCCAGATGATTTCTTAACTATGCCTTTGTTTTTCTCATTTTTAATTCTCCTGTGAATTTGAGGACTAGAATATTGAAATTAGAGATGATACATTTTTTAGTGACTCCTCAGAACACAACACTGCTTCAGTTGGATAACAGACACAACCCATGTGTGGCCCACACGTGGCCTCTGTTACTATCAGTAGGTGCTTTAGATACTGAATGCATATCCATGTCTTCTGCGGTGGCTGGAGAAGGCACACAGTAGCTTCTTGTAAGCAATGCTATTGCCACTGCCAGGAATTGTCACCTCCTTCTACTGAAGGTAATAAATACTTGTGAGGCTTTCAGAAGTTTTCAGAGCATTTGAATTAAGGTCAGACAAAACTCTGACTTTCTGAGTATTTATGTATGAAAAAATCTTTCACCTATTTAAAATTGTCAATAATATATTCTGGATTTTTTCAGTCCAACGGGATATTAAAAATTCAGGTTGGAGCAGCTGAGGGTGAGAGAAAGTTCACCCCTTATCGGTCATCCGAAGTTGCTGAGGCAGTTTTATGAAAGTAGTGCAGTGAATGCAGAAACTAAAACCAGGGACTGCTTGATAATGCACTATGCCAAAAACAAACCAGAAAAAAGAGCAGGCTTTGCTGCTCTAGCTTACATCATATGTACCTTAAATGAAAGGGAACAGGATCGATATAAAGTGTGTGGGTGAAGCAGGCAGACACATGGCACTGGAGATACAAGGTCAGACATGAAACTCTTGCTTCTAAATTGAAATTCAGGGAATTGTCAACAAGTCCCCATCCACAATGGAATAAGTGAAAATGTGATTGTCAGGGGCCTGATGATAATCCTTGGATAAATGCTGCTCTCCTCCAGCCTGGCGTCAAGTCAGCTATCTTCTGGCTGTGCTGGGACTGGTTTGCATTGCTGTTCAATAGAGCTGGAGCAGTTTTGCCTGGTATCATAAGACGTTTATCCCCAAGGCGAATGTATGCATCTGGTTTTGTATTCAAGTTTTTTCTTGGACAGTTCAATAGTTTCTTGCTATTAGCCTCAGGGATATTTACATAAGATCAACCCTTTTACCTACAGGACCATAAAAAGAGAAGAGCTAACAAGGGCCTATGAGGTGTTACAGCAAAGGTGATGAGGTGTCTTTATGGGCCCTCTGCAAAGTGCTTGACACCCCGACTATAATAGGCAAGATTCCTCTTCCACTGGTGTCTCAAGGAGTATGGAAAAACAAAGCTTTTCCCAACCATTGCTCCTCTGTGCACAGGAAATCTTGAGGCACCGTCTACAGCACATTAATGCTCTGTACTCAGCCAGTGTTCCCAGTTCCCAGCTGAAAAGTCATAGAAATCCGCTGCTGGCAAACCTGACGCTGTCAGGGATTTAAGCCATTGCACTCAGTCATATTTACATTCTGTAGATCAGTCTTAATAAAGACAAGTTCCGCCGCTAGTTTCAGTTACAGCCTATGTGGTATAACAACATCAACTGCTATACAGTGTATATGGAAATTTCTCACCAGTGGGAGGGCATGGACAAATTCTTCACAGCCATCTTTTATGCATGATGGATGTATTAGCTGCTTTCCTTGCCAACAAGATCTTAGGAACTTGGCTTCCAGACTCTTGAAATTTGGCTTGGCCCAATCATTGAGCATTGAAATCTCAGTAAGCAGTACTGTGCTGATTCGCTGTTTAATCAGTATCCGAACTAACCCATCAGGCTCTTACACGAGGCTCACATCCAGCACCCCCTCTGGGAAAAAAGATCCAGCATTATCAGTCACTGCTCCTTCTGTAGGACTGGCAAGATGAGATGGGCAAACATGACCCTGTCTGTATTTCACTTTTTCTACATTAGTCAGAATCCTTTCTTCTACATTAAAGCATGTTTCAGTATTTCTTGAGGTCAGAGGGAGAATACTGAGTGTGCTTGAATCAGTAATCTGAAAATAATATATTAGCGGAATGAATAAATACTTCAGAAGACAAATTTTACATGGATATGTAAGCTGTGATGTCTATGTGGATTTTAAAGTGAGAAGTACAGTTAAAGGAAAACTTGCTAGACTCCCCCTCCTGCTTTAGCAATTAGAGGAATATTGCATAAAGTTTAGATCGGCAACTCCACTTTGCAGCCTCCTCTTCAGAGTCCAAAACTGGAGCAGTTCTTCCACTCTAAGGCTGTAATGTTAAAAAAAAGTGTACATATGCCTGCTGAGGAGACATGCCGAGCTCCTAACCAGAGGATTCCTAGAGCCTTCACTGAGGAAAGCTTTCTGAAGAGCTTCACCCAGCAGACCATTTCGGGAAGTACGTGTATTTTCCATCCAATCACCTCAAAGTCATTACAGAAGAAATGCTCTCTGCTAGCTGAACTATTAGTTGTTACCAAGAAAATTACTCAGGTGGTGCAGTGTAGAGCATAAGAGGTTTAACTTGGCACTTGTGTGCCTAATGATGACATAGAACCATGGGTGGGTTGGCAGTAAATATGATGTACTAGTACTGTGTACTACCCCATACTTCCCAGATTGCCATCACAGAGGCCCATTTGCTCGGGGCTTTGTTTCAGAGATACCAAAATATCAGCAGAGTGTCTCTAGAGGCTTCTATATAGCTGAAGTTTTGATATATCTACATTAACTGTTCAGCTCTCATCATGTGCCTGTGATCTGTAGGCAGAGGGTTTTGGACTTCATCTGACCATTTCTAATGTAGGAAAGGACTAGTTTGATACTGTCACAATACAAATGATGAGCTATAATCATCATGGGCATCAGTGTGTTTGTTAGAGATGGAGGCAAGATGGAAATGGGAGCATTTCACCCAGTTTTATTCTGGAATTCCTTAATCAGCTATTGGGAAAAATCACATCATTCAAGGTCAGAGTTTCTTTTCCTATAATAATGTTACATTATGAAAGAAGTAGTTTAAAATTATAAATTAAATGGTAATTTTTTAAAAATAAAAAGCTGATTAGACTCTTAAAGGGATACTTATAGTAACAGGACAATTACTAACAGTAGAAGGAGGAAAGTATGGCTAAAACTCTATCACAGATTTTATTCAGAGCCCTTCTGTCAATATTGGTTATAGTACTGGAGTTAAAAATAAACTACTGTGATTAGGGTTTCACCTCTTCTGAATTATGATCTGAGTCCTCTTGGATGAGCAGCAATAACTTACACTTGCTCCCACATTTGTCGTATCCTATTTTACCTAGCATTTATAAAATCCTTCCATAATTTATGATTAAAATGTATTTATATGAGTAGTCCTTTTCTGTGTTTTCCAATTTGTTTTGTAAAAATCTGGTAACATTAATTAAACCAAAATACTAAATAAACCATGAAAAGTAAAATACAAGGCGATACTTAATAAATTAAAGATGGAAACATTAAAAAAGAACAAGAAAATATATGCAAGTGACTGTGAGCAATTTTGCCTGGCAGTATAGGTGGTGAGGTGCCAACTTAAGCTAAAAATGGTACTTACAGGCATATCAGCATTGGCCCTGTAGGTGCTAGTCAAGATGGTGTAGTATTTGCAGTAGGTCTGCTAGCCAAATCAGTTTCCTTGTGTTACCTTGATTAGAATCTGAGTCCTCATCACTGCTGCAAGGCCTGTACATGACATGAAGTAAGAATGTGACCAGACAGACACTGTCCCAGCACATCCCTCATTTCACCAAGCCTTACAGTCATGACTCCAACACTGAGACAGACAAAAGCATCATGGAATAATGTACTTTTTCCTCTAAGTGATCATAAACACATCTAAGAGCATAAACCACTAGGTATTTGTATGATGGTGTTTGAAACGGTGACATGTATTTCCCAAAGATAATGCAACAGTTAACGTTCTGCTTTCGTTCCAACGTTTTGCCTCAGCATCAGTTGCTACTAAGTCAGTCCCTATCGTTTTTCAAGGGTGTAACTTGCAACAAGACAGCAGTAACAATTACATATTGTTTTCAAATAAGATGCCATTTTCCTTTCTGGCAGGCAGCAATGGGCTTTTAATGTGTAACATTTGTTTCACAAAACTCACAGATGCTTCTTGACAATTGCAAAGGAAGAAAAGAGAGGCAAACAAACCTAAAAAAAAGGCAGAAAATATAAAGAGCAAAGGAAAGATTCAGCTTCTATCACAACTATTCATCTTGTATTCTGGGCTGATTATGCACATTTTGGCAGGCATAAATATCTTTGGTGACCCTGTGCATGGCAAGGAGGTGCTGTGATTTGAGTCCCTGCTTTGCTGAAGTGTCTCAATTTCCCACAAATGCAAAGAAATACTGTGTGGACCAAGAGGTCCAACTCGATCAAGGTCACAGCATTCAGCATTTGTATGCTCATGAGGCAATTTGGCTGAGCAGGACAGATTTTTCTACTGATGAAACAAGGCTACTGTATCTCCAAGGTCTACCTACACTTTTTAGATAATAGAGTGTGTGAACTGTATTTCTTCCTTTGCAACAAGAGATAACATATATAAACTTTAACTGAATGACCGTTTTCGTGGTAAACTGGAAAAAAAAAGTCCTTCTAATAAAATTAAAACTGGAACAAAGGAAACCCCACTTCTTTGCAGTGAAAGCCCTTTAATGTAAATGGCTACACAAGAGAAAGAGAGGGGACACAGATACACTGCAGAAAGCAGGACCACCTTACAGCTTAATAATCCTGAGCTCTTTTAAGTACAAACAGCCAATCTCTGTTATTATCTCTGTAACTATAAAAGGATGTGGAGTTAAGAGAGGAACCACCCAGCCAGCCAGCTGAGTGCTGAGCTAGCAGAGTTACGGTGAGATCTAGGGTCCCCCACCATGTGTAGACCCCAGCTGCTGACCAAACTGCCACACTGAACCACGATGAGAAAAGAGTTATCACCCAAGTGAGGTCAGCCAAGTAAAAGCAAAATTCATAGGAGATAAGTATTTTGTATTTTACAAAATACAAAATATATCAAATAGAAATATAAATGGCACCAGTCACATTCCAGTAGTGCCAGCATACACAGACGAGCCAAGAAAGTAGCTACAGTCATTGCTTTTTCCACGTCTAGTTTTTGAGCCCTGCAGCATATCGGGTGAGTGGCAACAGGCACATATTTCCTGAACAGACCCAAACCATAAGACTTTGAACAGAGTCCACCAGCACATGGCTGGTGCCAAAGAGCAAGAAACATGCAACTGCAAGTGCCTCAGTCTAAGTGGCTAGACAGAATCCAGGGTCTTCATGTATTCTGCATTACAAAGTAAAATTGGTATTGTCATTGTGGATCTGTTAAGTCATCCTGTCTGTGCACAAAGATCTTGTTCCCTAGGCCCAGGAGGAGTCAAGCCATGGGAGGCAGTTTCACTCATGCAGCTCTAGGTCAGGTTCAGCCAAGACAACCCACCAGGCCTCTCCCCTTCAGCTTCCCACACTTGCTCCATCTCCAGTCTGAACTACTTCCTCACTCTCAGCTTCTCTGCTACACAGCAAATGCCCGAGCAGAAGCTGGTGGTACAGTTTTGCATAGCCACACACAGCCTCTGCACTGTTACACCCAGCCCATGCTGCCTCCTCAGGCATTTCTCTCCGGAGGCTTTCCCTGATGTTAGTTTAATTCTTCACACTGTGGGACTCCATCACTCTTCTTCCTTGGGAGATCATTCCACAGTTTAGTAGATATGACAATATTTTTTTTACCCCGACAGTCATTCCAAATTTTACTTTCCTTAATTTAATTCTGTTCTCCTCTTCTTTCCCTTGCCCCCTCCCCCCTGCCCCAGTCCTGGTTATTAAGGTGCTCCTTTTTTATTCCAGATAAAGTCAAACTCTGAGCAACTAGAAATTTATATTATTCCTTAGCTGGAGAGACCTAATCTTGAGCAGGTATAGGTCATTATGGATTGTACTTGGGGGTCCACTAAAGCTTTCTGCTTGATTAACTACCCCTGCAGTGATGATAATTGCTGTTACACATGGAAGTATCAAGCACAGAGCAGAGGCCCTCTGGCAGTGTATAGGGCAGCACTGACAGGCTCTGAAAACAGCTCTATGCAGTTCCTGGGCTGGCAGAGAAAAGGCAACTGTGTCCCAGCTCTTTAAAACACTGGACTCCAGACCAGACCCATAAAACTGGAGGACCACGGTTTGGTGATCTTCTCCCCAGGCTACAGAAATAGGGAAGTGTGACTATTTGAGAGGGAAGGAATGGGGTACATGCTGATTTGAGATTTGTTTCAATCAGGAGCTGCCCTAATAACCTCATGGACTTGGATGGCTGTGAGCACCAGCTAAATTCAAAGGCAGCTCAGGCTGAGGTGATATGTGCTGCCAGGTTTGCTTTTACTTATTTAATTATTTTTCTACCAGTGATGCTTAACTAGCAATCACAACAGGGATTGTACTAAGGGAAGACTCCAAGAGCCTTTCCCAGCTGTTTTGAGCTGCAGCCCCTAAAGCTTGACTCTCATAGTTCAGTTTTAGCTTTAGGCACTTTACAGTTACTACGCTCATTTGAGCAAAGGGCTAATTTGAAATCCACACTGGAAAAAAATGAACATAAATGTGCTAGTGCCAAGCTATAAACACTTTTATATGGTGCTATAAATCAATACTCCTGCCTTTCTTTGAAGACACCTGTCCAATTAAGACACCTGTCCAATTAAGACATCTTTGGGGGTGAAGCACACAGGCTCAAACGCAGGATATCCAGTGGCCTCTGATTGCAACTTATTTCTCAGAACACCCCGTCCTTATGTTTCTACCTACTTTAATCCATTTACTTTACCAGTGAGGCAGGAGTATATTTCTCCCACTTCATGGCTCCTGTACAGCATGAATTAGTGAGCTGGCTATACTCCAGCAGAATATATCCCAGCTCCCATCCTCCCTTCACCAAAACTGTCATTATCTGCAGAGCAAAAAGAGCGTAAAGATAAAAATCTCACATGTAAGCTGTTAATAGTGAAAAAATGGTTCTCCCTGGCTGCCTCTGTGGGTTATGTCAGCCCAGCTATTCCTCTCTGTGTGATACTTACATTATCGTTCACAGCTTCTTAATATATTGTCTGCTTCTTCCAGGACATTAGTCACATTTGCTTTTACAGCTAGGATCTCTAATCAAGTTCATTTGTTCTCTTTAGCATTCTGAAGTAATTCTGAAAGGTAACTCAGAACATTATCTGACTTTTCCCAAGCGTGCTTCACTGTTACAGCATCAATTTACATCGTCCTCATGTCTACAAGGCAAGATATTTCATTCAAAGCAACTCCTTTACAATACTGTAACTCCTTGAAGGGACTGCCAATACATTTCATTACCGATAAGTCTGCATTTCAAAGCTATCAAAGGCTACACACAAATACCAGTCTGGTGTGGCTCCAAATTTGCTTTTTCAGACTCACATTCAAGCTTTGTAGAACATCAACTGACATCAAACTACAAGCAGTGCAAATAAGTTTAGCATCATTTTTCCTGATTCTCACCACAACAAACGAGATCCAATCAGCTCCAGTGAGCACACACTCAACATAGTTGATTATTAGCTGCACATGAAACAGCTTAACTTGGCATAGCCTCCTTACTTTCCCCACCTGTACTATCAAGAGATGGCACTAGCAGATGATACAAAAGGGGCTGTCAGGTATAAAACATTTCAAACAACCCCCAAAACTTTGAACAGCTGACTTGGAGCACATGATGTGGCATTATATGGAAATTAAACATCAGGGTTGTATTTCACCACCAAGTCCACAACGGGTTAATAAAGAACTCTGCTTGCTGTTTGTTTTTCTGCCATATGAACATATAAAAGTACATTAGGTCCTCATCAATTGGCCATTATCTCTGAATATTCCCCAGCAACATTCCCAACAGCATTGTGGGGAGGAATGAAATGGCCACAGGGATTTTGGAACAACTCCTTTGCAGAGAAGATACTAATTTACAATATGTACATTTATTTACTTCCACCATAATTGCTACATCTGCTTTATTGACACTAATTAATTAAGCCTCATTTAATTAATTGGGTTCTCTGAGGAAGGTAGTGTTGACATTTTGCAGCTGGCACTTGAGAGGGGAGCTGTGGAAGACAAAGTTCTTGACAAAGTCTCTGGTTTGAAATCTTCCCACTCCCCATGTCCCTGACAGGGCCTGTGGACTATCTTGGGGTGTGCAGCTGGAACACACTAGATCTGATCCTTCAGCCTTCCTGAAACTGCCAAAAATCCTTCAGATGGGGAAGTAACAATCCAAAATCTGAGCTGACTCTAAATAAACCCTAAACTCAGAAACAGATATGGAGATAGCATACCTTGTGTTTCCTTGTAATGCTCTCAGTGAGACCTCCTCCTCTATTTATTTACTCATTTAGAGTCATTTAAACTTCCTAGGGTTAAACTTGGATGTGATGGGATAGATGGTCTGATGTTCTGAATCAACTTAACAGCAGCCCCACATGTCTGACTTGCACATCATTCCTGTGTGTGGCTTCATGTCTTGTTTTACATAGGAGCATTTGTATGCGTGACTGCCCAGCTATAATCTATCCCAGAGTTGCTGAACTGTTTATACAGGCAACTTTCCATCTACTCCTAACACTCCCCATCCTACAGAGGTGTTTTCTCTTGTTCCCAAAATATTATTCTTCGTTAATTAAATTTCAGTAAAACAGCTATACCTTTGAGAGCTGAAGACTCTTAATCTCCTACCAGGCTCTCTTGTGGTTAGGAGAAAAACAACAAAAGGTCTAATATTTTCCACAGTGCTATGTCACCAACTAATTTCTTGTCAAAATGTCTGTTTACCATCTCTCATCAATGCTCTGACTTGAGTTTGTCAATAAAACCCTTGCCAACAACCATTTCACAAGCAAAACCTACACGTTTCTCCTTGAAAACGTTTGAAAGAACCTTTTATTTAAAGACATTTCTTTTTATCATTTCCTAGCTTAAGACATCCTACTCCCAGTCTAGCTTTCAGCACCATTACACCAGGAAAGAATGTGACTCGCATGATTGGTTTTGGTGGCATGATGTCACATGCATTTACTATATCCCTGGCAACAGCAAGGCTGCCCTGTGGCCATTTGAGAAGAAAGAAATGGAGTGAATCAGAATAAGCCACAGTCCCTACAAAAAGGGGGAAGAAGAAAAGAAAGGAAGAAAAGAACAGCCACGGAGAAGGGTCTGGGAAGATTAGGCACTGGCTTGAAAATAACAAGGCAATGAACTGAAACCCAAAAGATTACTTGTCTACTTTCTAGCTGCACCAATAGTCATTTCTCTGTTAATTACCTTCCCTTTTGTGGCCTGGGTGCCATTAGCAGTATCATAGCAGTAGTGCTGCTGTACTCATGACAGTCCAAGGGTATGCACTGGGCAAAGCTCACAGAATGCATGTGTTTGGGGTACGTGCCATGGGATCAGCCACCAGCCAGATTCCAGAAATGAGTGCCTGAGTTTATTTTGTTTTGTCTGCAAACATCTGAGCTCTTAGATTTGGCAAAAATAAAAGCACTGCATGTCATAGTCTTTAGGGTTCCACATAAAAGTCATACCAGTGGTTTACAGATGGCAGCATAGTATTTTTCCCAGCTTCAGATACTTTCCTATTCCTGCTACACATCCAGATGGAAAGGTTCTCCAAAAAAAAGCCCAGTACAGTGAAGGCATGTGTGAGTTTGCTTCCAGCCACTTGAGTTTGCAGATACTTGTACTTTTTGCTATTAGCAAATCTGTCCTTGAAAGGCCTAACTGGAGATTTATTAGAAATGCAAAAGAACCTCTCTTCTTGTCCTCTTTCACTTGGTCTTTCCTGTAAAGTAAGTTAGTGGCAAACACTTGTCAACATTTGATTGCTGCAACGCAGGTGATTACAAGAAATATTTGGATTTTTTGGATGTTTTCTGTCTCAATCTGTACCCAGGGTGCCACTTCCACTTGAATCTGGTTTTCACTCTTGTTATCTGAAGCCAAGAGCTTATAACGAAAAGGGCTGATTATGTAAAAACAAAGTGACATTGTGCTGTCAAAGCCCAGCATTTCCCTCTGAAAGACTTTTGATGTGTAATAGAAGCCATACTGCTCTGCAGCACTGAATAAATTGTAGCCCTAGAAAAACCAGACTTTCGCTAAGGGTTTGAATTTTATGTATTAACTCTGTCTCACAGATCAGGTTTATAAAAAAAAAAAAAGAAATCAAAAAACCCACCCAAACCACGTATGATCAAGTGGATTCTCTCTCTTTACATGAATGCAGGCATGCTGCTGATATCCACAAACTTCATTTTACACCATGTCACAGAGAGCTGTTTCCATTCCTTAGCCTTATAATCCAGTATAGGAGTGATACTTCCAATAGAAACTATTACTCAAAATTGGTACCACATAACCAGGGGCAGAAATCAACTTGCATGAGTTTAGGCATCTAGAAATGGGGCACTGACTCTAAGCTGTTTAGTTTGGCTTTCTTTATATTGAATGGAAACCCAGTTATTTCTCCATAGGGCAAAAGTTCTCTCCATAGCAAGGCTGTCACATGGACAGGTCTTCAGAGGTATCTATTTTCTCTGCCTCTGCCAGCTTAGGGCAAATAGTGAATCCTTGACTCTTGCTCAACTGAAGCTGGGTAAGATGCATTCCCGTTTGTTAAACACTGAATAACTACAACATATTAACCTGACGTTTTATTGGGTAATTTTGTGAAACTCCCCTATTTTATTAAAAAATGGGTAAAACTCTTCCCTCTTGCAGGGTAAGTTTTTAATTTTTAATTCATCGATAACACAAACTGAAAGGCTGCTATTATTGTTAAATTAGAACATCAAAAGTCAGTCTCAGGCAGAAGAATTTGGTTTTCAGTAGAGCTTATGAGAATGAAGATGTGGCCTTGATAAATTTGGAACACACCAAAATGACAAATCAGAGTTTTTGTTAGCCTCCAAAAACCCTCCTTCTCAGCATGCAGTTGGATGACTTTGGGGTTTTTGGTTTCTTCCTCTTTTTTTTTTTTTTTTTCAGAACTCTTGGCAACTTCTGCACTAGCTGTGCTAGTTAAGACCAATGGTATCTGCAGGATTACTGACAGAAGGAAAAATAAATAAATAAAATTTAGATCCTTGTTTCAGAGAAGCCCTTTCCTTTCCCTTGGAGTAAAGGAAATCACATGAAAATAAAACTGAGAAATGCAGTTCAAAGCCAAGATCATACCCTGGGACAAGATCAGGACTGGAAGGTTTCTGAGTCTTTGTAAGCTAGGTTCATAGGAAAGGTGGTAAACCCTCTTTTAATATAAAGAAGAAATTTCTTGAAAATGGAGTTGAATGAGTTTATATATGTTCAGCATAACAGTTAGCAGCACATTATGGAAAATTCTGAGTTGCATTGGCCTTGCTATGTAAGCATTCACTGTCAAGGTGGGTTAAACAGGCCCATGAACTGCTGAGAAACACTGGGTTTTGCAAAGGCTGTGCAAAAACCTCTTGACTCCTCAGCCACCAGTCAGCTGCTCTCAGGTGGCGGGTGATGCCTGGCTGTGTGACAGCTGTCAGCCAGGTAGGGCAGAGTCACACAGGCTTGTGCAACCCACATTCGGTTCTGGTTCTGGTGCCTGGGTCAGAGTGCCCTGCTGATGTGTCAGGATCATTTCTGCAGGAAGCCACATCTCATGTGGCCATGGCTTTTCTTTCTGCTGGACACTCCTATCTTCAGTAAACACTGAGGAAACAGATATGGGATGATGAAGAACCCCTGCTCTGGTTCTGTCTGGACCACTTGATTACTTATACTTGCAAATTGCTCTCAAATACTCATCCGTAAAATGAACCTGTATCTTCTGTGGTTAAGCTATTAGGTATTGTAAGGTATTAGGCTAAGCTATTAGGTAAGCTTTAGGTATTGTAAACTCAACAAAATGTGTTATTTTATGGTGGAATGGAAATCACCAGTATTTCACAATCTTTTCTGAAACAGAAATCTTCAAAGAACAAACCACTTTTCCAGGCAAGTACAATGTTAGATTGTGGTTTATGCTCTTCTATTGCCTGTTATTGAAGGAAGGGTGCTATGGCATCTGCTAGAAAAAGCAAAACTAACTGTGGTCTGGCACCCTTTGACTCACTAGGCCCAGAAAGAAATATGGCACGAGGTTTAAGCTGAAGGAGAAAATGAAAAGTATGTGGTACTCAGAGGCAGGTGCACCACAGTGAATAAAGAGCATGATGAACTAGGTGAAAGAGCTGTCATCCAACCAGGTCTCAGACTGTGCCCACACAAGTATATAGCAAAAATGCTGCCAAGTGAGATGCCACAAAATGGTCACATGAAGGCCCACAGGCCTGGAAATACCCATTTTAGCATGACTCCTGATAGTAAGTTTGGTTAGTAACATCTCAGAGAAAGCAGCAGCAAAGTTCTAAAATCTCAGCTTCTCAGTTCCTAGAGCTGTTCTTTCAATACAGTAGATAATGGAGAGATGAAGGTGAGTAGCCCTTTCTGCAAGTGTGTGGTTGCTTTTCATGCCCAAACTCCAACCCCAGGAGCGCTTAACTTGTATTCCCACTGTTCATGCACAAAGTATTTATGTGTGAATGACAAGAATTAGCCAAAAATCCCCCTAACAAACAAACCTCAAACTTAAAATTGATCTCAGTCAATGGATTTTAAAAAAGGCATTTTCTAGTTAAATGGTACAGGATCATGTAGGTGGTACCTGTGCAGGTGCTCCACGGCCATTTCCACATATAGCACAGAGAGAAGCAGATCAGAATTCTCTTCACCTTCAATAGAGCCGAGTCAGCCTCCTGTTGAACAGAAAATACACGTGAGATTTTGTGTCTTGCAAACAGCTTCTTGCTAGTGGAAAAAAAACCACCTATTTGTGACATCTCTGGCTCTAGAGAAGTGCCAGGAACCATTAATGTTATTTCACAAAGCATTTGGCTCGCCTCTGATGAACAAGAAAGGTCAGAGGCTGGTGAAAGCTAATTGCTGAAGTTATTTGTCTGTCTTGTGTTAAATGCTTGGAACCTACTATGTAAGTTAGAAGTGCAGAGTGCCCTAAATGCAGTATTTTAATTTAAATGGTTATAGCACAAGACAGAAACAGTTTGCTGATCATCTCATTAGAGGCTTAGCTATTTACATCCGGACAGCTTTTCCTCTTTGATCTTGTAAGAAAAATGAATGGAAGTTTAGACCATGTTTATTTGCTTTTGTAAAGGCTTGAATCCAAGCAAAACACCCTTATAACTGGGAAATAACAATGTAAGGCTGTAAGTGTATTAAATACCTTTGACCAGCTCTAGATACTAAACCCAGACATTTCCAAGGGTAAAGAATTGAAGAGTGCTGACTCCTGATTTCCATTTGACTCCTATTACAAACCTCTTTTCCATGCCCCTAAATGAAACAATACACTTCTCCCTGTGGACACATGAATGAGTTAGATCATCATTGTTTGATTTTATTTATTTCCCCATGTGATCTTCAAAAAGCCTGCAAGCACCATAGCCTGAAAATTCCATGAGTCAAGAAACCTCTGCTCCCATCTATGGGTAAGCAAGAGAAGGATTCCATACAATCTCTTCAGATGTTTTACCTCTATCACTGCATGGACAGTCCAAAGAGGTAGGGGCTCTCTCATACCTAATTCATTACCTTCATTTGTCTTTCACTCCCCAGTCTTCCACTGACACTTTGAAGAGACATCGCAGCTACCTATTTAAGACCACAAAGTCCTACCAGTCTTCTCAGTATTTGGTACAGGGGCACCTTCTCTGTAAGAGCTCTTGCAAAGGACAATGCGTAGACATAATGGAGAGACGGAGACATGATGGAGTTCAATAAAGGACCATGGCAACAGCAGCAGAAATGTGACATCTTGTGGGTTAGGTTAGATGATTTCTAAAGACCCCTTTATTCTGTGATCTTCACTGAAAACTTTTACTCAGCCAGGAAATAAAATTAAACTTTTAGGCTAGTTTTCAGGAAGGAGTTTCCAAAGACAACAGAACACTGATTTGCAGGGAGCTGGACAGTAGCCTTTCCAGGCAGGAGTCGTATCTCTGGAGCTAGAGTGTCCAAACAGTGCTAATCTCTAGGGAATTTAGCAGATAAGGAAGGAGAAATGATGCTCAGAAACAAAGTATGCCTGCAGGAAACTAACAGCGTCAGCTAGTGACCAAGTCAATGGACCACTGCCAAAGGTATTGAATCAAGTAGATGATTTGTTGCGCATTTTTTTCCAAAGTTAATGCCATCTTTGCCTTACCATTAGTAAAGGTTTCTTTGTTTCAAAGAGTTTCACACATGGGAGTGGTGAACTAGGTGCTTGGGAAGGAACCCAATGCTGTATGCTGACATTAAAGAAAGGCCATTTTTTGAACATGGTCTTGTTACTAGCAGGAACTCCAGGTGGGTTGTGGGTACCCAGTGATTAGACGTGGTGGCAAGATCCCAACTAGGTGGAGGAGAAAGTAGTCAAAAGAAAGTAAATTGCTGGATTCATATGGAAAGGTTGAATTTCTGAGCTCACCAGCTTCTTTGCTTGAATCTTCTCAGCATCAGAATCTTAAATGAAGTCTCACTGCTATTGTTAAAAGCAGCATTCAGTTCTTGCCACAGTCTCATCCGTAGTCATTGTTATTCCAAGATCATTAGGAATAAGGTACAAGCGTGGTAAGGAATGTAAAAGAGGTTTGGAGGGTAAAGATGCTGCTGCTGAATAAATCCAGTGCTGGGACAGAGTATCATTCAGAATGGTTTATCACTGAAAACTGGCATGTTGCAGCTGAACTGAGATTTTCTATAGAATATCCACAGACAGCTGAGTGATGAGTTCACGTTATAAAAGACTGTTCAGGAGTTCAATCACTGAAAGGCTATTTACGGGCTTTACTTTCTCACGGTCCCATTCTGGAAAGAGTAACTCTGCTTGTAAGAGTTACACAGCCCATGCATATCCTCCCATTGTTTCAAGTCAAGGGAACATCAGCTGGTTTTTCTATTGTGAACTGGGGCCACAATGGAGGGCTAATTGGGTCTGTCCACTTAAATGTCTGTTTTATGAAGCCACGCTATTGCATGCACCAATGCTGGACAAGGGCACAGTGGTCTGAATCTGTGATCTCTGTTAGACAATGAGCATTTAGACTTCTGAGGGATCTGGCAAGAGAACTCCTTGTTTCTTTTTCCACAGAATAAAAACTTCCAAATGATAATTAGGCAATTCACAGTGGATAATGATGATCCATGGTTTGGAAGGAATTTCTTTTTGTCAAAACCTCCTCTGCATCTATATGACAAAAAGATTTTACCAGAAACTTGGTATCAGCCAGAGGAAGCAAGCTTCCAAGAGAAACTTTTAAGGTGTGAAGTATTTGTTATCTTGTTAACGCCAAACAGACACACAAGGATATATAGAAGTTATTCCTAGCAAGCTAAAGAAAATTTAGTACATCTCTACTACAAGATGAGACCATGGTGTTCAGGTACAGAAATACATTTTCACAAAATAATGGGGTTTTTTGGTGTTCCTGGGATTTGTTTTGAATCCAGTGATCATGTCCCAGGTTCTCTAAGAGGCCAGTCTCTGAGCCAGCTAGAATCTTGCTTTAGTACCTGTGTCAAAAAAAAAAAAAAAAAGAGAAAAAAAAAATGGAAAAAAAAAAAAAAAAGAGAATCCTACAGGAACAGTTAATGGCTAAATGATTCCATAGCACTAGGGTACAGGGTTTATTCCAGCTCCTCTTCCCTTCTTGAAGAATGAGCTGGTTGAATGCTATAGGCAGAATTTCAGGGATGTTGAGGGGCAGAGGTGAAATACGCAGATGATTTCTTCATCCTGATCTTGCAATTGTAATGATGAAAATTAAAGCAGTCCCATGAATGTTCTAGTGCATATGAGATCCCTGCTCAGAGCAATGCTACCCACGGGAATAGGGGTAAATTCACAACTGACAAAGCAGTGTGTTCACATGCTCTTTGAAGGCAATGAATGGATTTGTCTTTTTGCAAATTTAGGTCACTAGAAGAATATAGGATTGTTTTAAGTAATGCAGAGATACACTTTAAAAAGGAAACAGAAAAGAAAGGAAGGGGGTTAGAGGTTTTTTTTTTTATTTAGCACATTTTATATACTCACCCACAGGAAGGTATTCACTGCAACGTAGCTCCTTATGCAAGGTAAACAAGTGGTTTCCATAGTATCATGCCTTAAGCACAGGAAAAGCCTTCAGTAAGAAACAGACCATGGGCATCAATTTACAGAGTTTGCCCTCACAACCACTCTACTGTACAATAATTCCAACATTGGCTCACTCCAGATCCTGCTCTTCTGAAAAAAAAAGAGTTGGCCAAACTGATGAGTCCTGCTAACTGGAGGGAAGGTGGCTCAGCAAAGGAAAACCAGTGACACTTTGGATTAATGCTGATATAGCTGGGTTCAGCTACATAAAAGCCGCCTGAGAGAAGACAGGAGGGAGCCATCCCAGTAGTGGGGTGCAACGGAGCTTCAGCTTGGGAGTTGAGTGAAAAGGGAAGAGAAGGTGGCTGCAAGGAAGCAAGGACACACCCTCATGAAAAGCCAGAAGTAGTGCTAGGAAAAGCCTCAGCTGTAACCCTTAGATATGGAACTGTGGTAGGTGAGCAGCAGTGCTAGCTGGGAATCATGCTGTGAAATGAAGCAAGCAGAAGCCTAGAATAAGCCTCGTTTCTCCATCTCCAACCCTACACAATAATATAGCTGAAGAACAATAGAAGCTTACCAGCCTGCCATGCCAAGACACTACAGGGCCTCAGGGGTTCTGCGAACAGAGACACAGCAAGAGAGGTGAACCAAACTTAACAGGACTTCAAGGAAGAAACTTAGACTGATGGGTGAAGATGTGTACAGGGCCAAGGGGAGTTCAGCTGTTGTGTACATGGGTGGACTACTAGCTACCACTCTGGTATTTCTGTAGCTCTCTATATAAAAAAGACAGAATGCAGTTACAAGCCTGGAGGCTTTCTGTATTATTACACAATGTAGAGAGTATGAAAAAGATCCTAAAAAAGAATGCCACAAAATCCACAGAAGATCATCACGTCTCAATTTTTGAGAGGCAGAGACTGAAGCAAGAGAACTTATTAATAGGCTTTGAACAGACAGCATTCATTTGTTTGCCAGCTTATAGACTCAAATATTACTCACCAAGTCCAAAGTAATTAGGGCTAATGAGACTATGGGTAGTCTAAATTACAGCTTTTCCATGAAAACTATTTTATGCTACCCTTTTACCCCAGAGCAGAATTTGAAGTATTGCCTATTTACAGACCACACTGACAAAATCAGTGCAATATTCAGAGATCGATTTTTTTCCTACTGTTGCAGAACAGTTTCAAAGCAGAAATGTATTGCTTGGCAAGTGCCACATTAATCACTGGCACACTGTAATAGATTCTTCACAGAAATCAACCTCGTTAGGTCTGGATATTTAACCTGAAGTATGGTTGCCACAGTTGGACTCAACTTCATTCATTACACAGAGATGAGAGAGTGTAAAGACACTTCTCCAAAGATAAATAGCTTGCCTTGTAGATGATGCACCTGGTTTCCATGAACTTCAAAGCATCTCAGATAAACTTGACAAGGCTAGTTTTGAATTAGCTATGTTGGTTGTCACAGCATCCTCACAATGTGGGTGCCATCTGCAAAGAACTAAGTTAAAGAATTAGCTGCTTATCTTGGGGCAACTGCTAGACTAAATGACTTTCAGTACCTTCAGCTCAGGTGCACCTGACTTACCTGCAGTCACATTAGGTAGTCCATGTCCAATCATTAACTACCATGTGACATAAGTAGAACCACAGTTGGACACTGCTGAAGGACACTGCTACAATTCCCAGTAATGTGAGTCTGGGGAATGATGAAGACCAGCTCAGAGATATCATGCATTTGAACTAGAGCTGTTTTCATGCAACCAGGGCAAACACTTCTCCCCTGGACAACACAGAACTATTGCAATGATTGATACTTCAGAACAAAAAAGTGACCTTCCTTTTCATCCGTTCTTCTCACATGCTTCTCTGAGCAGAAACAAGCCCAGAGACCTGAGCTTGGGTAGTACAGAGCCCAGGTCAAGTCTGCAAAACACAGTTTAGATCATCATTGAAACTCCACTCAGTAAAATTCCAAGCAGTCTGCAGGAAAAGCTCACACTGCTTTTGCTGGGAGCATACTCATACAAGCCCCTTGCTACTTTTTAAATATCCCTTATTTTGAGCTCCAGCTTGGCTTTGGCCTTGTGTTACAAGTACCCAAGCAATAATTTTGTATGTGCCCCCTTGCTTGTCTGCCCTTGTTTCAGCTTCTCATTTGGTCTTGTTTCCATAATTCCCTGTCTTCCTGCACAAGGGTGAGACTGGTCCTCAGCTTTCAGTAAGTTTTCTTCAAAACCCAGCTATATTGTGCACCTTTACCCCTTGTGGCAGCTTCTCAGAAGATCTTAAATAATTAGGTAGCTACACGGCCCTGTGTAAGTTATGATCTGATTTTTCCTGCAGCTGGTTTCAATAATGCTTAAGAATTATGTTTGATTTATCTGATAGGAGAACAGGAGTTAGTTTTCCCAGTTTTCTCCTGTTCTCAGAACATTTGTTAAATTTGATTTCCAAATATTTTTGCCTTTCCTTTTCAAACTAAAATACCAGGACTCATGAAGGCTCTTAGAAAAGGATGTGCTTTATCTAACTTGTAGTAAAATGTAGTATTTTCAGAAAACAGCATGACTGTTACACATTAAAATGACACAATTCAAGCACAATTCTTCCTCATGTCTAGTTGTTGCCACTAGAATGGGCCCAGTCATAAGTACAAGGAAGAAAATTGAAAACAGCAAAAAAGCCACATGTGCCTTTTGTCCCATACTGTGCCTGTGGCTTAATTATACAGCTGCATTGTGTGCTTAACTAAAAAGCAATAAAGGCGCTGCAAGAAGTGTCATTAATGAGCCAGCATCACCCCCTGAAGATCACTTTAGTTACTGAAATCTTTCTGGTGGAAATTACTTTTATTTCTTACGTTCAGCTTGATCTCCAGTAGTCCGTATCTAGAGGCTCCAGTTTGTTAGTAGTGGTCTAAATAGCTACCAAAGGGTGAAGAATGAGGTACCAAGCAAGACAACCATCAGATCCTACCAGTGTAGCAGTATGTATCCACCATGTAGAGAGTAAACTCAATGAGATCATGTTAGCACAGAAGTAACAGCTCAGAGATGCTTTGTATTAATGGGAAATGGTAAAGTTTGGAATAGTCTACCATGGGATGAAGACACACAGCAAAAACATGAAAAGCACGATGTCACATGAAGAAAATATGCAGAATGGGGATGATGCAGAGAAGACAGCACTCAATTATGTGTATGTTGTGGAACTTCTTGCTATGAGGGATTTCAGGATATTAGACATTCTCAAGATACTTATTCCACCCTGAGAGCAGGGTAACATGATAGGAACTGATGCAGGATTGCTCTGCACTTTCAACTACACCACAGTTAAAAATAACATTTTTATCGTGGTTGAATGAGATTGAAGGAAAGCTGTACAGTTTCAGGAAGATAATGGTTGGGGTTTTTTTCCCAGGAGTTCAAAAAAGCCCTTGTGAAAAAGTCTGTCTTGGAATGGCCTCTTAACACACAAGGAAGGCACGTCTTCTCTCCATGCATCTACCTGTTGAAGACCACTCCAATAATGCCACTTACCTGGATTTCTCTCTCAAGATGAGCTCCTGCATCAGTGCATTTGGGTGATCTCCAAATATATCAGTACATTTCTTTTCTGTAGCACCCTTCAGTATGCAGCACCATGGGTTGTTGGGTTCCTCCTGTGGCTTTGGACACATTGTCAGTCTCCTGTGGATTTAAACACCTTATTCCAAGGAGCTGATGCTCCATCCTGGTGTTGCCAGAGAACAGTAAGTACAACAGCTTTACCCTTCTCTCAAAGTTTGATAGTGCACTGGATAATCTCCATCCTTGGTGAACAGAAAGCTGAAAGCTATAAATTGTATTTAAAAAGTTCATTGTAAACACAAGGTGCTGCAGGAAGTAGTGAGCTTATCGACAATCTGTACATTGCCTACAGCATCAAATGTTACGTTCACAGGGAGACCAGACAAACAAATTGGCAGAATATGTCAATAGAGTCTAGACTGGAAAAGGTCCCCTGAGAAATCAATTTCCAAATCTTTAATCTACCACATTTTATATACTTTTATCTACAATAGTGTAGATTTTCATACACTGACACTTCAGGAAAAGTGTAGTTAAATACCAGCGAAAAAGGAAAGAAGAAAAAATGAATGGAACGACTGTGTTCCTTTTAATCTAACTGCATGCTTTCCCAAATGCAGCCTGAAGCTTCATTGAGCAGAATACTTACATATGTACCTGTGTCTTTCAGATTGCCCACACACTTTCTGTACTCGCTGGAGCTCACCTGATGCTTGGAACTAAGTGTTGAAATGCCTATTGAATCAGAGCCACAATTTCCATTTAGCAAGTAGGTGTTATACATTGTTTTGAAACATATGCACTGTGCATGCTCCTGGACATTCTTCTTCATGCTCACACAGCCATTGCACACGTATTAAAAGGGGAAAAGCACAGCCTCTAAGAGATCATTAGTGTTTTATTCCTCCCAATATTTTTTTCCCTTTCTCAGTGACACACATCCAGTTGTTCTAGACAGGATGTCTTACCTACAAGTCTTCTTACATACAAGACACTCACCAGTGCAGAACATCCTTTCATCAAGTTGATTCTGAAATCACTGTGATCTTCCTCCACAGCAGACACACCAAATTGAAAGAGCACGTATTTCTTGTTACAAACGCCCACTGAGTGCTCCTCACAACATCTGGGGAGCCTGTCTCATCCTATCGCCGCATTCTTGCTTTACAGGATATTTCACTTACAAAATGAGAACAAATCAACTACAAACTTGCACTGAAAACCCACAAATTTCAGATGTCAATCTCCAATTATCAGTGACAAAAGGGCAAAGGACCCCACTCCAGTGCCACACTCAATATTCCTCACAGGTGAGCTCTTTCTACAGTCCTCACTTTGCTTTGTCAACTCTTTTCTGACAGCAGAATTAGAAGTTTCTGGGTTTATAACTATTTTGGTTGCATGTAGCACTTTCATCTGCCCACCCCTCCATCTTTGCCAAAGGGAAATGATTCCTGGCTTCTGCTGCCAAAATAGCCAGCCTCTCCTTTGATTCTTGGAAAACGACCTTTATGGTTCTTTTAGGAAACCATGGTACTTGTAGGAACATCTTTAAGGTGGCCACTTCATTCTATCCTTGTTGAAAAGCAGCAGTAAGGCTATTTAGAACAGTATGCAAAGGAAAACACATCAAATACCTTGAACGATGGTTAGTCAAGGACCTGAAATTCACAGTACTGCTCCATCTTTTTGGTGACATTTCTGAGTCTGGTGTGTTGCTGAAAGATAAAGGTGAGATATGAAGAAATAAAATAGTTAATAGGATCCTACCAGCACTGAGCAGCTCCAACAGTTCATTGCACTCTTTGAATTTATATTTTCAATCTGTCATTCCACAGTCATAGTTCTTCACTTCATGTACTTTAGCCGCCTAATGCATCCCTTCCATGCCAGTGTTCTCTTTAGAGGTGCTGTCTGTGTTTGAAATGGTGTGGAAATAAGACTTAGAACCAACCAGGCTGCCTGAAAGAGTGAAAACCTGTGTCTGATACAGGAGTGCATCTAAGGAAAAGAATTCTCTTAAGAGCTATTTTTACCATCCCTGTGAATCTGAAGCAATGGTGGTGTTTTGTGGGTTTCCACTGTGTAATTTCAATATGCAACAATCTCTCCAAGTTGGATAATTTGGAATCCACACATGCTTTGCAATTTCAAGACAATCTGATCTGAATAGCAGTTTCACGTAAATGTTTTGGCAGTAACAAAAATATCCTCAACGTTACTGCTTGCAGCTTGAAACACCAATAACCATTTTTACATGCTGACAATGAAAGAGCATGACAGGCAGGTTAAAAACATTAATTCCTCTGTCTGAAACTGATATTTTCTCACTGCATGGTTTGAAAACAAATCTAATTTCAACAGGTTATTTCTGTATTAACGTGATACCAGCACCATCTGTGCTCCTACCTCTCTTCTCCTGTGGGCAAGCGCTGTCTGAAGGAGCCTGCAGGAACTCAGCTCTTGCTTGCTTCACCCCACAGCTGTGGGGTAAACATGGGATACAATGTTTGAAGTGTTAAATAATTGGATGAAGTGAACAGAGAATGATAACAACAGCAACAGGGATATTTCTCAAGCGATTTGAGAAGGTTGTCTGGTGCAGGCTGGATGTTTGATTATGTATGCACTGGATACCCACTTCTCCCTACTTGAATAATACATGGGAATCAAGAATTGTTTACTTTAAAATTGCAAAATGAGAAATGACCATGTTCTGAAAATAAAACCTGGGAGTTTCAACTCTGCCACCTCTAGGAAGGCCCAGTGGGAGGGATAGGATTGCTCGAACTAGGGGAGGCCTCTTTTTCCTTATTTGTTATCATTTAACAAAATCTGAAGGTATTTTCCTTTGCAGAGAGCTGGAAATAATTCCTATGCAGCTCCAGGGCCACGCAGAGGTTAAGGTGCCCATTTCACTTGTGGTGTTAAACAACAGAGGGCTTCAGGAGTGAACTGGGGCTGTATTGAGTCTTCAAACACTGCACAAGAAAAAACAGAAGAGCACATGTACTGTGGAATGTTTCTGACTTAGTAGGAGATGAAAACATAGTGCTCTTCAGCCACCTTACCACCAGTGTTCTCAAATACAACTAGTTGTGTTCCATCACTGGGGAGGTTTTTCATGGTTGCATTTGGGAGCACATGGTCAGCAGATAAAAAGTTCCAGCCAAAATGCCTCTGTTAATTGGTGATTGTCTTTGAGACCTGAACATTGTGAATCTATGCTGCATTCTCAGCCTTTGCTCCTAGTCTGCTTGGAATTAGTAACCTAAAATTTTATGGTGACAAATTGCAGCATCCCATCAAGAAGGACTAGTGTACATGCTGTCTACATATTAATAAATGCAACCATGCTTCTGCATGCCACTGAAAACCAAAAAGGATGGTGCACACAGCACTTACATAGTACAATGTGAAGATGTTTGCATCTGAGAGACAGACTGTAGTTGCTGCTTCATGCCAAGCAGTATCAAGAGCTGAGAGGTCCTTGCCTTACATAGAATGAAATGTGGTGTTACTGACATCAGTAGCAAAAGTCTCAACTTTTTGTTTTGTTGAGGATGCAGCGTTATTCCTCATACACAGAAACAAGTACGGGACCAGCACAAGCATGATTTCTGTTTGTCGAAGAGTATGTATTCACTGAGGCAATCTGCAACAGTATTCATGGAAAGTGCGTCTCAGTTTGATTTTGCACAAATATCCTTATTTTTTCTATCCAGAGTTCCTTGTTATGGAAACTCTGAAGACTGTTAAATATTGCTTGATTAACTTTTACACACTATTATGAATAGTGTGCTTGGAAAGGTCTTAGAAATAAACCTGGCTACAGCCTTACAGCAAATCTTATGGCTTTACCAAGTACAAACTCAACCAAAGCTACCAGGGATGGGGACTGAGCTGTGACAGCACCCAGCTCCCCTGAGCCTTGCCTGTAGCCACCTGTTAATGGGTTTTCCACATCTGTCTGGGCTCTAAGGTTCCAAGCAGGAAACTTGCTTCCAGGATGGAGGCCATCCCACTGAGGATTTGCATCCCCTGCAATGTCTCAGGGAATACTGAGTGGGAACTGAAATGATTTTAAAAATCCCAGAACTTCCCAAAGCCCCTTTTTATGGTGTTCTTTTTCTCCATGGCTTAGCTCATTCTGTGTTGATACCCTTTACAATATTAACCTTTCTTGAACAGTGCTTTTAATACAGCTGTTAGAGTCACCCGAGGAATATGTTAAGAAATCTTGTCTGCACTGCTGCCTTACAAAGGATGTTTCAATACAAACACAGTCCTTTTGATCTTAGTAAGCTGGGAGCTCTTCTTCTACAGCTTGTACCTCAGCAGAAAACCCAACAATCTGTTTGTGCTTACCGGGAAAAAGATATTGTCACCTTGCCAACATAATTACATTGGTGAGTTAGAGACTAATGAGCGAGAGCAGATGAAATATTTAGATATAAATAGTCTGCTTGCATGTGCTGTGATTTTCACTAATGAGGCAGGGATATGTGGTTTGTGGTTCAAGGGACAGGATGAGGAACCAGGAAATCTGGGTTCCTTTCCCAGTTTTACCACAGTGTATTGGAGAAGTCATCAAGCCTCTTTGTCCCCCCATCAGTTGGAAGGGGATAATAATGCTCTGGGGACAAATTCTTTAATGCTGTCATTTTCAGATGTTCAGAAAGGAAAAGCAACACAAGTGTATGACTTTTACATAGTAGAAGTCAGTCCAGCTAAAAATCTAAATCCAGATACCTAGAAAGCTTGTGAATTAATCTACCCTGTCCTGACTTTAGGAACCTGACTCACTTGCAACTTCATAGCAATGACAGAAAAAAACAAGAGGAAAATTAAAAGCAATACAAAGCACTTGAACAACACCCGGTATGAAAGTGTGTGACCTTAAGGTTTCTGGGACAAGTTTTTTCAGCTTTACACAACCATCTAAAGTAGTTACAGTAACAAGGGGAGTGCTGCATACCTAACAGGGGATGGCAATGATGTCCTTAAAGACTGACAGGTGCTTATTTGTTCAAAGCCTATGAACTACTTAGGCCTTACCTCCTAAAGCTTTATAGGATTCAAAAAGGACCTAAAATGGCCTTCTGCAAAGGGATGTGATTTGCCTAGACTTGCTCACTGCAGCTATAACTAATAAATCACTAAACCACAGATTAAAAGCATGTAATTAGTATAAAAGTAATTAAAGCTAAGATTCATTCTACCTAAACATAAATAAGCACATTTAGCATGTAAATCATTGTGGAAAAGATATTTTTTGTAGCATGCATATGCTAGCAGAGAGTCCAAAACCAGAGTCACTCCTTTGGCTGAGGAGGAAAAACAACCTGTGCTAGGTACTTGAAAGCCTCAAGTTTAAATCACAAGAACAACTCATTTTGGATGGGCATTATATTATTTTAGGGTTTCCAGAACTTTCTTGAAAAAATTTTAGTAGTAAAAAGAACAGTCTGTAATGCAATCATCATTTTTTACCTGCTGATGGATTCTGGGCCTCAGATGGCTGTATCTACGCTAGAAAGCTGAACGGCCAAATAGGAACAAATTTACAGCTGGTAATGAGGACCCCGTATCCATACTGTAGGCCTGTTTGAGTTTTTAGCCCGAGTTTTTCAAGTCTTATGTCCTGGCTGGCTAGAGTACAGGAATTGTCCTCTTGGAGTGTCTTTCTGATGTTGGTTTCACACAGAAGTCCAGTTCACATGCTCTGACCTGTGGTGCAAGAAAAAGCACTGTAAGTGGGAGAAATTGGGAGATTTGCTTCAGAAGTGCACTTCTGATCTGAACCTACTCCCACAGACTGAAAAGGGCAATATATATGCACTCAGCATCCAGCTCAAAATTACCTCAAAAATGCAGGCAAGGCTTTGCTCTAAATTACTGCAGCTGGACAATCCTAAAGCAGCAGCTGAAGTACTTATTGTGTAGTACAATTTTAGATTTTTTGGAAAGAGGTTTATGGTTATGCGTAAGAGAAATTGGCTTCAGTTTGCTGATTTTATCTCATTTGAGAACAGTTTAGTCCACTGCAATATTAGCACAGGAGGAACAATGGAAATAGAATTAGCTCATCTCCATCACTCAAAGCTAACACCATGACTTCTGTGATACTAAGGGAAAAGTGAATCTCCTGCTGTACAAGAAACTCTCCAGGAACGTGCAGCAATTCATTTATATCCTTATTGACTTGTACATTAAAAGAGAGAACACCAGGTTATGGTTAACCAAGCCTTTTCCCCTCCCCTTCCTATTGCCAGTCCTTGCTTTCACCAGGAAAAACGTGGGCACATGGCCCACCAAGGAACCTTAAGCACAACAATCCCCAGTAAGAACTGGGGAGCAGCATCTCAGAGCTTAGTATCAAGTGCTCCCAGCAGAGATGGAGCACTTGCTATTCAGAGTAGTCTAGAAAGTTAGGTAGGGCATGGAAAAATTGATGAGACCACTCATCCACCTCCAAAGTCTTAGAAGACAACTGTGCTCAGGGATACAGGGAACCAGGAGACTCATCATCTTTTCCTAAAAATTGCACTCATCGTAGTTCACATCATCATAACATCTTTCATGCTGTCTTCCCTAGAAAGCCACCCCAAACCAGCACACACATGTATACACACCTGTCTCTAGCTGTACACCTATGCATGCAAAGTCAAGGAAATAACTGTCTTTCTAGTGAGAAAAAGCAGCCTGAGCAACCAAAAAATTCAGCAACAAAAATTCTTTTCCTAAGGCATAAATGGCACTAGTAGCAATTTTGTCTCTAAATGGAAAGCATAGTATTACATTCTTGGAGCACAAAGGCCAAATTTCCCTGGTTGCCAGTTAGACCCCAAGCTCATACAAACATAGCAGGAGAAACCTAAAATGAGTTTGTTTCCTAGTGGCACTAATTCCACTGCAGGAGAAAATGTAATTATATTGACATTACAATGATAACTTTGCAGGCCAGAGTCCATTCTCTTAGGTCAGATAGAAATGAATCACAAGCAGAGACCTAAGGAATTTCTGTTCCTTGGTGGCCATGTGCTTGGCAGTCCAGCTCATAATTTCAACTATCAGAAGAAAGTTCCTTTTGTGAAAATGATAGTTAAGATTTAATTTTGTCTTTAACTACAAAACCATTTTGTACTGATCACAGCATCCTCAAACTCACTCCATGTGGACTTCGCAACATGCAGAGTAGGCTTTTGTCCTGTCTAGCTGAAAAAGTTGGAATCTCAACAGAAGATCATGTAGTGAGTTCTCTGTGTGTCCATGTTTACAACGTGGGCTTAAGAGCAGGGTATTCATCATCAAGGCTGTACTAAGGTCAAAGTATTCAGTTGTGGTATGTTAGTGAAAATGGCCACTTTTTCTAACACTGCCCTTCTCATCCCCAGCCCAACTTGCCAATCCCCCATGGGATAATCAGGAAAATCCTTGTGGAGGGCTGCTGCTCAGGTACAGGAGTGCATGTTTCTGTATTATGTACTAAACTGTTTGTAAAGAACAACAAATGAAAAGTATTTCTATCAACGGAAAAATGTTACATGTTGTAAAAATTGTGTGTGAGGGTTTTTTATTAACTTTGTTGTACAAGAGAAGTAATTTTCCTTGGTTTATGTGCTCAGTGTATGTTGTTATATTAAAACAAAATGGCAAAGAAAGATGTTAAGGAGATTTATAAAGTTCTGGTGAAGAGGGGTGCCACCATCCCCACCTTAAGAGCTGAATTTGTTATTCAGGGAAGCAGAATAAAATACAAATTTCGGTCACAGTGATGAATTTTTCAACCTAGAGCTGATAAATGATGGCAGCAATCCCAGAGCCCTGGAGATGCTGTGCTGTTGTGAGCAGTAATTGCCTGCTGGCTGTTGGAGGCTGTCAGGAGCACATACAGTAGATTCAGACTGGAGCCTGGCACCGTTTCACTTGTGGTTTTGCTTGCTTATTTATCAATCTCAGTTGCTGCTGTATTAAAAGAGAGGCCCTACAGGAAAATGGAAGTTCTTTCCTGAAATTCAAGGAGGTGGAAATTGCAGTCATACACTGCAGATACATTACATTGATACACAGTGGCATTTTTAGGTATTTATCATGGCTATATTAATTTGATATATTATGGTACATGTGCCAACCTATCCCATTGTTTGCTCAAGGCACTTTATCAGTCTGAGATATTGCTAGTTCTGAAGTCAAGATCATGCAAGTATTCATCAATTCTCTAGCATAAATGGCACCACTGCCCACAAGAGAAGCCATACCAGGGAAGGGTATTTAAATTCATAAAGAAAACAGCTGTAGAGAGGACATTATATGCAAGCTGGAACTGAAGTAAACTAAATAATTAGAAGATGGAAAGAGTTAACTAATCTAGATTTTTCAAAAGTCAGACTTTGGTTGAGAATAATATTCCAGGAAAATCAAAACATGCAGATATGTTAACAGGTTAAAACAAAATACAACACAACCAAACACACACAACAACTCTTCTTGTTTGGGTCAACTGAACTTAATTTTCTTTGGCTTTTTCTTTGATACTCAATACACCAAGATAAACCTCACAGTTATGATACTTGTAATCAGGATACCAGCAGATTGCTTAGTTAGTCACTGCCCCAGCTAACTTTTGTGAGTATTCCTGGGAAAGTCGGTTAAGGTAGATTAATTTTTCCTCATTTAACCACATCTTCCTCTACCTTCTATGTGGAGAGAGAGGAACAGAAAGAGAAATCTGGGGTGGTACATTTGAAACTCATGTTTCTCTGTTAACCTGAAATTATCACTCATTGCTGCACAGAGGAGTTAGGAAGATGGCTGTGGGATACAAAGATAGGAGGGCAAGAAGCAGCACATAAAAGCCATGGCATTTGCAGTTTGTGAACTCAACACGTGGATGTAGCTGAGAGAGTTTGTCAGTGTTCATGGTCCAAGGCTGGAACACAAATTTGGCTGAGCTTGTTTCTTTCCATTTTCATCAATATTAAAAACATGTCCTGTACATGGTACTTCTTCTGGCACTCACCACAGAAAGGCCGTTGGAGGCAGAGTCCAACCCCTTTACGTTTTTGTAAATGCTTCATAGAAGTGTGCAGATTTCACAAGCTTACATTGGCTTAAACAGGAGGAATTTTATGTGTTTTACCAAAGTTACCTGAGGAAATATAGCTCCCAAATGGTGATTATTCTCTTTTTCCAAAAAATAGTTACAATATGGGCGTGAATGTATGTTGGCACCAGGCCTAAGTTTCTTAAAGGATACTTCAGACCTGTTAGATATGGAGCTTTCACAGCTTGTTTGTTCTTGACCAAGTTTTACTTTTGCTGAACTTTTAAAACTTGGTTAGTATTTTGTCTGAATCTCTGCTCCAAGATTAAATACTTGGATATATATGAGATTAAATATCTCTACTTCACCGCAGTCAGTTTTGTTCAGTTCTCAGCCTTTTAGATATGCCTGAAAGAAGGAGAGAAGGTTGTTCCAGCAGGGGACATTTCTTTGCAGCAATGATAACAATCCTGTGCAGCTTTTTTTCTTTTTTTTTTTTTTTTTTCTTTTTTTAATAAAAAAGAACAATGATACCACATACATAATACTGAAATCAACAGAATTAAATTGCCATAAACCCATTGTTATTGAAATTATATTTAATTGCTATTAGTCTGTTTTGGTTTGGGGATTTTAGCTGGAAAGGTTTAGGAGATCAGTTTTTAACATGTAACACATTCTATTGATAACAAATGTGATATGACTGAATTTGTAGCTAGTAAAAATGTACTAAAGGCAGGGAATAGCTCTTAAGTTTAAACATAATGTCACCAGCAAATTCTGAAATTACTACCTGAAATCTAATAGGAAGCCAGTATATGAAAGCACTACAGTCAATATATGGGTCACCTCTGTCTAATGTAATTTGCAATTACATCTATCTTCCAAATTTAACTAATTTCATAGTATGCAAAAATACAGTGTGAGTCAGAAATGTGTGCATCAATTTGAATGCAACAGCAGATAATGTAAACTTCACACCTTCATCTCTACATCAAGCCACTTTAAAAAAAAAGTATTTGTATTTTGTGGGCTGCTCTACAATTTAAAACATTTCCCCCCAATTTTTTCACTCCTTACTGGAACTGAGTTAATATCCATAGTGCAGCGATACTTTAGCACAAGGGAGAGCATTTCTGCACAGATCCTGCCCTGTCCAGAGTACTGGAAATTGTGATTGGAAGAGTCCCACTTCCTTTTCTAGAGGAGGTTTGAATAAACATCTGTGCATTTGGATGATCATCTAAATTAAACTGAGTATGGCAGAGACTTCCTTTAGCAGTTTCCCTGTCACTAAAGGAAATGAGAGTATAATTTTCTAAGTCCAATTGCAGGATGACTGTTTAGCAGCCAAACATCAGGTCAAATGCAAAGTAAAAGACAAATGAGAGTCAGCTCACTGTAGCCTGCACCCCTCAGTACTTAGAGCTGTACTGTTACCATACATAAAGCCTTGATCCTGACTCAGAATTCAGTCTGTTTATATGACATACCGGATGGGAAGGAAAAAGCATATAGCCTTAAGTCCTATTAATTCTAAAGCAATCATAATCTGAAGCACAAATTCTGTTTGTTGGGTTTTGGTTTTGTGTGTTGTGCTTTTTTTTCTTGTTGACTTCCTATTTTTTTCATATTATCTGGTGTGCCACCTTACTCATTCAAGTACTGATCCATCACTAGAACATATAACTTAAGATTAAATATGAAAAGATGAACTATTAAGCTAATATACAGGTGCTTCAGGCTCTGAGACAGAATGAATCATTCCTTCCTTCTTCCTCAGCAGTGATTTCTTTACAAAGATTTGCTGGGGCAAGAATTCACTTTCTATCTAGTCTACATCATCTTCATGCACTTTGTCAGCTACTTACTTTCTTTAAGCTACTATACAAATATTGAATACTGTACATGAACTGTTTCTTGGGATGTTCCTTGTGTGAATACATGGGTTTGATATAGTAGACAAGCAATCAAGAACAGTGGAGAATGGCTTCAGATAAGTCATCTCACAGCAAGCTCTCATAATGTAAAACCTGAGCTGTTCACAACATTCTTTCACTTCAGCCACCTTAGAAAACTGTTTTGACAAGACAGAGCACCAGACAACCACAAGGATTGTGGCTGGTTAAGATATCTTTTCAAGAAGCTAGCAATGGTGGTCACCCCTGGGGATCCATTCAGAACCTCATCAGCTGTGTCCATGCTACTCCATACCAAATTCACCAGCTGCACGTCAGCTCCTTGGATCAGATTACAGGAGGCTTTAGTGTGCAATGAAGACACGGAGGGAGGGCTCAGCTTTTTTGGGTTCCTTCCAAAGGCATGCCAGACAACCCAGCTCCACACAAGTACCTTGGTTAGAAGCTGCCCCACAGAGCAGTGCCAGGGTGAACAGCAGACATTCTCCCACCCTGTCCACATGGATAGAAATGAACACGCACACCAGCAAAGCTAAGCGGTACCTAGCGTGCCCATAACAGCAAATGCAAACTTGGCTGTGTGGAAGTGCAGCACTCCAGTGAAGATTTGTAGTGTTCTGAGTTTCACATTATTTTCAGTGGGTTACCTTTCCTGCAGAAATACCCCAGCATTTCTGTTTTCAACATCACATTCCTGTGAACAGTCAGCTTCCAGCAGTTTACAGCACAGTGAATGAAAATCAGTGGTATAAATCAGGTGACTCAATTACTTCAAGAGAGCTGAGCCATGTTGTGCCAGTAACCATTTTGCAAATATTTGTATATGAGTATTTATGAGGCGTGAACTCTTGTCTGGGTGTGTTACTCACATACTCAGCCTCAGCCTGAATCCAGGGGAGATACGCTAAATCACTGAGCAGCTAGTGCCTAGTGGCAAAGCTTGCATTTGCACTCAAACCACAAAGGCATCCTGGATTCAGATCTAAAATTGATGTTTGACATCTAACCATAGGACTTGCCCCTGTAGGACATGCAGAATCAAACTCTGCATTCTGTTCCTCAGTGCTCAGTGCCACACATGATCTCTGCACTTCTCTAAGTGCAGAAAGCAGGCATGTAAGATCAGCAGAACATTATGGTCACTTTGCACAAATGATCATGACTAGAGTAATGCTAGAGGCAAGGGGAATGAGGTCTCATGAGTATAAATTTTGAGCTAAAGAATTAATTTATGTGTGTTTGAAAGAGCTCAGCGAGGCATAAAAACGTTCAGGAATGTTTAATCCTGAAGGGAATTAGATTTATCAAAGCAATTTGAAAGGATAACACATTCATTTATGGTTCTACAGGCAAAGAAAAAGACAAGTCCGAAGCATTAACAACTTGGAGGCTATTTTTCATGCTGCTATCATTACCTCCAGTTTGACGCTACAGTGGAAGGCAAATTTGGTTCTGGTAAGCAATTATTAACTTGTTATAAGCACTAGGTTTACATCTAAATATCAAAGCAAACATGCAAAAGGCATTTTGAGTACATACACATAACTCTGCTTTATGTTCTTTCTCTTGATTTTATATTCAGTCATTACTGGGTTTCTTCTCTCCTACCTTCTTAGTGAGTCCAGGAGCAACTAGAATCTGTATGGAATAGTAAATGTAATTAAATTAATTCATACTAATGGACTAAAAACTTCAAGTAGAGATGATCTCAGTTGGTGTACTAGACCAGAGGAACTAGAAGATCTGTTACTATCAAACCCCTTAGAGAGACAGGAAAGCACTTTCCTAATTGTGTTTTCTCCCCTCTGAAAACAGCTATCACCCAAATGATCAAATAACAGACATGTACTTAAACTTCCCATTTACCTGGCAAATTCCAACACTAGCACTCCTCATAACTGAAACTGCTATTCAAAAGTTACTGTTCCATGAGACAGTGGAAGGTTGGCCATTTTCTTCATTGCTGGGAAAAGGTCATTACTGTGATAGATTCCAGCTACTTTTTGCAGAGTGAACTCAGTCTAATCAATCTGCAGGTCACCACTGTGACCAAATCCTGATGTCTTTACTCAAGATTGAACTCCACCTGGGATCCACTTGTGCAGTTTTTATGCTTCAGTAAAT
The DNA here is from genome assembly GCA_033816785.1 of Picus viridis. Classification (NCBI taxonomy): domain Eukaryota; kingdom Metazoa; phylum Chordata; class Aves; order Piciformes; family Picidae; genus Picus; species Picus viridis. The sequence continues at coordinate 5,922,693 of CM066581.1, forward strand.
CTGGCCTTTTGCTTATGTTTGTCCCATGTTCAGTTTAAAGGTTTCAAATGGACAAAAATTATGACATCATTTTGAAAACCATTACTGAAAAGTCTCTTTTCCAAGTATTTTATGAAGAACTTAAAAGTAGGGACTTCCGTTTGAATAAAGCTCACTATATCTTTACTCTAAGGTGCAGTAATCACAGAATATTAGGGGTTTAAAGGTATCTCCAGAGACCATCAAGTCCAAAGCAGGACCATGCAGGGCAGGTCACACAGGAATGCATCCAGGTAGGTCTAGAAGATCACTAGAGAAGACTCCACAACCTCCCTGGGCAGCCTGTTCCAGTGCTCCATCACCCTCACAGTAAAGAAGTTTTTTCTTCTGTTGAGATGGAATTTCCTGTGATTGATAAATGTCATGTCATGTCTTAGACAGGCTGCTAGGTCTGACTTCTCTACAGGAATTTTAACAGGTTATGAGCTGTTCTTCTCTACTCACATGCAACAGGTTCTTCTAAAGTTACATGACTGTACATATAAACTAGCAAATCATTTTGCAAATGGTAGTAAATGTACCTGGGAAAAAAATACCTGAATCCATGTTATGTGTAGTAAGCTACCGAAAAAATTAAAAGAAGACACCTGACAACTTGAAGAAACCAAGCTCACCTCTCTAAATGCTATTTCCAGCTACTGGTCCTAAATCACAGCAAAGCTGCGCTAATGGAAATGCCTACAGCTTTCTACCAGTCTGTGTGTCCACTTCTTGATCAGGCCTTCCATTAGCACTACTCTCCACCCTGTACCACTGATTTGCTTGTATGGAATATGCCTGCTTTTGTGCCATACCACGACAAATTGAGGCAGGCTAATATCTGTAAATGCATCTAGATTTACAAAAGACTTGGCTGCAAAACTTCCAGTTAGTTCCAACCCACTCCCACCAGCTCTCCCAGATACTTAACATCTGCAGAAATCTCATCCTCTGAGTCTTTAGTTTCCTTTAAATTGAATGATTTTTTTTTCTTTCTGCAAATAATAAGGTGAAAGTGTGAAGAATTGTTTTTATTTTCCAAGTACCTCTAGAGTTTTAGGTTTAGTTTCTAATGCACGTAAACTGAAATCATTGTCATTTACATAGCCCACGAGTTTCTTTTTAATGGCCTTATGTGTGCTATTAGTTTCACATGTTCTTATACACTGGTCTGACTTAAAACTAGTCTAGCTGTTCTGTTACAAATGGTTTTGGTTTCCAAGTAAATGAAGTGGCAGAGCAGTTCAAAACATACTGAATTAATTTTAAATACTAACATCCATAACTGACTCTAAATTGAAAAAGAATTACTTTAGACTTAGTGAGTTTTCTTTCTGACAGTTCTTGTTTCTAAAATACAGTAAAACATATTTCATCTATTCACTTCAGCAAATCAACAGCACAGGGACTGACATACACTTTTTAAACTCATGTCTTAAGAGATACCTTTGTACAGAAGAAAATGCTTGATTTCCTTTCCCTTCAGTGCAAAATTAATTCTGCAAATGCACTTTTCATGTCCCAATGTGTAGCCACTTTGTTGAACTTCTAGCAATTAGATAAATCGGATTTCCTAGTGAAGATCCAAAGCTGCAAGCACAGTTTATCCTCAGTTCACTGCTGATAAGGGGCAGTCACTGTCTTGGGGCCAGATCCTGTAGAGTTGCACATGAATAGTTTCACCTGTACCAGCAATGACCATTACACTGTTGGTAAGAGCCAGGCTCTGTCAAATAGCTCCCTGAGATAGAAAATGCCTTCATCTTCTAACAAAACACAGTAGAAAGATTACATACTGAAATAAACTGTAGCCAGGAATATCAATGCTTACAACTGTTTTTTTTCCCCTATCATTTTCCCCTATTATATTAAAGACATCCCACAGACATGACAAGCCTCAACACTTAGCTCAACACACTAATACAGGACACTTTGCAACTGATGCCAACAGCAGGGTGATACACAATGCTACATGAGGCCTTTTTGCAAAACTGGGTCTGCAAACACCATCTGCTGGGCTAGAAGTCAGTGTGGTCCTCCTGCCACACTCCCAGGTGAACACAGAAATGAAAAGCAAGCAAGAGTAGCCCAGGGAAGGCTTCTGATGACTTACTACACATCTCTTAGATTGGAAACTGGTGCAGGGAAGGTACCAAACTCCATGTCAACCGGTTGCAAGGTGTCTGCACCCACATTTCAACAAGTCATGCTCCTGGCATGTCCTGCAAGGCAGGACAGTGCTTGCTCTTGGAATGGCAATGAGCACTGGAGCCGCACTGTCCTCCTTTGCAAGCCATGCCAGGAGCATTCAAGTGCTTGTTGGCACTAGGTCACCAAGGTCCCATTTTTGTGACCTTGACCTGCAGAGATGGAGAATGCTTGCAGTGTGGCATTTACATCACAAGTAGTTGGTCTCAGAGGGGCCACCAGGGAGTCAGAAGAGATAAGTAATCCTCTGTCATTTCTGTTTGTAGCCATACTGGTTGCCTGGAGGCTGGCCAGCAAAGCTCTCTTTAATGGTGCCCTTGCATAGCCCCTGTGTTATCACAATTCACCAGCACTTTATCCTGCCTTTTGCTGCTGTACCTTTACATATGTAATGCCTCCAGAATCTGACCCACACAGAGGCTACTCCCACAACCTGTGCCTGTGACCTTTCCAGGAGTGTTAATGATCTAATGTTAATGGCTATCCACTTCAGAGAGAGTTGTGGAGACTGGGGTGTAAGAGGTCGTTATTGTTTAAACACATTTGTTTTGCCTTTCTTCTCAGAAACTTTAAATCAGAAGATGTTTCCTTACACAGAATGCCCAAACTGACAGCTTTAGGATGTGTGAGAAAGACACAGTTAATTTAGTCCAAAAGATAAGCCATTTCCTTGGGGAAGCACTAATACCGGACCTACTACTCCTCAGTGTCATTTCAGATTAGTGTACTACAGAGAAAGGGATTCTAAATCTTTTTAATTGAAACATATTTATCTTTTCCTTACTAACATAAGTTTCTGCCTAGAGGTTAAGCAGTTTTAAAATTACTTGTGAACTACATCAAATTTCTGGACAATTTATCAGAAAAAGAAGAATGCAGTTTCTCTGTTGCCTTATTAATTCATGTCAGAGCAGAGAAAGGGGAAATCTATTTCCTCAGTGACCCAAATGGAAAAAAGAAAAAGCTGACTGGAAACACAAAGCCCACTCATGTCTAACTTGCTAAGATTCACCAGCTGTCACAGATGCATCCACATATGTGAACACATGTCCATATATGTCATGATTATGCATGCAAAGTGGGGGCATAATTATCCAGTAATAGTTGACAGGAGAACTTCACTCAGCTTTTCTCTCCCTTTTTTCTGACTGGAAGTTTGAAAAAGCATCAAAATCCTAAGCCATTAATGACCTCAAAAAAGAAGAAAATGCAAATATCTTTTTACCTTTAGCATGTTCTTAGGAGGAACATTGGAAAACTGTGATCTGGACTTGCTCACTCCTTGATCTATCAAGAAAAAAAATTGCATATGGCCTTGGACCAGCCCCATTTTGTCCCAGAGCTGAAGGATGAGATTTGAAGCAAAGCCCTGGCTTTGATCGGCACATGCACTAACCTCAGAAGCCTCCTGGAAAGCACAGTTCCTCTCGGTGTACACGACACACTGGCAGATTTAAAAAGCATTATGTCGAGACAGATAATTACATATATAGAAAGTCTTTTAGGTGAAATGTTGCCTCGTTATCTGTTTAGGGGTCTAAACAGAACAGCTAATGTGCACTCTAGTCTGAGGGGTATGTGAAGTGGCACTCTGCAGCGATCCAGCCTGCCCGTAGACTGGGTAACCGCACAGCTCACAGAACACTTGCATGTTAGTGTGGTTTGGGCTCTTCTCGCTTGAAAAGCCTTCCAAACAACTGTAATCTTTTCACTTCATCCAATGTCTGTATAATGGTTTACTGAAGAAAAAACATTTCCCTTGTCTAATTCCACAGCCATTGTTTTCCCAACCTCTAGTTCTCAAGAAATTATTTCTTTAAAAAAAAAAAAAAAAAAAAGAGAGAGAAAAAAGGTCTAATTAAGCCATTTATCAAACATTTCCAAGTGGCTAGAGTGACAAATTAGTCCTATCTTCCAACAACAATCTGATGGATGGGAAGATAAAGATGCAGAGGCTGTTATTTTAGCTGGAAGCTCTCTACTATATCAATTGTTTGGCCCCAAGCCAAAAGACCCTAAGAGATGACAAGAACTAATGATGGGTCCATCAAGTTTATGCAGCATGAGGCCCGAGATCAAAGGAAGCTGCCCTTATTAGCAATATCTCTCTGCCTTCATCCTGGAAAAAATACATTTGGTGTTTTTTCAAAGTGTTTTACTTCATCATCTTACTATTACAGCAAATGGAAAGAAAATACATACTGTAAATGCATTTGCACAATAATATATTGCTGAAGACTTTTCTCTACAATTATGAAGGATTTTTATGACATTACATTTAAGTCCACCAAGAGAGTGTAAGACAAGTAGACTGCGACTAAGTTTCTCAGAAGCCTTGATTTTTATGCCGTTCCGTCAAAAGAACTAGACTCCCTGACAGCCCCTACACCCAATAGAATCTCTGCATGTGAAAACAGGTACGGATCCCTGCCTGGAAGAATCAGTCAGTAGGGTCAGCACCTCCAAAATTGCCCTGGGTTGCAGCCCACTGAAACCATGGGTACAGAGGTTGTTGCAGAGTCAGGACCAGAATAACAAAAGTTTCTTGGATACAGAGAGGCAATGAGAAAACTCAAAGTAAGATTCATCAAGAGTCACATCAAGTCTGCTCCAATTCTGCTTAGGAGGATCCTAAGCCATGTAGCAGCAGATGCCAGAAAAGAGTTCAGAGGAAATATCCTGTATTTGCCTGTATATACTTACCTTCTTCCTAAGTATTCACGCTTGGTGGGTTTAGGATTCCTTCAATTTATATTGCTTTATCAGCTGTAAGAGTGTCTGAAAGCTCTGATGGGTTTGGGGGAAATAGAGAAGAGCTTGGAGTACATGAGGTCTAAGATAAACAGTCATGGAAAGAATAGGAGAGAACTTCTCAACGTTAAAACCTTACTTGGCAACTTCAAACCAAGCAATTAAGATTCTGGATGAGAAGACAATGTGAACTATCCCATACCACAGAATTCCATTTCTTCCTTCCTCCTGATGTGCTTGATAACTGTAAGTACACAGTGTTCTTTCTCAGCTGCTTATTGCTAAAAAGGCAACTGAAGAACCACACTGTGGGTTCTCTATATGCCATTCACACTTGCCACACTTTTGAATGAAAATGTAAACAAAGATAATGCATTAGTTGAAGTTTTCTACTCAGAACTGTATTTTTCCAATAAAAATTAAGCGTAAGCAATATGCAATCAAGTGTTCAAATGTCATGGCTTCAAATTCAGGAAGGGAACTCCTTGAACAAAGAAGATTAAATGCAATTTAGCTGGAAATTAAATGTTGTTCAGCAAATGAACCAAACTCTGCTTACTTGTAATTAGCAACATGGTCGCTGTCTGGCTACCCTGGCACACTGTAAATATGTCTTGGCACACTGTGTGATTTAAGGCTATTCAGAAGACAGTTATTTATTGTCTCAAGAGACAGGTAAAACAACTCCTCAGTCACTTAGTTTGGCTCAGGAGGGTAGTGGCTACAACTCAATCCTATTTAGCCTTTCTCCAGCAAAATAAAGGATTTTTCTTTAAATATGGCTCCAACTACTGACTATAACAAGCTCATTCAGAACTACAAGCATCAGATTTTTCAGTCTCCTGAATTTATCCCAAACATTTTAGCAAACAAAGTCAACAAATTCTGTTCTATAATTTACACTTAATGACTTGATTCAATGAAGACTTTAAAACAAGTTTCCTCCAAAATAAATAATAACCAGAAATTTATTCCACCCTGCACTTGTCTTTTACTTGCCAGATGACCACTTTGCTTCGTGTCCTTTCCACAGCTTTAGAAAATACAGCAAGTCTGTACACATATACTTCCTGCTGGGAAGCATAAACTACAGCAGTTAACTCCAAGTTAAAATACAAACTCTTCTTTCATTTCTATTTTAAGATAATATTTAATCAATTAGGGCTGAAGGATACACACAAGTTTGCCAACAAATCACTGAAAAGGTCATCTAGTCCAACCCCTCCTGTTGCCTGGTAGATTTTGTGGAAAGTAAATTTGTTAGAACAAAACCGGAAAACAGATAAACCACCATTGTGCTACTAAAGCTACACAGACTACCCTTGTATGAATTAGTGTTTTTCCACTGTGCCTGTGAAACTGAAATGGGAAGCTGGTAAATGAATCTGAGCGCAGAGATACTGCTCAGCTACAGTGACAGAAACACAGATCTCAGCTACCAAAGGGATGTGGTTTTCACTTGTCTTGATTTTTCCTTCTTCTAAATCATGTTAATGTCCTGTTTCAACTTCATTTTAGTCTCTTGTGTTTGGAACAGCTTCTGATTTTAAGACTTTCACAAGAGAGAGATTTTGATACATGAAGAGGACTAATAAACTCAGAGCTGTACGTCCTATTTTAGCTGTTTCCACTATCATGTAAAGATGAGTTGACCTACTTGTGTTACAAAAATAGTCAAGGATCTTTAAATTAAATCAATCTCATTGAGCTGAACTGAAATGGAGACGCATAATGTGCTCACAGCATAACCTGGTTTGGTGCCTGCCCTGGCAGTGGAAGCAGTAAAACCATCAGAGCCCGCCTATGCTGTATTTTGCCCAACATGACTTTGGGATTATTGAAAAATCTCAAAAGCTTCTTTGTTGAAAGTGTTGTTCAAGTTTTAGGCCAAAGAACTTCAGTGAGGATTTTGGTAACCATCACTCTGTGGACTTGATGCTATAGACTTGAAGAAGAAGATGTGGGCCAATAAAAACATAAGAAGAGGCAAATCAGGAAATGATGAGAGGTGTTTTTGAAAGGACGGAATGAACTACAGCTGCTCAAGATAGAGAATACTAAAGACCTGCACGACAACACTCTGAAAAAGATGTGTAAATGAAGAAAGAAGTAACAGTTTCTTGATTATAAGCTTGATTTGGGGCAGGGCAATGCCCAAATGACCTCTGAGGCCCCCTTCAGACCTTAGTGAAGGGATATGATATGCAAGAATAAACATTCCGTAAGGCTCTGGAAGCCTTCAGTAAAACCAGACAATAACTTCAAAGACTGAAGTCTTTTAGGGTGGTTCACAAAACAGACTGTGATTTTGTCCCAAGAGTTACATTTTTATTTCTTAACTGGTTTCATCCCTAGGAAGTTTGTGCGCTTTCTTCAGACAAAGCCTGACTTTGCAGAAATTTAGTCCTTGCTTTATGTAAAGTTCTGTGGTTAGGTGTTCCATCGCTGCTGCTCTTCCAGTAGTGTGTGTAAACCCTCCTGAGTATCTATCATCATACCTGTTACTGGAGTTCTGACTGAACGTATTATACTTAATTTATTTTGTACTATTTGCTCTTATCCGTTCTGCATTTGAACTCTATTTTCTGCTCAAAATTCTGTATGCTACTAAGGTGTTAGAATGCTCAGTTGCAAGTTTCAGAGCCTTTACACAGTGCCATGACTTCACTAGATGGCAGTAGAGAGAAATACTACTTTATATAATTTTCTTTTTTAATAGGGCAGCAAAAGATCCCAGTAAATACTGAAATCTGTTAGTGTTGTCTCAGTTAATGCTAGATCACGAGGCAGCAATGTTTTCACCCACACAGAAGTCTGGGAACTTCTGTCCAGGTAAAGCTCCATGCAAATGTTTGCAAGAACATGGATATGCACCGCTCCAGCACCAATTCGGAGTGGCAGACAGTATCACATGCTCATCTTGGGAGGTTTGTGTTGCAATTTTCTTCCTCTATCTTCATATATAAATATAACATTTTTATTGTCTGAGTTACTAAAGTGATCCCAGAAAAAGAATTCATGGCATGGTCCATTAACCATGGCCAGGACTGGAAAGGGACAGAAAAGGGCTGCTTCCTCCCTGGAGTTTGTTCTACAGTTGGGGGAGCATAGACTGGATGTGCCCTGGTGCAGATTTTGAGAAAGGCAATGGAAGCCTTTGACAAATCAACACCAACACTATAGAAGTACCATGATGCAGCTTCACACCAAGGGCATGGACAACTTTTTCATAAGCCCAGCTGTCCCATGATCTTTCCTGATATGTAAAGTGACAGACACTGTCCCTCAAAGAATCAGAACACTGCTGCCATAAATATGAAGAAGAAAATGAGTGAAGGGTAAGAGTAAGCAAGTGGTTTGAAGACCTATCAGAAGAATGTTCTCTGCATTCAGTAAAATACTTCATTCTCAAGAACCTTCCTATACAACAAATGCGTGGTTGTTGGAAGAACTTAATGTCCCTTACAAGTGACTCAAGAAACAAAGCATTATTTTTCAGACTCTTGATGAAAGACCAAGATGAAATACTTTAAAGCAGCAAGTTCTGTAGCTTCTAAGATCTGAAACATTAAAAAGAATTCAATCTTGTGAATACAGAGGGGAGCTGATCCCTGCCAGTCTTTAGAAATTAATGCATGTGAACAAAGGTAAGGCACCAGCATGGAATGAGTGATTCCATCTAAGACCACTACTTCAATTAAAAGATTATCAGAAAAAAAAAAATCTTCAGGAACTATGGAGCTGTCTGCCTTCACTCATAACATCCAGAAAACAAAAATTAGTATAATGAGGAGATGAAAAAGTTTGGTTTCTTCTAGCATCAGACACACAAAAAAGCTTCCAGGGTCTTTTTCTTTTGGAGAAATGTTGTATATATAAACCAAATTCAATGCCCAAATCACATTTCTATACTACATTTTGCCTTTACCTTAATGATGTCCAAGACTTTCCCCTTAGAGAGAGATGCTCTGTCCTCTGATATCTCATCTGCTTGCTCACCAGTTTGCACTAGCTAGCAGAGATTCAGGATATTGCAAGTTAACGTTAAAAAACAAACCCAGTTCTATTGCAACTGACTTCTCGACTTTTGCCTGCTAAGCACAAGCCTCTATTCAAAGGCTTGAACTTTTAAAGGCATAATTCTCTGTATTTGTTTGTGTGTAAATATGAACAGATGAGAAACAATTCCTTATGGCATTCATTCTGTGAGATTTCTCATACTTTTCTCCTCCTGGCCATTGGGAAACAAATATATGGAGGTGCAATGCCCCAGTGTTTCGTTAGTGACACAGCAGGTTGGACTCTGCTCTGCAAACCTGCACACAGTTCCAGTCAAACAAATATGCACAATACACAAGGCTGTCAGATATACTACAACTTGCTGCCGAAAGCAATCTGATAAAATAAATGACTGGTCCCTAATCATCAAGGGGTAGGTAAAAATAAGGAGTGGATTATGGAGATTTCTGGGAAAAGAAGTACACTTCAGATGAGCTGGGTGGATTTCCTCAAATGGAGATGTAAATAGCTACGTGATCTGTTTGTGGAACTAAATGCCTTCAGCAGGAACAAAAAAGAGCAACATGACTAAAAAGTGATGATGGGTTTATTGGCCACGCAGAGCAATTCTGAACAGGCAAGCTGGTCATTTAGCAATGGATGACACTTCTGTCTTTGCACTATCATGAATCAAGTATTTGCCAATGAGGAGTTCATTAGTTTGTTATCTTAGAAATTAGCAGATTGTCTCCTGTGTGTCCTCAGCCAAAGCAACCAGAGATTCCAAAGAGATTTTAAAGTCTCTCAGCTATTCAATGATGGGTGTGCAAGCTACTTCTGTACCCCACCAGGTCACCCGAACGACTTCTGAAGTTTGAAGCTCTAATTTTAAATTACCATGTAATTTTACAGCAACTGTACTATGCCTTGATCAGGTTCTAAAGCTTAACTATAACAGTGAAACAGAGCTGAAGACAGAGTGCCAATTTATTGACTAAACTGAAGTTTTATGTATCAGTAAATCCTTGACCAAAGTGGATTGTAACATAAACCCCAATAGACAGTTACAATGAAAGCAGTGAAATAAGGCATTATTTATATTATCAACCCCAAACCAATTCTCACAGAAATATATTTCATATCACAGTCTGTCATTTCTGCTCAGATTTGTATTTGCCTTTCTAGCTAGTATTTAAAAAAGTATTTGAGTTAGACATATACACATCTTATTTCAACATTTTGCAACCCTATTATTTCACCAGCAACACAAACTGCAGTGCTGTGTTGCTTGTTATGAGCCCTAGATGTGAGTTTTCAGCCTGAACAGTCACACTGCCTTTGTTTACTATGCAAAGCAGTTACAGCAGTATGTGGGAATGAAAAGCCATCATTTCTGTGGACCTGAATGACTTGTATAAATTTTACCTCTGAATTGCTCTGGAAAATTGAAATTGTTATGTATTTAAGAAACCCATTCAGATGTCTTTCCGGTTTTTCATTTTCTGTCTTTGATGCATTTGCCACTGGGTTTTTCCACAGAATATTAAACTTTCCATATGGTTTCATTTAATTTCTAACACAAGAGACCTAGCTGGCCATCATATGTATTTAAGGTCTCAACTGTAGGTCACATCTAACTAGGGGACATCTACAAAATGAAAAAGTCCTAGCACCTCTGTGGTTAGCCCTGCTGAATAATTGCTGTAGTAGCTGAATTTTGCTCTACAGATGTTGGTAATTTGCTATTGAAAACCACCAGTATCAAACTGTCAAGAGTCAAGAAATGGCTTTAATTATTTCCTCCCTGGAGCAGTAATAGCCATGACTTGAGCACTGCCAAAGCTGGAACATGTTTGTGCTGGTGATTTCTTAGGACATTCAGTGAAGGAAGTTTACCTGCACTTGCCAGCCCTGCTGCTGCTATGGGGTTGCTCCCTCTTTGGGAAAACGCAGAACCGTGTGATTGCTTTGGCGGAGGCCAGATCATCTGGAGACTACCTTCATGAACTTTGTTATTTTCCCCAGCTACCAAAGACTAACATTGTTTTTCTGCTTCATTGAACACTGAAAATAGAAAATAAATCAGACAGAAAGCTCTTGGAAACCAGGATACCAGAAAAGTCTTCTCTAGAAGGGAAACTACAGAGAACTTGGTGGAAAATTACACTAAGAAAGATGTCGAGGTCAGCAGGAGTGTCCTCCTGGCTCTGCATAAGCACTGCCTGGGCTCTCATCCCTACTCACAGCAAATAAAACCATAGTCAAAACCACACAGCTTAATAAAATAAATTCAAGAGCAGGTTGAAATATTTTTTAACAGTTTATAGAAATTTTGACATTATTCTCTGCCTTCTTCAAATAGATCCAAAACCCAGAAAAATTAAACACTGATGTTAATGTGAACATTTCCACAGGAGCCTGCAATGGGCTTTGGCTCGTGATTCAAAAGAAAATAAAAGCCCCTGGGAATCTAACCTCTGCACACCCAAGAGCTGTCTTGTCTCTGAAGCAGGATAAGGTTATTCTCCCTAAATGATTGCAGAGCTTTTTGGAGCTTTCTGTCCTTCTGACAGAAGGGAGTAATAAGTACTGATGCAAAGTCTTCCTGAAGTCTGGAGGAGTTTGTCTCTTAGAAGAGCAGAGAATTACTAGGATGTTCATGCAAGAGCCATGAACTTGGCCAGCAATAAACTGCTCCTTTGCAGTGCACACATCAGTATTTGTGCATATGGACAGAGTATGCTTTCCTACACACAGTAACCTCTTCTGCTGCTGCCTGCACCTCATGGATCAGTACATCACAAATACAGCATTACAAATACAGTCTCCGGGTTGCTCAAGAAAGAAGGGTGAAAGCCAGGGAGAACCAAAATACTGCTTGTAAAAAAGAAGGAACACTGCAAGGAAGGTACCTTTGGAAATATTTGCTAGCCTCAAAGTCTTGTAAGTCATTAAGAACTTACCTCTAAGTTGTGCAACGCATTTGCTAATTTATCATTTATCTACTATTTGTAAGTACAGCAAAGAAGAGGTCAAGGAATGTTTTAACCACAGCCACATTTTCCTTGTTTGTTATTTCCTTTCTTTTTAGGTCTGAAATAAAAATAAAAAAATCTTTAGAAAATCTAGGAACAGTCACTAGTTCAAATCAAGCATCTTGGAGAAGAGAGAAGAAAAAATGTTCTCTTCACACCCCAATGGCGCAAACCCCAACAGATTCTGCTGAGTTATTGATCAGTTATTAAGATATTTTTCTAACCAAGCTTCTGCATGGAGTATTTCTATGAGGTGATCACTGCTGCTAGCATTATACTAAAGCAATGTTAGCAAATGCTGTGTCAGTATCACAAGCTGCTTGACAATTAACCAAATAGGTTATAACACTGATTAAGAGGTTTGTGATCCACGGCTATTGAAGTTCTGCTGTTGTCCCTCCATGACAGCTACAAGCATAACTAATAATGAGTTATGGGATGCTCTCTAGTGTCTGTGCATGGGCAGGAATCATTTTGTTTGCAACGGGCATGGCTTGTGTGTGGCATATCTAAACCACAAAACCGCTCTCTATGCAAGAGTTTGGTGTCATCGACATGCAACTCACAGCTGAAACTGTTTGGAGTTTTGTTAACAATGACAGGATTTGATGAATGGAGATTAATGATTAAAACATTTCAGCCTTTCTAAGTCCTGGCACAATATGATGGCAAATAAGTCTTCAAAGAGATTTATTTTTGTTCCTAGCAGCTGGATATCTAGAGCCTGTCATTCCTGAGGGAGTCCCAGAGACCTACTTGATGATGGGAGTGTTTCACAGCTGTAAGAGACTGGGATTGTTAAACAATGACTCAAGCTGTAACATATTTTAGAGACTAGACTCTTAAAGCCATGAGAGCCAGCTCGCTTATCACTGGAAACCTGCAAGCTCCTACATTGTAACAAGAGCCAGTGAAAGGCTGTCTCAAACACGTAATTCAATTACAAGGAAATTATTCCAGGAAAAAACACCCTTCCATCCCATTTTTCCTGCTGTCAGAGGTGCAGGTGGGCCAGGGGGCTTGCTGACATAAGTAAGATGGCATTGTTATTGACAGACCCTTGCCTGGGTGCAGCTTCCCGAGTGCTGTTTGAGAAGGCATGGATGTGAGCAGAACCCATGATGAGAGTAATAGGCAAGTGGGTGCATGCTGGTTCCTACAGAACGAAAATCAGCAAACAGCTGTCCTCCAGGAGATCTTTCCCCAAGTTGCTCACATACAGCAGTGACATTCTGTGGTCAGTGGCAGGGTGAACTAGGCTTTAACCTGCATGATGGTGTTGGATTTACAGCTCTAAGGTCAGACCCCAAATTAGCTCTTCAGAGAAGAAAACATCTGAGATGTGTGAAAAATCACCTACACCCTGTTCTGCAAGGCACAACAGCATTAATAGTATTAAAGGCCTTTATGGTCCCTGGAAAAATATTCCTTATTATCACTTATGCAGGAAAACAGGTGTGAAAATTAATTGGGTTTCCTACCTAGAGAGAATATTTATTTGCAAAGCAATTACTCAATTACACTTCCATTTTGAATTTGAATGAAAATTAAACTTGAACAATGCCAGAGAAACATTTGTCAAGTCATGATGACAGAAGCAGAGCTTTTGTAAAGCACTTTTTATAAGCTGTGTGAACATTTTAAAATCACCTTGAAATTCTCATCAAAGATTTAATTGAAGGCTCTGTAGTAATCTCTATTACCAGGCCTTGATTATTTCTGCAAAATATGCTACATTAACTTACATATGACAGAGTTGTAGATTTAAATAGCTTTAAAGTATTATAATTAAAATTAAATAACCACAAACAAAATGAATGAGGAACATTTTCTGGTTCATATCCCTAGTTTTCATGGACTCTATTCACTGTCTCATTAGTATGCCAAAAGTAGTTATTTTCTATCATACAATCATAATCCTGCACGGCTGCACTGGTAGACGTCACTCTGCTCAAACCCCAGATGATGAAGACTCAAACTACACAAAGTTCCAGCACCACCTTGAAATTTCAGTAACTTGGAATGAATGTCTTAGTTTTATAAAAGACAAAGATACTAATAAGTATTCTGGGGAAATCAAAAAACGCTCCCTAAATCTGTCATTTCTTGAAAAACAACTTACCTTGTAAAATATTTAGGACAGGTTTCCAGATTATTTTTGTTTTGTTGTTGTATTTTAGCTCAATTTTTATTTTGTGGCAAGATATTTTGGGGGATGTTGTTTCCATTAAATACATTTCCTGAAAAATGTGATTTTATCCATATTTCAAGTAGACAATGACAAGAGTAGGATACAACAGAAATAGCTACAACTCCCCTGGAAAATTAATATCTTTTTAGAACCTCAGGGCTAATTGCCAGATGATAAAACCTAGTGTGACATTTTGGGTCAACGTGAAGCAGTGTTTTGTTTGACAGTAATTTATTACTCTTACCTTGGTTTGCTATGTTTTAGTGCCACACATGGGTTTGGCTAGTAATTTCCAGAGAGCATCACGCTGTTTTGCCTCAGCCCCTCAATTCAAGAAGGAGTAGATCATCTCCCATGTGAGGAAAGCTGGCTCCCTTTCACCTGGAGAAGAGGAGATTGAGGGGTGAACTCATTGACATTTATAAAGACACGAAGGCTGAGTGTTGGGAGGACAGACTGAGGTTATGCTCAGTGATGTCCAATGATAAAACAAGGCGCAATGGGTGCAAGCTGGAGCAGAGGAGGTTCCACCTGAACATAAGGGAAAACTTTTTCACTGTGAGGGTGACAGAGCCCTGGGACAGACTGCCCAGAGAGGTTGTGGAGTCTCCTTCACTAGAGACATTCAAAACCTGCCTGGATGCATTCATGTGTGACCTACTATAGGTGATCCTGCTCTGGCAGTGGGGTTGGACTTGATGATCTGACCCCTAACATTCTCTGATATACAGCAACTTGTCACAAAGCAGCTGATATTCTACTTTAATTTTCTCTTCCCCAGCAATATTGATCATAGAATGTCTGACTTACTGTAAGAACAATGATTAGTTTATATGGGTTCCCAGACACATTTTAAAGGCAGAAAAATCCAATAATTCTGGACTTTGAAAAACAAACCCAGTAACATCAAGTTTGAAGCCACTAGTTTTGGTGTGCCAGAAATCATACTGCTGGCCCCTATGTGTTTTCATAGCAGCTGAGGGAATATGGAGAAACTTCATCTCCAAAGGTGGATGAGATCAGTGTATAAGAATTATCTAAGCAAAATAATCAAGTATAAAAATGTAATTGCCATGAAACAGGGGAGATACTTCAAATAAAACCCACAATCTGGAAATGCCACTGTTCGGTTATGTATAATGGAGGAATGGAATATCTCATGGCACTCTGGATTTTAGGCATTTTTTACAACAAAGGGATACTTTAGAAGGAAAAATTACAGTTCCAGAGTCTGCTTTCTCCAGGGACAACGCTGAGCCCAGTTTTGGTCTAGGAAAGTTAAATGCTTCAGGAAAATAAATTTAAAAAAATCACACTTACATGTGTTTTGCAGTAGTCTGGCACACTTTTTCCTGTGTATTTCATGATAAAAGGAGTTACTGGAGTTCCTGCCTTGAGCCCTGTGGCTGTGCCTCAAGTGAGAGGGAGATCTTCCTCCTCCTAGGTGGGAGTGAAGCCATCACCTTCTCGGGAGACTGGCTGCAGCAAACAGCCACACAAGGCTGCTTCAAGCTGATCCTCTATCCTTTTGCAAGACCTTGATGGCTGTAAGAAACTAAAAATAAAACAAAAAAACAAAACCAAATCTGGATGGAGAAGTGGGGGAGCTTTCTTCTCTGTGAGTGACTAGCTACTGCATGTTCCAGTAACTGCTGGCCTTCAGGTGTTTTTTCCTCTCAAGTGGTTTAGTAAAAATAAATGGAGATGATTAATTTAGATTTCCACCTGAAGCTTTTACAGGATCAGGTCTATAGGGAAGGCGATTCCAATGTGTCCTCAGCTGCGGAAGGAAAGACAGGTGCAGGCTGAAAAAAAAAAAAAGGCTCATTATAATCACCCCTCTTCAACACAGCTGGTTTAACAAGAGCACAGAGGTTCATTTGGACCATGCTTGGAAAATGCAAATTTCCATCTTTTTTGTTCTCTTCTTAATGTAGTGTGCAGAAAGGTCACTTGTTCTGGCAGTGGCTAATACCTGACATCTGAGCAGACCCTTAACAGGGGTAAATTGGTGTAGTTCAGTGGTATAAATAGCGACAGCAGCACTCACCATCTGAGGATCTGCTCAAAAATGCTTTTGATTAATTTCCTGTTACCAGGTTGGTCTTCAAATGCCTCTAGATAAGTTCCTGGCAGCCCAGTTAAGCCCCCATTTGCAGAGTGGCATTTCCGCAGTTCAGCCTTTGATTTGCAAGCCAGCACTTGCTGCTTCCTATTGATTGCATTCACCCACCTCCACTGGTGGCCTCAGCAGGCAGCTGGCTAGTGAACCTTCCCTGGGCAATTTGTCCTGACACAGTGCAGACGAACGGTGGCATTAATACCTCCTGTCCTCCAGCTGCCCCACTTTCCCTTGTGTATTTAACCAGCTTGTGGAGCCCTCACCATTTAGAGGACTCCATACTGTTCTTCCTCCAGCATGTAGGGCTGGATGATAGAAATGTGCTGCTCTTTCACTTCCCAGTATGCATTTGTGGTCCTTAACACTTACAAGGATTTGTTGTTCAATTATGACGGCAACTTTTCAGTAGCATTTTTTGTGACCAACAAATACCAATTTAAAAAAAAAAAAAAAAAAGGTAACCATCTCTACATCATATTTTATGAAATCCTTAAGGATTCTTTTCATGAGTTCCTACTCGGACTAGAACTGTTCAACTGTAGCATTTCATGGTAATTTGACTTTTTAATACAGTTATAGCACAAGTGAGGTTTATAGTCATAAGATGCATTTACTAAGAAGCAGGTGAAGAAAAATTAACTTGAGCAGCAGAAACCAAAATCTGCACAGTGAATCTCAGAATAGGGTTATCTTTTCTGCAAAGTTGCAGTACCAGGATTATAAACTCAATTTTCTTGTCACACACATGGGTTCTGATAACTAAACTGGGTGTAGCTACTCATGATGGAGAAGATGCACCATGCTCAAGAGAGTTCAGTGCCACCAAGTAATCTACTTTTTGTATCTATGCCATCCAGCTGAGGTTTTACTTCCAGTCATATGAAGATCTGCACAAACAGCTTAAGGTGGAGAAGGACCATTGCTTCAAAAATAAAAGCAAGGGGGAAATCACAGCAGCTTGAAGGCAGAGGGAAGGAGATGCTCCCAGGGCATTTCTCAAGTCCCAGTGATCACTCCCAGGTCTCCTGAACCTAGGGGTTTTAGGCGTAGTCTTTGCCACCTGTCTCATGGCCGTTACTTCCAGACAATGCACTGGGGGAGTCACTGACAGAGACATGGGAAAGAGGGCAAAAAGGAAAATTAGCATTTTGGGCCACACAACGATAGTGTGGAGAGGGAAAAGCATTCATGTCCCAGCCTGCCTGTAATCAGTCTGGTTGCAACAAGATACTCAGTCCCTGTGTAAGCAGAGGGAAAAGGGATGGGTTTTGGTTTGTTAGGGTTTGGGGTTTTTTTGACACATTCATGTCGATTTTGAAAGGAGGAAACCAAGCAAGCTAAAATTAAATATAATTTTCTCTTTTTCCCCCCATAGACTCAGTCTGGATGGATGCCAAACCACATTTTGGAGGGGTGAGAAAGGCCCAACATCTGCTTCTGGTGTAAGTGTTTGTATCTGTGCTCTAAGAAAATTAGGTTTGAAATAATCTCAAATTGTCTGACACCTGTATCCTATTAGAAGTGACACATGGAAACACCTTCAGCACACCGAATTTAGCACCATGTCAACAGTTTAATGTTAACAGGAGAAAAATGGGTAAAACCCATTGCTTCCCAGGTTCTGCTGAAACAGAGCTTGTGTCATTTCACAGGATCATACTGCAAACTTGATCTATAAATGTAATGGGGTTTGAACCAATAATTACCACAGGGTTTGTGTCCCCAGGTATAGCTGCAATTAAATTCCGTGTGCACCTCAAGGCGTACTGTGACCTGTGTACTGTGTTTTGAGCTCAGCAGAGGCACACCTATGGTTTGGGTGCCAGCCAGTACCTGGGACACAGAGACACAGCAATGAAAGGGACATTTTTTCTGAAGTTCTGTTACGAATCTGAAGTTTAACAACTTAAAGAACTTTCCAAAAGTGTGAAAATTTCACTCAACCTGAAACAAGTTCCCTCCTCTCCAGCAGCATTATTGCTTTCTGATTTATGGAAACAATATTCAGTTCATCTTCCTAAAAATTCATTGGATTGGATAAACAAAAGGGAGTTTTACTTTATACTTTCAATGGGAAATGTTGATGACAACATGATTATGGAGAAAAAAATGTAAGCAGACCCATGTATAATAATAATAATGGATGTGTGATTTTCAGTGTTATTGATTGCCCTGATTTTTTTCAGTTTGCTTTCCAAAAAGGCTCAAAACAACTGACCCTATTCACAGACTTAGTGAAGTCCTGGTGTTGCTCAGAGCCATGTGAGTTTGAACTCACCAAATTGGTATTTCAAGAGTGGCTCCCCGAGTTCATTTGGAGAACAAGCCTGTCTGAGTAGGGCTGTGCTGGACCAGCCAAGCACATGCTTAGCTTTCACAGAATGCATTCAGTGTCTATTTGCTGGGCAGCAGTTACTTGGCAGTTCTGAGAAACTTAATCACAATGTGTTATCACCAGCAGAGATTTTTCTCCATTGAACATGGAAATGCAGCTTTTTCTGAGAAAATATGGTTTTGTTGCTTTCAGACACAGTTTCAGGACAGATTGTTTCTACATTGACAATATGACCAAATATTGATGTTCATGTTATTTGGAGAGCAAGCCCATAACATATTGCATCTATCAGACAATTACACTGTTACTAGTTCTTGAAACTCTGGGAATATAGATATGCACAAGCAGCTTAGTTGATGCCTGTCCTTCCCCACACCAGTAACTTGCAGTTGACAAACTAACAACCTAATTTGTACCTAGTTGGGCAAGATGTTCTGACAAGTCCTTGTGTAGAAGAATGATGACGAGGATGATCAGAGGGCTGGAGCACCTCTCCTATGAGGACAGACTGAAGGAGTTGGGGCTGTTCAGTCTGGAGAAGAGAAGGCTCTGAGGTGACCTCATTGTGGCCTTCCAGTATCTGAAGGGGGCCTACAGGAAGGCTGGGGAGGGACTTCTCAGGATCTCAGGTAGTGATAGGACTAGGGGGAACGGAATGAAGCTGGAAATGGGGAGATTCAGGCTAGATGTGAGGAAGAAGTTCTTCACCATGAGAGTGGTGAAGCCCTGGAATGGGTTGTGCAGGGAGGTGGTTGAGGCCCCGTCCCTGGAGGTGTTTAAGACCAGGCTGGACGAGGCTCTGGCCAGCGTGATCTAGTGTAGGGTGTCCCTGCCCATGGCAGGGGGTTGGAACTAGATGATCCTTGTGGTCCCTTCCAACCCTGACTGATTCTATGATTCTAAGAAACCCAGATTTCTGAAAGCACACTTTGGGAGCACCAATGCATCTAGTCTACTGTGATTTTCATCCTATGCATATCAATATCCTTCCCTTTATTTTCTCTAGCCTAAAGGTCTAGACACCTTATTCTTCCTGGCTCAGAAGAGCTAAATTTCTGTTACAACCATACAGAAAATCTTCATCAATCTCACCACAATAAACTAATTAAATAGGTAAGAAAGAGACATTCAATAATTGCATGAGACATCCCTTCTCTTTCCTTTTTTAAATGTTTGGGACAAGGCTTCTGCTCCTCAGTAATCTGACGCAGTCAATGTTAACTTGTCATTCTGGTAGTAACAATGACATCCAAAATATTACCAACCACATGATGTAACTTGCTATATCATGATGACGGGTTTGGATAGCAGCTGTCAAGTTGGCATTTTTTACAGCATTTCAGGATTTATAAAGAAAACCTCACAACTCTAGTGTTCATTATTACACCAAGATTACCATTTTGCTAGTGACCTGCCCAAATTTTGATACTAGAAAGAAGGACACTCTCTTAAATCTGCTCTGATTTTTACAAAGGAATGTAAAGGCTCTGTCAATTCAAACAGAAGTGGCTTCTAACATTGCAGTGATTTCACAACATAGAATTTGGATGTGCTTTCAAATGCAAGCAGTTAAAAACTGCTGCAGAATCATCCCCATCTCCAGAAGCTTGCTGGATTGTGCTGGGAGATAATGAATTGACACTATTCCTGATCTTGGCCAAACGCTGCTGGTACAGCGCTGAAGGTCATTCGCAGCTTACCTCTGCGTGTGCTGGGTGATGTACAGCAGAGCTCAGCTGCACTGATGGGTTCATCCTTCTCCAAGGCAAGGACCAATGTTGAGCAGCTGGCTGAAAGGCTGTTTGATCTTCCCACTGCTTTGCAGACAATACCAAACTGCTCAAGGAAAAATAAAACAAAAAAAGCCCACTACTGAAAAGATTTATCAGCAAATGTAGTAGAGCCATGCTTGACCTCCCTATCTCCTGTTCCCCAAAGGCAGCACGTGCAAGATATTTCCTGTCTTTCATGTTACCGACTGGAATGCATCGTGAAGTCCAAATTTGCAACCTGCTGTCTGTTTTAGTCATTAGGCATGACTTTCTTTGTCTCTTGCTAAGAGCTGCAGCCAACTGTTCACTGTTGTAATACATAGTTTTTTTCTGTATTCCTCCCCTCCCTTGAACAAATAAACAGAAAAACTCAGCCAGGCTGAAAGCCCAAATTCACTCATCAGCTGAGGCCACTGTGTCTTACAGTATTTTACTTCCACATCAGCACATCACATACTGCTCTAGCCCAGAAAATGGTAGTTACAGAGTAAATAGCCTCCACTGTTATTCAGGGGCAAACTCAAAGGTTACAGAATAACAATTAAAAGCAACTACTAGATGTCAAAAGAGCTGATCAGCCCCCGCACTTGTCCAACTGAGCACTAAACTTATTGGCTGCATTCACTGCCACACCAGGAACACAGAACTTGGTTCTGCACTCACTGCTCTGTCAATAGCATCCAGACCTCATGATCTTTATATCATTTTTTAAAATTATGTCCACTCTGCAGAGACACAAATCATGAAATGGAGCTACTGCATTATCTTCAGCAGCTGCTCTGTCTTGGAATATTGTTCTCAAAATAGTTTCTTGGTATTTCAGCCTCTCTGATCACCTTCAAACTCAATGGAAGGTAACTTACAGGGACATTAAAATATACATAGAGTGTAAAGCACCAGCTGGTTATGTTGTGATCCCCTCAAGTGGTACACAAGTACAGGTTATGCCTTCACTACACTGGTATTTATAGATAGATAAATATTCAGTAAGTGTCTTCAAAGTGAAAGAAACTCATAGAATCCTTGATCATACTTATCTTAGCAGAGATAAAAAGAACTAAAAGAAGGTGCACATGCCAAACTGATACCTAATCTGAAACCTAGACTGGTGAGAGAGGTCTGGCCCTAACAGTGTGACCTGGGCAGCTGCTCTGTCATTCCAATAACAAGTTTATTCCATGAGCAGCAAAGTAAGTAGATCTTGATTTCCTACCTGCTTTTGCCCTTTGTCTCCTAAATCTCTTTCCAGTGCATTAAGTCTGGCCATCTGCCCAAGCTGCAGATACCCACAGCGGTTAGTCTGGAGCTGAAGACACAGGCTAGCCCAGCAGCTCCTGTCAAACCCATGAGGTAACTGATGGTTTCTGATGGTACTTCTGTCAGTGTGGGCACCAACATGAATCTTTTCCTTCAGTCCAGCTTCCAGCACTCACAGGCTTCATAGGCAGTTAAGGTGATTAAATCCCATCTCAAATGTGGCTGAAATTATTGAGCCATTTGCAAGGTAATCGAGGGGGACTGGCCAGCAGATTGGGAGGCAGACCACAGAAGGCTGGCCTGTTAAGTTAAAAGCCCAATCCTCTGATCCAGCACAAGTACCCAAACCCTCATACTAGAAGTAAACCAGCCTTTGACTATCTTGCACTAAGTTTGGCAGCTACTCTGCAAATAATAAGGCTTTTTTTTTTTTTTTGTACACTAATTTGACAGCAACCACTGCAAGTAGTTGAAAAGACCTGAAGGTCAACTCATGCATTCATCTGCAAGTACAGTTGTCACTTACCCATGTCCCACCTTGTAACTCAGAGGCAGAGTCTGTTATTTTTAACAGTTTGGAATTCCCGGACAGAAAATGGACAAAGTATCTGCCAGTTCTCTTGTTCAGTTAAAAATGCTGACGTTTTTATCAAGAGAGGGCAAACATTGAAGTCAGTTGTTCTACAACAGCATGACTTTCAGCTTTTCCCTTTTAGGAAACGTTGCAGAATCCCCAACATGAGTCACCTCTTTGGAAGAGCTGGATGGAATATTACAAATACTTTTGCCCAAGGACTTCACCATGAGGTAAAAGGCTTTACTGGAAGTGTATGACCATGCCTTGCATTTCTCTCAGGCTATTTCCAGCCTTTGCCTGACCATACACATTTACTCTGTAACTTGTGAGCTGTGGTGGAATAGAGATGCTCAGGCAGGTCATGCAGTTGTGTTCCCAGTTGCAGAAAACACTGTGCAGTTCAGACCCTCAGCTGTAGGGCCACAGGTTGATAGACTAAACTGTTCTGTTGGGAATTACTTTCCCTATAGGTTGAAGTAATTAATTGACTGTCATTACCTGTTTTAGTTCTGTGTTTTCTCACTCATTTTAACCATATACTAAGCAAGTAATTTTAGGGAATTACAAACTTCTTAAAGCAGGAAGATCCTTGCTAAGAGGCATTTTCTTCTAATCCAGTCCATTAAAAAAAAAAAAGTCTGAAAACAACCAATAGAACAGTAAGATTTGTTTCACTGACAAGCCAGAGCAGGTTACCTTACAGAGCTCACAGGCATCACTTTTCTGCAATTTTATTTAAAAAAAAAAATAAAATCTAGATAACAATAAAAGTGAAAAATAGGAGCTGGGGTGTTAGAGAGAAGTGCCCACAGACTGAAGCGAAGTTGTTAAAAAAGTAGCCTTTGTTTTCAGTGAAATAAATGACTGGGCTGAGATTAAAATAAGACTGGCACATTAAAAATCACTGTTAGGAAAAGGATTTGGGGTCTGTTTGCAACTCCCATGTGATTCAGTCAGCTGCCTGTAACGATACGACTGACACTGTTTAAATTCACAGCTTTTCAGGAGGATGAAGCTTGCTCCCTATTCATCTTTGCCACCATATAAAGAATTAAGAGAGTGGCTGGTGATGAAGAACAAATTAATCAGGTTTATTGTGACAACCATGACTGTTATAAAACAGATACTCTTACAGCACTTGCTAACCTCCCCAGTGCTTTTTCTTTTTTTTCCAGACCTTGTTGAACATTCAGTTCAGGTCTCCTGAGACTTATGTTTAGGGAAGTGCTGATTCTGGAAATAAATCCATCTCAGGTACACGCAATAGAAGCTGCCTGTACTACACCATTTGCAGCTATGTGTCCAGATGTACTGTTGTGCACACATCTGAAATCGTGCAGTTGTTTCTTAAAAAAAATGGCTTTGAACAGTCTTCAGGAGCAACCAGCCATGTAGAACAAAAAGATATTTATCTTTGATTTAGTTCAATATTTGATCCTCATTGAGTATCTGCTCTTTACGGTGGAAGTGGCCAAGGACAGGGAGCAATTAAGAAATTTCTGAACTGAAGGCAGCTCAAGCACAGTCAATATGAACCGACTCAAACCAACATGTTAAGTTTCCACATGGGCTAAGGAAGGATATCCTCCATAATCTGACCTTTAGAAACGGTGACAATTTTAATGCTGACTGTTCCAGTGGGTCATTTTGAAAAGATCTTCCATCATCATAACATTATGATAAAACTTATTATCTGTCCTGTGCTTCAGCCATTACAGGCAGGGAATCCAAGACAAAGTTTGAGAGGGAGAAAGCAAATCACTGCAGAAGTTGTAGTGTGCACTGGACTGAGCCTGTAAAACTAAATTGCATCTAAGTTCTTACTGGCATCACAGTTCATGGTCTCTAACAGAAGAATCTGTTCTGCCATATAAGCACCAGGGATCCAGATTCCTAAATATTCTTACCCTGCTCTATTTGTGAAATTGCTAAATCTCCTTTACAGCTAGAACTGTAGCCTGCTTTGATTTGTTTCCACCCACCATTAATGTGATGCAATCCTGTGCTCACAAGTTCCACCGTGAGCAACAGAACAGCTGCAGTCTTGCTAAAAAAAATGCAAGGAGGGTAATGATGTCACTCTGTCATTTGGTCCTTTAAAACTGTCAAAGGGCCAACTACATTTTATGCATTGGACTCCACCAGCAGGAATGAAAACATCACTTCTAGGCAAATTTCTTTAAAAAAAAAAAAAAAAAAAGCCTAATGAAGCAAGGATTTCACCACTACATGCTTTAATGTACCTTGCTGCTGAAGGCGTTAGAGAGAGAACTCAGCCTGACAGACTATTGGAAAGCGATGAAGTTTTGATGCAAGACAACCAAAGAAAAATGAGTTCCTAAATGTTAAAACCAAATTATTCTCCCTTGTGTGGAGAAAGCGAATCGGAGGCCTAAAATAAATATTTGAGTCATCTGATCCATATGCTGTAGCCAGAACTCATTAGGTATCTGCTAATTACAGCTTTGAAAGATGCCATGGAGTGACAGAAGGCAGCCCTAGATGTATTTAAGTTAGTTTTACAACTGTGGAGCCTGAAAAACCCCTGGGTTCTTTCCTACAGTCAACAGCTTTGACAAAGAGCCTTTGCATTAATTACAACCACATCTTGTCCTTTTTTATATATGAGAAACACTACAATCCTTATATAAACTATAAAACAGCCATTGTCATTTAGGGATGCTATTAATCAAGGCATTCTCGTGTATTTCCCCTTCATGGCTCCCTTGCCTAGATTTCAGCATAACAGCTCAATGGTTTTTAACTGAAAGCAGCATGGCCATGTGCAGCCATTGCAGAAGGCTCAGGACTTTTATTTCAGTACAGGAAAGGCTTAGCTATGAAACCTCTGGCAAAGGGGAAGCCCTGAAGCTCTGCCAGCATTGGCAGCATAATGATCACTGAGAAAAAGGAACAAAAATAGCTATTTCAGTCTGAAAGTAACTTTCATGTTGCTTCTTTCCTCCTCCACTCCTGGGAAGTCAGTGCAACAAGCAGAAAAACAGATGAACTCTTTTTGCATTGTTCTGAACAGGTTATGTCTGGGATCCAGACATGACATAAATGACAACTGGGAATACTTAGACTCAAGATTAAGAAAAATATTAAAGGTTAGCAGCTGCCTAATGAAGTTAAAGGGTTGTCATTATTGGAGACATTTAAGGACAGTTTAGACAAACATCTATTAGGAATATTAGCATCAGCAAGTTTGCTGATGACACCAAGCTGTGTGGTGCAGTGGACACACTGGAGGGAAGGGATGCCATCCAGAGGGACCTGGACAGGCTGGAAAGGTGGGCACAAGCCAACCTCATGAGCTTCAACAAGACCAAGTGCAGGGTCCTGCATCTGGGTCGAGGCAATCCCAGGCACAAATACAGGCTGGGCAGTGACTGGCTGGAGAGCAGCCCTGAGGAGAGAGACTTGGGGGTGCTGGTGGACGAGAAGCTCGACATGAGCTCTCAATGTGCGCTTGCAGCCCGGAAAGCCAATCAGATCCTGGGCTGCATCAGGAGATGTGTGACCAGCAGGTCAAGGGAGGTGCTTCTCCCCTCTACTCAGCTCTGGTGAGACCCCACCTGGAGTACTGCGTCCAGTTCTGGAGCCCCTATTACAGGAGGGATGTGGACGTGCTGGAGTGTGTCCAGAGAAGGGCCACGAGGATGATCAGAGGGCTGGAGCACCTCTCCTATGAGGACAGACTGAAGGAGTTGGGGCTGTTCAGTCTGGAGAAGAGAAGGCTCCGAGGTGACCTCATTGTGGCCTTCCAGTATCTGAAGGGGGCCTACAGGAAGGCTGGGGAGGGACTTCTCAGGATCTCAGGTAGTGATAGGACTAGGGGGAATGGATTGAAGCTGGAAATGGGGAGATTCAGGCTGGATGTGAGGAGGAAGTTCTTCACCATGAGAGTGGTGAAGCCCTGGAATGGGTTGTGCAGGGAGGGGTTGAGGCCCCGTCCCTGGAGGTGTTTAAGACCAGGCTGGACGAGGCTCTGGCCAGCGTGATCTAGTGTAGGGTGTCCCTGCCCATGGTAGGGGGGTTGGAACTAGATGATCCTTGTGGTCCCTTCCAACCCTGACTGATTCTATGATTCTATGATTAGTGCAAATATTCTGCTCTGGGGCAGTAGCATGGATTAAATGACACCCTAAGATCCCTCCTGGCTGCATGACTCTAAACTCAGCAGCCTTCCATCCCAAGTTACTTGCTCTCCATTTTATGGCCTTCTGTATAATTTTTAAACTCCTTCACAACACTCCCAGGAACTCCGTGCAGATATGTGTGCAACCCCGGAGGTAATTGGAAATCTCAGTTACTTAGCAGAATGGTGGGGGGAAGGATTGCTATATCGTTGAGAAGTAGAAAACAAGGCTGAAAACGCACATGACAAAGACACCCAAACCACAGCAGCATAAATTATGAGTTACAATAGCAATAGAAATTCAGTTAATGGGATAGCAGAGACCTGACATTTTTCATTTCTCCATAAAAGTATTACATGTCTACTGGACTGAGAAGTAAGATTAGTTCTGCCAGTTTGAGTCATAGCCAATTTAGGCAAGCTGCAGAGTTGCCCTCTCTTTGGGTCCGTGTTAGACACCTTCACTCTATGCCAGCTACTTCAGTGCTGCAGTAGATCAGCATTGAAACGTCTCTGGGTGAAACATTTTCAAGGTGCCTAGAAAACAGTAGTAGAGGACAACTTTGGAGTAACACCTTTTTTTTTTAATGGAGCAGTTAACTTTATTACCTGGTAATTAATAAGTAAGACTTCAGACAAGCTGACTCTACGTCTCACATAGCAACAGATTTGTGTGGGCAGACAACTCACAAAAAGCATGCTGCAAGATGAATGTTTCAGAGGAGAAAGTCAGTCCATTAGGAAAGTCAAGTTAAGAATACAGTGTAGACATACTTTAATACTACCATTAAAGAACATAAATATCAGCTCTCAAGTTTTAAAAAAAAGCCCAAGAACTGGAAGAAGTTAAAAGAGGCGGGCTAAAAAGACAAAAAGTACAAAATACCTTGGGAATAAAAGGTTGGAGGACAGGTGAGCAGGGATCAGATGACAAAAATATGTCTGTGAACAGCAGTGCAAAGGGCTTTAGCGTTGAGGTGGGAAGGTTAATATCCATACTGTAGAACAGACACTTGCTTATAATACCACCACTTTAGAAGAGGAAAAAGGAAGGAATGTTGAGCATGCACATTTTTCAAAGCAGAAGCATCATAATCCAGGGGTACAACAGCTGTTGCTTTAAAACATTGAGTATTGCTACCAAGGAAGTTGGTTGACAATTTTTCTTCTTTACTGTTCGATTCTACAATCCTATCTCTTCATGTAGTTGGTAATATGAAATATGTGAACAGAACACTTTAACACCTGTAAGCTCAGTACTCGCATGCTTCTCTGTAGAGGCAGTGAATATCTTGGAAACAAATCCTTAGGTGAACCTGAGCCTGCTTTCTGTGAACTGACCAAGATAACTAGTTTTGATCACGTATGCCTGTTATAAACTTTATTTAAACCTTAAAGCTAAAAAAGATATCAAACAATCCTAAACCATATGATAAACAGATGCCAAAGTAATGTAATTCACACTCTCTTCTGTTCATTTTTTTTGCAATAAAAGGCAAAAACTGTGGATGATTTACTGTGCACTCAAACATTGGGAGAACCCAGGAACATGTGGGATCAGTTTAGGTCAGGATCAAAACCCCATAATTTAGCTGAAAGCAGCTTCCAAACTAAGCTCATACTGTATTTCAGACTGTATTTATAGTGTAGTTACTATGTGCTAGTACATCATTAAATGTCCTAAGAACTAAACAACCCTACTTTTTACTTGGGAGGGGTTTCTTCCCCTTAAGCTAGAAATACTTACTTCAGTATAATCCTGTGTGAATCAGCTACACTCATAGTATTCAGTCCCCATCCGATATCCAGATCTGCCAAGCTGCCTACAGAAATTTCTCACTGCTGGCAAGTGATCACAGTCTCCTGTTCTCCATTTCTAACATCCACCTCAGCCTAACTATGATCACTACTCCTCCCTGACCAGTTTGAAGCAGAAAGTAGATTCGGTAAACAAACCAGAAAAGATGAGATGAAACTGCCTGGTTCCTTCAGGGGTACATCAGCTTCAAGGAGATGGTTGAAAAGAGCCAGGGGAATAAGCTACAAAAGCAGAGGGGAAAACAGGAAAAGAAAAGAAAAAGAAAACAGAAACTCCCAAAAGCTAAATAAAGAAATCTTGAACCATTCATGCTGTTGTCCAACCTGCTGCTCAGAATGTAGGATGGGGAGCGAGAGGACTGACTGATTTCCACCACCATGTCTGTGATATAAAGCTCTCTGATGGGCTGCTCCATCTGTGTAACACAGATAATGATGCCATTTTCAAACACTCTGGGTTCTATAGTGTGTGCCCAGCCATGTGGTATTTGAAAGTCTGTTTCCAGTCCTGCTGCATTCAAGTAGTAAACTGAGAAGAGCATTGTGCAGGAGACAAATTGGACATGGATCAGAGATCTTAGTTTACCACATTTTGGAGAGGAATGGTGCTTTTTGATGAGTGTTCAGAGCCAAAGCCTACCCTTATCACACAGAAGTTGCTGTCTGTAGGGAAAGGCATGGTGAGAGCAGCGCTGACTGGAAAAGCAGCCAGCTGACTTGGTATCTCTCTCAAACAACACTGGGACATGCTGAGCTCAGGAAACAGTGGAAGAATAAGCAAAATCGCATCATAAACTAAATCAGGAAACATTTCTGCTTTGCAGACTCTACAGCTGTTACATTTACAAACTTATTTGAAACACAAAACACAAGCTGAAAATGAGCTATTGGAAGAGATGTTTTTTCTTTCTTTCCCTTCCTCCCCTCCCCCTTTTTACCACTTGAATGTGTGCTGAAGATGTAGTCTGTGTATTAAATGGTTTCCTATAAAGAAAATGACAGAGACAGGAATAAATATCCTGGGATTTATGCAGCCAGCACACATTAAATGGTGGGGAACTTTGCCAGGTTGTTATATGTGTTATGATATGGTCTCCAACATCTGACTGGAAAAGAGTGCGATATTCAGTGGGGTGTACTGAAAGGCAGCCAACATGGCATCTTGGGTACTCTTACAACAACAATTAGCTTTATCAAACTTTAACTAGTGATGTCAAAATATTTTTCGCTTGTAGTCATGAAATAGGCAACAAACATACAAGTTTGCTACTTCATACTAACATATGTTTGGTCTCAAGAGGTTGAGTATCTGTTTCCAAATTGTGTTGAAAATTAAAACAAAAATACCTTTTCTTCTTGTCCAGGCTTCTGAAGCATGTCAGCCTGCGCACAAATTATGGTTTTGGAGTTCTACATAGAAGCCATTGTATCATGAGAAACAGAAGTCCTGCAAGGTAAACCACACTTTTAAGCATGTATAGTAAAACTGAGCCTTCAAGCAAACAAAACAACCCAACAAACAAAACAATCATAAATCCTCAACATTTTCACTGAGCTGTAATAGATTAGATCACAATTATGAGCCAACAATATCACGGGGAAAAAACAGCAAACCATTCTGGGACGAATGAACACAATTATCATCTGTAAAACACATGGCAGAACACTTACATTTGGCCCTGTGGTGGGAAGCAGGCAGCTCAGCTGTGGGCACCATCATCCCAAGAGGATGTGGACAGAACGAGTAAACCTGGATAACAGGAACAAAGATGTTAGGGGGTCTGGGGAAGGAAGTCTATTAGATAAGGGCTGCTTGTTCTGAGGAGCAGAGAAGCAGTTGTCTTTGTGGCTGTCTTCAGATGTGTGAGGAGCAGTTAGGAAGAAGTGAACAGTTTCCTCCACACACCACCAGCCCCTTTGACAGCATTAAGCTCACTGAAGAGCATGAAGTGCCAGAGACAAGACTGAGGCAAGCATCCCTGCTGTGACTTCAGTTATACAAGGAAGTATAAAT
Organism: Picus viridis; assembly: GCA_033816785.1. Taxonomy (NCBI): domain Eukaryota; kingdom Metazoa; phylum Chordata; class Aves; order Piciformes; family Picidae; genus Picus; species Picus viridis. The sequence goes on from CM066581.1 coordinate 5,952,931, forward strand.
TTGTGCAATACAGCTTGGCTGCATTCTGAAAAATCCAGCACAATCTTGCTAGCTGATGCATTCCTTGTACACATGTAAGTGTTTGCTCTGAAGCTGTCTTCTCCCATCTCCCAAACATGAAAGCCCTCAGCATTTCCTTCTGGTGTCCACCTGGCTCTCCATTTCAAGCTGCTCTGCTTTGATCTTCCCCCTTTCTGTTTACTGTTATTATCTCATTAGTGGTTTGTCTGTCTTTTTCCTGATACTACTCCACTGGCTGTTGGGAGATGTGCTGGGCTCCCTTTGCTGGCTCAGAAACAAGCTACACTTCACTAGGAGCAGCAAGAAACAGGAGCAGTCCAGTAGTTTCCACAGACAGACCAGGTTTCACTAAAAATGTGCTGCAAATTAAGCAAACAATTCAGTTAAAATAATTTCTGACTAATAGATCATCTGCTCTTGGAAAACAAGGGAAATATGTTTTATATGAACGGAAACTATCTAGACCTTATTTGAATACAAAGCAGCAAAACCCAAAAGCCAAGACATCCAGAACCAGAGATGTGCACACTTAGTGTCTGTCTGCAGACAACAGAGGCTAAATCCAGAGGGCATCCACCTTTCTATCTGCCACTTGGTCAAGCTGTTCTCTGACTATATTATGAGGGTTTTTCCCAGAGTAAATTAAGAGAGTTTCTCACTACGGATTCCTTGAAAAACAGACTTTCTCTGCCTCCTCCTCCCTCAAACACAATGTGTGTGTGTGTGTTTCAGGATTTAGCCTGCAAAACAGATACTGGTAGCAGCTGAAAGGATTTTCTTGCATGGAAGCATAGCAGTGCTGTTTTTAAAGAACCATGTATTTTTTAAACTAACAATTTTGTATTTACATGTTGCATTAGAGACTTACATTGATTCCAAGCACCACTATTCACTTGAAGCAGTACCATTCCCAAGTGAGATTGGGGGAAATAAAAAGGCAGTGGGGGAAGGAGAGAAAGGAATAAATAAAATTAAAACCACAAACCAACCAACACCAAATGACCCCAACTTTTTCAGAATTACATGTTGATAAGTCCAAAAACGGAAACATTTTTCAAGCAGATTTTCTACGTGCAAGTATCCCAGTTTCCCAGCAACTCTGTCTGTGACAGAACGTTAACCTTGTGAGAAAGCAGCTTTGCACTGCACTTGCTGGACAAGAAGCTAAGAGCTTTCCTGGAGCCTATTCATAACCCTGCATTTGCATTTGATAAATTGCTTCATTGTTATAGCAATTTCCCTTTAACGTGATGATTAATTATTCTTCTATTACACACACACACAAAAGAACAATCTGTTTTAAAATGCTAATCTGCAAGTATTTTCTCTGACATTAGACTCAAAGTTCAAAGTATTTCAAAACTTCCAGAAAGCTGCTTAGGTACTTTCCTCAAATAAAAACCATTTCACATCAGCTAAGTTTCTTCTACATTTTATGTAAGATAGACACTAATTTTTATGGTATGATTTTAGTAGCTTTTAGACCAAATAATGCAGCTAATTATCTAACCACTATCTAAAGTTTAAAGAGAGCTATAATGTTGTATTCATAACAACAGATACAAAAATTTTGTCATGTTTTCAATTGATGCATGGGATATTTGTCAGTTTCCAAACTGCATTCCCAATTTGTTGGAAAAAAAAGGCACAGGATCTAAATTTCTTCTAATTTACACAGTTGTAGCTTTTTCTTGTGACGTTTTCATACCAGAGAGAGCACCCACACTCTGAGCAAGACGGATCTTAAGAATACATCTTCCTACCCAGTTATCATCAAAGTGAGTGCTTCTTTGAAACTTTTTCACAGAAATCCATCCATGCAAGCCTCCTCAACACAGCTTCATCAGCCTTTTTGGGACAGAGGAGAAAGACTCCTCCAGGGCATTTTTAGCTACCCAGGCACATGAGGTGAGAAATCAAGTGGAGATCCAATTTCAGCCACCACACAGCATCAGTGATTAATGTTTGTGTTGGCAAATGTTTCATCATTGCACTTGTGGTGAGGAGCACAACACAGCCCAGCATCGTGCTGGAGTATTTATTAAAGTGCCCTCTTTTGCAGAACTTTCTGGGCAATGTCTCAGATACTGTAACATACAGCAATAAGCATCCACCCGTAGCTTGAGAAACGCCCAATGCACACATGATTCTGCTCCTCTGAATCCTTTGCTACTTTAAATTCACTTTTCCCCAAGTAGTCTGTACAATTTTTCTCCACTTTACCTTAAACTGCCTTTCTCCCCTGCTCACAATTTGAGTTGAAAAAAATAAGCTTAGCTTGGCTTGTCTTGGAGTGTCAAGAAATAAAACCAGCTTTGAAACCACTGCAGAACAGCAGGAGTAGGTTTCAGAGGGACTTCTAATGTGCTGTGAATTATACTTGTGCTTAATTAAATTACCTTGCTGAATCAGGTCCTAAATTAAAGTGAGAGATACTCTGCAATGTTTATTTGGCTTGGATAATTAATGAAAATAACAAAGTGATGTTTCAGAGCTCATGTAAATAACAGTTTTAGCACTTAAATATTTTTCCAGTATCTTTATTCAAGTACCTGGTATAGCTCTTTAGTATATAGCAAATGGTGAACAAATTTCTTCAGCTGCTATCCTCTGCTACACAAACCAAATGGGGAAATTCTTCAGAACTAATCCTACCTCATCCTCATGCATTTGGAAATATTTCTCTCAAGCCATTAAACAGCCTCTTGTGTCTCCTCTGTACTCCCCGGTTTGGGGTTCCATTTGAAGCTAACAAGTGAGAGCATGAGTTATTTACTTATTTACTTTAAGCTTGGAAAAATGGGAGAGACTTTGAAAAGACTGGTTTCTTCTGGAGAAGGGGATTAAATTTCATACTGGCTCTTATTGAAACCAGTTCATGTATCCCAGGCCTTTTCTCTTACTACCCCCATCTCTCCCACACCCCCATAATTTGCCCATTTATGCATCAAATCTGGTATAATAAATCAGACTCCCCAAAGACCTAGAATCTGTTTCTACTCCATCACAAGGGCAACTCTACCCAGGGCTGTGAAAAGGCATTAGGGTAGTGGAGAACAGGCTTTGCAGTATTGACTTGAATGAAACTGGAATTGAAAATAAAGCCCCTTGAACAGAGTTTCTTTTTGCAGCAATAATAAAATCTGTGCTCTTGGCAGCAGTGACCAGAAGCTGGCTGATGCACTGAAAACAGAAAGCCTTCCTCTGGCTGGTGTTACCCTTTTCCCTCCCAGGGCTGCCCAGAACCACAGGTTGCTGCTGGAGGGGAACACCCATCACTACTGGGCAGCCCATCTCCTCCTTCCTCTCCTGCCACTGCCTCACCTGGTCCTCCTCACCCTCCTCAGCCAGCACAACCCTTGCTGTGAGATAGGAATGCAACTTTCTTGCAAGTTGATGAGAAAAATGGCACAGTCATCCAAAAATCATTCCCCAAAGGTTCCTCTGTTGTGTGCAAGAGAGTTTAATAATGAGTTATCTCTACACGAAGCAGTTCAACAAAACACATCCCAGTGTTACTCTCACTAGTGGCTTTTGGTTTTGTTAATATAGCCATGTAACTCTCTGGATTACCATTATATTGGCCAATCACATGCCGAAAAGAAGGAAAATAATCTGTTTCACCAGTTACAGCACATGCAGTAACCCTAATTAACTCTCATCTTCCTCTATTCCCCTGGGAAAATTATTATGCTAGCTAATAAACTGTACAGTTATAAAGCTTTTATGAACTTACAAACCCTGCAGCATTTCAAAGTGCATGTAAGGTTTGCTCAGCTGTTTGAACACTTCCCACCTCAGTCACCCTTTCTCCCTGTGAACTCACACCCTTGAAGAGCTTTGCATCAATGATAAATAACTGTGTGATTGAAAGTGTATGAGATTTACACACATTTATTCCTCCCATGAACAATTAAAGAGTTGGGGGATTTTTTTTTCTGCTAAATGGTGCAACATTGCCAGAGGAAGAGAGCCGAGGAGTTCAGTGTTTAACATACCATGGATTTATTATCTGATTTTCAGGTGAACCACTTAAACCTCTAGTGATTTAATTTTACCAACTGTAAAACAGAAGCAGCAGTCATCACCTACCTTAAGGTGTCTTCAAACATTCCAGTCAAAATGCCATACAAAGGCACATTGACAGTATCCACTGAATCTGTTGTACGGTGTGATCAAGTCCTTTTTTCCAACTTCCCCCAGGAGTTCTTGCCTTTTGGAAAGCAGAAAATGAAAAGCACACCTCAACACAGACAAGGAGGTGCTATGTGAACAACTTTGGTGCCATGCTGCCCAAAGAAGCTCGGCGCAATTGTCACTTTTCTGCAGGAAATCTGTATTTGGAATACCAAGCGTTATACAAGATAGTAACAAGCCGATCAAGAAGCAAAGGATCTGTTTCTATTAGCTATGCAGAATCCACTCAACACTAAAGGGTAAATAAAAGAAATTAGTGAAGGAAACAGGGCACTTTGGTTCTCTCACAACACTGTATGTCTTTTGTACAACATCAAATACTCTCTAAGGAGCCTCTCTGAGGAACATCCTACCATCTAAACATCACAAAGCATTTAGCTCGTAGATGACTGACTCAACATACTGACAACCCTACTTTCATTCAACCCACTAAAAAGACTTGAAGTAAACTGCAACAAGTATATTGCCAAACCATTCCAAACAAACAATGCACCTATTTCAGTAGGGATGTTGCAGAACTGGGGGGGAAGCCTGAATAAATATTTCTACATAAAAAGGGAACTGATCCATATAACAACTTGCATCACCACTTCTCCATCTGACAATACCTGAGAATAATGAATGAGACCCTGGTGCCATAAGAAGTGAGAGCTGAAAGGCTGATGTATTCCCCTTGGACACACAGTAGCTATAAATTCCCTGGAACACAAATTTTTATTTCATGCATCATTTCCTTAGCCAGTGTGAATGCGATAGCTGGTACTACGTGTTTCTGAAATGTGGGACTGGTTTTAGGAGTACAAATAGCTGAGGAAAGTGAATCTAAAATGATGTAAAGCAAAACCAGGACATTCATCCTCCCTGATACATGGGTGTTTCTGAATGCTAGAAAACACATCACACCCCAGCACATTTGGAGAGTTAAACTTGTTAGTATCTGGAATGCCAACTGAACAACTTCAGCTGCATCCCTTATCTAGTATTCAGTGCACAGAAATAGACTGTGTTGTCTTTTCCCTGGCAATTACTCCAGGCCAAAGTTTTTTTTCTTCTTCATTGTTCAAATCAGAATTTAAAAATCTCCAAAACTCCCAAGTATCACCCTCCCAGAAGACACTCACCATTATTAAGTCTTTTGACAATGAAAGTAATAATGAGAAAAGCCATTGAAATAATCTTTAAGTAACTCTCAAAACCAAGTAAAGTTATACACCAGTCTGAGGAAGTGCCCACAGACTTAGCTTCGGAGGCCATCTTTAACACAGCCAAGCTTTTCACCTCTGGGAGCTACAACATGGACGTTTGCATCATGGTGTTTCAGAAACTACAGCAACAGTGGGCTGTCAAGGCAGAACAGCAGCAGTCATCACAAGGGGCAGTATCAGGCTGATTAGCAATGGAGAGAAAAGCAGATGCCAGAAATATTCTGGCTAAACAGGCAGCTAAAGCTGGCAGGAAAAGTAAAAAGAAAATAAAATATCAAACCACTTTCTTTGATTTTAATAAATGAAATAATGGTAGTACTTTGGATTCTTTTCTTCTTTCTGGAAGGATTTAAAAGAAGTGGTTGGGGGTGGAATCAGAGGAAAGGAGTAAAAGCTGCCCTTTTTGAATAGGGAGATGTGCTTTCTGGGTGGCACGTGACCTCAAAAAAGAGATTGAAAAAAGCATTTCTACCAATAAAATGATAATTTCTTCACTATCCCACACTTGGACAAAGCATTGCAAACAATTCTAAGGCATTACAAACCACAGTCACAGGAAGGAAGCTTTGCACATCTATATTCCAGTGCACACAAAAATCACACAGCACCCCTCAATGTATTTGCACAACACTTGGCAACAATGCCTTAAATCTAATTGTGGGTCCATGTTGGCTCTGTCTTCCTATACTCAGAGATGGAAGACTTATGAAGTGGTGTCTTTCATCTTTTCAAGTTGGTAGGAGATTTTTTCCTTTAAGTATACACATTACAAGGTTTGGAGAGAGTAAAATCAACAAACTGTGCCCAGCAGCTGGACCACAAGAACAGAGAAACTAGTTCCTGTTGGGGTTGAGTCTATAGCTTCAGATTAGTCACCAGGAAAGCCTAGGCCTCTCAGACAGAGGCGCTTTGTTCTCATCACAGAAAATCCCATCACACCCTGAGAAGCTAACACTCTCAGAGGCCTCATCACAGAGTTTTTACAGTTCTGTTTATAACTTTTTTAAGGCTGGGAAACTCACAATGACCTGAAGTGCTATAGGCCAGCATTCTTTCAGTGTTCAGCTGTCAGAAGTGGTGTAGGCTGCCATGATTTACAGAAGAGCAAGTTCACAAAACTTCATTTAACTTGTCTGACTCTAGTGAGCAGAAAGATGCAGACAGCAGATTAGTTGCTGTGTCACAAGGCCCTGTTTGCAGATATTAATCTGAGAAAGAGACCAAGTTCCCACCAGGCAGGTAACACCACCACCGGGCTACAGAGATTTTCACCAGGCTACTGAAAATTACTTAACAAAACAACTGCTCTTCCAGGAAAGTAAGACAGTAGTAACACCTCTGGTGCAGCCTATTACTTCAGCTACTTACCCCAAAACAGAAAGAAATTGCAATCAGTCTTCCATAGCCAGGAGAAATAGCCTCCAGTGCATCACCTAAGTCTTCTATTGCATCCCCAGGATGTCTTGTTGCTCTAATCCACATTACTTTGGCCTGGTGAAGAGCAAATCAGCACAAAATAGAAGGGTCTGTCTCAAGGAAGGGTCTTTATTTATACCCCACAAAATTTATACCTCTGATAGAAGGACACTAGAGTCAGAGTCCATATTCCTACTTAAGCATACAAATGACAGGTGACAAACTGGTACTGCTGTCATCAGCTCTGCAACCAGTCTCTCCCCTTCTTGCATTAAGTCCCTGTATTCTGTAACAGGTTTTCCATTAGTGCAAGAAATTATCAGTCAGTGAAAATCATCTTTTTCACTGGAAGAAAAAAATACTTTCAAATTAATAAAGGACACAGAGCAGAAAATTTGCATCATATTATTTGGAAACATCCACCATGAGAAACAGTTTCATTTACTGCTCACAAATGCGAGTGAAACTGGAGGCATTGACTTGGAAGAAGTACACTTACTTTTCATGACATGCAAGCATAGCTGAATTTGCTTTATCTGACACTTACAGAAGTATAAGCTTGACAACATTCTCTATAGAGAAAGATGATATCCCCATACCAATCTGTATCCTGAACCCTGAACTCAAAGCCATGACTGGGAGTCTGTCCTGATCAAGCAGTTAACCTGAGCAAACTTGCTACTTTGGAAGGTAAGACCATCTGGACTGTTCACTCTCTTACATACACAAAACATCCCTTCTCCAGCTTCTCGCCTCATTTGAAGTCCAACCTGAACACTAGATGAAGGCTGTTTAGAACCAGGAGGAAGCAATTAAAGGATGTATCCAGCAAATTAATATTTCTAGAAGAAAAAAAAAGCCAGCTCCGTAGCAATCCTTCACCTCTTTAAGAAAGAGGATGTATGCCTTGCCCAGTAATAAATGTTTAATGGCAGTTATCTTATGTGCTGCCAGACCAATCCCCACATGGATCATCTGCTGGACTGGAATTCAAGACATTTAGACACACAACACTGACCTGCAATGTGCAGGCTAAAGTCATACCTGGGAACAATAGTTGGTTGTTAGCTTTTTATAAAGGTTATCAAACAATGATTGCAGTGTTTAAAAAAAAAAAAAAAAAAGAAAAAAAAAAAAAAAAAGAAAAAAGAGACATTTACACTTTCTGGGGAGGCAGAGAGGTTTTGGAAACCGAAAGTCCCTTCTGATGCTAGATGGAAACAAGTTACATCATTACAGGCCCCACAGGAGGCAAGATCTGTGTGCGTCCTGCAAGAGCTCTAGCAGCAGATCACAAGGGCTGCTACAAGCTATCCTCTTTGTGTCAGCAGGACACAAAGAGGGTTGGATGTCCTCAGAACAGGATCACTGCAAGGTTAGAGGATGCCAGGGAACGTGCTGTTCCTGCAGAGCCCAACCCAAAGCGCTGGCCAGGGACAGACAGTGTGCGGGAAGCGATGCCTGCAGCAAAGGGGCTTCACACCAGAGCACCTTGGCTCTGATGCAACGGGGTCATTTGGTACTTTCCCACATGGTCAGCAAGCTCTCCTGGAAAGCAGGAGAGATGTAGCAGAAACATCTTTTAAAGGATTATTCCTGGCTCTGGAGAGGTCTGTAATTTTTGGCAAGCTCTGGATGGGTTTTGCAAAGAGAAAAGGAACCTCTTTGCTCCCTCTCCCACACCATGGCCATGCAAGGCCCAGCCATAACATAGCTCTTAATAAAGCAGCACAGATGTGCCCTGTAGGCACTTAAAAACTAAAAGGTGGTAGCAGGGGTGGTGAAACAAAATGTTCCTCTGTGTTTCATAAATTGGTGTGGAAGCATAATGCAACCTACTATCCTAGATACAAAAAGAAGTATCTTAAAAAAAGTATTGAATCCTTGGTGAATTTTCTCAGTGGATCGGCATGAAGCTATCTAGCCCAGATGTTTCTGTAATTCTGATGCATTAGGAGATGCACAGCACTGTGGCCAAGTGTTAACATAGCAAACTATAATATAAACCATGTAAAGATACTGGCTTCCAACGTTATTACAAGTTTTCAGTCTAACTACTCTGTCTTCTTAGGCAGTGGTATTGTCTTTAAAATATGCACTTATGTTTTAGCACACATGAAAGAATAAAAAAACCATCACTCCCTCCCATCAAAACCTAGTTCTGTATGTTCTCTGGAAGAACACAGAGGTCAGCTAAAGATTGACACAGTCTTCCAGAAATGGAATTCTCACCTCTGAACAGCCATGAACAGAAAATCTCAAACTACAGGCAAATGCAAGGCCAACAAAGCACAGCTGGGTACCACATGGACAGGTGAAGAAGTGATGGTGAGATTTTTGATGACAGTTTCGTGTCCAAAAGACAGTGTTCTCCCTGAATGGTTTGCATCTGTAATGGATTTAGGGATTTGCAAGAGGTAGTTATAAAGATATGTAAGCAGGTGTAATGTCTATGTTGGCATGATCTAACCAAGGCAAGAAGCAATAGTGGGAATATGAGGTAGCACAGAAAAGGTGCTGAGAAAGACGCAAGACAGAGTGCAAAGCAATAAACTAGCACTCTCCATACAAGAGTAATGGTGTACCTTGCACTGAGAGTGTTCAGAAAAATCTGTTGCTGGAATTAATTATTCAGATGAGCTGAAAATATTTCCGAGCTCATTTCTGTGTGATCTACATGCCAGGATGTGAGCTGAGAGTTTTGTGGTTATTCAAGGCCTTTTTAGCTTTGAAGACAAAATGCAATCTGAAATGAATGCAAATGGACTCCTATGGCTTTGAACTTGCAGTCACCATTCCGTTTTCATATAGCTGCATCCACTTAGACAGAAAACCAGTACTGAGAATGGAGTAACTTCCATTGTGGGTTGTGATCCAATTTTTTTCTTGAAACAAAATACAGTGATACTTCAGTTAAGTCTGAGTTTCTCACGCCTTTCCAAGGCAAACAAATGCTACTCAAGTTTCTGCCATATAGAGCATACTGGTGCAACCTACCAAGGAAGATCGTAGCAATCACTAACAGACTGCTTATGCTCTGTACTCAAGTTGGCCACAGAGGGTCTATTTCACTTCTATATGATAAATGTTTGGTAACCAAATTTCCTGTATGCCACTTGCCAACTATTCTGCCTTCCCCCCACCCCCCATGGCTATACAACAACTTGTCATTAGACTGTATTTCCCAGCATAACCACTTGAATTCACAGTTCTAGTTGCTACTTTCATTTCCAAATACTTTGGGCCATTCAATTAGTCAGCTGAGAAACCTGGATTTAACAAAAAAAAAAAAAAAAGAAAGAAAAAGAAGAGTTTGTAAAGCACTAGAGCAGGTGACAGAATTTGCCCTCCCATATTACAGACGTTAATCCCAAACCTTGTGTCATTCATGGATAATTTAAACCATTCCGTCCTTTTCAAGTTGGATGCAGTCCTCAATAGCTGTTGGACAAAAGCTGATGACATCTGTAACCGCTAGATCGCTCTCTTGAACAACCAGAGCATTAGAACGCATTTCTGAAAACAGTCGAGCATTCAGCACATACTGGATCGTTCTACATTGTTTCTAAAGCTGTGCTCTACAACATAAAAGCTAATTTTGGAATCATCCATTTCATCCTTATCTATTCGCCAGCAAGAAGGTCAAACAAAGCACCAAACATATAATGTGTCCTTAAATCATACCTTGAAAAAGGAAAACACATGGTTTTTGAAAGCTGTGACCAAAAAATCCAGAATGAGAAAGTCCCAATAACCAAAAGGCACATTTGCCTTGGGTTTACCGACTTCCTCTTCACTTCTGCTGTACGAGTTTGCATACCAAAGTCCAAAAATTTTTAGGCTTAGTCCCTGAACTTTTTAGGTTTAGAAACAGAAAAGCTCCATAGGAAAGAATGCCAAAAACTACCGCAAGAGAGACTTCTGCTGAGAACTCAAAATTAACATGCAGAATACACAGGATAACTACTTCGTCTGCAAATGCTACCTAATCTTAGCTCTGAAAATCCTGAAGAGCCTGTGTTTTAAAATGACCTCAATGGGAGTAGGTTCCTGTTCTTACAATTTAACTGAAAAGCACTTTGGGGAATGCGGCTGACTCAATTCCTGTAATTTAACCACTGATACCAAAAAGCCATTATCCAGCAGCACCTGAACATTTCATGTGGAAGCACTATGCATCTTTGTTGGTAAACAAAAGCATTTTTTCTCTACTTGAAATAAAATTCTGAATAGCAAAATAATAGCCTTAAAATTGCAATTATTACATGCAGAGACTCTGCAACTGCTGATGTCTCAATTCTCTAATTAGACCACTGTCTTTCTCTACCCAAATAACAGACAGTAAGGACCTCATCAGAAATTATCACTTGCAGCATCCAGTTTCTACACTTCATTTTGCAGAATTACTCCTTTCCTGTGCAATTTTCACTGATGTTCAGCTAGCTCCCAAATGGCTCAGTGTCCACTTTGCTCAGCTAGCTTCAGTTTCTTCCAGAATCTAATTGTGCCAGCAAACCCATTTTTGCACAAACTACTTCTTTGTGTTTGTATGTGAAATATGAGGCCAGAAGAAATACTGCATTTTTGAGTACATATAGTGACAGAAACATAGCAAAATGCCCGCAGAGGAGAAACAACACCTCCACATTGAGAGAAGCTAACTGACTAGTATTTCAAGAATGTGTCACCCAAAAGCATTGGAAAAGAAATAAATCACCACAACTAATACACTCTGCTATTGCTTTGTCCATTCTCAGTACCAAGACCCTTTCCCTCAAAACACTCTCGAAACAAAAGTAACTGTGACTGAAGCATATTTACATATGACGTAAACATTACCTCTGTTTGGCTTGAAAGCTCCCATTTTGATGATCAGCCAGCCTGTACATTGGCTAGCCCATAAATGACTCTATTTCTTTTCACTGTTTAAAGACAGCATATCTCTGGGTTGACTTCAGTGTTTCTTGAAATGAAATTTATCTTGACTTTGTTTTTTAAGAGCAGGAATTTACTGCTGAGTTGTTGTGAAATTTGTTCCACGAAACTTCTTGCTTTCTCTACAAAAATCAGGGAGAAGATAGCAGTGACTTTGTATGAAAAAAAAATAAAATATAATTTTAAAAATACCCCTAAAGCACACACATGGGAATGCCATTTATCACTGTTAAAACACAGTGATGTGACAGGAGCAACGGCAGGCTCTCTGTTTCAGTGCATGTTGTAGTGGTTTAAGTAGTTGGTCCTGTCAAGTTGGGTTAGCTCTGGTCCTATTTTAATGATTCTGCAGCACTTTTTTAACTGTGCCTGCCTTATTTTCAACACAGGGAACTGCAACATTGATCATCCAGAGAGATAAAGATCAGTGCCCATCAGATGTTTCTGGGGACCTCTTCCCACAAATAAATATTGATCCATTTTTGTCACTTGCAGGACATAGAGCACCATTCTCCTATTTGGCAAGGCAATATTAGCCTTCATTATAAGCATTTACACCAGCAGCAGCCATTTTTGAGAGAATTCAAGATCAATTGATGGATTAGTTGCCATATTAGATCAGATTCAGAATGTTTAAAGTTCGAAAGCATTATTCCACTGTGGTCTTGCAATACACTGTAACAATACTTTGTGGCAATAATTTCTCCCAGATTCCATTAGGGATGTGGGGTTTTAAAATATTTACTATTAGACGTGGGAATATATGTCAGAGCCACTTTATCAGGCCAGCTTGCTTTCTCTCAGACATACCAGTAGAGAAGATTGATTCTCATTACAAATCCAAACTTGCCATAGAGGTTTCCTACAGTGACAGACAGACTTGGACAACAATGAAGCCAAACAAAGTTCTGATTTTTCATATTTGGCATGTCTTCATTTCCTCCTCCTTAACCCTTTCCCCCTCAGGGATTCTACACATCCAGTAGAAGATTGCTCACCTGGAATATAAAACTCAGGGCCTCCACATCAGAACTCGTATTTATTGCTTGCTCTTCCATGACAGCTCTGAGGGTGGCTGTTTACATTCCACCCACACCACTAATTTCTTCTTCATATCCTTACTCTGTCCTACCTACCATGTCATTCCTTTTCCTGGCTTCCCAAGCTGCCTTTCTTATCCCCCACCAAAGCACATAAAAATGTAACAAGCACAAGCTGCTCAGCTTTTGATCATGTCTCTTCCCCAATCAAATCCATACAATTCATAGAATCCACCTGCCAGACACTCATTTGCTCCCACATAAAATTTGTTCCACTTCAAAATCTGACATGGCTCTTTTCCTCCTTATTGTCAAGCTTTGCACTGGGTTATCCTTCCCAGACCATCACCAAAGATCAATCCTGTCTGTTCGTCACATTGCCATACAACCTCTCCCTGTGTCTTTCCACACAGAACTCGTGAAAGACACACAAGTGTCTTTTAAAGACTGATCTCTATGCTGAGAAATGACTAAAATACAATACAATACATCATCTTGTTCTCCTTCTCCCAAGATAATCCTTCTTTTCCTCTCTCATCCCTTAGTCTGGAAGCACAGCAGAACCAGCTAGCATCAGAATACAAACTACTTCACACACCCTCACCAAGGGCAAATGCACTGGGCAGAATCAGTCATATACACAGTTATTTCCCCTTCACATAGAAAATGCATGGGGAATATGAAAGCCTACTTTGGAATTTCACCCAGCAACATACTGCCTTCTTGTTGCATTCCTTCCAGTTTTATGTATTTTCCAAGGCACCACATCTTCCACTCATGAGCAGAGAAACAGTGAACGTGGCCACGTCACATCTGCTGACACCTACCACTACCTTTATGAAAGCACAGTGTCAAACACAAGGAATTGAGACCCACGAGGTGCTTCTTTTCAAACCACAATGCAAACCATGAATTAGGATGGCACTGAATTTTTAAAGGAATTTTGAAAATTGTAAATGAAACAAGTAAAATGTTTAAGAGAGAAAAAAAAAATCTTTTTCCTAGAGGGAGCTACACAGAGTAGCTATTCTTTCTCTTTTGCAACCGAAAACCACAACACAGTACTTAGCACAGCCCTCATAAAAATGGTCAATTCCACTTACAAGTCATGAAACAGTTGAGTTTTCAAACAAACCAAACTTTATCAAGCCATTACCTTGCAAGAGCCACCAAATACCCATTATTAAGTTTATAGAATTATATAATCAAGGCCTTGTTTAAAAGGTCGGCTTCAGCCTAGCCAGTGTAATGTTTTGGTTTGTTTGCACATATCATGCCTGCAAGTAAGTCTGGTCTCACAAACTATACAAGTCTGTGCCCAAACCTACTGACAAATTTTGTTATCTGTTTCTGAAGTACACATTTTTATCATCTTGTTTATGAGACTTTTTGGATTCATTAGGTAAATTTGACTGGAGCAACAAAACATTAATTAGACTAATGCTAAGTTCCTGGTTCAACTCACGTGACACGTTGCCGGTTGCCTACAAGAGGATTTTCACACAACATAGGAGCACTATAGCTATCTCTTAAGATAACAGGTAAGTCAAAATGCAACACATTTCTTCACAGTTAAGTGTTTGAAAGCTTGATTTCTGATTTATATCTCCTTTTTTGATTCAATATCTTCTGGCAATCACATCCCTGTGCCTCATACCACTGAAAGTTTTACAACGTGGTTGATGCACTAATTTCTCATGATGTCATAGTAGGGGTAAGAAAGCTCATTTGGCATAATTTGTCACCTGAGAACTTGACAATAGGTCACACTAATCACAGAAAGCGTGAGAACCTAAGCACAGGTTGCGTCAGCCAGAAGCCTGTATGAAAGCCCTATGAACACAATGTGAACACAGGCAGCAAGAGAACCATGGGCAGGGTGACAGCAGCTATCAATTACTTCAGGAAAGTCTGCCTGCAGACAGCGATGCCAAGCACCTGAATCCACCTTAATGGTGGAAATGGACACACATGCCTGGGGACTTAAAATCCTTTCTGAGTAACACTCACTTATGATATATGAAAAGAGCAAACTTTGAGGAAGATTACAGTTAGTGGGTGGTGTCTGGAGGAGTGAGCAATTCAGCTGCCTTTGCTCAGCCTGGCTGTGCTGCTGCTGTTAGTTTTTAGCAATGTGCAAGACCTATAGTTCAGTTTGTTGCTGCAGAGATGAAAAGTCAGGACTTTCAAGTGATCTGGCATACATTACCATTTCCATACCACAGCTGCTTGCTTTAATAGTACTTACACTAAATGGCCTAATGAAAAATTAAGTGAATAATGTTGCATGCTGGAAAAAGTACTCCTTTTGACAAACTGATTAACTAGAAAGCCTCCACCAACACTTCTTGGATGCATTCCCAGGAAAATCTCTTGTGTTCCTGCTATTTCTCATCCTAGATAAATAAATGAATACAAAACATTATTCAAAGATGTTGAAAACTTTCTCCAACTGATAGGAAGCGTTTAGATAACAGTGTACTTGGTGTGAAAAATACATCTCAGCATTTACAGAGAAGACACCATTTCTCATGCTGCATTTGCTCTCAGCTTCACAGAACACTTCAAAGTTCAGCAGCTGAAAATACAATACTGGAAAACATTACTCCTAAAATATTTTTTACCTCTACCCATATTCTTTCATAATAATGTGAAGTGGATGGAAAATAATTTCATTTTGAGTAAACATAGTTTGAAAATATTCAAATCAATTCACACTTCCATGTTTTTAGAAGATATAAATCTTCCCATTTAATTTTTTTTTAATGGGATGTTGTACTTGTATACTTATACTGAAGGCACAAACAGTGTAGACATTTGCTCTGAAAGGAAACCTGCATCAGTCAGTGCGAAAGGAAACATCACACATGCACTAACAAAATGTAGTTACAGAAACTTGTAGGAAAAAGCTGCACAAGATAGCAGTAAGTAAAAATAAAATTAAGTCAACCAAAAAAAAAAAAGGATTTAAAAGGAAATGAAAGAGGAAAGACTAGAAAAGGAAAAGAAAGAAAAGTGAACACTTAGAAAAAATTTAGTTCTAGCAATTTACAAGCAGAAGGCCTGATAGTAGAGAAGCAGAAAAATCTGGCAGCAGAAAGAAAAGCCCCAGTGGGACTGTGAGTGGCAGAAGGGAAGAATGGCAAAGAGGAGAGTAGGGGAGGAAGAGAGCCTGGCCACAGCACAAAAACCTTGCCAGCCACACATGTTGTCATGGCTAGTAGACAATGCAGATAAATACAGCTCATGAAGATTTGTCCAGGCAATGCAGTTTGTGGGGTGAAAGCATCTGCAGCTCTTCTAGGAGAACCTAAATTAAGTTAGAATAGAGGTTTTAATTATGATTATGTCCAAAGTTTAGAGCTGTAACAATGGTGAAGGTCTGTATGATAGTCCTGCTCTTTCACCATGCCGGTGATCGCTGCCCTGGCCAGAGCAGCCAGATGCAGACTCTGCTGTGCCATGAACTCATTCAGCACACTGGAATCTAGGACACCTGTTTACGTACAGTGTTCTAGTGGGTACTCTGTTGTGCTGAAATGCAGATGAGCAAAACTGGCATCAAACTGCAAAAGGTGAAGAGTGCTGTGATTTGGGTTCCTTTACTAGAAAATTTCAAACATCCCAATCCAAAGGGCATACAAGGTACATGGTAGGAGTGATCAAGCTAAATTGCCAGGGATTAATCTCTGCAATTCTGGTAATAACTAGCTTCATATGATCCTGCATAGATATATGAAGTTAGATGTATCTAAGGTGTAAAGACCTGAAGGTTGTCAAAGTTTCCCTAGACAGATGGCAGGTTTGCTACTACTGTTATCCTTTATTCCTCTTACTGGTGTTTCTGTTCTGCTGCTGGCAGTGTGCTCAGAGCAAGTTCACCTTGGAACACATTCGTCCTGCAAAGTTTTTTTTTGTGCTATCCTGACAGCGATTCTGATGAGCATTCTTCTCCACTTGTATCAGACCACGATGCCATGTGTTGCAAGAATCCTTTGGAGGATTTTATTCCTAACATTAATTTTTTCCTCCTGTGTAGTTCAGTAGCCTTCTATGCTGTGATCTTAGGATATGCTGTTTTTCTTTGCCATGGCATAATGGTGGAAATTACATCTCCCTCTGTGTTTAGTTTGATGAAGCTCATAAAACACAGATACATTACGAACAGAACACGCCTGTAACTTCACAAGAAAGAATTATTTACTTTCTGGCTCCTTGTCAGCACTCAGTGGTAATGGGACCAGGCTGCCTCTTCTGAACACAAGAGATATTAACAGAACTCTTGGCCATGTACCACAACTTCTGCCCAATCCAACTCAAGAACCATACAGTCTTTTGCAAGAAAGAGGGGAAGAAACATTATGGTAAAGTCTTATTTGGCTCTTTTCAGTAGAGCTGACAAGCTGTTGTAGGCCGAGTGACTGTAGGCTGAATAAGTTGGCAAGAAAAGAACAGTGTTCTTCAAGCTGTAGCCAAGTCTGATGGGTAGCATAACATACTGCATAGCCTCTAGGCAGAGCAAAATCCATAAAATGAAAAATAAGCCCAAAAACACCACAGCATGTAGTCATCGAATCTATTCATACGTTCAGGACTGGCTACATAATCAAAGGAAAATTACTTCATTGGGCTCGCTGCCCAATACTGAGCTGGAAAAGGTAAGACTTCTATTTCTTGGATTTAATTGTAGGCAATCAGGATGACTTCTCTAACCCTACAAAGCTCATGTTATTTGAAGAGTTTATGATGACCTTGTTTAGCACAATCCTGGAAATGTAATAACACAAAGGAAATCAGAAAGCAAGTGATGCTGCCATCATGTAGAAACTGCACACTTAAAAAGGAAGAATCTCCCTGATTTGAAACACATCCCATGTTTTATATTTCAGAATTATTATTTTCCACTCCACAATGTCTGTCCTAGTTCAACATGCATCTATGTTTTAACCTACATAGCCTTTCTTATGCCTGTTACTTAACTTCTATTAAATTAAGAGTGGTTTAGGCAAAAATGTCACTCCTTGGCTAAGTATACCTTGAAGCAAGTGCCTACTGCCTTCCTTCACACACAGCTCAGCCTTAGAAGAAAGCATGCACATGGGCAGAGAAAAGGTGCCACGTATTTTCCCAGTAAGAGGAAGTACATCCCAGCACTCCTTGGAAAAAAATGGTGTGCCTTGTTCTTAAATATCTTTGAAGGAAAAGACTCCACAGCCACCTTGAATAGCTAGCTAGCTGTTTCAAGAGATCAGCTTCCCAGATGAACTTGTTCCATGATGGTTTTATTCCATTAAGTCCCCACTTGAAATACTGTCCCAGCTGACATTTGCATTACAATTACAGTCTTGTTGCCTCTGCACACTGCATTAGACTTTAGTAAAATGTTTTAGATACCAAAGTAGGTGTATCTAGTACAGACACATGGGTGATGTGCTGAGTGTAGTTCTTTGATGTGCAGACAACAAGTGAATACCTAAACATTGCAAAAATGATGGATAGATTCCCAAAGCAGCACATTCTGAATGGCAGCTGAAAGTAGCCAACTCTTTGATGACTACAGTTGCCCAGGTCCTTGTTTTTCCTTCCTCTTAACAGAACTTAGTTTATCTGCTTGTCTCAAATCTCACAAAATCATAGCAAGACTGACTCAGTTCTTGGAGACAATCATTAAGTTCTAACTGCTTCAGTTCATCTTTCAAGTGTTACATATTTCATCAAACTCCTGATGTATGCTTAAATTAGCTATCTATTCTTAAAGCTTTTTTTCAGTATTTAATTATTGGTTGTCAAAAGATTTAGGATTTTATTTATTTGCATGGTGCCAGGTGAGATCAAATGTATTAAAATGAATGTTCACAACATGTAACAGTTCTTAAAATTTGATGCTGGGACCAAAACAAAACTGATAAACAACAAAAAAAACAACCCACCTTGTTATTATCTCTTCATGAGAACCACTGATTATTTTTCACATTTCATTTGACAGTCTTCATCTTAATTAATTCTACATGGCAAAGTTAAATGACTCTGGTTGATGAAGATCATTCCGACTCCAAAATACACTTATTAAATGAAATTAAAGCATGGTGCTAATCAGGCAAATGAGCATGTGTTACTAACCAAACATACAAACCCTAACAATGAGATAATGACAGGTATGGTGACAGACACAAAGCACTGCTATTTAAAGCCGGTAAAATGCTCTAAGCTTCCTAAAGGGAAAGAGCCTTTTGGCTTTAATCTCTACAGTCTTCAGAAATAACATCCTTTGCTTTTTAAAGTTATGGGTTTTTTATCTCTCAAAAATAGTAACTGTTCAAAACTTACTGAAGAGGATAAAAACAGTAGACTAGGAGGTTGTACCAGAGGTAGGCATGACTCAGCCTAAAAGGAGGACTCACTGCTCTATACTGCAAGGGCAGTTTTCCATTAATGACCACTATGTTTCTGAAGTTTTCATACACTTATGCAGCAAATTATTTTCAAAATTAATAATGTCTGGATTCAATACTGTTTTCCAACTGACTTTCACCAAATCAGGATGCATTTGTTAGATCTTGAGTCAAGGCAATCCTATTGATATGCATGTATGAGAGTAACAGTACACAGGTAAGCAGAGCCAGCAAACTCTGCATTTTGATGTGATGGAAATGTCTGAATTGGCTCCAATTTCTTTGTTTTGCTCAATGACAACTGAGATGATTAGCGCCAGAACTATTTGCATAAAACAGATGGCTCTCTGACTGAAGCCATTTATAATTTTTCCTGGCACAAGAAAGGGCTGAAGACCTGGCAGTCCAAATCTGTGTAATTTCAGGACGCAGGCTGACATGGCAACTTTGCTCTTGCTGAGCAAAAGAGATTTCCAGGCACAGAACAAACATCTTTAGTGGGGCTGAGGGGACAGGAAGGTTTCTGTACTTGACCATCCTAGGAGCTTAGCCCACTGCCTGAGGCAGTTACACAGCCTGTAAGGTACCTACTGGCAATCTGGAAAACATGTTTTTCAGAGTGATACAGGTATGTTCAACAAGCCCCACATTCAGTTTCTCACATAGCTTTTCAAAGATGAGGCATAAGCACAAGTGCCATGTGCTCTGAAATACTGCAGATTAAACACCTGAATATACTGTTTACTACTTCTGCATACCAATTACTCAAGGGTTCTCTAAGGAGAGGAATAGTCAGCTTATGTTTCAAATAAACTTACGCTTCTCCAAATATACAAGGGGACGTTCACCCAAATATTTTGCTCCCTGAAGCACCCTCCTTCCTGCCTTTACTTATTTTGCATGGGTTCTCCAAGAATGTAATTAAAACCAGATCTTATCTCCCAGTAACAGGTTATATGTTACCAAAGAAGGCAGTGGAGAAGCTAGAACAGTTGTTTGGATCCTTCAGGCCTTATTACTGATCTTTTGAGGTGTGCATTGAAATACAGCGTAATAAAAGTTCATTAACTGGTATTAATCTTTCACTCTGAGGAGATTAGAGCCTAAAGTAAGTGGCACACAAGAGGACAGAAGATGGATGCAGACTATTCTGTGATTTAAATTTACATTCAGCTCAGTAGTCTCATTTGCAGAATAATTTGCATCTGTATTTTGCATCAATTTGAGCCTCCATTATTGGGTCTGCAGTTGAAATTCAGAGAGGAGATGTAATGAGAGATACATCTATCTGTTCAGATAGTTCAGATAGTTCAGATATTTGGGTAGTTATGCATTAGCATTTCTGCCAGGGATAATTCATGTTGTGTCAGTCTGTGAGTGCTTCTTTTATTTGTAGAAGTCACTTGGATGTAAAAGCACAGATTTAATTATGTCTTTTTCTTTCCATAATATGGCACTTCACGTAAAAAAAGGATATATTCCAACATGGGTATAACCTTCAATAATTGTTCCAGCTTACCTTATCTGTTGGCAATTAACATCGAATTGCATTTGCCATTTTTCAATCTGGAATTACTTCATACATGTGAGGACTGAAAACCTAGGTTTAAATATATCGCTTCTGGTGTGGGAGCCTGATTTGATTCAAATTATAATGACATTTTTATTACTGTTGTCTCATTGATTTTCTAAAATTGGATTTTCACATCCAGCTCTTAGCTTATGTATGTTTCCATCCAACAGTTGTACAAGTGCATTTTGTCACACAAATGTATTTCATTGTTGCTGACATTTTAAGAGCTATTTTCCCCTGATTTTTAATCTGTAGATACATCTCATTTTTGTGGCTGGCTTAACACAATCATGTGAACCAGTGTTATACATGACTATTCTTTACCCCAGCTTCCAAATACAACAACTCACAGATATGATTGTATCATTCAAGATAAAAAGAGGGCATAGATATGTAAAACATCATCTTGGTACTTAGTGCAACATATACTTTAGAAGAACTGCATGTTTTTATATCCAGCATTGATTTACCCTGCCATTGTGCTAAATTGTTTGATAAATACAATGTTTCACATCACCAACATTTACTGGAGATGCCTTATTGGGGCAGACTCTTTTCTCTCAACAGTGCCTTAGAACAACTAAATATAGATGCCTAAAATAAAGCCTAGTTACGAATCGCAAGCATAACAAACCTGCATTAAAGCCAGTGACAGTTTTAGGTGCAGGATACATTATAGAAACAGACACAGAAAAGAATCATATTACTAATTAGCAACTCTTCAAAATAAACAGGGAACAAAGACACTATGGAGTTAAAATACAAGGAAAACTTACTCAAAATACAAACCAAAACGTTTGTTGAGTTTTGTAAATCCAGTTGATCAGTAATCCCTACACCCACTCTGACAGCCTTTCTTGCACAATCAGTAATCATCATCTGCTTTCCAAGCCTCCAAGTAAATGACTTCTTTTAACTACTTCTTTTTGGAGACAGAGAAAGAAAGAACACATGTGAGCAAGCAGCTGTAAGTCAGCTGGGTGAAGCTCTGCACAGTCTTGGCATGGTGGAGTATACCAAAACTTTCTCTCCTATGCTGTCATCCTCTGCCAATTCTACTGTCAGATAAAAGAATGTTGTTCAAGCAGCCTGCCAGGACTTTCGTTCAACAGTACAATTAACCTCAAGGTCCTCAGAAGCAATCTCTTCGATGGTTGGATTTTTCCAGTGTCATCTGTATTCTGAGGAGCAGACACCCCATGTTTATCAATAAGGGATGTGGTTGCACATCCTTCACTAGCTCTCTGGGCACAGCAGGCTTTCACAGGCCTGCTCTCTGAGATGTAGAGTCTTACGCTTAAAGGTATTGCCTTAATGGAAAAGTTAAATTTCACTTTTTCAATCTTTCATTCAGGAGAATAAAGAAGTTGACATTTCAAATTCTTAACCCACTTGCATATTTAACCAAACCTTCTCCAACATTCTGCTTCCATCCTTTCGAACACTTTCAAAACCATTTCTCTCCACACAGGCCTATCCTTCTCTTGACTTCAACTTACTCCTGGGAATCTCTCAGAAGAAGGAATCAGTGAGAAGACATTTTAACACACATCTCTTAGGGACAGAGAACTAAAGAGGCTCTTAATGTGTAAAGACACGAACATCTCCTGCATAGCTGTCACTGGTAGGTCAGCTCTGGCAGCACAGTTTGCACAATCTGTTATGCCAAGCAGCTTATTTTATACCTTTTTATGCCATTATAATGCTGCCTAAGGTTCAGGATTCCAGCAAAAGACCCAGAGTATCTTTCACATGCAAATGTAAGAATAGGAAAAGCTACAGTTGAAGGCAAAGAGACAGAAATATAAATGCTGAACCCTGGCAAGTCCAGCCAAACGCAGTGTGCTCCTGGCTCCACACACCCAAACTGAAACTTTCTTGGCTCAAAAGATAACTTGTCCTGGAGGGAGAATGTGGAACCATCATAATGTCACCAAAAAATCCTATCTGAAACCCTGCTACTGTGTGAAGAAAAAACGTTGTGGTATTGAAGATGGATTGTATGAAAGATGGGCAATAGCCCACAGACAGCCTATGGTTTTCCAAGTTTTTACCACAGCATACAGCTCTTTGCCAAGCTGAGGAGAAAAACATGCCAGTGAAAACAGATCTTCCTCCCAAGATTAGGCCAATTACATTTGTTTTGCTCAAAGTCAACAGCTTCTGGTTTCCCCCAGGTTCTGATCCAGGCGAGGGGGAAATGCCACCTGACTCCTACAGATGCTTTCCTAACAGTCTGCTCTTCTGAGCTTCTGACCAAAACAGTGCTGTGACAGGTAATTCCAAGTCTGCCCATGTGAGCTTTGGCTTGCATCAGTTTCATACAATGCTTTTATCCTGTTAAGTAAACCCTATAAAGCTGTGAGCCTTGTTTCCAGCAGTTTGCATCTTCTTGTATAATTAGTACCATAGTTAGGCTCAATATGAAAAAAAATAATTTGGTTCTGGACACCTACAGCTTGGTCGGTTTTTTTATCTAGTTCAAAATATGAAACAGCTGAGGTAAACCAATGAAGCTTTCTCAGAGCAGCGGTGCCAATTCATGCTACATGTACTGTTCCATCTTAAAACCAGAATTTAACTCAGGCATTGCAAATATACCTTTGATTCATATATAAATAAATAAGACAAGCTTGTAGTGCACATTTGTACAGCACTGATAGCCCCCAAGTCCCACCTCTCAAAGTATTTTCTCTTTCTCAAAGAAGTCACATGGATTAACCTCATCTTTCTCGCACCGCATTTCTGGCCCTCTTTAATTCACTCTCCTGCTTCAAAAATTTCCTCTTGCTGTCTCAGAACATGAGAATACAAGCTTAGGAAAGGGATCTGCCACCTGTGACCATCAGAAGCTTACTCGGAGGGGACAAAATACCACCTGACAGCACAAAGTTTGTAAGGATTTTGGTGCAGCCAGAAGAATTGGTACTTACCAGTTTTGGGTGTCCCCGTTTCGCATGTCAAGCTGTGCGCAGGTGTGTGTATATCCCCAAATTGTACAGGAGGCCTCATTCTTTTCTGCATGACTCTCCTGGGACCCTGTAACAAAAACTTCTTACTGGTAACCACTTGTTTGTTTTCTGCACAACATTTCCAACTGCTAGCCTGCCTTATTCACATGACTGTGAGAAGAGCTGGACAGCTGAGGCTCAGAAAACTAAAATACAGAGTAGACAGGCATGTGGCATGGCTACAAACAAACTTTACTTCAGAATGAGGTGCTGCTTCTGTCGTTTTGTAAACACACACTCTAATCTTGGAAATAGGCGATTTTAAAAGTTTTGCCATCAGCTGTGATCTCAGCATAAGAGTTTGAGAGTCCCAAGACTGTCTTAAATACCTGGAAGCATTGTCTGTGTGCCACCGGATGCACAAATCTGTTTCTTTCTGGCATGAGCCACCAATATCTTTATGGAAGCACAAATTTGAAGTAAAATGTTGGTATTAGAGGAAAAGAAGAAAAGCCCCTACTTACACAAGCACATCTTCATCGAAGTATCTGTACTAAATTTTTCAGTCCACAGTGGACGACCACATCTGGTGAGAGAAAAAGAGATAAAGCTCAGAGCCACTCGCATTAAGGAGGAAATTTGCTACGATCATCAAATGAATGCATTATATACATGAGGTAGCTTATGCCAGTGGCCAGACTGGCACATACATATGGATAAAACACTACAGCAGTATGATTTACATGTGTTTCAAGGGAGCTAGTATTTCATTCAGTATGTTTCTTTTCTGTCAAAAATACTGGAATACCTATTTATTTTCAATTAATGCAAATACAGGCAAAAGCAGTCATAAGGTTTTATCCAGTTTGTAGGAACAAAAACTAACACCACTGGAAAAGCATGAAAACAAATCCTTGAAACAGTGTCAAATCACGTATCTAAGAGATATTTACTGATGCTTGCATTCTTTAGAGCATCATGTAAGAAAATGAACCTGCAAAGCTACATTTATTTCTTCTTGTTTAACTATAATTAGATTACCCTACTTGGGTTTAAAAGACTTAGCTACACCATTATAATCTGTATCTGCCAACTTCAGATTTTTGCTTTAGAAGATAAACAGCACACTGAAAAGTTATTAGCATACAAACTAAATTACTTTTAGAAAGACCTAATTCTTCAGGTCCTGTGTATTCATGTTTATAGATAGATACCCATACACACAGCTTTAAACGCTCTGCTCTCGTTTGCTAGCTAACAAAAACTTTTTGATGTCTGTTTTCTTCTGTCTTGTTTAGGAAAAATAAAACAAAACACAAGCAACCCTCTTGCACCATTGTGCTCTTAATGAAAGCTCACTTTCCCTAAGCACTCTTGGAAGAAGTGCAAAGCAAATTATTAATGAAGGCAACCTGAATTAAAAAATAAATATATACTTCATTCAAATGACTGCCCATATAATCATCTGAAGATTGAGTCTTGAATTGTACTTGAAACAAAATTACAAGATCTGGTCTCAGAAATTTTGGAAATTAACTTGCCTTGATGCTCAAGATCTGAATACATACA
This sequence comes from Picus viridis, assembly GCA_033816785.1. Lineage (NCBI taxonomy): Eukaryota > Metazoa > Chordata > Aves > Piciformes > Picidae > Picus > Picus viridis. Next base: position 5,978,230 of record CM066581.1, read on the forward strand.
GCTGTCCCTGACCTCAAGTCAATAAGCCTGCCATGTAAGATGCCACGCAATCATCAAAAGAAAATTATTTTTTTTCTTAAAAAATAGAACTTATTTCAATGCCCTTTATGAACTACCAGCAAGCACACACTTAACTGACCTGTTGACTCACACCAGCACTTATTTTGAAGTCAAAACACCCACCACCTATTTTCTGTTCTCATTCACAGGGCAAGATTTACAAAACATTATGTTGATGGCTTATCAGGGGTGTTTTTCACCTAATAGAACATGCGTTTTTAACTAGCTGAAATCACTGTAAACAAAAAGAAATCAATGGCTGACTACTGAAGCAAACAAAGGCATTTTTCAACTTGAAGAATAAACTTTTACCTCCTGACTAGCTAGGAGATGTGGAGCTTTGGGAGGTATCTTGAGAAAACAGATTGCGCAGATCATTTTTATTCAGAGATTCTGTTTTCTGCGGTATCTTCAGTAAATTACACCATCTTCCCATTACATAGATACATAAATCAGACACACACTTGCTTAATTAATGTAGGGAGTGGCATTATAAATCTCTCATTTTCCCAAGATCTACCGCCTCATAAAATTAGATATCATGCATCATCTCTCTTGCATAGCTTCTGGCATGTTGCTTTCACTCCCCTCCCAGCATAACTGAATACTCTGTGGGATATGTGTAGTAATAGTCATCAGTCTCTCTAATGAAAGAGTTCTGAGGGGGAAAAAAATGACAGTTTAATTATCAGATACTTTTTCATAAAAATAAATCCTGTTTTCCAAATACACATGATTTTCCTAGTATCACTGAATTTGGCTGTGTTGGTGAAAGCGTTTGCATACTGGGCCACCAGCAGTGAAGCTAAAACCATGTGCAGAACGTAGGTGCAATTTACAGTTACCTTTACTGAATTCCTCTACCACTAAATATCTCAAAGAGAAAAATCACTAGGATCTGCTCCTTCTCATGTGTCCAAAGAATCCACAAGACTGGCTGGGATGGGAAGTCCTATTTATCCTTGCATCGACTTTTATTTCTCAGTGCTACTGCAACTCTCACCACAGCTTTAGAATACAGTGCACTTCAACATAGCAATGATCTTGCTTGCAGTACAAAAGACATGCAAATGGACGTCTTGCTTGCCAACAAATGCTAACAGAAGTCCACAGAGGCCCATGTGGAGCTTTTAGGCATTTACTGGCTTCTTTTCATCACCCCCACCTGCTTTTTTTTTTTTTTTTTTTTTTTTTTTTTTTTTTTTTTTGTGTATTTACTCTACAGCAAATTCCTCATTTTTACAGGTATCAGTCACCAGGCAGACTTGACCCACAGACAAAAGCTTCAGTGTCACGTTCTTTCCTTTCTCTCCATTTGCAATTCTATTCTTGTTTCTGAACTTCAGCTACTCTTGCACACTGACTTACCTCCTCTGCTAACCCATACAGTGAGACTTGCAACAAGTTTGAAGGCTGATTTCTGTTTTGTTTCATGCAATACTAGTTCTAGAAAATAAGAAGCATTGCCTACACTGTCAATCTATAGACTCCTAATGCTAGGTGGCATTTAATTACACAAGCATCCCTACTGATTTTAGTCATATTTAATACGGATAAGAGGCTACTCTTCATGAAAAAAAGTTTAGAAATCCAAAGAATTCTTACCTCCTATTTTTATTGTAGCCACTCATCATATTCATTATCCTGTACATTTGATCACATGAACCACCATGCTCAGTAGAGATGCAGTAGAAACAGGAAACCCATTCTTCCAAGCTTCTCCATGACAAATATGGCATTGAACTAAATTATTCCATTGCCTGACCTAGAATTTTATGCTCCCTCTGAGGATGACATATTTTGCACCTATGAAGTCAATCAAATACCAATGTTATTTTTCCTTTTATTACCCAGAGCTGGCAGAGCAGTTTCAGTAAAAATAATTTATACCAACTGTTTCCGGTTATGGAAATTCAAAGTCTTCAGCCAGTGTTTTTTATTCCTGGTGCTTGAATTCTCAGAGAAATAGTGAAGTGTAATTGATACCATATGCTTTTTATTGTTTTCCACATGAAAGAATCATGATTTTCAGTGGATCATGGAATTATGCTGTGGCCCTGTTCCAAATCATCAAACAGCAAGGTCACATGTGATGAAGGTGCAGTGTTCAAAACAGGAATAGCATGTATCAAATCTCTGAGCTGAAGGTTCAGTTCAGTTTGTCTAAGTAAAATCCAGCCAAGAAATTTTCTGGGGTTTTCCACAGTCTACAAAAGCATCTCCTTGTAAATTACTGGAAGCAGTCCAAGAAAATGTGCAAATACTCATCACCAGACAACAGGATTACAAAACACTATCATTTCAAAGAGTACAGCAGAGCCAAGCCAGTTGCTTCAGCTTCAGAAATGTTAATAACAACCAAATATGAAAATAACTGCTCTTACTGTGTTTCAGGAATACTGTTGTCATAGGAAACTAGTCTCTTTCTCCCACAGTTTTGCCTGCCGAAGCATTATGTTTACTGTTTTGAGTACTAATTTACCTCCTTTATTCATCTCCTTCACAAAATCACAACTAAAGGATTATTTTTAGAAAACCCTGCACATTCTTCATATTTGGGAAAAGAAACTTTTCACTTGGTATGCAAATCTACATCAGATTCACTAACTGAACCCTTTACCATTCTTTGACATGTTCTGTGATGCTCCTTCATACCTCTACCTGTATTATTTCAAGTTGAAAACTTGCTGGATGGAGAACATCACCTTCAGCAATTAGGCACACATCCAAGAATTAGTTCCAGCACTAAGTTGCTGTCAAAAAGTGTCAAGGTTTGCAACTATCAACAAAGTCACTTCAGTGCTTCTAGTTTGGACAGGGCTTTAGTATAGAGAAAACGACATACATTCTCAAAAAGTCTGCTTTTCATGTCAGACAAGGAACAACTTAACACAGGGAATGCCCAGGCAGCAGATGTCTGGACTCAGGAAGTCTGAACTTACAGAGGGTATTGCACATGCACATCTCATTGTCCCAGCAACTTTTCTTTTTATCTGATATACAAAGCTGTTTCGACAATAATGTACATGGCACCAAAGGAATTCATCAGAGGATAACTAATTAAAACCCATTTAACAGTTCATGATGCAAATATTGCCATCTAAAGTGCAATTGGCATAGTTTATCCAATGGTAGGACTTCTGAAGAGAAACAGGAAACAAGGCAGATTTTATCTCTCTGTACTTCTCAGGCAGGAAATTTAATTTTTTGCCTTCTGGAAGGGTTTAAGTTGCAAATACTTTTGAAGGAACACAATGGTGGTATGACCTAAATTAATGGTTTTAAAGAGAGGAAACACAAAATTTATGGCAGGGACTATATTATAATCCACGATCTTGGCCTGTGTTAGAAACACAACAAAAACTGCCCCAGGGTTTGACTGACTCTGTGGATGATTTTAGAATCTCTGTCACCATGGCTTTTCCAGGTCACAGGGAAATTTAGGAAAAGAGCTACCCTCCCTCAAAACCTGGACATGAAAGCAAGACTGAGGTAGAGTCTCATTAGTCCTTCCTGCACACAAAATATAAAATGGGAATTCTGCTGCTGTAAGGTTCTTCCTACTTTGTGGGTACTCTCTTGTTCATAAATAAATTTGCTGTATTAAAAGACACACTTGCACCTGATCTGTACCAAAGCTCTTATTGGAGAAGGAGAAAGCATAAATAACAGGATAAAAAAGCAACAACAAAGCCAACTCTAGCAGATGTTCATCCTACAAGGTTTGGGATTTGATTGACCTTGAAAATTGAGCCACACTACAATCAATGACCAGCTGCATCTCCATTAGGAGAAGATCAGATGTTTGCACAGGCTGGCAATCCTCACTAGAAATGTGTGAACTATTTTTGGTCTATCTTAAACCAATCCTGGCACACCCTGGACTCACTCTTTGAAGCGTTCTGCATACATAGGCATGGAACATCTGCACAGCTGTGACTCCAGCAGCCCATCTTCTTCCCTGCCTAGACACCTATCCTGAAGTCATGTGACCCCCACAGGGATACATGGGAGGATAGGCCATGAGGTTAATTGCTGAAAACATGTAAGGGAAGTTCTGGGATTTGGTGGATGAATGGAGGCAGCTAGAGAATAGAACAAGGCCACCAACATTTTCCATTAAAAAATGAGAACTTACACACCCTGGGACACATTCCTTTTCATTTCATGGGATGTTCATGGCACGAACAACAATGTTTCAGTTTTTCTTCAGGAAGCAGAAAAACATCCAAGATTTTGTTTTGTGATGAGCTACTAAAAGACTTCTCCATATGCTCATGACAGAACAGTATCTGTTGCAAGACAAAATGAAAAGATAATTTTTTTTGTAGCATGCATTTATGAGGTACAAATCAAATGTTTACCTATTAAATATGTACACCTGCAAACATCTATCAGTTCAATATCTACCTAAAAACTAAGTTTTTACACTCAGAGGACATTTTCTATTTGCCTCTGTCTTCTGGAACTGGTTATGAATACAGGACTACCCTCGCAGCCCTCTTATTTTCCTTTTCCTCCTCCACTTTTCTTTTTTAAATTACACATTCCTGGGTGTCTGCCTAAGGGAATTTGGACATTTTCAAGGAAAGGGAATGGTTAGGTCTGTCTCAGCAAGGGGAAATAAGATGTGTTTTTGCTGGAAATTGCTACGGGGGAAAGAAAAGGATTGGGGAGGAATCTTAAATGTTAAACCCCATGTAAGTCCAACTCCCTGTTGTGAATTCAGCAGCAGTTTACAGCCAGGTTTCATTTGTGGGTCTTGCCCTCATTTTCAGAAATAATTTGCATGTATGGTAAACACATACCAACTTCAACCTCTAAAAACGTTAAAACCTCTCACAAATGAGCTTCTATTTAAATACCGTTGGGTAAACAATACTCAAAGAAGTCAAGACACTGTAACAAATAACTGGAGATGACTACAGCCATGAAATGCTTTTGCCAGGGGCAAATAAATTAATAGTCTTGCTGTTGTACCATAGCATAACTAATGCAAAATGCTTGTCTTTAATATTTAGACATGTGCAATGAGATATGAAGCCATGGTTTCTGTAAAATCCCCTGGAGGATGCTTATAGAGCCAACACATCAGGGTTTTCTTTTGATGATCTGCTCTGTAATACCCTTTGTAGGCGTCTCCCAGCTCTACATACATAAGATTAGAAGCAAAACAGAACAGTTCTCCAGCAGAAATTATGCCACGTGTCTTGAGAGGTGGCAAAGCATTCCTTACTGTAGCCACTCCATAGTTCTTGACTCCTGCAAACTGTTATTTGAAAGGAGTCACTACAAGTAATGATACATGACAACAATGATACATCAGTCTCAGGGTGCCTTCCACTCCTTCAGGTGTCTTCTGGGGGTTTATTATGAGGGCCTATGCTAAATGTTCTTTCAAGCTGTAAGGTTACTCTTCATTTCTGTACACTGGCACATTTTTCTTCTCAAAAATATCCTGCAGAGTATATGCCCATTTGTAACACAGAACCCATCTGGAAATGCCTCCAATTGCACAGAATTTTTTTTTTTTTTTTGGTTACTGAGTATATTCAACAAAATAATCAAAACAAGTAAGAAGCACAAACTTTTAATTACAAACAAATGAAGCACAACGCAGCCCTTCTCAGGTTCGTGCAGCCTGTTCAACCCAGCTAACTAGATGAATTAACAACATTTTTACTGGACACCTAAGGTCTCTCTGATTTTCATCTATTCCTAAGCAAATTACTTCAAGTGGAATATTTAAAATGCTATCAATTCTGTGAAAAGGGCAGTGCAGCTTCGCCTTGATACTGCTACACATCCACTGTGGCCAACTATTTTCTTTGCATCACTTCACAGCCTTTAACAACTCTGGACTTCGGGGCCAACGGCACGAACACAATTATCCATCTCCCTTTTTACTTCATGCTCTCCTGTGAGAATGTTCTGAGCCGTCTGTTGTCAGCACCAGTAGGTCACCAGTCCCTTTGTGTGTGTGAATTATTCAAGGTCAAAGAACACAAAAATCTCTTCTCTCAAATACTGTTTCCTTCGTTGTCTTGCAAGTCACCTGTCACAACAATCCCAATCCCAAATATACTCTGTGCCCACGAGACATCACAAGAGCCATGAGTTGCATGGGTCTAAGACAGTAGGGGGTTTAATTTTTTTTAGAGTTCTCACCATGAATCAGTATAAATGAATGAATGTTCTGTTCATTTTCAAAAGGTGTGTTTTCCCTTGAGGATCTCCGATTTGGTACTTAATTTACTTCAATGCAATTAACCACAGGGAAGAAATATTCCTTGTGAGCTCGAAGGAATGATTCCCAGAGACTGCCACCATTGCTAATAAACAGAGCTGTCACCAAAGCAAGATTTAAATCCCAACTGGGACACCAGGAACTCCCCAGAGCAAGGCATGGGGGAGACAGACAAACTAGCACTCTGCTTCCCAGCTCAGCTACACTATGGTGAAGATAATCCTGATAGCTTTTGTACAAACAGCTCTAGGCTTCAGTCAGACACAGCAGGCTTAGTGAACCTAAGCAAGGCCCTATAGGTGGAAGTGGTCAGATGCAGGTTTTTTATTTATTTTGGGAGGGGTGGGGTGTTATTTATTTATTTTTATTTTGTTCCCTTCTTCCTGACAGAGGTAATATCTTACTGCTATGAAGCCTAACCAAAAAAGACCTCGGTGCCAGAGAATGCTTTGTTCACTTTCACAAGCAAAGGACCAGTCTGGGACTTGGGAGAAATGGCTTCCAACAAGGACCTTGCATCCTTCTCCATAAACTCTGCTTAGCTTAGAGAACTGGAGATTATGTATCACAAATAAATCAAAATGCCACAGTTCTCTCTGGAATAAGAACAGATTAAAGTACTACTCTAACATACTAATGGAGAAGATCAAATTCAGTTTTGGCACCCAGAACCAAGCTCTGCAGTATCAGCACATCTTTTGGCTCTCTTCTGGTTTATTTAGTCAGTAGCACTGATTCTGCAATTACGTATTTCATTACTGCAAACTAGTAATTATCTCTCTTTTATTCACATTTGTCACAGCAACTTCCAATCAAATGCAGAACCCTTTTACAAGATAAATGTGACTAAGCACATCTGAAATTCAGCATCACTTCTTCTCTATCAAGGCAGCAGATAAAGATGAAAAGTGTTCCTGGAAGAGTACCTTAATTAAGAAAAACATCTGTAGATCAAATGCTGAAAAAAGCTAAACTCCTTCTCTTTTACTAGGAAATCTGCCAATACAGAATAATAAATTTCCCATTTTCCTAACAGAACAATATGAATGAAACAGGTGAGATATATATTGTTATGTATGCAGAGAGGTTAGGAAAAAAACCCTCAAGATAAACTAGAAATGTAATCTTTTGTTAGAGGAACTGACAAAAAATGATGATACTAGAATAGCTGTAAGAGAAATACTTCAATATCAGCACTGTCCAGGCCAATTTGAAAACTCATCTGATTACAGTATTCCTAAAATAGATAAAACAGGAAACCATATCAGAGATTTCCAGCTAATAGCTATCCTAACTAGATTTCAAAGGTAGCAAAACCTCATGGCTGTCAGACTACACTACCAGATTTCCATAGACATAAAGGTAGGTCAAATGGGTTTCAGATATCGGGTGGTAAAAGGAATAATATGGCTAATGCCTGAGGCCTGGAGCATCTGAATATTCTTCATCTGTGCTACCACACATTGCCAGAAGGACATTTGATGGCCCTTACAACATCTTTAAGCAGGTCTCAAAAATTCTGTTTGGGAATAACAACATGCAAAAGGCCTGAAATAGTATATAAAATGCATGGATATAACAGATAGACCTAAAATCTGTCCCTTTCAGCAAAAACTAAGTGCTTCAAAAATATGTACTTCCTCTCCTTTTAATTTATCCTTGGGGCCAGACACACATACATACTATGTCCAAACTGCCTTTTTTCTTTTTTTATATAATGCTCCAGGTAGTGTGATCTTAGGCCATCAGACTAACTACAATCGATGCCATAGCTGATATGACATGACTCACAGGAAACATAAAATGTACTTCCAGATCTTATCTGTATTCTAAATGCTCTAGTTCACTTAAGCAGACTTCCCCCACTAACTTCCTTCATTGTTTATTACATAAATTATATCAGTATTTTTCAACTGTGCATACTGTGGAATGAATCATTGCAGCAGATGGAAGGATTGGAATAGGAGAATGATGAGACAATACAAGAAAGCAAGAATAGCTGTAGATCAGAAACAAAACAAAGAGTAACTTCTATCTATGAGGGATATTTTTTTTTTCTTTTTGGAGATATGCATCTACATTCTCAGTATGTATTCCACCCTGTTTCCCTTTTCCCTCCATTCTTGCTCCGCAACAAAAATTGTCAAGCAATGCTTTTGGTCAGCACACACTAGTCACTACATTTCTCAGTGCAGAATTCAGGCATCCATGTTTTCCTAGCAGCTACTGACAGGCTGCGTGTGTACTAGTATTTAATTTCTACCTGCTATCTACAAAATTATGAATCATGTGATTTGTTTTTTTAAACAGACTGACTATTATTGTCCAGTCTCAACTTCCATTACACCCAAGAGAGTCTCCCTCATGTCTTTAATAGGCCTAGACTCTGGCCAACAGAGCATTTTTGAAAATACCCTCCTCAGTGACGGGAGGGAAGCACAAGCCACCATAACCACATTAAGACATATCAGAAACACATAAGCTGTCTGTTACCCAGATCCTCTCAAAGTTAATACCCCATCCAGCAGATAGCCAGACCTCTGGCCCCATGTGGAGACGATCACAGGAGCAAGGGTTTCTAAATAAATCCTTATGCACTCTCCACAAAGGCTGCACAAGGCAAAACAGAGAACAAAAAGAAGTGGCCAGAACAGCAATTTGTTCCGTATTATTCCTGGAATGCATTTTCTTTTGTTTTAAAAGAGTCAAGTTGCCTTTACCTTCTCATTACTTGCTCTAAGATCACTAACAGAGCAAGACACAATTATTCCATTTCCAGATGAACGCATATTAGAACAATTTAGGGTTATGATAGGACGACAAACAATTCCTGCTATTGCTTGTTATTCTGCTAATTGTTCCCATTTTGTTGTGCTTTTTTTTTCTGGCAAAATTAGGATTCACAAATAGTGGAAACCATCCTCCAAACAGCACACCATTCCATTATAAATGCAAGGCTTCATAAGTGGTGATAATGTACAACAGAGCACGGGAGTCACTGGTGTACGCTTCTCTATGAAGCTGGCTGGAAAATGTTCCCTTCCCCTCTGGCAGTGTGCGTGCAGTAAGCTGTACAACCAGGATTTCATTGGGAATTCTGCTCACAGGAAAAGCACATACCACACAAAAGAATAAATAAAATGCCCATTTTATGTCAAAAAAACCCCAAACTCGCTCATCAGGAAACTTTCTCCCAACATTCGTACAGAGTGCAACACCTCACTGTGGGTGAGATTCAGTTGTGTAAACATAGGTGTCCAGTGGCATTTCAGCTGCCTTGGGTCATGTGAAAATGTCTCCATGAGGCTGACAAATGAGACAGGACCTCTTGCCCTCCTAGGCAAATGCAGGCCTAAGTGAGGGCATCCTCCAGAACACAGTAAGCCTTGATGCTTAGGCAACTGGATCTAATACACAGTGTATCCTTCATCAGCATCAGAGTCTGCATGTTCAGATGTGTTCCAATAAAGTTAATTTTTTGTTGCTGGTTTTTGGGAGTTTGTTATGAAAACAGGAGAGAAAAAACATTATTGAAGCATAGAGAGTGCAGAAAAAAATCTACGAAGATAAGATTGAAGTGGACTGAAGTGCAGAGTCCAGAGATCTCTAGACAGGGATCCTGAAGAAGGAAATTCTACCCACAAGGCTCTTTGGCAGCCATCCTCTCCTGCGATTATCATTCACATTTCCATTCATTTTCTATCTCACCTTGCAGAGTAGAAGAGCATCTGAGCTCTGCATGGTGGTATTGGGTGGTGATAATCCAACGGATTTCCTTGAAGATATTATGGGAAATGAAGTTTTCTCTGCCTGGCCCACACTACTAAAGGAAGAATGTGAGCAAGAGTACAGGGTACAGCTCGGAGAGGAGAATCTGCTTCTGATTAGAGGGGAGGAATACTGTACACTTTGCATGAAGGTTCCAGGACCAGAAATCATCCTACACCAATGTCAGCATCTCCCTCTGAATTTTAATGTTACTGACTCTCTGGCAATATAATTCCAGCTAATGTATTTAGGAACAGCTGATCGGTGAAAAGCTTTACTCTCCAAACACAAACTCTGCACACAGTAATGGTTGTTTTGGATCCATTGTACACCTCCTGCACTTGGGACACACAAACAACAAAGTGACCCCACTGAAAGTAAGGAACTTAATTTTTTCATCCTGAGCATGGAGAGTAACACCAATATGTAAAAGGTATCAAAAGGCTTATTTCCTGAGAAGTATTTTCTGAATTGCTTCAGAATGATTTCCTAAGAGCTCAGTACAGCTCATAATGGAAATAAATCAAGTTACAACCTACACTGTACAAAGGTCTCTAGTTAAACTGCCGATTACATCTGGGAAGACAGGTAGTACACATATATATGCTCTAAGTTCCCAAAACTATTCAATTTTAAACAAGGGCAAAATATTACAGTCTTCATTCACCATTTATGTCCATGGAGGTACAGTGTGCATCATGACTAGATACTGGAGTAAAATGCAAGGCAGTAAGAATCCTGGTTCACCCATTACTCAGTCTGGGCAGCCTCCCTGGGCTGCCTGCCAGAGCTGCTTTGCACTGGAAACTCTGCTAAACTCAGAAACATAGACAGAGTCATAAATACAAAAGTGAAGTGCACTCCCAGTGTGAGCCATGGGTTTTACACCCATTTTTGCAGTGCTATAAAATGGTTACATCCAGCACAGGCAAGCAATGAATCAGCCATTCCGTGCTGCATATGCACTCAAACAACAGGAAGTATCTCACAGTCACCGTAGTCACATTTTATTTCTAGGAGCAATGTTTCGCCTGTCCTTCAAGGAAATCACAGAAGAATTTAAATTGCGGAATGGACTCCAAAGCAAATACCTAAAGCCATAATGTGCTGAGCTGACTTCAAACATGGAAGCTGCATAGCTGAGACTGCAGGGCCCGTTCTCAAATTAAGACGACCTGAAATATGGGTTTGTAACTCAGGCTAAGAGGTAGACTCTGCTGCTTCAAGTATTAGCGCTAGTTTACCTACACATTACTGAGTTGCACCTCACTGTCTCTCCAAATCAGAGCTAACTTAGCTTTTTCTAGCTACTCATACAGAAACTTAAGCAGCAGATTCAAAGGGTTGAATGTCATGAAGCACTAGGCTCAACAGGTATGCATTCTGCTTACTTCAAGAAAATAAAATGCTAAGTTCATAGCATGCTAATTTGCAGTAGTGTTCACTACCATCGAATAGATTTGTGCATTTAAATACAACTGCAACAAGTACTGGAATTCTAGCATGCTCTTAGGCCATTCAGGAGAAAAAAATAAAGAAAAATGTCAAATGATATTTAATACATAGGTTCTCATTAAATGCATATTAACAGACCCACAGATGTAATAAATTCGATCACAGAGGTAAACAAGCAACGAAATACCCCTAATTATTTGCAACTGTGCCATTAATGTCAAATCTCCTCCAGTCTGAAACCATTTTAAGAGGTTCAAGTTCAGACTGTTGGAATGCCATGTATTCATGTTTGATGCAACAGCCAGAAAAATAGAGACATTACCAGCTCCATGTCCTCGTCTCAAATGCCTTCCGTCCAGCCTTTTGATGTGGATACAGAATACAAGCCGCTCAATTTCACGTCAGTGTTTCAATTTACTTTGCTTCTTGCTTTACATGCAACACATGTTCAGTTATTAGAGCTTTTCTGCATATTACATCACTTTTACAAGTGACCTCGTGAACTTGCTCCACTAATTCAAAAGGATTAGCGACATTTGCCCAACATTTCTTTGAACTTACTTCTACTGAAGGATGGGCTGCTGAACAGAAGTTCATCCTCCTGCAAAAATAATAGAAAATAGGCCTTGGTATCTGTTAAAAACATGTGTATCAGCAGGCAGTCTCCTGTTACAACAGGGAATTACTTTTGATAATGCAAAGAACTTTGATCAAACCCTCATACTCTGTTGAAATACATTCACCCCCATTGTCTTATGCAGTTCCAGTGGCTAAACTACTTCAACTTAAATTACTGCAGTCAGACTCTGACAGATCACAGAATAAAGTAGCCACAGAAAATTATTCAGAGTTCTAAATTACAGCTCTTGCCAAAGTATTCCCATTGAACTTGAGGATATAAGGCAGTTTTACAGTACTCAACATCTGGCACTGAAAATAACTTCTTTCTTTCACAAAGGAGGAATGTTTTGTAATTTAGATAAAAATACACCTTTAATTAAGCAGATAAACAAACCATGTAGCCATTTTTACTTCTAGATTTCTAATGTGTTAATTTCCAGTGAGGTAAACATTTAGAGTTTTGGTTTATGTTCTCTCTTGAGAAATCAAGCAGCAAGAACAGGACAAAGTTTGTTTTCACACGTATGCTACAAAGGTGAAAAAAAAAAAAAAAACCAAAACCCACCAACCCACCAGTGTACATTCACAAAGCACATGCTACACCTTCTACAGCTGTTCTTCACATTCAGCTCTTGTTTCTTTCTTTAACTGCAGGAAAACAGCTTCTCTTATTGTGTACATACAGCACTTAGCACAACTGTCAAGGACCTCTAGACTTCACTAAAGTAGAGAACAAATAAGATAATGGAGCTCACACAGTGTTATATCAACAAATCTCTAGACTGAATGTTTTCCCTGAAACAATCAGCCCTTTAAGTAAGCATGAATCTTTCACCTCTTTGCTGTGTTTTATAACACTGGTTTTATATACAGAAAGATGAGGAGGGAGTGGAGTGTTACAATTAACTAAGTATCATGTCAGCCCAATTTTTTTTACATAAAACAACACAATACACTGTTATCTACATCTTACCCAAGCTGGAAACAGGCCAGTGCTGTGCCATTTGAAACACAGTTTGCACATTGTCACATATTTTAAATACATGGGTAAAAATGCACATTAGAAATAGGGCTTTTTTTCCACATGGGGAAAATAAAGGGAGAAGTAATTATAAAAACATAGCCAAATTTTAAGTCAACCCAAGTCCAAAGGATAAGCCCCAAAGAATCATAAGTTACATGGTGTCCTCTCTCAAGTGAAAAGCCATTGCTGCATTTGTGGCTTGACGGGCAGAGAGGGAAGAGTTCTGTTATCAAATAAACCACAATACTTAATATTACACAGTTTCTTTGAGGAGATTATAGGTCAAGAATGTTGTTTTGGCACCATGGTATGCAGCAACTCCCCCCATTGTCAAGTGCTTTCTCATCATTTGGATACTGCTGGCAGAGAAAAAAAAAAAAAGCCAAGCAAAGTCTGAAATGACAAAGATCCTCTGCACCCTCACTTATCCAGTGAAGGCTGACCAAACTCAAGAAATCTCTGCTGACACTCACCAGATGGCTATTAATTCAATAATAACAAAGGAAGCTAGAATCAGCATTCAGTTCAGTACGTAACGAATGTACAATTCCATGCTATTTCCTAAAATAAAACAGTACAGCACTGTCCTCTCCTCTCATGCTAATAAAAGACAATTTACAGTGTGTTTGTCCTAGCCATTAGTAATTCACATGTAGGTCAGTAACAATCTGCTGGTCGATTTTAGGCAATATTATTTCAGTCAGCAATGCCTGTGTCCCTTCAGCTGGGTCACAGAAACATATTTTCAGCTAACACAAACCCAACATAAGTCTCCTGAACTCTGTGCCTGTGTTAGTTGAGAAACCACTCATAACTGGAGTTGAGAGTTTCATTTTGCAGTTCAATTCTCTGATTTTTCAGCCTTTAAAATCAATTTTTACCCTTTTTTGCCTGGATGCAATTTCCTTCAGAAACTCTATGACAAGATAAACTTCCACAGGCTGTAACTCATCCTAAAGAAATCTCTGATCTGGGAGGACTTTTAAGTCCATAAACAAACATTTCAAACTTAATTACCAATACCTAGGTTCAGATCACTGTTTACACACTTGATCCTCACAAAAATTGAACATGTTTGAAAATGGCAGAACTTATAAGAAAGAGTTGCAGAGTTTCTTGATTGACTGCCTCCTGACATCTTGCTGAGCTTTGCACCTTTGCCTTTCTACAGCGAGATACAACTGAAGAATAGTATTTGAGGGAAATGAGTTTGTCTTGAATGGCACTGACACACACTGAACCATAGCTGGATAAAAAATACCAAACAAATTATGATGTTTCCATGAGTTTAGTGGAACATGACTTCGACTATCACACTTGACTTACTGCTTTCATTTTTCAAGAGACTAACTAACTGGTAAGCAGATTTCAAGTTACATGCCTGAAAGCACAAGGCAGATGAATTCTGAATTACCCACCAATCCCAACCACAGAGCGCACATACCCTTCTCCAGTAGGAAAGGGAAACAATGCCACAGGACCTAGGTGAAATTCAATGCTGTTTGGATTTCAATCATGAGATTAACACACCGAAAAACACAACCACTGAACAGCAGAGAAGGAATGTATCCAGCCTCACAGAGATTCCTTCAGAGGATACAGAAGTGAAATTATTCAAAAAGATACTCGCTGTAGAGTTTTTATTCAGATCTAGTTAAAATGTAAGCAACACTTAAAAATTTGTTTGTTTTTCCTCTTCCTGTGTTATGCAATGTACTCAAGTTACACAAGGCTGTTTTTTCAGCTGGATCACAACATGGTAGCGTTTGCAGAGCAGTGCTGATGGTTCATTAATGATCTTCATAACAAGACAACCATTGTTTCTTTTTATGTAAATGCTGGCTAAGTTAGAATCACATTAAAATCTACTGCATTCTTTTTGGTGGCCCAGTATCAGAGAGAAGGTCATGCTTCCTACCAGTAAGGACACTCCAACAATGTGCAGCCTATTTTGAGTGAGTGCCTGGTGATTAAAAAAGCCACACAGTTAATGGAGTCTGCCAGCAAAGAAATCTCAGTTGTTCACATAAAAAACCCCAACAGAACACCTTGGTTAGTTAGGTGACATTCAAACTACTCCATGCAAAAACCATTTTGTACAGCTGACATTCTTCCTAGTCAAGGAGTCCCACCTAACAGCTGATAGGCTAGTGCTGAATTTAAGCTCTGCCCCAGGTTTCAGAGACTTCAGGCCAATTCATTATTTCATTCCTCGTTTAATCAACCACATACTAGAAAAGTATTTTTCTTTCTTTTAACTACTGATCTAAACTGTAAGCTCACTAGGTAGGAGTAACTAACTAGGTAGGTGCAAACCAGTACAAAGTAAAGTAGAACAAGCAGGAGACCACAGCACACCCATCAAATCAACTGTAATTCTTAGAGTAACACCTTCAACTGACAAGAAAGGTTTCAGTTGCAAATCACTCAGCACATGTCACTTCCCAAATCAAGCTCTTTTACCATAATAATGAACTATTACCATAGTAAAGAAAATGTGGGGGAAATCACACTTAGTTTCATGTGCAAACTGGCATGAAAATGCTGGTCATGTATGTAATTCCCAAACACTATGCCAAGCTGAAAAGAGGGTTTTCAGAACAAATGTTCTTTTACAGTGTTAGTACCACCTTTACTGAACATGCACAAAAATCCACCCAATGCCCTTCCCACATACAAACCCTGACCAACACTTAGAAAAGCAGCATTCACACAAACAAGAGATGTTTTACGGAAAAACCACCAAAAGGTATAACAAATAAAATATCTGTGATAAATATTGAAAACAAGGGCAGAAAACAACAAAAAAACCCCACCCCCAGCACACTAGTACAAAGGTACTCAACTAATATGTCACATTTAACCTTTCAATCGCCATTAGTAGTTTCCTGAGGCAAAAACCCGTATTAAGAAAATGCTGCCACTAGCTGCAGCCTATAGAGGGAATGCAATGCAACAGATTCCTCATCACTGAAGATAAACAATCCCAGAGAAATATAACACCTAATCTTCCCTAACATCTCCTCCCTCTCTCATTAACTACTCATGGGTCTCATTTGGCTGCTTCTTTTGCAAATACTGAAGTGTCAGATAACTACAAATGTAGTAAGGATCTAAGTATCTACATTTCCAGTAACTGCTGGGACACTTAACCACAACAGTCTCAAGTGCTCTTCTGAGTGAACCCATCTATTCTATTCATGCAGCTCTAAAAATGTTAGAAAAACCTGTTTTAAGAAACATGGTACTTTAGCAGTAATGGCTACATTGCATCAAATGCAATGTGTCAAAGATACCCAGGGTATCCTAGGGACCTCAAAATCTGCATAATTACTGATAAACTCAGATGCAAAGAAGCATTAACTTTTCTCTACACAAAAACTTTCCTGCTTTTACCATTTGCAGTCCCATTTTCCTTGGTCACATCTTATCCTAGTAACCCACAGCAATGCACAGCCACAGCAGTGAGAGTTTCAGCAGGGATCAAGATCTGGCAGGTGCCTGTAGAGGAAGGCTGTGAAAACACTGAAAAATATTGGTTCAAGTTGTAAAACCAGCAGGGAATACACCACTCATTTTGTGCTTTTGTTCTTCTGCTTGGAAGGAAAAAAGAGATGAATGCAGCTTTCCAGATTTCTTGGAGAAAGATCTAAACAGAGAGGAAGACAGCCAGGAAAGGAAGCGTTGAGAAGCTGACACGTGTAACATCAACAATAACCTGAAGGGAAAAAGAAAAGAGAAGGGGAAAAAAAACCCCAAAATCGCAAAAACCCACAAACTTATAGAGAAAGAGGTTTTTGTATTATATCTAATCTAAGCCAAGAATTCTATTAAAATAAGAGAAAATGTTCAGTGGAATAGAGAACACAAGGGTAAAATCTTCCAGGGAAACCCTCTTGGCATTTGCTAGGACTTGAGCAACAGCTCAAATTCCAGATGCCTCTATTTCACATGCAAACCCACTTCATCTTAGATAAAATGATGAGTTCCTCCTGCATCTCATTACCCTGTTCCTCGTCTCTGATATATCCTCTTGTAATTCCATACAAAGCTATGGAAACCTACCTGAAATTACACAGATGGCTCCTTCCTGTAGCCTGTTTGTAGTCTACACTTGAGTCATTCACCATGCACTCAGAAAAATGTTCCTTTACTAATATTAAATATAGTAAATATGAAATGTGGCATGAAATGTGAATTTCTGCTCTTCTCCCTCCAGGCACAAGCACATAAACACTTGAGGGCTCTTTCGTACTTGAGAGCAAACACTGTTCCAATAAAGTCAGCAATTTTCAGCAGGTAATGCAGTGACAATAGCAGATGGTGCAAATAACCTGGGCTGTCAGGAGAAAAAAAGCCTTTGCACATCTTTACTTCTACTAACTCCAGTGTAAACTGTGGGGTCAAAAAGACCTTGTCATTAGGTGGCAGGCTGGATTAAACTTCATTAGGATGGGTTGAAATAACACTGGCCTTTGACTGAAGATAGCTTTATTAAACCATTAAAGCTGCTTGAGAGAGTCAAATAGATGAAACATTACACATGCTCTCATGAAAAGCAAAACTATGCTCAAGGCCACCTCAAAACCTGAGCTACACAGGTGAAGGATACTTTTGGCAGAACTGTGTACCTCTACATCTGAAATGAAATGGTGAAATAGTACTGACAAGAAAAAATAAAACCAAAGCCAGTCAGGAAGTATGATTATGAATTGTGTGCATATACCTAAAGAAAAAGAAAAGTCTTTGAAGGAAAGCAAAAGTTTTATACTTACTAGTTCCAAAGAACTTCCTGGAATTGCACTTCAAGAATTTTTAGCCTTTTTTGAAAGGATTTTTTTTTCTAATTCTGCACTGAGAAAAGGAGTTTTGTACCTTCCTTGTGAACAAGTAAGTTTAAAATGTTCTTCACATTACAGCCTCCTCTCATACTGGCAGTTTCCTGCAAAGCCCCACATTTTGGCTGTTTCTGCCACAGAAAAATAACTTTCTTAACAGTCCTAAGTTATTCTAGCAACAGCACTGCAGTATCAGACCAACAAGAATGGTGTGAGGAGGAAAAAAGAAAAAAATCAGGCTCTGAAGTGGTAAATTTGTCTTCAAAAAGTAAACATGGCCAAATGGAGGTAAGGAAAAAAATCTGATGCTCAGTCAGCAATGCCTATAGCACTTTGAAACTCTGGAGAGAGGTTTAAAATAAGAAAAAGGAAAAGCCCTCACAAGCTGGAGAGGGGAAAAAAAAAGGAGGGGGGACACACACAGACAAAAAACCAGGAGCTGTATTTCACAGAAGGAAGCAAAACACCCAATGCATTTAACAATGTTCTCTGTCAATCTGAAGCTAAATCCAGAAAATATTGTAGAGTGTGTCCAAAAGAGACAATCTACATTCACACACCATCAGCAAGATGGGAATTACCACAGCCCTAACCCTGTAATGCTGCATAAAACAAAACACCTCTGCAGGCCCTCCTAGATGTGCAAGTTGCTGCCTTCACTACAGCTCTAGCTGTGGGTATGCCAATATCCCAAGTCCAGCACTTGGCAGAACAATTTAAGATTTTTCAAGGCCAAAAAGAACTACTGTGAATGCTCCATTCTTGGCACACTTATGCTTCAAAATCCATCAGACTAGACATAAAGCACACAGATTATGGATTGATGGTGGCATCAGCACAAAACCAAGATCTGAATTGCCAGTGTCATGGCAAAGGATTTTAGCAAGGAAACACTTGATTCATAGGCAGCATTCCTCTTTTGCCCTCTGTACATTTCTACCTAGACTTCCACTCCTGAATCACTACAGAGGCTGGGCAAATCAGATGTAATCAATTCAGTTCATGGAGGTAATTTCTGCAGCTCTTGCTCCAGTCAAAGGAAGCTGCAAGTGTTTGGATTATCAGCAAATAGGGCAATTAACTGCCTCACGCTTCAGTTTCCACATCCATAACATGGAAGCAATTATTCCTTCTTTCCACAGGGCCAGCAGAATCTTGCATGAAAACTGCTGAACACTCCCTCTTTCCTCTAGACCACAGTGGTCCGCTACTATGCCACATCCTTTATCCAGTGTTACTGCCTGACTAGCTATCCTTCTGTTCACTGAAACAACCATATCAATGAGCTGTAAGTTCTCAACACTTCTTCCTACTCACCCATTGTCCTACACAGCTATTTATTCCACCTCTATCTGGCTACCTCCACTTTTTCTCACAGCTGAGGACACCTGTTCAGCTGCAACAGAAAAGAGGTAAGAAACCAAAAAGGAAACCCTCAGAGAACTTGTTCAGAAAGAAAGAAGTTTGAATGCGGTCTTACACATTCTGATAATTACAAGTAAGTGGCAGCAGATCCAAATCATTACTGGGTAGGAGGTAGCCCTGCCAGCAAATATGCCAGCAGGCTCTGTTCATCAGCTATTTTGCTGTAAAAATAATATTGTAGTGAAGTGAAATATTTTGGCCTCACTCCAGTAATAACCAAGGCAGGCTATTGTTGCCCTGGAAGGAAATTTTGCTCAATGGGATGGAAGCAGCTACTGCCTACTGAAGAGAAAATTGAGCAGAAATCTCTTTCTTCTAGTATTTTGGACAGAGCCTTGATTTCTCTCCCTGCTATAAAAAAAAAAAAAAAAAAAAAAAGAAGAAGAAAAAAGTAATACTCTGCAAGAGGAACTTTAGAAGCAGACAGTGGTTTGAATATATGTTGCCTTGGTCTGGCATACTGCCTACTAAAACAGACATTTTCTTACAGCCTTAAGACCTTCTGGCTTTACTCTGAGTCAGAAAAGTTCACTTAAAACAAAGCACAAGGAGCAAGTTAGATGCAGTCAGAGTGCACACATTTTATTGCTGGAATCTACTGGGCATTTGAGAACTCCTGACACTCCAGACTAGGAGTACAAAATGAATAAAAGTAAGGAAAACATTGTGATAATTAGACTGTCAAGCAGAAAAACCTAACAAATGCACTTCAGATATATGTGCATCAGCCTTTTGGCAGCCAATACACTGAAAAGAAAACATCAGTAGTTTGCAGAAACAGGACACAGTCAAGACTCAGCCAGATAATGCTCTGACTGCTAGACTCTTACTTCCTGGCTTGTCACTGACACTGTTACCTTATAAAGCAACAGTGGGCAGCAATTAAGTAGAGCTGTTATTCACCACTAACTTAACAAAGAAAAAGAAATGAATGAGCTTTCCCAGGTTGCAGTAGTTCCAGATTGTCTCTCAAAGGGCTGCATCAATTACTGTCACTTATTTGTCAGCAGTGCGCCATGATTAATTGGCAAGCTCCGCATTTTTGTGTGCCTTACGTCATGCGCAGCTCTGCTCCCTCATCTGTTTTTATTGGTGCTACAGACCAAAACGTTCCACACCATGTACCTTGTCAAAGCTCTATTAATGTCTCACAATGGACCTGAGCTAAAACAACTTAAAACGCTACAGATTACCTAAATGTGCTGAAAATAAAGATGTAAAGAGAAATGACTGAAAGATTTAGTAGAACTGCAAGTTCAGATGCATAAAAGAGCAACAGACTTAAAGCCCTCTTCAGCAAAACGAGAATGCTATGTTGGCAGAATAAGGGAATTGGCGGTCAGTCCTGAAGCACACGGAACTGTCTTCATCACTCATTCAGAGTAAGCAGCATTTTACAAAACACTCCCGTTTATAAAGCAGACTGTTACTTAGCAGGAACTAGTACATCAAAAACAGCCGTAAGTTGCAGTTCCTCACATCCTTACTTTGCTATTTAGGAGAGTGTCTGAATGCCTCTTCCTCATTTTCTAAAAACCATCAGCACCCTATGGACTTTCACAGAAGTGACAGCAAGATACAGTGTCTGCACACAGTATTGATCCTCTGGGCTCTGATAGCTACTCATCCCATGATGTTGTGCAGAACAGAACAAAGCCTGGCTCTGAGAGATCTGTTCTTTATCTGGGGGTTTATGGGTCCAAGCAGGCAAGTCCTTACTTTCAGGGTGCAGAGGTTGCCTACATTACTCAGGTGCCATCAGCACCTTGGACAGTGTGAGCCTGGGCCTGACAGTGGCACTTGCTGATACCCACAAACAAAATGCAATTGAAACAGCCTCTGTGGTCACATGCTCACACCCCACCACAGTCTAGGGACATACCTGCTATGTTTTTTTGCCTGAATTTTCATGGCTTGTACCAGAAATACGTTGATTTTTTCTGGCAGGCCACTTCATGTGCATCCAGGAGAGAACAGGATGCCAATAAAACAGTGCCATCAATGCAAGCTCTTGCCAGAGATAGTTTTCTGGTATCACTAGCTGCTGTGCTTGTTAAGGTGCTGACAGCAGCAGCAGCAAAATGGAGAGGGAAAAAAAAAAAAAAAAAAAAAAAAAAAACAGGATTAGACTGAGCTTTTGTCTTCACCTCCACTGTATTATACAGCCCTTCAGACTGCTCTCTGCTGCTAGAATACCTCCTCCTTCTAGGAAACCAGTAACCTATTTCAAAGTTCTATCCAAGAATTCACTTTTCACACTTACTAATTTCTGACTTTGACCCATGCTACCTTTTTCTCCTTTCTTGTGATCTGTTATATTCTACAGGATGTAAGGCAAGAGGCTACCTAAATTATTTTGCATTGGCCATTACATTGCCACAATAGTGCCTGAGAGGTCATTTTACATTAGCTGAGTTTTTCTGTTCCCAGCTGCACACCATGAATGCCACATACATCCTTCTCTCAGTTCTCTAGCAAAATTCAAAGCTGCATTGGCTTGAAAAACAGAAACAATGAAAGTGACAGATGATTTGAATGACTCAGAAAACCACAGAATGTATACATAATATTTGACTATCTGGGCCTGCATTTCCATTTTTATGCATTATTTACTATATTCTCTCTTGCAGGCTTACATACACTAATCCTGCTGGATGTATTCAGCACAGGGAGTGATCCCTGGCCTCCAGCTTGGAAGCAATTTAGCACTTCTGCGCACGCAGCGATATTTTAGATAGAAATTACAGGTGGTATTGGCAAAACATTATGCCGTAGAAGGCTCTGATGTGTTCACTTTATGACCTTAGCAAAAGGTCCCAAAGCATTGAATAAATCAGTGTTATCTCATATGCCTTGTCATTATCTTTCAATCCACGGCTTCCCAAGATGGTCAAGTTTGAAGAGCAATTCTGTGACAATAAAAGGATCCTGAGAAATTATAACAATATGTAGAAGATCTAACAGCTATGCCAGTTCAATAAATACAGTTTAAAAACAGAACATCACAAACCAGAGGGTAGATAAAATAATGCTTCTAGTCAAACAAAGCACTCAGAATAAATGCAGAACAAACCTAGAACACACAATCGTGGGTTTTTTCCTAGATAATGTAAATTAGTCCTAAGATCATTACAAAGCCCTGTAGTCTTAAAACCTAGATAATATAAATCTACAGTATTTAACATGTTTAAAACCCACAAGAAGGCAGAAGCTTAGGTAAACTGATGAATGTAAAAAAGACACAGAGCCAGCAGAAAAAAGGAAGCTCAAGACTGGTGCTCTGAAATACATGTGCTTTGTTGTTTTGTTTTCAAGGGCAATTTAGCCATTCTGTAGGGGAAATTAGGTTCATAATTCCATTTAGGTTTCTGACTGCATTTACTTAGACATGTAACTTTGGCAAATGGTGAAAATATGAGTCCTATTAACCAGGTTCAGACAGTTCTTCATTTATTCTGAAACTCCCGGCTCTGATTCCACATATAATCAAAATTGACACAATTGAGTCATCCATATTTGTTCACTGATTTCAGCTGGAAAGTCATTAATTGCTGCCAGTGATATAATGACTTCTAAAAACACACAGAGGAAACCTGCATCCTCAGTTTGGCAGCAATATGACAAGCTTGTATAACAGCTAACCCAACTCAAAGAAAGCTGCAAATGAAGTGTTTGGTTTCTCATATACAATATCTCATGCTGCTTGTGGACAGGACAAAATTCTTTTAACCAGCTTGGAAGTCTAAAACTAATCTTGAAAAGATATTCAATGACTCAGGGCTACAGCCATAAATAGACTTACTTTTAAACAATCTTTCACTCATCAGAACCTACAGTCTCAAATTAGATGCCAAGGCCCATCTTACAAAACACAAACTTAGGAAGACAAAGAGGCAAGTCAGCTCATGTAATCAGTATAAAGTCAGAAGAAAGATCAGGCACTTCATTTTACAGCAGGTAAACAACTACCTGATTAGGATCCTCTGCTATAAATCCTTTTGTCTGTGCTGCCTAAGTAGGGACACAACTACACGTGAGAGAAATAGGCCCACTGCAGCTTCTCTGCTAATGTTACCACAATCTAGAAGATTAGAAATTTGTTTTCAGTTTTCATTCTTCTCTGTTAGAGTAAGGACTCCTAACACAGCTTTTTAGGAATCCGAATCACAGGATCTAAGTAAGTTAAATTTTTAACTCACACTTTGTAGAAGTCTGTTCATACACCAATGCTTCTGTTAGTCTGAAGACGTGGAAACCATATATCCTGTGTTTGGCCTTCTCACCGCTTTCAGTTTCTCCTTACAGACACAGAGCAGACAGACTGCTTTGAAGTCTGAGACATGACACAGAAAATCACCACAGTAAGTACCAAAGAGTTAACCTGGACAATGCTGAAGTAAAGGTCCCTAATCCAACAGCAACATTACCTGTTGTAGCACTTCCTCCTAGTTTTGTTTGAACAGCTGTTTCACTGGAAATGAATTAATGGGCTTAAGGGCTTACAGTCTTTTCCTTGTAGAAGGATAACCAAAAAATACCAACAAACCACAAACACGAAACAACTTTAATTAATATTCCTTTTTGCTGAATGCCCTTCTCTCAGAAAAACAGAAATTAACCTCTCTTCAATTACTGTCAGCAAATAACACATTGATTTTTCATGCAACAAATGGAACAAGAAAACTGTAAACAAGTTATTCCATGTTCTACTTGCCAGATCTACCTGAGACTAGCTGCTCTACTAACATGCTGAAAGACACTTTACTTCAGAGATTTTATAACTAATGGTATGAATATGTGATCAATGATATTTGAAGTAGAGGTGTTTAAGGTGAATGTATTGCTCAACAGCTGAAACCTCATAGCTAACTGTGTACATGCTTGTGATGCAAGATGTGTATGCCTCATGGGAACTTAACCTTCCACAGAACCAGTATGACATATTAATACAAGCTTACAGTTCTGATTGTTGTTATAATAGATTTTTTAAAACAAAGTAGATAGGAAGTGGTAATCAGTAAATACATCAACATCTTGTGTTGCTATTTCTGTCACTAGCAATACTGTAACTGCCATTTATTGTTTTGTTCTTCCCAGTAGAAAACTCTATCCTGTGATAAACAGATTTGAGTAGTCTCTGCTGTGGGGTAATGAATTATGCTGTTCGTTGTCCACGATGCCATTAAGTTGAATTATTTTCCCATGAAAACTTGAAGCAAGATATCCCAATGCAAGTTTGTTTTACAGAACACCGAGAGATCCAAAATGAGCATGAATAGTTTACTAATGACAGCCTTAATATTAACTACTGATAACTCAGGAATTTCACACAAAATCACCCTC
Source organism: Picus viridis (assembly GCA_033816785.1). Taxonomy (NCBI): domain Eukaryota; kingdom Metazoa; phylum Chordata; class Aves; order Piciformes; family Picidae; genus Picus; species Picus viridis. The sequence continues at coordinate 6,003,011 of CM066581.1, forward strand.
TGCAGTTCGCATTACTGCCCTTGTAGATAAAAAAAATTCTTGGTTATCTAACTGTGGTACAAGAGGAGCTGTGGGAACATTTTGATAACATGAAGAATTTGATCGTTACTTCGTTGTGAAGCAGCTTTTTTCCCAGTGCCCATTAACAGAATTTAGAAAACAAAGGTAGTTAAGTGAGATGAAGAAATCCAAAGTATCTGATTCAGCAGGAAAAAACAGTCTGGGAACCAGTCATTCACCAGGAAATCAAATACATGTTAACTAGGCAACTGTAGATGCTCAAGGCACTCTTAACATGTCTTTCCACTTGCCTTGCCAGTCACAATGATGACTACGAATATAGTATTAAATTGCTCAAAGTTTTCACTTCAGTCTTGTTTCAGTGCAACCAGAAGAAATAAATCTTCCTCAACGCTCACACAAAATTACTTGATGTGACAGATTTCCACAGTTCCTGTACCCATACATTTTGGCATCTTAAGATCCAATTCAAGTTAATGACTTTTGTCTAGTAATGAGAAAGATGTAAATAAAATGAGACAAAATCATGCTACAAGAAAATGCAGATTTTAGATCCGAATAAACTGAGCCTGGATGCAATCAGCAGCCAACCAGAATGACAAACCCTGTGTGGTTTCAAATTAAAGAATTTTAATGGAGTCTTAAAGCTTAGATACAGAAATAGAGTTGCAGACAACCAAGAGTTCAGTTTCAAAAGGCTGTGATTTCCAGGTAATATCACCAATATCTACACTTCTAAAGCTGTAACTGAGAAGGTGAATTATTACTACTTAAATATTTCTTTTGCTTTGTCTTTTTTTTTTTTTTTAAATTAGCCTAAGTTTCTCAGTGCTTTTTTATGTTCAACTTTTTATTTTTCAAGCTATGTTTTATATCAGGTGAATGTCTGTCTTTGTTTTTCATCCTGTTAGTGTATTTTTTAAAGCAGGAAAAATACTATGTGAACACACAACAGTTGTTTGTCCTGACTATGCTAAGTAGTCAAGTGAGAAGTCTGGAGTTTGCACACATACAAATGGAGCACTTTGGAACATGAAATCCATTCTTCGCAGGCTGCAATTAGCTGTCAGTTTCACCATGGACATTTTCCATGTGCACTTTGAGGTAGTCATTTCTTGTAAACTTCTTGTGGCAAAGCTGGCACTCTGCCATTGGTCGATTTGGGTTGTGAGTCAGCTTGTGTCGGATCAGCATTTTCTTCAGGCTGAAGGACAGATCACAAACCTAAGGCAGTGAAGACAAAGGAAGTCTTAAAACTTCAAGCGCATATAAAGCTCCTTAAGTTACATCATTGAGGCCACAGCCACACATACCTGAAATATTTAATAAATGAGATGGTCCTTAGGAAGATTAATTCCTTCAGAGAGCACCTTAAAGACTATTAGTGTCTGGCACCTTTCAATGTTGTACATTAACAGTGGTAACTGTGTCCCAGGTTGGCTTGGTTTTTGGGTTTTTTTAATCTTTTATTCTCTCTTGGATGAAGCAAAATTTGTAACAGAACATCACAAGCCTCTGTCAATTCAAGCTCAAATGATGTATTTCCTTCCTGACCTGCTGAATGACATCTGCCAGTTCCTAAACGGTCAGTTACAAGGATGGAGGAGGAAAAAAAGAAGAGGCTCTGAAAGCTGCAAGAAAGGTTAGTAGCTATTATAGAGGAAACTGCATTGTTCCAGTCTTCTTCCGCCCAGCCAAGAAAATAGAAGATATCTTGCAAGTGAATATGGAATTCCTTTGCTATATTATCTGGTGTCCTGCTTCCACTGCACTCCAAGCAGTTCAGTTCATTCTGCCATTTGAATAAATGAACAGAGGGATGAGGGGCACTGCCATGCTAAAACCACCACCGCTTAGAAAAATTCCGATATTGAAGTCAAAATGAAAGATTAAGAACAAGTTCAGCCAAGAGAAGTTAGAATGGAAAGAATCTGTAGGCAAGACACCAAGTTAATTGAAATTATGCAGTTACACTGTCACATGCACGTACCAATCGGGTACCTACCATAGGTGCAAATCTCCCAGAAAATAAGATATTTAGAAAACAGGGTCCTGAATTGGCTAATTAAATAGGCAAGGATCATACAATTAAGAATGAACATCCATAGGCTTGCAATCTTAGAATTCCATGTTCATTCCAGACAAAAATGTCTTCCATACAGTGGAAACCCAGGGAAGCCAGCAAAATTAGTCTTTAAGAAAATGAGGTTATAAATTCGCATTGGTATCAAACTAAGAATGAAAACACCAAATGACTATTCACTCGTTTTGGAACTAAGACAAACAGATGACTATTGAATTAGATAATCCTGACCTGCAGCGTATGTATTTTATGCCAGTTAAGGCAAAACTACACAATGATCATAAAAAGGGTAATTGCCAGAGGCATGTTTTATACCCACAGTATGTTTTGCCAGACATAAGCACTGAATGTGCTGCTGCAATGGAACAGTTTTGAATTTATGACATGATGCAACATCAAGGACTTTTATACAGCAGCTGTTACTCTCCAACTTTTTCCCCTCAAGCATAATCACCTCTTTCAGACCCAAGCAACAGTCACCCTTTTTGTTATGCTACAGTCAATGTCACTTACAGCATCCACCGGTCAGGTCTTAATATTGCCTTTGCCAAATACCATTTTCTATTCCTCTTCCACAGAACACACAAGCAAACTCATAACATTTCTCTGATCATAACCATCATGCTTACTCAGAAGTCACGAGTTAAAAATAGCAAATACTTGCAAACAGAACACGTTCCTTGAAAGCCGGAAAGCCGAGCCAGGATACAGACACATCTGAGACACGTGTGTGTTCTGTTTATCTTACAAATGCCTCTTCATTTTTAAAGCAAACTGCTTACTGCACAGTCTTAGAGTACTTTTTTTTTCATTTATAATGATTTTTTTTTTCATTTATACTCATGTTAACAGTCCTGCTGTTCCTTCAGGACTCTGGCATGTTCTATTATCCAACTTCCATAGAATGCACAGGATTGTTAAAGATACAATATATCTTGTGCCACGCTTCAGCATTAGAGTTTTGGGTTTGGAGTTTTTATGTTGCTTTGCATTTCAAATGTCTAAGCATGGGTGACGTTTGTAGATTTACAGCCATGTTTGCTAGTGTACACTTGAACTCTAATCAATCTCTTCAAAATGATCAAAGTTTTGATCATGTAGGGAGGATGGAAAAGACTGACATTTGAAAGTAAGTGTAGGGTCAGCTAAAGGCAGAGTGGAGAGAAATACTCTACTGGAAAGAAACCAGGACAGGCAGTACTTGACCTTTTTGCCCCCAAAGAATAATCTGTTGTCTCTAAGGCAACTGAAGTTCAATTTACATTCCAGTTAAAAACAGTCTGGTTCTCACAGGACAGAAATGCAATATATGAGCAAAAAAAAAATTTTTTTTGTTATTTCCCCATCTCAGTTATTTTCACTTTCCTATGCAACACAGATTAGAATTTTCATGTTAGAATAGAAATATTTTGTCTCCACTGTCAGTAGGATGAGAGGGCTTTGAGCCACTAAGTTCTAGAAATGCTTTTGTTGACTGACAAGGACATAAACAAACGGCAGCACCTTCATCAAACAGGGTACAAGGATTATTTTTACATGTAGCACATTCTGTACTATAATGTCTGTTCCACACGCCTGAAAGAGAGGTAGAGAAAACACGACTTTTATTTCTGATTCTGGAAGAAAAAATGGGTATATAGTGGTTTAGATTTGGTGGGGAGAATTGTATAATCAACTGAAGTCTACTCCTGAGCCCATAAGGTACTTCTTTTTCATCCCCTCTCGATTTTTTTCCCTTTCCATGAGCCAAAGTCTCTCTTTCTCCAGTTCTTTGGCACTGACAGCAATTCCCATTTGTAAATGCCAACGGCACTGAAAAAAAAGAAAATTCTGGCAGGAAATGTTAATATGTTATTTAGAAGAAAGGGCTGAATAGTTTCTATAACTGATTCTAATGCTAGGGAGGAAACAAGACCAGATCTGTCAATCCTTTTAGGACTTTGGTCTTTCAGTGTGGCTCCCTGTATGATTACATTTATGAAAATCCCAATCACTAGAACCACAGCCTGTTTTTCACCTTTAAGAGTTTCTTAGCAGGTCTAGGCATTGAACTTACAGACTTTTCCAACTGCTTTAATGAGTAAGTATGCCTTCACCCTGTAAAACATGCAATGGAAATAGGGGGAAAAAAAAAACAGAAAATGGCAACAAAAATCATTATGAACATGGGAAGTCATTATGCAAAGTGCTGGAAAGAGAAAAACTTCAGAGAAGTTGACTAAGGAGTATGGCTCAAGCACAGAATGGGACAGCTATTAACTCTGTGTGTTAATGAAAGAACTAAAAGACAGTTAGTGAAATTTCATTGCAGCAACCTGACTCACACTCTTCTCCACAAAATCTACAGTTAAAAACTGATGGACATTGTTGCCAGAAGTGAATCCCAAACAAAATAATCAGTAACTACTGAAAACAAAACTTTCAACATTCTCCAAGTGTGCTGTAAGCGGCAGACCATAGTAGGCACTTGGGCAACTGAAGGGTGTATGAATTATGAATTAATTGTAGCGGCAACTGTTCTTACTCTCTAAAACAACTGCAGTGTGCAGCTGGCAAAACACTAGTGCTGAAGAGTAATTTTGGTGAAACACGGTAGTAATATAAAGTGTATATATTAAAAAAATATATATATTGTCCAGTAAATGAAGGTATATCAATATTCTCAGAGAAGCACCAGGGCTAGACCCAGAGAACAGATGCGTTTAGAAACACTGATTTGGGAAAATACAGTTCTAATTAGTGAAAACAACTGAAGGAATAGTTGAAGCAGGAAAGTGTGCTTTCATACAGCTCGTATTTTCAATTAAAGAGAAATAAAACAAAACAGAACCATCACCCCAAACTGGTCTGAAAAAGCACACTACAAATCCAAGATCAGTGAATCTTGGATTCGCAGTGTGGGAAAATTTGCATTTACACTTTATCAGCTCTTGGCTAGCTTGTACAGTACAGCACTCTGAAAGCTGAAATGGTTATTGGCAATGATTTGGAACTAGAGAAATCCTCAAGATACTATCTAGAGCCAGGTCGAGGTTATCCCAAAAGAATACAGTAAGTCTCTCAACTTTGCAGACATCAGCAAAGTATTGCAGCCGAAATTTTTCATTACAGTAAACCATTTTATTCCCAATGAAATGTCACCACATTGTTTTTTAAAAGCCAGACCAATTAACAGGCCCTTGTGTCTTTTCATGCCAAGTGGTTATTCTAATTTTGCATCTAATTTTAAAATTTGTAACAAATTTACAGTTGTTCAGCCTGAGCTATCAAAGATAAAACTGAAAGCTGGCAGTTTCCCTGTGACTAGTTCATTAAGAGCTCCTATCATAAAACAAAACACCTATACTAATTCTATACCCAGTGTTCTATGCCCTTCTCTAAACCACAGAATTGTTTTGGTTGGAAAAGATTTCTAAATCCAACCACTGACCTAACGCCACCTTGGCCATTAAACTATATCCCAAAGTGCCATGTCTACAAAACCCTCAAGCAACAACTTACATTCTGGCATTTGATAATTCTAAAAGACATTCTTTTCCATCATTTCCTACACATACAGTTTCACACCTACCTTCCAAACTCTGTGAGATATGTTGTATACAGGATGGAGTATGCTGAAGGAAAGGTACTTAACAGTGATCTATGAACTGCAATATGATACACTGTATTTCAGCAGAGCAAGCATACACAGCATCCATAATTTCTTCACTGAATAATAAAAGAAATCCCTATGAGCAGATGTTGAAAATATCAGACCAGATTTCACTAAACACAGATTGGAAATTATGAATTCATATGTGTCACTCAATAACACCAGAAGCATTCATATACCATGTAATGGATTAAATACCTTTTCCCGTATAAACTAATCTCCAACTATTAACCTGTCATACAAAATACACAGGAACCCAACCAGCATGAATTTGTAACTTGTAACATCCCAATTGCATTAATAATGGTGAAAATAACTCTTAAGGGATCCAAGCCCATAAAATAAAAGGGTGTGCAATGCTCTTGGCAACTGAAGAGGATACATAAAATTCCCTGACTGGTCTTTCATTAGAAAGGCAATCAAAGACCATATAAAGTGTAACTTCATGCCTCAGGCAATAAGTGCAAGACCATAGTTTCACCACCATTAAGTTCTGCTGCTGCACTGGAGTCAAGAAGAGACAGATCAACTCACATCACACTGAAATGGCTTCTCTCCGGTGTGTGTCCTCATGTGCTCATCTAGGCCTCGCTTCTGACTGAAAGCCTTGTTACACTCTGAACATTGGTAGGGCTTTTCCTGTATGAAACAACAGCAGTGAGTGAAAGTGAGTCAATGCAGAGCCCAAGTCATTAAAGGAGTGGAATTCCATGCTGGATGGTGCAAGTTTTATATTCTCTCTAAGGGATTACAGTCAGTGAAAGCAACAGAATATGACTTTCAAATGATTAAGTGAAAGCTGGGAAAGCTGTGGCCTGACAGTTTCCACTTCAACACCCACTTATGAATTAATTATCTGTTCCAGTCTTTCAAACCCAGCCATTTTAGAAGTCTGGTTTTTGTAACGTGAAAGGTACAGAAACATAAAATTCCAATGTACTTTCTTTTATCCTCCATAAAAACCTAAAGCATAAAGACAAGAAAGATGTCTATTAAAACCTCAGGTTTGTGAGAAGGTTTCCAATCAGGGGAAGAGCAGAAGAGAGAAGAGGGAGTACAAGGAAAACTCATGGTAGAGGAAAAACTTATTTTGAAAAGCAACAACAGCAGGTTAATCACATGTTCATTGCAGAATCTCCAAAGATGACAACACAGCCATCTGTATTTTTATTACAAGTATTGGTTATCAGCTACTGTAACACATGTTATAACAGTTGCAAGCTCACTGACATGAAATAAATAATTAGAAGTAAGTATGGAAAACTGCTTCTATGGAGATTTTCCTCTTGAAGTTATCCCTTAGTAGGGAAGCTTACATAAGGTGCAAGTCATCCTTTATTCCATTAAAGTTACAAAATAACTCTATTAAAAACAATATTTAAATAAACAATATCTAAAAGTTTGTGTTATGGCACTGCATCATTAAGATGTTGATGCTTTTTAATCAAACCATTTTATTTCATGCTCATTCCATGACTTCTGTGGTCCCAATTCTGCATTGCTTAAATTTGAAAGATGGGTAATTTAGGCAAAACAAATATATTTTACTAAATTAAACTGGAAAAAAATAAAAATGCTAAGCCTATGAATTAACAAATAGTAGGCAGCACTCTTAACAGTCTTTTGGAAGACAATGTGGGATTTCACAACACTTGGAGAAGGCAACATTTGTAACATGAAAAAGATCATGTTGGCTTGGCATAATCACCACTGCTCTGTACAAAAAGGAAACAGGTAAAACCCACAGCAGTAAGTCTGCATGAAAGTTAATGCCACCACACAAAGGGACAATCAGGATCAATGACAAGATTAGAAGAAAGCCAGACAAATTTTAAGCACCAAGCAAAGGGGAAAACCTGCTGTGAACAAAACAGGAAATCATTGGGATGATCATATAGGTCTGACTTCAGAGGAGTTACCAACTGCCAGTAGTATAAATCTACCGTCTGTTCAAAAAGCATATGCCAGGCCCTGACTGTGGTAGTAGCAAAGCCAAAGGATTACATGTGTTTTCTTTTATTGATGCTATAAATGAGGAAGGGAGCAGGGATAGTGAGAGAGACAGGACACAGCTGACAAAAATGTAATATTAAATCACTGCAGTAAGTATACCAGGTATAAATAAAAATATGTAGATCCGGATTTATAACCTTCCTGCCTCTAAACAAAGAAAGGCCAAGGAGAGCCCAAATGGGACTTGGTATTCGAGGAAGTGCTTCACTCTAAGACTGGTATGCTAACTTTGAAGCCCTTCACTTCACTCTGTTAAAAATGACAGGAATTCAACATTTTAACAGCTATGACAAATATAACAATGACAATTAAAATCCCACGACTATCTAGGATCTAATATTTCTTATGGGTTTGATTGTGTGGGTTTTTTTTTTTCTATCCAACTGAATTCAGCAGATTTACTTGTGCACTTCCTATGGAGTGTGTTCATACATCTAAGCACACACATGAGTTACTGCTATCTTGAGGAAGACATACTGATCACATTAAATTGTGGATAATCTCTCTTTGGAAGCATTCAAGGCCAGGTTGGATGTAACTTTGAGCAACCTAGTCTAGTGGAAGAAGTCTCTACCCATGACAAAGGGCATGGAACTGGAGAGTGTTTAAAGCTCTTTCCAACCCAAACCATTCTATGGGTCCTTCAAGCCACAGTCAGGAGCAATTCAGTGAGTAGTACATAGCTTGTATCAAAGATGGTGACCAGAAATGGTATTGACCTGTCAAAATCCTACCTGAACATGAACTGAAGGTTCAAAGGCACAACAGCCTGAAAAAGCATGATCTCAAGGGCCTGGAAAAAAGCCCAACCAGGTGGGCTAACAGAATTCATGATGCATACCCACATGCAACACAGCCTCACTAACACCAAACTTCTACCAGAAGTTACACACAACAGTGATGGATAGGTAAGAGAAGGCCTAGCGAATCAGTGAGAGATTTCTTCTTCATCTAGAAACTCCCCACAGATAGTGTCAAACCATGCTGAGGGCCAGGTCAATAGGTTCATTCTTTACAAGAAACCTGTTAGACAGCAGCTGTAGTAATAGACCTTTGAGCCTCACTAAATTCCAGTGTCAATGCTTCGTTTTCTTTTACATTTAACAAGAGCAATGGGTAGTTTCACTACCAATGAAGTGGTGACATGCAATATGTTGCTTGTATTCTTTTTGAAAGCTTTCCTCTGAATCAAAGGGCTAGGAATTGAGGTACAGGGCAGGAGAAAAAAAAAAAAATTAAACAAGAGTGACTTATGTAACTGAGCTTTAGTTACAATTCAGCCATAAAAAATAAATACTAAGCTGATTAATGTCAGGAAAAAAACATCAGTGAGACTTTCCGCTAGATCATCACCACTAGCAATACATCCCCTGTTGAGAAGAGAGGCTAAGTCACTTAAGATCACAGATGGTGCAAGTTAATGGAGTTCAGCTTCGTATCGCAGTGTGAAAAACATGCAAGACCTAACAAGATGTTCTCTCACTAACTGGATGGTTTGTGGAAGCTATAACAAGTGGCTCACCTACAGAGGCCTAATTATACTACCAGACTTCCATTAAATTACTACAGTAATGTTGACACAGGCAGGAAAAGGCTGATGAGAATTTACAACTCAATAGTAGTAGGAATTGTAATCTTATGACTAAACCCCGATAAAGTCCCTCAGGTGAGGACCAAACCAATTCTTTAAATTATTTCTAATAACTAGAGCAAGCACAGAAAGTTTCATGTAAAATTTGTAATGAAAGTATGCATCTTACTGAAATGCCTGCTAGAAGTGTATTAGTTGAAAAGCTCTAGTATTTGCAATTAGGTGGACTTTACTATGCCATTATCTTCCCATTTCCCAGAGTAGCTGTGTCTCTGCTACCTACAATCTGTGAAGTTTTTGTTTGTTTTGTTTTAAATCACTGAACTAACAGCTTTAAGCTAGGGGAGTGTAGATTTAGACTAGGTATTAGAAAGAAATTCTTTACAGTGAGGGTGGTGAGACACTGGAACAGGTTGCCCACAGAGACTGCGAATGTCCCTTCCCTCAAGACAGTCAAGGCTAGGTTAGATAGGGCCTTGAATAACCTGGTCTAGTGGAAGGTGTTCCTGCCCATGGCAAGGGCGTTGGAACAAGATCTTTAAGGGCCCTTCCCACCTACACTATTGTATGAATCTATGAAAATTAATTTCTGCCTAAGATGTATTGAAGGAAGGTTCATTTAATCAGCAATGTTGAAAACTCAACAGATGTTCAACTACTTTCAGAAGAAGAACGGTATCAAAGTAAACAAACAAAAAAAAAATCAATTTCACTCTGTGGGGAAAAGATATCAGTCAACATTACAGAAAAAAAAACCAGCATGAAAATATAGGTGCAGTGGTATTCAAACCTTGTGTATTCTGTGTACGAACACAGATTCCACAGGCAAGGATACCACAGCACTGGCAAAGTCATCATCCTCAGACAGATGTTTGGGAACTCACTCCTATGTCACCAACAGGGAAATAGAAAATCTAACAGTGAAAAATCAAAATTCAATCAACACCTCATTCTATTTCATTACACATGGTCATGTGCATGGAAGACTGTATTTTGTACCATGCTATTGCCAAAAAGAAAGAAAGAAGAAAAACAACAAACCAACTACAAACCCCAACATTGGTAGAACACAAGACCTTTTCGCGAAACTTTCTAAAGCCCAAATATTTCCTGGGAAACAAACAGCAACTGAAATTGTCACATTGGCAGTATTGTTCACACAGTTTTGGGGTTTGTTATTTATTTGGGTTTTTGGGTTTTGTTATTTATTTTCTTTTTATATTCTTCTGGGTTAATAAAAGAAGAGAGGAGGTTGTGTAAAGCTCCAAACGAGTGCCTTGGAAAGTCTAACTTAACACCCAGATGAGGAGTTTTCTTCTTGTACTGCTCCAGCAACAAGCTGAAACACTGACAACAGACTGCCCAGCTTCCATATTCCATATTTATCATAATTTATTCCCGTTAAATTAATAATTACAACTTAAAATAAACTCATAGTTGGATAGTTCTTGCACATACTGTACCAGACTGAGTCTTTAGCTTCTGAGGATATCTTTACATTGGAGTCACTTACATGACTTCAGCCCACGCAGATATATCCATAAAAGGTTCAGACTAATACTCTCAGCCACCACTAACAAATTGACTGTGAGATGGGAGTTTGAGAGTTGACTTCAAAACATATTCAATACTCAGGCCACTGGACTACACCAACCCTTACAGTTTGAGGCTTCATTAACAGTATCCAAGCTGCCCAGATTCAAATAAATAAGAAAGGAATAAAAGCTTCTTAAACAGTGAGTGCTGATGTTTTAAATGTTCAGAAGCTACATGACATCAACTGCAATATTGCAAGAAACCTCAGGAAGGACTGTTTTGAAGGAACAGGAAGAGGGGCAGTGGCTTGAAACTGGAGGAGGGTAGATTTAGGTTGGACATAAGGAGGAAGTTCTTTACTACAAGAGTGGTAAAATACTGGAACTGGTTGCCCAGAGATGTGGTTGAGGTTCCATCCCTGGAGACATTCAAGATCAGACCGGATGTGGCCCTGGGCAGGCTGATCTAGTAGAAGACTGCTAAAATGGCTGTTTTCCCTCACTGCCATGAATTTAACTAAAATCAGCTACCATTTTTGAAGTAATGAAAACACCAATTTCACATGATAACAACTCCGGGCACCCATCAGTGATCATATTTCCAAACATTAACAATTATAATTGTGTAGTATTATGTCAGGCAATGAATCAAGCCTTAGGGGAGAGCTGAAGTTTACTGCCCTGTGTAGGTTGGAAGCATGCATGTATTTCCTAAACGCTGATATGGTCTGTAAATTCATTTCATTAAGAACTTCAGTGAGTTCCTCATTCATGTTTTCTTAGGCTGCTTTTTTCTTCTCAAGGAAAAAAAAAACACAACCACGAACCAAGCCATAAACCAAACACATCTATTTTCATAGAAACAAATCAGTACTCAGGTGACATTTTAATATTAGGTGGTTGGTATTTTCTTCCTCTTACATTGTCACTAGGGGTTTTGGCTTACCTTCTCTACTTACTCCAGAGTTTGAGTTGACACCTGCGACCACCCAGGCTGTGCTCAGTTTAGCAGCTGCCAGACCCTTAATCAACTTTCTACAATGATTTTTCCAGCAATGTTCCCTGATCCACAGGATCACATTTGGCATTTAATCCCACTGGTAAAACGTAACTAAATTTAATCTCTACAATGATATGTTCCTTGCTGAGTATCATGTTATTACTTTTAAGCTACTCCATAATTTTTCTGGACAAAAGATCAGACTTTTTTTCCAATGTATTTACAAGCACAATCCTTGAGAAGGGTGCTATGATTATATTTATTTCCACGTTGCTAGGCTTATCTGACACAAAAATAACTTCTGTCTTTTTACATCTTGCTATTTACTCCTTGAATAATTCTTTTGCATGAAAGTATAAGTTTCAAAATCAGTGTATGTGTACAAAGGGCAAGGAAAGGAACAGCCAGCATCCTTATAATCTTTTCAAAAGTAAACACATTGGATGTCTAACAAGAGACATTTCAAGTGTGACTTCCTAGCTGTTCTTCTTAGAACTAACGGAAATAAATATTGGCAAACACACTATGTTTTTTTACATCCTCATCTCGACTCATCTTTTTTTAGATAGCCTAGGACCACAGAACAAGTTCTAGTGAACACAGTACTGTTCAAAGCTACCTCCCCTAGTGTTTATATTCAGATCAGATATGTGCTTTTAAAGCACACATTCCAAACATTCCCAGTTACTGTGAATTGGTGCATACTTCCAAAATGTTTTGGGCTGCACAAACTCATGCTGGACCAGGGGAAGTTTAGGCTTGAGGTGAGGAGGAAGTTCTTCACAGAAAGAGTTACTGGCCATTGGAATGTGCGGCCCAGGGAAGTGGTGGAGTCACTGTCCCTGGAAATGTTCAAAAAGGGATTCGATGTGGCACTTGAAGCCATGGTTTAGTTAGTCATGAGGTGTTGGGCGATAGATTGGACTTGATGAATAGCTCCAAATTTTGAGTTCAGCTTATGTTGCAAGCCTGTAGGATATGCAACCCTATTGTAACTAACTGTTACCAGTTCACATCCAGCTTTTAATGAATGACAATACTGTTTATAAAGTTCTCGAAGCTTACTCACAAGCATGCATTTTGGAAGAAATCATTACATGGTGTAATCCACTACAGTTAACAGAGACACATCACTACAGGCCTATTCTGTCTTGTTTCTCACTTTCTCTCTCTCTTTTTGGTCTTTTTCTCCTGCAGAGGCTAAGCCTTTTATTGTTTTTACTCAAAGTATATGAAAAATATGGAAAAAAATAAAATTGGCACTATTTCAGAGTTGGTCTTGTTTTCTGCTCCTCCCACTCAGCCATGTAGAGCAAATGTCTCCTGGTGCAAAAATAGTAACGTGGGACAGAAACAACAGGAAGGATTTTACAGCACTTCTTAAAGCAACTTCAGCTTCTCCTGGAAAGGAGAAATAACTAATGACATCAGACTAGCCTCCTTCCCCACACAAACTTCTGCATTAAAGATACACAACCTAAAACTTCAGCTAAGACCTCCAGTTAATATTCTCAAGACCTAGGTAAAATGGTACAGTGTTTAACAAATAGGTTTTATCTTATCTTTATTTAATTAGAAAGCTATTCTGTATACATATTTGCATATGGTGATTATTAACTTAACTATCACCCTCCCTACTTCCTAATAAACTTTCTCAGTTTGACTTCAGAGCTGCCTTGACTTCTGTAAGCAGTAACATCTCCCAAGGGATTACTAGTTAAAGCGATAGTTTACTTCTAACTTTTTGTTTGGTTTCTTATGGTGGATGAGGAGGCCAGAGGCAGGTACCATATGGAATGCTAGACAAGCTTAACTTCACCTGTAGCTCTGCCTTTATTGAAGAATACACACCTGTCTGTTTGAAGACAGTTCTCCATCTCTTTGCTGCCTGAGAGGGGCCGAGATCTCACTGTTCTTCTCTGGCAAATGTACATACATGACAACCCTTTCCCCTAAAACAGGGGACTCCTGTACTAACAGACTCAAGGTTCAAAAACAACTTTGGAGATATCTGCAATTCACCTTTTATTTTGGTTTCAGTTTAATATAGCCATTTTGTAGATTATTCTTTGTTATCCATTGGTAAAATACAGTCTCTACAAAAGCTCACACTGACTGGATTTGAAGGAGAAAGTAAAAAAATTAAAGCACTGGATATGAAGTTTCAAGAATAATGAAGCCCTTACAGAACTGTTTACTAAGTAAACAGCCACAAAGATTAATTAGTATCTGTAAATAACCATGAGTTAGAGGAAGAAGTTAGTACTGCTATTATTTTAACACATACAAAATGGAATACAGGAAAAAAGAGGTGGTCAGTAAGGGAGTCATAACTAGAATTTAACAGTTAATGACTTAAATCTTTCCCCCTTATTTTCATAAGTATAAAGTATCTTGACTGGTACAGCCTAATCTCTACACAAACAGTCAATTATTAACTTTCTGCCACTCATGATTCATAGACAATCCTCAAGTACCCATAAAAATGAAGCCACGCTTACCTGTGTGTGGGTACGAATGTGCATTTTCAATCCATCGTTCTTGCTGAAAGCTTTGTCACAGTAAGGACACTGATAAGGACGCTCACCTGAAAACAATAAAGTATTTGAGTCCATAAATATGGCCTCAGTATATGAAGGTCTTGTAGCATGGTTATTTCTCAAATGGAAGTACGTTTTAGGTTTTTTTCTTGTCTTTTCTTCCTACTCAGTTCAAACAAAGAGAGATTTAAGCATCTGAGCAGGAGGCAGAACTAGACCAAAATATTACTCTTTACTGCTTGGTTTTGTTCAAGCAGATGATCACATAGACTGCCTTGGAGAAAACAAACACACACACGGCAAGGAGGGGGAGGAACAAAACAGCACACTCCAACTGATAAACCCAAAAAACTACCAAGAAATCACCTACTGCCCTTACCCACACAACATTCTACAGTGGCTTACACATGGTTGCTTTTATGGTGAGGCATTAACAGCTCCCAAATATTTCTGCTATTTCACATCTGGTAATTTTCAGAGCCCTCTGGGTGTCAGAATCCAAATGAAATATAAAATCTACTCCTTTTTTTAAATGCTCTATTTGAGCTAACTGTTAGAAGCTAGTTAATCAAATGTGTCTGCAATTTTTGTGTTGCATTTTATAATTGAAACGGAAGCAGAAGGATCTTAGCATCTCCCTCACAGCACCCCATAACTTAAAGGTATTTAGTTTAATGCTCCATTAAACTGGTGTCATTTAGCATCTATTTTCCCAAACTTACATTAGTGTAATGTGGATACTGAGCTATTCAGAAGCAAATAGCCAAGAGTTTCTAAGCTAGCTCCATAATTTGGAAGAAGTGATAAAAAGCTTTATAATTTCTCAAGGGCATTTTAACTCTTCAGGCAATGCACTGGAATTTGAGTAGACTACCTCCTCTTTCTGTACACAGTGCTTTAAGAACAATCATCAGGTTGCTTCTAGTACAAAAACACAGTTCAACATATAAAGATACAGTAACTATTTTCTCACTAAATGTATTTTTTTCTACACAATCATAATGCTGAAGGTGTAAGAAGCATGTACTGAAAAACACAAGTAAAGCAAAGTCTATTCTAAACCCATGCATAGCTTTTTGCTCATAAAAGAATCTTTTCACATATACAGAGATTTAACACCATCCAAATGTCAAATACTTAAGACTCATACTCAATGCTAGAAAACAGGTAAGAAAGTTTTAAAAAAATAAAATCAAACATATTCCACTGATATGCCAAAGATCAGAGTGTAAGAGAGTAGCAGTAACAGAGACAAGTATTTAAAACTCCATGGCTCCTAACAAGTGTGATATTCATCTTTACTTGGAGAAAGGAAGCCTCATCCCTCTTCTATTCTCTCTGCATGAGGTGTTTCGCCATGATGGCTCAAAGGAAACATCCAGTATCTTCCCTTTCTCAGGAACAACATGCTAAAGGATCACAAAAATTATCTAATGGAGTGTTTACAGAAATAGTTCTTCAGGACTGCGAATATAGTAGACCTGGTTATCTGATAGTCACTGTGGTACACAAAACCTCCACATAATCCCAGGTTGAGATGGTTACTTAAGTAAGGAGATTAAAAGAACTCAGCTATTTACTAGATACACTGTTCTGTTCTTTGCATTACTGTTTCCATAACTCTGGCAATGACAGCAGCAAAATGCTGTGTAACAAAATAGATGAAAAACACAAACATTTTCCCTCTTGTATTCTGCCATCTCTCAGAAAGCACAATTGAGTGTTTCAGGATAACGCGTTAAAGCAGTGCTTTCACTGAGCAGTCTGAAATACAATACTCTCTCATGACCCTTGATGTCTTCAGTCCATGCCTCAAAACTCAAACACTCCAACTGTTGTCAGTAGTCGAATATTTAATTAATTCAGATGACATTTTTATGTTTTAAGGCTTTTGAATGTAGAAGTTAAAGCTTTCCGCAGTTTGTAAGCAGATAAGTGTCTACAGGTTAGTTTTACCCCTTCTCCCTCTCTCCCCACATTCCTGGGTCTCTTTAAAGAAAAAGACTTTTGCTTTCAAAGGATGGCTTTGACTTTCTCTGAAATGGATTAACGATGTCCTTCAGAAACTAACCATGGAGATTAAGGTACTTGATGATTAAGGCCTTAAGAGCTTGCAGCAGATGCCAGTAGAGGGCAACAGTATGACTTCAGACCAAATGCTAAACCTGAAAAAGACTAGCTTTGAGCAGCAGCTACATAATGTAAGATATCAAAAATCTCTACTGTTTCAAAAACTGTTTACTGTGGAACACAGACTGCAAGCACTGGCTTGACATTGATGCCTGGTGACATCCTTTGCCTAGATTACATCAACAACTTCTCATGCACCTGCACTTTTCACTAAAACATTTCACCAGGCTTTCTGATTTAGTACAGTATCAAAATCCAGAAAGCATATGAAATAGATCTTCATTTGACAACTTGTCCAGTCATTGTGCCCACAATTAATGCAAATTCAACAAAAATAATAAGAACAATTGCTGTAATTTTTTAGTAACAAATTGTTGAAGTAGGACAGATGTGACAAACACTTTTACCCCCAAGTCACAGCTGACTGTTATGTTCCTGCTGTCCAAAACCAAACTGTTCAACACATTAATGGCACTTCTGTACAAATAACCCCAAATAAATAATCCTTGGATAAACTGCAGTGGATTTAATGTAATTCAAAGTCTAGACATTCTACTGCCAGATTTCATACCAGCAAAACCAAAGCTTTTAATGTAATAAAAATAAATTTAACCCCAATACAAGGATTATGAAAAACAATTCCACGATTGAAAACCATATGGGATTTTATCTAAAAATACATCATGATAGAACAGAGATCTCATTTTCCTTCTGGCTTTTTCCCCTTCAAGTGTGTACATCTCTAACTTGAGATCACAGTACCTAATGGACCTTGATGTAGCATAGGAAGTTAAATACCAGATTCTCCCATTCCAGCTCAGCTCAGGATGGACAGTTTTCTGTAAGACATCTGCAATCAAAGGTGCTCTAAGACAGTATTTACAGTGAGTTTAACACCCAGATATCCCTGGTCATTTGGGGTACTTTGCAGCAGTGGTCTAGGTCACTACTCACAAACAACAGGAAAAAAAATTGTGAGACACTGCACCAAACATCAGCTCAAGTACAGTGTATGTAGCTTCGAATTGAATTGTTTGGTTTTCTTCAAAAAAATAACAAATAACTATGGCAATGTGGTCTCCCAGAACCTTCCACACACCACTTGCCATCTTGTAAATATAGCACCTTTTCAGATGTTGAGCTACCTATCATAAGGATTAAAGAAATTTCTTTAGAAAAAAAAAAAAAAAACAACAAAAACAAACCACAATGTGTATATTATTTTTAAAAGTCACATTTCAGAACAGTTAGGGTAAAATAAAACCCTTTTTAAAGGTCTAACTTAAGACTGGTGTAGAGGAGAGGGGAATAAAGGAGACTCCACTGCTCCCCAACTGTGGTGGAAAGAAGGCAGTACACCTGGGGAGGAATTTGGAAGCAAAGGGGCCATCTGGATCACACATGCAACACTCCCTACCAGGTGATGAACAGGGCAGCCCAGAACAGGAGTTGCAAGAGGCCTTTTTAGCCAGAGATAATCTGGGGTGATGACAGCATTCAACAGCAAGTAAGGATGGGCAAAAGGTTAACGCATACAACAGAATTATAATCTGTGACATATGCTTTAGAACATTATCTGTTCATAGAGAGCATTTGACACATTTACACATCTATCCTCAGCTGCTGTTGCTCTGTATATGATGTTCCCATCAAATTAAAAAAGGAAGTCTGTGTCCTCTACTGTACGGAATTCAGTTAATGTATCATACAAATATGTACAAAGAAGCCTAAGACACAAAGAACTGAACTTCTTCCACATGCAAGGAACTTCATTAGGAATTAAGTTAAATAGCACCTCAAGGAACCAAGTGATTTCAACAGAACTTGAATTTGAAAATGCCAGAAAATCAATTATTGAATTAAGACTAAATATTCACACTTTAAGAAAACATATGATACATTTCACCACTTCAGTGCTATACAGCATGTCAAACGGTCCTTGCAAAGACAAATGCTTCTTCAAAATGATAAATTTCATCTTCAGCAGAGGTGGCAGTTTTCTGGATACCACGTAGCATTTCTAAAATCATTTAATAACCTAAATCTCCTCAGCATTTTTATAATTTTGAATAGGGAGTCTAGGAAGGGAAAATAATAGGAGAGTAAACAAGAATGCTGGCCAACTGCAACAGTTAGATGCTCTCTTTACGACACCTAGACTAGACAACTTTTCAGTCACAGAAAAGAACCCAACCCTGACTTTAAAGAATAAATCAGCTTCATTCTTTGCATCTATCAGTAGAATTAAACTATTTGATTTCCCTATAAATGGAATTAATATCCATAACTTCAGTGAACCCAATGGTCAACCAAATAATTTTAAATTTTTAATGTACATGCATTAATCAGTAATTCATTTGATTTAAGGATGTCACTAGCATTCAAATTATCTGCCCCTTATGACAACATTTCTTCATTCATGGAAGCAGACAGCTGCATGAAACTTTACAGGTACTTTTAAAGATTTAACTGTTGCCTGGAGATAAAGACGACAATGATGTATAAAGTGAAAGGTTCAGAAATGCAGAATCCTTACCTTTCAGGTCTTCTGCAAGCTCCTTTTTA
The DNA here is from genome assembly GCA_033816785.1 of Picus viridis. Classification (NCBI taxonomy): domain Eukaryota; kingdom Metazoa; phylum Chordata; class Aves; order Piciformes; family Picidae; genus Picus; species Picus viridis. The sequence goes on from CM066581.1 coordinate 6,022,141, forward strand.
AATTTGATAGATAAAAGAGAGATCATTTATAAGTTATTGAAAAGAAACAACCTATCTGTAGACATATGCAAGCTGTTCACTGACTAAATACAGCTACTTTTTACATACTTCATTGTGATATGAGAGGAAGTTACTTCAAGCTTCCCTTTTATCTCCTTTTTTTAATGTAAGAAAAGAAGAATTACTTCTAATTTACCAGAAGATTTGCTAGAATGAGGATCCTAGTTGTACATTATTTCCTATGTACATGAACAAACACTTGTCTGTTTAGCTCTTTAATATGTTGAAGACATTTTATACAGTAATAAATATGAGTTACACTGTAATTCAACTCTTCACTTCCTTCCGCTACTTTGAAGTGTTTCACGTTTATAAATGATTGAACTACTGATAAAAAACAAAGTTTTTTAACTCCGTGACTAGTACTTTGTTTGGTTATCCTGGAATTTTTACATAGAAGTGCAAAATTTGGACCCAGATTTTTATACAGTTTGACCTTAAGCATGCTAAATTGCCTAGTTAATCAAATTGTTGAAATATGACTATCATTGCAAAGTTGGGACAGTAACATCACGCTCTCAATGCAGAGGATGAGGCATCTCCAGAAGGCAATCAGCACCTAAAGTTACAGGGGACAAGTATGATGAAATGTTTTCCCAAGCTTATAAAACAGCCTTTAATTACAGAAATGGAAATTGAAACAGTAAGCTTAACTGTGTTGACACAAAGGCTATGGAAGCCCATGGTCTGAATGCTTTTTGCTGGTTTAATGTAATCGCTTGGTATTATCTTTCATTTATGTACACGGAAGCACATTTACAAAAAACCTTATCAACTCGTGCTTAAAAATAAAGCTGCTTTTCCCACACACCAGAAGATGTCACATGCAAGAATGCCACATTAATTCATGGCTTTTAGATGGTACAGATAGAAACATTTATCTTTTCAGAAAACATTTAGGATAGACATAAAGTTACAGATACCTTACTGGCTTTGACTGGCTTTATCAGGGCTTTGACTAAATGTGGTGGAAAAAGCAAAGTAAGGTTATGCTTTAATCCTTATTTGCATGTGTAAGCATTTTCTGAAAGAGCTGTATGGTCACTGGCTGTCCTTCAACCTCTATGTAACACAGTAGGTAAGACAGCAACACATAGAATTAGGTAAAACACACAATTCTTTTAACTCAAAAATAAATTAACCTGCTAATATAATCTACCTCACAACTTCCATTCTTCCACACCTTGATGTGCTACATCCCAAAGATGGAAGGGATTAGGGTACAAGCGATTAGGAAAGCAACACTACAAATATCAGACAGATAAAATATGTGTATATACACACACACTACATAGGCACACAAACACAGGAAATGGCAATTAACAGATTTGAATACCTCTGTGTAAGGCAACCGCACAAACCCCAGCAAGTAACTGTTAACACTGAAAGTTGCTTGAAACTTGAGGGAAGTAATTAACCTCCTGGCCCCTAGGTTTTCAAGCCCGAGGAGCAGACCATAGAATTTCTTTCACAATTTATGAACAAGCCAAGGAATCTATATCGCAGCCAGAGGATTCTTTTGCTGAATTAACCCCAGCTCCCTCTGACCCTAAGAAGTCATAAACCAACAGGATACAGCAGAGGGAGAATGTGCTATAGTGTTTCAGCTGACCTAGAGAGCGCTGTCTCTGACATGCCAAGGCTGGAAACACAGATGATGAATTACAGAGCAATATGCTAGGTTCAGATGCAAACATCAACCCCTTCCCTCTATACATGCACATGCAGACATGTTCACTCACCCCAAACCAGCTCAGTTTCTGCAAAAGGCCAAACACTGTTAGGGCTCATTTACAGAGTCTTAGGCTAAGATAAAAGAGGGAAGAAAATTGCTGATCAAGGAAGCATGCATACATACATACATCTGTGAGTAACAACATTCAAGAACACATGCTGCATATTAAATAAAAGCCAAAACCCCACCAAGCTTCTCTTATTGTATATGGATTATCAAGCAAATCAAAAATACAATTCCAAAGCAGAAGCAGAAGGGCACCTAAGAGCTTTGGCTTTTATAAAGAACAGCTTTATAAATAAAAAAGGATAAACTGATACACTACTCTCCTGAAAAGAACTCTGCCTGGCTTTATTTTGTAAATACAAAGCAAAGCCTCTTACACAAAGTAGCTAATAAAACAAAGGCTATCTGACCATGTGCACTGAAAATGGGATAACACAAGCATCTGCACAAGGACCTCAAGCCTAATCAGCTGTAACCATTAAGATATGAAGGTCTCTGCGATATTTACACTTATGGTGTACTACTCAGTTGCACCAAAAGCTGAAGGCTTGTTCAAAGATGAATCATCTTGAAAACAGACCGTGGCTGGTTGTTTCACTTCTCAGAATTAAAAGTTATACTTTGAAGTCTGAGCAAAAAGAAAGAAGACAGAGTTTTGAATTGATTAATTCAAACCCACAGGATTTAATAGACACTGAGAGCATGAATTACTCCACACTGTAACATTTAGAAATCAATCATCCATCAATAAGTAAAGTTAAGTTTGTGGCTCCACTGATGAACCAAAAACTTCCTACTGCTTAGAAAATCCCCAAAAACTTGGTCAAGGTTTTTCACAATATGGTGAACTTTATTGCTAAAAGCCACTGTCTGCAGCTCACACAGCTCCCCTTTACCAACTACCTCGCCTTTCTTTGGAAAGGATACCAACTACTTTTCAGAAAGCTATGCTTCCTCAGGCCTACTCAACACTGGACAACAATCTCCTTTTGACATGAGCCTGCACGTATTATGGCCATGAACAACTTGGATGAAGTTCATGTAGAGCACAACTGAAAACCACCTCTCAAGAAGTAGAACATGAATCTAACTATGGCATTTTCTACCTAAACCTCACATGAGGCATTTTGTCATCTAACAGATTTTTGGCTTGTTTGTTTTGTTTTTTAATATTACAAGTTGCAAAGTAGCTACAACTCTCCACTCTTCTCCTCCTCCCTCTCCTCCCCTCCCCCTTTCCTCTCTCCCCCTCCCCCTTCCTCTCCCCCCCATTTAATCAAAATAACCAAGAAGCAGTCAGGAATCGTAACTGTATGGCATCAAAAATAACCACAATAAAGTATTTTAGTTGACTCTCACAGTGAAGGATATACAAAACTCACACCACAATAGCAGCTAGAGTAGTAAGAGGAAAGGATTATAGTTTATTTATCACAGGTCATTCTAAATTAATTTAGCAAGGCATTTTTCTAGAATTAGTAGTTCTCTTTGAAATGAGTGCTTCCACAGAGAGGCCTTGGAAGTTTCCACCCTTCTGTGGTGTTACAATTCTAAATTGCATACTCCTGTAATTCCAACCTGTATCACCTTCTTGCAAGCTCATTTCTCCCACCACATTTAATTTACAAACGTACTGGAAATCTCCAATGCTTTTTTTACTTCAAGTAAGTTCAAAATGTCATCGTTTACTGTTTCTTGTATATTAGTAGCCACAAATTTTGCAAGGCTCTGTAGTCAAGGTTAGAGGTCTCTGGTGTGCAATTTCATGAAACTCTCCTTAGGCTAACTCCTGAATTGAGGAGTGCCTGCTGGAGAGAGCTGAAACATTAAAAGTAACTGGGAGCAGTACATGTGTGAAAAGCATTTTCACTCAAACAGCTATAAAGCTTTTTCCCCAAGAGCTATCTGTACTATCAACTTAAAGAACTAGGGCCTTTCTTCTCAGTGCAATCTAATGTACAACACTGAAAAGTACACAGAAGTTCAAGAAAAGGGCCTGTGAAATAAGAAAGAACAAAACCACTATGCTAGCACAGGCAATAAAGCAGACTTGCCTGCAAAAATGAGATTGAAAGATGAAGGTAAAGAAATACCCATAATTAAAACAGCAAAATCATTTCATGAAGATGTTAACACAGATTAGAAATGGAAGATATTCAATGTACATACTTACACTTATATGTTTCTATACAGCTGCTATGGGGGATAAATGTGGAAAACATGGAATTTACTAAAGAGTAAGAGCTGAAAGTCAAGTTTAGCCTTTAATCCAGCTGCAGGACCAGGATAAAAATTTGCTAGTGTCTACAGCAGCCAAATCCAAAAATTGCACTATATCAAAAACTAGTAAAGCTTGTCACCTTCAGAAGGGGTCTTCATAGAATGAAGTGATTAAGACTTTTCTAAACATAGTAGAAGGCCAGATTATTACTTATGCAGTGAATGGAATGTCATAGGAAGGCTATTTGTTAACTGCTAAGCTTCCAGAATGAAACCTATCAACATGACAAATTTATCTTCAGTGTGTTTACAGAAGAATATATGTAACATGGCAGGGAAACACTAATGTAATTTGAGTGGCAATATAAAATAAGCTGCCTAACTCAGACCCAGGACTATTAGGAGACCTGCAGAATGAGTCCAATATAGCAACACAATATAAACTGACCTAAATCATACTCAAGGTACAACACTCTGAGTAACATGTGGGTTATGGTAAGGTCAAAAGTTGTATTAATATGAAATCAGAGTTTCAAAACACCTCAGTAACCACAGAGATGAATGAGCTATACACATAAAAGTATATATATATATATATATATACACACACACACACACACATGCATACATAACACACACACATTCATAAACAGAGTTGAGAGTAGAACCTAGGTTTACACATTAAGCAGATACGATGTATGAAAAAGATGTTGTGTTAAGCCCACTTGAATATTTCCAGTTCAGTTTGTATAAATTGTGGACATACTTGGAAGATACTTTCTACATATTTAGAAAATCTGCTGTGTTCATTGCAATAAATAACACTGTACCTGTATGGCTTCGAATATGGACTCTCAGTGTTCCATTGCTTGCAAACTTCTGTCCACAGTATGGGCAAATCTTCTCTTTTTCACCTGTGTGAGTCTACATAGGGTGGGAAAATACAAGAAAGCAAGCTCCAGCACTGCCTTAAAAGAAGGGAAATACAGAGTACTTAACTGTATTGAGCATGGTGAGAACACTGCAGGAAGTCCCATCCTGACACACACACGATGCTGGAGCAGGTACACTAGGCTGATACATGTGCACCTGCTGCAGATTCTACACACCACCAATAATCACACTATTGCGATAGATATTTTATGATGTTAAGCATCATCATCATGGCTTTCTACTGAAAAACCAAGAATGAACACGTGTCTGGGAATTTTCTGGTTAGTCACCTTAAGGACACAGAAGGAATGAATATGACAGGACTAATTCTACTCACTTTTTTGTGACTCTTCAGGACTGATGGTGTTACAAAAGCTTTGTCACAGAGATCACACTTGTATTTCTTATGTCCATCATGTACAACTTGAATATGAACATTTAACGTGTCCTTTCTTTTGAAAGTAGCATCACAGTGATCACACTTGAAGGTCCTCTCACCTTATAGAGAAACAAGGTTTGAAGATACAAGATTTTTGTGGAAATACACTAATGCAAATTGTTTCAGAAAAAATAAATAAAAACAGTAAAGACAAATTAAAAGCTGGGTCCTGAGAACAGAAATTAAAAGAACATCACATCAGGTAAAAATGTCATTGGGAAATGAAGGAAATAGTCATGACAACTTCACAGAAATGTGAGATTCAACTCTGTGGCTGAAGGTGAATAACTCTTTTGAGTTATTTCAAATATGAGAAACTCATTATCATGGCAGCACAACTTGTCAGTCTCACAGTTAGGTCACGAGGGGAAGAGTTCCACATTTCTTCACTGGGAATACAAGCTCTTCTCAGACAACAGCAGAGCCCCTTGTTATAATCACAGCCTTCAACTGAAAACTGCTTATTCTTCAGTTCATCTTAGTAATGACTTTCACTTTGCTATTGGTCTGTCAACGCTTCTTTTATAGAACTCTTGTCTGTAGAGAGATGCACCATAAAGGTTTACTTATATTCTGCTGTATTAAGGTTTCCTTGTTAAGTCAGCCAGCTGCTGGAGTGGGTTTTTTTCCCCTGAAGTAAGGGAGGAGCAGGGGAAGGTTTAGAAGTCTTCCCTGCGATTAGTAAAAAAACCGCAAATATTATTGGTTTAAGGCTTTGACTCATTCTACAGACAATTTTAGGAAAGATGGCAGAAGTTACCACCTTCATACACCTATTCTGCCTTTCAGAAAGACATCTCCTTTTGCACCAAGGTGGACTAGACAATGTCTGTGCCACTGCAGTTAAGTCTGATATATTTAAAATTTACTTCATGATGGTTCAAGAACAGCTAAACCTGCCACAAATCACAACCCTAGCTCAAATTTCCTGATCTTGCATCTTCTTCAAAGTCTGTATTTTTAGAGAGACCTTTGCCAGGCCCAATAGAATAGAATACAATACAATACAATAGGTTGAAAAAGACTAGCGAGATCATCAAGTCCAACGTATCACCTAACACCATCTAATCAACTAAACCATGGCACCAAGTGCCTCATCCAGTCTCGTCTTAAACACTTCCAGTGATGGTGACTCCACCACCTCCCTGGGCAGCCCATTCCAATGACCAATCACTCTTTCTGTGAAGAGCTTCTTCCTAACAGCCAGGCTAAACCTCCCCTGGCGCAGCTTGAGACTGTGTCCTCCTGTTCTGTTGGTGGTTGCCTGCGAGAAGAGACCAACCCCCAACCTGGCTACAATCTCCCCAAACTACTGCTTTTGGATATTCTACAAATACATTATAGAGCAGGTTTTTAACTTCACTCTCTCCATAATTTTCAACATTGGAAAAAGATTTTGCAAAATTAAATGCTTTGCGAAATTGTAAAAGCTTTTACCTTTCAAAGAACAAAGTGAACATGCCAGTGTAATAATTAATCTAACAGAAACACCGGTGTACAGGATTAACAAAAGAAAGTTTGGGGTTTTCTTAATTACACCAACATAAATACTGCCCAAATTAAAGTACAGTCATCTAAGCTACAAATTCTAGGCCAGAGGTCGGAAGCATTAGCCTGGGCTCACACAGGCAAGAGAATCTCAGTTTCAAGCTCTAAACCAGATTATCTAACATAAACTAAGCCAGCCAGCAAGTTATTTCCACCTTGAATTCTTCTTCCTTAAAATGCAGGTAACACAGTTAATACAAAAATTAATCTCTTATCATAAGAGACTGTCAAATGATTTTTAGATTTTATACAGCATATTGGACTTAAGTGTGTTTAAAGACAAGGTTCAAATTTCGTTCTGAATTTTCTAACTCTCTGGGGTTAGAGTTGAATCTTAATACTCATTTAATATAGCAAGTTGCATATTGGAGCAAGGTGCCCAAAATCTGGTTTTTCTCAGTTGAATGTGAGAGCTGAGGAAGTTTTTTTGTTTTTTCCTCTGACTTAGTTACTTACTGTTATGGATTAACAGATGCCTTTGCAGAGAGAATGGGGTTCGGAACAAAGCTTTGCATTCCTCACACTGAAATGGTCTCTCTTCAGAATGGGTCTGCAGATGAAAGACAACATGTCAGAGGAAAGACTCAGAGAAATCAATTAGCTGTCATTACAGTAATTATGACTAATTTTCTAGACTAGATTCAGGAGAGGATATCATAGCAATTTGAAATATCAGGGGATGAAGAATTAAAACAATCATTTTGCCATTGTCCAGCATGCTGGTAGTCAGCATAGCAGCTACTGAGTAAATGTACCTTCCCAGTCCTCAGAAGTGTCACATGAGGGATGCATGTGAACAGGACCAAAAATAAAGAATAAGCAAGAAGGAGAAAAAAAAATAATAAAAAATCCACAAACTTACAAGCTCAGTTGCACTAATTCAGCAGTACTGACAATGGCCTTAAGTACTCACTAATATGAATTATTACAATTAAATGCATGTACACAAACCCCTTTTTCCTCAGTTAAGTTTTACCATCAAACTGATCTGATTGTCTCATGACAGTATCTAAAATTTGGCAAAGAGAACTTCCAAAATCATAGGTTGGTCTTGTACATCCTTGCTTCAGCTTCTCTCAATAAAAGGAAAAAAAGAAAAATAAAAAAGGGCACAACATAGTAAGGATCAGTATCAAGGGTTTGTTTTTTTTTGCTGTAGAAAATTTTGTCATAGCTGAGGAAAGGCTTCAAAGCCATAAACAAAATAAAAGGCTAACTGTAAGCTTGGATGATTCTCTCAAACTGCAGAGCTGCTGAAGCAGATTTCTTTTGTGTAGCTTGGGAAATAGCTTCATTGTACTTCTGTACATTTCAAAGCACCTTCCCTGTTTCTCAATATTACTAAGTGCTGTCCCACTGTAGATAGGAAATTAATCCATACAAATAGTTATCTATCAGTTTCTTACTGTTTTTGCAGAGGAAAGCAAGTTTTCAAAGAATCAAGTTATCTAAACATTGGACCTTAACCAGAAGTTCCGAAGGACCTTAAACAGAAGCTATAGTGCCAAGAGGGAAAGGGGATGGACAGTAAACGTTTTATTGTATGCACAAAATTAGGTAAATTAGTTGAATGTGTACACTAAGGGTAAATACTAGCACAGTATATATGTATATAATCTATTTCTGCTATTCATAATACCACATGACATTTATAGCTATCCCTTAACCTACAGAGGAAAAATGAACTGTGAGAAGTCAACATAATTATTTAGATGTTGACTATGAGAATCGAACCTAGACTGTCTTCTTACACAACAACAGTCCCAAAACATTGGAGTGCCTGCAGTGGTGTACAGAGGCTTTGGATTCAAAGTCAATCCTTTCACCTCAGCCTGTGTTCAGTTCAAGCAAAAAGGCATCTGGAGCACCATCAACTGTGTGCAACATAACACACATTACATAGAGTCGGCTCAATATTCCAGTACAGCTTCTACAAACTTATATTATAGTTTGCATCAGTGGACACCCTGCTTGGCAGACTCAGCAGTCAGGCCAAAGATTGACAGGACATGAAGAGACTGAACTACCTTCTCACCTCAATAGGTGGCTCCTCCAGAACAGGGTTGAGACATATTGACGAGACACTGTGGGGAAGCTCGCAATGCTGCTGTCTGTGCTGTACCTGTTCTGTGGATAAATAGAAGGGTTCAGTCTCTAGGGCTGTCAATCTGGCACCTGTCACAAGCGCAAAATTCATGTTGTTTAAAACATGCCCTGTTTTAGAACATTCACCACTTGAGTGATAGTTCTCCAGAGCACAGTGATTTGTTCAGAATTCCTTCATAGCACCAATTTGACAGTTCTTCTAGTCTTTTGATCAAAATACAAGTAGTATACTGTGCATCTTAACTTCACTACAAAATAAAACACCTACTTATGCCTTAGGCATACCCACATGCCTTAGGCATACTCACATGCAAAGGCAGACAGATCACCTGCCTCCTCCGTGAATGGTCTAGAAATGAGCCAGGTCTGTACAAAAAGCCCTGCAATTCTTAATGAGGAAAGGCAGTTCCCCCAAACAAAGAAAGCACAGTATTAGAACTAATTTGTTGGGGGTTTTGTCCTATTAATAGGTTCCAGATCAAAGACGGCTTCCATTCAGTCAGAGCAAGGGACCACCATATGATCAAAGCAACTGAGGACAGGCTTTTACAGAATATTTCATGGCACCCTTTCCTAAGACAGCATTTGGGGAGACTTAAACCCAGCCCAAGGAGACTTCCCAAGAAGGAAACTTAGGGAATAGTGTTGTTTCAATTCATTACACTCTCCAGGACCAAACAAACATGGATTAACCATAAACCCTTTAAAATCCTGTGTCTGCTGACCTATTTCTGCTCAAATTCACATCCTCATGTTTTATTCTCTGAACTCACAATCTAGGCACATCAACAAAGGAGAAGGCGTGGGGGGAGCTTCACTTTCTTATGTATGGCATTAATCTGCATTATATAGCACCTTCATCCAATCTAACCTGGATGAAAGGTGACTACTTTTCTCTGCAGCACAATTCTATACTACATGTGCCTCTTAATTTCAGATACTATTCTCTTCCTTTGTCACAAAACCAGAACTGTATTCTTTACATGATCTGTGCTTTTTCAAGACATCTGAGCTAGTTCCACATCATATAACACCTCCCAGTGCTGACATCTCAAGCAAGTGACAAAGCAAGCTTGCACATGCCCAGACAGAGCAGTGTAGTACAATACAATACAATACACCAGGTTGGAAGAGACCTTCAAGATCATTGCGTCCAACCCATCAAACAATCCAACCCACCCAACAACTAGACCATACAGCCAAGCACCCCATCAAGTCTTCTCCTGAACACCTCCAGTGAAGGTGACTCCACCATCTCCACGGGTAGCCGATTCCAATGGCCAATCACTCTCTCCGTGTAGAACTTCTTCCTAACATCCAGCCTAAACCTGCCCTGGTGCAGCCTGAGACTGTGTCCTCTTGTTCTGGTGCTGGCTGCCTGGGAGAAGAGGCCAACCTCTGCCTGGCTACAACCTCCCTTCAGGTAGTTGTAGAGAGCAATAAGGTCACCCCTCAGTCTCCTCTTCTCCAGGCTAAGCAACCCCAGCTCCCTCAGCCTTTCCTCGTAGGGCTTGTGTTCCAAACCCCTCACCAGCTTTGTTGCCCTTCTCTGGACACGTTCCAGCAAGTCAACATCCTTCCTAAACTGAGGGGCCCAGAACTGGACACAGTACTCAAGGTGTGGCCTAACCAGTGCAGTGTACAGGGGCACAATGACCTCCCTGATCCTGCTGGCCACACTGTTCCTGATGCAAGCCAGGATGCCATTGGCCTTCTTGGCTGCCTGGGCACACTGCAGGCTCATGTTCAGCCTACAATCAACCAGCACCCCCAGGTCCCTCTCTGCCTGGCCACTCTCCAGCCACTCTGACCCCAGCCTGTAGCACTACCTGGGGTTGTTGTGGCCAATGTGCAGAATCCGGCACTTGGATGTGTTAAATCTCATGCCATTGGACTCTGCCCATCTGTCCAGCCTGTCGAGGTCCCTCTGCAAAGCCTCTCTGCCCTCCAGCAAATCAACTGCTGCCCCCAGCTTGGTGTCATCTGCAAATTTACTGATGATGGACTCAATGCCCTCATCCAGATCATCAATAAAGATGTTGAAGAGCATGGGGCCCAGCACTGATCCCTGGGGCACACCACTAGTGACAGGCCGCCAGCTGGATGTGGTGCCATTCACCATTACTCTCTGGGCTCGGCCCTCCAGCCAGTTCCTAACCCAACGCAGTGTGCTCCTGTCCAAGCCACGGGCTGCCAGCTTGGCCAGGAGTTTGCTGTGGGGGACGGTGTCAAAGGCCTTGCTGAGGTCCAGGTAGACCACATCCACAGGCCTCCCCACATCCACCAGGCGGGTCACCTGATCATAGAAGGAGATCAGGTTGGTCAGGCAGGACCTGCCCCTCCTAAATCCATGCTGGCTAGGCCTGAGCCCCTGGCCATCCTGTAAGTGCTGTGTGATCGCACTCAAGATGACCCATTCCATAATCTTGCCTGGCACTGAGGTCAGGCTGACAGGCCTATAATTCCCTGGCTCATCCAACCGGCCCTTCTTGTGGATGGGCACCACGTTGGCCAGCTTCCAGTCTTCTGGGACCTCTCCAGTGAGCCAGGACTGCTGAAAAATGATGGAAAGTGGTACTTGTATGCAGAAGTGGCACACTAGAGAGTTACCACAGGAAGACCAACAGTTCCTGTTACTCAGATCTCTAGCTATAAGGCATGATAAATTAGGGTTCACATCGGAACACCCTGCTGAAAACAGCAAGTATCTCTCAGCAACTCCACTGACTTATCTCCCAACAAAAAGTAAGGAGCTAACCGCCTTCCGCACCTTTGAAATGACCAACATTTATCAACATCTGAAATAAGTTTAAAAGCACATATTGTGGGAGCCATTTCTATTCTAATCTGATTCTGTGTTGGAAGTATCAAATAACCCCCATAAAGGAATCATAGAAACAACAGTAACAAGTTTTCATCTGAAACACAAACCAAGAATTCAAAGGCACAAAATGCTTATGTATCCTGTTTCTTATTATAAATAAAAAGCACGTAGCTCTGCTGTAAACCAAAAGTTTTTCAAGCATGTTGCTATCAAACTTGAACCGTGTTTTCTCTTTAAATGCTGTTGATTTTAACTACTTTACCCATCATTCCTACTGCAGGTTTCTAAGCTCCCTGCTACTAGTACAGTAGCTGCACCCTAGAACTCAGTAAGTTATTCAGATAATAAATTCTGCCCAGCTTCTCTCCCTCCAAAAGAAAATGAAACATAAGAGGATGTCTTAAAGGAATACACACCTAAAGAATCACTGAAATCCCTCAGCAATACAGCTCTTCCAAAATCACAGCACTTAGTAAACTATTTTGGGATTCCCAAATTACAACATCCCTTACAAGTGGTGTTGTGCATACACAACTGCACAGCTCTCTGTATCTACTCCTTCTTCTTGTTTATACTGTTTACTCAATGGAGAGAGGTATGTCAAACAAAAGGCAATTCAGGAGATCTACATCAGTCTCCTGTCTCTTGTGCTCACCTCTACATTTACTAAGCAAAACTAAAGACCTAAATGTGTATGGGTGAATATTCATAGCTGTTTGGGTAAACTTAGTGTATACACAGGAGTTGAGTCTCTTGCATTACAGGACAGGGTTGATCTTCAGCCAATATTATGTGCAAACAGATCCAGGAACTAAGCATTCCAATATGCTTTAAGGAATTCTGTCAAAATTAGAGACTCACTAAATCTGTCTAAATTTCATTATTTTCTACATTAAGTGGAGCCTCTAATCCTTGCTTATGCTAGTGGTGCTGCTGCTTTAAACACAAAATTGGGTCAAAGTGTTTACTCATTCATAATCTTCAAGTCCATTTTCAGCCCAAATTCCCTGCCAGTCATAAACTACAAATTAACTTAAATAAATAATTTCATGTTTCCTTAAGACATAGAAGTATTTTTCCAGATAGTATTTTATGTATTTTCCTTAGAATCTATCTTATTTGTGAGATTGTGCCCCATTTTCCTGAAGTCTACAACATAAGATAATCACAGCATATATGGGACCTACTCTTGTCCTTCAGCAGGCTTCTGCATGCTTTCTATTTTAGACAGGCAACACTGTTTCATCCTGTGAGAAGCATTACTATTATTCTTACATGATTTATAGTTGAAAGTACAAGAGATGGTACAAAGATCCTGTGCCAAATTACCAGATGGCATATAACATGAGCCAAACTGTAAAAGACTTCTAAGTATGGGTATATCCATTTCTTCAAAGATGGGAAAGAAAGGTGTAGTATTTTAAAAATGTGAAGAAAAAAAGAAAGAAAGAAAGAAAGAAAGAGCGAGCAAATCGTTCCAAATACTGGGCACAAACCCAGACAGGTAATGTTTGTCTTTGTTTTTCTTTTAGAGTCTTGTAATTCTGAAACATCATTCATGGATACAGCCTTAACATTAAAAATGCAACTCCGGGTTAAAAATAATGACAGACATTACAGAAATTAGGCCAAGCAGATTTGAGCTTAAATAAACAGAAGTAAAGCATCCCTTCATAAGCCTATTTTTCAGGTTCTTATTGTTTCAGTTTGTTTTAATGTGTGAACACTATCCTGTGTAAATACAGTATTGTTTGAAAGCATCTGCTACTAAGTTAATCAATGATTGCAACAAGACTACACTTAGTTTTATTCCAATATGGTATTTTTTAAAGAACAAAAAAACTGAGGGTATCTTTTTTATCATTAACTTTATCTCCATAACATAATGTCAAAAAAGGCAAAATGGGGATTTATTTGATGCTTTTAACCATGTGACTGTGATTTACTCATGCTTTATTTTCCATTTATTTTTCTTAGAATTAATTTAGTATTTGGATACTATTTGAAAATTTGGATATAATAAAGAATACTGAAAAAAGCCCAAAACAAAACCGTTCTTCAGTACTTTAATCCCATGTTTATAAGCATGTCAGATCTTAATGATGAACCACTTAAAGGAAAAAAAAACCTGCAAATCTGAGGCTGGCAGACCTGTAAACAACAACAGCAGAGTGCTTTACCTTCTTGTGATTCTTGTAAACATTTCTGTGGGCAAATCCCTTTCCACAAAGCTTGCATTTATAAGGTTTATCTTCACTGTGTATTATTTTGTGTGCAGTCACTTGATCAAGTCGTTTGAAGGACTTATTGCAAACCTCGCAGGTGTAGGGGCGTTTTTCTGCAGAAAATGAGTGGGGGACATTTAATCTCCTGTTTATACAGGGGGAGAAGATGAAAGGCAGAGACAGTCATCTCCTCAGAGAGATTTCTGCAATTAAGTCAACCCAATTAAGATTAAACCAATTAGAAAGACATCTAATGCCCTTTATGTTAGACAGTTAAGTCACTTTACAAAAGATGAGCCATGGTGTATCTCAAGAAATTGGCACATTCTTTGCAATAATCATTGGTAAAACTAAATTCTGATTAATTAGCTTAAATCAAAAGAGAATGACTTCAAAGAGGAAAACTCTGTTTCCAGATTACAAATGTGAAAGAGGGCATGACAGTTTAAATGTTTTAAAACTTAATTAATAATATACATATTAGCTTCCCAAACCAAAAGTTCCTACGCAAAAAAGCCTCAATTGGTGACTGCAACTTATCTACATTAATGCTTATCCAAAAGCGTCAAAAGGAAACTAGGAAGCCTCTCAGATACAGATTATGTTACAAGAAATGAGCTTTTGGTGTGGACTGATACCAAGAAAATAGTTCAGATATAAGGTTGTGCTGCAAAAACCTATGTTTTTTTTTTTTTAAATGCTAATGGATTTAATAAAATGTTTGCATTCCCATTGTGAATCTAATCACTGCTCAAAGACAGAAAAATACTAGGTATCAGTGATCAGACATCCTGGCAGATCCAATTTGTGTCATACTGCCAACCCTGAAGACACTCCCTGCCCACCATGACCCCTTGTTCTGGAACAACAAAACACTCATGTGCCGTCTATGAAATGGTATGGAATATGAGCTGTTTTCCTATGACTGGAAACCACGTGCATAAGACAACTAATGCATGTTCCCCTTTTTAACACAGGTCTGTCTGACAAGCATACCCCAGCTTCTGTCCTCCTCAACACGGAATTTCAGCCACTGAATCTTCACCTTCCTCATAAACCAAGGCTCAATCCCAGCTAACTGGCATCATCTACCCCAGCTGGCATGAAAAGACTGCTTGACAAATCCACAATTGGAAGACAGCTATAGCCTTACAGCTGAGTTTCTGAAAGGTTTTGAAAGGATAGCTTAGATGCTTTCCTTTGAACCTCAGACTTGCTTGAAAAGCTCAGGACAACACAGAATTCATCCAGCCTTCTATAAGAAACTAATTCAGGTAAAATTCAGTATACATTAAATAAAGAGATCTATATATACACACACACACACCTTTGTGTTATTTTTGTACATTACCTGAATGAGTTATCATGTGACGTTTTAGCTGGTTAGCCGAAATAAATTTCTTGTCACATTCCTGACACTCAAAGATCTCATGGACCTGCAAAATGAGTGTTTAATGATAATTAAATATGTATCTGAAACCTGATCACACATCTTACATACACAGAAAGTCTCTAACAGACCATAACTATTTCTTAGCCAGTAGCTATACTAATACTCATGAATATTCTGTGATTTCCTGCTTTCTAGTCCCATGGTGAACATCTCTCAATAAATGAATATTCACATATTCCAAACTAAAAATTTTCACCAAAACTGTATTTAGAAAAACATGTTCTGCAAATTTGCACTAAAGGATCAATTTAAAATATTATTATTATGAAAGCTTAAACAGAAAAAAAAAAACAACACAACCCCCCCCACACATATATCTTTTCAGCTGTTTTCAGACATTCCCTCTAGTCAGTGAGCCTGAAGTAAAAATAACTTCATAACTGCTCTAAGAGTTAAAAAAAAAAAATAAAAAAAAACAAAAGGCAAGCACTACCAAACTCTTTCAGGACTGTTTCTCTTAAGCTTCTAGAGGCAACACAGTAGAGGAGCAGCAGCATCTCTAAAGCGTTAACATGTTAACAATTAGCAGGATTTTTAACATGAGAGTGCGTACCATCACCAAGAATGTTGGAAAAATAGAAGAGGCAGTTGAAAGCTGCAAATTTTGATAATTAAAAGAATACTAATTAAAACCTTTGTTATTTGCTGTTCCCCCCAAAAAAATCACAACACATATGTTGTTCTCCACCTGTCAGGATTACCATTCACCCTCCACTCCACACTACACTTCGTCCTTGGCAGCCACTGCTCAACCTAGCTGCAGCGCATTTTTTGAACTGCAGCCTCAGACAGTAAAACTTTTGGGCAATGATCACATTTCATAAAGCTTTTTTTGAGAACTCCAGAGACCTTCTGCAGGAGAATCTAGCAGTTAAGCATAACAAATATCAAAGGTTCAATACAATAGTCTAATGGAAAACATTTGTGGAGAGCAAATAAGCTCAACTAGGACTTCCACTTAAAACAAGCAAAAAAACCCAAAAAGATGCTCCATTCATATTCTGCCTTACCATATTTCTATGCTGCTACTCAAACTAACTTTAGAGGAAATTGTATGTTTCAATAAACTAAAAAGTGGTTATTCCATTTCCTACAATCTCTGCAAACTTTCATACTTTGGACAGTGATGCTTAACAAAACAAAATCAGGTGGTAAGCTCAACGAAGATCATTCATTCTAAATATTCTGCTTACCCAGCTGCATTCCAGATTTCTCTCTAAGGCACACAGAGTCTAGTACTCTACCCTTTCTAAAAAGATCTAAATATTTACTTAAATTATTGACTGCAGTTTACACAATTCTGCAACCAAGTCCTAACAACAACCTCCCCCCTCAGCACAATTATTTGAAATATCTTGTAATATATTCTTAAACATAATATTTAATACATCAGAATCCAGACTGTGCTTTAACACTCCACAAACGTCCAATTTCAACTTATAAGCACTGTTCAATAAACAGTCTCATTGAACACATTCACATCAAAACAGAGACTTCTGTGCACGGGCGTTAAAAAGATACAGCTATCAAATATATTTTTGTGGCCAATGCTCTTCAAGAAATTCTTTAGAAAAGAATCAGGTACAGACTTGTGTGCAGGCCTCAGTGGTGAGGCCTGGCAGCCTGTGCTATTCATGCATATATGCTCACTTTCAAGTTTAAGCATCTGTGAGTTATTCAAATCCAAAACTGAGGGACTTGTATTCAAAGCTACAAAAGGAGTCCTTTAGCAAGACTCTGCAACAATGCTCACTATCATTGTTATTGAATGATTGAATTTTGCATTTTACTTTAAACTTCAGAATATAATTCAAAACATACTTCAGACTGTTTCATTTGCTCTAGATGTAGACATGACAAACTGCAGAAAGACTTGACAACAAACTTCTGAATTCTGTTACTTAGTCTTCTGCAAGATGCTGTATAGCATTTCCTGAGTTGTGTTTGCTGGGAATTTAATTAATTTTGCTGTAATCGCTAAGAAAGACAAGATCAGAATCCAAAATGATTTCCACACCTCTGATGAAGCTCCAAACACTCAACATGTAGAAAGGAGAAGCCAAATGCACAAATGCTACATGATGACCAACAGTTTACATAACACTACTCTAGAAAAACATAATTGATTTCAAACCAAGCATGGATAATGAGATTGATGCTGCTATTAGAAAGCACTGCCATTCTGAAATGTAATACAGAGATATTCTTAATAGGACAATCACTCCACTGCATCTGGCAGTACCAAGGGCTGAAGTAAGCATCTCCAACCTTCTCGTATGGGCAGCTGATTTCTAGAAGCATGCAAGTACAAAAGCCTATCCACAGGGGGGATAAAAAGCTTACTAGAAGTAGTTTGGAAAAACAGATGCATGAAAAAAATTTGATGTAACTGTTTGTACAGCCTAGGAAATGCAAATGGAGTTCATGACAACTCTGCAATATGCTAATTGTTACCAAAAAAAAAAAAAACAGTTGTGAATTTTTCTTGGCATTCTCTCAGCTCAAAGAGCAATTAATTCAACTTGCAGTAAAGAAGATTTCAAGTAGGACATCAGAAATAAACAAACACTGTACTAATGAATGCATTCAGAAATGCTGATGGCATTAACACCACAAGTCAAGAATACAACTAGACACCAATGGCGGTGGAAGAATCTTCTTTAGTAGAACTTTTCAGAAGGTGAGACGGTGCGTATCTAGGACAATTGAGGCACATGTCTACTCCCCTCCACACAACAGACTGGGGTTTTCTAGCCACTGAGGCCTTTTCTAGCCCTGCATTTCCTTGAATGTATTGAGGTAAACAAAACAAATAAAAAAAAGGCTGTGCCACCAAAAATTAGCATGATACAAGTAACAGTCTGGAAAACAAGTAGACTAGGGTACAGAAGACAACAGCAAAGTTTAATTATGCATGGCTATGAAAGGGTTTATCTTTAGACACTTAAGAAACAAGCAATCTGCAGGATACCTAAAGCTAAAACTGGGTTTGAATCAAAGATGGCATGAAAGCCACAGATCTGAATGATCATGATTTTAGAGAATAAACTGATCTCTTAACTTCCCTACACCACCCTTTTTACCTGTCCTCCAGAACAGGATGAGGAGCAAGCCCAAGCCTCAACAAGCCCAAGCCTCAACAAGCCCAAGCCTCTGTCCTCAGCAAACTTCCCATTTTATGCTGAGCATGAGGTTCCTGATCTGGGACACACCTGTAGCCAGTTCCTGTTACCTGCCCTGGCTGACTCCAAACTGCTAACAGCCTGCAGCCCATGGTTAGTCTAAGATTCTCTCAGTGAAACCAGGATATCCTCTTTCTCTACATTTCTCTCTGTTTTCCTATACTTTACCTTTTTATTCTTCAATTTTATTTCTTTACACTGACAGGATGTGACCAGTTTAGGAAAAAATAAGTATCTCTTCTCCTGCCACTTTCACCCATTACTTTATGTCTTTTATTTCCTCATTGCCTGTCTGAGTATTTTTTTGTAGTGTTGGTGATGGATCCCACTCAGTTTCCTACAAAAGCGAAGTAACTCACACAAACAGAAGGCATAAATCCTACATGCAAACTTATTCACTACCTTATGTAGGTGTGTGAATCTAAAATGTCTATTTTCTGGATTTCTCAAAAGAGGAGATAATCAAGAAAAGCAAATAAAAGTTTTCTGCACAATATCTCCATGGTTATTCTTAAGATGAGTAAGTGCTCAACTGACCTACCATCAGTGCTACCTGAAAAGTTTGTTAGTGTGTGTCACAGTATGATAGAATCACACCTACTGAAACAAAACAAACATTTTAATAACATAGACACACTAACCATGATATTTGGATTTTCAGGGACAACATAAAGGTGCACTGATGTGTAAAAACCGTAACTCAATGTGGCAAGGCATACCATAATTTAGTCTCAGGAGTTAGAAAGTAGAGTGCTGTTAGACAAGAAATTCAGGGCATATTAATAAATACAAAACAAATGAAAAAGGAGGGGCCTTGCCATTTTCTTTGCATCAACATATTTTAATTGATAGAATCTGTATCCTCAGTGGATTCAGGTTATAACCAGGACATTACTAAAGACTTACAGTTAATCTGATAAACAGTAAAACGGAGCTTTTTGTAAAAATAGAATCTCTTGAGTTTTAGTGATTTATCAAATCAATCTTGCAGGGACTTCCTTTGGGTATAATGGATTCAGAATCTCATATTCATAGCCCATCTGTATTTTGGTATGAACCCCCTTACTTCCAATAGATGCTTTTCTAACTGTTAACCCCCCTGTTCTGGTTATAAAAGATGATATGCATAAACAAGAGATTAAGAATCTCTCTTTGAGGAAGGAATTTGTTTACTACTGCATGACTCGATTATAAATAACACCCTTACTGGTATGTCACAAAATAGTAAGGAAGATGGATTGCATTTTGTACAGAAACTGAAGGCTCACAAAACTATTTTATGGTCTGTATCTTATCATTACATAGAGTACTTGTACATTTAGGTTAGCATTTAAGAATGCTGAACAGCTGGCAACTTTGATTTAATGTTGGAACATATAAATTATACAAGCAAAACACCTTTGTATTTGGTAAAAGATGCATTAAAAATTTAGATTTCTGGTCTAATATATTATGATTGCAAAAATAAATATCCACAACAAATACAGTGGTTTTGTAACCATAAAAGGGATTACCCAAAGGTTTGCATACCAGCAGCTTTCAAGTGACCTAAGCACCAGTGTCTCACATCTTAGTGAAATCAAAGCCTGCTGTGGGTTAGCCTTCATCTTACTGACCTTTCGATGCTCTTGGAGATTTGTTGCCGATGAACATTTCTTATTGCACACTGAACACATCAGTTTCTTCCTAGAATTTCCTGAAACAGAAACAAAATACCATCAACATCTTAAAAAGGAAGTGCTAAGAAAGAACCTAAATATTTCCTCTGAGTCTGTGACTTTTCGCAGGTCACTTGACTGACATCAGATTTTCACATTCGTATCCCATCTTCAAAGTGTTCCATATCAGAAGTTCTCTGTGGGTGTCCAGCAAACCAGTTACTGATGGCATGTAAATCAAGAAAACTAGAACAATAAAGTAAAAACCCTTCCAAATAAATGTTATCACACATCACCAATGCAAAATGAAGAGCACCATTCACAAGCAAGAACAACTTGTTTATAACTGAACAGCTGATTTCCTCCAGAAGTCAGCATAGGAGTTAGTGAAGCAACGACAAAAACAGATCCCAAACTGAAGTCAAAAGCACCATTTCTCATTTTTATTTATTCAGAAAGCATTAAACATTCTATTATCATCATTAATAGTCTTTAACTTAACACAACAGGGAAATCATACAAACTAATCTCCTCTGAAATGTAAATTACAACTCAAGCTACAGGTCTGCTACCAGATTCTTTTGCTTCTCTTTTCACAGATCCTTTAAAATGTCAATTCAACTGGCTTTATCTATTATTTACCTTATGAAATTCATTATAGTAACCTACAGATGTATTTAATTAGAAGACACAAACCTAGTTGCTTGTTTACATGTCAAAAGATATACCCTAGCTCATGTAAAAAATGTTGACGTTACATTGAATGCTACAAAGAATGGACACAGAACGAATGAGGGGAGTACCGCTTAGTCAAGCACAGAGGAAGTATGGATCATAAACTAACTCATTTTATGGCTTCCAGCCCAATTTTTCAGATTCTCAACACCCTGTATCCTTCCTGCTCTTGCTATCTGAAAGAATTCATATTACATTGATTCTTCCTACTACAGTGTACCTCATAGGATGTTACAGGTTGGAAGGGACCTTCAAAGATCATCGAGTCCAACCCCAATCAATGAATGGTTTCAATACTTAAATTTATAGTATTAAATAAGCACTTAATATCATGTGCATTCGATGTAATAAAGCTTGTAAGTATTTATATACACTGACATACACATAAATACAGAAATATATTTAGTACTTCAACTTACAAGAACATTAATGAAACTTCTTCAGAAGAGAAAAAGGTGGTATCTGTTCATAGCTTTGCATAACAGCCAACACCTATAACAATCCCTTCTACTTTTCCTAGCCACCAGGTAACACAAGACAGGAAGAAATTCCAGAAGGATCCCTCAACATTGGTAGTTTATTTCCATTCCTGCACCGACACTGGTTGTGATTTCTATGATGCTCAAGTGGCAAAACAAAAGCTCTGCTCATTGTGCAGGCAGAGCAAAAATATCCTTGAGACATCAACTCTCAGCCATGTCTGGAGTGTCCATTCCAGAGAATTGTGGAATTTGTACACCAGTACAACTGACAAAAGCTAAGCATGAACATAAAAATGCTCATGGATGAAAATAAATTCTTCCTGATACTGAAAAGACAGGACTATCTTTTATAAGAACCATTATGTAAGGGTTTCTGTACTCTTACAGATTTCGGCAGAAGAAAGAGACTTCACATAAAAATTTTACAAAGCATCTCGGTGCTGTCATCATCAGCTAAAGACTGTTTTCTTTGCACTTGGGTGTTCTGCTGTCCCAACACATACTGACATTGAAAGGAGACACACAGGGAGAGCAGAATGTCAGAACTGAGATCTGCATTGTGAACCCCAGAGCAGTATTTTGCCCTGTCACGAAGACAGAGTGAAGTCTGACTCAA
Source organism: Picus viridis (assembly GCA_033816785.1). NCBI lineage: Eukaryota > Metazoa > Chordata > Aves > Piciformes > Picidae > Picus > Picus viridis. The sequence continues at coordinate 6,044,363 of CM066581.1, forward strand.
TACTATTGACTCACAGGGCACAGATAGAAAAACACTAGGGCCCAACAGGACTACTGGATTGTCTAGTCCAGCTTCCTGCACAACCTAGGCTATAGAATTTTATGCAATACCCTCATTGGGCCTAATCAATTGTGAAGCATGTCTTCAAGAAAGACATACCATTGGGTCCTGAAAAGACTAAAGGATCAAGAACTCACCACTTTCTCTAGCAGTTCATGCTAGTGGTTAGCTTTCCCCACTAATGATTTTTTTTTTTTGCTTTATCTATTATTTGCCTAGTTTAAAGTTCCCTAGATTCCTATTACATTTTCTGCAGCAGACTAATGATTCATCTGGTATATGGTAATTTCTTCCTGGGGGAGGAGAAACAGTTACTCTTTCAATTAGTTAGTTTTTCATTTTCTTTGTGATGCAAATGAATCCATTAAAAGAAAGAAACCAAAGACAAAGACAAATTTAAGGCAAGGAACATGTTAGAGTGTTGGGATTTTTTTCAAATTTAAGGCAAGGAATATGTTGGGAGGGAGGAGGGTAGTGTTCTGAAGAAACATTTAAATTCTTCCTTACCACTGTGAACATTTTCTTTATGTTTTTTCAGAGCATCCTTACTCTTGAACCTCTTGCCACAGCTATCTGCCTTGCAAACGAATCTGGCATCCCCTCTGCATGCCTCCTTGTGCTGTTCATAACTATATGGGATAACCAGCAAAGAAAAACAAAACATAAAAGGCAGTTAACTCATCAAGCAGTATCTACAGAAACCAGACACACAAGTACTCTGAGCTGAACGCATGCTGCACTACAGAGTTCCAAGGCCACCTCATGCATTACTTACAGCAAACAGGAATGAAAGCATTTGACTTCTTTCACTGTTAGCATTCACAGACACTAGCAAGCTTGAAAGCTAACATGCAAAGGGAGGCCAGCAACGATATGACAGCAGTCCAGTAATTCAGACACAAAACCTCGATTCTGAGCTGAAAGAAGTATTGCAAACAGAGCACTGAAAACTTCTTGAGGAGTCTCCAGGGCTGATATTCTCTGTGCACTGCAGTACACTAAAGAAAAACAAATTTAAAAAAATTAAAAACAAAGTAAGGTGAATATTTTACAACTTAAAACACAGGCTTGCAGTAGCTAAAAACATATATATAGCTCTACAAATCTTTAAGTAAATAAGTAATCTATTTCAAGTATGAAACTTCACAAAATTTAGTGAGTACAGTCAAATGCATAAACACCAAGAGTCACGACTACTGAGGAGTCCACTGATGGAAATAAATGGTTCTGCACCAAACAGCCTACAATGTATGATTTTAAAAAATAGTGACATTTTTGCCATTCAAATTGAGGTCTCCAACAAGTACAAGAAATTTACAAATACATGAAATGAACATAGTAAAAGATCAATGTAGAGAGTAAGGGTACAAATACTTAAGCATACACATTAAAGTTTAAACTGTGAGAAGTAAATGATTGAATTAAATTGATTTAAAGGATCCCTAAAAAACTCACTCCTGTTTCTACTTACTGTCTTTGCAGAGCTTGTTTGACAGGGAATTTCTTTCCACAGTTTCGGCACTTGAATTCCTTCTCCTCACTGGGTTTTTGATGCAAAGTCTGAAGATGTTCAGCTAAAATCTCCTGGCTAGAAAAACTGGATTCACAGTTTGGGCATGCATGGTCCTCTTTACAGGTGAGGGGATCTGCACGATTCAAGGTGAAAACGGTAGAGGAATGGTTTTCAGGGAGTATTCTGGATACATTAAGACATTCTTCCAGAAACATGTTATGTAAAATGGCATCACAAAATTCACAAAAGACGTTGCCTCTGAATGGACTATAGACAGTCTATATTCAGTGGACTATCATCAGCATTATTTAAATTGGATGCAAAGTATTGAATGTGACTAAATTAGTCATCCAGGTTGCCTCTACTTTGATAAAGACACTGAGACTTCACTAGACAGCTCAGGTCACATATTCTCTTAGACACCTTATACTACGATTGGCTAAACAGCTTTATGAAAAGGTTTATTTCTCTCCCATTTAAGTAAGAGGAAAACCACCTGTTTCAGCAAAAACTTAAGTTTTCGTAAAACAGTATGCCAGATGAAATGAACCCTGTCTTCAGTCCAAAATTATGAAACAAAACTCATACAAGAGCTTAGATTAAACCTAGGGAGCCTTTCAGCTCTCCAGTCCTACAGAGTTAGTGTTTTCTCACTTCTTGCTACTACTTCTCAGCTCTCAAGTTATCCCATTTGTTAAACATTGCTTACCTGCAGTTTTTTCACCAACTGGCTGCACTTCTTTATTGTTGCCACTGTCTTCATCTTCCTGGATAACAGTTACTACTTCTTCCTCCTCCTCCTCCTCTTCTTCCATGTCACTGTCCAAGTACCCAATTAGAAGTTCTGTGTCTGTTTCAATATCTTCCACAGCCAGATAGAAAATATTTTCCCCCTCCTGTTGCAAACAGCAAGCAGAAGCAATGAAGTTATGTCAGAGAAAGTAAAATCCGGAGACAAGCATGGGACCTTGAACTAGTATTAGCGCTCAACTATGGAGGGGCTGGCTTTATTCCTCAAGTAGCACAATGCCAGAACAACCTAAGACTTATTTCCCAGTGTGGCTGCATGGATAAAGTCCCCTTCTATTCTAGCATTCTTGAAATATTCTCCTGCCTCAGTTGTGAGGCTTTTCCAGTATGCACTTTGGCCTAGGCCAAGGTGAAGGTGCTGTTCAAGTCTTCCTCTCCTGCCACACACTGCCTGACAAGAAAATGAAACATTTGAATATTAGAAAAATAACATAAATTAAATAACCATTATGGCTTTAGCTCTCTCCCCTGCTGGCTGCATGAATTATAACCCAGCTTTCAGTAGCATGCTTACGTTGTGTTACTTTCTCTCTCCTTGAGATTCCCAACCTTCTTAATGAACTAGCTGTCACCCCGGGCAGTTATCTTCACTATCAAGTTAGCAAACACATCTGTACAACGCACTTTAAACCACTAGACTAAAACCCTCTACTAGCTTAAATCTGTGTAGATACACAGATCCACAAAGGGCCAAAGATGCAGGCCAGATTCTGCATGAGAGAAACTACATAATAAGCAGGTCCAAAAACCTCTTCCACAATGAATATAAAAGCTTCCAAAGAGAGATATAAGTTAACAACTTTGGTCTTTGACAATATTTAATTGAAGTTACTACAGTTGACACCAATGGGGGTTTCATAGCAAAACCAACTCTCTCCTAAACTAATAGGCAGAGCTGCTTGTTTTTGCCAGATGTGAACCTGCTGCTTTAGGTATTACCCAAAGTGCCAAAGGACACTCGCTATTAAACAATTAAGCCTTCCAAGTCCTATCATAGATGCTAAAGCTTATCTGATTAACATCCAAAAAAGGTAACTGAAGCTTCTTCGCACTACACTGAGTCATATTTTGTAACAAGCTTCTAGTACAAGGACAAGAAAATTATTTGTAATTTTTGTAATACACAAAGATTAATTTCAACTGTCAACAGGGCTGCAGTATTCCTCCAGCTTTAGAAGGTCTATTGTATTTTACACAAGATGTGCCACAAGAGTGAAATTCATCTAATTCAACAGATCATACATGACACATCTACACAAGAGATTAAATCTGGGAGAACAGGAACCGGAACTAATTATTCGGATTAAGCTAGACCAAGTGCATGAATCTCAATCACCAAGCTTTTATCAATACTGCTGCACCCTCCACATCTTTACACTTCCCTTATGTGTATCTGTGACTTACTTTACAGCTCTGTGTCTAAAAACCATCCTGGTTCTCAGTTGTGTACTTTCAATTAGCAAATGATTAATGGAAGAAGTAGTAAGGGTTCTCAGTGTTCTCCTGATTCAGACAGGCATATTGTTACCTAGTTATCTTTTTAATTTCTACAAGAAAATAACTACATTCAGGCAAAAGCTTATCTTGACTGATTAAGACTGTAGTGAGAAAATTAAATTACTGTTACAGTAGTGAGTTAACTACTCTGGAAATAAATTTGGGAGCTTTTTTTTTTTTTAATAAACTGATCACTTTCTTTTAAGACAGGAGAAATAGTTCATGTAAGGGCTTCAGTATAATTCCATCACAGTGGATTAACATAAACCTTTCAAAGAATATCAGATTCTAACTAAGGACCTTTATAGTCTTTTGCCCTACTAATCATATTTATGGTATTATATTTAAGCACATGAGCTCACTTCTAAAAAGGAAGGTAGGCAAAGGAAAGCAGTTCACTACTTTCTCAGATCTCTCAATTTTACTGCAAGAAATAAGACCAAAGAGGAGTACAATTAGTAAATCAGTAACCGGAAGCAATTGGTAAGAATCCACCAAATCTACCTGGATGGCTGCCAGGTTCTTCTGATCCTGTGATGGAGCCTCATGGACAAAGCGTAGCCAATTAGAGTGGCGCGGATTGCTTGCATCTAGGATATAAAGGACCTCACCTTTACTCCCACGAACCTGAAACATTTTTTAGAAAGAATACATAAAAATAAAAACTGATTATCAAACACATATAAACATAAATTGCTCAGCAAGCAAATCCTGCATTCAGTGGTACACATTCACTTTTTTCTATAAGCATATTTATTCACCTGAGAATAGGGGGCACCTCCAATCCAGCAACTGGTGTCAGCTTCCTTTATTGAGCTCCTCTCTTTTCTTAGCCTCTCCCTTATTAAATGAACAGTATGACTGACTCCAAAGTCTCCCTAATCTGACAGTATGATGATGCTCAGACTTTTTTCCTCAATCTTTGTTCCTTCAACTCATCTTCTTTATGACCTTGTCAGAAACTACTACAATCAGGAAGGTCCTTCCCCGTTCCAACCCTATCATTCTTTTTCCAGTTTCTTTCCCGAGTTCTCATCTTTCACATGTTCAAACATCAGCATGTCTCCTACAGTCTAATTCCACCTTACATTGAAAAATTAAAATAATAGAAACTTCATATTAATCAAGTCATTCTTCCCCCTGCCAACACAAAGACATACTGCTGAAAAAAGTATATTTGCTGCTGACTTGTTTTGTCCATGAATCACATGAATCTCCGCTGATACAGAAGATATGAGAGCCACGCACCAAGGTCACAAACCCACATTTTTATTCCATGTGATTTCTTTACATAATGAACATATTTTCTTCTCCATCTGTCAACAGTAAGTATCCAGAGCAGGTATTTCCTAAGAGCTGGGCATTTCAGCTATATAAGATCAAAACAAGATTGTCTTCATGTCTTTGTATTTAAATTGCTCACATTCTTGCGCTATTTGTTTCTAATAGATGCAATACCATATTTCTTCAGTATGACTGCTTAAATTACTTGAACACTTAGGATGTATTCCATTACAATAATAGCTGGTGACATTATGTTGTTCTCAGATTAAAACAACAAAAAACCTACTGTAGTTCTGCAAACAAAAGTCTTTAAATTTTATTACTGGTCCTCCAAAGGAAGACATCCTATCTTAAGGAGTCCATCATGAAAAAGTGCCAGTAAATCAAACTTTTCAAACTGTTCTACTTTCAAACACGCAGATTAACCACAGTGAAAAATGCCGAAGTACACATTTAAACGCACCTGGAAACATCACCTAACACTAGGCACTGCAATGGATTTCCCAGACAGGTTGTGCAGTTATTCTCAGAGATTCAGATACTCAACACCTGTTCTGGGCACCTGGCACTAGGTGGCCCTACTTGAGCAGAGGGGTCTCCTGGGGAAGCAATGCCTGCTAGTTATTTGAACTATTGCTTGTATTAGAAATGTGGGCAAAAAGAGTGCAATCAAACCATAAAAGCAAGCGCCAACTTCACACAAAAATACAGTTCTAAACAGGTAATCCACAAAGCAGGACTTCACTCTCAATTAAAATGGTTAACACTGCAGAGGACCACCTTTGAGTAACTGAAGTCAAACTAATGTCTTTGTGATTTAGCTACCAAAGTATGGTTTCTACAAACCCACCATGTAGGTCCTATAACGGTTTCAATCACATCTTGATTTGAGCTGGAAAGAGAAGCCATCAAGATCCTCTCATAAAAAGCATACGTGACACTACCTACATTTTGTCCATTCTTCGTCTCCATTTGTATGGTCCTTAAATTACATAAGAATTTATATTCACATCAATGATACATGTCAGTTGGTCTTTCTCAAACAAAGCTAAGACTTAACACATAAGGAACCTATTGATAAACGAATACAATAAATCCCTTAAAGATGTGCTGTATTTTCTATTGCTTTTTTCACCTCATAAAGAAATAATGCTGCATCATATACACAGATGTGAGGAGGAAAAGTCAAGAAAAACAGCCAGAACACTGTACTTAACATGGACTACATTATTTTTACCACTCCTTTTCCTCTGGTTGCATGAATAGGTGAGTTTCCTAAGTGAACAACCAATCTTTGAGCACCATGGCAGAGAAGCCCAAACATAATCAATATTTCAAACAAACGAGCTAGGAAAAATACCAGCTCCTCCTTTGCAAATACATTTCTCAAAATGTAAGTTAGTACAAGCTAATCACGATAGTTAAATGAAATAAACAGCTAGACTCTACATTTTCAGTTGAAAGTAATTCTATACTGAATTAGTAACAAATCTAAATGAAGCTTGGAATATGTCCCAGGGTGCTCCCTCCAATAACAGTCCACTAAAGTGCCTGAGTCTTCCCCCAGCTTTGTGGCATAATTACCAAAGAAAATCCACTATTAAAAGACGTATCAACAGCCGAATTCACAGTAAGATTAAATACCCAACACTCCCTTTTACCACACAGTAAATCACTGAAATATGCCACATTTACAAATGCCACATCACTACAATCATGTGGAAAAAAACATGCTGAACATATTGAACTTCATGTTCACTGCAAGGATACCCATGTCTTCCTGTATGATCTTTTTTAACACGTTTGGATTAGAATACTGGCACCTCAACCTATCAACATCTGCTTTCTGACATTTTAAATAAATCACATAACTGCAGACATGAGGCTAGCATTCTCAGTCAGGAGTAGATTCTTCTCATGATCAAAAGTCAAAGATCACTAAGGCACCTTTTCCAAATGTTACCAAAATTAATACCAAGTCATACATTTAACATGAATAAAGATCATTAAATCAAGCTTTAAAGGGGTGGCTAATGAACTTTAGTTAAATAAACAAATGGTAAGACTACTAATAATTACTTTGGATGCCTATCTAGCCCAGTGAGGATTAACTTAATGAAACTAAAAATCAAGGACACAAACTTGCAACTGAGATAGGACATCGATGCCTCACTTGAGTGGCAAGTTATTTTAAATGCAACTTTTGTAAAAATTCAACCAGATGCATTTGTCCAAGAAATGAGAAAACCAAAAACATTTATGAAAAATAAACAGATTCATTAAAAAGAAAAAAAAAAGGCAAACAATTTTAAATGTAAATACTATCTGACGAGTAATGACTGGGAAGGTAGTCTTCATACCGAAAAAAAGTAAAGACCATATTGTTAAAAGCTTAATTTCTAATGTTATATTCATCTTGAGAGCAAACACAGAACTCTTGAAATTAAGATTTGTTTTATCATGAAATTTAGAACATAATTCAACTTAATGCCTTGTATGTAAAAGCCTTCCTATGCCACTAGCTTAAAGTGCTTGGATTCTCATACCTCAGTCCTAAACATTAAAGCTCTGATCTAAGACTGGTGGTAGCCAATAGTACATTTCCTATAGCCTTCACTAGTTTTCAGACAGGCTTATTAAACTGAAAATAATTGTCATTGTAAAAGTGACAGAAGTTAAGAAGTAGAAACATAAGTTCATTTCATTTTGTCTTAAAAATAAATATGAACATTAGCTCCCATTGAAAGGCTGGTTTCCAGCATGTGTCTGTTCCTCTTGGTTTTAATATAACAATGAAGAAAACACAATCTTGGCAGATAGACAGAAACCAAACCTGAAATATGTAACATTCAGCATTACACAGCGTATTATGTGCCATCCCATTCTGACCAACTTGCTTCATGGTATGTCAGAATATTTGAAGAAGGACTAAGTCTTTCCAGCCCTCCCTGTTTTAACATTTGCCAAAGTCAGCATCAAAAGTATATGCTTGCCACAATCCAATAGTAATTAAATGAATGCCACTTTCTTGGTAAGGGACAATAAAATGAACTGAACACAAATCTTCCCTTTGTAAAGAGACATCTGAGCCTCCAGAAGCAAAAATTGCTGTGAACTTTAATAACTAAAGATTATTCTAGTCTTGCCTCTTCCAGTAAATATACAATTGCTGTACCAAGTATACTAATACAGACCAACAAAGCAGTATTTAATCAAGGTGTTAGTGGGATGCAAAGAGCAAAACTCTCCATTCATAACCAGCAACTAGCTGCATACTTAACTAGAACAACATGCAATTCAGTCTGAGACATGAAGATGTGCAGGTTGGGGGGTAATGGGGAGGTGGGGGTTTTGACAGAAAAGAAAGAAAAACACAAAGCCATTTAGACATTTTCCTGGCTTTTAGGTTTTTATTCCCCCTAACTATATGTTTACCACAGGTTTCACATCACTTGTCAAAGTATTTCAGTATGTGGCTCTTCACAAAGGTAAGAGGAAGATTAAAGATACTCCTCACCTCCAGTCCTCTGGAATCTGTTGAATGAGCAAATGTAAGTTTCTGGTTTCTTCAAAACTACAGAAGTTACTGGCAGACTGATGACATTCTGCTCTATTTAATTTAAAGGCAAACTCTAACATTCTCAGAACTTTAATAAAATCACTGGACCAAATAAATGTTTTGCGTCCCACATTTTCCCAAAGACCAAAAGAAAACATAATGTGTAAAATTCTGCCTCAGCATGGTGTCTTAATGAAGCCAACTCACAATGCTGATCTCAGGGTGGGGGAAAAGAAAAAAACCCAAAACCAACTTGATCAAAACAGACCACATCACAGACCACAACTCTATGCAACTAGAAATTTCATGCTTCCTTGCAGAAAACTATTCCATGAAAATTGAAGCTCAGATACCAGGGATCACATATCAAGAAATGTTCCATTAATGTTAATTTTTATTTGACTTACAAAACACCTCTACTACTCAGAGTTCTTTCTCAAGGACTCTTCTCTAAAACCACATTTTTTGACTGCATATAAGTTGGAGGTCAAGCTTTAGCCTTCAAATTAATTAGTTTTCATATCTTTGGTACAGCTGTCTATGCACAAGGTTGCCGTGACTGCCTCCCACAGTCTCTGAAATACCCATCCACTTGGATGGCTACACTTTTAACTTTCTGCATTCCTGGTCTCGATTTGCAGCTTAAGACTGCTCTCAGTATGATTTAAATTATACTATGAAGCTCACATTCAGATCAACTTCAGTAGACATGAACAACTTGGGTTCAAATATTCAGGAAGTCATAAAATCTGGTATGCAGGAATCTTTTCAAGGCTCTCAAAACTAGGTTACAGTAAGATAGGATGAAATGGTTTTAGAACAGCTCATAAAATACTCATTCTGGTTTGCTGTTGATGGAGTCATATTAAGTGTCATCAATAAATACATCTACTTTCCTCTGTCTTGCAGAAACAGATAAATCTCATTTAATCATCAGCAATGCAGAATCTGGAAAATCCTATGGCTTTCCAAAAACCTATACACCCCCCACCATCCCTTCCAAAAACCTTGTTCTAGCTCAAGTATTTCACTCTTTTAAAATAACCTGCAGAAACAACATGAAAATGCAAGTGAGCCAGGGCCTATTAACGTGTACTGTATTCAGCAAACGTGATAAAAAGGACATTGTGCTGGTTTGTTTTCAGCTGAGAACAAAGAAGATGAAACCAACTGCTCGGCGTATATAACCAAGGCAATAAACTGTCCACACCTTCTCAGAGGGAGACTGCTTGTCTAGGGGTTGGGGAAAGGAATTCTGCTTGAAGAACTACAGTAGAAAAGAAGGATTACAAATATGGAACAGAAGCACAGAAAAGCAGGTGTTTACAACAAAGAGACATTGTCATTGCAAGTATTTTTCAGTTGATCTCCTCAACCAGTAAACTCAGACCTTTGCTATAGGCAAATACAGCTATGATGCAAACTAAGATGGGTTAAGGACCTAAATACAACATCTAGCTTACAAGCTACCACTGCCACCTGACACAAATAAAAGGGTTAGAAAGTCCTGAAACTCAGTATGTCATTGTCTGCCCAAAGATCACACATTACAAAGTTAGTAAAATTTAAGAACTTCATTTACACAACTGCCAAACTCTAGGACAATTGTCATGGCAGGAAATGTTTTATACTGCAGCTGACACCTCTTGACCAGCATAAATCAGTTATCTCAATAACATAGTCATCTTTACATATTCAAATTATTTATTTACTGTTTTCACATTTTTGAATGACTTTTCCCATTGTTGTTACATTTTTGTGTTTTGCTTGACTTGACATTTTTCATGCTTTATTAATTACAAACTATAATGTCTATAACTATTTCTTTATATTTTAAAGAAGTCAATCTCCCTCCATCCACAAAGCATATTTTAAAAGAATCAATAAGCACACAGCATTTCCTAGCTACCATATCTTTAAGCTAGGGAAAAGAGGGGAGAAATAAAGGATTTGTTACAATAAAATCCTAACTCTGAGAACACCTTTTTCTAGGTGTGATGACGTGACTTTAGAATACTTACTTCCCACATGAGCCTGCAGTCTGTGTCCTCCTCCAGTTCCTGCGGCATTCTCTTCTCCCCTGCAAAGGGCCCAAACTTTTCACCCTAAGCAATAATTACAAAAGACAACACATCAGTAATAAAAGCAAGTGAATAACCAAATTGCAGTAGAGGTATCATTTTTAGCTTCAAATGGAAAAGGACAGTTTTCCTTCGTCATTCTACTATATGCCAAGAAAGTGCATGTCCTTGAGGGTTCAATTTCAAGCTCATTCCCATTTTCTCCACAGCTTGGAGAATCTTAAAACCACACCTTTCCTCCACATGTTTATCTCCCCCTTGGGAAATATCGTTTTTCTTTATTGTAAATTAAGCTGAAATTTACAAGTCAAATTTCTTAAAAGATTTACAGGAAGCACCTAGCAATAGGCATCCAACTAAAATGTAAAGTATTTGGCAAGCACAAAGTTGACATAAGATTTATTTGCAAGATTATTTGAAATGCTGCTTTTTGAAGTGCCACAAATCAAAACACTGAATAACTGGGGTTTTGATCATAGAGAGATTCGTTTAAAAACAGAGGGAGTATGCACGTGTCTATGAATTAAATCAAGCCTTCCTAAGCAGAATTAAAATGTTATACCACCTGCTAGTCATAACACATGCTGTGAAAGCATCCATTGATACATTCTTGCAGAAGTACTGGGCATTGGTGTTTTTTCCCTTCATAGACATCACACTAGCAGTAGGGCAAATTTAAACAGAGCTTTCTTCTTACACAGGCCTAATGTATTTTTTTCTCCCCTCTCCCTTTGCAGCAACAAGCCTTACAAACCAGAACACAGACTGATAAGTTCCTTTGGGCACTGTTCAGACTGAAAAACTCTGTTTTTAAGCACTAGAGATTTCAAGTCAATAATGAGAGGCAACTTTGGTGTTTCTTTAAAAATAATAGTATTTTGGCTGATCGATCGGTCCACACATCCCTTCCCCCAGGCACATTCCATGATCCCAGAAACAGCCTGCTACGTATTTTTCCCTGTTGCTTAGTTTTGACACACTGCATACAGGTAGAGTGGATAAGAAACAGAGGAATGACAAACTTCCAGTATCATTCTTCTTACAAACAAGCAACAAAATTTTAAATAAATAAATAAAAATCCTGATGTTTAAAATTAAACCTCAGGAGGAAATAAACACAGGGAAATAAAATGTCTGTCACTTCTCAGTAATCTTCACCATTTTGCTAATCAAATGTGGTCAGAATTCCTCCCACGCCAGCCTTATAAATATTGCGATTTAACACCCCAACTACAAGTTCCTTCTTCTTTTACCTTAGGAACACTGAAGAAATTTTTCAAATACAAGTCCAAAACCTCAGTGAAAAAAAAATCAAGCCAGCCGATATGAAATTGCTCCCCTTCCACCCCGCCATTAGCGCTCAAGGACACCTGAAAAACGAGACACCTCTACCTCATGGTGTCTAAACGTTGTTGAAACCACCAACCAACTAGGCAGCCCTCATCCCAACTCACATCCCAAATAAAGATGGGCAGCAAAACACACAAAATACACACAATGCAGAGTTCATAACTTTAGGTATGCCTTTACTTCGATAGCAAACCACCTGAAATAGTATCACCTGGACTGTAATAAGCAGGATTTCAGATTATCAAGACGCTATTTTTCAATTACAAGGCGTCAAGAGACATGACCTGGCTAGGGTATGAGAGACCTGCAGTGCAGCTGAATTGCATCTTTCTCAGGCCCACCTTTATCATCCCGAAACAGCTAATTAAATCACCCGTTCCACCGAACTCTAGGAGCGGAGAGGCGACAGGAGCTTGCGACCTGTCGCAGGGGGATCCTTCTGACGCAGGTACCTCTGAGGCGCCCCGCGGCCTGAAGTCAGGCGGTAACCGAGGGGGCGGCCCTGTCCACAATAGTTTTGCCCTCAGGACACACAAAGTTGAAAGTAAACGGGGTATACAAAAGCCCACAAAGAAAACTCTTCGCTAACTCCGCAGGATAGTCGGCGGCCCGGCCCGCCAGGCCCTCTCCCGCCCCAAGCGGCAGCGCTGCGGGCACCGGGAGGCTGAGGGTTATCTGAGGGGGGAACTGGCGGGCGGTGCCTCCTCTGAAAAGAAGGAGCCCGGGCGGACGGAAGCGGAGGCAGCGCCAACAAAGCAAAGCTGAGGTAAAGTTCTAGCCCAGCAGTAGCGAGGGGCGGAGGAGCCGCCTCTGTCTCCTGTGATACGTGGCAGCCGCTCCCCGCTGGGCCGGGACAGGCCGTTACCCCGCTCGCCCAGCCATCACCCACCTTTTTCACTCTGCGGGCCGTGTAGAGCCCCATCCCGTCCTGCACTTTTGACGACTTCAGGGCAAACCTATCCGGCACATACATGCCCAGCATTTTGCATCGACTCGGGCCGCCGCTTGTTACTGTGGAGAAGGATTGTCGGGGACTTCCATCCCACCGAGAGCGAGGGAGAGACCGGGGGAGGGGGCAGGAAGAGGGGCTGGTTGCGGGCCTTTCCCAGCTCCTGAGGAAGAGGGGAGGAGCCAGGCCGCCGGCGAGGCCCCCACCGCGGCGGGGCAGCGGGACTGGGCAAGTGGGCGGCAGGGGGCGCGCGCGTCTGGCGGGGCAAAGAGCGGGATCGGGGGAAGAGCCCTGGTGCTCGCGCTAAGGGGCTTCGTGCCTTCGAGGGTTTGTTAAATCGATTCGTGTGAAATGTCGTGACAGGAAATAGGACACATCCGGGTTTCTAACACATCTAGCTGGGGAGGTCTGGCCCCAACGATGCACTCTGAGCAGAAGGCACACAGCGCTGGCAGGCTTCTAACATGGCGCCGTGGGCTAACAATTCACGCAGCATGCACTGCCCTGAGGCACCAGACCACGTTCTTCACCTGGGCTGGCTTTCGTTTCCAGAGCAAATGGCGTTTCATCACCTAGGCATAGCCTCGTGGTCTGGGACCAACCTGATGATGGGCTTTTGTCAACAGATTGGCTTTCCATTCTGGTTTCTACAGCAACAGTAACCTAAGGTGAGAAGAGAGAGATAAGTAGGCAGTGCCAGATCTCGGATTTGAGAGATGGAGTTGATTGTGAAGCCTGACAGCAGCAGAGAGGCTTCACCCTGTCACAAAAGTCCAGAGCAGTTTCCTTAAGTACTGAGACTTCTCACATGCCTACCAAAATATTTATCTGCTGGTACTTACAGTTAGGACTCATTAGGAGAACTTACACATGCATGCTACATAACACTTCCCATGGGCAGTTATCTCAAACCTGAGATTTATCCTTACTACATTTGTATTGTCATAATGGGTGAATCCAGATTTACATTCACTTTTGAAAACATCCAATCCTTCACTTTTGGAGATTGTTTTTGAGGGAACTCAGATGGAATGCCAGGAATTTACCTGAGTATGAGACTCCCTTTGGCTACTTTCTGGTGCCCTTATGTATTGTGCATAGTGACACCATTTTGTGTTTAGTATCTTCAGAATCATGGTAGATATCATAAATATTTTTTAAAAGAATCTTAACAAAGGTAATGTATATTCTTGCCAACAGACACATATATACACAGATACGTATACAGAGCTGCATGAAATCAGCAACTTCTCTGATAAATCAGATGAGCCCCTCACTTTGATAAGAAAAACAAAAGGAAGAGAGATTCCAACAACATGGCTGGAGGAATTACTTTGAGAATGAAAACAATCACACAGGTTTTGCAGCTAGATTGATAGACTGTTAATTCAATTTAAAAAAAAAAAAAAAAGAAAAAATCAAAATGGAGTATCTATGTAAGTAAGAATTCTAACTCCTCAAATACAAGTCTTTCACAGAGGGGAATTAAGTTGCCTGGGGCAACACTTCAGTTTTCAGAGTAGTAACAAAATTTAACTATTCTTTTAATTAATATCCAGCTCTGAAACTTCCATATGCATAACTCAGCATAATATTTTTATAGACTATTTTCTTGAACGGAGGCCAATCTGTCTTAACATAGATTAAAATGGTATAATTTCTCTATTTCTAAGAATTATATTTAGAAATAATTTTCCTTCAGGCCTCAGTATTTTTCTCTTCCAAATCAAAAGAATGTAGAGATGCTTCATTTTTAACCTTAAAAGATTACTTTTCACGTCACAAAAAAGTACAGCCTAATTTGCAATGCATATGTATGCTTTGCTTTTAAGCTCTTGAATTAAGCAAGACTAATTATTTTCATTTATAAACATTATTACTACAGTACAAAATGCACTTACCTGAATCTCATTCAGTTGAAGCAAAATAGTAAAGATGATATAGCAGTGGACAAAACACTCCTTGTGTATCACAGAGTGCTGTGGCATTAATCAGATATTCACAACTGCTTGACTACCTGTACCAGTATTTATTTTATTACAAATTTGAGTCAGCCATTGATCATAAGTCTTCTAAATGGGTTTCATACACTGTTTGTGGTGGTATTTGTCCTTTCAGGTTCATACAAGGGCCACTGGTGGGGATAAAGTCAGCCATATTAAGCATGAAGCTGAGAGCTGTTACTGAAGCAGATGTGTTCGAGCTGTGTTCTGTTTTGTCCTAGGTGCAGATGCAAGGACGTTGAGGTCTGAATTGTGTCAATAAATCACATTGGACAGAATGAAGATGAAAGATACCACATCATGCTGAATGTACACAATCACTAGTCAATGGCAAGAGTGGAGCCCTGCAAGTTTCAACATAGCTCTGGATTGTATTTAGTACATACATAGTGTAGGAGTGTGTAGCCTCCTGTAGTCCTCTGGTTGTCATGAACAAAACTGAGAATGCAGCATACACTAAGTGAAAGGAATTTTCTTGTTGGCATAGCTAAGTCATATCTACAGTGACCAACTGAAGCAGTGAATACATGCTTATGTTACAATCAACACAGGTACACCAGCGTTTGCTAACATAGCTGGCAGCAGCTTGGGAGCATGAAGGTAACTGTGTGACACAACCACACTGACAAAATTTGCCAGAGCTGACCAAGTCTCAGACTCATCAACCACGAAACCCTAGTATCCAGCTACCAGATAGCATAGAACAGTCAAAGAACTTTCTACTTTAGTCTTAGTAGAGATTCCGTTGAACAAAGTATGGGGTGAAACTTGTGTCAGCCCATTTCCAGCTCATTTTCCCAGAGACTTTAAAGTATTCTGTGGTGTGCACCTTCCAAAAGCACTCTTATCAACAGGATTTTAGTCTCTGATTGTGATTCACACTGACCCATTGATTTCTTCCCAAAAGGTCACTGCCAGACAAAAGGCACTATTTCAGCAGGTTCCCCATACTGAATGGCTTGCTTTCTTCAAATTCCTCATTCCTGAACCACAGAAACAACTGCCCAGGTAACTTTCTTTGCTCTATTTTATAAGTATTTGTTTCTTGGCACTTGCATTAAAACAGGTGCGATTAAAGGGAGGTTGACAATCAATCCAGGAATGTTTGTGCTCACAGAAACAACCAGCTTCCCTGCTAAAATGCTGTCTGGGTGGCTTAACTGAACTGACGGGTGGCACTCATACTCTGAAACACTGTCTGAGAAACTGGATTGTGTGCACAACTCGGACAAAAGATCACATGCAGAAACCACAGTCAGCGAGAGAAAACTCACATTACTTGTTTGAGAGTCCTTAGGCCAGATTAATGACAACACTGTCATTATTCAACAGAGTGGATCTGCAGCTGAACAACAGTAGATGTTGTTCCAAAAATAGGAGGAAAGTGGATGTGTACACAAGATAAAGTTATTAGTACCTATAATTAAGAATAGACATATTCAGTACTGTCCTGCAAGATTTCAAATACCCATTTTCTATTTAGCCAGCGTGCTGGAAAATGTTGTAAAGAGACTTCAGTGTGGAGCAGATGCTGAATATGAAAATACACACTGGTTTTACCTCGTGTTGGAAACTGGAATTAATCCAGAGTGCAAAAAAAAAAAAAAAAAAAAAAAAAAAAAAAATTAAAATTATTACTGTTTTGTTGTGAAATTAAAGCAATCCAGATGTGCAAAATCTCAGTGAGTCTTTTCTTGAGGCATCATTAATTCAGGAAAGTGGTCAGGACTGTTGTTTACAATTCTGCTGCATGTAATGCACTGGATTCTAATCATAAAAAGCACACTGGTATGTATGTGAGCACAGTCACCTTTTGAGATAGGTAAAACGCATTTCAATTAACATAACTAGGAGGTTTGAAGGTGAAGGATTTCTCCAACTTAACACCAGTGACTGAACAAGCCTCAAACACAGAAGTTTTCTTTCCCACACCCTATGGCCCAGAGGGGAGGGCTTTGCATTTGGGTTTTTGATTCCCTCTTTAAGCTAATAGTGGCTCATACGATGCCAGTACTTGGCTTTTGGAAAAATCCTGAGAGGGAAGTTTCATCATTCTTTCCCAGATGCTACCATAATTTGCAGCATTTCTGCTTAATTAAAACTGTAACAAAGCAGGTTATTTCATGTACTCAGTTGTAATGTTCTGTTTCCTAGTGATGTTAAAGTTGTGTTGCATTCATAACTCAAGGCACATCCTTCAGTTGATACTAAAAAAAAAAAGAAAATAGAAAAAAGAGACAGCTGGGTTCCATTTTTATTGGCCTAATTCTTGTAAGAAAAATGCTTTGATAGTTTTAGCATTCATTCAACTGAACCAGTCAGACGAATTGTTTGGGATCAAAAAATAAATCTGAGAAGTCTATCTCAAGTACAGTTTACTCTGAAGTAATGCACTGAATGAAAAAAAAAACCCAAACCACCACATTTTGGTGTCAGTATTAACCAAATAACACAGTAAATAATGAAGCACGGTAATAAAATTATGAGAAACAACATGGAGAAATGCTAATTGTTCTGAGTTTGATATTCCTAATTACTTCTCTCGTTGTCTTACATATTAAATAAAGTTACCTTTAATATTTATATAGTAGGTCACAAACATGGTAACAGTGGATGCCTTTCTTAAATCTTGCATTCCTGTGGTGCTGCTTTTTACTTTCATAATTGCTTGGTCATACATCGAGTTAGTTATGCTAGGGTTAATATGGAGCTAATACAGCTTTCTACGGCTCATCCTAGTGCGTATCCACAGCCTGCGCAATGCCACGCACCCCTCCTCAAAGAGCAAACACTGAGCTGTAACTCATGTGCAGTCTAGCACAAAGAAACTGAACGTGTTGGTCCACTGTTTTTATGTTGGTCCACAGTTGCTTGTTTAGAATGTCATGGAACACTAAAGAAACACAAAGTCATCCAGCAGCCTTCAGATTTGAAGCCTAATGGTGTCATAAAGAGAAATAGGTCAGTCGTGGAAGCTGCCACGCCCCAGATGAAATTCCATGGCAGGAATCCATGTGTGGTGACAAACAATAATTGGAAGAATTGCTTGTCTGGAGTTACAATACTTGTTGCAACATCATGCCAGAAGTATGTATGATACTCCCTCCACCCAAGGAACAGCTAATTAAGGGTCATGCTTAATAAGTTAACATGTCACATTCTAAGAAACAAAAAGATTTAGGACAAAAATGGTCTTCAGGACTCCAGAAGTAAACATGCCAGCCACTAAAGTATCCAGCATCTTAGAAGGAAAATGTGTCCTCCAGAAGAAAGCATGGCTTCTCATAACTAATCCCTTGTTTAAATGGCATAGTATCATCCCTAACTGTTTTCAGCAACTTCACTTTTCTTTATTCTCACCTCCTTCCTTTGGGCATCTGGACTAAAATCAGACAAGTTTATTTTATCCTTCAAGAATTTCTAAGTATTGGGATATTAGCTTTGGCAGAATCCATAGCAATACCAGAATTTGATTCTGGCAGCTAAGAGACCTGAGAACGGGTGTTTGGAACCATCATCATGACCTTTTCCCAGTTTATACATTCACTGGTGCCCAAAACATTTCTGCACTGCAGATTAATCATGTTTGCAACTTCCTTTCTGGATCTACATATCTCCTTTCCAGCATCATCCACTTTCTCTTAATCTGGTAAGATTATGAGCAGTACTTTAAAAGCCATCTGGCATACCTGGATTGTACCCGCTTTGCAGAACACTTACAATATTTTCAGACTATTTCCTCTTTTTTCCATGTGTATCTGCAGGTTTCCAGTGTGCAAATAACAGTTAGCTTTGACTAGATATGCAAAGCTTACAGTCAGATACTTCCCTGGAATTTGCCAAGCCCATTTCTCAGACTGAGTATAAGGTCATTAACTTTGTGTTCTCTTCTCATTGTAAATGGCTTGCCAGACCTTCTACACTGCAGTATCTGGCCCAGGATGGGAAAAGGGCTTTGTGCTTTCTCATTTTGCATTGGAGTTTTCAGGAAGCAGAGGTTTCAGCTTCTGTAATGACAGAATGTGAGGGGAATATGGGAAGAGAAATAGCATGCAGACCTCTCAGGGGTTTTTCTTCTTTCCTCAGCTGCACGAAGTTCAGCCTAAAAATAAATTTTTTTTTTCACTGCTCCATTCTCTCCCCCAAAAAGCACTAATATATATGGGAAAAATCCTCTTTAAAGCAAATCCTAATAACTGTGATATACAATGCTGACAAGCGGAATGTAAAACCATATTGCTTTAGTTCACACAACATACTAGCACATGCAGACACAATGACCCTTCTACTGTTTCTGAAAACAAATCCAATAAGTGTAATACTCTCAAATGAAAGATTTGGAAACAGAAGCAGCAAATTAACTAACAGAGCTTAGTAAGAGCCATGTATGTCTTTAAAAAGTCTGCTCTGCTCTGGGGGCAATGGCACCCTCGCTACTAGTAATCACCAGGCACAGTGACTTTAAGTACCTGGAACAAATTGTGTTGACATGGAGTCAACTTAAACCATATGTTATACTACCAACTGAAAACTCAATCTTACATCTCAGACAATCCAGTTTCCTAAACAATTAAGCATGACTTTTGTAAATATGACAATAAACCCCATCTATGCAGTGTCTTGGGTTTTTTTCCAGTTCTGTTTGTTTTGTCTGTATTTTCTGGTGATCTGAAACACTTAAGTTACTCTTTCCCTAATACATTTTGATTAACTGAGGAAAATTCAGTTTTGGGGTGGGTATTTTTGTGGCTTGTTTTTCCTTCAGAGCTTTCCGAGTTCAGTAAACATTCCAACATGAATTATTTCCCCACCAAATCTGTCTTCTGATCAATGCACAGCTGGCTTTTTGGGTTTTCCATAAACCAATACATGCGTCTTGTGTTTCAATATTCAATGTCATGCAAAGCAGTAAATGGTAAGATTAGTTTTTAACTTATGTATCTTTCTCTGCTTGCATGTACAGAGTAGTTGCTGTCCAAGTTTGTTTTTTTTCTTCTCAGATATTTGAAGTCCTGGAAGTTAGTTCCAGGATTTCAGAATTAATAATTTTCTCCTTCCCCTTTGGAAATATTAAAATACATACATGTGTTTTCATTTCCATTCCCAAGCTGATTGCATACTGAGTGTTTACTCCTGTTGTTTCAGAGGTTTTTAAACTAGGGTTAAAAAAAATTCTGAAGGCAGAATTATAAGTGAGTAAGTACCAGATTCAGCTAGTAACTCAGGTTTCATTGTATTAAGTAGTGACCACTTAATCAATCTACATCATATGGATCTAAAAGAAGGACAATATAATTTGACTACAGCAGATTTTTGCTGATACTTCACAGAATTTCACATACAGGAAATACAGGGAAGTAGTCTAAAGAACTAGTAGAAAATGGTTAAAAATACCAAATAGCAGTAACTCGCTTTTAGAGTAGCATGCTCTGCCCTGATCCCTTTAGTATTTACTTTCTTATCTTGAGGAATTAAAGGTGTGAGCTGATAAAACAGGTTGCAGATCAATAGTGAAAAGATAACTATAAAACATGAGCAAAAGGGATAGAAAATACAATTGTATAGGTAGCAACTCTTTAGAAAAAGTACTGGAAGCAATAGTGGGTCTTAATCTGAACTTGAGTTATTAATGCTGGTGTGAAAATACAATATATACTCTTATTTGTACACCCCAACAAGAAAGACTGCAAGATAAAACCATGGAATCAGAGAATGCATCGGGTTGGACGTGACCCTCAAAGATCTTCTTGTCCAATGACCCTTCATTGAGCCAGGGACATCTTGAACTAGGTGAGGCTGCTCAGTGCCCTGTCAAGTTCAACCCATCTTCAGTATTGGTTCAGCCTCATCTGAAGAACTGGCTTTATTTTGAGGCATCACATTTCTAGAAATAAGTGGAATAGCAGTCAAAATTCTAATGTGGTTTTGTAAGGAAAATCATGTCAAGTGTATCTAATTTCTTACTATAGCAGTTACAGGCTTTATACACAAGGGAGAAATCCAGATGATAACTGTAGACATGGATCAAAAGACAATCAGAAGAAAGATTTAAGACATTCAGGCCTTAAATAATCAGAGAATAGAAAACTTCTGGATAGTTTGCAATAGTCAAACAAATAAAAAAAATACTTGAAAGAAAAATGGGGGGAGGTAAGAAATCATCTTTTAGTGACCACATGAGAAGAATGAACAAACTGAAGCAAGTCAGAATTTTTACCTTGAAAATACTTTCCAAATAAGTAAAATACCTGCACAGTCTGCCTGGTGAGGTCACGGGGCTTTCATCAACTTACATCAGTTTCTCCTACACACCTGCTATTGGATACTGCCATGGAGTGACCTCTGATATACTCACATGTTACATGCTGATATAAAAGAAACTAGAAAAACATGAGCTTAAGGAATCTTGGAAATTCAGAAATTGGAGCTCAGACCTCCAAAATACTTCTTGAAAAGTATTTAGTGTAAGCCATCTCTGTTATTTCCATCAGTTACAGGAACTGACAGAATCACTTTATGCAGTAGCAGATGAACTCTTGGGCAGTATTCTTATAGACTCTTAAAGTGTTGTCCTCAAGAGCGACTGCCTAAACTGATCTCCACCACCCTGTTTCTCCTGTCAGCCCCTTCAGGATCAACTCACCCTTTTTTACCTCCATTACTGGAAAGTGACTTTCCAGATCCAGCTTCTCCCTGATGAGCTAGTTCCTTCAAGCCTTACCATTCACGTACATGCCCCATTGCAAAGAGTTCATACCTTCTCAGGCCTCATTTCTCATTAGCCCTTGCATTGAGTTGACCACATGCTCCTTCTGGGAGCAATAAGTCTCAAACTTACCTACTTCCTCTCTCCTCTCCTACTTACAACCTAATCTTGAGAAGGATCTTCATGTAACATGAGCTCTGTCATGAGGCTGATTCCTACTTTGTGCAACTATTTTTATTTGCTGAAAAAACACAGAAATTAGGCTCCCTTTCAGTACCTGCTCTGTGCTGGTCATTTAAGTCATCATATCTGGCAGCTCAACCACACTATAAATTCTTTATAAAACCTTGAAAGAGCTGTAATGCTCTGAAGTATTTTTCCACCATTCCTGAATGGGACATGGAAGCTGGAACGCCATGTTGGGTTTTCCTGTAGCAGGAAGACAGCTGACTACCGTACTATGAACTTGCAGTGGTTTGTTAATGTTATTATAGCAAATGGATGACAAATCTTATTACTGACCTCTGCCTTTCATGTCTGCCACATGGTGCTGGATATTCATATTTTCACTTCTCCATGAATCTTTAGCACTCCACTACGTAGGGTATCATAAAGCTGCTAAACAGAATGTTTTTAAATCGTTGGAGAATAGCTACATACACACAGAAGCTATTTCTCAGAACTGCCAGCTATGGAACATTCATTCTGGCACTATAAGCACATTTTCAAAATCTGTTGTGGCCTTTGCTCAGGGAATTGTCTCAAGTAATTTTCTTAACATCACTTGGTGAAGTTCCTGAATTTTGCAAGCACTAAGGAGATCAAAGACAAAAACTTAATTTTTTGCATATAAAAGTTAAACAAAAATCTGAGACTTTTATACCTACAGGTCTTTGCAGGACCAGCTTCACCAGCACCCATGGTTATGAGTTAGTTGATATGACTTAGGACCTGCATGATCAAGGGTACCATGTACATTTAGGTTTGGAATGAACTGAGACCCCAAAAGAAGCACACAACAAACCAACCAAAAAACTAAACCACCACCATTTGTCAGGAATTCAGTTTTCATTAAGCCATGCAGGATGAATATTTGAAAATGGCTTTTCTGTTGAATGCTTCCATTTGAAAACTCTAATCCTCATTATATGTGACCTGACACCATAGGTTCTCAGCAGCTCTGTCCCAAGCACTCAGAATTCAAAGTCAGCTGACAGTGTGGGCTCAGAGGCAAACAGAGTTGCAAGTTACTTTTTGGTATGTCCCGTGTAAGCTTGCGGGGTTTGTTTTGTTTTTGAAGCAGCACATCCAGCAATATGGCCTGCAGAATATGGTTCTGCAGAATTTCAAAGACATAAAGAAGAGTCATCTTAAAAAAAAACAACAAAAAAACTGTGTATTGCTGATGTTAAAAAAAAAAAGTGATATCATAACATTCTGAAGAACTGATTTCAACAACCATTGTTCTGATTTACAGCCACCCACTGAATAGCATCAGTTTCAGTAAAATTGTGTCCTCTATTCATCTTCACAAATAATACTTAAATTGCAACTATCTAAAATTTCACTGTCCATCAGACAAATAGAAATATTTCTTGATGCCATAATGTACAAGTTTCTGGCTACTGCACTTCTTGGAGCACTCTGTTTCCTGTTAACATTATTTAACTGGGAGCCATGAGGTAGATACAAGATTGTGAAATGCACTTTTTTGGAGATAGTATGCCAGACTCTAGAGACTGCATAATTCCACTCCCTTTCCCCCTGGATACAATATCAAATAAGAAAACTACAAACATAGTACTTCTATTGTTATTAGAAAGAACAGTTACACAAGAGAGTCTTTCACAATATTTAGTAGGATCATTTATTTTACCATAGCAGTCTTATTTCCAAGTCTCTATTGTACTAAGCTTTAAAAAATCCACAGTTTAGAGAAGTTGATTTTGAGAGTATATTAAAGTCCGCATGAGTTCTGTAGGTATCTGAAACCGATACAGGAAAGGGAGCAATGGAAAAATGTATGCATGCCTATGTACAGATAAATCTGATGATTACCAAGAGGACAAATGTACTTTCCAAAACATGCTCTTCAAAGAAAAGTAATAGCTATAGAAAGACATCTGAAAGATGTCTGCCACTATGTTGCTTCCTTTCTGAAGTATTTATCCTTGGTTAACAAGACCAACAAATCCTACTGCTCAGTATCTACAGCTTTAGAGCTGTAGCTGGTTCTGGTTTCCCATGTGCAAAGCTTGCCTATATAAATGCTTTCCCTTAGCTCAAGTGGGTACTCCTCTGACATTTCAGAGAAACAATGGCACCCTTCGGGGTCAGGCTGCAGAGAGTTTGGGTTTGATATTGTTTGTGGGACGCTGTTCTATTTATCACACAGTAGGGTTTCTGTCTCTCCACCAGTCCTATTCTGTTAAATCACATTGCTTTTTTAGAGTTACGTTGTAAGTTACAGCCTGTCAGGCTCCTTGAGGCCTCCAGACACTGGGTGCCCCATAAATTTGAAGTTATTACTGCTCAGTATTGCCGTAAATGAGTTAGTCATCTTTTCTCATAAAGCAGCAAGGGAATGGACTGAAAATACAATGCAGCTGCATCTTGTTTAAAAGTGTGTCTTTGAAGAGGTACAAGACATCAATGTGCCCTTTCTGAAACTGTAGGAAAGTGTGCCCCAACTATAACAACTCATCACAGAAAAGCTCAATGAAGCCCTGTCTACACTCCAGAGGCAGCCATAGTTTGCCCATGTTGTACAGTGTGGCTGTGGCCAACCTGCATGCTGAACGTGCTTCATTGTTCTGTTAATGTGGATACAACACAAGTAGCATGGTTTTGCCTCAGCAAGGTTATTCTTATAACATGAAGTGACCCTCACAGAGAAGTGGGAGAGAAGGAAGCACAGTGGAAGCAGAGTGCTCGGTGTGCAGCTGCTACTATGGTTCTGGCTGTCAAATCTAGATTTTTGAATTCACTCAACCTGCTCCTTACTTAGGCACAGGCACCCCTCTATACACACAGACCTTCTCAGCAAAGAAAAGCAGAGTCTCCATTTCCCTTCTAATGCTTTCTTTGAAAATGTTTTTTTTTTTTCTATTTGGAGTTGCTGAATTTTATCATTTGTGCAACAGTTCTTGACTCTGCATTACTTACATTTAGTTTACCAACTGCACAAAGCAATCAAAAACTCTATCATCATGTAGATCAAGACATATATCCATTTCAAATGCAATATGACATTGAAGAGTGCTACAGCAGCCCAGTATCAGTGGGAACTAGAGCTAGCTTGGAGTAGATTCAAAGACAAATCATTTTGATCAGCCTTTAAGCATACCTTTTTATGGCAGATCATTTAGTAACAGTTTTATTCCTCCCTTCTTCCCCTCACTTCCCTTCTGTAAAAACAATGACAAGGATAAAAAAAAATATCAAATGAGAAAAATTCACATTCAGTGGAGAGGATAGGTGGGAACATGGATTCCCCACAGGTTTGAGTAACCTTCAAGATTTCACTTGTCCATTCAGCCAATGAGTTTATACCCAAAAGCCTTGTCCAAGGGACAGACATTTGGACTGAATTAAGCTTCCAGGGGGTATGTGTGCAAAGCTCCAGTATGAAAGAGTTTTTAAAAAGGCTGCATGTTTGCTAGTTCTATGGTTTACCAGAAAGGTCATTCTTTAAGATGTTTTCATTTAATGAAAATGTGCCTCTATTCTTCTTATTGTTGTTTGATTGTTTCTTTCATGTATGTTCCTTCCCTCCCCATATACTTGTTTGTCATTGTCTTGTGAAGTATCTTGCTGTTCCTCTAGTTGCCATGGAACTGGTTAGATGTAATAGATTAGCTTACAGATGGGTATGTTCTCTGAACTCATTAGGAAGTTTAAGACTGGTAGGATGAAAGCAGCCCTATTCATTTTACAGGGTAGTATGGGAGCTGCATAGCTTTAGCAGGTGAAGACTTGTTATACTTCTTAGGAACTCCTCATCAGATCTTTCCTCCTAGTCTGATACACTGAGCAGACACCTACACTTGCATTCAACACAGGATGTCTACTACAACAATACTAAATGTGAGCAAAATTATTCATCCTGTGCAGAAAATACATCAAATACCAAAGCTCCACTCTTCATCTGTTGACCTAGCAGAAATAATCAGCCTAGACAGAAAAAAAAATCATCAGTAAAGGACTTGAAGGCACAAATTCCAGTTGCAGTACAAGGCCATCTAAAAGATCTCCCAGTTAACCTTTGCACAAACTGGAAGCGTGGATAACTGTATGTTTTCTCCATGACGTGAGAGCTCATGAAACCTGCTCTGTCTGCTTTAAGATGGAAAAGAATATTAGAAAAATAATGCAAAAAAGCACAAAAACAGCTTGGAAAAGATAGAAAACATCAACATATGATTTCACAGTAGATAAATATTTATATTGTACACTTCGCATTTATCACAAAATACCCTTTTTCTTTTGTCCAAAAAAATGTCTCTGTTAGAGGCCAGGACAGACAGTATCCAATTTATTTGTTTCTCTTGGTGTATTATCATCCTTTAAAGAGAGTGACAGAGCCAAGTGGGCCCCTCTGCCAGCAAAAGGATGCAGTATCTTCATTTGAGAGCTACTGGGTATACTTAAAGGGGGAAAAGCAAACAGCAAGGAATTATGATCCTGCAATTTAGGCTCAGGAGATAGCCAAGGGCAGCAGGAGAAACTAGAAACAAGCCCCAGTAACAATGGAAAAATACTTGGTAGGGACCAGAGTGAACTTGAAGCCTGCTTCAACCCAAAAGCCACAGAGCTGACTGAAATGAAGACTGGAAGCGAGGACAAAGTGAGCAGCAGGAGATTTGTTTATAAACCCTTCCCCATGTCTAGTCTGTCTTTTCTCTCATCTCTGCTCTAAGACGTTTGTCTGATGTAGGTTTTTTTTTCCAAAGAAGACCTGAGGTTGGAGTTCATAAGCTCTTTGAGGGAAGCTCTACCTCGGAGTTCCAGTCCAAGATTTTATTTATGTTAATGACAGAGGTTTTTTGGTGTTTCATTAACTTAGAATGACACTTAACTAATATGTGCAGCATATAAGTCATGGCTTTGGCAAGCTGTACTTCTTGGAGAAAGGTAAGTGAACTACAGAATCACAAGCTATATAGACAGACACAATTTGAGCTCAGAATCAGCAATGCCCTCAGAAGCACACTTGGATACAAAGTCACTATAAGAAAGTTTTCTTAACTTCACAGTCTTTCTTCCATATTTCATCTGAACTAGAGGCTGCAGAGCAAAACCACTGGGCAGAGCCTCCTGCAAAGCATGCTATGAATGTTAGACTGAGTTATTACGCAATCAGCTGTAATGCCACCTCGGCATGGCCAAAGGAAAGTGATCAAACATCATCAAAACACAATGAGAAAGGGGGTTTTGTCAACATCAACAGGGAACCTACAACTAAACAGGGTCCAGAAACAGTTGTAACTCATTTTAACTTACTGCCCAAACCAAATCAGCAGGCACTGCCTTTGTGTCCTTTAGATCTGCTCCACCCAATCTGGAGAGGGCATGAGACAAATTAGTCAGTACTCAGCAGTCCCCAGTTACAGAGGAAACAGCACCACTGTATTGTCTATACACTGTCACGCATCATATGCCTGCAAACTCTGTTGCACCAGCCATTGTCACTGTGCTGTCCTCCCCAGCAGCCAGCTGCATGGTTTGAACGAGAGAGGGTGAAAAAACCATAAGGAAACCATTAGATGTTAAGAGCAGTTGCCCAACATGACTCAAAAAGGGATCTGAGGAAGCATAATGGAATCACTCATGAGCAACTGTCCATCCGGTGAACATCTGCAGGCAGGCTGCAGCTGCTCCTGCTCTCAAGATGGGCTTTTCTCCAGAACCAGTCTAATATATGCATTAGCTTAGTGTACCTGCCCATTGGTTTTAAACCTGTCAAACAAAACCAACCAAAACTTTTGGTCTATGAAAGAAAGGCTATAAAGTGACAGTACCTGGGAAAACAAAAACCAAGAGGAGGAACAATGCCTTGTTATTGAACAACGAAGGGAGATAGTTGTCCATCTTCTAAGTCTATGCAAAACAACTTGAAGTAAATGTATTTGTGTTTATTTCACATTCAACTTCCCAGTTGTGTGATGGGAAATTAAGGAGAATAAACACCACAGTAGTAATAATGGGGCCAGTCTGCAGCTGGCATATGTATGGGTGTGTGGGAGGAAAAATACTAGAAGCGCCCACAGCCTATGTGCAAGCTCTGCCTACACTCAGCAGGGTCTTCATCCTTGTATCCTCTAAGGATTGATTTTCCCCAGGACACAGAGGATTCCACCAAGAAGCAAAATAAGAACCATGCTTAACTGCCTGAAAGGAAACACCCTCCCACCAATACAGTCCCTCCATGGTAAGTTATCTGGCTTTGAGATGCATATCTGTTAAGAAGGATGCTACTGGTTTGTGTCTAGGAACAGCAAGTATTCAAGAAATAATATTTCCACCTGTTATTTTTCACTTTTATTCACAGTAGATGGCATCAGTTAGGAAAATTTTTAGAGGAGAGGATGTCTTTCTGAAGTGAGTGATAAACATTTATCTAACAGTTCATCAAAAGGTACCTCAGCTCTACACTTTTCAGCAGGCAGAAATCAAACTGTAAAACAGTGGACTTTCCATACACAACTGCTGCAAGAACAAAATGCCAGCTATATATTCATGATTCACTCATGACTATTATGAGATAGAGAAGTCCCTTCTTTGTCAAGCCTACCATGTTAAAGAGAAAGTTGTGCTGGAAAGTAGTAAGTAGCATTCAAAAACCTATCGGTGTCATCAGTTGCATTTAAGAGCATTTATTTTTTTTTTTTAAAAAAAAAGAGGAGTATGTCCCCCACACCCTGGTATCAGCAGTGGTTGAGTGGTTGCCCAGGCAAGCCGAGGATTATGATTATTATAACCAGTTATGTGGACTTCAAGTGATAAAAGCATTCTTCCAGTGTAGGCTTTGGAACCACTTAACAGATGAAGTAAGAGCTTGCATCTCTGACAGGATTAATACCAGAAGTTTATAAACCAGTCTAGACACTTATTTAGAAGACTAAACCATCTTTGATTTGTATCAGTTGCTATCCTATTTTTTCACAGATTCACTGAAACTCTAAAAAGGCTCTATGTAGAGTACCTGAAGACAACAAATGAAAGGCTCTCCTCAACAACACAGAGCTACCGGGGAAAAGGTTTAGTATGTAAAGGATGTGAAAAGCTCAGCTTCTCCTCCACATATAGATTTAAATTACACAGCCAGAAACAGCTGCTGCAGCTCAATAAGAAAAAACATTTGTGAAACAGCAGCTTGAGAAGGCAGAAGAGTGAGGAAATAAAGTAGAAATGAATGTACTGTAAACATCAGCATTTAAAGACACTGTAGGGGAAAAGAAGTTCAAGATATTTTACTTTACAAAACATTTAAATCTCAGGGTTTATTCTCCATCCCTCTGCTTTACCTGAAATCGTGTGCAAACCCAGGTGTGGAACAGTACAGGTCACAAAATAGGCATGAATGAGAATTTAAATTAAACCACTGAGCACCAGACATCAGGTAATTTTTTAATCCAGACCCTCTGATCTTTTTCTCTTATCTAACCCCCCCATAATTTTAGGAATAAGCAGGATAAATTCTTACCTCTCATTCTAGAAGCAAATCAAGCTGAAACAGTGTTTCTCAGTTGTGAGTTAATGAAGAAACAGTCCCACTCCATTCTTAAAATGAAATTTCACATGGACAGTCAGACCCCTGTCAACATTTATTTAAACTAAGCCACTGGAGCAGAAATTTACAGTTAGTTCTTCTTACTATTGCTACAAACACACATTTCTCTTAATATACTAAGTGAAACAACTAAGCACACACCTGCTTACTTCTAGTGTTATACTATTACTAATAACAGACATTTCACTTGCAACATGACACAAATAGCATGTAAGCTCTCCTGTCAATAGCACCCTGTCAAATTCTGTATCTACCATTGCTTACTTGGCATCTAGAGTACCTAAACGGGGGGGTGTGGGTGTGTGTCCAAAATGTTCAGTGATGGCTGGACCCTGCCATGGGGGAACCATTTTATTGCTGGCTTCTGCTGCTGCTTCTGCATTTTGCAGTGCTTTTCTGCAAACAGGCCAAGGTAACTGTGCATTGGATCATTTCCAGTATAACGCTTTATCTCAACCCAGAATGGTTTTTTGTGTTCCTTTCCCTCCCATCTGTAGGGGGGAGAGGGGCTTGTGAGAGCAGGCTGTGTTAACCCAGGACAGAAGCCTCAATCTTACCCTTACTGCCATCTGAACTCTCACCTGAACCCAGCATTAAAATACAGGCATAGCAGGGGTGGGCAGAACAGGCTAATGAGAATCAGCATGCATGCCAACACTGTATTAATATTTCCCAAAGCCAGCAATTCATCACGTCCTCTGTATCATCCTTTAACAGCCTTGCCACTGTATTATCAACACACATTTATGATACAAATTACTTATTGATCATTTACTCAGGGAGCAGAGAAAGACTTCATCTTTTGTTTGTTTGCTGAAGAGGACATCAAAGTTTATGCATAAGAGGTTTACTATGAAGTTAGCTATCTCAGAAGACCTAATATAGGCACCAAGGAGATGCACTTTTCAGACAGAGGGGAGAAGAAAATGTTTTCTTTCATAGGTCCATATTTAGAAATCACTCACAAATGACTGGCTAAAGTTCCAGTATCACAGTAAGACAAATACTCTTTGGCAGAGCTAACCCCCAAACCCCTACAGAATTGAAAATTCTCCTTTTATTTAAAAACAAAAAAATCAAAGACAGACTGACTCACCTATCTAGCAACTTACTCTTATCTTCCCTCCTCCTAAGGCATCTTTAATAGTTCATGTTAAAAGGCTTGTTAAAGGAAGCAGGGTCACTTGGCCCCAGTGGTGGGGTTGGTAATGAAGCCCAGCTGCATCCTCCTTGGCTTTGCAGGGCTGAGGGGTAGCCACACGCTCTGCAGAGCAGACAGACATCTCCCTGTGGAATGCTTTGTGTAGTGGCTCAGATCAGTGAAAGTGAAAAGCAGATAGGAAAAGCCATCATCTTTGGTGTACCCATATGACCATAAAGTCTATGTAAGAAGGAAGACCTGCAGAAAAAGGGGTTTTACAAGATTTTACTGAGGTTTCTATGGCTTCAGTAGGTGACTTTGCTAATATGCCACAGCCACATTTTTTTAAATACCATCATTATTACTTTCCTCTCAGAAGAGGAAGTCAAAGTGCTCTGAGCTTATTTGGCAAAACCATGCAACTTATTCTGCTGCACCTTCTAAGCAGATGTGTTTGAGTGAAAACCAGCAGCAAAAAAAATGAAGTATATAATAGGAAGAAAAAACATACATTTATGTTCCTCTACCCTCCTTCTAACAACACTAGAATGCCAGGAGACCTTTTAAGTAATAGCAAACATGAAATGGGAGCAGACATTAAAGAAAATGTTAATACTGCAGTAGGTCCTTCCTAACTACCCACACTAGGGAAAGAACTTCTGTATACTTTGGCATCCAGAGCCTTATCAAATATTTTCTTTACATGTGCCAAGACTTTATCTGTTCATTTGAGCTTGGACCTGCAGGAATGCTTGTAGAGTGAAAATGGAAAAGGGGAATCAGAGTGGAAATACACAGTTAAGTTGTCCGCTTTATTTCACCATAAACAATTAGTTTGTGGTTAAGAAGAATATAGATTATTGGTGGAAAAAAGAAGCCAAACAGCCTCCCTTTCCCAAATAGTCAAATATATTCTTTGCAAAAAAAACAATTCATGCACATTATTTGTCAAATACTGACAATTCATACCATCCTTGTACCCTCTAGAGGGCCTCACAGTTTAAAGCCCAAATCCAGCCACAGCAGGTCCCCGTGTGGACATAGAGCACCATGTTACAAGACAGTGACCCAAGTGACAGTAATTGTGCCAGGTAGCTACTGATAAAGTTGATACACAAACCAGGGGAAATTGCCAGGCTGCTTTGAGAATAGTCCCCTGCATCAAAAGACAGATTGCAGTACATTCAGCAAGTAACCCTTACGAGCATAGTTTTTTCATTTGCTAATTTAATTCATTGTGTCAAGAATGAATTTGCTTGATTTCTATGGGAAACCAGCTTGCACTTCTAAAGCAGACAAAAGCCCTGTGAAGAGATACCACACTTGGCAAACATGAAGTATGTTCCTGGTGCTGGCCAAGTGAAAAAATAAAATATGCATTCATGCCAATAATGTAAATTTGAATTATTTTATTTCAGACATAAAAAGGTCTCACTGGATTAACACTTTGACCTGAAGTGCTCATTGAAAGTGGCCTTAAAACCTGAGAAGGCTCACTGGCCAGATAAGCAGAACTGCAAGACAGCTGGCATTTAAACTAAACACTGCACTGCAGAGCACAAGGTTTGGTGCTGGTTTTACCAGTAGCAGTATATTTTTTACACAATAAGATAAAATGAGTACCACTTGTAGAAAATGGAAGAGACAGCTTCTCTGAGACTGACAGGGGTGGGAGGATGCTGACTATTCCTAAGCCTCTGTCAAAGACCAACAGATTGCTAGTATATGAGTAATATTTGATGACTGTTGGTCTTTAACCTATGGTTAAAGTTTTTCATAGAATATATCAGCTTTCAGTCTATGTTTTCTACTCTGTACAAAGCAAGTGTAAATTATATGCTTTAATGAAATGTATCTTTACTTCTAAATAACTCAGAAGTCACAGTAATTAAATTAACAGGTGTACTGAGAACTGAAATTACTGGCTATGCTGTGCAGGTCTGAGATAACATCCATGTGGTCAGTCAGGCTAAAGATGTGTGATGTGTATTGCCACAAAACTTGAGGACTATCACAAAGGTTTATGAATAGGTTTCTAAGCAGAGAGAGTAAGAGAAGAGTTCAAGGTCCTGGTATACAGCTGCTCCTTATTGTTTATGCACTGAATTAGATAGCAAGCATTTTCATAGCCCAGCTAACTGAACGTATTCAAACATAACTTAAAGCTAAATATTCAAAGGACTTTGAGCAATTACAACTACTGCATTTTTTTTGCCAAGTGCTAAGCTTTGCTGTTCCAAATAAGGATATTTTTTTCCTCCCTGCTATGTTAAATCTTAAAATTGCTACACAACCCAAAGAAAGATGGCACTGAGACCCATACTTTGTTTTTACAAGTGGGATTCTTGAAAATAAGTTGCATGTCTGTGTGTATAGCTGATCGATTTATTCTGCAGTTTTGCCACCATCATAACCTTGTGTTCTGTAACTCGGGGACCATTTTGTCATTTGGGCTCTTTGAAGCTTAGATTGTAAGGCTGCTGTCAGATTTGTCAGTAAGTAAATCAGTAAAATTAGATAAGCTCCACCTTGATTGATGAAGGTGTTGAAGATTATCTTGCTGGGGTACACAGTGGCTCAGTGACTCTTTATTCATTTAGAGACAACAACAGAAAAATCTCTTCTCTGCTACATCATGCTGCAGTAGATATGCCTTAATGAGGGTGGGGCACGGTATACTGCTTCCCTATATCCCTGCATGTTTCTCAACTGCATAGTCCAGCACAGCATTTTTTTCCCAAAGGGACACATACCATCAGTACAAAAGCTGAACTCCATTTAACCTTCCATTTCCAAGCTTATGTTTCTACTTGTGCTTAAAAAACCTCTTTTATGTGATACATATTTGTATGTGTACTTAATATACCAGCACTTAATGACTCTTTATGCCAAGTATCCACTACAGAAATTTTTCATATAAGTTCTGATGTAAAACTAGGGATACAGATATGACAGTGGGTTAATAACAGGATCCAGAACTGTGACTAAGTCAGGCCATAAGGCAACAGTTCATGTGGTTAGTGGCCTGTGTGAAATGAGGCTGTAGGTTTATTTCTCTGTAGACAGAAAGCTGTGTATGGTGATGAGGTAAACCAGAGGATGAAGACATGTAGTCTGAACTGCATTCACAGCCAGGCTGACTGGCACTGACAGGGCAAAAGTAAAGCTCTTCAGCCACCCATGCATGCTGTCACTCCATTCATGGGCTCTGTGCTTCACAGACACTCGACTCTGGACTTCCCCAGTAGATGATATATATTTAACACCCACTTCAGTCGTCTCTCATTTAAGGGTGATTTTTATTTGCA
Source organism: Picus viridis (assembly GCA_033816785.1). Lineage (NCBI taxonomy): Eukaryota > Metazoa > Chordata > Aves > Piciformes > Picidae > Picus > Picus viridis. Next base: position 6,078,416 of record CM066581.1, read on the forward strand.
CTGTGTAAATACTGAAGCTTTTACTTTTACTCTATCTTTCACATTCAGAACGGCCTCTCTCAGATCCACTTGTCTCCATTAAGACCTGAATAAGACCAGGAAGATTAGTAGATTTGATACTAGTATGGTCTCAGTTTCATGCAGAAGAATAAATAGAGCTAGTTGTTTGGAAAAACAATTCCAGTGGGAATAAAGACAAATATTGTGACATTTTTCTTTGAAAATGTAGTGTTCAGAAATAGAAGATGCATGCATCTTGGGGAATTTTTTCATGGCACAGTCATCTAGCAGGCATGTGTTAATGAAGCCACCTGCTTTAAGAAATCAAGATGTTTTCAAGTGAGGAGAGGAGGCATCTCTGGAGAACTAAATTTCAGTTACTAAGTTCATTACATAATTACACATCTTCTGATCAGTCTTCATATGTTATCTTTCTGGGAGAACTGTCACAGCAAACCGCACATGGAACACTGCTGGGAGTTTGCACAGCCACAAAACCCTGCTGCTGCTCCCATCAGTCTGCAAACTGAAACATTCTGAGGGCAGCAAAAAGGACAACCTGAACAGTTCAGCTCTGTGGGGCTGTGGAAAACTGGAGCTCACCTCTGCAGGGATGGAGAGTTCTTGTTTCCCCTGTAAGCAGCCTAAGAGGAATCTGCTTTTGGCCTTTATATGGATTTTGCTCTCCTTCCCTCATCTTCAGAGCCCCAAGGGGACTAAGTGCAAAAGTCTCAGCCAGGAGATGTTTTGTGGAGCGACACCTAAAGAAGAGACAGAAACTGGTTTTGAATAATCCCTGACATGGGCTGCCTGAATGCTGCGGACTGATGTATACAATGGGACCAAGATGAAAGGTCTCTGTTACCCGTCCTGAGTCCTTGACCCACACTATAATACTGGGGCTACAGCAGTTATGTATCCTGCTCTTGGCTTCTTGAAATGGGACTGGTCTAGTTGCTTCCAGGAAGTGTGTTTTCCATTAAGCAGCTAAAAACAAATTTTTTGAGTCAATGAAGGTGACATATGGAAAAACAAATAAGCAAATTTAGAAAATATGAGATCCAGACATTCAATATTTTAAAGCAGCCTACACTATGGAAACAACTGCAATTTAAATGAAAGAACACGGGTTTTTTTCTTAGCACTACCATTCTCGTCAATGGAAAAAACGAATCTCCCCAGCTTATTATTACTGCGGTCAAACCCAGCAGCATCCAGAAAGCAAATGTTTTCAATGATAATCTAACAAAAATAACAACTGGCTCTCTGGTGTGTTGTTTGTTTGAATTGCACGGTCTCTCTAACTCAGACCGCAAGCTCCTCGCAAAGCACAGGCAGCACTCACAGCTATGACAAAAGAGGATCCATTCTCGTTCTGGGCAAGGGATGCTTCTCTGTGCTGTCCTGTTCCTTTAGTGCCTGTATCACTGCAGACCCAGCGTGTGCCACAAATAGCCCTCTTCAATGTCCTGTGCTCCCTCGCAGATTTGAACTGACTCAGTAACGTCACTCATTCTACTGGACTTCAGTCACCTTGCCCAAAAAGCTGAAGAAAACAAAAAACAGGCACATCCTATCTGAATTCAGTTCAAGTTTTACCATGCTTCTACTGTGCCCCCTTAGAATGTCAAGAAAACAGAAACAATATATAATCTAATATTTTTAATTTTATGTACAGGAATATAACGTTATGGCAACTCTGTACATGAAATACATACAGTATTTAAACATGAAAATCAGCTAGGTAAGAATTTACATTAGCAATGAAACTGTTCCATGTGCAGCCCTGTTAATACTTAGTTTAGATCTGTATTTTACTGGGGAGAGATTTTAATAGTTTACAATCATAGAAACATAAACATTTAAAACAAGACTCTATAAAATAATTTACAGAAACCCTACCATCTACATTGAGAGAAAGGGTGCATGTCTGTGAGTTTCATGTGTGAGTAACAAGGTGGACGAATGATGTATCTCAGCCTTTTAAGTATAAAATAATTTAGAAGCAGTTCATGCAACATGGAAGCAAAGGAGTGACAGTTCCTTTGAGGTTTCCTGCTACCTTGGACACCTACTGAGCATCACTTGTGGGTCACCAGACACATGATAATACCACTGCCAGATGCTACCAGAGAGCACCAGCCTCAGTTCCTCCAAACACTTATGTAAACATAAATATACAAGATGGTATCTTTTCTACACAGTACAAATACAGGTCACAACTTCTCAGCTGTGCAAGTAGTCATCCATATACTTGGAAGCAGGATAATGTTCAGACTGGAGTTCCATGTATTTCTATGTACAGGGGCACTAGCAGAACTTCCTTGTTTTCACCAATTTGCTCTGGTATTTCACAGAGTGCCCACCATGCCCTATGACATAAACATCCAGCAGGTAGGACTTGCCAGGCTGCAGGCCTCTGATTGTCTCTGTGGTCACTGCTTTCTGGATGTTCTGGCTGTGGAAGTATTTACAGAGAACCTTTTCTGATTTCTTCCTCGTGTCTGGACCCAAGCACTGGTTCTGTTCTCTTTTCTTCCGCTCTTCATTGTAACTTGCATCCACTTCCCTTTTGTAGATGCAGAATTTGTTTCTCTCTTGTGTGCCCAGCCACGCCACTGTGACCGAAGAACATGTGCGGAGTTTGTCAAAGGCTTTAATTCGCGTATCTTCAGGAAGAGAAGGAAATGACTGCTTGTTAGGCCTGGTTGTAGCCAGGATCTTCAGCATAGAAGCACCTTTTCTGCTTCCTTTCAGCCTAACGAGATATTTAGCTTTTGCTTTTCCCCGGAGCTGGAACTGCCTCACACCCTCCACATTTTGAGACAAGAGGAGTTTTCCATCTCTTCTAACTTGGACCTGAATAGCATCCAGGCATGAATGGATAGAGAAGGTGACTTTTTGGTGAGAAGAAACAGGTGCAAAACGTAGAAATTTGGCTCCCTTCCTCTTGATGAACACATCTGTAACTTTGCCATCCTTCAGTTCGACTGTTTTCTGTTTAGCCTCCTCCTTTGTTCTGGCGAAGGTGCCAACATAGGCGGTGCTCATGTTAGTGTTGGTATTTACTGCAAACATGTCAAAGTAGTACTGTGTGTCAGGCTTCAGGTCTGACACTGTGAAGATGTTCTTATTCCCAATACAAACTTTATGCAGGTCGACTCTTGGCTTTGAGGGTGTTTGGCGCCCAAACTTGGATGATTTTAGGAAACCATGCTCTTTGCCAGAGTTGTTGTCTGAGGGAAAGCCAAAATGGGCAAAGTCAAATGGACTGAAATCCAGACCTGGTTTTGGAGCCATCATGAAGGCATCATCAGAACTGAGCTTGGCTTCAACAGCACAAAGACTTTTGAAATTGTGCTCTTTATTGATGACTATGCAATACTGGATTGGCTGTTTCAGTAAGGAGGCGGTGGGACTTGGTTTCCACGCCAGTGTCACTGTTGTGCGTCCCAGAGAAGTGACATCAATCCTGGGATCATAAGGCAATTCAGGGTAAGGTTGGTCTGACTCTGGAGTAGTGGTTGCATACACTTTAAAATGTGTATCTTTCTCTGTTGACAGCAGATCTAATTGGTACAAACCAGATGGGGAACTAGAGGACACAAAGTACTCAACATCATTTCCTTTGTAAGAGAACAGCTCTGTGCCTTCCTCATTAGTAATCTGCTGTTTCTGTTGCTCAAGAGGTTCTGGTTCACCTAGGGTGGAAGCACAGAAGAACATTTGTACAGATATAATCCACAATATGAGAAAATAAAACTCTAGCAGACATTTCTACAAAAAATTACGACAGATGAAAGAAGATGGGATTATCTTCTGAGGAAGATATCATCAATATTTTTGTCAATCAGAAAGGGAAATTAGTTTGGCACTTGGGTTAAAACTAAATCCAATAGAAATTGCACCCAACCGGTATAAAGAGTCAATGGCAACCAGTATCTTCCACTGGAGTATTTCACACACATAATTTGGAGGTGCCACACACCTCCCCAGGGGGAAATGGCTCCACTGCATGATTCTAGACTTGGGCCCAAGTCACACTATAATTTTGGGCCTAAATATAGTGGTGGCCAAAGGTGTGCATACCACACAGTGCGGTGTGTATAGCATCTAAGCACTTGTGTGAGAAGCTCTGGAAGCCAATGACCTCTTCCCATTTGACAAGCAGTTATATGGCTATTTCCAAACCACCTCCCTGTCTGCAGGTGAGTCCCCTTAAAGATGTGAGCTCAGCCCTGCTGCAACGCCAGCCCTGTCTCTCCAGTTCTTGTCTTGTGTACACAGCTCACAACAAAGCCCCTGGGAAACCAAGTTACTCTGGACAAATACAGTTTGTTTTGGCAGCCCTTTTCTTTGTCATGTTATTACCTACTGCTAGTTTCCCACACAGCAGCAGGACCAGGGCTGAAGATCCAAACAGCAAGAGATCATAAAGCTGGGCCTGCTGCAAGACTCAGCATCTCACCAAGGTTGATCTGAGGGGCTTTGAATTCAGGAGAAAAGCAGATGACTGAAGTACAAAGAATGTGATTGATGGTTTGTTACCTGAACCTTCTCCACTAGTTTCCTCTGGGAGCTCTTGCACACTGAGTTTCCACTCCAGAGGGGCATCACATGGTGTCACTGTCACTGCCAAGGGAGTGTTGTCCTCTTCAACCACAAAGAAATACCTAGGGAAAGATTAACAGAGCCATACATCAATAAATCTTGATGGCAGCCAACTGGCAGGGACTGACTTGACATGATCAGGGTTTGTCTCGGTGGGGCATCAGAGACAAGTGTTACTTACAGACAACTGTGTGCAGAGGGAATATGGAAATGCCATTGGGCTAGAGTGGAGGAGGTGAGGGGAGTCCCTCCACTAATGTGGTGGTGCAGAGCTCACACTTATTTTGTCAAGACTGACTGTGATAAATGGTCACAAAGGCAAAAATGAGGGAAACAGGGTCTTTCCTGGAATTTAGGGATATGCTTTTCAAAGCAGGGCACACCGTTCATGCTACATCCAGCACATAAAGATACGTACACATTGAGCTGTCATCCCACATCCCCCAAGTGCTACACATCACTTGTTGTAAAATATTTCTTGGCAATGGAGGCTGAAGGAGGTAAGTGACACGAGGAGGAAGGTGGCAGTGTTGGTCTTCCCTAAACTCTTTGGAGCCTCAGTTTCTTTCCCAGTCTAACCTCAGTATTTTCAGACTCACAGGGCCAAGGCTGGGGAGTGGGGAGTTCAGAGCAAGCTAGCTTATGTTGCTTCTTTAAAGCACAATATACAATAATGAGGAGGGACAAGCGTGGTGGGGTGAGCCTGTAGTTTTAATTTTCTTCCTGCTCCCTTTGCCTCCAGACACGGTTAGCGGCCCAGCTTCAGGGAACTTCTGCGGTCTGTGGGAGCCCTGGGCTTATCCCAGAAACCAAATAAATTGGATAGACTCTCAGCCGGGGAGGCCACATTGGGATGGAAACTCGCATAGTTACTCAACTTCACCAGACAGAACACTGGCATTCGTATTTTTCTGGTTGGGATCCAATTTTTATTTCAAAACACCCAGCAAAAAACAGCCAGTATCTTCAGAGCACAACTTCCTCACTTGAACCAGACAGAAATACCTTTTAGGAGTGTCTCGGAAGAGGTAGCTGCTGATTTCGGCTCCGTCTGGGATGACTGATGAATCGTGAAAAAAAGCTTTGTCCCGGATCTGCATTTGGAAGAGTTCCTCATCTCTGGTAGGCAGCTTCTGGGGCCTGGAGCTGAGCGGCAGCAGCAGGAGCAGCAATGGGCAGAGCAGCAGGAACATCCTACAGCAATGACAGAGAGTGTCACCTGACAAGACTGCACCACACAGACCAGGAGCTGTTGCCACTTGTCCCACACCAGTGGGTGAGACTGTGGCAAAGCACTGGTTTACTGGAGACTCAGCTAGATACAAACTTGTGTGGGCTGATTTACTGCATATCTACAACTACAGCATGTGCACTGTGTGTTTTGACAGCACCTTCACTGTACTGCTGCACAAGCCCTAGGAGCACATACTGTAAGGGCTAAGCTTGTATCATCACAGCGATGGATATGAGATTTTGCCATCTCAAACCATTTCTGAAAGCAAGCCTGTGCTCTGGTTGCAAATCGGTGTCTCTCCCTGTCACTAACAAAGAGCAAAATGAGGTCTGTGGTGACAGGTTGGACTTGATGATCTTTGAGGTCTCTTCCAACCTTGGTGATACTGTGAAAAGCCTTCCAGACACTTTGGTAAAGTAACAGTTTGATGTTTTGCCATAGCAGAAGTATTGCATGCTGGACATGGGGGTTGGAGCAAGCACACAGCAGATGAAGAGTACAACAGCTTCACTTTCATTAAGAGATTCTGGTTGCGCTTCCAACAATTCTTTGAAAAATAAATATTTCCAGTGAAATTGTTCTTCATAAAAACAGCAAATTAGCAAAACATGATATAAACCCACACATATTCAAAGCACACTGGTATTAGCATGCAATTCAGCAGGGTTTAATCCTCGAGCCTGATGGGAATTGCAAAACACAAAAGCAGAGACTCCTTTACAAATTGGGCATAATAATTCATAATCTCAGCCTTTCATTCTTATGTCTGCAACTAGGTCAGTAATGGCTACCCTAACATATACAGCAGGACAAGCTGGAAATCTCCTTTCAGCACAGAAGATGATTTCATATATAATGGCTCTGGTATGGGGCAGGTGGTAGGGGGGAAACAAAACCCATTTCTGGTAGGAGAATAGCAAGTTTAAATTGCTAAATTATAACATTTGTTAAAATTACAAAAAGAAGTTTAGGCCATTCCCCAAACTGTTAACCACCAGCTTTAGGGATAAGCATGATACAGAGCCGAGCTGACAGGAACAGTTTTTATCTTCTTGTTACCTGTCTATATTTTTTTAACAAACTTTTTATCACTAACATCAAATCAGCTTTTGAGATTGTTTGGTGTTTTTTTCCCTCCATTTGATCTTTCCCTAATATTGTATGCAAAACTGGCAAACAAAACTCCTTGAGAAACAGCACGATGTAACCTACACCATAACAAAATTGTTCTTGCCCTTCGACACTTCATCTAAGTATCAACAGGCACCCCTGAAGGAAGCCCCAGCAGCCCTCTTCCTTCCCCCTCCCATGGCTTCACCTTCCAAAAGCCCCAAAGGAGCCACAGGAGACTGATGCAAGTCATGGTGTGGGACCCTATTCCCCAGTCTCTGGGGGCTTTCAGCAAGACCCACGCCCACAGACCCTGCCCCTTAATGCTCTCCTCTTCACAGAGGCAGGTGGTCAGGGGCCTGCCAGCCTCTGCCTGTCTCATCATTACCACATCCCTCCCAAAGCTTGCTGTGGACACCAGCAGCCCCAGTGCAGGAATTCACTGCCAGCAGCAAGAGGTCTCATCTTCCCCCCTCAAGCTCATAACAAAATCTTCCCATATCACATTCCTCACTGCCTCCAGCTCCCCTTCACCATGTGCAGAGAGGAGGCTGCATCTGCCTGTCCTGCAGTCCATCCTGCTCCCAGCATGGCTAAACACAGCCATCCATGTGCAGTGCTCTGCCCTACAAAAGGGAAAGGAGTAAAGAACTTTACCTACAACATGTAAATGCTACTTAAGAGTTAAATCCTGATTCAGCTTTCACCGAATTTGTCAAAATTCATCCCGACCAGGTTCTGACTTAGCTTTTGATGACAACAGACATATTTCCTCAAGTTCAGACTGAAGTGTTGATACTTATCGGCAAAGTTAATGACATTAGACCTTTTGAAGCAAAGATCATAAGTCAAAATACTTGCTGACCTGAGTCACCCAAGTCAGCAGAAACTTCCCCTCACACGAAGCAGGATGAGTTTTGTGTGCTCTAACATGCTGTTTATTGATTTTAAAAGTATTATCATTGGCCAACAGGGAAGAAATTCTTTCCAACTTAATCACAAGATTACAGCAAATTATTTGGCTAGGTAAGACACTGACACTTTCTGGGGACAGCATCCTCCACATGAACCCCTTGAAACTGCAGTCATGTATATTCCCATAGCCAGTTCCAGTGCAATGCAACTTCTACTAAAATAAATTGGTTTTGCTTAGAGGACTACCCAGGCTAAGCTTCTCAGATTTCTCTATCTAATCGATTTCTCTACCTAATCATGACCACGTATTTTGGCTTAAAAATAACTACAGAAGACACACCAAAGCTAGTTCTGTGATCCCTGGGCAGGAAGGACCAGCCCACCCAATAGCTTGAAAAGCTGTCAACTGGTAGTGAAAAAGAAAAGTTTAGTTATCTTTGTTCCTTTACAAGCGATTAGGATTTGATGCACTTCCATTTTCACACACCAAACCTCAAAGACTTAAGATGAGCCAAATTTTCATGCGCAACACTTAGGGAAGTGAGATACCTCAGCAGCAAAGAGGCATCCAAAACTCACTCTGTTTTTGGAACTCGTGCTGTCAGTGTCACACCATCCTTTCACACCAGTTAATAAACGGATTTTCTTTTTTGCAGCACATTTATTATAATTTGGCAGAGTTTTAGGCTGATTCCTCTGTAGTTCAGCGTGTGCAAAATATCAAGAGGAAAGCAAAAAAAAACACTTATTCAGACTACGGTTCTTTCTGTGCAAGTTTATTGCTGGGCAGTGACTTCAAGAGAATCCCTCAGCAAATGCACTTGCTAGATGTGAGCACGTGAATTCATGCTCTCCAGCCCAGCCCTCAGAAATTCCCAACAAACAGTTTTCTTGTCTCAGTGTGCTGCACTCTGAGTCGGTTTCATTTGTGGAAGCCAGGTATAGCTGAGGCCTAAGCACTGAACTGTAAAGCCTTACAAATTGCCTGAAATATGTTCCGTGATTTTTTATTCTCCAGACTGTACCACCTCCTAAATGCCTTTTATTCCCCTTTCTACAAGTTTGTCTTGCTTTCTTTTCTTTTAAACTCTGAGTCAATATTTTATTGATATATTCCTGCTGACTGGAGGGATTTGCCTGCTGTTTATCACTGAATTTAAGAGAGTGCCAAAAAAAACAGTCCAAAGTGAAATAATAAGCACCAGTTTCCTTCTCCAGGATTGCACAAGTGCCCTCTAATGGCCCATCTTTACCTCTCACTTTTTCCCTAACTAAACCAAACCTTAGTCTGTAGGTAAATCTGCTGCCCTGTCCCCTTAGGCAAGGCTGACTCTGGCTGTGGTGTAAGGAGCAGGGGCATAGTGGTGGGTACAGGCAAAGCCAGCACCACTGGTCCCCAGGAGGTCAGGACACTGACCTTCCCAGCATTGCCAGAGGGGAGGAAGATCCCAGGCAGCAGCCATGAGCACAAAGGTAGAAACCCACCACAGCTTGGAGGAACCAGTATGGCCCATGCAGACACCAGCAGCTCTAGGCCAGCACAAAAAGCAACACCAGAAAACATGTTTAAGAAAATAATTACTTGTTGCGTATTCTTCAATTTCTAAAAGAAAGGGGGAGAAAAGTTTTCTTTTTCCTTTTCCCCCCTTTCCGTTTTCGCCCTTGTCAACTGACCCACTTCAGGCATCCAGGCTGTGAGCAGGGCCCATCCAAGCAGTCCCCATCTCCTCCCAGGTAGGGCTGCTCCCAGCTTGATGGGGCCACCCAAGTTTTGCCTGCTGGCTGCTAGGATGCCAAGTGCCCAGAAAGGCTGAGTGATGTCAAGGCAGCAGCAGTCATACAATCATAGAATGCTTTGGGTTGGAAGAGACTTTTTAAAGGTCATCTAGTCCAACCCCCCTGCAGTGAGCAGGGACATCTTCAACTAGATCAGGTTGCTCGGAGACGTGGTCATGGCAGCTGGCCAGGGTTTCTTTTCCTTTTTAAGCTGGGAGGCAGCAGTCCTGTCCCAGGTGAGCAGCTTCTAGGCTGCACAAACACTCTAGTAGCAACAGCCACACCTTGGAAGAGGTTTACTTAATGAACCTATATATGTTTACTTAAATAGATCAACAGATGAAAAATGCAGGAGTGGAATATACATTACTTTAAACACCTCAAAATTTACCACCTTGCCAGAGGCTTGTGAGATGGTTTTTCTTCAGAAAGTATAAATAAACAAAAGCAGTGGTCTGGCCATTTTATAAATGTGAGCTGTAAGCACATATATAAAAGTTATGGTTAAATGGGATCACAGATGTTATAATGATTACAATCCATTTCTATTTTTTAATGCTTTCCACTTGGGCAGTGAGCTTCACCTGACCTTTCCAAAATCTCACATACACAAGCCTTCTGTCCAGCCTTGAAGACCTTTGTGTAATGAACTTCATCCATAAGAAAGGCCTGTGAATATCTAGGTGAACTGCAATTATAAGCAGAAACAGCAAGGATAACAGGATTTGCAACTGGCTTAGGTTCTAAGTCGGGCCATAAATTAGCTAGAGCTGCAGCAGCACCTCATAGGCTCTTCCTACAGGCTGTGGGATCAGCAGGGTGGGCACATCCTCAAGCAAAGTCAGAAACGGGCAGCCCCAGGGGCTGATAAAATTACCCCATTTTTGATTCTGCTGATCAAACCTACAGTATTTTCTTGCTGCCTCATGCAAACCATTTTTAACCAGCAAAATATAGCAGTTGTACACGCGTACCCCACGAGGTATAGAGACTCCCCACCACAGAGTTCCCACCCAGAAAGCCAAGAATCCATTGTTTGGCTGTGTGGGATCAAAGCAGTCTTGTCTTCCTCCTTGGGTTTCATTGTGCATTTGTTTCACACACAGACACACACGCTCACAGGAAGGCTCAAAGCCATCAAGCATGCCCAGGCTCCGCAAGAAGGGAGCAAGAGTAATGGATTCACCACGTGCAGTGCCGCTACTACTCACAAGTCATCCTCTACTACCTTGATCTAGGGTAATCAATTGCTTTAATTCTCAGCTGTCTGCAGGTCACAGAGACCTGTAAAGAATTTACTGTAACAAAACAAAACAAAAGGTCTGTTATTACTTGAAGTAAATGCATCTGGAATAAATAAACCCTAATGTTTAATTACAGAGAGTGGGAAGAGCACAACTGTAATTTAGTGAGGATAATTTCAAGGCACTGCCTGCCACAGTACTTTTGTGTTTCATTTCTTCTCTTTTTATTGTATGGATGGGTAACTTTTTTCCCTCCTTGTATTCTACTTTTAAACTCTGGAGGGTTGGGTGGTTTTTTTGTTGTTTACATTACCCATGCTGCATCTCATAATAAGTCTGTAGATTTATTGATATGATTTAAGTCCAGCTTTGGAAATAAAAGGGCACTGTGTGACTTCTTTGACTTATTGTAAGAACACTGCAAGTAAAGAGGCTGTGAGCTTTTCCATTATACACTTCATTTCCAGAGATATTTAACACAAATATATGCACCTCAGCACACAGAGTTATCACCTCTGAGGAGTTTCACAGCACCTACCAATTCTGATTGTAGTGCAATTAGTTATTCTTAATGTGCAAACAAGGAAAAATAATGCCTTGGAAATTCTAGTATTTACAAGGAGCTGCTTGGGTTGTTTGTTTAGGGGGAGACCAGAGGGGAAAAGTGAAGGCTTGCCATTTAATGCTTACTATTCCCTAAAGGATCTGGAAAATGTTTGGTATGCTTTTCATTTGGCTTTGGGGTTTGTTGGTTGTTTTTTTTTTTAAATGCAGCACTCTTGAAAACTTGTTGTCTGGTCCTGCTTTGTGCCTTGGAAAAAACACAGGCCACAGAGGGCTGGTGGGCATGGCTAGGAGCTCAGCCAGCACAACCTGAGTCAGCTGGAGACAAGCACCAGTCCAAAGCCTTTCCCTACAGAACACGGTGGGTACGAGAAATGCAGCCCCCCCGGGCTGTATCACTGTCTCGGTGGCTTTTAAAGGAATATTTCTGTGTAGCACCACAGCTGGCTTGACGTGGCAGCTCCTGTTGGCAGGACTTGCTGTTACTGGGAGGGCAGGAGCATTTACGGACCTGTAATCCGTGGATTAAAGCTCCCTAAGTACACATGGACACGACGAACTATAATGGTGCCTTTGAAGCATTTAGGGTCCACGGTGTCAATAATCTGTGGATTAACTGACCGCCTCTTGCAATTCCAATTCAACCCGGATTTTCCTTTGCTGAGAGTATTGTTCTAGCAAAGCAAATCAGAGTAGCATGGGGGGAAAAATCCAACTATGTAAAAATAAGGCATGAAGAAATAAGGGTACAATTCCACCAAATCTTAATGAACAGTGGCAACAAACCACAACTTAGGGGAGACGTTAACTCTGAAGGGGAGAACATAAAATGTGGAGCTGTCTCAAATTAGATATGTTGAAAAGCAAACATACTCAAGGAGATATGGTATCAAAAATCAGATTTTACATGGACTATTTTGTTTCTAAACTGAGCCTTATTTATTTTTCCACTTTTAGTGGAAACAGATTCAACTCTGACTACATCAAAATCACCATCCTGGAGCTGGATGCTTCAAAAACCATCAGAGCCAGGAGATGCCGTTTGGGACACTTGAGGAAATGCCTCGTTGTTGGTTTTTTTTTTCATCAGAGACCACATACCAGTACTTCTCTCCTTCACAGCCATCTCAACCTATGCAACTCAGCAGTGAGTATCAAAACCAAACAAACACTGAGTCTCCAGTGCCCCCTGTTACAATGCTCAGTTGTTCTCTTGTACCTCTACTTGCAAGGGGATGGCAGCAGCACAGGAAGAGGTGACATGCTGGAGCACTGAGGTTGCAGTCAGCTGCTGGGGCTCACTCCCCTGTGTTAAGCTCCACTTCCCTTGGCCGTTCCAGCATGGGCTGGCCTGTGTCCTTACCATTGTCCCTGTCTACTCTCCGAAGCCCATACAAATTCCTCAGGTGGCTGGATATAATTTCTGGAGAGGGCAAGCATCATGGGACTGGTGTCAGATACCCAACTCAGAGAAGGGGGATTTTTTCCATAGTCTCAGCAGGGGTTGAGCCCCAGTAGGATGAGTAAGATAAGGCAAAGATATCTTACTTTGCACAATTCCAGGCCATGTAAGATAACCAATCCTGCCACACAGCTCTACCACAAATCTTTCGTCACAAGATCTGGAGGTGTTTTATAAGAGAGAATAATTACTGTGCCCCTGTTACAAGCAATAAAAGTGGGGCAGCAACTTTCCTTGTTCAAGGAAATCCCAATATAATCCTTTCCTCTAATCATAAAACAATAGCTACTCTCCTCAGCCAAGCCATTCTGCCTTCAGCACAGCTCTCTGGGTGTATGTTACTGTCTCTCTCTAATGAATTTCAGCAAGAAGATTAGCAGGGAGGAACATACAAACAATTACAAATTACAACCAACACAAGCATGCTGGTATTTGGTACAGAGTTTCCTACTGCTTCTCAGGAATACTTCTGAATGGCATTATGAGCCACTTCCCTTGCAAAAACCCACCAGGGACAGGGATGGCTGAAGTGTCAGGCTATGATAAAGAGCAGGAGCAGAACTGGGGCCCATGCATCCTACCATCACATCCTCAAACTGCCAGGGCTTACAACTGGAGGTCAGAAAGACCTTTGGAAAGCACTAAAACATAAACCCGAAGACATTAACTGCATTAACTACTGCAGGAGCTAAAGTTGCTTGAGCCATTCTTAGGTCTGAGGAATATCCTTTGCCTGGCAGCTGCCCACAACCAACAAGGTGTTTGCTAAAGGGGAGAAAACAAGTCACTGGTGCAGGGCTGTGGGGGAGGCAGTGACAAGCACGGGGCGGCAAGTCACCGGTGTGACATGCAAGGCAGGAGCAGAGGAAGCCAAGCCTCTCACGGCTCCAGCAGCAACTGGGAGTTCTCATGTTTTGTGGAAAGCTGCGCTGTGAGCATACTGGAATTGCTTATGTGCTTCTTGCCTTCTACTTTTCAGTAGACGAGTGACAAAGGGGAAACTGATGACTACTTCGAAACCTTTTAAGCACACAGAGCCAAATCCCTCCACTTCCATCAGACAGAGTTTTCAGTGTCACACAACCACACATAGGATTACAAACCACAGCCAGACCAAGAACATCAATATTCACACCCACTGCCCTACCTTTATACACACAGTTTTCCTGCAACAGCTACTCAGAAATTCTCATTTGTAGTTTTGGATTGCTGGGCCAGTAGATATCTCGGAGCAAAGACTCACACAGAAGCTGTAGCAGACATACAGCACCAAATGTAATGGTGAAGTTGGATTTCAAGGCTTTTTTCAATCCAGGAATGCTCATAGTTGACTAGATATAGGTCAAGGCCAAAAAACAATTTATATAAACAGGTAGAAAAAGTTACTTGTGTTTTATTCTGTTCTTTCCTGTATTTTTTCAATCTTATACCAGTGTTGCATTTAGTTACACCTGATTCATGTATTCCAGATCCTCAGCAGACTTCAAAGACACTGACTTCTTCTACTGAATTGAGAGTCTAGCCCATATGACTTATGACCACAGTAATACACGTTATGCTGGGCAGTGATTCCCCAAAATTTCCTACTCCTTAATTATCATCAGAATCTAAAATTGCTCTTATTGAACTTACAGTCCAAAATCAGATTCACTTCAGCCTTAATGCATGCAAAGGAAATATTAGGCCCAACAAATCCTTAACGAACCCTTAACATGCTCTCTCATAATGATTTGTTACATATCATAGTAATTTACAGATTCTGTGTCTCACTTTCCCTAGTTGGAAAAGGGTTGCTGAAAATATGTAAACATTTGTCAAGTGTTTGAAAATGGAAAGTATCAAATGTAGTGCTAAAGATATTGATATTTACATATTTCTACCAGTGTGCTCAGCTTTAGAGCTGGCAGATCTCAGCCATTGTTGCAGCAGCAAAGACTTCCCAAGCCCCAGTGTAGATATTGTCCCCCATGCTGTTCCCCACCACCTCTAGGAAGCAGCACACACCATTTCTGAGTCACACCATTAGCTCTGGTGACTTCCCCAGAGGCTTTGGTGGCTGAGAGCCCAGGCTGGCCCATCACAAGTGAACCACAGGGAAGACAATCAGCTTCACCCCTTCTCTCTGTCATTCAAAAAAATCACCTCTTTGGCATGCTCACTTCTGCAGACTATGCGGACAGGGATGAGAAAAAGCAGGAATGCTTGGGCTGGGTAAATTTTGCCTACTGACATTCATTTTCATAGCACCCTGCTTTACAAAAGGCACAAATTCCTGCAGAGGGCAACTCGGTATGTTAGTGAAAATGGTTAGTGAGGGATGTTAGCTGCTCTCAATTCTTCAGTGAAGCTACCTGCGGTCACCTGCTGTGGTGCGTGACACTTCCCACCACCTCCAGAGAAAATCTGAATTTCCGAGTTTCCCAGTGGCCTGATCTCTGAATGGCAAAGCAAGTGAGATTCATCCTGCCTGGACTCATGGATGGAGGCTCCACCACCTATCTATCTCTAATTCTCCCACTAGTCACTGGGACAAATGAACAGCAGTGAGCGTGCCCTATGCTCATGAGGGAAGGGGAGTCCTCACAGGAGAAGAGCACCTATATGATGCACAGTAGTTCCCAAGGCTGATCAAGGCTGTTGCAGAAGTGGACAAAAGATTTGGGACAAGCGTGGCCAGGCACTGGAGGAACTATGGACACATGCAGCACACATGCCCACCCAGAGCCAAACACAGGGCACAGCTCTCACCCAGCATCACTCAACGTCTCCAGGGCTGAGGAGACATGTGAGGGAGAAAGGATGTGCTTTTAAAGAGCAAAACAGTGTGTGCCCAAAGAGACAGTGAAGCATAGCCATGGGTAAGCCTACAGTGAGAACTGACACATGCATCTATCTGAAGAGGTTACAAGACAGCAAAAGTCCAACCACAGCTCACCAGTCACCAGCCCATCACAACAAAGCAGGGCAAGAGTGTGTTTGGGAACTGCCAGTCTTCAGGGTGGCTTTCTAAAACTTTGAATTTTCTGAGCATTGGACTTCTACATGACCAAGCTGGAAAGCCTTTCCCAAGTGTGAAAAGAGGGGTGCTCTGAGGGGTCATGCTGCAAGAGCTTCAAACCTGCCAGGGTCAGCCGCAGAGCTGTGTTAAAGGACCTCAAAAAACAGATTATCGTAAGGTTGGCTTCAGCTTCACTTTGCTGCTGGGCCACTGTTTATTTGTGCAGGCTGGCAGGTGAAAGGTTAGTCCTTTATCTGGTTACTGCTAGCAAAAGCAGAGGGAACACATACAGGCAGATAGGTCAGACTGTCATGGGTGAGCAAACATCCAAACAACCCCAAAACCTTCAGGCCTTCTTATGGTAACCATACATCCCTGGGTGACAGCAGGGGAAAGAAGGGAGAAGAAGGGAAATGAAAGAAGGAAAAATAAAGGGAAGTAAAGGATTTTCTGTATTCAGAGATGGCTGAAACACATCAAGGACATTTCCTTTCCTAAAAGGGGAAGATGTGGTGACAGCTGTGGTGTGGAACCTAGCACTGCTTTCTGAGGGTATGCCTTCACTAGTGACTGGAAACAGCTGCAAGATCCTTGGGTGAAAGTTACTGCTAAGGGACAAAATGTAATTTCAATATCACTGTTCACTGTAAAAACCAAAAACCTCAAAGTTCAAAAAAACATATCTGCTTGTTGGTGCTTTCTTCCTTCAAGGCATTCCAGCAGGTCCAAGAGGTTTGGACTGGGGCCAGGCAAGGAGCTCTGCCCATGGGGTCGATGCCCCCGTGTCCCACTTTGCTCCCCATGTGCATATTTCTCCAAGGGCTACAAGTCAAGGTCTGCACAGATCCCAGCTGATCAAAACCACACTGAACCCACAGTGCCAAGTGGGGACAGCCATGAGCCCAGCAAGCAAAAGACTGAGACAGAAGCATGTCTGGGCCTTCTGGAAGAGTATCTTGCTGGCACATAGGAATTTTGCTTTTTCTAGTTAAAGCCCTAATTGTCTGGAGTTCCTTGTAAGCACCTTGCAACTGCTCTTTTCTTAAATGAGTGGGAATTAGAACATGTTGTCAATTAACACGGCACATTTCTTTCCTTGAGCCTGCTGCCCTGCTATCACACACTTGCAAAAGATGTCTGATACTCTTGTTTTAATAGACCTGCTTAATTTAAATGTTAAAGTAAGTTAGACTGGCTCACATGCGAAAGGGTCTTAAAACCCACTTATTTTGCCTCTAATATTTTTCAACTATTGTACTGTAACAGGATTATAAAAGTTTTAATTGACTGACATTAAATCTTCCCAGCAAAATTGTAACTTTAATACCCCCTGGGACCATTAGGTTTCTATTCATTATTTCTCATTACTGAAAAATCAGTTTGAGAGAGCCCCCAGGGTCTTCCCCAAATAAGAATAAGAACCTATTAGTCCTACAAATCATACTCAAGTAAGTAATTCTTACCCAGGAGAAAAAGTCTGTGGAGAATTAAATGCAGATTTAGTAGCCAAAGGAAGAGAAAGAATGGGGACTAGAATCTGTTAACACTGCTCACTGATGTTTTCCTTTGCATCCAGAGACCAGCTGGCAGCTCTGAGACACTTGGCTTTCCCACATCATCATCATCCTGATCTGTAAACTGCTTAATTTGCATCAGGTTTCTGGATTTCAAAATGCTGAGGCACGTTTAGACTGTTTGACTATAAACAAATTAGCTGCAAATCTGCTGCACCTAAACAAAGTAGCAAAAGAGAGAGAGAGATCATTTCTTCGCCATATTCTGGTTGCTTTGTAAAAACCATTTCCCCTGTTTAATAATCCCTGCAGACATGTGTGAGGAACCTGCCATCCCACCCACCCGCCAGCCTTTGCAGCAGGACTGGCAGCTGGCCTAGCACTGGTCTGCTTTGGTACTGAGCAAGTTAAAAGTGAGAAAGATGAAAAGCATCATTTTTCTCACATCCTAATAAAGTTTCAACCCCTTTAAAGTTACCTTTTCCTTAAATAAAAAGAAATATATTCAATTAAGTGAACAATGCTTTTCCCCTGTAAATCACAAGGGCAGTGTTGGCCTCGGTGGTGTGTCACATTGTGAGCGTGCAAGGGTCACACTGGAGGGGCACTCATATCCGGACCCAAGGAGGGGGACTGAAGTAGGAAAGATAAATTATTGCCTTTTATTTTTCAGATTTCCAGGTGCTTGCAGTAAGTACCCACTGCTTCTTATCTCAGCTGTCACACAAGCAACAAACCTCTCCAGCTACTGAATGCAATTACTCTAAAACCAGAGTGGTCCCAATTCAGGCCAAAACCCGAACAACTCCACATGCTCTTGAGCAATCTGTGAGAAATGCTGAAAATGATGCAGTCAGCTGAGCACTCTTGCCTGGGTGGAAGGACACAGCCCACTGAAAGATGCTCAGCACAGGACTCGCCTGCATCCTTCTAGTAATTCAGGAACATTTTTGTTTATTGAAGCAGATCCAGACCAGAAGCCGGGTTCTCATACCACTTGTGCTGCTGATTACTCCAACAGCATTTAAAACCCATTCTGTAAAATGTCCCCCAGCAGGTCATCACCTTTTCAGTGCAGCTATAGTACCAACTATCTCACACACAACCGAGAAAAGGTGACACTTTGCCTGCTTCTGACGTGTCTCACACGACCAATGTGCTCCCCAGGCTGCAATCAAAGCCATCTAACACAGTCATGAGATTTTCGGCTGGTTCCCGTTACAGCTCTGTCGTCACATTTCTCTCTCTCCTGTTCAGAGGATGTTCTTGCATACAGCAAATTAGAAAATTAATTCTGAAAGAACAAACTTCTTATTCTTATTTACCTTCTCCCTCTTCATTTACTTCCAGCTTTAAGCACATTCTCCTGGAGTTATGATTTATTACACTCACCAACTTCCTGATCTGAAGGCAAATACTTCCTCTCCTAATGATGTCTTGTTAAAGTTTTCAAACATGACATCTCCTTGGCCTTCAAAGCTTCTTCCATCCATAAGCTTTAGGCTTATCTCAGTCATTTTCCCAGGTGGAAACCATCCCTGCCTGATCTAACCAAGACTTTTGTCAAAGAAGCAGAGTATTCTCAGTCACTATGTAAAACAAAGAGTGGGGAACACAGCTTCTGTACTCTGCCTCTTCTCCAAGACAATGCTCACTCACTGCACCGTTTGTTATTTATCAGTGCTCAAGCAGTACCTGAGTCCCTTTTCTCTGGTTTTACCTAAGATATTCTCTTTCCATTAATTCTGATGTATTCCCTTTTCAGTCCTGCCTGTACAGTCAGCGACAGCAAAATACAGAGCTCAACAGCATTTGGGTTCTCCCTAAGCAAGGTAAACATTAGTCTCATAGGCTGTCTATACACTCCCATACAAGCTTATATTCCAAAGAATTATTTCTTGATAAATAATGAGTGGAGGTTATCATCCTCAATTCTGGGCATTCCCACCAGCATGTGCACCCTTTGTAAGGGCTTGTAAACTTGTTTGCTGACATGATGGAGGAGGCCCTTTCCCTTCCCTCCTTCAGTCAGGTCTATCCTTCTCCTCTGTATTTTATAATCAAACAGGAAAAGAAAGCAAAAGTTCATCCATTATTTTAACTGGTTTAACTGGCTAACAGTGGTTGAACCAGTAACAAAGTGCAGCTATATAGTCCTCCACGTTAATAACATCAGCCGCCTTGCACGCACTGAACAAGGAATGTGCAGTTTTCATTAGACTGCCCTTAATGCAGAAAACGTGCACATTCGGCAAGGTCGAATGGAAACTGCCATCGCTGCTCTGTCCATTGCTACAGATTAGTAAATCTGCCTCCTGCAACAGCAACCAGGGGCTGAAAAGATAAATACCCACTTAGCAAAGCAAAATAAAACCAGCACTAGAGAGATGTGAGACCCTGAAGGATGACTGAAATAGCCCCTTGCAAATAGTGAAGTAATGGGCTTAGAGTTTTATTATTCATATAAAGTTTAGTGACTTCAAAATGAAGGCGAAGTCTAACAAGACTTGTTATCCCACTAAAATCTGTGCTGTAACTGAAGCCAGTACCCAGATGTTCTGTGGTAAAATCTGCCTCTTCGCTGCATAAAAGCACCACATACCCTGACGTACAGTCCTGGCTTGCCTTTATCCAAACCTACTTAGATTCTGGATTATTTTTCTAGCAATCTTTTAAACTGCCATGGGAAGCATAAAAGGTGGTCTCCTACAAGACCGCTTGGTACCAGCTTGAAACGTAACCATTAGCAGAAATAAATCAGGATTTCTCTTTAATAAACTGTTTATTACCAGCCTTTCAGAACATAAATTGTAAAAGGAAAAGCAGAGTCTGAGTTTAATAAACATCTCATCTTTTTATATATTTTAAGGCAGAAGACTCTGGCACACTTCAGAGTGAAACGTTCAGCAAGCAGGCTCCAACCAGCCCTACTGAAGTCATGGGATGAGGAGCAGGCCACCGCATAGCTAGAAACTGGAAACTACACTGCACAGCCAAGGTGAGCCCCTGCTCCCCTGGCACCATTAACCCACCCATCACTAGCTTTGCTCTCAGGGCACATCGCAGGAAGGGGTTTATCCTTTCATATTCTAGGAAATTCTAAGGTGAACAAATCTTAGGTGGACAAACCTTTGAAGGAGAACAAAGCAAACATGAAGAATTTCTCACCTACATACAGGTTTGGCATACAAGCTGGGACACTTTGGATCAGCCAGAGCTCTTATTGAGCTGGCCAGGAGCTGAAGGAGGCCCTGGGCTCTGACGAGTAGGTTATGGCACAAGCAGAATCATGGAACCAGATCCTGCCCATGCCACCACATCCCCAGCCCAGCTCACAGTTGGAGGAGGAGAGGCGTGCTGGGAAAACCACGGCAGATGGGCTGGAGCTGCGTGCCGGGAGCTTTAAACATCAGATGAACGCCGAGAATGTGGTGAAGGCATTCGAGCCGAACAGGGAAGGCAGCAGAGGCGCTACGTGATTTTGAACAGCTTGCTTGACAGTTTGCACCATATTGTATTTATAAACATTGGGGAAACCTAAATGCTTCTCCTTGGTGTTTCCGAAGCAGTCATCCACAACAACAGCACAAGCGCGGGGGCGATCTACACAGCTCTGCCTCACCTCTCTGACAACCTTCTTCTAATTAAACAGAGGTCCCTATAATCTCTGCAGGCTCAGCATCCCACACAGCCCTCAAATTCCCTCTCAACTCGTGCATCTAATCTCCGAACTCCCCAAGGGGTGTGGAGTAACCTACCAGCAGAACGTCATGCGTGTGCCATCACCTGCCAAGAAGCAGTGGGCTCCACTCACGGAGCACCGTCCCTGGGCGAGCGCCGGACACGTGCGGTGTCACCTCGCTGGCAAGGCTGCACTGACATGCTGCAGTGCTGCAGCACCCAAATGCCACAGCAGAAAATCAATGGGTTTTCTGCCTAGGCCATGCAGATGCATCCACAGTCCTCAGCTCAGAGATGTGACACAGCTGAAGACATTTTTCATCAGATGTGTTATAAAGCTCTTTGAAATGCGTGTCATCTGCTGATACTGAAAGTCCAGAAGGAAACAGGCATCATTCTCCTCAAAACAGGGTAAAAGACAGCCACGAGACCTAAAATATGTCTGTACAGCACTCACATATAGCACACATTTCTGCTTCATCACATATTTTAATGGTCCAACTAGAACACAGAAATCTGTCAGTGTTTTAAGAAGTCCTCTCCTCCTCTAAATGCTAACAAGTTTCACATTCTAGGCATTGCTTTAAGTACTCACAGAGACTTTCAGTGGTACTAGAAAGCTGACCTGGGCAGCTCTCCTCTTGCAGGTATGTGGTTTGCTATGAGGTAAGAGAGCAAGGCCAGGAGCATGAGGCATTCCTGACAAGAAGCAATCCAAAATGCCATTCCTAAAATAGCTAAGAGCCAGCAATTTTTCAAGTAAGCTGAAGAGAATCACTAAGTTTTTCTCAACCCAGGGTGCTGATGATGTCTAACACCAAGTGCAGTTTTCACAGAAACCAGGTTATGGCCAAGCCAGCAGTGCTGAGCCAGGGTCACCAGCCTATAAATCACTCACCACCAGCTGCCCAGGGAGGAATTCACCTTCAAATAGCTCTCTTCTCTTCCAGTTTTACACAGATAGAACTCCACCAGCTCAACCAAGGTGCACCTAGGCTAGAAAGCCTATCATAAGACAGTGCTGGATAAGGCTGCCCTTGTAGCCTGACTGTGGGATGCTCCGACGGTGCCACGCTTCTATCTGCTCGCAACAGCCAGCTGGGGCCAGGGAGATCAGTGGATTTATGCTGGGAACCTTGCCTCCTGCAGCTCTGTCAGGCTGTGACAGCAACACTGTCTAAATGCTCTAATTTAAGATCGTAACTAGATGCTAACCAGATCCTTTGTTGGGGAGTGAAGGTCGGAGGGAGGCTGCAAGCTTCACAACCCACTCCCTGAAACCAACCTTATAGGGGCTGTCTCACTCATGTAGGTGCTCACCAGGGTGATTTGCAGACCTGCCCTGGACAGCACGGCACGGACCAGATTACGCTCATCCCGGGCTCCAAGATAACCAGTGTGAGACAAGCAGGGCGTGTTATCACTCAAGTGTTAAATACATACGAAACAGAACCGCTCAGAGAACCGCTGCTTTTCAAGAATCTGTGTTGGCCCTTAACCGTGAAGGTTTAAATACATAAAAGTGGTACGTGCAGCAAGTGATTAAACCAGGCTTTCAAGCCATTGTCTCTGCACTGTCGGAATAAAAACACCACCCGAGCTGCACGTAGGAAATCTCGGCACTTGTATCCCATCGCTGAGTTTTCCGTCTACTTTTTTGGTAGCCCCTTTTTTCTTTGTCTTCCCCCCCCCAAAAAAAAACCCAACCAACTAACTAACCAACCCAAAAAAAGACCACCAAACACCACAACCTAAAAAACCCAAACCCAAACAAAAAACCCAACCCACAACGTCTGATGCTGGTGAAGAGCCATTGCCGGCCTGGCACACACCCGCACTGGAGGACGAGCCGGGGCTCACGGCGGCAGCCCGGGCTGCGGGGCACCGGCCGCCGCGGGCTGAAAGCGGGCAAAAACGGGGAGAAAAAGCCCCGAATCTCAAAGGAGAAGTGAGGGGGATCCGAGATGGCACCGAGGTCCTGTCAGCAGCATCCCGCGAACACCGCGCCGGAGCGGGTGCCGGGACGAGGGGCCCGGCGCTGCGGACGGAAGGACCGCACCGGGGTAGCCTCAGCTCGTCCCCAGCCTCGCTTAAGCTAGGGAATCCTCTGGGGCCCGGTAAGGGGCACCGCGTCCAGAACCCACCGCCCCGACGGGACTGCCCCGATTCCCCGTCCCGATGCCAGCGTCTTACCTTGCCGCGTCCGGTCCCGTCCCGTCGCTCCCGCGGAGAGGGTTTTTTGTTGTTTTGTGTTGTGAGGGTTTTTTTAAGGGGGGCGGTTGTTTACCTAACCCCCGGCTCCGGCGGGGACAGGCTGCAACGGGGACTGTGTCACGCACGTCCCTTCGCGCTTTATAGCCCCTTCCCCTCCCCACCCCTCCCCGCGGGGGGGGGGGGATGGGGGGGAGGAAAGGAAAAAAAAGCACTTAAAAAAAAAAAAAAAAAAAGAAGAGAGAAAAAAGGAGCTGAGAGGCCCCCCCGGGTACTACCCACCACCGCCCGGGGCGAGGGCACGGCCACCCGGGAGAAACGGCGGGGGACGGCTGAGCGCCGGGAAAAGTTTGCAGGAGGGGCGCGGAGGGGCGCGGAGCAGCGCCGCGCCTCGCTGCAGCTGGCGGGGCGGGCGGGCAGAGGTGCCCCGCGGGCGCGGCCGCCCCGCCCCGCCCCGCCACCGCGCTGCTCCGCGGAAGGGAGGGACGGCGGGACGGGGTGGGGGGAGCCCCGCTTTGGCGGCCCCGGGTGAGGGGCGTCCTCCCCCCGCGGCAGAGCCGCGCAAAGTAGCGCGGCTTACTGCGGCTCCGGGTTCCGCTGCGAGGAGCTATTCAACATCCATCTTGGAAGTGTGATCCTGCCTGGAAGTCGGGACGGGGTGACTCGGGGAGACTGTGAGAGAAAGAAGCGAGGGGCAGCGCTCCTTGCGTCCCCTTTTCACGCAGCTGCTGCTTGAAGGTTTGAGGGAACGCTGCGGTACATCCCAACAGCGATGGGAGCCGGAGAAAAGGGATTTCTGAAACCCGCCTGCAATTTCGCAGAGGGGTCTCGAAGCTGCATGTGCAACCTCTCACCTTTTCCCTCGTCACGTTTTTTGATCACGGACAGCTTTCCCGTTCGGGGACCGAGGGACGTTTTTCTTACTATTACCTGGGATCTGCAACGAAAAGGCAGAAGAAAGTATCCTTTGCCATTTAAAAACAGACCCCTCTCTCTTTTTGTTTTCTTCTTTTGGCACATCAGCCATAAAACCATCAAGTGCTACAAAAGCATTAAACAAGTTATCACCACTAGCAGCTGATGTGTAGTTTCCCTGAAGGTGATCCTTTCTTCCCTACTACTTAAACAGATTTGGGAAGCAAAAGTAAAATAAAACCTCCTATTTTTTGCAGGGCTTCTGAGCACATCTGACAGCAAAGACTCCGTGGAGGGATGCAGACTGTCATAATCTGTAGGGTGATGATCAGCTCCACTCCTCAAAGACAAGCCCCAGAAGAGCTCCTACCTTCAGGGACCTCTGCTAATTGCCGTTAGTTACTGCCACTTACCGCTGCTCCTGTCAGCTCGCAGAGCAGCCGGGTCACTCACTGTGAGCCAGCCAGCACTACCCTCAGCTCTGCTCAGAAATAGGAGTTCACCGGGAGAAACTCAGGATTAAGAAAAAGAGTCCCATGGGAGCCCCCCTCCAGTTATTCTCTGTTTTCATGTCTCTATTTTCAGATTATTTCACAACTATATTTATAATTTTCAAATAGGTTTGAGGGTAGGAGTTTGGGGAGGGAAGGAAAGACACACACACACGTTTAAGAACCTAGAAATACCTGCTATTCGCACGCAGAATCCTGCCTTCTTCCTTCCTAGAGGATCGTTTGCCTCCAACTGCAACACCTCAGTAAAAAAAAACACCTCAGCAAACTACACGTGCTCCTCTTCTGCTGCAGAAGACACAGAGATTCAGTCATCCATAAATGGGAGAGTCTGACTAAACAAGAAAGCCAAAATTAGAAGAGGAAACCCAGTGTGTTCTGGCTCTTCTCCCCAAGTGTCTGGAGCGTGCAGGAGAGGGATGTGCTCAGGTGAATGCAGGCAGCTACCTTCAGGTACGACTGGTGGCACAACAGTGCTGTGTAGAGACTGCACAAATGGCTGACTCTGGTTTGAGGTCATTAGAGGTAAAATATTGCTACCCAGCCAAAGAGCTCTTGAGACTCTGCGCCTCACACACAGGCAAACCGATTATTTTTAACCCGAGGACAGTTTTAGTGCTATTGTTCTTAGAGGGTATTACTGTTTGTGATTTCAGGGCAAGCAAGATGACATCCCCGGGATATTATTTACTGAGGCATGTGAATACCCACTAGCTGCCTACAGATAACTCTTTTTGGATGCTGGCAGTTTTGCCACTATCACAGCTGTAAATCTCTGTCATGATTTAAACCGCTGCACGGAGCAACTCCCATCCAGAGGAACAGTTAAAACACTCAGACCGAGATTTGCCCTTCTCAGCATGGACACGGCACAAAAATATTAAACCAGGGTATGAAAGGTGGATTTGGGATTGAAATGATGAAAGTTATGTGGATGCCTGGGAGCTGGTTTAAATGGAGACCAAACAATGAAAGCCCAAAGTATGGAAAATTCCTGCAGGTAGGTGATTCCTTTCAATCCATTTACTTGTTCTAGGTACTATCCCAGCACCTGGGAAACTGGTATTGGAATGCTGCTCCCAGAATCCAGAGAGGATTTCTGTTTATACAACTGTTACAGGAACAGGTCCCAGGCAAGACAGCGTACAGAAGTCTTTGACTGTAAATTTATGGGTTTATGCTGATGTGGGAAAACTGAGAAAGATCTGCACCTCTCTGAACAACTTGGCTCTCGGCACTCTTCTTCTTCTTCCACCTTCTCAAAGGCTTCCAGGGAACTGAGTTTTACCATAAAAAATGGGCACAAGAATGAATTTCAGGAGCTGCACCCTAAATAGTGCTGAGATCCAAATTATTCCTTCTCATGCAATCACAATCTTTGTAGCTGTGGCTCATTTACCTGGGGACTGAAACTGGTTTGACTTAAGTGTACAAATAAATATCCAAAATCTGGAACATCTGTAATTGGATCACCAAGGCCATTGAGAACTGTCTGGGTAACAACTGCGCTCTTCATAGTTTCACTATGCTGGGAGACCCATTGGAGCAAATGGATAGGTGCTACCAGCAAAGAAGATGGATGTTATGTACTATGGAGAAAAAGGGGAGGAAATGTTTAGTAAGCTCTCCAGCTTAATAAATCTTTCAGAAACAAAAATGGAAATGGGCAATTGGATATTCTAGGAGGAGAGAAAGAGGGATAATTCATCAAATAAATAATTCATGGCAAATTTCAGCACCCCATGCTGCTGCACATTTGGTAGGGAGGACAGATGACACTGTGTGTGCTTGCATGTCTGCTGTTTAATTGTGTGTGTATATATATATTTTTTTTTCCACAATTAGGAGGTTCTCATTGTGATGCAGAGCTGAAGAGCTGTTATCAGTAATCCATTGATTAACATTAGTTGCTAGGGAAAGGGTATTATTTATTAACCTCAGAAACTGAGATACTAAATTGGATTTCTCAATCAATTATGCCTCATAGGCCATGATAGGTTTTAGTCATGCAGCATCACACTATACTCACTCTCTCAGAGGAGGCCTGGGATGGGCAGCAGAAGCCTCCAGAGGTTTCTTGGAAGCATCTGGCTTCATAGTTGGTGCTGCTTTCCCCAGCAGAGCAACACACAGATACCCAGGTGGAGGCTGAGCAGCAACAGCTTGCAGGTAAGTGATAAAACCAAAACCATCTGCTGTAAGCAGAGATGATGCTCCAACTTTTAGCAGATTTCAACTCTGATGTTGCTTACTGGATTTTGCTTGCCTGAGGCTGAGCCACAGGTTTCATCTGATTAAGAGGTCAACTTTCTCTTCTGCCCATTAGGCAGCAAGTTAGTGCTGCTTAAAGCAGAGTGAAGACCTTCCAGGGCTGGGCAAAGCAAGACCCTGTGAGAACATCTTCCCCTAGTGTACTGCTACTTCACCAAGCACAGCCAGGGCAGGCAGGCAAAGAGCAGCACACCCAGCACACCAACACCCAAATCCTAGAGTCTTCCCACTGCAAAACCAGCGGCAGGGCAGTGTGAGAATCCTGCCAGAGCTCTGCCAGCTCCCTTTTCACCTCTGCTACAGTTTCTTGTTTTAATAAAAGATGTTTTCTTTACCCTATCTTGAGAAAAATCAAAAGCACATGCAGCAGCTGGCAGACAGCTTGTGATTTAACTCAGAATTTCTCCTTAAGACTGCTGGTGGGAGAAGGACAAAACAAGACACCTCAACAGCCGAATGTGGTTAACACACTTTTGTGACACTCTGTTATGTGCCCTCCAGGCTTTACCCAGCTGCAGTGCAAAGGGACACATTGCCACTGACCCAAAGAAATGACACATTTGGGCTGCCCTTTAACTCATTATTTGCCTATTTTATCCAATTATGTTTTATTTATTAAGCTAATCTTTAAAATCTTGTGGTGTTGACTGATTTACACCTCCAGTGCATTCTTTTTAATCCTACTGTTTTATGAACTGATTAACAAGACTTTTGCTCCACCAGCACAAAAAATCAAACACAAATTGAGCACACAAGTCCTACTGAATCCAAAAGCCAGCAGTGACATTTCCCATGTTGCCACTGGAAAGCACCTGCTGTGAGACACTGCTGTAGCACTTGTTTTATTTTACCAAATTTGATATAATACTATAAAACCAGATTAAAGATGAATGATTTCACTGTAATAACTGAAATCTGCATGTGAAAAATGAGAAGCAGAGCTCTCATGCTCCAAGCATTATTTCTTAATCACAACTTTATTCTACTGAGAAATGAATGAATGATTTCACATCATTTAAATACCCCAATCTACTTTCCAAATAAAACTGTTAACAAACCATTGATTTAATCTCAAGTGCCAAACAGACCCCTTAAATTGATGCAAAATGTTTATTCCTCTAATTAAAACAAATTAATTTAATAGAGGAGAAGGGGATGATAATTAGATACTTTGATCTAGAACATGCACCCTTTAATTCTTATGTGACTAGGTGCTCCCACAGACCTAAGTTCTTGTTATATTCCTGTCTTCAAAGAAGATTTGTTTCAGACACGTCACTGCAAAGTGTTTATCCAAGTCACTATTTTTGACCACTCACACAATGGAGTGAGAACTTCCTTGGCAACAAGAATCAGCTGTTCAAAACCAGGCCTTAAAACCAAACACTAACTATTTTTCCTGCATTTAACATTTCACACGCCCCATTCTTCAGCTATACAGACAGCTTCTGCACTCACATGGGCAAATGGAACACTCTGCTCCTCACAAAACTTCACTGCAAAAGCAGAAATTGCACTCAAGACCAATTTGAGGACTGTGGACATACTTACCTGTGGAACACAAAAGATGGTAACTTACATGGCAGTAAATTAGAACAAGTTTGAAGAACAGATTTTTGGGTTTTTCTGATGACAACTTAGAAGGATTTGCCTTTACCTAGGACAAGCAAGGTGAGTCTGTGTCCTAACAAAATGCATAGCATCAACCTCCTCCTTTGCCTCTTCTCCTTCCTACCTGAGTAAATACTCAGCTCCCACTTCTTCCTTTCTGGTTAACCAACAACAAGAAGAAAACAAAAATCACAAGCTCTACTCTGCAGAGACACCTACATCACCCTCATGACATCATCTTTCCCTCAAGATTTTCCCATAAGATCCCAAGCTGAGTAGAATGTGAAGATGCTCAGAAATTTTGTACATTGAAGGCACATGAGGTTGCTGTGTGCAGCAGGCATGGTGTTCTCATGATTTAATAGCCCCAAATAGGCCTTGCCCCATGTTACTGTAAGTATTTAATCAGAGACATTAATGATTCCTAGAAAATCAGAATATTCCATTTACTTAACAGACAGAAAACACTGAGCAAAACGGAGATCGTCAGTCATTGACCATGACATTAATTGCTGAGAGAATCTGAAATATATCAGAGCTAAGGTTTGATTCTCCACAAGGACCAAAGAGGAAATGAACTCTTATCCTTCCTCCTCTGGGGTGTTCCAGGTTACAACTTTTTCCATTGTCAATGCCTGCATTATGGGCTATAACAACACAAAAAGAGGTTGCATTAAGCATGGTCTGGCTACTATAAAACTACAGCTGGCTGCCATGCAGCACTCAAAGCATACAGCCAGCTCTGGGAACTCTGTATGTTAGTTTCTTCTTGTCCAAGTGTGCCCAACAGCACCCAGCCATGTCTTTTGTGTGCTGACATTCACTTACCCAAAGCACAGCTCCAGGTAACAACCCTTGGAGTGGGATGGTAAGCTATAAAATGATCCTTTGAAAGGTGTTATTGAAGGGAAACTCATTCTACATGATTTAGAATAAAATTTTATCTGGCTGTTTGTTATCTCACAAGCCCAGAAATCCCCTGGCACAAAGCAGTAGGTCTGCTTCATGTTGTCTGCAACTAGAGGCTACTTGGTATGAACACACTATTTGGTTGTCTGGTGGACCTTAAAATAAATCCAATAGCAAGTGAGTGAAATTCAGCTTTACGTCACCCCCAGGACACCCTCAGTGCCTGCAGGATGGCTTCGTTGTGTTACGGAGATGGGCTGCAATGACTCAGATAGCCGTCTCCTTAGAAGATGAAATTGGTGATATCCATTAATTTTGCTTTCCAGGGAGAACATGGCTCATTACTACCTCACACTGCATGGAGCAGGGGCCAAATCTCATCGGTACTTGTACCACCCATGTTGAAGATATGCTTAATGTCCTCATAGCTGGAGTGTTTACATTGCTCTGTGATGTATTACTGTAGCTGTTTGATTACATGAATAACAAATGTGCCTCTAAAAATGTGGGCTTAAAAGCTTTTGAGGCACAAATCTGAGTGGTGACATGCATACCAAAGTAGTGCTGTCCTGGCGGCAATGGCATGTGGCTGGACGTCTGAATTCATGGATTATGTCTTTCAGAAAACTTCACAAAGACACTCTCAATTCTGCTTTCCTTGCCACACTCCAAAGTTTTAGTAGCTGTCTTTTAGATAACTAAGTTTAAAGCTGAATACTTCTCCTTCTCACACCCCAATCCTACATCTTTTCCTCTAAACCATTAAGCAAGTTTTCCAGTGCTTTGATTTCATATGGGTTTAATAGCTAAGAGGTGTAATTGCTATAATTAAATATGGAAAGCATACTAAAGGACAGAACAATTAGTGGGAATGAGTGTTAAAAAAGCTCTCCAGAACAAGTCAGCCTCAAGAAAAGGAAAAGATCTACGAAAGTCCCAAGCACTTCTAGCCACGAAAGCAGATTTCCTTTTCTCCATCCTTAGCATCGAACGCTGTTAAAAGCAAGCGCTTGGGAAACTGGGCGTGCTCAGTGCATCCCCTCAGCTGAAACAATCCCAGAAAAACCACCTCTGTGTTCCAGTTCCTCAGCTCCTGCCGCAGCCTGACGGAGCTTTATCCCTCAAACACGAGCTCCATCTGGTGGACTTTCCCAAAACGTCGAAGCATGCATCCAGTCCTCTGGGGCCAAATTCAGGTGCACAGCGACACAAGGGAATTTCATCCATAACTAACTTACAGACTTTCACTTTGGTCCTCGGGGTCAAACGCCACCAACAAGAACTGCAAGGTCTGGCTGTCAAGTGTCAGCACTTTGCCAGAGCTGGTCTTCCTTTGGTTCATCCTGACTACTTGGTTCAAAGGGAAACAAACCAAAAGCTCCTCCTGCCCAGGTGTTCAACTCTCACAAAGGAAAGTCCTAACCAGATTCGTGTCAGAATCTCTTTCTGTGCCCTGAAAATAACCTATGGAGTTATTTCAAATGCATTTTCCCACGTCAAACCTTACAACATCCTTGTGCAACCAGTATCAAAGTATTTACTGATGGGAGACCACAAGACACAGGGAGAATAAAGGCTGCTTCAGCTTCTTGAAGGAAAGCACCTCTGAGACATCTCTGGACGTCCTACTTGGCCATAGAGGCTTGTACTGAAAGGTGTAAGCCTCTCATTGCCCAGTACCATATCTGCAAAGGGTTTGGATACCAAGAGGCATCTCAACTGGCATGAGGAGACTGTCTTTAGGCAACAAACTGAGCCAGGTGAGAATTTTATCTGCTTAATCCCAAAGTACTTTCTCCAGCCATTGTACCTAGCTGCATTGGCAGGCGACACCACACCTCAGGAACAATACAGTTCCCAAGTTTACACTTTCTAAGATGATATGTAGTTTTTAATCCTCTCTGGATCCTATTAAAGGTATTTTGCCAAGTCTAAGTAGGACCACTGGTTCAAAGATCTGTAATTGCTTCCCATCTAAAGGGAACAGTTGATAAAGACCAATATAGAAGAGTAAAAGTTAATTGTAATAAATTGCATTGGCCAGGGGAGGAAAATTTAAAAACACACAGGATGCAAATGACACAATTATGCAAAGTTTAAAACTCAACATCTGTAACAGGAGTAACTTATCTCTGACTAAAGAATACAGCATGAGGGAATGTATGTGATTTGTTTGCCTTTTGAAACACTCACTGTGCTGTCTCTGGTAGGTTGGGCAGGGCAACAGGACTCAGGGCTGTGTGAATGGCTCACACAGCCTCAGATGTGCCTGGCTACTCAACAAGCCCATCTACTTTGTCTGCTTTTTCATGGTATTCATATGTTGTGAGGAGCAAAAGGCACAACAGAACCGCTTTCTATTTACAGTTATTTGTGACTCTTTATAAGCCCAAGGACTGCTTGTTAGAAGATGGGCAATTAACAGAAAAATGCAAGAAGAGAACTGAATGTCTGTGTGTGGTCCTCAGGAAAACCCATGGGAGAGCTTGCCTCAAGATACTAAGAAATCTGTGCAGATGAGCTTACTATCAAGGCTGTAAGGGCCAAGGAGGAATTGCTGGGATCCATTTATTTCATCTTCCCTCTCATTTTTACCCCACCAGCTGGAGGAACACAGGGAGTTACCTAAATCAGGGAGTCAGAATAGAAAGAGAAGCCCTGAACTAAGTGACTGGAAATACTTTTAGGGCTTCACTATTGCAAATGGCATTGTTCATTGAAAGAGAAATATGTTTCTCAGCATCAGCTTTAAGATTTTCCTACAAGCCAACACAGTATTTTCCAACAGCTTCTTCTCCTACCCCTCCACACAGACTGGCATTTATTGTCTGTAAATACCACGACCTGCTGTGCTGGAAGGCTCCAAGGAATGTTACTAACATCATTGCTTTAAAAAAATACAATACAGAATACAAGAAACATGCAGGCAAAAATTCCACAAACCCCAAGTTTCCTACTGAAATCTACTTTCTCCTGGGGTCCACAGGTAGCTCTTCTTCTTTCCCTTCCTCTTTTACTGAGTTTTCTGGGCATAAACAGAATCCAAACTTGGAAAGTGAGGTGACTCTGGCATACATATATCCCTTAGGAGAGCAAAGTGCTCCATCACACTGTGTGCAGAGAACTTCCACAGTGCTCACCAGCTAACACAGGCAGACAGGGCAAAGTCAAGGAACTCCTTTATATAAAAACAGCAGGTGATGCTAGCAGTTGTCCTAAGGACATATCCTAGAATATAAGGACATCCCTAACCAGGCAACATCCCCTGTGCTGTTGAAAGAACAGGTCTTTCAGGGGTGCAGGGTTGCTTTCTAAGAATACAACATATCTGTTTTCAAGCAATATTTTGCTCCTATTCAGAAAGAAATGGGATGATGGAGAATTAAAGAGGGAGACAGTGATAGCCCCAGCTACAGCTTAGCCCTAGCACTGCAACTTTGCTTCAGGAAAAGGCTGGCACTACGCAGACAAGGCAGTACCCTCAGGTGCTGCTTACTATGTCCCACTCTTCCACAGAAGATCGTGTGGCTTCTCTGTGAAACCATCAAGATGGTGATGACCATGTCCATAAAAATCCTATTTCTGGCTGAAGACCAGCATCCACACACTTCAGTCACACTAAATTCAGCCTGGCACAAATAAAAACATTCCCATTTATTGTTTAGATTAACTGCCAGCTCATCAACTCATTTATCATGCAGTAATTTATCCTGTTCTGCTTTATTGATAATACTACAGCTTTCCTCTGAACTGGCCTGGATCTGGGTTACAAATGTTCTGTATTTTACCTGCTAATTCCCTGTAGAATCAATAAAACTCCTTCCCAGCCTAAGGTCACATCTGCAGCTGTCTGAAGAGTTGCACGATCTCCCAAGCAGAGGTGAGTCTGCACAGCAGGGACTATATTTTGATAACCCTATTCAGTAAAAGTTCCTATCTCTGAAAACAGATTGGACCATCTTCTGAACATGCCCTGATTTTTATGTACACATACAAGAACATGCATGTATATTACTAACATTTTATGTTCTCATTTTCATGTTCTGCTGACATACAATTTTATTGATGAAGAACTACCAAAATATAAAAGCCTCAGTTCCCTAAACAGAGGAATGCACCAGGCTTAATTTTATACGTAAGTTTACACTGCCTCGTGGTACACACTCAAAGTGCTGAATAAAGCTGGAGCTTTCTTTAACTGAAACACCAGTCAGCTGGAAACACTGGAAAACTAACCTATCATGTTATATGAATGTAACCTTGTGTGACCCTGCCTTGTGTTATATGACCATAATGGAAATAAAGATTGATCTCTCTTACCCACCACCCATCTGCCTTTTATAGCTATATCAGGCAGCCCTCTGAAAGGCAGCTCTTCCTATACAAAATGAGGAGTGTGAAACAAGATACTCTGAGGGAAGCAATTCATAGAAAAATGTCTGCATGGTCTGATGTACAACCACTCAGGCAGGTCATTGTGTGCCTAACCGCAAGATTAAGGCCTTACAGACTGCAATATCAAGAAAAACATCACACTAAAGCCCTAATTATCTGAGTGGCCACAATGCATAACACACATCCCACATTGATTCATTATGGCTTACCTCTCTCCCTCAGAAACATCTCACCAGCATTGCAGCCAGTGGGATCAAAGAGGCAGCACGGCCCCAGGCTGCTGAAGCTGGGTCTCCTAGGGACAGGTCTCACTCATCTGAGATCTTGTATAGATGCTCTGCTGTCTAGTAAGATCAGAGATCTCATGCCAAGATTTCCTTGAGCTAAGAGGTTCCCTTGCCTTCTGCCTGCTCACCTCTAGGAAGCTAACACCCCTGAGACCTGCTGGCTTTCTATCAAATTCAACTGAAGCTGGCAAATATGACATTTCCTAGATGTACAAAATCACTGGGAAGGTCTGGCAGACACATGCACACAGGCAGCACAGCTTCATAAACACCGCTCTGTGAAAAACAGACAAGCATGGATCTATTCTGCCTAGGTCACTTCCCCTCTGTGCAAGGGTAAGGCAGGCTCAGGCCAGTGTTTGGGAACTCCTTAAAATAATCCAATCCCTATAATGAACTTGTGCTCAAGGGAAACCAGCTCTGTGAGGTGAGGGAATGGCCTGGGAAGCTTTCAGGGAAGGCAGTTTTTAACTGCACTTTCTCACTACAAATGAAAGGTCTCTAAATTGCCAGTAGTAGCTTTTAGAATGGTCTAAAATTAGGTCATTTCAGGCAAATCCAGCCTCTTTGCTGGAGAGACACTGACCTACTCCTTCCTGCTGGAACACCACACATCACTGCCCATCACTGCTCCAGAGATACTCACAGAGGTGCTCCATGAGCCTTTCTGCAGCCTGTGGGCAGAGAGGAGATGGTAGTTTAGCTCTTGAGACCCCAGAAGGAAAAACAGAAGTGGAAGAACAGTATGGATCTGTGAGCAAGCCAGACTGCTTTGGAGCCCAGTTAAACGGGTCTAGTAAACTCAAAGTACACTTACAAAAGAGTAAATAAAAAACAATGGAAATGTGCTTTTCCCTCACCAGTGTATGAACTTTCAGAAAGCCAGGCTGAGAAAGTAAGCATGGTGGCAGGAGTAGACTCTGCAGTCCTGAGTACAATGCATCATTAACACAGACAAAGCTTATCAGCCTGCAAGGACTTCAAAATTAGAGCCTGGTGAAGCTTGAATTCCAGATTAAAAAGAAATCTTCATTTTCTATTACTACTCCACTCTCCCCTGGGGACTCAGCACACTGGCTCGTTACATGGCCAGGTTCAAGGTTTTAGTGATTCTGCTACATTTGTTTCCTTGACAGAAGAGCATTTATGTTTATATATTTAGCTTTTACATTCAAACCTTCATAACTGAACACTTATTTTCTATGTGTACAAGCATGCACATGAGCACAAACTGGGATGTGCCACGTGCGCATGAACATCACCACTTGCACATACAGCCCTGAGACTACTTGGTAGAACCTGAGTTATCAATGCATTTTTCCTGCAGAGCAAGGAAACTTGTGCAGTTTAGCACAGCCAGAATCAGTCTGGCTCTGCAGAGCCCCACTGGGTTTCTGGGGACTTCAGAGGCAGCAAATCCAGGAATAACCTATAGAAGTTTAAAGAATTTAATGGAGATTTAGATGCCTGCAACTGAAATGTAGTGGGTTTGAGTCATAAATCATGTCAGTATTACACCCTACTAGCATACATGAATAGAGGTGTAATGTCTGCATCGCTTCCTTTTCAGACGAAGAAAGGCTGACAGTCTTCATAAGATTACGTTGTCCAAACCAAAATGAAATACTGCTCGTAAACAGCAGTGATGTTTACACACAGAAGCCAAACACAATTGGGTGAAAAAGGCTGAATGAATCAAAATAAACATGAAACATGTAAGGGATGTTCCTCCCTTAATAAATCCATTCCCTGGTGCTACTCAGAGGGTTGGGTTTTTTGTTTGCCTTTCCCACAACTCATCTATGTTTTCAGATCCAGAGAGTCTTACAACATGCTATAGCTTGAACGTTTGCAAAGTGAAAACTTCTCACAGGAAGAATTTTTTGGACGGGTTTCCTGGTGGTACAGCACCACCTTTCTAAGTTCTCCTACAATGAGAGCTTCCTCTACCTCATAAAATACAAATAGATGGTTTGCTGTGAAGGACTCCAAAGTTAAGGACTTCAGAGAAACAAGCATGAAGAGCGGAGCCTGTCACAAGCATCTGTGGAACAGCAGGAAGCTCTGGTAAGCTTGTGAATAGTAGCACTGTCTGAGGCTCCCCTTGGGAATACTATTAAATTAACAGCACATTCAGATTAATTGCTTTGCTTTTTTCTTTTTTTTTTTTTTTTTTTTTTCCTGGAGCAGTTTTTTTCCCAGTTGCCCAACAGGTACCTGGTAATGCAGAGTTCTGGTTCAGAGAGGTCACCCTGTAACACAGAGGGTTTGATTTGGTGGTAAGGTTTTCTGGTTTTGCAGCTTTTTCTTCGCTGTGTTTCAAAGGCCCAAGTTATTAATTTATCAGACAGAAAAGAGCACTTTGACCCCACCACACTCAGGTCCTCAGGGAAGTCAGCTGTCTCTTCAGAAGTCATGAGCAGTGAGATAAAACTCCCCACTATTAAGGATTAGGGACAATTCCTCTAAGCAACCAATTTTGCTGGCATTTTTCTGGCAGACTCAAGCCTGCTTTTAGCTAACCGGTGGCTTCAAGTCCCCTGTTGGTATCCTCATCCTCACTAACCATTGACCACAGGGGAATTATGACAGGGAATAAAGTAATCCCTCCCTTGCTACTGCCAGTGGGAAAGATCACTGATACAGCAACTCGTAAGTGATCAGTTCTTATCCCCATACGGCAATAATGTTCCTTCTGAAAAGAAAGCTGAAAATACGGTGAGACTGACCACTCCTCCAAAGCTGTTCTGGTGTCTCAACAGATCATTTATGCTGAAAGAATATTACATGAAATACCCTGTTCTTTGGTGTTGATGACCGTGGTTTTCTGGTATCATTGCTAGTCCTTCTGTCCAGCACAACTAGGACTTTTTCTCTTGACACTTTCTTTCCACAGATTCCATGATGGGTCACAAATAGAAAAGATAGGGTGCAAATTTGGCACTGCAAAGAAACAGGGGAAAATAATAGGAACTAGAAAAAGAGCAGCTTTTATTTCATTCTTCAGAAGAGTGCAATCCTTTCCCAAGGAAATAATCTAGCTGGTGCTCTATACCTAAGTAACAGTTTTCAGTGACTGCTGTATTTAGCCAAAGAGATGTCTGGTTTTCTGAATAACTTGCAGAGGACTGGCACATGTGCCAGCTCTACAGGGTAATGCCATTGCCCTACATGGATTAACTTGGGATTTACACAACTAAGAGCTGAGAGACACAGGATACCTGAACACAGGAAGGCAGAAAATGAAAAGTTCCTCCAAGAAAAACAAAACATCTGCCTCTCTCTTCCCAACTAATCCAAACAGTTAAATGAAAGAAACCAACCTGGTGATGAAAATGCCAACAATGGAGTTCCACCCTTCACCTTCGGCAAAGTTGTCACTTCTCTTATACAGGTCATGCGATACAAACTGCAGCAGCATACATCCTGCCTTCACTCCATGAGATTCCCCTTCTGCAAATCCTTTCCCTTGGCCACAGAAAGTGCACCAGATACCTCCTTGGTCTGATACCTCCCATCAGACCAACAAAGTTGCAACCTACAGTCTCAGTCTTGCACGATGATCCTGCAGTGATCAACAGATTGTATCAGGGATCATGTCTCATTGTGTACCCTACCTGTCTGCCCACATTGCCCTCAGCCCTGCTTTCATCACCATAAGCCCATTTCACGGTCAGTGGCCAGCATGGGCCCTTTGCTCTGGCATAAGCAGCCCCTGAACAGGAAGCACCTGGGTGCTCCCCATTTATAGGGCAGGTGGAAGCAAGGCTGTTGTTGCCATAAGTGAAAACACAGCATTAGCCAGCATCCTGGCTCCTGGGGGAAAGTGTTTTATTAATCAAAAAAATACTTTCCACCCTGTGGTGTCTTGCAGACCTTTAAACTTGCATCTGCATAAAACAGAGGAATTCTTTTGTCATTCTCACAACAAAGTTCAAATACAGAAACCATTTTCAAAACTTGAAGATTTTTTTTTTTTTTTTTTTTTAAACAGGAAAGAGAACTTCAGCTGAATTAGAAATACTCTGTAAGCTCAGCACATTACAGTAAGGCCTTGGGCCACGTTCCCAGTCTGTTCTAGAGGCAAACAGAAGGAGCTGGAGCAGCTGAACGTGCTTGACCAAAAGGTATCATCGTACCACACCGGCTTTTTCTCATTCTGTTCTAGACTACAGAAGATGAGAGAGGGCTGAAGACTGGAAATGTTAAGCACTTCAAAATCCTAATTTCCCTAAAATATGTTGTCATGGAAAGTGTAGGAGTTTGGGAGTATAACATGGAGCTAATGAAGTGCAAGTCTTTAGGTGTGGGGAACCAGAGCTCAAGGGTCCAGTCCATACTTTAATCCAGAGCATTCACCAGGCATTTCTAGTTGTACTATTTATACAATTGATTTTATTTCTGAAGGAAATGTTTTAGTTCATGAGACTACATGTAAGAATATAGGGCTTTGCATTGCAGTGGTAACATGGCATCCATTGTCAGTGGATGAAGACCTTCTCTAAAATATTATTAAAGGTCAGACAAGGAAGGCAAGTCAGAATCTGAAAGGCCATTGCAAGTAAGGAAGATTTTAAAATCAGTCATAGAGAGAAGAAGTTAGGAAGTGAAATTTCAGAAGAGATTTGAAAGAAGACAGAAATGCTTGTGACAGGCAGAAGCTGAGGACTCTGCAACAGAAACATCTCTAATACATAGGATGCAAAAGCTATGCTCTGGAAGGCAAGAGGAAAGATTAGAAACTGGGAGAGCCTGAGAGAGTGAAATGTTAAGTGGGAGATGAGAGAGAGATGAAGGTTTATTATTCGGACAATAAATCTAATATTGATGCAGTAAAAGATTAATAAATAGTGAATGGATTTGAGGAGGAAAGTAATGTGATCCAGGATTTTGCTTGTAATTAAATCATCTTCAGATGTGACATCTATGCTCCCTATTATAGGATAGGGTAGCTGTATATGTGGGGCACCCCTACAGCATTATCATGAACCCACTTCCTCTTGTATCCAGAGCTTCTGAGGCAATTAAAACATCTCTCAGCTTTTACTAGCAATTTCAAAGTAACAAGTTTTCCTTCCTAAAACAAATGACAGCCTGAGACTAAGGAGGGCTGATATTTAGATATATAAAGACAGACAACTTATCACCAGTGAAATCTTCATATCATGCCACACACTAGCTATGTACAAGAGTAGAAAAAAATGTATATAGAAATGGAAATAAGTATGACTGTCACCAACAGCACTTCAGGCCTTCAGAAGAAAAAGACAATGTGAAAACAACATACATTTTTGACAAGGTACAGAGCTGGGAAGTAAAATAGTGGTGAACCAAAATAAAGAGCTTCAAGTCAGCAAAGTGCTGGTGTCA
Source organism: Picus viridis (assembly GCA_033816785.1). Taxonomy (NCBI): domain Eukaryota; kingdom Metazoa; phylum Chordata; class Aves; order Piciformes; family Picidae; genus Picus; species Picus viridis. The sequence continues at coordinate 6,118,006 of CM066581.1, forward strand.
CATCTGTTAGCTTCCCAAAATCAAAGAAAGAAAACAGGATGGGATAAAAACTCCCCAAAGACCCCAAGTCTTTAAATACCTCATTTATGTTAACGACTCCATGAGTTCAAACATGCTCCTGTTTTTATGTTGGATAATTATTGTTACAGTAATCAAAATATCATTTAGTGAATGCAGCATCTGACGTAGAAAACAATGTAAAATCATATTGTAAGCAGATAATTTAACATGACACATGAAGATTTGCTCTCATTCACAGAAATAAAAATTTCTCCACATCTAGTATCCAACACTGCAACCAAATAGGAAAAGTTTAGTTTAGGGAAAAGCCTATAGAATCTCATGCCAAAACATACATAAAGTGTTCTCCTACATCTGTTATTTAATAAGCTCGTGCCCATTAGCAGTCACAGCTTGTTGCTTAGAATCCATGCAAATGTGCAGTGATAAGTGTGTGCTCCAGCACAAGTAACATGGGTTTCCAACGGTTAACTGCAACCCACACCTGGACCTCCTCCTCCTCATTTTTACATAGCAAACAATTAGCTTCAGTTCTTTATCATATACCTAAAAGTTCATCACCTCGTAAGCATTTTTAATACAACAGTTGAGCTGGTCACACAAGGACATGAGTGAAACACTCCTGCAACATCTTGCTAGCCAGCATCAAAGCATGATGACACATTGGTCTTTCTGTCAGACAAGTGAACACATCACCTTAAACTGAAAAGTTCTGACAGAAAATTACTTCATGCTTGTCTTGTTTCCCAAGCCACTGTGAGAAAGGGGGAAGACCGCATGGGTGTAGCTCCCTACTACTGCAACACATTCAGGTATTGAAATAAGTGCCTGGTCTGGTATGAAAAGAAAGTTATTCTGTGTATGAATTGCTCCACTTGTTATATGCACAGCAATTCCAGCATTTTCAAACTCTCAGCAGTTTCTACAACAAGAAAAAAAGAAAAGCCCCTTCACAAACATATCAGCCTTTCTGTAAAATCAGTCCACTCACCACTGATACACAAAGATTTCAGAAAAAGGTAACTAATCTGATGGGAAATTTGGCAGGTGTTTGGGAGATAAATATGCAACGAAGATTAGGAAAAGCCAGAAGCTTCTTCAAAAGGCCAGAGGAAGAACAGGGAGTGTGATACTTGGTTTTGGCAAAACTTGAGGAAGGAAAAATGCTTGCTGATTTTAACTAAAATAACTCACCCCCTTCAAACTGCTCTGGGTGACTGCAGAAAACTTATCCTTTGGGGGTGTTTGGGTCTGACAATGCTAATTCAAACAGATGACAGCACCTGCATGCGAGAAACGTGTATCAGTAAAAGAAAATAAAGAGGAAAACAATCTGTACAAGCATTTAATATGCATTTTTAAAGATAAAACTTCTCTGTCATATAACACAAGGAATGCCTCACACTCAGCATGATTAGGTCTGTGTGAATCAAGGTTTGCAGTCTTGTGCCCAAGCCAGCCAAACATTAAAAGCCTGTGACTAAACAGAAGAAAAAGGATAGCCCTGTAAACTGTCTTTATTTTCTTGCTGTGAATGGCTCGGGCCAGCTAAAGCTTGCACAAACTGTCAGATAATGAGTTAAGCACCACAAATGGAAGGCTCAAACCTTCGTGGTTAGTTAGGGGAAACAGCAGCAGTGAATGAAATGGGGGGTTGCTGCCTCCCACACCAACCACACAGAAGCTTGTCTGTTTGGAGGATTCCCGAGCTCTTTGAGCACAGGGTGCTGTGCCCACAGCACTGGTCACCTGCTGAGAGCTCACACTGAATTAGGTTACATTATAATTGGATTTTCCGAAGGCAACACATTAGCATTTTCCATGATCTCACCCTTATTAGCCAAATTACTAATCAGGAGTTGCGGGTTGCATTGTTTGCTGGTTGAACTATCTGCTGCTAGAGCGTCTGGAAGCAGCTCCAAATTCATGCAGAGATAAAACTCCTGCCTAACAGAGACTGGGGAGTTCATTCTGTAGCTAATGCTGCAGTCAGACTCCAATCTGAAACAGCAGCTCCACCCCAGAGCCTGCCTCACTCTCTGCTTTGCTCATGTTCTTCCCCAGTCTGGATTATAAGTGTTTCTTTGATCAGTGTGGGCAAGAGCACATTGCTGTAAGATGTTAACAGCAGAAAAGTCCTTTCCCATGCACTGCTCCTTATTGTGTCCAAAATGAAATGCTGAACATGTTTAATTCTGTAAAGATTGTTTTTATGCACAGCCTTTCATGTATTGATGAGAATGGAAATACCTGTTCTAAAAGCAGAAACAACACATGTGGGTGATCTCCTAATTGGTCACTGTCTTTGCACAGCTCAAAAAGCTGTGTAGGAACTCACACTCCTATTAGCTGTTTCTGAGCTACAAAGAAAGCACACAGCACATCTCATGCAGCCTTATGATGCAAAAATCTCAGTTCCTTCTTCCAGTTAGGATCCCAGCAGGTGTCTTTCCCAGAGCTGTCTTCTTAAAGACCTGAAGGGAAAAGACAATCTTGCAAGTAGCTTATCAAGTGATGTTTGCTGAACACCCAGCCAGCACAATTTGCTGAAAAATTTCATGGTCTTAATACAATTTTGTTTTAAGAAGCCAGGATTTATTCTCAGGTTAGAGGTTACACAACGATGTTCAGAGTCATTACAAGAATCATTCGGAAATATAAATTCATTTTCACTGAGAGGTTAAACGCACTAAATATTTCTGCTCAAATGATTCTGATACAAATATGTACATACAGAGAAAACTGTGATGACATTTTTTGTAGCATCTGGAGCCAAAATTAAAAGGAAAGCTGGCCTTGACTCAAAAAGGGGAGTAGGTACCCTCTACCTGGCCTGACATTGGTGGTACCCTGCCTGCAATTACACAAATGTGTTAAAACAGTGAAGCAGATTTCATTTTTACCAAAGAACAAAGTAAAAAGAGTACAGGATTCAAGATGGCATATCAGCCAATCATTCCCTGCAATCAAATTAAACAAACAAACAAAAAACCAGTATAATTCTCAAACAAAAAAATATCACAACACCATTGGGCATATAAACTCTTGAATTCAAACCAGATGTTCCTGTCTCAGAAACCCCAGCAAAAACTGCAGCCTTTCCCATGTGGGCTTTTAATAGATTCTCACAGGCAGAACAAAGGACAGCAATGCTTCCCAGAGGAGTTTAACTGGATCCTGAGGATCACTAGCTGTATGATCTGCTTTTCTATTGTCCTCAGGCGGATTTCATGGGGCATAAATAGCATGCACTGAAGAGATAAGGAGCTAGGGGCATTAAAAAAAATTAAATCACAACAACAAAACCCCACACACAAAACAAACAAAAAACCCCAGCAACCAAACCAGAACAAAAAACAATGAAGTTGCAAGACTAGCTTGCAGCCTTTGGTCTACACATCTCCAGGTCACAGGCTGTCAGCGATGGGCTCCCTTCTCCAAAGATGAATCTACAAGAGTAAATCAATAGAAATTATTTTGCCATTGAGAAATACAACTCACTTATGATTAATTTCCTTCTGTTTTGTAATACACCCCCACACACCCTTGGAGCCAATACCCTGCATCACTACAGCTTGTAACCAACCCAACACAAACTGCACTAAGTGTGAAGATGAAGCAGCAGAGGGTGGGGATATCGTACAGTGCACTATCAGATTTTCTGTCTTCACCTTCCTCTAGTCTTGATTGTTAGTACAAAGCAAACAGTAGGGTCTAGTAACCTAAAGGCTCCATGTAAAGTCTCTTCTGAAAAGAACAGCTGAGTTTCAACAGCGCTCACAGATATACACTAGCATTAGGTGCACCCAAGGGAGTAGGTAAGTATGACAGAGGGAAGAATTAGGTAGCAGTATCTATGGCTAAATAGGTGTCTGCGGTTCAAGGATCTGTTTGATAGTAACTCACTTGAGCTAGGAAAACAAAATAAAATGGAAGAAAGGAAATCTACTATTGCTAGTGTAACACACCCTTCCTTCCTGAAGTTTAAAAAGTTCTGGAAATGCTGGGACATGTCACTGGTAGCACACACACAAGTATACACAGTATTTTGGTTACAAGAGTAACATCAGGAGAGAACTGTTTCCAGCAGGGTTTAGAATTAGCCTAGGAGAATTGCTCTGCAGCTGCTACACAGTAACCCCATCATTCACTTCCAAACCCACAGCGCTGATGGTATCCAAACCGACGCAAAAGAAAACTTAGTTCAAAAGGTCCACCTTTGTAGCAAGTGGCAGTACCAGGAACCATTGATTTTAGTGACATCTTTTCCTTGCAAGGTAGAGCTAACATTCATGTTACATGCTCACAAAAGCCAGGGAGAGCAATTAGAAGACTGGGTCTCTGTGCAAGTTAGGTGAATATAGACATTTGTGTGTTCAGTTCATTTTGTGCAAATGTAATAACAAAGATAGTGGAATAAAACTTTTCTAATGAGAAACGTGCTTCCAAGCTTCACATCAAATGTTGGCATTTATACAGAAAAATACAACTCAGGGCAGGGGAACAGAGAGAGGAGTTGAATATTCAGACCCATACAGTTGGGATGCCCTACAATTAATTTTGTTCCTTCCGAGACCTGAGTTTCACTGGCACACACTGAGGTCCTCCTGCTTATGCCAAGATGCTCTTTTCCTCCTAAGGTTCTTGTCCAGCTGGTGCAAACCTGCAGATCCCACAGCACTGCAGGCACAGTCTGCCAGAGAAGAAAGGCAAACATGCTAAAATCTGTTGCCCAAGCCAAAAAGCGTCTCTCACCTAAGACAACAGTTAACAGTTCAGAACACCTTCTGAATCTTTTGCACTATGAGCAGGCTTCAGAGCCCAGTACACAGTACAACTACACTTAAAACACAGAAACATTTAGGCTGGAAAAGCTTCTTAAAAGTCCACCTGATAATCCCTCAGCACTTCATCTAGACATATTTTAAACACCTGGTGACTCCACCACATCTCTGGGCAGCCTGTTCCAGAGTTTAACAATCCTTTTGGTGAAGATATTTCCCTAGTATCCAACCTAAACCTCCCCTGCACATCTTGAGGCTGCTTACTTTTGTCCTATTTCTGGTTACTTGGGAGAAGAGACCAACCCTCAACTCCTCTCAGGTAGCTGTAGAGAGCAAGAAGGTGCCCCTTCAGTCTCCTTTTCTCCAGATACGCAACAGGCAAAGGAAGGTGAACTTCATATAACAAGAGAAGTAGCGCTTGGCTGCTACTTTAAGCAAACAGCATGGGATGAATCTCTGTATGGCTTCCTCAGATGACCAGTATGGAACTAAGGGTATTTCCAGACAGCACATGGATTCTTCACTGAGTCACCAGAAAAGAGAATGATTTAATAAAAATAGCTATCACCAGAAGACCACCATCAACATTCCCTTTCAGTCAAGGTCTCTTAAACTCCTTGACTCTTCCTTATGTTTTGTCCTAAAAGCAAAAAAAAAACAACAAACAAACAAGCCAAAAAAACCCCAAAGCCAGAGTGTGTTAAACCATTTAAAGCCTAAAGGGTACTGCATGATAAATCCTGACAGGCTGCTTCATAGAAATAAAATTATCAAATAGTCAAATTACAGATCCTGCTCCTCTTCACATGAGGTTTTTCTGCCAAACTACAACATGTTCTGTAATTTTTAGCTCAAGCAGATTTTTCAAAGCAAAGCCTTTTTTCAGAAAAGCACATTCTCAGGTTCTGATGTCCTTTTTGCTACACTGCAGTAGCAAAAACCAGGTTGTATCACTAGAAATCCTGAAAATAATCACATTTTCACTCCCATATGGATTGCAAGCTGCTAATTAAATCTGTCTTGACTAGTTGGGAGCACTGATCATTTCTCATATAATGTATGCACCAAGGGCAGGCTAATACCAAAAATGTTTAGGGTCTGGGATTTTTTTCAAGGAAAATTAAGATATCAGTTAATTGACTTTTTTTTTTCCTGTCAGGTTTTCCTTGAAGACCTCCACAAATCCATTTTTCATTCCCCCTCCCCCACCTCCCTACAGATGACATTATTATACTTCTCCCTCCTGTTCTTCCAATTAGCTGTAATTATAACAACATTAGCAGCAAAGTAGGTACCTCGAGGGCAACGATCTGGAAAGCAGCAGAGTGTGGAAGGGAACAAAAGATGATACTATGCTAAAAGAAAGCAGAAGTGTCATGCTGCTGCTTCTGCTCATCTGGGCATCCTTAGGGCTTTGCAAGTTGATTTCTGCTATCCCTAGGTGTGCCAGGACAAGGTGGTAACTAGCTGCTCTCACCTCTCCCACAAGCATCCAGAGCTACCTCTTGAACTGAGAGGTAGGTGAAGGGCTACTCCCTGTGACTGGCTTAACTGGATCCAAAATAAAAGTGTACAGTTTAGGCCAGACAAACTCAGTAATTAAATCTTAAGTTCTGAAGGGGTAACTGGGGGTCTGAAATACATGCACCAAGAATCTTTCTGCTGAGAAAACCAATACAGTAAGATTAATTTTGGAAGTGAAAAAGGCAATACATGCCAGCAGTTGTGCCATGCAAAAGGGTTCTTGCTCTGAGTAGACTTTGAGCAATAAACCTCTTTTCCAGACAATTTTTCATTATAAACTTGGGTTCAGGAAAATTCTCCAAAAATAAATCTTTTTTTTTTAACTGTCTTTTCAATTCTGCACAGTTAGAGAAGGAAGGAAGTCAACATCACTTGCCAAATAAAGTGACATTAAGTACACTTGCTGGAAATCCTTCTGCCTAGCTCCTTAAACAGAAATTAAATCATAACAAAACCAAAAAAATCACAACCAAGAACAAAAAGATTGGAAACCAGTCCCTGGAACACAGAGTGAAAGAGTATGGACAAACTTATGAGCTAATGTCCCTCCAAATGCATCATTGCTGGTCCAACAAGGCTAAGCTGGAAGAATTGAAGCACAGTTTAGAACCAGGGTTTCTGCACTGCAAAGTACCTGGGGTGGGCAGGAAACACATTGCTGGTGACATAAGGTAACTTCTCATCTCAGCATCTTCCTCCTTAATCTCTACCTGCCAGCCAGCGCTTAACTTTCCACACTTCCCTTCTCTCTTTATTGTGACCTTCAAGGAAAGGATATTTCATAGTTCTTATCTGAGCAGCTCCCTTTAGCTAGAGTCTCCTCACTTGGAAGTGCTGCTGCACACAGTAGCTCGTTTAAACCCACCACTGTAATTAGCACCAGTACAAAAGAGAACAAAGAAGTTGGAACATCAAGAATACTTTTATCACCACACTTCTATCTTTGAAACCTTTCTCAAAACACTTAAGTGCAGATTTAATACAGGTGACTACATATTATACAAAAAGCAAAAAGCTAACAAAATAATCTTTGTGATCAAAAGCTAACAAAATAATCTTTGTTTTATCAGCCAAGATAAAAAGAGTAAGAGTCCCAAAGATCTTAAAACAGACATCCTACACAGTGCTATGATGGGACTCCTTGAGAATTCCTCTTTATGAAGACTGAAGGAAAAAAGCGAGGGAAAAGCCTCCCAGTATCCTACTCACTGTCCTACTGAGAAGGAGATATCAGATGTTCTGGACAAGGAACAGAAATAGAAAGGCAGAACACACTTTTTTTTTTTTTTTCAGGGAGTCAAAAGTCAAGTCACAGAATCAGGCAGGGTAAAAGAAGAACCCTCTTTCTTCAGATCCCTGGACCACAGCTGTGGTTGGTGGTCGGACTTGTTTCATTCACAGTTATAAACATCCTCCCTGTATTCTCTGGTACAGTAAATCACTTTGAGTTGAAGTGGGAGGAACTACAAAATTAATCTCATGTCCTCTCTTGCAGTCACAGCACTACTTTCCCTACAACCACATCAGAACCCTCCAAACAGTTACCATGTAATGAGGGGGAGCTCATCCTCCATTTCAGCAAGCTATATTCCCACCCTATCCTCTCTTCTGTGCAAATGTGGATGACAATAAACAACAGAACAGTTCCTCTGTAGCCATCTTCTATATATTACAAACCAGCTTTTGGTGCTGAGCCCCTGCCACCCCACTCCCACCCTGAAATGGCAGACACATGAAGCACACATTCTGCTACAGTGCACACCAGCAAACACAGGCCAATGTTATCACTCATCTGAGATTGTATTGCTACAAAGGGGCCATGAGGCATGAGAATCAACCAAAACACAAAACAAGTAATTCTCAACCACTTCTGTGAGAAAAGAGGTGGTTTAGAGGAGTTTCTGAAGGAGAAGATCCAGAGGAGCGAAGGCCATCCAGAACAACATCCCTCTATCCTTGTGGTTTCTGGTATCCATTTTTTGAGTGGCCTAAAACGACCACTTTGAAACCCCCAGGAACTTGTCATGATTTCAAATTATTTCAAATACAAATATTAAATTAAATACTCCTTCTAGTTTTCCAAAAGATAGTTTGCACCAACACTTTGGTGCAAATAACTTTGTCCTTTCAAATTATTTTATTGGTACCTTGAACTATCAGAGCATAGCAATGAGCATTTTGCCTTTAAGGTGAAACAACATCCTAAAGTCCGTACTTTGTCACCAAGACTTCCAAAACCTGCCCCATCTCAGCCTCCAGGTTTGGCACATTACTAAAAGTACTCTTAGCTGGCACAACAGAAGCTCTGACGACAACTCTGAGGATATCTTTTCTTTAGGACTATCACTAGGTGTTTAATGAGGCAAATGTGTGATTCTATTATGTGCAATAGAGATGTTTTATGGACTGCAATGAAGCTGAAAGCTGTAATGTAGATAGTATTACACTAGCAACCTCACCTGTGTTGCACATACACCAGCCTTGGCTCTCTGAGGCAAAGTTGTCACATAAGCACTCAACAGATAAATTGGGAAGTTTACTCTACATCCCTCAAAGGCCCCCATCTAAAAAAAAAGTACATTTAAAATATGCTCTGTACAGCTGTTGTCTTACCATTTGCCTTGTGCTGCACATCTGGCGGAAACTGGTCAGGAACATACCACTGATAGTCTGGCTGCACAGAACAATAAAACATTATTACAGCAATATGGACTTCGTAGACACTTCAAACAAAAGAGCAGTGACATGATAAAACTGTAATTGTGCTGTGAAGTTTTTTATTAGTCATACAAAAGTAGTTTACCCCCAAAAAATCTATTCAGCTTTACATGTCCACTGATCAAGACTTTCAGCTTGCTTCCTTTTTTTACGATGTTTGGTTTAGATCCTGCACTCAGAAATATCTGTGTAAACCTTTCTAGATCCCACAAATTGAAAGAAACATTAGCAGAAACAAGTCACATTTTAAAAGAGATAAGGAGTAAAGTGCACCAGAGGATACTGACAAGCATCACAATCTCCATACTAAAGAAACCCAGCAAAACCTGACAGGTAAAACTGTTCCAGTCTGAATACCTGCAATGTCTGTAACACTTCTCAGTGTGACAGAACTAACCACTTTATTAAAGTTCTCTCCCTTCCTCCCTTCCCCACAGGTTAGCATTAGCGTTACCATAACATTAGCTGTTATCAAGTAACTTCTTGAAAATACTGTGGGAAAGGGACAATTCTCATATTTCTTGTAAGAGGAAGTACTGGGAAGGTTATGAACATGCAGGTTTCTTTGTCTAAGGAAATCCTGGAGGGAAGAAAAACTGCATTGTAGTTTATACCACACACCATGGCAAATGAGCAGCAAATTACCACTAGAGGAAACAATTTTGGGACCCAGCATTTCAGCTCAAGCTGTATTAAACTGTCTATCTGCTTCAAGTAGTACACAGAGACTTGTCAAATTCCACATAATTACTACTTCCAATTAGTTAAACTGGGAAAATAATTCTTGTTTTGCAGAAATTACTTTGACAAGATCCTGAGTCATCCCAAAAGGCTCTTACAGACTTCAACTTGTATGGAAGAAATGTCACAGACTTCTAAAGTTTTGCTTAAACTGAGATGGCAGGATGAAGCTGTAAATACAGAAAGCAGATTTAACTGTCATGCACGTTGTCATTCATAGTTACATAGAAGCACTCAATCTCGTAGAGTCAGGAAAAAGGAATTATCCTATTTTCGCTCAAATTTTACCATCCACAGAAATTTTAGCTAATTCTGTGCTTATGGCCAACTGAAATAGGCTTTGATACAAAGCAAGACTCTGCTTTGCTTTAAGCACAGGTAGTTTTTCCACCAATAGCTCAAAATACACTAATTTGTATTTGCTTTTTGAGTTTGTTGAGTTTACTACCCTCTGTTCTACTCTTTCATACCTACTTACACTAAGTAAACTTGAATGAGTTTCAAAAATAGGCATCTTTCATGTCAGACTAAACAAAATGTTTCTCCTAACAATGGAAAAGGAATAAAAAAGTGCAAAATGTAAAAAGGAACTAAAAAAAACCAAAAGTACAGACTAAACACACAGGATTACATACTTTAACTCAGGATACTCATTAAATTCTAACACCTTTCTTCATTGCTAAACAAATTGCTCAGGGAGGTATCAAAAGCTCAGAGCAGCAATGCTGCAATCACACAGACAAAGAATTTCAAAGAAAACTCAGAATGAAACTGGGAGTTCCAAAGCAACCAGTCAAAATGACCCCAGCGCTCCAGCAGGAATGGCAAAGTTGTAAACCCAGTGATCCCGTGCAGAATTAGAAACCCAGACGATGAAAGTTCAGGGAGAAGAGCCAAAATAATCTGGGACAGCATCCAAATTGCAGTAAAAAACATTCTGCAATACTTACAACTCTGATAAATAGGCAGATAAGCACACTCCCAAAGCACAGAGATTACTTGTTTGACCACAGCTTTTCCGTTTGATTTCTAGTCTGAACGCCTTGTATGTGTTTTGCAAAACATTCAGCTATAATTGCTGAAATAATGAGCATCTTTCCAGGTGTGACAGCTTTATAACCAGAAACACGTACTGTGTATTGAGAATGACACTTGCCATGTTTAAGTGCATTCGCACTTGATGTGAACAAGCACAACCCACTCAGATAACCCAAAGCACTTCCAAAACATCCTTCTTTGAAGCAATATTTGCCTTGAAATGGATTACTCCCCCCTCATATAACCTGCCCTAATGCAAAGTTATTCTTCTTCATGCTGAGGAAGACAGGTCCCTGTTGTGCGCCAGGAAAAAGCAAGCAAATTTCCCATTTTGTGAGCCACACTCAGATATAACTTCTACTTCTGCTGATTTATTGTATTTATTTATTTGCAATACACAGGCTTACTTGGGAAAATTGCAATTCTAAAGCATTCACAGCCAGAGTGTCTCACCTGGAGAGGAACCATATTTCTCATGTAATCCCAGTTTCACAGCAGTGTACCAGAGAGGAGATACTACTGGGTACAAGCAACAGCATCAGGGATTTTGCCCTTACAATTGAATAGCAACATTGTGAGTCCTGCTGATAGTTTGCCTGTCTGCCCCACCAAGCATCCAGGGAACCTAGGACTGTGCAGGCTGGCTGCAGTGTTATTGCCTGATAGCAGGACAACTATCTTACCTATGAATTCAGAAGTTGAGTGAAGAAGGAAAGTATCTTCCAAATGGCCAGACAAAGAAATACTCAGCACAAGACATGGAAATAAGACATGCTAGTCAACAAGCTTTCTCAGACAGAACAGAGAGAAGAGACCAGAATAATGCTGACCCTGGTGACATTCTCATTTTTGTCACTCCCATTTTTTTTGGAGGCCCAGAAATGGGCTCCAGAGAGCAAACCCACAGTTATGAATTCATGTAACTGTACAGCTAGACAGGGCTTTGAATGTGTGCTGTGGAAGTAAATTAATCTATGAAATAAGCAAGAGTCCAATCAACCAACCTTATTATTTTAACGAAGGGATGACCACCAGTATCATTGAAAACAAATATATTTTAAACCCCTTTTTCTTCTTAGGGGTATTGTAGATAAATAGTATTTGCCAAAGTAAATTTAAAATTTCTAAGAATTTATACTTCAAGCATAACTCAACAACCACTTATTTAAATTGCTGCCATTTTTCCTCTCTGTGCAGAGATTTCTGTTAGTTTTTAATTTGCACACAGCAGCACACTGTGCAACTCAGTATCAAAGACACTGGATCAACAAAGAAGAACACAACTATTGAGGAGATCAGCATTTTGGGCTAGATAGCAAGGGCAGAGGCCATATAGAGATCTCCAAGCTGTTCCAGACCTAGGGTTAATTCTAAAACTGGCACAAAATCTTGATCTGGAACTAACAACAAATTGGGAAACAACAGAGACAGTTGCTGGTGAGGATGGCCCAGAGATAGCACCATGTTATTCCCCCATGTGATGCCATGAGAGTCAGTGCCCTTGAGAAACAGGAGATGTTAGGAACCTTACTGAGTGTGGTTGGTGCCCAGGAGCCCTGCGAGACACTGGATGTACTTGAGGATCTTGAGAGTGAAGAACCAACCCACAACTCCCATGATTAGCACATGGTGAGATGAAGAGGGGAGGTGGGTAGCTGGGCCTCTCAGACTGCAACGAGAGGTCTTTGGTCTGTCAAAAAATAAGCAAAGCAACAATTACATTAGCAGTGGGGTCCATTCACCAGTTGGGGTTGTGCAAGACATGTAGTCTTTTACAGTTTCTAGACAGTGCAAAAATATATAGGAGAATGGTACTCTGAGTACTCTGTCTTCTACAAAAACTTTGCTTTATCTTACTGAACTGCACAGGAGGGAGCTGGTGGGTGAAGGAAGTACACCTGACAGATATTTCATGCAATGCTACAATGCTCCTTGTCCAAGGTATTTCTATATACCTGGGATGCAAATCACGGCATTCATTCCCTCTGGCATTGCTTGAAATGCTTCCAAGTACCCATAAAAGGACTGACAAGTCTGGGGCCCTACTGCAGCAATGCCCAACATGACCCAGGACACTCAATTTGCTCCCCGCTCCTGCTGAAGTCAAGGGGCTGAGAGGTGCTTGACAGCACCTTGCCTCTGGTATTACAGCAAGACTCTACTAGTATCAATGCATGGGTTGGGCGAGAATAAGCCAATACTGAAATTTGTTTCACAACAAGGCTGGGGAGGGCAATAAATCATCACAGGACATTTTGGCAATTGGCTATGCTTTGAAGATACTGAAGTATTTTGTCAAGACAGGAAACCACAAAATTTCACCATTTTTAAATGGGGATTGAGAAAGCTCAGAGTTTTGCATGCTGTGATTTTACTATGGCTTCCTGAAGGCCTGTGACCAGAGTACTGACACTACTGTCAAGAAATAAAAGGGTGTTGCAACAAAAAAATATTGCAGATGCTGCTCAGCTAATTTGGATGGAGACAGATTTCTTTCCTCAGTGATATTAAGAGAGCTCTGTAATTCCACTGCAAAGGTCAGGATTACTTACAGGAGCTTTTTATTTCAAAAGTTGGTTTGATGTTACAAGTCTTATATCAAGTGCCAGTGAAACGACTGGCAATCCTCTGATTTTGGTTCTCTCCTGCTCCATGTTAAGATATGTTTGAAGAGTTCTTGCAACAAATACTCCCTTCATCTACTTAATTTGAAAGTCACCTCAAATCATTTCTCATCTTCTTAGTGCATTACTTCAGAATGATTTCATCCCAGGTGGTGACCCCATATGTCCAATGTCAATTAATGGAAGCCAGAAAGTTTTGGGTTGTGTAGAAAGTGAGAAAATAAAAATAAAATACACATGTGCTGGCAATGGTAACTTAATTTTGACTCATACCTGAGAGTTTAGTTTATTCAGTTGAGACTGTAATCTCTTGTTAATTTTCTGCAATGCTTCTTTCTCCTCACTAAGTCTTTCTCTGTCAGACCTCTCCTTTCTGAAATCTTCTTCATATATTTGTACCTGCAACCATTATGACCAAATGATGTCAATTTCAGCAGAGCCTCAATGGAAGTTTTCATCCACTTTGTTCTTCTTAAACAGTGGCCAAGAAGTGGGGTACACTGTAGAGGGCTCTCTCCCCTTAAAATCCTGCAACCAAGTTTCCCTCATCTCTTTTATGGCCAATGCCAAACCACAAGCAATGGCTACTCTCCAGTGGAACTAGTCAGTCAAGACAGTCCACAGTTGCAGAATTCATAGACCCTTGTAGCTTAAAAGGGTAACTGGCAGATATCAGTTTTAAATGTTATAAATAAGACAGCAAATACTAAAGACATTTATTATTTTAAGGGATAAACATTAGCAGAACAAACATTTTACTAACATTTTTCGAGTTTTCAGTTATCACAATTATAAAAACACAGAATGGCTTAGGTTGGAAGACTTAACTCTGCCCTGTATCTCAGATACAAGCAGTTACAATTTTCATGGAGATGCTGGCACAGCACCAAAACCTGACTTCTTGCACACAGTTTGACAGAACATTATCACCTTCTCTACCCTAATGATGAGCCACTATCATCAAATAATATCCTGCCTTTTTATAGCACACTGAATGTCAGTGGCCTTGAGCCTGCCTCACTTTTTCATAGCTGTCTGCAGCTTTACCTTACCTACTGTACTACCTGTCTATCCAAGGTGTGGCCCAAAGGACTCATCTGTGCAGAATAAATTATAGTATTTAGAGCTGTGGTCACATATTAATGAAGAAGACCTGAAGACCTGAACTAGTCAGGACTGTCAAGGAATTTAGACTTTGGCTGTAGCACTGGGGAAAAAAACCAAAACTGTAAGAGGTTGTTGTGCCCCAGATGTTACAAAATGTGTCTGGAAAAAAAAACAACAATTCACCCATGTGCTTAGATCTTTTTACATTGCCAGGAATCATACTGCATCATTCCATTAAAAAGTATCTAACCACCCCGGACACAGGCAGTGAAGCAAAATGCAAATCCATGCATGAAACGGTGTTAAGCTGGCCAGTTTAGTTCTTCAGCTAAGGGGCAGGTATACAGCTGGTACAAAGCTGGAGTTTGGTAGCACTTTTACTGACAAATTAACAGCAAAAGGATGTTGGAGTGGGAGCCACCACCAGAACTTTCAGAAGTCCTTTTACAGTCTCTTGTTTGGTCACTAAAGCTTGCTGACAGTCTATTTCCAAAGAACTTGGGGCTCATGCCCTGCCTGTTGTACTGATCCCGTTTCCTTTTTGCAGGCAGCAACACCATGACTTCACAAGAGGACTGAGGAAATGTTACTGCCTCAGTGAAAGAAAAGTCAACATGAGGCTCAATAAAATATTTTCACAACTTGCCTGTTGTGGCTAATCTCTGCAAGGTTTTTTTCAGACCTGATGGTCACCCACTGGATATATCCCCTTCCTGAACAATGCTGCATAAAAGGTACAAAGGCTTTGTGTGGCATTATGGGGACTTGGCCATGCACACCTCTGATCCTCTGAAGCGGAGGAAAAGTTGTCACACAAATCTAGATCTTTTATACTGTTCATCTACACTCTCCTCTCCTCAGTATCCCTGTCCATCTGCACTCCTCCCTCCTCACTATTTCCTCATTTCTTCCCTCCTGATTCTACTCTGCTGTCCCACCTTCCACCCACTCCTCAGCTGTATAATCTGCTGAAGCTGCAAGGGAAACTGCTTTGTCAGTTTTGCCATATATTCTGTTGCCTGAGAAAGAGGGGGGACCCTCTCAATGAATGAATCCCTTCATCTCTTCTGCCTTGGTCAGTGATGGGCTGATGACAGACAAGCTCTGGTGAGACTGTCACGTCGCTGTTTGTCCCAAGAGTCCCTCCTCCATACAGTTAGAGCCTCCTGCTCCATTTTGTGCAGAAGGAAGTCTGGAGTCACTGTACTGATTTATACAACTAGAAAAAGACTTTCATAAAATGGATACCCCATGAGAATTCTGGAAAAAAAATGATTTACTCTATTTTATTGTGTACAATGAAATAACTCATTACTGTACAATCAAGTGCAGGATTTTATTCTCCAGCATGTGGCAAGCATTACATTAGTGAGCAAAATCTGGCTCTGCTGTCAAACGTGACAGAAACAAGTATTTTATTCCCACTGAATAAAATTCCCATTCTGATCACATCCACTTGTGTGTCAATAATGTTAACCATAACCCTGTCCTAAAATGTGAAATTATCTAAAAAGTATCATGCTTTTGAGCAGATTCCCTCCTGTGGAAAGGAAAAAGAGTGCACAAAGCACTTGAATAGCTGAGAACAGAAAAAAAAATAAATAAAGTACACTCCTCTGTAGTGATTGGTATGCAAGTTATGGATGCAAATGTTTTGCCTCACACTTGGAAAAACTGTAATGCTAACCCTCTAGTTTTCCAAGACTAAGATTCTTAGAGAACTCACTGAACTTCCAATTTACAAGAAAAAATGGAGCAAAGGACACAGTCAGTAACTCATTAAGGTTAGCATTCCCTCTGAATGAAATTCAGCAGAGAGCTGGCAGGGTGTTTCCAAGAGTCAGAAGGGCCATTCTGTTGCCTCAAGTTCCCCACCAGTCCTTGTTTCAGTTTTTTGCAAGGACTCAGTTTCACTTTGTGGGCACTGCTGTGATGACAGCATCTTGGGAAACACCATCTGAATGGGCTACAGATAAACTGGTTCCTTTAAAAAGCTCTGCATAGCAAGTGTGCCAGGCACCATTCTTGGGTGAAGACCAAAACCGCACTGTATGAAACTCATTCAGGCTTACTTCTAGCTGTTCTTACCTGCTGTCTGAGAACTTCAAGTTGAGTTCTCATGTCCTCAAGGCTGTTCCTGTCACCCTTCTCTGAAGTCTGAAGGACAGGCATATGTTGCTTTTTCAATGCATCCAGAAGGGCCTACAATGTCAAACAGCAGAATTACTAAAGAGAGATTCACCACATGAAAGAAACCTAAACTTTTGAATTATTAGAACCTTTGCTCTCTAACTAAATAGCTTAGAGTGAGTCAGACTTGTGATGGTTTCCCTTTCATTTGCAGTTGCTTCAATTATATACACTGGATATAAACCCCATGAAGAACATAAATGCATAACTAGGTCCACAATTTCAAAATGCCTACACTCCATCCATGAATTTGAGTCAGTGTCATTTAGGGGGACTCTGCTTTTAACTTATAACTATACCTATGGAAATCACAACTGTAAATCTCATTCATGAACACCATTTCCAGTCAGAATTTGGGAAAATAAAGACAGGTGTCTGAACTCAGATGAGGCCAAAACCAAGCAAACAAAAACCCTAAGACCATAAAGAAATATTCAAAGTTGGCCAAAAAATGTGACTACAGTAAAGTCTGACTGAAACATTTTTTGCAGTAAGAACATGAATTTCTTCAACTGAGAGTAGAGAAGAATTTATGTAGACTCTATAGCATGTCACTAGAGGGAGTTCTGAATACACACACCACACTGGTAATGATCTTACTCCTATTTTTCAATCAATTTCTGCCACAGTTCTTCGTGGATTTTGTTGTTTTTTAACAGTATCACCCAGCTCTCCCTTGAACTGGAGTAATTTTTAAATCACTCTTACCCCTCTTTGTCTCTAACAACACTCTTGTTTTTTTTTTTACTCTAGCACAAATAATTTGAATTTTTCAACATTAAAAATGTAACTTTATGATTGAAAAATCACTACCTTGGTTTCCAAATGTACAAACAGGATAAGTGGTCTGGTCCATGCACCTAGAAATCTCTTAATCTAACCTTGAGAGTGTGTTAGGCTTGGGAGGAAATTTTGAAGAGATTTGCCTTCTAAACTGAGAAATGGGACGAAGTAAAGCACTCTTCAACATCATGTCTTTCATAAACTCCAGATTTTGTTACCAGATTAACATATTAGAGCTTATTAGTCTATGCTTAAATAACAACTGAGCAGCAAAGTTATGAAGTAAGTCAGAAATTTGGGTTGAACTACATCATGGAGAAGGGAACAGCCACAGGAAAGCACACAATCTTGGAATATAGCCTTGCAAACTCTTATGGTATTGCAACATCACTTTTATGCTGCAGACATCAAAGTAAGACCAGATCAGACTTGATGCTTTGACTGTGATAAAAACAACAAAAAAAAAAGGGTATTAACAGGCACAGTT
This sequence comes from Picus viridis, assembly GCA_033816785.1. NCBI lineage: Eukaryota > Metazoa > Chordata > Aves > Piciformes > Picidae > Picus > Picus viridis. Next base: position 6,136,023 of record CM066581.1, read on the forward strand.
GTATTTCAAAAGACCAAAAGAGCTGGGTCAGCTCACTTAAACTGTCCTCTAGTGAAAATACAATTGGTCTCTGTAGCTATAGGGAAAGAGCAAATGCCCCCAAGAGCAATCACTGGATTAAAGTTCTGCTTCACAAAGGGAGCCAGATCTGCTTCACATGAGGAGTGAGGCAGAGGTGTTTGACACTGCTACCAGAAGAACAAATGTGTATCATCTGGCCAGAATAAATTCAGCCCAACTGAAATAGATGAAAGCATCTAATGAAATAAGGATTACAGTTCCAGGACAGCTTTATTTTTAAGGAAAAAATTGCTTGATTTTAGAGTTTTGAAAGAACTTCAAGTCACTGAACCTGCAATATCATAGAACTAGACTTAAAAGGCACAGAAGGCCCCTTCCACTCTTACAGCATTCATTATTTGAGATTTGAAGGGTGCAAGGACACAGAAAATCAGGAAATTACTCATAGGAAAACAAGTTACATGAAAGTGGTGTTTCACTTGGAAGAATTGTCTGTTAACCCATCTGTCACAGCTCACAACAAAATAAAACACTGAAGTGTGGTGCTTTACAAACAATACCTTGAATGAATCTCACACTGAGGCTTTGAGCTCGTCCTTTCAAATAGAACCAGAGATGACATGTTCTGCCAGACCCTTTAATATGGCAACATTCCTTTTTTTGCCCTGACTTTTGCACATCATGGCTTGTGCATCACTTCAAGTTACACAGCAAGGATGTATTGCAGTGCATTTCCTCAGGAAGTGTTTGTGGTTCACCATGAAATACTGAATTGCTAGAAAACACCCACTGCTTTATATGATCTTTTGATTTAACAAAATTACATTTATTGCTTTCACTCAGTTAAAAAAAAAAATATCCAACTTAGCTATTTTTTGGCAATCTCCCCAAAGAGACATATACATATAATACCTAAATACTTTTTATATGCATACATACAAGTAAGACAGCAGCATGTCTTGTGAGAGAAGCCATTATTCTCAAACTCAGGATATATATAAAACAACAGGTTTTAAACTGTCTCAATTTTATCACAGTGTTCCACTGGATGCACACAAAACTGTCTTTGTGCCATTTCCCTGTTGTACTAGGAGGGAGAATGTAGAAAAAGCTTAGATAATGACACATAGAGAGTTTTCACAAAGGAAGCCAAAATTTCTGTTAGCTTTTCTTTTTGCAATGCAACCCTACTACTCCCCAAGAACAGCACGCACAGCCATTAGCTAAAGTAAGCTCTAGCTTGTTCCTCCAGCCCCCAAATGGTGATTGTGAGTTTGCTACCACGAACAGGTTGTTCGCTCATGATTGAAAATAGTGCTACTGGTTGACAATAGAGACTCTAAAATTAAAGGAAGAGGTCCTGATCAGCAGCTGACTCTTGTTCATACCTTATTGAGGCGACTTATTTCACACTCATAGTGTTCCTTCTTTCTGATCATTGAGGCATTCTGCTGCTTCAGGAGCTTGTTCTCTTCCCTTATTTCAAGCAGAGCTTCACTAAGGACTTTCTGGGATACAAAAATACAGAGAGATGCTGCTAAAATGCAGATGGAACCATTTTGCAAGAACAATTTTCCAGAATATCTTCTGTCTGGCAGATGTGCTGCATTTTTGTTGTCCCAAACACAGCTGGGAAGGGAGGCAACAGGAAGGTGGATGGTTAGTTAAACCCAGATATGATAAAGTCTGTGGAAATTGTTTTGACCACTTACCACATGATGAGACAGAGACAAGACACCAGACTAAATCTCTGCTCTTTACAGTCTGCAGTTGCACAAAGGCATGAGAAAGCTGGCAGGCCAAGCAGATCAGTATCCTATAGGTAATTATTCAAAATTCCTCTTAGGTACTCATAGCCTAAAGCCAGGACTAAGCTGGTGGAGTCCCAGCCACTCCCATTGTCATACAACTTTAAAGACAAAGCCACATCTCAGTGGTGTGAGGGCTTTTTCCATTACACAAGAGACTGAGGCAGGTCTCAGCCTGCTCAAGATTTACCAGGCTATCAACCAAAGCTTAAAAATCTACTTCTTTGACCCCATCACAATTGTCACTGACTCAAGCTTGACCCTTCCTAGCACATACGCCTACACTACTGCCACCCCAATAAACTACCAGGTAGATGTCTCTATTTGCAAGAAGATTTACACACTGATCTTTCAAGATGGTACTTGAAGATCAGCTGCTGACGTGGGTGTTACAATTCCTGTTGCTCACTCTAAAATCTCGGCTTTTAGCAGCTGCTTCTGCCAAGTTGTAGATCTCCTGCATCCCTGCATGACATTCAGAAAGTAAAGAAATTGAGAGTAAATAGAATTGCTGACCAGCTGAATATATAATTTGCAAAGAAATTGGTGGTTTAAGGCTGAATGTCCATGCAGGTTAACCTGCCCCCATAAGAGGTTTTGGGATTATATTTGTCATGTAGTTCATTATTCATGTATGTAGTAAAAAAATCGGGAGAGTGTAGTGCTTGTCCTTACCTTTTCAAGTAGCTAGAGCTATTTTTCCACAGCTACCACATATCAAGGAACAGTCAGTTAAAACCTTAGTAATACGATCAGGAAGATGGGTTGCCCCATGCTGAATCCACGCTTCGAGCAAATACAGGCAGTGAATCAGAAAGTACATAATGACAAACACTACTTTAAAGCATGTTAATGGTCCTATTGGTTGCAAACGAGGCATGTGTTTAGCTATGACCATACCATGATTGATAAGCATGATGAATGTTCTGCTTCTGAAGACAGAAGCTAAAGGTGGTACATTTCTTTTCCTGTAGCACCTACCTTACATCTTGCCTGAGCCTAGAAGCCATGTGATTTTCAGGTTTCATGTTATCAAGCATGCTGAGAGCATTTCATGTAACAAGTGCAATGATGTTCCTATTCCATTTGAAATCACTAGCATTTTAATCCACAAAGTTCACCCCAAAATGAGCAGCGAGAAGGGAAATCTCTGCAGCATTCATATCAGTCTGCTCTTTACTCCCACACACACACAAATGCTACTGAAATGGTTCTATACGTAGTTCTCTGATCAGACAGAACATCAGCCACTGCCTTCGGCACCATACTGAAGAGCATTCAACACCACAATCTCATCTCACACTGTATGACTACCTATGCTGGCCACTCACGAGGAAAGAAAGAGGAAAGGCAAGAGAGTGTTCAACACTGAACACAAACAGGGTAACAGAGTGCACCCTCCTACCGTTTCCTGCAACGGCCTCTCTCTGCCCAGGGCTTGCAACCTCTCATCTTCTAGATGCTGTCGGTATCTCTCTTCCTCCAGCTCACCCACTCTCCTCTCTGACATGTCCAGTTTTGCTTTCATTTCTGCCAGCTGAAAAGCAAGTGACAGTGGTGGCTGACTGGGGATCCTGAAAGGCACTGCACCTCGAAGGTGTCTTCAAATTCTGTCAGCTCTCAGAATATCAGCTTCTCTGGTTATTTTGTCCTACTGAGGACTCTACACGTGCTACCTCCACTTCCATGTGATGAAGCTTTTTTAATTTGTAAGCTAAAGACAAAGTAAATGTGATGCCTTCCCCCTAAGATATTTACTATAGCTGTGCCTGGTTGGTGTTCAAGCACAGACTTAACTATCAGCATGGGGCATAGGTTCCAAGAGAAATAGTAATCTTGTTACCTGTTTTACATAAAGCTGTTTCATACTCCTAAATTGATGATCCCATTGCTTGTTCACCTCCAGAAGCTGGAATTAACAGGAAGTCATAGTAAATAACCCATATTTCAACACTGTCAATAAATGAAAATATAGACTGGCATTCTAGAACTCCAGCTATGAGTGCTCATAACCTCCACATTATCTGGCCAGTTCATTTCAGAAACAGCAATGTTAAGATTTGGCAAGCTTTCCAGCCCATCTGCCAGTGCTTTGGTGTTTCAGTTGAAGTACACAAATGTTCAGGATGTTAACATTTAGGAAACATTCAAACACATGATAACCTACAGGTGAATCGTCTGCAATGCAGTACAAATCCCAAGCTGCATCTCCTAAATGGCTAAGAACTTTCTTGTCAGCTTGCTTTATATTTGAGAAACATATTTCCAATTAGAAAGTATCTGACTTCCAGAAAGTGAATTGAAGACTTCTATTGCCTGCAGTTACTGCTCTGTGCAAACCCCTCTTGCCTTTCTGCAAGTGTACACATGCAAGATGGGAAGATCATCTAACACCATGCAGGTAGTGGTAGGAGTGAAGTCAGTGTGTGTGTATTTTTATTGCAGGAAACAGGTCCCTCTGAAGCTTTTTGCTTTTAAGCTCAATCTTTAGGATGCTCAGTAAAAGAATGGCTTCCAGTTTGCTCCTACCTGGGACCAAGACACCACCAGCTACTACTCACAGGGGCTCCTTGACCTTTACATTAGTGATCAGTAAGAAAATTTGCTCTTTGTATCATTTAACTGCTTCTCCAAATATAACTCAGCTGTGAAGAAATGCAAACCAAAATATTTCCATGTAGAAACTGTCTCACAAGAACCCAGCATGAGAAAAAAATGGGCCTGGTTGGACTGGTAGGTAAAAGCAACCAGCAGCACAAACACAGTGGAAGTAACAGAGATAACACATTCAGTGATTTCCTGCTTCAGGTCTATCACTGATACTGTAATGTCTACCTTAGAGGTTATATCTGTAAAGGTTAAGGGTAAACTTAAGATCACCTCTTGTCTCTGTCTTTCCAGTGAGAGGATCTGTTGTTCCAGACAACTGGTCGATAGTGTCTTCTTTTTGGTTAGTAATACGTGCCTTGCCTGGAGAAAAGGAATGTTAAACAATGAATGGCATCCTCTCTTCAAGTCAATATTATCACATAAAACTCTATTATATTAACACATAAAACTACCCACCCTGCCATGTGCATCTAAAGAAACTGAAAGAGCAACATTTTGTTCCATTGCATCTGTATTTCAGTACCTTTACACCTGCTGATAACAAATCCTGAAGTGTACATCTGCTCTAACCCTGCTTGGTCTCTGTTTTAATTGAAGCATTATGCAAATGGACACTGAAATAAACAAAATTATGCCTGTTTGTACCATCGCAGACAGAAAACACAAAATAGGATTTTAATCACCTTACAGATGGTAATACGAATGAGCAGAACAAGCCACAGAAGTTGAGCATAAGTTGAAGTGGGCGTAAGTAATTCCTTTCATTTACAAGAACTAGAATAATTAGTATTATTGCCCTGGTAAGTGCTTGCAGGCCCAAGGCAATAAACTTTAGCACAATGGGTTCAAAACAAGCAATACAGAAAATGAATAGGTCATTTGGAGAATCTGGGAAATCAGACTGCAATTGCTCCATTTTCTAAAGTGTGGAGTTTTCCCCATGCAGGACAAAAACAGCTAAGCTTTTCCTGTTGTAATGGCAGCATTATAGATCATAATTTCCAAGAAGTTTCTATGAGTTATCATGAGAAAAAAAAAAAGAAAAAGGCATATGATCTATTAGACAGCTACATATCCAGAGTTCTGTACTGGAAAAAAAGATACATGCTCATAAAAATAAAACTTGTTATGTTCAGATACCTGGGCCAGGATTTATTGTTTTTTCTCCCTCAATTCTCCACCAATATATGAAAAACTACAATAAAAGTGTCAGCACTCCTGAGGGCTTACACTGCCTGAAATAAATGTATTTTCTTCATCTAAAAAATGTAATGCCAAATATCAATGAGGAAGATCAAAGAATAGTTTTGTTGTGTCTTTTGAAAGAGCACTTCATTCCCATGCCAGAAAACACTTCTTGTAGAAGCATGGAAGTCCAGCAACATGTTCAACTCAGCTTATGAGAAGCTATTATCTAGCAGTCAGCAGAGTTATTTACATGAATTATTTCCAGAATCTGGGCCTCAGGCAGGTATTTAAGTGCATATTTAAGAGTTCTATTAAAGTGAATAGCAGAACTCATGAACCTAATAGCTGTACACTCACTTGGTACCAACTGACCCAAACACTGCTCACAGAAGTTTTTGGGTCACTACAACAAACCACTTTCTACCCTTTATATTATAGAAAATGAAACAGTTTAAATCATTCAGATGAATCTATTGGAACACAAAAATGAGGCCATAACTCTCAATCTACAAAGTGACACACATGATACCTGCACCAGCTCAAGCTGTTCCAGTTAATCAGCTCTTCAGAGGACAACCAAAACAGTCACTTACTTCCAATGGGTCTGCTGAGGCTTCCATGTCACTCACACCTGTCCACATGCATTCAAGGTGGCCTTGAACGTTTGCTTCACTCTGGGTCTTTGGAAGAGGAAGAGCAATTTAAGCAGGTATTTCTCCTTGGCTAAAGGAGCAGAATTACATTAAGACCTAGAAGGTCTGGGAGTGCTGGCTGTAGAAACAGCCGAGGTTCTAAAATAAATGGTGGAATTTTGATTTTAAGCTTTTCCTCCTTCCTGGCTGGGGCTTCCCAGCCAGGCTGAAGCACACTGCCTATGACTAATATGCCAGGCAAGGCAGCATTCCTCTTAGTGTGCATGTAAATCACAATCAACTGGCCAGTTCAGCCTGACAGAGGAAGTTGCACGAGTGAGGGAAGACAGGGTATGTTTTTTCAGTAAGAGGACAGAGGTTTTGCCCCTGCTTCCAGTTGTAAAAATGAACTTACGCAAGTATGACAAGTATCAGTGACACTAAGACTGGGTGAACTATCACAACAGGAAAAAAATCAGTGAGTAATAGTGCAGTCTGGTAACAGCTATTAGGAAGAGGTATTTAGAGGAAAGCCGTAACTGAAAAACTGACTGACTTTCCCTGAGGAAAAACTGCACAGATGAATGACAATTGGTGGTGGTGTTCTCCTAAAGACACTGTCTTTGCAGCTCTAGTACTTCCCTTAACTAAGTTAGGATCAAGCTTCAAGCTGCTAAAGTACTTGGATACTCAAGTTACCCAACACTTCAAACTTGCGTCTGAGTTTTCCATTTGGAAAATGAGGTTAAACTCACAGGAAAGACTAATGAAGAAAAGGCTTCCATTGATTTGACGTACCAAGTCAGGACAAAACAGAAAAGTGCAAAGTATTGTTGTCTTTGGTCTTGGAATTCTGCATAATGATGGCCTTGAGAAGGAAGCACGAAAGAAAAGTAATGTTCTTTATTGTGGAAAGATTCCCCAGTTGGAGGCTTTTTCAGAGAGGGCAGAGGTTATTTCTTTTTCAAGGAATGGAATGAAAGCTAGCCTGTGAAATCTGACACAAAATATACATCTGTGATAGTTCTTTCAATTTCCAAAAAGGATTTAGACAAAGTAAAAGTAATCCTGTGAAATGCTGGAATTAACAGCCACATTCCAGATTTCTGGTTCGTAGTGTGTGACTAAGCAGCTCCTCTTTTGCAAGATACAAACCCCAGTTTGGAAGCAAGCTACTATTTTATATTTGCATATGAAATATATCATCCTTACCCTGATGTTCTCTTTATTTTTTCTGGTTTAGGGAGTATTTAGTTCAAAGCGGTTTCCTGGAAAGCTAGGTGGACATTAAGACACCAAGTCCTCCTTTGCTGACATCTTACTGACCATATTAACAACTACTGGAAGCAAATTATTCTCCCTGGGACAAGAAGTTTTGAAGTGTTGCAACACCATTCCTTTCTGCTCCTTCTCCCCGTGATGCTGTGTGAGAGCTCCAGGGGGAAAAGGCAAAGCTCCTGGAAGAACAGAGTCTGGAAGAGCAACAGCATCTTCACATACCCCGCCTTTTCATGCCAAACTGACCTGAATATTTGTCCATTTTCACTAGCTGTGAGCCTACCACAGCAACTGCCATTGTCCCTTTCCACACTGGGCCCACGCACAGAGTTTTGAGTGAAGTTTTGCCATTGGCAACATCAATTATAGTCACCACAATTTATAGTGGCCTCGCACATTGAATAATTTTTTCACCTAACATCACTGCCCTGTTTGAAAGATGTATTGCTCCCTGCTAACAATCAATAAGCTCTGAGCTAGTGGGCAACAATGTGCTGTTGAACAAGTACTTTTCTGCACTGATTGCTACGTAAGAACAGTACAGGCTATAAGAAAGAGAAGAGTATGTCTGAATTCTTTATAAAGAGGAGACATGCCAATGAGGAGGGAACAGAGTCCAAGTTAATAACCAAGTGAAAAGGTGTTTGATTTTTAAGCATAAATAGAACATAGCCAGTATATTTATAGTGCAAAAATACCATAAACCTTCCTCCTTTAACCTATCAAAACCATACAGACAGATCTTACGCAGGCAGACAAGTGCACAAAACATTACAGATTAAACACTGCCACAGTATTCTGTGTGAAGTGCTGAAGGACCACAGAGAAACAGCTGAGGTGAGCACCAACTTTCTTTTTCCTCCCTGTACCCCACAAATCCTTTCCTACATCCCCTTCTGCTGGAAGGACACTAACATGGGGGACCAGGTGATTCCACAGACCATTAGTGGCTTTGCTGTTCTGCTTGTAATTTCACAGCTCGGTGTTACTTGATTCTGCACTGACTTCTGTTTCACTGTGCTCATTTCTCCCCTGGGGCTGGGAATCCCCATTCCTTGCTGTGGCTTCTCTCTAGCTGTTTCTAATCACAGTAGTCTAACTCTGGGGTATCTCCTTAGGCTAAACTCAGCTTCATGCCCTGAGATCATGAATCATTTTGGAGATGGCAGTTTACATGTGAAAGGATCTATGTGTGATTTCAGATTTCATAGAAGAGTCATCTGCCATTTACCTCCTCAGTTTCCTGCCTAACAACTCAGGGCACAGGCTTCAGAGGTTTCCTTCCACCCCACAGAGGAGTCACGCAGGCAGGTGAGTGTGTCATCTCTGAAAGGTGGATGGCATTCATGGCTTAAGCACTCCTACTCCCTTTCCCAGTTTGCAGAAAACAGGCATTTCCTTTTGTCCTCCTACTGCAGGATCAAAAGCAGCTTGCTATTTCAAGGGAGAAAAGGGAAACCGAGAGGGAAACCTAGAACAAGTTTCTCTCATGCTTGTTAACCACTGCTTCCCTGCAAGCACACATGACCTTCTTAGCAGGTGGCTTACAATTTTCTGTTTCTAATACCACAGAAGTATGGGTTTGAATAATCATTTTTCTTCTTCTTTCTTCCTATTTATCTAAAAGCCTTTCTGACACTCCCAAAGATCTTTCTCCCCCTCACCTCCACTTCTCCTCTGTTAAATCAGAACTATCAAATGCAACAACCTAAAGAATTCTTAGTGCTCTTGGGGCATGGAGTTTCTTGGATCTTATCCACAAGCCATAGCTTGTTACAGAGGGTGGCACTCTGGGTAATCAGATTTAGTTGACCTTTTAAAGGACTATAAAACATATCTTCTTCTTATTGAAGTCTTCCTCATAGAAGAAAGTAGCTGTATCAGGAAAAAAATTATGTGTGTAGCAAGTTCGTTGTATCATTTCAGGAACTGAAATTTTTCATGGATAATCAAGTCACCCAGGGAACATCCCCTGAATGTTCTTTCCTGGTAGACAAATGTTGCAAAAGCAGACTGTGCTTACCTTAAGGGAACATGAAGTTCTCTGAGGCTTTGGACTCTCTTGGGCAATAGGTTTGGGGTCCTCACAAAACTGGGAAGTGTTGTTCTTCTCTATCAAGTTCCTTATTTCAACATCAAGCTCTTTACTTTCATACCTGCATAGAAAAAAAATAGCAATGTTGTTTTCTTTCAGTCTCTCTGCTAAGGACACACAGGACTTTGGAGGTAGTTGTGGCCCTATCCCTGGAGACATACAAGGTCAGGTTCCACAAGACTCTGAGCAACCTGATCTTGTGGAGGATGTCCCTGCTGACTGCAGGGGGTTGGACTAGATGGCTTTTGGAGGTCCCTTCCAACCCAAACAATTCAATGATTCTACAACTTACATGCATTTCAGGGTTAGTTCTAAATTCACAGAATTAATGAGCAACTAGGACTGATTCACTTGATACACAATAATGGTGGGATGTGACTTTCAGAAAATGAATGGAGACATAATTAAAACCAACCCCCAAAAGTCCCAGACCCAACCCAATTTTTCAAGAAATACTTATGTCTTTTGCAAGCTCAGACCTTTGTTTCCTGATCAGCTGAAACCAACTCTAAATGTAAGCAATGCATAAGCAGAAGGCAAACTGCAAAGCTCAGAAGTATTACCAACCTATTATAGCAAGAGGACTCTTATGGTTTAGGCAGAAAATACTATATTCTTCATTTGAACTACCAGAAAAACTTCAAAGCAGTAGAAAATTTATCAGTTCTACTTATTGCAGTCTAGACAGGCAATCTACAGGGATTTCACTGCAAATTCTGAGGAGACCTTGAAGAGCAATTGATATAATTATCCAATAAACAAACCCATCTATCTTAATCATAAGAGTAAATAAGTGTGGTGATTTTTTGTGCTGATAGCATAAAATTATTAATTTTATTCTTGATATTTACAACACAGAGACTGTAACAGAAATGTATTCTCTTTAAGTATGAACCCAAAATCATTTGCAAAGGTACTACAATAAAATACCAACAGTACCAAATAAGGACAAATAAAACTCAAGGGGAAAAAAAAAAAAAAAAAAAAAAAAAAAAAAAAGTAGTTTAATGGCAAAACCAAGATAATTGGATGTGTTTCAAGAGCTAGACCTATGGCACAAAAGGATTTATGCAAAGGATCAAGACCGGCAGTTTTTAGTGCTAGAATGTCCTGGAGCACCTGAACACATCACATCATTTTTCTCCTCTGCAGAAAGTTATTTCTTTGCACTTTTGCTTTTGTCTCCTTTCAAAAAACTAATACAGCAACTAGTGCAAGTTCAATGAAACAGAGAACTTGACTGAAGAGAGCATTGTCACTTCAGCTCCCTTTTAAAGAAAGACCTTCTGGATGCACATTTGCATGAACCTCACGGTGGTGCAGCAGGCCGAAACTGCTCTAAAGGCTCACGGCAGTTTTCAAAGCCTCAGCTGTGTGTGGGTGGCAGGTAAGCCCCAGCAGCTCCTGAAGAAAGCTGCAGAAGGAAAACAACCAGCCTTGCGAAACAAATCCAGCCCTTTGCTTCTCACTAAATATTGCAAAATCCTGGACAGACCATGCCAGTGGCACTTTTTCTTTTTTAAGCAATTCTGTGCTCATGTTCCAGGATAATAAATTCTCAGGCAACAGCATGACCAAGCACTCTGCTTACAGCCCTCATGTTTAATCAGCTAAATAATGCAGACTTTGCAGTAGTAACATCCCTTTTTCTCTCAAGTGCCCCTCCCTGGAAAGCAGCACCTTCAGCTTGTTTGGACTCCCATGCCTAACGAAGCCTGAGAGTGTTTTGCAGAACAAACTGAATGCAGGATGTGCAGAGCGTGTCTAGTTTTGGAGAACGCTTGGAAGAACTGCAAGGCCACAGTGCAAAAGCAGTCACTCCTAATGCAGTTTTCCTAAAACTTTTCCTAAAAGTGCATGACATTATATTTGCATAGCAAGAGAGAAATTATCACTGCAGTCTCCTTAGAGTCCCTAGCAATGTGGCAAAAGGAGGGAGGAGGTCAAGCAAAGCGAGGCAAAATGTTACTGAGCAGTATCAAGGGATTTCAGACAGAGCTGCTAAAATCACAAACCAATGTTTTCCACCTGAGCTTTCAAAACTGCATTTATTTATCTGTGCTTCGGCAACCAACCAAAGGTAGGCCAGCTGATTTCTTGGCTTCCTCCATACACCTCCTGCATGCTATCAGTGGAGCAACCAGCTTACTGCTCCCCTGAAAGAAAAACTCCTGTCTAGGAGTGGCTTCTGGTAAAGAGTATTTCACTCACTGCCCAGGCTTGCAGTCCAGCAGCAGCAAAACCAGCCAGTGTAACTCCTCTATGACCCCAGCCACTGTCCACCTCCCCTTCATGTCTTCTGCAAATGACCATCCCCATCAGCACAACCTGTTCAACCTGCTTGGTCAAAATAGTCAGGGTTTCTTAAGGCACCCTATTTTCAGCAGTTGTTTCAGTCTAAAGAAGCGGCATCTAGGTGCAGCCTTGACGACAGTAAAAGACATGCAGCAATCTCTGGCAGGAGTGCAGCAGCAAGTATTTAGCAGGCTGCACTCATCTCTGCTGCTGGTTCATCCACAGCAAGAGAAGATGTGTTACCACAGCCTCCTGAGATCAGAGCATGAATCAAGACGGGAAATACCCCATACAGATGGTGGGTTGGCTTCAGATGTTTCTTTTTGGCCAGGAAGTGTTCATCCCTCTGCTCTGCTCCCCAGAGTTTGTCTGATGCTGTGGCTGTAAATGATGTTCACCTCTGGCTGCTCCCACCCTGTCTCTCTGCCTTCTCCTTCCTAAGAGTACCTGGGTAAAAGCAAAAACCATCTGTGCTTGTGCAAAAGAAAGGGAATCACAAAATATTCAAATCCCTACAAATTGCTTGCTGCTGTCTAAACCCCATGTGTTTTCTGTCTAAAACCCATGTGTTTTAAAATGAGAAAATTACTTTGTTGACTGGATTTCTCATTTGGTTCTCCTTCCATTTTTAGAGTAAGGTCTTCTGACTAGAAACCATTACTTAATTTATCTGTTGGGTTTTTTAAATTAGCCACTTTGATAGTTGGAAGGATATATTTATTTTAATATAAAATGTCAATCCTATCTGGTCTGTAGATCCATTTTACAGTCCAGACTGGCAGAGCACACAGGTGATCCAAGTGCCTGAATATGTCTTCAGGACAGTGGCGATTAGGAGCTACCCTAGAGTAAGTTCCTGATGCTGACCTGAGCTTCCCGCAGTGAGCTCTAGAGGGCACACAGCATTCAGCTTCTGCAGAAAGCACAACTCCAGACTAATTTTGGTTTTGTTGAAGTCCACAGCTATGTCTTCCACACTATTAATGCCCTCAACTGATCTACACTGTCACCAATATCTTCTAAAATCAGGTGTTTTGGGGATTAATAATTAAATTAGGCAAATAGGCAATCAGAAACATTAAACCCATTCAAATTTGCAAGATATGGGAAGGGACCTTTAAAGATCATCTAGTTCACTCCCCTGCAGTAAGCAGGGACATGCTCACATTTCTGTCAAACCTGACCCCGAACGATTCCAGGGATGGGGCATCTACCACTTCGCTGGACAACCTGTGCCAGTGTTTCACCCTCACTGCAAAAACATTCTTATATCTAGTCTAAATCTCCCCTCTTTCAGTTTAAAACCATCACCCTTTATTCTGTAGCAACAAGCTCTGTTAAAATGGTTTGTCCCCAAACACTGTCAGGCAATGAAGTGCTGGTTGTACATGCACAGGAGATATTATTAACTTACGCATGTAACTGCACAACCTGCATTTGGTCCAGACCTGTTACTAAAGGCAGAATATGATAGCACAAGAATGAAGCATGAGGTAAGGACACCTGTGACTTCTAAAAGTGTCACAAAGACTTCTTGCAGTCCATCTTTTCCTAGTCAGGAGAAGCAGAAGACAGAACAACTCTCAATAATGAAATTTTTCACAACAGAGCAGCAACCAGCTCAGCTCCTGATGGCCTGCCCCATGCTCTTTTGATGAGCCACATGCTTTGGGCTTGCAACAGCATAGACTCATGGCCAAGAAATAAATACATGTTTTTCAAATAGCCAGGTAGAAGCTCCATGCAGAGTCCCAGGCTCTGCAACTGGTACCACTTGTGAACTCTGGGCTCTCCCCGGTTTTCACTAGAAACTGGCATTATTGTTTACGAATAGCAGTGATGTGGCAACAGCAGACATACCTACATATGTCTCAAGGCATTTACTGCAAAATATTAATACTGAGGGCATGTAACTTTACTTGAAATAATAACTTCAAGGCTGGTGTGCTGGGGTCATTCTGCTGTGATTGGTGAAAGCACAGATACTTGCCATAAACAATTGTGAGAAAAGGTTTTAAGTCAGGATTTACAGCCAGACACCAGCATCACTGAGCCATATTTTGACAGGAAATTAATTCCAGAGTCCAGAGGTTAAGCACAGGCTTCATCCTCTTGGGTGGGCATTTGGGCTTGCTTGGCTCCATGGAAAGAAATAAATTTCTGCATTTGAACTATTGAGGGTGAATTATTTAAGTGTCAAATTTCAAGGCAAAGCCTTTTTGGCTAATATTTCCCCAAATTATGATAATGCACCTCATTTCAGAAAAAGGCCTTTAGAAAGGGGGAGAGAATGAGATCTGAATTACAGAATAGTCAATCTAATTCATACTAGCAATGGACTTAAAATAGAATAATATTGTTCTTAAAAATGGCAGTTTATGTGCAGAACTAGTCCCATATGATTTTACAGGATTTTTTCCTCTCTTTTAATTCAAGTTTATAGAACTTTCACAGTTTTTTCTATGTAAATACATTGGGATTTTTATATTAATTTTTTATCCAGTCAAGACCAAATGACAACAAGCAATGGGAAGAACAAACTTTTGCCATGAAAAGACTTTTGGTACAGAAAATAAATTTTTGCATCCTCCTGAGCCCTGACAATTTCAGCAGATTTTGAGCTGGTAGAGAACAGGTACAATGTGGTACAGCTTCCTAAGGATCAGTAGTGTCCCAGAAGTCAACCACCAGTGAGCAAATCTCTGCTCACTTTAGGCTTGGGAATTTGAGCCAGATCTCTTGAAATTGAGCTCTGTTAGGTTCTATGTCCCACCTCACAAGTATACTACAAAAAGCAGTTTACTGGGCATAAACCATACTGTGCCAGTACAAACAAAAAAAGAACATGTGCCTGTGGCAATTGTGAGGATATACTTTAAAAGAACATGTTTGGGTTTTTTTTAAAAAGGCAATACATTATTTCAAATTACTTCCAAATTTTTAACTCAAGTGTCTCTAAAAATAATTTACCTAGTATTTCAAAAGTGTAGCTGGAAAGCCAGCCACCAGCAGCAGCTGAGCTCCACCTAGCAGAAGAACTATGTTGTCTTCAGAGCAAGATGTCCCAGATGCTGCAAAAAACCCCAACACTAACACTGTTGCTTGGGAGGTGTAAGTGGGAGATTAGAAATAATCTCACTCTGGCCCCAAGAAGAGAGCACCGCAAGGCAAGGTGTATGACAGGGGTTAAAACTTGTATGTACTGTGATTATAGCAGAGAAACCACTTAAACTTTTGCTCAAACCTGACGCAGCCAAACCATCTGCCTGTCACCCCATAAACATCCCTACACTTCTGTTCCCTTTACGACAAAGGAGTGGAGCTTTTAAGGCACATTTAATAGCCAGCAGCTGTTTGGCTGTCAAATGCCACATCTGGAGAAGCTGTGTGCTGTTAATGTGAACCAAAACAATTAATCTTTAATAGTTTTGCTTAATTTTAAGAATCACACAAGTCACAACAGAAGAGGTGCATGTTCTTGATGGAAACACACCTGGCTGCTCTGAAAATAAGCCCAAACCAAAAAGTGCCCAGTGGTTAAGTGAAGCTGCACCCATAATCTCTCCTGTCTCAGTGAAGAGAGAAGTAAAGCTGCTGATGCACAGGCATGTAGTGTCTCCCAGTTTCTGACTATTCCCCTCAACAAATACACAGCATGCAAGGAGACAGTGACCAGCTGGCCTGCATTAAATGACACTTGTTACATGGTGCTGCTCCTCTCCATGCCTGGAGGTTCCTGTCCTTCAGGACTGGGTTTCAATGGTGGCACCTTATGTTTGTCCCCTACACACACAGCCTGTATGTCAGGAAAGTAACATCATTCCCCTTTCTCTTGGATCTTCTACTTCATTATACTACCCTAACCATAATTGAATTTCTTCCTGATGGACAGCATTTGGGCTGTGCTCAAACCTCAGGAAAGCCAATTAAATTATTTTCACCAACTTTCTTGAGCTTTTAATGAGCCATGAGTGAGTCCCAGATGATGGGCTCTCTGGAGAAGGAGTAAATGAAACACGGTCACCCAGACTCATCACGCAGGACTTCTGTAGCTGCATATGGAACATCAGTGGAAAGGGAACTGAAATTTTGCCATGAAAATCAATCAAATGGAAAGCTTGGCTAAGCAGAGAAACCAAGTAGCATGTGCCTTCTGAGCAGATGAATTCTCCCGCTGAAAAGCACACATGCTGAAGCCTGGTGGGAGATGGTAGTCAAGTGTTGGAAGAACTGAACACTAAGAGTTAAAAAACAAGAGGCGAGATAAATCTCAATGTTTTGAAGTGCCTGCCCTTTTACTATGAAGACTCATAACTAGAAAATCTCGTATCCATTTTAGGACACTCTCCTAGCCTCAGCAGGCACCTTTCTGAAACGGTTCCCTTCCCACAGCCCTTTCTGAACTGGCTGCTCACCCCACAGACACAGGTTGAGCACCACAAGTCTATTCAGATCTTACACCTGCTCATTTCTGTGGGAAGCTGTGATTCTGGTGCAATGACACAGCTGATATTTTTAACTATTATACTGTTACAATACAGTTCGTTCTTTTCCCAAATCAGGCATCACCACAAACAGAACACCACCTACACACTGCCCATTTTGCCTCCTAGTTCAGCCTCAGCCATGATGCAGATGTGCTTCATTGACCCAGGCTCACAGTTGGGCTGCACCCTCAGAGGAAGACAAGTCCATAATTCATTTGAGTCAGTGTCTTTCACACAGACCTGAGATATTTTCAGTGATCTACTAACAGCACAAGAAGAATAAACAGATGAACACCATTTGGAAACACAGCTGAGAAATGTAACACACAGTAGCTGATGGAGGACAACCAAGCTCTGCTGTCAAGCCAACTGCTTGCCGCCAGTAGCTGTTAAGGCAGCTGAAAGGCAGAGGAAGCTCACTGCAGGCTGCATCACAGGTCCATGGCTTGAACTGCCGGCAAGTGGCATATAGTTTCATCAAGGATGTCATGGTCAGACAGGAACCTGGTACCTCTCTTTAGGGACAGGCTGGAATTAAATTACACAGGCAGCACTGTCTAATAAATGGGAAATCCCAGTCCACAAGGGATTTTAGATGCAGTTATTTCACAATAAACCCAGGAAAAAATGATTTTTACAGGAAGAAAGAAGGGTAGGGTCTCATTTCTTACACTTCCCAAATAATCCAGTTACCTTGAAACAATTATTCTTTTTATCTCTCAAATCCACACAATGTACTTAGCAATTTTTAAAGTAAACTTAAAGTTTATGTATTTACATTTTATTGGCCAGAAGTTATCTTAATGAATGCAGCAGTAATCACTGAAGTACTCAGCACCTGAATTTCCTTAAAGTTTGTTATTACTCAGTCTTAAAAAGGAGTTGCCATGAGAGCCTCCTTAGAGGTTGTAACCATAATGTGACTCTCTGTGCACCCTACAGTGTCACCTCTTTTACTAGCATTCTCAGTGGAACTAAAAGGTTGTGATAAAGCAAGTGCCCAAAGAGGTTGTGAAAATTCCATACTCAAAGATTCCTGAAACTCAGCTGAACAGGCCCTGAGTAACCTGACCTAACTAGCCCTGCTTTGAGCAAGAAGTTGGTCCAGATTCCCTCCAGAGGTTGCTTCCAACCTACTCTATTCCCTGTGATTTTTCTCTTCCAAGTACAGATAATTTCCATGTTTTACTTATTTAAACAGAATTGATACAGATCTCCACAGATGGATTAAAGCAGGGGGATAAAAAGTGTTAACCTGGATGTCTGGAAGATCAATTGAGTGACATATGCAGGAAACAGTCAAACACATGTTTCAACTAATGTAAGGAGCACTTCTCTTTGTTTAATTTAAAAAAAGGGTTTTCCATGTAAAATTAAAATAGGTAATACCTTTCCATCTCAGCGCACTCATGGGGGCACAATTCTAGATGATCCTCTGCACCTTTATTCTTTCTTTTGAGCTGATCACAGTGAATCTGTTGGAGAAAGAGGGGGGGAACCAAACAACCAGGTTTAAAGGGGAAATAGAAAGATTAACAATTTAGGGAGAAAAAATTAAGTACATGATTACAATGAGATGAAAGAAAACATGCTTTGCCCGCATGTCTATTCTTCTCTGCAAATACCACAAAGGACTGATAAGTGAGCCAGGAATCTACTTCTTCCTTCCCAGCACCATCCACTCTCAAATCCATCACTCTGACAGGGACAGCTTTGCAAAGGTGGGAGTAAAACCATGTACCTATGCTAAGGAAAGCAAGAGACCACTGAAATAAAGTGGGAAGCCAACAAGAACGAACCCTGCTATTTATAACCAAGTAAGTTTTCAATTACAAGTCACTCTCTTTATTGGTAACATCAACTTCATGTGAAACCACAGCTGAGCATTTTATAGAAACCATGCTGCTTCATCCATGTGCAGAGTAGAAATTTAAAATGAAAAGTTGCCAGGAGAAGATCTGAGGTGTTTGGCATCCTTTCTCCTCCTTAATTCCCATTCCTGCAGGCATTTCACACATTTTAAATGCATCTGGTAATCACTAATTACAAGGATTCTGTTAAAAAACGTCACTGCAATTTATTGTGACATTTGATTCCAACTTGAGTTTTATGACTGTCTGTTTAATCATAACAAAACCATAATAAAGTATGGAAAGATATTTGTTTGATTTCAATGGGAGCTACAGATACTGGATCTAATGAGAATTAAACCTTATTTTGAGGTGCCTAACCTTAGCTTTTTATATCTAGAAATAAAAAAACGGAAAAATGTTGACATAGAATGAACATTCTTAGCCCCACTGAAACATAAAAAAATCCAATTAAATGACTAAATGAAATCATGGAATGCTTTGGGTTGGAAAGGACCTTTAAAGGTCATCTAGTCCAAGCCTCCTGCAGTGAGCAGAGACATCTGCAAGCATATCAGATTGCTCAGAGCCCTGTCCAACCTGACTTTGAACATTTCCAGGGATAGAGCACCTACCACCTCTCTGGGCAACCTGGACCAGTGTTTCATTGTAAAATATTTCTTTCTTATGCCTAGTCTAAATCTCCCCTCTTTTAGCTTAAAACCATCAGCCCTTGTCCTGTTGCAACAAGCCCTGCTAAAACCATTGTCCCCATCTTTCTTACAGGCCCTTTTCAACATTCAAAGGTTGCTATAAGGTTTCTTTGCGTACTTCTGTTCTCCAGGCTGAACACCAACTCAGCCTTTATGCATAGGACAAAGGAAATCTGATCACACTTGTCTGAACACATAAAAAACCCAAACCACATAATTCAGACAGCTGCTCAATCTCTAATTTATCCCATTGGGTTAAACACCTCAGCAGTCTCAGATGCATTGGCCAAGTAAAACCCAGTACTGCAGCCCATGTGCTGAAAATTAGGCCATGTTAAAGGGGTACAGGTGAGATGTTACTGAAAAGAAGCTACCTATGCTGGTATAACTCATGCAAGAAGGAAAGCAAGCTCTGGAAACCTGGAAAGAAAAACAAAGCAGTGAAAAACATTGATTAGATGAGTCAATTCCTGGGTCTGCAGTGAGAGGATGACAATCCAGAGTCTTGGGGCCTGCAGGGAAGTGATAGTGCACACTCCCTGCTAGAATTTGCTCTGGGGCGGAGTGGACACTCCAGGTTCTCCACGGCCCTGCTCTGTCAAGCTGGGGAAACACATGGAAAGAAGCTGCCAAGACAACAGCTTGAATCCTAACCACTGTATGGCCCAGCTGCATGGCAAGCCAGCATAATCAAACAGTTCTCCAGAAATCCTGCTGCTTACATCTGCTGGGGTGGGAGGTCCCCTCCCATACAGCTTGACATGGTCCACTGTACATATCCCCTGACTCTTAGTCATATGTAGATTTTGCAGTGTATCCTTCAGCACCTGGCACCTTCCTTTAATGCTTGTCTAAACAAGCCAGCCCAGCTATCAGAAGATAATTTGTTATCAGAGCATGGGAGTAGACCCACTCTCTTCTAGCCAGTTCAAGATAAAGGTAAAAGTAGTAAAGCTACCTACAGTGATAGCTGGCATGGTCCATGCAGCTAAGTATGGCCAGACTGGTGTGGATAAGCAGCAACTGCCATCTGCTTTGACTTGCCTCCACTGTCTCCCAAACTATTAATGCACAAGGGGCTGTTGGTTTATACTAATGGCTTTGCCTTTCATTTTTTAAGAGTTTCTTGGGAAACCCTGTCAGCTCTGAAAGGCTTCTTTCTTATTACATTTTTTAAGTAATTTTTTTATTCTTCACCAAAAAAAAATACACTGCAATGAATCTGACCTGTGCTGGCAGCACAAGTTGTGCTAAATCTCATTCTACAGTTATGAATTTGAACCAAAGAGATGCAGCTAGGTTATTGTACCATCTGCAAGTGCTTGTTACTAAAACAACCATCAGTTTTTACAATTCTAATATGCAATTTAATGCTGCAGGTTTTTATTAGACTAGGCATATTGAAGCCAAGATGGAGAAAAATCAGCTACTTCCAAGAATCAAGGCTCTGCAGAGAATAGGGGGTTATAGTGGCCATGCAAAAGGTTGCTCAGAATTACATAAATTTTCAGCTTTCTGTCAAGGCTTTTAAGAATAGGAACACCCTGAAGTAAGACAGGATCAGTTTTGCTCACAGATTTGTGGCTTTTCACAAATGAAAATGTGCAAAATTCCTGTGGTGCTTACCCACCAAATTCATCAGTGCTCCAAGCTCTAAGTACTTCCTAGATACACTCAATAGGCCCCCACAAAAAAGCACTTTTTGGTTGAAGTTCTTATTTGCACTAAAACCAAGTAAGTTTTCCACATAACAAAAACACATTTGGAGAGAAAATTAGAACATGGCTCAAGACTAACAACAAGACTTTCTAATTCTATTAAAATCCTGATTATAACAACGAACCGGAGACAGACATGGCCCTCACCACACTGCAGTTTCAAAACATCTTTCAAAATGCATTTCACAATCTTCTGTATTGTAAAGGTTAAACCCTGCACTGCTCTTGGCCTGTTCTTTTTCTTCTTTCTCCAACTCTAATTCTAAGCTTAACGTTATCTAATTTTCCCAAATGTCTGCTCATCTGTCCCTGACCTGCTCTGTAATTCGCTTCAGTTGTACCAAAGCAGTATTTTGTAGGAATGCAATGGAAAATGAGCGTCAGAAATGAGACAGCCTTGAAGAGGCAAATAAGGGAAAGGAGAATTTTGTTTTATTTTTCCTTCCTGGATCAGCTCAATTATCTAATTTCACAGACTACCACCACAAACAGGTATATTGTCACAGTGGAGGGAGCAGAAAATGGGTAGAATGCCAAATAACTGGAAAAAAATATTAGCAAATTCCACATAAAAAATAAACCCATGAAGTAGTTACTCTGTTGGTGATAACCAGTTTTGTATTGCAAAAAATCCAGGGCCTATCACAGCCAGGCAGATTTAAACTTACATCACTGAAGTATTACCCATATTGCAAAATAGCTCTGAAACAAAGTGGAACATATACAATCACAAATGCTGTTGACAAACAAGGCAGCAGATTACATATCTGTGTGTGGCTGTTGTGGAGGAGGAGTGGGCGGGAGAAATGGATTGTTACTGTAAATGTGATCAAAATGGAAGAATCACCAAAGAAATAAAAAAAGCATTTGATGAAAGAGATCCTAAGCAACACTTACTGAAACAGAACTAAAGCTTTCAAGATTTTATTTTGTTGTGAAGGTCAATCATAAACCACTTCTGTGACTTCCTCCTACCTAGATATTCCCAGGTTGAGTGCTCATAACAGCACCAGAGTGCAAGTACAGCCAGCCTTGAACCAGCCATCCCATTACACTATGTCTTTCTGGTTTTGCACCCAGCAGAGAAAATGCAGCTTTAGTCCTGTAACTGCAGCATGAGAAAAAGCCACAGACAAGCACAGCAAGGTCTGTGACTTCTCTCCTCCCCCATTATTTCCTGATGAAGCGCTGAAACGTCAATATTAGACAGTTTCTAACCAAATTTAACATCTGAAGCTTGACTTTTGCCACAAATGAAGAGCAGTTACGTTCTGCAGTTCTGTCTGGCCTGATTTAGTTTAGTTCGTATAAAATGAAAGTAGTACCTGCCCTGTGTGATGCAGGGAGGTTCAATGCTGAATACTTAAAACTGATCTCACCGTTAAGTACAACTCTTCTCGGTTAGGGTAAGAGTACACTCAGAACAGCAATCATCCCAAAGAACTTAATTCACAAAGGCTCTCCCATGAAGCTGTGATATCCACAACCTGAAAAGTAGTTCGCATTTCTTGAGGAAATTTCAAACTATGCATCAACTGAAATTAAATTAAAACCCAAACCAACAGAAACCTCTCAAAGTGGATCAAACCAAGAAGTGGAAATGAAGCGACTGAAGGCTGAACACATTATTGCTACCAAGAACTGAATGCCTGGCTTTGGGCTCACAGCAGATGGGACTCTGGAGAGGCTCTGCACTGTGGGTTCTTTGGCTCCAGTCCAAGAAAGGAAAATGTGCATTGTAATCTCTGCATTTGTTTTGTTGCACTGATGTAGCAGGATGACTTTGCACACACACAGTGCCTGATGTATATGTCTTTGGTCCTACAAGTGCCGGCCCTCCATCACCGGGTGTGTGAAAATGCTTCTGTTGGCAAACACAAACTAGTTTAAGTGGCTGGTACAAAATACTGTTTTAAACTACGTGACCTTGTTAAAAACCAATATATTAATTTTTTTCTTACATTAAAAGACAAAGAAAACCAATTCCCAGGCATATTTCTGTCTTTGGGAGTCAGCTTATTTAACAATTTCTAAACATCTTTGGATTAGAGATCTTGAGAACTACATCTAAATGTGAGAAAATTATTTCCCAGTGAGCATAAATCCCTTCTTCATGCAAAAATCAGTGGCACAAATGGTGCCAAAAAGCAACCACAGTCATGCCCAGGGCTCAGGTGACACCAGCTTCTGCATTTGAGCTTACCATGTCAGTCACTCCACAGACATCTGCACAGACTAGTTTGAAGCATAGAGGCTAATTTGAAAGGCTACAAAACATAAGCTCAGTGCCGAAAATATCACTACACCTCCTACATGCAAAAGAGTCACATGAGAAGTGACCAGAGGAAGTCATAAGTATCATCAAGCCATCAAAGCCACACACATCTTGCTTCGAAACACCCTCAGCACTTCCCTGGATTCCTGTAGTCATCCTTTCTCTCTCTCATCATCAGAGGCCACATTAAAAAAAAAAACAACCAACCCCAAACCCACCCAAACCAAAAACACCCTCTAAATATTGTAAGGCTGTCAGTTCAGGAGTTGGGAGATTTAAGCTTTTCTCTTCAGGGGAAGTTTGCAACATAGATGATGTATGGTAACAACCAAAGGTGTCACCTAAAGAAAATTCCCATATTTTCCTTTGTTTCTAAAAGCAGCCTGTCACTAATTTTCAGATTCTACATATAGACTCCTCATTTTTAATACATTTAGAAGAGCCGATTTCATTGGACACTGTTAGGTTCAGCTGAAGCCAATTAGTATACACAGGCCTGGTGGCCAAATGCAATGATACTTTGAATGTACCTATTGTATGCAATTTGTATGATAACAAATTGTAGTTAAGAGAATACAAATTAGTTCCAATAAAAGTATAAAATATGTTGATAAAATAAATCTCTCAACAATAAATATATTTTATTTGCTTAAAATTAATTTATCAAGCAACCACAGATCTATCAAATATCCAGAAGTTTTCCAAGTATATAGATCTTCACCAAACCAGTTGCTAGCGAGGAATATATTTAATGGAATAACACTGCATAAACCTTTCCAGTCGTATTTTCTCATGGTCTGAATCCAGCTTTAATCAACATGAAAAATTACTTGGAGATGGGCAAGATGAAAAGGAAATACTTAGGTATTTGTTTTACTGCATAATTTCAAGCTGACATTTAAAAAAGTCTATTGTTATTCACTGCCAAAGTCTGAACAGGAAACTTTCCAAGAGATAAACACAGAAATGAAAAGGAAAAATGCTGCAGGATGAAAGCAAGGTTATCACAGGATGGTCACTGACAGTGCCCAAGGTAGTTTTTCTGAACAGTTTTTAATGGAGATCTCACTACAATGAAATTGTGGTGTTTGGGTAGGAAAGAGAAATGATGGAACCTTCCTGGGCAGTTCAAGCCAAGGGAGAAAATATTTAGGATCCACCAGCTACAATGACTTTGTAATCAAATCTCTGCACTGCAAGGAGGTAGCACAGTTACAGCTCCAAGTGGTCTGAGTGGTCTCCAAGCACATGGCTGGGAAGGAAGCAAGGCTGTGAGAAAAGTACTCAAGATATAGACAAACCTACCTATGAAACACTGTGCAACTAAAAAAACGAGAAGGTAAGAAAGATCAGATTTAGATGAAGAATGCAATTCTGTTTTAAGTTTCATGTTCTCCAGACAGGATTAAAAAAAAAAAAAAATTAACCTCAAAGAAACAAAAACCTGACACCAAAACAAATCTAAAAAAAAAAAAAAAAAAAAAAAGGGGGGGGAGGGAAGGGAAGAGGGGGGAAAAAAAAAAAAAAAAAAAAAAAAGAGCAGAGCAGCCCAGCAAAAGGAGGTAGGAATCATCTAACAAGCCAGTTGTGGAAAAGCTTTGGCACTGCTTGGTTAGCAGGAATACAATTCCTATGCAACTCAAAAATGTATGCTGCTTTCCATACAGTTTAGCACGCCCACGCTTCTGGAAATGTGGTATCACTGCTACTGGAAACTGGGACTCTGATGGCAGAATATCATGGTGTACTAAGGATCCAGAAGCAATTCAGGCAAAGACGACCCTTTAAGAAGCTTCATACAGGCTTCTAAATGGGTTGTTGTGAGCATTTTGTAATCCTCACAGGTGTACTGACAATTTCTTCTTCATTTTGAGAGCAGGAAGGTAGAGCGGTTTGGAGTTCCTCCAGCTGCCTCTGGCAACAAACTATGCTGGCTCTGAAAACAGAATGTTTGCTTTTCGCTACCATGGATAGAAGTCCTGCAGCTTTATGTTTTTTGTCAAAGAACTAATTAAAACAAGGAGAGCAAAAAGCTCAAGCATGTTTGTTTTCTTCTCTCTCTTCACAAACCTTATCCTCATGAGACATGGAATTAATGTCAATTTTCAGCAACAATACAAGCAAAATACCACCCAGCCCTGAGCCCTAGCCTGCCCTCAAATGCTATGTGGATTATAGTGAACACTTTATAGCAGATGTACATAAAGGGCCTGTCTTCTGTTGACTGACTCAGCTAAGGGAATCCTGTGCCTGCCCTAGTCAAAGTCAGCAGCATAACGAACATCCCAAACTCTACAGAACAGGTAATGCTTCCAAGGTCTCAGCAGAAGCATTATCCAAGGACAGAACATGCATCAAACACAGTACAGATACATTGAATCTCTGAATCACTAAATTTACCCAAAATAACCATTTGACACAGTCTCAATACTCTGTATGACAGCAATCCTTCACTACTCCCACACCTTTCACTGCCCAGCTTTATGCAAGAAAAGAAAGTAAAACACTGATATAAATAGTCTGTATAAAAATTATGAAGAAATCAAACAATTAGAAAATAAACCTCAAACTTTTAAAATATCAAATTTGGGGTTTGATACATGACAAGGGAAAAGAAGAACATGACTTCACTCTGAGGCTAGGGAGAGATCCACTGGTAGGAGCTTCAAATTAATGCACATTACTCACCATATTTAAGGAAGGTGTTCGTCTCTGTGCTGCCAGGTTAGGATGTACTAGTCTCAATAAAGGCTCTCTGAATCAAATGAGAACTAAGTGGTTTGCAGGCAAGTACGTATGTGTGCGTATATATATATATATATATCAAGGTTGAACCTATACCCCAGGCTTAGGGAAACCCCTTTCTTAAAGTCATTCTAACTTTGAGAGCATATTCGTAGCTCTCAAACAAACACAGCCCACGCAGACCTACTTGAAAGCACTGCTTGTAAGAGACCACAGAGGATTCCCTCTCGTTCTTCAGATTACCATGGAACAGTGACACAATGGCACACCCACACAAAAGCTGCTCTGTGGGAAAAGCAGCTGTCAAGCATGGTGGAAAAGTTGCATCAACTCAAAAGATACAGAACATAAATACTCCTCTAGAAGTAGAATAATTTACCGTAAGGGGCAGATAGGTTAGAGAGCCATTTCTAGGAATGCATTTTAATTAGAATTCATTCTAAAGGTTTCCCTACAGAATCAGTGCTCAAGTCAATCAGCTACGGTCTCCTCAGAAGTGACATTCAGCTCTGCCCCTGACCAGAAACACTACATGATCATATCTGATTGTCTCTCTGATGAAGTGGCTGTAGAGAGATGAAGACTGCAGAAACGTTTTGCCTCCACCCACACAAGAAGTGATGAAGCATTTTCAGAAGCGTACTATTGATTTCAAGCTATAGGCCACTGCACACAGGAGTTGATTAATGAAGTTTCACAGGTATAAAAATGAACATTGTTGCACTGTTATCTAGAAGTGAAAGATTGATAACAGCTATGTTCAGGAAAAAAAAAAAAAATTAATCTTCAAGCCTGATTCTTGTATCAGTTTCAGTTTTGGTAACAAAACCTGTGCAGTCTTCCACCAAGGAGTAGAAACCATTCTGACATTTCTAGGAGACTCCTGTTGTCTTCTGGGTTGGAAATACTATTGATAGAACTGCTCTGAGAGCATTTCCACCCTCCCAGCACAAGTATCACAGCTGCTCAGTAAAGTGGATCTTTTTCCGTCAGACTATGCTTCTCACTGCTTCTCACAGGCACGCAGACAGTAATCATTTGAAAAACTAACATTCAGTTCACCGCACTTTTGTTGACATTAAACTTTTCTGGAGGCATTTGCAATTATAGCAGAGGAAACAACAGGCCAGGGTCAGGATGTGGAAGATCAAGGTGCAACTTTTTCCCCTGCCTTTCCCTGAGGGGAGTTTAACTGTGTTTGTACCTCCTGGATAAAAGCTTTTAACCGCTGGAGTTGCAGTTGATTTTGAATGAAGCATTTACTGTTACTTTGTTGGAAGAAAATGTCAGTGACAATCGATACCAATATCCAAGTCTTTTTAATGTCAAAAACCAATGGCTGTACTCAGTCCTACTTTAGTCCAGTAAATAATATCAAGTTTGCAATGAAAATTCACACAATAAAATCAGCAAACATGTTTTAGGATCTGTAGAACCACATGTTGGTCACAGAATGACAGAATTATAGGGATTGGAAGGGACCTCTGGAGGTCATCTAGTCCAACCTTCCTGCCAGAGCAGGTTCCACAGGATGGCATCTAAGCAGGTTTGAAATGACTCTAAAGATGGAGACTCCAGAACCTCTCTGGGCAGCCTTTTCCAGTGGGAACCCACAGCAAGGCCTGACCCAGTACTGCAGCGGGGCTGACTGCTCCTGTGATGTCAAACCCAGCCCAGCTTTGCTCTCCTTACTGCCTACTGCAAATTCAAGAGTT
This sequence comes from Picus viridis, assembly GCA_033816785.1. NCBI lineage: Eukaryota > Metazoa > Chordata > Aves > Piciformes > Picidae > Picus > Picus viridis. The sequence goes on from CM066581.1 coordinate 6,163,453, forward strand.
ACACCTGCAAAACAGTACCTCCAGGTCATTCTACCAAGCACACGCACATATGCACAGCACATGCCTGGCATGTGGCTGGTGTGTGGGCAGCACAGGTGTGTCCATCCAGTTCCTTCTGCAGATGTGCTGGGCTGAAACATTTCCTCACACTGAAACCCTGTAAACCTGGAGGACCTATCTGAAGCAAGTAGAGCTTAGACTATGGTAGAACACAATGGAAACTCATCAAAGGTTTATGTATATCTTAGGGAACTGATCAGGATGAACTTTGCTTATCTCAGCTTGAATCTGTGATGGTAAAACTGAATACAAGAGAAGCCTAAGGCCTGAATGAAAACCTGCAAAAGCTCAGTAGCAAACTGTTAAGCACTGTCTCAGAAGTCAAGTGGCACGTACTCCAAGGAAATGGAAGCCAAGACACACACCTCTGAGGAGAAATGCTTTTTCCACTGGGTAAGTGAGTAACAAGGAATAGCATTACTTCTCCTCATCAATGCATTCACACAGTACAGTGAATTTAGCCTTCTATGGTTTTGGCTTTCACTGCACTCAAACACAGCTTTTGGCTTTGGACATGCTTAATTTCTGTGGGACTAGAAATAGTTAGATGGGTTGCTGTTGTTAATGTTATCATCATCTGTCAGCTCAGCAACAATGATGGGGCTAAATTAAAACCTCCCGTGTGTGCTGTTACTAGGTTTGATATGCATCACCTGGGCAACTGCACCACTGTGGCTGCTGTCAAGGAGAGGGCAGGAATAATCAGATTTCTCCTCATCCAGGACCAGGCAAAGCCACAACTGTTAAGCCTTTACAGTCAGGTGCCTCCTTATCTGGAAGGCTGCATGCCATCCCATGAGTTAAGAGAAGTGACCGAAGCTGCCAATTTTATTCAGAGAATGCTTCAAGAACAAATGAAAATGCTCAAACATTTTAACTGGAGTCATTCTGAGCCGCACACATTTACTGTCACGCTGGCTACTTCTAGTGCCTCTCATCAGCCATGCCAAGCACGCGTCTGGAGGTACATGGGGTTCTGTCTGCTGCAGCAACAGCTGCCTTCTACAGATGCTAAGTGGGAACAGCATCCTTGCTGCTTCCAGAGAAGTGGAGATGAAAACACAGGCTCTTAACTTCTTGTTAACACCAGCTTAACAGCCACTATGACTCAAACACCTGTATTGTTTTAAGTCGTGTAAATGCTAGTGGTATGAAAATAATGACATTTTCATCACAGCAAAGTGGGCTCAACAAAATGTTTTGTGGAGGCAGAGAAAAGCAGTTAATGGAAAAACTGAAGGGGGATCCCTTTCTCTTAACCTCCAGTGGAAAATTGTGGGGGTACAGCAGAAATCACAAAGGTGTCTTTTTACCGGACCTCGCCATTCCCCCTTTCAGAAGAGGAAAACCCCCTTTGGCTACACCATACCTAAGTGAATAATAAAAGTTTCATTGCTTCTTATGCAGACCAAAGCCACTTATCCAGACAAAGTCCAGATTGGATGAGTGCCATTCAAATTATTTTATTGACCACTGAAGAACTTTTTGTTTAGGGGCTTTCCATAGGGGAAAAATAAGGAAATTAGTTAGAAAAAAATTGAATATAATGCAAAGACAGCAGCTTAAAGCACAGGATCCTGGGTGACTTGTAAAGAGCTTAATTGCCATGTAAGCATTATTCAGGAGAGAAAAGACCCTTACAAGGAAGAAAGGAGAAGAGTAATATTTTTTTTAAAACCACACAGATTTGGAAGTGCTCAAAACACTCTGGGACTCCAGTATTCTGGAGAGGAAGCTGAAGAGAGATTTGCTGCCCAGGAAGTTTCTGAGATTTAAGCTTATAATCTGATATAGCACTTTAGGGCATGAGGAATTCATTCTGCTGAAATAAGGCAGCCTGGTGTTCTCGGCACAAGAGGTACTCGCTGGCTGCCTACAGCTGTCCTTTTTTTGGTGCATGAATGAGAACTGCTCCCACGCACTTATCTTTGTGTCAAAGCAAAATACTCTTTTCTGCTTCACTCAGAAATAGCTTGACCACTATCCTGTGTTTAATTTATTTATTTCTTCAACAGTTTCAAGAAGTAATGATATGAGACAGTCTCAGCTGACAGGTTTTAGAGGTAAACTAAATAAATCTTAGGGTACCTCTATCCACACTGTTCTACCCTCAATTTTACTAGCCGTTTTGTTCTCAGTTTGGATTCAAACAGTTTTTGCCTGAGATGCACTGAAAGTCAAGGTACTTTCCACTCATTTTGCTCCTGCTCCCTGTGTGGCTTACTTCTTAGCCAGAAGTGAAAGACCACCCACAACAAATTCTCCCTTCCTTACAAAACAATCAGAAGTGCCACAACTCCTTTATAAGGTCTTAGATGGAGATTCAATCAATTCCTTATTACTAGTCAGATACATTCTTACACTATTTCACTGGATTTTCTTGAAGATGCTCATGAATTTGACATGATAGCAAGTATGAAAACAGATTTTACAGCAGGCCAACAGCAGGTTCCAGCAGTGCATCACTTGCATCACATTTGGCAATTCCACAAACATTAAGTATGCAGCTTAGTGTGAAGGAAGCCTGACTACAAATCTTTTTTCTGGCCAGTAAGGCCACCTCTTTTTCAAGCTGGTTGCTCAAACATCAGTTTCTACCACCACCACTACTACTACTTGTTATTATTACTGAAATACTGCAGTGTTTAAATTCTGATCCAAAGTGGAATTAAATCTAATTTCAGTTAATGAAAGGACCATGAAAGGACTTTCTCCTTCCTCATAAGCTTTAGAAAGATTTCTTTCCTATCTATACATAGTTTAACCTGCTTGCTAAATACCAAGAGAGAAAAGTAAACCTTAAACCATTGCTAAGTTTCCTACTCCATATGTCAGTGAAATTTTAGACCAACTTCTAGTGGTTTGACAGAAATCTGACCTTTATCTCATGGAGACAGGTTGTTTCAGATGGGGCAAAGCATTTTCACCCATATTCAAGACTGCTGAAACTGCATGTTGCAGACACTTTTCTGCCTTTCCTATTTCTCGGATGAGCTACAACAGTAAGATCAGGTACAGAGACTAGAGGACTTATCTACCTTACAGTACTACAAAGTGTAAAGAGCTTTCTCAACAAGATGGTCTACCACAAAACTAAGTTCCTGGACTCTGATTATTTTTTCAGCAGCAAAGGAGTGCTGTGACTCACTACATTCACTTGGAACAGCAGATATGTCCACAGAAATGGCCAAGGACAGACTTGCAAGATGTTCAAAGCTAAGTTCAAGATCATGGAAAGAATAAAGTATTTCCACAAACACAATTGCCGCTAACACTCTAAATGTAAGGTGCACATTCTTGATGCTAATCTAAGAGGGACTATGTACAGAAACGTGTGTTCCAAAATCTTCAGAAAAACTGGCCACTCTCTTTAGAACATTTGCTTGTGCCTTTTTATAGAGCTCTGTGGGACTCAAGCACAGCAGAGGTTTTGGTTACATTGAACTAAATCACCACTGGAAGGTGATGGTCATGGTAGGGAAACACTGGAATGATACTTGATAAGCTAATTCACAAGAACATAAAGCAGTATTGTACAAAAAAACCACACACTTAAAGAGCAAGCTTAGCCCACCTTTGTCAGCTACCACCACTATTACAGCTTGTAAATTCTCAACTGAGCACAGTAGCTACAAGAGCCCGAGTTAAAATCGAAAGGAAAAAGGGTGAGACCTGATGTACCCAGTGAGAGGCAGTGTTCTCCATCAGCACAGGTGGATGAACAGGTGAAAAGGGCTTTGCCTGGGTTTGCAGCTGATCAAGGGCAAACAGGGGAAGTGAGGGCATCTTGTGAAAGGTATCCTGGTTGTTAGTACACAGGAAGAAAGGCAGTTTAGAGGAGAAGACAGTGGTGAGGAGTGAAACATCTACTACATTTGAGATCAGAATTTTGTCAGCTTCTCTGGAGGATCTGATGACCTTTCCACTACAACTAATATTTACTGTAACACTGAAGCAGAAGTTCCTTCCTCCTCATATAAAACATGAATCTAATTTTCCCTTTTTGCAAAAGCAAGAATAATACCTGCATATAACTTTGCTATGCAGCTGTGCAAGACATACATGTGTGTGGCAACGCTAAGAACATTAGATGGAGAATTCTCTTCTTAGAAACCAGATCCAAGTATTTCCAGCATAGCTCTCCATCACTTAAGCACACAGGCACACACACAAGCTCTATAAAGGCCAACTTTCCTATATATCATCCTACAAGAAAACTGCCTTGGAGCTGTTTCCTGTTACCAAAAGAAAGGACTATAAAAATGAAGGAACTCCTGATCTCAGGCTGCTAGTTCCACCTCACATGACCTTGGTTTTATGGAAATTGTACCCTTGTGTTATTCAAATTGTACTCATAAAATGTAGATAGAGGCAGTGTACAGGCATTGGGGAACAATCAAGAAAAATGTAAAAATTCTTTGAACAGTTAAGAAAAGCATCTTTAAAATGATTCATTTTTATAAATGTCAGGAAAAGCCATTTGCTGCATCAGAGATAAGGTCTTTTTTTCCTTTTTTCCCCCCTCTTGAAAAGAAAGGTGGGGAGAAAGGAAGATAAAAAATAGAAAACAAAGGAATACATTTTTAAAATTAAAAAAAAAAAAAAAAAGTGCTTGGAGAGCTAGGATTCTGTAGCAAACATACAGCAATACTTCCCTTTTGTACTTTCCTGGCAATTGCAACCTAGAAAAGTGATTAAGGTTATTTATAAAGTAGGAATATACCTATCTACCTAATACTTACAACCTTACTCTAAGCATTCACAGGGCCTCTTTGTGCATCCTACTTGTAAGGAAGCCTGAAACCACAGTAGAGAGCCAATGAGTCTGATAAATACTCCATTACTAAATGTAAATAAACCTGTAATGTTTGCAAGCATTCTAGCTTAATTCAACCTAATTACCTAAAAAAAGCATACCAGGCATTTGCAGACTGAAGATGGACACTGAAAAGCAATTCAATACATGCAAGAGGATTAGTCAGACAAAGCATTCTACCACAGGAAAAAAGTAACAATGGTCATACAAATGAAAAGAAAATGCCTGATTATTAGCAGTTCCCAGTCTAGTCAAAGTGCCATGGTGACATTAATTGCCTGTGTAGAGATTTCACTACATAAATGAGGTGCTCTTTTCAAAATCTCCACAAGATACATGGAAGCTTTTCAGAAGTAAGAAAAGCACTCAGGTCCAAATTTTCCAAACCAAACTCCATGCTATGCACATAAACACCATATGGACCTGTCAAGACCAGAGTCAACCAGTCAGCTTCCAGTAGCCACATCCGGTTCAGGCTTGGGTCCAAGCCAGGCCACAGATGCAGATTTCCAACCTGACTCCTGTGAAGAACCAGCCTGAGCCACCATGCTACCAGTTCACACAAACGTCTCAATTCCACAGGCAGGCCTCTGGACTCTGGGGACACGGACAAGCTAGTCCGCTCAAACCTGGCTTTGGCCCACCCCCACACCATGTAAGTGTTGCACAGCACAAGGTGAGATAAGCCTGCACTGCTGGACCCTGAGACACCCTCACTGCCCTGGTCTGCAGCATTTGCAGGCCAGCCCAGTCCTTCGGTCCTGTTACCCTCAGAGCATGGCAACTAACCCACCTAGGCACGTTAGGGCATCAGTATAAGATTCTGAGTCTTTAGGACCTAAATACCTTTAAAGAAAAGTAAACCTAAAAGCATTTTAAGGGTTGAGAGATGGAACTGGCTACATTCCCATTCATAGACATTGCTCATACTGTTAGAAAATGATTGCCTCCTGAGGTCACTGGTTAAGAACAAGGCCCCTTAAAAGGATTCTTCCTAAGGAAATCCCCTCACCTTCAGTTCAAAGTACCTTTTAAACATTCTTTCTCTTAAAGCATTAGTCAAAGGCTATGGGAAATTGTGTATCTTTGTGGCTTTCATTAACTTACTTCCTTTACAGCAATATGCTGTAAAAGCAACACTTTAAATCCAACTCTTACCATGAAGCCTTCAGCAAGTTCATGGTCCTTTTCAATATACAAGCACTGCTTTCCATATCTTCATGTTAAAGACACTGATACAAACTGCTTTTAAAAGTTGCCTTTTGTGGACTGTGGTTATTCCTAGACAACCTAGAGTAAAATGGGAATTTCTGAGTTCTGTTTAAATGACTGGTAAAAAAAAAAATCAAACAGAAAGGGACAAGGGAAAAGAAATTGTCAAGAAGACTTTCAGAGTCCAGAAGCAGCAGAGAACAAGTTGTCACACCTGGTGCTGAGTGCAGAGGTAGCTGTCACCACCAGAATGGGGAAGAAGCTCTCAGGTAAAACTCTGAAAATAAGGAAGGAAACACAGATCTGACATGAGGAGCAAATTAAGTGTTCAGAGAATATACCTGGGCTGCCTGCACACTTCTGTGGATATGAGAGGGCAAGACCAAATGCCACTGCAAACTGAAATTTCCATCTCCTGCGTGCACAGAGAGATTTGAAATGCAATCAAAACTCCAATACAAGAGTTGCAGCAGCTATGCCAGACAAAAGAAAGCCACAGATGAAGGTTTCAGAAGACTGTAGCTTAAAGCAGCAGGAGCTAAACCAGCAGTAACACAGACACGAGAATAGTCAGATTTATAATGAAAGAAAGAAACGTGAAGCCATCTTCCACGACCCATAATGAAAATACATATACAAACAAAAAGGTCAAACCAAACAGTGCTTCTTTCTAAATAAATCTTAATACTCATCACTGGAAACACACAAACTTATGTTTTAGGGGTGTTTTTTTCCTCTTTCTTTTCTTTTTATTAGCAGAACTTCAGAGATACATAACTGCTGAATAACATTTTCAGTGTGAGATTGGTTTTCATCCATTAAACTTTTCAACTGCTTAATTCTTACTGGAATTGCCATTAATCCCCCATTTAATAAATAGAACTAGAAACAACATTGCTTGCTTACCCCACAACTCCCCCAAACATTTTTCTGTTTTAAACTGTAATCTACGCAATGGAACAGGATTATACTTTAGCAATAATATGATTTTGTAGTTGGAATCCCCTTCAGCTTGAAGTAAACAGCAGCAGTGACTCATTACAAGGCATTTAAAGAAGGGGATTTCCTACTGAAGTAAAACATTACAGAAACAAAAATTAGCTAAGATTACAGCAAAGAGGGAGCCCCAAGGATCCACTCAGGAGGCACTATGATTACAGAACACTAGAAATGGCTTTATTTCAGCTAGAGGTGCATGATCCCAACTGGGTTTGTTATTCTAAAACTGAAACTAGAAGACATGATCAATGCGAGCCCTTGCTCTGAAAACCAGCTGAGCCCACGCAAGGCTGCTTTCACCAGTCACCAGCAGTTTTGTAGTTTTCACTTCACCCTAGCTTCTGGTGGAGACACAACCATGGTATCATCACCTACAATATTAAATCTGACAGAGAACCAAGTTTTAGTTTAACTGTTGCAGACAACAGAGAAACTTGTTATCAAGAAGTGAGCATTTCCCAATACCTGGGCTCATTCCATGAGTCAGAGTGGAGCACCCTACTGCTTTCAGTAAGTATGAAGGTCATTTTTGCAGTTACTTTTTCTAGTAAAGATAAACTCCCACTCAGTGAAAGCAGGATGGTTACAAACTAGGTGGGCTGTTTCATGTGTAGGCTCTGTGAACAGGGGACACTTTCTGCCTTTAGTACTAGGTGACTGCCCAGTGCACGAGATTCTCACAGAGCACTGTTGTACCAATAGGTTTGCATTGGCATCACATCAGCAGGCAGAGGATAAAACCTGGGACTGTTCTGCCACTGAGCCACAGTGCTATCTCACCAAATCAAATCATCTGTCTACTACTGCCCAGGAGGTGTAAAACAATTGCACAGCTTAATGTTCCTACCTCAAAAACAAGGTATTACTGCTGATCAAGTATAGTTGTAGTTAGGTAACAACTTGTTACTGAGTTCAGCTACATAGGTTCTACTTCTTCAGTACAAAGAGATGGAAACAGGAGGCAATACCAGAAAGTTAATCTGTGTTCTGCCTCTGACACTTACCCATGCTATCAGCACACAACCAAACCAGCAAGAAATTGAAAAATTTAAGTATCTTACTTTCAAATGCCAGGCACAGAAAGCTACAGGTAAGTGGGCAGTGTGAATATACATTAATTAAAAAGAAAGCAGTATGAGAGGTATCAACCAGCTTCATTTCTCCACAGCAGCTGCAGTAGAACTGCCCAACACATCCACCAACTTGTCTGTGATATCTTAGTGACTATATAAATTAGAAGAAGTCAAACTCACCCCTTTGTAAAACCATTATTCTTTCATAGCAGTATTTGGTGGGTGGCTTTTTAATAGAACAAGTCCTCTGGATTGGCTTCTAGAATCAAGTATTAGAGACCCTTTTTCACTGCTCTCAGGCTCAAGTGGTCCAATGCTCACATCTAGAGAAAAGACATGGAAACAAAGAAAAGCGTAAGTGGAATCAAAGGCATCCATTTAAGGACTAATCACATAACCCCACAGAAACAAAGAGGCCTAAGGTGCCTAACGAAGTAAGAGGTGGCTGAGGAAGTGAGATGGAGAATGCCAGGGGCATAAGGCACGCAAAGGAAGGAAAGGTTGTGTGTTTATAGAAAGCAAAAAAAAGTAGTTAGAGCTGTGGTATGCTGAAGAGAATCCATAGAATTTTCTTGAAGTCTCTAATCCTTCTTTTTCAGTCAGTGAAGGACTAAGCTAAATCTACATTCATTACATTTATATGCAGGCAGACAAAATATTCTGCTGGGCAAGAAAGAAACATTAAATTGCTTTCAAATCCCTTTTCTGTCTTCTTTTCCAGTCTCTTGTCTTCAAACAATTTATCTTGCTCCAACTCTCCCACTACAGTCCCCTTGCCTAAAGGCCTGGCAATAAAGCTGGGTGACAATCTTCTAAAAACTGCTCTGTTTGAAAATGGGAATCCATTAAAACCATAACTCTCCTGCTGAAACATACCAATTACAACAGACATTTTATTGGGTGCAGAATTCATTTTCTGGTGAAAATGAAAATGGAATAAATGCTGGGCCAAAGGGATTGAGCAGGACATACAACCACAGGCTTCGTATCAATCAATATGCATATGCCTCCAGCACACTAGCTAGACAGCAACTACCCTTTCTTTTGCTACTCCTCACATACCCTGAACAATTACTTCAAAACCCTTTCCACCCTTGCAGTGAGTTACACTAAGGCCAGCATTTCTGCTTTCAGGTTATCTGAAAGACACTGGAACCTGCTGTCCACCCATTTGCCCCTTTTCCAGCCCCCTACACAGTCAAGCACTCTGATCTCATAGAATCATAGAATTAATAAGGTTGGAAAAGACCTCAGAGATCATCAAGTCCAACCTATCCCCCAACACCTCATGACTAAATCATGGCTTCAAGTGCCATGTCCAATCCCTTTTTGAACACCTCCAGGGAGAGTGACTCCACCACCTCCCTGGGCAGCCTATTCCAATAGCCAGTAACTCCTCCTTACCCCAAGCACAGTGCTGGGAGTGACAGCCTCACTCTGAATTTGTTGCTGTCCTTGATGCATTTGTGTCCCAATCAGCTGCTGAACCACTGCAGAGCAGTACCTGGGGACAGCACTCTTCTCATTTCCCATCACTCCTGCAGCCCCTGCAGTGGTGGCCCAGTCCTTGTTAGATCTGAGAAAAGAAATTTCTTCATGGCAAGGGACAGTGAGACTAGCTTCTACTTCACCAAGTCAGCATTTTTCTGCAATTCCTCTCTTGTGCTATTTTTCCTTATGCCCTCCTTTAGCATCACCAAGAGGATGAAACTGTGACAGTTGTTAATTTTTAAAGCTGCTGAGTTACTAGATTTCACATCTGAAGAGATTAAAAGGAAATTACTTTTCCTTGATGCAGTAGAAAACAAGGAAACAAAGCTGAAGAAGCATGCCAAAGTGTTTTGAACAGTTAAGTGTGCCTCCATCAACTCTTTTATGGTGCTGACCTGTACTGTACTAAATGTTACAAGATAAAAGCTTCACTGTTACCTATAAGCCCCACAGGACCCACTTATTTCAGATGCACTACATCTGTCACAATTTCCTGAGAATATGTTGTTAGAAGACCAATATAATTTGAAGTCTTGTTGACACAGTAGCTGGGTCTGCATTGTGAATTTGCTTTAAAATTACTTCATCCTTTCACCTTACAAAAAACCCCCATAAAATATTAAAACAACAAAACCAAAACAAACCTCTGTGCCAAAAATCAAAAGCAAGGAGGCTGTTTACAGAGCATGCTCTTTACCTGCTGTTTGTGAATGATCATTTCAGTGTTCTGGTACTTTTTTCTACACAATTGTGAAAAATCAATAGCTGGGTGCAGCTATTAACCATACCCCACTTGGGCAACTCATTGCCCAACAAGCTTTCAGTTTATCTCTCCCTCAAAAACGAGTTACAGACAATTCCATGAAATATCCCACGAGGTGTCACTAGAGATGCACTAGCCACAAATCAAATCCTACTCCCCTATTCTTTGCTTCCCTGTTTTGTCAAGCCTAATACAGACAATACATAAAACATGAAAAGAGCGAGCTGACGTCTGAGCAGAAGTGTGCTAAGGCAGCAGTATCCTTAAAGTTGTTGCCTATTAAACAGCTAGGCGATAATTTGAACAGTCAGTTAACCAAGTGCACAAATATCAATGGGAAATGCAACTTCAGGCATCAATTTTAAATGAACCAGCTTAAAAATTTTGGGATGGGTTTTAAATTTTACATAGTGGGAGTTGGCAGGAGATGTGCTGCCCCCCCTTTTCGGACTCCTAATAAAGACAGAGGGCCAAAATCAATCATCAGCTCTGCCTCAGTTCCACACGAATACCAGGACAGACGCTTTCCTCATTTCAGTTTATTTAAATAATTTATGGGTTCATACTCACCTTTTACCAATCACATCTATCCCTGAAAGCTACACAGTTGTTTTGCAAATATCTGTTCTCAGAGACATGATGGCATGCTCATAACTTCATTCATAGTTACCCCTTAAGGCCCTTTCTATTGAATACAATAGGAACAAAGTTTGAACTCAAAACTACTTTGTTGGATAAAAACACTCCCCCTTCCACTTCTCTCCACATTTCCCTTTCTTGACAATAAGAAATAAATCACATCTCACTGGAGATAAGGATTAATTAACATTTTTAAATCATCTTTGACACAGTGCTCTCAAGTAGAAATTACATTTGAGTGCCTAGTTTTTCCTATTCTCTGAAAAATTAATATCATTTACAGCCTTAGTACACGACATTTACTCACTGATGAATAGTGCAAAGGCGTATCGTTGACGCAGCACTCACCGGCTCCAAAAAAGCCTCAAGTACCCCATCTGTAAGGAAATAGCAGGCACTGTACATGCTAATGAACCTTGTCCTCAATATATAGTCCAGTCTAGACAAAGAGACACTTAAACCACAGAGGGGGTTTTTTGGCCATTTTGCCATCACTAAACTGCACTAAATTTCATACAAGAAATAAAAAATAGGGCTGTGGATTCATGCTTCAAGGTTAATTCTATTAAAAAGTTGCATTCTGTTCTTACAGATCCTGAAACAGAAGATTGTGCCAGAAAAACATCTCTAAAAGGTCATATGTGAACAGCCAATTTTGCCCTCTGAAGGGATTCATAAAGCTTATGGAAATTATTCATCAAGTATTTTGTGCAAGGAAGGAAAAACAGCAGAAGATAAGGTCCTCAGGGTATGTTTGTCTAGATGTTTCTGGTTAGAAAAGTCATAAAAGCTTCCTAAAATCATCATGCTTAGCAATAAAGACTGAGGGGAGAGATAATAGAATAACAGAATGGTTTGAGTTGGAAGGGACCTTCAAAGCTCATCTAGTCCAACCACCCTGCAGTAAGCAGGGACATCTTCCACGAGATCAGGTTAGTCAGAGCCTTGTCAAGCCTGATCTTGAATATCTCCAGGGATGGGACTTCAACTACCTCCTTGGGCAACCTGTTCCACTGTTCCACCACCCTCATGATAAAAAACTTGTTCCTAACATGCAATGTAAATCTATTCTCCTCTAATTTCAAACCATTGCCCCTCGTCCTATCATTACAGGCATTTGTAAGCAGTCCCTCTGCAGCCTTCTTGTAGGCCCCCTTCAGGTACTGGAAGGCCACTATTAGGTCTCCCTGGACCCTTCTCTTCTCCAGGCTGAACAACCCCAGTTCCCTCAGCCTGTCCTCACAGGAGAGGTGTTCCAGCCCCCTGATCATTTTCCTATCATGCAGCTGTGTACATGCTTAGCAAAAGAAAAAATAATAATGATTTCTTAAAATTATCTGTATTTATGCATAGCCTTTAAAATCAAATAATTCTAAATACCATTAGAATTAAAATGCCAATTGAAAGGACTGCTGCTTCTTACTAAAAAATATGAAATTTAAGATGTCTCCACTTCAGTTTGAAATACAGCTGTAACTAGCTTATATATGAGAAATACGAGGGCTATATGTGGCATATGTCTTACAGGCCAAATAGTGGCACTAGGGGTCAAAAGATTCAGGCTATATAATATATATACACAAAGAGAATTATAATATAGAGACTATTTCATAAAGAAGTATAGGATATCTCTCATATGGGTTTTATTTACCTCGTATACAGTTAATACAAAATGTGACTATGGTCTCAGGTGGAATTAAAATGTTTTGTCTGATTGATTTGTAGATCAAAATCATGATAGCAGCTGTAATAGCCTACAACATGTCCCAATACAATCCATAAGAGGCAGTCATTTTATATTTCCTAGTACAAGCAATCAAGTTATTTATACCCACCCATGCAAAATTTAGGATAAGGCTTCACGTATTTTATGCAGAAGCAGTTTCTGCACAGCTCATGGTCATCTGTCAGACATAACTGAACCAGATAGAAACAACTGCATCACAGCTTCTGGAGCAAAAGCTCCATGAGCATTTGTGATCTCTAAAATGTATTAAAAACCAAGATGCAGTAAGACAGATGCTGCAAAAGCAGTGGAAGCAAAACAGCTCTCTATTTTTTTCTTAGATCCATTCACTAACTTACATTTCAAGTGCTCAACTCAAAAACAAGACAGACAGTCCCAAGTGCAGTATTTGTTTTGGAAAAAGTACATTTTCTAGAACAGAGGGAAATTACTTTCCCTCCAAAAGGAAAATTTAAAACATTTCAGGTAAGACTTGAAAAAAACAATATAACCCATTTCTATTGGATCATTTATACTGCTGATGCTTGTTCACTTACCAGCTCTAAGTCCTTAGCTAAGGTTTTTGTCCCTCCACTGTTTCAGGCCATGGCTGAAGCACTTCATGCTGCACACTCCTTCATATTGAAGCAGAACCATTCCCTTTCCTGCCAGTGATATCCTCTTTCTGCAGGGAAAAAAAATAGAATTTTGGAGTTCTACAAATGGGTTAGATGTTTAAGATGGCAAAACTGAAAAACTTCAGCATCCTCCAAAATACATCATGGCCATAAGCAGCCTTGTCAGCAGTACCACAGAAACTCCAAAGATGAAACTAAGGAATTCTTTTAAGAAATTCCTTGTCATATGCATCTCTCACCGGGAACCAAAATAAAAGACTCAGTTTTTATCAGTACTATCAGCAAAGAACAACAGTGCAAGGAAAGTGTTTCAAAGCTCCCTCACACAACAGAAAACAAAAAAAGTAATGCAAGACTTCTCAAAATCTTTCTTCCTAATCCTATTCTAGGTAGAGGGAAGCTCTAGCAAACCCTTACCATCAAATACATGCTTTCACAAGCCTGTAGGATCACAGTTCTCTTAGGAGCGACTGAAGAGCAAGCCCAAGATGGCTTTTCGTGTGCAGCAATAGTGCCATCTGCAGCCTGAGAGACGCCACAACACAACACGGGGAGCTGCAGCAGGCAGAGGTTTTTCAGATGTGTTTGCTACAAATATGTTCTTCAAATTCAACTCTGACGAAGGATGCTGCTTTAATATGGTATGTAGCAGGGTAGATATTTGGGGTTTTTCTGGTTTAATTTTCTTCCTATATATTTTCTAACTATTTGTTCTCAGACTGCATAATCTTTAAGACTCTTCGGCTAGGGACCAAAAGCAACATCAGGTGCTTAACAGATGCATCTATGGAAACCATATATCAGAGGCAAGAAGCAGAAGAACATTACATTTCCGCTGTCACACACACCCAAAACACTACACAGAGTGTATTTTACAGACTCCCAGAAGAAAGTTACTGCACCTTTTAAAAGCCATAGTTCAGCTGTTATCTGGACAATCAGGATGGTCAGCCACACTTGTTATCTGAAGCAAGAAAAAGCAATCTCCCAGGGCAGCTGGCACATCATTGAGAAGTCTTACTTTCCAGGATTTACAAATGTGTCAAAAAGTCAAAGAAACACCACTCCACACTGCCCCATCTCACCACCTTCGCTGTCATTACAGCTGCACCCAGGCCTGGTGCCTCATGCCAGCCTGGCAGGCACATACACTTTTCTTGGTGGATCCCCAGCTCCCCCAGCACATGCAAACCTTTTGTTACGTAAGTGCTGGTCTCTCAATAATTGCAAGTTTTCTTACCATATGCAAGCCAAATCAACCAGTGCAGTGAGCAAGGCCTTCCCAAGGGTGTGGACAGCCTGAAACAAGGACTGGAAATGCAGTACATACATCTAATAGTCAGTCTTGATGGAATACAGCTTCTAGGACATGGGACTGCTTCACTTCATCATCTAAATTCACTGCTGGTTATTCTGATCTGTATAAAAGAGATAGTGGTGTCACAGGGAACTCAAAAAACTGCTTCAGGGAAAGCAATAGAACAAAAAGAGACAGTGAAAAAGTAAAAGAAGGTGATGAGGCAAGGAAAACTAGTGGAGCAAGGCAAAAGGTAGAAGTCAAATCTCATCTTCCAACTAAACTAAGTTGATTGCTAGGAAAGGGTGATCTTAAGCAATAGTGACTTTGAAAGCACAAGGTTCCCAGGGATGTCACTGGAATATCAAAAGGCAGAGTGCAGAAACTAGCCCTTGAACAAATTTGAGAATTGTAATTCAACCTCTTCAATGAGTGAATCCAGCACAATCCAGTTAGCAGCTTTCTGACTCCTCACAACAGAATCCGAACACTAGGGAAAGACATCTAAAATCAAGAGTAGGCAATTCATAAGCTTGTTAAAGCTAATTTATTGAGAAGATCTTTCACAGTTCAGCAGTTTAGTTTGTTCTTGCTTTGTGTATGTTGTTGTGTTTTGATTGGTTTTGGTTTTCCATTTATTACCCAATTCTATGCTACCTATTCAGACATTTCATTGTTGGTACACATTTCCATGCGAAAACCATCCCATCTCAGTATATGTTAATTAGGACACTTGTGACAGCTATACCTACTCCTCCACCTAGCTTGAAGTCAAACCTGCTCCACAGCAGAAAGTATTCAAGTTCTAACCAGACCAATAACCTCCCAACTATTCATACTACTAGCCTTTCATCACACTTCTGTTGAACACTTTAATTCAGACTGTGATGCAAATAGTAGTCATCCAGGTTTGACTTATACTGGAGTTTGTGTCATTTATAAGCTGTACTTCTTGCTCTGAAATCAGCAGAAATTTTGCTCCAGACTTTGCCACCAGTGCCTTAGCTGTCTGAGTAGGCAGAGACATAAGTTGGCAAATTGTCTTTTTGTAAAAAATATAAGAAACCTTAAGGCCCCTTTCTCACTCTCTCTAACTTCATCTCTGAAGCAAACACTTCTGATTTATGGCAGGCACCACAGTGAAGATTTCAAGCAGTATACCTGGGGTTGCGAGCAAAGTTAAAAGTATCTTCGATATTCATAAAAATAGAGCTTCACTGCAGTATGATCAAGATCAATGTTGCTAGATGGGGTCACAGCTTCAGGGAATCCCTCAAGAAGAGTTCCAAAGAAGTACAGCCTAAGAAGAGGTAATAAACAAGCAAAGTTATATTATTTATATATATATATATATGTAAAAATTCATTGACATTTTCCTTTTAGAAATAATTTATTTTTCCTACAAAAATTGTAAATATTTGTGAAGAGGGAATACTATTCACAAATTATTGTTGTAACTTCTCCAGGAATTAGACTTCTTCATCACCTGCAAAAAGACTGGCTTGCATAACACTGAAAAACCCAAAAAGCCATTCAAATTGTTTTCCCCCTCTGGTGGGACGGATGCCTAAATCCATGCATTTCTGCTTTATGTATTTAATCAATAATTCATTCTTCACTGCTGGAAAATACAGTTCAATCTTGTAGAACTTTTGTTTGAACAAACTGTTGAAACAGAAAGTCAAATTCAAACAGTGCACCCAAGATACTACTGGAAAACGATGTCTGATCCTGCAGCAGTTTTATGTACATGGAATATTTATCAAGATGGCATAAATATAAGTAGCAAAGACAACTGCTTCAGATGAAAAACATGATTTACAAATCAGCCACAAGTGCACAAAAAAAACCTCTTGAAACCCTCCTCACATATTTCCAAGGCATAGAGAGAGAAATGTGGATATCGTGTCTTAAAATTTAAATTATTTAATTAAGGCTTTGCTCAAGGGCAGAGAGGAAAGAAGATCTAAATATTAAACTAAGTGTGATTAAACCTGGATGTTGAAAAAAATCATCTCAAGTCTGAAAAACAGAATTTCCAGTTAATAGAGGCATGAAAGCACACATTTTCACTCACACACTGCAAATGCTGTACAACGAGAAAGTTAAGCATCCAATGGCACCTGCATTCTGGCAAACGAAGATATAGCTCTCTGGGAAGGCTAATGTTCATTCCATGAGGCACTGTTAAAGCCTCAGCTGGAATGTTGCATACAATCTAATCATGCATGTTTGGAAAAGATTAGAGAGAACATAGAGAAGGACTGTGAGCAAGGGAATAGTAGACTTACCTGATGAGAGAGACTCCCAAGAAACCTTCATGTGATTAACTTAGGGAAAAAAAGAGTGCTGCCATAGGAAAGAGCAAACAAAAACTAGGAAGCTATCAAGAGACTACAAGCAGAAATTTTCCTATATCAAAGGAGCCTGACTCTAAAAAGTCTTTCAATGCAAGCAAAATATTTTGCCATTTTAATATAGAGGCCTCGTAAACTGACTGTACTCCACAAACAGCAACTGAAGCCAGTAAGCCACACTCCTTAGACGTATTCTCAAGCAAACCCCTGATAGGTACAATGTAAGATTGTATCAGAAATTGGTTCACCACATTTTCTTGTGCTGATGGCAGCTGAAAAGTTTGGGGAGGTTAAACTCTCATCATAAAACAGTTTGTGACTCTGGAGAAGAGCAGACTACTACACTACATTTATTCCTCCAGATATTCCTATTACAAGGTTACAGATCAGTTGCTGAATCCAAAGCACCTATTTCACCATTAGTTCTGCTCAATCTGAGGTAAGGCACCACGTTTCACTTATAGTTGCAGCAGGTCAAAGAATGCCTCAAACACCAATTTAGTCCAATGAGTTCATGGTTTGGTTTTGGTTGGTTGTTTTTTTTATGCAAGCAATACAAATATTTAAGCATGATTTTTAAAACCAAACATTAATGCCTCTATAAAGTGAAATCTGGAAGAGACAGCTCTAATCCCTGCAGCTGCTTACAGACAAGTCAGTAAAACAAAAAATGCCAGTTTTGCAAGACAAAGCAAAATCCAGAAATCCCAGAACAGGGAACAACACCCACACAAACAGCAGTAATCAGAAGATAATAAAGATAGCATCACATTCCAATAGCAGCATTGGAGACTGCAATTGAAATCACAATCTATTACAGAAACAATCTGCTTAACATTTGAGGACTTCACATTTTAACAGTTTCAAGAAATGAGAGCCACTTGAAATAAATTATTAACTAAATATAATAGCATTATAGGATTCTTTCTCATCTCAAATTATCAGAGGTTTTTAAAACAACCTCATAACCCATCACCTTCACTCAAGTTGGAACAGAGGAAGCTGATAATGGCTAGCATTTTCAGCAAGATTCCTGGAAGCCAGTTTTGAGGTGTCAAAGTATCACGTACAGTGCAGACAGAAATAAAAGAAATTAGTTGACTGTGTCTGAAGGAACATATACAATCTAACCCTTTGTTGTGTTTCTGCATTAAATCCCTGTTTCTCAGAAGGACAGAAGCTTTAGTATGCTGCTGTTAATCAAAATTCATCTATAACATAAAAGAGCATGTTTTGAAAACCTTAAACCAACCAAGAGATACTTTCTGTCAACCAGGATGCAGAGAGAAATGATTCTGATCCTTGTCTTACAGCTCTTTCAGGAAAAAACTCTCCCTGTTCTCACCAGGTTTGACACAGTGATCCCATTACTCTTTGCTCCTCGGCCTTGAGGCGCTCTGGCTCCATTCCACCACTTCCACTCAGAGAAGCACCAAAAGGGCAGCTTTCACTTTTCTCAGTCTCTTGCCCTGTGCAATTAGATCCTGTCCTGATCCCCAAACTGCTCTCTAAAATAGTTTCTAAACTTTCCCAAGTTTTGTAACACTCAGATAATTTCTAAGCGTATCAAAAATGTAGCTTACCGTGATGACCTTCCTTATCCCATTGTATTGGTTTAAGCTGACTGGCCCCCAAGAAGGGATGGCTTTCTTTCATTTATTTGCACTGCTAATTTCAATGACAGATTTTGACAAGTATTTAAGAAAACCTGAGTATTTTATGGTTCTGTTTTGTCTTATCTGTTCCTTCTGTTGCCTTGTGTTAGGCCAATAAGTAACCATTGTGGTATTTTTTCATTAAAATTCCTTTGTTGCCATTGCTGTTGCTTTGCACTGGGAGAATATGTTACAAATTTCAATTATTTGAGGCTTTCTTTAAAGATTCATACAAGCTTACATGTGCATTTTCAGTGATTGAATTCCAGTCTTGCTAGAGGTGCCAGCTGCTACTGTAATCCTGAGATGTGGTTTTAAAGGGCTACAGAATAACATGGGCAAAAGGAAAAAACCTTCCAGTCTCTTGGTAGGTGAGAAATGGTAAATGTTACAGCACAGATATATGTGGCTATAGTCAGATTAAATATAAACCAAAGCACTGAAGACAGTCCTCCTACTGCCCTTTATTATTTGTGCATTTGCAACACAATAGTTTTCTCAGAGCCAGGTAATCTTGTGAGAAGTCCTAGCTGGAGGGAACAGAAAAGCTTTTATTGACCAAGATTTTGCCCATGATATTTTTTTCAATCTGTCAGAGCTTCACTTTTGATTTAACTAACAAAACAAATGGTTCTATTCAGTCAGGTCAAATGTTAGTTCTGGCTTGGAGCCTGTCACTTTCAGGGGCTGATATCATGCGTTCCTGACCATGTGGCTGTAACTACTTCAAACCAGTGGAAGCTAGCACTGCTGTGGAAAGAACAGCCCTGCTGTCCTCCCAGTTTACCTGCTTACTCTCATCTTCTACTAACAGAATTGTGTGGGGAATCTGGTTGGAAAAATTTCTGGCTGATGATTTTACCAATGAGCAGAAAAGATAATCCTGTTTATTTCCCTAAACTGAGAATATCTATTAAAACTGTTATGTGTCTTGAAGAAAAAATGCTGCCTCAGAAAACTTTCTACTATCTTAGTTACGAATCACTTCTTTAACTTTGATCAAATTAAAGAGAAATTTATTTTATTCTCACCTGTAAGAGGCTAAGCTTTAAAGTTGGGATGAGATGATGCCAGGAACTGACTTGCCAATAAAGACAGGAACCGGAACCTGATACATTCAGCTGAGCAGAGATTCTAAAATGAATGGGCCAGGAAAAGTGTCACAGATGTTGTCTTGCTCAACAGAAGTAGGAGAGTACAAACAATGAAAACAGTGAGTACGAGAGCGTGAAACCTCTCAATAGCTGTCTGTAACAGTGCATCTGCTATAGAATTCCTGTTCTCCCAGAAGAATAGAAATATTAAGTAAGACTTCTTTGTGGCAGAATTCTTCTGGGTTTGTGAGAATTAGTTTCAGAGGGCATCAAATGGATTCAGTAGAGCTTGTGACTTAGGCAGGTGTATTGGGAGGGTAATAAGCAAACCCCTCTGTTTTAACTGGACTGCCATCAGAAAAAAAAAACAGAATCTGTCCTCACTCATGCTGTTTTACCCAGACATAGCTCTCAAAATTGTTATTTAATCTAATACATATGCTTATGTAAATAGGAGTGCTCTTAATTCCTGTCAGGACAAGTCAGGAATCTTCCACTGTCATGAGTATAGACATTACAGAAGGAACAGATTACTTCCAATTTATACAAGGATAATTTAGACTGCGTTTGCAATTACAATGAAGCGTGAAGTAGCAACATAAAAAAATCTTAAAATGTATTGCCTTGGGAGCACTAAAGTCCCTTAGGTTAGGCAAGGTATAACAGAAGAATGACATTTCAGAGGCTATTAAAAGATTAACCTAACCTCAGCTGGAGCTGCAAATTGTGTATTTCAAAACCTCACTTATGGGATCAGATCACAGTGTAATGTTCTAGATCACACTTTTCCCTCAGTCTCACTGTTGTAAGCATCCCAATACAATTTTTTCAATTTGATCCACCCAGAGCAAAACCATTTAGAATTTATATGGATTTCAACCCCATAATTTACTGTGAAGGATAAAAACAGTGGAACACTGGCCCTGTTATTGGACAGTAATTAATCCACTTTGAAGATGATGGAGAGAGATAAAAATCTGTGCATGCCATCAGAGAAGTGTCTGGTCAAAAGACAGTGATATACAACTTGAAGTTCCGCAACAGGCTCTGGATTTAGCCCCTATATTCTACTAGAAAATGGCAACACCACAATTCCAACTTGAAGGTCGTGTATCCAAGCACATCTGCAAGTTAAACTCAGTGTTCACCCTACAGACCTCACCTCCAGTATCTGCACATACTTGTACAGCACTTTGTCAGCGCCTACATTTTTCAGCAGAACAATGCAGTCTGCAGGGCAGCACACTGGCATTTAAATCTGCACCCAAGAATTAATTTGTAAAAACAGGACATTAATTATGCATGCATTGTTAATTTCTAACATGGTTCCTGTTAACAAAATCTGATCATGCATGCAATGTTTAGATCTTAATTTCTTCAGAGTCAAATTCTGGCTGGCTATTTCATCTATTTATTTTTTTCCTAAACAGAATTGCATCTCAGTCTGCATTTTTCCTGAACTCAGATCTGAAGCTACTCTGATCTTCAAGCTGCAGAAAGTAGACCTTACAATGTTGGACCATGTCAGATTTCCAAGCGGTCCAAAAACACACGTGCACTCTCTTCATAGATGCTGTCTTCTGGCATTCAACTGTGTATGGTCCAGCAATGTGCCAGCATCCATACACAGAACAAACAGAGCAATAGTTGTTTAGTTTACCTAAAGCAAAGCACAAACAAGCCCTAAATTAGCTTAGGAAGAAAAACGTTTGGTGTTTCTCCAGGAAATCATACAGTAATAGTGTTCTCCAAAGTTTTCCTCCTTGTCCTTATAAAATGTATTAGATTTTTTCAACCATTATCCAGCATTATAATAATCCACAAAATAGTCTTCCCCTCATTTCAGCATGCAAAGTAGGAAACTACTTTAAATGGCTTATTGAAAGTTATCTAAAGAGAATGCTTCTTCTCAAACCCTTTATGGTGCTACTGTCCATTTCCTAATGCAGAATGCACAGTAAGCTCAGAGCTGAATAAGGCAAGGTGCCTTTTCAAATGTCTTTTGGAAGCTGGCTGATCACAGAACTTCACTTCAATGTTGCCATCGCTGAATGCCTCCCTCCTGCCTTCATCCGAGTCAACAGGATCTCTTTGAGACACAGCCTTTTGCCGCCTCAGAGTAATCCCCGAGTTCCCCAGATGCCTGGCTGGTGATGAATTTTCTTTGACAATGCAGAAGCAGATGGCAGACAAAAAATTTTTCTTGAAGTTTTCATTCATGAAGGCATACACAATAGGGTTGCAAATCGAATTGAAGAAACCTATAATCTGGACAATTGCAAAGATCATTTTGACTGTCACATCATCATACTCCTTTTCAAAGTTACCTGGGAAGGAAAAAGAAATGTGCAGTAAGTACAGAATGGCACAAATGCCTACTGCTTAGTCTGTTTATATCCTGTGTGGCCTTAGAAGCTTTTGTTTAAAATCAACAGAAGACCTTGCTGGAAGTTAATACTAGCAACAAGGTATCAGCAGGAAGGAAAAATCAAGAGCAACGCCTCAGCCCTGCTTTGACTACACATAAATAAGGAGGGAGTCATTTGAAAGAGGCAGTTTATGAGCCAAAAAACTTGCCCAAAGGCTAAGCAACAGAAGCTTCCACTCTGCTAAGTATAGGCCTTGTTTATTAGGTCTTCTGGCACTGAGTTTCATATCAAACATGTAAGTACTTTAATCGACTACACATGGCTTTCTTCTTTGTGCTGCCACAGATCAGCTCATGGAGGTAAAAAGGGCATCTTCTTGGTCACATTTCTCTTTTTTTAATCACTGAGATCCCAGAGGGCTCTGAATTCCTTGAATTTGAATTGTGACCACATTCTTGATAAATACTACAAAAGCTTATATAGCACATAAAATAAGGGCCTTGTAGCACCTGAAATAATGTAATGTAAAGAGAGCAAACAGCTCATGGAACTTTATGGGCAAGCTTAACATGGGACAATACAGACAATTTCTGCACTTCAGATTGTGCCTAGAAATAAACATTATTTGGTTCAGCTGACTGGCTGCATGACTTCTGGTCTATCTGCTACAACTTGTGACAGACAATAAAGAAACAATTTCTGCCTTTGGCAAGAAGATTACAATAACTACTGAAAACCTCCTCTTGTTCCCACACATAGCCTGCTGCACGGTACCATGTGCTATCGCAGTACCCATGCAGGAGATGGGGGTTGAGCAGTACAAGACCTCAGAGAAAGGCAAGTAGCAAAATGTGAAGATAACCAGCACTGAGGGCATTTTCAAGCCAGTCAAGACCACAGAAAAAGTTCAGCTGGATTTGTTGGGTATAATCACTATGATGTCCAGTATTTTTATTTCCAATACACCTAGGTCATTAAAAGCAGGGCAACAGAAGGGATAAATATTTCATAACAGTTTAATTCAAAGCAGTATGACTTCTTAAGTGGATGCAAATAGAAGTCTTCACACGTTAAATTAAAATTATATTTGAATTGCAAAGTTACTTGTTCAAGAGGTTTTATACTTGGAAATAACTTTCACATCCCAGCCAACTACTTTTGACCTTTCAGCAATTAGGGACAGCATGACAGGCATAGAAAGAGTCTACAGAGATACACTCTCCATCCTAATAGTCAAGTCTTATTGGGGTTTTTGAGTCTTGCAAGACCTATCAAACCTCTCTTTCAGGATTGGATTAGACTGTACAAATTCAGAGAAGTAATGACAATCTCCTTTCTAAAGGGTCTGCATTCTAAAAGAGCTGGTACAGAGCTCGGGTTCCCTCTCACCTACCCTGCAACAAAGTGAAGAAGGGTTTATAGCAAGACAGAAATGTTTATCTTTTTATTAATTCATACAGCAGGGAAGAAGAGATGTGGATGACACGCAAGTTAGTCTCACATATAAGGTATCTCCCAAACACTACATTAAAGGCCCTTTCCAACTTAAATCATTCATTGATAACAGGTTTTTAATGTGTACTCATTTTACATGAGTACTTCACATATATCACTTGCAGACTTCAGAGTAATTCATCTGGTGCTGGCTATGTATCTCTATGACAAGACAGTGATGCAGAATGTATAAGCACATTAGCCTTTGTTAGCAGGAAGTTTGCCACAGCTGAATGTTGCAGCAGTACAAGCTCTTCACAAACTGTAGTTTCATTACCAAAAAAAGCTAAAAAAAGGCTTTTTTGGTATGACACATTGCAGATACTCACTGTATTCTATCATCATGTGAATCACATGGAAAGGGGCCCAACAGACTGCAAAGAGAAACACCACTGTCACCATCATAACAATTGCTCGCTTCTTCTTCCTGAAATTGCACCAAGACATTCCATGCTGAATCACTAAGAATTGACTGGTAATTTGATGTGTCTCTTCAAGTTAGATCAGTAAATGTGTTCTGATGGTTGCAGATGCAAGTAAGAATGGAAGAGTGCTCAGAAGTACACAATCCCCTTTGAAACAAAAAAGGCAGTATCATAAATCTTGTACATCAATCAACACCTTTTATTTCACTCTCTTGGGAAAGCAATGCACTTTGCAGCTGCAGCAATGATATTAGCATATCTTGCAAGGCACTTTCACTCTATTCATGCAGATGCAGTTCCAATAGTGAGAAATGAAAGGGAAAAACCCACATGCCTAAAAAGTCTCTTCCTATATCTGGGAGCACTCACCACACAGCTGATTACACAGAGAATTTGTTAGAGTGTAAGCAAAACTACACCTGCAACATTTAACCTTTGCTGGTAGGTGAGGCAGAGTAACACTAAGAAACATGCTCCCTGCCTCCAGTGTAATATCTCACAAACTCAAAGATTACATGAATTTATCACCAGCCCCAAACTGATATATAATTTCAATTATAGCTCTAATTCATATATAATTCAAATTTATACATAATTCATACAATTACATTTAAAGACCCCAAGACAGATCTTGTGCTTGAGCTAAAGAAGTAGCGCTACATTGGTAGCAGTCACGGGGCCTTCTTCCCACCATGTGAAAATAAACCAAGGAGTAGCATAAAGATTTCATGTCACCGTAACTCCTGTGAGACTGAGGGTTCAGTCTCACAGGATTTGATTTGATTTCACTTCCTTAGGAACTTTGTTAGACAAATACCTAAGGAATGATTTCTCTCTAAGCTGCCTGTCAGCATTCTCCATGCAGTCAATACTTCAGGAGATAACTCTCCTCTCTCCTCTTCACTGAGTAGAACTGCTTAAGACTCATTAAGCAACAGATCAAGTGGCCAAATGAAAGGAAAAAACCATGAAGCAATACCAGGGGCAGGCCATATTTAGTGCTAAATAGCAAAGATTATGATTATCGATCTTCTTAACTTCACAGATACAACATAACCACCTGGACAGTCTCACATGAACACATCTGAGAACACTTAAAACACTCTGGAACACGGATCAAGTTAAACCGTACCAAAGAAGCTTTTTAATGAACTCTTCTTTTATTCCTAGATGCCCATTAAACTTAGAATAGGATCATAAAGCAATGTTCACAGTTTCAGAATTATATAAAGAACTTTCCATAGAACACACAAAAATAACGTAGCAGCATTTTCCCCACAACATCTTCTAACACCTGGCCTACATCTTTTAAAACCAAGCATTTCACAATGTATAATGTGAGATTTATTGAAAGGGCTTGACTTCAAAAGTGTGGCTACACTATACTTTAAAGAAAACAGCCCACTTAAGTTGACTTAATTTTTGAATCTAAGTGTTAAATAATCAGCTAGCTTTTAAAATCTGGTCTATGTTTGCAGACTTCCCAACAGATAAAGACAGACAGATTTATTTATTTATTTTCCACTGTTTTTCTAGAACTGTTGGGGGGTGGAATTCCAAAGACAAAATTCCAACTGTATTTCAGTTTACAAACCTTGATATTTTAGACATCTCACTCCCATGAATGGTTTGAAGAACTGAAGCATCTCCCACTCGTTTCTTAATCCAGAGTTCATAGCCAATTTTAGTGTACAAAAAAAGCATCAACATCAGTGGAAGAAGGAAGAGTATAACAAGAATAAAGGTTGTATATATCTTCTGATAAATAGGACTGGCCCATTCTTCCAAGCAACAAACATACACCTTTTCATACAGAAAGTCATATTTAACCTGTAACAAGTGTAAAGGAGATAAGTCACAACAGTGTTTACCCCAAGCAAAAACCAAGCACATCCAAATACTCCTCATAACAAAACAACCAAAATCCAACAAAGAAACTTTTCAAAGTGATAGATTCCTTCCAAACACTTTCCCACATCAAGTGTTGGGTTGATTCAAGCTGAGAAGGCTTTTTTTTTTTTTCTTTTCAGTCCTCCAAAACCTTACAGTAGTTAAGCTATAATGGGCAACTATACATTGTAACCTAGGCATGGCTCTTCCAAATCTCAGGGAACACTATGCCATCCTGAAACAGTAATTTAAACCCTACACTGCTGTATGCCAGTGTACCTGTAAACCAAAAAAAACCCACAATGGAAGTCACAGGTGTAATTAGTGCTTTGACATAACTGGGGAGGGTAGATGTGACTGGTTCCTCCTGGTAGTCCTCCTTCCAGTGCATGCAAGCCTTAATCCTTAGACCTTCTCATGTTGGCATACAGAACAAAAGCTCTACTCCCCTTATCCACTCTTGCTTCTCAGGGGTTTACTGAATTCCATTGCTAAACGTAGAAACAAATCCAGCAAGGATTGAGTTTAAAATGTAAATTCCCATTTCACCTAACATACCTCAAGCCGTTGCACGTGCCACATAGGTGACCCAACAATAAGTGCCAGCAACCACACTATGCCTGTAAACAAATACAGCTTTTAATACTTTGTACAACAAGCACCATTAGTTTTGGTATGAACAGTTTAACAGCTTCATCTTTAAAAGGTCAGGAGGCAATGTAGACAATTTAAAAACAGAACCAAGTTTTCTGCATGAGGCATGCATCAGTCACAAATCACATCAATAACAGATTCTCTTTTATCATCGGGGTCTTTTTCCTCTCAAACTACCTTCATTTGTTGGTATTCAAGTGTAAAGACAATTTCATTTGTATGAGCAGCATTATTTATGTTCTCTTTGTGTAACAACACAAGGACTGTTTACAGCTGTCACACTGACGACTTGAAATACCAAGCTTATTGTCAGGGTTTTGGCTTGTAATCACCATACATGCAGTCCCTGTCCTTGAGCTATTGCATAAATGATACCAGATTTATCAATAACTCCACCTCTGAATCATTGGTCATATCAGAGCCTCCTGTTCTGTTATGCAATGTCTACACCAGCTACACTGCACATTATTTCTCTCTATACACAATTGCTGGAGATGCCTAAAATCTTACCAAGCATCGTGAAAGCTCTTTTATTGGTGTACTGCCACTTCATTTTTAGGGGATGCACAATTCCCTGGTGTCTTTCCACAGCAATGCAGGTCATTGTAAGAATCTCAGTTACAATAGCCGTGGATTGAACAAATGGTACCATCTTGCAAGCAAAGGCACCTGAAAAAATCAGAAAGTAAAAATGCAACTGTTGCAGTTGATGAAAAAGCTGCTCATACCAGACTTCATTACTGAAGTGCCATTGTGCAAAATGAACAGACTAATACTCTTTAATGTATTTTAGCAGGCAAACGCTAAGTCACCTATTTCAGCTATTCATCAAATGCAGCTTCCAAGAGTCATTCTTCCACCACCATACACACAGCTGCAAAACCAAGACCTCTAAGGCCATAATTGTGTGCTCTCTCAGGGTGATGCTTATTCCTGTTTCACTTTTGACCAGGTCTTCCATCATGCGTTTTCAAATATCCCTGTGTCTTGGCATATTTATTATGTTTTTATCTTGGCAGATTACTCTCCAGTTTTATAGAGGTCTTCCTGTTCCCTCTTTAAAAGTTTACTTTTTTCTGCGGTTACAAAGACATTCCTACTGCTCATTTAAATACCACTCTATTTGTACACTTTGACGCTTAATCTGCTAAGTGCCATCATTCCACCAAGCAATATATATATGAGTTGCAATATAAGAGGAAAACTTCAGTCTCTTCATCATCTCTCCATCCTTCAAGCAGACCTCTTTCCTGATTAACACATTATGTTAATGAGTGTTCAAATTAAATGCCATTTTCTGTCTACATTTTCACAGTTATATAGGTTCCCACTGTATTTATGTACAGCTAGCACAGACTTGTGGTAGTTTAAGTTTGTTCAGGGTCAACCACAGCACCTCACAGAAAACAATATACCATGAGCCCATGCACCTCAAATAGCCTTTATGTTTTTTACATGCAAAATGGGAGTCCACAGCACTCCTTCCATCCTGCAATGGGAAAGCAGAGACAACACACCCTGGGCTAGCTGACCAAGGTATTTCACACTGTCCACACTCCTTTCCAATTCCCTCCATGGCTCACATGAAGCTGCTCTGCCTGTAGGTTTACAAAAACACTGAAAGAGGCACCACAGCTTTCAGGCAAACTTGGATCAAAGTTGGATTAAAAATTCGGTAATTGGCAAGTAAAACCAAAGATGCAAGATAGCCATGCAGCAAAGCAATGCCACCACAACACAAAACTGCTGCAGTAAACCACTGTCTGTAACAGTGGTAGAAAAAACAAGTTGTACAACTGGGTTTTTTTTTCTGGTGGGGATACAGGTTAAAGATCCAGATCTCTCCTCAAGACAGACTCACTAGCAGTGAGCAAAATGGGAAACAGTAAACACATTCCTGACTCCCTGGGTGCAAAGCAAAGAAAGTCAGGTATGTCTACCAAGAAAAACAACAACACATCTCACACAGAACAGTAACCAATCTATCCACACCCTAAATTTTGCTTTATTTCTTTGCTTGATTAATGCAACAGCAAATATTTCTTATCACTAAGTTGAATACTTATGCTAATGATACACAAAATCTACAGTAAGAAATTCCTTAAAAGGAATCTGTGAGTACATTTTGTCAGTGCTGTTTTGCTGCTTTTAAGCAAAGCACTCTGCCAATATATCGTATATGTAAAAAACCCAAGCCTATAATTTCCTGCACTGAGACAGGGTTTTCCAGTGAATTTCTCAAACCATCATCATACAGAATTTTACTTCTGCCCCTACTCTTCAGCAAATATTCTGAAATATACAAGAGCAGGACATGGAAAATTAGGATAAAGGCAAGATTTCACCAATACAGACAGTACTATAAAATCACACTGCTCTTAACAAAAAGATTAATCCCAAGGCATAACCTCTCACACTACAAGAGGAAAATAGAGTATTCACATATTCCTGACCCAATTTACAGCAAGTCTAGAAAACTTAAATGGGAAAGTTAGAAAAAAGCTTGAAAACAAGAGATTTGAATAACTGGATCTCTTGTGTCCAGCTCTGCTGTCTAGTATTAACCCTAACAGCACATCACCACTTCGGGAGTACTTGGAAGCTCTTCAGCATCAAAGAACATTCCAGAAGCAAGTCAGAGCAAAGAACCTACAGGTACGCAAGAATATCAGACACAAAAGGCCCAGTGAACTCCCAATCTAAGATCTAGTTCTAGTACCTCAGAAAGGAATATTTAAGCTTTAAGGTAACAGCGCTTGATGCAAGATGTTTGGTAAAGAACAGAAAGGATTCTAAATACCCTACAGGGTAGAAGATGCCACTTGGCTTTCAACCAAGCCTTTAAAGAAGAGGAAACTGCCATGTCAAGGAGCACCTGAGATGACAGCAATGTAGAGAAGATATCCTCCTCTCCTGAGTGGCAGATAGAGGCCAGACATGATATGCAAGGGCACCTAAAAAGCTGCTTGGGTGTTCAGTAGTGCCACTGATCACTCACTACTCTACGTGACAGGAAAAGACACCCTCTGATGCCTGTCTTGAGAAGACATATTCTAACTGATTAGATATGAAATTCACACAGAAGATGTACCATAATGCTAGGTCTGCCTCACGGTTTGCCCTTATCTTTTCCCAGGACTATTATATTATACATCATTAAATGCAGTTCAGTCACTCCAGGCAGTTCTGCAAAGACAACACTGCTACTCAACTAACTAAGCAGTCTACAGCTGTTCCACTCACCTCTCCCACTCTGCTGTGGGTTTCTAAAGAGGGAAAGAAGGGAAAGAACAAGCATGGAAATAAAGAACCAGTTCAAAATCAACATACAAAACATGCACATCTCAGTTCACATCTAGTACAGATGCTTGTTTTAGTGAAGCAAGTGCAAATAAATCAGATATAAAGTAACTAAATGCTCAGAAACTCAAAGATATTTCTAGCATCAAGTGTCTCAAGATGTACCACTTTTCTCCAGCAGGGGTATATTACATAGTCATATCACCCTTTTCTTCACAAAGCTGGAGTTTGCACTGCTCAGTGATGTTGTTTAAAGTAGATGAGAATAAGCTTTTTTGGACTACAAAACAGAAGGCAAAAAGAAAATTAAATCAGTAAAGCTAGGAAGGAGAAGACTCCTCCCAGGCTGGCAGGCTCTGATTTGCAGTATAATCACTGTATAATCACACTTCACAGGGTAAGCCTCAGAAATCAGGTATCATCCGTTTACATCTCATTTGCTCTCCTGAATTTCACAAACCTCCAACACTGAAGGGTAACACTGATCAATTATGTTACTTATGTCCTCCAATACTATGCTAGTTAAAGTTAATTAAAGTGGGGATCCACTTGCACTGAAGATACTCTAGCACAGCAAAGAGGGTAGACAAAAAGCACAGTAAACCCCACAGAATGCAGCATGCTTTAAAGTATCTATCTACTGTATTTGTCACCACTAAGCTATACCTTTTACGCTCATTATTTCTAGGTTTTTGCCAAGCATCCTCAGTATCAGAAAGTAAACGGAACACAGACTTGCACCATACTGTTCTATATGCCTGTGACACATATGCTGTAATTCACCTCAGGTGGAGGCTTCATCCCACTCAGCTTTTAGCTGATTCTAGTCAGATGTGTGGCCAAGCTGACAGACCAGGGTCTTATTTACCAGCAAGAATAATCACACCTCATTAGGGAAAGTTTATCCATTCAGTCCTCTTCCTTCTACATGGTATCTCTTGATGCCACCAGTAACTTTCTGCTGTATTATTCTTTGAGGAAGGAAATCTGCAACTACAGTAGTCAAAAGGAAGGTCCAGCAGTATAGCTACCAATTATTTTTATTTACACATCCTCATTAGTTTTGGGGTTCAACATCTGTACTGTCATAAAATAGAGGCTGCCTTCCATAAAGACAGCTTGTCAGAAAATAAACCAGTTGTCCTTGCTATCAGTAGCCCCTGGAGTTTTGTATTCCCCAAAAGTTCCTGGTTTTCAGACAAAAATAAAGCCCATTTCTCACTGGCCGTTTCGGTGCACTTTTAAAGTCTCTTCTGACGTGTCAATTCATATCCTGCATTCTAGCTTGTGCAATGTACTGAAATTAAATCTTCATGTTCTGAAGGCAACCGTCACTCTCTCCCAACAACAGGAGTACAGGAAGCCTTGAAAATTGACACATAACTGTTTCACTTTATTTATGATCATATTTTCTGTTCACGTTGAAACACTCTGAAAAATATTTTTAGAAGTTGTCTGCTGCAATACAATCACTTCTATTTTTCCACTTGAAATTGTCAAACACTCTTCTAAGACCAAGAAAAGGAAGATAAATACCACTCGCTGTATTACTTCACCTTTGTTACTCTATTGCTTTCACAAAGGAATGCATTAAAAAAAAAAAAAAAAAAAAAAAAAAGTGGTGGTTTTTTTTTCCCCTAGCCATCAGAGAGCTCTTGCTCAGGGTCCTTCACATCAACAGGAAAACAAAGCAATTCCCAAGATAAAAGCATATTCTGAAAACAATGCATCACCTCAACATAAATTGTGCATGTTGCCTCACTCTCCTCATTTCTTGAAGGACACGTTCTTTTTCCTCACAAAAGGTTAAGGAGATCTGACTCCAAGTGGAGTGCTGTCAGAGGAACTTAAGCCGAATGGAGACTGATATTTCACTCGGCAGACAGCTTTCATTAGTTAGAGAGAAAAAAAAAAAAAGCTCAAGTACCACAAGACTACCTCATCAGCACCACACGACGTATAGTTTCTCACAGACGTACTGCAACTTTTAACGAATACAAGCACTAAAGCGCACTGGGTTTAACGTAACCTGAGGAAGCAGCGCACCCAGCGCACTCTGCGGAAGAACAGATTAAAGTTACTGAACTACACACCTGGAGATAACGCTCCAGTCCAACTATACAAGATTTCAAGTGTCTGAAAGGCGACCAGCGGCTTCAGGGAGAGCAGATGCTTGAAGTTCTCACCCGAGAGCTGAAGCCCCGCGCAAGCACCAAGAGCTCCGCCACCAGCCCCCTCAGAGCGGGGCGGCCGCACTCCTCCGCAGCGGAGGTCTCACCCCAAAGGCAAGGGCTGCCCAAGGATTCCTCACACGGATACCTTACATGCCTCGGGGTCTCTTTCCCGAGGCTAGAGGGAAACGCAGGTGTCTCAGCGGCGGCACTACCCCACCGCTGCGCCTCATCGTCCGCCCTCCCTCCCTCGCCTCCCTCTAACGGCTGCCCCGCGCCTGACACCCACCGCCAAGCCAGTTGGAGGAGATGTTCTGCAACATGGTGAAGGGGACACAAAAGAAGGCGATAAGGAGGTCGCTGAGTGCCAACGAACAAATGAAGATGTTGGTGACGGTTCTCATGGCTTTGCTGCGGGTCACCACGTAGAGCACCAGGCAGTTGCCAAAGAGCGCCAAGACGAAGATGAGCACGCAGATGAGGACGAAGGCCACCTTGGTGCGCCCCGGCAGCTCCGGGATGTACACCAGCGGCTGTAGCCCGTAAAGGGCGATGAACTGTTCCCGTGTCACGTTGTTGTCCCGCAGGAGCTGCGCGAACTGCTCCGGGGTGATGTTCAGGGACCTCATGGCGCCGACTTCCCCACTCCCTCCTCACTCTGTCTTAGTGACGCCGCCCGCGCCCCGCCATCGCCGGACCACCGCCCCTCCGGCACTCTGCCGGGGCGAGAGGCAAAAGAGCCAGCACCGGACCGCGAAGCAGAGGAAGAACTCCCACAGCTGAAAGCAGTCCGCGAACGACAAGACAACACGACCACCTCTGTGAGGCGACAACACTGCCCGTCGCCTCTGCCGACTGCCGTGGCTAACGGGCACCGTGGCGGCAGCCAATCGGCGCGCAGTGGGTGCCCGCCCTAGCCCTGCCGCTCAGGAGCGGGACGGCTGTGACCCGGCGCGCGGCTCCTCTCATAGCCCTGCCCGCCCTTTCCTCAGCGCCCCTGACAGAGTGTATGGCCGGTGCCTGCCGCAGGGCGGGGGGCAGGCTCAAGATGCCTACACCGGGAGCTGCAACTACCACGACAACCTTTTGTCACGTTTGGAAGGAAATAAAAGGTCGAGGAGGAAATAAAAGAGATTTTATATGTGGTAGGTACACGGTCTGCGTGAGGGGAGACTGGGAATACCGAGAGCGGGTCCCACTTCTGCTGCTCCGATCCAAGCCCAAGCGAGGCAGCAGAGGAATTTTATCCGACCTTTTTGTGATGATGAGCCAAAGCTTAAAGAGAAAAGTAATTTTTCCAAAGTTTCATCCACTGAGCTCAGAAAGATAGTACGACGCTCCTAAAGTTTCGTTTCCCAGGTAGGCACACATTCACCAGTAGTAACGACTCCTGACACAAGAACCTTGTGAGAATCCAAACCGACTCAACCTAACTGGCTAAGCTGCTTCAGTAAGATTATGTAGATTGCTAAATTGCGTTTAGCTAGCTGGTTACAACAGCAGTCAAGAAAATGCCACCGCAGTTTAAACATGGATAATAATGGGAGTTAAGTTCTAATAGGTCAAGTTGAAAGTAAGCATTGATTTGTCTTCCAGCCTGCTTTAAATTGACCATCAGGGCTTTCCTGCTAGCACAGGTAAACCCTTTGCACCACATGATAACAGGTTTAATAGCAACAAGTTGGTTTTCAATCAATTATTGAAAAGAATCCAGAGAAGGCAATAACAATACAGGAGACTGTCCTGGCAATACTTCCCCCTCTCCACAGTAAGAGATGTTTCATAAGGAAATAACATCAGCTCAGAGAATGCTGCAAAATTAGATTTTTGTACACAAGGGTGCTCCTTGCCCTGGGTACATTTTCGTCTGCACTAGGGAAGTATAAAACAAAATGAAGAAAAGTCGAGCAAAATATGTCTATTTATTAGGTATTATGTTGCTAGCTTGCCAAGGACAGTTGGAGAGGGAAGAGTTCACCACAGTCACTCTCAGCAAAATGAATGTTCTCAATAAAAAGACTGTTGTCCTTGAAAGAAAGTATTTGTGGAGTTCTGGTGTCTGCAGTTTTAGGTATACCAATCTGCACAAGTCAGTCCTCCAAATGCTGACAACCCTCTTTTAATATATAGCTCATTGACACGCCCCCCCCCCCCCCCCCCCCCAAAAAAAAATAAAAAAATCTCTGTATTACCCCACTTTGATGTCACTCCTCTTTGCTGTAGTGTGGCCCTGCATTTTCCACTTGAGCCGCTTTCACCGCCTCTTAGACCTGCTGCCTTGGCTAGAAAAGCTCACTCTTTCAGTCCTATAGTGCTCATGATGAGCTTATGTCTTGTAGCACAGACAGGCTTCTTTAGGGGTCAGTTTTCCTATCACCTCCCCTCAGACAATACACTAACTACACCATGTGTAGCCTAAAGCCACCTTGGTTTACTCTGCTCACACACCCTTTCCTAGACCTCCTTTTCTTTTTTCTCTTCTCCTTGCCTCCCCATGTTGTATTAGCAGAAATCTCATTGAGAAGCAATTCTATTAACAAACCAGGTGCATTTTAGCAAATTTACATTCCTATTACAAACAAAGAAGGACCAAACATGGGGAAAGCCAGTCTTTGTCATCGTGGCTTGCAGCATGCTGTTATTCATTGCGAAAGCAAGCAAGCAAACAAATGGAAATGAGCTCTCACCTAAATACTACAAATAATCCGGGTTTATGGTTAACATGGACATTTGCTTTGCATCTATCCTTATTTTATTACTATGATTGCTCATTACAAGTACTCAAACAGCATCAAAAATGAAAAATGTCTGAACAGTTTAATCTACATAATACAAACACATCTCAAAGCTGTAGGCTATGGAAGTGTGCCATTGCATCTGCTGCAGCTTTAGCTGTTTTTTTGCATGCAAAGGCATGATGCAGGTAGTTTTACAGATAACATTAGTCTTGAATATTTACCCACATAGAGAAGATAAATGTAGGATTTCCAGAAACTTTAAATCTCTACAAGCATTTATTGATCCTCTTGGCTAAGGCAATAACAGCATGGACATCATACAAATCACTAGTAATTGAATTATCCAGCTGCTTGACCTGAATAAAATTATATTTGGAGTAAAAAAGGGTTGAGTTACAAAAGGTGACCTCATCTAAAACATGCTTAAATTATTGAAATTAATTCTCTGCTTCCCTGGGCTACAAATGATTGGTGGGCAGGGAAAAGCATTGCTTACTTGTCAGAGCAGGTAGCTGCCATTCTATCTTACCCTGTGCCCTGTGACTGTCCTTGATTAACTTTCTTACCTTGTAGATATGAGCAGTGTCCCTACTGCCTCATGGGGGTTGGATTAGATGATCTCCAGAGGTCCCTTCAAACCATTCTATGATTCTCCTGCATGACTTTTCTTTTTTTCCCCCAGCTTTTAATGCTGATTTTCTAGTATCATCTACCACTAAATCCCTTCCTGTTTCCATTGCAGTCTATGGAGTTTTGGTATTTACATCAATGAGACATGGGTCATGCTGTTACATAATCTTTGCCATACTTACGTTAATCTTGGTTATAAATTTGAGAAGCTGTAGCATGCTGCAAAATAAAGACTATTATTAGCCTGCACATGCCTTTATAGATGACGATAAATCACAAGGCATTTTTCTATTCCTCTGGTTATTATTTCTGACACTGATTGTGTTTACAAATATAAAAAACCCAGAATGTTCTAACAAACAATTGACTATACAGGAACAGCGCATTTTTCAGAATACTGAGAAAGCAAAATGCTTTATATGTATTCCTAAACTTAATATTTTAAAACACTATTTTTTCCCCTGCCAAATCTGTACTTTCATTGTCTAGTCTAGGCAATATAAATAGACAACTGAACTACTAAGAGAATTACTTTGGAAGAGGTAATTCCTTTCAGGTCAGAAAATAACAGAATCACAGAATGTCAGGGGTTAGAAGGGACCCTGTAAAGGTCATCCAGTCCCACCTCCCTGCCAAACTCACACTAATGGAAGTCTATTAGACCCATAGGAATACTCTCTGAAATGTGCAGGCTGCTCCAAATTAACTCCAACTGCATTAAAAAGTGGTATAATCCATCTAATTTCAAGTTCAAATACTTGCATTTTCATACCAATCCTGCCTTCCTGCTGTTTGAGCCACAGAAGAAAGTCAAATCCATCATAGGTTTTCCACAAACCTTAGTCCCATAAAGTACACGTACACCAGAGAGAGGGGAAACCTTACTTGTGTTTCTCCAGATACTTGTGGCCAAGTGTCAGCCTCTGAAATTGAAAAATGGAGAGCAATTGTCTTTCTTGTTTGGTCACCTCAGGTTATCAAAGGGGCATAATTTTAACAAGCCAAACAAAGGTCATGGTGGCCCTCTAGCCAGCATTACACGCTACACTTTCATTATATCTCTTGCTACTGCAGCAACCATAATCTTCAGGAACTGGGTGTTTCAGAATAGGCAAGGGTGACACCTGGAGACCTGTCTGCTGTCAGGTCCAGTGAAAGTGCTGATTTAAAGATTCAAAATCCACCTTTTCTTCCATCTAGTACATGAGTACTCCTTTGCAGCAGAAACCCTTCCCCTAGAAATAGGCAAGGAAAAAATACTAAACTTGTATTTTCTCTTCCTCAGCATTTCACCCTGCTCCTATTAAATACTGTCAGAGCTGATGGAAGCAGGTCTAAACACAGGTCACAGAGCTCAGCCTACAGAAATTACCTCATGCTGGAAAACACTGAGTGTAAGTAGCACCTCCAATTAATCTGCCCCTCTCTGAGGCAGTCATCTGACAGTAGCCAACTGCAAACAGAGTATTTTCATTGTTTCATGCGGAAGAGAGCAGAACAAGGCTCTGCTCTCCATCATTCAGTAATTTCCAGAGAGGGAAGTGGATGTCCCATTCTGGATACAGTGGACTCAGTGGACAATAATGGATGACATTTTATAGGCTGTAAAGGCTGGATGTTCCATCCTCTAGAGCCAAGTAACTGAATTACTCCATTTTTACCCTTGTATTGTAAAAACACTTGACAATCACAACTCCTGCTGGATTAAATGCCAACAGTAACAGTTAAACAGGAAGTGCCACTTTCACTTCTGAATTTTTCTATGTAAGATTAGTATCTAGAAGCCTTTTAAAAAAATCTTTTTATGAGTTACACAGGATTTACAAAGAAAAAAAGAAACACTCCAAATGCATGACAATACTGCTGAGAAACTGGGAAAAAACCTTGATGCATAGAATAAAAAAACTTGGAGAGATAAGACTGCAACAGAAATTACTAGGGAAGACCAACATAAAAGTATTAACAACATTTGGTAGCATTGCTTGGCCCCAGAGTGAAATAAAGGCTGCCCACTTGGAGATAAAATATTTCTTGTGCTTTTGGACAAAATTAGAATTAGACTCTGAGGCTTTTTTTCATGTAACAGTCTTCCTACTGTGATTAATCTACACTTTCTCTGAGAGGATAATTAAAATAATCACACTTCTATGAAAGACATGGACTAGCTTATCGAAAAACATCTGATGACTTTACAAGTACTAGTCTCAGTGGAAGGCAGTGTATACCACTACTTTAAACATCTCAGGAAATAGCTAATCCTACCATTTCTGATCTGGGTGTTTGCTACTTTGCCATGATTTGAATAGCAGCTGGCTCAGTCACTCTAAACTCCATAAGGTTTTATTACATCAGAACATGTTCTATCCCCTAAATGTTTGGTCTGATTTGCAGCAGCTTTCTAATTTAAAGACAATCACAGTATTTCAGAAAGGATATAACATACCAGTTTATTAAATCCCCTGTACACCACTCTAAACAATCCACACAGGGTTCAAGTAGGGATAAACCACAGGCCCTATAATATGGCCAGGCACAAGCAATGTGAGGCTCATGTGAATAATAATCAAGCTCTTCCACTATACCCTCATTATCTTCTAAGTGTTCCTTAATACTGTTGGGACTGGTGACCCTGCTAAGATACTATTGCACCATGATTTATTTAGGCATGATTAATTCCACATAACCTGTATTATTATAAATTAGATCAGCTTGCTCTGGA
This sequence comes from Picus viridis, assembly GCA_033816785.1. Lineage (NCBI taxonomy): Eukaryota > Metazoa > Chordata > Aves > Piciformes > Picidae > Picus > Picus viridis. The sequence continues at coordinate 6,201,663 of CM066581.1, forward strand.
TAAGTCATTGCTTTCTCTCAATTAGAATATTAAATCATTATTATTCCTTTTTAATGTTTTGCATTACTCCAGCTAGAAAGGGTAGCGTGATGTGCTAAGCAGCAAGAAGCTTATACTAAGCATGCTCCTACTAGCATAGTCTTGTTCATGTTACCACCTTCTGTCCCAAAAAATAAAATTCATAGAAGGATACATAGCTGCAGAAACATAGATTTCAAGGTACAGGCATGTTCCAAATTAATAACTTGCTTCAGAGCATTTAACTAAATGCATATTGAAAACGCCAGGATCAACAGGATACAGGAAGGTGCTCTTAAGGGTTTGGGAGTTGTTTCCTACTTGGTTAAAGATGTTAACAATCACGTGTTGACACTCCAAATTTTAATTTTTTATATATTTATATATCTAGGTAGGGTTAAGGGTTAGGTGGAGTCAATCACCAGATACTGGACCATTTTACACACTCCAGTGGTGTTATTCTGCAGGAAGCCCTGAGAAACAATAGCAACTCCCTCAGTGTAACCCAAGGATACAAAATGCCAAGAAAGGGGGGAAAGGCAAGTTCATTGGGAAGGAAAAAAAAAAAAAAGAAAGTAGTTTTCTGGAACAAACTTGGGCATTAAATACTGAACTGTATAAGAAATCCTGGGAATCTTAACTGAAGTGCAATGGAACAATCTGATTTTTAAACAGTGTCAATATCAATAAGCATTTTGGGACACTCCCTTTCTCCATTTTTCATATTACAGAAAAAGTATTCAGTGCCCCTGTGACTGTCCTTTGTTTAATATGTGTTGTTTGTTGACAAAAGAAAACACTGAAATAAATCTAAGTGGGTTTCTCCTGAAGGTAGTGGAGACAAGAATAACAGAGTTATGAATCACAGCTGTTGTTAGATTTGTACACTGCATGCTATGAGCTTTTTACATTATTTAGATCATTTGACATGGAGGGGGGAGGGAAAAAGCCTGTTAAGGAATCCGCGGTAGTACCCACTTGTGTATTAAGCACCGCATCCAAGAGGTAGCGTAAAGAGTTTTCTAGAAGAGATGTACTTGTTTAACAGCCTTGGACAAACTTGTGTTTGATCATGCATATTCCCCAGGACAGAGAGGAGAAGGAAGGAAAACAGAAAGATAACTCTGCATGTGTAAGAAATAGATCTCAGGAAAACCCATAGCATTAATTTTTCTCTTCAAATCTTTCTGCACTTTCATACAAAGTCAACCAAATTACATTTCTAATCAGTATTTACAAGCACACAACAAAAATGAGAGCCTGTTTGTCCACTCATATATCCACTTAATCAAGGTAAACACGCTGGACCTTAAGTGGGGAAGCACGTCCTTTCTTGTGGCTGAAGAAAAATTATATTTATCTTTCAGGGCTACTTAAGGTCCATGCACACAAAGCCAGCTTTATGACTTGCAGATTGGACTAATTTACCCAGCAATGGCTTGGACCATAGACTGAATTTGAACAGTTTGGTGAAACAGTCCTCCATTGTGAGGAGGCAAGCAAACTCTGCATCCTGGAAGCCAGCCTCAGGCAAGCCATATACCAGTCAGAAGGCAAGTCTAAGCTAATATGACCTCTTGTTACTTAGCTTGAACACAGCTCCACTGCTTCCGCAGAACTGGTTTTTTAGCCTATTTGATCAACACTGCCTAAGAGAATCCTGTAGGATAATACCAGGATATAAGTCACAGAGCCCTCTTGAAGTCTTCTCGACAATTCTGAAGGCACTGGGGCCACAGATGAGGCTAGTCTATAAGAACTTCATCTCAGTAAAACCCAAGAAGTTTTTTTCAAAGCTTGAGGTTTCATATTTCTCCCATATCCAGAACAAATTACTGGCTGCTGTCCCAGGTGTAACATTGGTGAAGAAAGACTGGTTTTAATAGAATCATAGAATGTTCTTGGCCAGAAGGGACCTCCAAAAGTTATGTAGTCCGACCTCCCCGCAGTCAGCAGGGACATGCCCAAACAGATCAAGTTGCCCTGGGCCTTGTAGAGTCTTACCTTGAATATCTCCCAGGAAGTGGCTTCAACCACCTCCCTGGGCAATCTGTTCCAGTGTTCCATCACTCTCATAGTGAAGAACTTCTTCCCGACATCCTATCTAAATCTGCCCTTCTCTAGTTTGAAGCCATTGCCCCTCATCCTGTCACCACAGGCCCTTGTAACTCAGGAAGCAATTGCTTTGATGGCAAACCTGGGATAAGTAGTTCTTGATTTTGCCTCCCATGCCCTGCCTGCATAGTTTACCATCTGCCCATTTGAAGCAGTGCAATGGCTTGTGGATCCACAGTACAAACCCTGCCACTGAAATTATGTGTTTCAGAAATAGCCTGTCACCTGCTAGATGGTGAGCCAAAGCACAGAGACCGAAATTACTAGACAGGAATCTACCCTATTGGATGATATCACTATCTTCTGAACCTCACATCCTTCACTTGTGGGGTTTGTATCCTGCACCTTTCAAGGCACACAGGCATTAAGAAGGTTTGTAGCTTCATTGTCTTTAAGTTAGCCTGGCCTCAAGCTAATAATTTTATTAAAGGTTAGGACCACACTCTCAAACTGGCATTGGAAACTGGCCAGGACATAATGCAAGACTGTGAGAACAGCAGCAATATATTCTTGGAAGACAAAGTGTCCACAGAACAGGACAATTTTGTCTGATACCAGTGGACAGCAGGCACCATTTTCCTATAGATGACCAGCAATGCAACTGGAGATAACAAATGCGCAGATGATCACTGCCAAGTCCAAGCAATAAGTGTTCTTACAGAGCAGAAGGTGTGAGAGGAATCAGGCTATGTGGTTGTCTGTGGCTAGCAATAAATTCAACAGGAATTCAAGGAGTCCTGCAATTGCAATCAGCAATGTTTCAGTCTGTGGTGGGAGAGAAAAGGACAAGAGTGTCAGTGCATTTGTCAATCAATTTCACAGCAAAAGCATTGAGCTTCTAACCTCAACATTTGGGTATGTACAGATGCCATTTCTGGCAGGAAACTGAGAAAACCTGGCTTTTCAGTGGAAGTTTTTATTCCCCTAGTAACTTTCCTTCGAACTTTCAAATTTTTATTTTTAATAAGAAAAGGCAGCTCAGAATAAATGAGCAAGCAGACATCTGCATAGCATTTGTCTCAAGAGATAATTACCCTTGCCTCACCATCAGTAGTAGCATAATGAAAATAGCAAGTGTTTGGCATGCCTTACAGATGTCACATCAGCTGAGGGGACTTCACCAGCCAGCAAGTCCCAATAGTAATCAGTTGATATCTCTTCCTTCTCTAACTTATCAAACTTCTGAAAACAGCTAACCAAAATAAATAATAGTCACTTCTGGAGGCATTCCTGAGTTTGCTTTTAGTTTAATTTATTTCCCCAGTAAATATCTTTCTTGTTCTGTTTAACATGTGCAGCATTTGTTTGTATGATCTTAATAGCAACTGGCTGCTAAAACTGCTTCTTATAATAACAAGCAACATCATTCTGCCCTATTCTATTCCAATCCTGCCCCTGTTCCCTTTAAAACTGGTTGTACAGAATACTGTTATAGTGGTATATAGACATAACGCCCTTCCTTAGAAATTTTTAAGAGCATTATACATTCAGAGCATATTGTAGTTTAACTAGGGGGAAAACAGCTGCAATCAACAATATTTCTTTGTGCTTCATATTCATATTGAATTCAAAAGAGATTTTACTATAGGCACAAGGAATTTCAGCACCTCTGCCTTGCTACAAAAAGGTAATTTAAAGGATTCCCCTGAAAATATTTTGCCCCTAGTTGCATTTCTTTCAAGTAAGAATGAAAATATCCAGGTTGCATTGAACAAATGTTTATACAACAAAAGAAATGCCATAAAAATTGAAAGTGTTGACCATGGTACAATGATCAAATGGTCAAACAGATTCATTAAATCAGAAGTTGGGTCTGTGTGGGGTAATTAAGGAATATCACTGCTTATTAAGTGTTGCTGTTCTAGTGAGACTGTTAATTAGTTTAATAAAGTTTTAATCTTTGCTTATTAGAACAGTTCACAGCCCAGTACACTGTTGCATCAGATCTGTGGCTACTGGGATATTGTGGCAGGAAAAATGTCCAACCTATTTGATTATGTTTAAGAAATGGCAGACTCCTTAAAGACAGAGACAGACCTTACCTGAGAACAATGTACAGTTTCTGGGTAAGAGAGTAACTGCCTTACTTACGTCACCTGGATATTCATAACTCTAAAAGGACAATTGGATCAGTGCATAGATTCCATTTAGGAAGGTGAGACACCTTCACTTCGTTTGGGGTGATAAGCAGAGAACCTACAGCTTCGAGACAGAGGAATGTGCCCTGACTTCTGAGGATTTAACATGTATTCATATTTTATTTTCTTCCCCAGTATGAGTAACCAACTATAAACCTGGTGCATCACTTCCTGTAAAATTAGCCTGCTGTCTGTTCTGCACAGAAATGTCTCATTTTTGCAGGGGGAATAAACCAACAGAGATGGAAACAAACCAGTAAAAGCATAATTTTTTAAAAAGTAGAAAATCAAACCAATGCATCCACTAAGCTGCACTGGAGCATCGACTTACCTAAACACAAACAAAGATCTCTAAAGTTTAAAACGTACTACACTGACAAAAAAATCCCCAAGTACAAACTGTATGATTTCTTGTAAGGACTTCTAGTTTCTTTTTCCTTAAATTTATTTCAAAAGCAGGTAATTTCCTTCATTCTAACAGAAAAAGGTATCTCTGAGTCTATCTGCAGCACATCAGGACTGTCCAGCTAGACTCACATAATTTATCTTTCACATTTTTCTCTCAGAGAAACACCAGCCCTCTCTAACAATGCACTCATACTTGCATTGGCAAGCAGAATTTTTTCCTAGAGCTGAAATGCCTCTGAGCTTTTTGTCACTGAAGGTTCATTTCTCAGAAGTGTTGCTCTAGAATGGCTACAAGTAATTCCTCTTCTGATTAATTTCCTTCTTAATTCTGCACAGTGACAGGTTATAAAGCCATCTTAGCAGCTGTCGGTGACATCACAGTGATCTTACCCAGCAGCTGCAATGCTTCAGATGCCCTCTCAGTCACCTGCTATATTCCCAGAAATGTGGCCATCCATTCCTTTGACAGCATTTATTTCCCACCTCCTACATGAAGAGGCCACTGCTCATATTTTATACTATAAGTCAGTGAACATGGAGTAAAGGACAGCAAAGTAAATGCTATTCACTGTCACAAACTGGGTAACTACCAACTCCTGCAGTGATGCTCACCTGCATCAGGGAGCTCAGAGATTTCAGGGATGCTGACAGATAAGGCTGGGCCAGTCACTGGACAAATGATAGGTTATCTCTATTAACCCCTCTCCCTTCCCAGAGAGACACTTATTAATTGGAATAGAAAACTAAAACTACTTTTATGAAAATAAAATTATAAATTGAAATATTTACAAAGATATACAAAACGGTATCTAAGCCACCCCCCTTATAGCAATTACATCATTGGCACCACTGATGCTGTGGCAGGCACAGGGGAAATCCTAGACTGGACTCATCAGCAGAATAGAACAGGATTCAGGAGATGGATTTTGAAACCCATGGATAAGGATCAAGGGCAGAACAGAGAGTCCTTCTTGGACACCACCAATGTAGAAGAGGCTTGACCCTTGTGATCCCTCAGCTTTATATTGAATTTGTCATATATGAATAGAATACCTTGTTGGCCACCTTAGGGTCACCTGGCCTGTCCACTCCTCCCAACAGGTGCAGCCTCTTACTGCACCATCAATATGGCACACAAGATTTAGCAGTGACCTTGGTCTCTATAGGAGCAAGTCTAAGCAAGAGCTCTTCTGCATACCCACGCTTTGTAATAACTATAAACATCAAGTGTTATCACTGCTAGAAGCAGCCACCCTCTGCAAAAATAGTTAACTTCAGAAAGTGCCATCACTTAGAAAAGAATGAGCTAAAAAGTAATATCACTGAACATAAGTCCTGATCTAGCTTAAACCAGAACAGGACTCATTTTCCCTGAAAAGTGCTTTTATTTGGACACTAAATTCCTTTCATTTTGAACTAGACGCTGTCCTCACTGCTGAACTGAAGGACTACTGATTGTATTATTGTCTGCGATTTGCAGCTGCTGATGGAATCTTCTAGAGGGTAGCCTTTGTCAGATATTTCTCACTATTTCAGTCACAAGAAGGCACACTCATTTTGGATCTCCTACAAGAGTATCTTCCCAAGACTACATAGCATCTCTTTTTCTTAAAATCAGAGACAGATTAAGAAGGTTACCCTGCTTTAAATTTGTAAATTCAAATATCCACAGGTGGTTAAGCCATCAATAGAGTGTCAGGAAATACTTCAAAGTGCTGGAAATACTTCTAGCTTTTTGCAAAAGCATTATTTGCATTCTTGAGCTTTACTACAAAAGTCTGTCTCAAAACAACCCTCTGGCAACAACAGCTTTGATAACTTTGTGCCCACAATTCAAATCAGCCTATAAAAAAAGAAGTAATCCCACTGATAGTCACAGCAGGAGATTTTCATGGCATCCAAAAGCTACTCAGTCTGAAAGGGCAGGTGTTATTTTCTTCAAGGAAGAACTGAGAAAAGTTGAAGCACAATAAGATTCTAACCTCGTATTTCTTAGACAGAAATGCAGCAACACTTTTGCTTTGCCCTGATTGGTACACAGAGGACTTCTTTGGCTCAGAGACTTCATGGCAGTCCCAAGGTCCAGCAACAGTACCTGGAGTGGATTCTATTTCCAACTCAGAGAGTCTTCCATACCTAGACCTCACCTTCTCTTTGCCTTTTTATGCTAAGCACCACATTGGCTTTTATAGGTTCTACTTAAAGGCACCTAACCTTCCTCAGGTATTGTAAACAGGTTTGTGTGTTAACTTCAGGCTATGACTCCCACAGCATTGGGGGGCACCCAAGAGTTAGCAGCTGGCTGACCTGAGGTCTGCTTGTGAAGACATTATCATACTGAGAGTATCATCATCTAATGAACTTAGAATTAATAAGGACAACTACGTGGCCTCCACTGTGAACAAATCTGTTCTCATCAGGGAGATAATGTTGCCTGCAGAAATATGTCAAGACCAACATTTCTGAACAGGCCTGCAGCTCCTCAACTGTTTGATATTCCAGCTGCATTCCCAGGAACTGAATCTTTAAACACCTACTGGAAGTGACTGTGATAGAACCAGGGGGTTATAAGCATTATAGCATTAGGAAGGTTTTGGCAAAATTTTGTACTGGCAGCTAAAGCCTCCACAGAAATATTTGGCACAAATGTCCCACTCTGAAGTCTAATCCAATGGAAATTAACTGCAGAGTAAGAGCAAATAAACTTCTGACCTTTCATGTCCATTCTTGAGCACACAAACATCTAACTTCCACTACAGAAACTACCATAGATCTTCTTCATCTCTTTCAAGACCTTTCAGCAAAAGTGCTGCGTGGCCTCCTTCACCTCAAGAGGTGGTGCTGGCCACTCGCTTCATCTTACCATTGCTGCAACTTCTGAGTCACTTCCTGCTATTTTCCTTTTTGCCAGCAGGACCATAAATCCTTATTCTGTGGAATGAGAAGAGGGAGGACTTCCTCTGTTGATATGCACCTGTCATACAAAAGCCAAATAAAATGATTGTAAAGTACAGTTTATTTGCTCATGACACTAGTGGATGCTCACTTCTACCAAGCAGGGGGTCATTCCACCTTCACTCCAATCTGTCTCTTGCTTAAATTAGATTCTGTTGCAGTTTTACGGTGTCATTTTATGGAAAGTTCTATTCCAAGTGCTTTGGTTTAATGTCTGACAGTCTGCAGAAGCTGAAAGGGAAACAATCGTCATGCACAAATTTCAGCAGAACAAGGCAAGTGTAATAGCTCCAATAATCTCATGCGCTTGTCAAATCAAGGTAAACATCAAGATTTCTTATGATCATCTGGTGTGACTATAAAAACATCCTTACAAAACACTGGAAATATAAAATTGCTTTGGCCTCAGAGGGCTGCAGTCAAACTTCCATCTGTATTTAAGAACATACACCTCTATAAAACTAGGGACAAGACATGTTTTAGCTTGTCAGCTTTGGTCTAGATGAGACACTTGGCAAGTTGTGTATGGAATTGCTTCTAACTGCTCCTCTGCTGTTACCTACAAGGCAGTAGGTAACAGCTGTCTGAATATACAAACACCAGATAGACAATTCTAACCAAAGAAAACACAAAACGGTGACCCATTTCATTCTGTACTGACCCATTCATATTGCCTGTTGCTTTCAGCTTCCAGGGACATCACAAACAACATGTAAAGGTCATATGAAGTTCAGTCTTGAGCATTATTTAGTGCTATGAGTTCAATATAATGCTTACAGTTTTCTTGTTGAATATGACATGGATATGACTGCTCATTTGTTAAACTGAGAGATTAATTAGTAATTTAATTTCATTAAAAAGCTTTTAAGAGGGAATGCTAGCTCTACTGTTGGAAGTAATTATTTTTAAGGCTTAGAACTATATCTTACTTGTGTGTGTGTGTGTGTGTGTGTTCAGTATAACCCACACACTAGTTCAAGCTTTTAGTTCTTCCAAAAATTCAACTACAGTTGTTCATCATACAGTAAAGGAGATGTACAGAATTATCAAATAATTAGATCCATCAAAGACAACTTCAGACAAACTCATGGACACATTCATGCCTAATTGCTTTCCTCTGCTAATCGCTAGCTGCATTTTACATCTTGCACTCATTAGTAAGTGGCTTTTCTACTACACTGGGATGCCATTGTTTGAGCAACACAAGGAACCTACTGCAAGGTGTCAGCAGGCCTAAGTGAGGTGTGAAGTTCTCCTTTAACAGGAATTATCAAAATCAGGTGGCTCAGCCATCACACTGGAGTGGGAGACAGCTCCCACTCAGCACAGCACCACCACCACCCTCCACAAAGATCAGGTCAGAGGCTTCATGGGTGGGGTTCAAGTCAGGGAAAAGTGTCCCTGAAGAAAGATGAGTATTCAGCATAAGTGCACTGGCTGCCTTAGGAAGAAGGGGTTTTTTCATTCTTTCAGCTCCCTTTTTCTATTCTAGACATATCGACACAAAGTCACAGGGTAAAAACTCAACTCCTTTTGTTTTTCTTCTGACTCCCTTTGCAAAGCCTGGAGAATTTAGCCAGCCTAATGGTGTTGCTCTTATCAGGAAGCATCTGTTTCACACACAGAGCACAAAACAATTAATTCTTGAGAGGCTGGTAGTAGCCGAGAAGTGATTGAGTGACATAAGCCCTGACAGCCCCAGCAGGAGAGCTGCTCCCCAGGCTTCAGAGAAAGGTGGAAACCCGTGAGATCCCTGCAGGGCAAATGAATTTGCAGCTCCAGCTCCAAGGTGAGTGTATATGTAGAAGCAAAAATATCAGGCAAATACCAGGAAAACGATCCTTTGTGCCACCTCAGAGGAATCCTGTGCCACACTTCCAGCTATGATCAAGCACCCATGTGCCAGGGGAAGGCAGTAAAACAGATTTTGTAGCACTCGGGGCTAAGGAATGAAACATTCCTAGCCGTGACAGGAAAGCCATCACAATAATTCATCCTGTCCTAAGAGACCCACAGTGACCAAAGTGAAGAGCAGGCAGGCAATGAACACAGCTCCAATTACCAGGTGTTATCACCATTTAAAATCACTGAATATGCCTCAAACCATAAACTCCTGTCTTAGTTTGCAGCTGTACTCTTTAGCCATTTCTATTTCCAATTTTCTTGGAAACCATTGGGATTTGCAAGTAAAACAGGAGCATAACCACTGCAATGAGACCAGTGCTGCACCTCCCCAAACCTAGAGGGCAAATTTAAATGTATTCATGTTAAAATAGCAGCCCTGAATCTCAGTATTTACTGCATGACCAGATGATATTCTGGTTGTTTTTAAAATTACAGGTTATGTGCCAGCTCTGACTGAAATCATACTAACACAGGGTTTAATATTTATGTTTAGCCAGTGCTGCTTTATGATTGTCCTGTAGATAGTCTCACAAGCATCACAACCATATATGAGTTCCTCAACTTACTGTTCTCTGCTTTCCCAAACCAGGTTGGAAATAACCTGCTAATAGCTTTAGCCCAGCATAAGGCAGGCTTTGTCTCATGCTCTGACCCATCCATAGCACAGCATGCAAATGTAGTTGTGAATTGTTTATATGACTCCCTGGCAACATGCTCTTTCCATTTCCTTCCTTGCTGTTGTTTCTAAATGAGCACAAGCCTTGTGCCTACACACTGCCAGCCTTAAGCAGCTACAAGGTCACCCAGATTATCTTTGTTTCCTTTGCTGGAGGTTGAGGTAATTCAGTTACTTCATATTTGCCTTCAGCAACAAGCACATGCAGGCAGTTACTAAACACCCCCTGCTCCCTCATTTACCTCCACAAACAAACAAAAAACAACACAAAACCAAACAAAACCATAAAACAAACAACCACCACCAAAAACCCTCGAAGTGTAGAATACAGTGTATATGTTTTTTAAACTTTCCATAGTTAAAAACAATCCACCCATCCATACTCCAGTTAATGTAAACAGCCCATGGTAAACAACCAGATAAACTGGGGATTCTACTGAATTCCCAAGGAAGCTAACAGAAAAATAACTGTTCAAAGTTCCACTATATTTAACCTGAAAGCACTTCTTTCTCCTCTTGCTAAAACTAATTTCCCCATACAATTATTTTTAAGAACAATGACAGTTTTTCTTGCCGATAAGCTTTATTTTTCTTTATAGCAAGAAAAATGTAAATATTCACATTTCAATGACTTCAGAAACTTCTCCTTGAGGTCTATGTAAAGAAACTCATCCCCTTCTCTTTTTAAAAACAATGTACTGTTTGTAAAATGTAATTAGTTCATAGGGCTGGAAAGAAGCATCTCCTTTTTATATACTGATAGATGGTGACCAGAAGAACAAGCCTGACTGATTAGTTGCTTTGCTTCAGCAGAGACAATAACTATGCATATCACTTGCCAGAAGCACACAACACAGTACAAAATACAAGACTCTGTGTGGCACTCAGGGTGCTTTCATAAGATATACAGCTCACCAGGCCATTTCTCTCCCAGTTATCCACTGCCTCAGCTGCAATGATGCTTAATAGAGATCTGGAGAATGAGAAGACCAAGGCTTGCCTGCAGAATGCTCTGCAGGACAGCCCCAGAAATATAGGGCATGATCCTCCCCACCTGAAATAATCCCATGCAGGTTACTTTCCAGAAACAATACCAGCCTCTGGCCAGGGTTCTGGACAGCATTGCAAATGAAAGGCTTCCATGGAATTCTTCTATTTTTATATTCTAGGCTAAATCAGTGTTTTCATCGGTGCTGGCTGGCAGAGTTTATTTATTGGTACCTTTGTCTTTGCACTCCTGAATAGTAATTGCAAATCTAATTACTGCCAAAGTGCCTCTTGGGGCCTGCACATAGGTTTTGGCTTAATATTAAATCTAAATAAAAAACACACTAACAGGGACGAGTTAATTACAATTTCTGACATGAATGCTCCCAAGGAGAAAAGTCACATCTTTCAACCACTTCTCCCTACTGATCCGTTGCCATTTAATTCTTCAGGCGGTGCCACTGTGCACATCAGCAATTACTGCCACACCATTTACAGGTAACAGTTTTCATGGTTGCCAAGCAAATGTACTCAAGTGGGACCTTCCCTCTCCATCACTGCTGGCAACAAAGACCTAATTGATTTGTGAAGCTTTATCTCAACAGGACAGCATTGTGCAGTTCCTTCAAATCATGTCCCTTTAAATCATATAGTTCCTCAGATGCAACTGTCAGTGTTTAATAAATAATTCCTCTGAAAAAGTCCAAGAAGGAATTGAAAGGAAGCCAAAATGCTTCAAAAAGCTATTTAAAATGTCTTTGCCACTCTACAAGACATTCTTTTTCTGTAAATACACAAAAGTATACACTGAGTGACAGGCTGCTTTTTTAAAGCAAAGTGTAGTGTTCACATTAACACCATCAGCATAAAAGCCCAGTAGTCTTGAAACAACGTGCCATGTTTTTTACAGAGGTTGACTCCAAAGTGGTGAAGTAAAGAACACAGCTGTGACCAATAGGAAGAAAAGCATTGCAGAAGGTGTTCTCACATCACTATTCTTCATTCCTTCTCTATGCATTTTCACCCATGTTTTAAGATCTGATAACCAATCTCTGTGTAGGTTAGAGGGATCTTCACTAAACCATTAGCTCAGTTATTGTCAGCTGTGCTTCTCTCTCACAACAATTTATATTACTGATCAGAAAGTTATGCTGAGAGAGTTATTTAATTAGTTTTTCAGACTTTTTTCTGAGGAATACAATGAATGTAGAAAAGAGCAGAAGAACAAAAATATACAAGAGTTTCTTTTGCTGCCTTTGAAGAGGTTTTTGCTTAAATTTTAACTTCTTCAGAGTCTTGGATATCAGTTACATATTTTAAATCAGCCAGTGACACTCCCCTCCTAGCTCCATCAATGACCATTTTGCACTGCTCATGTTGTTCAGAGGAACAACCCTGGAATAACCCTGCAAACAGCCTCCTGCTCTTGCTTTCTTCTACGAGCCAGAGAATACTTTTATTCTTGACCCTGTCAAAAGAGAAACCTAGAACACCAACCTGGGAAATACATTCTCCATCCATTCTTCACCAGTGCCTATTACACTATGGAAGTTGACACTAGCAATTGCGGAGCTTCATAAACTAGAATATGTGAAACCCATTCACAAGCTCTTGAAAACTCCAGATGACGGGAAGGAGGGGAAGTCATGTCACTCTCAAGTCCTGCAGCATCTACGCCTCAACCACCCAGGAGGAAACAATCTCCTTTGGTGTTTCATATGAACCAGCTTTAGGTTTCTTGTTGCCTGCATCAGTGAGGAAAATGTGGAATCTCTTCAGTATATTTATGTCTGAATGATGATCATTTCTATTTTTCATCTTTTCCAGGCCTTCCCATGTGCATAAGAAGCTGGAATACTGTATGCTATTTGAAGACAAAAAGAAACTTTCAGTAGTGGAAAGATGAGAACTGTGGAACAGGTAATAAGATCTGTTTACATAACACTTCCAATATCAAAGGAAAAATATTTGGAAGAGATACAGTCATCAGCCTGAAAATGCAAGAACTGGCAGTACAGACCCTTTGAGAAGGTCAAGATCTTTCCATGAATACATGAAAAGTCAACAATTTTCTAATTCCAACTAGAGCAGGAGGTAATGCTTATTTAAGTTTGGGTTTGTTTTTTTCTTTCTTTAAAATACCAACATTTTAAAAAGGTTATAACCAAATCCTCATCTAAAGCAACTTAGAAACCAGTTAAATGTCCTATCGGGGGGGGAGAGGGAAGTGTATCCAGAAGAATGAATCTGACAAGTACAGGGGCTTATCTGAAATTATTTAATTGGCCACTGGTAACAACAGCAAATTTGTCAGAGGAGGCAATTTTCTGAACACTTTAGAACTTCAGAAGGAGTTTCAATGGAATTTCATTGCAAAAAGGAGTCACAATTAGTGAGAGACTCATGTTTAAAGTCAGCTAGTTTGGTTCTCAACTAAGTCTGAAGCCATTTGTGAAAGCATCTTCATGAAAAAAAGAATTTTAAATGAGATTCTGGGAGTGCAAAAAAGTGGATGTTAGTCATTCTCTCTGAGGAACCATGAGAGAAAACCTGAGGACATTCTGCAAGGTGCTGCAGGGAAGAAAGCTCAATATTTCTGAAGTCCCATGTACTGCTTGAAGTGATGGCATCACCACAAAAAGAATGAGTGAACTTTATGCAAGTCTAAGGAATCAGGACTTTACAAGGTAACTGAAAAGCACAGAGCTGGCAGGTGTATTTATGTGCAGAGATCCAGCTCACCTTCTGATGTGATTTCATCTGGGTTTTAAAGATTAAGGTTTTGCTTTAGGGCATTTAAGGCTGGTTTTGATGAGTCAAAAAACTTGTTGCAATTTTGTCACTGACCAGCAGAAGAGACCAAAGCAGATTCTTTCATCTTCAGCTTTTTTCCTATCCCGAGTTAGCAGACCTTCCTGTTTCCTGCAACCCAGCAGAATCCAATTAGGAAATAAACCTCCACATGGGATCTTCCACCTTTTAGGGCACAATTAGAGGTTCTGGTCCAACTTTCTAGTGAAAAAGCAGCCTGACCTTCCTATATCACTCCCAATGAGCTATGCAGCCCATACTGTTACAGTTCTGCTTTCAAAATCCTGTTTCTTTATGCTTTTATGAATTTGTGATGCAGGTAACTAGGAAAATATGAAAGATACTGTGCTTTTAATCACAAAGCCAAGAACATCAAAATAGTGAAAGAGAGACATGGACCTGCTGGAGCAGGTCCAGAGGAGGGTCATGAAGATGATCAGAGCACTGGAGCACCTATCTTATGAAGACAGGCTGAAGGAACTGGAGCTGTTCAGCCTAGAGAAGAGAAGACCCTGGGGAGACCTTAGAGCTACAAAGATGATCAGAAGGGAACCTACAGCAAGGCTGGGGAGGAACTGCTTAGAAGTAATAGGATGAGTGGCAGTAGTTTTAAACTTGTTCAGTGTAGATTTACGCTGGACATTAGGAGGAAGTGCTTCACAATGAGAGTGGTGAAATACTGGAATGGATTGCCAGGGTCACTGGACACACTCAAGATCAGACTTGATATGGCCCTGGGCAGCATGATCTAAGTGGAGCTGTCCCTACTTACTGCAGGGAGGTTTGGGCAAGGTGACTTTTGAGGGTTCCCTTCCAACCCAATGCAGTCTGGGAATCTGTGTCACTTATTCAAGCATTTTAGTGAACAGTTTGTAAAAAAAATATTTTTATGCATTTAATAGCCATTTATCTATTTCATAGTAAATTTTAAATATGAAATTTGATTGAGAGTTCTTACACAGACCTTGAGGATGTCAGAGTCTTCACTGAAAAGTTAGAAATACTGTTCAGCTTATATAAAAATGTTACAAAATCAAAACTCTACTACCAAAAGCCTGGAGAACTAGACATTTCATGTATTAAATAGGAAGTGCAGCCCCACAGTTTTGTCTATTCCAGGAAAAAATCATGCTGAATTCATCTTACCACCAGACAGTAGCTTTCAAAAGGTGCTCACCTAATAAAACAATAAATCCAGTTTACCTAACAGGTAGGTACAGAAGAAAATAAACAGTATTTCTGAAAGGCATAAGCATTTAAACCCAGCAGCAGCCATTACAATTGATTTAAGGAAGCCTCAGATCTTTGGAAGCACACAGCCTTCGTTCATGCCACTGACTTCTAAGCACACACCAGCACAGAACAGGCAGAACACAAATTCCACAAGTCTGTTTGGGTTTTTTACTTCTTAAATAAGGAGCTCAGAAATCTGTTTTCTAACCACTATCTCCACTTTATTCTGTTTTATGGTTGCCAACATTGCAAGCAATTAAGCAATCCTAGATTCTTCGTTTGTAAGTAGATAAAGCGGCCAAATGCAAGGAGATGGAGAAAACAGCAGATCTGGGGAGGGGACCAAGAGTGTGTATATTTAACTCTAGAAAGATTATTCTCTGGAGAGAGATCATAAATTCTGCCACCTTCACACAGTATTGTCCAGCCTCCTTGTTCTCCTCTTCACCACTGTCTGGTTATGGGGATGTATGAGATAGTCAGTTGATCTAAACAAATTGGTAAGCAGCTATGGGAGAGCATAGTTTATGTTGAACAGCTACTTGCTTTGCTCTGCCTTTGCTGTAACTTTGCCATAAACACCATTAATTTTATACTTCACTATAATGTGATCTGGAATGGAAAGGCAGAGGGTATCAGTTATGCTACTGACTAACACTCAGGAAAGCTGCACAATCAGTAAGAAAAAATCACCAGATAACAGGGCCAAATGGTGAGCTTGAAAAGCATTACTTCTGTGTGCCTGGTGGCATGTCCAGCTGTATGTAGGCTATTCATGACATGTATTTCTGCAGCCTGTTCTTATAAACTTCAGAGTTTGACAGATTTCCATCTTTCCAATCTGCTAGCATTTCAGTACCTGTACCTTTGAAAAGTCCAAGTGATTACCTCTATATTTCCTTCACTTCAATTTAGGCCTGCTCATTCTTGCTTTACCAACGGCAGTCAGGCGGAACAAGCCATTCCCTTTCACCTTGCAACAGTCTCTATATACATGCAAAGGATGAACCCTTCAGTTTGAAGAACAACTTTTTGATTCAGGTATCCTTGCAGGTTGTTTCCACACTTCCAACAACCCTCTTTTCCTCCCTCTATGCAATCCTCAACTGGTACACAGCTTTCTTGGATTTTGGTACCCAAATGCTCTAGGCTTTGGTGCCTTATAGCCTTAATAATGCAGAAGAACTCATTCATTCATCACTCTCCCAGGCTATGTATCTCATTTACATCCCCCAAGAAGTCTTCCCCTGAAAGTCTCATCATTTTCCCTATAAATGCTACACAGCCAG
Source organism: Picus viridis (assembly GCA_033816785.1). Classification (NCBI taxonomy): domain Eukaryota; kingdom Metazoa; phylum Chordata; class Aves; order Piciformes; family Picidae; genus Picus; species Picus viridis. Next base: position 6,218,198 of record CM066581.1, read on the forward strand.
CTCTCTCCATGCTTTCCTTATTCCTAAACACAATGCTTTACATTTGTACCTGTTGATGAATCTTTTCATACTACACCTCCAACTTGTCAAGATCATTTCAAATCCTGATCTTTGTATTCTACTGTATATTTGTGGCACTCTCTGAGGATTTAATAAGGCCATTCTCCAGTTCTTTGTCCAAATCATTAACACAAATATAGAGTAATTTCTTCTCTGTCCTGTTCCCTACTATGCTATGTGCTTTCAGACAGAAACAACAACAGCTTCCTGCAGACTTCCAGGAGAAAATGTCAGGGTGTTATATGCATAAAGAAAATACAACTGAATATTTATAAATATAATCTTGTATTATATTTTCTGCCTAGGAAAATCAGATACTTCTGGATATAGCTAGATATGGAGACTTTGCAAAAAATATTGGAAGTTGGAGGCCTCTTTATGTACCCAGGTCCCAAGAGCCACTGCAGAGCAGTGTTGTGCCAGCCATGAAAGCCATAAGGACAAATGCCTCTCAAAGTTCCCAGAACAGCTGGAGGAAGTGACTGTGAAGCTTAGGAAGTCAGGCTGACCAGGACATAGAGTAATCAGGCAGGAGTCTATATGACTGTAAATATGTTTATACGCAGGAGAAGTCAGTAATGATGAGGGGAAGGAATTAAAGCCTCCAGCTGACTATGTACTGGCTTATTTCCTTACCTTTCTTTCATCAGCTTCAATAACTAAGAACTTATTCAGTTTAAAAGACACTTGAACTTTTTCTTAAAAGACACAGATTTGAAGACCAGGAAGGGGGGGGAAAGGCAACTAAGCTACACTAGTTTGGCTTGGATGTTTTTTTCATCTAAATATGTTTTTGGCTGTTACTCTGCATGCTGAGTCACTGTCAGTGTAGGTGAACAGTGTAGAGGCTGATTCACAGGGATCAGTCAGTCCCAGGCAGTTTATGTGTGAGGGGAATGTTTGGTAAGATCTCACCTTTCATTTGTGGTGTTGTCCAAACTAAATATAACCTTACAAATACGGCAAACCATTATTCTAGTGTTTTTCTCTTATATCAAAATAAGAGTCTCTAGTCAGAGGCAGTTTCAAGTATCTATTTTTAAATCATTAAAATACAGAGATGACGGTGGTTGGTTGGTTTTTTTTCCTAATCTGCTGTTTTGACTGCTAAATACCTCTCATTCATTTAATAAGGCTACACCACAAAGTGTATTTGTTTCTCTGCCCTTCACAGATCAACTGTCACAGCTGCTGCCATGGGACAGCTCCCTCAGGATGCAGCCAAACCAAGGAAATAAACAAATTAGTGAGTTGTTTGTAAAACAAGTCTGGTAATCCTGGTTTACCGAGCACCACTGAGCCTCTGTCCTTCCATCTGAGCTCTCCAGACATCGAAGACTGCTGAGAACAATTAAATATTGCAAAGTAGGACACAATATACTTCTTTTATTCGTAACTGTCAGCATATTTGCCTGCTGTTAGTTCTCTGCTAACAACTTCCCTACCCCATTTTTATCCCCCCTAAAGCATATGCCAAAATAAGAAACAAAACTCCAAGGTAAGTAAACGTAAAAACATTTGTATTGATATGCAAATCAAAGGTTTTGATGGCTGACAAGTCAGGAAACCCCAGAAGTCCAAGCTCAGCTTTATAATCACTTGGTTTACATTCCAGGGTGTAGCATACTTAGGTTTCTCTTGGGCATACAGAACACAGATTACTGATCACTTGCAGTTTCATTCAACCATCTCTTATTTGCATAGCCTACATTTATTAATAAATACAGACCTCAGTTTTCCTCCATCTGGAGGCACGGCAGGTTTGGCAGGTCACCAACAAACTTGCAGATGCTCTCCAGAGGCTGTGACCAGAGCTTCAGTGGCTCCATTAACAGAGTGATGATAATATCCAAACATGTGCTGGTCAGTTGGACTCAACAGCCAGAGTGACTCTGTTCCCAGCCACGAGCCATTATCAAATTAAATGCATTCCTCCTGCTGCCTCATCATCTTTCTCACACCCAGGATATACTGTTTTAAGTCTCCAGTGTTCTTAAAAGGGACTAAAGCAAATCTCAGACAGTGCAAATTTTTGCTCCTCACAGCCAAACACCCAACATTACCTTTCTTTTATCAGTCAACACATCTATCACTGGAATCAACTGTTCAAGTGACACCACATCCCATACTGAAAATGCAGGTTGGTTCCAAAGAAACTTGATCCAAGCACCTCTACTTCACTTTAGCTGCTCTGGGTTAGTGATAAAAGACACTTTTTCCACCTGGAAACAGCACAAATGAAGCTGAAGAACAAAAACCACACTATTTTTCATCCTTCTGAGATTTTCAGAGACTTACAAAAAACCAAAGACCACTGGCTATAAAGGGCTGGTCATGGAAATCAACAGCTATACTGTAACCTAGAAACCAGAAGCAGATATGGTCACAAGGCCAAACAGATCAACATGCATTGAGCTCTGCATCGGCAGAGCTGTGCTGCCTGGTCAGCACCCTGCTAAGGTGCCAGTAGTCTGCTACAGCAGTTACACATATTTTCCTCTGTTTCTGGCTAATCAAGAAAGGAAGACACACTACTTCACTACTTGAACTATCATTTTTAAAGCAGCAAAGAGAGACTTCACTCAGCATGCTGTTCTCCTGCAGTTCCCTCTTTTTCCCATGATCAGAAAGCTGTTGTGAAAGAGAAAAGGTGATTGCAACATTTCTAAAGGAAAAAAAAAAAAAGTTAAAAAGTTTGTCTAAAAACTTGTGCTTGTGAATGTTCCAGTCTAATTTTTCAGGTGTTTGAAGCCTTCAGAAACCTCTACGATTTTGCTCACCGTCTCCACTTGGAAAATCATTTATCATTCATAAAGGTCATTTCTCGCTTAATTCTTCTAGTCACTCTTCCTGCCCACAGTCCTGCTCGTTATCTGAACTGACACATGACAGTTTGCTTTGTGAAGTAAACCAGGAGCATCTATTTACTTTGTGGCTTTAGTTGCTGCTCCTACCACTTCTTATCCCATCTTACACCATTTACAAAAGCTGCTAATAGTGCAGGTAGCCATGGTAAATGTAAAAAGCTGCTTTTCTTCAGCTAAAGTATAAAAGGAGGAAATCTGTTGGAATCTCATTTGTCTCTTGCTGATGCAGAACGCTGAGCCCAAGGAGAGCCAGCATTTAATCGGACAGCTAGTATCTCAGCATCACCTACAAAACAGTCAACTTAACTGCACATCCCTTCAGGATGTGGAAGTTGAAAAAAATAAGTTAAGCTTCTTCATTTTAACTCTGGCATTGCTCTCCAGGCAAATGAAGTGCAGGGTAGGTAATGTTTAAGTTTCAGCATGCTGTCAGCATAATCAAAGGTAACCGTCACAGGGGGTGGTTAACACTGTCATTCCGATCCTGCACGTGACAGCGTGGTGTGCAGTCTTTGCTGGCTGCGGTGTGCAGTACAAGCTCCGAAGATAGAAATAAAGGGATTGATAAGAAATAGCTGCATTTTGTACTGTGTAATAGACATGTCCACACAGCACCATATGAAACATTAAAACTGTACCAACTAAACTAGCCCAAGGAAAGAGAGACACACATATTGTTATTTTGGTAGATTTTACCTTGTACTTTGGTTGTGGCTTCAGCCATTTATCTTCTTCTAATCCTGGCAGACTAAGATCTAATTTATTATCAAACTGGCTTGAAAGAAAACTTAAGGTTTTGATGGCATTTGGTACTTTGCAGTACTTGAAAGTCTCAACACTGTCTTGCAGTTATTTTTTTTTTCCCCTCCCAGATATTTTTCTTGTTAGAGATGTACAGTTCATTACACATTCTCCTAAATGCCAGGAACAAAATTCTCAATAGGCTTAGAACACTTTTCCCTTCATGTGCTAACAAGCATTTTTCCTCAGGGCAACTAATACACCTTTAAATGCAGACATCTTTTCTTTGCTTTCAGATCTCGCACTAGAAATCTAGTCAAGCATTTCATGTCCTGGCCCCAGCCATCCCAAAGAGGCCATGAATCAGTTGCATCACACCTAAGCCAAACCTTGTTTATTCTCCCAGTCCATGCATTCATTTTGATAAAAGCTGTGTTACCTGGTTCAGTGGCTAAAATTGCAATTGGAAAGCTTACTAATGATACAATATGTCTCACATTTACCAGGGATAGCCTTTTCTCATCTGTCTGCTGTCCTTTTGCCCCTCTAATCTGTAAAGGAAAGACTATTTCCTTCCCCAGCAACAAGCCATGGATGTATTTCTCACGACATGTATTTTTCTTCAGCAGTTTTACAAATCTCCAGCAACATCAGCAAATATTGTCAAGACAGTGCATTCCAAATGCTGGCACACACATCGTCAGGCTTAATTTACAAACACTCCTTTTCCAACCTGTGTCTCACATCAAGCATCTACTCACCTGAGAGTTTTCACCTGTGTCTCTCACCTCACTAATTCAATGAGGAGAGGTGATCCAATTCATTGAATTTTACAATGTATATAAGTGGCTGCTGGAATTCAATTGCTGCCAGGGAAGGTCAACTAAAGGATCAAGTTCATCAAGAAAAAGTGGCAAGAAAAAAGAGATGAAATGTTATAATGTTCCCATTCTCTGCTTCCTTCGGGCTGTTGGTTTTGCTACACATTTTCAAAGTAGCTCTGATGGAGCAGCTTCAAAAACGAGGTGACACAGCTGCAGGTCACCAATTTAACACTGGCTGGGTCTGCTATTGCTACAAATACCTGCTACAGACACCTGCATAGTACTGGGCTCAGAAATGCATCAAGCACATCACTCAGCTGAAAGCAGCAATATGAAACAAACACCTAACCTTGGCCTTCTGACTCCTTTCCTTATGTAGTATGCCAGAGTTTGGAAGCCAGAGATGTAGTGTGGGCTGCTTACTATCAAGCTCTTAACTAAGGCATTACAGTTCTGGAAATTAATACCCTTTGGCAACAGAAATCACATCTTACAGAGGGTGAGGATATAGTATCTCTCTTAACCTGCATCATCAGTTCACCAAAACTCTTAGGAATGAAAGATGATTTGGTTCTCAGTGTATTTTCAGACACTGCAGTTCTGGTTATCCGTACCAAAGAATATGAGGCCAAACTAAACTGATGAACAGAAGGATGCAGGAGCAGAGAAACCACCTTGCCAAGAAGAGAATTAAAGATTGCCTTTGTGTAATCAGCCTGGTAAATTAGAGAACAGGAGGCAGCTTCCCACAAATACACTGACTTGAAAGACTGGGGGAGTAAGCACTGTCCAAGTTGAAAGGCAGCACTGGCCCAAGGCATGGGAACAGAGTTGCTGATTCTTAACCAAAAATTAGGAGGTCCCCGATCAGTAGAGCAATTGTGTCCTGGGACAGCCAGGACAAAAGGCAATGGAGACAACCACTTGTAAGAAGAAGTATAACACATTTTACAAAGGGATTGTATGATGTGGTGGTTGTGAAAGCAATGAATAAGATTAGATCACCCAGGATCTTTTCAAGCCCACCTGCTTGACTATAAACATAAGGAAGAATTGTTTTTTCTTTCTGCTAAGGTAAGGTACAAAGAAAGTTTCTTACAGATAGCTACTATGGTGCAAACTCCAGATGTGGGAAAGCTGTCTTTCAGTAACAGATAGACTGCAAAACTAAAGAGTGATTTAGCAGATAAGATAAAAATATCTTAATCATGAGGTTTCACTTTAAATATAGCTTCAATTAGTGTAGAAATACCTTTCATAAATCCCAGTCAGCTGCATCAGAACAAGTGATCTATTCTCCTTTATGTCTATATCATAGTCAAAATCTCAATCCATGCTTCAGGAGATTCCCTGCCTCATATGTTGCACTTCAGAAATAACAAGCTTTTAAGTGTCAGTCAGGAAATTGCAAATCCACCCTATGATAGTGAGAGAGAATTTCAGCTCACTTGGATTGGAACTGCAGGCACCAGCCCTGACAGCAGCCATTTCACTGCTCCCACGGTGAAAGCCTGAAAGCAGCAATAGCAAAATCCCAGTGTTAGAGCACAAGAAAAAAAATCTCATTGGTGGGATTCAAATGCTTGGTATTTCTACCAGCTACACACAGGGGTACACAATAGCTCCCCCTCTCCACCCCACCCCCTCACCCCCCCACCCCAAAGAAAAAAACAACACTATGTTATCTTCTCTAGTTTCATTCTCTTCGCTTGAAAGAATATATTACCGTATCAAATGCTGAACCGAACGCATTTTTCAACAGAAAGTTGAAGTGAGATAAGCCTGGCTGTGCTTGATCAGTACTGAAACCTGTTTTCAGTTTAGAACTGCGGACTGTGTTGGTCAAAATCCAAGCGAAAATCCTGGTTTTTTGACAGTTACTGCATCTAGACACACCTCTCACCCACAGCTTCATTTCAGGCACTGTTAAGCCTTAAAATTTTCTTGCTTCCCAAGACCAGGGCCCACCTATCTCATTCCTTAAAATGTAATGTTAACCGATACAGAGCTCATCAAAGATTTCTTCATCTGCTGAAGCTGCCAAGCAGAGTACTATACCAGTGTTAATAGCTACAGATTAAAGGTAGTTTCTCACAGCTGCTATGACTCTCAGGTATTTGAAGAAGCTGTGATGATGTAAGGAGTTTAAGTATTTCAAACAACTTTATAAGTGCCTCTGAGCACGAGATATTAATTCATGTTATGGTATTCTTGGTCCCCTGATAATACACAGCTAAAACTAATTTAAAAACTGAACAAGATGCAGAGATCAGTGTCAAGCAAAAGATGCAAGAGCATCTGGCACAAGTGGATCTGCCACACACTGACAGTCTCTCTTGCTCACATTTTTTAAACTGCTGAATAGTTTGGGGTAATACAGATGGTTCCTACAGGTCTCTACCTCTGATTGAAGCCCCACTTGTAAGAAAAAAAACAAACCAAAACAAAAAAACCCCATATAATTCCTATACAACTTCCGGGGATTTTTGAAGCTTTGACTGGGAATTAAGTTGCTGGATATCAAAATCTGCACACCAAAACACTTCAATATATACAAATGCCTTTAGTTTACTATTTAAAAACATATATGCACATGCACACAGAGACACACACATATACAGGAATGAAACAAGAATTACCAGAAATCTTTTCATTTTCAGTGTCTGATTATGTGTGATGGTAACTGACAGTCTGGTTTGAAATCAATTCTTTCAAACATGCTCTGTCTGAATTATTGCTTATGAATCTCTTTGCAGAACTTGAAATTGAGAATTTGTTTCATCTCCTCCCAAATGTTAAAACACGTCAGAAGAAGATTTAATTGTATTGAAATACACAGTTTATCTAACTTTACATCTTCATGCTGTCATTGTACATTGTTCTTCATTCTCTCTCAGAAGTAATTTTTGTGTGTGTGTGAGATACTGGAAGTCTTGTCTGCATTCACTCCTTACACAATGCTTCCCATCATTCAGCATGAATTTTTAGAAAATAAAAATAAGGTGACTAGAGCTGATCAGATCTAATTCTATAAATGCACCATTTGTCCTGAGAAATTAGGTGAAATTATACATACAAACCATGTTTCAGTGTCCACTCTTTAGGTCTTTGGAAAGAAGAATCTCTTACTCCACATGACCTCAATACAGAAATTAAAAAGTCTGTTGTTTTCGAGACTGCTACTGGCTAATAAAAATGAGCCTGTCAGTTAATGCAGAGATTCACATAGTTACCATAGGCTTGCATAGTTCCTGTAGGCTAGTAACTTTAAAACAGTAGCCTAGAATAATTTCTCATCTATCAGAATTTACACATGACCTTTCTTAGCAGAAGCTTGACACTAGCTTCTTAAACATTCTTAACAGAGTAGGCACATAGTTTGTATGAAGTCCTTAGGAGCAGATTTTAGGATGAATCAACATGACATATGACCAATTACAAATATAAATATATCTGAAGCCTGCAAATTGATTTATCTCTTTTCTTGTATTCCTTCCACTTGACCCCAAAGCTTGGAAAGAGTGGCAGGTCCACGTTGCTCTACATAGTGAAAACCTGCATGCACCCATGTCAGTGCCACTGGATTGAGTCAGAAGAACCTACTCCTCCTTCCTGAGCTTTCACAGGTCTCCATCTTTCTCAGACACACATTGAGAATGCCATTATTCGATTACAAGCCTTTCTGCAAAAGAGAGGCTTCCTGCTTAGCTCTGTATGGAGCTGACCTGGGCCACCTCAAGGAATCAAATATTCATATTGAACTAGGCAAGAATAAACAGCCAAGTAGTCATGGCATCATTCCCTCCTGTACCTGCATTACCCACAAAGCCGTATGAATGCAAACCCATGAAAATTAATTAGCAACTCCTATTTATTGTGAAACTAGGAATGCTACATTCACTAGTTATCCTGCTGCACAAATCACTGAGAGCTATTTCTGTTGTGCTAGTGTCTCTGCTCAGAATATCAGCCTACACTGCAAAAACTGATTCTTACCGAGCCTTAGAGACAGATGTCACTTTTATTAGAACCACATCAAAAAAGCTAAAAATAGGTAAGAAGCCTTGGTAAGCAGAGAACTTGTGTTACCTTCATTAATGTAATAACCCTGGTCTCAGCTGCCCAGTCCTTGCTCCAAGGCAATTCTTGTTTATCTACAGTAGAATTCCCCCCAGATGTTTCAGGAAACATTTCTTTCAGTGAAGGAGAGAAAGAACATGTCTGAAATGAAACTAAAATTTGTGCCAGTCTGAAATGAAAATATTTATCTCTAAAGCCTCGCTCTGTTGAATCCTGCTCCCACAAGCACATAGAATTAAGGCACAATATATTTTGTCTGAGATGTGAGTCTTATTTTCTGCAAGCCAATGAGCTTTTTTCATTCCCAAATGGCATCTTGCAACTTGAGTAAATTGTTTGGTGTTCTTGAAACTCAGAGTTAATTATGCAAAATGAATTGAGACTAAAACAGACACCACAGGGTGTACAAAGGGAAATACAGCTATTGGCATCAGACCCCTGAGCATCTTAATTACAGGACTATAGCAGAGGGGAGAAAGAGAGACCTGTGGGCTCAAATTTAACAAGCAGCAAATGAAAAACATCCCACATCTCTCACGCAACCAGAGGCATTTCCAAGCAGCTGCTTTCTTTGGTGCAGTTACTTGGAGCAGGCAGAGGTACCAAAGCCTTTGAGACTGGTGAGTTGGCTGGAATTTCACTCTCAAACTCTCTCAATATTAACCATCCACTTCTGCAAGGAGTCAGTTCAATCACATTCCCACAAACTCCCATAACTCTCACACTGTTGTATTTCTCCTTTGACAATATGTGATCAAAAATATATTTTCCTGCTGAATATGGTGCTCTGTTTTCCTGCAAGAAACAAATGCCAGTGAAAAGAACGTGATGCTAGCGTGGAATTATAAACGTTAAGAAACACAGACCAACAGATCATACATAAAGTGGAGAAGAGACTCGTGTAATAAAAGATCACAGGCAAAACAAGCACAGAAACTGGCTTCTGGGTAATGTTGAGCTCAGCCATTAAATATCTAAATACTAAAGAAGTAACTTTTAGAATTGACACTGGAGCTCTGGTTATACCACACAATCCTGCCTACTGCTGTTTAACTCTGCTCCAATACTTGTAGGCTAAGGTCAGACTTGCTATAGAGGAAAAGTACAGCATACATTAAAGGGTTTAGGCTGTGAGCATGGATTTGTATGTACCTTGCACATCATATGTTTATATTTATGCCAATATTGTATGTAGCTATTATGTATCACTTACTGCCACTTTTTGCAAATATAAATGTCTTATGATTCAAAATCATGGAAAATTACCAGGCCAGAGTCTCCAGCCCTTCTTGTGTGACTAATGCTTTTCCAAATAAAATATTCTACTCAGAGTAAAATAATAGGGAGGAGGAAAAAAGGCTTCATGAAGAAAAGAAGCAAGATTTGATTGCTATACATTGAAAAGGCAAGGTGCACCACCGCTGCCACTTCTGGGTCCACCAGTCCACAGTCATTCTGCCCAGCACATCTAACTGGTGATGCCAGTGCTGACTTTGCACAGGAAGCCCAATGACTCCAGACTAACATCAAAGTCATCACCCAACCCTGGCTGCTGACAGCATGAGGGAGGATGAGAGAAGCATCTTCTCTGCTCCCATCAGGTACCAAGGATGCTCTTGGGGTATGAGCTCAATAATACCCAGCTGTCCAGACAGATCATTCATCAAAGAAGAAATGGTAACATCCTACCTAGTTCCAGCTTTCAGCAAAAGTACCCCTCTCAAGAATCGGAATAGGATATTTGCATTTATAGGGATGAAGGAAGACATGTCCTCCTTTGACTTTCTAGAGAAAGGTCATGAGCAAGGCAGAGGCATTACCACTCCTGAAGAACACTTCACAGAAACCACCCTGCTACACAGAATAACAAAAATACATGTCTTTAATACCATTATGAGTAATAAAATAGAACACAAATTGCATTTCCTTCAAGGTCCCGTTTTGCATTGATATAATCTCCAGCTTCAGTGGAATTACAAAACAAGCCAGCAATTAAAAAGGAAACACAAGTATTATTTGAATGGCAGGTCAATAAGCAGACAGTGGAACTCATACACATCAGATAACATACTAAGCAAATACAGCCCTGCTCTTGAAGGCACAACTGTGAATGCAAATGGTTCTTTTTCAGCTGTAATCTAGAGCAAAGATGAAAGCTAAACCAGAAACAGAACATCAGCACCTACTGGGCCATGAAGGGATTACCATCCTTCTAACAGTTACTCACCTGCTGCTGCCGGGTTTCACCCGTGTTCTTTGCCAAAGTATCTGCTGATCTGTATGTGGCTACCAGCAAATGGCAGGCCTTGTGGGTGGTCATGTAACTGTGTAGAGGCTTCCAAACACAATTCAATTAAAATGTGACTGAGAAGATCCACATTATCTATTTTTAAAAAGAAGCACCGCCATCAAAGCCAAGCTTTACAACTGATAGCTATCAACTGTATCTATCCAGGAGTTTTAACTCAAAGGTGAAGTACTTGAGCTGTTTAAAGATCTGGATCCTCTGCTCTATGAGAAACTCCATCAGTGAAGTTTGGTCTTTTCTGTTCTGAATGAAAATGTCAACAGCAGCCGCCACAGGGTAGGGGGAAGACACCAGAAGAAACAAACAATGCACAACCTACACAAAGCCAAACAAACAATGACAAAAACCACCTCCAAAGAAATTATGCAAAAACAAACAAAAAAAGAAAAACCCAAACATCTTTCAGAACTACTAGTTCAATTCAGAACTGCAAACGCATTGCATTTTTCACGTTTTATAGAAATGGAAACAAAGTCATTGTAAAAGATTGAAAAAATAAATAGAACAGAAACAATAAAACAGAAAAGGGCCACTTCAACATAATTTAGATGGGACCAGGTTATATTAATACTTTTCTAAGATTGACAAGCACTTGGCTCTTTTAAACAACAGTAAGAGGTAGAGTAACATCTGTTCCACTGATTTGTTTTTCCATCATGTTCCAATAAGCATGCAGTGAAGAAAGCAATAAAAGCAGAGGCAGAAGTATGGAGATTAAATTCAGATGAAGGCTACAAACATTGAAACTCTGTTAACTATCACAGAGTAATATCACTGAGTTGCAGATTTCTGTAGTCACCTTAAACTCTTGTTTCAAGGCTATATAACTAAATTGGTAGCACCATCATAGTGAGAGGAATAGCACACATTTTGTCCTGATTCTCCACTGCTTTATACCCTCTGTAGTTAGCTACAAGAGCACAACTGCACACTGTGAAGAGATGAAATATTTTACAGCCATGCTGCACAAGCATAAATCACTACACAAAGTACAAAGAAATAGCTAATATGGGACCAAGTCAGCAATATCCATAGATACAAACCATTAAAACGATATTATTGGGTGATTTCAGCTTTGGAAGCAAAGCATTCAGATCCAGAAGCTCTCCAGGTCTCAGCTTGCCCACTCTCTGCTTCTGCCACCCAGCAAAGCTAACTGTTCCTCCTCTAAAAGATGTGGCAGATCCAACTCTGTAGTAATTTCAAAAAAGACCATCCCTAAACTGCAGGCTCTGGAGAGCATCCTGGCATGTGTCAGTCACTTCCTGACAGACACTGAGCAACCATACATGGGAATTTAGCAGCCCTCAGGACAAGCTCTGAATAAGTGACAAGGCATTCAATATTTTTTATTTAACTGAGCTCACTGCTAATGAAGGAACATTTAAAGAATGAGCTAATTTATATGTTTATTCTGGAACTAAGCAGAGTAAAAAGCCTATGATTACTCCCAGCAACCCACGAGTTTATTTGAAAGAAAAGAACAAAACCTAAAAAACAGATGTTTTGCAACCAAGGTAGACCTAACCAAGTCAGCTTTCATGAATGCTCATTAACTTACTTCCTTTAGTCACAGAAAGGGTGCTCAAGCTTGTGTTCCTCTCCTGCCTCTTCTTTGAAAGCTCTGAAAAGGGAGCTGTCTCTCAGAAAGAAAGCAGTTTTGTTTGTTTTACTGTAAACCCAGGCTGCTCTGAAATCCCTCGCATTTTCTCCACAAACCCAAATATTATCTGCAATTTATGCTGTCATTCTAACTCACCAGGCAGCATCGAACCCACCCTGTGAGGTCTCTCAGAAATTTTGGTAGTGGAAGCAAACATCCAGTTTGGGTTTTTCACATTGATTCTGCATTCTTTACCTAAATATCTCTTATCACCTATGCTCCTAAACTTGCCCTTTCTTCCGGTGTTTGCTATTCTCACTCATGAATTTATTACATTTTCCCTACTTCAAATTCTCTCCCTGTGCTCAGTGAGCACCATCTTTTGCTTCCCCTGTAATCACTCTAAGGCAGAATTGTTAATGCCCCATGACAATACCCCATTCCAGAAGCAGCAATTTGTTGGGTTTTTTTGCATAGCCAACTGTGAAAAATCAGCCTCTGTTACCTTTGCAGGAGGATGGAAGCCTTTACATGCTGTGAGCTCAACTAATAAAATCTGAATCCTTCAGGAAACATTCACCAGGAAGCTCCTCTGCTTCCCATGTTGTGTGGGGCACTTCAGCAGAAGAGGGCTAAATCTGAGAAAATTAACATGTGTCCTTGCCAGCTGTTTTGTATTTTGTATTCAGGCTTTCTGTACACAGCAGATACCACCAAAGGCTGAATTGAGTGCAGCAGGTGTCACACTGCCCTTTCCCATTACAGATTTGGCCTTAACAAGGGTTAGTAACCTTTAACACTGGGTCAGTTGCCAATAGTGCCTATAGCACTAGCACTAACAGAGAAATGCTGTTCATCCCACCTTCAAAAGTCTCTGTAACCTGTCTTAATGGGGCAAGAAAAGTGCTGGGACTCACCAAAACTCACCCTCAGCAAGAGATTCTTTCCACTAGCAAAGCTGTGTAGCAGGTGTGGACTGTGCCTTCAGTCTGAAAGGCAATATGCAGAAAGCACCTCTACTTATGCTACAAATCAGCTGCACAGGGTACCTTCCTCTGCACCTGGATAAACTGCACATAAACAATCTCAGTTAATCCCACTGCCAGTCTGTTACAGCAGTACTAAAAAACAGCTTTCTATGGCTTCCAGAAAAAAATTTAATTCTCTTTAGCTTGTAACTTTTTTATTCCTTTTAGGCAATTACTAAGAGATTGCAGCTCATTTCAGATTAGGTTCAGGCTGCCAAACCACCTCAACTAATGGATGTTAGAGCAGTCAGTCCTAAGCCAGCAAGAGCTAAGAGCTTGTATCTGCCCTCCTCCTCCACATAGTATCTTAGTATTCACATCTAGAGATGGCAAAAAAGTGCAGTTGCATGTGAAATATATATCAAAACTGAATGAAATTCAAAGGCAAGCAAGCTACCTGACATCAGTTTGATACAATAGAGCTCATCCTCATCCAGTTATACAAACTTCATCATCATTAATACTAGAGTACATCACTCAAAGTGTGAAAGAGGAAATACAGAGATCCTCATCTACTTGTGATCCTACAGAAACCTGTTGTATAGGTTTATCTATACAGAGCCTCTGTCCTATACAGAAAGCAAAGCTCACTGAGGAAATGCATGCCACATTCTTTTCTCTTTAATATATGTTTGCTTAGATGTTTTTAAATAGTTGAATAAAACAAAAACCAACCAAACGAAATACAAAGAACAAGATGGTCAAGCTCAGGCAAATGATATGTGATGGTAGGATTCTCTCCTGCCCTCTTGGCTACCTGAAGGTTAGGACTAGACTGGGTACACTGCCTCCCATTCCTCCTGCTGCTGGCTCCACATGGTGGTACTTCACCCTCTCCACTCCATTCAGCTGAAAGAGCTTCCACATGCACAGTTATGCTCAAGTCAGATCTAACCTTTGCTTCTGTGCCTAATACAGATCACAAAATATGCTTAATTATTATAAAATAATGAGCTGTTTTCTTTGCTAGATCCAAATATGGCAAAGGTGATATCAGAGAGAAAACAGAATAATCAAGGGAGAGGAATGGGGACCAAAAAAACCTACAACCCACAAACAAACAAACGCATAATAACAAGGGAATGTCTAGAATAGCTCTTAAAAGAAAAAAAAATCCATTTTTTCTATTTTTAAGTTTGCAAGCTAATATGCCCAGGAGTTTAAATTAAACATGAGATTTGAATTAAAAACATTGTGATTTATCTGCCAAATAATTAAAATCCAAGTGCTCCCCTCAAGAACAGAAAATATATTATCAGTTTTCCGCAAAACAAACCAAGCAGAACATATTCAACAAAACACCGTAAGAGGTGCAACAGGAGCTGTATTCACAGATTCCTGGATTTGTCCAAGAGGCTCCCAGGCAGGGGTTAGAAAGCAAAGGGTCAAATCATATCACTACCGCACTGGGGGAACGTCCCAACATACAGAACCAAAACAGAGGGGCTGTTTCCATTCTGGCACCATTCTGGGCTTTATGAAAATGTTACTTCTGTGAAATTCTATTTGAGAGGAAAATACTGGAAATGAAAATAGAGAAAATATCTAGAACAGATGAACTGAAAAGGAATTTTGCTATAATATATATTGTTGAAAACACTAAGTGTGGGAGAATGTCAAAACCTAAAGCAAACCAAAAAGGCACACAAAACTTTTGGTTTTTTGAGGGAAAACATCTTCAAAAGATTAATTAGGCTCAAGGTGAGGAGAAAGTTCTTCACAGAGAGAGTTGTTAGCCATTGGAATGGGCTGCCCAGGGAGGTGGTGGAGTCACCGTCCCTGGAGGTGTTCAAAAAGGGACTGGACATGGCACTTGAAGCCATGGTTTAGTAGTCATGAGCTCTTGGGTGACAGGTTGTACTTTGAGATCTTTCCCAACCTTATTGATTCTATGATTGTATGTTATCAGTATGCACATCAGCTAGTCACACTCCATAAGGCTGACTTCAAAATTATAGACTTACATTTCATTCTTAACACCAACAATGAGTGTGCTATCTATAGCAAGGTCATTACCTTGATGTCACTGTTAAAGGGTTGCAATTGTCATATCACTAAATAACCATATAAGTACGCTAAGAATAATATCTGTCATTGAGCACATGATAAATTTACTTGGTGGAATAGCTTCTTCCCACTACTAGAAAAGCTTGAAAGTGGCAACTTTTCCTAACAGATATGTTTACTGTGTATTAAAAACAGGTTTTCAGCATCAAAGCTTTCTTGTAACTGCAACAAGCACAATGCTGAATTCTAAATGAAATCAAATAATGAGCATCCAAGGTTACAAATTTTAAATTACAGTCATTATTAGAAGCACATAAATAAGCTTAACCTACTGAGATGTCCAGCAGTCTGTTAGCATTGCCTTGGGCTGCTGGCATCTACCTGCTGTGCCAGGGCTGCTTCTCAGGTGCTACGTGAACCTCAGAGGCTGTCAATGCTTACAACCTTCCTGCTACAAAAAGAACTGATGGAATGACACTGAACTAATAAAGCACTCCTCATTCAGACTATTGGGAAGCTCATTCACTGGCCCTAGGGAGGGAAGAGTCCTTATAATGGAGACACAGCATCTCTCTCTCTTAGCAAAGGTTGTTTTTCTTTATTGTACCTTTACCAGATTTTCATCCAGCCTGATTCTGAAAGGGCTCCAGCAGTGAAGTTTCAGCACTTCCCAGGAAGCCATTTACATAGTTAGTAGTTATCATAATGAGGAAATTCCATCCTAAATATTCAACCTGGCTTGATTTAATCCCAGTATTTCAGCTGTAACCAAAGAAACCAGTCCTTCATCTCTATACTGCTTAGTCTTTGTGACACATGGGTTCTTTCATTGCTTTCTAATTTGTGTTGGATTCCATCCCATTTGACAAAAACCTTTGTCTTAATGACATCTACAATCCATTCTCTTAATTACAAAGATGTATTAGTAGAAGGGTTTGCCCCTTGCTTGAGTAACAAGGTTCCCAGATCAGCCAGAATGGCTCCTGTCACTGTTACATGATACTGCAGCTGCCATCTATTAGCCTGCCCCTAAGTTTCTTTTACTTTATTTTCCAAGTTTCTGCCACAAATCTGTCTCCTCACTTAGGTTATTTTTTTTCTTTCAGATGCTAGTTTCCACTTTTCCTTAACTACAGCAGCCATTTTTCTGACCAAAGCATTTACACATCTCTTATCAGTAAGCAAATAGTCAAAAGTTTCATATTCTTGCTATCACAAGTAGCTTTTTCCTTTATTTTGGTGAGTCTTCAGTGAAAAGGAGATGATGATTCTTTTTTAGAAGAGTACTTCTTACTACGACAACAAAGTTCCTCAAATTTTCCCTAACACACTAATTGAAATTGGGAGGTAGGACAAGAAGATTCCCTCACATAAGGGAATGCTAAACATTGTACATTACATTGCAGCTTAAGTATGTGTGGATATGTGCTAGGAGATTCCTTACCTGCTGCTCCAAATAGTTCCCCAGAACCAAGAGCACACTTACAACACACATCCACTCCAAAACAGCAATGGCCAATGGGACATTTGTCAGAGTGCATGGATGACCTTCATCAAGAAGCTACTTTAACCTGACCCATACAGCTTGAAATTGTTTCCCATTTCCACCAGCACCAGTCTGACATGCCCTTTCTGCATGACGGTTGCAAAAGCCTTTGGTCTGGACAGCTCTTGCTCTGCTCAGGGAAACAGGATGTTGTGCCTTTGTTTATTGGCTCTCTGACCCTGAAACAGCAGTGAACTACTTACTAGTCTACAAAGTACTTCTCTGTTTCTTGTCACTAAAAAAACATACACACACACCCCTGCATTCGGAAAGCCTGGGAGGTCTTGAGGAGCCTGTGTTTATCCAGTCTGAAAATCACAGGTATTTTCTTGAAAGAGCAGAACAGCAAAGGGAGGTAAACTCAATTCTTCCTCCAGCCCTTATGACAGCTGGGAGTCTGAAGTAATTGCTAAATATGATTAAATGCCTTCAGATATACAAAAACAAAAGCAAGACAAAACCAGCCTCCCTGCAGCATGGTAACAGCAGGGAAAATAACTTTGTTTATACTTAGATATTTCTTCTATGTTTATGTGTTCTAGGGACACGTCGATTGTTCCTTATGGAAGAATCAATCATTTATCGCAATCACTGAATTCAGGGATTATGAAAATAAACTTGGGGAACAACAGAAAAACCCCACCACTTATTTATCAAGCCAGCTAGTCTATTCTCCACCTTCAGAACAGCTGAAATTTCTCTTCTCTGATATGTTCTAACCTATTTTTAAAACCACTCCAGTCATGTAGAGCCCATGACATTCCTGTCAATCACCTACAACAGTCTGCTCTCCAGCACACTACCAGTAGAACTTTGTCAGCCTAACAAAGCAGAACTGGCTTTCTGTTGAAAACAGAGTAAGATTTGCAGCCCATGACATGCCATTCAAGGAAACACAAAATGCATTCTAGAACATGCTATGGTAGAAAGCATCAGTTCAATTTGTTTAAGGCACAGAACTATCTGTCTTTTGAAAATGTCACTTTGTCTATTCCTGGCTGATGCTGTGTAGCCAGTACCTTTCTCTAGAAAGAACTGAGACAATTGATTTTGACAGCATCTTGGGCAAGTACTAGAAGGGTAAATACCAGAGGGGCAGAAGCTGAGAAAAGACTCAATCCAGCAGAACAAGTGGAGCCCAGGAAACAGAAAAGCATGCACAGAATCAAGTGTCTGAAGGGACAGAGAGACAGAGCTGAAAGGGACTTTGCGGAGTTGGTCAGCAAAAAAGGGCTCAGAAGAACCCACTGTGTTAGGATGCAGGGAAGATAACACTGCAACTCCAGCTTTATTTTGCTCCACCTGTCACTGAATTTCAGAAAGCTCTTTTCAGGTTGCTCTCTTTAAAGAAAGGATCTAGGTAAGGCTACGTCCGAAGCTCAGGATCTCATCACATGTGCACAAATAGAGACCTAGAGCATTACGCCAGCACCACGCCCAGCACACCAGCTTGCAGTTACCAAAAGCACTTACGGCAGTGCAGCAGAACACAAGTGAGCACAGCTGCATTACCTGCAGTAGCCTCTGCTGTACTTGCACTTGAGAAGCAGAGATGTCTGTTATCCCTCTGCAGAACTTTTCCACCCATATTCTCTGTGTGTTGCACTTAGCTTTCCAAAGACTGGAGAAAAACTTACTGCATTTTCTTGTTGTGTTCAAAATGGATTGCAGCCTGGGATTCAAGAGCCAGAAAGGAAGTAAAAAAAAATACTGCTAGTTACACAGGATACTATCTTGCAGCACAGCTATTATATTTATCAATGGCAGAGCTTTTCTGAAGCTTAAGTATTAGATTGTTAATACTGCTGTATAATGCTAACCAGAGCACCAAAGCCCCAGCCACCACCTGCCCTGATCTCTAAGCAGGCTGCTACAGAAATGGCAAGACAGCTGATTAAAGGATTTGTCATGACAAGGTAACTATCAAACACCACCTTGGCCATGCCAGGTAATTCCAGAGCAGACAGCTGTTTTGGATGGCATGGCAACAAGTTAGCAAGACCAGATTTATGCAAAGCCAGTTTAAACCTTCACAGGCAGAGAAGGGAGAGTGAAGCAGGTGATAAAGCCACCAAGGGATCTGCATCCACATTCTGGTTGCTTCTGTGCATGGAAATTGGTAATGTGACATCTTCATTACCATTACTGATTTGCTAGCTAAATTGAAATCAAAGATAGATTAATGTATCTTCTTTTGCTTCCTAGGCATGCCTTGAAATTATCTTACTGGGTATAGTTTTAGTGTAACATTTTCACTTCAAGCAGGAGAGAAATGTCGCTTCTAACTAAGATACATTTGGATTTAGACATGAAGTCAGACTGAAACATGTTTTGAGCATCTGCACATTAAAAAATAAAAGCTCTGCATCCAGCAAGATATTTCCAAACACTATAATGCAACTCCAGTAGAGAGATACTTCTTTCATTTCAGCAGGCATTAGGTGTTCAGCAGGCAGAGGTGTTTCAGGTTATGAGTCCTTTTTTCCCAGTATTATCAAACACTGCATGGAACCTACTCTGCAATAGAACTCTGTTCTGAAGTACCTGTAAGACACAGGTCTCTGGGTGCACTAAATCAAAAAGTCCTACACTGACAGGATATTAGAGAAATGTAAAACCACACTCCCCAAACGTGTAATTCAGCTTCTATTTCCTTTTTAAAAACCCACTATGTTCTAAAACATCAAATCAGAACAGTACTTCCTTATACTGATTAAAGTGCATGCAATTAGCCCTTGCACTTCCAATACCCAGGCTATCAAAAGCCATCATTGTGAATTCATATTTGAGTTTTCTCAGGTTTATTCCATTTGATTTTAACTCCAGGAAATTCTTAATAACCAACTCGAGAGCAACCAGATCCTTTCTTTTAGGCCAGCAGTTCATAGACTGTGCAGAGAGAAGTAAGGCTACTGAAGTCCTGTGTTGCAAACAGATGTTAGGAACTGTTTGTTGTTGGCTTTTTCTTTTTCATGTAAGGCAGTACAAAATGGAACCACTGGTGTTCACCAAAGCAGTTTTCCTATATTTTTCATCACAGCAGATAATTTCAGTCACAGGATAAGACAAAAGTGTTGTCTACCATACGAAATGTCTGCAGTATAAAGTAGAATAGAATAGACTAGACTAGACTAGACTAGACTAGACTAGACTAGACTAGACTAGACTAGACTAGACTAGAATAGAATAGAATAGAATAGAATAGAATAGAATTACCAAGGTTGGAAGAGACCCTGAAGATCATCGAGTCCAACCCATAACCACAACCTCACAACTAGACCATGGCACCAAGTGCCACATCCAGTCCCCTCCTGAACGCCTCCAGGGATGGAGACTCAACCACCTCCCTGGGCAGCCCATTCCAATGGGAGTACATCCAAGGGTAAGTGCTTTGCACAATCACTAGGATTTAGAATGCTACTCTGACAGATATTTTGAGGAAAATAGTTTGAAAAATCCTGGAAACATGTTTAAACATTCAAATTGATGACTATTTCTCCCACCTTGAAATTGT
Source organism: Picus viridis (assembly GCA_033816785.1). Classification (NCBI taxonomy): domain Eukaryota; kingdom Metazoa; phylum Chordata; class Aves; order Piciformes; family Picidae; genus Picus; species Picus viridis. Next base: position 6,238,776 of record CM066581.1, read on the forward strand.
TGCTTTATGACATCAGAATTTATACACATGAGCCTGAAGTTTGGGCTCTAATTCCATGCTTCATTGCCAGTGCCTTTAACGAGTAATGAACATTCAAAATACTCCAACATTCAGACTTCCCATTAGGCTGGTACCACAAGAGCCCATGTTTCATCCTATTGTGCAAAGTTTCATCCCTGGAATGCTTTCAAACGAGCAATCTCATAAGTAACCCTGCTGGTCTCATTGGGAAAGAGATCCCATGCACAATATGGTCACTCAAGAAATGTATTCTTCACAACACATTATTTCATCACTCTTGCTCTGCACCACGTTGAGGATTACTGTACTAGACTCTGCAGTATAATACAGCTTCTAGTACAAATAATTTCTTCATTTTGACTACTCTCCTTCACACTTTTAGTTGTTCTTAGGACCTTCAAATACCCAATTTCGCTACAACAGTTACTTTCCCCCAGCCCCTCAATCCCTGTAACATTAAATGGAGACCATGCAGGCTGACCCTGCAATAGCATCACAGCCAGCATCCCCAAGGGCAGACAAGCTAGAAAAGCCATGTTGCCAGACCCCAGGTATTTAGGTGTAGGGAAGCTCTGTCTCCTGACACCCACCACACTGAACACAGCAAACCAACAGTTCCCACCTATGCATGTTTGTTTCCAATTTCCTGCTCTCCTTTAGAGACTTAGTTTTCGTCCTGCAAAACAAGTTCAGGAGTGAGTACTCCAATGAAAGCTCCAGAGGGTAAGTTTAAACAGCAGAACTCTTCTCCTTTCCTTCTGCAGTGATGGCAAACCTGATGTCTTTAATATTTGATCACAGCTTTCTAAGTCTCAGGAAATATCCTCACTTTAACAAGCAAACAAAAAACAAACTCAGCACACACACAAATAACCCAGCCACTAAATAATTTGTTGCAGGCTTATTTTAAGCCATATGAAGACCAGAGCCCTGCCACAGATTCAAGAGCCTCTTCCTATTGGAAAGGTACAGGAAACCGCAAGCATCTAAAATAACCAAAGGATATTGAAGTGACAGTCCTTTCATACCAGATAGGATGATCGGCACCTGTATTATGATCACTAGGAGTTTGCATCATTTGTGTTCAGTCTCATTTTAGGAATCTGTACAAATCTGCAAGAAATTATTTAGTGAAATTCAAATGGAGAAAATAAAATGTTCCCCATTATTTTCAGCTTGCTTTGGATACACACCAAACAGAAAGGTATTTCTCTCTGTTCATTAATAATGCTCACTGGAGCTTGGCTTATGACTAGGCAGCTAATATGAGGCAACAGAAAGAGCTTAATAACATATTTGCAGCTGACATCTTTCTTCACACAAAGAACCAACCAGACCCTTTCAAATATGTCAGACAGTTAGATGCAGGGGTAAAATATAAATTTTTTTCCCTCCATATAGTTAAAGCATTTCCAGAATTTGCATTAAATAGTCACAGTTGTTCTCACTCCTTTCTCCTACTGTGCCATTATTACAGTATTACATCCACCTTTATGCAGCATCCATAACACTGTGAGACCTAAGAATGTCAGCATTAATTTATTACAGTCAGAAAGTATGGACTGCTTGTTCTTCCTCTAGGAGCTAGAAAGCCATATATTAAATCCACACAGCAGCGGGGTGGAAACTAGAGAAATGGGATTGTCCAATTAGTTTATCTTTAAGGTCAAGTTTTCCCTGTTTCAAAATCCAGAATCACCTAATCTAATTCTTTGAAACTTTTGCCCCAATTCATTCAGTTCCAGAATGGTTGGAGTAAAAAATGCCTTAAAGACAATTCAAACCTATAATTTAAAGTTACTTATGTAAAGATTACATCATAACCTAGCCCAAAGGGCCTAAGATGAGAACAGGAGAGGCAGAGTGTGCAAATGAGAGCACAGGATGATACCTTACAGACCTCACTTCAGTTTCACAGCCTCATGTCCCACTTACACTGTATAGATTTCTTTTGTCCCTAATCAAATCTATCTACTTATTCCTTTCTAAGCAAAACAGTGTCATTGTTTTGCTTTTCACTGGCCTGGTTTTCACAATGTTTGCTCATGACAAATCAAATATTTTTACATTTTTATTTGTAACAGCATTATAAAGAATTCAAAGATAGAGTTTGCTCTCCTGCTCTTCAACTGTTTCTGCAGCTTTTATAAGACACATTTGTTTTACCTCCTCCTCTGTTTTCCTTCCTCCACTTGACTTGTGCTTTGCAGAACTGTGTTCCCATTCTTCTGGCCTTTAACCATTTCCACTTTTGTTGTTGGACTGTACTGGCAAAATGCAAAAGCTCTAAAAAGCTGTTAGCCCCAGTTTACCTGAAGGAAGCCAGTTTCTGCTTCTGCATACAGCTTGCCACAGTGAACAAGAAAGCCTTGTATAAAACACTGATGTTGAGAAGACTCTGGTGGGTTCAGACTCTTCAGCCACAACACATCAGCACAAAGAAGTAATTAAATAAAGGTGTTCCCTCTCCTGCACAGAATTTTGTCATGTAAGTGTGGAATCTTTAAAACAGGGATTCATCTCATTTTCAGCCGAACAGTGCCTTGGCTACCTACTTAGAAGGAAGGTTTCCAGATTATGCATTTCAGTCTTTTCTCCAAAAAACGTCAGGCTCCCGTCCAAATTCAGTGACCAAGGACTCAGTGCTGCAAGGTTTCAGATACATCCCTCTTTGGGATTCTCCACCACCGAGCAGCCGCCTCCAGCACACCGCCAATCAGCTGAGGATCACACAGAACCTTCCCCACATGCAAATGCATGTCACTTCCAGATTTGAATGTCTTCCTCATCATGACCTCCTTTCTGAACACAGCTCAAACTCATCAGGTCCATTAAGAGAATCATTAGATTTCACTGCTTACCATGGGAGCTCATCCTTTGTGTGTAGTAAGGCACAGCTGCAGGCCTCTATCAAACAAGGCTTCTCATGGACCCATTGATCTGTTGTTACAGTGACTACTCACCACAGCATAACTCACAGCCAGCGAGGTATCCTGCAGTGGCAGTTAACTCCATGATTCAGATCAGCCTGCCTTCAGTGCTGAGATATCACTCAAGCAATTTTACATGCACTTTCTCAAAGCTTTTCAGTTTAATTATGCCATTTTCAGCCATTCTTAACTTGCAAATCTTGTGAATCAGCTGGCATTTAATAACTCTGATGAAGATCATAAAGTCATTTTGCATTTATGCCCTTACTGCAAACATGTCTTTACTGTGCAAAACCATTGTTTCAAGCCTTCTCTTACAGAGATCGTGAGCTCACTTGCAACACACGGTAACAACACTTAACTAACTCTGCATAAGCCTACCATATCATCAGGCCAGGACACCTAAGAATTGTCTGGTCACATATATCCAAACAAGGAAATTAATCTGCTCTGGTGTACTGAGCTGCTAATCTACTAGTTCATTTTTTGGTTCAGATTAAGTTGAGCCAGCAACAAACATCTCTCAGCCTTCTGCTTTTATTTCTATGACATTTCCATTTGCCTCATCTAAATTCCAGAAAGAGAAAAGCAACATTCCCCAGCTCCCCTCCAAAACCACTTTTTTTGAAAGAATATCCATTGTAACAGACTAAAAAATTGCGAGAATAAAGGTCTTGTTCCCAAACCTTGGTATGCAGAAGAAATCAAATAGCCCAAGGCTACCATGATCTGGTTTATTCCTCTACATCATGAAAGAAAACCTCATTCCCTGATTTCCAAGGGCTTTCTTAACATATATTAATTCATGTGATGTTAATCATAAAATCTAATTTATTCTTGCTTATGATGCACAATACCAGCATGCTAACGTTTCATTTGCTATTTGTTACAGCTGGTTTTATATAACAGGGTAAAAAAAAATCCAATCCCTCCTAACGTTTCCCTGACACTTTCCACTCAAAACAGTATCACATTTCCTTAATCTCCACTGCAGTCTCCCTCACATTTTTCTCTGTACTTATTTATTGAACCTTGTCACCCATTACATTATTTATTTTTCAAAGTTCAGAAGGTTGTAAGCTAAAAAATACAAGTCTCTGGCACTAACATCATACAGCCTTACATATTTGACTGGAACTCCTACAGATTGCTATAGTGGAGAACATATTATAATCATCAAAACAAAAGAGACAATTTTGATTCGTTTTTCAATCCCATTTTATCAGACCATTATGTAAACAAATGCATTATGATGTTTTTTCCTACCCTCTGCCCAGACAAGCTTTCACCTCTCCTCTCAAAATGAAGCAGCTGTCTTGCTCAGTGCTGAGACTAGCAATACATTCTGAGAGGGAGACTACCATGAAGTAATAATGTGGGATTGTTATGGTGGTTATGGTCCCTTTCCATCCTGGCTTGCTCAGCTCTGTTTTTGGAAGGCAGAGCTCTTCCTTGACACTTCTCTCCTCCTGGCTACTCAATAGCCTGTCCCAGGTACCACCTTTCTTGCTTAGCTCCCTCTGCTACTTAAACCCAGTGAGAGATCACTTTATGTACCCTTGTCACATGGGTTAGATTTACTAGTGCCAGCTTCTTCAGATGCTGCTTTCTCCTCACAGGCCTTTTCGCAACATACCACAGTGTATTCTGTGCTCATACTGCATTGCTGTGGCTTCAGGATATGGTTGACAGGCTGGTTAACCTGGAGGCACCGATGCAGTCACACTCCCCCAGGATAACAAACGTGCCTGATAGTTCTTGGTACATGACTACCAACCCAATACAAAAGTTAACCTGTTCCAGGTCTCCTCTTTTTCTTCACTGGTTTCATGATGTCGCATTTCTGTTCCCTTGGTTCCTTCCCTTATTCCACTCTGCAGGTCCTAGCAGCAGTCATATTTTGAACAAAAATGTGCTACAGCCTAAAATATCTTTAAAATATAAATTGTGACTGAATATTAGAAGCGATAGAGAAGAAGCTGAATTCGACCATCAGCTAGGAAAGGCCTTATTGATTATCTGCATTTATCTGTTCAAGAAATACCACCTGATTAATGAAATATGAATTAGGCTGAAGAGCACCACGCATGAGGAACAGCAGCTGCTGCAGGCTAAAGCTCTGCTCTCAAGTACTGTGAGGGAGCTGCTGTTATAGTCACAAATCAAAAACCAAAAGTCATCATCACATTTGAGATCCTTTTGCTTGGCTGCTTAGTATCTGTATGACATGTGCTACTCTGCTCAGGTCTGATTTCTAGTTATGCGTGCTGTGGAAATCTCCTCTAAGATATACTGGCAAATTCTGAAACCTGTGTAATTTCAGATGCAGGACTTCTTGGTGGAACATCTCCATCTTTCTTCACAGCTCACCACTGATACCAAAACTAAGGAGAACTTTTATCCTCCATGCAGGCAGCAATACCAACAGTGCAGATCCCTGACAGAGACAATAAAGAAAACTCTTCTCTGCCTCTGTGCAATTTTCTAAGGAAGCTTTGTTCTTATGCAGTGCCTTGTCAGGGGGTATATGAATACAAAAGATCAGCATTTACAGAATTTGCTTTTGGGGGATTTATGAGTTTATCAACACTTACCTAAGATCTCTCCAGTTGCACACAGCAGAGGCCCATAAAGTAGAATATCCATTTAGCTTTATTAAGTTTTATTAAGTATATTATGTAGAGGAACTAAATTACAAATTATAACAAAGCCAGATGAGCCAGTGCTGAATAAGAGTTCATGCAGAAAAAGTATCACTTCAGTATATTTTCCAGCTCAGTAGTTTTCTCTCATCTGTGCACAAGGGTATTGCCATTAAAATGACAGATAAGATGACAAACCTTTACATCAACTCTACTTCCAGTCAAAGCTCCCACATGACATACAACCATTAGCAATTCATATACAATACTGCCACCCCACGAGCCATCAATTCACATCACTCTAGCTTTCTGAGCATTTGGTTGGTTTAATAACCATGATGCCAGAAAGGGGCAAATAATCACTGACTTGCTGCATTGAATCTGGACACAATACTTCAGCTTTTGCTTCAATGCGCACAACCACAAACAAGACAAAATTCAACTTTTAATTGTGAAAGGCTCATGGGTTCATGGTCAAGCTGCCACTCCAATATGTAGCTATTACTCTTTCAAATCTATCAAGATCCCAGACGTTCCTTTAGTTCCCTAGTTCATAAAATTACTACCTATTTGGATTTAGACATCCAAAGTCAGCCTGAGGTTTAGATATGATCATGTCTCATTTATATCAACTGTTTTTCGTCTTGCACTAATAAGTCACCATTTTTACACAAAGATCCCCCAGATTTTCAGCACAAACCCCTCTAAATCGAATTATTTTGGTTTCTGAAGCAGCAAGGGCAGACACAGAACCCTGACTGGAGCAGCACAAACAGGCTCCTACTGCAAAAGGCTACATTAAGTTCTGGTTTGCCAGTACTAAACCAAAACAATGAACTCGGACTTTTCTGAATACCTGACAACTCAGGATGGATGTTATTTCTCCCCATTCCCTTCCATGAGTTCCTATATCACTCTGATAATAGAAGTCCTGCTAGAGAAAGATCAATAAGAAGGCAAACTCGCTCAGACTGATTCCAACAGCAATTTTTTCAGGCCAGCCACAGTGTTCTGTAAGGTCTTCTTTATCGAGGAGCAAAGGAGAGTGAAAGGCAATAAAAAAGTGCTCTTAAAGTGCCATAGAGTCCTGCTTTGTTTTCATCACCCTGTTCTCAAGAAACGTGCCCACATCACAGCTTTTAGTGGCTGTGAGTTGACATATTTAACCCTAATTACAACTCTCTTCCTGCACCCACTTTGCCACACTGCTTTCTCCAGGACTGACAGCATGTTTATGGAATCAAAAGCACCACCCTTCATCTGTCCCAGTTGTCTGTGCAAGCCAGCAACAAACACACCTCTCTGGAGAAAGGAGCCATCAGAGAAAGCATGAAAAGTCACCAAATCATTGACTCCCTGCATATTCTAATGGCTCTGATCTAAGGCCAAAGTCAAATCATGCCTCTGGAATTTAGAGAGGCATATTCCTCCCTTTTAAATTGCTCTATTGATTCAATTTCTCCCTAACAGTGGACCAAGCATTACTGCAGCAGACATTCTTTTTGTGTACAAAACCTCACAATCTTCCAGGAAATTCCAGGTGAAAGAGGTGTGCAGTTAAAGCTCCTTTAAGAACAAAGGCTAACTCTGAATCTCCAGACAAGGTTTATTCAACCTTGCTATTATCAGAAGAGAAAAGAACAAGAGAACTTCTGAACAACAAATTGGCAAGCTGCTTACTTTAAAGCTTGCCTTTTACACCAGGACTGGGAAAGGCAGATAGACTTGCACTGAGGGAATGCAGAGTTTACAGCTCCCATCAAAAGGAACATCCAGACCTTTTCAATAAGATCTGAATAAATGTGGCAATGTAGAATAAATGTAACAATTACAAACCAGACAGCCCGTCTCTGCAGAGGCTGTCAGTCAATTTGCAGTTGCACTCAGCCATGGAGTCCTTTGAGCCTCTGAACCAGAGGGCTCTGACCAAAGTTCAAACTCTATAGCCCCAGTCCTTGAAGGCATGTTCCAGCCTAAGCATTCTTTCCAGTATGGGACTCAGTAACACGGCATTGGAAAGCCCAAATCACATCCAGGTCTTCCAAGTTGTTCTTGTGTCCTTAAACCCACAAAGCCTACAAGCCAGACAGGGCAAGCACAGGTTTTGTGACAGTTTCTGAAGTCTTGCAATCAACATACAAAAGATTCTCAGGAACTTAAGGTAACTGATACAAACCCATGCACTCCCCTTTTGGGCAAGGCAGTGCCAACAGTCACTGGCCCAACACACTCAGGCAGGCAGTCCCTTCCTGCCTCTTTCTTGCCAGGGCTGTGGTATTGCTAGGCAGCAACTGGCCACTGAGCCTGTGGTGAGCTGGGGTAGATCCTGCCCTTTGAAAAGACTGGTTTCCCACCTCTGAGAACAGAAACAAGCTTCAAAACATCTGCCAGGGGAGTTCCAGTCTGAAGACCCATGTTGGGGAAAGCTTTATTGTGACATACAGCAAAACCCATTTGCTCCAGGGAGCAGGATGTGTACAGCAAAAACTATTTTAGGAGAGAGAACACTGCAACTGGAGGACAGTCACTGTCAGAAGCTCATATTAGTCCAGCAGAGAAAGATTGGTTCGTACAACACAATTACGTCTCTGTCCCTTGCACTTACTATTTCAGACTGCAAAAGCAAGCCGTATGTTCAAATCAGTGGTTAGAATGTGAAGTTAAAAAAGGACACTTTGATGTGGTCAAGGAGAAACTTGACTGCATTAAACCAATCTGCTGCAATGATAGCTTATGGCCTTATCATTACTGTGACAAATAACCTAAAGCCAAGCCAACCAATGCTTACAGAAGACACTTCTGTTTATACAAATACTGCTCCTCTTACAGGGCGACTCTCGTGTCTATCAGTTTAACATTCTCATTTTGAAGACAGCAAGCCCCTTAGCTCGGGAAGCTTTGAAAGCTCTGTGCTGCTGACCACTGGACCTTGCTCTTACTGGGGGAGTCAAGTTGACAAAGTCAAAGGGAGTTAAATTCAATTGTCAGTCTTTCAAAATGAAGCATCCCCTTGAGCAAGCAGCCTGTAGAAGAAGGAGGGAATGCAGCTGGAAAGGAACAGTTACAGCTTTTAGTATGTGCAGGGAATATGGCTGTTCCGGTTGGCAGATGTTAGCAGAATTCAGACTGCTCATTTGTACCCTGCTGTGGTTGTTACAGGCCAGTGTCCTATGCTGAGAGCTGTGGGCATTCTGTCTCATCTAGGCATCCTTCATGGTCATTACCAAGAAGCCACTAATTAATGACCTCCTGACAAGGCAGCTCTTTCTTGGGTGGAGAAAGTCTTACAGGAGTAGTTTCATTTTTAACACGTGACTTACAGGCAGCCATAGGGAAGACAAACTAACTGCTAGACAAAAAGTTGGAGTGGAGGAGGGAAGGAATAAATCCTGCCACTTGGGTCTGAGCATGGGTCATTTAATCCAGCAGCAACCATCATGAAAGAGCATCAGAAATAGAACAAGTACAGTGCACTTGTTAGCTCCCAGAAAAAGCAGCTGGAAACAGTGAGAGTCAGACACTGGATTTAGTTTAAAATCTACCAATGGACCTATCTGTACAAACTCGTCTATGTTACAAGTATTGTTTATAGTTATGGTTTCCACAGCACCATGTAACAGCAAGTTCCATAATTTAATTGTGTCACATGAAATACTTTTCCTTTCATTTTGTTTCTAGACTTACTGCCTGAGAACGTTGGGGAAGGCTGCTGGCTCTTCCAGCATGAGAACAGTAAATGACGACTCTTCCTGTGATTTATCAGTTTGTAGTTTTCTCTTGTCCCTCCTCCCCACTGGTCATTTGTCTTCTCAGTGGTAGTCCTCACATCCTTTTGGTCTCTGAACAGCACATATAGGCCACAATAACATCAATGTCCTACCTTGTCATGGACCGAAGCAACGACAAGTGATCTTTCATTTAAATGTAGTGTTATCTTGAATCATCCATGCTGGGAGGCTTGTTTAGATCCTACAGGAGAGCCTACTAAGATCAGAGAGTCCAAATAAATACAGATTAAGATATAACAGCCTTGGGTGAAGGTGACGCAGTGGATTGTGAGCTGAGGCAGAAGTTTTTTCCCTCTAGCCAGATGGTGCCTTTGATGGATGTCAGTATATTTTTACTCACTGTAAACGGCATTACAAGCTGGTTGGTACATTATAACCTCAAGGCTAACAGATGCCTTGTACCCAGCTGTAGGAAGAGTCACTGCATACGCTCTTCATGAAGCAGCAAGTTAGGATTACCTGAAGAGAACAGGATCTGTAAAACTTTTAAAGATCTTATCATAAAGCAGGAAGAGACAGGGAAGAAACAACAGCCTCATTCTTGTCTGCACCAGTCATGGCAACTGTGTCTGTATCACTGCTGAGGAAAATTTTGGCTGTCTAGTGAGGACCAACCTGAGAGGCAGTTTCAAGTAAACTCTGAGGTCTTCATACAACACAAGCAGTGCTCCTGAGATGATGAGTGCAACAGCAGAGTAAGCTGTGACCAAACGCTGATGTCAAAGCGGTTCTGAACACTTCCAAGCTGCCATTGCTGAAACACTACAAAGTAACATGCAGCTTTTGTGGTGGCTTTTTTTTTTTTTTTTTAAGGATACATACTCACTTTATGGTACCAGCATCATCAGGATCTATAAACTCTTAACTTCTACCATCTATCCTTGTTATCACAGGACCTTTTTTTGAAAGCAAGTAAAAAATGCCAGATAGGTGAGCACAAACTGAAAGGTGAAACAGTTAATGAAGCTCTAGAGGCATCCACAGAGTAGCTTCACTGATTTAATACTTCAGCATAGAGACAAAGCAGTCTGTGCAGGGACATAAGATGGGACAAATACTTGGCAACTAACACAGAGCAAGATTTCTAATGACATCTTCACCAGACTTCAGAGATCCCATCGTGCCTTTTAGGCCTCATTATATGGTATCTGCAGTTTGTCATTACTGAATGAGGCACTGAGAACAGGAAGAATAATAGGGAAAGTGCATTTATTGCATTGTGAGTGGAAATAACCACTTACACAGGCTCGCCTTTCTACCATCTTTCAACTCACCTCACTGTCATGATGCTTCATAGAGGTGTGTAAAAGAATGACCCCACATTTAACCCCTGGAATCCTGTATGGCTACTAAGAAACTGCAGAAACAGCTGCAAATCTTTATTTTACTGATCCTTCTGGTAAGAGATGGATGCATTTCCTCTCTGCATCAAAAACTCTCAAGAAGTTATGCTGGGACATGGTTCAGTAGCTCTGATCTAGCTGATTAGCAAGTATCACAGTATAACCAAGGTTGGAAGAGACCCCAAGGATCACCAAGTCCAACCTGTCCCAACAGACCTCACAACTAGACCATGGCACCAAGTGCCATGTCCAATCTCCCCTTGAACACCTCCAGGGACAGCGACTCCACCACCTCCCTGGGCAGCCCATTCCAATGATAAATGACTCGCTCAGTGAAGAACTTTTTCCTCACCTCGAGTCTAAACCTCCCCTGGCACAGCTTGAGACTGTGAAAGTAAATCTTAAAGAAAAAGACCAGACATCCACTTCCTCAGACAATAGAAGCCTATAAGAAAAAAAATGGCCAAAGCTTTCTTATTACTACATGATAGTAATTCAGGGACTGGAAGTTAGAAAATATAGCATAGTAAAATCTTTTCCACTCAAGTCACAAGTTGTAAAGGCAAGAGTTTAACAAAAGTTTCTTTTCTAACATAACTATGACTGGGGAAGCAAAGTGGACCTTGTGTATGTTCAGCTTGTAAAAGGAAAAGGCTGAATATTAAAAAGAAATCATGTACATAAACCCAGCTTCTATTTCTAATAAAGTCTACTGCTCGTTATTCTGCACACACCACTGCTCTCACATTTCATACTGACAAGAAGATTAAAGAACTCTGAAAAGATAATAACAAAAATTGGAATTGCCTGACCTATGCTTTAGGTTGAGGAAACCAGAAAAGGCAATCTGGGAGGGGGTGGGGTGGGGAAAGAAAGAAAGGTAAACCCCTTAAGATTTGAGAGTCTGGAGCACCAGCAGCGCCTGCGTGGGATTACTTGGAACAGCAGCACCATCTGCTGCCCGCATGTCAAATGGCACCGCCTGCAGCAAACGACACTCCGGTTCAAGCAGAGCAACGGGAATGGAACTCACTCCATGATACAAGGAACTTCTTCACCGAAGCGGTTCTCAAACACTGGAACAGGCTCCCCAGTGAAGTGTGGTAGAATCCCCATCCCTAGGGGTGTTTCAAAGCAGCAGAGATGTGCTGCACAACTTAGTATCAGCCTTCTCTAAAGTTAGAGAATGGTGGACTTGATCTTAAAGGTCATCTCCAACTAAAATGATTCTGTCTCCCAAGGCAGCACTTGCACAAACATGGACCACAGATTTTACTATTCACAGAGAAAACATGGGTGGTGAAACTGTTTTCTCTGATTACTTCAAAAGGGAATTTCAAACACTTATGCACCATTCCTTGTCTCAAATATTCTATGTACAGATGGTTTAATTTTTAAGTAGCTTCTCCACCAGTCTCCGTCACTGCCAAATAAAAGTGGAAAAGTTATGATAAAAGCTAATGTTGTGAGGATCCTGTAATCTCAGGTGCAGTTTGTGACCACAAGCACTAATCCAGACCAACCCAGTTTGAGGCTCATCTCCCATTCCACAACATTTCTTACCCTGCACATATTCCTAGCCCTTCCCTCCACCAGCAGCAGTCCTCACCAGATATCCCACAGAGTTACTGGTGGCACCAGACAGCAGCTGTCTGGTTGGACTCTGCCAGCCCAGGAATCTGGGTCAGGTCACCCAAAGAGTCAGAAGGACTTCCGTGCCAGGAGGCAGGAGAGATTGGACCATTGTGATCGGTTTAGGCTGTGCCTTTAAGAAATGGACACTTTCTGAACACTCTGGCTGAATGTATTGAAAAACAAAGATATGCTCCGGCTGAGTTAGCTGTGGAATTCTTTTGTGTGTGTGTGGGGGGGGGGAACTTTCTCACCCTACTACAACCAGGCAGCCTGAAGAGGGCAGGGCAGAACTACAGCAGCACCATTAGAGCACTTGAAACCAGGATGGAGACGTAAACCACATCCACAGCCATCCTCCCAGACAACAGTGACAGGGAGGATTCAGCAAACTATCCAGGAGCAGAGGAAAGCACTTAATAATTTAAATCGATCAATAAATACAATCTACTGTGCTGGTTTAAAGTCTATAATTCTTACATTTGGACAAGCAGAAGCAAGGAAGAGAAAAGAGTAAGAGTGCATGAGCAGGAAAGAGTGAGGGTATGTGTGGGAGAGAATGGAAAAACAAAGGCTGTAGAGGGGATCAGGCTTTAGTTAATAAATTTACTCATAAAAAAGCTTTTATATTATACACTGGAAACCAAGGGCTTGTCAGCATGAGATCATAACATTAACAATGCAGAATTGCACTATAAAAAATTAAAACTCTATTAAGAGCTTTAAAACTTTAATATAGAAAAAATGTAATCCGTGAAGAATCAATTTCAGCCAAACTATTACAATGTGCAGTTTCTACAGCTGATGTGTGACTAAACAATCAGCTAAATTTAGAACCATGGTGTTTAGACTTATAATGCATGAAACAGGAGTATCTTTATTCTCCTTCACACACATCACTTGAATTTTCAGAGCCTGTTGTAAATGCTGATCTAAAGCAGTGAATTTAAGGCAACCTCCAGAGCAGGCAGGTGCTTCTCTCACTGTGCTCTCCCTGCTAACCTGATGAGAGTGCTGCTGCAACCATCCTCTTCGCACCCAGGATCCCTGAAATGTAGACCACTGTCTTCTTCACCTGCTTCCATCTCAGAAATCTTCCACTGATCCTACAAGTGCACTTCATCTGATCTGCTTCAGCACTGTGCAAACAGCTCTCTTTCCTTCCCCCAGCTTTGGAGAAGAAAAACACAAAGCAGCACAAAATGAGAATGCAGTGTCCAGCAAGTACCAGTAACTTGTTATTCCAGGTATACTGAACAGCACAGTACCCAGACACTAAAGTGCACAGCAAGATATAGAGCTGCAAACCATCATACACACTTACAAGGCTGCATAATAGTAGGAAAAATAAACTGTGTTTGAAGCAGTGGAATCATATGAAAAGGAAAACAGATCTTCGTCCATTAAAAACCACATACAACTGTGCTGAGAGAGAAAAAATTTATTGGTCCTTAGATTTGTAATGATTCCTTGCATTCTGTTCAGCAAATTCATTCAAATACCATGGACATCTTGTCTTCATTTGTAGTGTTAAAGCTGGCTTAACATTCAGTGGAAAGGTAAGGAATAAAAGCAAGTAAAAGATAATCTTAAAATATTAGTAAAACACATGATTTTTTTTCTTCCTATTTCAGCAAAACACTTGCAGAGAACTGGGCTCTGTGCTCAGTACCCATCTTCCGTGACGATAACTCTCACAAACAGAAGGCACTTGAAATTCCTGGAAGTTGGGCTGTCAGGAAGAGGAGGGATCAGCTATTGCCTTGATAACAATATGCTCATTTTAATAAGTGCAAGTATAAATCCAAACAGCCACAAAGCATTAAGATACAAAAACTTAGCTAGACATGCTAACTGAAGGGCTGCAAAGCTGGAGTACAACAAAGCCTTCGTGTCACTGTTACTCATCGTCTCCGCCACAGAGGAGCAGGAGTGCTTTCCTGTAGTCCCCAGATGTATCTTTCTGTTAATACAACAGATCAGTCACCATGAGTCACAGCCACAGAAATGAAAACAGCAGCAGCCAAGGAGGACTCCACAGATTATGCATGTCCCACCCACAGGAAATCCAGCTGGATGACTCTCCACTCGGGAATGATGCAAGGAAATTCTCTGTCTCTTACGTTAGAGCTGTATTTACGCAGACCTTCAGAAACACTAAAAAACCTCTGAGAGCTCTACTAGAACTTGAGCTTCCCATTGCTTATTAGAAAGCATTTGTCTGCAAGTTGGAAAGTCCAGACGAAGGAGAAGCCCAAAGCAGCACCTACAGCAACAACCTTTAAAGAGCAAAGTGCACCTGCTGGCACTTGAGAGGCCCCAGCCCTGCTCTCTGTAATTAGAGGAAAACTCTGCTGCTAATCCCACAGGACAGATGCATGGGTCCCACTCAGAGTCAAAAGCAACCCCACCCAGACTATTTAAGAAACTATGATGTCAGGAATGGTAACAGAACATAACAAAAAGCAGCAAAAATATAACAAAACACCAAAAAAAAATTCCAAGGAAGAAACACATTTTGGCTTCAGCTCTGCAGCAACAGCTGGCTCTGGATTTCCTACTGGCTCTTTCCCATCCTGCTCCTTCCCATCCACTCAAAGGAGATTATGATTCAGATTGATTCCACACTGAAATGCTTCCCACTGTGAAATGGTGCAAAAGATTCCACACCACAACCTGATTTAAACTCCAACCTCACAATAATTCACTCTCAACCCCAGAATTTCTCTAGAGCCAGCACCCTCAGAAACACTGAAAATCAGAAGGAACCCAGACAAGAAAAAGGAAATGAAGCAACAGCTAAAAATGGCCTCTGAGTAACTTGTAATTTCAGAAAACCACATCTGCTCTCCCAGTGATCACTGGAAAGAAACCTTTAGCTTCTCATAGGAAGTGCCCCCTCTGAAATGACACCATGTGGTACTTCCCAAACTGCAGACCACCCACCCCTGCTCTCAGTGCATTGGGCTGTCCAGCTTGACCCATGCCCACCCCCTTCCATAAAATAAATAGTGCAAGCAGTGACATCTCAGTCACCCCCTTTTCCCTGGAAGCAGAACAGTCACTTTTACCTGAATCATTTGATGCAATGATTTTGCAAAATTCTTTCTGAACTCCTGTCTGATATCCAACAGATCAATTTCACTTCTTGAAACCATGACTCTGATCAGGGTATCATCATCAGTGCCAGCCCCTGGAGAGAAAAGGTTAAATAATGTTAAAGAATGAGTTTGTTCTGGACAAAAAGGTACAAACAGGATGCAACACAAAAGCACCAGGTGCAACATGAAAGCACCGAGTGGAGCAGGTGGTATGGCAAACACTCCTGAGCTGTGTTTCTACTCCAAAACAGAGGCAGGATCACAAGACATTCACAGTGCAGTGTGGAGAACCAAGATCCACCATGCGAGGTGCTCTAATCACTGGACTTCTATTAAGTGCCATCTGGTCAGACCTCTAATTTCATGTTTTATCACTCAGGTTCCAGTCATACATGCCCATATCCATTTAAAATAATCCAGTTCCTAGATGACACAGTAGTAGTAGCTGTGCACCACAATCGGAACCACATCCCAATTACCTTTCAATGTGGTCTGAGACTACAGACTTGCAATCCGCTCTGGAGCTGGGTACATAAACCCTAACAATGACTAATACAAAGAGTATCACATCATATAGCAGGACACAAGCAGAGCAACTCATTCCACAAACTATCCAGCTGTTTATTATGGAGGCAAACTTCATAAACCCTTCTCAACCACGCAAACATGCTCCTCTTGGATTGACTGTTTTAATGTGAAGCTGCTGTGCTGGCAAGCTATGCCAGACTGATGTCCTGACCCATCCTGCTCAGGCAAGTCAGACTCCACACATGCTGAAGCAAGACACATTTTCACATGTGACCTGCTTATGCACCTCAAGGAAGAACTTGGCAGAACCCCATGATCATCTTCAGCCTATTGTCCAGGGTAACTCAATTCTCTCAGCGGTTGTCAATATTCTTGGATTACATCTAAAAATGCCCTAAAGCTGCTCAAAAGGGATGCCGGGAGTCTGTTGGTTTCCAAATAGGATATGACATTAGAATCTGGTAAAAGCCAGGCTGTGCCCTGCCTATAATAAACTCTGTAGAACTTTGTCAGACCAAAGTTATAAATCAGAAGTGCAAACTCTTCTGCCCAATGAATAATTAATGAAAGACTTTCTTATCTGAAGTGTTAAGGACTTTTATTTATACTTAAAAATATAATTGGGAATCTCATCAGCAGACATTAATCAGAACCCTTGTAACAGAAGTGTAAAATTACTTCAGGAAATATTTTCCACTGCATTCTTTGAAGAAGAAAAAAAATAATAAATAAGAAAAAATAATCCTGCTCATGCAGCTCAGCACACTGATACACAATTTTGTATTTTCCACCTGAACCTTATTTGAGACTGATTTCTAGAAAAGCAGCAAAGCAGCTTTTAAAAATGAAACTGTCATTTCATCTCATTTCACTGTTTCTCATGCTGACACCTCATCAACACAACCATCTAGTGACAAACTTACATCAGTGCTTTTCAGCAAGAGGAAGGGAAAATTCTTCAAGGGAAGCTGATAACTTGCCTGAAAACAAAATACTACCTGCCTCAGTTTTAATTGCTATTAGCCACTGTGGATTAAGAACACAGTTCTCCCTCCTTATCTCTTCCCACACAGAAGAAGGTGAAGCCAACAGAGACAGCTGTGTCACTGATGGGTTTCCTCTGCAGAATATTTTATCACTCCTTTTTCTCCAATGAGTTTTCCCTTCTCAAAAGAGGATCAAAACGAGTTTCAAAGTTAGCTACACCTTCAGCCTATAAATATCAGACCCCAAATGAAAAGCACTAAATCTGCACAATCTATAATTAAGTTTTTGGCTATCTTTGCTCCTCAACAAAGCTAAACACACTGCAGTTTTTATTTAGTTGAAGGTACCCAGTGGATCTAGCCAGACATTTTCCAAGGCAACAAAACCAAGTCCAAAAGCAGCTGATGGGAGTGATGTTCCCTGTAAAAGATTTATGGTCTGACAAACTTATGATGAACTCTGAGTAAAGCTCATGAATTGCTATGATCTCTTCCCAGATCAGCATTCCCCAAAGTTTTTGCAGATGCTCAGTGATACAGTATCCTGTTGGCATTCATAGTGATAGAAGAAATGAAGAAGTGAAAGGAAAGGAAGTGCAGCTGGGGGAGCTGGAAGGTGCTGTATGGAGAGCACGTACATACCTTCATGGAGTAATAGAGAGTCTCGGCAAAGTAGGCAGGCACACTTCGGATGCATTTCACTGAAAAAGGCAAAGGATGCTGTTACTGGTTGTCATTCAATCCAGGACAATCTTACACTGTCAAGACAGGGTATGTGATGCTGAAGAATTCCCTCCAGCATGGACAATTAAGGACACAGCTGTCAGCTAGTCTGTTCTCCTCCAACAGCTCTGAGTCCTAGGAGCTAGAGTGCACCACAGATTTCTATGAGAAAAGAGACTCTGCTAGTCCAATTTTACTCTGTTACAAATCTGCTATGACATTGTCCTATATGAGATACAAATCAAGGCAGAGTTTTGCCTCATTTTCTGATAGGGTGCACATGATCCACCAAAATGCAGGTCAGCTCCACCCCTGGGCCCACTTCTCCATGCCCCCTTATCTCTTACAGAAAGAATAAAGGTCTGTTTTCTAGATACAAAACCAGATCCCAGGTGATATATTTTACAAAGGAACCATGCTTTCATGACACTTCCTGTAACAACTGCAATTTCAGGAGGCCTGGCACCGAGTGAAGAGCAGTTCAAGATCTGTTAAGACTTCATTACCAACTGCCAAAAGCAGCTTCTCTAAATCACCAGAGGTTTCACGGTCAATGGTCTCTTCAATTTGGAAGCCAGAAATGGTCATGTATTTGTCAAACACTGCAAAAGAGAAAGTGTGCTCAGTACCTGTACAGCCAGCATCCTCTTCAGCACGGGTTCCTGCCAGCTCTGTCACATTATCCACAGCTCAAATGCTATCTTCTGCTCACTCTTCCCTCTGTCCAACTTTAAATACCTATTTCCTGCTGGATTGCTACTGTACAACATCTTCTTGTACATGCTGTACCCCATGCATCCAGGACATGCAAAAAAGGAGTTGGGGGTCCTAGTGGGCACCAGGTTGAACACAAAGCAGTAGTGTGCTGTTGTGGCAAAGGCATCAAATGGTGTCCTGGGCTGCACTAGGAGTGTTGCCAGCAGGCCGAGGAAGGTGATCCTTTCCCATCTGCTCAGAACTGGTGAGGCCACACCTGGAGTGCAGGGTGCAGTTCTAGGCTCCCCAGTACAAAAGAGATATGGAGTAACTGGAGCAAGTCCACTGAAGGGCTACTAAGATGATTAAGGGACTGGAAGAGCGGTGAGTGTTCACCCTGGAGAAGGGAAGGCTCAAAGGGGAAGCTCATCAATGTCCACAAGCACATGGAGCAAATGGATACAGGCTCTTTTCAGTGGTGCCCAGAGCCAGGACCAGAGGCAATGGGCACAGGAGGTACCCAGGGAGTTTGTGGAGCCCTTGGAAATGTGCAAAAGCCATCTGGACATGGTCCTGGGCAACCTGTTCCAGGCAGCCCTGCTCAAGCAGAGTTAGATAACCCTCCTGAGCTCCCTTCTGAGCGCAATTGTTCCGTAATTCTGTGAACACATCCAGGGAAAGTGTGCAGGGACAAGAGAAGAAGTTGTAGGGGATGGTAAGCATTCTTCCCAGGCTTGAATCAAAGATCTGTGCTTCTACAGCAAATAAACGTCACACAGACAAACTGGCGTGCTGCCGGTCTGTTCAAGTCTGTGCCCATGAATGTCCTTAAGACCCGAGTTTCCTATGAAATCTTCCATTTCATTCATGCTAAGTAACTCTTGGGTGAAGTAAAACAGACTGTGTACTACAAGCTGGGTAATACCAAGACTTCAGCAGAACTTTTCAAGCACACATGAACCATGCTACCTACCCCTCCTTAAATGGGAGACACTTCGGGTTCCCAGTATGGTGATGAACTTTTCTTCATCTGTTCCCCATTTCAGTTCCCCAGCTCTAAACAAAACCTGTTGTAAATTCAAGAGATCAAAACAGCAGCATTTGCTACGTGTTCACACACCCTGCTGAAAAGCTCTATTGGTCACACTCTATGGAGCATTAAACTTACCACCAAGTTATAGCTGGAGGAAAAATAAAATTTTTTATAACAAATGAAAAAAAAGGCCAAGTCCTGAGCTGACCTTAGGAAAGAACAAATGATGAATTCTGAAACTGTGGAAGCATTTATATGAGCAATACTGCTTAAGGGCCTAAAACTGACTGTGCACACACTCCCTTTGCAACCCTGAAGTCTTTTGAAACTGTGAGAATAAAGGAATTAAAAATTCTTCCCCAAAACTCTTTTTTTCTGCTTTTCTTCCTTCCTTTCCCATTTTCAAATCAGACCAGCAAAACTTTATTACATGATGACTCACAGCAATGGAAGAACCACACTAACTTGGCCCAGGAGGAAGTTTTCCAAAAAGGAGAAGAAAATGCATTTAGAAGTTCTTGGAAATGGGTTTGAGGGCTGCTAAAGCCTGAGTCATACAAAACCAGATTTTAATCCTTTTAGCATATTCATTGCTCTTCAGGCAAATCTTTCTTCACTGCACCAAGCAAGAAGAAAGGTTCATATATATATTGTACCATACAGTATTTTTCCTCCCTCCTCAGTGAGCATAGGACAGGCAGATTTCCACCTATCCTCAGCCAGTCAAGTATCCCTTAAAAATCCACACACAGGCAAATCTGCTGCACAGCAACACTGCTGGTTGTCTGTCTGTCCATGCTGTAAAAGCTGAACAGGAGCTTATGTATTTCCCATTTGTTTGTCCAATAATCCTTTCCAAAACAATCCTTTCCAAAACACATCTGTGACTGCTGCTCTTTTTCATACCAATGGTACAAAATACAAAAGGACAGGGCTAAAAAAACCACCAGACACACACTGCTAAGGCACTGCAAGGAGTTTTAGTTCAAATAATATATGCCAAGCTCTTCAAATAAATACCAGCATTCTTCATCCAGCAGTAAACATGATGTTCTAGCACAGCACTCAAAAGTAGCTGGAATGCATTTCTTTAGAGATACTCAAAGTTGTGCATGACAGTTATGTGAGCTCTAAGTTCTTACCTGCCTTGCTGCTGTGCAATACCCAAAAAGAACATTGATTGCTTAACTTTTTAAAAGTGATGATCACGAAATCTCTTCCAAAAAAACTGAGCTTCCTCCTCCAGGCATTCTAAGAGAAGTGTTGCAAGTTGCCTGCATGTTCATGCTCTCCTGTAGTATGAATGCTCATTTCTCAACAGCTTTGAATTTATATTTAGCAGCCAAAAATAAATAAACATCACCACTGGGCAAAAAGGTCACCCTCTAATGTATCAACTCCTTCCCAGAATATTGTATGAATCAAGAGAAACATTGGGAAGCCAAAAATAGTCTTACGTATACACAGTCACACACCTCAGTTCTGACCATCTATACCTGGCAATAAGAATTAGAAAACTCTCTGAATCTGTTCCATCTATGCTAGATGTTGAGTGTAGAGATATCAATAGAAATGTAACAGAACACTTCTCTGTTTGGGTCCCAGCTCAAGCCAAATATATGGAACAAACCACAGAGACCAGACCTTTTTTCAGCATTTAGGTATGGTGCCTCCTAAATGTAGACAGTCAATTATACTCAATGAAAGAGGCCAAAAGGAATCTACCTACCTACCAGGGCCTGTGGTTCATGGGTTTCCTCAACTATATAAGTTGAATTTCATGAAACAGTCTAGCTTATGATTCAAACATTTGATTCACTCATTTTCAAGCTCCAGTTTCCACAGAATTAATCTCAGTATCTGGAGAGCAATGCTTTCTGAATTTACATAACAAAGGACAGCCCTATACCAGTAAAACACATTTTGCCAGTGTCTTGCTCGGGAGAATGTTTATTGATCCAGCATTCTGCTTTTGCTCCTTGCCACCTTGAACAACCCAAATACTTTCATCTCAACTGACAATTTATGAGAGGAACATGTCCAGCCCAAAGTTATCTGAAACAACCAAGAAGAAACACTCATTAAATGAGTTCTGTAATCTAATTGCTGAGATATTTGCCCTCACTACAACCTACAGAGCCCATGGCAGCCAGCAAGAGACTGCACCAAGGACAGCAATTAACAGCTGGCTTTCCTTTACCTGAGAACAGCTTTGGTGACCAGTGACAATGTCATGGACAATACTCACAAAGGGCAATACCCAAGTCCCTAAAGGCAATTCTTAGGCTGTCATCTGGTTATGGTAAAGCAGAATATTTGGTGTATTTTCTCTTTTTTCATATTTCACCCTCTATGGAGGCTCTCTCACTGAACAGCATTAACATTTTGCTATGACACATATGTGACAAAGAAGACCAAAAAGAAGTTCAAGAAAGTTAAGAAGGACCAGTTAACACCTCTGTTTTTTTCAGCAGTGGATCTCTCAGCAATCACAGCTCTCTCTTCCAGTAATCTAATCACTGTTAAATTCAGGCACCTTATCAAGTCATAAGCAAAACAAGACACATTTCACACCAAAATGGAAAAATGCCCAAAATATTGATCCCAGTGTTTCAGGTTTTGAGACTTCAGTCCAGTATGTATAAAAGCACATGAAAAAAGATTTATAAACCTACACACAGAGAACCTTAACAATTCCTGTCTCATGTCAATTCTAGGTGCATAGTGTCTTTGCAAGATAACTCATAGAAATGTCCCAAATCCAAGCCATTCACCCACCTGAGCATCCTGCTCAACAAGAGCATCATCAACTCTGCCATCAGGATCTCTGTTGGCCTAGAGAGAATTTTTACAAGTTGTTAAACTGAAGAATCAAAAGATGAATTAAAATCAAAGCTTATCTGTTATATTGTGCCTGTAAGAAGTCATAACCTACTGCATCTTCACAGAATCACCTTATTTTTCCCTTCTGCTTGCATGTCTTCATGAAATAAATGTTCTCTTCCTCTATTGCCTCCAAAATCCCATGTAGCAGGCCTTCTGCTATACCCATAAGCATTGCAGAAGGTTTTCAATTCAGTAATGTGGACATGACCCATAACAGAGCTTCAGACTGATCCTGCAAGTCAGGGGAGGTGACAGCTTCAGAACCAATCCCACCTATCATCAGGTCTATCTAGAATCCCAGCTTAGGAAGCAGAAAGCAGCAAAAGCACACCAGATGGAAGTGAAAACCATACACACACAGCTGCACAGAGGAATACTGACCTGCAGCAGGACCACCAGCAGTCTCTGAAAATGGCCTGATGTTTCTCCTGTGATCTTATCCTCCAAGTTAGCCTCATACTCTGCAAAAAGAACAACACTCATTCACCACTTTACAGACCAGCTCACTATTTTGAGGAGAAAGCAAGGAAAAGCAAGAAGGTACTTTGAAACCCAGCTTGCAGAATCATTTCTCTGAAACAACTCTTAATAATTAGGACATATTCTGCTCTCACTTATAATATAACATTATTGTAAAAGAGGTGAAAAAACAACATCTCACACTTAGCACCAGGAGCAAATTACTCAAAATACTTTGAAATACAAGGTGATATGCACAGATTCACCTCTTTAAGGATCTAAAGAGCATACAGATCTGGAGTTAAGCTAAAATATGACACTCTTGCAACTGTACAACTGTAAGTGCATAAAAATCTAACTATAAAGTACAAAACTCCAAAAATTGTAGTCATAGTCCTGAAATAAAAGCTATTTTCACTTAAAATCCAAACTCTGTTTTATTTTTACACAAGGTTTCATGAAAAAGCAGAATGAAATCCCACTTAGTGGGTACTTCCATCAGTTCAGATAACCCTTATTTGCAAGATGAACTAAATCCATATAAAGAGAATAAAAAGGAGACTCTAGAACTTTATTTTATACAGAACTTTACCTTGCTGATAAACCTGTTTAATATTCTGTATTTCTGCAGGTGTTCTGGAGGCAAGAATTTCAGTCAACACTTTCTCATTGGTTCCTGCTCCCTGCAGGGGGCAAGTGTCAATCAGTTTATGAAATAACAAAACCAAAACACTAATTCTCTTTAACAATCAAAAGCAAGCATCAGCTTGCTTACATTTGGACCAAATAAAGAAAAATTTTCTTCTTCTTCCTGATATATTGGGGGTCTTTGGAAAGAATTTCTTCCAGTTCTGGCTTGACTGTTTTCAAAATCAAGCCAACACTCAATAAAGGCTCACTGCTGCAGGATTCAGATGAGTCTTTCCATGTTCAAGCACACACAGATATGTTTCAGTTCTTCACTATTACACTCAATGACCTCAGTATGTGAATGAATGGATTAACAGCTTCCATCTTATCATTATCTATACACTGTCTTCCATCAACCAGCACACAGATAAATAGAGCCACTCAGCAATGATTTTTACCATTCCACGAATCATGTTGTTCAGTCCACACTCTCTTCCACTGCAAACACATCTACCAACACAATTGTCAGTGCAGACAGTTTTAGCTGCTGCACTGTAAATACAGCAGGTACAACAGGCACCTTTAACTTTTACAAAGATAAAATTAGCAATAGCCAAGCCAGTATCTTGTTTCCACAAGTCTGAGTTTGTTTTGCCTGTAAGAATAAGCCATTGGCTCTTTACACTTCCAAAGGAGTCATTTCACGAAAGCAGCACTGAAATACACCACTCTGCATTTTTCATTTCAGTGTGTTACTTCTGACCTTTCCCATAAGGAAAACCCAAATGCTGACTACATACAAAGATATGCCACCACACACCAAGATACCCAAAACTCCAGTCTGCCAGGTTACATATAATAATTCTCAAAACACAGACTGTTTCAAGAATATACCTGCAGGTATATTGGTTCTAATCTAAATAGCAGCAGCGAAAATCAATAGGGATAATCTTCAACACAGACTCAGAGCTCTTAGCCAAATTGTTATCTTGCACTGAAGTCTCTGCTCTCTGCTCTCACATCTTCTTTACTGTTGCAGTCCACCTTGGCTGAACTGCAGCTGGTATCAACATATTTTCCTGGGCAGACACATTCTTTGACATCCTATGATTGTGTGTTTAATATCGTTCTTTTAAGTGACGAGAACAAAACCACTCTTGTTTCATTATCTCTACTTCCCCTCCTACACCCATCTCTTCTGTCATTTCCCTGTCAGTCTTTGACTCCTAAGTCAACAAGACGAGTTTGGGAATACAGCTTTTCCTTTTAGTCAACAAGGCCTTTATCAGTTTCTTCATCAGGTGCCATCTCCCCTTCCACCACTGCATATAAAGACATCACAGAAAGTTCCCAGAATTGAAGTTTCTGTTGTCTGAGACACTATTTGCTGGGTCACCAGCCTGCACTGTTGACTAAAGCCTACATATTAACCAGCTGGCCAGCAAAGATCTCAGGAGTTTGTGTGTGTCACCTAACCAAGCACTACCTGACACTAGTTAAGTTCAATGTCCTCTGTTTGATCAACAGATTATGTGAATAACCCAGGGAACATCCAATTTCTCCATTTCCACAGGCTGATATCAGACAGGTGTCATAAAGGAAAAAATAAAATAAGACCACCTGGAAGAAAACACACTAAAATATTTACACATACAGAATGCAAGTATCTGTTTACCTGGCCCTTCCAGAAAGGCACAGCGTTCAGTGAACTAGAAATATTGGAAAGGTAACACTGACAGGGCCACTACCACCTCTGCGTTACTGGAGGCAGCTTTTAGGACAGTCAATTCCACAAATACCTGCTCATAATTTTGGTGGACACCAGTTCACACAAACATGCTAGTCCATCAATTTTGGAGTTGCACCTTAATCTGTCAGGGGCAAAACACTCTCTGACTTAAATAACAATCAAGAAGAGACACAGAAATTATATCACTCTTTAATGAAATGCCTTGAAGTGATTTGCAGCCAATGCATACAGCTGTATAAGTATAAAACAGCAATTAGGCTGCTCACAGTAGAAAAACCCAGTGTCTACTGGGCTCTAGAACTGCACCTGAGCAGCTGAAAGAATTTCAAAGCAACATGCACATTTACTCACGCTATTTAAATCAGAAGGAACAAGTCTTATGCTGTGGAGATTGTAATTTGCATGTACAGCAACGCTATTCTCTGAAGATAACCTAGTTTCTCAGGAAAATAATTTCACATGAAACATTACACAGACCAGTTTTCTAAACAGAAGTTCATTCCTAAGCAACAATGTAAGAGCAACAAACATTTCATATGCTGTATTAATTCCTTCCCCTCACCCATCTTACCTTGATGGCATGCTTTAGTGCATGAGCATCAAAAATATATGTTGGTCTCATCAAAGACACCATCAGTGTTTCGAACTTGCCAGTAAGTTCTGATTTCAGGTCATCTACAAGATCCTGCAGCAGAACAAACAGTGCTGTAAAGAACAAAGACTAACCATTTTGAACAGATGTGTGCATGTCTGCAAACTGGAAGACTCCCAAGACTCATCAAAAACACAAGAAAAGGGCTCTTTTTGTTTTAATTGATACCTAAACTGGAACAAATGTATCCAAATAAGGTAGAAAAAAGGTTAGAGGGACATTTGGAAAACCTGAAACAAACCTTTCTTTTTTTCTATTTTTTTTTTTTCCAATATAGGAATTCGTTAGACACTAGTGGTTCACTGCATTTGAAGGATCCAACAATGCTGGAAGTTAGAAGCAAGCTCTCTTTGCTTTGAACTGCCTTACAGTTCTATCCACCAGCCTCTTTGGGGTCGAGAAGTTCTCTGCTACAGTATTTAGCTGCTTTATTTCTGTCACATTTTCTAGATCTGGAAAATTCTGTTCCTGCTATCACCTTACATTGCAGACCTTGCTTCAAAATACTTCATAACTCTTCCCATACTGAGCATGAAATCAGGACTAAAAGCAGACTAACAAGAAGCTACAGGAGCTTTTACACACAAACCCGTCTAAGACATATTCGACTGAAAGACAGGAAAAGGAAGTAACTTCCTTGTGCCTACCTAAAAAGGAATATTCTAACCTAGCCAACAATTACTGCTATGTCTGGGTAGGGGAAAGAGATAGAAGCAAAACTGCATTTTTTTCAAAGGAATCTTTTACAGGGAGCATGATCAATGTGCCTCACTTTTAAGTCATCATTGTAAGCCACATTCAGCTCATTTTTAGAGATATTTTTCTTCTTCTCACCCTGCCAAATAAAGTTTTAAAGGCAGATGCAATTTCTTGACGCTGACTGTTGTTTCTGCTGGTAAGGATCTTCAGAATAGTTTCTTCATCAGTCCCTGCAGTTAGAAAGAACAAAGAGTTACAAACACACTCTACAAAACAAACAGCAGTGGCACAAACTCAAAAGGCGATGAAAGATTCTTTGAAAATAACGGTCTGCTGACCAACAGCAGAAGCATTTAAACAACAAATGTCACAACAACCCAAGCTGAAGCACCAACTTTGGTGTTCTGTTGTTGCAAAAACATGACTGGAGGACCTACAGATCATTTGTTCTCCATCAGTGTTCTGTTGCAGACACTGCTCCCAGCACCTCAGGCTTGAGCTGTAACATTTAGTCACCATCTGTATTCTACACAAGAGCCTTTGGGCTCACCAGGGGATTTACTTTAGAGTAAATAGTCTGCCAGCTCCTTGCAAAACTCAGTCTAGTAACCCCAAACGCTCCAGAGCGCAGAAGTGTGGAGCTGTTGTTCATTTTATATATGGTAGTTCGCATGGTAGCCCTCACAGCACAGCACCTCACTGAACTTGCCAGCAGGCTGAAGTGCATCATATTGCCCTTCTTCACTCCATTTTGCTTCTTCCCACAGGTGGCCTCAACAAAAGTATCAAATTAGGATTTGTTCTGGGGAAGTTTTGGGGCAGAAAGCTACAGTGTGAGCTTACAGATCACTTGTTAGCCTGCACATGCTGTGTGCTGGTATGCTTTGCTCACAGTAACTGTCATGTGCTCATTCACTTCAGACCAAGGGGGCTGCTGTATGTTTTTACAGGCAGCACAGAGCTTCCACTGTCCTGTCATAACTTTCCAAGGCTGTCACCTGTAAATACACAGCCTAGCTCAGTCTGCACTAGAACTCTGTGTGGAGAAGCCTATAGAGTATCAATCTTTAATGGGGAACGTGCAAGCCACCTTCTTTTTGCCTTATGATAGCCTAAAAATAAACACCCTTGAGAGCAACACAGTCAAAAGCAGGACACACCCAGACTGGTGCAGTGCTGGGGTTATCATTCCTCGGCATGTGCAATCATGTCCTATCCTTAACTGCTAATACAAAAAATTAGTTCAGAAAAGATGTTTCTCAAAGCAGTGAAAGCCCTTTCCTTTTCATAAAATACATTACACTTACCCATTCCCTTCATGGCCTTACGGAGAGCTTCTGCATCAGCTCTGGCATCAAAAGGAGAGAAGGCTGTCACGGTGCCTCTTGTGTACTGGGGGAAACAGATGGAGGAAAATGGGAAAAGACATGAAATAGAAGATAGCATATTTCAGTTCTCCATACATGCGCTCAGACTACATTTGAACCCACAATCTGGAAGATGATGGTGTTTTTCTTGCACTTTTCTGACAAAACAGATGACTCTAAAGGTACTACTGCAGTTTTAATCAGCAGTACACCAAATAGGTTCAGCTATGTTTACACAGTGGTGGTTTGCTAGATGGGTATTTACAACACCAGAGCCTGAATGCAGGAAAATGACTAAGAAATCATCATTTGTTGAAGTGCCCCTCAATTTAAGAAGGACATTGAGACTCTTGAATGTGTCCACAGAAGGGCAATGAGGCTGGGGAGAGGCCTCGAGAACAAGCCCTATGAGGAGAGGCTGAGGGAGCTGGAATTGTTTAGCCTGGAGAAGAGGAGGCTCAGGGGAGACCTTATTGCTGTCTACAACTACCTGAAGGGTGGTTGTAGCCAGGAGGGGGTTGGTCTCTTCTCCCATGCAACCAGCACCAGAACAAAAGGACACAGTCTCAAACTGCGCCAGGGGAAGTTTAGGCTCAAGGTGAGGAGAAAGTTCTTCCCAGAGAGAGTTGTTAGCCATTGGAATGTGCTGCCCAGGGAGGTGGCAGAGTCACCATCCCTGGAGATGTTCAAGAGGGGATTGGACGTGGCACTTGGTGCCACGGTTTAGTCGTGAGGTCTCTGGTGACAGGTTGGACTTGATGATTTTTGAGGTCTCTTCCAACCTTGGTGATTCTATGATTCAGGTAATTAACCTAACAGTCACATATGCTAAAAAAGCTGCACAAAGATCCAAGACACGTTTGGAAATGAGGACTTCCTCGCCTTAAGAAAATCCTACTGGAGCTCTCAACCAGTATCAGACAACTTTTTCCATCAGATTGCAAATGAGACCTACTGGATTCTGCAATGGTTTTCCATTTTTCATCATGTTTCTTTCGACACGAGCAACTTTTTAGCCAAGTGATCCAGCTACATTCCTCACAGCAGTTTACAGCCAAAAAGAAGTAAAAGTTCAAACACAAGGACAAAATATCAGCCTGTCAAAACACAAAAGTAATTTCTCTAGATTTCCAGGGAACATTGCTCTTCAGGGACTTCCTCTTTGGTTCAAACACAAAAGGATATTAATTGCCCTCATGAAAAAAATTTGCCTTTATTTAAACTGACAGCTCAAGAACCTGTATGTGTACAGCACAGTAGGTAATTTAACTACAGAAGTCAAGCAGTGGCCAAAAGGGAAACAGCTGGTATCTGGGAATAGGGAGGTTTTTACAACAGTTGGAGAAGGGAAATTTCTTGTAAGCATCACTGTACAGAAGTAGTAAGCAGGGCATTTTTCCACTCTCATGGAGTATGAAAGGAAGTGCCAAGAGACCTACTGAGACTGGCACCAGCTTATTTCAAGATAGCACAGCCACCTGGTTTCTGTGATCCAGCTTTTCCCTCAGGTCAGCAAATTCAGCCACACAGTGCTTATGTTTCAAGTGAGCTTACTCATCCAAGACAGGCCAGCCAGAAGAGCACAGAGAGAAAAGAGCAGGCCAGCACTAACCAGAAACTGCCCTGAAGCACTACTGCCTCCCAGGCCACCCGTGTGTTACTGCCATCAGAGCCTCCCCACTCTTCCCACCGCAGAAGCAGTAAGGAGTCAGGTTAACTCTGTGTTTCAGAAAATAAGAGCACAGCGTATCACGGTGCTTAACAGCAACAAACTTCTTTCTGGTAGATGCTTGCCAATAACCAGCATACTTCAGAGGCATGACATTTCCCCTGAAAAATTCCGTTTTTCCCATTACAAGGAAGTTTCTAGGCAGTACTTGAAATTTAGGCACAGTAATATGTACTTAACTGTCATTTTCCCACCTTATTCCAAAGGCTATAATGAAAAAAAAAGCTCAAAGACTTGGGACTCCATTTACAAACTTAATTTGGTCAAGCAGATAACCTGAAAAGCCTTTGTATTCATCCTCCCTCTTTATTACCATACCAGGGGATATTTAAAAGTATTTCCTTCTGCTTTGTTTCATATCATCTTAACATAATTAATACAGAACTACCACAATTCTCCTTTGGAAGTGAACAAAGGTCAACAGGTCTCAGAGGAAACAGATATTGATCTAAAACATAATTTTCTTTTGCCTGTCTCATTAGAAGCAAGGTGAATTCCCTTCACAGTTCCTAAGTCTTGTGACAACAGCCCAACATTCCTCTGTGGCTGTTTCAGACAATATATGCATGAATTCCAAGTGCTGGATTAAATCTCTCTCTACATCATCCTTCTCATTTTTGGTAACTAAGAAGAATCTTTCCATAACTCTCTTTTCCAAAGCAAATTGTGCAAAGCCACAACAGGACTAAACTTGATGAACAGTTCCTGAAATTCTTCTGATGCAGCTGCAATCTAAATGAGGTATCTTGGTGCCTGGGCACCATGTGCATTCTAGGCATTCCCTCCTGGGAAGTGTCAAGCCATGCCTAACATACTCACACAGCTTTTAAGAGCACTGCAGTGTGGACAGGCGATGAGGGTATGGCAAAGAAATACTCAGCCACATGATATTTATCAGCCACAAGCCCATCTAAACCACTCCACTGTCCAGAAAAAACATTATTAGTTATTGCAGTCCCCAGTTCTCGTTTGCAAATCAATGGACAATGGCAGAAAAACCTGCAGTGGTAACAAACAGTTAATGGAGGGACAAGCTGCCTCCTCCTTCCTAAACATGGCACTTTCTGGCCAGAGAAAGAGCAAGAACCTGTTCTAAACCACCATCACCACTGGAACTGCTGAAGTCAACTTCAGTTAAGGAGAATGAGAAATAGGAGCTATGAGCCAGATATTCCTAACAAAATAATAGATCCACACACAAGGGTTTCTGACCAGATCCAGACATTCATTTATCACACAACTCAGCTACAGTTTCAACATTAAGAAAAGTTTAAACTTTATTGAAACAAACTGGTTCTTGCAGATGGACCACAGCATCAAGACTGCTACATCATCCTGACCTAACATGGAGAACAGTGAAATAAAAGACAACTATTTAACACTTGTTTACAAACTTCATGAACTTCTATAGAGGTAAATAAATTATCTTAATTTTATCATCTCTAAAAATGTTCCTTGCCATTTATGCAAACAGATACACAATAACGCCACAGCTTGTTTTCCTTTTGGTTAGCAAGTTTCCCACCCAAGCACATAAATGGCAAGGAGAAACCAAATAGTCATTGATATAAATCCTTTTGTAACCTGGAGTGATCCTTTACTACAGAGTAACACCCTTATGCTGGGCAGTAGAATGTAAAGAGAAGCACAACAGGCAAGACCTCAGCAGAAAGAGCATCACATGATTCTAACACTGCAACTTTTTCTTTCGATATTTTTCAGTTCGCTATTGTTAAGCAATCATGTAGTGCAAGTACTATTTGTGATTATATACTAGAAATAAACAGAAGCTTCCCTTTTCTCTAGGCACCTATCAATAAGAGCAGTGAAGCCCCCAGAGAGACAAAATGAACATGGAGAAAAAGGTAGAGGGAAGGAAAAAAACCCCACAACCCACAAACAAACAAAACACACCAACACACACAGAAGAAAGAAAAACAAAACACCACCAAACTTCAAAACAAGAGATGATCTTGCTTTGGAATCGATGCCCCAACTGAGGAAAGTCATGTCCTCTTATTTTCGTTTATTCTGTTCTAACAAAAGTTTGCAGAAAAGAAGATACAAGTCCCATCAGGTGAGATGTTTCTAACCAGCACCTGAGCTACATTAACTTATCCCAAGAGACAACCGACAACCTGGCTTCACAATTTGTTGTTAAGGAGCCACATATCCTGGCAACAGCATTACCTGGAAGATCAACAATAGCCACTTAATGAGGTACCTTTTAATTTTTCCTACCAAGCACACAACAAATTTCCCAACTACAAGATCCCACATTCAGCCACTGTTAAACACAAAACATTCATTATCAACAAACAAAAGACCATACTTGAATTGAGTCAGGCTTCTTCCTGGCTACCCTTCCTCTGCACCCACTCACAGTAAGTTCTTAGCAATCACATTTCCTGCAGATGAAGACCTCTTTCTTTCACAATGCTGCTCTGCAGTAAAAAAATGTAGCATCTCACCAATTTGCCACTGGACAGTCCAGTGTCTAGTGCAGAGAAGGTGGTAAGAGACTTTCTATTTTTAAAGCAGCCACCTGTTTGCAAGACGACACAGGGAAACCATGAGGTGCCAAGAATGGAAATAAAGAGTATTTTCCAGCACACAGGTTAACATACAAAAGGTGTGCTACTTCCAGAAGGCAGCCAAGAAAGAAAAACTGCCTTGAGATTGCTTACACAAGAAAAGGCGTCCTGCAGATAAAGCACAACACAGGCATGGAGAGACCAGTTAGCACAACACATAACCACATGCTGTAGCTTTCCCACAAAATGAATGAACCTTTTTGTCCTGGACATGGAACACGGAACACACAAAATCCCTCATGTCTTGGGGCTAAAAAAAAAACAAACAACAAACAACTTGCCCTAAGTGAGCAAGAAGAAGCGGTAACTTACCTTCTTCAAAGGTTTTATTCTTCAGTGATGCATCTGGACTAAACTGGATATCACAACAGCACAGAGGTGGTGTGCAGCATTTGTGAACTCTGAAGCTTTAGTCTCACACACAAATAACAACTGTCAATTGGCAGTAATGACTGAGAAGCATTTTCATTTCTCACCTCACTTCATGGCACAATAAAAGTTAGAACAGACACCTGCCATGAGGAGGAGCGCTTACTCTCCAACTTTGCATTTGCTTTATGAAATTAATCAAAGGCAACAAAGCTTTAACACTCCTGGTCTTTAATGGCTACCTAACTGCACAGGCAAAGAATACTTGTAAGTGGAAAGCAGCTACTGATGTGGAAATATTCTGAATGTGGAAACTGGGGGACAAGGCCTACCTAGTACGAGAGGTCGTAATTCCAATGACTTAAACCTACCACCATCCACCACAGTTGCCAACCCAGTCCCAGGCATTACCTCAGGCAGCAGGAAACAGGTGAAGACAAGAGTAACTGGTTTGGACTAATGAAGAATGAAATCTTGCTTTTTACAAGGATCAAGAACTAAGGTTTGTGTCTCTGTGGAATAGACAAGAGAACTGCAAGTTTTTATGCTTTCACTAAGAAGTTACCCTCAAGCCTACAAGCAATGCTACATATAAGATAATCAAAGGCTGCCCAAGCAGATCTGTCTGCTGAGGTGCCCTGCACTGGTATGAATAAGGATTCCCGTTTTCCTAAGAAGGATCCTACAAACCAGGCCTGACATTTAAAGAAAGAAAAAAATCCCCTCTTTATCCCTCAAAAAACCCAACCCAAAATATTAATAGCATTGCAGTAAATCCCTAAAAGTAAACACTTCTTTTGATGATGTATACTTTCTTTGTACTAAGACTAAATCCAGACAGCATATGAGTACATAATCAGAAGAGTATACAAACACCACTAATCACACCACTCGCTAAGTTAATTAATTCCTACAGCATTACCTGACCTTTGGAAAGGCATCTATATACCTTGATGGCTTTTGCCTCCTACAGCGATACAAACCCTGCAAATACGCCATTAAACTCTTACTCTACTTTTCAGAGCACATTAGACGCAACTATAGAAGCAAATGCTGGAGTCAGCCCTGTTTTCCGAGCCTTCAGCCAGGCTCAAACCACAGGGCCTCAGAGGAAAAAAACATAAATAAAACAAGCCACCATCCAAAGGTGCTGCAGGATGGCTGCAAGGCTTCCAGAAAAATTAAGTTAGATATGGGCAAGCTGGGGATGAAAGTATCGAGCCAACAGCCTCTGCAGGACACTGCCACGGTGGTATTTTTTGTCTCCTTCCTCCTCCTCCAGTGGAAGGAGCCTCCACCCAGGCACAATATAAACACACAGTACCGAAAATTTGGCCAAATTAGTGGAAACTGGAGGGGAGGGAACAAAAAAAAAAAAAAAAAAAAAAAAAGAAGTTGTGCCTGACGTTCTCCTCACATGATGAGCTGCTTTCCCCGGCCCCTTCCCCAGCCTTGAGGACGGGTTAATTTAAGGCAGAACGACGATAAATCAGTGAGAAGTAAAAGCAATGAGGCAGAGAAACCGAGGGTGTCCCGGGACTGCCCGCGGCGACCCCGCACTTAGCCCGACGCCCGCCTCACCTTCGCCATCTCTAGGATCCGCCGCGTCGAGGTCGAGTCTGAATCTGCAAAGAGAAGAGTGAGTGAGAGTGAGTGAGAGTGAGTGAGAGTGAGTGAGAGTGAGTGAGAGTGAGCGACAGTGAGCGCCCGTCCGGCCACCGCCCTTGCCCAATCGCGGCGCCCCTCACCGCGATCTGCTGCGCCGAGCCGCCACCGCCCAGGGCTGCCGGCAGCACCGAGTGAAGCAGGAGGGAGGGCACTCCGCCGCCGCTTGCCTCACCCAGCGGCCGGCCCAGGCCCCACCCCGGGCGGGCGGCCAGCCAGCCACGGCGGCCTCCTTCGGGCTGCCTGTAGGCCGGGCTGCCGGCGGGCTCGGCCCGGAGTGCTCAGCGGTGCTGGCCTTCGTGGCACCGGGTAAAGCAGCTGACCTCGGTTAACTTCCAAGTAAGCGGGGTTAGCAAAGTACGCACAGGGCTGGAAGAGAATGTAGTTCTAGACTATCAGTACAGTAAGAGGTGCGGGTGGTGATACTCTTTACAACTTGGCATCTCACAAAGGGTCCATTTCCCTGACCCAGATACAGAGAAAATATTTCTGGGAGGGCAAGGAGGATGCAGTCTGCACAGCTATTCAAAGAGTATTTCCAACTAAAGCTGAAGACCTGCTCCCTCACCCATATCGATGCAGTTCAGCATTGTGTCAGATAAGAAAGGGAAAAGAGACTGCAACACAAATGGAATTTAGGGTCTCTGCCAAAATAAGACACAAATATAATCTCTGTGAGAGCATTTCAATATGTAACAGTCACTTCTGTCTTAAAGTGAGTTGTGTTTACCTCTGAAAGAACTGGCAGTAGGGCAGGTCATGATGTCAAATATTTTGTCCATCATTTTTTGTTGCCCCAGAAGTGCACATACAGGTCAGCAAAAACATGAGATCCACCCAGCTGGCTTCCTCTGCAGGACCGAGGATCAAATGGTTTGCTAAAACAGCCTGATTTACTTACTAAAGTCTAATCTGAATCCAACCCATTGAAGTGGCATTCCATACATGCTCAAAGATACAGGAAGGAAATAGTGAGTTGCTCATAATATGCAAACAGTCTTTAAAATAGTGGTTACTCTTAGTTTAAGCACAACCTTGTTTACAGACACCCACCTCTTCCTGTAAAAGTCTTTCTCCTCACACATGATATCCAGGCATGCTGTGATCATGTTTCAAGCTTTACCCTCTACAAAGTGCACACATGCACCCACAAAGACATGCAGTGGGATCTAAATCTGCCCTTTTCATAGAATCACAAATCGCCAAGGTTGGAAGAGACCTCAAAAATCATCAAGTCCAACCTGTCACCAGAGACCTCATGACTAAACCGTGGCACCAAGTGCCATGTCCAATCCCCTCTTGAACACCTCCAGGGATGGTGACTCCGCCACCTCCCTGGGCAGCACATTCCAATGGCTAACAACTCTCTCTGGGAAGAACTTTCTCTCTCCTGACCTAGAGCCTAAACTTACCCTGGTGCAGCTAGAGACTATGTCCTCTTGTTCTGGTGCTGGTTGCATGGGAGAAGAGACCAACCCCCCTCCTGGCTACAACCACCCTTCAGGTAGTTGTAGACAGCAATAAGGTCTCCCCTGAGCCTCCTCTTCTCCAGGCTAAACAATTCCAGCTCCCTCAGCCTCTCCTCATAGGGCTTGTGCTCGAGGCCTCTCCCCAGCCTCATTGCCCTTCTCTGGACACATTTAAGAGTCTCAATGTCCTTCTTAAACTGAGGGGCCCAGAACTAGACATAGTACTCAAGGTGTGGCCTAACCAGTGCAGAGTACAGGGGCACAATGACTTCCCTGCTTCTGCTGGCCACACTATTCTTGGCCAGGATGCCACTGGCCTTCTTGGCCACCTGGGCACACTGTTGGCTCATGTTTAGGTGGCTGTCAATCAGCACCCCCAGGTCCCTTTCTGTCTGGCAGCTGATTTTAATCACACTCTCCAATTCTGTTGATCAGACTGAAACACACAGAGTGGTAACTGCACGCCGAGCACTGAATGACACAGGTGTGAGTGCAGCCAACTGGAATTCAAACCTTGTTAGTGACTCAGATTTGTGATAAGGGAAAGTTATTGGGCAAGTCAAAAGTTGAAAAAAAGGCTCTGTCAGTATCATGTGAACAATTAATAAGGTGTCTGGAAATGAACAGAGCTGTGGTCCTCCTCACTTGGAATACGTTAACAGAATCTACTGCAGTGAATGGCAGGCACAAGGACTGATACAAATGCATCCATTAAAGCAAACTCTTCAATAATTTGGGAAAAGGCATATCTTCACCTAACAAATTCTTTATCATTCACCATGTGACCACCACTACACTGCCTCAAAGACAGCAGTCCTTCTGGCTCCCAGTGCTGCAGCACAGCTTTCAACTTTTGGCTACTTACAATGCCAAGCACCCTTTAAACCTGGCAGTATGACAGTTTCTGCCAGCTTAATGAAAATGTTGATAGTGTGTCCTGTGTGTAATAGTATCTCAAGAGGCAGGGGGAAAGCTTGTTTTCTCCCCACCTCTTCACATACCTTCTGACTTGTGAGGATGAATTGCAGGTTTATTTCCTATGTCTTATTGAGTATCCTCACTATTTATAACGAATATCAAATTTAAGGAAATTATCAAACATATCCTTAACTCTATTTTCCCATTTAAACTCTGTGTTGGAGGTTGTGGATTTGGAATCAATGTATGCTTTTTATTCCACAGTAAGTGTTTCTACCCTTTACTTCTCATTTCTAGTAGAGGAAGTCTGCCTTCTTTCATTTCAAGGTGTTTGAAAAGGCTTCCCACCCTTCTACCTTTGAGCAGCTTACAATAGGGTGTTATTCTAATCTATGTGCACAGTCTTACCCTAAGCCAAACATGAGGTAATGTTCACTCAGTTGAAGATGACCTCTGGGTTTGGAAAAGGATCTTAGATGTGAGAACACAGAATATTTTCCTGCTCTGGAGGGGATCTGAAATAGATGATCCAAGATGAACGGCAATGGTAGGAAAAGGTTAAACAGAGAAAAGACTGATCTTCTTGACAACAAATAAAGTTAGGAGTAAAATCTACTCTAGCCAATTAAAATGTCATCAACATTTCTTTAAGCAAGCAAATATTTGTATAATTTCATGAATCAAGGAGGCCCTGGGGCAGGGGGGTTGGGGGATGAGGGAACAGAGGGAAATGTTAGCATAAAAGTATGTGAAAAATGTACCAGTCCGTTTGGTAAGAGCAGATGTATTTTTGGGGAAAATATTAAAAACACCTCTCTTGAATGTCACAGGATTTCAGCCTTTGCACTGATTTGAATGCAAAGGGAAGAGGCAGAAATAGCTGTACCAGCAAATCCAGAGTGAACTGGAAGACATGAACACATAATTGGCAGGAAATGCACATCGCACTGACTGCCTTTGGTGGAACAATTCAAGTCAGGCTAAAAAGTTACAGTAACCATCAGATACATGACCTTCGTAGTCACCATGGGCAAGTATTAACCTAACAGCAGCTGTAGTGTTCAAAAGTGTTTGTCCACAAGCCATAAATAAGCATTCTGGATTTAGTATAATTCTTCCTCTCTCTCTCTGAAGCCTGATTTTCACAGAAGGAAAAAAAAAAAAATAGAGATAAAGCAGTTTTTCCCTTTTCCAAGCCCCTCCCTGCTCTTTGCATCTTCAAACACTAGCAGAATCATACCAGGATGTAACAGTCTGCTTCCCAGTGCTACAGCTGGCACAATGCACTTCCAGTCCTTCTTTAGCACAGGGCTGCCAATACCTAGAATAACGGAAGCAATAAAATATTATGAGAAACAGAGTGGCAGTGCCTTAATGCTGTATTTAGCCCTGGCACACAGTGTGACTTTGTAAGCATGGACTTCTCAGTTCCCAACCTGCTTCAAGGCACAGGTCTTGTCCATAGACAGTAAAATTCTGAGTTGGTCTCCAAGTCACACTTTCAAAGGATGGGAAATGCTGAAATATCACACTGAGCCCAAATGTGCCTTGATTAAGCAACCATGAAGTATTCATCAGCCACAGTAGCCTCAGTAGAAGAGATTACATTGGCAACCTTGCACTGCCTCAGGAGGCAAAGATGGGCTTGCATCCATTTGGGGATACACTCCAGGGTCAGTTTTTTGCTCTGGAGATATGCTGGTTAGTGCTGCTGTGTCACAGCTTACAACTCCTCTGACCTAAGTGCTTGAAAAGATTTTAAAAGCTACCCATCATGACCAAAAAAAAAAAAAAAGAAGAGAGAGATGATTCACCCACATTAGGGCTTTCTTGCTGCACATTTCTCTTCCTCCTGACAAGGTAAGGACCAGGGAGACACACACCTAGCCCAAAACTCTGCTTTATAGGACTTAATAGCATCTTCTGCCGAGGAGGTGACATGAGAGAAGAAAGGAAGACTATCATGGGGACCCATTTTCATTTGTCAAATGCTTCTCTGCTTTCAGAAGAACACAGGTTTTGTGGTCTCCCAAATGATGTGCTCCAAGCCACCTTTTGTTCTTCAAAGTTATTGCTCTGTATATTGTTTTCCTCTTTAAAAAAATCCCAAACTTCAGTATAACCTGCACCTCTTGGCCTGCAGGCAGGACTGCAAGTTACAAAGGACAAAATTAGTATGCACACACTGCCTAAAGAAGCCTGATACCAGTAAACCTTCTCACTTGTGTATGAAATTCAGATATGATGGTAGGTCCAGGCATATTTATTTAAAATAAATAAGCTAGCAAATTTTCCCTGAGCACCAGCTGCAATATAAAGTCCAAAATTTTTGTGTAACTCTGGTGTGATGGCAGTCATTACACCTGCAGAAGGGAGGTAAAGATTGCCTACAAGAATCATCAGATAGGTGAAATAATTAACTTTATATGGGCTTCCTAATAAGAGGATGGAGAAAATTTTTCAAAGTGTGATTGTAGCACTAGAAGCCATCTGCATGTTTTGCCAGAAACACCATAGAAGCCTCAGGAGATGAAAGTAGTTCATTTCCAAAGCATACCCTCTTGCAGTTGCTGTCAGGACCAGGCTTCTAGATCACAGAAAGACCAATAACTTCAATTTTTTGAAAACCAAATAAATAGAAAGATGGATGGTTTGCTGTATCAAGACAGTCTTCCAGAGGCTGTCCTCATCCCCTGCCCCAAAGCACCATACACAATTTTGCTACCAATAATACTTCTGAGCTGTTATATGACACCATATAGATCCCTTTAAGTGCATTGCAGAAGAGAAAAAAAGAGCAAAGCCTCTATTAAAGACAAGTTTCCTTCTGCTGTGTGTCCACTGGCTGTGGAAAAGGGAAAGGTCCTTCAATTTATCTAAGAGCTGACAGACAGTAATGACATAAGAGCTCTTTCCACATGATACAGAAAGGCCAAGGACAGGGACTGTTCTAGTTAATATATTGTAATATATTTTATCTTAAAAAAAAAATTCTATTGCAAAATATTTTAAAAGTCTGTTGTAGAGGCACTGAAGTGCAGTGGGCTTACCAAGGGAAATTTTCAGGCTTGGGAAATTTCAAGGAGCAGACAGATTCCTTATGAAATTATAACTGAAGATCACTCTTAAAAGCTTTCCCACACTTTAATATCTGAGAGCAAAACAGTCACAACTGCTCGATGAACCACAACTTGAGAGCAAAGGTGAGGGAGGGAAAAAAAACCCGAGGAATTTCAAGTTCATGTTTTGATTAATTCTGACAGAATAAATGGCTTCTGTTCCAGACTGGATGCCAGTGGGTGGAAACACTTGGTGCCTCGTACAGGAGAACAACAGTGCAGCTGTCGGCATCAGTGAAGAGAGTTCTGTGCT
This sequence comes from Picus viridis, assembly GCA_033816785.1. NCBI lineage: Eukaryota > Metazoa > Chordata > Aves > Piciformes > Picidae > Picus > Picus viridis. The sequence continues at coordinate 6,278,758 of CM066581.1, forward strand.
GCGCTCTTAACACCTCAACTGGAAGACAGGAAGCAGACACTAAGTAACACTACTAATGGAGAAGAGAGGAGGGCAATACTGGCTTACAGGCAGTATCAAAATCTGAACTTTTTACCCTGACATTAAGTTATAAAATTCTTTCCATGCTATATGTGCCAAAATCAGGAGGCTGCTGAAGAACGGGCTAAGAGTACAAAGTGGAAGATTTTCTCCTTTTTTCAAAGTGAGACACTTTGAGAAAAGTGAGACATGCTTTGGAGAGTAAATATTGGCTTATATTCCATCAAAGACAACTTCCTCTAAGTGATTCATTACTTCTAATCCACAACCCATTACAAAGCAGTACTCTCTCAGATTCTTGATTTCTCTTGGGACCCCAGTACAATGTGGAAAGGTTAATAGAAGCTAAGAGCATTTATACCAGTTGCAGTTATCAGGCAGCTGAATTAATCTTACTGGAAAAAATATCTCCTTTTAGTCAGAGGAGGTGCAGGTTTCTTTGAAATTGTCTGTAGAAAAAGACACATCATAAGGATGTCTTCAATGCAATAATCTCAATTTAAGCAAAGGTAAATCACTTGAGCCAGATTCCAGTACTTGGCTCAGGTCCTGGATGCCAATCTGGACTACTAGGACAGCTCTGCAGCACTGAACTAATGCAGGGCTTCATGTCCAGGCTGCCTAATTCTGAGAAACAGAATTTGCATCCCTGCTGACTAGTGACAGGAACTCCTCTGAGGCGAAGTGAGAGAAAAGGAACAGGTCCTTAGGTTATATTTCTGTATTTTCAGATGTTCTGCTTTACAATTTATCTTGACCAAATCACTTAGTGTTTAGATGGGACAGCCCACCAGTAACAGCAGAACACTTCTTTTGCCCTTGCTCAGGAATTTGAAGCATTGTGTGAAGAATTAAAGAGCCACTGCAAACCTCTAATATCACACTAAGTAACTATCAAGCGTAACCAATGCACGTTAAAAAATGCATTTCCCTTAAGCAGTTAGGTCATTACCTCTACTTAGGAAAGAGGAGCAGAGATAAAAATAATTACATTCTGTTAGCTTAATGGAAATTGGAAACATTTGGGGGAAGAAAATAAAAATCATCCAATAAGAAGTTGTGTCTCTCTCAGTGGAGAACAGAAATAAGAATCAACACAACTGAAATGAAGTGGCATAGAATCACTAAACAAGTCTGGCCTTCACATTTATTATTCCCAAATACTTCTAACTGATGTCCTGTAACAAGACCTGTTTCTTGTCATGGGACTACCATTAGCATCCCCATGAGAATCCTGAGATACAGGAACACTATTATCTTCATTTTCAGGTGGAGAATAGACGTAAACTGAGGCTCAGTGGTGTCCCCAGGGTCACTGCCGGTGACTGGTAACCAAACCCAGGTTTCAGTCACAAGCTATTGGCTTTGCACTGCCCTGTTCTTTCTCTCTTTACTGAAGGGCCTCGGTGTCACTGAAAACTGCCTCCTTGGTTTACATATTCAGTGGTGAAGAAGAAAAGAATCCATCAATTATTCTAAAAGTGCCCAGATAAGAAGTACCCTCTCACTTCTGCATGGCTGTTCTCACCTGAAACAGCATAAGCCTTGACCCCTGTAAAGTAAGAGCAGAATCAAGCCCAGAAAAATTTGATTATGAGGAATTAAGTCTGGAGGCAAAACTAAACAAAGCTTACATAGACTCTTCTCTTCAGCCTTGCTTTAAGTTTCTACAGCTTGTTGATCTCAATCTCCCAAAACTCCAAATAACAGACTACTTTAATGGTAGACTATGTGCAGCCCAGGTTAATCGGGAGACACTAGAGTCTTACAAAGCTTTAGCAATTTGTCTGGAACTTAACTTACTTCCATTCGTTCTGTCCATAGCTTCTCATACTTCCCCTGATATTAGATGTTTAGTGCTCCTGTAAACACATGAGGTATTTTTAGCACTTAGCTCAAGGCCCCTAAAGCCCCTTCCCTTTCAAACACACTTTTAAATAGCATTTCTGAACATTCTCCTGTTCCCACCCTGATCAAGCACAAAGGTTTTGTATGTCCTCCATTGACTGCTCACTCTATTGTTCAAAAATAGGACAAGGCTTCAAGTAGCATGATAGGCAATACTTTCACAATTCTTTAACTTACTGATTGTTTCTGTATAGAAACAAATGCTGGGTATTTGGGGCTTTTTGTTTATTTTGTTTCAATGAAAGCGGAGATTTCCAAGTGATACGATTCAAGGAGTCCAAGTTTGACCAAAATAAGGCAATGAATACAATGGACTTCTGATAAATTCTGACAAATATGTATCTAAATTTGTATACTGCCAGTAGTTTCAGCTTCTCATTCCCATCACATTCTTACAGCAGGCTGTGGGACAGAATATTTCTATTCTTCCTAAACAAGCTACTTGTCTCAAAGTAAATGATTAGTTTGGGAGAAATTCATAAGCCTCAGCACCTCTGCATCTCAGAGACTATTGGTGGAGTTCTTGTTACCTTAATTTGTGTTTTGAAGCATAAAATGATTGATCTAGCATACCAACAAACTTCCAGTAGTAGTAACCACAGCAGATGTTTAGGCAAACTATAGAGACAGGTTAGGGTCCAAAACACAGTAACAATCACATCCTAATGTAAATTGCAGTTCTGTTTACCTAAGAGAGTTCCCTCCCTGCCCCCAGAAAGAAAAATAAATAATTGCATCAATTTAGCTATTATTCAGGTATTCTTAAGGGCAAATCTGGTTTTCTTGATCATACTAGCAGCTTTTTGTAATGCTTTTTTTTTTTTTCAGAGCAAAAGGACAAATTGAATGTCAGGGGCTGTGAGTCCTTTTCAAGATCTACTGTCAGGCTATTATGAAACTCCAAGTATTTTTTTTTTTTTCAGAATTGACATGATTACATTCCCATTTATTCATATTTATTCTTCATAAAAGCACTTTGATGAAAATCTCTACACAAGAACTAATAACAAGCACTACATCCTATACTACAAATCAGCAATGTTTTCACAGTGTGCATATAGCTACTGCCATGTATCCTAATCTATTACTAGACCAAACTCCAGATATTTTAGTACTGAGATGCAAGAGGATGAGCACATTTGCAAGGGGAACCACAGACTGTTTTGTGTTAAATATCATTCCCTGCCTCCTCATTATATGTCCCAAGCTCTTCATTTTGTTGCATCGCTTTCCAACCAGTGGTTTGAATGACTCCCCATGGGCTGCCTGCCACACCATTTGCCTGCCCATATCCCAGGTAATCAAAACTTCCCCATAAAAAATTGCTATTACATTTCAGGTCTGGAGGTCATTGCTCAAAAAAAGCAAACACCCAGATACAGGCATGGAGCTAAGGAAAAATTAGATGCCATGACTGAGCCAGCCAAATCATCTTCCCAGAATGAGAAAACAGAAATATTCAGACCTTGCTATCCCCTTGCATATTTGCCTGCACTTGTAGGGGCAGATGAGCAAAACTGAGGTTAGAGAGCACTAAGGTTTTGACACACAGCTCTCGTAAACATGGCAAATCAAGCTCCTACAGAACTGCACACCTCCTAGCTCTAGACTGATGAGACAGAGGAAAAGGGGAGAAATTCCTCCCCTCCACCACTCTTTTAAACCCCTAAGGGAGAGGTAGTATATGCAGCAGCAGTCTGGGAGCTGTGGGACAAGGCAGTGTGGTCAAATCTCGGCAAACAGCAGTAGGCAAATCAGCACATCTAAACTTTGCATCCAAACTACCAAACAGGAGCAGATGCATTTTACTCTTTTAATACCTAATTTATTTGCTTCCTGGTGTTATACTATTTGCTGAAGGCAGCTGCAGCTATAAATTACTTTTTCCTTTGGCCAAAATAAATAAATATTTATGGATAATGAGGACTTGCCTTCCATTATTGTAAGTGTTCACCTGACTGAACTGCTGCAACAAAAGGCAATGCAGCAAAGGTCAACAGCGAGCAATGGGTAGCAGCTGCTGGGTCTCTAACCACTGGAGGAAACTAGTAAACACACAGACTTTAGAGCAACACCAACCTTCATCTGTACAGTCGTTAAGGGCATGGTGGCTCTGTGGGTCAAAGCTGCAGAAACAGCTTTAGCACTCACTACAAGGGGGCTTGGGAAAAACTTCCAGGGGCTTAGAGCAAGAGGATCAAGAAAGAGTCCTTTGGGATCTAGAGGACAGACACCCATAGTGCTTGCATCTGCCTAGTTTTTGGAGTTCTGATATATGAAACCTGCATGAAAGCAGTGGTGAATGTCACAATCTGAATGTGCATTGGTAGTATTCCATAGTAGAATTCATATGCTGCTACATGGAGGGGAAAACCCAGGTGCAACACACAGCACAATTCATGCAAGCTTTGCTTCAAAATTATTTTAAAACCAAAGAAACACACAAAAAGTACTTTATGCTTGTATTGGGTTGGACAGAACTGGAGTAGAGACTAACATCTCTCTCTCTGCTTTTTTGCTTCCGCACAGTCTATTGATGTTTGCTTATTATTGTTATTAAAATCGCTCCTATACTATTACTGGCTTTTGTTATATTTTTTCCTCTCTCCCCCTGTCCACTTAAGAGTGGGAGTGATAGAGCAGCTTTGGTGGGCATCTGGCCTCCAGGCCAGGGCCAAACCACCACAATGCCAAATACGTCCCACTGTTAGTAGCTACAGAGAAAAGGGTTTGGCTTTTGTACAAGGATCTCATTATGATGTATAACCCAGCATAGCAGCATTTCCATACAGAAATTCAAAACCTAGTTACCACAAGTTATTCCACTGAATACAGCAACAGAGAAGGATGCCTGCATGTTGTCAGACCCACCATTCCAATCGTAGCTGCTGCAAGAATTCTAATTAAACCACCTTAAACCACTCTTAGCAGCATATTTTTCGAAAATAGATACAGTAATAGTCAAAGGGGAAGTGAAAACACGAATAATGTAAATGCTGACTTGCTGAAATAGTTTCCCGTATTTCAGACACAAAATAGTAATGATTTCGACAGTGGCATAAACCCTATGGAAAAGGCGCCATCTAGTGGCACTGCACAGGGAAGGCGTCACGGAGGGGAACGTCTCTTCAAACTCTCTGCCAAGAAGACCGTGACAAAATAGAGTAACAGTGACAGCACAGGAGTACTCCAAAACCCCGACACATGGTAAAATTTTATTCCAGGAATTCGCACAACATTTTCCCTTTTTAAATAATTAAAAAACAAACAAGCAAACAAACCACCAAGTGATCAGGCAGGTATTCCACCTGATGGGATTTTATCACACACTTGCTCTTTGCTTCCCTTTCTTCCCTCGAAACAGTCAAAAAGTTTACATGATGCCATCCTGTTATATCCAAGTTGTGGATTCACACTGCAAAATACCATGGTGTTGCTGTTATTTATGGTAAGCTAGAGAGGAAAAGGAAAGGCTTAGTATAATTTATTCCCTACATATCCTAGTGTTTGATCACAGAATACTTGGTTTACTCACTGTTCCCAGCAGCTGCAGGCAGTTCTGCTCTTTACATGAGGTTTCTGCAAGTAAAACTCTCCACTATGATAGATAATTTCATGCCAAGAGTTTGGCTTTAACACAGGAAAGCTAATTTCTGAGCTGGAAATGGGCCCAATACATCTGCAGTAGGGTCAATGGAGGGGAAAAAAAAAAGGCATTGAGGATTTTGATTTTGTTTGTCCTGACTTTGCATTTAAGTTTGGATTCTATGTTACACATAGAGGAAATTGATTTCATGCCTGAAAAACTGCATACATCCCACAGTAGCGATGAACAAATAAGAAAATAGTAAAGCTTGTAGATCAGTCAGGTTACATCAGTGGAGATTGCAAACACCACAATTCATGGAAGTATTTCATTCCTCTGTCTGCACTAGCACAGAATAGAGTTACAGTACCTTCTAGCATTAAAATAACTCCCTTCAAAGGAAAGCTGAAGGGAGAAGAATTTTCACAACAGTGAGCTGTCCATACAGTCAAGTCAAATTTCAGTCAAGCAAACCTTTTTTAACTCAACATTTGTAAAAGATGTCTGACAAAATGGCATTTAAATGATAAATGAAAAAGCCAGTCATGCACTGGCTATGCTCAAAGGGCTGGGCTATGCTCAAAGGACTGGGCTATGCTCAAAGGACTGGGCTAAACTGGAGATCATTTCAGCAAAATTTTTATTTATTTTCTTGTTAAACTTACATTGCACTGTTGCAGGATTACACATTCACTTTCAAAGCTGAACTATTTCTACAGGAGCTCCCAGGTAGCATTTTGTTTCTGAGAGCTGCAGGCTGAGACAAGCCAACAGATTAGTTTGTTACACATCTTCTCACAACACCTGTGCTCTGTCACAAGCATTTGTTGATGCTTCAGGTCTTTTACTGTCTAAAACGTTGTCACCTTTGGGTTTTCCACGACCCTGCCCTTACTTACAGTGCTAGTGGCAGAAAGGGGAGGCTGTAAAGGAAATTTGTCTGGGGGATTAGTGACACCAGTCAAAAACACCAACTTGCTATCAAAAGGGAGGACTTTCATGGATTCTTTGAACAAGTTTCCTCAATGCATCTCCTAGCAAAGTCACCCACATGGCAAAACAAGCCTGCCTCACCGTGAACATTCCTTTCCCAGAACAGTTTCAGCTGCCTTTCACACAGCACAAGACCAGAGGGAAACACTGTGTTTTTCCTGAGCTGAAAGCCAAACTTGCAAGCTTTATTTACCTGGCATTGTCACACTTTCTGGTAGTCTTTTGAGTTTCTGACCAGCATTTAAGCAGCAGATAACAGTGTCACCTCGATCCACACTTGGGCTTTGGGAAGCACACAATCTCTAATGATCTCTACCACAGACTGGCATTGCATCCCTCCAGTTAATTGACTCCCTGCACACTCAGAACCAGATTATGCCTCAGTTTCCCCACCTGAAGAATCAGAGTAGCAGCATTTTGCCAAATAGGGTGGCCAGGAGAGGAGGAGCAGCACACAAACAGACCTGGTGCAGCACATTTCTTTCCCAGCTTCCTTAGCCATGTCCAAGAAGATTGAATTCAGCCATGTCTCAATGAGTTACATGAATACAGGGCTGGTGTAGAGCCGAGGTGAATCATCTTTTCTTCCATGCTTATTCTTTGTACAACCATGTCTTGCAGATTCCTAATTTCTCTGCTACACATCCATAATTTTCTGACAGCTGAAGAGTCTCCAGGGACTTGTATTTGTATCAAGGCATCAGACACAGACAGCTCAGCCGAAGTAGACTTCAGTAAATCAGAATTACAACATTTAAAGAATTCTATTCTAACCAGTCTGTGCATTTTAACTTGGAAGTGGTTTACATCACCTCAGCTGATGACAAATTAAGGTAAATCACTCTTAAAAAGATAGCTTTGGTAGGGCCTTATGTAAAGACCATAAAGATATATTCTCTTTTTTCCACAATTTTAAAGGAAAAGTGACCATCTCACCCTAATGCAATATGCACCTCCCTTCATCCTTATCTACTTCTCTTGACTCACCAAGGCATTCCAAGAGGGAATCAGTACTGCCCAGATCAGCAAGCAATACATGGGACAATCCTCCCCAGCTCTCACCTCTCTCCAGGAAACCCACCCAGGCATCTGCCCTACTCCACTTAACCTCTCTATTTCCATCCTCCCCCTGCAAATAAATAAACAAGCTGGCCTCTCTGCTGACAACACCCATATTTCATCCTGCTCCACACCACCTCCTGCCTACCCCTTGTTCTCCACATCTTCCTCTGGCCAACAGCATCCCACAGAGCCCACAGAAGCACCCCTGGGCTATTCCAAAGAGATATCAAGCCAGTGACACTGTCATAATGTCAAAGTCTGAGCTGAGCTTTGGGAGGCTTTTATCAATTTCAGCATGGGAACATCAAATTTTCATCACAGGTCTGATGTTACATGGCATTCACATCATGTAGGAAGGACCTGTTTGAGCACATCAATCACCTCAAAGAAAGAAAACAAAAGAGGAAAAGCATACACCAGCCATCCTTTCTCACCCAGCAGAATAGCTACACTTGTCTTCAGCAATCAATCAAGGCTCCAGCAAAACCTGTTCTAACAAAGACAGATGATCTTTTGCAAATAACTGATACCTCTGAAAACTTCATTGTCATTGGCTAATACAAAGACTGGCCTCTTAATAGTCTTAATGCAGCATAAATTTCAATAAGGCGTGCAAACGACCAGCTACAGAGCACTTCACAGACCCTGCTCAGCTTTAGGAAAACAATTCTCTATGGCTCTTTTTCACCTTCTGTCCTGGTACTGCTGAGCATCTCTCCTGCTAATCACACACAGGAGAAACAGCAGCATGTGTGTGTGGGCTCCAGGTCTGGTACTAAGTTTAGATCCATCATGCTCTTTCTAATAACCACTTGTCTCACATGAGCTGCCACAAAGTTGCTTCAACAATTCAGATTGCTTTTCTGAATCATTAACTGTGTACCAAAAACACTATTAAAGAAGGACAGTATTAAGGTGAGAAGCAATGGATTTTTAATTTTTTTTTCCTACAGGTACTTGTTAGGATAAGGAGATAAGGAAAAAACCTACAGGTCATCTTCGGTCAATGCACAGATATTGCAGCCAAGCCACGCAGTTTTCAGCATCACATTTGTGGATTTTTTTAATCTTGGTGTATTGTGTGCTATGGATCACTTTGTGTAAAAGCTTTGATATAGCTGACGTGTTCAAATTTTCTGTAAACAGTACTATTGTAAAATCTGGACATGATATTTTCTTATAAGATTCTGATATCTTGATAACACTCCTACAGCCTGGGTCACATTCAGAGGGCTCCGGTGCTAGGTGGAGAGTCCTAGCTCCTGGACTTGGGTGGGTGGATACAAATCTGTTTCCCTTTTCAGAAAGCTCTCTAGATTCCACAATGCAAGGAAGAACTTTGAAAGGGAAGGTCATCAATCAGGCCTAGATGTGCCAGTACACAGGAACCGAAAACCTCTTGGGCTGAAGACCCACCAAGGCGCCTCAAAACAGGTGTTAAGTGACTGTCAGTTTTGATAACCCTCCACAGAGGTGGATTATCAAAGTAAAATTTGAAAGACATGAAAGGAAGCAAAACAATAAAATGCTTCTCAGGCATGCCAAGAGCTTAAAGCTGCTGTTGTATTTGGTAGAGTATTTCCAAATGCCTGAAATAGGCGGTTTCTGGCATAAATTCTTCAGGCCACACCAGAAATTATTTTGGTCTGCTGAGCCTTGTACCTTTTAATGTAGAGACAGAAAAAGAGGTGAATCCCTCTTCATAAAAGCAGACTTTTATTCCCTCTTTTGCACTGTCTAGTTGTCAACATAGAAACAATGAGCTTTGTGTGTTTTCCTTAGGAGATCATTTATTGATTTAACACACCTTATCACCAAGTACTTTCTCCTGCTATTAATTTACTAGTCCCCATCTGTACTCTGTATCATTACATTAAGTTACAGATTATGCCAAATAGGCATTTTTCTTCCTTAGTGTTTGGATCTTTCAAGTATTTGGAGATGACTGCATTCCCCTATAGCTGCCAGCTAACAAATATTTAACAATTTTATTCTTTCCTTCTAAATTCCCCAAAGGTTTTTCGTTGCTCTTATCTGAATTCCCTCCAGTTATCAACAAAGGCCAAGTAATGAGATGTCCTGACAGCACGTGGCATGGTGGGGCTGAGTGGAAAGGAGATCTTACCCCTGGCTCCTAGGGTAGGACACCACTGCCTATGCAATTTAGCAACACACAAGACACTTTTGTTGCTTCACAGACTAAGGATTAATTTACTATTAATGATCACATCTTACATTTCTCTTGCCCTGAAGTTTATCTGTTTACGACTTCCCAGGATGATTCATCTGGCTAATCTTTTACAGCCTTTGGCTTACTTCTGACTCTCATTACTGATTAAACAAAATGATGCACATCCTTTACATAAAGTTGGACACTGGGAATTCAGAAACTTCCCAGAAGAGCTCTGGACAGTGGGACAGGCACTCTAAGAGGTGTAAGAGGTTAGAGGTGTCCTGTCCTCTTTGCCAAGCTAAAGGACAAAGGGATATCAGCAGCATCAATATTCACATGGAAAAATGTGTGTTATGTCAAACTACCCTGCTTGGCCTTCCAAATTATGTTGCAGGTGACAGCACTGAAATCCTAATCACAGAATGGTTCGCGTTGGTACATACTTCTAAAGGTTATCTAGTCTAACTCCCCTACATTCAAGCAGGGACATCTTCAACTGGATTACATTGCTCAGAGCCCCATCCAACTTGACATGGAATGGTTCCAGGGATGGGGCACCCACCACCTTGTGTGGGTAGGCTGTGCTAGTGTTATAACACAATCGTTGTAAATGTATCTTCTTTATGTCTAATCTAAATCTCTCAAGTTTAAAACCATCACCCCTCATCCTGTAGCGACAGGCCCTGCTAAAAAGTTTGTCTCCATCTTTCCTGTAAGTTCCTTTACTGAAAGGTATAAGGTCCTGATGGCAAGGTCTCCTGATGGAGATTATTTTCAAGGAGCACTCATCTTACTTGCATTGGAAGACTGGGGAAATAACCCCTACACTGCAGGTATTTGTGAGGTTAGGACATTTGAGATGCAGTATTAGTACCAAAACAAGACAAAGCAAAGAGCTGATAATCCTCTGACTTCCACATGTTTAACTAACACTCCCAAACTTTTCTATTGCACTGTCTTGGTATAAAATGCATACATGTCAGAGAAAAATCATCTATTCATTTCCATTTTCCATAAAGGTAAGTCAGCATGTGCCTGGTCAGTCAGGCTTGTGAGGAGTCATTACAAAAATCAGATTATCTCCATACCATGCAATAGAGTAAGTATAAAGTGTTTTAGCAAATCACATTATTAAAAGAGCCCCAAACATTCACATGATTTCAAATATTTCTGGGATACTTATCTGCCAAGTCAGCTGGGTGTAAAGGTAATTTCTGTGCTCAGGCAGAATATGCTTTGCAGTTTTATGGCTGCATTAACTGAACAGAGCTATTAGCCAATCTTCTTTCTAATCACCAATGTGAGGCCAAAGTAATTCCCAGCATTTTCACAGAAAAAGAATAAGAAAACCATATAGATACGAGGCTGACTGGTCACAGGCAGGAAAACCTACACAGTACTGGTTTTTTTGTCATTTTCCCCCACCCCCAAGAGTGCAGAAAAGCAAGTGGGGCACCAGGCACTAGGAAAAAGCATGGCAGGACGTTCTGGTCCCTATCCATGTGCATGCTCTGTGAGAATTTGTCAGAAATTCTTTCAGCTGAGCTGAATTTGCCCTAGTCACTCGGCACTGAAATCCTCTTGGTGAAGGAGCACACTGTTTCTGCCTGTGTGACCCAGTTATGGCCCCAGGGTCTAAGAACCACAGAAGGTCCATCATGGGCAGTGGAAGCCACAGGCAAGAATGACTGTGTCTTGGAACATTCCGTACAGGAGATGATGAAGTCCACAATGATGCAAATAAGAGACTGACATACATCACAATGTGCAACAATTTCAAAAGCTTGCAATGAAAAGCCAGATGGAAGTGCCAGTCAGATGGAAGAAGAGACAAAGTAATGTCCACATCCTCTAAGGACGGCCTCTTCCCACTTGCTTTCAATGTTAGCCCTGCACCCTCAACAGGTTCTTCCCCCTGTGCCAAGTTCTCAGGTTCACTGCAGCAAGGGCTGGGGAGCCAGAACATTGTAGAGGCACTGGATCACAGGATGACAGGATGTTATAGACTGGGAGGGACCTCTGAAGATCATCAAGTCCAACCACTCTGCCAGAGCAGGACCACAGAGTCTAGCACAGGTCACACAGAAATGTACCCAGATGGGTATTGAAAGTCTCCTGAGGAGACTCCACAACCTCTCTGGGGAGCCTGTTCCAGTGCTCTGTGACCTCTGGCCTCTAACAGTGGCCTTGTCCTAGCAGCACACTGCCTTGCAACATAGAAATGCTGAGCAGGTGTGAAGAGGACAGATGGTGCACTGAGAGATGATTATTCGACTTGGCAGCCCTGCCCTCTAAAATACACTCCACAGCAATGCTGGAGACCCAGCTGCTGTCTGCTCTTCTGTGGCCAGACCACCTCCAACAGCTGCCATTTAATGTGACCTAAAAAAGAACCCCAAACCCCATGAGTTAAACAAGAGTACCAACTCTGCAGTATTTGTAAAATATTTTCATTTTGCCAAGCTTACTGCACAGCTGGTTAGCACCTATGTTTAGCTTCTCCATGTGCCCTTCCTGTAAGAACAAATCCATGTTGATGCTTTACTACAGTGCAGAAATTCCCTGCAGAGCTTCACCTCCCTTCTCCACACAAATGCAAGGTGCTTCACTTTGGTATCTGCCATTTGCCATACTGATGGCTCAGTAACCTCAAGCCTAACATAGTGCATTATCGAGAACTTTGACTTTGCTTCACAGTTCCAGCAGCCATGTGCCATTCCAGCCATCAAAAAGTCATTCCCAAATCCTCCTCTCATAGATTTTTTTTTTTTTAACCGATAAATACTGGAATGGTGAGAGGCTCTTGTAAATAAAACAACTGAATCAAAACTTGTGGCACAGGAGAAAAATAGGGTTAGAGGTGGCTAAACAAACAAAGAAAAAGCATTTAAAAAAGGTATTGTCTTCTACCTGGGAAAGGGGTGGGGTCAAACCCAGATTTCCATACGCCAAATTAAAAACAACAGAACCGCTTCCGCAAAGAAGGCCCGAGGGGAGCTTTGTAACACTTTGCTAGGAGTAAAAGCCTCAGGACAAGCTCACCTTCACATTTCTCCTCAGTTCTCCGTGGCAAACGCAAATACTCCAGAAAGCACGGACAACCGGAGGGCGGTCGGGAGCAGCGCTCCCCGGGGAAGCGGGCAGAAAAGGAGCGGCGAAGCGCGCTCGGACAGCGCCTTCCCCGGGGCCACGGTGAACCGGCGGCCTCCCCAGCCCCTCCCTGCCTCTGGCTCCACGGAGAAGCGGCGGACTCACCTGCGGGGAGGCAGCGTCGGTCCGCTCACAGCTCCCGACACGCACCCCAGGGCTGCCGTGGCGGCGGGCGGCGGCGCGGGGGTTGTTGCCCGCTGAGCCCCGCAGCTGCCGGAGGAGCAGGCAGAGCAGCAGCAGCAACAGCAGCAGCAGCAGGAGGAATAGAGCCAGGTACAGGAGCAGGTTGAGCTCCCACTTCATGCTGAGCACACCACAGCTCGGCTCCCCCGCGGACCGCCCGGTGCAGATGCCACCGCTCCGCTCTCTACCCGGAGCCTCCTCCTCTGCGGCAGGGCGGCCGGCGGGCGGAGAGGGGCACCGGGTGGAGGGGCTGCGGTCGAGCACCCCCAGAACCAGTCCTGCCTTCAGCCCCCGCCTATGCTCCCTGTCCCAGCGGCACCGGGGCGGTGGGTGCAGAGGGCACGGCAGCTCTTCGGGGCCCGTGGCCCTTCCTTGGGCATAGGTCCCCCGTTACAGCCGCAATGCCCTGAGACCACCTGTCGCCACCAACAGAAGTTCACTGGGGTGACTCGCTTCAGAACGCAGTGTCCCATACAAAATTAAATACCCACGAAGCGGTCCCCGCAGGTAGCGTCCATTCTTCCCTACCTCCCCACCCCACGTTTCACACGCGTCCTTCAGCCCTGAACTTCATCGCTATCAGGGAATGTCTTTTCCTTGAAGACATTTAAGAACCGTCCATTTGGCCAGGAGTGAAAACACTTGTCAGATATTCCACGGAATTAGAAAAGTTACTCTGATTTTTGGCCACTTGACTCAATGATAATAATAGTGATGGACCTACCACGCCTTCTGCTTTGAAGGCGATGAGAAAACGTACTTTAAAAAGACCGGGTGCCCTTTGTTCTGCCCTGCTGTTAACATTTGGCCGTTGGACAGGTAACAGAGCCACTGCCGTTACAGCCAAGGGACATGCGAGGGTTAGAACTCACTCAGTAGCTCCCACAGCCACTTCCAGAAATGTTCTGCTCAGGGCAGGAGCCTCCAGACCCAAACGAAGTTACTGATGAGCACAATCACAGTCGTGGCTCACTGGCTCTCTGGGGACAGTGGCACCAATCAGGAAAAAATCAGACATACCGCACATTCACAAACTACTGCATCTAACTTCCCTCTGCTTCTCCCTGCTCCCCTTGAGTCACGGGTGCAGAGGCTGCAGAAGAGCAGAGGAGGTAAAGAGGATGGAGGAAGGTCAGCTTACTACTGTCCTCAGGGAAAAATCTACTTGCACTCTTTGGGTACCATCTGTCCACACGTTTTATGTCAGCTCAAATCACATGCCCAAACCCTCTACAGATTTATAAGCATCATAACCGGAATTTCGTAGAGCGAATATAAGCGCTGCTGCAGATACTGCACATTTTGTCACGACTATAGAAAGTGTGTGACTTTCTGGAGAAATACATTCAAAAATACATAAATCCTGCTTTATAAAGCCTCCCAGCATCACAGCAAGTTTGAGCTAATGAGATAACCACATATTGAGTTACCATTTTACACCAAATCTTCTATTCTTATTGCATCTCTAAGAATAATACTTCATAAGAATGCTCAATAAACAAATTGAAGCAGTTTGGGAAAATGATCGTTCACCTTTTCTTGAAGCAGCAGAAGCTCATTCTGCCAACAATACTGTAAAATACAATAATACTGTAAAAAACATTATCTGGCAGAAGGAGAAGAAGTCCCTTCCAACCCTAACATTCTGTGATTGTGATTGTCCAGTGCTCACACATGCCAGCACTGTATTCACTCAGGCACAATAATAAGCACTTTTGCTGGTATTTTTAGTGAGGAATTGAACTGCTCAAAACACAGGTTTCTTATCAGCATTGATTCATGAGGAATTGAGAACTGGGATCTTTGGCAAATAATGCATGATTAACACTTGCATTTCGTATGCACAGAATATCCATCAGGAACTCCATGAGGGACTGCCTGCTCTTGTACAAGAGGCACTGGTGATCCAATGCTTTCTGAGTGCATCTTGTGCACAACAGCAGGCACTTCTAAACCATGCTTTTAATCTTTAACAGTGACTGTTTTATGATGTAATTGTAAACATGAAATTGTATTTATTATCAGCTGAGTTAACAAAAAGAGACATTTGGTTTAGGGTTGTTTGCGGGTTTTATGACCAAAAGAGAAATCTGAAATTTCTTAAAGCTGTATGGAAGGGAAATAGTTCATCCTCTTTTATTATTGAAATGGTTTGCTTAATCCTATAACCAAACAATGCAGGCTGTTTCTTATTGTGTAACATGCAACCTAAACAAGAAGGAATGCTGGAATTCTTCACCAATCCTCCTCATATAAAGAAGCAGTCAGGCTCTACAGAACAAGGACAACAAAATCACTCAGAAACAGTTTATACATAAACTTTCTACAATGTCTCTCCTGACTGAAAAGATCCATTTTAGTATCGGGAGTCATTAGTCTCAAAAGAGATTGTAGGTACAAAAAGACTTGCCTGGAGAAGATGATGACTTTCAGTGTTTCAAGTAACCAGGCAGTGCAGATTAATTTCTGGTTCATAATAGATACTGAAAAGCTGAATAAGCAGAAGAAATAATTGAAAAGAACTATTCTGATTTAATGGTTTAACTCAATTATTTATTATTCATCCTGCTTATCCCAGGGTTGATACCACCCTTCCTGTAATAGCATCAAGACATGCTGTCCTAATATGGTTACAGATGGCCATGCTGCCTGTGCATAGTCAGATTTTCCTCACACATTTGTAACCAAACATATAGATTTATTCACTCATCCCTCTGAGTCACAATGGTGCTTTGGAGAATCTGGGAATGGAGATGATACTAGTTTGTAAGAGCTGCAAAGCTGGGCAGACACAATTAATAGGCAGCAAGAATCCAGATCTGAGTTATACTTCCACCAGCACACCAGCAGCAGCAAAGCTAACAGAACTATAGATGTGAGAAGGTCAGCACAACGCTCAGATGAGTTATTCAAAACAATCCAGGTTTCAAAAGAGAGAATTACCACACCCCACACACCCCCATTTCATTAAACTCATACTGATCAGAGGAGACCAATCAGCTTTTCAGTACTCTGGATTTCCTCCATGTTTCAAGAGTGGGATGAGATTACACACCTGTGGTATCAGTAAACAATTTATTATTTTTGAAGAAAATGTAAAGATGTTTCTAAAAGGTCTGAAAATCTTAACACTAAAATTTTAATCCAGACATGCATTTGTTATGTTCAGAGCCTGTAACAATTTTGACTTAACATGACACTTAACTCAGCAACTGTTGTCACTTGACTCAGCAAGAATCTTGAATGCAGTTTGTCTGGAGATAGGATTGCAGGATATGGAGAGAGACTTCTTAGTATTCATCTGTTGTGCTGAGGCTTCAAGCTGCAGATGAATGAAGTGCACTCAGGGTGGCAGGACTGCACTTCAGCCATTTCAGAAAGGCTACAGAGTGAAATTTGCAGCAGCAGCAAAAAGAAAAGAAGGGGTGTAATTTCTTTTCCCCTGCCTTTGTTGCTTGTCTAGAATCCAGCCTTGCAAATACTTCCCACTTTCCCAAAAGAATTGCTGAGAGCTGGGAAGTGCCGAAGGATCACAACTTTTGGCAGGACCCTGGTGCTGAAAACTTCTTTCATGAGAAAGAAAACTTCTTTCACATAAAACCCAGGAGATGATGTGAAGGCTACATATGGGTGGAAACAGCAAGAATATGTTGGGGTTTGCTCTGAAATCTGTCTTATGAAAGACAATCAAACAAACATTCAGTGAGTAAATGAAGCAGAGGTAATTATCAACCTGTTTAAGCTTGTATTTGGATGATTTGCTGACAGTTCCAGGTGTCTGTCTTTTTTTTTTTTTTTTTTTTTTAATAAATTACTGTAGCATATCTATTAGGCCACTACTTTCCTAAATTTTAGCCATGTAAGCTGTGACATGGTCCTTCTATTAAGAAGGGACAAATGTGTTTTATGTCTGTGCTTTGATAAAGAGCTTGTGAAAGTCCTCCTCTAGATCAAGGCCAGAATTTTCTGCACCTCACTGCACAGAGCTGTACCCAAGCTGTACTCTTCATGTCTTGTGCCAGCTGCACTGCTTGCAGGGAAAGCCTATCCTGCCACCCATGTGGCACTGTGTCTGCTTCAAAACCTCAGAGCCCCACATAAAAATTATATATTATATTATATTATTACACCCCCACAGAGCCTTTCTTAGAAGCTAAAACACTATATATGTCACATTGTGTAGATGTGTGTAATGTGTATAGTGGTGGCACTGGAGAGCAGGACTTGGAGATGCCCAGCAAAGACACATGACAGTTAAGGCTCCCATGGAAAGAGAAAGTCAATTCTTATTTATTTTTATTGGGCCATAAAAGGTGGTTGCTAGAAGCTTGCTGTCAAGATGCTAAGATTCTGATGCAGTTTGGTTTTTTTCTTCTGTCCTCAAATGTGATTTTCCCTCAATCCTCAGTTGGGTAAGATAATCCGATTCAAGAATTTCAGTCTACAGAGCATTCGTCTTGAAGAAATGCCTCTGTGTGGGCACAATAGATCATTATGCTCTTCTTTCTGGCAGTTCCTGCTCTAGCCTAAGTGCATCTGATTTATTCACTCATTTATTCACACTCGAGTGTAAAACACTCATTCCTTTTCTCTCTGGTTTTGAATACACAGAGTATTTCTATTACTTAATTACAATTGTAACTGCCTTCGACTGTATAGAAATGCAGCAATTGCTCAACTTCTATTTCATTAACCTCTTCTATTGACCTTATTTTCCATGTAGCCTGTTTCAGATTCCAGTGCTGTGCTTTTATGCCTCCGTAATTTGTCCATGAAATTCTTTACCTTTCCTCGCACGTGTGCGCCACAAAATCTGCAAAGTAGACTTTGTGCAAAGAAGATGGCATGAATCAAAAAGAGAGAGATGATTTCTAGTGCACCTCCACCCTGGTTCCCTGAAATTACCCCCAGCTCCTCCTGAAGTTCACCATCAACTACTCTGTGGTCTAATCTTGGTCAGGACCAGCATCAGAAGCAAAATCCACCATACCTGCCTCCCCAGCAATATTATTAGATATTATTATTAGAAATGACAGAACATGTATCAGTACAAGCGAACCTAATGCAGATGGCAACACTCTCTAACGTTCTGGTTTAGTGTCAAAAAATGTCACTCCTTTGAAAACACTATTTCATCAAAGCTGTTACAAACTCCTTTTGGAAGAAACAAACAAAACAAAACAAACAAATCGGACAAAGCAAAACAAAACCCCACAAACCAAGAAAAAAAGGTATTGCTGTGTCTTCCTAAGCAACAAGATTGCAACTCCTCACCAACCCAAATACTCAGTTCTTCACCTCTGTCAAGAGGAGTGACAACTAAGAGCTCTTTCCTACCAGCCTAAAAGATTGAGGCAGGTGACAGCTTACCACATGAGCCAGGACAGGAATTTTTCCCACTGTAGCCCCAAGCATGAATGTCACCATATGTCCAATGTAACATTTTTTTAATTAATGGAGAGTAACATTATTCAGAAGGCTTCTACAAACAATACAAATCCTTCCAAGGCTCTTGATAATAAGCAAAGTTTCAGAATGTAACTCCAAGACTTCATTAATTATCTCTGAATTGAAACAAAAAGCAAAACTAGACAGAATTTTTACCTAAAGGCTGCCAGTTAAACTCTAAGGAATATCCAATCAACCACATTAATACAATGATGGAAACCTTACATCATATGTTATATCCATGGATAAAGAAAGCAAGTTGCAAGTGTTACATCACTTTGTTCCTTATTGTCCCTTCACATGTAATGCCACTTGGGAAAACTATTTGCTTATTTTTGTACCTACAGAAGAGGCTCTTTCGGTAAATTCATGAATATTCTTTTACACTACTAGTGATGATAATTCACATATCCCAATCTGAAAATATAAAACCAGCATGGAAGAATCAGATAGCACTTGTCCTCACTTGCGGACTTGAAGTTTCTGAGACCTGACTCACTTTTTAGTTTGCACTAGAACTTGTGTGTTAACAAGGTTTAGAAATACAGTATAACTGAGATACTTTAACAGATATTTGCCCAGGGTTTAAAATTGGTGGGAGATACAGTAATCGATTTTCTCACTTCAGATCAAACTAACCCTAAAAGCCACTAGTAAACGCTTTTTTACTCACAAGCAACACTGGAACTGGAACGGGTGTTCTTCAGACAAATCTGAAAACAGCAGGAAAGGATTTTCCTCTGGCAAATCTGAAGCTTTTGCTGCATTTTTGCCTAAGGTTTTGGTCCCTCTACCAGCCTGGTGTTCTCTAGGGACTGCAGGAGCATGCACATTTTGAACACCCGACACTACAAGAGCCTTAACCACTCGAACTCTCTGCAACGCGGTTTTTTGGTTGTTGTTGTTCCGGGGGCTTCCATAACGACCACAGGGCCTCCGTCCCTTCGGCTGCTGAAGAAAGCCGAGGTGGAGCAGCTACTGCAGCAGCCCCATCCTTAAGCGGCATCTGCACCGGTGGAGGCCCCTGTACTCATTTAACGGGCTTTAACGGGCTGTAACGGACGATCGCGGTCGACGGCACCTCACTGGGAGCAATCACAAGTGACGGCCGAGTAGACTAAAACTTCCGCCCGCCCCTGAGGCCAACCGCCCAGCCCTGAGGTAACCGCGCGTGGGCGGGACTAGCGGCGCGAGCCCGGTGCCCGCGCACTGTCGCGCGTGATTATGGCGCGACGATGACGCTATCGCGGCGCGCGGCGGTTTGCAGCAGCGCGCGGACTACCTCTGTCGGTCCGCCATGAAGGCGACGCCGCTCTCGAATTGCGAGCGGAGATTCCTTCTGCGTGCCATCGAGGAGAGGAAGGTGTGGGGCCGGACTCCCCTTCCCCGTCCCCTTCTGTACGCTGGACCCGGGGTTATCGAGGGTCTCCCCTGCCGCCGCTCGGCGGTAGGCCAGAGCGGCCCCCCGCCGCCCCGGCCCGGTAATGGCGCATTAACTCGTGTGTATCCCGCAGCGCTTGGACGGGCGGCAGTGCTATGACTACCGGAACGTCCGCATCTCCTTCGGCGTCGACTACGGCTGCTGCATCGTGGAGCTGGGGAAGACCAGGTGGATGTGAAGAGGGCGGGGGATCGGCTTTAAAGCGTTAAGCTTCCAAATCTCCAGAAGCCGGCGGAGTGCATAGCGGGGGGTGTTGGGGGACTGAAAGCCGCAGAGATCAAAGTGAACAGTTGTTAAGGACAGGTGCCTGAAAGTTACAGCAATTCAGGGTTAGGGACATAGACAAGGGGGAGGAAGTGGGAAGGCACAGGATTTCTGTGTTGGTGGTGGGTTGTAAATACGAAATTATTATAATATGAAATCTCGTCTGGAGTATTGTGTCCAACTGTGGGGTTCTCAGCATAAGAAAGGCACGAACCTGTTGGAGTCGGCCCAGAAGAAGCCACAATAATGATCAGAGGACTGGAACCCCTCTTTCAGGACAGGCTGAGAGAGTCAGGCTTGTTCAGCCTGGAGATAAGAAAGCTTCAGCAAGACCTTATTGTGGGCTTTCAGTACTTAAAGGGGGCCTATAAGAAATAAGTGGACAGGCTTTTTAGCAGACTGTGTTGTGGCAGGACAAGGGGTAACGTTTTTAAAATAAAAGAGGGAAGAATTAGATATAGGAAAGATTTTTATTTTTCAGTGAGTGTGATGAAACACTAGCATGGGTTGCCCAGAGAGGTGGTAGATGCCCTATTTCTGGAACCATTCCAGGTCAGGTTGGATGGCACTCTGAGCAACCTGATCTAGTTGAAGATGTCTCTGCTGACTGCAGGGTGGTTGAACTAGATGATTTTTAAAGGGCCCTTCCAACCCAGTGATTTTTCATCCCTGTATGCAGTGCTGTCACATTGTATTATGTGTGTTTCCACAAATCAAAGAGCTTTTTACTTTGTGGAAAAGTGGAATAGGTGCACTTACACAAACAGTTATAGATTCTCTTGTGTTTGAGTCATATTCTTAATCTTAAAAAACAGGAGACTGTTCAAATGTCTACATTTTGTTCTCTCAGTTGTTGATTAGAGGCATTGAATGAAAAACTGTCAGGAGTGAGAAGTAAGGCTAAAAGCATAAAGGCATGCTTTTAGCATAAAGGCATGCTTTTTTCCAAGTATGTTTGTTTCTAGGGGTAGGAGTTTTGTTTTTTTTTTCCCTGATAAATTCACTGACTTTGGTTTATTTGCCCTTTCAGGGTTCTTGCACAAGTATCATGCGAACTTGTTCCCCCAAGCCAAACAGGCCTACAGAAGGTATCCTTTTCTTCAATCTGGAGCTCTCACCAATGGCTGCACCTGGGTTTGAGCCTGGAAGGTAGGCAGCTTTCCTAAAAAGGCTAAACACGGATGGTGTAAGAACCAATGTTTTGATACCTGTAAGTATACAGCACCATCCTAGTCACTTGGGGTTAATTTTGTTTTAACAGGCAAACTGAATTACTGGTGAAAGTGAACAGACTAATAGAGCGATGCCTGAGAAACTCCAAATGTATAGATACAGAGTCTCTCTGTGTTGTTGCTGGTGAAAAGGTATGAAAACCTGCTGATTTCAAGTGGGTTAAAACTAAAGGATACCTATGGTCCGGTTTTAAGATGGTCTCTGTCTTGTTTTAGAAACTAGAAGCTCCAATTGTAGGTTATGGTAAGGATTTGACTTTATGGATATTTTTAACTTGCATATCTCTGTAGGCTTTCTGAAGTAGCTGGGACCCTTCACATTCAGATATTTCTTTGCAGAATAAAGTTGAAATTGTACTTAAGTGTTACATAGGTTGTCACAATTAAATCTAGTGCACCAGGTATCATAGACTCTGCAGAGCTCTTTCACTTTGTGAAGCCAAGGGCTGAAAAATACATTCTGGTTCTTTTTTTTTATGGTTCAAAACCCAAAAATTTACCACAATTTACCATGCAGTTTTCTGTCCTTTTTCTCAGGTTTGGCAAATTCGCCTGGACCTGCACCTGTTAAATCACGATGGCAACATTATCGATGCTGCCAGCATAGCAGGGATCGTGGCACTCTGCCACTTCCGCAGGCCCGACGTGTCTGTGCAGGGAGAGGAAGTGACTGTGGTAAGTTCTACCAGGTCATATTAAAATGTGGCATTGTGGGTGGCTGGGTCTGTCTGTCCAAAAGGGAGAAATGAATGTTGGTGTGACCAGATAAACTCCAAAATACTGAAGTTTTAGGATAGTTGCGTTGCTGTTGCTACTCAAAACGTGAAAAGACAGCTTGGAAGCCTGCTGAATAGTGAGCTTTATCCCTCTCAGTTTATGGAAATACTAATTGTACAAGTTAAGTATTTGACAGTGCTTTGACTATATCAAATACAAGGCTGATGAATTTAATGCATTTACCTGTATAGGTAGTAACTAGGAATTGCACAAGAGTGGAAAAAAGACTTTATTTTTTTTTTTAAAGCATCTAGATGACTAAACATCTGTTAGCTTTTTTGTCTTTGTTTAAAATCAAGTATTTTATAAATAATTGTCTTCTGGGCCAACTCTTCTCAAAGTACACTCCTGAGGAACGTGATCCTGTCCCCTTGAGTATCCACCACATGCCTATTTGTGTCAGCTTTGCCTTCTTCCAGCAAGGGTAAGATTTTAAGTATTTTTGACAAGAACAGCTTATTGTCAGTTCTGCAGAGCAGATTTTAAATACAGAGGGGTCCTAAAGATATTTAGACAGCTGATTTTGGTAAAACATCTTACCCGCAGTGAGATGCCGTGGGGAGGTATTTGTGCATTCTGCAGTGTGACTAACCAGCAGCTTTCCATATAGAAAACTTTCTGGGGGCAGTGCGCCTATAATAACTAATACATGAGCCAATGCCTTAGCTTAGTTGTTTTAAGAGTAGCAACTCGCCTCAGACTTTAACTGTTGCCTTGTATTTTAAAAATCTTGATTCTAGGACCTATTTATTGGTGGATCCAAGTGAACGTGAGGAACGTGTCATGGATGGTGTCCTTGTAATTGCCATGAACAAACATCAGGAAATTTGTACCATCCAGTCCAGTGGAGGGATCATGCTAGTAAAGGATCAGGTAAATTTTTGCCTTGATCAGTTTCTCTCATTTAAACTAATTCCTGTGCTGTAATTCTGATATTGAAGTATCCTTGACATTCAGAAGCTAAGAACTCAATTACCTCTCTGATTTAAGTGGGAAAGCTTACATATTTTTAGTCCTAGTGGAAAAGCAAAATCACATTGAAAAAGAGACGTAGAAAAGGTAGGTTGCTTGATCAGATACTTTTCCCCCTGTGATTTGGCTGAGGGTGTCTCTGAATTAATTCAGACTGCACCAGGGCAGGTTTAGGCTGGATGTTAGGAAGAAGTTCTATACAGAGAGAGTGATTGCCCATTGGAATCGGCTACCCGGAGAGGTGGTGGAGTCACCTTCATTGGAGATGTTCAGGAGGAGACTTGATGGGGTGCTTGGTTGAATGGTTTAGTTGTTTAGGTGGGTTGGATTGGTTGATGGGTTGGACACAATGATCTTGACGGTCTCTTTCAACCTGGTGTATTGTATTGTAAAAGAACTATAGCTATAGGTTGTCATATTAACATTCAGTGTGACCAGTCCCTCATACTATGATGCTGTGTTTCAACTCTTTGTGACTCCTATGACATTCTTTGTCTTAGTTAAAAACATCTTGCTTTCAAGATTATAAAGTGTTGTTGTCTGTATAACAAACAGGTTCTGAGGTGCAGTAAAATAACAGCCGTGAAGGTTGCAGAAATGACAGAACTAATTCAAAAAGCTTTGGAGAATGACCAGAAAGCTAGGTGAGTATTAAGGAAGAAACAAAATGGGAATTTTAAAGAAACTTACTGAAAAGTACTGTCAACTTGTAGTTTGATAAAAAAATTGTTTTCACTTTGAAAAGAGAAAGCATTTTTAAGTGTGAAACATCCTGAAATTATCTCTGTCACTGGCTGACTAGGAAAGAAGGTGGGAAGTTTGGCTTTGCAGAATCTATTCCAAATCAAAAGATCACTGCCTTCAAAAGGGAGAGTGCTGCTGTTGATACTAACAACGTGGAGAAACAAGCAGAAGAGATCATCACTAAAGCTGACCCTCCTTCAGAAGTGTATCTTTTCTGTTGGGTTATTCAGGCTTCCCATACCCTGCATTATCAGTGCCAGAAGATAAAACACACCCTCAAGATTCCTGACAGCTTAGGCAGCCTTATGGCCTTGAGAAGAATCATCACCACCATTCTACTTTTGGTTCTAATTGCTTTTAGGTAGCTTAATTCCTAGCATGAAGTGCAAAACTGAGGTCTGAAGTATATAGAAACTGGGGAAGTAGTCTCTCTTGGTTCCCCTTTAATGTTGTTTTCTGGGGAAGAAAAAACATAGCTTAAAAAATGGGTTTGCTCTCATAATAAAACATTTACAGTAAACACCAAGATTTTTCTTAACAACTTCAGTTTTACCAAACCAATATTGCACACTCCTGGGACAGCCCAAATTGGGGAAGGAATAGAGAACTCCTGGGGAGATCTTGAAGAATCTGAGAAAGAAGAAGCAGGGGAAGAGGAAGATGAAAGTGAGGCTGCAGGTTTTGAAGGTCAGAAAATGGAAACTGAGGAAACAAGTATAGTGGAAGAAACAAGTACAAAGAAGGAAACTAAAGGTAGGCATTTATCATGATACCATGTGCTTATTATACCACTTTGAACAGAAGTAAATGTGTGAAAGAGAGCCTTAGCAATAAGAACCATCATAGTCACTTTCTACTTGAGTTGCACCCATTTCCTACTTTCACTTCACCTGATCACTTCCATTTTCTTCAAAAAACCTGATTGCTGTAGGGCTCCCAGTTAAGCAGTAGCTATGCTGAATGTTTTTCTAAAAATGCTATGTTGTTAGCTACAGATATTGTACAAAACTGATTACCAGTTTATGGGTTGTTTTAGATGAAACTATTGTGCTGTCTGACAGTGAAGAGGAGGACGTCGTCATTCTGACATCACAGGAGCCAGCAAGGAGAACAAGGTAACAGCACTTGAAATTAGGGAAAGGAATAGGTACAGCACATATGTAAGCACAGGATTGTGGCAAGGCCAAGAATGGGCTTGTATCATCAAAGGCAACTACATAGCTGAAAACAAGAAGTTTAAATCTGGGCTAGTGTGCCTAGTCGTAGGATGCCAGTTACCCTGGCTGACCTGCAGCTATCTGAAAACATTACAGATATTTGGCTCATTTTCACCATTCCAAAGGGAGCTATAGGGGAAAAGTGGATTTGAGTCAGCTGCTTTTTAGATATGGTGCATGATACACTATAGCTATGCTTAAATTGAGATTTATTGCTTCACCACTGCACTAGCTATGGAAACCCTTGTGCATTGAATACTTTTCTAGAACTAAGTTTGAACTCTGCCCTGAGGCTGGTGGCTGCTTGGGCTGGTATGGATAACCCATTTGTGTTCTTGTGAAATAAGCCCATTCAGTACCATTTCTTTGATATAAATGTTGTTTGCTCACAGAGCCCAGACCAGCTTGAAACAAGAAAATACAAGTAAGAAAACTTTTAACAAAAGGAGAAGAAAGAAGAAAGCTGCTTACTAAAGCCATCATCCCTCCTTCAGAAGTGCTGTACAAAACCTAATTTGGTCAAGCATCACTGAACTTATTTTTGTATATAATTTTATTTCTTCCCCCCTCTATCTGGTCCTGCTTTTATGTATATTTTATGAAGCTACTGTGCACAGCTTTAAATAAAAACATTTGGCATGTAAGTGAAATTCCCTGGTTAGCATCCAGCTGCAGCAGAAACTCACTAGGTCAGTTTGAACTGACTCAACTTCTACAAGTGCTCCAATTCTAACACAATAGCCTCTGCCATGAGGGCTGTAGAGTTAGAGTTCAGGTGGTAAAAGGAATTACAGCTCAAGCTTAGTACCAGGAAAAGCTTCTTTTGACTAAGGTTACTATTGCCATACCTTGCAGCATTTTTCACAAGGGAAAAGGAGGTGCTGTTCCCCTGTGACTACATCTGTCTTTCAGGGAAGCTGCTTTTTACAGAAATGAACAGAAAGGCTGGTACTTGCAGCAAGAGCACAGAACTCCCACACAGCTTTCAGAGAGAAGCAACTCAAACCAGCAATAGAGTTTCTTAAAAAAAGTTTAATTCAATACTACATGCAACAGACAGCAATGCTTCTTGAACTATAGTGAAAGGTGTTCCAAATTCAGAATTGGGCAAAACAAACAGGTTTCCACAGTAACAGACCTAGCTGTTTTGTTCACAAAGTTGAATTGGAAACATGAACATATTTACAAGAGCAAAATCAGAGTATATTACATATGGCCTTAGTATTTCAGAAGCTATGAACAGGAAAGAAGTTACTGTAATGTTATTACATTCCCCCAGTCAGGTTTAAAACCATGTAAAAAACCCCTAAAACCCAGAATGCTCCCAGCCAAGTTATAGCTTGAACCTGCTTGTGCTCTTTCAGAAAGGGACAATTGCAGAAAGTCCCATTCCTCCAGGAACCAAACCTGAGCTTTTTCTTAATCTCAGTTCTTCCAGCTCAAAAGCACTGGCTGGAGCATAGGAATCAACAAAGGGTCACTTTCTTCTTGCGTCTGCAGTACCATGAGACTGTCAGCTTCTTCAGGAAAAAACAATATTGTTTGCCTCTCCTCTGCATAACATCTCACACCCTACATTACTTGGAGACTTTATTTTGAAAGGACTTGAAGATAAACTGGATAGCAGAACTGTACAGTACAACCTGGGATGTTTTATTCAAAGAGCTAGAACCATCCCATATTAACTTGAGAAGATGGAGCAGTAACTGCAGCAGTTGCTGAGGAGGAAGAAACATACTGGGCAGCCCATGACAGAAACTTTTTTATGCTGTAGGGAAAGTCCTGTCATGATGCTGAACCTAGGAGGTCAGGAAGCAAGCAGAGCAGCATTTTTCTCTGTGCTATGGAGCAGTAACAGAACTTCCATTGAAAACAGCAAGGAGACAGTTTACTAAGCAGTAAATTACTATGGTAAGCCACCAAAATACTTTCACTTAAGTCCTGCTCCTTACTCTTTCCTGGTATAAAGAATTACATCCTTTGAATCACTCCTCATCCAAAGTTTCCAGCATACATCACAAAAAGGGAAAGCAGAACCCAGGTTGTCCAAAAGAACACTGTGCTCTATTACCAGTTGCCAGGCAGCATTTGGAGTTGCCCTTCCAAGGGTCACAAACTGATGCCACAACTGGAGCTAACATTTTCCTGTATATGCAAGCTCCCTCTTCTGCAAGATTAGAGCCTTTCCAACACTCAGCACCAGACATGATACACTGAGCAGTTTCTTCCTAACTAGTTCCAGCTTCCCATTGGCAACCTACTGAAAGCTTTTAGAGAACACAGTAAAACCATGAAATAAGGTTCTTCATGAAACATGTATCAAAAGTCAAAGTGCATCCTAAAAAGTCCAGACTGGCCAAACAAGACAGCCTCTGCTGCATACTTCTCTTGGCTGGGTAAGTCACCACCACTTTGGTTTTGTACCAAGTTGCTTGGTGAAGGGCTGAGACTGCAGAACAGTGTTACTCAGTCAAAACAGGGCTAATTTTTTAACGTTTTAAGTAGCCCACACCATAACAGCTGTTTGACATCTGTTAGAAACTTATACTGTGACCTGCTGCGTGTCCAGAGAACCACATAGTGTTGAAATATCAGCTTGGACTTGAAGTGGCACAGGTTTCACAGGGTAGCCCCTGCCAAAATGCCAGATTAAGACTGCAGTTACCTGCCCCGCAGTGCTGTTAAGGTATTGGCAAGACCACTAACATCAGATGTAAAAATTGTTTATTAACCAACCTGGAAATGGCTTAAACCCACTCCCATGCACACATTGCTTTACATGCAAAGAACAACAGGTACAGGCAGCGTCACTCCATTTACACAGGTTGATGGTAAACGTCCACTTGATCTAATGCCAATTTTGTGCCGATTGCTCAATAACAGTTCTAGAACTAAGGGAACAGAAAACCAGTTGGTCTACATTTTTGTTGCACATCACAGAGGAACCCTTTCCAAGTGAAGGGCATGTACAGAATTCATACAATCCTGCACAGGGCCAATGCACACCACAAGACATTCCATTCTCTTGAGGACACAGCAGTAGTTCAATCCCCTCGAGAGAGGTACTAAGTAAGTAGAGACTGAGGACTAGATATTGATGGGCTTTCAGGACAGCTAACATCAGTGGGAACTCAATGGGTTTGAACATCAGTTTTACACTTTGGCTAGAAGAAACTTGTAGCAAGATCATTTTCTTTGTTCTGGAAGAGAGAAGTATGGATTGGTAACACTAGTTTTAACCACACTCTGCCTGCAGCAGAGCATTCAGCCTTTAATGTTATGAAGACCTGGCAATATATTACATAGCAAACAAGGCTAACAAGCAACTGGCACATCCTAAAGACCTGCACAAGAATCAGTTCCACCAAGGTGTTCTCCTCAGACATATGTAGTTTTTTCCAGTATTAGAGCCCTTAAGCCACATTCTGGATCTATACTACACCTCAGTTTAAACTAGACAGTATAAAAATGCTACAAATACTGCTGTGGAGTCCAAGTCACTCTCGGAAGGAGAGAAAGCCCTACTGTAAATAATACACTGCTAATGTTAATGTTTAGTCTAGAATTAGGTAAGCAGTCTCAGACTTTATTTCCTCTGCATGGTTAATTCTGTGCTTGACAAGAACCTTTTCATAAAGCACCAGCTAAATATCTTCACAAGATTGCATGTACAAAAGATTTACATTAAAACCACAAAACTAACCTCATAATTAAGCCCATCAAAACCTGTATTACTATTCAGAATGATCACATCTAGAATTCTGAGCCATGTTTAAAACTGTACATCATTTTCTTTCAATATACATCTTATTAAAAGAGCAGTCTCTTGATTATGACAATAAGTTTAGTGTCTCTGGTGGGTCAATAAGCGATACTCCATGGTACCTAGAGAGGGGAAAAAAGATGCAGGATGTCACTGTACTCAAGTGCTCTCTGCTGTAAAGAGCAGCAGGTACATACTGCAAAGCACAGCACATTGCTCGAGGCAAGAAACATTCCAGAGCTTGTCAGCTGCCATCCCAACATTTTTAGGAGCATTGGGTACCACCTCCTGCCTGCCAGCTGTAGGAACAAAGAAATTCTTCCATTTTCTACCTGATCACTAAGGTAGCGATAGCAGACCTTGTGGTAAACACCAAGTATTGCTCAACAAATCTGTACAAAAACCTGGGGAGTCTTGTCACCATTAGATTGATGTGGTAGACAGATTTGGTTAGTTAAGTCCAGCTGAAGACTCAAGATACACCCCCACCCTGTTAAGCAGTTACAGGCTAGGACAATTCAGGTGCAACATAGCAGCTTCTTGTACATCTCTACAGATACTCACTTCGTACTCTTGTACTTTTCCCTTATGGACTGTTGTGCATGCTGTGCGGCTTTGAGGTAGGTCTTGTGTAGGTCCATGAGGCAAGGCTTGATGTCATCAAGGGTGTAGCCTGTTACTTGGCATAGAGATGCAGGCTGAAGGGAAAAAAGTAAGGGGGACATTTGAACAGTTCTGTTTGCTAGTGGTTCTCACCATAAGCAGAGTTTTTGGCTTTCTGTTGAAGCTATTGGTTCTAGCAGGTTAACAGAGTACAGTTTTCTCAAAGCAGTCCAATACTCACTGCTCAGTGTATGCAGATTTACAGTAATCCTGAAACCCAACATATTCTGAACAGGTATTCCTTTCCTCCATTGCTTCGCCTTTCCTGCCACCTACTTTGTCATCACAAGGAAGCTGTTCACAGCTTTAATGAGGATCACCAGAACAGAGTGCATCAGTAGGTGGCTTTTCCTTACAAGAAACGGTGTGTTTGTCCCCAGTTTTTTAAATTAGGGAGCAATCCCTAATTAATAACCTAGGAACACAAAAGAGCTGACTCCTGCAGCCCAGGCCCAGCACTCTGAATTGCGTATGAAGACACTAAATGTGCACAAAAGGTGCCTGAAGGCTCTAGTGTCAGTGCTACATACCCAGGTTTGTCCAGTGATGGTGTAGTCTGCTAGGTGAAATGCTGCAGCAGCAATAACTGATGGCAAGTATTTCAGGTAAGGATCAGCATCAATTAGACTCAGCTCCCCCAGGTACTGAAAGGGAAACAGAGAAAGGGAATCATCTGTTTCTAGAAGAAAATAAAGGAGCATTTAGCAGCTGCACCAGAACTTGAATTGAAGCTTCCAATCCTGCCACCAGGGAGAGGAACAGCTTTTAATAGTTTCCACTTACTTTCTCTTTTAGTATGTATTGTTAGCTACTGTCAGTGTTCCCCCCCGCTCCACGCTTTTTGAATACCATGTTACATTCAGAGGTATACAAGATTTAGATGGAAGAGTGTAGTCAAGTCCGGCCTTTACACAAAGGGACAAAAGCTTCTATTTAGGAACTCTACCATAGTTCAGATTGAATACAACTTCAGCGGAAACGTTATCTGTGCTCTGCTTCAGAAGTTAGCCACTGATTCAGAGCTTGCTACTTGTTGAGGAGAAAACCAAACCAAAAATCTTTTAGCTAAATTGTGTGGGTAGCTGTGGCAGTTTTAGATAAGAAAGAGGGAAACCATCTAGCAGTGAAACAACCTCCAAATGATAGTTCAGCCCCCTCTGAGCAGGCACACATGCCTGAGCCAGGCCAGCTGCAGCTTGTGATAGGAATGGAGCATCTCAAAGTGGCAGTGGGAGTATTAGCTTCCAGTGGTGGGGCACTGCTTCTGGAGGAGCACACAGCGCATCATAGGTGCTCTCTAGAACTCTGCCAGAAAGATAACATTTGAAACTTTGAAAGGCAGAGAAGCCTAGACTGAAGAATCCTGCCTTTTCAGCTGTGACTAAGAAACAGTTTGTAAAGGACATCAGTAGAGAGAGAACTCTGTAGTTCATGGCTGATCTAGTACTGCTCACTTACCATGGATAAGCTCTCCACTTTGGCATTTGTCTGCTCATGGAGAAAATACTGAGTGAGGAACTGGTTGATTGTTGGAGCCGCCAAGTCAAATGACAAAACCTTCAAGATTAAGTGCTCCATCCTTAGAACCTGCTTCTTTGTATAGGTGTCATCTGTGATGTAGACAAACTCTGCTACTTCAGGAGGATAGATTTCTTCAAACTTTCTGCCAGGAGAAATGGTTATGAGTAGTAACAGAGCACTAGATAGCCAGATAACCAGCAACATCTGATAAAAGACATCATGCTAAATGAAATTCTGACTTGTGAAGTAGCTGGGCAATGTTATCATATAGGTTTGCTGCACTTGGTTCAGTAGCACTTGAATAAGAATTGGAAATGACAGAGCTACAACAGCCTGGCATTTTAGAACTAAGCAATTTGGCACTCTGTTACTGAAATTCCAGAACAACCCACTAAACTGATAATCCACGTAAGCAAAACTTGCTTTCCACAAGCCTTGTGCGTATTCCTCAGATATTGTTCAGAAGCTTGTTGCAGCAGCCAGAAATAATGAATCCTTATGTAGGGGCAATCTGAAAAAGACAGCCTAGAACCTTGCATCCCAAGCTTTTGGGTGGAGAACTCCCATTTTTTCTTAATGTGTGAAGAGTCAGGCTGGCTACAGGCAAATGCAACAGCCACAAGATTTTCCTCTAGACGAGGCCAGCAGGTAGGATTTTAAGTTAAGCATTTTTACTTACGATGCAAGCAGCATAGCTGCAGTACCCACGAGCTGAAGTTTTCCTCTCAAAACAGACATTGAAGAAAGAAACCTATCAATGTAGTTTACAGCTAAGTGCAGGGTTTCATTCTGTAATTTGTATTCTTCTCCAACTTCCACCAGCCAATCCACAAGAATAGCCCGCATGTTGTTTGTGATATCAGGCTGCTTCTTCATGTAACCCATTTTAGGCTTGCATTTCACCTGTGGGTTTAGATGACAGATATGACTGAGTTTGGACCAAGTGCTGAGAGGGGAGAAATTATTTAAGCTCCATTTACTACAGTTTAAACAGATGAGAAGTTAACAGTGGTGAAGTCTTAAGATCAGCAAGTTGTATTTCCATAATCTTGCCTTGTAGCTCCTGTTCAGGGCATGGACACAAGCAGCTGTATCACCAGAAAACAGAGTTGGGATCACAACAATGAACACAGCAGCTTATTTTCCTACTTCTAGCAAGCTTTAATCACTGTAGTATTGACAGACATTAAGATGTTTTTCAACCTCAGATTTCTGCCCCATAAGCTGTATGCAAATAAGAAAAGAGAGCAGCTCACCTCCATTTCCCTAAGGTAGGTATGGATATCACTGATATAGTCTGGCACATTATTAACATTTGGTTTTCTGTCTTCTGTTTCTGAGGTAATTGAAATGTCCATAATACTTGGAGAATCTAAGCAGAAAATAACAGCCATGTTAAAACAGGCACCATCAGACCACCATTCTGTAGCCTGACTGTGGTGGCTCTCCAAGACTGGCGGATGTCTTGGCAGGCAGTGAGAGCAGACTACCTACTAGAGTGGGAGCTGAGGAAGCTTTAGGAAAACCAAAATGTTGCTGCAACCATTCCTCTTTGCTTCCAAGAGTAAAGGATACAGATAACTCTTGCAATTATACGGTGCTCAGTGCTACTTTGTTACACAGATATGAGTCCAGTTAGTATAGCTACTGTGGCTCCAAACGGGGCTGAGGTACCAGAGCTTTTGTGCTAAAGCAGACCGTGATGAAATGGCCCCTCAGACATTCATGCATGTGCTACAGAAGATGGATGTAACAACTCCCATTTCTCACGTACTGAGAAGAGTTCAAAACACTTGTACCACTACAGAAAAAAAAAATCTATTAACCATCAAGGTCTGAGTCAAATCACTTTCTAACTCTATAGTGGTAGTAAAGGCTTTGAGAGCTATGCTTGTCTGTAATCTGGTTTCCCTCATGAGGTACTAATAGGTAAAGCTAAAACTACCCACAAAAAGCAAGGGCTAGAAGTGAAAAGGCTCAAATAACTGATTGCTTCGCTAGACTGAAAAGCTGGTGTATCGTAATGGCTGGTTTTAAAGAGTCTCAGCAACTGAAAAGCCATTTTCTGTGCTGAATCAAACCAATCTATGTCTGAAACAACTTCTGGATTTAAGTCCTCCCACATCTTGCTCTGAATTTTTTTCCCTGAATAACACCTTGTTTGGTACAACCCTGGTCACCTCAGTGCTTTTTGGGGGAGGACTCTGCTGATTCGGGCGTTGCCTGGGGCTACTGCAGAGGAAGCAGCGATGGGCTGAGGCCCACGGGAGCCCGCCAAGAGCGCAGGCAGCATTGCCTGCAGTTCAGCTGGCGAGACACCACCGGTCCCTGGGCAAAGGGTGCTCGGGGGCTGCCGGAGCGCTGAAGTCACGTACCGAAGCTCATGTCCATGGCGTTGCCCAAAGGCGCCAAGGGCCGCCGCTCCCCAAGGGCACAGACGGCCGTACGCAGCCCCAGGGCCGCATCCTCCTTCTGGGTCGCCAGACCGTCCCGCCGCCGCTGTTCCCCATCCGGCTCGTCCACATGGATGGTGAAGGCCTGCGGCCCACCGCCCAGCCGCCCTGCCGTCGCACCATGGCCCTCAACGCCGCTCCGCGTCGCCTGTGTGGAGAGTAGCTCGTCAGCGCCTCCGAAGGACCCTGGCCCGGCTCCGCCGCTGACAACTATTGCTGACAGCTCCCGCCGCCCCAAGATGGCGCCCCCGCCTCCCCCAGCCTCCTCCTGCACCGACCCGGGCCCACAGGATTCCTCCCCACCTCACCTGCTGCGGGATCCCAGGCCGCTGATGGGCGCCCCGCAGCAGTCCCAGCGCCACGCGGGTGCCCGCGACAGTGGCCGATAGCCCTTTGCCGCCCGGGGGAATGTTCTCCTGATTCTCCTGCTCCGCAAGCATGGTCGCAGGCGAAAGGACGGCCGGAGCCAACTGGGAAGAGAGAGAGAGTGCCGCCGGCCAGGAGAGCGGGAGCCACTTGCGCCGGCGGCCGCCGAGTCCCGCGCCACGGCGCCGCTCTGGCCGTTCAAGTAGCCCGCGACTATTGAATCGACCAATGAGACGACTGGGTACGTCACGCGGCGTACGGGAGGCGGCAAGGGCCAAAACGGAAGGAGAGAACGGCACAGGCGGGGTTACAGGCAAGGGGTGTGGCCTGCTGAGGAGAGAGGGCGGCTGGGGAAGCGGAGGGGATGGCGGCTTTCGCTGCCAGCAGCGTGGCTTTGGCTGCGTGAGACCGGTGCATCTCCGGCCCCGTTGCCATACCCTGTGCGTATGAGGGAGGGAAGTGCCTTGCCCTTCTCCACTAGAAAATGGAGCTTTCCTGTTAATGGAGACAGCTGATCTTTTTTACCGCACTTGGGAACAAATCTCTGTATTCACAAGCCAGTTCATCTTGTCTAAAATAAAAATGAGTTATAGAATGGTTTGGCTTGTAAAGGATCTCTACCGGTCTAGTCCAACCCCTGCAGGCAGCAGGGACATCTGCAATTGGATCAGGTTACTCAGAGCCCTGTCCAACGTGTCCTGTAATGGTTCCAGTGATGAGCATCTACCACCTCTCTGAGCAACCTGGGCCAGTGTCTCACCACCCTCACTGTAAAAGATTTTTTCCATGTATCCAGTCTGAATCTCCCCTCTCTTAGATTAAAACCATTACACTTGTCCTGTTGCAAGGGCCTTTTTAGCAAGGCCCTGCTAAAAAGACTGTCCCTGTATTTCTTCTAGGCCCTTTTCAGTATTGAAAGGTTACAGCAAAGTCTCCCTCGAGCCTTCTCTACCCCAGGCTAAGCAACCCCAACTATCGGCCTTTCTTCACAAGAGATGATCATTTTTGTGGCTTCTTCTGGACCTGTTCCAACAGGTCCATGACCTTCTTATGGTGAGGGCCCCAGAACTTAACACAGCACTCCAGGTGGAGTCTTGCCAGAGCGGAGTGGAGGAGGAGAATCACCTCCCTCAACCTGCTTTTCACACTTGTTGCAATGAGAACTAAGGTGGAGCTTTGAAATGAAGAACAGCAACATGGGAGAAGGATGGAGGAATTTTAATACCATCCACTCTCTAAACAAGAATTAACTGTAGCTTTGAAAGTAGCTAAAATTAAAAGACAGTTCTCACCTTTCTATGCACACACGAGGTGGAGAAAGCCTGGTGAGATTCCTGTACTGATTTCCCAGTGCAGCAGGCAAATATGCATAGTTGAACATGTTAATTTCTTCTAAACCTAGTTAAGTCTCTGAAAACCAGTTTCTTCATACATTCTTACTCCCTGAAGAACAGACTACTGCATGTAGTCTGCAACAGCGCTGCAAAGATTTTTACAAGGAGGGGATGTGGTATTTACATCCACTTTTAAGTTTTCTTTTGTTATGAAGAGCACTATGTACACAGAAACATTCAACACACAGCACTTAACGCACGTGATAGTTTATATGAACTGAAGTTGACTGCCTGTATTAAGCACGGTAATAAAGATGAATAAAAACTAAAAAGCTGACAGTACAACAAAAAAATATTGTCCAAGAAAAGTGTTTTGGACTTGACACTGAACTGCCTTAATTGGGGAAAAAAAAAAAAGTTACTCTGCCTTCTTCTTGTTAAGCTGCAGCTTCAAAAAAAGCAATTAGTCCATCTTGATCACAGCCATCCAGAATCTCCAGGAGAAGAGGAACTTTGGTTTTCACATTGGTGCCTTTAAATTTAAATTTGTCTATGAAGAGATCTGTGATCATACCTGCAAAGGTATAATAACAGGACTTATTATGGACCTTGTTTCCATTATGAGGTATCTCTATTTTCAATTCTTTATTTATGTACCAACTGTTCTACTTGATGCTGGGTTTAGAGACAAGACTCTTTTTCAACTTTGTATTTTAAACAATGATTTACTTCTAAAAGAACCCCAAAACACTGTTAAGCCAGCCCAGAATTCAGCATCTTTTCAAAGTCTGTATTTCTGCCTTAGAATTGCCACATCAGAAACACTAGAAGAGAGCTGGACAATGAGGGCTCTGCCTCCACTGTATGTACACAGGGTTACTGAAGCTGGTGTCTGGCAGAGATTCTCTGTACTGAAAGCTGTACAGGGACCACTAGAGAAGGTTACAGATTTTTCTTCACTAAATTAGATCATCTTCTATGAGTCTCTTCCCACTCCATGTGCATTTTTCTGGTTTGGTTTGATTGGTTGATTTTTGTTGTATTTGTTGTTGGTTTTGTTTGTTTGGGATTTTATTGTTGTTATATTTGTCTGTTTTGTTTTCCTTATGTTCTGTAACACTTAACCGCTCAGAAGTTAAATCTTTTTTGCTAATATCGACTTCATAACTATTTCAGTCATGTCCAGTGTGCTCTCTAGATATGAAGCTGCATTTAAATAAAAATTTGTATTAATCAACAAACCATAAAGTCTCTCCAGATGGGCAGGCTGTCTCTTGTACTCCTCAAGCAGCTGATCTGCTTCTTCCAAAATGCTGCGGTATTTTGGTAGCAAGAAATCCACATTTCCCTCATGGACTTGTAATTCCTCAAAGACATTTTAAATTGTAACAACAGCAGTTAAGTATCATAAGAGCATAAAAGTAAAGAGAAAATTAAGCTTGCATCTGACAAGAGGAAGTACTTCAGGATCAAAACAATCCCCTTCTAAACTAGCAAGAGTTAATTTTCTTAATGACTCATTTTCTGGTCTAAAGAAATGCCAGTTGTTACTTGTCACTTCATGGAATGGCTCAGGATGGAAGAAACCTTAAAGATCATCTACTCCAACCTCCCTGCCATGGGTAGGGATGCCTCTCAACTAGATTCGGCTGCTCAAGGCCTCATCCAGCCTGGCCTTGAACACCCACAGGGAGCAGGCATCCACAACCTTCTGGGGCAGCCTATTCCAACATCTCACCACCCTCAAACTGATGAACTTCTTCCTAAGATCCAGATTAGCCCTATTCTCCCTCAACTTCCAAACATTCCCCCTTTTTCTAATTGTGTCTAGCCAAAGGACAAGTCCCTCTTCAGCCTCCTGTAAGATCCCTTCAAGTATTAGAAGGCAGCTATAAGGCCCCCCCAGGCTCTTCTCCAGGCAGAACAACCCCAGCTCCCTCAGCCTGTTCTCATAGAAGAGGTGCCCCAGCTCTTGGATCATCTTTGTGGCCCTCTTCTGGACTCACCCCAAGACCTCTGTGTCCTTCTTATGATGGGGACACCAGAATTTGACACAGTATTTGAAGTGGGGTCTCAGGAGAGCAAAGGGGAAGAATCACCTCTCTTGTCCTGCTGGCCATACTTCTCTTGATGCAGTCATAGATGTGATTCTCAAAATCCTGTATATTCCAGCTCTGAGTACTGCCAGAGCTGCACCATAGCACAGCCCAGACCTGTATGACAACATAATCACCCATAAACATTCCTCCACAGAAGTCCAGATACTTACTCTCAAAGCATCTATTAAGTGAACCTTCTTGGCCAACAGCTGCTGATACTCTAATTTAGGGTGGATAAGCTTTAAAGTGTGCCTCACAGATTCTTCATTTACATCTAGTAGGAAGTAAAAAAAAATCAAATCACAAGAAGGAAATGAGTAATATATATTCCACTGAAAGAACAGAGAATGAAGTCAAGGTCAGCAAAATAGAGAAGGAATTTTTACCATATGATATGTTGAGATTGATCTTCCTTTTAGTAGCCTCTTTAGAAAGCACATCTTTTAGGATGGATATTGTAGAAATGTTGTCAGACTTGAAACATCCCTCACCTTTTCTACAAAGGAAGAAAAGCTTTATATGAACAAACTTACCACCACCTATCAACTTTCTACATTAGGAGCAAACAACATGTATGGTAAGCTGGGAACAGGCTGGAATCTGTATAATTACCACACTTAATTTTTCCACACTTTACAGTTCCATTTCAGATGGACACATATCTTCCTTCAGAAAGTTATACAACTAATTAATATGAGAACAGAGTATTAAATCTTACCACTGAAATAGTATTTGCCTAATCTAAGTTGCAGGAAAAGAAGATTTTGAGCTTAATGCTTATAACATTTTTGTTTTCATGAGTATTAAATGCTTTCTAAGTTATTTCTGCTCCTCAGTTTAAAAAAAGGGAAGTTAGAAAACAACAGGCATTGCACAATATTAATTAGCTATGTTCTTTATTTCTAAAAGCAAGAAAAAAAATCTTAAAAATATATCAAGCTTTTCCTCCCTGGCAACTTTGGGTTTTGGACCAGCATCAAGAAAAACCCTATTCAGGTTCCAGACTGCATCACTGAGGGACAGTGCTCACCCCTGGTAATGCCTGACAATCCTTTTAAAGAAGATTCCAGTTCTCTTTAATGGGAATTTTGATGGGGCTGAGGGTGGAAAGGTGAGCATGAAGTATGTGTGTGAAATGGTGCTTGCAGACTGATCAAGAATGAAAAAAAAACCAAAACAAAACCCCCAGCATAGTCACATTGAGCTTTAGTCACTGTATTTTACCTGTATGTACTTTCAAGCTGTGTACCCAGGAAGGTGT
The DNA here is from genome assembly GCA_033816785.1 of Picus viridis. NCBI lineage: Eukaryota > Metazoa > Chordata > Aves > Piciformes > Picidae > Picus > Picus viridis. Next base: position 6,317,428 of record CM066581.1, read on the forward strand.
TCTGAAAATAGAAGGTGACACTCTCTCCAGCTGGAGTCTTTTCAGGCACTTCAGGCAGGCAAAAGACAACCCAGGAGTGAATTTCAGCAAAACTGAACTGGCCTTTGAGCATCAGTGTATTCATGGGTCTATGACATCAGGAGATTAGAAACAAACAGTTAATAGCTGTGAGGGAGTGTCAGTGTCAGTACACTGGTTATCCATATGAAAAGTTTGGCACTGGTCTCCTTTTAGTCAACACCCTGTAAAAAGTCAGGTATCTTGCTTAGTAGTTACATACTGCAGACTACAGCTACCTCTCTGCATTTCAAGACAAAAAGCTTTGCATACATTCAGGTTTTATCTCCTGGCAGGCATGTCAGAACTGGATAAGAAACAAGTTGGAAGTTTTTGACATAGCCCATTTCAACTTGTTAAACCTGAAACTTATGACAAAGGTAAATAACTGACAACACAGCAAACATGACTAAGAGCCTCAGCAGTTTGACATGTTGTAACCACAAACATAACATTTACATCAAGAACAAAGCATAATTTGCACATTAAGTAAAAGCAACTGGTATCATTTCCTCAGTCTTTCAGCTTTATTTTGAAGCAAGCAACACTTTGGTGGCAAAGCAAGATGTTAATTGAGACTGGGGAAAAAATCATGTAGAAATTGCCTAAAATGCTAACAGACAGGTAAAGGACCAAAGAAGTCTTGGCTCAACTTTACAGCCAAATTAGCTATGGGAAAGAATTACATTAAACGGGTGGAGGGGAGAATGAGGCTGAAAGTGAAAAGACTGTGGTTGCCAACACGGGAGAGTTTCCTTTCTACCACACCCTCAGCTCTAACAACACATGGGGCCACAGTATGACCCATGTCAGTAAAATGAAAAATGATCTGAAAACAAAGATGAAGAATGGCAAGGAAAGCAGGAACCCATAAAATCCATATTTTCTGTCAGGAAAATCCATAAAATGGAACTCCAGGCTCAGAATGGTAGGTTAAGGGTTAGGAATGACATACTTAAATTTACAGATTAAACATTGTTTCAACTAGATTGTGTTGATTTTTCAAGAGAAAAAAGCATAGATTTTTCTTTGCAAATACCTGTCCTGATCAATAGAATGAGTTCTCTGATGAAGAGAAAGTGGTTTAATTTGGTATTGATGAACTTGGCAGGTTTTGGGTTGGATTCTTGGAGTTACATATGCCTGAAGGGTCCCATACTGCCCTTCAATCGATCGAACCTGCAGAAATTAAAGCAGAAAAGGGTAAAGATTAAATTTATGATTGTTTGAAAAAAATTGGCAGATATTAAAAGATGTCAAAGGCAGACTGTAGTACTTCAGGAATACGTAGAATATTTAGAGGAGTCTATTTCCTTGATAGGACCACTATTAATAGAGCAGATCAAGAATGTTTTAAAACTAGATTAAGTAGTTCCCTGATGAAGTCCTGCTGTATTAGACAAGTGAAATACTAGAAAACTTACTAACTTACTTTCTGATCAGTTAGAATAAACAGTCTGTAGCTTGCTTCAAATTCTTCAGTAGCCTCATCTACTTATATTTTTCATTATGGAGAAAATACATTCTGCAGCAGCTGGCAGCAAAGAATAGATCAAAGAACTTAACAGAGTAAAATTAATTTCAAAACCTCTGTGTAACAAAATTCTTCCAGAGCTAGTTTTGGAAACGTAAGAGGCCAGATTTAAGTTCAAGCCTTAGAACACCCAACAAGTAGGATGCAGACACATTCAAGCATGTGTTCCTCACACCTCCAAGGACTCAGAATGCATCTGCCACTTCTGTGCTGAGATCAGTTACAGACTGTGCTAAGAACTTTACCACTCACACAGAACTGACAAGAAACAGCAGTGTCCCACCTATAGCACCAACGTATCAATGAAAGTAGGCAGAGGAGCTGCTGAAAAAGCTTTATACAAACGAAAGGGCAGACTGCAGTTCCTGAGTTCCAAGTGTAGATTTGCTTCACAACCTTGATTATGTCATGTCCCCTATTTTATAAAGTCTCAGAACTCCAAAAGCAGATTTGTACAGGAAGAAAACCACTCCAATGATTTTTTAAAAAGTAAGAGCTCTCTTTGGAAATCAAATCACCAAGACTCAACAAATGTATTGCCTGTATAACCACAGAATGCCTGAATTTGCTGCTTCTTTAAAACTCAAATCCAGACTGTATTCCCTGGTTACTTCCCAGTGTAACTTCCTTCAAACACTTCAAAGGACAAAGAGTGCTAGAGCTTTCCTTCCCATGCCTCCCTGCACTTCAAGTTCCACACCCTGTCTCCAAAATCAAGTATTTTCACTGTAATTTTCCCACTGCTTTCATCTTAGAGACACACAAGAAGGACTCCAGGCTTTCCTGTAAGCCTTAGAAATCCAACAGACACATATAAAGGAGCACAAGCCCCAGATTAGAAGGTTCTCAGGAAACAAGCAGCAGTAGAAACTGGATTGATCATTCATTCACTTACTAAGCAGTCAGTGCGGCCACAGATCTCTCTGTTGCTAAGCAGACATCTACATAACCATTAATTTATTATGGAAAACATATGGGAGCATTTTACCTTAAGTTCCAGTCTCGTAGTATTTGCTTGGCATCGGTAAGTGGCAAGAAGAAAGTTGCTATTTGGCTGTAAACAGCAACAATTCAGAAAAATAAGACAAAACATGTCTGGGTTCACCAAGTCTTACTATTGCTCTGCTGTAACTGCAGACATGTACAGTAAAATGTTTTCTGTTTATGTACAGCTATTTTTAAAAAGTTGAACACAAAAAGGTAATGTTTGGTTCCCTTGAGTATTCCAATTAATTTTAATGATGGTAGAATTAAAGAAAAAAAAATTCTCTATATAAGAAGCAATCAACTGAAGCTTCTTACACTTTTTCATACCACCATAAAGATTAGATAGCTATTTTTTGCCTGAAAAATGCATCTGTCAGCCTGCCCCATGCATCTGCAATGTTAGTCCAACATCCCAAATCTAAACATCAGTAAGAAAACACACCAAGAAAAAGCCAAATTAATCCTCAGGAATGACAAGAATCTTAAAATAAAAAATTGATTTCTGAAAGCTCCAGGGTAGAACAATCCTGTGCAAATTGAGTTCTTAAAATACTCAGAGAACTATTAGAAGGAAAAAGAATTCACAGAAGATTTTCATAATGCTGAAGTAGTTCTGGATTTCCCCTCTAGCCCTAAGCACCATTAGTAATTCCATAAATATTTAATTTAATAATTATTACCTTTTAAAATGCATTTAAACATATGAACTCCCACACAGCAAAATCTTCCATGTTCTAAAGTAAGAAATATGTTCCTCCCCTAAATTAGTCTGAAGTAAATATAGATGATACTGGTAAAACCCAGAAGAGAGCAATGCTGAATGTGCCTTTCACATTCCTGGTCAGGCAGGAAAAAGCAAGAGAGCTGTCACCCCTGGAGCCTCTTCCACATTTTTAGCTTTGCCTTATGTCAGGCCCTGTCACTAACTCGTAATTCTGCAGTATCTCTAATGAAGCTGAGCTCTCCAAAATGACCAAATGAATACATTTAAAAGTACAAATATAAAAATCCAAACTCTGGTTTTAATACATAGTATTAAGAGCTTCCATCATGTGATCTCTATAAATATCACCTCTTTTCTTTCCCTTACCTCAGAATCACAGCTGCTAAAACTGACAACAGCAGAATTTTTATCCACATCCAGCAAGTCTACTGGGACATCACTCTGCAGAACATGAGAGGAAGGAAAAATAAAGAGCTTAAGTTCCTGAATAGCTTCTAGTGCATTTATTTTCTAACTGTCATCAATTATTTTAGTAAAGGAGAGGCAGTGATTGCTACATCCAAGAGGTAAAAGCCTAGTTTACTACTTAATCTCAGAGTAACATGATGATCTTTCTCTTATTCTCTCATGGAATCCTGAACTCCTGTGTAGCTGCCTTACAGCAACTTCAGTATAAGCTGTGTAGCTGTATTTCAGACATGAAAGTGTATTTCATTCATCTACATGGAGTGTATTAGCAATTGAAGTGTTTCCTTGTTTTAATAGGGGGATTACAGTATTCATTCAGGAAACCGAGGATCAGATTACATGATTACTGATCCTTTTACTTATTATCTAAAGGTGTCTTCACTGGAATAAATCTGGTTTAAAAATGCGGTTAAAGGGTATTACCAAAGGTACTGCTTTAGAACTTCACTAACATGTCAAGAAATGTTGATAAATATACAACTTACCACCTAAACCAATATTTTTAAATAAGTTTTACTGTTTTCTCAGAGCAGAGAATATCAGATACTGCTTTACATATCTTTAAATAAAAAGCATAATTTCTGAAGGCTACATTAAATGCAGGACTAGATTCAATAATTTCTTTATTCCTCACTTAGCTACGCAAACAGCCAATACTATAAAGCTGCATATTAGCTGTAGCTTAGCACTGCTCTAGTAACATCCTTACTAAAAAAGATTTCTATTAAAAGGTGAAAAAGAAAATCCTACAATTGATAACTACTGCTGAAATAAGGGAGAACATGCAAAAGCAAACCCTGAAGTTATGCAGAAACCTGCTAGTACAGCAGGCATTTTGGTCTCTTTTGATGGTGTGCTGTTGCTCTGTTCAACACAAGTTTGTTGTGTTTGTTCCCTAACAAGCATTTACTCCAACACTGCAAGGCTGGTCACTTCAATTCTCTCTTAGAACTAGTCAGACATTTAAGATCCCTTACATTTAAGATACCTCACTTTTTTAAACCAGAAAGTGTCTGAATGTTTTATTTCCACACCAAGTGAGCCAACAAGAAAAAAAAACATACTCACCTGTACCAGGACATTGTCTATAGCTGTCTGCACCTCCAAGATGAGGCTGTAGCTGGCATCATCCTTATTTAATGTAAATTTATCATTTACACTAAATGCAGGTACAGACAAAACAGCAGTACTGGACTGAGAAGACTGCTGGTATTTTTCACGTTCCTGATGTACTTTCATCTGTAAGTGTTCCAATTCACTCCTAGAAAAAGGAAACCACATAGAATGTCTGGAAAAAAAAAACACCAAACCCCACAACTACACAAGCCACCCTAGAATCATTGCAAGGCAATCATGATTATCTTCTGTCCACAATTTTCCAACCAGAAGTAGACTAGTGACTTTCCTTCCACAATGATGGCAAAGATCAAATATAAACTATGTCACATGAAAAATGCACATTTCACTACCTTGCCAAAAGAGATTTCTAGGAGTCACAGGAAAGGACACCAGTTTTCTTCAAGAGTACTCTGCATTCTGAACTAGATGCTAGTCACGAGCTTCCTCCCATCATTTAAAAGCTATAAAGCAGCATGGAAGGAGGGAATTTTATGTGAGGAAGAAGTCATCATGACATCACCACGTGAAAGGAAGATAAAAAGAGACAGAGAGATGAGTCTGCTATTCATTTCTATTTTGAAAAGGTTTGATTTTACTTCTAGATACATTAATGACACAGAAAATCCAGTGAGATGGGAAGGAGAGGTGATATTTCAGCCTTTAACATTCCAATTCTTCCATTTAAATTTCTTCCTAGTACAATTACCTTAAGGATGAAATCTTGCTCTGCATTTCTTGACTTAATTTTAGTTCTTCACCTGATCCACCTTCTCTATGGACAGGTTCTGTAGTCAGTCCTGTCAGCCAGCCTAAACCAATATATGAAGTTTATATTCTTTATAAGCTATAAAGAAAAGTCTATACTCAGCTTTTGTATGAGAGGAGTAATCTTTGTTCCTGATAGTGGGTAGAGAGAATCAAGACTTCAATTTAATCCTTTCTTTGGAGGATTAATCTAGACACTGAGCATGACTTTTTAGGAGTTTCATCCTTCATTTACAGATTGGTAACATTATTTATCCTTTTTCATTAAGTATTTTGAGCAATAAATTCTCTGTAGCAGCTTTTAACTGGGCACTTCAATTTTCTCCCATGTCAAACAAAACCTTGAATAATTGGCAGCATTATAGCTGAATACAAAACAAAGCTGTGCCATGGGTTTATAGAAAACTGTCTGCTGCACAGTGTGCTGTCAGATTGAATGCTGCCAGTTGAAGTGAAAAATAATAAAGAGAAAATAATCTTTTTGTTTCCTTAATTACATTTAGTTATAAAAGTAAATACTCATTGCTTATATCTTGTCTATAGAGGTTTGAATGGGGGTTTACTGCTCTAGCTACCTCATCCAATGCATACAAACAAGTAAGACAGCATTATTAAAAGACAGACCATAAATGCTGACCTGTCCATAATCTTTCACATTCCTTCACTATCCATTTCAAGTACCAACAAAGCCCAGTAAAGGACCATGAACTTAAAAAAACCCACCACAGTCCTATGCTGCCAGCCTTCAAACGTAGCTTTTTCTGCTCTAAGCACTACTTTTCCTCAAGTGCCAAAATTTCCCCAACTCAGTCTACTGCACATCCTGCCAGAGATCATCTTTGAAAATCCACAGGTGAACATGGGCTTTTGCTTTTTTCTTTCTTTTGTTATTCATGGATCTTTACAATTCTTGGCCGACAGTACTGTTGCAGCCTGTTGTAACAAAACAATTCATGTGAGATGAGCTAGAACAGTCTTTTAGTCATTCAAAGACTTCTTAAAAGAGGCACTTGAGCACCATTACTTCTCAATGACTGACTGAGAATTGAATCCTGCCAAAACAGATGATTCTGAATACAAGAGGTTTCAGCAGGCTAATTCTTTAGCGCTTAAGATAACCGAACATAGAGAATTAGCAATGTTTTAGCCCCCAGCAGTTGCCATATGCAGCATGTTTACTGCGGCCTCATGAGGGTCAGGCCCACAGCTCGAATCCTACCGAGGGGCTGCTGCAACACCTCACACAATGAAGTTTTATTTTCTGTTAAAAGCAAAATCAATACCATTTAAAGCCCTGTGGAGCTGAAAAGAAAGGAAATGAAATAAAAGTTGAGAATCAATATATGTAATTAAAAACCCATGATAAATAGTCCCCTTGGACATATTCATGATTTCATCAGGCGGCAGTCCACACTACAGAAAAATCAACTGTGGTGTTACAAAGCAGAACACGTTGTGAGTGTCTTAAAATTAAAACCATAGCTTAAGTGTAGACAACATTATTTGAAGTGGAAATATTAAATTAGAAGTGACCTTTTCCATAAAACATCATCCCAGTTCCAATCAACAAGAGATGTGAGATGCACTAACATCACAGCCTGCTTCATTTTTACCACATCACAATATAAGACACTTATTAAGTCAGCGATACAAAGCTCACCTGAGTATGTGGATGCTAAAATTTCATCATACCCATCTTTTCCAACACAGCCACCCTGGACTGATGCAATGCTCTCTGACAAGGCCTTCAAATAAAAAACATTCAAGCAAAGGGAAATATCATTGTACTCATTTTCGAAATTTGAGAGGTTTTGGGGAGGTGTTAAGTGTTGTGCTGCTCCTTTTATCTGCATCGTAAAATGCCTACAGAGACCTAGATCTAAAAAGACTAAGCTAGCTGATGACTATCTCAGCTAAATCAGAATGTTTTAGATGCATTCTTACTCTAGTCTGTATAACAAAGACATTAAAAATCAATTTAAAACAAGGCACTGATGGACAATATTTTTCCAACAGGAATTCCCAATCTGAGGGAAGGCTGCAATAATCACTGTGGATCAAATCTACTCCTTTAAACAATTAATAACTGAAGGTAAAAGCCTGACATCTTGCATTTGTTATGACATGTAAAAGTGCACACAACATGGGGTTGCCTTTTCACTGAGAGAAGCACTGTATTAGGTTTTACTGAGGAGAAACTTCAGTAGCCAACAGTTAGAACTTCACCATACCTGTTTTAATTGTTGCTCCATTTTCACTTTCTTGTACTTAAGAACGCTGCTTCAAAGTTCATATTGTCAGCATTAGAGCTCATCAAATTAAAAACAAACCCACATTTAGGGGTAATGATCTTATAAATACTTTTAAGTTTTGAAATATTGCTCTTCAAAAATAAAACATTCATTTCTCCCAGCAAACAAGAGTACAATGAATGTGGGCTTACATGATCATACCGAAGGGCAGGGTCATCTGCACTCTCAAAGTTATAGATTTCTAGCATTCCATCATCTCTTCCAACAAGTAATTCTTTAACTCCATCTCCCAGAATGTCAAAACTATCAATACATAAGATACCTAATGCAAAAGAACACAAAGCTGTTTACTTCATCTTTATTCATGTATGCCACAGGCTGCATTCAGTGACATGGAAAGAAATTCTTGGTCAGCTTTCGAGGTTCTATTAATGGTATTTCAGGATGAGTCCAGCAGAGGGCTGAAGTCTCTCACCTCTGCCTGAGGTTCACGATTGCACAGTGGGTTTTACAGCAAACAACTCTAACCAAACCAGACAGTTCCCCCCGTGGAAAGCACTCAACAGAGACTCCTTGTAGCATGCTTCTGAGGGGTTTAACCCTCCCTCCTCAAACTGTCTGTCCACACTACTGTAACTGTGCCAGCTGAAGCAGCAAGCGTTGTTTCCTATAGTTGACTTAAATCTACTGGTAAATGGACTACCAGGAATTCTGGGTAAGCTGGCAGAGTGAAGGACGTACTTCAAGTAATCACATGTGAATCAACACGGCTTTACAAATGCTACTTTAAAAACAAATAAAAGTATCCCAAAGTACTGAAAATAATATGAGCAAAGCAAGGCAAACTGATTAGAGCTGCTTATAAGAAAATCAAAAGAATGAAAGAGAGCCTACTCAATATATTAACATCATACAATGAATTAATTACAATATGGCTCCAAAGTAACTATGAGTAAGGTTTTCTGATTATTATATTATAATAAAGCCTCAGATATGATGGAGAGCTAAAGAGTAAACAACTGAGACACCTACCTCCTCTCTTTTTTTCATTTCCAATTTCCCATTTAGGTATAGGCTTTGCACCAGTAATCTGGATAAGTCCCAGTTTACCATCAGAAGTTCCATACACAACTTCCTCTCCAGAATCACCTGAACACATAAACTGAATTTAGGATCGCTAAAGCCAAGCACACCAATTTAAACGATTTTAAAGTATTGTGTAGTCACCCTCTACAACCTGAGGGATAAAGAAAATCCCAATGTTAGTGTTGTGCAACAGAACTGTCAGGCTTTGAAATTAAAAAACAAATACGTGAAACATCTCACCAGGACACCTGCTCTAATAATTTCTTCATGGCTACCACTTTTCTCTGTATGAATGCTCCCCTGCACTGGAGTTCTACCTAAAATCCAGTATCTGAAATTTCAGCAAAGACAGGCTATGAAATTGTCTTTACAGAAGAGAAACAAAGAGACTGATTCAGAACATGCAAACAATTGTGAATGCTGTGCCCAAGACTTAAGCACATAAGAACTGCTTTTCCAAATCAGCTCTGAATGCTGCTGTCACACAACCCAAGTGAAACTAAATTAAGCATCAGATCAACACACTAAAGCGATTTCTATTAGGTTGCAACAGATTAGCAGGAGGGATGACCAAACCATTTTAGGATTGATCCTTCCACAGTCTTAGTTTATGTGAGCTCTACTCAATATTCTCATCCATCCATGGAGGGATGCAGCTAGAAATTCTAGTTATGGAAATCCATGTGCAAAAGAAACCCAAACCCAGAAGTTTGACATGGCCCCCAAAGGTCCCACGTGTAATTACACAGTGAGACTACTTTGTGTCTGAGGCTTTCAATTAAATGTGAATATAATTTAGAACTGTCTAAACAACTCATATGCCTGTGGATATATTCACTTTTATCAAAGAAATGACTCTGCATAGTCAGTTTGATGCAGCATTTTTAACAGTAGCTTAAAGGTCAGGCCAAAATGTCATTAACAAATACAAGCAATACATTTTAATAATACACTAAACCAACATTTAGTTATGTGTATATTGAAAATATTGTTACCCCCATTTCCATTGTTTAGTGCAAGAACAGCAGGTGGTCCAGGAACTTGTACTTCATACAGTAAATCAGATCCCTGAAGACAAAGAGAACTATTTTGAATGAGTTGTTTGGGTTTTTAAAAACAAAAAAACCCCACACAAACAAGCCCCCCCAACACCTCCAAAATACCAATCACAAACCAAACCCAACCCCCACAAGCACAAGGACAAAATTATTATGGATAACAATAATAAAGGATATGCTTCACTCATACAAACTCCTACTACCTACAGGAGAACCATCTGTAAGCCAAAACAGGGTGAAGTTTATATAACTAAAATATAGGACTCTTGAAATGAGTTAAAAAGAAACCTGTATATTTGTCAGGAAAAGAAATCTGTTACACCACTTAACAGTGCTCAGACCTGTTGCAACAGTAATTTGTGAAAGCAAGAATTTCCAAACTGAGAAAGACCTACACATTTAATTCCCTTACTGGTTCAAAGGGACCAATTTGTTATCTACATCCACCCATGAATTCCAAAGCCTGTTTATGGTGGTTGTATTAAACCTCATTGTTCAGGTTTATAATAATGATTTTTCTTTAAAAATAAATGTACCAGCATTACAGACAGTAACCACCAAGTAAGAATATGCTTATCCTCATGGTATTTAAGCCATGCTGATAGGCTGATTCCTTTAAGAGTCAGCCCAATTCTGTGGCCTCAATACATAAAACAAACAAGCAAGTATTTTAACCTGTAAAACTCTGAGGACTCTATCCTGGCATGCAAGGACTGGTGTAATGCAGTTCACTTTATCCACAGGAAGGCAGAGAACATCATTGATTTTATCTCCTGATAGGTAGTAGTGCTGGTCTTTGCAGTCACAGTAATGGTTATAGATGTAACTTGCACAGAGAAAGAGATCTGCTCCTGAAATGTGCCTGAGAAAGAGAAATCACTTCCTGCAGCACTTTTCCAAGGTAGCTGCAGTGATAACCTTTTAGCCCCACTAGATTCATGCAGTAGCACTTCACAATCAAAGTACTTAAGTGTTACCTGCAAGCACACAATATGGTAAAAATTTTTTTCATGAACTAACAATCTGCTATGGCTATGATAAAATGCAGAATCTCACACATACATTGCCCTGATGCTTTCAGTAAGGTTAGTTTCGAATGTAAGAAATTGCTTCCCTCTTTTTGTGAAACCTCTAACTTCTGATCCTGTAGCCACAAAAATTTTCTCTTGTGGTGTATTAAGAGCTCCTCCCAGCTCCAATCTTGCAATTTTTTTGCCTGGCAGTGTCTTGAACACCGGCTGTAAATAAAAGAGGAATTTTGATCAGCACACTGTCATAGTTAAGATAATCTTTTAACATAAAGGAGAACACATTTACTTTACAATTTCTGGCAAAGCTAAAATGCTATGGATTAAAAGCAAACGAAAATAACCTGTACATTTCAGAATGACAGTGCAATCAAGCATTTTTCCAAAGTCAATAAATATAAAAAGCTGTAACACATTTACAGTTTATTATTTCAGTGGTATTCAACCCGACATCACAGCTAGCTAAACACCTTCCACAAGTATCTTCTTCCCCATCTCAATTTAAACAGACTTTCAAAGTTCATTAGGAAGAGTATTTTAAAAATGAAGTTGTAAATGAAGCATTTCCACTTACCACAGCTTCCCCTTTTTTTATGCCAAAACACGTAACAACTCCATCCTGATCGCCAACAACCACCTTCGAAAGTGCAACACTTTGTTATTTTTTTTTTTACACGCACAGATAATTTCAAAACAACACTTCTGCTGTATTATTTATATTTCCCTGTATTTAAGGACTTTAAATTCTACAGCACTTCACCTATGTAGCTGAAAGGGACCTCAAAGATAATCTAGTTCAATTCCCCTGCAGTGAGCAGGAACATCTTCAACTAGATAGGTTCCTCATAGCCCTGTCCAAACTGGTCTTGAATGTTTCCATAGATGGGATATCTACCACTTCTCTGAGCAACATGTGCCAATGATTAACTATCCTCATTGTAAAAAATTTCTTCTAGATATCTAATCTGAATCTATCCTCTTTCAGTTTAAAGCCATTACCTCTTGTTCTGTCACCACAAGCCCTTATTCTAAGCCTAGCCTTCTTACAGACCCCCTTTAAATAGTGGAAGGATGCTCTAAGGTCTCTTGGAGCTTTCTCTTCTCCAGGCTGAACAAGGTCAACCCTCTCAGCCTGTCCCAACAGGGCAGATGGTCCATATTAAGCATGAGCAAAACAGAAATTGGTAAACATCCAATTTTTGTGGTTTCAACAATACTTTTAACTTTAAAACCATCCTTAGAGATTTATTTTCTATTTTTTCCAAAATTTTCCCAATAAAGTTCAAGACTTTGGTTCCAAAGTTTTTTCCCTCTAAGGTGCTAACTAAAGAAATTGAAGAGCTGATTAATAACGTTATCATCACAATACAGTCCTCAGCCACAAAGTGACTCGGCCGGTGCCAGCAGAGGCCATCACCTTCTGCGTCGCCTTTCGCCCCGAGGCTGGAAGAAGCCTCATCGTCTTCTGCGCTGTCACTCCCACCTGTGGGAAGACACACTCGTGAGCCGGGCACGTTCCGGCGCCGTAGCCCATCCCCAGGCATCGGAGGAGCCAAGGCTGAGGGGAGGCGCGACGGAATGCTTCCCGGGAAGTGTCCTGACCCTGCTGAGGCGGTTCTGGAGCCGCGCGCACCCGCCAGCCGCGGGGAACGAAGCGAGAAGCCTGACCGGCTCCGGTCCCACCGGGAAGCGCTTCACCCGCCGCCGAAAGCACCAAGACCTTCCTCGCCGGCACCGCCGCCCGCCCGCAAGGCTGCCAAGACAGCTCCCCCTCACCGCCCCGCGGCCCCCGGCCGCTCCCACTAGCCCAGGCCGCTCGCCGCCGGTCCGGCCCGCTCCCATGAGGTAACAGCTCGGCGATGCGGCACGGAACCCGGCCCACCTGCAGGTAGTCCACGCGGGCCAGGCTCAGCTCCATTGCGGCAGCAAGAAGCGGATCCGGGACGAGGCCGCTGTCCCGGCTCCCGCACAGCTCCCGTTACCGAGGTAACCTCCGCGGGCCACCGGCATCGCCTGCCGCCGGCTTCCTATTTGCTAGGCCTGACGGGGAGGGAGCGGAGCATGGCAAGGCGCTCTGCCATTGGACAGTGTCCTAGAGCGGGCGGGCCCTCTGAGGCCGCTGGGGGAGCCATTGGCCGCCCGCAGCCCCCGGCCTAATGCCCGGGAGAGCCTGAGGTGCCTCTGTGCTGCGGCACGGCTCAGGCAGTCGGTAACGGCGCAGTCCGAGAACGGCAACGTGTCCCGGCTTCGCTGGGTGGTCTGCTACCACGGGGTAAGCGGGGCTGTGGTGCCAAACACTAGGACGCCAGGGGCATGAGTAAAGGAGGAATATTTTATTTAACAATGAAGCATGGGAGGCATTGTTTAGAACAGTGTAACAAAATACCTGCCCTGCCCGACCTCTGAGGTTAAAAAAAAAAAAAAAAAAAAAAAAAAAAAAAAAAAAAATCATTTCTACCACAGGAAGAGGAGCTTGGGGCTGAGTTCACCTCGCCTGCCAGAGCAGGGTTTAAAAAATGAAAAAAATAAAAAATTGACATAGGCCAAGTTAAGAAACACTAAACACTCGGTGCTGCTGCAGTTACAGTCACACTTACCTGATTTTCATTAATTGCTTGTAATCACACTGCGAGATCTCAGCCTAAACACAGCACTAGCTCCCTAAGAAAGAACAAAGATCTCAAGTAATCCTCCACCCAGCTCCAGTGTGGTACTATGAAAAATCCCAGTCATACCCAGTTGCTGCAAGGAATAGAGGACTACATTTTATCTGTTATTTTAATTTTTTTTTTCTTGCTACTTTAGTGCAAAGGATTCTCAAGATGCACTCAGAAACCTGTTAACATATCGGCAACTCAGACCATGATACCATTTTAATGCATAAATGCAAAAAAAAAAAAAGAAAAAGATGATAGTTCTTGCTTTTAGACAATTCAATGAAGAGAGCACAATCTTTTTGTGGTGAGTTAATAAAATTTCCTAAGACTAAATTCCAGAGAAGCTGTACATAAAGTTATTTAGTGCTAAAAATCTACAATACATTTTTCAAGTATAAGATACTGAAATATTATTGCCAATAAATAGTTGTGCTGTAGTCAAAGCTGTGGTTCCTTTGTCGACTCATTCACATCTCAACATGTTGGGATTTAGTTTCTCACTGAGTTTATGTATCAAAATGGCCAACTCTTCTGTTGCTTGGGACTTATCCTCCAAAAGTTCATAGCGAAGACTGGAGATATCCTGCTTGATCTCCTTTAATTCACCTGTATTCATGATTGAAAGGAATACTTGTTAGCAAAGTCTGACATTAATTCAATACCACTAAGTCACATCAGTGCATACTCCTGATTATCATCTCCAAACATTCATGACAGCAGGTACCAGGGATAAGGTAGGGTGGCTTTACCTCTTCTTCATTCTCAATGATATGTGTCTCCACCCCTAAATAGCATCAAAGGTATTTTAATAGTCTGCTGAACTCTAATGTTGTGCTCCACATATACAGAACATCGAAGAGTCAAAAAGTGCTTTACATAGGTTAATGAATTAATCACACCAACACTGCTGAGCAGATGGTAAATATTAGTATCCCCCTTTTAGAGAGAAAAGGCAAAGAGATTTTTTTCTGAAGTGATGTGCCAAGATCACACAGGAAAAGTATGGCAGAGCTGGCAGTAAAACTCACAGCTTCTGAGTCTCTCTCCTCTTCCTTACCAATATCCTTTGAATTAGAAAAAGTCACCCGCTTTAAAATAATGTTGCAATTCAACACAAGTACAAAAATAGCATTCAAAAGAAAACAATTGTCAAGGCCAGGCTCATAAAAAGCAACAGCATGTTTCCCATTATGGGATGTCAAATTTAGGAGGAGAAATTTTAAGGAAATATTTGAGTATTATTCTTCCAGCAAATGTGATGTATGTGAATCCTTACACAGCATCCACCACAGGAAACGATTTGTCACCTATGAAACAAAATACTATGAAAGAACAGCTAAATTCTCTGGTGATACAAACAGGGAAAAATCTCTAGACTTACATTTAAGACAGCTGCAGCACTAAGAATGCAGAAGTTTTCTATTTATAACTTGGGTAAGCATTCCTGGTGCATCAAAACCAGCTAAACTAGCCCAGACCAAAACTACTTATGCTAAGCAGGTTATGTTTTTCGGGTGGTAGGCACATAGATCTCTTACTGACTTGAACTCTGACAGTTACAACCTCCAGCATATGGGGAACAAAACCATAAATGGGGTGTTGCACTTGAGAGCAGAGCCAGCTCTGGAAGGGACATCATTCTATTGCCTGGTAATCTTTTTGCTAGAGTGTAAATATGCCCCATGTTGCACTCACTCCTCTTGTTTTGTTTGTGAACCTGCCCAGAGCTCTAGAGTTTCCTTCCTGGCCTGTGTATCATTGCTGGAAAGTTGGAGAAAGTATGACAGCTTTTGTCTTAGTCTCATCCCAATGACTGAGTCAGGACCTGGAGCATGTGCTCCTCACTGCTACAACAGGAAGTTCTGCACTGTCACCAGACACACCATGGTCAGATCCATCATTTCTCAAAAAACCTCTGGTTGCACAATAGAACAGGGGTTACAGTTGTCACTTTTCTCACCACGCAGCTAACTATGCAGCTTTGTTTAATGATGTGCAACTTCATGGATGAATATTCCACAGAGCTTTATGAAGCAAGGCAATACAAGTAGTTCATGGTGTAAAGTGACAAATTGTGTTAGGGTGAATAAAAAAGAGAAGTATCTTCTGCAATTGTGACTAGGGCTCTGCAAGTGTGAATAGTGGCTTCATTACAAATTTCATCTCTAACTGTGCAGCACATCTGTGCTCTTGTTTTCCACCTGTAAAACAGACCCCATATTTCTCCACTTGATTCTACTTGCTCACTTTTGTTGTCACAGGTGTACTTACAAGTACTACCTGAGTTCAATGCATTTGAATTAGAAATAAATCCTCTTTTTACCTGAAACCTCTATTCACCACCATAATACTGATTCCTAATATAACATGGCAAAAATTATCTCTGAATATTGCAAATGCAGTCTCTTTCTTACCTTCATTTACTTCATCATTTTCTTTGTCCACTTGTGCTTTCAGAACATAACGTTTTATCAGCCTTTTCATTATTTGCTGCCAGATTAAAACAGTTATATAATCAGGTGAGCATATATAATTAAAGACTATTCACTTTTCTTTCTTAACTCTCTCTCTCACATCTGTTTAAGTGAAAGAATGAAGAGGCCCAGATCAAGCAGTTCCCTCATATGGCCTTTTTTGGGTGGCATGATGAGATTCATCATAGCAATAAATGATCTCTCATCCAGTTACCTTTTATTTATAGACCACCACAACAGGAAAATGTCTCAAGACACCCAATTTAGTCTTTAAGCGGCTTCAGAAGAGGTCTACTTTGTTACAATAACTGTCTTTTTTCCCAGAAGCATCCTGGAGTTTGAGTTCTACAGGAAGTTTTCTGTATCTGGTGAGGGCAAAATGTACTTGAAACAAAATTCTTCTAGCGCCTTCACACAGTTCTGTTACTTACAACAGTGACCACCCTGTGAACTTACCTGATAGCGCGTCGGCTGATTGAGAATGCTGTTAAAACTGTGTGATTCGAAAACTCGCGAGTTCGACTGAGTGAAAAGATTTAACTAGGAAGAAATGAGACAAAATTAAACTATATTATGGAATCACAAAGCTCCATTTTTTTTCTTGGAGACATCCAAGAGTCACCACAGTCACTATATCAGAACACGATTTTCAAAAGAAGCTGAGATTGCTTTATGTGTCAGGTTGGGTTTTTTAAACACTGATCATTTTAGCCACCCGGTTCACAGCACAGCTTCAAAGCAAATGTGCTCACATAGATGAGGAAGTAATGAACTAAGACTTGCCAGAGCAAGGAGACACTCTCCAAGCAGGCTTTAACAGAGCTGTTGTGGATCTGCGCTCTTCAGCATACTTTTAACTACAAATGCATGCTCAAAACCATTTCTGCTCAGAATGTTTTTCCAAAGCACCATACCAGGAACAGTAATACATTTAGAAAAATGGTAATTTCTCCATTGCTCAAGGATCACAAACCCATCAGATCCCAAATGATTTAATGTTGGTACTGTAATGACTTAGACTAAGTATGATAGTAAGTACTGCTCTATGATAGGTAAATGTTACTGAATGTTTTGTTAGAAAAGTGTTCCTTAGAGTGTTGAGTTTTCTTTGTTTGTTTGCTTGTTTGTTTTATTAAAAAACATATCTTGTACAATGACTGGAGAGATCTAGTGACATTCAGACACCTGGAGTACTAGAGGGCAAAAGGTGATCAGTTGGTATCAAAATGCTTCTAGATAAATTGATTTAACTTTTTTACAAAGGTGTATCTACTATCACTGCCTGCAGGAAACTGGAGAAAAGTGTTTTCTTTATAGAAGACTGAGTACCACTAACAGCTCAGAAGTCCCAGGCTCCAGAGAAAAGACTAGACTTGACATTTCTGACAATTTACAGTAAAACAAATATAAATTATCCTTAAGGTGTTCCTTTCAGTCTTTGTAATACACAGGGCCTTGAGCCTAACTTACAAAAAATGCCACAAATGTATCCTCTTCAACCTGTCTGTGGTCCAATTTGCCATTAGAAAAACATGAGGAATTCTCACAGGAGCACTGTGACATTTCATTCCATTAATATTTGTGAAGACCATTTAGAGATCCAAATCTAGGATGTCATGGAAATGATACTATTATTATTTCAATTTCCCCTATTTTCCTTTTGAGGACTGAGAATACAGCTCTTTACAGTAGGAAGTGAGTATCATGCTGACCACACTTTTATCTTTCTTCTGTCCTAGTGACACATTTTCTCTCCTTATTCCATCCATCTACCCTTTTTTTTTCTTTCCCTCCACTTAGCACTAAAAATCTTCATAATGGAAGCTGAAAGCATCTTTATTAAACATTTAGGTCATTCCTTGTGGGAATGATTTCTGTCATTGAATGCTCAGTTATTTTTGTTTAACTGTGCTTTCCCAGTCACTGGACCTTGTTGTCCTAATAAATTGATAGGTATTTCTGGGGTACATTTAGTTATAGGTCTGAAACACAGACCTATGAATATAAATGTTTGACTACTGTACTGTCACCAGAAGCACAGGTTAAAACCTAAAGCTTAAAGCAAAGCAGAATGCTGGAACACGCAATTCTTCACTGCAATGAAAAGATCTCAATACCTACCCTAGATTTGGAATTGCCCATTCCCATTTCAATGTCTTTCTGCAGCCGTCTTCTCCTGCACTTAGAGAAGTTAATGATCCTCATAATGAAATAGAAGAAAGATTTGGGGCTTGGTACAAGACTGAACGGTGGAGGTAATGTTTTTCCATCATCAAAATATGATAACCAAAGTTTAGAACGAGCAAACTTCCACTCTACATCACTGTCATCCTGTGTTAAGAGAAAAACAGTGCATGCTTTGTTTTTATGAAATGCAAATTTCTTCCAAATATAACTTTCAAACGCTGACCCTTTCTGGTTTTACACAAAAGGTTACTTGCTTAGTAGTAAGGCTCCCAGTAGTACTGCAAAAACACAAGCACTTTATCAAGTGTATCTGTTCATGACATCTCATTGACAATACTTAGTTAAAACATGCAAACCATTTAAACAAGTGTTATTTTTGCACTGAGGGAAAGCCAACATATAAACTCCTTGCTGAAGTGCAACTTTTGGGTGGGGGTTAAAGTCGTGGTTTTCTCATTGAAGTGGTCACATTCATACAAGTGATGAAGTGTTAGCTTCCAGGAAGCCATGGTTTAAAATGGTAGCATTCCCATCTTTTGCATAACCATGCAAAGTAACTCATTTATAACAGAGTACAGAAAATAAAAAACTTTGTTGTCATGAGGAAATTGTGTTAAAACCTGGAAAACTAATTTAGTCCTCATACATTCTTATGGCAGTTTTCCAAGGCCAGACATAGTTTATTTGAAAGGTGAAAAGTTTATTTATTAAAACAAGTTTTATCCTGCTGAATTTCTTAGCATTTCTTAGAAGTCACTGAAAATACTGGAAATTGCTCTGTTTTGGATAATTTTTTTACTCTTTGAATATCATGGTCTGGTAAACTGGCACTATACATGTATTTTCACTTTCATTCCAGCAACTTGGGATTTACATTTAGTTTTAAAACCCAAATATCTTCTCTAACTTTTCTGATTTTTTTTTTTTTTAAATACTCTAAGTAATTATCTGTAACAATTAAGATACTTTGTCATTAGAATGAAATTTAAATAAATATATCTTTTCTAATGAGGAATGCAGCCAATAACTTGGGGTGAAATTCAGGTCTTCGTTCGACTGAGCCATTTGGCAGCTTTGGAGAAATGCTGCCACTGCATTTGCAGGGCATATGGCAAAGCTCAGCAAACCTACAACCAAGTTTTAAGATTGCACCTAAAGTGGAAAGAAGCATAAATTATAAAGCATGAAAGCACTGCCAAATGTGACTCAGTCAGAACAATCTTGAAGACAAGCACCTCTATCATACTCCATGTATAGAGACATCGAAAGGTAATAGAATATGTCCATGTATCACTGCTGTGTGTGTCTGAATCCTACATATTTAGCTAAAAGGTTTGAGGATTGGATTTCCATCAATTTATATTTAATTCATATCATGATGATTTGTTAAAAACTGAAGTGCATTAAGGAAGCATGCAATAAGCATCCTAAGGAAAACAAGAATGGACCACCCATGTTCAAAATGTTACTCCCAGTATCTCTTTTCTACTTCAACATGAACTACTTGTTCAGATCCTTATCAGCTGCTGATTTGGATACAGTTAGTCCTAGGAACATGGCATTTTTGGTGGTCTCCTTTACTGAGGTAGTCTCTTCACTGGACTTTCACATATCAAGACACGCTCAGTGAAATAATTCCTAGTAATTCTACCCTTTTTGCAACACAACACAAGAGAACAACTTGTAGAAGAGAGCCCACCTCAATTTCTTGATAGGAACTGTTGATCATAGCAATCAGCATGTTGAGAAGAACTACCACCATCGTTACGTTGTATATGCCATAAAGAACATAACCAATGTTCTCTATGAACTTATGATCATATTTCAGGACAACAGAGGTTACTTCAGACAAGCCAAATATTGACCAAAATAAGGTCTTGAAACTTTCTTCCACTCTGTAGGAAAAAAAAAAAGGAAAAAAAAAAAAAAAAGAAGGCATTATTACTACCTACAGATATAAATACAGAAGTTGTGCTTACAATAAATGATAAAAAAAAATAAATCTCAAATCCATGACCTGGGTTTGTAGAGCACTGATCAAAATCACAAATGAAAATGTTTTTCACAGTCTGTTCAATTTCTCAAAGAATACTTTCAAACCTACAGCCTAGGAATTAGAAAGGTATTCCACTGCCAGGTTTTGAGATGAAGCATAGTCTCATCTCATTACTTTCCAGTCTAACTCTGCAGGGGCAGACCCTCCCTTTCCTAATAACATAAAAATGGAGCTGATGGGAAGAAAGCTGCTGCACCCCTTGCCAGAGCTTCTGACCCTTCCATTAGGAAGGGTGCACTCAGAAGTGGGTGGCAGCAGGTTCAGCAACGAACTTGACAGAACAGATGTCATAGGATTTGCTCAAGACTTGTTGAAATCAGTAAAAATCAGACATCTCAGCAGGGGACAGGCACCTAGATACCCTTAAGGCTCTAGGACCAGGACACACAGCCTCTATGCTCATCTTCATCCCACAGAGAGGATGATTCCTGAGGAATGACACTGCCAGAAAGCTCTTCAAGTCTTCGAACGAAAATAATTTGGCGGCCTGTTATTGACTTCTAGGCTAAATCTGTGTATCAGCTAGAGCTCCCAGAACCCATTTAAAAATGACAGTTCTACTGGCTGCTTCAGGTAAATGGCATTTGGAAGGCATCATTAATATTTTCTTGCCATTGATTGTCGACAAGTCTGCCTGATAAAGATAATATACAGGTTAAACCATATTAGATTGCAATTAAAGCTTCCATTACACAAGTAGGAAAGAATTGGTCTTTGGTATTCCACTTTCTAGGGTTCTGAGATATCTAATTTCTTCTTCAGTTTTATTATAATGCTATGAAACAGCGTTATAATAGATCACAGATTTTGTCACCTTAAAGCAAAACCTGTAAGTCACACATCAGCTTTTAAGCATAACTTCATACTTACGTTGTAAAGGCAGGGTTTAGTTTAGCTCCAAGGTAGTAGGAATACAGTATGAACATTCCAATCATAAATGCAAGAAACACCATAATAAAAAGGACCATAAACTTGAATATGTCCTTAACAGTCCTTCCAAGTGAAATCTGCAAGGGCCCAAAGCTCTCATTTGCAGGCAGGATATATGCAATCCGAGAAAAGCTAAGAACAACAGCAATTGCATAAAGGCCTTCAGATATTATCTGAGGATCAGATGGCAGCCATTTATCTCTAGCTGGAAGATAAGAAACATAGGGATAAATACAAGGAGTTACTCATTTATCACAATGTTGAAAACCAAATCTTGATAGCACTATTCCATGAACATGTCTGAACTTAGTTGAGACAAATGCCTGAAGACTCTAGCAGTTGTTACTCTATTCCTATTGCCTTTCAACTCAGAAATGATGAATGTAAGATACATTACCTTTTGCTAGAAGAAAAACTGTATTGGAAGAAACAGGTCATTCTCTTCTCCAGTTTGCACTTTTACCTGAGCTACATAACAACAAATAATTCCTTATTGCTTTTCTTATTCACAACCATATTAGCTACCTTAATAAGCACTATGCTACAGCCAGAAATATATTCCTATTTCGTGTTTCATTTAGTGCTGGTTGATGAACAACTTCATTTATTAATCACATCAAGATTTTGCTACTGCCACAAGTTGAGAAAACCTAGTTGCTATTGAATCATGAAGATTTTGCCCATTTACCTCAATGAAAGCAAGACTCTGGTTTTCACACTTGGATTGAATTATAAGCGAATAAAAATTAAACAAGTGAATTATATATAAATGAATAAATGGTTTATTACAGGTACTAATGCACCATCCTACCAAGAGAACAGTGCCAAAATGTGTTTCATACCAAAATACCATGTGTTTCTAAATGTGTCTTTATATATGTACAAATTCAGATTGATCATATAGCAATTAACTTAACAAACCCTCCTGCTATTATAATATATTGAACTTCATAAAGCATATGCTAACATATACCCTCAGCTTTTGCAGATATTGCAAAGAGATTCAACACACCTATAATTACAGTTTCTGCACTGCAGTAACTACTTAGTACTTTATACTGTTTGAGGTCTTTACTGGGCTAGCATCCTTCCTTCAGCAGGAAACGCTGACAGATCTTTAAGAATATATATATAGAGAGCCATATTTAACAACTGAGACAGGCAAAAAAAAATCACATCAAAATTTTATCTGTTGGGCACTAAGCCAGGAATAAAATACAGTTTGCAAATGTTTAAAATCAAGGGGGTCAAATTTAGCTCCAAGATAAACAATTACAACACAATTATGGACAGCTACATTTGAGCTGATTTTGTCTTTATGCCTTTTGTTTGGGTTTAATATATTAGCAAGCTTATTTGTCAAGTTAGTGTCATAACTGTTGCTTAAATGGCAAAAACCCAAAAACATTGAGGCATAAATGTGCAGACAGTGCTATGAACACAAACACATACAAATATTCATCTTAGGGCATCAAAATGCTTGGGCATCCTACCAGAATTTCTGTGTTCAGATCTATGTTGCAGAAAAGTCAAGCTCACCGTAAGTAAAATATTCTATTTCTGGAGGAAGTGTGACCTCAGAGAGGTCATCCTCCACGATGTAGTTGTCCACATACTGTTGTGCTTTTGTGGCCTGCAGGAATGCCAGAAGCCTCGCTGTGAAAGCGGCAATGAAAATGGACAGCATCCCAAAATCCAAAACATTCCATAACTGCAAAATATATTCCCTGGGTCCTTCTAGCCACAGCTCTTTGCATTCTGACCACATCATACCTGCAACAAGGAATAAAAAAAATTAACAAAATCAAAACCGCAGCAATGGTGGCCAATCCCTTTCCATTTAAACTTTCTGCTTTTGCCAATTTCATGAAACCAAGTGGTACCAGTGGAGCAAAAACACACTTATTGGCAGTGACAGAGAGTCATCATACAACCTGAGCAAGACTGAGTATATGCTAGGACTACCAAAAGGCAGTGTACAAGGGATATGCATCTCCCTACCCTAACATATCTTAAGGTCCCTGAAAGTATTTAAAAGACGTACACATGGTGTTTAGTGACATGGTTTCATTGGTGGACTTGGAACCATTGTCTTTATGTCTGGACTTGATGAACTTAAAGGTCCTTTCCACCCTGAATGGTTCTATGATTCTATAAAGCTGCGCTTAAACCAGGAGGTTTAAAAGGCAAAGGGAAGCGCCTTCATGTAGCAGCCACAGTGACATTTCCTTTCTCTTCAACAGCCTATAAAGGCTGAGAATGCAACATTATCATGTGGCTAACTGACATTTTCACACATAAAGCACCTGACTGATGAAAAGCTACACAACACAGCTTCTTCTGCCATGCAGAGTTTCAAACAGGCTGATTATGGAAAAAAAAACAACCAACCAACCACCAACCAATCAACCACAAAACCAACAGTCACCCAAACCCAACCAAACAAATATCAAATAACCAAAAGCCCCAAACCCAAAATTGAGTAACAAAAACTGACTTCTTATAACCTCTCTTGGCACTGACAGAAACTGTGATTTCCTCAAACATGACCTAGGCAGCAATGCCACACTAACACCAGGCAGCAGGAACTCCTGACCTTGTGGCATGTACAGTAGCATAGGTTTCCTGATACCATTCAAGCAAACCAGTAACGTCTCAATGTCTGTGTGTTCTCTTGAGCAAACCTGCACTCCTGTTAGAAATGCCAGGATAATACAGTGAGGCAAATAAAAAAAACATTACCCCATTCTGCAAGAGGTGCTCTAAATTATGTACCATTATCTGCCCTAAGGGTTTATTCTAACCAAGCAGCAGCCAGAGCAACGGTTTGGGACCTGGGCTTCTTTCTTTTAGAATTTACACCTGCAGGAAAAGAATTGACTTAAAGATGAAGGGGCAATATACCTACCAAGTACCCATACCATGATCAGCATTTCTGTCCAGGTGAACTGGGTAGTCTTCACCCTGAAGATCTGCTTAGGGTAATCGGTAACAGTGACATTGGGTAGCGTTGTTATACCTTCAAATCTATCTGAAGCATTGAACACCAGCAGGCCTAGGAAAATAATGAAGGATGCCGCATGTGCCACGAATTTCATGAACGGACTTCGAAGAATTCTTCCAAGCTGCAGAGGCAGAATGAAAGCAGTCATTCAGTTTTCTCAAAAGAAGACTCTTTCATCAGGCATTCCAGAAGCAAAAATGCACTCAGAGCTCAGGACAGTCCAAACCCTAATTTTTAAAGATACTTTTCCAAGCGCACTGAACTGTGATACTTTATCATTTCAGACGAAAAGTTTCCCAAAGGCAGCCACACAGAGTATGTTGTCCTCTTAGTGAGTACTCATGTTATTTCATAAACTCTAGATGGCAATGTTTGAGGGGAAAGGGAAACACTCAAGGAATTACAAATGCACAATGGCTGTGACCACAAAGAGTTTGATCTAATGCCCACAGATAGCAAAGGTGGACAGAAGCAAACCCATAAAAAGTAAATTTAAAAAAATAATTAAAAAACCTCAAACCCAATTTCCAAGTAGAAAAATACTTTCCCTACCCTCAGGAGCACACTATTAGCCTGGCTCTGCATCTCTAGGAAAGATTACAGACTCATCGCTGGCTACTGTATTGCACATGCACAATATATCTTCAAAGCTCTAAGCGTCAAATAAATAACCTTTGTCTACTAAAAATAATGAGTGTTCCATCAGAATGGACTAAGAAATATTTTCAAATAAATTCAGCTTATTTAATTCACATCTGCACCCAGTAGAAGTACAAAAGAACAACAGCAAAAGCATTCTGTCTGCACCAGAAGAGAGGACTGACTGCCTCCAGAAGACCACACTGAAAAGAGCCTGTTGCGGTTACTCACTGTATATAACAAGAAAGTGTGATGTTACCAGTACTAGCCTTACCCTGCAAGCCAGTGTCAGAAATACCAAGCTAGAAACCCAATCTTCTGAGGGCAATATTGCCAGTACCCTTTATTTAGGCACTGAAAGTCTCATGTGGCCAGTGGTGCTGCAATAAAGCTATCACTGAGGCTGCATCACAGCCAGCAATCTGTGCATTAGCTCAGGTACAGAGATGGCACCAAGACAGCCTAACCATGCTCTTCAGAGAGCACATGTAGTTTTACTTGTTCTTCCCAGCCTACATCCCTCTGGGAAGAGTAGCACCTTTAGAATACATCTCCTTTCTGAGGCCTGAGGAGGACGATGCTTGTCCAATCTCTGCACAAGGTGTAACTTACGTATTTTAGCTGCTGCACACCTCTTAAGTCTGAAGGTTTCCTGTCTCCCTGAAATCCTCTGCTCCTCACATGATACCTGACCTTTAGTAATACTAATACACAGTTCTAATGTGCTAAGTTATCACACCAATGTGATCACCAACGTGATGCAATATTCCAAAATCCCCTATGAAGAGCTACACCATCATCAGAAAAACATTTCAGTCGATGGGGAACTGAAAGTAGCTTCCTTATTTCAAGGAATGTTTTTTTAGAAACTGGGGTCAGCCACTATGAACCAAGATGACCAGCACACATACTACCTGTGCAAACAATTTCAGGTTCCCTTCCTGCTCCTGACCTTTAGAAAGCATTTTCAAATGACTATATCAAACAACTGATCTGAATGTCCAGTGCTTTTATTTGACATGAGCACTAGGGAAAGTGTCAGATGTTTCTGGAACTGGGAATTAAAGCTCAAGGAGAAAAGTAATTTTTCCATATTAGACACCAAGTAAAAATATATTAATATGTTTCTATGATATGGAGCTGTGAGTGAGGAATATTTTTACTACAGATATTCATGAAAAGTGATATTTCAAAGAGTAATGAATAACAATTATACTATATTTATAAAGGTTTCAGGAAAGCTGGAAGCACCCATATATTTTCATATCATTTTCAAGAATTAAGAGTTCAGTGTTGCTCTCTTTTACAAGTATACCCAACCACATGGTTGGAATATTGCATCTAAATTAATTTTTGCTCTATGGTTCACCTGGTAAACAGACATCCTGGGGCAGGAATAACAACTATTTTACTTAAGATTTAGCTCTGCGTCAGTGAGATCAACAGATGTTCTGCTAATGGTTTATATGGGAACTGCATGAATATCATACCATCAGAGAAGACTCAATACAGAATCTGAGTTGTGACTTTCAAAAAAATCCATGTAACTAAGGCAAATACAGTTACACAGTGGAGACTGAGGAGTACAAGATCTACAGAAACACAACAATAAAGAAAAAATAAAAAAGCTCTTAGATTTTTTTTTCTTTCTTTTGTACTTAAAACCAATTTATTTTCACGCTTCATCACTGTGTTCCCCTTCTTACAGTGCAAATAAAAATGAAACAGCATCTTTTGGCTTCAGACTTGAGATTACTAAAAATATCATTAATTAGATCACATTTGGAAGCAACAGAATTAGAGGTACAACACTGCATTTTGCATCTCAGAAATTGAACATCAGCTCCCAGAATAGCACAAGACATGTAATTTATAAAGTTCAGTACCCTGCTACATGGTGCAATCCAATAACCAATGGCTAGAAATGGAAGGCCCAGTGCCACAACCAGCACAACCAGACACTTGATGGCTATGGTCTGCTCCCGTAATCCTGAGAGATTTTCATACCAGATAGTCAGTAGCTGTTGCTGACAGTTTGGATGGGCCACAAACTGCAAAGATAAAACAAGAAAACCAAGACATATTAGAATTTACAAAAAGAGTTATGTAACTGACACATATGTGATTATGATCACTTTAACTATCTGGTGTTCATTTAAACCTTAAGAACCATGGATTCTCACCTTTCCTTTAAAATAAAGATCAATAAATAAAGAAGAAACTGTTGAGCTGGTTTAAAGCAGCACTTTGGGGGCAAAGTTGTGCATTTGACAGCATTGGCTGACAGAAACCTTTTAAGCATTATCAGAATTTCTTTGTGCACCTCGCTGGACCCTGTCTGAGTTTTATCATTTTTGGTCAGGCTTGTTACAGGGTGAGCACATAATGCTCTATTTTTAAAACACTGTTTCTTCAGGATGAAGCAATGTAGGCAGAGGAGCCTGTGCAGCCACATCAGGAACATGTCATATAATCAGCAGCACATAGAATCATAGAATCAATAGCCCACATTGACTGCTGTTAGTGAATGAACAGATGGGGTTGGAGGGAGGAATTCTATAGCTCCCTTTATTCTTTGCCCATTGTATTTACACTTCTGTTTAAGTTAATTTCTAAAGTGTTGTCACACTCATCATTACTACTGTAAGCATTACAAAATGTCCTGTGAGACTGCCACATCACAGGAGCACATGGGGCATCAGTTAAGCACAAGTGTAAGCAGGCTGCTTATCACAGCAACATGAAGCAATCTGGTAATGTACTTGTCACACCGGTTGACAACAGCCAGTAAATTGGAGTACAGAACACTAAGCAGTTTCACAAAAGGATTTGAAAAATCATTCTGATAACTCTGATAATCCATGTTGGATTAAGAGTGAGATTTGACCCGAGTTGCTTGTGGTTAAAAAAATAAAAAATAAAAAATACCATAAGCTTTGGATTTGCATTTTATTATCCTCTGTACTCTGTTGAGATCATAATGTACTATACACACTCTTGTTTGCCAGGTCTTGCCTGCAAACCTCAATTTATATTCCAAATCTCATTAAAAAGTGCATACAGTAGTACAGAGTACAGAAGAGTAGCCTCTTCTCCCTAGCAACCAGCACCAGAACAAGGGGACACAGTCTCAAGCTGCACCAGGGGAAGTTTAGGCTGGAGGTGAGGAGAAAGTTCTTCACCGAGAGAGTGATTCGTCATTGGAATGCGCTGCCCGGGGAGGTGGTGGAGTCTCCGTCCCTGGAGGCGTTCAGGAGGGGACTGGATGTGGCACTTGGTGCCATGGTCTAGTTGTGAGGTTATGGTTACAGGTTGGACTCGATGATCTTCAAGGTCTCTTCCAACCTTGGTAATTCTATTCTATTCTATTCTATTCTATTCTAACAGGGCAGACATCTTAGGAAAAAAAAAGGGGGGGCAAATTAAATCATTGGCAATGAAAACAGGGAACTTTAAAACTCTGAAGAGGAGGAGTCTGAAGCTGTTGCATGCACTTTAAAAAATGAAGCAATCTCCATACTTTAATCCTAGTTTCAGAGCAAAGTAAAATCCCAAAGTATTTTGCTGTGTGACTCAATACCCAGCTAGATCATACAATAATGCAGTTTGTACCTATAGCAGAACAGCCAACAAAAATAAATTAAAAAAAATTAAAGGTCTTTTAAGAAGTTCATGTCAGCTCTGTTTGCCTTCTTTTTATTAGGCTGTCACCTTTGAAGCTTATGCAGAATAAAAGCTGCCAGCCTGGCCCACTTGAAAACTGAGAGGCTGGTTTTGGTGCATTTGCGCATTCTAATATACACCCCCAGTCTGTTCTTTTTCTCAGGACATCAAGGGACAAATCACACAGCAGATTACTTTTCTGTTAAATAGTTATTTCAAATTACAAAGACATTTTTTAAAAAGCAGGCTTAAAACTGTAGGGAAGAAGGGAAGAGAACAAACACCCACATGATTTCTGGGAACGGAAAAATTGGCCCACGAGCCCTCCTGCATCTCACTGTGAGCTGTGTGCTGGTTTATTCCTCCTGGCCTTTCAACATTTTGATATGGTGCTAAGAGGAGATCTGCCTGAGCTATAATTTTCCCCAGCAAAGGGAGGAGGTAGTGAGTAAGATGACAGTGGCTATGATGAGTTTTTCTCTGGCACTAAGTCTAATGGCTGTCGACAAGACCTTAACAACTTATTTAGCTGCTGGCATCTGCACAGTGTGCGCTGCTCCAAGCCCTGGGAGCAACTTGTGTCACTTCTCCCATCCATAAAAGCTCTGAAATTCATCCTTTTCTCCAACTCTGCTGAAATATTTGAACTTATTATTTTATTATTTGCAGCCAACAGAAATAAATAAAAATACACTCAAGGTCGTCTTCTGTGTTTTCCCCTGTCCTGTATATGTATCTTCCTGTCAGCTCCAACTCCTCCAAGGACAGTTGATTCACATCATATTTCACTTACCAATCACATCATCCTACAACCTTGTTCCTTCTGCATTTCTCTTCTCTCATCCTACTTTCCATGCAGTTTCTTCTCTTTCATTACAGGCTGATCCTATTATCACATTTATCTATTGCTTTAGAATCTGGGATTCTGTGATTTAGTTCAAATCCCAGTGAATGACAAAGATGCACTAGGACAGTGTCTGCTCACCAAAAAGATCCAAATTTTAACTTGGCTGCTTTTCCAGGCATAATTGACTGTACCACTTCAGCTGCATTCAGTTTCATGATCATGAACCAAGTCATCAGTAGGTAAATATTTTTCTGTATGATTAAGGGCGATTCTAATGTTATTTATTCCTAACATCCTAATGACTGAGTTTAGACTTAAGCAAGAAGAGATCCTGGCACACTCTTATACACAAACACACAACATACAAAGAAAATTTTGAATCTTCATTCTCATTTATCATTTCAAAACTTTGGTGTTTGAAAATCAAGCCCTGTGATTTTACTCAAACTCTTACTGGTTTCACTTGGAACTTCCACTTTGATTTTATCTCAGCAAGAACTGCAGAACTGGGCCCTGTGTCAGCAACTCCACTGAAATTTTGTTGACCGCCTAAAGACAGAGCTAAGACATGGTAATTAAAGCACCACTGCAGCAGCAATTTAGAATATAGAACAACACTACTTGTTCCAAATTTTTTTTTCCTTGGGTTTTTTGGTTGGTTGGGTTTGTCTTTGTTGTTTGGTTTTTTTTTTAATTCACTTAGTCCTTCACTACTGGGGCTGATGTTTCAGTCTGAACCTTAGCTTTGAAATCATAGCCTGTTTACAAGATGGGCTACACTTCAATGCAGTGCCTGGGGCAGTAAGTGCAAGAGTTTTATTATTAGTAGAATTAAAAACTGCAGTTCCCCAGCAGTGAACCTCTAAGCACATTTGGTCACTTCTCCTATGTTTTTCTTGTCTCTCCTCCCTCTGAAAAGGGCATACAGCTCATTAACCATTTCATGGACCTGGGGGTCTTCTTGGCATTCTGTATTGTTTGCAACATTGAACTGACCTTTAACATAGCTGACCTAGAACTGGAGCTAGAAATACTGAAAGCTGAGAAACACAACCCATATCCTTTTCTTCTTCCTCCAATTATAGGGTTGAAACCATCCTGTACAGAGCTCCCACATCCAAATCTGTTCTACAGTCAGAATATGACTATAATCTGCCACATCTCTAACACAGCCAATCCCAGCATGAAAGGGCCACCAAGGCAGAGACATTTCCTGGCTTGATCCTTGTCATGCCTTCTGTAATGGCCATTTACAAGGAACAGCACATGGTAAAAACTCTGCATCATCTTATGCCAAGATCATTAGTCTTGTAGATTCTGAGCTGGTTTTATCACAAACTGGAGTCAAAACCTTGAATTTGTCTACAAATAATCTCTTGCAAGACAATAGAACAAGTTTGCTACATGGAACTGTCCTTTTTATTTTTGCACTGTGGAGGTTTTTGTTACTTTTGATAGACTTGTGTGGCCCTTTGTTCAGCAGTGAATCCCATGAGTGACAGTGACCTCTTAGATGACAGCCAGACTTCATCAAGAAAGCCAAGACAAGTTTCAGCAAAGGTTTGGTAACATTAACATAAACCAGCCTATAGAAATCATGTTATTAAGATATGACAATATGCCTGTGTACTTTGAGTCTTTCCCTGTTCCATTTTCTTTAATTAAGTTGACACGTATATACTTACCTTCCATTCTGCTAATTAATATGCATTTATCTGCTGTAGACCAATTCTAAATTGGAACTAATGATTTGCTGTTTGGGATTTGTGTTTACACTTCTTTTGTTAACAGTCTTTTGAGGACATAATAAACACCAACATTTCCCAGTTCTTCTGGCAGGTTGCTTACAATTCATTTTCTGTGGCAGGTTGGCTCAACAGGTGGCCACAGAAGACTGTTATTTATTCTGAAAGACACAAGACTTCTTGCAGAGATGATGAATCTGTAATTGCTGTTAAGAATGGAAATGATGGTAACCATGTAAACAGGTAGCAGTAAATAATATATAGGCATTGCTGTATTTCTTGAGTCCTCTCACAGCAGGACACAGTATCAACTATTTTCCGTGTTAGAGTAGTGCGATGTTGCAAAGAACAGCATAGTTAGGTATTGAAAACTGCTGCAGTTAGTGGATATGCATTCTGTCAACTGTGTGACACTGCTCCATTTTTCAACATGTGATTCACGAAATAACTCTTCGTTAGAAAGCACTTTGAGAGAGGCATCCACCAAAAATGCTCTGCACTTTACAGAGCACTGATAAATACCGGTGCAAAGACGAAGAACTGAAATGAACTAGTCACAGACATACTCCATACTCGTTCAGCACTGAATTTAAAAAAAAATATTTTAAAAGGAACACACATGGAAAATCATGTAGAATCTCTCATTGCAACCCACACAGCTGCAGATGTGCTCTTTGATTTACTGTCATGTTTAAAAACAAAAATTAAAAAAGTATATACTGACTAACAACTTAGATGTTCTATTTTTCTTTTTCGAAGTAGAGAAAGGAAGAGGCTTTTCGCCATCTCTCTATTGTCAGGAAGACTAGTAGAAAGCTGCAAGATGTACTTCTCAGACTTTATCTGTCCAATTAAGTGACTTAAAGTACAAAGCAAAGGCCAGAAAAAAAGAACAAATCATTTCTTTTCAACAGTTAAAACCAACACTCCCACAAATACAGCCTCCTCTTTGGATTAGATATTATTGCATAGACTGGCGGGAAGACACATCCCTATTTTCACTGAGTTAAAAACTGGCTCTACTGAAACTTTTTTTGGCTAAATCAGGAGAAAGATCTGATTAGCTGTGTATAACCTTGCTATCATAGCTGATTTACGTCATTAAATTCTCCTGCCAATTCTCAGCTGTGCAAAGTAAATTAAACTCAATTCCATCACTGTAGTCCCTTTCTGCCAGCTTCTGCCTTGTGACAATCCCGATTACACAAACTATGTCTCAGTGATGCTGCTGAGCACCAGTTCAAAGCACCTGTGGAAAAAAATGCCACCACATTCCTATGACACTGACAGCGCTGGCTCTAAGGAGTTACCTTTTTGACTTCATACTTAATGGCCAGCTTCACACGGCTCAGTGATGCTCTGTGTCTCTGCGCTTCAACCGGCTCAGAGTTTAGATCCCCGTTCAGAATGGCCTCCACTTCTTCCGAGTCTCGACAAAGATCAAGAACACCAACCACAAAATCCTTGCACTGCATAGACAGCTTGCGATAGTCATTCTGAAACAGAAGGGTCAGAGAAGGTGGCCCATGATGAAGGTGCTTAAGAGTCAATGGCAAGGAAAAAAGAACCTGTACAAGTTACTCCAAATTAATAGTGTTTGACTTTTACATAATAAGTCAAGTTAGGAGCCTATCAGACATGACAGCTCTTGTGTAGTGAAAGAATTTCTTCTCTGACACAAAGCAGCCACTTGAACAGACGATGACAGCTGTTTAATAGAGCATGGGAACAATACATAACAGCATGATGAAAGTCACTCAGATGTGCAGCAAGGAGAGGTTGAAAGGACACATTAAAATTGCATAAACAAATAAGGACTAGAACTCTTGAAAATCTAACCTCACTCTTGCAATGTATCTTCCACCACATCTATGACATTACCTGTAAGCTTCACTAGAAGCTTTGGTCTTCACTTATGTGTCCATGTCCTCTCAGCTACATTTCTAGGACTTCTTTACCTGAGATGCAGTCCTTGATTTCTTTGTATGAGGCTATAGTTGGAGGAGAAAGCTTCAATGAACCTGCCAATTTTTCCTACTTGTAGCAAGTGTTTCAGTGCCTAACTAAAAATAGCATAGCCTTCTTTTTCAATTACTCCACAGACATTCTTTTTCTCCAACTAGGCCATCAAAACCCGAGCCCGAGTCCTTCATCTCTTCATTTTTGTGTGTTCACTGTTTATTTTCAGACTTTGGGAAGCGCGGATTTTTCCTTTGCGGTTCCTGCCTTCACAAAAATGCTTCCTTACTATTTCTGCTCTTATAATTTTCTCATTTAATTTTCCCCTGAAACCTTCACTTTTCCCTGCCCTTGCCTAAGTAAGTTCTACCTCTATGTACTGCTAGTTCTGTTACATTTTTCAACTTAGCATCCATAAAATGAGAGAAACTGATGTGCTCTCAGTAGTTTCAATTTATTTGGGGAAAAGATGAGAAAAGAGACTACATGGAGTGATTGCAAGAATCAGCTATCAGTCCCATAGGTCAGATTTAGACATGGATCAAATTGAAACATTACTAGAGACAAATATTAATAGGAATTGTGTTATTTTGGAAGGCTGAAGTCCCAGGTACAGACTTGAAAACAACCAGTCATCATAGACCTAATCAGAAGCCAGTTATTTCCTTTGGTCAGAGAGGACAGATTAATTCAGTTGTCAGTGAACCAGCAGGATGTAGTTTATTTTAGATTTGTTTTTGGTAACCAAGGAGAACAGTACAGGAGAGCCAATTATAAAAATAATACTGGGATGCATGATTAAATTCAGTGAAAGGACAAGCAAGCACATGTATGGGTAACATTTAGGACTTTTGAACAGGCAAATTCTCATTAAAAATAGCCAGTCAAAGGAGTGAAATGTAAGCATGGAGGTCCAAATGCAGGGAAGGCTTTTAAGTAAAAGATGTGAAAGTGATTATACATCAGATTCTAAGAGGATAAAAACTTTGCAGAGGAAGACTCCCGAATGGTGGCTAGAATAGCAGCCTTGAAAAAGTCAGAGGAGCAGCGTCTCTTGATAGTTTAGTCATGAAATTGTCTAAGTATAAACTGCTAGAAGTCAGGCTAGTAGAGGGTATTAAACAAAGCACAGAGGTAAGACAACATAAAATAGCAGGGATTTTCTTCACTGCAGACAAAATAGAGACGAAAGGCAACTCTAGTAAAGCAAAAAATATCATGCCATCAATTTACTACAGTCCTGTGTTCTTTGCAGGGGAACACCAGAGTAAGAGACCTCCTTATACAGTGGGGTTCCTTGCCTTCCCGTCCCCACCTCCCCCAAATCATATAGGGGCTCTGCTTCCTTGATCAACAAAGTGCTGCTTCAATTAATTCACAACCTAACTCAAACCATCACATTCAGCTGTTTTTACTGGCTGTATCATCTTAAATGGTATATCTCAAAAAAAAAAAAAAAGAAAGAAAAAATGAATGGTTATAGAGACAAGTTTGTAACATCGAAAGCATCAGCCTACATGCTGCATTTCACAGATACCACAGATGACGCTGATATATCACAGACAACTGATGATGACTGGAACTGCAGGACTGTGTCTCACAAGCAGTTTCGGAGGACAATGGCACACATCAAGGGTTGGACTTTGGCCAGCCCAAATCTGCATATTCTGTTCTCACTCAAAACATTGAAGACTACCTGGTGAGTTCATCCAGAATTTTTACAAAGAACACTATCAATCTGTGTCCAAAGAATGAAGTGTATGAACAAAAGGTTTTTGGCTGGTTTCTCTCATAAGATTTTTAACTACTCCAAAGGAAATGTACACTGAGCAATGACACACAAATGAAATATATAGGTCTGTTGTCTCTTGTAGGAGAGCCATGTTGCTGCAAGCACCACACTGATTATGCATCACTGCATAGCCAGTTCACTCCCATTATATGGAACCATAGAGTCACATTGAGTATTACCTATTAAATAGCCATTTTTGTGAGCACATATATAGTCAGTTTACATTGTAACTGCAGGAACTGTATATGCAAATGAAGCACATAATTGCACTAATGATTATGGATCTGGGCCCTGTCCTTTTAAAAGCTGGACCTAAACGTAGATCAAGCTTGAACACTCTTTGTTAGTTCAGCTGAGATAACACTATGTAAATTTACTTGGAACAGTGACAGATTCTGCTTTTAGATGCACGTCCACATCTTCCGTTGGCTTCAGCAGGAGCTTTTACCAAAACTGGGAACGAGGATTTATCCTCTCTAAAGCATGACTACGAGCTTTTTGTTCCTTCTATGAAGAACCAAATTTTACCATGGTATCAGCAAACAATTTCCATCGGGAAAACTGAGCTGGCATGTAGAGGACAGTATTTAGCTGAAAGCTTTTCAGCTACCTTCTCCTATTTTTTTCCTGCATCAACTCTGAAGGAAAGTTCCACCAGATCTTCCAACTGCTAGAAATTCTCTCATCACTGTGCAGTAACATTTTTGAAGTTCCCCAGGAGGAGGGTAAATATCAATTAACTTTAGTAACCTACAAGACAGATACACTTTACCAGGATTAGAAAATGCAACAAAAATCCTTAAGGGAAGAAGATCAGAAATCAGGCAAGCACTTAGAAGGGGCATAAAAAAAGATGGAGGAGATCAGAAGGAGCAACAAGAGCTTGGAGTAAGGATTTCACAAAGGTACAAGGAATAGGGAAGCTTGAGGACAACAGGAGCAGAGTGGAATGGTCCTCAGTGCTCCAGTTTCAACATCTATTTTTACTAATTTTTAGTACTTTTTTTGGCTACATGTCTTCTATGTTCCATGAAAAATGATGGGGTCACTGATTTCTTTAAATCCTTTCTCTTTACTTGTGAAGGGAATATTAAAAAAAATAAAGAATTAAGCATCAGTGTATTTAATACATTGAATATTCACAGGGAACAGACAGTCATGACTAAATGTCCTAAGCCACCTTCCCACATTTCTAACACACCTGTGTAGGCTCTAGTTTGCACACCAACATCAGATTTTGCTAGCATAAATGACAGGTGACAGAGGCAGCCTGGCCTTTGCATAAGAGATGTAAGGTCCAATTTAGTAAGCATTTAGTAGGAAGCTTTGCCCTCAGGCATTTTTAAACAGGTTCACCCTATAGTCTTTCTCTGTGGGAAAACAACCTAGAAAACCATTTTCTGTGCAAGTGCTCCACATCCAGGAAATGCACTGCTGTGAGAGTGCACAGCAAATGCTGCAGACCTTAATGTAGCATGGATAATGGGAATAAATCATAAATATCATCACAAGTCCTTTCAAACAGACTTGCCCATTCTTTTGTGGGAGATGAACTATTTTGTTCATTTTTCTTTACCCCGAAACAATTCTCCTCAGTGTTGTGCTACAGACTGAATATGATTGGAATACTTAGCATTTCCAGTGACGATACTAAAAGCAGGGTGCAGCAGAAGTCTATCAGTCATTCTGTCTTGGAGGGAGTGCAAATGCTGGACTAGAAGCCTTCTCTGGGACATGCTAAAGCACAGAGTTAGTAGCAAAATGTACATATAGAAAAGAAAGTACTGAAGAGACAGCTACAAATTGATATCAAATATGGCAAGCTTTGGTTTCTGTAAGGCACAGATGTGCTGCTTGCTTTCTCCTTGACCTACCTCTACAGAGCCCTTGGTGTGGCATCTCATAGTACATCCATGGCACATGCAGCCCCATCCTACCTGCCCACAGTCCCACTGGGGAATATATACTCTCCTCAGCCACCATGTAATTATAGCCCTTCCTGGACTTGGATTAACAATGATGATAAAAATTTCCTTGCCTCTTCTTTTTCCTCCTCCCTTCCTATTCCACTACCACTTCTCCCCAGGAAGGGCAGCCAACCATCAATGGCAGAAGGAAACAGGCAACTCTCCTACCAGGCTTGGTAGAAACAGAAAGACTGTCCTGAGATGTGTAAGAATGAAAAGGAAAAGAGACAGATGTGACGTCAATGAGGAAAATAATTATTTCACTGGAATGTTTTGATGTTGATGAAAAGCTGGAATTTCCATGCTAGCAGGAAGCCAGGAACAATTTCTACTGTAGGTGCCAGGAGTGAACTATCTTACACCTGGCAAGGTTAGCAGTCATTCAACTGCTATGCAAAAAGACTGAAATCTGTGAAAATAGTGGATTTCTTGGGTTCTTAATCATCCAAAAATATCAGTGTATAGAGATTAAACAGTTGAGGGGAAAAAAAGAAAAGGAAGAGAGCAAAAACTGCAAACCGTAACATTTTACTCCTTCACAATTTATCATTTTATAACTGAAGAAATTGTTAAGTTCAGGTTTGAAATGAGAACTCCAACCAAAAAAAAAAAAAAAAAAAAAGACATCACTTTTTCTTCCCCAAAGTGTCACACTATTCTTCTGATGAAATTTGTGTTCAGGGTATTAATACCTCTGATACAGGATGTTTCCATGAATTTGTATCTCTACTGAAATTGTTCTATTCACCCCTAATCATTTGCATCCTCCCTTTACAAAACCAGGATACAGCTTGCTGTAATTTAGCCTTTGGTGGCACTGCATTTTGGGTTCTTAGGGAGCTGCGTCACTTAAATTGAGTTCCCAAGTCTGAGCACAGGTATAACAACAAATGAATGGTTCAGTTTCTAAGGTGCCAACTCAGAAGTGAGGCTCTAAGAAACAGTAGGAGGGAAAAGGAAAAAAGGGGTTTATCTACAGCCACCAAACCCATACACCTCTATCTTGGGTACACAATGCTGGACACCCTGTGGCGCTCAGGTTGTTGGCCTAGTTGTAAAAGAACTGAAGATAAACAGGACAGAGATAATTCATATCAGATATTTAACCTTCTACAAGAGGTAACTAATTTGTGCACAAAGCACACAGGCCAACAGCCTCTCTGCACATGATAAAATTCTTTAATTCCTCAATTTTACGATGACCAAGAACTTTCCCAGTTCAGTACTTTTTCAGCAGTGCAAAAAAAGAAAAATCTGACATTTTTCCTATA
This sequence comes from Picus viridis, assembly GCA_033816785.1. NCBI lineage: Eukaryota > Metazoa > Chordata > Aves > Piciformes > Picidae > Picus > Picus viridis. Next base: position 6,355,697 of record CM066581.1, read on the forward strand.
TTGCTGAATAAATCCATTGAGGAAGTACTCAATCACTCTGCCGCATTACACAACACACAGCCTGGTATGGGGCAAGGCGGGGGTGTGTGTGTGTGGTGTCCTCCAGCAAAGGAAGCAGAGGAAAGGTTTAAGCTGGCTTTTACACTTCATTAGCCTGTGGTGTAACATATCGATCCCTCTCAGCACTGAAACCTTGGGTTTAAATTCTGTATTAACTCACTCTGCTGTATCTGGGGCTATTCGTTCTCAGGAGTCTAAAATGGTTTCTTCCTCTTCTGTTTAAGTTCACTTTATTAATTTCTGCCTGTGTTCTTCCAGGCTGCTGCGTATTTCTTCTCAGTCCTCCACAGCAATAGCAATGCTGGCTGTTGTTTGAAAAGGTTAATGCATTTTTTTTGCTTCTCTCGGATCATTCACAAAGATATTACACAAACAAACCACTGACCCTGCAGAACATCATTAAACATGTTGCTAAAACTACATACAATGCTGTTAATATCACTTCTCACAGAGAACTAATCTGTCATACCCCAAGCAGTACATGTAGCCTACTTGGGTTTGATTCTTTTTTTGGTGGAATTTGATCGGGGGAAGGGGACAGGCAAGGGGGCAGGTGGGTGTTACTGTAGTTTTCAAGGTACTCACTGAACTGCAAAAACATTTTTTAAAAAAGCACTGGGCAGCAGTTAACTAAGTCATGAATTCAATGACAGAAAGGTCAGGGCACCAGCATGCTAAACCAGATACAGCTCAAATCCAGCTAACAGGAGCTACACCTGTAATCGGTCTAACAGCTGGTTTTGAACAGGTGACATTTCTAAACGGTCTGTCAAAAAAATCCACTTCCTGTATTCTTAACAGTTCATAGGTATCATTCAAAACTAGTATGAATGGAAAAGAGGGAATAAGGTCAATGCTGTACTATGCACCAAAAAAAGTATAACATTTTCTGCTTTCTGTGCTTCTATTACTCGGCATCTGTAACTACAAATGATCTTTGCTGCAGCAAACAAAACTGTTTTCCAGCTGTTGCAAAATTATCAGACTACAAGCTGTCCCTTTCCCCAGTTTTCTCCATAGGTGCAAACACAATTTCATGTCATTAAAAAATCTTTTTCAAAGGCCTATGTATTGAAAATTCAAAACCAAGAACAAAAGAGACAATAAATAGCATGAAAGCATTTGCATTCAAGAAAGAAAAGACACGGGAAATAATTTTAAGCATCTTAAGAACACCATGAAGCAGCAGCAACTTTAAAACAACAAAGACAGAGAGAACACCAAAACACAATTACCTTGAATTCTTTTTCAATGTTGGCCAACTTGGCAAGTTCATTGCTGAGTTCCAGAGCAGTGAGTACTGGATCTTCACTGGAGAGGGACAGATAAGCTGGACTAGCCAGTCCTTTGTATGCATTTATTCTTGACCTAGAGTGACTGAAAGAATCATGCTTTTGCTTCTCAGTACAGTCATTACATTTGCAGAAATAATCATGAGGTCTTTCTATCCTTGCTCCTTTCATCAACAGCATGTGCACGACTTCGTATTTTTGGCAGTGGGCAGCTAAAATGATGGGAGTGATATCTGGAGAGAAGCGGGTACCGTCTTCATCGTACGAGTAAAAATCATCGTCCTGCAGCTCCTGCTCACAGGGGCTCAGAGTCAGTCGTTTATTTACTGAAAACCCAGGATGATTCAAAATTGCTTCCACTATCCTAATGTAGCCCTTGCTGATTGCGAGCAGCAGGGCATCTCCAATCCGTGCCAAGTTCTCTTTTTTCAACAGAAGTTCTGTCACTTCCAAATGTTCATTCCCCACAGCAAGCTGCAAGGCGTTTTGGCCCATGTAGTCAACACAGTTGACATTCAGTGTTTTTGACTCCTCCAGCATTTTGCGCACCACAGGTATGTTCCCATACTCTGCTGCATCTAGAAAACGCTCTTCCTCGGCCGTAAGACTGGTGCCCCTGTTGTTGAACATGAATGCTGGGCCTCTGATGGCCTGTCGCCTTCCCTTTTCCCTCATCATCGTCATACGTCTCAGAGACGGGCTTTCTTCAATGTACCTAATGACAAAACCAGCAAGGTAACAGAATTTCACTATGTTGGTTATTTGTAGCTTCCACTTCTCCTGTGGCTACAAATATAACTACTTTTGTCCCCATCTACTGACAAGAAGCATTCTTATTGAGATCCTTCTGCCTTCACGCTTTCTTGTCTACAATCTAAAGGCACTACAGGCTCAATGTCACAGGCCATTTCTGTTTTGTTAGCGTGGCTAAGATTTGTTTTTCACTTTCTGCAAGACACCTCTTCAGAAATTCCTCCTGACTCACTTCAGTACATAAGTGAAAGCAAACTCACATCTACTACATTACTTCCAGCAGTAATTAATGCTGTCGCCCTAGGCATCCAAAATGATGGCTCAACACAGGCGATATTTATGCTTACCATATTCTAGTTCACCTGAACGAGGTGAAAACAAGTTTTCTTCTGATGTCTTGCCAAGCAATACACAATGAAGCCTGATCTCATGCTTTCTGGTGTTAACAAAATCTAGAAAATTCTACTCACCAGTCAATTTGGTCAGTTACAAGTCTTTGATAAACAACAGTTCATACACATTCAACAGACTTTCTGGATGCTGGTAACTAAACTTCTAACATAAGCATGGCTTATGTTGGGACTATTTCTCTACACATCTACCATTTCAGGAGCTGAAAGGAAGAAGCTGTCCAATGTCATGACATGAGGATGTTTTCTTTCAAAGTCCACATGTGTTCTCATGACACGATCAAGAAAAATGGGAAAGTCAAAACAGCTACTGAATGGAAACGGAAGGCAAGCTGCACTGGGAAGTTTAAACCTGGGTGTAGAAAAGTGAGACTGTTTAGGAAAGTGAACTGAGAACCAGGAAGCTGCAAATTCACATCAAAAACTGGTTGCAAAAGCAGAAAGATAGAGAAAAGTGGAATAGAGGAAAAGGGGGAACAAGCGAACTGAGAAAACACTGGAATTAGGAACCAGTGAAGATACTGGCTGAGAGCAGCAGGGAGCAAATAGTAATGGGCTGAGAGAACAGACAGATCAGATGCTAAGCTGGATCTAGCTAGGTAAGAAAAGAGAGGGAAGACTAGGTTCAGAGATGCAAAACTAGGAGTTGCAAAGAAAACAGACCTTGGATGAGAGGCTGAGCAGATGCTACCTATCTGGAGAAAATAACAACAGGAAACTGCTGCCTGGTGAGGTCTGAAACAATAGAAGAGAAGGGATCAGACTGAAGTGGTCACAGCTGAAGGAAGAACAGAAGCATTTATGCCTGCCAGAGCAGAGGCCAAAGGCCTGAAAAGATACTTGGGATATCATAACCTTCCTCCACTACCATCTGCAAATAAATGTGAAACCCATCAGCAATCTCTCTTCCCTTCCTAGCCCTGCTCAATATTGAGAAAGACAGCTTCCAGCTGCTATCAGTTAATCCATTAGCTCCAGGGGTAGAGATCACTTGAACTGATTTGATGGGCACAAAGACACCAGTGCAGCTGATAAACAATGTATGAGTTAATGGAGGGTGTGCTTTGAATACATATAGCACTATATATATGCTACATACAGACAAACAGGCCTTATACATTTCAAATTTGGTTCTAAAGTCTTACGTGCCTCTGTTCCTCTTCTATAGAAAAAGAACAGTTGGCTCCCATTCTACAGGAGCACTGTGAAAATTCATTTATTCACTTTAGCAAAAAACTCAGATACAAAAGGGAAGACAGAAGAATTGAAGAGGAAATTAAGCCTTCTACCCTCAGAGCAAAGGCCAGCTAATGTGCATTAGAAGAGATGTGGGTCCACATAATGAATGCTGAGGGCAAACCAAAATATTAAGCAGCCCTTTTTAAGCAAGCCCATCAGGCTGCAAAAGGACAGAACCAAGGGAAAAATGCCACGTGCACCTTTGGCGCACACAAGGTGCACCTTTAAGTGAACATAGTGGAACCTGCTTGGGCAGCTTCAAAAGCTGCATATCCTAATTGCTGCAGCTTCAAATCCACAACTGGAGTGACAGCCTCTTAAATGCAGGCGTGGTTTTTCTTTGTGTGCGTGTGTGATCTTTCAGCAATGAGCTTCACAATGTTATCACTCCACAAAAGGTGCTCACTGTCATCACTGAGTCTCCTCAGCTTAATGGTTTTCACTGGGTATAACTAATTCCATTCAGACTGTAAGGGTATGTCTGGCCTTCCAGCTGTCTGCACCTATTGTAATAAATTCAACAAAACGTAAAATCTTAATCACTTCATCACAGACAAATATGCTTAAAGCTAGTCCACGCTCTGAACATTTCAGTTAATACAAATGGGTGGCTCCACTGTGGATCAAGTGAAGACTGCAATCCTCATTACCAAGGTCTGCCCTGGGATGAAGCATTTGATCTTTTTACATTTTCATCTGTGTTTGCCATTTCTGGTCTACCAGAAATGACCTGGGTGGCACTGCAGTATGACCAATGTTAAGTGCTAGTCCCTTTTAGAAATATGTGCCCAAACTGCTTTGGTCAAATATGACAGGATTCTCTTTTTTCAACTTGCCTACCGCTTTTAAGTCTCTGGAAAAGGCTGCATAACAGAGAGGATTTGTGACTCCGTTAAACACAGAATTGATTTAATGTCCCAAAGCTCAGGCATATTTCACATTTGGGATTACTCTGATACAAAGATTTGAGGCCAGAGTGTATGTGGTGAGCAGCCACAGTAAGGTACTACCTTATTGCCCAACAAATCAGAAGCAAACCCAGAAATACTGTCTTTTTGCAGTCACCTCTTAAACAAGATCTTGATATCTGTTACACTGTCACCTTTCTATTCTTCCTCCGCATCTGAAAACTTAGCTAGAGAAATGCAGTTGTCTATTGTAATGTTATAAAGAAAAAAAAATGTAAGGACAATAAAAAAAGACAAGAGACCAAACTGACTCATGTCAATTTCTTGATTTAAGACGACTCTAAACTGCCAACCCTGAACCTCGTTTATGTTTTATGTATTATACAACAATATGTTTCCCCCTAAATATTCAGTTTAATTTTTCAGTCTATTTTGAAATATGACACTTATTTTCTGTTTCATCTATCTTTCTTTCCAAACCCACTGACTAAAGTGACTCATCTGACTTCTGTAACGAGAGATGCATCCTTCCAAAGGTGTTGCATTAGACTACCTTCCCCACAAGGAAGGTACCTTCAGCTATAAATCTTGTGACAGAAATTACACACTTGAAGCAACTGCAGTGTCTTCTCAAAATAAAGATGAAAGTTGCTTGGTATTTTAATGACTACAATACTGTCAAGAACTAAAAACAACAACAACAGCAAAAAAGTTGTACAGCACCACACAGGCAGGAGACTGTTAGCTTTGTCCATATCTGTCTCCTCTCTTCTTCCTCCCTTCCCTCAGTAATTTCAAAGACCTCGACCCAGCACACCTCTGTTCAGAGTACTGCATACAAGAAGCATGAGGTATGAAGTCTCCTATCCTGTCTTCCTCTCTCCTGTTCTTACATGTAATATTTCTAATCTAACATAAAGCATGAAGAAAATCATTAAAATTTTAGTTTATTTAGCTATTTTCAGCACATTTTACATCTAATATAAATCTGAGATAATAAATATCTGAAATAACAAAACCAACAAAATCTAAAGTTGCATCTCCAAATATCACTAGCCTTCAAAATATGATTAAAATAGAATTAAGTGTACATTAATTACTTGTGATCTATTTCCTACAGCATGTAAAGGTCATATTCTCAACCTTGTCTCTGTAAGGAGTTGACAACTGACATTAAAAGAGGGAAGGAGAGATGGAAATCCTGATGTTTCTCTTCCCAACTGTTCCCAGTAGTTGAAAGAACACCAAAAACCCCACCAAAAATGTGTGGAATACATAGAAAAATAATCCACAAGAAAACCAAGCAATAAAAATTCCCAATTATTTTATGTTAATTCTTCAGCAGAAATACACCACAACATTAAGTAAGTTCTAGCCCTAGTACACAGGTTGCACAATTACACTATGTGGCTGCAGCAGGAAGGACAAAGAGGAGCATACTACAAAAAGTACTGAATTCAGACCTCTTTGGCTGACGTGAAGCAGCAGATGAGCCCCTCCATTTTTAACATAACTAGTTTACACATTTCACAGCAAAAAAATGCCCAAGGGGTCTATAAAACCTCAAGCCTCTGTTGGCTGTACAGCACAAGGAAGAGAGACGGAACTGGAAGTATAGCAGTTGTAACTGAAGTACACCAGTTCCACCACATCTGGACATTGCACTTGGCCCTAAGCATGCATCTTCGGCAGCTGTTTTGATGAACTACAAAACCTCACTGGCAAGAAGGAAGAACTTCACAAATTGTACACCAACCTTCAGAATCCTTCATTTATCACTATAATACAAGGATGACATCAAGTGACAAGCTTTATTTCCTAACTATACCACTACCGTTAGTCTAGTTCATTGCCTCCCCCACAGGCAAACTCAACAACTCTAACAATGGCAGCAATCAGAACCTCACTCACTACAAGACAATTAACAGAACACTTCCATTTCAGTTTTGCAGCACTTGTACCTTAGTGAAGTCACAGCTCCTAAAGGAGAATGCCACCCTTTAAGACCTTTACCTAATCTAAGTATCGCAAGCTTTCAAAGCAATGTTAGATACACTCTGAAAAATTAACAGGTTTGTTACATACCAGATAATGTCCTATGACACAAAAAACTATCCTACATTATAATGTTAACCTTAAATGTGCATCTAAAGTGAGCTTCATGTGCAATGACAACAACAAAAAAGGGAACATTTTCCTATTAAAACCAGCCGCAGCCATTTGTCTCTATGTTTTGCCTCCATCATCTTCTTGCTGGACAGTTGCTCCTACAGAATCACCCAGAATGGCAAGCAGCACAGCAACTTCACAGGAGTGGAGTAAGCATGAGGATTCCTCTGCTTCTGCCATGAATGTTTCAAGTACAGATTTCTAGTCTGTTAGCCTGTCTATTCCTTTTGATCTCCAAAGTTTGAGAACTCTATCAGAAGGACTGAAATGTGGGAGAAGTAGTTGACAGGTGAACACCTTGTGTTCTGCTGTTCACCATCTCGTCTACAGAATTCAAAAGATTATTAATCTTGTTTCTAGACACAGTTTTTAACACTGCAAACTGCATAAGCAATTTTAAAACAGGGAAGCTGGAGAAATAAAGATTCCATTCTAGGCTCTCCCAGATCTGAAGAGCAATCTTCTAACATTTGTACGAAAGAACAGGCAGTTATTTTCCCTGAACTACTAAATACAATAAAAGATGGCATCAATAATTTACAAGCAGTTTAGCCCACTGCTAAACTGCAGTATATGAGTGATCTTGATTCTATTCTAGCCCTGAAAAGGAAATGCAGTTCAGTGATTATAGACAGATCAGATAAGTACATCACGGGAAGAGCAATGAGCACAACTCACATGCACATTTAAAAGCAACTACACCGGAGTCGGCCACACAGGAGATGCAGATGGTGCCTCTTGCTCCATCAAAAGCAGCCTCTGAGGTCCCAGTTTTAAAAGTAAGGAATGCTAATTGCCTTACTCACAAAGTAAGTGCTCAGACATGCACATACATATGTGCAGCATTTTAGCTCCTGACTCCTGAGATTCCTTAAACTAAGCCATCTTGAATGTTTGCTTTGCTACCATCACAAGAGAAGACAGTGATGTTCCATGTGAGGTAGCAGCTCCTGGCCTGTGCAGGGCCACAGGCAGTGGCAGAGGGGTAATGCCCCAGCCTCACAGCCTCTCCCACAAGATGGTTTTGCCAACCTTCCAAGTTCTGCTACAGCCATGTACCACAAGAAGATGCTGGTAAATGTTTCTTCACCAGAAAAATAATGTCACATTCACATATGTTTGCATGGAAGCTTGTGCATATTCCACACAATCTGGGAATCCCTGCGCCAAATCTAAAATTTATTAAACGAGGACTTCCTTCTCTCTTCTGTGAGCTACTGCCTGGGCTTTCCAGAAGAGGGAGGTGAATTCAGCTGAACAGTAGAACATCAATCAGGCCAGCTGCAAGATCTGACTCAGGTCTGTGCTCTCCCACTGGTCTGAAATGACACAATCCATCATCCAAAATGCCCTCATGTCAGCTCATGGAAGTTCTGCCTCTGAACTGGAAGGAATTAGTCAAAAAATGGAAGAAAACATGAGATATCAGGAGTTTACACATACTTAGCTTGTTCCTTCTACTCCCACTTCATAAACTATGCAGAGCTTTTCTCTACCATTAGTCTTCACTAACTCCTCAACAGAAAACACAAACCATCCCAATTCCTGTGGGGAAAAAAAGACTGTATGTTGATAACAGGAGTGCATCAATGTATACACAGAAAAAGGAAAACCTCTCACAAGGAAAGAACCAACTTCACAGGACTACAGGAACAAAGAATTGTAAAGCTCCTTTTACACTCAGACCTTTACTTGTGTTCTGTTGCTCCACTCAGGAAACAAAGGTCTGATTTTTGTAAGGATTCAGGAAATCAGGCATCTGATGCCTACTACATTTAATTTACAGGTTTTGTCCACATTTTTCCCACTGGGACAAAGAGTACCTTGTGAAACAAGTATTACATCCAGCCAGCAGTCTTAGTGGGAATCTGAGGTTAATTACTTTCTCCAGCAATATTTGGCACAGGAGGGAGCCAGCTGTACATTGACAGGCACCTTGTATGCGTTACAGCTTTCAGACATTTCTAATACCAACTAAGTGTATCTTCTTGTGCCAACTGCTTCACATCATCCTGCCTTTTTGCCTTGCACTGTCAGTACTGAATATTCAGACCACACACACTTCCAGTCAAGGATCCTCATGCTCACTCTGTGCACACTGAAGCCTTACATGTGTCAATCTGAGCAGGTTATGAGCAGATGCTAGTATTTATTATCTTAACACACGCTATGATTTTTAGGCATTAGCACCAAACACATATATTGTTACTCCAGAAGAAAAACCCCACTGCTATGCCAGGCATGACCATGAGAATGCAGTACAGGAAATGGTAGCTGTGTTTCTTTCACCTCTATCCCCTGCCAGTTCAACACATTCCTATTACATTGATGAATGTCAGCCCTTTTGTCAGCCCCTGACCAGACGCCTGCAATCACTGCTGTCACAGACTCCCAGGACAGGATCACAGGAATTATATGCCAGGAAGCAATTCCAACAGATGGAGTTAAATGCCTCACTCCAGCCTTAAATGCCTAGAACTGCACTTGAACTCATTTTATTCCCTGGTGGCATAATAACCATTTCTTTAAAAAAGGAACAGTTCTAGAAGGATACTAACCACAAACAGACCCAGAAGTTTAGCTCTTACAGCTTACAATACATCTAAGAGAGCTTCAACTGTATAAAGTGTCTGACTCCAATCCTCCAGACTCTTTTTATGGTGAACGGAGGAAGACAGGCACCTCAAGAAGATAAATGACGACTCTACCTTGCCCAGTGCTATTTCCTCTCTCATCCCACCAAGTACAGAGGGAGCCTAGACAATCAACTTCAGCACAGATAACTTACAGACAGCTACAGATATGCAAAAGATTCCTTCCCTTGAAGTCTGGATTGCTAGATACAAGGTATTTGAGAAGAAATTCTGTGCTGGGATGATAAAAACCACTTTTATTTGTGGTTATCCCATTTTAAGCACTCTAATTATTTCTGTGCTTCACAATTATCTCTAGAGTGATATTAATCAACGCTTCTTCTATAAATGCTGAATATATTACTTTAAAGCTCAAAATAAACTGTTTGTAATGTGGCAATTAAAATATTTAATTAAGATCTAAATATTGTCCTGAAAGAATAAAATGCTAAAGTAATCTTCAGAGATAAGTCTGTCTAAACTGCTGTGCGTTATAAAAGTAAGTGAATAATTCATGGACAGCCTACATTTCCTAAGTGAGAAAAGAGAAAGTGAACATCCTTATCAGTAAAATCAAATTTATTTCTCTTGCAGCACGTCTAGTCACGATCAGCACTTTTATATGTGTGATCACCTCTTAAAAAACACCAGGCTGAAATTTCCGAAGACAACATCAAAGAGGGTAAGGTGCATCTCAAGAACCGAGACTTTCCTGCCCAAGTGTCCTAGATTTCTGTGGGGCGTCTGGTTTTACCACAGCCTAGATTTGAAAAAATATAAAAGGGATGCATTACCACTGCTAGTACAAAACGACGCATTAGGTTCTCTACACTTTAACTGAGGAAGTAGGTTTTTCTCGGCAGCTATGCTAGTAGCCAGAAAAAAAAATAATTAAAAAAAAAAAAAAAAAAAAAAAAATTAAATCTCTCATGCCCCAGCACACCTTGCCTGCCTTTTGCTACATGCTGCCCCCGCCTCTCTCTGAAGCAGCAAAGCCGAAGGGTTGGAGAGGGGCGGCCAAGGGCAGGTAACGATTGTCCTCACAAGATACTTTCTCCTAAGTCTCAGCACCTCAGCCACTGCAACCGGCCCCGTCTCCGCTCGTTGCACCGGTCACGCCCGTTTGCTGACAGGCCGGGCGGCTGCACTCCCGCCGCGGGGCCCGGCTCAGCAGGACGGAACGAGGCGCCCCGGGGTCGAACGCCACAACTTGCCGGGGATACGGCGGGGACTTGTCGTGGCTGCTCCAGAGAAGTTGATGGCTAGCACCTTCTCAACCTCCCCCCGGGCCCGACTTACATGGTGCTGGCAAAAGGAGGGGGCGGGTAGTAGCCGTAGGGCTCCCGAAGGGTTTTAACGGGTCTTTGAGGTGGCGGAGGGGGCTCCGGCCCCCATTGACGCCCCTCCAGCCGCGGCGCCGCCGTTGCTGCTCCTCTTCCTCTGCCCCCTCCTCATCCTCCTCCTGCTGCGGGGGAAGGTCACTCTCCCCTGCTCCTTACTCTTCCTGCTCTTGCTCGACATGGTCAGGGTCCCCTCAGGCGCCGACAGTGGTGGCGGCAGCGGCTGCTCCCGGCCGGCCTCGTCCGGCAGCGTGTGTGGCGGGGAAGCAAGCGGGAGGAAAAAAGCCCTGCCCGGCAGGGGACAGAGCACCTGGAGAGGACAAAACCCTCACCATAAAACCACCACCACCGCCCCTCCGCCCTCTTCTCCTGCCGCTCGTCAGAAAGCCGATGCGATGCGCAGTCCGGGAGCCGGGAAGTGCTGGGGAGGCGAGCAAGAGACAAGGCTCCCGGCAGCGGCTTCTCTGCCCCTCTCCTCTCCCTGTCATCCTCCCTTGCTAGGACAGCATCCTTACTGAGGCGGAGGAGCAAGCACCAGCCGCCTACCGCGGCCGGAGCTCGGGAGAGGAGAGGACGCCTCTCCACTCAGCCTCCGCCCGCCCAACGGCCGGCTCGGCCCAGGGGGCGGCGCGGGGGAGGCGCCGCTGCCACAGGGCCGATACAAGTGTCCCTCAGCCGCCCCCGCGCCGCCTCCGAGGTAAAAGCTTCACCCGGCACGCCTGATCTCCAGGTACCGCTACCGCCGCTGCTCTATGGAGTCCGCAGGAGGTTCCCCACCCGATGTACGGTCCCTGCAAAGACGGTGCCGAGCTCTTCCGTTCGTACCCGCTGTGCTACGAGTGTCCAGGGCAGATCCAGGAGTAACGGCGTGATCCGGGGGACTGCCAACCATGAGGCAGTTTTCTCCAAAACGGCCCAAACTGAATAGTGATGCCCATCCCGTGTAAAGCCTGGTCAGTCTTTTGAGAAATGCTCAGCCCTGCACTGGAAACTTTTTAATTTTTTGGGTTAAAAAGAGACTGTTGACAGGCTTACCGATGATAAAAGCGAGCCAAGATTGACAAAGTGTTCCAGACGTCTCTGCCTCAGACTTAAGTGGTTTAATTCTGCCTGGTGTCACACTGAAAATCAGTGGGAGGATGTTAAGACTCCCGTTGCATGTAATCAGAGCTAATTATACTCCGTGAATACCAGTCACAAAGATTCTTGCTGTACAGAGATGTATTGCCTCTTTCCATGATGAGATTTTTGGTGCATTATGCCATAGGGAAAATTATTCATTGACAAAACTGCAATGCCATTAAATTCAAGGCAAAGCATGTTTGGTTTTGTACACAGGGTATGCAGAAGAGTAGATACACAGAGACTATGCAGTGATTTATGCAGTAAAGCTATTCCTTTGGCTACATGCTGCTGAAGTGCCATTTTTCTCTGTGTTAAACTTACTTGAAGCATTATATGGCTATCAGTATAAATTCACATGAATCAGTATTCAGAAACACAAGTCCTACTGAAATTGAAATTCATGTAAGTTTTTCCAATTACTTCAGAGAAAGTGGAGTTTGATTCCACATATGACTGCTTAGATAGAATTCTCACTGCCAAGTATCATTAAATAGTCTCATTACCTCATAGTGTACACTGTTTTCAGTGTCACTCTTCGGTTTGCCTTTGTTTTTATCCATATGAAAAAAATGTTGTACTCATGAAGCACAGGAAAAACTATCCAAGAGTTTCACTGAGATAAATTAGTCAGCTAGAGCTTTGCAGAAAGAACTGGGGTTTGTTTTCATCCATTTAATTAGTTTGCATTTTGAACTATTTAGGGAAGTGGTTTCTCATGTCATTGGTCATCTTCAGTGGAATTATGTACATGATAGAGCAAATTTTCCTCTCTAAGAAACAAATGTATTGTGTTGCTACTCTGACTTTAACATACTTGGGTTTTTTTTCATGTAGGACAGTCTAGGTGTCTAACCTAATTATACATACTGTGTTCTTGCGGAGAAACTTTGACTTAAACAATGCTGCCCACATTGTATTTTTTTTTCACACACATACATGCACACACAAAAAATCCTCTATTGTTACAGGAATGGACTTTCAATTGCCTCTAGAATTTCCCTTGAGAACAAAACGTAAAAGTAGAGCTGAAAACAGATGAGAAATGCTCTTTCTTCTCAAATGTATGCTCAGGGCAAGGCTTCCAGATATAAAGGTTTATTTTGTTTTCGGAAACAGGTAAAAGAGGGTTTTAATATTAGTTCTTAAAGAAAGCTGCTTTCTTGCTTTTTGTGTTGTGTTTTTCATCACTAATTTGAATTACATGTTCCATGAGCTGAGTTTTTACTGATTTGAGTATAACCTAAATAGAGAATGGTTAGCTGTTTCTACAGCTAACGAAAGGTAATGACTACTGTCTATTCAGTTATCCAGGCCTTCATGATACATCCCTCCCTTTTGAGAGGTAAAATGATGATAACTCTCCAAGTAATTACAATAATATATATTACAGTATATATCTTATGCCATCGAACTGTCACCTAAACTGTTTCTGTCACTATAAGGACAGAGACCGAATAGAAAAGCCTGAAAGATTTACAGCAGTGACACACAGCAGATACTGTATTATACTATTGAAGGTGTTAGATTATTCTTGATCCTGTTTTTTCAAGGACACAGATTTAATGCCATAACTATTTCATGTTCGAGGTGGATTTGCAGCCCGAATACAACCCCTCATTCTTTTCACCAGACTGGTTTGCTCAAGACAGGGTGGAATTAGATTGGAGCAGGATTTTCTTTATATGGATCACAGGATGTAAGCAGTTGTAAGGAACCTCTGGAGATCTCCGAGTCCAACCACCCTGCCAGAACAGGACCATGTTATCTAGCACAGGCTGCACAGGAACACATCCAGATGGGTCTTAAAAGTCTCCATAGAAGAAAACTTCACAACCTCCCTGGAGAGCTTGTTCCAATGCTCTGTGACCCTTACAGTAAATAAGTTCTTCTTCATGTTGAAGATCAGCTAATCTCTGGTGGAATTCTTCTCTCCTCCTCAAACTTATGAGAAATGCATGATTCAGATTTTAAAATTTCTGTCATCAGTATACTTCAGCTGGAAGGGATGGATGAAGAAATGTATTTTCTAAATTGAAAGAAGGAGTCTAAAGAACTCACACTAATATATTTCCTTGCAATATTGTCAAAATTATGAGTTCCATATTTCTCTTTCCCATTTTTTTCAGCTTATGTTAGGATAATTCATGAAGTAAAGATGTGAAATATGAACATGGACACCACAGCTGGCATCCTGTAAACAAAAAAACCAGGAAATAGAATGAGGTTCTTAGACCAAACTAGCAGAGCAGTAACAACACCCAGATATATGAGGCACCTGAGTGGATATGCAAATCAGTGAGACTGTGACAAGTGATGGGGGAAAAGGTCATTTAATTAGTATGTTCTGGGGTTTTCTCTTAACAGAATTTCTCTGAGAGGTATGTTTCAACAGTGTTAATTTGAAAGTCAATCAAACCAGTTGAAAATTGGATTGTTGACTCTAAGACCTTCTTGTTGAAACTAAGCAATTTAGATCAGCAAGATCCAGGAAATTTCTAGTAACATTTTCCCTTGCAGAACAACCTTCCACGTCATATGATTATGCCAAATGGTTATTTTCCTGCTTTATAAAGGCATAATCATATCACCTTTCAAGAGACAAAACTGGGTTTTATTTGCTTGAAGTGATGGGTGAAGAGAGGCAAAAAGACACTCATGGCAATGCCAAAAATAGAATCCAGGTCGTGCAGTACACTGAACTCTTCTCTCACGTGTGTGTACTACTTTAATGAAAATTGGAAAGTTGGTGGGAGTAGCAACAGTGTAATGAAAGCAAAATTTGCCTTCTCTGCCTCATACTGGGAATCTGCCTACTTGCCAGGAACCCAGTGTTTTCAAGGACATTTCACTCCTACATCAAGGACTTCTATGAAAGTCCAAACAGGTTAATCAGCATGAAGAAAAAGGAAGAGTGATGTGATGTCACTGATCTGTAAGCAGATCTTGGCCTCAGAACTAATATTATGGTTTAAAGGTTTTAAATGAGAGGAAAAGACAAATTCCTGAGACCTGAGCCTGTAATTCCATGCACACTGTGTAGCCATTCAGGCCCATGCAAAACAAGTGGGTATAAACTGCTGTCAATTCATTCACCTGCTGGGAAGCAGGCCCACAGAGCTGGGTGTCGCAGTTGTACTATGTGGTCTGCTTGATATTGAAAAGGCCACCAAAGCCTCCTTCCAATAAAACCATTAGATAGAAACTGGCTACATTTTCAAAGCTCTGCAAAACATCTGTCTAGACAAAATGGACAAAAACTTTGTGTTGGGTGTTTTTGGCATAAAGCGGCAATTGTGTGTTTATTTGCATATTTCCACCTCTTATTTCCTTTTTTTCTAAGGCAAGCCAGATGCATCTCTAAACACATCCAATGTCTGCACACTATGGAACAAATCCACAGGATTCTAAGCCTATACCAATCAAGTTTTATTCCTCTCTTTTCATGCATTCTAGTAGAAATTAGAAGTTAAGAGAAGTGCTTCCAGGAAAAGGACTACAGAATCAATTGCCTTATCTGCACATTGCTCTGGGGACTGAATGTAGCATTTAACTTTCATATGATTGCTGTACTTATCATTTATATAAGGCTAGATTTCTTCCTTAAATTAGTCTTCCAGTCCCAGTGTCAGTCAATACTCCTGGAAAACTTAACCACAAATCTTAGCCTGTTGCTGAATGCTGGTAACCATATGATAAGTAAATTTGTCACAAAGCAACATATTTAACAACAAAGACTTCTTTTTGACAGAGCTTCACTTATGGGTGGGTGAATGAAATGCACTCAACTGTCCATTTGCTGGCTGAAAGCAAAAATTATCCCCTGGTTGTATTCAGGCTTTCAGCTGATGAGACTAAGAGTTGCAATGGATGTATGGAGTGCAGAGGAGCTCTTATTTTAGCAAATTAGCAATGATTTTGGTCCTGTGCAAGTAATTAAGTCTGGATATATTTGGACACAGTTTGATCTTTCTCTAATTGGGGGACCAGGATTTGAGTCACTGAGGGGATCAGAATAGGAGAAGCAAGACATAATAAAAATTAACAGCAAGAGACAAACATGTCATGTGATGAATTAAAACAGTTCACAATGATTTTTAAACCCAGAAACAAACATATTTGTCTTACTGTGTTGTGAATTGACATTGTAATATATTTTAATTTGTGAACACATTCTTTCTTGTGACACTTTAGCAGAAATGAATTTAAGCAGCATCTTACCCGTATGAAAGACAAATCTGAGTGACAAGCATGGCTCCCTGAGGAGGAGAAAATCCATCATCCTGGTTTACACTGTTCAAAGCTCCCTTGTCCAGGACGTCTGGTGATTTTGACTGAAAGATTACCTGATTCTGTCATAGTTCAGAGCCTAATTTTCTTAAATCACATCAGAGCCCTTGGATGAATACCATCTGGTACCAACTACTTGCCGAACCCCAAAGCATTAAAATCCTTTTGTTGGATGAAGAGCAAATATCAGAGCACATGGTGCTGATTGAAATTGTAATCTTCCCTTCCACAGGCTGCATGTGGGATAGGTGATAACACTCAGCCACAGGTGCTAACTACTTCAGTGGCAGAAACTCAGTGGGTCATCCAAAACCACTTCTTTGCTATACTGTAGGAAATAAATTTCTTAGGATACGCTCAGAGAGATTCATTAGGAATTAATCAGAATTGATATAAGAGACACAGTGAAGCTATATACTTCTCTGATTAAAGCAGCCATGAGATCCTAACAGCCTGCTTTTGCACAGCACACAACTCATTTCACTCATGCCAAGTTCAGGTGTCCTACAAAGCTGGGTTCCCATATACATATTCTGTCTATTAAATTAAAAATATACTTTTGTTACAGTTTTACTGCCTTGTGTGTGAGAAGTATTTGTGAATACCGTCAATCTGCCTAGCTGCAGAAGAAGAGCAGAAATAGGAGATGTAATGAGAATTAATGTGAGGAGCATTGTACACAAAACCAATTGACAATTTGAGAGAAACAGACACAATCAAGAGCATAAACATATCCTGAAATATTATTAAAGTGGCACACTAGGTCATTCGTGCCACTTGATTACATTTGTAACCATATGGGACAAGGACTTGACATGAAGAATCACAGTATCACAGTATCACAGTATCACTAAGGTTGGAAGAGACCTCGAAGATCATCGAGTCCAACCTGTAACCACAGACCTCACGACTAGACCATGGCACCAAGTGCCACATCCAGTCCCCTCTTGAACGCCTCCAGGGACTATTCAAATTGAAAAACTGGCCAAGTGCATGATGGGCAATGTGCCTTTCTTTGAAGCATCTTGCATTTGCCAAGCAGAGTGGAGAATATTGGCCTTGATGGATCATTGACTTAATGGAGCATGGCAGATCCTATTAAAACTGACTGGCAGAGGGCATTGTTCCAAACACAAATTCAGTAAAAGTAAATGTATATATTCTTCTGAGCTTCCCTATATTAAAAAATTACACCTTGCCTGACTTCTGTTAGAACTTATTAATTTTATGTAGCCTGATTTTTTTTAATGCTGCACTCCTATTTACAGATGACCTAAGAATAACAATTAATTATGAGACTGAGTGAGAAGATAAAGAGCTCTTCTGAAATCTAAAAGTACTGTTGGCGAATTATTTTATATGTCATATTTCCAGCTTACTTCGCTAGAACACGATCATGTGAGAGAAGGCTGTTTTTCTAAATTACAAAGTAAACAAGCAAGGAAGGTGTTAAGATCTGTGTGGCTGAGAAATGTGGTGGTCTTGTGAC
Organism: Picus viridis; assembly: GCA_033816785.1. Lineage (NCBI taxonomy): Eukaryota > Metazoa > Chordata > Aves > Piciformes > Picidae > Picus > Picus viridis. The sequence continues at coordinate 6,373,402 of CM066581.1, forward strand.
ACAAGAAGCACTTTGAGCTAAAATTAAGAGAACAGTCTCTGGAAGGCAGAAATACAATTCGGTGATTCTTGTCTTTGTTATCTCACAGCAAGTACAATGCCTCAAACCTACTTAGCTCATAGCCATAAAACCACTTACCAGAATTAACCCAAAATTAAGAAATAAAAAACATTTAAACCTTTTTACAGGTAAAAGCAAGGCTGGAATGGATAAATATCTCAGAATGATGTCATTCTCCAATGTCCTCTTTGTGGCAGGTCCAAACCTCTAGAAAAAAGGCAAGGCAGAGCATCTAGTGTGGTAGAGTGGCTGCCAGTTAGTGCTACAAAATCCACTCCCTGAATTTACAAGAACCTGTCTTGAAAGCAGTTAGGTGTTTAACCTCCTTCTCTTTCCTCCTTCCTTAGAAAACTATTGTAGAATCTTATCTCTTTGTCCAAGTAACTCATTTTCTGTGGCTTGTCCCCTGCTGAACAGCAGCGTTGTGGAAAAAAAAAAAAAAAAAAAAAGCTTGAAATTGCTTTCAAAAGTAGTTATATCTGGCAGCTTTATAGAGAAGATGATCACTTCTCTTTACAGCAGCCAGAGAAGACACTGAAAAGGCACAAGCTGTCACAAATAACAACTTCCTATCACAGGACACAGAAGATTTTGGGAGATGTGGAAAATGATGAGCAAAGTGGTAGCTTTTCACATTGATGACATCTTGGGCACAAACTTAAGTCATTTCTCAAAACTCCAGTGATGAAAGTGGAAATAACAAAGAAGATGGTGTGTAATAAGCCAAGACAGTGAGATTCTCAAATTGCCAGGCCTGATGCCTTCTATGAGTTTCTTTAGAGCGTGTAGGTACACAGTTACATCCCTTTGATGCTTCATATGCCTGCAAATGCTGCCTGTCTTCCAGAACATAGTTAAACATAAGGTTTACTACAGCTTTCACATTGCACGGATTTATGAGAAGCTTGCTCTCATCTCTGCAGCTCTGCTCAGACAGGGAGTAGGAGATCTCAAGGGCTTTCCTTTTTATTAGAACAAAACCATCGGTTTTATGAGCTTTTAAGTGAAGCATTGGCAAAAAGCAAAAGAGGTTAGTTGATATGAAACATGCATACATCTTTATCCCCACATGAGAAATGAAATTATTTTAATTAATTTTCAAGGATAAAATATAACTTTGACATATATTTGAAATCAGAATGGGCTGGAGATAAGGAAAATAAACCATTCTGTGTGACAGCTGATCTCAAAAGATCAGAATATTCATTTCTCATTCACTAATTCACAGCTCAGGAAAATATATAAATGTGGGTCACTGCCCAGCTCCTTTTGCCCTGAATTTGGATTGGCCATCTTGCTGCATATTAACAGCCACTGCTCTCTTCCAGGGAATGCTTCCGGGAATATATTTTTGTACTGTGGTTGTGATACCAGCAAATACAACTGGTCTTTCAGATTATGAAACACTGAATGTGTACAGTTCACTCCACTTAGTGCTGGCTGCTTTTTTAAATGTATTTTCTCTCCTGCCTTTTTAGACAGTGAGGTCAATAGGTTGGCCAATGTGATGTGCATTTCTTAAGTTAGGTTGTGGAAAATACATATTAATGTACAGCCATTACTAGTGTACAAAATAACTCATAAGTAATGCATTGAACTTTCTTACCTTACTTACTGCTTCATGTCCAGCAATGCAGGTTCCACAAATTCTGTAAGTATTCTCTTCTAGTGTTAAAATGTTTTTGGAAAGTTCTTCCTAAAATTTAAGATGGATTTTTCCATTGCCATAAAGAAAGTAGATTAATTCTTACTCAGTTCTTGATGTCATGTGCATCACATACCTATGGCGTAGCTCAAGCAAGGGCCAAAGGAAGACCCTGAATATAAATACAACCTCCAAGTGAAGGAGGAAGCCCTGGTGTAGCTTCCCACAGCTCCCTCTCACCTAAGCCTGACCCAGCATTATATGGCTATGGGTAGATGGCATTTCAGAACTAACCTGCCTTTTTCACCTGCTTGTGTTGATGGGCAGTCAGCTGCCTCAGAGGAGTGTAATAGAGTCCAGAGTCTCCTGGTGCACAGAAGGACCTGACTTGACTGGATTTTGCTGACTTATTTCCTTCCTCTTCCTCTACTATTTTAAATTTCACTGTACAATACTTAGAATTAAAACGCAGTTTTTCACTAAAACCATTCTGGCCCAGTTTGAGTACAGCCACGGCACTTTAACATTACAGTTTACTGAAGTCTCAGGCTTCAGGAAGAGTTTCCCTATAGGTCACTTGCACTGGTAGTGCTTATCCCCTTGCCCCTATTTCCATAGGCTGGTATATGCATCACTACATTCACACTGGATAGACTATTACATTTCTGTTCTCCAAGTACTCTGATACAGCTTTTACATGTGGGAAAAAAAAAAAGAAAGAAAGGAAGGTACTTTGGTACTTTTAAGTCTCTTCGATCTTTTTATCCCTCTTGCCCGCAACTCATTTTGTATGGGCTGCTTCAGTAGCTCCAGGCAGATAATATAAACAGAGAGCTTCTAAGTGGTGTTAAGAGCAATGAAACAATTGTTGTAGCCATTAATAACAAGTAAATCATCATGGAGTTGTTGAGAATAGAAGATCTAGCCTATTCAAGCATCGCTATTATTGTTTCAGTTCTAGCAGCTTGGTATTAGACTACTTTGCCTTTGCATTTATTGACAGTTTTGGAAGTAAGGTCAGTGTTTTAGCAAGAAAAATATTGTATGTTTTCCTTGTAGGGATGCAGTATTTTTCACTAAGGACCATATTACCAGGCATGGGGTTGAATGTACCAACTAAGATTAACAGTAAAATTTTATAAAAGCTCTCAAAAACCTAGATGATCCTTGTGGTCCCTTCCTACCCTGACTGATACTATGATAAGTTTTGCATGCTAACCTGCTAGCTGGAAGAGATGCAATATATTTGGCCAGACAGAATGTGTGCAAACCCTCTACAGAAACACAGGAAAGAAACTTATACTAAACCAACATTTCTTCAGAAGCCATCTTGGAAGAGGAACCTGCCTGCCTTGCCACAGAAAGAAGGCATGTGAGGGTTGTCACCTGCTCCAGTCTAGATGAAGATATTAGTGACAAAAAGTTGTTACCACCAAAACTACCAATTAGCTAGTTTAGTTCTGTGTGGACAAATAAGTATCTTACGAAGGTCGCAGCAGATCTGCTGGCAACTTCAGTGAAGCAGCAGAGTGCTGTGGTGTGTAATCTGCCCTCCAGTACCACTTCCAGCTGGTCTGGAGACCTGCTGGCAGGGCACAACCATGTGGGGCTGGCTGCAGCACTTTACCTGCTTTACCTGCTCAGGAAGGGTGAAAATGTAATTGTTTTCCAGAACTGTTAGTGAGACCTGTCAGAATTAGTATATCCACTCCTCCCCATTTCTGAGAATAAGTGTTTGCTGGGGAGTTTTGCCTCATTCTTTCTTCCTGTTCTGCCACAAGTCTTAGTGATGGGCTGAAATAATGTCAGTTGTCCTGATAAGAAATGCTTATTTCCTTGCCACTGTGAAGTAAAACAATAAGTTGCATTAAGATAATATTTGCCTCTAACCACACTTAGACAATGCACTGACTTTCCACTGAGAGGCTAAACTAATGCGTTAAACTCAGCTCCATGGGTTATTTATAGATCCTCTGCTGGTTGGTGATAATGATCCTCCTCAGGCTTAAATCACAGGCAGAATAATCCCTGAATTTGAGACCTTTTGTTAATCGTTCATGTATTTTTGCTCTGTGGGAGGAGAGCTACGTCCTACCTGCCTGCTTAAATGTTATTAACAAAACACCTCAAACAGTGTATTGTATTTTTCCAAAGCAGTCTTACCTCAGAGAACAGGGACCTGTAGTACTTTGGCTCCTGCAAACATAGTCTCAAGAAAGAGCGCAAGCAGTGAGCTTTATCTTGAGATTGTACTTGTTCAGAGCTACCATTCCCGTCCTCCATGTGCCCACAGCTGCAACAGTCAAGAGTAGCTGGCTCAAACCACACAGTCAAGCAGCTGTGTTCTCTGAGGTGTTCAACATTGTGGCATACTAAAATAACTATTTCCTTCTTTTTAAAAATTTATTTTTAATTAATTTGGACAGTAGCAAGCACTAATTAGATAATAGGAAGGATTGCTCATTATTCAGAAAGAAACAGACGCAGAACAAATGCTCCCTCTTCTCTAATGTGCCTTTGGGAAAAAGCAGCAGCAAATTGGAGCAGGGAGCCTTATAGACTTCACAAAGGAAGAATGATGAAGCCTTTGCCATACAGTTCCTTTCACCAACCTCTCCCAAGTCTCTTCCATGGGGGCACAATGATTTTAAATTACAGAAGAGTAGATTTAGATTGGATGTTAGGAACAATTCTTTACAATGAGGGTGATGGAACACTGGAACAGGTTGCCGAGAGGTCCCATCCCTGGAGATACTAAAGATAAGGCTTGACAAGGCTCTGAGCAACCTGATCTAGTGGAGGATGTCCCTGCTGACTGCAAGGAGGTTGGACTAGATGACCTTTGGAGGTCCCTTCCAACTCAAATCGTTCTGTGATTCCATGTCCTCATGAATGGTGGTAGCAGATGCTACACAGGGACTTGGGAGCAGGAGTGAAAATGGCTGCTGGAGCGGCCACTACCTCCTACTGCACCACGGTGCCCATTTGGGTGCTGTGGCTTCAGGCTTCAGTCTGAGCTTTCACACTTCTGCTCCCACTGGTGCAGTGAGACGAGGAGGCTCCAGAAGGCATCAGTTCCCAAGTACTGCAGTATCTGATTCCTCATATCTCTTCCAGAATCTGCTAGAAAATGGTTAAGAAATTAATTCTCTGCTGTTATTCCTGTAAGGCATGTGTATGTTTCTAGGAGGAAAAGAATATTCTTTGTGCTGATTTATAGAAAGAAGATGGATTCTTTGTTTGCTGATTTTGTTGTTGTTTTGTTTAAATATTTAGCAAGGTTTTATTTTCACAGGAATAGCATACAGGAAAGGAGATATTTTTTCTAAGTTATAAATATTGTCATAATTTTATTTCCTCTGCCCATTTTTACCCATGTCAGCATGGGGGGAAAGAAAAAGCACTACATGAGAATTTTGAAGAAGATGGAAGCTTTTGAAATATCTGTGGCATTACAGATTCCTTAACAGCAATTCACTGTGAGAATGCAATAAGAAAGCAAATGAGAAAGACATTTCCCTCCACTTTCCATGCTTCTAAACCCTGCTGAGAGTTACAGGTGAGAAATAATATCATAATGCAATCAGTAAAGACAAGCCTTATGCTGCCCCACAAATTAAGAAGGATCAAAACTTTCACAGAATCCTAGAATAGCAGCTTGGAAGGGACCTCAAGGATAACCTGATCCAAACTTTCTCGTCCAAAGCTTTTTTCAGAAAACTTTAACAAGTTTTAGTGTACTGTAAGCTACAGGATGGGGAGTTGACTAGGACTTTCCAAGAAGATACCTTAGCTTTATTTTGATACCAAACAGCAACATTTTCCCTGTGTTCCACTTGGAGAAATAGCAAAAGGAAATTCTCACAGTGAAGAACCCCACTGACCTTACATACAGGCTATGTTAGCAGTTGAAATGTCATAGAATTCTAAACAGTTGAAAATGAACTTTTCTGATAAGAACTGTTGGATATTCTTAATGTAGGTGCTGCTTCTGATCTTCAAAGTGGTGTTCACCTGTGCAGGTGTGTGCATATTTTCCTAAAATAAACACTTTCTTAATTTTGCTTCCTGCAGAACGGAAGATGGTGATTTCCAACCAGAGTAATAGTTAAGAAAAGAAATCAGGAAGAATATTTAGAATAACTGAACAATGGAGACTGATGGAGTAGGTGACACATTACAAATAATCTGTATAAACTACACAGTATAGCAGTGCATAGATATGTCTACCAGTTGAGCAGATGTTTATGCTTAGAAATTAATACTACAAAATACAACTCCCATATTTGTAACCACATTTGCTGTATCTGTATTAGTTTCCTGAGACTGCCACTGATAAATATGAAAAGGAATCACATAAGCAGCCACCTCATTTGTTTTCAAAGACCTAACAGAGTAGCAATAGAGTGAACACAAAACATATCATTTAGTCACAGTTTTGCAAAGCATCTGCAAAATAAGTAGCTAAATAAAAACCTGGAGATTTTGTTAAAATCTTTCAAATGAGCCTACAAAACAACACTTACCACAGAACTTCATTAAAGAGAATTAATGACATAATGTGTCTGTGTTTACTTCTTCAGAACAATTACTCGAGGCAGGAAATCTTTAGATAAAAACCTCTAATGATGCTAAGTCTCCTATCTAACCTCCTTCCCAAAAACATTACAGTTAATGATGACAAATTCTTTCCTTTTGTATCATAATAAAATTCAGTCTCTGTATGTGGTTCAATAAGAATAACAGACTATTTGGTTTCCTTCTTTCTGATTTTAAATTGAAACTGGCAACCAACTTAGGAGAAGTTTACAAAGGTGGAAAGATGTTTTTATTCTTTCATTGCTGTAGTTCTTATTTGTTCTGAACTTGCAAAAACCAACAGATCAATTTTTTAGAAGGCCAGCAAATTCAGAAGTTCTAGGGCACAGTGAGGAGGAATTCTGTATGTCTTTTTCTCTTTCAGGGGCTGCAGAGAAAATAAGATGAACCTACAAGAAAGAGCAGGACAGGTCAGAAAGAGTAGGACAGGTTAGAAGTAAAATTACAGCTGGAAAAAAAACTACTAAGTTCCACAGTAGGTAAAACTATAACTGTATTAAGTAAGATATGCTGCCCCTGAAGTGATGATAAAAAGCTTTCCTAGAGCTAGCCAGGCACCCCGAAGCAGTGAGGTCATGCCAGAAGAAAGCACATCTCTGCAGCACCCAGGCTTCCATTGTCCACTGTCATGAGCTGAGCTCCGAGTTCCTGCAAACACCTGTGTCTGTGGTGGCCACTGTGCTTCATGGGCTGGTGGTTTGAAAGGCAAGAGCTCTGAGAAGAATTTACAAACCAGAAAAATGGAAGGGAAAGCAAACTGCCAGTTAAACCAGGGTTACTCTCAAGTCTAGACTGTGGTATGTAAGTACTCAGGCGGCAGAGCTCATTTCCAGATAAGAGTATCTAAGGCCCACAGCTAAATATAATGCATGTTTATCACAAAATTTCAGTTATTGTGCAAAAAGATAACTTTAGCCACTTCTACTTATATCTACTGAGAAGAGTCACAGTTTCGCAGAAGAAATGATGGTGATAGGGGTTATACATACAAGAAAGGATTGCAGTGCTGATCTTCAATTTAAACATGGGAGTGGAACATCTTCCTTATGAGGAGAGACTTGAGGGAGCTAAGTCTCTTTTGTCTGGAGAAGAGGAGACTAAGGGGTGACCTAATTTATGTTTATAAATATGTAAAGGGTGAGTGCCAAGAGGATGGAGTCAGGCTCTTCTCAGTGATGCCCGATGACAGGACAAGGGGCAATGGGTGGAAGTTGAGGCATGTAAACATAAGGAAAACTTTTTCACTGTGAGGGTGATGGAGCACTGGAACAGACTGCCCAGGGGTGTTGTGGAGTCTCCCTCTCTGAAGATACTCAAAACCTGCCTCGATGCATTCCTGTGTGATCTGCTCTAGGTGATCCTGCTCTGGCATGGGGGTTGGACTAGACGGTCTTTCAAGGTCCCTTCCAACTCCTAACATCCTGTGATTCCATGATTCTGTGATTTTGTTTCTGAGTCTACAACAAGTTCTATCAAAAATGTTAGTGACAATGAGTCCTCTACTACTTGGGGTATTTGCACAAACCTTTTGCCCTTTAAATTATCCATCATTACGAACATGTATGGAGAGAAGGCTCTGGAAAATGCTGGTACACTATGGTGATACCATGTACTCCTGAGTAGATTATACCAAGGTTTAAATCCCAACTGTACTTTAAGCATTTCCTCTACTGAAGCTGATTTGACAATCATTTCTGGAAAGGTGGTGGCAGCTTAAGACAGAGCTATGCACAGCTGCTTATTACTCCTCTGCAAGCAATCACCCTGAGTAGTTCTGCTAGTGGAACAAATCACTGGAGTGCTCCTCATCAACAGCATTGCAGAGGCCAGCCCATCTAATTCAAACTGCTGCCGTGGCCAGGTAAAGTAACTTGCCTGATTTTACACTAGAGTGGGTGAGAAGAGCTCATGTTGTCTGTTCCCTGGTTGAATTGTGGGGATGTGACTGCCTGCAGATGACTGCTGCTGACAAAATAGGAGAGACCTTCTGCACAGATTGTCTGATGGTTGCCTAACACCACTGCTGCTGCTAGCTTTGGAGACCAGAATCAATAACAATTGCCGTAAAGACTCTTTATCAGTCTGGATGAAGCCAGAGACTCCACAGAAGCAGTGTCTTAAATGCCTGAAAAGCACAGAGCTGATCTTTGAGGCTATGTATGTCTACTGATACTGGGAGTCATTATGAAAGCTCTTACTGAAACAGTCAATGAAATTATGCAAAATACTGTGTCTGAGACTGCCCCTTAACACTGTACATGCAAAGGGGAAAAAAGAGCACATTGAATTTAATTCTGCATGTCTTTTTCTTCTACAGGAACTGGGTATCAGTAAGGCAATGACAAAGTTGTTCTAAGGCCATCAGGAAGTTGTTAGCTGAACAGAAAGTTGTAGTAGTCACTCTCTTACTGGAACTTATCCAGGAGGGCTGAGGAAGAACATTCACAGCTCAGAGAATTGCTGATACTTTTTTATAGGTCCAGCAGGGAATGCAAAAGAATGATATTTTGAAGTACTTGCTGAAGCTTCCTACTTTCTGAATTTAAAACAGAAATGCAGGTCAGACAAGAAAAACAAAATGGTACACACAAGAACGGACTCTCCTGCCTCAGACTAAAATGTAAACAAAGCACACTCCCAAACAAAAACCCCCTCGTACCCTCCTGCACCCCAACAGCAGCCCTTCTGAGTATACTGAATTTTGATGTTATCTACAGGTGTTACCAATTTTTTTACCTCCTTGTCATCCTCAAAAGCAAACATGATGCTTCTTAATTTCAACTCGCAGAGAACTGTCTTTCCCATCTTATCTAGAAAGAAGCATCCACAGAACTAATTATTGCTCGAAGACACCAAAGCTCTGTTTTAAAGTAATTTTCCATCCCCATGTGGTTTTCTACCCTGTTTCAAAGTGTGGGAGCCTCCTGCTCTTCTCATATCACAGTGGCAGGGCCAGGGTGAGACATCAGAGATGGTCAGGTAAGCCAATAAGAAGCTGCATTCTCCCCAGTTCATGGTAATTAGGTCTCACCTGGGAGATCAAGGGCTGCAGCATTTGTGTGTGTTCTCACTCATCCCAACCAGGTACAGCCTTTCTGGGAAAGAAACTGGGGTATGTTGCTCAAAGGTGAACCTAACACTCATGGTGAGATCCTCAGTTGTGACTGGTAGATCAGTCCACTAGGCAGAGCAGGCATCACCTCTAAGTCCTAGGCCGATGCAGATTGAGGCAACTGTGTCTTCAAAGCAGGAAAGCTGCTAATACCACTGAAAGGCTGTGTCAAGGTCCCAAGCTGGGGCTGTTTGTTCAAAAGACAGATCAACAATGCAGCTGGCAAATGTCCAGCATGCAGCTCCCCAGCCTTTTCCAAGCTCCCTGTCCCCATCACCACTCTTCTCACCTTCTCTCTCAGTTCTGCAGAAGTTGCATCCACTTAGCAGTTCTGGGAAGGGGAGCAGGGGTTGCCAGGTCACCCCAACAGAAGCTCACTGCTCTGCCAGTGTACTGCTCTCTGCCTCTCAGCATGAACCTTCTCCGTCTTCAAACCTCACATATGACCACAGATGCCCAGAGCTCTGGTGCTGTGGAGTGGCTGGTGAGAGATGCAGCAGCAGGAGGCAAAGAAGGAGTCATGAAGAAAATGGACCACAAATAAAAAAAATAAACCAGCCTTCAGGAGGATTATGTCATTTCAGATAGTAATATCAAATCCATCACTTCTGTTGTCATCAGAGCCTATCCTCCATTGGCTTTGGATTAGATCTGGAATCAATATAAAGTATTACAAGAGATAATTAAAAGGTAGCAACTGCTTGGCCAGTCAAAAGTGATCTTGGTGCTTGAATGATGCACCCTGTTCAGCAGTCAGCTGCATCACTCTTGGGCTATTTGCTTTCAGAGGATCTGTCTGTGGGTGACAGTGACAAAGGGAAACATATCTAAGGGACACCCTTTGGTCTAGAGCTACCACAGGGCTGCTCCCTGCCAGCAAGAGCTGACTTGAGACTGATGAAGATGTTCATTCTAGATTGAAATACTAAGTTGGCATCTACAATGCAGTAGGCCAAAAGAGAGGAGGTCTGCTCTTTTGTGGAAGTGCTTGTGCTGAGGTAAGCAGTTCTTTTTGCCAAGTCTGCAAAAGCAATGACTGTCATAGTCAAAGTCAAAGGAATACTGTCAATTTAGCAGCAGCTTGGTTTCTGAAGAATTACAAGTCAAATCTGGTAAAAGCACTTGTTTATATTGCACAGATAATGCTGAAACCAGATCCTATGATAAGATTGATTTCCAGTTTCTCTCCCTCTCCATTCCTTGTAAATATAAATTTAAGAATAAAATGTAAACTCAGTAATATGCTTCAAAGCAAAAGTCTAAAAATCTCCAGTGTTCCCCAAAACCTGATGGCACATCTTGTCCTCTGGTATAATTTGTAAGGGAAGTTTGCTTTGTGAACTCCCCAACGAAACATACAATGATTAGTAAATAAATCTGCAGACTTTTGAATAGTTTTCTACCAATTTTTGACTGATGGCAAATCTGGTATTTGTTGCATTTGTCTGAAAAGCCTAGGCTTGTTTTCTTGACTCACAAAATAGTCAAGGGTTGCATTTCTTCAGCTAACTATTGGGCATCTTAGGAAAAATGTGTTAATGTTTGTCACACTGCTGTCACATTTGCCACAATGCAGTCTAAAGCCCAAAGAAAACCTCTGTGGAAAGTATAATATTATTCACTCCAATGCATGGCCAGGTAGATGTGTTCATGACAGCTCATAAATGTTTCTGAAGAATACTTGAGAAAGAGAAATGCCTCTACACAGGTAACAGAAAACATCTCACAGACTACCTCTCCTTTTACAAACTATTGAGCTCAGTGCCACACCAGGTTCAGAAACTGTTCTGCACAATGCTTGGCAAAAAAACACCAACATGTCTTCAAAAGGCACTTAGACATAGAGTAACACTTCTCAAAGTGTTACTGACTCTTTACTTACTTAAAAGAACGCTTTTGGGCCATCACAGAGAGGAGGGAAGGGAGCAAAGCTATATATAAACCCTTCTTTCCTGTGCACATTGAGCCTGGGAAGCAGGATAGCCACAGGACAAAAGGGAAATTGTGCAGCTCCTTCTGCTAGAAGATAGCTAGCACTTCCCTGTACCCCCTGACTGGGCTCAGAAGACTGGAAATGTGGGGATGCTGGAGCTGCTGTGGAGAGCCCAATTCAAGCTGATCAACAGCACTGTCTTTTCCTCTCTCAAATGATTTAAGCAGGTTTTCAGTTGGAGTTTTGTTTATGTCCTTCCAGCATTAGGGAATGAGCTTGTGGTCAGAGAGATTCCCCTTTGTCCCAGGCTGAAGCCTGCTGCCCTAATAGAGGTAAAGCCATTTTCACCACTGCCATTAGAAGCACCCAGAATTTGAAATAATTTTGAAACAGCAAAGGAATGGTTACCAGTTCTGTCTTTTTAACACCAACAGTTTAAATAACTTTCACCCTTAGCTCAAGGATACTTGCTCGTATTAACTGTTTTCAAGGATCGTTTAGGACCTTCAGGTAGACAGAGAGGACACAGTGTGCAAACAGAAAATGTTGAGCTCTCATTTTCCAACTACACATAGGAAAGAAAAAAAGAAGATTTTTTTTTTTTAAAGGCAAAAGCAAACTCAGCCTTGCACAGCGGCAAACAGCAGGATAGCACAGTCAGAATATAAGCAGGGAAGCTGTGTAGTTTTACAAAGGCCAATGTGATAAATTGCTTGTTTATGAATTACTTAGGGCTTCTAAATATAATTTATGAAGTATTTATTATGTACAAACATCAAAATCGTATGTCCCCAAGGTTGTGATCTGTACATTAGCAATGACACTCAGATTATTGCTAAGTGTTACCACCGGGCAGTTTTCATAATAATATTTTATTAGCAATAACAATGTATTAATTTAGAAGTACTTTGTGCACTACCCAGGCTAAGTGGGATCTGCAATGATTACACCGTGGATGTGTCAGCAATATGTCATCTGGGTCTCTGGGAAATGTTAAGAGCATGCACTCTGCCTCCACAGATCCTGTGGTCTAAACTTTGAGCAATTTCACAGAGAACGGGACTGAGCCTTCCACATGCTGCTCTGCTCTCTCTCCTGATCTGATCCTGCTGTGTCAGGCTTGAAGTTAAGGTTTCAGGAGCTCTCTCCATGGGTCAGAGCTTCACGGCTGCTTCTGGCTCCTTAATTCCCTGAACACAGGACATCTCAAAGTGCTTCCTCTCCTATTTCTACTGCAGCTTGTTATTTTAGTAAACATTTTTTTTTTGAAGTCACCTTGCTTATCCTTAAATGTTGTGAGCCTTGAAGGTAATATGCAGTATCTTTCCATTACGACCCTAGAGCCTTTACATGTGGAGGTATCCACAGTGAATTAAGACTGTCCTTACAGCTTTGATACTGCTTCACCTACATTTTTCCTATTTATCCTGGAAGAGTCTCAGAAGACCTGGAAAATGCTTATACAGCAGTCACTTCACCTGCTCATAGGAGCAGACACTGCTGTAGCTGAGTGTGGTCACCTCTGAGGCCTTGTGCACAAGCAGCTATGCACTTAAGATCAGAAACGATGACAGAGGACCTCCTAGGTAACTTCCAAAGCCCTTGCTCACAAAGAGGACAAGCACATCAAGCACTGAACATGGGTAAACTGCACTGAACAATAATTTTGTCTCACAGCTGCCTGTCATGGTCTCCTGTGTTAAGTGGTTCACCATGAGAACAATTTTGAGAGCCTTCGGCCCGTTTTTCTGTGCCACAGCTATCGCCTTTACAAAGATATCTTTCTTCTCTTTCCAGTGCATGGTTGATTTTTATTTTTTATTTTTTTACTTTTTAACTCTTCTTTCACCACTAACTTATTTCCCTAAAAGCTGCACTTAAGAGTGATTATTCCCCCAGTGGCAAAATTGCATCACCCCTTAAAATCCATGTTATATTTGTACACGAAGAATTCACTGTTGGATTCCCCCACTTTTTTTTTAACTTTTTAATTTTTTTAACTGAAAAATGAACAAATAATGAAGGGAACAAACCCCCACAAAGCCTCAGTATTATCGTGCTGCACAGCAGTCCTTGAGACAGCGAGTGCAAAGTGGCCTCTCCAACAAAAACGCTAGAGGAGGTTAAAAGAAATGGAGGTGGGTATTTGTCATTACAAAAGGCTTAATGTACAGAGCTGGTATTAACCATGGGGTGACATCCTGTGCGTGTCTTTATACACCCAACCTTCAAGTCTGTGGGAATTTCTAAAGTGCAAAGAATGCTGAACCTAAGCCAGAATTATTTGTAAACATCAATAGGTGAGATTTATGTAACAGGCTACTATAGATTTATGAATCCAGGAAAGGAAATAATTACAAAGGAAATTAAAAATAGTTATGAACCACCAAAAAGTCTGTGCTTTTACCTCTTTCTCTGTAACAGAGTGTTACACCCACTTACTGTGTGCCAGTTCGTTCTTCCAGATAACTAGTAGGGCCAGGAATGGGGTCTCCAGTTTAAAAAAGACATTTTACTTGGTAAATACTTCTCATTGTATGTCCAAAATAGGTTTTAGATTGCCTAGACAAAAGGCTTATGCAATTTGCCCATACATCTAGCACAAAAAAATCTTCTAATAATGTGTTTCAGCACAATGCATTTCTTTTGAGAGCAGAAATAACTAAAAATAAGAGAAATTTAAGAACAAAAACTAAAGCAAACCTACCACTTTATGACATTTATTACCAGCAGAACATGTAGTATGTTGTTGATAAAGAGATGCTGTAGAGCTGGAAGATGTGAATGCTGAATGAATGGACATAACTACTTCTAGTTACCCCACAGACAATTATTTATAAGGGTAAAGACAGAGTAAAATCCAGTATACAACAATTAACACAATTAGAGACAAGAGTCAAGGAGAAAGAGTCAAGATGTAGCTCTCTAGTGGTCAATATTGCTGTTACTTGTGGGACCTGTGGTGGCACTGGGACCATGTCAGTGAGCAGGAAGAATGCCTGGGGTCTTTAGGGGCTTCTAAGTATAGGCCCAAAGCCAGGTCCAGGTTTTTAGCAGGTTCAGCGAACAGATCATAGGAAAATACAACAGGCTAAAGGAAATCTCTGTGACTGTAATAACAGTGATAACTTCCTTAATAGCAACAATTTCCTTAATAGTAAGGAAGTTATATTCCATACCAAAACCAAAACTAAACAACCAACCAAAACCAAACCCCAACCAAAAATCCACAGCAAAAAGGAAGCAGTAGCACAATTAAGTTTCACGTGTGCAAATGTGATGAGTGACGTGGGGGATAGGTGAGAAAGGTGAGTTTTAAAATGTTAAGTGAAGGATTTTGTGAAAAAACATGCAAAGGTGCAACCTTAAGGACACTCAAGTGTGTTTTAGTAATTGCAGAGATACACTGATGGGCTACCATGGGATCCCTGCCTGTTTGCTTGTTTCTGCCTGTCATTTTCTGAAATTAAAAGCAACAATTTTTCATGGAAGTCAGATTTTCTGTGCTGTCTGAAACCATTTTTGGTAGATGAATTTTAACAAGCTGTTGGTAAAAGTTTTTGGCTTCTACAGCTAAACCCTGGGCTTGCTGAAGTCAGTGTTCATTTTATGTAGCTTAATGCCTGTTTCCTCACAGGATAATCTGGGTGCAAGAGGTCTGCTGGATGGTGTGCACAAGATCTTTCCTGTGCATTTGGCTAAACAGCACATGTGAAAAATTGCAGATTTTATTATCAGTGTTAGTTTACAATCACACCAGATGGAAAAGGTTTATATAAATGGCTGAAGACACTCAAATAGAAAATAACATGTTTTGTCATCAATTCTCATATACCCTTCTGACTGCTGATCCAAGTGAAAACTATACTGTTTAATTTGGAGGAACTATGACACCATACCCTTTATGGAGGGTAAATTAAATTTTCCTTTAGATTTTACTTAGGGATTTAATGAAGAACAGTTCAATCCTTCTGTGTTTTTCCTATATTCACATAAGACCTAGGTGTACAGAGCCAGATACCAATAAACTACTCTCAGAGCAAGAAGGGTTTGTAATGTTTTTTTTCCAGCTCAGGAGGAATCTGTTTGAGAATCAGTTCTAAGGTACACCATAATATGGACAACTTTCATTAAAAGACCAACAACCTTCAGCAAGCCTCCTTAGATAAATATGTCTTGGAATCAAAAAAAGCACTGCAAGTACTGAAAGGTCAAGCATGGAACACATTAATTCTGTAATAGATAACAAATGACTTCCAGTTCTGGCAAATTATGTACTTAATACAAACTACTAATAGTTATTTGTTTTCTGAACCAAGTGTCTGTGATTTTATCCTCAGATGAAAAGACAGAAGGAATTTAAGATTTTGCCAATAAGCTAAAAGGATGTGAGTGCTTGTGACCCACGAGCTGCTGGCTTATGTTATAGTGTTTTTGCAATGTCACAAGTATTTTGCATAAGGAGTGTTTATATTTATTTATGTCTAAGCTCAGTGTTTGTTTTTAATGTTATTTAAAATGATCTCTCATAGTAAACATGGAGGTTACTCTGAGATAGCATGAATCAACCAGTACTTCCATTTAGATACTCTCAGTTCCAGTAACTTCAAAGCACTCACTAAACACAGCTGAAGACATAGTAACATCACATGCAGTGGTAATAACAAGCTTTTTTCTCTTTAACCTGTGATTGTTTGTTCAGAGATGGGAGAACAAGGGGAAAAAATTAAATTAAGTTGGTGACTGAGTTGCTCCTGGTCCACTTGAACTGGAGACCAGCCTAATGTGCAAGACACCCATGTCTGCACTCTGCAGCCTCATGTGATACTGAACACAGCACCAGGAAAACACTTCCCCAACAGTATCATTAGAGAGCTCTTTGCAAGAGGGTTGCCTGACAAGGACTTTTCAATCTGATAAAGACTGTGAAGGGGGTCTTTACAGTTTCCTGTCTCACAATGTGATGCTGGTGTATCAGTTTGTGAGTCTCTGCTGGTGAATGATGCTGCTTACTGGCGTTGATGGTCAATGTGTGATCTTGCTTCCTCGGTTGGCAGGAGGGCTGTTGCAGGAGCCTAGTTGCTTCATGTAATGCAGATGGAGAATGGCGATAGGAAACAGGATGAGAACAGGAGCGGCTGAATGAAGTGAAGGCTCAAAGCTCTGTGATCACATCTGGGGTTGGGTCCTTGCCTGCTCTCACACTGCTCAGGGAGGGGATCCCAGATCATTGCAAAAGGATGTAGCTGAGATTGGCAGGCTGAGAGAGAAACAAGGTGCTGCTTAAAGCAGTTTAGTAAGAAGCTTCTGGCTTAATTGCAAAAAGAAAATAGTTATTGCTAATGAAGGCTTTCTGCTATGCTAGCAAAGGAGGATGTTAGGAAAAATTTCTGCACAGAGAGGGTTATCAAACATTGGAATGGTCTGCTCCAGGGCAGTGGGGGAGTCACCATCCCCAGATGTGTTTGAGCAGTGTGTAGACCTGGCACTTAAGAGACATGGTTAAGTGTTGCTCTTTCACTGCTGGATTAAGGATTGGACTGGATGATCTTTGAGGTCTCTTCCAATCAGATGTATTCTGTGATTTCGTGAGGAGTACTAATGTGACCAAACTTGATTCTCAGAGGAATTGTGCCTATGAGTATCCAGGTAACATCAGATGCAGTGGTGACTGCTCCATTCCCCTGGAAAATGACAGGAGCACCCAGCTGCCCCAAGAAGGTAAATGGTACACATGAATGCTCCTGGTGATATTTTTTCCTTTCGTTAAATGGTGCCATGAACTGATCAGCTTCGGGTTCTGCATAAATAATTCTGGCAGCCTCAGCGTTAGCTTGACTTTGACCCTTGGCTGGCATCAACCAAAGATAAAACATGAGTTAAAATACTTGGGATCTTTTAACAACAGTGTTCAGAGAAGTGTCTTCTAGTGCAAAACAGAGGAGGTATAAATAATTTAAAGATTATGCTTTTACTCAACTACTCTTCATTACAAAGAAACTCTCGGAGATGCAGGCATAAAAATAAACATTCAGGGGAAAATGGGAATTCCACCTGATGTAAAATAACTTAAAGTGCAGAGGACAGGGTTATAATTTTCCTTAACTTGAAAGAGATATGATGAGACAATGTTTAGAAAATCTCTTTTAATTCCCATGCTGATAACTAAAGACACAACATCATACATAGAATTAAGGATGAGCTATTCTGTTTTCTAGACTATGAGAAAAATTTGGGTAAGCTTGAAAAGTTATACCCCAGGGGCAATGTTCAAACTAGTGTCGTTCATGCTGGATGCATGTACAGAGTGCCATTAGAAGGTGCCCGTTTCCTCCTAAAAAGCAAAGGAGCCTCCGGTGCACTACAGAGTGGTCAGGACTGAAAGAACCCCTGATATAGCTCCCTACCCTGAAATGTGGATCTAGATTTGACAGTCATTATGTTAATCTACCTTTAAGGTATTGAATTGCATTGCAGTACAATGATCATATTCATCTCTTAATCTCAAGCCACCTTGAGAGGGTTTTGATGTGTCAGAACAGGCTTCATATCTGACTCATCAGTTGGATTACAGAAGACAAAGGCAATTAATCAATTCCTTTCTCTTATCACCAGAACTTTTGTGGATAACACATCTTGAAGCATTGATTATTTGTGTACCCTTTTAGAACTAATTTCTACAAATAAATGTCAAATACATTTTATTGTCTGGCATCAGTGTAGAGAAGGAAGAGCTTAAAGAAGCAATCCAGCATCATTACTCATTGGGAAGCAAATTAAGGGAAAACTCATTTAAAAAGAGAGAGACAAGGGAAAAAAAGCAGGGGGAAAATATCAGAAGCTAATTTGTGGACACTTCCCAAAAAGGTCATGGGAGGCAATGGAAGGAATGAAACTGGTGATGCAAATCAGCAACAGAGACAAACATCCCCAAAAATGCAATCTTTAAAAAAGCAGCAGGCGATCAGGCTGGGGTGCTGTGAGAATCCACAAACCTCTTACCAGTGCAACCACCAGCTCCACTGTCACACCCACACAACACCTCTGCCTCCAAGGAACAGAGGCTTACAGGAGGCTCAGAAACTGCAACTTAACAGTGAGTGCCTGCCTGAAAAAAACCCCAAACCTGGCACCCCAGCCTTCTATGACTTCAAGCTGTGTGAGACCCCAGTTTGGTGAGAGCCTGCAAAGTCCGAATTTGTTCATAACAAGACAGATGACGCTGCTGATAAAATAACTCTTATATGTAAAGAAAGAGTGGTCTGAAAATCCAATATGGAAATAAGACTGTTGCCTCTCATTGCTAAAATTACTCTTTGTTCAGTTTTGGAAATAGTTCTTATTGCTGCACTTGGAAAGAAAGAAACCAAAGACATTTAGAGCAGCCAGGATGCTTGCTATGATACAGTAAACTGAAGCATGCTGCTGGATTGCTACAGATACACATCCTAATTTTTTAATGCAAACAGAGTGGCATGTTGGACTTAAAATGGCCTTTATTTTAAAATACTGCATGGAATAACTTCTATCCATGCATTTATATGTTGCACATGTAGACTCAAAGCTGATGCGGTTCCTCTCCATCACTGCAATTGTGATAAGACCCAGAATTTCACCTACCTCAGGTTTTCCATTTTAATCCTGGTAAATTTAAATTGTAGTATTACACTAAGAACATAAAACATTTCCCCCTCTGCCTTATTTTGGTTGTTCTAGGACACATTCTGCCCTGTAATTGATAGCGTTTAAAAAGAAATCTATTCCAGCTATTTCAAACACAAAAATATTTTTGAGAAGAAAGTGCATTTTTCTTTTACAGAGAAGGTAAATAATAGTGCCCTCTGTGAAACAAAAAGGTTTAAAGACATAGAGAGGTAACAGAGGAGTAAATATTTTTCCTCACATTAACTCCATGTTTCAATTTTCTAGCCTGTATCAGTACTAAAGGTTTTTTTTCCATCTCTTATACCAGGCAAAGGGCCACCTTCTACAAGCTCAAGTGCTAGTTTTGAGCTAAAATTCCCTCATGTAACATAGCTGCATGGTCCTCATCAAAGCCTTCAGGCACCATGTGGATAAAAACATTTGGAAGAGCCTCCTGAGACACCGAGCATCAATCCCCTTGGTGCAGCAGGTCAGAGCATCGCTGGAGTGCACAGCTCTAGCAACAGCAGGGAATGAGGTGGAAAGGGGGACTTCACCAGAAGTATTTAAACAATATTTTCCTTACTATGCTTAGTATGATGAGAATGTAATAAAAAAACATGAAGAACAAACCTTCTTAGATAACTCTTGCTTTGATGGTAGTTCATCTGATGGGTGGAGGATGCCTGAAGCTGTTCTGAGCACAGCACTGCTGGGGTGCAGCTGGGGAGAGGGTTCACCTCTGGTTAGTGGCTTTGCAAGATCCCTATGGTGCTTGAGGGATAATCCCACCAGTGCCACATTAAGAGCTCTCAGCAGGTGCCCAGGGGCATCCATGTTCTTGCACAGCAGCAAGTGGGGATCATGTCACTGTTTACCAGCATGGCTGAAAGGTGGCCTTGAAGGGAAAACTGTGTGGTCTGCTTGAACCAACATAGCATAAGAGGCAAGGACATGTGGCTCAGAGAGAGGAGCCACAATCTCCCTGCTCAGATAGGTTTGTTTCACTTTGGCTCAAGCAAATCCACACATCCCATAGACAGGCCTGTCAGGCCACTGAGAGCAGGATCCTGGCTTTGGGGATCTGTTTCCCCTCTAAAAGACTAACTTTGCAGGTACAAAGCAGTCCAAACAGCCTTCTGTTCTCTGTGTCCAAGGCTGGGCGCTCTGCTCTGCTACCAGCAGAGCCCTGAGAGACACAGCCACAGCCTTCACAGCATCTGGAGGCCTTGGGAGCATCAAGAGAACATGAAGTTCAGCATCCATCTTGACAGCATGCAACCACCACATGAGCAACACACACTTGCACGTGCACCTGGTTACTGTTGTGGTTTCCTCCAATACACTACTGAAGTCTCTAACGTGCACGCCTGGGCGATTTAAAAGAAATCTCTAAGTCTGTCATGCTTTACTGCATCTGATGATCAGCTCACAGCTGCGTTCACAACTGTCTTGACAATCAGCTTCTATCTGCCTGTCTTCTGAGGGCGAGTTTTGTCCTGTTGCTTTGGTGGAACCGAACAAAGAGCAGAAAAACGAACAAGCAGTGCACAGAATTCTCCAGCCATTTGATAAATAAAGCACTTGAGCATCTTCCAGTTAAGAAATCATCAAACTGGAAAGCAGCGTGGGCTGTGGGCTGACAGGCGCCTAGTCCCTCAAGCTCTACATCCTGTGCTGGGCGACGGGAGGCCAGGCCAAAGCCGGCAGCGCTGCTCTTAGACGACACTTCAGACATGGAGGAGACAACAATATGTCTGTTGCAGGATCCATCAGAAAATCTAAACTTTAACAGCCGTTTAAATACAGCAAGTAAACCCACGACACTGGGCCCCGCCATATCCCTCGCCACCTGCGCATGCGCGGCGCACACTCCCTGAAGGGGTAGGAGAGGCTACCCCAGCCCTCTCCGCACACGCACACACACACACACACACCTGGCACCGCCTCTTGCGATTGGTGGCGCGCCCGTTGTTCCCGCCCCCTCGGGGAACCACCGCGCTTGCCATTGGCCCCGCGGGCCGGCGGCGCTTCGCGGTTGGCTCCGGCGGCGCTGAGGGTCGGCGGCGCTGTGGGCGGGGCGGCCCGGCGTTCGCCGTGAGGTGCGGGAGGGCTCCGGCTACCGCTACCCCTGCTGCCGCCGCTTCCGGGTCCGTGGTGAAGCTGCCGCGGAGTGCGATGGCGTAAGTGCGGGCGGGCCGGCGGATGGGGGCTGCCCGCGGCGGGCGGGGCGGGGGCGTGATCTCCGTTCCCGGAGATCGGTCGGTGCGCGGCCGCCGCTGTGGTCTGAAGGCGGTGTAGAGGGGTCGGCCCCGCTGCTATCCCCAGACCTGGCGGCCTCTGTGAAGGAAAAATTGTACGCTTGAGAGTGGGGCGGCTCTGAGGGGCGTCAGCCGCTTCCACTCTGGGAAGAGCCGGGCGCTGGCGCGGCCCTCCGCCGTGCCGGGGGCTGGGGTGGGGGCCACGCCTCCTAAGCGCCCACCGGTGCTGAGGAGGAGGCGATCTTCGTGTGTTGTCACCTTCGCCCAACCAGGCGTTATGTTACCGGAACCGGCGTGCTTCGGTTCTACCGTCGGCCCCCTGTGCTTAACGTCGCAGTAATGCCAGAGGAAGCATCTCCGGCTTCACGGATTCCAGTTTTTTCCCTTTGCGTATGTTTTTTTTGGTAGGCTAGCGGCGTGCAGAAAGTGGTAAGGTCAGGACAGGAGTTGAGGTGCTTCCAATTTGGTTTGGACTGAGAGGAAAGTTTTGCTTTCCCTTTCCCTGGATGGTGAAAGACCGTCTTGGTCAGTGCCCGTGATCCTTAGAAGGTTTCACACACGCACTGATTTAACACAAAATTCACCTGCTTTTTGATGTGTCAGAAGCTGTAATGATATTGTGCTTGCACTTCACATTGTCAATTAAAAATATGATGTGATTTATCAGTGTAGCATGCTCTGACATGTTTAATATGGTGGAATGGTATTTTAAAGATGAGTGTATTGCCAATATCCTGGTAACAATCTACTTCTTCGTGTATTTCCCATCTTAAAACACATCTCCGTAGCAACTAAACTTTGTGAAAACTTCCAAAGCTGGTAGTTTACTGCAGCAGACTTACCTACCTGTGTAATTTTATCCATTTTAATATATAAAAAGACCACAACTGTTGCCATGGGAGTTGTTCTTTCTGTAATTTAAATAGCTAATTCTATTTTTCTGGCTCATTTTTGTTGTAAGTGTGCAGGTCTTTTTCAAATTTTATGTGTGAATTATAATGACCAGATAAACAATCGAGCCAGAAATTTTGGCAACTGAGAAGAAAAGCTGGAGTGTAGTGGGGAAGAGTCTTCTTGTTTGTAAAAGAATGCTATGAGGGTTATTTAGATGATCATTGGTAAAAATATTTAAGATGGGATCAAGCAGTTGCCTCTAAACGGGTGCTCAGAGGTGTTTGCTTAAGATTATGGCCTGAACTGGCATGATTTGGCAGCATTCATGCATGAGTACATTTCGGTCATGGTGAATTGTCTTGGGTTGGCTGGGTAGTATGTGTACAGTGAGGGCCTCTCTATGGGGAGTTCACATCCTCATGTGGGACATGCTGAAGTAACTCGCCCCTTTTGGCTATGCTGATAGAAAACTTTGTCATGTGAATGGTGCATCAGCTGCTCTGTGGCAATTGTCCTTTTGCATAATTTTATCCTGTGGGAATTAGACAAGAGGTTACTTTGTTAGCAGTCTGCAGAATTATCTTGTGTTTACAGTGGTGTGGAGACACGTTACCTTCTCCTTGTAACTTCTTATCTTCTTACGTAACTTCTGATAGCACTTGTTGCTGCGCCAAAATCTTTAGGTGGACTGCAGACTGAGACAGGCTCTAATGAAGACTTTTATGTAGCTCACCTAAAGGTGGTGGCATATATACCCACAGGACTGATTTCTAGTTTCATTTATGGCAGGTTTCCCCTGTCCCCAATTTGTGGTAATGTGTCAGAGGAGAAATTTAGAGGAAGTACTTCTGTAAAACTTCAACTCTGTGTATAAGATTTACCTGTATGAAGTATTTTGGAAGTACAATGCTGTAGTTTGAATCAAAAATAAGGAGAGGAGAAACTACGTCATTGCCTTGTTTTTGAGGCTAGGCCCAAAAAGGGATGTTGGGTTATTTTCTAAGTGGTTGTTATTTATTTCTACTGTTAAGAGCCTTTAGGTTTTGATGTTTGTGTTGCGGTCCTGTGGTTGTTTTTTTCTTTTTTTTCTTCCACTTCTATGTTGTTTGTTGTTTTTTTGCTGCAGCCTCAGAAGCTGGCAATATAAGCAGGAAAACAACCCTTTTCCCTGAAGAAGTCTGGGAGGCAAATCAAAATTAGATGAAAGATCATCCAAAGTTCTGTTTGACATTCTTAGGCTAGCAGTTGGGGACTGTATATTGGTTGCCATGGTGGGAGTCTGTCTTTGGTTTCTTCTGTATTAAAACTCATGTGCTGTACTACTAAAAGTAAATAAATAAAAGTATATCACTGCTGCTGGTTTGGACACAGAATCAGTAGATTTCTGTGGCAAATGATTTTTGCTTTTCACTTCTTTTGGACATTGGTAGTTATCTAAACAACTGAAACTAGATTTGTCTCCTATATGTTTCTTGGTGCTCTCAGAAGAGTGTTGAATATTACTTTTTTTTCTTGTTTTCCTTTACTGTAGCTTCTTCCATGGTGGTTCCTCTTTCTCTATTGGGTAAAATAAGTCTTAGCAGGTAGGCTACTGTAAAAATGATTTTTGTCTTCTAACTTACAGTTCCTTTGAATGTACTTCAGTTTTGATTTAATTTTGAAATAGGTGTCTTATTTAGTCATGTAAGTGACTGTAGTGCAAAGGATGTTTAACCAGGGCAGTTCACACACCAGTTTAACTAGGTGTGACTCTCTTCTTTCCGCAGTTTTCAGTTGAGCTGTTTCTGGTGGAGGTTGTATCAAGATTTCATAGATATAATTAATACAGAAGTTTAGTTTGTGTACAGTTTACTGCTATGGTTACTTAAAGCCCTAGCAGAGGGGGAAGAAAATAAGCCTGATTTTTTTTTTTTCCCCCTTAAAAAAAGGACTGCTGATCTTTAATTGATGATAAGGTAGAAAGTCAATGGAACATGTCAGGTGGCAGAATTGCTTTGTGGGTGCTGCCCCTGTGCTTATTTTTGGTGTGCATGTGTTTGCTGAGAACTACTTTCTTTCTCTTCCTTCCTCTTTCTCTTGCTTGTTGATTAAAGAACAGCTGAGCTTCCTAAACTGCGTTGGGATGAGTTTGAAGCTTTCGGACCTAGCTGGAGTGTTTTGGGAAAGATGCCAAGGTTGGCAGCTTTTTGTTTTGTGAAATGTGCCTAATGTGCGTCTGGGTGCTGACAGTGTCATGATATTTGCACAGGAAAATGCAGTTGAGTTGTGTTTACGTTTGTGAGACTGCTTTCTAATATTTAATTATCTAAAGCTCTGATTTTGTAGTAGCTGTTGCCAGAGAGCCTTTGAGAGAAAGTGATAGAATGGTTAGAATGCAAAAGTGCTATTTCTTTCCTTTTCTCTCACCTGAGCTGTGAAGCATCCAGGCATATTATTGTTAATTTATTTGGAGTAGGGGGATTTATCTCCTCTTGTTTAATGTGTCATTCTGGGTGTACTTGTACAGCAATTAAAAGACAGTGGAGTCACAAGTTGCTATTCTGAGGATACTTAAATCCCAGTTAACCTCTGATAACATCTGTATAACATCAGTTATCATATAGTCAGTAAACACTTGATTTCTGTGAAGATCTGAATATGTCTGCCAAATTTGAACTCCTGTTTATTTCCCCGTGCTGAATTCTAGTAATAATACGGATGTTGGCATAACTCAGTATTCCCCTTTCCTGCTTCATAACTCTGTAAAAGTTTCTTCTCAATATCATGAAATCCTAGGTGTTTTTCCCACCTTTGGATGCCCGTTTTCTTCAGTTGTTTCTACAAGGTGTGCCAGGAAAAGTGTGTTAAAGGATGTAATAAACAGGCATTCCTTTCTCTCTCCTTTCCTTCTGCAGCCCCAGAACCATATTACCCTAATGCTCTCAGGCACTGAATGTGTGGCCTTCACCCTCAGTTATAGGTACGGGACAGACTTCACCGGCGGGTTGTTGCTCCCTGGGCCACTGCTTTCTCAGCCAAGCAACTGTAATCTGGTGATGGACGGTCTGGTGACCTGACTGGGTGGTTTTATGTTTGTTTTTGTTTGTTTTATTTTCCTTTTTTTTCCCCCTCTTTTTTTTTTCTCCTTTCTTTTTTCTTTTTCTTGTTTTCTTGGTTATTTTTTTCTTTCTTTTTTTTCTCCCCCTCCCCCTTCCAGCTCTGTAATATATGCATGCTTTCTCTAAATTTTTTATTACTTTGTTCAAGCAGAGTTTTGTTCTCTGTGTTAAGTGTTAATGTGTCAGGCTGAGGTTAAAACAAACTTACGTCTTTGGTGTGATTGAAGTTTGTTTCTAAAGATTTGAAGCAGCTGCTTTGGAGTATTTAAGTTTTTAGGGATGTATTTGTTGTGAAAATTGGATGGGCTTTGGAATGCTGGAAGCAGGCTGGAAATAAAATGTATTCCCCAGGATTATAACAGAGAACACCAGATTCATGTTTGACACATGTAATTAAAATTAACTTTAAGAAGTCAATGTATTGAGTGTGTGTTTCTGCTCTAAAGAAAGCCTGTTTGACCAGGAGGAGCAAAGCTACAGCAATATCAAACCCTCACATCTTCGAGCCACTCCACTGTCTGCTTTGAACACTCTAATGCTCTAAACATGCACAACCTGAAAAGCAGGCCCTAAGTATTCTGGTTTGGGCATCCTAAATAAAGAATTTGGTCTTTATCTCTCCTTGCTTTGGGAATCTCATTTGCAGAAAGAAGACTATGTAATGCCTTAAAGGGCAGCTGTGAAGATAAATATGAATATTGAGGGTTTTGTCACTTCATCGCCACGGAATCTTCTCCTGTCCTCCTCCCAGGAGAAAGCTAATGTATTTTCTATGTATCAGCATGGTATGTGGTAAATGAAAGACACAAGTAACAGACTGAATCATAAAAATGTGCTAAAAAAAAAAAAGGCCCCGAGAAAACTGTAACTGAACCGAAAAAAACCACCAAACCAACCCCCAAACCCCCAGTCTAAAACAACTAAGAAACCCCAACCCACCACCACAAAACAAAAAAACCTACCTACCGCAAACCCAAAACACACACACCCCCAGCACAAAAAACCAACCCCACAACCAAACAACAAAGCAGGGGTGGAAGGCAAATAAAACACTTAGTGATTTTTGGCATGTTAATTGAGCTCATCACCACAAATCAGTTTCCCATCCATACTTAGGTCTCATCCTTTCCACACTGTCTCATAAGATTTGGAAAGTACTCTGTTACTTCAGCTGACTACAGTAGCAGTGGGAATGTAAATTACAGGCTCATCAGTCTAAGGGTCAGTGTTCCTGGAGAGTGCAAAAGTTAATATTTTGTCAGATTGCAATTTCGCCCACAGGAATAAATGTAACAGAGTGGATGAGTGCAGGGAAGTATGGTATGTAGGGCATGGAAGATGACAGCAGATAGGTATAGAACTGTCTACAGAAAGAAGTGATGGTAATTGAAAATAGCTAGTATCTGTCCTGGGAAGATTGCATCTCTTCCTTTTAACAATCAAGATGATCCAGATCCAGCCTCTCCATCCTCCATGTCATATAAATGCAGAGGGACATTATAAATGGTGTGTACTACTGAAATGTTTGCCTGCATCCTCTCCTACACTAATTCATGTGGCCAAAATTGCTTCATAAGCTAAGTGGATTAATCACTTGTTTCCTCTGAGAGCCCACATTGAGTGCAGGTGTTGCTGCTGCCTGTTTGTGGGTGGTTACCCTTTCATTGTCATCATCTTCTTCCTCAGGTGACTAGATCAAGGGTAAAGGGTACCCTGACAGAATAAATAATCAGTGTGGCAGGACATTGAACTATCAGCTGTGAAGCTCCAGAATGATGTATTGATGTATGATGATTGATGAGTTTATTTGCAAGTAACAAAATGTGTTCCAGAAAACTTCCAAGGATATCCAATTTATGATTATGGATAGTGATGACAAGAAATGATGAATGCTGTTGTAACTATTTGTAGCTAAGAGTCCCATGACTTGCAGTCTCTGCGTTGTCTTACCACAATCCTTTTTAGAAGATAATGATATTTAATGTCCTGTCTCAGTATTGTGTAGCATTGGGTGCTACTTCTTAGGAAGAAGTTGGGAGTTGTTTTCTTGAGGGATTAAATTCGAGGTGGTATTTGTTAAAGTGATAGGCAGTCCTCTCTCAGTTGACAGTGCTTCCTTCCATGGTGGTCTAGATCACAAAACAGTGACCCTATTTTCCCTTGGTAAGAAAGGGGGCAAACGAAGTCTTTTCTTCCTTCATGCTGAAAGCTTGCAGTTACCCTGTCATTCATGGGTTAAGGCTGCCTGCAGAGGCATCATCTGCCTTATAATGCAAGTTGACACATGGGTTTTTTATTAAGGTACTGTGAATGTCTTAAGGCAATGGCAGTGCCATTATGTGATTTAATTTGCTGTTGTAACATCCCTTCTAAAACAGGGGCTGCTTTTTAAAAGTGTGTGTGTATGTGTGTGATGCTTATTGTTCTGCTTTGTAGGGGAGCTAAGTTGGTAGCTTCTTCAGCATCACTACTGGAAGCAATGTCCAGTGTTTTGATACTGCTTTTTTTCTTACCCTTTCTGTTGATTGCTTCCATGTTCTTTCCTCCCCAATTCTATTCCCTCTTACAAAAGAGGTAGCAAAAAAATTGTTACTTCTCCCGAGTAACTAGCAATAGGACCAGAGGAAATGGGCTTAAGTTGTGTCCTGGAGTTTTAGATTGGATAGTAGGAAACATTTCTTTGCTGAAAGAGTGTGGAGGCTTTGGAACAGGCTGCTCAGGGAAGTGATGAAGTTGCTATTCCTGAAGGTGTTGAAGAAGCCTGTAGATGTGGCAGTGGGGTTATGGTTGGACTTGATTATCTTAAAGGTCTTTTCCAACCTTAATGGTTCTATGACTATTCTTGGGACTCTATTCATGTTTACTCCAAAACATAGGCTTGTAGTTCAAGTATTTACCCAAACACAGAGGAGAAAGAAGTGCATTAGAGGCATTCCCCCCATTTTTCCTTTCCTTTTTGTTTTGAAGTTATAATAGTGAGAGGTAGTGTGGATATTACAGGAAAAACTGTATGAATTGTTAGCTTTGTTGCTAACACTTCCAGCTATTGACTATTCCAAAGATGATATACTACTCTATGACTAAGGTCTTCCCAGTGTTTCTTAGTTTCAGCTTGGACCTCTTGGAGTGCATTGGGGGCTTCCTAAATGAAGGAAATAAAGTCTACAATTTTTTATTTTTTTTTTTTTTTAGAGTTGAATACTGACAGGAAGACAGGCTGCCAGGAGCTCAAAGGTGTTTAAAGAAAAAAAAAAAACACCCCCAAACCAACAAAAAAAGAGCAGTATTAATGCTTATCTTCCTGTGAGAAGGCTTGACAGATAAGCGAGACTTCAAATGAACCTAATGCGAGTAAAATACTGCTATGTAATTACAGATATTACTGAGTTGAGTTACTCCCTGTTAATTGCACTTAATTAGCATAACCCAGTTGCAAGGTGATTTATGGGCAGTTTGAAAAAGTGTGTGAGATCAGGACTGGGTACTGGGTTTCTGCTTTCCATAAGAAAAATACTGTGCAGTCGCTTTATACCATGATGCAAATCCACCCTAAAGCAAGAGAATTAATGGACACAGTGGATTAAGAGGTTATGGGAATTTTCCATAGCTCCTGAAAGTGCCTGCTTAGGCCTTTCCTTCTGTGAAGGGAGGGGTTGAGTTTCATATTGTCTCATATTCCACTTTCGAATGTTAGAAGGCTTAATACAGTTAAGCCTTCTAATATTCAGTTACCTTTTGACTTAGTGCCATGGTACAACAGCTTTATGAATTCACTTGCTATTATATTCCGTATAGGGCATTCAGGGTACTACATTAGGAGAGCGTATTCTAGCATTTTGTTGGTCTCAAATTTGTTGCAGGGTGCATGTGCCTGGAAACTCTGTTTCAGCAGAGATGACTTTAAGTGTTTCTGGAGCTCTAGAATAGCAGCAAAGGTAGCTGAGAATCATGAAGATGCTGTTGAAGGAGTGAAACAAGTAAATGCATATTTGTGCGTGACAGACTGTCCAGAGATTATTTAATGTGCTACATATTCAGTTTTCTCCAAACTGTACTGTGCTTGTTAATTTATTTTTTTCCTTTTCTTTTTGCCTTCAGTTCTATAGGTGCTGTTGCAAAAAGAATTTAGCAATGGATCAAAGGAAAAATGATAGTTTTGTCCCAAGTATCACACAGTTGGAAGACTTCCTAACAGAACATGACTCCAACGTTGTTTGGCTGTTAGTAGGTAAGCTGAATCTATTCTGGTTTGATTGAATGGTGGTTTGTTGCTGTTGGTTTTGGTGGTTTTTTTTTATGTGTGTGTACATTTAAATGTAGTTCTTAATGCTACCATACCAATATAAAATTTATTACTGAAAGACTTCAAAATGTTGATTTTCAAAGCAGATTCTCATTTGTCATACAGCTGTTTACAGAGGTATGGCAATGCTGCTAAGGTAATTCAGAAAGAAAGAGCTGTGACTGCAAAATAGGATCTCAGGGAGGAGAACTCTTCATGAAAACCTCTTTTTTTTTTTGACATCAGAGTAAGCTGGTGATTAGCTGTAATGACATAACAAAGGATTAGCATTGTAACACATGGGAGGCAGATAAAATAACTGTTACACCAGTGTTTACATATCTGCCATTTAATATGGTGTAGTTTGAAAAGTGATATAAAGACTACTATGTTTTGAGACATGACTTCTAGACTCATTGTGTACCACAGTAAGCCTTTAAGCCAAACCACTGTGTACTCAGTTATAGGCTGTCTTTTTGTAAATAGGCCCATTTTAGGTATGCTAATTTTTTAGAACACTAGTGCTATTGTTTATAGTCATGTAGGTGCTTTTATTTTCTGAATTCATGATCTGGGACAGGCCTAGACTGGGGTGATAGAAGTGTGTGATGAATTTTGACTTTCCAAAGGTAGATAATGCCTGCTTTTCAGCCTTGATTCACGGACCTGGAGTGATGAGAAGCACAGGAAAAATAACTTTCTTGACTTCTGGGAAGTTAAACCATGTTAGTTGGCTGTTAATATACTGGAATCACTTTTCTCTAGGCCAGACTGAATGAAAAGCTCACAGGCAAATTACCCAGGGGTGCTTTCTGAATATTATTTATTTCCTTTTTAGTATGTTGACATGGAAAATTCATACCCAACATAATTCTAAGTATAATCAAGATGAAAAATGTGAAGTTGCCATGCTGATCATTGCTCATGGGAAAATGCAGAACAGATCTTAAAAATTGGTGTCCAGAAGCTTTGTCTTAAGACTTGGAGAAATGAAGGTCTTTCACCAAAGCATGTGTCAGATTACAGCCTGCAGAATTTCCTTTCTCTGGTTTTGCTTCTATGCATCGAATTTTTAGAGCAAACTATTAGTAATCCTACTTGGAAAGTATATAGGGCATAAGTGATTGTATGGAACAGCTGTAATTTAAACCAAAGGCTTTGCTTACCTTTTTTTTTTTTTTCCTTGGTTATATTAAGCTTAGAAATTTCTGTTTCACAGAAGGGTGAGTGAACTTGAAGAAATATTATAGTCCATCACCTTTTTCTACGGGCAGAATGACCTATATACAGTTATACACTTTAGGGGAGCTACTGATCTCTTCAATTTTAAGGAACCACCTGGTGTTCTAGAAATGATGACACAAACAAGAGAAAAAGCTGGGCAGATTCCTGTTATGACGAGGTTTTGATAGAAACATTTTAGTCATATTTATTTACCGACACAGTTTCAATGAACCATTCCTCCCTTGCTTTCATCTGCTGACCTATGGCATTCCCTTACAAGACAGCAAAAAAGATGTCAGTAATTTCTTCTGAGTCCTGAAGCTGCAAACTTGATCCCAGTGAAAGAGCTGATGAATTCTAGAAGTGAACATATTTCTTTGAGAGCCGTTGCTCAATTCTAGGATAATTTCTAAATAATTTCTGAATACTTTCTAGAATAATTTCTGCAGTAAAATTTTCCAAATGTGATTTCCAGAATACAATTTCAATGAAGAGGCTTTTGAGATCAAGAGTATAATAATGGCAGTGTTGCAGTTTGGGCTGGGTGCCCTCTGCTACATGAGGAGTAGAGTTTATAGAATCTTTTACTTAATAGTAGAGACTAAATTTGGTGAGGAAAAAGAAAAGGCTGCGATTTGTGGCAGAGGTGAGACTTAGCAGTAAAACCCTTGGGTTAGCCCATAGTCTGGAAATGGCACTAGTTTGCTGATTGTTTTCTTGGTATATGTTACCTTAAGAGAGAACCTTCTTGGCTTTAGGTATCTAGAAGTTAAGTGTATAGTTAAACCTTAATCTCAAATCAAGTTTTATTACTGGAATGAGACCCTTCAAGTGTGAGTCATTCCACTTTTCTCCCTACATTGATAGAGGACTGAAGTGTGGGTAGCTTACTCATCTGAAAGCAAGGAGAAGTAAACATTGCCTTTGGAGTGTGCCTGCCCTGAATGCCAAGAGCAATTTCTTTCATGGGGTGTAGCTTTAACCCTCCCTGCCTTGTTTGTATATAATTACCCACACAGATCTCACTTGTTTTACGTGTCAGGCAGTTTACCTAAGTCGATGAGCTACTTGAATTTTGACCACACTGGATCCATTTTTCAGTAAGGAAAAGACAAAGTCATGCAAGACTTTCTCCTCTACATCCCCTCATTGTTCAACAATGTGCAAGGGTTGTTACAAAGCACTGAAGCTCCCACTGCAAAAAAAAATTGAGGAAGCAAAGGACAGGCTGTTTTAGGAAAATTTTTTTTGAGTTATCATCTGAACTCTCTGAAGAGTGAAGTTGTCATACCCATGTGCCTTTCTGCACTTCAGCTCTTCCATAAAAGGCACACTAAATCTCAGTTTTTGAGTATGAAGTTTCATATACAGATGAAAAACTTGCACTGCACAGTTCAGTTAGCATAATGAGTAGAGATACCTCAAATACAAAAAGTGGCTTTCCTTCCTCTGCTTTTGATGAAGCAGAATGGTAATTATCAGTAAATGGAATTAGAACTAGTCCTATTCCTTTTGAGTTTGTCCTTCTGGAAGCTCTGAGAACCCTTATAGTTAGAAATAGGTTACTAGCTCTTAATCAACTGAAGTAAAAATTACTTTGGGGATTAGCAGACCTAATTTTCTTTTAAACATGTTTCTCATTGGATTGCTATTTCCTCTTTTTTCCCCCTATCAAATTCCATGCTTGAATCGTTGACAGATTTCTGCTAACCCAAGGACTTGTGCATTTCTCTCAGGATACAGCAATATAGGAAATGGTTTCAGATGTGATAATGTTTCTTCCTGTGCTAGGATATGGAAGAACAGAAATTTAAGTTACAGTTCATGGTTCGGAGGAGGGAGTGTAGTGTGACTGTTATTGTTGTGGTGGTTTTTTAAGGTGCTTTGAAATAAAAGACCATGTGGGATAATGCATGTTATGATTTGATCTATGATATTTAATATCTTGGGTGATAAAGGATGCAATGAAATGCGTGTTGCCTTTTGCAGGTCCTCAGGAGGATGTGGTGGTGGTGTGGTTTTTTGATTGTTTGTTTTTAATATATATATATATAGGGCAATGGAAGAGCAATGAAGAATCTATGCTTTCTAAACTTCCCATTTCTCCTTTTTTTCTCCCCATCACTTTATGCTCTTCTCACACTATCTCTCTGAAAACATACTTTACAATGTCCCATCAATTTCAATTTATTTATTTTTTTGGAGAGTAGGAAGAACTTTCTTGTACTTTATAGCCTTAATAGGTAAGGCTTTTATCTAGGTCAGCATGCTTCCAAAATATGTTAATTCATTTTAATCTTTCAACAGCAACAATATTGTCTTGTGGATGGATTATCTACCTAACTTATTATAATTCCCGGAACATTGGACTCATTTTAACGTTGGTACTTAACAGATTATATAAACATGGCTACATCCATATTGGTAAGTTCTCATTACTGTAATGCCCCTGTTTTCTGCTGCTTTTCATTATACCTCAGTTTGGTGAAAACTCTTAAGTAAAATCAAGGTGTTCCTTTGTTACAGTAATTTGAAAATGACCAGCATGGATTTCATTTAAGAAGGGAAAAAGTTTAATATCATGCTTTAGTGAAGGATTCTTGGTGTAGGTGGGAAAATAACCCATTTTTACTGAAGTCTGTTATTATTTTACGTTAAAGTTCACTTGACAAGTTTTTAAATTTTAAATCAAGTTTAATGTTTAGTTTGCATACCTCACCTATTTAAAATCCATACCTTTTCCATTACCCTTGTTTCAAAGTCTTGTGTAATAATGGTCAGTGTCCCCAAAGGAGGTGATTGACCGCGGGCCCCCATGGAACTTTCCTGAGCCACTTGTCAAGTTGCTTCATAATTCAGTGTTGAGCGGTGCAGTTTCCTGCTGCCCCACGCTGCTGAGGTGGGTTCTATGGCATCTGAGGTGTCAGTAGCAACTTGAGTGGGCTCAGAAGTGCACAATGGGGTCTTAAACCTCAACTCCCAGTTACGGCAGTGTCCTTGCTTTCTAAATAAGCAGTCAGAACTAACCACGTTAATCCATACTGGGTCTGTGATACATAGAATTTATACTGCCTAGAACATTTGCATCAAAGTCCATTAACTTTTTTTAATTATATATTTAAAAACTTTTTTTGAATAAAACAGGTCAGTACAAATCACTTGGGCACTCACCCACATTACAAAAATATCCAATGCTGAGTCACAGAGGGCTGTATCCCACAACCTCACTCTGACTGCACTTTTAATTTTCTTTCATTTGTTCTTCCATGTCTTCCTCTGTCTGCTTCTCAGAATGATGATGACTTCACTTCTGCACTTTTTTCTGCAACTATTGATTATAAGTGTAGTGAAAACTTAAACCCAAACCAACCCACCCATAGTCACATGCTGAAGATGGTCCTGCAATAATCTGCTTGTATCCTCAAAAATTCAAGGACTGTAATCCAAACCACTTCAAAATCACCTTTTTGAACAGCAATATAGATTAAATCCTTACTGGATGCTACACTTGGCCTATGAGCTTTTATTGAAATTTTCCTGTGAAATTCTGTTAAGTAAAGGCAGGTGGATATAGCTGGACAAATGCATGGTGTTCTTTATAAACTTTATCAGTAAGAAGAGCATAACATTAGTTAAATCCCATAATTTACATCTTGGCTGCCATCAACTGATGTTGATTTTTCTGTTTTAAATACAACAAATCATGGTTTATTTAACTTTGTGAGTGATATGAAAAGCCTTGGGAATAATGTGGGCTGTTGCATTACCTGCTGTTCTTTTCATGCTTATTAATAATTCCTGCTGTAAACATAATTTGTTATAATACCTGGACTGGAAACTTTATAGCCATTTAAAATTTGAAAATTATTTTGTCAGGAATCTCTTTTTCTAGCTATGATTTTGTATCCAGTGGCTCGATACTATAAATGTTCAAAACAGCTTTCCTAAGTCTTTTAATGAGCTTCACAAAGCACCTTAATGTTCCTAAGTGTCTGGTGTCTCGGAGAGTTGGTTGTATTCTTGAGTAGTCTCAAACCCAACACCTTTGAGTTGTGGTTTTTGTCACATGTGTTTTGAATCTCTGACTTCCCTTGTCCTATGAAAGTCAGTGTCTTTTCAAAGGAAAACTAAAGATATACAGTAAATTGATTTCAGATAATTGAATACTATAGAATAGAATAGAATAGAATAAACCAGGTTGGAAGAGACCTTTGAGATCATCGTGTCAAACATCATCTAATCAACTAAACTATTCTTCCTGTTCAGAAAATAAAGCATCGATAACTTTCAGTTAATGTCTTACAAACTCTTTTTTTCCCCTCACACTAGGTTCCTTTTCCTTCTCTGTCCTCTCTGGAAAAGTCATGGTTCGTGAAATCTATTTCATCACAGAAGACATGTCTATCAGGTAGAGATCTCCAAGGAACTGATCTTCTAAATAGTCATTTCAAGTGCAGTAAATGTCTAAATGACACATATCAAAATATCACCTTAAAAATTATTGACAAATATATTTATAAATGTTCAGGGAAAAAAAATGCCTCATTTGATGGCAGTATTAGTAGTGTTCTGAGATGTTTATTAACTCATATCCTGTTTGAGTGTTACCAGTTGGAAGTGAGTACTGGATAAGATTCCAGTTATTTGAGAAAGAGAACACTTTGGAGTTTGAAGGAGAACTGTTTTTCATTAATGCCTTTCACTCCTTCCTGCTCCCACTCAAGTTTGGAAGATTCATTTTGGCCAAGTAATTTACATTTATGTATTAGAATTGAGAATAATTTGTTTGATGAACTGCACACTAGTGACTCGTTGGTAATTTTGACTCCTGTTAAATTAGGAAGCCTTGAGAAGGAAATGGGTGTGGGGTTTTATTCAGATTTCAGCTAATGCAGTAATTGCATCATATACTGCATGCCTTATGCTCTAGTGCTTCATGCATTAATACTGCTTGTACACTACTGCAGCTGCAGCTCTCTGTTCTGTGGCTGCATGATGTGCAACTTCTGTTTTATCTCATTGATTTGATTTAGAATTCAAGATGGATTTATCATATTTCGATGGTGGAAGATGTACAATCCAAAGCAGAAACAACATGGTAGGTTTCTCAAAAAGCTTTCAAAGTTGAAGTTTACAGGTACAGAAAAATACTTCCTTTGTACAATCGTGTGTGCAATTTGTTTGTTGCTATGTCCTTGAACTACATTGAATCATCATGAGGTATGAGATCTTCTAACTGGTTAATCTCTTAGTCATCTGGAACAACACAAGGAAATAAATGCATTATCAGGGACTTGAACCCTTCTTAAGACAAACCATTAACTTTAATAGTAGCCTTCATTACCTGTAGTCTAAGCATAATTGACCCTGTATTGAAGTTTATAACTGTGATAAAGGACTCCTCATGTTCTGGAAGTGATTTCAGTTTTCAAATTTTAGTGTTGTGCTGCCAGCATTTTAGCAAAAATGTTAGAGTTAGGTGTGTTCTGTAGTATTTGCTAACCCTGTGTCTTGATGACATCTATGGTTATAGAAGTGGGGAAGCAGGAAAAATCCATTTATTTTTCTTCTTTATCTCTGGCTGAAGAAGGAAGATTAATACTAGATGCAAGAGGTAAATTGTATCTGCAGCAAACACTGTGAGAAAACGTATGTAGCCAGAGATGTGTGCTTAGTCATTTATAGGATTAGAATCTGGTTGAATGAGTCTTAGGTCCTGCCTCTCTTGACTTTTGAAGTATCACAGCTCCATTCCTAGTTCAAGGAGAGATCCAGAAATGGCAACTGTCTACAGCTGGAGAGAGCACTAATTGAGAGGGTCACTGAACTTCAGAGGGCCTTTTTTTAATCCCATCTCTATTTTTGAAGTGGCCTCTGATGGTGTGAAGCCTGTTATATTTGTCAGCAAGTTTGTACAGCTGTTGCTTTGCCGGTACCAACTCAGCAGTGGTAGAAGTACTGTATACATGTCATGCAGGTAAATAGGAGACACTGATAGAGTGATAGGAATTAGGAAAAGTTGCTCATTCCTTTTTATTGAGGCATTACTAAGTAAGCTCTTTATGCTGTAAGAAGGATAACTCAAAAATTGTAAGCTAGTCTTAGAGTTAATTAGATTTTTCCAACCACAGGTTATTGTACATCAGGTTTTCAGAGAATTTTCTTCATTTGCCAGTTAAAACATATTTCTCTAGTGGCTCATGAAATGAAAAAATGAATTGAACTTAATGCAATAAAGATAGTTTGTCTTTTGTGGTGCTATTTTTGCTTGGCAATGTTGCATGATCTTAACCATTTCTGCTGACATTTAAAACTGCATAATTAATGGCCATATAATCCAAGCAGCCAGGGAGGTCAGAGATGTATAGGTCTGACAACAAAGTAATGTGAATAAAATACTCTTTTTCTCCTGGGAAAAATAACCTTGCTCACTTTACCTTTTGATTATTTATCAGAGGTGCTTTCATTTTCAACCTTAAAAGCAAAGATAAAATCCTCAGTGATTCTTAGTTTATTTTAGTATATTCTTCCCAATCCTTCTTTATCTGCTTGATTGCAACAGAAATACCTGTACCTGACCAAATTGTGAAAGCTGCTGGTAAATGACATCTTGAAGACACATATTTTATTCCCACCCAATACTTATAAAAACACAGACCTTAAATATTTTAGTGTTTTTTTTTTCCTTGGGAAAAAAAAATATATTATGAAGACTTAGATCTAAGCAATAATGATTAATTTCTGAGTGTTGTGGGGTGTTGTAAGTTCTGTATCTGAAGAGCAGGGTGCAACAGGAATGGGATTTTATTTTTTTTAATTAGTTTTTTCATAGTGGTGATAAACTTGAAGTCTTGTTAGTGTAGAAATAGTAAAACCTCATTCTGTGTTTTGTTGGTTTGTTTTTTTTTTTTTTCTGAGAGATTTAAAGTATTAGAGGATGGGGTGGTGGTTTTTGTGCACAAAGGGGAGGCTAGTGGTGCATCCTAAAGTACTTGGAGACCTTAATAGGGGAAGTATCTTTCAGGTCATTTCAGGTGACCTTGACATCACCTCTGTGGTAATGGGCTGTAGTCAATAATCCATTTATCAATATGACATTCCTAAGTGTCTTAGGCAACCAAATTGGTGTGTGGAGATGAAATCTTATTTTTGTTATTAGGAAAAAGAGATAGTTGTCTTTTCGAAACCTCTTTAAAGAAATAAATTGCTTCATATAATGTAATTTAGTTAATGAAGTCTAATGCTTGCCTCCAGGAGCTGAAAAACTACATTTATTTGTCTTCTTGATGATACTGACATCTCCCTGGTGAACAGTTGTGGATCCCAGTCTTTGTCCATGTCATCCTTTCTCTATATCTTGTTGATGCAAGTGACATTAGCATCAAGCAGATTTGATAGTGCTCTGAGGAAAACAGGAAGGAACTGAAACTGGCTCATTTGCTTTTTGACTCCTGTTCCAGAAAACTCTGATGTCAGTGTGTTCTGGAGGCTCACTGTATGTTTACTTTTTGTATCGTGATGTGAAAATTTCTGGTAATTTAGATGTGAGTGGTAAAATGTTGATTGCAGTTGTTTGGTAGATGCATTGTATAGATGCTTAGGATTGGGGAACAGATGAATTTATTAGGAAAGAAGGTGCATTTAGTAAAGCAGGTGCCTCTACATGTGGCTTTTGGGCAGTTGTATTTCTTCTTTTTACCCTGACCACAACAGAAATGTTTGCCCTGACTTCTTAATTCCTGTTGTATATGGGAAATGTTGCTTTTAGTTTGTAGCCCCTGAGTTACAGATCAGGGACTGCTGTAATAACCATTGATGCTTCAGCTTCCTAAAGTCTGTTTGACTTAGAAAGGCCAGATCAGGTTTTAGAGCAGCTCAGGTCTCTTGAGTGAATGTGTAACGGGCACTCTTTCAACTGGGTAATTAGGGGGAAACTGTGCAAGCTCTTTCCTCACATTAACTACATAATTAGGTCATACTATCTAAGGCAAAAGTATGTCAAAGTGTGCCACAAACAGCTCTGTATGCCATCAGCAGATGTTAAACTAGTTTTTAAGTATCAGAGTCAAACTGATACTACAGTTAAAATTTTAAATTTGGGGGAATGTTGACTGATTGTGCAAAATGCTTTGTGTTTCTCTGCAGGAAAAAAAAACCACCACCTTTTCCCAGTACTAGCTTGGCTAGAACCATTTGGTGTTTGAGACTGAATTGGTCACAAGTACTGATATCTGTGCTAAAAAGCAGAAGCTGGCACCAAGGTTTCTGTGCTGTCCATAAAGAGGGATTTTTGCTTGGTTGGTGTTCTATATGGGACTGAATAAAGCTCATTTACCATTTTTTTGCAGCTTCTGCCTGGATTTATTTTTGAATTGTGACCTAAGGATAAAATGCCTTTCAGGTTTTTTGTTTTGCTAAGTTTTACTGATTTTCTTGATGCAATTGTTTTGTGGAGGTGGGTTTTTTACGGATTCTTAGTATGTACTTCAGCAGCTGCTCACTACTGTGAGTGTTTTTGCAAAATGTGCATATTTGAAAAGCTGTAAATATTGCAAGGGAATGATGGAACAGAATTGGAAACTCTTTCTCTACTATTTGTTTAGATCCGAAGGCAGAAACACGACTTTATATTATGGTGAATGACTTTGAATTTCATGTGTACAATCGCTCTGAGCTTTATGGACAGCTTCAGGAACTGTTTGGCTTGGATCCCACAATAATTCCAGCAAAGAAAGATGATGAAAAAGCACAAGTGAATGGGAGGCAGAGAGCACATACCAATCTTGAAAGGTAAATTATTATTCGTTTTGCTGTTTTGTTGATGCTTTGTTTTGCAAAGTGCTGAACTAATTGGGTAATGTTTTGTTAATGTATGCTCTGGAGGCCAAATGGCTGAAGCACAGCTAAGAGAGAAATTGCACTGACAAGCCTGAAAGTCTAAATCTTTTTCTTTTCCTCAGACTTCCTACCATAATAATTAAAAAGCACAACCAAACATTCCTAGTTTAATGATAAGAGACAAGTTGAAAAGCCTATTTGAAGCACAACGTGTAAAGGGAGCATGTGTTGAAGAGGATTATTCTTGCAGGATAATAATGCCATCGCTCAGTAGAAGCAAGAGCTGCTCATTCATGATACTGCCTAGGCAAAATTTGAGCATCTGTGTGGTATTGGGAGGACTTACTGGTTTTTGAGCTTGAAGTTCAGGCTGATTTCACAAGTTGTCATTCTAGGGTATGTGTTTGTGTACAGCTACACGAATCTTTTCTTATTTTTTGTGGTACCCCAGAAAACATGGTGCAGGTCTGTAAGGAGTTCTTCTTCATGGTGTATGTGTAGTGGAGTCTGATTTTCAAATAGAGAAGTCTCTCTGGGCAGACTCACACCAAACTGATTTATTGATAGGAGCAGAGGAAGTCCAATGAGTCCTTCCACTTCTGGTGGCCAGGCCAGTACATGTTGGTACGTTACATAATGGGCATGTGCAGAATGCTGCAGCAGCCCTGAGTGTGGGTAAGGGACGTGTCTCCAAACCAGGCTCTTCATGTTTTCATCTTACACCCTTATGGGCAGGTGCAGGAAGGACTACTGCCTTTAGGGGTGGATTTGTCATGGGAAATTAAAAATGCCACACTTTAATAGCAATACTGAAAACAGACTGAGTTCCTCTGAGGAAAATTTGCTTGACTGCTGCTCTGTGTTTGATTTCTACCTGTCCAGTGTTCAGCTCAAGGTGTAGTTCATGTGGTTCCTGTTCTTCTTCCAGGCTATAGAGGAATGTGCAGTAGGCTACTAGCAGCTCCCTTACAGGAGACGCCTGTCTGGGAAGCAATGTCCCCAAGAGCTATGCACTGAAGACCTCCAGGAAAACAAGTTGGTTAATTCTTCTGCAGAAAAGACAGAATAATAAAACCTGTTTTATTCCCCCCTATAGTGTTAAAGTCAAAACAGAATCTCAAGACCCTTCTTCTTCTTGGAGATCGCTTATTCCAGTCATTAAAGTCAATGTGAGCACGGTAAGTGAGAACACCTTAATAATGAAAACATGCAGCAGCATACTGACATAGGTTTTTCTTATACTTTCTTTTTGATCTCCTTCATGCTTCAAAAATGTTTTAAAATGACACCACCAGCACTCTTCTGTCACAGTGATAAATTGTGCTGGTGCTGATGGAAACAGGGTTATGTTCTTGGGTGTGGGAAATAACTCATCATGTTTTCAAGAATATCACCAAGCAATTAAGCCAGGTGATGGGTGCTGTACAATGTGTGATCTGTTGGGGTTTGGGAGGTGTTTGGGGTTTCTTTTCATCTTTTTTTTTTTCCTTCTTCCCCTTCTCTGCATCTATTAATAGGGATACTTGAATACATTACTTAAAAATTGATGTTACCTCCCCCCAAAAGAACCCAGGAAAACTGTTACTGAGGTGACAGGAGATAGAATATTGGGAGATTAATGTATGAGGTAGTATTTTTCAATATGCACAGAACATGGCCAGGATATTTTTCTATGGTCTTTTGTTTGTGTATGACTGGTTAAACTGCATTATTATAGGTAAACTAGACAGACATATATATATATATATATATATATATATGAAAGAGCAGTGTATAATGAATAATTGTTTGGGCTTTGTTACGATTTAGGGTCGCTTGGCATTTGGGAATCATTATCAACCACAAACACTTTGCATTAACTTTGATGATGCTTTTTTGACATACACCACAAAACCACCTTCAAGCCACCTCGATCAGTTCATGCACATTGTGAAAGGAAAACTAGAAAACGTTAGAGTCATGCTGGTTCCAAGTCCAAGATATGTTGGTCTTCAAAATGATGAGTAAGTTTTGAGTATTTTTATATCCATATCCATATTTTAAGAAAATGAAGACTTCAATATTGTGTTTCTGTGGTTTTAGTTTTCTTAGTGTGTTTATGCAGTTGGTGTTTTTACCAATCTGAAGGTTTTAAATGTTGGGTCTTTGTTTTATTTATGAAGTACTGTTTCCTCTCTCATTCTAGATTTCTTTTATATTATTTTTGTGTGTTCTGCTCTATGCTTCATGTCCTGCATTGAACTTTTCCTTCACTCAGGTGCTATAGCTGTATACAGGCCTTGGCAGCACAACATTTCTAGGAGAAAAGCAGCACTTAAGGTGTAGAGCTGATTTGCATGTGATTTGGAAAATATTTTTAAAAAACATAGGCAAGAGCTACACAATACTTGTGCAGCAGAAATTATGTTATCTTTTGAAGGCAAATTGTTGATCCTTTTACCTCTGTGTGTTCTGCATAAATGGGGTTATGCAGCTTTAACAAACGAATAAAAGAAGGGGTGCTTACATTAAATGGTTTGATACTAGGATTCTTGTTTTATTACACCTAAACCAGCAAGACATTTATGTGCATACTATATTGACATTCTTGATTGGTATGGCATGAATATCATGACCAGAAATTTCTGCATTAACTTATTTAAGGCTTACAATGTTACGTATTCAACAGATAATTAAATTTGGACAAGACTGCTAAATTTCAGTCTTTCACAGGCAATATTTGCTCAATATGAAAATAAATAATGTATGCTATCCTTGGATAATTGTGTATATGTGTTTAGGTAAAATAATTGCACCTATTTTATACCTCTTAAGCAACAATATTCAGAGAATGAATTATGAGTTATAATTATCATTTGACTATGCCTTAATTGGCTTTTTATCAGCCAAATACTGCAGTCTGTAATATGCCTTCATATGTTTTCAAAGAACATTCTATGGATGTGTACAGAACCTTACTCTTCCAACATGACAACAAAGAATATTTCTCCAATTAATACTGAAACCAAACAAGATTAAAACAAAACAGGATTAAGATGCTCAAACTATTAGCTTTTCCCTATGCTTCCGCTATTTTCTTTTGATGCTGTTACCATCCTTGCAGCTTCTGATGGCTGAATGATGGCATATGTGCAGAAAATGTGCCCTAATTTGCTGGGTAGATTTAACAAATGACCCAGTTCACTGGAAACTGGGAGTATTTGAATCTTTAGAGCCTGCCCTCTTATGCTTTTTTGACTTAAAAAATTAAGCCATGTCTTAACTTTCAGAAACTCCTGCAGGCAATGCACGTATAAAACCACCTAAGTGACTTGCTGAAATGTGTAGCAGACTGACTAATCAATACAAGCATCAAAAATCCACCTTGGAAACTGTCATGTTATATTACAAACAGACATTTCAGCACCTCCATCACTTTTTGGAAACAGATCCTCCAAAAACCAAGGAAAAAAAAGAAATTGTGCAGGAAATCAAATCAGAACCAGTTTGGAGAGCAGGCTCGAAGTGTAAGTTTAGGATGAATGTTAGGAAACCCTTTTTAATGCCGATGATAAGCTCATTATCATTCATTGCCATTATCTATTTCATTTTGCAAATGACCTGTGGTGAGATTTCTAGGATTCTACAACTTAGATCAGCTAAGTCTGGCAAGGTGTAACTATTCCTGCTGAACAGTCAGGTGCTTAGGTGGCCTCATTAGGTACCTTCCTCACCTCTTTTCTGCAAAGGTAGTTCCACATGCCCTTTAAGTTGAGAGTACAGCTAAAAGCAGCAGTATTGTTGTTTTTGCATGGCTGTGCAGTGAACACTAATCATGGAATTAATCCTATTAAGAAAAGTATACATTGGTCTTAAATCTAAATTGAGGCTTCCTTTGATCCCCCATTGGTGTGCTTGAGAGGCTGCAATAACTAATTCGTGGTGTCATGCCCTGGTGTGCTTTCCAGTCTTACTGACCTACCTGTGCATATTGAGGAGTCTGGCAAAGTAAACTGAGCTCTTCCCATGAACAGCTATTTATGTATCCCTAAATGCTTTCCTTCCCACTTCTGTTGCTGAAGCACTAAACAATTCTGTTCACAGCTTGCTCTGTTTGTGTCTCACTGGGGAGGCCAATTCTATTTTGGACAGAAAAAAGCAGTAATTGGAAAACTGGGAGTAAATAGGAAGTATTTAATCTTCCATGCTGTCTTTACTCCTGAAGTAAAATTAATTTTAAGGTTCCTACTCTGTTGCTTTTGAAGAACATTTGGTTGTAGATGGCATCTACACCTGCCTTATGTGTTTTCCAAGCTTCCATGTGTTTAAGCTGCAGTAAAATGGGCAATGTTCTTCTAACAGGTCACACACTCAGATTGTTCTTCTGTCACTGAAATTTCCTTTTTTTGTTAAAATCTGGGAATTTAGAAAAGTGCTAAGTGGCAAAAATGTATTTTCTAGTAAAAAAATAGTTTTATATCAAATTTGAATTTGTTTTGTATAAATTATGAAATTCTTCTATAAATGATAAAAACATTACAATATTGTAACTACTATAAAATGTAATTATATGTAAATTAACATGTGGGAACACCATAAGAAAGGGATAGTAATACACCAACATACTAATGTTAGGAGATGTTTTATATATTAGTTTTATCACTTGGATCCTTTTATATGAGGGAAATGTTATTAAGGAAGAACAGACTTTTTTTTTTTTACTAATGGTCTAATTACTGGAGGTGTCGTGTCCCTTTGGTTTTAAGTGCTATTTTAGTAAGAAAACAATTAGCAGGAGAAAGACTGATATAGGACAAGGAGAAAGGAACTCTTGATAGAAAGAAATACTGAAAGTAAAACTTTGGTAGCTGGTTGTGGTTTGCAATACCTGAGAAGTGTCTTTGTGGAGAGGAACCAACTATCTTCATGCTCTTAAGAAACTTTTCAGTTCCTTAAGTTACTTTATGTAAAAAGAATGATAACAGCAATGTAGTGATCAAGTATTTTTTTGCAAACCAGAGTAGTCCTAGCCTGGAAATATGACATCTACTTTTTTGATAGGAGACTTAATACCAGATAGACTTGGGTATTCTCAGTGTTTGTGCTCAGAAGCTGATAGTCAGAGGTAGCAGGCAGACCAGGAATCACAGCATGATAGGGAGGGAAAGAGAGGAACTGAAGTTAGAAGCTGCGCTTAAGGTTTAGCTTACAAACAGCTGCATTTGGAC
The DNA here is from genome assembly GCA_033816785.1 of Picus viridis. Lineage (NCBI taxonomy): Eukaryota > Metazoa > Chordata > Aves > Piciformes > Picidae > Picus > Picus viridis. The sequence goes on from CM066581.1 coordinate 6,418,199, forward strand.
AGACCATGGTGTGGCCCTGGCACTTCAATTTTGTCCACCCTTCTGATACTGTGATGAGACATGCCCGATAGACAAGGTAGCCTGTGGCTTTTGCAGGCAGCCAGCAGTCAGACTGCTGGTAAGACCAGTATAGACACATGGAACTGATGCTGTGAGATTGCAACAGGTGTGGGTGCTGGATAGGTTCCACATGCACTGTATCTCCAGTTTTGACTTTCTTGGTAGAGATAGCAGCTTTATTAATGATTTCATGGTTAAATATGTATGGCTTGCAAGCTACAAGTGAACCTGGCCTATGTAATCTCTTCCATTATGATTAATATGTTCCATTTTAAATTACTTGAATTCCTGGAGATTAATCTCAGTGCATTGCTTTTTAATTATGCTCTTTGCACTCTTCCATTACAGACCACCGAGACTGATGGGTGAAGGTTTTGTTGTAATGCAGTCCAATGATGTTGATATCTATTACTACATGGATGAACCAGGTACCTTCTCCTAAAGATGAAATTTTGAGGAATCTGAAGGCTATTTGTTAATTTAATTTTCTAGAGGTAGTAGAGAATTTATTCTCTTCAGTGCTGAAAAGCCTCTGTGCTGAAAGAGTTAGTGTCATGTTTTGGAGTCAGTAAAAGCATTCATAAGCACACTTATAATTTGGTTTTTAATTTAGTTTATAATTTGGTTGGTTTTTTTTTTTTTGCAAGGGAAAGAAAAGATTGGGAGTGGGAGAGAGAGTTCATGTGTCTTGTATTATATTTAGGACAGAGTGAAATTTTGAACTGCATATTTAAACCTGCTCTGTATGTCAGCATTTCACTGACATTAGCAAGCAGTGCTTCAGAAAATCTTCAGGACTTCTTGGCATATTCTTGCCTTTCCACTACGAGCCTGCATTGAATTGTGAATTGACATTTATGTACTGTAGTGGCCTCAAATAAAACTGCCATCAGGACACTTGAATTGTCTTGTGTTTAGCAAACAATTTTCCTGCTAATTTGAAGCAGCTTCCTTTAATAATCTCTTTATTATATTTTGTAATATAGGTCTTGTACCAGAGGAGACAGAGGAGAGCAATGATGGAGAAGCCAACAATGAAGACAGCAAATTGCAGGATCTGCCACCATGTTGGGGTTTGGACATTGTTTGTGGAAAAGGAACAGATTTCAACTATGGACCTTGGGCTGATAGGCAGAGGTATTACCATGTTTTACTTCTTTAGTTTGAATCTTTAATAGCTATTATTATTGAGAAAACATTCTAAAGTTTCCAGTGTGTGATTGCTCAAACTTCTGATTTGTATCGGGTGGGCAAGGCAGTCTGAGAGTCCTGCCACAGTGGTTTAAGATTAGTAAAGTCTTTGTTGTTTATCTTGTTCCAAATTTAGGATCACTGAGTGGATTTTTAAATTGAATAAATTACGTTCCTATTTTTTGTGAACAAAGTAGTTCTACTTTATATCATAAAGTGTTACTTACCTAAAGGTTTAACTCTTTGACTGGCTCTCTTTTGGGCTGTCATACTCTTATTAGCTGCTGGATGGGAATACACTGCATGTTAATGAGGAAATGTTATGGAAGTACACATCTGGCTATGGAAATAATGACAGTGGAATTATATATTCCTGCTTAGGAGAGTCAACTTCCTGTAGTCTCCAAACTATTTATTACCTGGGTATCGTAGTGACAAAATAGTAAGCAGAGCTCTACTACTATTCCTCCTGTAGCCCTTGATGTTTTGCATATGAGTGTTTCTGGTGGAGACAATAGGATTGTTTTGAGAGTAAAGGACTATTAAGTAAAAGTGACATATTCCATACTTCCACTTTTTTCTCCCCTATTAATTACAGATTGGTACTTCTCTTGACCTCCATTAATTCTCCTGTGAAACTGTTATGATTAACTGTCTCTTAGGAGTATGAGGATAGCAAAGAGTAGTCATTAGATATAAAAGTATCATGGAGAATTTAAGAGAAAATGCCAATTATCAGAGCAGAACATTGCTGGGAACACAAAGTCAGTGCATCATTAATGATATTTGTAATACTACCAAGAAAGCTCACCTCTATGATAGTGTGCTTTTTCTAATTTTAACTGGCTGAGTAGAAGGCAGCTTGGTGCCTATGCAGAGTGTGTAGAGTCCTTAGATGTGTCCCTGGGAACACTTTTGCGTTGTGCCATGGACTCAAGAGAGAATTTTGGAAAGTGCCTGGGCATTTTAGAAGCACGGGTCTGTAGCAGTTTCTTTGAACATTGTACTCTCGATTCATACAAAGGCTTCTACAAGTACTGATCTTCAATACATCATGTCATAAAGCCTTGGGTTTCCCCAGGATTTAGACAGCATCTGTTGTGTGCCTTACTTCACCCTCTTGAGTCCTGTGTAAGCTGTGCTGTGGCTTTCCTTTCTTGTAGTTGCATGTTCAGATATGAGTCTGCAGAAACTAGGATTCACTTTGCTCCCTTTCTGAGGTCCTGAAGTTTTGTATTTTGTTTATTTCTGGGCATTGCATCAATTATTTATACACAAACCAAAGCATAAACAGATTACTTCCTACCATGTTTTTGTAGCAGCTTTATAAACCAAAGATTAGGAAAAGAAAGAAAAACAGAGCTTGTTTACCATCTGATTCAAAATATTTTTGTTCTAAATCATTTATGGCCTGTCCATTTATGGTTTTTATACAAAAATCACTTTTTGTCATTGAAACCTTTGGAGATTGCATTAATGAGTTGGAAGGCTCCCATGATGAAGACGTTAAACAAATATTCTTTCTTACCACATCCAGTGGTTGTCTAAAGACTCCGCTAACTGGAAAAGAATTGTGAATCAAACAGATCCATAAATATCTCTATATTTCTTCTGTGAATAAATCCAACTCTTTTTTTCCTTCTTCCCCCTAGGGACTGTTTATGGAAGTTTTTCTTCCCACCAGACTACCAAGTTATGAAAGTCTCAGAAATTGCTCAGCCTGGGAAACCAAGACAGATTCTTGCTTTTGAGCTGCGGATGAATATTATTGCAGATGCCACCATTGATTTGCTTTTTACCAAAAACAGGGTAAATATTGAAAACTTGGCTAGAAAAATAACTTGTCTGCTGTGATGAAACTGTGCATCTTGGTTGTGCATGTTTTTACTTGTCTCAGGTCTTACTTTTTGTGACTGAAAAGAGAAAGAAAGTGTAGTGTTGAAAAATACACATTCATCTGCCTTCTTAGGCCTTGAATCAGAATGTCTTGCATTGTTTCTTTTACTGGGTCTCTGTCAGCATTTTTTAAGCCTAAAAATGGTGTTATTTGATATGAGTGCACATAGACAGTTCACTAGGAATTTTCTGAAAGGCAAGAAAGATTTCAGTCATCAGGTACTTTAATCCAGGTGTGGATGATGATAGCCAGAGGCATAAAGTACACTGGTTGATAGCGGTGAGCCTAGAAATGATGTTTGCAATTTTTTCCTTTCTTGCAATGCAGGAAACCAATGCTGTGCATGTAAATGTTGGTGCAGGATCATATCTGGAAATAAATATTCCCATGACAGTAGGTGAAAATGGTGAGTTAAGACTAAGCTTAATTTGTTTTCCTACTGCTTTTCCTTAACAATTTTCTTAGTTCTTATGTGAATGCCTTGTAGTGCTTTTCCCATGTGTCTATGAGAGATGAATCTTCTTACGTAAAAGAACAAAAAATAGTTCTTTTATGTTTCATTGCAAAATAATAAAGCATGTGTGCAATGTTAAAGATACCTCCATGTTTTGCCTGGGTTAGGGAACACAGATTTCTGAGCTAGTAGACAATTTAACTGTGGATGGTGGTGTGGATTGAAGCAGTTAATAGATATGTTGTCAGCTCAGAGAGCAGGAAGATTTCTTCAGTAGGATGAGCATAGTAGTTGAATCATGCTGAGCAATGTGTTATGAGAATTACTTCAATCATAGTTTATTTAAACGAAAGAAACCTCCAAAATCCAAGGTGGAGGCAAGTATAAAGTTATGGGTATATTGCTTGAATTTACTCATCTTACTGGCTGGTTTCAAGCCCTTTGCTAAATTGTTCTCGTGATTCTTTTGGGCATACTTGACTTTTATTCTGCAACTTGAACCAAGAGCCTCCAGAACCGGAGCCTTTCCAGCAGGCCCAGCAAGACGACTTCAGTTGTCTCTCCTGCAAGGAGACAGAACATTTTAAGCTTGTCATTGACAAGCAGTAGAGGACAGAGTTATTGTATTAACTAATTTCCACTGTGATGTTTCTTGATTGTTAGTGGACTGCTGAAATCACTGGTGAAAATAATTTTGCTGTTTGTGGAAGTCTTATGTTTGAATGATTGTGTTTTTGTAACTTTTGCTTGCTAGGCTATTCACCCACAATTAAAGGGCAGCTTCTACACGTTGATGCCACCAGCAGTATGCAGTACCGGACTCTCTTAGAGGCTGAAATGTTGGCTGTAAGTTGGCATTAAGAAGCACAAAACTTGTGTCTTTAGGGGATTTTTACTAAAGAATGTATTTATTTGTCTTCAGAACAGGTTCTTAATACAGAAACATGCATTTGGAATGTGTTTTGCAAGAACCTAGCATGAAAGGAACTTTGTCCATGCACATAACTCTGCACGTGTGTAACTTTGACTTGCATAACTTATATGCCAAGTTTAATGTGTTTTGAAAGCGGGGGGGGGGGGATTTGAGTTCCATTTATAAATCTGACCTCATTTGCTATGAAGGTAGGTGTTCATATAGGCTTTACCACTGTAAATGATTGCACTCTCTAGCTGTGCTACAGAGTCTGTGTGCATGAGTATTTGAAAGTACTTCAGAGTGTTTAAACTATGGGATACAGCTGTGATACTGCATTATTCTTTAGTTTGCCTAGCATTTCACTTCTACAGTACTGTATTTCTGTAGATTACCTTTCCCACGGATTTTCAAATGACCTTACATGAGTGGTGTTTTTAAATTGAGTATCATATGAATGGTTGAAAAATACTATATTGAGGAATTCTATCTTTATTGTGAAAAGTGATACTTTTAATGGAAACTGTGGTTGATAAATTACTTGGTACATCTACTGTAACAGATGTATCAAAAGTTTGTACTATAGCTTTCCAAATAAATGAATACACTAACACTTGACCTTCAAACACAGAAAGAGAGAGAGAGATTAAATTATTAAAGAACTGGAGAGGCCTTCTGTTCATCCCAGCAGGAATACAGTTTTAATTATTCAGCAGAGTACGTATGTGAACACTGCTGAGCTACAGGGTCAAGCATTGTCATCTTTTCAAGTAACTCTGGTGCTTTAATATCTTCTTCACAGTTTCACATTAATGCCAGCTATCCCCGGATATGGAACATGCCACAGACATGGCAATGTGAACTTGAGGTTTATAAAGCAACCTATCATTTTATCTTTGCTCAGAAAAGCTTCTTTACAGGTAATATCTTTACTAAATACATTTATCAAATTAAATATTCTGGTTTTAGAATGTCTTTTCAGGCTTTGCAAAGGTGTATAAGATCAGGTACTCTGGTTCCACATACTCAGCACAACAAATTATATCTGCAGAAAACTGTCCTGGTGTTTTCTGTTGCCTGCAATTCTTATATTTGAGTAGAGAAACCAAATAACTTAATCTTCTATCATCTAAACTGAATTTGCCTGGTCTGCAGTTATGCTAAGTGTTCTTAAATTCCTAATGAATTTATTTCTGTCAGGGCTTTCGATTTGTTTAGTATTTTTTAATCAACAATTTGGATGTTGATTTCTCTGATATCTCTCTCTTTGGCTGACTGATTTTCAACTACTTAGGCTTTAGGTTGTGTCCATGTGGCTGACAGATGGTGAGAGAAAGTCATTTGCTCCTAAGAATTTTGGCTGTGCTGAAGAATATGCACACACAAGGCAGTACAATGTGATACAGCATCACCAAACTGTTGCTGAAGGTTCCAGCTGCAGCAATGGAAAGAAAGCCCCATCAATGTGGCAGTGCCTGGGCTAATTAGCCCTGCTGGGAGGAAGGATTAATTAGTGCAGGCATGGTGCCATGCTAATGAAGTTATCCTCCTAGTGAGGCTGGAGCAATTACCTGTATAGTGCTGTAGTACTCGCCATAGTCTATCCATCTAGGTGGATAGATTACAACAGCACTGTAGAAAATATTTGCTGCTGTAGAAAATATTACTAGTGTGTACATTCAGAGTGGAAAACGCAAGGAAAGCAGCTGGTAGTCCAGTGCTTTTGGTTTGGTTTGTAACTTTGCTACTGAATGGGAGAACTTAAACTGATGGCTTTCCAATTTAAAAAGCAAGTGAGAAGTGGGAGATGAGTTTACAGCAAGTGTTTGTGGAATATATGCCTGAGACATGGATACTATGCATTATTCTCCTCATTTTTCTTCTTCTGTAAAGGAGCAAACAGTTAAGATGTAGAAAAAAAGCCAAAAGCTTGAAAGAAGAAATCTCTCACTTGATTGCTTCTGACTTGTCTTCTATTATTTTTGATGGGTTTAGATTTGATCCAAGACTGGTCCAGCGATAGCGCACCCGATATTTTTTCATTTGTTCCTTATATGTGGAACTTCAAAGTTATGTTTCATCAGTTTGAAATGATTTGGGCAGCAAATCAACATAATTGGATTGACTGTTCCACCAAACAACAAGAAAATGGTGAGATCACTTTGTATTTGGAAGAAGAGTACATATTACCAAAAATATGTACAAAATACTGACTGTATAGCACAAGATAGTAAATTGTCATCATTCTTGTACTATAGAAATATGTGTTCATTGGTTACGCTCCATTTTGCTAAAGCGGATGTGCATAAACCATCCTAGTAGTGTTGTTAAGTTCTAACTTTGTACAGATGCATACCTTTTTTGGGGGGAGACTGCAGTTCTAGATCATGTCTTACCATTCATTTTTCAGGACCCTTTGAATCTTTGATTTAGTACAGCAGTTTGCAGCGAGCAACCCTAGGGTCATGACATACATTCAGTAATCACTTGGGAATAATTTTTTTTTCAAGTAATGTTGGAAAAATACCATTTGAACTTCATATAATTAGAAATGTCCATTTCCTGTTCCATTTAAGAGTAGGAAGTAAAGCTAAACAAAACTAAGAGGTACTTTTCAGAAAACCAAAACTGTTTGATGCGCAATTCAGTTTATTTCTATTTCAGTACTAGAATCTTATCATTTCAATGGGAAAGGAAGATGATGGATTAAAAATCATGAAGTTGTGTTTAGTTAAAAATCAGTTCATCAAAAGCCTGAGGAACTTTCAGTGTGTGTCTTGTCCAAAAACTGCTGTGTGAAGCAATGAAGTCAGTCTTAAGATATTAGTTACAGTTGTTTTTACTGTCTGCTGCAATTTCATTGTGCTAAGAACTGTGTCTCTCTATAAAGGACAAGCTGTGAAAAGTAAATACTTTGAGAATAATCTAGTACAATGCACTCTAAATATGCAGTAGTTAAAAATGACAGTTTCCTTTTCTTGAGATCTTGAATATGTTTTCATTAGTTTTACCTGTATGTTTGCTAATTTGTCTGAGAGCAAAATAGGGAGTAATGTTGACATTGTAAAGTTTGTTTTTCCTTTTCTCTCCCAGTTTATCTAGCGGCTTGTGGAGAGACACTGAACATAGTTTTCTCTCTGCCTTTCACTGACTTTGTTCCAACCACATGTAATACTAGATTCTCTTTAAGGGTAAGTTCTGCCCCCCATCATCTCTCTTGTGTCTTCTGAATGTGAGACAGTGTCTCTTCATTTTCTCCCTCAGTCAGGAAATTTTGAATAGACTGTTTGCTGAGAGAAAATGACTCTCTTGCTTCTGACTCAGAATTTTTCTTTAAGTAACCCAGTGGTAAATGGTTTCTGTTGCTTATATGAAGCAGCCAAACATAGTCTGGTTTATTTATAGACATATATGCATACACAAAACCAATATATTAAAAGAATGTACACTTGTACTTCATCCATACATATGTACACACCATTTGTATGTATCTATGTAGATATTTATATACTTAGAAAATGTGAAAATCTGATGTATGGTCAAAGTTAAAACTCCAAAATAAATAGGTACCCCCAAACTGTTTTGGAAAACCATCTTGCAGATTAAGAGTTTCTGTAAAATGATGATAAAGTGTTTATAACAGACATAGCTAATTCTTGGAAGACTGTACTTCTTGTCTTCCCTAAATTAGAAGCAGTCTACTGCTGCTAAAAATAAAAGACTAGTTGACAGTGATGTTGGTAATTTTGTATAATTTGATAGCAAAGAAAGCAATGTTTTATCTGGAGATTTGTTTTTTAAAGAGTATGTTTTGGTTGGGAAATTTGGGGTAGCCTTAGTCAAGTTATATAACTTTTGGAGTATGGCTTGAACCACAGAAGAACAAGAATCTCCAAAAGCCATGCCCCTGTGTTTTATAGATTGCTGTGGTGTGTTATTGTGGGCAAGTTGCTGGATTTTTAACTTCAGAACTACAGAGCTCTTGGGATTAGAAATTGGTATGAGCTGTGATCAGCAGTAGTGTGAAAATTGAGATTTCTTGCCTCACGTTGCCTGTCAAGTGATGATGTTGGTGCATGTCAGTATGAAAATGGCAGAAGCATTATGCATGAAGTGAGTGTAAATTAACTTTTCTGTTACTAATGTTTGATTTTTAGGGGGAAGATGTTGATCTTCATTTGTATCTACCGGATTGTCATCCTAGTAAATATTCCTTTTTATGTTGGTGAAAGATTGTCAGCCCAATAAAATAGGTCCTGAATCTTGTGTATCTGCTGAATGTCAGAGTGGTCAGAAAACGGGCAAACCCAAATGGAGGAACATTACTCAAGAAGAGTGAGTTTTACTGTGATACGTGTTTGTGTCTTTGTATTGGCTCTTCACATTGACTTATTTTGTTCTGGTGTTGTGTGTGTTTTTTTTTTTTTTTTTTTTTTTTTTTTTTTTTTTTTTTTTTTTATGAAAGCAACCTCATCTGTTCATGAAAAGTATTTAATTAAACTATTGTATGTCAAATAAAAGTATGATGTTTCTTTTTGAAAGGGCTGGATGGGTCGAATGCTGGACAGTCCCAAGTGTTGTGTTTACAATTGACTACTCATGGCACCCCATTTATCCTCAAAAGGCAGATGAGCAGTTAAAACAATCCTGTAAGTGTCACTGTCTTTTTTTTTTTTTTTTTTTTTTCCCCTCTTGTTAACATGTTGCATTTCAGAAGCTGCTGTGACTTTGTTGGATCAGAGTGCTTGAATTTGCAGAAACCAGCTTTGAACCAAAATACTATTCTATGTCACACGAGCAAATGCTAGTCTTTAGAAGGCAGCAGGTTTGATGTAAAAACCAACATCATCTGATGCAAAATATGTGAAAGTGTCCCAGTTCCTGTGCAAAAAGAGAATACTGTCTGTAGTTCATTTCTCCTTGTCCTCAACAAAGTGGATCTCCTAAATGGGTTGTTGCATAGCACAAAATACCACTTGATATATTAAATATGAAGTACAACGTTTTTGGCAGTATCATGTTCTTCAGCTTTTCTAAGCTTTTTCCCTTTGGATGTTGTGATGATGTTGTATGATTTAAATGTTTAAATACACTACTTATGAGATATAATAATGTTTTCTTACCCTTGAAATGAAACTGAGCTTTATGGTTATGAAATTGAGATTTCAACATTTCTCTGTTGGAGCATGACCATCAGATATGAGTGTTCAGACTAAGACTGATTTCTAAGTAAGAATTAAGTGTCTCATTGATATTTCTCAAACATAAAAGTATGACTTTGCGAAAAACCCCTAACTCTTATCTCTGTATTTATTGTAAAAGCAGAGGGAGGTATGCAGGAAGTTACAGAGTCGCATAGAAGTCTTTTCAGGTTGAGATGGTTGCAGCAGAACCAGTGAAGGAGAGGTACTCATAGAATAATGAGGGCAAATTTGAATGGGCCTCAATCAGCAGGTGTTAAAAGACATGCTGGATAGGGTTTTCAGGTTTTGAGTTCCAACAGTTCAAATCTAAAAGAACTCAAATGTTAGAGGGTGAAGCAAAAAAAGTAAGATTCATCTTGCAGATGTTCATTAAGTGCTCTTGTGAGACTCTTATCAGCTTGTGTCAAATTTGCATACTTCAAATCTGAAAACATTTACTTGTAATCATAGCAATTGAACCTGCATTTAACAAGTTTGTACATACAAAGGTTATTTCATCTGCAGCTTCCTTCAAGGAATAATCCAGCACAGTCCAGCTCACTTCTAATCTGTGATGCTGACAGTACGTGTTTGTTACAGGCCAAACATCTGTATTTGCTTTTGAATCAATTGGTAGAACTCTCCAAGTTGCTGAGAAACAAACCTGTTGCATTGCAAGAGATGCAGCTTCCAGAGAAGTGGCCATCTCCCTGCATCATTCAGCTGATTTATTCGCACAAAACAAGCACTTTAAGTTAGAGCCTTGAAGGTTTGCTGGCTGTAGGAGTGTATTCGTTGTAGTCCTTTATATGCCAGTTCTTCCAGTTAAGCTGGCTCCTGAACTCGTACTCCACCTGGAGCATCGATTTTATATGGTTTTCCATAGAGTTCTTTGCTTCCTGGCAGTTGCTTTACTTCTTCAAAGCACTTCCAGTTACTTCATTGTTGTTGCCTCCTCACTTACCAAAAAAAAAAAAAAAAAAAAGAAGACCTAAGTGCTTTCATAGACCACACCCCAAAGGGATAGGAAATAAGGTTTGAATTTCCAAACTGTTTTGTGACTAGAGTAATTGAGTTGTTTGAGAGGAAATTTTGCCCTACAGAGCTACCAGACTTTTAATACAACTTACGCTATTTTCCTGTTTATTCACTTCTGTTTATTCTGCAGTAGCTGTGTGGTTGTGGGAAATCTGAAATGAAAGCATGTTTTTGTTTAACTTCAGAAGAAAGATAAATAAATGGAAATGTGGGGGTTTTTTGGTGTTTTGGGTTTTTTTCAGAACTTGAAGAATTGTTTTGCATAATCAACATTGACTAAAAGATTCTATATTCTGTGATAGTTTCTTGGCTTCCCATAGTTACTAGATATGAGAAACCAGTTCTGTAGCATAGACATGCACATAATTAGAAAGCTGCAAGAAGTCGTGTATTCAATCCACATTGGTATTTGCAGGATTTTGTCTGTCAGCAGCCTAACTGATAATCAAAATTTGTTTTCATCTTTATTTACTCCATAGTGTCAGAAATGGAGGAGACAATGTTGTCTGTGCTAAGGCCATCGCAGAAAACAGCTGAAAGTGTGATTTCATCTCCCACAACTTCAACCCGCCTTCCCCTTGACCCCTCAGAGCTGCCCCCAGACAAGCTCCACGTGGAACTGGAACTCTCCCCAGATTCCCAGATAACCCTGTATGGACCCTTGCTCAAAGCCTTTCTGTCCATAAAGGTAACCACAGGAACACAACTTGTAATATTTATGGATGGCAGCAGATAGGAAAGGGAAATAATTAGTTTGAGATAGAAAATTAAGATTCTGCAGAATGTGTGAATTCAGATGAAAAGGTTCTGTAAGCACTAGTTGGCAATGATTTAATTTGGTGATGTGGAGTAGATTTCCAATATATATATGTAGACTTGTATCAGCACAATTTTCCTTTCAAGGAGCAGTATATGTTTTGGACTTCATGTGCAGAAAATTTCTTCTTTGACTTCTGCAGTATTAAAAATCCAAAATAAAAAAATCCCATTATTATGACTAGATCTTATATTAACCACTTTATGCAAAGATATATCAGAACTTGGGCTTCTGTTACTTCTGAAGTTCATAGAGTGCCCTTTGCTTAAGCTTTTTGTTCATGAGGGGTAGTTTTGGGGTGCTGTGCACTGTGTTGCTCACTGAAGGGCTTACAGGCTGGGAGTGAATGGTGTACAGGTCCTTACAGGAATCCCCAACAGAAGGTACCAGGAGCCAGTTACTGGAGTTCTTAGCACCCTCTGCTGGGTCAGCAATGTAAAGAGCACTTCAAGGTCTGTTGTAGTATCGACCTTTATTCTTTTCTCTTTGCTAAAAAACAAAGCAGATGGGCTTTGCTTAATGTGTGAAAGTTTTTTGGTATGGTCAGAGAGCAGTGCTTAACTTGCACATGTTAACACCTCTAATACTTCAGAGACTCACTACAAGATGGGGAAAATTCAGTGTCCTCAGGAACTATTATTTCAAGGCTGATAAGGAGGCTGACTTTACCACAGACCTTTTTCAAGGACATGGGTATCTTGTTTTTTGTTGTAGCCTGTAACCTCATCACTGAAAGAACTCTTCTTGAGTCTAGCCTTTTTAAGAGAAAGAGGTGACAAATTACTACTCTGATTGTGATATACTTAAGATGAAGAACAGGAAGCTGATTTTTTATTTTTTGTTTAAATTAATGTTTTCTAGTAGAATTTGAGAAAGTCACCTTGTTCTTGGATAGTTGAGGGGCATAGGCTTAGAAACAGGGTGAGTTTTAGACCCAAGAGGAGAAATCTTTATGAACTGATATTTTAGGAGCATGTTTAAGACTTTGAAATATGCTCATTCCAGAAGGTTGTATCAAAGTGATTTCCTTCAGATGTGTTTTGTATTCTTACTCTCAAAGTTATTTATATTTAAAAGTACAAAATCTGTTTAAAATGTCAGTAGCAATACTGCAGAATAGTTATTTTCATGGCATACATCTAGAATACTGGCATTTTGAGAATTATAGAGAGCCCCTTCTTTTCCTGCAAAGCACATAGCCTAAATTAACTCCCTTAGGGTACCCATCTGTCATAAAGAAGAATAAGATATGTTTCTTCAGCTATAGATTGTAGGTAGACCCCTTATTTTAGGGAGGGCTAGCATGGAGGAAAAGTTGGATTTGTATTTCATCACATAGGCATTTCATTACGCAGCCGGTATGTTCTGAATTTGTTTGTAATGGCAATTTCTTTTCATAGGAAAATTATTTTGGAGAAGATGACATGTACACTGATTTCGAAGAAGTTATTTCAAGCCCTGTTTTGTCACTGTCAACATCTTCAAGCTCTGGATGGACAGCTGTTGGAGTGGAAAACGAGAGAAAAGAAAATGAAAGTACAGTCAAGCCAGTTCACCCTCTTACTTTGCGCCCCTGGGATATCACCGTGCTTGTTAATTTGTACAAAGTGCATGGGCGATTGCCAGTGGTAAGGACTTTACAGTCTTGAAACATTTTGTCTCATGTAATTTATTTATTATTCCTAGTTGCATAATTTGGAGTTAAATTTAACTTCCTGAAACGTTTAGTTAAGAGTGGTGCTTATCGAGGTGTATGTATACTCTACTAAAACTGTGGCTCTTTAAACAAATTTGAGACATCATTTCTTTTGCTGATCTGGGAGGTGGAACTGGACCATTATTTTTATGGGATTTTCATTCAGTGAACTTGAGCTGTGTAATGATATTTTTATTTGTCCATTATGACTTCTTTGCAAATTAGCAAAGCTGTCTTCTAATGGTGACTTCTGCTGTCTGCAGCTGCATTCTGAGAGATTCCCCTGGAATTCAACTAAGAAACCAGGTCTAAAGTTGGGTTCACCCAGATGGGTTTGAGTTGCTGTTGATGTTACTGTCGCAAGGTCTTTGAAGTTGTATGGGCTCCATTTTGAGTTATCCACTTGGAAGAAACTTAGCATATGTCCTGCTCAAGGATTAAAATTTCAACCACTTTGTGTATTTCTAGTTTCTAAAACAGATGTGTTTAATTTTTATTTTAGCATTGCAGTCCAGATGGTCCTGAGTGCCCTACAGCTTTCTTGGAAAGGTTGTGCTTTGAGATGAAGAAAGGCTTTAGAGAAACAATGCTTCAGCTTGTACTGTCTCCAGTGAATTTGTTTCTGAATGATAACTATCAGGTAGTAAGCTAGTGTGTTTGCATTGCACAAGTTGTGGTGATCTTTCACAACAATACATGTGTTGATGTATTATTCTTTGGGAATGTTAGCTTTAACTTACTTGTCCTTAACAGCGACCTGCAGCAGATGAAGTTCTTCGAGAGGGTCACATCAGCCTGTCGGGTCTGCAGTTGCGTGCTCACGCCATGTTTTCAGCAGAGGGTTTGCCTCTTGGGAGTGATACTCTAGAATATGCATGGCTGATTGATGTACAGGCTGGAAGTCTTACAGCCAAAGTTACAGCACCACAGGTACTATCTAGAAATGATTCACTTGGAAGTGTTGCATTCCTTCTTTCTTGTAAAGCTGGTGCAGCATCTACCACCACCAGCACCCTGCCTCCGCCACCCCACTTCCACTACCAGACCCTGTCCATGCCACACCACATCCCTTCCACCACTGCATCTATCATTCCATCACATGAACTTTTTAAAAAGACACTTCTGCATCCTCTGATTTCCTTTAAAATTGCCATTATTTTCTAGGAATAAACATGTCATGCTCTAATTAGGAGACTTCTGCAGCAAATAAACGCAAGCAGTTTCAGTAATGTAAAGAGTAGACTCCATATGTATTCTCATGTTACATAGGCAGACTTCTCTGGTGGGATTTCCCAAGATGCTCCCACTGATTCAGATCAGCTCTAGTATTTTCTGCACTTCTCTATGCTTCTAAATTAAACTTTGTTGATCCAAAGTACTTTAGGGTTAGAGAGCATTTCTAAATGTTTGATGCAAAGATTCCCCCCCCCAAAAGCCATATGCAATTGTATGCTTCATACAGCGTTTTTTGGGTTTTCTTTTTTCCATTTTATTTTTTGGTTGGTGTCAGCACTGTCACAGAGCAGAACTTGAATTTGCTGTTTCAGTGTCATTAGCTTTTTACCTCACAGTGTGAAGGTAGGAAGAGGTACTGTGTGCAGGGCAGTCATAGCTTTATTAAATTCAGTTTAAATTACTGCTGATTTTAAGTGTCCTTTTCTCTGGGTAGCCAAAGAAAACTCATTTCCCTCTCATAATGGAGACAGTCATGAATCATTTCCTTTATGAATGAGCTAACTATATAAAAGGCTCAATAAGCTAATTGCTAGATCTAGTGAGATTGTGTTCTGTTTAGCCAGTTTCCTCCTATGCTTTCTCAATCTGTCTTTGTTACTAATACACAAGGATGTCTGATGTTTAAATTGAATGATAGGGTATTTTGAGGTATTTTTGGGGGGTAAAATAAGGGGAGCTCTGTCTTTAGAATGAAGATCTCAGGGGAACTGTAATGGCAAAAGCTGTTTCCCTATATAAAAGAATTGTAGTTACATTTTTTTCAGTACTCTGTTGAATATCCCAAGTTCATTTTGTGTACTTACTGTTAGCAAATGTGTTCTTATTTCCTTACAGCTGGCTTGTCTTCTGGAATGGGGCCAGACCTTTGTATTTCATGTGGTGTGCCGGGAATTTGAACTGGAAAGGCCAAAATCTGTAGTAATATGTCAGCATGGCATCGATCGTCGCTTTTGTGACTCTAAGGTAACCTTTCATCCAACTTAATTTCTCACTATATTTGCACAGGTTCTTGGGAACAGTTCGGAATTGCAGTTATCAAGACACGTGGA
Source organism: Picus viridis (assembly GCA_033816785.1). Lineage (NCBI taxonomy): Eukaryota > Metazoa > Chordata > Aves > Piciformes > Picidae > Picus > Picus viridis. The sequence goes on from CM066581.1 coordinate 6,433,733, forward strand.
ATACATAGATTGGATGTTCCCTCTGATAAGTAATAGCTCATTATGTTTTAGAAAGAAAAGTGTTTCTCTCTGGATTTTCCTGTGGAGACACACAGTGTTCTTGTGCTCTGAATTCTTTTGAGAAACAGTATTCACAGAAGTTATGCCCAGTTACTTATCTGTACTGTGACAGTCAGGGGCCAAAGGGCGTACTCCAGTGTTCCTTAGGAGACAAAAGTCATGACTCCCCTCATGTTCCTGGCACACTTCCATGGTACTTTTTAATCCATATGCTTTGTTGATGGACCAGTGCTCACTATCATGTCATTTTGGATTCTGCTTTTGGTGCTGGTCTCTTGGAATCCACACGCACAGTCCTTTAAGGCCAAAGGAAAGCTTGCCATATATTAAGCATGAATCCTCCATTTTTCTCTCTCAACATCCTCCTTGTTTTGTTCCAGTTTCTGTGATCTTTATTCAGAAACTTGATTTGCCTTTGCTTGTGGAAGCCAGGAGAGCCAGTTGGGTCCCCTGAAATTGCTGGATAGAGGATATAAACATGTATTAGTGAAAATGAACCTTGACACAGAAACATTGCATCCTGTTCTTTTGTTGATGGTTTAGAATTAGTAACTTTTTATTGCTTTGGCTTTAGGTCTCTGTTAAGCAGAACATAAATAGGAAGTTAAGGAGAAATAAAACTGAAATCTCTCATCTACATTTCAATGTTGTCTTCTTGTTTTTCTGTCAGATGAACTGTGTCCCTGGGCCATGCCCAACATCTGATGACTTAAAGTACACAATGACACGCTTAGCCATGGATGGAGCAGATCTGTATGTAGTAGAACATGGATGTGCTACCAATATAAAGGTAAAAGTATTTCTCTTAAGATAAATACTTTGTCAGTAGAGTTCTGTGCTACTTGAATGTATTGCTTCCTTATATGCAATGGACAAGGCAAAATTTTGGAAACTGTGATGAAAGTTGGCTTGAACTGGGCCAGAAGCAGGTCAATTTGGCTTCTGCTTAGTAATTCCATTAGTGATCTCAGAAAATGGTAGGGAGGAGTGGATGTCTGCCAGAATAAGACTGGAAGCTGCAGGGTTGGTGTAAGAAAACACCGCATAGTATTAATCTCAGTGTCTGTACCTGAGAGCTAATAAGAACTTGTGCTGTAAGTTAGTAACTCAGCAACTGGAAATGATTGATATGGATTCCATACATATTAGTGCTTGATAACTCATGGTCATCTCATGTGGTAGAGCTGTTGGAATTAAGATGTATCATTAGTGGAGATTGGTGAAGTGTTAGTGCCACTGCCTGACTGAATCTAGACTACTGCATGGTGTGTTTCTGTTTAAAGAAAGATGAGCAGAGAGGAGCTGATAATCTCTGCATTATCTTATCATCCATGAGAAAACTGGGAAATAAAATTATTTAATGTAACAAATATAAGTTAAGAGACAGCTGAGTTTGGTAACAGCAGAAAAGGAGAAAGTGCTGTGCTGGTAAAAGTGACCAGTAGTTGTGCTGCCCTTTAATGAATTAAGGTAGACTTAGCATGTAAGGTTTTGAGAAAACAATATACTGATCTTTCTGGAGTGAGTATTAGGAGGTGTGTTAACTATTTCAGCACTGTCCTTTCTTTGTTTCTGACATGACTAATGAGAGTTGATGTTTCCAATCGTGTTTTCAGATGGGTGCTATCCGTATTGCAAACTGCAACCTCCACAACCAGTCTGTTGGAGAAGGTGTAAGTGCTGCTATTCAGGACTTACAACTGAGACAATATGTTGAGCAGGTGAACAACTGCAGAACTGGTCTTCAGCCAATATTGAGGAGGGCATATTGGCTAGAAGCTGGCTCTGTCAACTTGGAGCTCATCACTGCTGACATTGCTTTAGCTGCAGATCATCCTTCTAAACATGAAGTGCAGAGACATTTCTTAGAAACACATGATAACCGAACCAAGAGGTAAGGTTGAGGGAGATGCGTTTTGAATTTCTTTGGAGCTGTAAATTAACTAAAGATAGAACTTTGGGTTTTGCTTTTGGGGTTTGTTTTTTTTGCCTATATAGATAATATTTTTTTTTCCTATTTTTTTAATGTATGTTGAATACTTAGTTATGGGTTTGGTGGTTTTAATGTGTTTGGCGTATAGAAAAATCATATAATTTGGGGCAAAACTTAGCTTTTGCTCTGCCTTCCCTTGTTTCCCAAAATGATTATCAGGGAGAGGAGAGAACTGAATTTGTCTGAACTGAAAACAGGCCTTAAAGAGTCCTGAGCAAGCAGATAAGCAGCTGTGAACAAGATACCTGGTGAAACTGTGATTTTTGTGTTTCCCCAAAGAGCAGTTTCCTCAGGTGTAAGCAGCATGCTCCTTTGTGGAGTGTTTGCAGTGCTTGCCTCTGTGCAGAGAGAGTTGTAACTATTAGCCTGTATTTTGGCAGGTGGACATAATCTCTTCCTGAACATGGTTGCCTGAGCACTACACATACACTGCTGATGTGCTCCTTTCTGGAGCTAATCCTTCATTTTCTATCTGACATCTGTGTTTCAGATACCAATCTTAGTCATTTCGCAGTGGGTGAAATAGGAGCTCACGTTTAAGAAAAGGATGTCTTTTACTCTTGTTTTCTCTGAATGTAAATGTAGTAAGGCTGATGAGGTAATGTTTTTGTTTTGATTTCTGTTTTTCTGCCTTTGTATAGATTGTGGTTTTTGTGGCCTGATGATAATTTGAGGAACAAAAGAAGCAAGAACAAGTGTGGCTGCCTTGGTGGCTGTCGATTCTTTGGTGGCACGTTAACAGGACTAGATTTTTTCAAGCTTGAGGAACTGACACCTTCCAGTAGCTCAGCCTTCTCAAGTACAAGTGCAGAATCTGATATGTTTTATGGGCAGTCTTTACTGCAGCCAGGAGAATGGATAATTACTAAGGAGATTCCTAAAATTCTAGAAGGTGAGAGTGCATTGTATGGTAATTTTTGTCTGACTTAGTCCCAAAGTGTAATTTCAGAACTGCAGATGAGTGTTTATAGTCCTGATTCTGGTTAAGGAGTAGTACTTGTGGCATTCTTGTGCAAGATTTCTTGCAGCCACATGAACTCTTCTAACAGCAAGCAGTAGCCTGAAAGTAGTGAGCAAGCTTTCATATCCTGAGTTTTTCTATTAATGTGCAACTCGTTTCTGAGTGACAAGGAAGTTTATTGACTTGCTTCTGTTTTGCGTATATAGCAAGCAGTGTACCAGGACAATGTAATGCTGTGCTGCTGTGATTTTACTCATTTTTGTTGCTGCATCATGCTATTATGTGCATGCACTTCAGAAGCAGGGCTTTTGTTAAATAAGAATTGTTATTTCAGTGGGCAGGGAAAAGACCATTGCAGTTGTGTTATAAGATGTTCAGTTTTTCTGTTTCTGATCCTAGGTAAAGCAAATGGTGTAAAACGCAAAGATTGGGATTGCAGATCTGTGGGTATAGAGATAGAAAGAAAAGCACAACACCTAAGCCTACAAGTGCCCTTGCGCTCCCATAGCTCCTCCTCATCCTCGGAGGAGACCAGCAGTTCTAGTGCTGCACTCCCCTTGCTTGCAGGTGAGAAGGACAGCCCATCATCAACTACTGAGGATCACTTGGGACAGAAGGAGTTCATGTCTGGTGCAAAAAGGGAAGATGGCCATGGAAGGTTAGTACTGTCTGTCCAAATAGTAGTATAAATTTGTCTCTTGAACGTGTTGAGACAGAAAAACCCCTTATATTTAGCAATTTTTGAAGTGTTGCTTATTTGCTAATGGTACTGCTGAAATGCATTTCCTAGTTTGAAGACAAATTTGGATCCCTAATAGGAGATGATCACCTGGTATGGGTAGAAAATGTAAGACAACAGCACTTGCTGTGAATGTTCATTATCACCTATATGTAGACAAGTGGATGAATAAGTGGCAGGATTTAGTATGTAGTCAGTATTATGAAAATAATTGCTATGGTAATCAAGAAAAGCATTAATAATAAAGAAAGCTAATGATCCTTTAATTTATCTTCCAGTGTTGCAGCTGAGGGTGCAGAGGGCAGCCCTGCATCCCCTGGCAACCAAGAAAGACCTGTTGGTCAGTCTCCCCTGAGGTCTCCACTGAAGCGGCAAGCCTCTGTGTGCTCCACTCGTCTCGGGAGCACCAAGAGCCTCACGGCAGCCTTCTATGGAGACAAGCAGCCTGTTCCAGTTGGTGTGCAGTTCAGCAGTGATGTGTCTCGCAGTGATGAGAATGTCTTGGACTCCCCAAAGCAGAGGAGGAGCTTTGGGTCTTTTCCATATACTCCATCTGCTGATTCAAACTCTTTTCACCAGTATCGCTCGATGGATTCCAGTATGTCGATGGCTGATAGCGAAGCTTATTTTTCTGCAGCGGAAGAGTTTGAGCCAATAAGTAGTGATGAAGGTCCAGGAACATATCCAGGGAGAAAGAAGAGGAAAAAGCAAGCTCAGAAAATTGAATATAGTAGAGGGTCTATTTATCACAGTGTGGAGGGGCCCTTAACAAGCACAATACACAGAGAACTTAGTCAAGATGTTAAAACAATGCCAATTAAGACTCATCCTTCTCAGGCATCATTTGTTTCAGCTCTGGGAGGAGAAGATGAGCATATTGACAGCATGTATGTCATGGAAGCTGAAAAGACTGTGGAAAGTGAGCAAATAACTTCCCAGCAGCCTGTAATGGCCTGTTACCAAAATTATCTTACACAGTTTCAGGTGATCAACTGGTCAGTAAAGCATCCAACTAACAAAAGAACTTCAAAATCCTCATTGCATCGCCCTTTAGACCTTGACACGCCAACGAGCGAAGAAAGCTCATCATCTTTTGAGCAGCTTTCTGTCCCAACATTTAAGGTATGGAAGATGGAGTAGAGAAAGGAATAACAATTAAAGACTAGTTAAAATTGCTTACTACATCGGTTGTGTAAACAAAACTGTGAGAAACTGGAAACTTCTTTCTAATTAAGCAAGCCTTGGATTTCTGAGTTCAGATTATGGGCTGTCTGTCTGGGAGGTTGGGAAAAAGAAAAGATGGAGTTAGAATTGTGTGGATAAGATGTGTGTTCTGAATTAGTATTGCATTTTAAAAGGCTGCCTGTGGAATGATAAACAGCAGGAGGTTATTTATGTGAGTTTTGTTTAAAACATAGATTTTGCAGAACTTCAGTGACGGTACATTTAATACTGATGAAGTATAATCTAGGCTGTAGATGATTTACTTCGAAGATAAGTTGAAACTCATAGATTAGCAAGTTTATTTTTTTCCCCAAGTATTTGGACTTTTGTGTTTTTCCTTGTGATGTATGGACATGAGCATGCATACTCAAGGAAGGGACTGAAATGAAATACATGACAACTAATGGAAACAACTTGATAAAAAATAGGTGTCAAAGCTCTGGAATTTCATATCACTTTGCAGCAAAAGCTTTGTGTTCATGTAGATTAGTATTTGGAGTATTTTTAAAATCAATCAGTTACTGCTTATCTATACACAAACTTTGTAATCTAGTCCCCCAAGTAATTAAAATAAGCAACCTAGGAGTTCCTGTATTCTGTGCTGGAGAATCTACATATGAGGAATTCTTTTAAAGAAAAAGAAAAAAACAAACTAAGAAGAACCTTTATTTGAAGATTGCAGTAGGGTTGGTGTTTTTCATACACAGAAGGAATGTAATAAATTTCATTGCACTTTTATCTTAGATTGTTAAACAGGGTCTCACAGCTAATTCGTTACTGGACAGAGGCATGCAGCTGTCAGGATCAACATCCAAGTAAGTTGAATACTGCATAACATTATTGAAGTATCTTTTAAGAATAAGATTTCCCTCTTGTTACATTCTTTTGCCTGTTGCTAGCCCTTCCAAAATTTGATGTGTAGCAGTAGTTTTTAATACAGATCTATTTTAGAGCAGATGATCTATTACAAAAAGTTTGGGTGTGGTCAAAAAGAACATAAGAAATGAAATAATTTTCTGGTTTTTCATGTTTTCAAGATTGCGAATTGCAGTTTAAGTTTATTTGGGAGGTGCTTTTAACAAGTGTCTATTGCACTGCTAAAAGCTGAATTTGAATCTGTGGAGAAGATCTATTACAAAAAGTTTGGGTGTGGTCAAAAAGAACATAAGAAATGAAACAATTTTCTGTTTTTTCATGTTTTCAAGATTACGAATTGCAGTTTAAGTTTATTTGGGAGGTGCTTTTAACAAGTGTCTATTGCACTGCTAAAAGCTGAATTTGAATCTGCGGAAGGGCCTTGCCCTGGAATGTTATCTGTGTGCTTTCCAAGCCATATGGTAGAAGAAACCTGCTTTATATGTGTTTTATGGAGAATTAAAATTGTACCAGGATACTTCTGTATCTCTTTTACAAACCTAGCTTATTAATGTATATTTGACTTATTTAGTACACCTTACACTCCTTTGGAGAAGAAATCTGCAGAAAATACTGATGATGAAACAATAACAGAGGAATGGACGCTGGATCACCCAGTCTTCCAGACACGAACAACGGCAATAGTAGAAGTAAAAGGAACTGTAGATGTAGTTCTGACTCCTCTTGTAGCAGAGGCACTGGATAGGTAATTCATTTTGCTTTTCCTACTGCAATCTTAATTCATTATGCTAAAAATTGTCTAAAATTAAAGCTGTCATGTTCAGCAAAGACTCAGGTAAAAGGGTTGAATTAACATGACTGATGGAACAGCAGGGCCTTGTACACAGAGAATCTAATTCTGCATTTCCCATGAAGAAGGTAAAGAATGTTATGCTGATGTGTGAAGTGCCTTTTATGTTTGTCAGTGCTTTTTTTTTCCCTCTGTAGTGTTAACTAAGTATTATTGATGGTGTGTCACATGGATCTGTAAGTTTCAGTGGTCTGTGTGGGCTTGTTTCCTCTCACAGGTATATAGAAGCAATGGTGCATTGCGCTAGCTCACGTCACCCAGCAGCAATTGTTGATGACCTGCACTGCAAAGTTCTTCAAGATGCTGTGCAGAACAGCAAAACAAGCTTCTCAGAAAATGTAAGGAAAAAAGGGAACAAGAAAAATGCACAATGTTTTGAAAGAACATTGTTTTCTGTTTTATATAGGGAAAAGTTGTAATTGAATTCAGTGTTTTGAGATATAGTACCTAAATGCTGTGTCAGTTTGGGATGTGTGTTTATTTCTGTCTTATGCCTAATGTATGTGTGTTTTTAGAATCAGCTGTCTTTGGTGGCCAGGGATCTCTCTTACAGAATTGAATTTTTCTCATGAATATAGTCTAGTCAGTGATTTGCAGGAGATAATACATTCTGTTCTTAGAAAGTGCTATAACTGCTATTCTTATGTGCTGTATTCATATCACTAATACATTATTTATTATTTTACAATATATACAGAGATAGTCTCTGTGAAGTTCAAACTGAACTGTAAAAGTGCATGTGGGGTGGAGGTTTTTGCAGTTCATTTGATACCATAAAAAATTCATTTAGCATGAAAAGAATTGTGTATTACTTTTTCTGAATTAGGAGTTCTTTCTGTCCAAGTTAATGGCCATATCTATGTAATTTCTTAGACTTCACATTGAAATGGACAGTAATAATTTATTTAATAATAAGTTGTTCTAGATCAATTATATATGCAGAACTCAAACTTGCAGCTGAAATCTGGTAATTGGAAAGTTTATTGCAGAATATCATTGCTGCTCTTATGGATCTGTATCTATCTGTGCTTCAGTCCTTATTCTAGAAATCATGGTACTGTGCTTTAAGTGAAGTCAGGCTCACTTGCTGCTTCAGTACTAATAAACTGTCTTGTTGTTCTTTAGCTTAGCAACTATGAGAATAAATTTCTCTTTTTCCCCTTTCCAAGTTATCTTCAAAGCAGGATATTAGAGGAACAAAAATAGACACTACCACTACAGGAGCAACAAACCAGGGACCAGCACAGACCAATCTCTCACTTAAGCAAGATAATGTGACAATTAAAGGTCTTCAGGCTAACGTCACGGTACCAAAGGTAACAACTTTTTCTTTAGTTTATTAATAGACATTACAAGACTTACAAATTACCCTTATTTTGCATCCCTATTAGTTCCCCAAAAGCTTACACGAAGCTTTGTATGTGTGCTAGATAAGTAATGTTTTGAACAGAATAGTCTATTCTGGAGTTGCTCGATTTTATTATGGTAGGTGTGCATGTTAAATAATCACCAATGTAGTCCTAACTGACTGCCAGATCTCTGAATTGTCTTCAAATTATCCAGATGGGGTGGTTTTATCTTTTGGGTTTTTTCCTTTTACTGAGAAATATGAGGCAGAAGTTAGTGATGCTTGAAATTAGAGAAGAGCAGATTTAGATTGGATGTTAGGAGCAGGTTCTTTACTGTGAGGGTGGTGGAATATTGGAAGAGGTTGCCCAGGGAGGTGTTTGAGGCCCCATCCCTGGAGAAACTCAAGGTCAGGCTTGGCAAGGGTCTGAGCAACCTAATCTAGTGGAGGATGTTCATGCACCCTGCAGGGCAGTTGGACTTTCATCCCACGCCATTCTGTGTATACTCAATGTAACATGTTTTTCTAAATTTCTTTTCTCTTTTTTTGGGTTGGAATTTTCCAAATAGGTGAACCTATGTTTACTACAAGCATCTGTTGATGAATCCCCAGGGGTTTCTTCTGGCAAAACAGTGACTCACGTTTCATTGGTAGCTTTGTGTTTTGATAGAATTGCCACCCAAGTTCGTATGAATAGGTAAGAGTAATGCACGTCAATTTTTGTGTGCTTGGTAAGTTAGTCAAAAGATTTGCTGCTGTTCTGAAGAGTATTTGAAAACATTGTCCTGACTGAGCTAAGCAATAGAATATGTCTTCCATGTTTTATCCATTAACATGTAATATCTAAGTAGAGTTGCATTTTCTGTAGGAAGTGGAGGGACTCATCTGGAGTAATTTTGAACCTTCCGTTTTAGATCTTTCTTGCTTATATGCTGTGCAGGATAAAATTATTTGGTTCAATAGTTTTTATCAAGATATGAGTCTTCTGTCTTAAGAATTCTTTTTAACACTGCTGTGCTAATGCCACTTAAATTTTTAAACAAATAGAATAAAATGCAGGAAGTCTACCTTGCTTAATTGTTTTTTCTTTCTTCTATTCAAAGGGGTATAGTTGAGGAGACTTCAAACAATACAGAAACTGGGAGGAATTCTGTCACGTTTGATCGTTACATCCAAACCAGCAAAATGCAGCCCCAGTCTTCTGGCTCACTGAGATCCAATGCTGGAGCTGAAAAAGGAAAAGAAATTGCTGCAAAACTGAACATCCATCGAGTTCATGGGCAACTTAGAGGCCTTGATACAACAGGCAAGCCTTGTTTTAAATCACTGAATGTCGGTTTTCATGAAGCCGAGCTGTTGTAGTTGGCCCTGATTCTTGTAGTTTGGTTGTGTTCTTTTATATCAACATAGATAAAAAGAACCTTGAACCTGGAGATTCAGGAGACACTCTAAACAGAAGTTTAGGCTAGTTACTCTGAATTATTTTCTGTTACTCTACTAAAGTGCTAGATTTAAATGTGGGCAGTGTGTAAACTATGGAGATGAATTCTAAGCAGTTTGTGCGGCAGATGGTTTGCATTGTAAATATTGACATGCACTGGTAAATTTCAAGCCTGGGCTTTCTGCCTCCCAGCTGATCTTTTTTAGCTATGTTTTTTTCCACCTGATGCAGGGAATAAACTATGCTGATTTGCTTTCTTACTACTTTCTAGAAATTTCAAGACAAATATAATGTGCCTCTTAGCCTGTCAATCTTAATATGATAAACTGTAGATTTTTAACTCTAGCAACCATAAATGCCAAAATGAGATCTACCCAATTGTTTTCCTTCCTGCTTATGTTAAAGAAATTCCTTCAAGAGGCAATGAATGAAATTCAGCTGGTGTAACTCCTGATCCTGGAAAAGCTAATCTGGAAAAGATAAGCTAAACTAAAGGCAAATTATGTTAAAACATCATCTGTATCAGTTCTCTGCTGTGTCTTGCAATGTTCGATGAAGAATAGAAATATTTAGGACATGAGGATGTGCTCCATGAAGCAAGTTTGATTAAAAACTGCAAACAAACATAACAAGCCCCCCAAACCCCAAAACACCACTATGCAAAGATGAGTGAGCAAATTAAATTGGAAGAGAAGAAAAGCAATAAGAGGATATGAAAATTATTAACTCAGTTTTTTACTTACTTATGGGTAGAATCTGAGCAGTATTATCCTGTGTTAGGTATGCTGCAGGCGTTCGAGTGCCACATAATTTTTGAATTCTAACCAAGAAAACTCATCATCTCCTTAAAAGCTTTGAGAAATGTCTTTCTAGGGATCCTCTCATTTCACATACACTTCAGAAGTGATTGCAGTTCTAAGTCAGGGGCAGAAAGTGAGAACTGGAAGGGATATAAATTGACTCGGTGTAGTTCTTTCCCTCAGATATTTGACATTTAACTCTGTGTGTGAGTTAATAGGCAATAGGCATAAAATTATTTAAAGCATTCCTTCAGAAATGTCTCTAGAAGAAAGGATTTATAATTAAGCTACATCCTAACATCAAAGAATCCAAGTGGCATAGTACCCTCCTGGATCTTGGGCAACAGAGATTATACTGAATTAAAAACTACTTCAGTCTGTATTTTCTTAGTAATCAGTGAGACTTACTGCTTTACATACTCCCAACACAGACATGCTGTAAACAAAGCAGTCTTTGAATTAGAACTTTTTCCTAAATATCCTTCAAGTATGCAAATATGTGCCTAGTTAAACATTATCAAAGAGCACTGTTGGTATTGCTGTTGTGTCACATGTCACGGTATCACTATGGTTTGTTGCTGTTAAATCCTAGGTATTTACTAGGGATGGTTGGGATTTTTTGCTTGAGTACTTTCAGGCCAATTGCCATTCCCAGATAAAGATCTGAAAAGCTCGTTTCTACATGTCTTTGGATCCACAGCCCTATGAAAAGATCAAGTGAGCAGCTGTGTTAAGATTGGAATATCTCAAAACTTGAATTTTGTGTTGCTTACTGTGTTCAAATGTAGAAATTACCCTGCCCTATTAACATACCAGAAGGAAGGTTCTTTACCTTTTTCTATGTTTCTTTTTTTTTTTTTTTTTTTCTTGCTTATGCTTAAATTTTGTTTTCTTTCTTTCCTCCTGCTCCTATCCCCCCACTTTGAGGATCACTAAAGGAGCAGTACTTCCAGAACAGATGATTTCAAAAGAGCTCTTTGTAGATGTAAAGTTTTCTTGTTTTGTAACAAAGTGGTAAATATGTTTGGTTTTCACAGATATTGGAACCTGTGCAATAACAGCTATTCCTTTTGGGAAATCAAAAGTTCTTTTTACTTTGGAAGAGTTGGATGAGTTTACTTTTGTGGATGAAACAGATCAACAGGCTGTTCCAGATGTAGCTCGAATTGGTCCTAGTCAAGAGAAGTGGGGTTGGATAATGTTTGAGTGTGGAATTGAAAACTTAACTATAAAAGGTAAAGCTTACATAGGTTTAATCTTATTTTGTTTTATGAAACTGTTAAGAACTCTGTTGTTGGGTCTTCTTGTTCAACTGTTACTTGGTTAGAAGTTGCTCAACAAAGGTGATACCAAACAGTACATGTCTGTGATAAATAAATTGTATCACCTAGCAGATTATACAGTAAAGGAACTTGTAGTAATCAGTAATGCTTATAACAGTGTATGAAATAATTCCATGTAAATTTTGGGTTTAGCAGTTTCTGAACTTAAAATTAAGGTGCAAATTGACAGTTTTATTGATTACTTAAATCCTCACCTTGCAATTGTACCCACATTAAATGCCTGCATACAGGACAGCTGACAGAAAGGAAAAGATCAACCAATATACGCATTTCCTGTCATCCAAATTATTTTTTTCAGGGAGTAATGTTTAAAGACAGTCTTTGTGTGACTGCTACTCATCTGCTTGGAGAAAACTATCAGAAACTCTACAACTGCTTAGCTGTTGTTTAAAAACGGTAGTGATGGATTGTTGTGATATTGCATCTTGTTTAACCAAAGTCCTATGTGTGACTCCCCTGAAGTGCAGACTTCTTCTATGGACCGTAACTTATAGATGTTTATGCACAGCAAATATTTCCAATCCTGGTATGTCTGCTTTGCCAGGAGGAAGACAATCTGGAGCAGTGTTGTATAATACATTTGGAGTCATGGGTAAATCAGGAGATACAGAGAGAGGTGGATTGCTTGCTTCAAATAATTCTTCAGATTCTCCAACGGGCAGTGGTTATAACACTGATGTGTCTGATGATAACCTTCCTTGTGACAGAGTCAGTCCCTCTTCAGACATTAATGGGAATTCAGTGTCAGATGAGCAGGTATGTACCTACTATGTAGAAGTGATTGGTCTTGGGAGGGTTGTTCTCTTTCTAAACTCATTAAGTCACAATATTGGTGCACAGCATTAGTTTATTTTTCTTTGCCTAAATGCATGTGAAATCGTTGAAGAGCAGTGCACGGTAGGGTAGGTTAGTGCCTTTCAGTATAAACACTTTGGAAAACAATTTCACTTTTGTTTCCTTTTTTAAGGATGAAGGAGTTGAATCTGATGATCTAAAAAAAGATATACCCTTGATGCCTCCTCCCCCTGACTCTTGCAGCATGAAGTTAACAATCAAAGAGATTTGGTTTAGTTTTGCAGCCCCTACCAATGTGCGCTCTCCAGCCCATGTGTTTTCAAGGTATAATTTTACTTGATTTAAAACCATGAAAATGACATTTCTGCTTTGTTCAATTCCAGGTGCATTTGGTAGATTCTGTATGTAAGCTCAGTAATTTTTGAAGCTTCTTTGGAAATGAAAATTATGGATTTTACGTTTCTCACAGTAACTCTTGCTTCAGTTTTTTGTTGTTTTAATTTATATGCAAGCATTGCTAGAAAATTTTCAGCTAGACATGATTAGAAGAAGAAAAGAAAGAGTAAAAACAAACAACCAACAAACCAATCCCCCAAAACCAGCCAAAGGATAACAAAACCAACAGAATCACTACAACAATGGAACCATGAATGTGAGCAAGTAAAGCAAAACTTGCCTTAAGTGTTTTTTTCCACTTTTAATTTTAAGGCAATGAGTCTGTTTGTTAATTTGTAATAGTTTGTCCTATTCCACCTGTTTGAAGTAATTCCTGAAAGCATTAGAAGATCTTTCTGATTGCTGCTGCTGAATGTGAACACCACATTCTTTCTATTTTTCTCAACAGGCAGCTGAACCTCTTGAGTACTGCAACACCTGCAGTTGGTGCTTGGCTTGTTCCCATTGATCAAGTGAAATCATCATTAAATAAACTAGAAACTGAAGGAACTCTGCGAATCTGTGCTGTTATGGGTTGCATTATGACAGAAGCTCTAGAGGTAAAGGACCTTTGTATAGGCATAGGAGAACAGAGCAGTGCAAAATGTAATATCCATGTGTTTGGCATTCTGTATATTTTTACTGAAAAACTTATGGTACCTCTTGCAACCCTTCACTTCAAGAACTGGTCACAGGAACTCACTACCTGTGGTGTTTTATTGTACACAATATAAATTTCAGTACAACAAAATTTTAACTGTTAGTAGTGAGGAAGTCTTGCACTTCTTGCAGGAGAGCATCTCCAGCTAAAATAACTGGAGATTCTGCTTTTGGAAAGGGAAGACTAAGAAATATGACTGTAGTGTCTGGTATGTTTTATGACATACACAAGTGTGGTAAATTACAGTGAATGTGGTGAATTCAGGGTATCTATTGGGGAGATAAAGCAAATTTCTGTGCTGCAGCGTGTTGAATCCTATTTATTTGACTGGTTTCTTAGAGGAAGGGAGGATAAACATGGCAAGAAACAAATTATAGACAAACTTTTAGTTGAAAGCTAAGATCTTTTATGACAAATTGGGTGGTGGTGTCATTTGCTAAGTAGCTTTCGTGTGTGATCAGCAGTTTGCGTGGCACCCTCTAGTGGGAAGACCTTGAGGTGATACCTGTGGTTGAGATCATTTCTTGTCTTGTAAAATGATGAGGTTAGTGTTAGGCTACTTTTCTGCTCTACTCAAAAATCACCCTTTGCATCAGCCTCTTACTGCTGTTTCCCTTCCTGTTTAATTTCCTATATTTTTTCTAGCATTAAACCTAATTAGAAAAACACCTGGGTTTCCTTGAATTGGTTAAAACCAGCTTCTGGCTGTGCATGCATGTCTGTTAGTCCAGAAGGTAACTTTACAAACTCTATGATTCAAATCAGCCTTCTATTTTGTTACCTCATACAAATAAACAAGCATCAAGTATGATTTTGCACATGCACTATTTAAGGTTGGTACCCATGTGACAAATCTTTGTTGCAGTTCAAAATGGGGTTAGGATTTGGGGTATCTTAGATGAGATCTTGTAGCTCATGAGCATGTTCTGCTTGCAGCTATGTTCATATCTGAAAAATTGTTTTCTATTTAGAACAAAAGTGTGCACTTTCCTCTGAGAAGCAAGTACAACAGGCTTACCAAAGTGGCTCGTTTCTTGCAAGAAAATCCTTCTTGTTTACTCTGTAATATATTGCACCATTATCTTCATCAAGCAAATTATTCCATTATTGAGGATGCCACCATGGTGAGTTGCCCTTTAAAACCAGAAATAACTTGGTGTGTTAGTTCCCAAAGTGTACAAATTTTTGTGTCTTAAATTAGGACATGGGCCTGATGGAATGGGTCCAGAGGAGGGCCATGAAATTGATCAGGGGACTGGAACACCTCTGCTACAAGGACAGATTGAGGGAGCTGGGGTGGTTCAGCCTGGAGAAGAGATGTCAGGAACAAATTCTTTATCATGAGGGTGGTGGAACACTGGAAAGGTTGCCCCATCCCTGGACATATTCGAGGTCAGGCTCAAAAGGCTCCGAGCAACCTGATCTAGTGGAGGATGTCCCTGCTGACTGCAAGGAGGTTGGACTAGATGACCTTTGGAGGTCCCGTTGAACCCAAACCATTCTATGACTCTCTGAAATTAGGTAACAGTTGAAGGAAGGTTAACAGACAAGAAAATATAACCTGACTTTGTACATATCCTTAAATTGAGAAGTGGATATGGCTTCTTTCATTTAATTTTCTTTCAGATTTACTGGTTTTGTTGTGGCCTGTGCGTATGTGACATTTTTATCAAGCTATTTTATTATTAAATATATGAGAAACCATGAAACAAAAAGGCATCCTGAAAATCGTTAATGACCTTTTAATCAGATTCCATATTTCTTAAAGATAAGAGCAAAGCAGTTAAAATTTGCATCTGTAGTTCTAAAATGGAATAAATCTCAGTTATTAAGGCAAGGGCATGCACTGATTAGCTTAGTCCAAATTCTCTCCTCAGAGACAGTTTTCAGGTCTTTTGGAGAGCTTTAATAATGCAGACAGTTTAAGAAAAGAGCTGAAATTGTAAAAAACCTTAGGACTTGAGAATCTAATCTTCTTGGTGGCATTGGAATGTAAGTGTCTGTTGTTGTAAATGTTTGAACAAACAGATGAGGCATAAGGAGGAGTGTTTGCTCTTGATTTTTGTGTCATTTTCATAATCAATTCTGTGGCTGTCAGATTTAACCGTGTTTTTTCAACATCTTCAGCTGAAAGCCCAGTGAGCAGAAATAGCACATTTTGTGGCAGAAATAGCACTGTTTGATTCGTGGTCAAAACAAGAAGCAGTTTTTCTCTCCAGCACACAGTCATGTCATCAAAACAATCTGCCTCTAATTTATATTTTTATAAATACTCCTTTCCAATAATGGGGAAAACCCCCTTCATCTCATTAATTTCAGTTCTGTTTCTTCAGTATTCTAGTGCTGTTGGGAATTGAGTCCACAGTTCAGAGCCTTATAATCACCTAAGTACCTGAGGTTTCATATTTAATAAACCTGTTTCCATTTGGGTTTTTGCTCCCTTGGGCTAGATCCTCATGTTGTATAGATGAATATATTTTACTGTGTTCAGTGAAGCTACAATTTTTATGCTAACACTATGGCTTCTTATATCTGAATGAACGTGGTGTGATGCCAGAATGTTTCTGTCATAAGCTTCTTGAACACAAAGATTTAAGTGAATTTCATCTTGCTTTTTCCCCTACTTCAAAATGCCGTGACATGTTTTTCTTTTTAATTAAAGAGTGATGGCCTTCCTGCCTTGGTAACCTTAAAGAAGGGTCTAGTTGCCTTAGCAAGGCAATGGATGAAGTTCATTGTGGTGACCCCAGCCTTTAAAGGAGTCAGCTTGCACAGACCAACTCAGCCAGTGAAACTCCAGGCAAATGCCTGCCACGAACATGAGGATGGACTTGGATTAGAGAATGGAGGGGGTCTTCAGAGTGACACAAGTGCTGATGGAGCAGAGTTTGAGTTTGATGCAGGTATTTTCCGAGTTCTTCTGTCTCCATAAAAATTCATAGGGACACCAGTAGCTCCTTGCAGAGCATTGCATCTTCCTTAGTTTTAATACTTAAATGCATTTTTATATATTTTTTTAGAATCAGCTTCATTTTGAAGCCACTGCTGCCATTTGTAATTATAGTGCTATAACAATTATTACTTTTTTGTGGAAAAGCAAAACAGGAGACTTTCTTCACAGCTTTGTCTTGTTACTGTACAAAATACATCAACTTAATAATTTGCTAGTTTGGAATGAGGATTTTGTTGTGTGGCTTCTGATCTTAGTTAAGAATTGTAACATACAATTCTTTGGACTCTCACAGAAACAGATTCAAACCTTCTTTGCTCTTTGTGAAGAGGCTTTCTTTTTCTGTTTGGTTTTGGCTTTTGTTTCCCCCCTTGTTTTTACTACTTCATTTGTATCTGCTACATTAGTCTTGCAAATTTGCAGATGACTAATTTAACATAAGGTTTAGCTTTGTACTTGATTTAGAGCAGACTTAAGTAGGAACCACAGAAGGGAAGGGCATAAATAAATGCATATTGTTGGAGCACTCTCTTTTGCTGTCTTGAGTACGCTTATTTTGTGCTTGTAGCGTCTAAGAACAGTGCTGCTTTTCCCAGCAATACCATGCTTGTGTTTGTTTATTTTTTCCCTCAAGTTAACATTCCATGATATTGAGGAAAAAAGAATTTTAAAAAATCAGGAGGAGAATCTGGTTTTAGTTAAAAAACAGACATCAGTTATTAGATTACAGTGAGCAAAACAAAGATGTTTGTGTGTAAAACTTGTACGTAATTGTACAGTACGATGCGGATTTTTGGCCTCTCTCCTCTCTCCTCTAAAATGTCTTCTTTGAGCTGGAACAGTTAGAACCAATGATATATTTTAATTTCATGGCTGCTTATAAATAAATGTACCTAATAATAGATAATATTAATTCTGCATGTGTATGTATATATAAAAATAAATAAAAATGACAACAGTGGTTTGTTTGGTTCCAGCTACTGTCAGTGAGCACACAATGCTCTTAGAAGGAACAGCAAATCGCCCTCCACCTGCTGGTGGCACTTCTGGACCTGTAACTGGTGCTGAGATCATGAGGAAATTATCCAAAACTCACACTCACAGTGATTCTGTTCTGAAAATAAAGGTAAATTTCTAGTACCATGCATGAGGGGAAAGTGCATTGAAGCTGGCCTATTTAGAAGCAGTTCTGTAGGCGGCAGATGAATAAATGCTTGTGTGAAATGTAACTATGACACATGGAAGGTACGTTCCTGACACAAGTGGGCTATATTCTACAACTGGTCTTAATTGTTTTTCTTGCCAATTAACTTCAGAGCCTCACTTGAAAACAATATTTATGTTTATCATTGAAAAAATGTGCATTAACACTCAGGACATTCCATCTACTTATGGAAGCAGAAATGAGGATTTAACTATCATACAAAATCAAAGATTGGCAAAGCTCTCCGATAACTTGCAGCAAGATAATGCAGCCCAGGCTGGAGGGCTCACCAAGGGCACACTGCTGCCTCACATTCAACTTAATGACCACCAGGAGGACCCCTAGGTCTGTTTCTGCAAAACATGTTTTCCAGCTGGTCAGACCCCAGCATCTACAGGGGCATTTGTCCCCTCTCACAGACAGTTGCCCGCTACTAGCACATACTGCTCCCTTCTCTTAGGCTTGCGTAGTTCAGAGTTGAGTGGCCCAGATACTTTGCTTGAAAGCATGTCTGGCTTCTCTTCAGTTTTGGGGGCAGAGAACTTGTTTCATAGTTTCGAGCTTCTAGGTCAGCCAGGAGCCTTCCTCTTGGTAGCAGAAATCACTAGCTTCCATTTCTCACCTTCCCCAGAGTCTGTGCTTACCTTTATACTAGGGATGGAAGGGCTTGCGGCTTCAAAGGCCAAATTTGAATGAGGCCTATATTCAGTGGTGTGCACCTCTGCTTTGGCAAGCTTGCTGTAGGTGAATTCTGCACATCTGCAGTTCCATTTGTAAGTTGTTTGGCTTTTAACAATGATTTTTACATATAAAATTCTTCTAATCCTTGTGAATTCAGTAGCACATTTAAGCACAGTGTGGCATACAACCTGTCCAAAAGCTTGCAGGAATGAGAATTTTGTAGTTGCTGTGTTTTGCTCTCATATTCAGATCAAATGTCACTTCCTTTCTGCAGTTTACACAATACTTGTTTCATTTTGTCCACAAGGGTATCCATCCATATCATTCCTTAAGTTACACCAGTGGAGATACAGCTACAGATTCACCAGTGCATGTTGGCCGTTCTGGAATGGCAGTCAAAGAAAGTCCAAGAAAAGAGAGTCTGCTCAGCTATCTTACTGGGAGCTTTCCCAGCCTGCATAATCTTTTGGAAGGCACTCCTCAAAGAAGTACAACTGCAGTTAAAAGTAGTTCATTAACAAGAACAGGTATGATTTAATGTCGTAAGCTTAAGGGAGGAGAAGGGAGAACTGATTTTATTTCAATGATTTAGAAAAGGTAGTGTATTTTCACTGTGACTTATTTCTGTTTAACATTCCCCCTTCCTCCCCCCAAAGAAGAATGATAGTTTTTAATAGCAGTGCCTATACATCACTGCACCATTCCATTTTCTAGAAGTAAGCAGTGAGTACATCAGGTTAGGAAAAGAAATTACAACTAAGAAAATAAATAAAATATTTTCCTTTTACACAGCCTTACTACTTTTTGAGTATAATACATAATTACTCAAGTGAGTCTTTTTGAATAGTTAAGAATATAAAGTGATCACGGTCATTTTTTTCTGGACCTTGTAAGTAGCTCAAAGAGTGGACTAATGTTGAAGTAACTTAGTTTGTGTATAATTGTTTTCAGATTGTAATAGTGGTCTTTTGAACAAATGTATTCTGTAGAAGTGTGAAATACACACATGGAAATGTTTGTTCTTTATTATTGTTCAGATTGCATTGTGTTCAAAGAAAAAGATGCATTTGATTATTGCATTTTCTCTAAAATCTCTCTCCTTTGCTGTCAGGGAATGAAATATTATTCAGAAGAAAAGGTACCTTGGTTTCTTAATGACTCTTTTTCTCTAAATAATGGTAGAAACAAATGCAAAAACACTTGTAGTACAAAATCCATTAGTGCCATAGTGAGATGTTTGTGGTAGCTCTTGTAGTACTGCCTGATACTCACTTTACTGGAATATACCTTGAGGATTAGGCTTACTTTTGTAGTAAATAGGTGGTGTCAGTAAAATTATGCTGTGTTCCTGGCTTTAACTGTCTGATGCAAATGCTAAAGCTTCTGATTTATCTGTATAGGAAATACTGTGGCCACTGACATGTTGTCTGAACATCCTCTGCTGTCTGAGCCATCTTCTGTGAGTTTCTATAACTGGATGTCAAACGCTGTGGGCAACAGAGGAAGTGTGGTCCAAGAAAGTCCTGCCACCAAATCTGGACACAACAGTCTTCCAACAGGTATTGCTAATTGCAGCTGAATTGAAGAGATAATTCTAGGCTGAGATAGTTCTAGGCTGGCTGTTCTGTGTTTACCACATTATTTCTCCAAGTAATCAAGCAAGTGATTTAAGTTCATCAAATGTAAATAGTGCTTGTGGGAGTTGTCAGCAAACCAGAAAATGAGCAAATGTGATTTAAGCAAAGCTGTTGTTTTACTTTCTCTCACCCTGCCTCCAAAAATAAAGCATTTTCTTAAATTTGGAACTGTAAATGCAGCTTCCAAAATCATGGGTAGCTGCCAAAAGCGAAGCCATAAAATCACACTCATTTGCAGAGTTCCTTGGATTTTGTTAGTTGGTTTTAATCCAATTTGTGTATGCTGGGTTTGTAATAAAGACTTTGTACATTGGAGGCCCTGCTCTTTCTTAGTTCCATTTTGAGACTAAACATAAGCATCTGTTTTGAGAGTAACCTTCTTCAGAGACGGGTGGTAGGAAATAGAGAAAAAATACATGCTACAGAAAAATCTGAAGTGTATCAAAGAAGCATGCAGCTACTTAGTGCAGCATATTTATTATTCTTGTAAGCCTGTCATCACTCATAATCTTTAAATGTATCTTAATTTTTGTTTTCACTAAGACTAAATTTGATTGAATGTTTCTTTTCTTAATAGGCTTTCAATCATAATATATAGATCTTAGGCAATAATAAGTTGGTTTAATTTGGTTTTAAAGTTAAACAAATAGTCTGATCCTACAAAACATCTTTTTGCTGTATGTGCTGTTTAACTGATGTGGCTGCTCTGTAAACTGGAATGTGTTTCTCTGCTGAAAGAAGCACAGAGTAGAAGTATGGTTTTCCATTAATTTATTGATTTCAGAGAAAGCTGCATTTTTTTTTTTCCTGCTGGGACTGGCACAGTTTGTTCGCAAGTGTACATTTGTGAAATTAAGATTTGGTGATTTTAACCCAGACATGGATTTATCCAAAACATTTTTCTGTGGAGGCGTGTAGCCATGGCTCTCTGATACGTACTGTAAGCTTGAGTTCTGAAAAATCAGGATTAAGTTATGTTGGCAGAGCAGCACTGTCTCATGGAGGTTGAGTCTAGCCCAGGCTCAGCATCTCTCTATCCTGTGCTGCAGGTCAGATTGTTTGTGAACAGAGCAACTGCAGGGACTTAGCTGTCCACAGTCATTCTTATGAAGACCATATTTGGCAGGAGACTAATCTATAGAGATCTAATTAGTGGATTTTGCATTGCAACTTAAAACCCAAAAGCACATTGAAAGCCAAAAGCAAGTATTGACAACTGTGGATAATCTTGCTTGTTGTTGATGGTGTCAGCTGCTCAGTCTATAAACTTGGTTTAAGCAGAAGCAAAGTACTCTAGCAATGCAAAAGCCTTGGAAAGGAGATCAAAATGAAGGAAATATGTTTGTACTTTCCAAATATGAGTTTGACTACCTCTGTTACCTGTTTCAGCAATGCCAAGAGTGTTTCTTTATCCTGCATGCCACTTGTGGGAGGTTCTAGACCTGACTGGAGTTCTGACTTTCTATGTGTACAGAATGTGTTTGTTTATAATTAATCTTGCTGAATTTAATGGAGTTGGTGGTGTTAAAATTTGCTGTGGTGTTAGTGTTCCATGAGTATTTATTTTACAGGTGTGGCACCCAATCTTCCTACTATACCCTCTGCTTCAGACTTCAACACAGTTTTGTCTAGTGACCAGAACACCCTGGATGGCACACACTCCCAGCACAGCACCAGTCAGGATGATATTGCAGGTGTAGAAGAGGGTAACCAGGGCTTTCCTGCTGTCCAGCTAGCAGATGCACAAGTAGGTGTGGTTTGGTGGTATATTTTGGAGTTCAGCAGGGAAAAAATAGTTATTACTTAAAAAAAGAAAATATTTTTACAACAATGAAAACATTATCATAGTTTTGTACACACTTCTTATGCAGCTTAAGAAACCTTTTGAGGGGTTCCATAATGAACTGTATGAATGGTGGTTAATAGAGCGTTATTTTATAACTTCAAAGAATGTATTGGAGCATTTATGAGATTAACCTAGTTCTCCAGAGTACTTGAGGGAGAAATGCACACACATTGCTCCCATTGCTGAGCATGCAGTACTAGCTTGCTGTGTAGTCAGTATTTTGCTTAAAAAGTCCATAAAGCCTCTCCTTTCTTTATTCTCCTTTCTGGTTTACAGCACTGGCAATGAAATGTAAAAATGGTCTCTGTTATGTTGCTCATGTTGTGAATATCGTAGATCAACAGATGATAGAGCAAGAATATAGGCATCTAGACAATAAGAAGTAAATTGGTGGGTTTTGTTTTGCAGGTTGTTTTCAAACCTCTTCTCAGTTACACAGGAATTCAGTCTCAGGATGCAATGCCGCTCTGCTACAGAATGTACTTTGGAGAGTACCTTTCGTTCTCAGGAACCTTGGACTGCCTAAGAGCAGATATTGTTGATTCAGATACAGCAAAGGAAAGAAAAAGCAAGCGAGCTCGAAGGTATGTTGTGAGAATTTGAAATTATGTATATTGGTTAAAAAAATAGAAAGCAAGTTTTTAATGTGAAGACATAGGATTCCAGTGCACTTCCACAGAAATAAGGAGCAGTCTTTCATTCTTTTAATCTTATTTGGTTTATCTTCCTGTTAAAATATATACTCATGTTAATCTTCCTAGGGAATGGTTTTGAAGTTTCAGGCATGTGCATCTCAGCCACTTTTGAAAATTGGAGACTGGGGAATGGGGAGCTGGTGGGAATAATAGTGGGGAAAATTTGAAAGGCTCTCAAGTGCTGTTTGTAACTAATTCTGTAAATGTGGTTGTAGCTTGCAGTATACATGCTGAATTGTCTTCATTTCCTTGCTGATTTTGGGCAAAGCCTTAGGTTATGACAGCAAGATTGCATGGCAGACTGAGTTTAGATAGGAGTGGATGGTTACTTTGTGAGTAGCATGCAGTATGAAAATCCAAAAATTCCATTTTTGAAATTTAGATCTTTAGAAGATGACATCCTGAGGGAAATAAGTGTTGGATGCAGTGAATTTGATGTACCACTGTGTTTAAAAAAAAAACACACAACACACAACTATTTGATTTTCGTAAAAAGAAACAAAGTAGTAACTTGTACCTTTTCTTTCCTTAGGCAAGGAGCTGTCAATCTTCCTCCTCTTGAATTCAAACCAGCTTTGATGTTAGAAACTTTCAGTATTAGTGCTGTGGTAATGGAGAAGTCCATGTGCACACCTCACAACTCTACCAATGCCCTTTCTTTCCATGACTTGAACAAACGCTATTATAATACTTTCCACTGTAACTTCACCATTTCCTGCCAGTCCATAAGCCAGCACGTGGACATGGCTCTGGTTCGCCTCATTCATCAGTTCAGCACAATGATTGATGATATCAAAGCCACACAGACGGACATCAAACTTAGCAGATACACAGCTGGATCAGCCTCTCCAACACCTACTTTTAAAACCCGCAAGCACAGAGACTTCCGCTCTTCTGACTTCAGCCGCAGCTCTCGAGGGAGTCTTAATGGAGGTAACAGAGTGAACAACACCAAGAACAAACGAACAAACAATGAGAACAACAAGAAAGAGTCTCGAAACAAGAATTCCTTGGGGAGGTCAGAAAGAAGAACTTCTAAAGTGTCCCGAAAAGGTTCAAAAGATGTGGTTGACCACATGACTATTCACATGGATGACTCTGACTCTATCACCGTGTCAGAACAGAGTGAACCTTCTGCTGAGTGCTGGCAAAACATGTATAAACTCTTGAACTTCTATTCACTCATTTCCGACCCAACTGGGTTTTTAGAGAAGTCTTCTGAAACTTTTGGGCCAACAGGTAAACTAGTTCATGAAAAAAAATTCTTCCAGTGTGTGTGCTTTTGCTCAAGTATATTCTTCTAAAGCTTTGATCATATGTTTGTTACCACCTTACCTAACTTGTATCACAGCAGCAAGTGCTGAAGGTGGAGGGGAACTTGTAATTGGTTCTCCAAGGTGACATACGAAAGGAAAAAAACCCAACTTTCCTGGCTTTATAGTATCCTTTGGTTCTTTCAGTCCTAGACTTAACACATATGTGTTTATTGATGATCCTTGGCTTCAAATACAAATATAAATCACATAAGCCAATGATTGCTTGTGAATTATCCTTCAGTAACTCCTTTGTGTTTCTGTAGGTGTTCGAAGCCCAACTGAACCTGCTTGCAGAGTGGTGTTTGAGAACGAGCAGGATAATGGCAGAGACGCGCAGAGGAAGCGCAGCCTGGTGACTTCGGAGCCGCAGCATGTCACTCTCATAGTATTTGGGATAGGCATGGTAAACCGGACCCACCTGGAGGCAGACATAGGTGGTCTGACAATGGAGTCTGAACTAAAGAGAATCCATGGCAGCTTCACCCTGAAAGAGAAAATGAAAGGTGGGATAAGCTGAAATGAGCTCTGTGATTAAATTCAGTGGGAGCTTTACCTCTTTGTGTCCAGACATAGCAATTCCAGTGTGGATGTGCGTGCGCTGTAACATGATTAGTTTGTAAATAGCTGTAGGTTGTACTGTCCGCACACAAAAATAACAACATTCAGCCAGTTCTTTTAACTGGGATGCTGAAGGGTTGTAAAAGGATGCAAGATTTTCTGAAAATGCCATGAAGGAAGCTGTTGTACAAGAGAGTGCTTTCATTTTCAAAAGCTTTCTTGTCACAGTTTAAATCTGTTATTGCTTAATGTGACCTAATGTGCTTTTCAGTTATTTTCATGCTACAATATTTTTGAAAGTACACCTTGCTTTGAAATACCTGGAAGTATTTTACTGAATGAAATGCTGTTAAGTACATTCTTTTTTGTACCTTCTTAAAGATGTCCTGCATCAGAAAATGACTGAGACATGTGCCACTGCTCACATAGGAGGTGTCAATATTGTCCTGCTGGAGGGAATTACCCCAAATATCCAGTAAGTACAAATCTGACAGTTCAAAATTGTTCAAGTGTGCAGAAATGGTATCACTTGTGTGACAGTAAAGGTATGTAGCCTAATGTTGGAGAAAGCATTGATGATATGTCTTTAGGTAGAATCTGCCAAGTTGTAGAGTTTGGTGGCAACCATGCAGCTGTTGCAGAATTGTGCTTGAGTTTGACTTGTAAAGCCGACTGTATGTGCCTGTTGATGGGAAGGCCTTCTACAAAAGGCCTGTCTGACAAAGCTGAGAATCTTTTAATAGGTTTCAGTCTGGGGCACCCAATCACGCAAGATTTAAACATAGATATGTCAATATGAATACTCCTGTTCCTTTCTATTTCTAATAAAAGTTACTAAGTTCAGAGCTGGTTGTACGGTCACATTGTAAATGGGTAAATGACCTGACTGAAAAATTGTGGGTGATAGGTCCTCTTGTAAGAAGGAAGAAATGAAAGTTCCTGTAATCAGAGCACTGATTTTCAGCTATGTGATGTACTCACATAAACTATGGCATCAAGTGTGTTTTCTGTTACACTTCTAAAAGGCTTTTCAAAGCTTAGAGGTTCTGCTAAGCCATATGAGATTTTTAGGGAATATTTAACCTACTGATGCTGATTATTCCCATTTAAGATCTATGTTGAACTCCTACAATACATGGTTTTGTTCTTTTTGCAGTTCTAATATCCATTTTTCACCTTCCGTATAACTGACAACTTGGCAGGGGAGGAGAATCACTTTTTATGCATGAACATCTCGAATTGTTTGCTCAACATCCACATTGTTGGGGTTCTTTTTTTGCCAAGTTCACATACTCAGAAAGGGCATGCATTATTTTTCTTTGTTTCTAGCTTAACTTCTTTGTTTGAGTTGCAAAACAACAGTTGAACTACAACTCTTTGTAATACAAATCACCCTCACACAGTATGAGCATTAGCTGGGTAACCCTCAGTATGTGATCTGGGTTTGGAATACACATGTTGTAGAAAAGGGGCTGAGTGATATGACTTGAGTCTTCCTGTAATTTCTGTTTGGTTTGGAAGATGCTATAGAGAACTTAAAACATAGAGAATTTTATTCATGTCCCCAACTAAATTGCTTCCAATAGCTGTATTCTAGAGAGATAAATAAAAGTTCTCATCTGACAGACATGTAGGGTTTCTGAAGGTGACTGAGACTCTTCATGTCTGTTTTATGTCCTAATCTTACTGAGCTCCCATATAGGGAGGGTACAGAATGAAAGGGGAGAAATGATAAATTGTTAAAAGTAAACAACAAACCTTAACAAAACCCAAACCTTCAGCTT
Organism: Picus viridis; assembly: GCA_033816785.1. Taxonomy (NCBI): domain Eukaryota; kingdom Metazoa; phylum Chordata; class Aves; order Piciformes; family Picidae; genus Picus; species Picus viridis. The sequence goes on from CM066581.1 coordinate 6,459,930, forward strand.
GGTAAATCTGAAAGTTAAGTGTCATATTGTGGGTTACAAGTAATTAACTGACTAATTTTGCATGGATGTTTATTCTTTATTTGCTTTGTTTTTGTTTTTCTTGCTTTCTCTTCAATCTTCATCATCTGTAGACTGGAGGATTTTCCTACATCTCCTACAAGCACAGCCAAACAAGAGTTTCTGTATGTCATATTATTATGTTTAATAGTCTTGCAATTAACTCTGTGTTGTGTAGCTAATGGCTGCATTCCTCTCGTGTGTGATCATGTAGGCAGATGTTGCTTGAAAACATTTTAGTTTGTCATCTGTTGTATTTCAGATAAGCTTTTAATGTAGCCTGCTAGAGATATGTCAAATAAAATGCCCTTGTAAATGTTAGCAATCTAGCTTTAGGGCCAGATATTAGACTGTGGTCACTGCTGCAATGCTGTAATGGTTCCACTGGCTGTTAAGCTCTTTAGATCTACTTCAGTGCTTATTTTAATGAGGTGAAATAATGATTATAAATCTAAAGGAACAGACAAATTAGATTTGCTCCAAACTTGGTAAGGAACTGCTGTGGTTAGAGTGATGGTACCTGTTGTGATTTCAGCATCAATAGGACCATTCCTTTTGTATTTATGTAGTTCTGTGCTGGGTTAAATTGCTTGGCTCACTGACCAGGTTATGCTAACACAAAATCTTTCCCTTAAACTATTCCTGTGCAAATGCTGCTCATGAAGGTGACCCTCTTCATGTTGTCCAGATCTATATGTGTCAGTGTAGGTCTTTTCTTTGTAGTTGCTTTCTTACTTCCTGCTGCTGTTGTCTATAGGGTCTTATTGGAGTAGTGGTCAAGGGGGAAATGTTACATGGGCAGCACAGAAGCCCTGTTGTATAAGGACTCTGAAGCACTCTGAGAGGAGAGAGAGGTAATGCAGGCAAAAATTGTGAGGCTTTTTATTTTTTTTTCCTTTCCCAAAGGAGTATTCTGTTTCCCAAAGCAAAAGGCTTCTTTTCCTGCTGTAGACCACCAGTGCATGGCTTTTGGAAGGACTTAGTATGACTGCTGTTGTTACAACATTTGTGTATTTTCAGTGTTACAGTAATACAAGATTAACTTTAAAATGCACTTATAGATGTAGCTCTGGAAGTAAAAGTGGTGGACTGAAAAACTGCAAGTGATAGAAAGAAAATATTCAGGTTTTTGTTCCTTTTTGTCCACTAGCAACATTAAACCAGTGAGATAATACTGTTTTGTGTGGCGTGTCACTGAACAGTTGTATCCATTGTCATATGTGGTCAACAAAAGTATAAATGATTAAAAGGATTGGAGAAATCCAGGTAGGATATGTCTGATGGAGAGTCATCCACGCAATACAGCCTCTGGCTGAAGAAGTAAACCTAATGGCTAGAATTAAGGGAAGATTCACTTTATTTACACCCTGCGTAGCTGCTACTGCCTTCATTTTCCTCTAACTCCATGGTAGTTCCTCAGTTTATTATAGCTCTCCTGCTGATGTTTTTCCCCTCCCCTTTATCTAACATTGCTATGACTCTGCTAGGTTGAGTGGTGGCTTTTTAAGAGGCTCTGTGGTGGGACAAAGATTTTCTTCTTCTTTTTTTTTTTCTGGAGAGTGATTATAGAATTGATTTGAGAACATAGAATTGCTTCCTGCTGGTATACAGCTTAAATACCAGGAAATGATTTTTGTAATATTCAACCACATCTGTTATAGGTAAATCACCCTAGGTAAGCAAACTGCAGATATGTGATGTACAGTGCTCATTGCAAATCATACAATCACAGAATCATTTTGGTTGGAAAAGATCTTTAAGATCATTGAGTCCAGCCACTAGCTAACTACCAAGTCTGGGGCTAAACCATGTCCCTTGTAACATGTATAGCCACACAGTTGTTCTGCATTGCATTCTGAACCATATCCTCTTTCACATTAAAGTTTAGACTTCATATTTGGAACAGTATTTGTCAATAAAACATCGCTATTCATTCAGAAACCCATTTACCACTTGGTAGTATTTCTTCTATTGACATTTTTGGATGCTAAAATCAGATTTTACTGAGTCTTCATATGAAAAGGATGATTTGGGCTGTTCCTGTTGAAATGGAAGGCTGTTACTTGTTCCTGTCTGTGAACATTTGTCTGTGTATGTGCAACCAAGTGTGCATAAACTGAAATGGTCTTACCTTATGCAAAAACAGTTGAACAGGTGTTTTTGCAATGCATGATTTTTAGCTCTCTTAAATGTAGTCTACTTGTTTGTGGCATGTAGTGCATCTTTGTGTGTGAAGTGAAAGAGAAAGGACTGTGTCTGTAGTTTATAAACAAAACACTTAGATGAATACTTAAATATTGAGCTAACACTTAAAACCCTTCCAGCATTTTAACATAAAACTCTGTGACATGCAAATAAATCCTCTTCCCTTCTCTGTTAGAACTGTTGTGAAATGCAGTATTGCCAAATCCCAGGCCCTGTATAGTGCCCAGAGAGGGCTGAAAACAAACAATGCTGCTGTGGTCAAAGTTGGAGCCATCAGCATCAACATTCCTCAGCACCCTGCCACGCTGCACAGCATGATGGTACGCAGTTCTCACCAGCTCTCCAAGCAGATATCGGATCTCATCAGGCAGCCTTCAACTGCGTAAGTGCTGCCTGTATGGCACATCCAAATGCCTCTGGATGCCATTCTGTTTGTGGGCTTGTGCTGCTTGGAACATGTGTGGGAGAGTCAGGCTTGTCATAGGCTGTGCTAGAATAACAAGTGCTTTCTCATCTCTGTGTTGGTAAACAGGCCCCAGCCTACCAAAGAAGATGTTGCGACTCCTTTGCCCTCTGAAAAGACCCCAACAAGCATTAATCAAACACCTGTTGAAACAAATGAGTTTCCCCAGCTGCCAGAAGGCTTAGAAAAGAAGCCTATAGTTCTGAAATTCAGTGCCATGATAGATGGGATAGCTATTGGAGCAGCACTCCTGCCCTCTCTGAAAGCAGAATATAAAATGGGAAGGATGAGGAGTCACGGAATGACAGGTAACAGCACTCTAAAACTTCGCACACATTAGGTCTCTTAGGCCTTTTAGAAGGATCCAAGAGGACTTTATTTGTGTTGAATTATAGATAGAGCCTTGAATCTGTTGTTAGAGGCTTATTTTTTGAATGTGGACTTCAATCAGGTGGGGCTATATAGAGAATTTAAATTGTCATTATTAATACACAGTTGTCAGAGAAGGAATACTAGAGCAGCTGAAGACGCATATATGTTCATAGTTTCCTCCAGGAAGCTTCCTTCTGATTGTTAAAACCAGTTTATGATTCTTGATTAATTAAGAATGAATCCTTATTTTTTAAGGCTACTTGAAAATACTTAAAGGGCCTCAGTAGAAATGAGGTAGTTTGCATGACTCCCTTCTCCATCTAATTACAGTGAAGTCTGCATTTTCTTTAAAAAAAGAAACCCCTGAATCATGTGGTGGATATTTTTAGCTCTAGAGGTCTGTGTACTTCAGTAACATTTAAAAGATTTTTTGAATTCCAGCACTGTTTTCAAATGTAAGGTTAAGTGAAAAATTCTTTTGCCATTCATATTTCTTCTTTCCCTGTCTTCCTTTTACAGGTGCCCAAACAAGATTTAATTTTGAGCTTCCAAACCACAGATTGCGCTTCACTTCAAAAGTCTCTGCCACTGATATGTCAACCATTCCTCCTTCAGCAAGTCTCAACCTTCCTCCTGTCACTATGTCAGGCAAATACATCATGGAAGAGCACGATACTTACTCAGACCAAATCTGGAGCATAGATGAACTGCCTGCTAAGCAAGGCTATTATCTACAGGGGAACTACTTACGTTGTGTGGCTGAAGTAGGTGTTGAAGACAGTAGTCATCTTCTGATAACTTGTTGTTCTGTCACATTTTCTATGTGCATTTTCATAGTGTTTAATAATCTTCCTACTCCAGAACTCTGGGTTTACAGGCTGATCCATATACAGCACTTGTAATTGCATGGCACAAACAACGTTCTCAGTCCTTAGTCTGATGAGCTGCCAACATAAGCAGCCGAGACCTCTATATTAGAGGATTTTGAACATGTTATTTTGTGCAAATAAATAATGAAGATAGGCTTAGAACCCTTTTTTTGGAATGATGATATTTCTCATCAGTGAAGCAGATGAAAATGTGTTATGCTAATGAGTCACAGTGTCATTTTCAACTGAAAGCTAACACATCAGATAATGTCATATATTTTGCAAAGAGAGTTTGTTTTCCCATGACTAGACAGCTCCATAGATAAGAGAAGTTATATATATCCTTACTAAAGGGTAGAAAGTTTTCTGTTTGACACTGAGTGTTCTTCTCCCAATTTCCACAGTTAGTATTCACAGGGAGAAATTGATGCTACTTTAAAGACACCTCTCTGGTGGGGAAAAGTGAGGCTTTCCTGCTACTGTATTTCTTTAGTCAGAACAATGGTGTGGTGTGCTTGCAATTGAGACTGCTCATGTTTGCATCTTTGTTGGACGAGTTTAATCAGGTGCTGCTTTTTGTTCAAGACACTTGAGTCATTTCTTGGCTGAAGAAAGACCTTAGGGTTTTCAGATTTGTTTGGCAAGTAAAGCAACATGGAGGGGCTGCTTAGTAAAGGCAAAACCCAAGTTCAAGTAGTTTTGGAAAATATTTTTATTATGATTTAAAAAAAAAAAAAATCTTTAGACAGATTCCTTAGGAATATTCTTCAAGATTAGGTTGGACAAATTGACATTGAAGGGTCAGTGAACTTTTTCTGGTACAGTGACTAAATAATACACTTCAGAGGTTGATGGCTCCTTTCTATGTTGTTCTGATAACTATTTACTATCTGGAATTAAGTAGAATTTTGTCTGTGAATGTTAAGCCCTGAATTTTATTGTTTAAGATAAACCTCAACAGGAGAATAATTTTTCTTGTATAATAGAGTATGTCCTTCAGTTTTCTGGTAGGCTTTTACAGCAAAAAAATGAAAAGCCAAAACTATTCAGTGTTCTTTTGTTTCATGTCAACAACAATATAATTGGATTTGGAAGGAGATGCCTGAAAATCGCAGATGCACTCTTTTGTAAAAATAAATATGGTTTAAAAGTTTGTTCTGAAATTTTGTATTTTTTGCAGGTTGGTTCCTTTGAACATAACCTCACAACTGATCTCTTGAATCATTTAGTCTTTGTACAAAAAGTGTTCATGAAGGAAGTAAATGAAGTCATACAGAAGGTTTCAGGTAAGCAAAACACTTAGAAATATCTTTAAATAAGTTCTTTAAACCTTGTTTGATGCTTTGGTAGTCGTTGGGAGCAGCTCTTTATTTCATAATGCAACAAAAATTTCCAGAGCCTCTGTTGTTACTTCAAATTCCAGCTCTGCTCCTTGGAGTCCTAGGTGCAAATTGATGGTGTATGTTAGAGAGAGAATGTTACAGAATGACAATAATGACAATAAATATTCAACAGCAGGTGAAATTTCAAGTGTTTTGTGTTTCGCACTTTCTGTGCTATTGTAAAAGGCTATTACAGAAATATAGAGTGGTTTAGTAGAATGATTGATTAACAGTTGGAAACATCAGGAGGAAAGATAAACTAAGAAGTGGTTTCCAAGTGAAAGACGTGTCTCTGTGTGCATCTGTGCACTTTTCTCATATACCTCTGTGTGTGTTTGTGTATATTCATGTATACAGTCATATGTAAAAGAAATGTGCAGGTCCTGGTGACATGCCCTCAGGGGAGTTAGGTGAAAAGAAAATGGAAAACATCAGAATCCCTGAAGGATAAGAAGAAAACAAATTTTAACCACTCTGATGTTTGTTCCAGGCAAAATACATTAGCTCTGGGTAGTTAAGAGAACATTTAGGAGAAGAATGAACCTTTAACAGCTGTCATTATTCTATTAGAACAATTTTTATTGAGGAACATAAAGAAGTAAAATGGGAAACCTATATAGGATTTCCATCCCCCAACATTTCTACATTTCTCAGTTTCTGGAGATCAATCTCGGCTCTTTTTTTATGGGAAGAATTTATTGCTGTTGCTGGTTCTTTACTTTCCTAGACTATAAATTTGTATTGCAAGTGTGGCAAAAACCTGATGGTTTCTGAAATGTGGCTGCCATGTTGTGGTCATTCAGCAGGAACATGATCAGCAATCCCTGTCCATGAAAATACTGATCTAATCTCAATTCCTATTGTCATAATAAAAATAAAACACTTGACTGAATACTGTGCAGATAAGTAGGGGATACACTGGTGCAGGAGATGGAAGGTCTCTTCCAACCTAGTTTATTCTGTTCTATTCTATCTTTTTGAAAACTGGGTGTTACTTCTTACAGCTGTGGAGCCTTTCTGTGTAAGGTTTCCAGGAGGGGAGGACCATGACTGCTTCAATTCTTAGTAGAGGACTATTCACTATATGTAACAAGCTGAGTCTGTACTGATGTCTCCCATTTTCAGCCTGTATTTGTTTCTCTAAATCTTCAGCTGTTTAAAATGAGGCTTAATTCTCTGTCACATATTTTTTGCATCTATTTGTTTCAAAATGTTTTCTTTCTTAAACCTCTGAATATGTGTATTTCATGTATGCAGGAGGGGAGCAGCCCATACCTCTTTGGAATGAACATGATGGCACAGCTGATGGAGACAAACCAAAAATTCTTCTTTATTCCTTAAGCCTACAGTTTAAGGTAATTTTATGACAAAATAGTGGTCCTAGATGGTCTTACTGGGTTTGGGGTTTTTACCTCAAAGTTTATTGAATCAGGAATACTTTGCATGATGAGACATACCTGGAGTTTGCTTCCTGTCATCTTTTACTGGCATTGCATTGTGAAAAAGAGATTATGTACTCTTTTTTGCTGCTCAGTGGAAATTTATGTTTGTTTGTTTTGGAGTTGTTTCTTTCCCCTTTCCCGTTATGTCTCTGAACCGGACCATGATCACTTTGTACCTTCCTTACTCATTAGGGAATTCAAGTGACAGCTACAACACCCTCAATGCGAGCTGTAAGATTTGAAACTGGATTGATAGAACTTGAACTCTCAAACAGACTGCAAACCAAAGCAATGCCTGGAAGTAGCAGCTACCTCAAACTGTTTGGGAAATGCCAGGTGGATTTAAATCTGGCACTAGGACAGATTGTTAAACATCAGGTTGGTGCTTAACATCTTTGATTATTATTATTTTTGGTTGTTTTTCCCAGCTTTTCTCTTGTAAAAAAACCTCAGCATTCTGCAGCACACACTTCCTGAATATGCTCTTGTATTTGGTTAAATGGTTGAGCAAAAGAAATTTTATCACTTGAGGTGACAAGGGACTGGAAGTGACTTCTCCAAAGAAGTAGTAAGTCTTCATTATGAAAGGCCAGTATAGGTCAAAGGAGTCCAATATAGACTTCATACTATTAGTATTTTAGACTTATTAGCCCTTTGCAGCAATGGCTTTGCTACTAACTCAGAGTCAGTTTTTATGTTGATATTGCATATATTTTTAGGTTACATGAAAGAAATAATGAGATCAGACGAGATACAAGCTTGACTAGACCTAAATTTTGTCCTAGTTGATCTGTATTAGGGTGACAATTGCATCTCTTGAATTCTTAATCCTGCTATTACCTGGAATCTGGATATATATATATAGAGGATCTGGATATATAAATAGTTATTATAGTTAATATTTTATGATAAATAAGGAAAATAACATTGTGATCAGAATTTAAGAAAATTAAATCTCCTCAAAAGAGCTTTGGCTAAAAGAGGAAAAGTGTAAAGGAGGCATCTTTATTTCTTGTCTTAAATTTACATTGTGTCAAAAGTAGTAATTTGTTTGCTTTTCCCTGTCCCTGAACTCCTACCTGCTGCAAACTCCTCCCCCTTACCATTTTTTTTTAAATCATTTTAAGGTTTATGAAGAAGCTGGCTCAGACTTTCATCAAGTTGCTTATTTCAAGACAAGAATTGGATTAAGAAATGCTCTCCGGGAAGAAATCAGTGGCTCATCGGATAGAGAAGCTGTGCTCATTACTTTGAACAGACCAATTGTTTTTGCTCAGCCTGTGGCCTTTGATAGAGGTATTGAAGAGACAATTGCTATAAATTTACCTTCAGACTGAGGAAGCTTTTTTTCTTTTCTTTCTCTTCCCCCTTTTCAAAGAAACTTGATTATTCAACATTTCACATTTTCATGCTGAATCAAAACATTATGTAGTTGAGGAATTTAAGAGATCTAGTGCCTATCTGGAAGGGCTGGTGAGGTGGGCTGAGGAGACTCTCCTGAGGTTTAATAAGGCAAAGTACAAAGATGATCAGAGGGCTGGAGCACCTCCCCTGTACAGACAAGCTGAAAGAATTGGGGCTGGAGATGAGATTGCTCTGGGGAGAACTTGGAGTTGCATTTCAATATCTGAAGGGGACCTACGGGAAGGTTGGGGAGGGACTCTTTAGAAGGGCTTGCAGCAATAGGACAAGGGACAGTGGTTTTGAACTGGGGCAGGGTAGATTAAGGTTGTACATAAGGAATAAAATCTTTACAATGAGAGTGGTAAAATACTGGAACAGGTTGCCCAGGGATGTGGTTGAGGCCCTGTCCCTGGAGACATTCAATACCAGACTCGATGTGTCCCTGGGCAGCCTGCTCTAGTTGGAAGTGTCCCTGCTCACTGCAGGGGGTTTGCACAGAATGACCTTTGAGGGTCCCTTTCAACCCAGTGCAATCTGTCAAGCTGTTAATAATTCCTAATGTTAAAAATTTTATTTGCTGAGCTGGTTAGTTTTCAGATGGTTTGGAGCAAGTTGCTTTCTAAGTCTTCACAAATCAATAATGCTGAGAACAGCATCACTTTCTGTATACTTAATGTGTTTGCTTTGATGCTAAATACTCAGCTGTGTCCATCTTGTCCTTTGCAGCATGAATCTGTTCATTACCTCCCAAATGTATCTCTCCACTGTTGTACATGCCTGTCTTAATGGAGAAACCATAAAAAAGAAAGAAAAAGTTTACTGCATGTGCTTTTATTGTTGTGTGAGCTGATTTCAATGAAGCATTTCTGCTTTCTTCATAAAGCTGTGCTGTTTTGGCTGAACTACAAGGCTGCCTACGACAACTGGAATGAGCAGAGAATGGCTTTACATAAAGATATTCATATGGCCACAAAAGAAGTAGTGGATATGCTCCCTGGAATCCAACAAACCTCTGCACAGGCTTTCGGAACCCTCTTTCTTCAGCTGACTGTCAATGACTTGGGAATTTGCCTGCCCATCACAAACACACCTCAGGTAATCACAATACCTGAAGCAACTATTAATAGTCTGCTGCTGAAATACCCATTTGTATGTGGTACATGGATTTTATGTCCATAAATGTAATTTTTAATCACACCAACACACAATTCATAGAAGGGGATCAGTTTTCTAATATGGGAAGGAAACTGCCATTGAACACATTTAACACAATAGCAGTTAAACATTGCAGTGACCACTAAATTGTGATTTTTCTTTTTCAGTCTAACCACACTGCAGACCTTGACACAGGCTCTGCTTTAGTCCTGACTATTGAAAGCACCTTAATCACTGCCTGCTCTTCAGAGTCTTTAGTTAGCAAAGGCCATTTTAAAAACTTCTGTATCCGCTTTGCTGATGGCTTTGAGACAAGCTGGGATGACTGGAAACCAGAAATCAGAGGAGATCTAGTCATGAATGCATGTAAGTGGGTGTGATTTCCTACTGGACAATAGTGTTTCAGATAAAAATCCACTTTTACTCTTTTCTGTGATTTCTTAAAATTCTGAATTTCCCCTAAAATATCAAAGATGTTTTGAAAGCAAAGTTGTATGGACCTGAAAGGTTGTATTCCTTTGTTGCTTTCCTTTATGAATACCTTTGTTGCTGTATATCCCATTTAAGTTCTGTCTGGGAGATGTTGGAACAGTTGATTGAGTTGCTTTTAGATAATTTCATAAAGACTCAGTGAGTTTTGAATAGTTAAATACAGATTCATTTATATGTGTGTGTGTGTGTATATATATATATAGATATGTCTTTAATTACAGTGAAGATTCTAGAACTTGTATGGAAATCTAATTCACTTTAAATAAGAATTGCCATTCAATGGGAATAAAAACTAAGCCTCCTATCCAAGGCCACTCATGCTTTGATGGTGAAAGGCAACAGACTGAAGTGGAATTTGGAAGGGCTGGTCTAAAGCACCTTTGACTGTCTGCCTAATCAATGTATCTGCTTCATACAGGCGTTGTGCCAGATGGTACATATGAAGTTTGTTCTAGGACAACAGGGCAGGCTGCAGCAGGTAATACACTATTTTAGTAAATCTAATCCTCTAAAGATTTCATAAAACATTAAGTTAAAATCCCATAACATGTTATAATTTTATTGGATTTCTTTTTGTTAGCTTGTTTACTGTCTTCTGTTACTGGTAAAACTCTTCTTTGTTTTTATCTGCTCTATCTTTTGGAGCTATTCCAATTTTTGAGTCACATCAGCAACTACTTTTTTTTTCTTTTAATACAGAAAGTAGTAGTGCTGGAACCTGGACTCTGAATGTGCTTTGGAAGATGTGTGGTATTGATGTCCATATGGATCCGAACATTGGGAAAAGATTGAATGCTTTGGGCAATACCCTCACAACTTTGACAGGAGAAGAAGATATTGATGATATTGCTGACCTCAACTCTGTAAACATAGCTGACCTTTCAGATGAGGATGAAGTTGACACCATGTCTCCCACTGTACATGCAGTAAGTGAATCTATCATAGTAAGTGCTAGTAATTAAAAAAGGCATGGCAAAGTCCTCAGTCGAATGGAAAGATCTTAGCCTTAAGTCCGGCATGTGTGTTTGTTCTCTAACTCCAAGAAATCAGAGATAATATTTCTGCTAGTGTTTTGTGGAAATACCAGTTTGGATTTGAACATGTGGAGGAACAATACCTAACTGCAAGTACCTGAACTGGAGAAGCTGTGGCTGTAGATAGGTTTTCTTAATGGGAGAGTAAGTTACTAATGTGAGAAAACTGGAAAAAATGGTTTTGGGGTGCTTCTAGCCAATATGCTACTGACCTTGCTTTTGGCTTCACATAATAATATTTTAATAGATGTTTTTAAGTTTCTATCTTTAATGTCTCTTGCCTGCCAGCAGTGCCAGTGTTAATTCCAGAACACTAATGTGCCTGTTTGTTGTTTAGAAATCAGGTGGAGGTTCACTGTGTGGAGATGCACGCAAGCTAACATTTGGGCAGCGGATTGTTAATCACCTGCTGGGTTTGAGCTCCCCAACCCATCGATACTCTGTTCCTGTAGAATATCTATTGGGGTCAGCGAAGTGTGATTCTCTTCAGTCTAGCAGATCACACGTGAAAGCAGGCAGATCCTGCTCATGGGGACATGTATGTAGTAGTTACAGTGTATCTAACTGAATGATGGGGTTTGGATCACTGGAAAAAAAAATCCAATCAGCTGCCTTTTGAGATGAAACTGATCTTTTGCATGCTCTAGTCCAGATTTTGAGGTGTGAAATTCACTTTGCCTATCATTAAATCGCACTAATGCGCCAGCTTTCGATGAGAGCGTTAATTAAATGCTTGTTTTAAATAGGAGATTGTTGAACACCGACGGCAGGGAGCTTCTAGTAGCCAAACAGAACAGCGAGGAAGAAAATTTGTGAAACGTTTAGTTGATATCAGAGAACTCAATGAGCAAGCTAAAGTCATCGATGACTTAAAGTAAGTTGGGTTTTCTTTTAGCACACAAAGTTTGGGCTAGCAAACTGCAGCTGACTTTTCTGTTTGTATCCTGTATCTTGTGGCATTCTGCTGGTTAGGTGTGAATCTTTATTTAAAAGTCAAAAATTGCTTTTTTCAGATTGCATTTAAAAAACCCCTCTCTATGCAAATACTTTCTCAGATGTCTCAAGTTCTTCTCCAAGTGTCAAATTAGTCTGTATTCTTTCTGGTTCTGCATTACAATGGCTGATTATAATCAATTTCCCATTGATTTAAAATCATTTTGATTTATTACCATGGTGATGCCTTGAACAAAATATCTTACTTTTTAAGTCTAATAAGGTGAGTCTCATTCACTGGAAGAATAAAGAGACTATTTTTGCATCCTGTAGGTGATATTTTAAAATTAAGTCTCCTATGCTGTACTTGAAAACCCTGAAGAAAAAATTACTTCAAATGTAATAAATTCTACCTGAACATCTGTGAATTTTATGAATAATTTTTTGTAGTCATAGTTTGTTGGCCTTGCTTTTATTTTTGGTCCTCTTCCCTAAGACAGACTATCTGTAAATGGATCTGTCTGGGATGGGAATATGGAGCTCGGTAATTACTTGTTAAATACTGAAGAGGAGACACGTTTTACTGCTTGCACTTGAAATGAAATTCTGCCACCATTCAGAGGACAATTGTATCTGAACTTTGGAATTCTAGGTTAATTGTTTCTTCTAATATGAGTTGAAGAATCTGAATTCAGCTTTATGCCTGTCTTTTCTGTTTGCAAATGCTACAGTAGACTGGGATTCTTGGAAAACAGCAGTTGCTTCACGGAGGCTTTAAAGTTCTTTAGCAGAGCACTTTTTCTGCAGGTGATCAACTATAGAAGGCTGGTGTTGGTGTGACAGGGCTTTGTGCTGTTACAGCAGGAGGATTTTTCTTCTTTCTGATGAGGATTCTCAGATCTGCCCTTTGTTTTTAATTAAACACTTTCATGTCATTGAAAGAGTATAGGAAATTCCCTAGTTCAGCTGTTTCCGAAAGCCCTAGTTGTAACAGGAGTGGCTGTGTTGCCACTCTTATTCTCCACCTTAGTTAGCATTGTGGTAGCACTGTTGTTTGGGGGGTCTGCCTTGCATGGTAATTTGTTCTACATCCTCTCACTGCTCTTTTAAGTCACTTGGAGAAAGAAACTTTGAATCCAAGAGTCCTGTTAAGGACAAAATATTACACCTGACAAAAAAAAATCTATTGTGAAACAAGAACTAAAAACAAAAGAGAAAAATGGGCTAATTCTCAGGGAAAGCAAAGCATCATTTCAGCACAGATTTTAAAATGGGGGAAAATAATGTCTCCTGTTTGTAAGATAGCTTAACCATGATTTATCCCCAGAAAACTAGGTGCAAGTGAAGGAACTATAAATCAAGAAATTCAGCGCTATCAGCAGCTGGAGTCGGTGGCTGTGAATGATATCCGCCGAGACGTTCGTAAAAAGCTGCGGAGATCCAGTATGAGGGTGAGCAGCAGTAACCTCCTCTAAAAATACAATGGCAGCTGCATTGCATATTTCTCAGTTGTTACATTTAAATGTTATTTTTGTTTTAGGCTGCCTCCTTGAAAGACAAGTGGGGTCTCAGCTACAAGCCCAGCTATAGCCGATCTAAGAGTATTTCAGCATCAGGAAGACCACCTCTGAAGAGAATGGACAGAACAAGGTAAGCTTCTGGAAATCTGAGAGTGCAACAGCTGTCTTTGTAACACAGGAAATACTGAACTTTGGCTGTAACAGTCCTTGTACTCACATAAAGAAATAAGCAGAGGTTGGCTAGCAATAGGCCACAGGCCAAGAAATGTATAATTTGCTTCTCTTCATCATTTTTTCTGTTTGTGTACCCAAAGTGCTTCTGATTTTTTTTTTTATGCTTTATTCCTTCATAGAACTCTACATAGTGACTGTACTTTATTTATTGTCTTGTATTTCAGTAGTTAAATGTTTGCATGAACATAAACCCCTGTTATAAAACTCAACAAGGTGCTGTGGTTTGGTTTTGCATATAGCTCTCGACTAGGAGACAGTGAAGACCTCCCAGACATCCGTGTAGATGCTGCATCTCCTGGGCCCAGAGTAACCTTCAACATACAGGATTCTGTAAGAATTACTTTACATGCCATAAATTTTTCAATCACATTCCCTGCAGTATTTGGTCACAAGTTCATGGGATAGGTATAGCTATGCAGACCAGAACTGCTTCTATCATAGAATGGTTTGGGTTGGAAGGGACCTCGAAGGTAGTCTAGTCCAACCCCCCTGCAGTAAGCAGGGACATCTTCCACTTGATCAGATTGCTCAGATCCTTGTTGAGCCTGGGATGGGGACTTAACTGCCTCCCTGGGCAACATGTTCCAGTGTTCCACAGCCCTCATGCTAAAGAACTTGCTCCTAATATCCAATCTCAATCTCTTCTTCCCTAATTTCAAGCCATTGCTCCTTGTCCTATTACTGCAGGCCTTTGTAAAGTCCCTCTGCAGCCTTCTTTTAGGCCCCCTTCAGGTACTGGAGGGCTGCTATTAGGTCTTTCTAGAGCCTTCTGTATTCTCCAGGCTGAACAATCCCAGCTGCCTCAGCATGTTGTAGTAGCCCTGATCATCTTTGTGGCCCTCCTCTGGACCTGCTCCATCAGGTGCATGTCTTTCTGTGTTGAGGGCTCATGAGGTGGACACAGTTGTGTGTCTATTTCTGCTAGTGCATGCCTCAAATTATGGCTGTGTTTTCAGAAGATAGGTTTATTTTGACAGATGTCTTTTGGTTTCTTAATACACAAATTAATGGAATCATTAGTGAAATTATTTGAAAATAGTTTTGGAGGTTTTATTAGGCTGATGCAGTAGTAATTGTTGTGTAATTATCAGAAGTGTGCAAAAATCATCATAGTATTTTTGTGTTTGAACATGTTTAGAGTTTTGGAAGTGGCTTTTAGTCACTTTGCTGTATCCCTACAGGTATATCTCTGTGTGTGTTTGAATAGATTGTTGAATCATTCATTTTGTTTGTGGTGTTTTCTCATTTAAAAAAATGTTCCTATTTTGTTGGTTTTTGCATGGCTGACTTTATTGTAATTGTTTTAATTTTTTTTGTTTTCACTTCTAATTAAGTTGAATAAAACAGCTTTGGTGATTGCACAATCCAGCTGTCCAGGGGAAGGGTATTTTCAGGTATTTCTGAGAAGAAACAAGTATTATTTGCCAGAGAACTAATTTATCTCACAGGGAGCTGCTTTTCAATGTTTCATCTCTTTTGCACTTAGCTAAACAGAATGTATATCAAATTTCAAAATATTTAAATCTGAATAGGTCAAGTCAGCAGAAGAACAGGGCTGATTTTTTTTTTAATGAACTTTGCAGAGTGTTTCCACACACTTGTGTAAACCTAAAAACTTGCTAGTTTGGTTTTTTTAATCAATTACTGGAATTTTGTTAGTATGTTTATGGAGACTGATCAAGGTTGATGTAAAGTGATGGAAGTCTTCCAACCGTGAAGTGTGCTTTAGAAGAAAAACCTTAGTGTGTGCCTTCATCTCTTACATTGTGTTCCAAGACTGCAGGCATCAACACCAGTACAAAATAATTGCTAGGTGGGAGGACATCTTCTCATGCTCTGTTTCTATTGGAAGTCCTGTAGTTAATAGGACTATTTTCAAATAATACTGAGTAGGGGATGTACTGAAACTTAATATCCAGAGAAAAGAATGTTCTTCAACTGCTTTAAAAAACATGTGCAGGGAAAATCACTAGTGAAGATTGTTGTGTTTTTTACTTACAACAAACCCCCAAGCAACCAAACTCAAACAAAACCAAAACCAACCAAACAAAACCACCAACAAAAAACTACAAACTAACCCAAAAAAACCCACAAACAAAGCCTAACAACCCCCCCAAAACTCAGGAGATAGTAACCTACTTTTGCTCTCTTCCAACTCACCTCATGCTCCCAGGAAATGTATTATTTCTGAGAGAGGTGGACATGAAACATAGAAATATATTTAAAATCTACCCTGCCTTTTTGATGTTGTTATACGTAAGATCCATTAGCTTAAATTTTGCTGGCATATCAGAATGCCATCAAACACTTAGAGATACCAAATGTTGACTATTAAAAACCATTGATATCTTAGTGATATTAGCATGCTCCCTCTGTTAGAGCAGAGCTCCATTATCAATGTGCAGATGATGACTGCGTAGCTCTGTAGTAACACTGTGTGGGTAGTGCTGGTGTTAAGCTAACAAGTCTAGGTATTTGTCACAGGCAATTTCAGAAGTTGATGTTTGAAAATTGCTTGTATGGTGTTTGTGGTGTTCTTTATGTGAGAAACAGGAGATCCCTTTTGGAAATTTGGCCTGAAGGTGGTTTGTGTTAAAGCACACCTGTCCGGAACTGCAGATCAGTGCTGTACATTCTGTGTTAGCACCTGCATGTGTGCCTCACTAACACTCCTGGGCGCCTCACCCCTCTACAAGGTTCATGATGATTTTTGCTGTCTTGTTCTTTTCTTTCAAAATTTTTTAAGTTGAAATGAACTGTTTCCATTCCTTCTGATGGTGTCAGTTGGTCAGAGCATGATTTGTATTTAGCTAACAGACTGAGCTCAATCACTAGGCAATGCCGAATGTCTCCCTACCAAGCTTTCATTCCTTTCTCATCATCTGCCTTGCAGTTTCTCCACCTGCTGTCTCTGTGTTGTGAGGAGCTTGGGGGGGTCACAGTTTCTCATAGCAGTCTTGCTTTCTTTTTTTGTTATTTCCAGATCTATCTAATGCATTCTCAGTGGAAACAATATCTGTGAAAATTTAATATCTTTTTGTCTTTCTGTAATCAGTTTCCAGAGGAGACAGAAATGGACCTTTTGTCTGTAACTATTGATGGTCCCTCCCATTACTCATCTGCTAGTGAAGGCTCATGCTCGGTATTTGGTTCACCCAAAACTCCAGTAGTCTTCTCACCCGGCATTCCCTTCCAGCCTGAAGAAGGACGCCGGGATGACAGCTTATCATCAAGCAGTGAGGACTCTGAGAAGGAGGAGGACCATGAAAGAGAGAGGGCATATTTCTATAGGAAACCACAGTAAGTAATGGTCCTAAGGCACAACACAGAAATCAAGAGAGTAGGCTTTAAATACTGACTTCAAAGCTACAAAATCTGTTGTTACTGATGAAGGGTTGAATTTTGCCTTAAGTATATAAGTGGAAGGCAGGGGAGGTTATGTTCAGCAGATGTGACTGTGAAGGAAGGAGGAATTCTGATCCAAAAAGAATGCAAGTCTTAGAAATTGAGGGCTTGTAACAGAATAAAGGAACTTGGAAAGTGAGTTTTTAAGTCATGGTGTAGGTTTTAGTGGGATCAAATCAGTTTGTCAAATGCAGCATAACTTCCAGTTTTATCCAGTTATACCTCCACAAGTGCATGTAAAAATAGGTTTACAAACATGAAAATTATTGTATAGCCTTGTTCATTCCTTTTCTTGACTGAGCATTTAAGAAAGGCTTAGTTCTTTGTTGTACCCTGTGCTAAGAAAGGATGCTTAGCAATGTGTTGATGGAAGATGGATCACTGCATTGCTGTGAATTACATAAGGCCTTTTCCACAAAAGCTGTTAAAAGATTCTGAGTGTGGATGTAGTTTAAGAATGCCTCCTTCTATCTGATGAGGGAAAAGACATGCTAGTATCTAATCCACAACTGTACCTGTTCAGGAGCACCTCCCGCAAGAAAGCAACGGGCTTCGCTGCTGTCCACCAGCTCTTCACTGAGCGCTGGCCAACAACGCCTACCAACAGAAGTATGACTGGCACCACCACAGAGAGAAATATTGACTTTGAACTTGATATCAGGGTTGAAATTGATTGTGGAAAATGTGTACTGCACCCTACAATGGTTCAGCAAGAGCACGATGACATTAGTTTACGGAGGTAAGAAATATGTTATCCTTACGAGAGAGAGGATATGAGTAGCTTATTCTGTTTCAGCTGATGTTTCCATCATTAAGTCATGACCATTATCTGCAATAATTAACGACTCTTAAGCACTGATCTGTGTGAAAAGCATGGAAGATTAATTTGTTATCATCACTTTATTTGTAGCAATTATCACTACTTCAGAGCATGACCATCAGTTGCCATTGTTATGGCCGAGTGTGGCATGGGGAGTTTTCTTATGATCTCTGAGGGCTTGCTTTATTAACTGAGTGTAAAAGCATGCCAACATAAAGGATCTTTCTTAACAAAATGCATTTTGTGTTGTCTGACAAAAAAAAGTCTCTCTGATCTTAATGAAATTTGAGCTCATCCTGAGTTTTTAAATTCTTCTTTTTTCATGTGCATGTGATTGGGGATCTAACAGCTGCTTTACAGGCCTTTTTACATTTTGGTAGTTGTTAATAATAATATTATTAATGTTAAGAAACATATGTGTCAATAAATATAATTAATTTTAGGAAACTTACTTGTCAACAAAGATAATTCTTATTAAGTATAGTATAAGGAATGAGATTTACTTGTTTTAACTCAATTGTAAGAAATAGGAGCAAATGAGAAATACTTTTTCTTAGTGAGAGGTGTACCTAGAAGATCTGTTATCACAAGTGATTTGGTTTCTCTGTTTCCAAGACATTTTTCCTAAGAATTTATGTAGAAGGAGAAAGAATCCTTTAAGAATTTATATGAAGGTAGGATTTACAGCAGAGAAGGAAAACTGATGAATGTTTTCTCTGTATCAAAGAGTTTTCACAGATATCATTGAGTTATGTAGATGAACTTGACTGTAAGAGCATTGGAAGATGTTTCTCTAATCACACAGCAGTAACTATGGATTTTACTGTCTGAATAATCACTTACTGAAAGTGATGAAAGAGGAGTGGGCAAACAAAAAGTGAGTGCAGGTCACAGAAAATAGAGTCAAGCAGAGACTGAAATGCTTCCTTTTATAGTTGGTACTACAGATTTGGCTTAGACATCTCTAGGTCTTTTTACTACTAGAAAATATGCTGTTATTAATATGAGTATTAAGCTCGTTTTAATAACATGCAATATATTTATTTCAGGAGCTATGATCGGAGTTCCAGAAGTTTGGATCAAGAGTCTCCTTCAAAAAAGAAGAAATTTCAAACTAATTATGCATCTACCACTCACTTACTTGCAGGCAAAAAAGTGCCATCATCTCTACAGACAAAATCTAGTGATGTGGAAACAACAGTGTTTTATATTCCTGGGGTGGATGTAAAGGTAAAAGGAGCATGTAACATGGCAGAGAAGGACTTTCTCTGCTCAAATATGATTTCAAAGCAAATGCATTGTTACAGTATGTGCAAGTTGATATACCTGAGCACCTTGGAAAAATCTTTTTGAGTTCTTAGCAGGGGGATAAGCCCAAAGCTTGTATCAAAAGTTCATCAGAGATGGAACTATGTCAAGTGACCCTCCATAAAAAACAGCATATGGGATATTAGATAATGAAGTCACTTCAATTAACATTTTATTGTCTATAAAAATAGGTATTTGTTTTGGATGTTTTCCTCTCTGACAGGTATATATTGTATATCCTTTTTAAGTCAAGGAAGCTCTGTTCACTGTTGGTAATTCATGGAAAGGGCCCACTACTGCATAAAGCCCTCTTGCTGAGACGTCTGTGTTGCTTAGTGTAGCTGTCTTGGTATGAAAATGTTTTGAGACAATCTTCTCTCAAACTCTGTCAAACTGTACATTCCCTTTCATTTTATAACCACTTTTTCTATATCCTAGTAAAATACAGAAATCTGTAATCTATAGATACTAGATCTAATTTTACAGATTAATCTGTAGTCTATGAACTGTATAGAAATTGAGCTACTTGCATGAAGTAAGTTGGTCTTTCCTTGCTTTCCAGTTGCACTACAATTCTAAGACTTTAAAGACTGAATCACCAAATACTTCTCGAGGATCCTCTTTGCCAAGAACCCTTTCCAAAGAGTCCAAGCTGTATGGTATGAAAGATACTGCCACATCTCCTCCTTTAACTAGCACTATCCACAGCAAGACTAACACCTTACTTCCTCCCCAACCCCCACCCATCCCATCAGGTACTTATAGACAATAACCTTCTAAAACTGTCATGGAGGTATCTTTCCTTCGTGTAATCTACTAGCTTTAGATCTGTCTGCACATTACCTGAAGCACTGAATTTACCAAGTCTTAACTGTGGCTGCAAACACCTGGTCCCAGAAGCATGAGTACAGGTCATAAAGCTGCATGTCTAGAAATCTCTTGCCAGCCACTCTCAGTAATATTTCTGTCATAGTCGCCATATCCCAGTGATGGGCTTTCACTGTCTTTTTCCATTTGTTAATGGAAAGCAAAATTAAAGTATCTATATGAAAAGTGAATACTGACTGCTTTGTTATCCACAATCCAATAAAGAATATAATCCAAAAAAGAATATAATTCAGATAAATCCTTGTTTCCATATATTGCAGTCTTCAAAGAACACTTTCAGCTTTTAAGTGCCTTCTGCCACCCAAGTAATGTGTAAATTTTTGCTTTCTGGAACTTGGTTATTTCTTGTGGTACTGAAGCAGCTGTTTAGCCATTTGATTTAATCAAAACACATGCCCAGTGTCTTCCACTGTCCTTTAAATAACCATGATTTGAGTAACATGAGTTCCAATACTCAAAATTTTGTGTCATCTCCTACTTTCAAGCAGGAGTCTGTTGTTATACCACATCAGATCTAGAGCTACATAGATTGCACCACTGGTTTCTGAGACATTCACTCTTCTCTCCATTGGCATCTGAACAGCATTTTTAAAACAAAGCCAGAAGTTTGTAAAAAATTGAGCAGACAAAATTAATAACTGGGAAATAAAAGCTGGGTTGTTTATATTTTTTAATTAAATAAAACAGAGATGTTGGGAGAGAACAGTGAAACAGGGGCACCTTCCTCAATTATCCATGCTGTTGAACCATTAGCTCTTACTTCCTTAAGTGTCCATTCTCTTCATGATTACCAAATGTTGTGTAATCTAATCTAGGCTTACAGTACTTTCCTTCAATTTCATTCTGTATTTTCAGGTCTTCTTTCCAGTATTTGCTCTACATTTGGTGGGGGGCTTGTGAAAATGGTACTTGTATGATGACATAAGTGTCTCCCCAGACTAGGAATTGCATTGTATTTTCATAATTATTTATTAATGCTGAATTGGTTTTAAACATGTTTATTATTTACCTTTCATCTGGTATGGAAACACATCTTCTCTTTTTGTCATTGGTCTCCAGTAAGAGCAAGATAAGACAATCTAGTTAGAAGCATTAGGCAGAACAGTTTGCATAGAATGAAAGTTCAGTGCTTTTTTTTTTTTTTTTTTTTTTTTTTTTTTAGCAAATAAAATTAATTTAAATCTCTGTCTTAGGCATTTAGCTAATGCTTCTCTTTTTCATGGAGAATTAAAATCAATACCTTCAGGTACCTCTTCATTCCACTAGTTGTACTTCACAGAGACAGTACCTGAGCTGGTACTAATACCTTCTGTTCATATTTATGTTTTGGTGAGCATGGACCCAAGTGCCAGCTTCTTCCACATGTTTAGAAGAAAGCAAGGTTTAGCCTAGATATAAGACAGAAACAATGAGGGTGGTTAAACATTATCCTAGGTTGCCCAGAAAACTAGTAAATGCCCCATCCCTGTAAACATTCAAGGTCAGATTGGACAGGGCACTCAGCAACCTCATCTGGTTGAGGATGTCCCTGCTTACTGCTGGGTGGTTGGACTAGATGACTTTTAAAGGTCCCTTCTAACCCAAACAAGCCTATGATTCTTGAATGGTCTTTTTATTAGTTTATACTCTGGCCAGCTCAGAGCTTTTAAAAACACTGGTTTAGGGCCTTTAGCTACTCTTTGTTTAAATACAATGTTATGCCATTTACAGTTTTAATTTTGTGATGTGTTTTCTCAGTTTAAACTGACTTTCTTCCTAGGTTCATGTATTTATTTTTCCTAATTCCACTTTCATTTCCAGCCAGCTGCAGTTATCTGTGTGTCTGACTTCAGTGAAGTGGTTAAGAACACATGCAATGGACTTGCTTTTGCACAGTTTTCTTAGTTAAAACTTAAAGCTCAATGTTTTTCTAACTAATTAGATTTATGCTTTTTCAGATGATTATACAGGGAATTGGAGGAAACAGCTGTTAGTTATGAAGTATCTTCTAATGCTTATCAGTTATGGTTGTGTGGTACTACATTAGACAAATTTATCTTTTAAATGTTGCAGCCAAAGGGAAAGGAAGTGGTGGTGTGAAAACTGCTAAACTATATGCATGGGTTGCGCTCCAGTCATTGCCAGAGGAAATGGTGATTAGCCCATGCCTGCTGGACTTTCTAGAGAAAGCTCTTGAAACCATTCCAATTACACCCATTGAAAGGAATTACACAGGTCAGTTCTGTATTTATATTCTAGACTCCACACGTTTCTCTGTTTTGTCTTCTGGTGGCATTGAGCTCCAGTTAAATTCCACTCTCTAATGAATTCTTTTACTTGTTAAAAGCTGTTAGTTCACAGGATGAAGATATGGGACAATTTGATATACAAGACCCTTTAGAAGAGTCTACAACTTCGTTAGTATCATCGTCAACATCAGCATACTCATCCTTCCCGGTAGATGTGGTGGTTTATGTACGAGTTCAGGTGAGGTTTTAACTCCATGTTCAGTGTAGTAAGTGAGAATATCCACGCTTCTAAGTTTTGCAGTGTTCTTTCTGAGCTATCAGTGTCCAGTGTGATAACAAAATAGGTGTCAGCAGAAGTTTTGATGTATCTTAGTCCCTTGAAGGCCAAAGAAATTAACTGCTTGGAGAAGTCACAAAAGTTCTGAGCATTTCTAATTATTACTTCTTTCTTGTCCCTTGCTTGAAAATATCTTTCATAACTAGAATGTCTCTCCACTGTTTGCAGGTACCATTACAAACCAAAAATAATTATAACATTTTTCCCACTTGATGTGGAAAATGTAGGAATGGTATGCCCTCTGCTGCCTCCAGGCTTCCTGTATCTGAGGTTTTAAAAAAGTGGTCCAAATAATAACCCTGGTGCTGGAGGACTTCTCTGAAATTAATTTATCTGTATAAATTGTATGTAGTTACCTTACTAATTCTAAAACCAGTATGGAAAGGGTGAGATTTGCTTGGATTTTAAAAAATAAATACATAGCCCTTTATAAAGCCAAATTTGTGATGTTGATAAGAATTTATTTGTTCATTGAATGCTTTATTTTCTTTCTGTCTTTCAGCCCTCTCAAATCAAGTTCAGTTGCTTGCCAGTATCCAGAGTCGAATGCATGCTGAAGTTGCCTTCCCTCGATCTTGTTTTCTCTTCAAACCGAGGAGAACTGGAAACACTAGGCACAACATACCCATCAGAAAATGTGTCAGTTAGTGGCAATACTTCACAGAGCAGCTCAAAGAATTCCATTAGTAAATCTGGAGCACCAGGTGGTATGTGTATGAATATTTATACTATGTACAGCATGCAGCTTATTTAATAGAATATTCTTGTGTCTGTAATTAGAGCAGAAGATAAGCTTTTACACACCTTAAGGCTATAGACATTTATGTATTAGTGAGTTTAGTAGAATTTCTTCCTGGTGTATCAATTTCCCATAAAAGTTTGCACAGAGAATATATTGAAGTTTTTCTTTCATTGGTTAAGTAAGCTCAGTTATCTTGTATGAATGGCTAGCATCAGTACACAGACTATTTGAAGCTACAGTGCTGGTCTGTTTAATATTGCATATCTGAGAATGCATTTGTTGTAAAATTAATTTTTGGCTAAAAACCTGTTGACTGCAGGTTCCTCACCCGGACTAGGGAGCCCTCTTGGCAGGACACGGCACAGCAGCAGTCAGTCAGATCTGACAACATCAAGCAGCAGCTCTTCAGGCCTGAGCTTCACCGCCTGCATGTCAGACTTCTCCCTTTATGTCTTCCATCCATACGGAGCTGGAAAACAAAAATCTGCTGTTACTGTTCTGACCCCTGGATCAGGAGCCTTAGGTACAGAACAAGTTTTGGCTTGCTTTAATGAACACAGTTCAAATTTGGTATGGTTTTCTGAAGTGGAGATTGGAAAAGGCCACAGAAGATTAAGCTTTTTCCTTTCTAGGTAACGTGGATGAGGAGCCAACGTCGGTCACTGGCCGGAAGGATTCTTTGAGCATTAACCTTGAGTTTGTGAAGGTCAGCCTGTCACGGATAAGGCGTTCAGGAGGTTCCTCCTTTTTTGAGAGTCAAGCTGCGAGCAAAGCCACCAGCAAGATAGATACTACACTGATAAACATATCTGGTAAATGCTTGCTGCGTTTCAATCCCATCAATTCAGCTAACTGCAGAACTGCTGTTCCAGTGGTTGGAACAGCAGTTTTTGTAGATTTTATATAGAAGCCATCTATTCATAGTGTGTAGTCAAATTTTTGTTACTACTGTGAGTTTACAAGTGTGTGTATATAATCTTTTCTTTCAGCTGTCTGTGATATAGGATCTGCTTCTTTTAAATATGATATGCGCCGACTCAGTGAGATTCTGGCCTTCCCAAGGGCTTGGTACAGGAGAAGCATTGCTAGGCGCCTTTTCCTAGGTGATCAGACAATAAATCTGCCAGGTAAGATACTGCTTCTTCTTGTACAAGGGGGTTAGAGCAGGAATATTTTAAGACTTATTACCTATGAATTATTCTGTATGTGACTAGTTGTAAATATATTATACTTTACTCCATGTGCAGTCAAATAAATTTCAGAGAAAATTCTAGAAAGGAGAAATGGAAAACTTTGGAAGTCGGTCATTGAATTATTGCAAGAGCTTATTTTGAGGAAGGCAGTACAAAGCCTTTAGTTGTGATAAAGAAAATATATTTTTGACAGTTTCCAAAGATCATTAAGCAAAAATGAAATAATTTTTATGCCTTCATGTGCTGCTTTTTTCTTCTAGTAGCATCGGGTCCTGGAACTCCAGATTCAATTGAAGGGGTAAGCCAGCACCTTTCTCCTGAATCATCACGGAAAGCATACTGCAGGACATGGGAGCAGCCCTGTCAGTCTGCTTCATTTACACACATGGCACAGTCACCTAATGTGTTTGGTGAACATAATGCAAGCAACAGTATGTCCCCAGGGACAGCATCTCATAGCTTGAAGTCTCCAGCTGTTACAAGATCCAGGAGCGTGTCTGATTCTTCAGTGCCTCAGAGAGGTTAGTGGACAAGGATTTCCTCAGTTTTTAAAAGTATTTCCATGAGTCCTATGAAATAAGTACGTCATTATTCTTTGTAGAAAGCAACCATAAAATACTCTTTCACTGCAGCTTGGGGGTGGAGTCAATGGCATAGAGAGAGGAAAATGTCTGAAGTGGATGAATCCAAGGGTAGTTTGTTAACATACTTCCTACAAATGTGCGATTTCTTTACTGGAGCAGGAGCTGCTTAGCTGGGATTAGGGGAGTTCTACAGCTTAATTTGATCCCTTTGTCATCTTCCTGGCTCTCTAGTCTCATCCAAGCAATTGCCAGGCTCTTAGCTGAGGGTCAATATCACAGCACATAGGTGAGGTCATTTCATATTTAGATCTGTTAGTATGAGTCCAAAGAAGGGTAGCTTCCATATAAGAAATAAAGTAAGTTTTCATTTCTTCTGCTGAAATATTACTGTATTTTATCCTAATAGCAGTGTAGCAGTGGCTGTGTGGAATATTTATGGTATTAGATACAGGAGATTTAGAGGTGGGTGTGTTATTTTAGTGTAGGAAAAATGTGAGAGAAGGAAAGAGGTATTCTGTATGTTTAGAATGCAAGCATGAGGTTACATGTGAAAAGCTTTTATGAGAAAACACAGGTGGAGTGGCTTCTTGCTGGAAAATGCAATTTTGCATTGACAGGAGTATTGACAGGATTTTTGTGAGAGGAAAATCCTGAGAGTTAAGATTTTGACTTGGCACTTGTGCAAATCTCTGCTACATGAATATTCAAACACTAATAATTACTTTTCTTAATACACTTATACTTTTAAACAGCCCAGTAGTTTAAAATATTCTCTTGCATAACTGTCTGTAAATTTAAAAAATCTCTTAAAAATACTAGTAAAAATAAATATGTAAAATTCTATGAGAAGTAAAGCAACACACTGCTAATCCTCTAAGTCTCATTTATCCTTACTCATATTTTTGTGGCTCCTTAACTATGGTGTTAGTCTGCCATTTAGTGGTACTTGCAGTAGATATATTCTGCTGGTTTTTCCTAGCATATGAAATAATTTAATTTTTTTAATCTACTTTTTTTGTTTAGATGCTCTCTCAAAAACATCAACTCCGTTTAACAAGTCAAGTAAAGCTGGAAGCCAGCAAGGAACACCATGGGAAACACTGGTTGTATTTGCTATGAACCTCAAACAGTTAAACGTTCAAATGAATATGAGCAATGTAATGGGCAATACCACGTAAGTGTAAGACAAAATCAAGCCTATTTTAACAGATGATGTTGATTTGGGGGCAAAAAATCCCATTTTCCCCACAGATTAACGGCCTTCCGTCTTCTACCTTTAAAAGCCTAACCTTTTCAGCTTTGAAGGGGAAAACCCTTGAAGAATAGTTGTAGCTGCTTGGTCCTGCAGTTACATGTGGCCTAATGTATAAATGTAGATAATTTTCAATTTCTCTTTTGACAGCCTGGAAAACTGGTGTCTATTTTCACCTCTGTTCTAGGTGGACCACCAGTGGTTTGAAAAGCCAAGGTCGTCTATCTGTGGGGAGTAGCAGAGATCGGGAAATTAGCATGTCTGTTGGTTTGGGAAGATCACAGCTGGACTCCAGAGGGGGAGTTGTTGGTGGTACCATAGATGTTAATACCCTGGAGATGGTGGGTAAGTTGGAAGGCTCTCAGTGAAAAAGTGAAGACTATACAGAGTGCCACGCTTTGTGAACCTGCTGGTGTAAAGAACTTTGGATTCTTACTTGTGCATTCTGACTATGAAATGCACTTTGAATTGAAAAAATAGCCTCTGATCAGGGGCTGATTCAGGCCCAAGGTCTAAAATTGCATTACTTAGTTGTGCAACCCTCCAGCCCCCTTCAGCTGTCTGGACAGATGGCAGCTTGAATGATTTGCTAGTGTTGAGTGCTTCCTAGAATTTCACAAGAGCTTACAGTCTGGGAAATGCAAAACTGTTTTGCTTTGGAAAGAGGTTGGGTGTTTGGAGCTCCACCAGAGCTATGACCTCCCCAGGCCTTTGAAAGAAACCAGTGCTGTCTCAGTCCCTCTGTACCATGTGGATGGCATAAGAGTGATACCACTGGAAAAAAAACAGTTTTCTTAATGCTATATTTCTGTATTGCTTTGATTCTATTTCAGCTCATATTTCTGAGCACCCAAACCAACAGCCCAGTCATAAAATTCAAATCACCATGGGTTCCACTGAAGCACGTGTTGATTATATGGGATCTAGTATCCTAATGGGAATCTTCAGTAATGCTGATCTTAAACTACAAGATGAATGGAAAATTAATCTGTACAATGCTTTGGACTCAAGCATGTCTGATAAAAGGTAAACTGCTTCCTGTATTTTAAATGCATAATGTTTAAGAAGGTCAAATTCTGCCTATATGCCTAGATGGTTTCTGCCCAGAAGTGTGTCTGCTAAAAAGCAAAAGTTTTTGGGTTGTTTTTTGGTTTGCTTGTTTTTAATTCTGAGTAGGAAATAAATTAATTGCTAATGTTCTTGTTGTTTTTAATATCTAGTGAGATATTTGTCCATGGGGACTTGAAATGGGATATCTTCCAAGTCATGATTTCAAGATCAACTACACCAGACCTAATAAAAATAGGAATGAAGCTCCAGGAGTTCTTTACTCAGCAGTTTGATACAAGCAAGCGAGCTTTGTCCACATGGGGACCTGTTCCTTATCTCCCTCCCAAGACAGTGGCCAACAACTTAGAGAGAAGCTCACATGAGCAATGTAAGTGGTTAAAAAAAGGGTTAAAATTGCAAAAAATCATCTGAGCAACTTTATACATGCAAGTATATCTATTAGACTTGAAATTAGTACACTGACCTGTAGACATCTTTGTTTATAGATACTCTGTTAAAAACATCAACTCCATTTAATACACCTGGGGTACAATAATGACCTGACTTATTTTCAGTTTTTAGTTAAAAATACATGGGTTTGTTTAAAAAATACAACATTTTTGAAGTTTTCACTATTTCAATAGACTTTTCAAAATAGTTTTCAAATTCTCTTTTGAGGTCTGTTTCACAGAACCCCTCACACATCTACCTTGAGTAGCAGTGGAAGTGTGATGTTGTTCTTATTCTCAATTAATCATGACTTGAGGCTGTAATTTGTCTGAATGAGTCATTGATTTCCAAGTGTGCTTGTTCAGGGACTTTTAAGCTACAACCACCTTAGAACATAAAAATGACACAATGTCAGTGAAATAGCTTAGAAAAGATAATTCATTATTCTGTGTTTATCAAAAATATAAATATGGCAACAATCTTTCCTGTATCTTTCTGTTTCCTAAAGTTTGTTCTTGCTATTGCATGTTTACTTTCCAGTGTTGGATGCAGCCCATCATCGCCACTGGCCAGGAGTTTTGAAAGTGCTGTCTGGGTGCCACATATCCTTATTTCAGATGCCATTGCCAGAAGATGGAATGCAATTTGGAGGCTCCATGAGCCTGCATGGAAATCATATGACACTGGCTTGTTTTCATGGTCCTAATTTCCGCTCAAAATCATGGGCCTTATTTCACCTTGAAGAACCCAATATTGCATTTTGGACAGAAGCCCAGAAAGTTTGGGAAGATGGTAATTTAAACTGTTCCCTCACATCCCTCAATTCCTTTACTTTTTTTTCTAAATTTAATGTAGTTTTAAGAATATATATTTTGTGGAAGAAGAAATCAAAGTAAAACTTACTTTCTTTAAATATGGTCAAGATTATTTCCCAAAAATTTATCACTTACCTAAAATAGTAATCTGTTCCTTATGCATTTTTACCACAGCTTGCTTTATTTGTGGAATAGTGCAAAGTACATTTGTAAATACACTAGCTATGTCCCTGCTAATATGCCTACAAAGTGGATTGTCTGCCCTGTTAATTGCATGTCTGTGTTTATGCAGTCCTTTGTTTTGGTATGTTGAATTTTGATGGTCTTATTGCTTCTATTTGTCTTCAGAGTGAGAGGTTTAAACTGTCTGGAAATGCTGAGGATTTAGTTGTTGTGTTGTTTGCAAGCTTTATGCCAGTTTTAATGCCGCTGGCATATTAATCATTCATGCTAAATACCTGTATGAGGAGAAGAGAATGAGAGGAGAACTCCTACTCCCCTTACAAGCTATTTTTTCCATTCTTTTTCCTCTCTTACCCCATGCTGCCCATACCTTCAACACAGGTATTAGTGAACACTCCACATATATTGTACAAACCTTGGACTTTCATTTGGGCCATAACACCATGGTCACCAAACCCTGTGGAGCCCTTGAAAGCCCTATGGCGACAATCACAAAGATAACAAGGCGCCGCCATGAAAACCCTCCCCATGGAGTTGCCAGCGTGAAAGAGTGGTTCAATTACGTTACTGCCACAAGGAATGAAGGTTAGATTTATGTTTGTCAAGTTTGGGGATTGGTTTGTTGCCAGGTGGTGCAGATTGTGCTGTTTAAAAGCTGCAAAATTCAAATTGGCTATAGGGAGAAGGGAATTTGAAATAATGGAAGCTGTCTCTTTGCTTTTTAAGAACCTTATGGTGAGCTGTGGAATGAAGCACAGCAACATGCTGAACAGTTGCAAGTGTTAGACTCTTTTCCAAACTGAGTAGTAAAGCCAAAATGTGCTGTTAGTGTGCAGGAGATTTATGTATCAGGCATTGCAGAAGTTCTAGTTTTTCCCTGTTTCACTGTATGCAAAAATAATTGTTTCATGTCAGTCATGATCTTGTAACATACAGATTCACAGATTGCATTGGGTTGGAAGAGACCCTTGAAGGTCATCTCGTTCCACCCTGCTGCAGTAAGCAGGGACACCTCCACCTAGATGAGGCTGCCCAGAGCCACATTGAGTCTGACCTTGAATGTCTCCAGACACAGGGCCTCAGTCACATCCAGAATTTCCTCTTTTCCGTGCAGAGTTAAACCTGCTTCGAAATGTTGATGCAAACAACCCAGAGAGCAGCACAACAGTGAAAAGCTCAAGTTTGCTAAGTGGCTTCAGGGGTGGCTCCAGTTACAACCATGAAACTGAAACCATCTTTGCATTGCCAAGGATGCAGCTGGATTTCAAATCTATTCATGTTCAGGAGCCTCAAGAACCTTCATTACAAGGTGCAGTAAACTTAATTTGTTTTTTCTAGATCCAGAGCTGTTCCTCATAAATGAAGAATTAAATACAAAGCTTCCATGCTGATAAGTGGATTTAATCTGAGAACTACTGCAGATCTGCAAGAAAAGGATACCATTTTCTCATAAAATGTAGAGGGAATTCTGTTGATAGAGTGAAGATCTCGTGGTGGTTCTCTTGAGCCTCTGGTTCAGTAAAAGCAATGTCATTTTTAAGTGGTCTGCATTCAAATTCCATATATGTTTACATAATCTCTATATACTTAGAAATGTGTTAATAACTATTTTTATCTGCCTGTAGATACAAGTGTTAAACCAAAGGTGGAATGCAGTGTTGTAACTGAATTTACAGACCACATCTGTGTAACTATGGATGCTGAATTGATTATGTTTCTGCATGACTTGGTATCTGCTTATCTAAAAGAAAAAGAAAAAGGTAAGTTATTTATGAGGTAACACTCCCCACTCTGAGTAAATCTTGCTCCTGAATTAGAAAGAATGTGGATGCTTTGGGCTGACAGAGAGAAGGAGGGTTCCCACACTGCACTGTTATCCAGTGTCTATTATTAGGATGTTTTTTACTAGCACTTGGTTCAAACCAAAACCATTTGCTGGAAATTCTACAAAACTGAAACACAAGGTGATTCTCTCTTTGAGAGTCATGCTTTTACTTTCTTTTAATGATGTACAAAGAGAATTCAAGTGAGATGCTCATGAGTGACTGGTCTGGGGTCTTCCTCTCCCTTCTGTAGCAATTTTTCCTCCTCGCATTTTGGCTGCTCGTCCGGGCCAGAAAAACTCCGTTGGTGCTCTCGAGGACAGCTCCACTGACAAGGAGGCAGAGGAAAGCATTTCTTACACTACAGTTGACTGGAGAGAATTTATGTGCAATACTTGGCATTTGGAACCCACGCTCAGGTAACAAGCTGGCTTCTCTGCAATGTTTCTAGCTATGCATTTTTCATTTTATCTGTATTTAGTTTTCCATGCTGATGCTGTTCAGCTCCAAAGAGGATCAATCATGTAGATGCTATTAGAGATACACCTTTGACTGTTAGTGCTCCTAGAAAAGATACCTGCTGCAGCACAGGATAAAAGCTGGATAATGCAACTATCTATTGTAATGTCACAGAATCGCTTAGCTTGGAAAGACTTCAAGATCATGGAGTCCAACTGTTAATCCAGCACTGCCAAGTAATCCATCACTAAACCATGTCACTAAGCACCACATCTACATGTCATCAGGGATGGTGATCACTTATATTCTAGATTAGATAGATGCTCTTGGAGGCTTTTCAAAATTAGGGTACAGTAAAATTAAACTCATTAAGGATATCAGATTATTGTGTTTCACTCTGTACTACAACAGTCCATTCACTTTCTTGCCATACAGTTTTTCATCTTGCAGTTCTACACTTTTAGCATTCCAGTTAAGCAGTTTAGCATTTTTTAAGCAGTTACCATAAAATAAAAAAGCACTATATGCTAGTTGCTATATGGCAATTTAAACTTAGAAGAAAATAATGGGGTGTGTATAGCAGCTCACTGCTCTCACTACACACTTCTAATAACTGAAAATTACTTTCCTCCATGTCAGTTTGTGTTTTAACCTCTGCTGACACTGTTGGAGCACCTCAGTGTTCATGGACATTATCAAAACCCCTCATCCACCCACACCAAACAAATTGGGACAGTTGGCATTTTGTGTTAGCAGTGATAATTAATTTGAACACGATCTGGAGGTAGCCCAGTCTGGAGGTGTTGCCTCCTTGAGCATCCTCTTCCTTTGAGAGGATGTCCCACTGGTCATCTTCAGCTTATCTGTGTAAATTAAGTTTGAAGCAATGCCTCTTGACCTTAAATTGGTCAGAAATAAGAGTGGTAAAAATGGATGTTTATACAAATACCAATTGTTGTGTTTATATATTTGAGACTGAGTCTCCTATGGGTTTTTTGGGTTGTTTTGTTTTGTTTTTTTTTTTTTTTTTTTAGATTAATATCCTGGACTGGGAGAAAAATTGACCCTGTTGGTGTTGACTACATTCTCCAAAAGCTGGGCTTTCACCATGCAAGGACTACTATTCCTAAGTGGCTGCAGCGTGGTGTCATGGATCCTTTGGACAAAGTTTTGTCTGTCCTTATAAAGAAACTTGGTACTGCACTACAGGATGAGAAGGAGAAGAAAGGAAAGGACAAAGAAGAATACTAAAAGTATAATGTGACAACTGTAATTGTTTGATTTTATCAAAGTGTTTTGTTATAAGAATTTAAATATGGTTTAAAGAGAAACCTAACAGCTTTTTGCTACTCTATTTAAAACTTACATTGTGAGTAACTGTTTACTGTGGTACATGATACCATTCTGTATTTGAAGTTATTGCATGATGATGACCAATGTATATTCTGTGAAGGAATATCTGGAACACTGTAAATCTGCTCCTCAGAGTCCACTGTTTTATTATGTGCAATATTATTCCTGCATCTTTAAAATACTTGCAGATTAACTGTGAATTTTCATAAACTTTATTTGCCATAACATGAAACCCCTCATTGATGTGACTGGTCAATTGATTTGTTTATGTAGACTTGTGTAAATTATATATATATGTAACTTATGAAACTGTGATTGCCTTAGTGCTAAAAATCATTAAGTTTATTACACTTGTAATAAAATTTAACTACTGTACAGGGCTTTTTTTTTCGGTTGCTCAACTTTCTTGATTAAAAAAAAAAAAAAAAAAAAAAAAAAAAAAAAAAAAAAAAAAGAGGTGTTTTCAGTGTAACTTTGCATCGAGTATCATTTAAGTGAGGTGACCCCGAGAACCGGGAGCTGGAAACAAGCCGAGCGGTCGCCCCAGCTGCCTGCAGGGAGTGAACTGTCCGGGGCGCTTGGCCGGCCCCACTCCCTCTGTCCTCCTGCCTGGAGGGAGGTCCCGAGCAGCTGCCCCCAGCGGGTCCCGCTCGCTGGTCCAGGCCTGGGCCGCCCGTGGCGGCTTCCGATACTGCTCTGCGCCGGCGGGAAGCCGCCCGGACGAGGGAGGCACTGGGCTGGCCGCGGCTTGCGCCAGCATGAGGCGCGCGCGCTCTCCTCCCCTCACGCCTCAGCCGCACGTGGCGGGCGGCAGGGGAGCTGCGAGGGGGAATCTGCCACCTACACGAAATGGCGGCACCGCGTGCCGCCCTCTCAGCCGCAAAATGCTAGGTACTGCGAGACCTGCCGTGTGAGCAATGGGTTTGTGAGGCTCCGGTGGATCTCCTCATCCGCAGAAACCCGCCCCTCAGCGCTCCCTGCAGTGGTGGGTGGTCCTGAGCAGGTCTCCGCCTCGTCTCGCTTTTCACTTAGGCGGGATTCAGGTGCGTGTGGCGTGTAAGCGCTTCGGCAGCGGGGCGGGCGAGCCTTACAGCTGTGAGTCTCCTCATAGCATAAGAAGAGGGAAGAGCAGGTGCTAAAGCTTTTAACTCCAGCGTTGGCTTGGTCGTGGAAAGTTGAAGAGGGAATCAGCTTTGCTGCTGTTGTTTTTGCTTTGCTCCCGAAAGAGGCAGGTAGTAAGTTGTCCTTGGAGCTGGTTGTGAGGGGAGGTGCAGAGCCACACGAAGTCTTGCTTTAAAGCATGGTTAACAGAAGTGGGTTTGAATTTCCGTGCTGGCTAGGGAGGGGGAGGGTTTGAAGGGATGCCGAGTCTGTTCTTTTGTCTGGGTTTTAGAGGCAGAGTGTAGTGCTCTTGTCAAATAGCATAACTAAGTTTTCAGTACGTCTCTAATATTTCCTGTATTTACTGTTGAGTTGCCTTAGAAATGACTAGTAGCAATGGCTGGTTTAAGAGCCCTGGAAAACCTGTCTTTGACTCCATGCAAAAGACGACTCTGCTAGCTTGGACTCCTAGGCGGCCACCTTTAAAGAAGTCACAGTCTCGGACTGTAAGGTCAAAACTTCCACTTTCTAAGGGCTGGAGTGCACCAGAAGTGACACAAAATCCAGGTATAGTTTTCATTTTACACATTGAGATTAGCTATTGAAATACTAGTGTTGATGTTACTGAAAGAGGCTTTTATGTTCTGTTTTTTGAAAGATTACAACCCTCTGTTCTTATTGCTGTGTTTTCTTAAATGACTTTATAGCATCTGCTTGATTTTGTTCTTCATCTTATGGCCTTTCATACTAGAAGTTTGTTAGGGATTCAATTATGAGACTTGGAGATAAGTTTATTGTAGTTTTTCTTAGCTGGGACATGCTTGTGTTGGAGTATATGGCAACCCTGAAGCTGAGCATTCCATCTATCCTAGAGCTGATACAGAGAAAAAAACGTGGGTTTTTTTTCTATTAAATGCAAAAGAACACATGCTTTCCAGAAGTAGATGCTGCAGGAAATGGTCAGTGATTATTTTATAGATTTCCAGGTTAAAGACGATTGTCCACATAGAGCATGGTCCTTGAAAGAGTGGCTTTTGAATGAAACTCCCAAGTGTGGATTTCCCTCAGGATAATGTCTCAAAATTTATATGTGTCTCTTGAAACAACTAATTTGCTTCACGTAATGGTCTGAAAAGCATGAGGGCTCTACGCTAGGACAAATGAAATATCCACCCACCTACTGTCCCAGTTCTGAATGTGGTTGATTGGGGTGGTGGAGGGGACCTTTGGGGTCAGGATGGATGTGCAGTGCAGCTCTCCCCATCTTCTGTCCTAGCTACCTCGGCTGGAGCTGCTGTCTCTATTCAGCTGTTTTTGCGGCCGAGTTTCTTCGAGTTAATCAGGTTTTCAATAGTGTGTGTGGTTGCTAAAACTTTCATAGTGCCTTGTGACAGGGAATTCCATTGCTTCGTAGTTCTCTATTGCTCTAGAGTGAAAAAAAAATGCTTTTTGCTCTTTTACAAAGCAAGTAGGTTTAAACTACTGGGAGACTATTCTGCTAATTTTGTTTCATAAACTTTTCTTTCGTTATTATCAGCAATTCCTTCAAAGCAAGACCTGGCAGAGTTCATTGCAAGATATGAACAGGGAGCAATAAATGCAGTGTCTGCCTTATATCAATTTGCACAAATGCACCAGGCACAACTTGAATTTAAAGAAACTAATGTGGCAGGTAAACACTTCTTTTCTTAAACAGAATGTTTGCTTATCTTTGAGGTGATCTGACTTTTGCGTTAGTATTGATGTTACTTACAGCAGTGAACTTTTTACTGTGTTGCTTTTTGGCTGCCCTTTTATTGCTTATACAGCTGTGACTCACGAGTTACTATAGAATTTGATCAAGATGAATTGTATAAGATTCAGAATACTACCAGAACTTTGTGAAAGGTGCATAAAGTGAAAGCCACCACAATTTTTGTGGAAGTGGGAAGTTTGAGTTGTGTTTAGCTAAAATTATCTTTTTGCCTCATACTTATTCTTCAAATTAATAGAAGTATATAAAGCTATGAATAAAAGTACCTTAAAATAATGTTACTAATTGTTTGTTATTTTTGTCCTTTAAAGGCAATATCATAAGGCCTTATTTTGCCATTTGTGCTGTGATAGATGGAATTTCCTACAAGATAGGACAAGGAAAAAACAAGAAGGAATCTAAATTAAATGCAGCTAAACTGGCTCTTGATGAGCTGCTTAGCCTGAAGCCTGGAGAGTCAGGTAAATACCATGCCAACACCTAAGAAGAACTTGAAATGTTTGGCTTAAAGGTTTCCTGTGCAGAATCCCTGGGTAGTTTCATGACGTGCTTCTTTATCAGGGCCTCTGTCAGTTTCTTGAATCCTTTGGGCAGAGCTATTTGCTGTATAGATCTAAAACGGTTTTGTTGGGGTTTGGTTTCGTTTTTTTTTTTTTTTTTTTTTCATCAGTTTGTGGCACAGAACAGAGAATACTGAAGGAATTAATGTGTTTGTTGCTTTTGCACTTGATTTACTGCTTACTATGCAGCAGCAATATGAAGTTGATCCGAAGTGGTTTGTAATTTTTATGATTAAAAGGTTTCAACACTGAGTTACTACTTCAAAAAAATTGGTTACCATAACATTTATCATCTTTAAAGGGTTGCTGCCTAAATAGTTCTGTGCTTAAATAGTTCTGTGCTTACAAGGAATTGAAAATGGGATCATTCATAAGATAATTAGTAACTGAACTAGATGGAAAAGGGGTGAGATCTGTCTTTTGAAATCTGTAATGTCCATGCCAGTTTGAAATAATGTTGTGTTCTTAGGTCCTTCTGGTATTCCTGCTGAGCCCCAGACACAAACAGCAAATACTGTTTGTGTTTCAAGGATTGATTGTGGTAAGGAATAGTCTTGGCCTTCTCTATTGATTCAAATTGCCCAGAAAATGCTTGGGTTTTCCCTTCCTTTTTTCACCCTTAAAAAAAAAAAATATTTTCATACATTTAGTGATTATTCTATGAAGTTACTGTTGTTTAACATCTTTTTGGAGAAGGTGTCACTGAAGTAGGCAGTTGACCATCAGTTCTACCAATGGACTCATTTAAGTGATGAATTGGTGACAGAAGTAGAAACACTGATTTCTTCCCTTACTTGAAATACTGTATGGAGTAGGTGATCAGACTTGGTTAATATCCCAGATTTATCATCATGAATATTAAGCCTAAAGTATTGAGATATTCTTGTCCTTTATTTATTCATGTCCATCCTGATAGTCTTCAGAATCCCGAAAGTGGGTGTTGATAGTGTTTTTACCATGTGTTTAGATCTCTAATTTGACAACTGGTTGATAATACCTGTTCCCTGCCCCTACCAGTTTGTATTTTGCTGACTTTTATTGTTTTATTTAGAAGGAGGACAGCTTATATATCAAAAACTTTCACAAACACTTGAAGAAGTATTTAACAGCCTGACTGCTAGCCATCCTGAGTACCATAGTTGGGGCAGTTCATTGGCTGCCTTCATCTTTAAAAAAGGCAAGTCTGTTTTGATGGAGTATTGGGGGGATGAAAAAGCTGGGCTGTTGGTGTTCCCAGAGAGCATGATTAAGGACTTTCTGATCTGGTAGGTAAATGTAAATGGCAGCTCTCCTCCTTTGATCCCCTTCGTTTGATGGCTCTGTCATATGCATGGTTCTGCTGTAGTCATGCAAATACTCAAGACCTACATGATCATTTCCTTGGGCTGTCTCAAAGAAGAGTTGTCCAGCAAGGGTGGATACACCCTGAAGGAAACAAGCCTGTGGAGATGAGCCTGCACTGGAGCAGATTTTCTAGCACGACCTGTGTCCCTGGGGGTGACCTCCCTGCATGACTTCATTTTGCAGAGAGGACTCACACTGCGGCAGTTCATGAAGAACTGCAGTCAGTGGGAAGGACCCAGGCTGGAGGGATTTATGAGGGACTGTATTGTCTGTGAGAGACCCCACCTTGTAGGAGGGAGCAGCACAGACAGAGTGTTAGGAGCTGATGCTTTCCTATGCCCCTGGTGTCACTTGGGCAAGGAAGTGAGAAGAGTTGGGAGTGATGTTCAGCCTTGGAAGAAGGTGGGGTAGAGAAAACTTGGGTTTAGGTTTGGTTTTATTTCTCACTATCCTATGCTAATTGGTAGTAAATGATTTTTTTTTCCCAAGTTGAGCCTGTTTGCACATGGTGGCAAATGGCAGGTGATCTCCTTGTCCTTATCTTGACCTACAGACTTTTTCATTTTGTATTTTCATAGCATTGGTTACTTAGGAAAAGGCTTAAGATTATCAAGTCCAACTTGCTGGGCAAGACGGGCTGTGAGAGAGCAGCTTGGTGGGCACCTGGCAGCCACACAAAGTTAACCCACCACAATTGTGAAAATAAATGCTTGCTTTTTAGGTGGAGAGTATGATGTTGTAGCCCTAGGAACAGGAGAATGTAATTACAGTCAGTACTTCCAGCGTTCTGGAAGAGTGTTGCATGACAGCCATGCCATTATTGCTGCAAGGCGTTCTCTGCTCAGGTGAGAATGTGTCTGTGTTGTTACCAGTACTCTTGTAGCCTCAGTTCTACTTTAGCAAATGTGGATGTAGTTAGTACCTTCAGATAATGAATTGAAGGGGGATGTCCCTGTATTTGTAAACAAAGTAGTGTTTTTCACATTTACTTAACACTTTTTTTTAGGTATTTCTATAGACATCTTTTGCTGTTCTATAAGGAAAATCCAGCGAGGGCAGAGAAATCCATATTTTGCACAGCACCAGGCTCGAATCTGCTTACCCTTAAACAAAATACAACTCTCTTTCTCTACATGAATCAGCTTCCAAAAGGAACTGCTCAGTTAAAATCAGAGCCGTGAGTATCTTGGTGTTTCCAGAGTTGATGTGGTAGATGATTAATTTGTTTGCAGTGACAAACATGTGAGTGTAAAAATAAGCGTTGTCTCATGTTTCTTAGGTTGAGGGGAGGAGGCTGTTCTGAACCGTTCCAATATTTTGGAGATATTAATGTTCTAGGTGGTAAAGATAAGTGTGTAAGATACAGCTCAAGGTGATGATGCAAGAACTTTTACATGGGGTGTCACTTTAGGGCAATGCTTCATTTGTTACAGATCTGCTTACCTGTTAGTAGCCCTCCTAAAATACTAATAAATCATTGATTTAACTAGTGAGCAAGTCACTTAACATCATTCTTTCCACCACAGGACTGGAATATAAGCCTGCTTGAACTTTTCAAATTACAGAATACTGCTTTGCTTTGTAGGAAAAAAGTTAATGATAGAAGCTCAATGCAATGAATTCCTATGCTAATTTTTACACTTCTAACTTCTGTGGAATTTCTGGGCATTTCTTTTTGAATATTTCAGACATTTGACAACCACAGCCACTGGTTTACCAGTGTCCTTTTGTGCCCCTTACAGTGCTGCAGTGGTATAATGTCCCTGCAAGTCATACAGCTGTAGCTTTCTCATTATATACAAAGCTACTTTCATACTGTGGGATAGTTGGAAGGCACAGTTGTGACCTGGAGGTCACAGCCAGTTCATTGCAAGTTGTGCTGACTGGGACAACCTTTTCTGTTAGAACTTCAGAAGGGGTTCAGTTGCTTCCAGCATCGTAGCCTTCTCTTCCAAGGAAGTAGTTGATGAGACTGGGTGCAGTCTGTAATCTACTCTATAATAGTTGACAGATAAAATTCAGAGCTTTTTGTCCCTTCTGTACTTTCTTGAGACAAACTCTGGGAAGTATTTTCTTCTAAGACAGGATGTCAGCTGAGCAGCTGAATGTGATGTCTGTAATATGTACAAATATTGAATGTAATGTAAGATCCAGATGCTGTTTTCTGAGAAAGTGTTGGATACCACTTTGCAGTCATCTCTAATTAGAATACTTTGTCACATTTTTCTTGTCTTACTTCAGACCTCTCAAACCACAGTCTCTATCTGCCTACGAAAAAAATGAAGAACTGAGTCTCCATGTTGTCGTAGAAGGCAAGATGTACCTAGCTGTGTGCTGTCCACCTGAAACTATTAAAGTGACCAGTATGTCAGCTAGTGACAAATTAACTAAGTGGGAAGTGGTTGGAGTTCAGGGAGCATTACTGAGTCACTTCA
Source organism: Picus viridis (assembly GCA_033816785.1). NCBI lineage: Eukaryota > Metazoa > Chordata > Aves > Piciformes > Picidae > Picus > Picus viridis. The sequence goes on from CM066581.1 coordinate 6,499,575, forward strand.
TTGAACCAGTGTACATCAGCAGTATTCTTGTAGGTAAGCCTAACCCGATTTCCAGTGGTGGTTTTGACATGCTTTTGTATTCCAATTTGATTACATTTTTTTAAACTATGGACTAAACCAAGGTGGTCATTTAAAGAATTACAGTGTTTATCTAAAAGGATACAAAATGTGTATATGTCTTTTTCACTCATCTTTGAAATGCTCTAATGTAAAACTCAGTCTTGCTGTTCTGTCATTTTGGGTTTATTTTAGCTTGCCAAATTCTTTCCTTTACTATGTACTAGAGTAACAGAAGAAATTCAGCATTGTTTTATAACAAACTAAACTTCAGATACTGAGAAAATACCAAGTGTGACAAATGCTGTGTTAACTCTTCAGTCAGGTATGGTGACTTTAGCGACAATATTAGTCATCCAACTGTAGAGTGGAGCAGTGTTGAAAAAGCTGCCAATATCTGACTGAAAATTCCCAATTTCCCCCAGGTGTCTTACTGTGTTGTGTCCACAGTGTGTGGCTCCCTTGCCTCCCTGCCTTTGTATTGGTCTATGCAAATTGGTGTTTTGTTGATAGCTAGGGATTACTGAGGTGATAGTGAATTCTCAGGATTTTGTGGGTATCAGGGAGACCAAACCGTCACTGGAGCTCAGTTCAATAGTTTTTATCTGTGTGGTGGAATTAGGTTAATGGGTATTACTGTGAAGGTTTTCAGGTGCTGCTGCTCCTCAGTATTTATAGTCCAAGACTTGCTACATGGGTAACTGAGTTCCCCAAGTGCTGAAGATGCAGCAGCTTTCCTAACACAGAAAAAGGTTTTTGAAGTGATCCAAAAGATCTTGCAAGAGTTGGTGAATGTCTTCCTGTTCTTTCTGAAGAAGTTTGGGCACCTGTGAAGTGATTAAAAGTTTCTGATATGCTCACTTAAGTGGTATATAAAATAAACATGATTTGTAGTGTGCTGCCCTTTTATTTAGTAGAAATTGTAAGACCCTTCCTTGACATACAGTGGGCCAAAATACACCTAATTCAGTAGGCACTCAGAAATACCACTGAATGTGGAGTAACTCAGGCAAACTCCATAGTGTGTTTTCTCATTTAAGACATTAAATTTAAACAGTTGGTGAAGGAAAATTGTTCCAGAAAGCAGGTGTCTGATGAAGATAAGGATGCCTCTGGGGAAGTTGGGAAATAATTTTATTTCTGTGAGCTGAATATTGAAACTGATGTTTCCAAACATGAATTTAGTGCAGAAAAGTGAATAGAATGTAGTCCAATGGGAACATCTATGTTTTTAGTTGTCTTTTCTGTTTTTTAGTGTGATGTACTTTATATGTGATTGATTTGGTTTTGTTTAATAGGAAATGGAAATTGCAAGGATACAAAAGGGCTAGAAATAGCTATAAACCAGCGTGTTGATGATACACTTCTATCAGAGCTTCCCATGCCTTACCTGGTCAACAGATCTCACGTTCAGTTGGTGAACGCTGCACACCCAATTCAGACAGAATTTCAGTGGGAGTCTCTTAGTTTGAACTGGTCGTTGTCAGATACATCACTGGAGGTTGTGGATGGGTTGACTGGAAAAACCATTGAAAGGTTAGAATTAGTTTTTATGATGTTGGAAGTCATGGTTAGCTTTACTGTTCTGTGCCTGTTCATTGGAGTATTTTCTAAGCTATACGCAGTGGCCGCAGTATTATCCAATGAGAGATTCTTTCTTCTGTTAGGTGAATGCAGTCTATGATTAGTTGTGTTGCAAGATCTCTTAAAACTTTACAGTGAAATACCTTGATAAGAAATCAAATAGCTTTTGAATCAACACCTTTATTCCAATTGTATGTTATAGTGAGTGTTGTAGTTTAGCAGTACATAAAACGTAGCAGCATAGTTCAGATGAATTCCAGCTTGAAAAATGCATTTGGTTGCCTTATTGAAATACAGCTGCTGATTTACATTAACTTTACTCATTGAAAGTGGAAGTAGTATCATATTTGCGTGGCATTAGAGGGTGAAAAAATCCTGTATTGATGAAAGCAACATAGCTGCAATGTATGTGGTAGTGAGCTTTATTTGTTTTATTTTGACTGTAGTTCACCATTCAAAAGTGGCACTTCCATGGCAAGTCGCCTTTGCAAGGCAGCAATGTTCAGTCGTTTCAGAGCGCTTGCTAAGGAAGCAGAACGGAATGATTTGCTTCAAGTTGCAACATACCATGAAGCCAAGGTGAGCTGGTACAGGGGGAGGACATTTTAGTAAGGAGTCTCTTAATAGGTACTCTCAGAACTAATTTGATAGCATGGATAACTTTCTTTTTTGCTGAAGACTTCTGAACAACTGGATCTCCTTTATTGCCTGTAATCTTTGCCTAACAAGGTCAGAAATTACAGGTTTCAAATGAAATTTGTCTACTGAATTAATCTTGGAAAAGCTTCTCTGAAAATCTGTCATATGTCTGCATTTGGAGGTTACTGGCCATTTTCCTCACATAAGATAGTTTCATATTAACAAGGTTAGGGATTTTCTGTTCATAAGTTCATTTTCAGTCTTATATTTGTTTCATACTTAGCAAATATTTTTTTACTACTCTGTACCCTTCTGGAAGGATTCATATATTGTAGAGGAGTAGAAAGTGGGAATGGTTTATTGGAACAAAGGCATTCATTCCCAGGCTTTCCTTTGAGGTACAAAAATACAGTGAAACCACTTAAAGGAGCTGCTGTGATTCTTTGATTCCTGTAAACACAGTTAACTCACTTCTGTCTGTTATTTGGAAATACATAAGGTCTTACTTCTCAGTACTCCTCCACCTTTTTCTTCTTGATTTAAGAGATAAATTTTATTTCCCAAATCACTGTGAAACAGAGTTTTTTATAAAGTACCTGTCTGTCTTGTTTGTTTGTTTTGACTGTTGAACTGCTAACAGTGTTCACCACAAGTTTAGGTCTGCATTGACTGATACTGAATGTTTATTTTCAGTGTAAAGATATTGTTGGAACAGAAAAGATACAGAAAAAGAATAATGTTTAACAGAACAGTTCTGTCATCCCAATTCAAAGACAATGGTTTTTCAACTCTTCAGTACTTTTCTTTCGCTGTCAGCAACATAGGGAGATGTAAAATTTTTGGTTACCTTTTCTGCAAGGTTTGTGTTTATGCATAATGTATGCTGGTGGTGAAAAAGACAGATACGTAACCATCATTCCTGAGGTGTTTCAAGACAAGTCTTTTTCTTTTTTTCAGATTCAGTCCAAGTTGTACCAAAGAGCTAAACACTTAGTGCAGCGTTCCTTGGAGCAACATAATTACGGATCTTGGATTGTGAAGCTTCCGTGTATCGAACAGTTCAGTAACTGAGTGAGAGGTGGACTGTCTGTCGAGTCAGTTTGGATAATTTCTCTACTTCTGGTTATGTTTAATTGTAGGATTTATATTGGCAGCAAGAAAATCATCTCAGACCTGCTGCTTGTCAATTTAAGTGCAGTTATTGAACCATCTGTAACAGTTTAGTCTTTTCCAGAAGTTGATGCTCCCTCAGGGGAGTACCCAACAGCCTTGCAAATCCCTAATGTCACTTGATTTCTTCTCCCTTGCTACCAACCCCCACACACTGGATTTACTAATGCTTTGGGGTTTTTTTGTTAGTTTCAGGATTATACTGTGTTGATTTTCTTCTTTTCCCTTGCCTTTTTCACACCTGTCTTAAAAAAAAAAAAAAAATTGATAAAAGGTGGTTTAGTTGGACTCTTTACACCCACAGACTGCTTTATCACCCTACTGACAAGTCCTCCCCAAATTGCCTGTGTAATCTGCCTGTATGGAGGGAAGTTCCTTTGTTTTAAGTTGTGGTAATAATATGGTAAAGTTATCATAATGTTTTGAAGGATGTTGTTAAGTACCATACTGGGGTTTTGTGTGCTGTTGTGAAGCACAGGTGTATTTCAGGCACTTTCATCCTGTTCCTTGGGTTTTGTGTATGAGGCAGTCTGGGAAGCTGTTCCATCATGTTCTCATACATTGATTATAGCGTAGTGCTGTAATAGTGTTTCAGCTTCTTGTTGTAAGAGCAAAGACCTCTTTCTGGCATTTGTTTGTCCTTTAATCTGTTTTTCTAACTAGTATATGGAGTCTTTACTAGAGCTGAGTTTAGGCTGATTTTCAAGTTGAGAAAATCCCTGCCATGTTGTCCTCGACATTTTCTTTCTCTTCTGCTGTTTTTGGTTGCTATCTTTTAACTTGCGGAGATGGGAGGTGGCGTTTGGTTGTTGTCTTGTGGCACGTACTCCACATAGTTCGCTCCCTGTAATGTTTGCTTTGTAAGAATGCTCAAGAATGGCCATCCTATTTCAGGCATGGTCTTGCCTTTTGTTCAGGGGTATTAAAACCTCAATAAATTTCCTTCACAGTGTGTTAGCATTTTGCACACTTCTGGGCTGTTTTTCCACATGGACTTAGACTTTTGCTGACACATCTTCCCAACAGTGTTTTCTGCAGTAAAGACTTAAATACGTACAGGTAACTGAGATAATTTTTTTGTGTGTGTGTACTTCAGCCATTTTATTAATTGAACAGTAGCAAAAACATCTGTGGAACTTGGGCTCTTTCTTAGGAGAGAAGTGCTGTAGTGAAAAATGTGTGTTGTGCTGGGCACATCCTGTGTTAACACAGCCTGCTCTCACAAGTCCCTCTCCCCCTACACAGATGTGGAGTGTTGCTGGGGGAAGTAACACAAAAAAACTGGGTTGAGGTAAGTAAGGAGTTTATCTGGAAGTACTCCAATCCACAATTACTTTAGTCCATTGACAGAAAAGTGCAGCAAAATGCAGCAGCAGAAGCCAGTGACCCCCCCTCTTACACCTTCTTTCCCCCACAACCCACATCCTGCCCAGGCAAAAAAGACCAGCAACTCAAAAACGTAGTATCTGGAGGCAGCCACCCTAATAGGAAGCTTCTGGTGTTACAATCTGAACTTCAAGCCCCGTGGTACTTTGCTCCAGGCAAAGTTGGCATGATGGCAGTGTGGTACTGCGTATCATAGTATCACCAAGGTTGGAAGAGACCTCAAAGGTCATCGAATCCAACCTGTATCAGCAGACTCAAGACATTCTCCACCCCTTATTCTTTACCATCTGTGTCATGCCCAGCAGTTACCATCACACACTGTACACCATTGGCTGTCCTTTCTCACTCAAAATGAGATTGTCTTATGTACACAGGAGACTTCTCACTTCAGATGCTCTGGAGCTCCACTGTGTTCCAGCACAGTCTGGATCAGTCCATGACCAGTCCAAATGGTGGAGCTGTTCCAGACCTGAGGCAGTTGATTCCAGTGACTCCTTTCACCCCTCCAAGTGAAAGCAAGCTGGGGCTTGCATTCCAGTGCTCTGCTTCCAATGCATCCAACTGAGGGGATCCCCTTGTCACACCAGTAATACAGATGGGTTGCACTCCTTGTAGTTTGATGGCATCAGAGTGCACTGTGCACATATATCTACTAAAGCTTTATACTCTAGCTTCCTGTACCAAGTTTTGGAATGCACCTGATTTGAAAAGAGGGTGGAGCTGATCTCTTTGTGGTTGGGATGACTGACAGTATTTTTCGAGTCCTTGTGGGTGGAGACTGAGCACTCCTTTGCTGGGGGAGAGAAGATAAGTAGAGCAGCAAATACCAGCACTGTAAGTACTTCTCCTAGTTTTTGCAGAGAGTTACCATTAACATCTATTTTCTCTTTGCAGCATGCACAAGGCCTGCTTTTCTTACCACTGTTAGTCTGTTTTAAAGTATAATGTGAAATACTCTATGCCACACCTATCGGCAAAATACATCAAAGATTAAAGGGATAAGCTGATAACTTGTTCTAGACTGACTTTTTATCTGTACAGCTTGTGTTGTTAGCATTGAGGGCAAGCTTTTGGGTTGTAAAATATGCTCCTCTTGTTTCTTTCAGCATGAAACACTGCCACATGACTGACTCCATCTTCATCTGAAGTAAGCACACTTCTGAGGTTCCACAAAAGGATTTGTGTGAATGTTTAAGGCAATATATGTTCATGTGCATTTACACATTAATCATCAGTTTTTAGGTCAGTTGTTGTTGGAAAGAATTGGCTGTGTCAGTGTTCTGGGATACTGGTACTTCAGTTACCTGCACTGTTACTGTTTCAGATGTGTTACTGTGTTCATAATCATAGAAACACAGAATGGGTGGGCTTGGAAGGGACCCACAAAGGTCATTTAGTCCAACCCTCTTTGCAGTGAGGAGGGACATCTTCTATTAGATCAGGTTGTTCAGAGTCTTGTTGAGCCTGACCTTAAATATCTCCAGGGATGGGTCATATACTGCCTCCCTGGGCAACCTGTTGCAGTGTTCCACCACCCTCATGGTGCAGAACTTGTCACTAACATCCCATCTAAATCCACTTTAAAAAATGTTTCCCGGGTTGTGAAGATAGTTCTGAGAACTAGTGTGTTATGATCACACCAACTAGAAACATAAAATGTGTCCTGCAAAAAAATGATGGCAGAAACCCTGTGTAGCTTAGCAGACCAGCTTACAAAAAATGTTTGGTGTCTTGGGTTTTATTCTCTAGGGGAAGAAACTCGTTACTATTATCTCTCTACCTTGTATTGAATGCCAGTGCAACCTGGTATTTAATACTGCTTTAAAAAGGTTATCTGCAGAGGTCTTGTTTCAAGTTTGGTACCTGTACACTTGTGCATTGCTAAATGCTTTTTTATGTTGTTTGGGTTTGCTTGAAAAAAACAAAACAAAAAACAAGCAGTGTGTTAGGTCACCAGTGAAAGACAGTATCAGTTAACAAAGAAGACTACACCTCAGTTTTATAGGTTACTGAAATTTATTAAATACAATTAAAAGTAACTTTTGGTAGTTGTTTCAATAAATAGTTGTTTCTAAGTTCATTGACAAAGTGAGAATCAATTACTTTCCTAAAGTACATTTCAAGCCCGTAGGGCTTACAGAAAGGATCAAATGTGATCTTAGAACAGAGTTTCTTACCATCCAGACTGAGAACATAGAGTGGTCCCTAAAATAGGCTGCAAGCTAGTAAGGGACAGAGCAAAATATATAAATTAATCATAATTAAATATTTAAATAAATAACGTAGCCGTCAAAAGAAAAGTGGTTATCTGTTACTCTTCCGCATAGATCTCAGGAAGTTGAGCAGTTCTTGGTGAAATGCAGGAAAGTTTTCCATGTCATTAACTTCACAGGTCTTGCATCCTGTTCCTCGAGGAGTTAAGTCCTGCAATACAGATAGCTCTTGTTGATTGGTGGCAGCTCTCTTGCCAGCTAATTTTAGCAATAATACATCAATTTCTGTATATTGAGTTCACACATCCACAATCTTCTTGTTAAGATTTGCCTCTGCTGCAATATTTATTTCTAGCTTAGAAAGGATTTTCAGAGATACAAGGATCTCTTAGCCATGGAATTTATGTAGTATATCAAGGTGTATTACATACATTATTGGGTCCTTTACAGTCCTAAATTTTTGGCACAGTTTTCAAAGTCATTCCTTGTGTAAATACAGGCTCCTAAAAGGAAGTTTTTGTCAGGATGCCTTGAATGATTCAATAAAGAAAATAAATGTTAGATTTTTTTTTAAATGGTGACTTCTATAACTAGTAGAGCTCAAATCTTTATTATTGTACTAGATTAGCATTCAAATAGATGCTGTCATATAATTTAATGCCTTTTTTTTATTTAATAAAATCAAGAGATGATAACACAGGCCTTGAGGTATAAAATCAGTAATTCTGGCATTGTTTTTCACCAGTGCTGAAACACCTTTTTTTCCTTTTTGTTTTAAAACTGGTTAAAAAGATTGCCTACCATTAGTCTCTGGAGATTCTTTCTGGTATTTTGAAGAGTATCAGAATGCTCATTTTCAATTTCATCCTCCAAGGTGCCGATTTCTTTCCAGTAACACTGTAGAGTTTGCCAGCTGCACTCCTGAAACAGTCAGCAAAATGGTTTAAAAATATATCTCTATCTGTCTAACTATCTGTATTTTGTTTCCTCAGGACAACTGATTAATTTTTAAAAAAAAAAATCTCTGTTTCTCAGGTTCTTTATGCTCCTGTCAGGAATTAAGCTGTTGGTTTTCCAAACTGCTCCCCTTAAAGTTGCATTGTAAGATGTTACATCTGGTCTCAGTTCTATGGTAGGTTATTATAGCTTTTGGGGAGTACTTTCTACAGGATACTTGAAGTGTTCTTTTGGGAACATGAAGTTGTATTTGCCTCTAAACCAAGCCTTACTTCTGTTTGTCTTGCAGAAATCATGTGTCAACAAAATTTAGTAGTCAAAGCCTTCTGTTGGTTTTCAGTAGCCTTAGGTAATGGGCTTGAGTTATTTTCTGCCTCTGATCTGGCTTATGAATGTGATAAATAGGAAGCTATGTCAGGCACTCAGAGCCAATGTTATCAATCAGCCCCATATATTTGCATTTAAGCACTGGAGCTCTGAGGTAGTGCTATGTCTGGATGTTGCCAGCATATGAGGAAAGTGACTCAGATAAGGAAGTGGTTGCAGAATTTGGCTTTAAATCTTTACTGAAACAAAATCATCGTTAAGTGAGAATTCTTCTTGATTAAGAACTTCATTGTAAGTTCAAAGTAGTTAACAGATAACTTGCATAAAGATTTTAACTGCTTCACAGTGCTAAATAATGCTCTTGTTTGGTGATCTATTTGCACACTGAATTGAAGTTGTACAGGTCAGCAGGCCATTGAGTATTCTGTTTTAAAGCTGTGCTTAGAATGTTCTCTGCACTCTGATATGCAATTTTTTTTTTTTACAAAGAAGAAACCACAATGATAGTATTACTGTGGAACTAAGTCTTAGGCATTAAGTAAATCCCATAAAACATGAATATATATAGATTATATATATCCAGAATGGCTTGCTAAAGTTTTGTTCCTGAGAGGAACTAGGTAGACCATCACTGAGGGTTTTTTTTTCACTGGTGGGATATAGAAGACTTAGAACATCTTAAACAGAATACATTAGTGGCCACATCAAGTTCAGATAACATGCAGACAATTTCATGTAGCTACTGCCCTGTGTAATCTCCTTCTTAATCTAGTTTCAGTCCCAAAATAGTTCTTGTTTTAGTGTTACTACAAGAGGATTGCCTCCTGTGAGTCTTATACATCATTTAAATAATCCTTAAAATACCATATTTTCTCCTGTGAGTTCAACCATGTGTTAATAAGCAGGTTGAATAGGGAGGATGCATTTTGTTACGTACTGCACAGGACAATGAGGTAATAATCAGCCTGTTGATCTTTGAGAATTGAAGTCTGAAGCAAAAGTCTCTAAGAAACTGCACTCCCTACACAGTTCAGACTGTTCAGATTTGTGTTTTATATTTGCCCTTCTGATAAGTAAGTAGTTTTGGTGTATCTCAACAATATATCTTTTTAAAGTAGCCATATCTTAGAAATCATTCTGGAAACAGAATATTTAAACTTACCTGTTTCTCGGTTGGTGTGTAAAATTTGAGATAAATGCTCTGTAGAGAAGGGGGAGAAAATGTTAATTTTTCTACAAAAATACATAGAAAAGATAAATAATTAAGAATCATACAAGAAAAGAAAATTGAGCACTTACGTCCTTGCTTTTTTCCAGTAGTTTTATGTCATCTATTAAAGTGTCAAGAAGTCGCACTTTTTCGTCTTGTAGTGGTGCTCCATAAGCTGCTGTCAGAAGCATGACTGCAGAAATACAGCTGAAGATCAGTACTTTGCACATAGTGTCAGTGTTGTAATTATCTATATGCTAGTATTTGAGTTGGGATATATGATGAGAGCTCCTCAGTTGTCATTAAGCTGTTCGGTGTATTTATACTCTGCTTTCTCTGGGGGAAAAAGATGGGGGCGTCATGTAAAAGAGGTTTTATTACACATTTTTTCATGTGTTCTACCTGTATGGGAAGAATCATTACTTTTGTTTTTCCTCCCCTGATGACACTTTGGAATTTTTATAAAGCGAGAGGGATTTTACCTACATTCATTGACTGGTGTGAGAGAAGCCCACACTCAACTTTTGGCAGTCTCTTTGTGCTTTCTGCATGAAACACTTTTTCCCTCATGCGCTGTCCCACTCCCCCATAGAGTATGCCATAGTCTAGAACATTTTGTGTGGCAGTAGCATAAAGAGGAATAATTTAACTTACTTTTTTGTCTGTATATATTTATCCTTTCACAAATCCTGTGCCATTAAGTGAAGAAGCAAGCATTCTCATGTTAGTAATTGTTGATTAAACAACAGGAAGAAAGTTGGCTTCCTGTCTGAAGGTGGTTTTACCTGTCATCTTTTGCAAAGAGAGTTTTTGTAAGCTTAGGTGCATAGTCAGTCTTTATACCATCATATTTAAAATGTTTGTGACAAAACCCTCCAACAAGATTCTTTGTTTTGAGATATTAAACCCTCTTTTTTATTACCGTATGTCTTAATGCTATTCTTTTTCCCTTGCATGCATCTTTCACTTTTCTCCTGCTTATAATGCAAATGTACTGTTTTTAAAGTATTTACAGATCTTGTTACTGATACCTAACCCACTGCATTTTGTGGTATGTATCACAGTACCGGAGTCAAGAGTGAGCAGTCACTTGACAATGAACTCTCGCATAGTATTGCTGAATTGTTCCTTTCTGGTTCAGGGGTCTATTGGCTTCTGTCTTTGTAATCCTGTGTGCAGTGTATAAACTTAGTAGTTTTCTTTATTTGGAGTGTAGTTCTGAGCCAAATACTCCCCTGCTGCCCAGAAGTCTGTACCATTATGTGAAATGTGATTCTTCTGCTCACTAGTGAAGCTGTGTGGAATAAATTGTTTGCACACTGGTTTGAAGTTTTGTAGCATCCAGTGTGAGCAATATTGGGTGGGTAGCTACTTCACCCACCATTGCATGCAAAACTCCATATGGAAATCTACTGTATGTGTCTATTGGAGGCCACAGAGTATGAAACAAAGATTTTAGTTGTAGTCCAGGTGTAATTTGAATCGGCTTCAGGCTTTGAGTTGCAGTGTGCAAAAGCGCCAGGTCTTGGTTTGACCATTTTTATTGGATGTGCCTGCTGAGGGTGGTGATGGCTTGGAGGGTACTGAACAACCCAGAAACAGCACAAACTCAGTTAACAAAACTTATCTGCCCCAATACTTAAGATGTAATGCAAACGTTACTAATGCCCTCACCATGCTGTGGGGGTTTTGTCTTGGCTTGGTTTTCGTGCACAATTACAAAAGGTTAGTTGATTAATCTCATTTTCTTTCTACATAATACAGCTTTACACTGAAACAGCATTGTAAGAAAACCATATAAAATAGGCTATACCTGAAAAACTCTAAGGAACACTTCAAAAGCCTCACCTTAATTTTCAAGGAAGAGTAATTAGCAGTTATGCCAGTACGTTCATGGAAGACAATACTTGTGAATCAGGAATCTGGGAAGGGTAATAGAAGTGCTTGTGGTTTGCTGTTGATTTAGTGGATTGTTTATGCATTTTGTAGTATGTGGGGCTCTTTTTTTTTTTTTTTTTTTTTTTTTTTTTTTTTTTTTTTTTTTATTAATAGAAAATATCTAAAGGTAAATGACACATGCTGGCTCCCTGTTCTGTACAACTTCAAAGTCTGGAAAACTTTTCACGTAGGATCTGACTCCTCTCAGTTCAGACGTTTATTTTATGTGTCTTTTTCAACTGAAAGCTTGCATTTTTAACCTTTGTTTTTTTTCTCCTTGCAAACCTGATCAGTGGTGAATGTTGGAGAGAACTTTTGGTTTCGTTGAGGTATTTGGCATCTTGTTGATCAAGGTGCTCATCTCCTTTCTCTGTCCCCAGAACAAAGTTGTATTCATCTAGAATCATTCTGAATGTGGTGTTTGGTGTTCTTTAGTTCATGTGCAGGTGTTTTTCATATTCCTACTATAGTAACATGCTTGTACAAGATTACTGTCGGTAGAGTCATAGGAAGCATAGCAGTGTTCACAGGTCTGATGAAGGTGATAACCACCTATTTGTGATCATGGTCTGATGATTTAACCCTTTCTAGCTGTGTTCAGGGCCCATAAAAAGAATTTTGAATAGTAGAAGTTGCCTTCTGTTTGCAGATCTCCCAATTCTAAGCAATAACTTATGGAAAGTAAGCCTTTAGTATTCTTATTCTGCTCAGTAGGGAGACCTGTGTAAATGTGATGAAGATTTGAATAGAGGGTTGAGTGACAATTGGTTTTCATCTGATTTTAAAAGCCATTAAAAGGAGATAGCCACGTCTACTTCTCTAGCTTTTTCGCAGTCTTCCTCTTCAGTCAAGCAGCAGCTGAGGTTCATGATCCTCCTGCATCTGAAAAATGGAAAATTAATTTTATCGTACATATTAGGTTAATAAATAATAGGTAGTTTAAAACACACAGCGCTAACCTGTGTGAGTTTAATAGACCCTGTAGAATGGCGCACTTGCTTCCCAGATGACTGTGATTCCAAACCTCCAAAATCTCTACCTTATTGAACAGGTGACTGCAGAGTTTTGTGTTGAGCAAGAACAACCATGGCAGTACTTGAATTAAATCCAGGAATCTGTCTCTGTGTTGCAGGGCATTTTTAATACATGTTCCAAGTTTTGATCAGATAAATGCAATGGACTCCATGATGTATTAGTGTTTTAATAAAAGGAGTGAAGCCATGGTTGTGATGTAAGGTAAGAAAAAGGAGACAGCATTAAATATGTTTTCCTTGTTGCTTGCTTCTGATGGGGTTATAGTATTAATCTTACTGATTCTCTAACTTACGTGGTACCATTCCTGCCATGATAAAGGGTCCCTTGGATCACTTCTGTGCCAAGGACAAATGAAGCAAGGGCTTGAAAAGGAAGCAAGGAGTTGCCATAGAGGATTAGAACATTGGTTTAAACTAGCTGAATATTATCCCTAATTAGGGCAAGTACTCACTTTCAGGAGAAAGTGCCAAAAAACCCCAGAAGTGACTCATTCTTGGAGTGAATTTTTCCTGCAAGAATATCAATAGGCTTTGTTGGGGGTTTTGTTTGGTTGGTTCGATGTTGGGTTGGTGGTTTGTTTTTTTTCGTTCAAGAGAGGATTTTGGTTTAGTGGGTTAATAAAAAATGATCTGAAAATAGTTGACAGGAATGTTTTCATAAAACCTGTTTGAAGTAACTTTTCATTGAAAGGACCAACATTAAGAAGAAGCAGAATACCTTTACAAGAGCTAATTAGTGCTGTTTGTGTAGGGTTTTGAATATCTGTTTCCGCAGTTAAGTGTTGCCAGTATGAAAACTTCAGTTGCCAATTTTCTCTTAGTTCAACATATGCCAAACCTGCTAAAAGTGTTCCTGATATACCCACAAAGTAATGCAAGTGTTAACCTCTGATAGTTTTGCTTCACACTTTGTAGGTTAAGGACTGTAGAGACCAATGCAAATGCACTGCTGGTGACACAGTACTGTGAGCTTGGCTCACTGATTTTATTGGCGTATGGGTGGAAAATGGAACAGATCCTTCAAGTTCTTGTTCATTATGATTTCCAAGAACATCCAAGTGTTCTGGACATAGGTGTTGCATATTTCTTTGTAAGCAAGATGGAAGTATTGTGAAGAGATTAATTCAAATGAGGATGTTCTTGCATGGTGTCACTGTGGTTTATTGACTGTTGGTGCAGTGTGGTATAAATATTCAATATAATAATCCTGATGGGCCTAAGACTAAGAGGTGCATTGTGGGGGTTGGAAAGAAACTGAGATCTGGCAGGCACTCTTGGTAGCTGAAACTGGAACAGTGCTTGTGCTTATGAGGGAGGTCACTCTGAAGAATGGAGTGAGGGATAAGGGTGCTTTCTTTCATACTTTGCCTTTGAAAATCAGTAAATACTTCATGTTTTCAGGACAGAATCAACTTGTGGTGTCTCACCATGCCTCACAAGGTTACGGAACTCTCGTTTGATGTAGTGAGTGAGCAGCTCCACATGAAAACCTGTTGAGCCGTTTTCTGCCACCATGTAAACTCTGACTTCTCTTTCAAATACTTCAGGAACAGGACTACTTTTGAGTTGTTGTAGAGAAATTTTCAGTTACTGTGCCAAAACACAAATAAGACCAGTCCTGGACAACTTAATTATGGGTCAGTCACACATTCCTTTAAAATGCTTGTTAGCAGTTCAGATTTCTAGCACTGCAGGAGAGTTAGGTCCCAAGTGCTTTGTCAGAGAATTTACCTGTGCTTCATGCTGAGTGTTTTTGCCTTGATTGCTGCTTCTTGTGGTTGGTGATGAGCTTGGAGTATGGTAGAGGGAAGGACTTGAGCCTGGTTTTGTAGCATTTGGGTAAGAGAGATTAGATAATGATAAGATGGACCAGGAGCAGAATGAGTTCAGACTCCAAGTGCAACACTGTTTTTTCCAAATGCATTCATGTCCGTTTTTCAGCCAGACAAGCAGAGCTTGCAGTGGAGGAGCTCCAATGCCTTGTGCTGTCGCTACTGTCTCTGACTTCTCAGCTTTTCTATTTGCATAGGTCGATACCTGGGAAATGTGTAGAAGATCAACATGTACATTTTCAAGTGTGTGCTTTTCCACTATGTCTTTTAACGGCTGTCATGATCCCTTTAGAAGGTCTAAATGGTCTCTGCAGACCCTCCCATAAGTGGGTGCTGCTATATTGTGGTGTCACGTAATCAGAATAAGGAATTCAGTTCTTGTGCTCTTTCTCTTGAGGTACAATTACTTGAGCGCATTTATTATTTATTTTATTATTTATGATCTAAACTCCAATGAATAAAGCATACAATGTGCTGAGTAAAGATTAGGTTTGGAGGCAGTGCTGGCTTGTCTTGGGATCATAACCGCAGTGATTTTAACTTCAGAGTGTGCGTTCACAAACCTAGAAAAAATGAGAAATCCTCCCTATTGGCTTTTTCCTCCCATCATACACTGTGGTGGGATACAGGGGACAAAATACGAAGTTTTCTGGCAGGTCTTCTGTCCGTTTGAGAATCAGCTGTGGGGCGGTATCCTCTCTGCATTTCTGTTAAGTTTTTCAAACAAGCTTTAACAGAGGCAGGCTACATATTTCAGCTCTGCAGTTACCTGTTTGGGCAGATGGGTGCAATCCACTCTGCATTGGTTGGTTAGCTTTTTTTTTTTTTCCTTTCCTTTTTTTCATTTTAACTAGTGAAGAAAATAGCCTGAAGGCAAAAGGTTCCTGTTTTTCAGTATTCCTGTTTTGCAGTGGAAAGAGGCTGGTATATACACTGGCGAACTTAAGGTGTTGCCAAACTATTCTCACTCACTGAATTTAAGAAATACAAGTTAATGCTTAAATGAGAACTGAAGATCAAGAGGCCAGTGTTGGATTATAAGACCACAGGATGTTAACAAACAACAAGCAGAGAATATTGTCTTACTCGGGGCTCTGGTCACGCACATGCTAAGCAGATGGCCTAGATTCATTACTAGATAGCGACAAAAGCTGTTGAGGTACAACCTCAGTGGTGGCTGGCATTCAAAATTCTGTATGGCAACCTACCTGCATTTCTTTAAAGCTCGGGTTCTGAATTCCATTTTCTTTTTGCTCACTTTGCCCATTTGCTTCATATTGATTATGTGGGATTTACTAGGGAGGGACAGAGGCTTCCCCATTGTCTCATGTCCTACCCTTGGCCACTATTGCATTCCTGTGCATTCACCTTCAATACCTGGTGTTAATTAAAAAGCAGAACACTAGGTACTACTAGGAAAGGAGAACAAAACTCTGCTGTCTGCATCTGAGATGCACCTACATCTTCAATAGTGTATGTGGTTCTGGCCCCAGATCTGGATGCAGGTAGTGGCAAAGCAGATGACCACTGGAATGAAAATGGAAGAGACAGCTAAGTAGACTCAAACTATTCAAGATCGAAGTTATATCAGTGAGGAAAGACATTAGAGACACATTAACCCTGTGTCAGCTCACGGAGTTAAGAGGGAATATTTCTTTAGCTGGAGAAGAGACAGTGAAACAAGCTGAGGTGTTGGATTCCAAATAAAGTGGAGGTTTCTTTCATCTCAGTGTAGTTAAGCAGAGGAACTCCTTGCTGCAGGATGTTGTGGGTAACAAAAGCTTACGTAGTTTCATAAAGCCATTACAGCTCCAGTAGTATTTTTATTCCTTTAAAAACAAAGATGCTACCTTTTTATTCAGTAATCTATTAACAAATCGTAAGTGACTCAGATTCTACTGCAGAAGTATCTTTCATAGGCATCCTCTGCTGGTCCTGTCAAACAAGATTCAGGAGAGCTTTCTGAGAGGGGGTTGGAATGGATTATTTGCAGCTGCTGTTTTTAATAGGACTCATGTCAGGGAAGTAAGGATACTGGATCAAATGAGGCTGTGCTTTCTTTTTCACTTAGTATAGATGGTGTGTAAATTTCTGCCTTGTAAGTATATCCAGGTGAAATAGATGGTTCTGTCTTTTCATCTTAGATTGATGAGTCAACTGAAATACAAAAAACAGCTAAAAGTTGCAGTTTGGCTCAGTCATAAGAGGGGAAGTTTTGAGGGATACACCACAGGAAAAAAGTGAATAAAAATGCAAATTTAGTAGTGATTACAAGGGCAAATTTCCATGGCAGAGGCCTGACATCTGAATTTGAACACAAAACCCAATAAAAAATCTTGTTGCTAGGAAAATTCTTTGTGGGTGTCATTGTCTGATTCAGAGCTAAGGAGTGTTCCTGGTTCTTTCCCTTTCACTCATGTTGAAAATTATTTCGTTGCTAACATTGATAGAGCAAAGACATCTTTGGTCCTAACACAAATGATGTAATAGGCTGAATTTCCCATGTCTGCAGGGCTTTGTTACTGTTAAAAATATTCACCCCTATCTAGATGACAGTTTCTAATGAGTTTGCTCTGTATTTGTTCCTGTTAGGCACAGCAGGTCAGTATCCAGTTCATTTAAAAACCTTAAGCTCAAAAAAGAGGGTGTTTTATGTATAGAAAAATCCCATATCAGTTGATTTGGCAATGTCTTGAGTGCCATGACCAGAGCTCAATTTTTATAAAGTTCAAGCTCTCCATAGTGTGTTGTCACTGTGCCTCTTATGGGTACTGCTAAACACTTGACCTGTTTGCAATACAAAGCAGCAAGTCAGAGGGTGATTTCTGACACAGAAAACTTCTGCTCTAATAATTAATTTTGGTTTTATCTTAATGGAACGGTAAGCACTTAAAAATTAGCATCTCCTTACAAAGTGATGATATGGAAGCTGAAATTTCACCCAGCTGTTTATCAAGTGCTGGCTGAGGCTAGCTAGTAGAAATATGTTTGCTGCTGCTTGTATAACTGTATGCTAGGGTACTTCTCATATGCTGGCTGACTGATGGGGACCACTGAACTGTGCACTTCTGATAGGATACAAGTCACATCTTCCCTGTCTGGATTCCACTGAAGTAAGTAATCTGGAATTACCTTTGTTTCCTTGTTCCCTGTGACATGTCACGGTTTGTCTTCAGCCAGAAGCTGAAGAAGGCAAGTCACGCTAAATTAAATACCAGATAAAAACTGGTAGTTGTTTTAAAATGGTGATAGTCTCGGGATTGAAGGAGTAGTGAGTGCTGTTCAGCAGAGTCCTTGTGTTCACCTGAACCTGCCTGTATGAAGGTTTGGGCAGATACTGAATGCATTTTTTTTTTTTTTTTTAATGTGGCATAAATTTTGCATACCCTTACACAGAGAGCAGTTGATGTGAATCAGATAACATGCAGATTATCATTTCACAATCAAAGCTTCTTTGCAAGTTTGCAATAATGCAAAAGTGTCCTTCTTTCCAGATACATGCTCTCTTTTCACTCCATCTTGCTTTTGTCCATTAGAGTAATTTTCAATGCAAGTATTGCTAGAGAGCATAGCCTTGAAAGATTCTTAGGCTGAAGAATAAATGCAGCAGTTCCTGTACAGGTCTCTCCACTTGTGTAATGAGTTGATAGTCCAGACAAAAATAGGCATGAGGAGGAGAAGGCTGGAATTGAGAGGACACCTCCTTCAGGTCCTGCTTTGCAGCCCCACTTTAGACTTTGCAATCCAGAGAAGCACAAGATGATGTTGTGCCAGTTCTTCTTATCATGGAGAAACACTTGATTGCTATCATACAGATATGATTGTTGATTGCTGACCTCTAGACAGGAGACTTATTCTTTGAGTTCTCTTGGAACCTGTTTCAGGAAAGACAGGGTACCCCAATGAATATGGCAATATTCAGCAAAACAAATGTAAAACTGTTCATGGAGTACAGTACATCACTAGTGGTGTAGGTTTTGTGAATTCAGTAGGAAGATTAGAATTTTAAAAGGGAAGCCTTTTACTAGCCACTATGGCTGCTGGCCACAGAGACAGTAGAAGGAGCCCATCGCTGTTAACTGAGTCCTTACCAAGTACATAAGAGCAATATAACATGCATTTATGAGGCTGAAGATTAGTTTGCCCTGTCAAAAGTCTAAAGCAGAGACTGATGAGAAAGAAAAGTGACACATTATGGTAACAGCATATTTTGTAACTAAGATCCTATGGTAATGTTAAAGGAGTGCATGTCCTGAGATCTTCATGTGTGTCCCAGCTACGTCATGACCATGTCCTCGTGCAGGACCCATGCATACGTCACCTTCCCTCCTGCACTTTGGTTTTCTCAGAAAGGAAATAGATTTGCGTGGGCTGGAGAGTAGATGCTGTGTGCTCTAGCTTGGTTGTGATCATCTGGACGATTAGTATAGCACGCGTGTCATCGTACACCCATCTCTTAGACTAAGTGGAGAGACCAGAAATTACAGTGCAATTCTTTCCTGTAGTATATAAAGACCATCTTAGAATACCTGGAAAATTTGATGGATTTGGGTCGAAATGGATTTTTCCAAGATTTATGTTAGAATGGAGGAAGTTTCTACGATACTAAGCCAATTAGGAGGCTGGAAGTGTTAAATTCCAAACCAGTGAAGACTAACCTGGCAGCATTGTGAGAGGTGTGAAACACTTCAGACCTAGAACTTGTTTTCTGTTTAAACACGTGCACTATTATTTTGTTACTAATGTTACTTATGCCCAGGAATGACAAGTGAGATCTAAATCTGTTGTGTTAATAAATGCAGAGGGAGAGCAGTTACTGTTCTATTACATTGAAGATGCTGTTAAGTAAGGACGGGTAATAGTAATTCCTAGAAAAGTAATGTTCAGTAGGGCTCAGTTTTTTCATTTTGCACATAAAAATGTTTTGGAGTTTGGGAAAGATGTTTTGACCTTTAAAAACTGTTTCCAGAGCTGCAGAGAGTGACAAAACTGAGCAGTTCAGTAGCAGAAAGAATGTATGTGATTTTTCACAAGAGAAACTGCATGCTTCTGAAGCAATGGATTATAATCTGGGGATTTCATGCTGAATAGCATAAAATCATTTGGGCTGTGACCTCGTATCTTTATATCAACATATACTTTTGATCATCACTAATTAAAAGTGCAGGAAATTGAAACTTCAGTTGTGTAGTTAGAGGTTTCTCAACGGACCGCAGTGATCTGATTAGAATTTATTTGCTTCTCACTCCATTCTTGCAATCTTGATATGATACGAGGAGTTTATTAAACCACAAAGTACAAATGTAAATTGTGCAGATTTATTTTGGGTGATTTCACTACTTCAGTAGCTAGATGTGAAGGTCAGTGGAGTATATTGGGGAAAGCAAGGTTGAAATCTTAGTGCTGTTTCTCACTTGGTCTCTTGGCTTCTTATTGCTGAATTCAGCAGTGGAAGCAAAAGCGATGGAGAAATTTGCTTGGGTGTTGGTCTTCCCACCGTTATTCAAATTACTGTACTTTTTACTTTCCATAGCTTGCCGAAGGAAAGATCGACAGTGATTTATTGGTGGCAAATGCATCATAGCAGCTTCAGTCATATATTCCATAAGTGAATGCATGAGAGAGTAAGCATCCCTTGCTCTGTTCAGATCCCAGTTGAAAAGTTTTAGTAATATAATGGTTTTGATACAAATTAATAGGAGTGGGGAGGCCCCTGAACTGTCATTTTGTGCTTATTCAATTTTAAAGCTTTCAAGAAAAACATCTTGTGGCTTTGCTCTTTAGTCTTAGTATATGGGTAGTATAGCATCTGAGAAAGCCTGGCTTCCATGGGGTAAAGTGAGGAACAGTGAATGTGTGATCAGTGAAAAGTTCTCTCTTTAACCACAGAGAGAGTACCAGTCACTGGTGCAAGTGTGACTGCGGCTCACTAGACTCGTAATCACCTAATTATGATTTCTTCTGTGGGATATGAAGTGGACCTAACAATTACATCCAAATGTTAAGGAATTGCTTTCTGACAGATAACTTTGCACAAAGGAGAAACAAGGATAGGACAGGAGAATTAGATGGACCTAAAAAAAAAACTTCCATGAAAACAGAGCACATAAATCTACCTTCCACTTGTGGGGGATGGAAAAGCGAAGGACATTTCAGTAGGAAATTAAATACTCGTGTTCTGAAATATCTCCTGTTCAAAAGATTTTGTAATTATGTGTTGGAGTAATTTTTTCTGTTTCTGGTGAGATGGTTGTAATTTTGGATTTTTGAGTCAGTGAAATACTTCATTGCTGAAAATTACCCTGATGGCAGAGGCAAGTTGTTATGTCTCCTGATAATGTTAGATGTTAAAATCGCTTAATAATACTGAGCATTCAAGAAAATTAAAATATTACTGATGAACTCACCAAATGTTTGCTAAAAACAAAGAAGCAGAGATGAGAAGCATGCAGAGTGGAAGGAAGAAGGGAATTCCTGAGAAGGGATCACTTTGGATTTCACCATCTAGAAGATGGCAAGAGGATTCCCTGACTTCTTTTAATACAAGAATCCTTTTCCGGGTTGTTTGTTTTGGGTTTTGGTTTTTTTTTGAGATGATCTGAAAATGAGCTTTTGAGTTTTATGATTATCATAATACTGCACCTCTTCTCTTCCTTTTTTCTACAGGTGTAACAGAAAAATTCCTGCTGCAATTGCTGCCCAAAAACATCAGAAGTGACTGTCCCGTATGAAGATCTGTAATTCTGCTTTATGTGAAATGGGACTCAACTGCTGTAGAAAATACAGTGAAAGAGATCTGTGGTCTTCAGTGTGCTTTCTGAAGCATTATGTGGCACCTGTACAAAAGTTACAAAAGGTTATGCTAGAATGGTTTTGTGGTGGTGGTTTTTTTTGATTGCTGCTTTTCTTTTTCAGTTATCCACATGTGAAAGATGTCAGGACTGTCAGTCCTTTGAAAACACCAATTGAGGCTTCAAAATTTAAGTTGACTTCACTGCCTTTCCATTTTTTAAACCTAAACTGTAACTACATTGCCAGCTACATTGAAGAACCCAGTTATGTTGAGAAGTTCTGTCTGATAGTAGATAGGTCAATGGTAATGCAGAAATGGTGTGTATTTGAGACAGCTTGACTCTTTCATCACTTGAAATTCAGTGCTTTGTGAAAAAAAGCATTTGTGAAATAAAATCTACTGATGACTGTAATTTCATTGGAATGGCTGCCTGGGGAGGTGGTGGAGTCAGTGTCATTGGAGGTGTTTAGAAGGAGACTTGATAGGGTGCTTGGTTGCACGGTTTAGTTGATTTGGTGGTGTTGGATGATAGGTTGGACACGATGATCTTGAAGGTCTCTTCCAACCTGGTTTATTCTATTCTATTCAGGAGGCTCATTTAGAAAGCGGATATGTGTCTGGATAGTGTGAATATGGAGTGCATTGTGCAGGTGAGGTGTTTAACAAGAGCATGGAGACAGATCTTTTATCTCAGAGGATAGACTTTCCAAAGATGAAGTCACCACTCTGAATCCTAGCCACTGCCATGACAAGTGGAGACTTTCCTAGCTGTTCATGGTGTATTGGACTGCAGGATTTATTTGTGGTAGAATAGAATATAATTAACCAGGTTGGAAAAGACCTTTGAAATCATCGAGTCCAACCTATCATCTAAGACTATCTAATTAACTAAACCAAGCATCCAGTCCCTGAAACACTTCTAGTGATGGTGACTCCACCACCTCCCTGGGCAGCCCTTTCCAATGGCCACTCTTTCTGTGAAGAACTTCTTCCTAACATCCAGCCTAAACCTCCCCTGGTGCAGCTTGAGACTGTGTCCTCTTGTTCTGTCACAGGTTGCCATCAGCATTACTAAATCAACCATTTTGGTCTTCATATTGCAAATACACCACAACTTAATTTCTGTTGGTATGTAGGGACTACAGGGAACAGCAGTTCTGTGGCTTCACAACCGCATGTAAGACAAGAAACAAGAGCATGAGACAAGGACCGAGGGGCTTTGATTCAGGTATCATATGGATACCTCATGGAATGGAAGTGTTTTGGGTTGGGATTTTTTGTCATTTATTTTACTCCAAAATGCTACCTTTCACATAAGCACCAAGAAGACCTGTCTGTCTGTACAGCTTTGTTTTATTTCAGATAGTATTCCAAATGCTAGATTATCTTTCCATGCAAAAATTTGTCTCCCAGTATCTCACACACTTAATGTACAAAGTCTATGCATTTGGGACAGATTTCTCTTGCAGTGCAAGAGGCAACAGCAATTTTGAACCCATTTCCTATCTTTTTATTTAAAAAAAAAAAAAAAAAAAAAGTTAGGGTGAATACAGAGTGCCTTTTGTGGTTTGGGTTAATCATTCTTAACAAATGTGATTCATAGGTAGAACAGAGGGATTTCCCCCTATGGTGTATGGTGTATCCTAGCTTGTGGTAATTGAGGGTTTTTCCTCTCTTGTTCCTTTACTTGGGTACATAGTCAAATTCTTCATGTTCTTCAGGATGACTGTATATTAATTTGTTCCTTTTTGCCCAACCCTGATAGAATTTTGTAGGATTACCTGGTGTGGTGGTGAACAATCTTAAGAGGGATGTGGTTTAAAGACTCCCATGTTGTCATTCTAGCTATGATACTGCCTCCCCTGTTATGTGGGGAAGTTCCTGACTCCAGCTTCAGTCTTCCTTCTGAGTAAATGAAAGTGAAATTTCACCACTATGTTTTGAAGGAACTTCGTACCTACTTCTGAATAATCCAGTGCTAATCCTGATCTCACAGAAACCAAGACATGCTTTGCATTGATGAGTTGCTTTATTTTGATGTACAGCTTTGGAACACTTAGCGTATAAATAGCTCTTGATTTTGGCTCTAGGTTTTTCCCCAGTGGAATTGGTGAGAAGATAATGCACTTCAGCTTAATGATAGTAGTAAGTGTTTCACACAGTTTGGAAAAAACACACTTTTTATCTTCAGAGGATATCTCCCTTCATTCCCAAAAGTAATTTTGTTGCTTTTAACTCCTGGATTAGCATCATAAAAAGATATTTTAGACACCAGAATCTGAGACGTGGTTAGTTATCCAGGTTTTGCCACCATATTGCTTTAGCAGCCAGGCAATGTTCTTCCAGAGTAATGTGTATAAGTTTGTATACTTGTATCAGTGATCCTTAAAAATAGGAACAGGGGATGTATCTTTCAAGGTCCAAGGTTAAATTTTAGTTCATGGCCCCAGAAGAAAGAGTTATGTGATCAGAAGGTTGTTGTAATGTTTAAGGGGTGTGTGAATCTTTGTATCTCAGGAGTGTTTTCAGTGACATCTCAACCATGCAATGACTTCACTGCTTTTACCATAAAGGTTAGAGATTTGAAGCTCTGTTACTGATCTCTGTCTCTCCCCCATAGCTTTCTCTTGCACTCATTATGGTTCTGCATGAAAGCCTAGGAGTGTGAAGTCTTCACTATGTTTTCCAAAGAAATGCCTTAAGACTTGCAGTGAAGACATAGAGAAGAAGGTGAGTTTTCTAGCTAGGCTCCCAAACCTCTTCCTGAGTAACATTTTTGACTAGCAAGAGTGCTTGCATGATTTTGCAGATAAGCAGAATAACCTTATGCTGAGAGTGCTGCAAGTTTCTTGTCTGTACTGAAGCCATTCACACTGTGCCTGTTCAGCCAGTTCTATGTGGGGGAGTCCATATAGTCATAGTTGAAAAAGAGAAAGAAGCCTACATTAGTGCAAAGGTCAGATCAGAGTCCTAGCAAGTGAAATTGCCTTGTAAGGTTCTGTTGGTCAAACTCTGTTTTACATAGAGATTGTGTTATGGATTGCTTCTTTTCCTTACGTGTATAGTTAGTGCCTAGGGAAGGAAGGGGGAATCCCTTTGACTGTTTCTGAAAGACTTGATTCTCTGGTGAGTGCCTGAAATAAATGAAGTCTGATATCTATGAAAATCAATACACTTAGATTCTATGTTCAGAAAAACTGGAGGAATATTTTATGAGCTGTATATTTTATGCTACAGCTCAGAGAGCAGTGTTATTACTGTACTTCCAAAAATCTTAGCTGTACATAGCTAAACAAAAACATTAAAAGGTTCCATTTAAATGCCTAGGAAAAAGACCAAGGGTGGGACCAAGATCTGGGGGAGACAAATTTCTGATGTTAAACAGAAAGCAGAAATACGCAACAGAAATGTTAGCAAAAGTATCATTAATAACTCTTTAGATGCATATGTAATTTCCCCACTAATTTCTCCCTGATGGTTATTATTTTATTTATGGGGAACTTAAAATTATCTAGGCCACCTAATATAAAACTGGATATTAGGAAAGTGAAAAGAAATAATCTGTGTGTTTATAGCCATTGCTACAAAGGAGTTGTGTTTACTCTTTGAGTTCAACACTAGTATTATCTGATGTTAATGTTGTACAGGAGCTTCTTGTAGCTGCTTATTCCTCATGATCCATGACAATATCCACCTCCTGAGTGGCAGTGTTAATTAGTATATCTGAAGACATTTTATGAAGTAAATTAGTAGTGGTTTTCCTGTTTTCCTTCTGTAGAATTGGAGTTTCTGAAATGCCAGCAGCAATATAAGATGGCAGCATAAGGTGGAGTATGTGGCTCTATCTGTGGTGTGCTATTTTTATGAAAGCAAGTGAGCTTCTACAAATAGCAGGCTGTTGGGAAATGCCTGTATTTAAGAATATTCACTTACAAACTGATGACTTTCATGAAGGGGAATGTCTGCTTTAATAGTGAGTGAATGAAAACGGAAAACCATGGGTGTGGGCACATGGGATTTTGAAATGGCAAGATTTGATAATATAATTAAAATAAAATGGTCAGCACATGAGGATTTTTTTGCCAGTTTTGCATTTTGAGTTGCTGTGTAACCTAATAAACCTAATGTGGCTTAATTTAATTGGTTATGGAATGTTTATTTTTCGACATGTAGATTCTAGGCAAATTTCAAGTTGTTCCAGTGAACAACACTGCTACTCACTATAGCTGAATTTAATCACTATCTCTACATGAGGAATTACAAATGTTTTAAAACATTGTTAAATATCTGTGACAATGTTTTAAAACATTTTTAATTCCTCGTGTTTCAATTTGCATTATTTTTAAGGAGTACTTTCAAGTAGCCTGTAATTTAAACCCAAATCTTTTAGAATCCTGAAGATTCCTAGTTTCTTTTTTTCTTTCTTTTTATTTGTTTCTAGATTTCTTTACAATTCCCCTCTGTCCAGAAATAATTTAGTGCCAGGAAAAGGTTGTATTCAACGGTTTTGGAGGCCAGTGAATTGAAAAATAAGTGGTTTATATGCCTCTTGTGGTCTTCCTTGAACATAACTAAGATACAGAGAAGCATCTGAGCCAGCCCTGGCTGCAGAGGAGAACAGACTCGGACAGGTAATGGGGTGTAGTAATGAAGGGTTGAGGGAGAAAGCTGAGGCTGGAAGAGGAAATGGTGCAAGACCAGCAGGGGAAGAAAAGGATGTGGAGGGATATCTGTAGGGTTCTGAAGCAGAGAGTGAGACAGGAGACAGCTGGCTCTCAGGAGGATGTGAGGTTGTAAATAAATAGAAGGCGGGGGGGGACACAAAGCCCCAAACAGCAAGACCAAGCTCACTGGATCTGAGAGAATACCAGATATGTCATATTGGGCACTGAAAATGAAAAGCACTTTTTGCTGCTATAGACAAAGGGGTGTGTGGGGCCTCTTGCATTGTAGTGCTTGTGAGAGTCCTGAATTCTAAGTAGGACTTCTTCTTGTGTTCAGAAACTAAGCTGATGTTTTTTTCCATGCAGAAAATGATTGAAAGACTGCAAAGAGAAAACAGCGAAAGAAAAAAATCAGAGTAAGAAAATGAGTAGGCCTTGACTCAATGTTTAATTAAAAGTCCAGGTATATTAGTCATTTTCTCTGGATTTCTTGTAAAGGAGCTTTGTTGATTGTAAGCTTTTCCTGTCGTTTTTTTTTTATTAAAAGTATTTTTTCAATTAAATGAATTGGTATTGTGGAAATTGTTAATTATGGAATCTGAAATTATTTACTCTTGACTTTCAGGGACATTGAATGCAAAGAGCACTGTGCAGAGGAAGCCATTTCTGCTGAGGTTTTCCTGCTGTGTGGTTCTCAGCAAACCCCAGGAGATGATGCAGTACCTGTTGTGAGGCACCATCTGCTGGTGCCTCCTCATCTGGCTGCTGCGTGTGGGTATATATCATACGCAATGTTCTCTTATGGCATAGAGCACCTGCAGTTCTCATGGGGGTTGGATCCCTCTGCTTTCAGTGAAGGTGGTTGGTGTTGCCCCTGCCCATGTGTGATCATGTCCCATGGCTGCTGCACTTTGAGAAAGTCACATCCTCTGTATTAATTTCAGTTTACTAATAGATTGTGTTAGTTATGTTTTAATATTTTCAAAGTGAATTTTCAGGAGAGAGCAATGAGAGAATTGACTCCAGTGCCCTTAGATGAGGTAAAGTGGGGTTTATTAGTGGACTTCTCCACTGATATGCAGAAGACCACAGGTTGCTACAAAACAGTTACACTATGATGCACCTGACAGCTCATGAATCTATTGCTCTTTCCTCTTCTGTGCTAAAGGACCAGATATTGTAGGAGATTGAAAGGCCAGTCTGGAAATTATTTGAGAGAGCTAGACAACCAGAGTGTTGCATGAAGAAATTGCTAGCTGCTGAGACTGGAAGAAGGAACCAGTAGAACCACCATCAGACAGGTGTGAAGAAGGCTATTTAAAGGAGCAGTGTAAAAGTTGCTTTAGCTGAAGCTACTCTTTGGGACATGGACAGGAGCAGCATTCATCAGGTAAACCTCCATTTAATGTTATACTTTTGGATACCAAAAGTCTGAGATCTAATCACTGACTCCTTTTAAGGTTGTGCTAGAACCCATCAACATGACTGGTTTTGACCATTAACTTGGTTATAGTGAAAAGGGGAGATTTGGAGCTGCTGAATCTCAATGTCAAAAGGATGCAGAAAATGGAGTTGGTAATCAGCACCAAATTGCTGTTTCTGCAACTTGTTGCAGTAGGATTGAGTGTGTAGCGTTAAAGCTAGGTGAGCATTGTGCTGCCTTAAAAAATTCATGCTACCTGTACTTCAGTTTATCTTGCAAAAAGCTCACACCCCCAGACAGCAAGCTTGGAGAGAGAGGGGTATCTCAGAAAACCTGTTAGAAATAATTATAAAAGTGTAACTTTTCTGCCCTAATTATCAAAGTCAAAGAGCAAGTAACTGTATAGCACCATTCCTAGATTATATGTGGGCCTGGTGATGGTGTTTAAAAGAACGGTGGATTTGAAATGGCTGCACAGTGACTAAAGCTCTGCCAATTTCTGCCATCTAATGCTATACATTATGTCCATTTCTGAATGGTTTTCTTTTGTTTATCAGTCTTGTCCTATCACTTTGGGATGTTTTAATGAGTCCAGTACTACCTGTTGGAGAGGGAGTAAAAGAGTATGCCCGTGACAAGTGGAATCTGGCACATTAACGTCAATTTTTTCAGTTGTCCATCTCTGGGGTTCATAGAGTCATGGCACTTTGTACAATTGGAGCTGGCCACATGTGTCTGAATAATTTATTGTGTATGATCAACATTCAAATAGAGCGACAAGCAGCAGCCCAATTTTAATCACAGGTTATGAAGACAATTGTAAAATACTGTGTTCTAAATCTATGAAGCTGTATATTTGTCTTCATGTAGTTTAAAATATATTTATTGTATATTTAAAAGCATAAATAACTCTTTTTTAAAACTGAGCATGAGTAATCCAAACTCATGTGAGTGGTGATAACTGGCTGTTGGTGCAGAGCAGTTTCACTGAAGTGATTAATTTGTGTTGGTGCTTCCTTTTGGTGGAAAATAAGGACATTTGTGGGGGCTGGGAAAACACCTTGGGTGTTTTTTTGATAGTGAAATGGGCTATTGATGGATCAGTACTCAGACAGAAACTTTCATGGAGAAATTTTCAATGAGATTATTATCCATTTTTATTCTCCCAATCACTTTTCAACTTCTGGTTTCTTTTATTCCATAAAAGGGATTTAATATTTGCTGAACAGCTCTGCTGCTCTTCATGTGATCTTCATCACCGTGCTACCCAGTGATTTATACTTAAAAGCTATGTAAGGCATATGTGTCAGACAGGGAAATTTGCCAGAGAAGTGTCTCAAATACTGAGATAAATCTGTTGAGAACTAGGTAGAACTAGTTAAAGTATTTCCCCATCTCACAGAGGTGTCACTTTTCAATTTTGACCTTTTTTCCACTGTGTCACTGAAATGACGTTGAAACCTTTCAGCACTCAGGAAAGAGAGATTGATCCATAGCAGTCAGAAAGCTGTTGAATAGGCACCTCCCCTGGCATCTTGGTGGGGCACATGCATATGGAGAAGCCAAATCAAGTAGAGCAGGGATTGGACCCCAAGTCCGTCACTTCCCCAGTGAACGTTCATCTCAGAAACCTGCTCTGCTGGTGTGCATGTGCTCTTCTTTTTAATAACATTTTCATTCTGGAACTGAGAAATGAGTTTTGTTGAAAGTTCTGCCAGACTCTTTCAGTGAAAGTTGAAAAGAAAAGCTTGTTTCACCAATTGTTATCCTCCAGTGGATAACTGGACAATTCCTATCTCAGTCCACTTCTGAGTTTGCTTTGTACAACATCCTTCTAAGGAAAGTCTTCTGATGCAGGACATCAGAAGGACATGTTTTTTAAAAGGCAGTTACTAATTAGCTATAGACAAATCCAGGTGAGGTGGTTCTCTGTGCTTGTGCTGGGTGCTGCAGTGAGCAGCCCAGCATGATGTAGATGCCGTTAGTGTTGGACAGAGCAGTGATCTTGCCACAACTGAAGTTCTAGGTGAGCTTTTGGGAAGATGAGTATGCATATGCTGGGTGTCATTGCCTGCCTGTCTTCTTACTGGTTTGGTAAACTGGATTCATTTTTGCTTCATGCTCTGCCTCTGATACAGATTTCATCTGAAGCTTTGGGAAATCCAATTACTTTGTGCCTGCCCTATTTCCCTCTTGGCAAAATAGGGAATAGTTATACTGAGGAGGTGAATCATTTGTGAGGTCCTGAAACACACTGATGGCTTTATAAACACTTGATGCATAAAACGACGTTTCCTCTCTAATATTCTCCCTTGTCCCTGTTTCTTAACCTATGGGAGTGAAAAGTGTCTGTGGAGACATTATCCTCTTCATCAAAGAAGATTCTCTTAGATCTGTTTCACTGAATTTGGACCGTTGTCAGGTAAAATCTTGGATTTTTTTCCA
The DNA here is from genome assembly GCA_033816785.1 of Picus viridis. Taxonomy (NCBI): domain Eukaryota; kingdom Metazoa; phylum Chordata; class Aves; order Piciformes; family Picidae; genus Picus; species Picus viridis. Next base: position 6,529,247 of record CM066581.1, read on the forward strand.
AAGAATCATAGAATGGTTTGGGTTGGAAGGGACCTTAAAGATAATCTAGTTCCAGCACCCCTGCCATGGGCAGGGATGCCTTCCACTAGAACAGATTATTCAAAACCTGGCCTTGTAATGCCTCTAGGGAGGGGTCATCAACAACCTTCTTTTTTGATCACTAATTCTTTACGGAAATGAGAGAATTGTTGCTCTTTAAAGTTCCCTGTGTTTGAGAGTTGGTAAAATTATTTTCTTTTTTTTTAAATCTGGCTGTGGAGTTTTGTTTCCCTTTCTCTGTTGCTTGCTGCCCTCTTGTGCTGTGATCTGGTCTGTACATTGGTGTGTTCATCAGCCATTCATAAAGGCAGTTCCAATCTTGGAGTTGCTTCTTGATTTGATGAAATGCTGGGTTTGGTGTGCCACCCTTAGACATTGTTCTGTATTTCACTCCCTGCAGATACTGTCTTCTGTTCAATCCCACTCAATATTAGCTGGCTCCAGTCTTGACCTCTTTTTCTTTCAATGTCTACATTTGTTTCAAGGGAGGATGGAGAGACCTGCAGCTCTGATCAAACTTATCACAACAAATCAGACAAAAGCTTTACATGAAATGTGCTGTATTTTCTGTTGCATCTGGTTGGTGAGTGATCCCCTTGGTTCTGTAGCTTAAAATGAAAATCTTTCAGGCTCCTGGTTGTAAAGATGCTCTCTGATGGATGGGTCTTTTCTATTCAGCCTAGAGACGCTGCCATGAATTCATGAGCCCTATTTCTTTTTTTTCTTGTGTAAATGTAGCCTCAGAACATCTGCATGTAAGTGGTATGTTTTGACCTGTGAATATTATTCATGACTCAAGGTGATTTGTCTTACCTTAATTTTAACCTAACTTTGCATTTTCTGAGTGACTCCATATTGCTATGCCTTCAATCTTCATCCTCTCTAAGTCCATCAGAAGTTCTAGCCGCCATGTTAAACTACTCATCCTCTGTAAATTGTTGCTCATACTTTGTTCTGTTCAGGAGTAGTGGAAAAGATGTGCGAGACAGTGATCAGGTCCTATGAGACACAAATATGCAGAACAAGGAGAATTGAGAACAGAGAAACAAAGTTTCCATCAGGAATAAATAAATTATTCTGTATGAGCAATGCCTCCTCTTTTGAGATTATAACATCTCTGAAGTCTAGAAAATGGACGCAGTTTGGAATATTTTTTCAGGTGCCTTCAGGCTAGGTATTTTAAACATACACTTCATGATGTTACAGCAGTAACACAGTTGGACAAGAGACAAATATTGGGAAACGTTCAGCTCTGTAATCAGGAGAAGGGCAAACTAAGAACTTAGTTGTTGGCTCTGCAGTATATATCAAGGCATACTGTTATGAGAATGATTCTTGCAGCTTCTCAGCTGCAACTGTTTTGAATTTCCATGCAGGTATCAACAGGTGGCAGCACAGCAATTCAGGTCATGAGCCTGGGCAAAGAAGATACATGACTAGGAAATGTTCTCTTTCACCTTTGCTCTTTTAAAACCATGGATCATCAGCACAAGTGCAAAGCAAAGACGACTGTTGGATAGTTTTGTTTTGCACCCCACCCTGACAGCTGGTGGGACATTATCCAGGGTGTATAACAAAATTTTTTGAGTGCAAGAGCATGGCATTTCTGTGTAGTACAAACCAAGATATTAGAGATGTTCCAACTCTGAGAGGGAGTTCTTTGGGCAAAACTGCCCAGCCTTTTCAGCAGAGTTTAGTGGTTGAGTTGCTCTAGCCTTAGCTCAGTTCTCTTTTGTGTGGAAGGCATTATTGATTTCCATTGTGCCAGCACATACCCATACAAAACACAACATGTGTTGTATGCTGTGCTCCAGCAAATACTGCATGTACCACAATCCTAAAGCCTTCTGTTAAAGCTTCTGAGCAATCTGCTTCAGGTTCTATTGCGTATATAGCAGTGAAATTGAAGTTACAAGAACATGTCTAGACCATGAACCACAGACGTTGGAAGACAAAGTAGCCTGGTTGCAGGGCTTTAGGGTCTACTTGCTTCCTACAATGCATTGTAATGATACCTAAATGCTCTCAGATGTCCGCAGCAGAAAATCTGTTAGATCAACTACCAATAATATGTCCAAAATCATACTTAACCTGTACTTGTTCCTTAGGTTTTAAAGGCCAAGAAATGTCTAATCCAAATGTTTTCTGTGTGTATTCTGATGTGATTGTAGCTGTAGGTACCAATACTAAAAGATGCATGCTAGAAATAAAAGCAGTGTGTATGTGCAGAATTCAATATATATACTATGAAAGAGAGGCTGTAATAGATTTAGCAAATGCTCTGCCCAGAGAGGTTTTGGAACCTCCTTCTCTGGAGACATTCAAAGCCCGCCTGGATGCATTCCTGTGTGACCTGCTCTAGGTGGTCCTGCCCTAGCAGAGGGGTTGGACAAGATGATCTTTCAAGGTCCCTTCGAACTCCTAACATTCTGTAGCTCTGTGACATTACTTCAGCCACAGAGTATTCTGAACATTTTGACTAGCAGCTAGATCCTAAGTAGTTTGAGCAAGATTCATCATATCAAGTAATAGGCATCAAATATGTAGTTATCCAAGTGGAAACTACTCCTTTTTTTTTTTTTTTTTTTCTGTCTGTATTAAATAGCTTGTTTGAAGTGGGATGTCTTGTTCTTGAGTATGTTTGTGTACCTTCATTGAGTGGACAGGTGGCTCAGATTTGGCTGGTGGTTAACTCTGGGTGAATCCCAGCGTACCTGACTCTCGCTGGTTTCTTGTGGGCAAGGACAGGAGGGAATTCTTGGGTTAGACCCCATGGTTTTCCTCTTCCTTCCAGACGCTTTTACAGGCTGTTCTAGGTTGCACATTCAGGTGTTTGCCACCACTGAACTATTTGGGAGCCAACAGGAGGCAGCTGACACATGGAGCTCCTTGGGAGTGATTCTGCTGACTCTGTTTTCAAGGGGAAATAACTACTGGGCAGAGCAGGGACTGCTCTTCTAGGAGAGAGATCATAGCAGCATTGTCCTGCACATTGTCCTCTCTCCTGGATGCAACAGTAGTTTGTTTGAAGTCTCCAGTGTTTTTTCACACTTCCTATTTGTTATTATTTATGTTGAAAAGGCAGTGTTTAAAAAACAAATGAGATGGGGGGGGGAAGTAAATTAATGATCCCCTATTAATGGTTGCGTAAGAACAGGGAGAAGACAGACTTTTACATGGCAAAATCTATGACAGTGTAGAGTAGTAAAGTTCACTGAACAGTCTTATGGGCCACTGGCAGGGTAGAAAGAGAGGTATTTAAAACAAAGAAAAAGAGAAAATTGTGTTAGCTAAAATTATTTATTATCCCAGGCATATAAATAAGTCAGACCACATAGTCCTTGTTATGAACATTCCATTCACAGAAATACAATAAATAATTTAAATTAAAGGAGTCAATTGGTATAAAAATAATTATCTCAGGAAAACTAAATATTATACAGAATTGTATATAGCATGCTAAAACACATCTTGAAGTGCCTGCAAAGGACACGTATGACCAAAATCATAAATACATAGTAAAACCTCCCTGGGAGGTAAGAAGCTTTTATGGCTTACTCTATGTACCTAGTTAACAAAACATACATTGTTTCTGCAGAGAGCACAGGTAGTACAAAGAGAGGTCATCTTACAAATAAAAACACCTGGAATTGTGATAACTGGTTCTTCCAAGGGTCACAAGTTCCTCCTGAGGCATCTTCATTTTTCTCTTGAGAACGGTGTCCAAGAACAAGATGATGTCTTCTTGCAGCCTGCTCTGTCCTTCGCTGATTTCCTGTTCTTCATTTGGCATTCCAGTAACCCTGAATATGGCATTCAATCCTTCCTAACTCTGACAGAGGGTTAGCCTGAGGGCTTAGCATCTCGTAAGGCAAAGCCTACTTGAAGTGTACACAGTTGCCCATGGTGATTGTGCTGCTGCTGCCCAGAAATTTGGTGTTAACTAAAACCAACTGTGATAATTTTCTGATTAATATTCCCCATCCATATCTGGACTGTTAGCTTATGACATTCTGATAGGAAGTTGCTTGTCTGTCATAAAACATCCATCCCAAGTACCAAAGTTGCTTCTCAATGTATTATGACTAGCTAATAAGTATTTAATGTACAATGTTCTCTTAGTTAGGGTGTGCTAATCACATTTTTTCTGCACAATGAGAATTGTAACTGACTCAGACTATCTTTTTGAATATGCTTAGCAAATTACTGGAAAAGACATTTAGAGTCAAAAAGTACATACTGTGTTCTTTATACAACAATAAAGCTCTTTCCCCAAAACTGCACCTGGAAATATTCCATAGAGGTGAGTGAAAAGTACAGATTTATTGGTTGACCTTCTAGGACTCCCCCAAAAAAGCACCTAGTTCATGCTAAAGACTTCCAATTAAACTTGTTCATGAAGATTTAAAAGTTATATTGGAGAAACATAATGGGTATTCTGTGATTGCAGGACATGCTTTAATGTTTTCCTAGTTGTTTTTGTCCTGATTGATGTATCCTGACGATCCTGTGACTGTAAAATCCATTGCAGTTGGAGCAGCAGCTTTGTATATTGCTTAGCAGTTGGTTATTTTAAGGGATTGTATGGGTAGCAGAGCCAAAGAAATGGGGATAAAAGGTACAGAACACTGTTTGACTTAGTAGCTTGATTATTTACATATGAGTGGTAGTTCATGGTTAGAATGTTAATTCTCATGCACTAATGTGGAAACACTGAGGTATGGGACACAACATTGTTCAGAGGAAGATCAGATTTCCAAACAGGGGAAAAAAAAGATGATCACAAAAATGATGATCACCAGAAACAAGGAGAGTTCAGAGTGGAAATTCAGTTTGGTTTTGCCATGAAGATCTTTCTTCCTTCTCTGACATATGTCTTTGAGGAGGTTCACATTTCAGGACAGTAAAAATGCACAGGCAAAATACCTTTTCATATAAGTTTTCCTTTAGGCTGCCATTGGTAGGAATGGAAATATTTTTCATGCTGCCTTATTTTTGGCAGTAACTAAGCTTGTCATTTTCCATCATAACACTAGATGTACTTTTCCAGTTTCCTCTCTATACTACATTGCTACTAAGTAAAGAGAAAGTTAAATGAAAGGTGATTTGTTACTTGAAGGCTTTATACTGTCTTCCAAGATAGTTTCCTCATGTGAGGCTAATGTTTGTTTGGGGGAAATTAACAGTTACTTCTCAGATGGAAGAGTCTAGAGGTACCGAATCACTGCAAGCAGAATATAATGGCATATAATTAAGATGCTAAAAACTAGGTTTAAGTGCTCTGATACTCTTATTTAGAAAGCTTTAGTGGTATCTCTGGCAACAGTTCCACAGAAATGTTCAGGATTCAGAAGCTGTACAGTCAAGCTTCTACATAACGAAAAAACTTTTCAGTTTTTAAAGAAAAGATGCTAATTAAACTCTAAAACTGAATGAAGAGTGGAGAGCAGAAATAGTGTTCATGGTACATGAATGAATGTGAGGTACTGTCTTCTGGGAAAGATCAATATGCATTTGAGCTGCTGTATACTCGATAATTATCAATTACTGCATTTTGCAGTCATGCCTCTCCTGTGGAATTTCATCATCTGTAATGTGTTTTTCCTCACAGAGTCCTCTGTTTCCACTTTAAGCACTTAGGTTACTCCTTTCCCTGTCAAAACCCATGGCAAATGTGACAGCCACTTCCAGATGGTCACAGGACATACCTGTGACATGCAGTATGATTTATAAATGTTTTTCCAGTATTTATATTAGTTAAATGCAGGATATTTTTCCGTAGTTAGAGCTAAGATACAGTTTAAGAACTTAGAAATAAACTTCCATGTGTAGATAAGGAAATGTGTCCAAGTAGATACATTTTGAGGCTTCAAAGCCTCTGATAATTTTTGTTGGTTTTCTTTACAAAGTTTTAGACTTCTCTGCATGAGATTCATTTAAGATCAATGCAAGAACACAAGAGTAGCCATCTCCTGTATTTCTGCTTCACCAGAAGGTAAATCTCTTAAAAGAACCTACTTTTGTGAAGTAGTAGTTAGTTTTCACTGCAAGGTAAGGCTACCATCACTTTCAAAACAACATCCATCTTACAAATAGACATCCAGCTATGACTCCTTAATATTTTGGTAGAAGCTTCCACTTACCCCCCACACAGAGCACAGCATAGTAGCAATGGAAAATATTTACATGTTTCATTTTTCTTTAAATAACATAGTGTCTGCTTTAAGTAGTAGGTTTCAGTAGCCTGCAGCTCTGCTTTGTCCTGCATCAGGCCTTGAATAACTGTAAAAAAAAAAAACCCCACATTGTTAGAAATAGTGTAAAATAAGGAAATTTGTCATTGTTTGCAAAATGTCAGATGGCAACCAGGATTACCTTTTGGATTAGTTTTGCAAAGCTCTCCAGAAACTCCTTGGGAGTTTTTTTCTCGTAAGATTCACATGATGAGTCACACTGCTGGAAGATAAAAATAATGGCACTCTAAACAGTCCATCAGTATCATAAACAACACTTGAAGCTTTCTTAATGAAAAATCAAAGCCTTTTGCAAACTGAAAAGCTGAGACATAGGCTCTTTCAGAAAAGGAAAGATTGTAGCAGTGACACCTTTAGTTGGTATTTCTTGCTGGGATCCCTGATCTTTTGTCTGCCACATTGCATGGTTGCCAGCTGCATGCTTGCAATTGCTTTGATCAGAGTGAATGCCTCTCCCAGAAGTTCAGAGAATTAGACGTTTTTAATTTCCAAAGTAATGAAGATCATTACAGGTAATTTTTTCTAACAAATTTGCTTTCTGCAATGTCATCGTGGCAGGTAGTGTCTGCTATAAACGGTAAGGACCAGTGATCACCACTATGAGCACTGTGATGAAATCCTACCTGTTCAGAGTTGCTGATGATGAATCTTTGCAAGACTTTAACAGTTTGGGTGAATGTAGAATTGACTTGTTTGCTTTCTGGCTGTAATTTCAGTATGCCCTGCTGGAAGCAGGTCACAGCTGCGGACAGGCATCCATCCTAGGACAGGAAAGTAAGGAGCAGTTTTAAAACTAATATTGCAGCATTTTTTTCCTGCATGTGTTGTGATCCATGTGAAAAAGTCATATCCCGGGATATTAATGGAGACAATTCAGCTATGGTTTCAGATACTCAAGAGATCTTTTGTTCTTTGATAATTACTGAAATATTTCCTTACAAAATAAATCTCTGAAATGTATCTGCTTGGAATTCATCACAATAGCAGCTGGGGAAAAAATGCTGCTGAAGAGTAGATCACATTTGAATGAGCACAGGTATGAGTATTTTCATTTCTAAAAATGCCATCGCTCTGGGTTGTTCCTCGGCACTACATTTGGCAATAGGTTTTTTTCTCCTTATTTTTAGTGCTGTTTCAAATATTACCTGCTTAATAATTATACTTTGAATTGATATAAACACAGTGTGTTTTCAGATACCATTGAAATGAAATGAAGGTGATAAATCAGTTACCTTACTAAAACAGGGATGAGGGGCAATTGTCTTATTGTGTTGCTTTAAATTGAGGTGCACATTAAACTTACACCAAAGAAAGTAAGTTTTAGCTGTATCTAACTTGAAAAAGAAGGCATCTGTTATGACGATAGAAATGTTGTGTTACTGATGCTTAACTGGCATTAAAGCAACCTGCCCTTTTCCTTCCATGGTGCAGCTGCGTATTAATTCTACTGATGCTAACAGAAAGACCCAGAAGATCTCCAGTATCTCCTTTCCTGCACAGAAATTATATTTTCCTTTGCTGTAGAAAATACCACCAAAAGTAATCTGTAGGCAGTGGAGAGAGAAAACCGATTGTTACTGAAGCCAATTTCTAACTGGCTTTCTGTTTTCCGGAGAAGACCTGCTGATTTAGACCTTCCATTTAGACCTGCTGATTATGCATGCTGGAAGGGCTCCGAAGCCATCATTGCTGTTCTGAACACCAGCTTCTACCTAAGCTAAATCTCATCTGGCTTATTAGGTGCTGCCGATGTTGGGCAAGGACAAGGCAACATTCTGCCACATTTGCTTATCACAGATTTTAATAGCAACACTTTGTATTGGTCAGATATAATTTATTTTCCTTAAAACCCACACATTTATGTTTGTTTCAAGCTTCTTACTGTAACCAGTCTTGCTTACTGGAAAAAAACCACTCGTTTTTGAAGAGATCAGTTTTCCAGCTGAAACTGAAAACGTTTTCTGCCTCATCTGTGAGGAGCTGAGAAACCAGCAGTTCTCATAGAAGCTGTCATCTTTCTTCTTTTTTTTTTTTTTTTTTTTCTGCTGAGTTAGCAGTTAGATGTATAGGCCAACAGTTACAGGGCCACAAGGATACTGGGGTTTGTTGTAATGGGTTAAGCACTTCAGTGAAGAGCAATTACAAAGCATAGACTGCTGGTAATGTCTGAGTGAGCTAGGCAAACAGAAAATACTCAAACCAGAGGCAATTTGCAGCAGTACTCTGCATCTGACTCAAAGTAACCTTATAGATGAAGCCTGAAAAGCCTTCATTTCCTGAACTTGTGTTCAGGGTTAGATGCTGATCTGGTCTAAATCAGCATTGGGTCACTGGTCTCTGCTGCAATGTCAATCACTAGCAATCAATTTCATTTTCCCTTTGCTCTTGAATCGCATTTTCCTCTTGAGTTGATATCCTCTGGTCTTTTAAACTTCTTACCTCCTTTATTTTGCTAATAGAAAAAAACCAACTATTTTATTGTTGACTGAATGAGGAAATTGAGTGGGATTGAATTGGGACTAACAGCCCACTAACAGCCAGAGAAAGTCAAAACTAATAGTGGTAAACCACTGAATTTTGAACATTTTAAAGGTTACATATAATTTTGGACTATAGAAGGTATTCTTGTTCTTGATTATTCAAGGCCAAATGTAAATCTGACTCAAGGAGGTTATCAGAGAAACACTATTTTCATATTTGAAGTGTGGTCATATGAAAATCCTGTTTCATTAGGGCATTACTGCACCAAAACAGCGTGAGTGCAGCTTTACTACACAGTAGTTCATCTTGGTGTCTGGACAATTCAGTTAATGTGAATTTCACCCTGTAGAATGGAAAGTTTGTAAATATGGTTGCTGGTGATAATTACTATTAGCACACTAATACTATTTTTTATTAGAGATTGGACATGTGTCTACTTAGTACTTTCTAAGTATGTGAGTTCTGCCTCTAGCTTTCAGTGGAGGTATTTGAGACCTTCCAGCATCAGACTGTAAAACCCTAAGCTGCAACTGAACTGTCTTCCTTCCTGAAGGCGACGAGATTGTTTTTGAGACAAAAACAAACCAACACAAGCAGGTTGAGCAATTAGTCACTGGTTGTAATTGCTTTCTTTCAGAGGTACTGGCAAACACAGTGACAAACAAAATGACAGCTAATCATCTCCTTCTTTTCACTTTGACACCACAACTTAGAGCATTAAAAAAACCCCAGCAATTGGTTACTGTGAGTTAGGTTTTTGCAGTGCAGTTGTTTCTAGCATTGAGAAGAGATGTATCTGTTTTGGTCATGCTTCTGTATGCTTTTGGCAAGTGAAAAATTCACCCAACTGTAAAGCCTAGAAGGATACTAGGAAAACCTGTGTGAAATGAGGTGAGTTGTTTTTTTTCCTTTCTTTTGCAAAAGAATTACAGCCCTGAGTAAAGTACATTTATGCCTGTGAGGTGTTTCAAAATCCTGTGCATAATGAACATTTTTCTACAGTGATCAAAATGGTTTGCATTCAGAAGTGGCTGGCTGGGCTCACAGAATTACAGGTTAATTTAAGACACCTGATAGCAGGAGAAGTAAGACATTAGAATAACTATGGCTTTGCATGTTGATGATCATCAAAAGAAAGCAGGATGCATTCTTCACAGCTTTTAAGACATGTTGTTACTATTATTAGCCTTTGATTTCACAGTGAGTCCTGCATCCTGTCACTTTCGAGTACGCACACGTTCTCTGTGCCTCTGCTGTACTCTGGTGCATGTAAGAAGTCCTTGACTTTGGAACATGCAAAGTATCAGCATTAAATGCTGTATCAATAAGTATCTGTATTAAAAAGAGATTCACAGGGACCTGGTATTGTAATTTTAACTAGTTATAATCCAAGAAGATTACTTTGAGAATGCAGTTCTGTCTTCCTGTTGAGAGCACAGCCTTTGCACACAAACGGTCTCAGAGAAACCAGTGTGACTGCACAGGAGATTAAGCTCTGGCTTTGTATTGCCACTCCTGCATTAACTTGAGTAGGAGAAAAAGAGGGTCCCTTTGGGGTTGGCTCAGCAATGCTCCTAGTACTCCTGGAGCTCTTAGCAGCTGGAGGCACTTCCACTCCCAAAACCTGCATCCCCAAGAGCACTGCTGCTCATCTGGATCTTGTATGGATCCTCACTCTTAGCACTGCTTTGGGAGTAAATGGATTATATACAAATTTGAAACCGGATGTAGTAGAATATGCACATAACAGCAAAATAGTAATTAAAATCATGTAATACAAACACTTCTGTTGTTAAAAATCCAGAAATAAGGAACTTTAAGAAACGTATTTTTGGTTTTAGTCTAGTTTGCCTTTAGAGTATCACAGTATCACAGTATCACCAAGGTTGGAAGAGACCTCGAAGATCATCCAGTCCAACCTGTCACCACAGACCCCATACTAGGGGGTTAGGGAGTACTAGGTGAGAGATGTGAAGAAGGTGGCATCTACCATTTGTCAGTGCAGTAAACCAATACCAAATCAAGTTGATACAATTAGAAAGAAACATTAAAAGCAATCTCACCACAGGGTTTTCTGGTGTGTGCAGCAATTCAACACCCTACAATAAAACAAAGCTAAGTCAGGAAAGTTTGACATTTAAAAGTGACGTCACTCACAAGATACATTCGAAGCAATATATACTGCTTGAAAATAATTTTATTATGATAAACGCTTTACTTACCTTATCTTTCACTGCGGTTTGTAAATATTTGATTGTCTTTAAAAGCTGTTGGTATTTTGTTCGTTTGTGTGGACCTGTAGTCTGTACCACACTGAAACAGAAGAAAAGCGTACAGAAAATAATCATCCTCCTCTCCATGCTAATGAGTTTCGTTGTAAAATGTGCCAGGAGCAAAGTTGTGCTATACGAGATGAACACTTGGGTTTTAGCTCAGGTAGGCTCCTTACCTATATATTGCTCCTTGCTGGAGAGGTAAAACCCACCCATTTCAGTTTGGAAAGCTTTGTAGAACGGATTAATGAGTAACCCTTTTTTCTTTTCCACTGGCTAGGTGCATGTGTGCAAGTTTTTGCGTAGGGGGCAGGGATTGATGGAGTGACTTGAAAAATATGCCCCATCTGCATATTGGACAGGAAAAAGAGAGAAAAGGGTGAATTCCAATTTTCAGTTTGAGTCAAGAAATGAATGTAGTGAAAAGTAGGTATGTTTAGAAACCATGGACCTAGGTAAACAAAGATTTCTGCATTTCCCCCTCTTTCTAACAACAATCCATCTGAAATTATGCTGTACCCTGAAGTACAACAGGACTTCTTTTCAGAAGTCTCCAAGGCTCCAAGAGAGATTTTTAGAAAGGGATGTCTATGAACTGCCACAGAACTCTACATTTTGGCTTGGTTTCTGTGACAGCTGAGAGTAAAAGTTCATTTTAGCATCTACACTAGATGAAGTTTGCTGTATATTTATTTGGAACCACTTTCAGGTATATTAACAGCGTTGTAGAGAGTATGTCCACTGTAGGGGGGAAAGCTGCAGGGAGACGCATTGCCCTGGGAGAGGTGAATGCCTGTACCGTTCCGCAGATGGAAAGGGATACGGGAAGAGCAGAGACTGAATCTCGGTGAGTCCCAAGGGATGCTGCCACTTGGTGGCAGTAGTCCAGTGCTTGCGGTAGCTGCGCACATTGAATGCGCTCTGCAGCAGCTGCGCTCCAGGTTACTTTTGCAATTTAATGGAACGTCTTTAAAGGAGATGTGATACTGAGAGCTGAGTTCTGTTGAGAATGTCGCAGTGTGTGTATTTTGTGTGAAATCCAAACAAAATTGCATGCTTTGAAAAATGTAAAAACCTGTCAAAATATTCTGAATTAAGAAATAAGGCAGACTTAGAATTGACTTCAAAATTTATGCCTGTTGTAATCAAGTACATATGCTGCTTTTGAGGAAATTTATTTAATATTTAGGGGGCATGTATTAGTGAAGGAATTTTATTTCCACAAATACAGGTAAGCAGTGTTCTTTTAAGGGAACTCCCACAGTTCTTTATTTTTTGGTAAATGACTCCCACTAAAGTTAAGGTATTTAAAGGGTTTCTTCCTGAGTATTCTCCTTTTTTTGTATTGCTACTTTCAGCCCAAGCCCAGTTTCTGTCACTCACTTTGTGTACTCTGTCACTTACTTTGTGAGTAAGACACTGCAGGCACCAGGGGCATACTAGACTGTCACTGCTGCTAATTTTTTCCCCCATGTGATGAAATAACTACTTTAAATGGCTTTTAGGTATTAACTACTGGTCTGGCTCTTACATACTATCATTAATAGATAGCTATCAACACACTGGTATTATGATTAAAAGGTTCCTACCTCGAATTAGTAGAGGACAGTTAAAGTTATTTGGACGCCTTCACTGTGAAGTTACTTTCAAGTTAAATCTTTTCCACTTGGATGTGGAGTCCAATTCTTCTTACCTTTGTCCTTATTAATTGTTTGGCAGTTACTCATGCCGAGAAATCACTGCAGATCTACATTGACCAGCCAACTTCAGGACCACACAACAATTTCAATTAGTGCACTATATGGCTGTCCATGTATTGTCAGAAATGGGGGGCTTGGAGTGACATAGAGTCACTGACTCCTATCATTATACAGTCACATTGTACATTGCTCTCACTATTTTATCATCTCTAGTAGAAATACTTCACCTATTATAGACTGACATTGCACTTTCTTTGCCCTTGCTGACTTACTAGCAACAGTATCCAGACCAGCATTCTGGATACATCTGCGTCTCTGATTTTGGTGTGTGTGGCCACACAGCTCCATAGTACAATCTTGTCTGTCTAGCTGACAACTATTTTAATTTGCACCTTTTTTTTTTCCCTTTGTAACTCATACCAATTATGTATCTAGTGGTCTTAAAGCAGAGCTGCTTCTGGAGATAAAATCTGAATAACAAAAGAGCAAGGTAGTTATAAGGCAATAAGGCTTAGTATTTTAATGGCCTGGACAGTTCAGAGATGCTGCTGCTATAGAAAAGAAATACAGATGTGTCTTTAAAACCACTGATCCGAGATTGAGTCTGAGGACTTTGAGTCATCACAAGCTTCATATTTAAGCAAAGTTGTTTCATTAAGCTGTGGATATCCTTTCACGTTTAGGCTTACTTAATGATCCTGCAAACTTAGTCCAAGTGGGAGATCCTTGCTGGTGGCTGGCAGGTTGTACATGCTGCTTGTGGTCCCAACAAACCAAACCTTCATTTACAGCAAACCTTGCATGTACACTTAATGGTGTTAGGAGAAAAAAAGTTGATTTGTGGGGAAGACTACTAAATATTTTTTCCAGAAAAACTTGCTGCTTGAAGGAATGGCTCCACAGTCATACCAGAGACCATTTGGGTGATACGTAATAAGTAAAGCATTGTCATTGTCTGCCAGAAACATCACAGGAACTTGGCAGGCTGTATTTATTTGCTGGACAATTCATGGATATGATGGGAGCAAATATCCACCAAATTCATAGGAATAAAGGTGGCTTCTTCTGAGATACTCATAAATGAAGTCTTTCATATTGGAAATTAAAGTTGGTGCAGTAATTAGAGGGGGCAGCAATATTAAGAGAAGGAAATAACAGGTATTTGGCTATGTGGTAGCGAGTGGTTGCATGTCACGTCTCTAAAAATGTGTAGTCTTCTGGTTTGTGTTAGAGGCTATAAGTAATTGCTTGAAGAGAAGCATGCTGACAGAGAAGGATAGAGGAACTTCCCCTATGCCTAGGCAGTAGGGAAAAGTCCTTGATATTCCTCTTAGCAGATAAGAGTGAATGGCATGCTTTCTAAATACGTCACTTCTCTCTTGTGGCTTAGGAACATGCTGAGTCAAACAACGACACTCTCTCGCACACCGTCACCTGCCCAGCCTCAGACGGATGGCTGTGGAGTGGAAATGTGAAAAACCTCCTGTCCCAGGTCTGCAGGGCTGAGGAGTCCTCTTTGAATGACTTTGACCCCCAAAGGCCTGTTCCCCCACCCACATTTTCCTTTACAGTGTAGCTGAATGGAGGCTTTTCCCATAGCTTAGTCATTGCTATGGCTCAGCCAACAATCCTGTAATGTATAGGGCTGCTTTCAAAGAATTTTTGTGACATACATACATGAAATTTTATGTGGGTACTGGTTGTGACTTCGGGGGGTGGGGGTGGGATTGTAGGAAAGGACAGAGCTAGGTTGGAAAATGGGAGGCTAGGAAGAAGACTCTTATACAACAGAACTAGGAAAACTAGGCTTTAAAATGTTTCTGAACAACTTTGCAACTTAGTTCCACCCACTTTCAATTTTGTTTTCTTACAAGCTTTGGTATAATTCTGCCTTTTAGCCTTGCTTTGAAAAGAGAAAATCAAACCTGGGGAAAAAAAATCTGTTTGTATTTGCTATAAAACCAAGAATGAATACAGGTCTGAATGTGGTCACCAACTAAAATATGAATAGACTGCATATAACAATATAATCATTGACACTCTCCATAATGTGTCTCCAGAGGTAATTTACAGCCTGTTTCTAATCCATACTGAAGTGGATCTAACATAGGTGAATAAAAAGATCCCATGCAATAAATGAAGAAATTGGAAGAATAAATGAGCAAGTCTTAGAGGAGATTGAGCATTTCTGACCTGGAAGAATGTGCTGATGATTAAAGGGATACCAAGCACAATCTTCTTTCTCAGAAGAGTCTTTTAATACCATGTAAGGATGATTATGTTGTGCAAAGTATTTAAGACAGTTCTGTGTTGCTGGAAGACAAGAGTATGACAAGTTTTTGGCAGGCTGGGCTATCAAATGAACTGTTCTCTACAGAGAACTATGGTGAATGACAAAAGACTTCTCTGTCTGCAGTTTGTAACAAGGGCTGGAATGGTACTGTGGGTGGGCACGCTGCTGTTCAACCCCTATCTGTTACCAGATTAAGAAGTCACCAATTTACACCCAGACCAGTGAATATCGCTGACATCAGCATTATAATCTGCTGTTCTCAGTTGCAGTTGAAGCTTAGATGCAATGTAACACAACAGAAGAGGCAATGTAAGAATGAAAGAGACTTGGTGGATGGGAGTGGAGCCTGCTTTCAATAACAGAGAGAATCTGAGTGTAGAATGTCCCTGCTCATGGTTTCTTCTAAGCTTTAGAAACAACTTGAACTAGTGAAGATGTATGAGAAATGCAGAGCCATTTGCAAATGTTCCTGTAATGCCTCCTTTGTTTTGTACTAGCTGTTTTCCTTCTAATTCAGCAGAAGTGGGTGATTATGACTATAAATAATGACTGTATATGTGTTAAATACCTAGGTCAACCCAATGAAGCTTGTTATGCAGTTTCATGGATGTATTTCTTATCTAACCAGTTTATTACCTACCAATAACAGACCATATTGAGAAAATGTCTTGTCAATGTCCAGAGCCTGAGACAAGCTTTAACCCTTTATGTACAAAACCAGATACTCAGAACTGTCCTCTTATGACCACGTCCTTTCAGGTCTTTAACGCTAGAACAGCCTCCCACCTCCTGGGTCACACCTTTCCCTGCATGTAGGATGGAAGAAGCCTTGCTGGGTCACCAAGTCTGGTCTCTGCTGTTGCAGGCATCCACGTCATATAGTTCCTTTCACATCTCAGCTAAAAACTCCTGCGTAAGCCTTATCAGTTCCATCTTTGTAACAATAAGAGCTTAGAGCTTTTTCTGTGCCTGAGCTGTCTTCCAGCTTTTATAGGGCAGGTTTTTCTTATGTAAAGTACTACTAATAATCTTTCCCCACTACCAGGGGACAGCTGCACTCAGAAGACAAGGCAGCAGCTGACAGGAAGTCAAGCTACCACAGTTCTCTTGACAAGTTGAGGGCATAAAGGAGTTGTTCAGCTGAAAGCCATAGGTGAGGAGAGGTGTGGGCAATAAGCCAGAAAAGGCAGTGCACCTCTTCTGTGTTGCAACAGTGACTTCTGTAGCTCTAGTGCTTGGTGGCCCTGCACTGCAGACCTCCGGGTCTCATAAAGTGTGGCCCAGCAGCACTGGAGAAGCGTCTACTGCAGAAGTGTATGTCATACACATTTCCTGATGACGCCACTCACACAGTATGGCCCTTGGTGTGACAAGTTGAGTATGGTAGTAGTGATGCTCAGCAGTATATGTCATGTTCCTTCAAAGTGTTCAGAAAGGAAAATTAAAAAATCAGATGGCAGACAGCAAAGGCAGGAAGCAGAATGGCACTAGGCAAAATGCTACTGCTGTTCATTTAGTCAGAGGAGAGTCACTTCCATGTTACATGTTATCAATGGCATAAAGCAAGTAACCCCCAAACCATTAAAGGCTCAATATAAGGACAAGACTTTTGCAGAGTCTGTGCAGCCTGTGGGGATATCCTGCAAACCTTACTGTTCCACAGGCAACTGGGTCTTCCTTGCATTCCAGTGGGTGTGACACTACAGCTCATGTTTCAATATCTAAATGAAAGGTTTGCTGTTGCAGGTTCTTTTGGAAGTTGCTCTCTGTTTCTGGTGAGGCTGCTGTGCTGGCATATGATCTCTGCAGTAGCACAGTGGTTCTCCTCTATGGCCCCTTTGCCCTTCTCTCCAGGTAGTCTGGCCTGATTTTGCCTTCCTTACAAACACAGCCTACATAAAACTAATTAAAAAAAGTGGGATTTTATGGTTTTACTTTTTATAATGCTTTATGTTTTGTCATGTCTTGGTAGCAGATGACTAAATACTACCTTTCTTTTTAACTAGTTTCACTTTCTGGTTCTCAGGTATTACCAAAATATTCCAGGTTGTCCCCTGCTTCGTGTATTTATGTAAGTTTACTGTGTGTACACAGTTTATATTGGAATTCTTTTTAGTGTTAGTGTTGGTTTCAAGTCCTAGAGTCATTCATACTGTTCTCCTGCTCACCCCCTCCCCTCCCCTTTTGTTTGTTTTTGGGGTTTTTTTTGTCTTCCCAGGAACAGTCATGCCATGCTGCAGGGCACCTGTGGCACAGCAAGAATAGGGAAGACAGGAATAGTGTGGATTGGAGGATTTGCCTGCCTGCCTTTGGAGTGATTCTAACTACCTGCCTTCTTCAGCTTCTGCTTGCTACTACTGTATGTGCTGCAAGCCACTGGATCAGCTAGCAGACGTGGCTTGGAGGTACTTCAGCAGCACAGAAGAGGTATCTGAAGGGATGTCTGAGTCAGAAGCTGCCCTTGCAAGTACTTTTTACTTCAGGTTACTGCCACTGCTGTATCCTGGCATTAGAGTTTCTTGCAGTCTGGGGAGCTACTGCTACAGCAGCTTAGGTTATTAAAATGATTTAAATTTCTTTTTCTAGTGAAGGCCTTGAGAGTTTGTTCTGCTGTGTTTTGATTGGAATAATTTCACTATCAATTCTGCTTTTGCCTTAGCACAAACTGACAGATTTGCAGACAGCAATGAGTTGGTAGATGTGAGAAACTCGTTTTCTCTTGGCTTTATTATTGATCAGTGCTGTGGATCACCTACACAAGAAGTACCTCCTCAGCACACAAGGCTGAGGGGACCAGTGGGTGTCCCTCAGTGACCTCATTCCAGGAACAGCAACTTAGTACCACTACAAGTAGCTCTTTAGCTGTGACTAAAACATCATTTATGTCAGTATGATGCTAAGGAAGAGGATTTAGTCTTTACTCTGCAGTCTGGTCTACATTTAACACTCTTGCAGGTGTAATTATATCATTAGGACAGGATTTATTATTTTTCAGGCAATTATATCAATGAAATTGCTGATGTAGTTTAACTCTACCAATACAGAGCTATCATGAATAGGAATACTAACTATTCTGTTTCTCAGACAGGAATTCTCCCATGTTATGATTTTACACCTAAAAATACCTGCTCTGTATTTGTTTACAGCAGTTAGGGAATGCTCCCAGATGCTTATCCTATCTTCAACAGATAAAACTTTAATGTAGTCTATTAGAAAAAACCCAGCTGTTCTCAGTAAGAAAAGTTTTCACTTGTCTCTGTTCTCATCTCTATCTGTACATATATAAAAGATACAAATGTGCATGCTTGTGTGTACCGGTATTTCTTCTCTAGGCACACACTCACAGATTGGAAAAGATCTATAGCACAGCTGCTTTGCATAATGTTTCCTTTTTTTTTCACAGGTCAGCACCTTAAATGAACGCTGGAAAAACTCTTTTGTGTGATCAGTCATCAGCCTGCAGCAGCAGTGCCCGTTTGGTAAAGCTAGTCTTGGATAAAAAGCTGAATGCTGTGGTTTCAGTGACTTATTGTTGAAACTTTGTGGTTTCTGTGTAGGAGGCTGTACAAGCTGGACACGTTTGACATCCTTGTTTCTGAGCTGTGAAATCTGTACATCTAATTTATGAAAATTATCTCTGGTTTATTCTTTTTTAATGAAGTCAACATGTTTTCCTTGCATTCAGTGGAAACAATAATGGAAATGTTTTAAGCTGAACCGTGAGCTTGTTTTGACCTTGAAAAGGGAAAAGACTCAAGATATTCTTGGTTATTATTAAGGTTTAAGAAGGAAATTAAATATAGGGAGTTAAAGGTGAGAGGAAAGCATTTCTCAAGTGTGGAGACAAATAGAGAAATTAACTGTGGGAAGTGACACAACCACTGTAAAATAAAAATCTTCCAAGTGAGAATTTGATTTAAAACCCCTAAACAGCTAACTAAGGTAATTTAGAATAAACTACAGTTCTGGTACCCTGTGGGGTAACCAGTGTTTCAGGTAATTTAAATAAACAGATTTGTGTTTAAGGTAAGTCCAAGACTAATGAGTCCTAAAGGTAGGACAAAGAGAGAGCTGCAGCAGGAGCAGTTGCAGTCACTGAAAAATGTAATCGACATTAGAGCAGTTTAGACTTTGTTTTGTTGTTTTGTTTTTTTTTTGTAGCTGAGTTTTATGCTATGTTCAGCCAGTTGACTGAGCTTGTTGAAGGGTGAAATTTGCATAGCATAGGGCAGGTATGCATAGCTGCAAGGTAGGGAGAATTATTTTCCTTGGCATTGTACAGCTGTGTAGGTGACAGGAATGTGTCCCTGCCTGCATCGCCAAACTGGAACCAGGGGAGTCAGGGACTTGCCTACATTCCTTCCCTTGCTGTTTTAATTTTGGAGCTGGTAGGTGCCTTTTGTCCTGTAACTCCATAGAAACCTGAGCCTCTAATGTTAGTAAATCCTATTCCTTCACTGTTGTGAGCAACAACTGCAGTGAGTACCCAAACATTGAGTTTTTACCAACATGTTGCCTCTGGCAAGCAAGTTCCCAGAATCATGCGCACCATTCTCTGTACTTGTATCTACGGATCACATAAAAAACAATTGAAGACCTCTGAATGGAAGACAAAGGAGAAGAAAAGAACATTCAAGATATGAAACTTTTTTTTTTTTTTCCTGAAATACAAATGAAACGACCAGTTGTGTGAAAGTTACCACTTGGTGCATTTGTGGGAGTATAAAAATCTGTTTGAAAACATGAGTCAAAGACTTCTGTGTGAGCACAGATTGAAAGTGTCATCACCCACAGTCTCTTAATTTTAGGGGAATGACTGAAAGATTCATCTTAATAATTTTCAGTAACAGAACATCAATAGAAGAACATAGATTTTAATTCCTTGCAACTGTCTCATTGGTCCTGATATGACAGTTGTTTCTTTTCAAGAAAAAGAAACTGTTACTCCAAGGTTGTATCTTTGATTGGAAAATTAAGGTGTCTTATTCTGCTCGTGTTTTCAGTTACACAACTCCCTTTTATTTTATTTTTTTTTTATTTAATCCAAAGAAAAACTCTGCTTGTGCCTCTCTCTTCTATTTTCCTGGTCTACAGTTCTTCAGATCCCTGGCTAGCAGCATTTTTAGGTGGTTTCTTAGCCAATGCACTTCCATCTAGGAGCCTGTTTTCTTCTTAACTTGCCTGGCCGTTGCTGGCTGGGGACAGACAGTAAAGCACCATCGTGGGTGCTGAGGATCAAAATTACTTGCTTAAATGTTCCCTCCTGTAGGCTTGACCTGCCTGCTGAAAGGGCACAAGAGGTCCTCTTTTTTTCACCTCCCTCCTCGGAGTAACAGCTCTTCTCCAGCTTTGTTTGCCTCAGGAGCAAATTGGGTAACTGACCCAGGCAAAAATGTGCCCTGCTATTGCAGGGAGCTCTGAGGCTGGACCAACTGTCACAACAGTGCATATCCTGGGAGTCACTGGGCTGCCTGGGCACAGAGACACTGCAGGTACCTTTCTAGGAGGTATGCTCTTCCCAGCTGAGGAGTGCTGTTCTGTACCACAGCCAAGTGACTAAAATAACAGCAGCAGTTTGCCTCAGTGGTACTTTCTTATTTTTATTTTTTAAGAGCATCTTTCATTCTTCTCCAGCTCAGAAGGTTACACTTCTTCTAATACCCTCCTCTCCTTACTTTAACCCTGCTCATTTCAAGGTGCTTGACCTATAAGTGAACCATAGGCAGTCGCTGCTGCACCACTGGACATGAGGGATGTGATGGAAAGAGTCTAGACTGCAAGGTTTAAGCAAACTGTTTATTTAAGCCCTGCTTACCAGTTTAACTGCAGGCCTCAAGCAGACAGTTAAGTTGAGCTTCATTTACAGGTTTAACTGCAAGGGTCAAGCAAACAACTCATTTGAGCTTCAGTTACAGACCTAATACACCACTAGTGCAGGTTTTCATGGGTACAATGGAGGAATGAACGCACTGTTACAACTTAGAAGCAAGAATATACTATAACAACTTAAAATGCATGCTAAATATGCTATGTGTGTTAGCTAATCACCTGAGGTTACAAATTTTCAGCATGCTAAGTATTTGCTTACCCCTCCAGGTAAGGTCTCTCAATCCTTTGGCCTGTGTCCTGATCAAGTGGGAAAGGTCTCCACACAGACAGGAATTCAGGGTTGGAGAAGTGACTCCCAATTCCTAAACCTAGGGTTTGTATCTTCTGATTACGTAGCTGTGGGCAAGACTATGCCTGTGTGGATTATACCATCTGGAATGTTTATCTTTGCGCTGTAATGCAATTTGTCATTGTCATCTGTATTCATCTATGGATGGGCTTCACTTCTGTGTGCTCCTTTAAGCTCTCCTCTGCTGATGTTGTGAGTGGATGCACTAGTTTGTCAGCTGAAACAGACACTGAAACCTACCCCCAGCTTCTCTTTATCTTACTGTCTCAGGCAAATGAGTTGTGAGAACTGAGACTCATGCCATATAATTGAGGGATTTCAAGGCTCAACTCAGGTTTCAGTTCTCTTAAATGATGCAACACTGCTCTGTTTGGTCTGTGGGTTATAAGGGGCTACCTACACAGATCCCTATGAGTCCTCTCTGCATAGATAGGACCTTAAGGCAGTCACTTAACCCAAACCTGTTCTCATGCTAGGAGCCAGACAACCTGTACAGGGGTCCATGACACCCAGCAGGCATAACGAGAAGATGGATGTGACTGTGTCTTATCCAACCTTCACCTGTTACTGCCATCATCTCAGCTACTACTGGCAACTCTGTAGGCTTGTAGCCCAACCACAGGCAAAATAAAATGTTAACAGCTGAAATCGCTGGGAAGACTGCATTTTACTTGCCCTTTGAACTGGTCAAAGAGTACAGGTGTACCAGTGCTTCCAGCCACCACACCTTGATCTCCTGGAGCTGGGCATCCATGTCACACACCATGCATAGTGAGATGCTGATTGGACTCTAGAGGCTGCAAAGTAATTGTACTTGATATTGCTGCACAACATGAAGGGAAATGGAAACATTAAAACTGAGAACAGGAAAACTTATGAGAATATCAGAAACTACCTGAAGAAAAAAGGAGACAAAGATGCAATTTCCAAAACAATAACCAGAGATCAAAAGAAGTTGATGTTCTTTCAAAGTGCTCTTTGTGACAGATCTGCAGGAGAAGGTTAAAGAGCAGCATTATTTTGAAAGGTGCCATGAAAAATACAGAGAGTAAAGAAGTAAACTCTCTGCTTTTTTTGTTGGCTCTTTTTGTGCCACTGCCCTCAGTACACAACTTCTGAAACATTTCTATGCTTGTTTCTTATTTTTTCACAGATGGGTAACACCACCAGGGCTATATTCAGTGGGTAATCAGTATTCCAGACAATGAAGGACAAAAGAAGAAACTATGAAAGTAAAAGCCTCACCTTGGTGTTTTTATTTCCTACTGTATGCACAGAGTGTAAGTGAACTGACAGGGAAAACAGAGGTCAAAAAACCAATGTATCAAAGTAGAACTCCCTAGGCACTTTAAGGCAGCTTATTAAGATCCAGGTAGAAGAAAATGCTGGGACTTGAAGGACTTCAGAAAGAAGGGATTGGGAAACTGTGTACTGGGGAGAGATGATGTATCTTTGCTCTGAATGTGGCACCATTCCCATGGCTGCTGCCTCTGCTTCCCTGGCACTGTGTATTTGCCCTTGCTGTTAGTCCTTCCTATAGTGTGTTGGGTGACCAAATCTGAGTGACTGTGAGGATATGTGGAAAATCTGTGAAATGTTGCAGCTCAGAGAATAGCCAGTAGCTTAGATCTGGGGACTGGAGGTAAGGTGGGGTTTTTCTGCCTGAATAATGTTTGTCTGCTTTTGACAGGGCCAGAGCAACTTCAACTTAACCAGACCAGGCTAGGGAATCTGGATTTACCAGCTTTTTCAACAGGTAGTATTTTCCCTTACTTTTTTTTTCTCTCACAGAAAGATAAATAGTGAGGCTTTTGCAATTTATATAGTGTCTTTATATTCAACCTATTCCCTGATGTTTAAAGAAAGACATGTTTAACACTTTCATGTTGTTAAGAAAGTGGTCAGGACAAACCAATATTTTGTGCAATAAAATACTGTATAATTAAATCATTCCTTCTCTCTTCAATATTGCATTGTATATTCATTGTCATTTTATTAGTGTAAATTATTCTTCAGTGTTACTTAACATCTTTCATGAGGTAGTAGAACATGGCTTAATATGGGTCAATGTGGACTTCATATGCCTTACTTGTTCTATAGATTTAGATAGCTCTCCTTGGCACCTAGTGGAAATACCTTAAATAGTTTTCTCTCAGTTCCTATTTTATCTGCTGATGGGAAATACCAGGCCCTGTAGCTGCTTCTTTCTTTGGGCTTCCTCCAAAAAAAACTGTACTCCTTCCCTTCCTGAGGGAATTCAAGTGAATTCACAACATTCAAGGCCTGCTTAAGGAACAGGCTGTAAATAAGCCCTGCATTTCTTCAGGTTAAATGAAATATCCCAAGCTTGAATATGAGCCAGGATTTCTTTAAGAATGACATTGTGCATGAACAAGACCAGAGCAGTGCTCAGAAGGAGCTATTAGACTGGAATGAATCATAGCAGCCTGACTGAATTCATGCCTCTGTCACTTCTCAGTCTAGTACTGAGAGAGCTTTTCAGGCCTGATTAGTCATTTGAGTTAAGTGTAGTAAATGTCAGATTAACTAATAAAAAAAACCCTCAGGAAATGTGAGGCATAGCTGCTCTCTAGTGGACTTGTGACTAGTATCATCAATGCAAGAAAATAATTGTTTAGATAGTCTAATGAGAGGCAGAAGATGAAAACTTCCCACACATGAGTTCAGCTGCTTTGTTCTCTTGCTGTTTCTCCCCTATTTATATAGTATTGGCTCAAGACAATGCTTAATACTGAAGTGAAAGGCAGGGGAAGAATGGTGCAAAGGCCATCATTCACCCCTTCTGGCAAGAAGACTGATGTCCAGCCAGCCTCCGAACAATGGCTACCATGGAGGGCAGTCCCCATTCCCAGTATTTTTGCTATGTGTGACTTACGGATTTGGAATTTGGTTTTAAACTGAATTGCCCCTTCATAATGTGCATACGTGAATATGTGTTTCTGAGGAGCAGGTCTTTAGAGATCTTAGAGGCAAGACATGACAACACCTTACATGTTAAAGGCATAAAATAAGGAAGTTATAGGTGAAGACATCTGCCTTCCTAATTGTCTCATGGCTAGCAGAAGCATTTTTGAGTTACTTGTGATGACAACGTGCATTCCCAGTTAATAAAAAGTTGATTTGTATTGCATCTGTTTCAGTCTTATAAACTGATTGTGTTCCAAGTCACCTCAGCAATATTAATAGCGAGTTACTCCCCAACTCCATGGGATGTGCTGAATAGAGGAGCATACAAGTCTTGCTGAACCGGAAGAAAGGTGTTGGCAGAAAAAAAAAAAAAAAATATCTATGCTCACTTTGGTGACTCTAGATGGCTTGGTACAAGAGAATTGAAAATAAGTCTGACTTCTGCTAGCCTTATCAACTACCAGATCCATTCTTTAGTTCAGTGGGATTGAGGTAACAGTGGCTTAAGTGAAAAAGGCTCAAACGTGGAAAACAGAAATAGGAAATGCTTTTTGTCTCCATAGCGAATTTAACAAGCTTATCTGCAGGATAACCCTGATTGGTGAAAATATGTCAGAGTTGAAAATATGTACATGAAAACTAATATTTTCTATTTCCTTTTCGTTCAGCTTCCTGTATGCCCAGGCTGTTTATTCTTATGAATGATGCAATGGGTTAATGGGTAGTACGTGGGTTATCAGTAAGGAAATCTGACGATACAAGGACCAGAGCAGTACCTTACGTTTCACTTTGATTAAACCGGTGGAATTCCATGCAAATGGAAAATTGTGAAGGTGTGTACCCTTCTTTTTATCAAGAGGATACAGTAGGAAGTAGCTCAAAAACACAACCTGTGGTATGATTTCTGTTTCTAAAATAATGAAATGCCTTGAAATCTTGCAATTAAAAAGCCATGCAGTCTTTTTACAAAAGATAAAATGCAGGTATAGGCCCTCCTGCAAAGGCTGAGATCTGGGGAGATGTGAGGCTGAGGGGAAAGGTGTGATGGGTTTACTTGGGAAACAAGGTAAGTCACAGGAGGTTGCCATTCTCAAACGTAGCTTGCGCAAGCTAATGAGTGAGATGCCTTCTGAAGACTTCTTTTATGAGAAGCAGCCTTTTGCATGGAAAAGGAATTTTTTTCTTTAGAAATTTAGGTAAATTGAGGGTGTCTCAAATCAAACTTTAACAGATGTACTTTTTTGTTTGCTTCTTTAGAACACGTACAATAATTTAGGGTAAGCTCAGTTGCTTTTTACAAATACGAAGAGTTGGTGCACTGGGAAGCTGCTCTTAATTCCCCATGCTTGAGAGCTTCAGTATGCCTGCAAGTAACATATGAGACCTTGGCAGAGCTTCCCTCATGGGGACCACACAGAGCCAGGCATCGTCTGCTCTTCTCCAGGTAAGCCATGAGAGACACTTGAGTATCTATCCAGGGGTTGGGTTGGAAGAGACCTTAAAGGTCAGCTAGTCCAGCCCTGCTGCTCTCAGCTTGGTCCTCTTCAACTACATCAGGATGCTCAGATCCGGGTCCAGCCTGATCTCGCATGATTCCAGAGACAGGGCTTCTACCACCTCTCTGGACAACCTGTGCCAGTGTTATACCACCTTCATTCTAAAAAAAAATTTTCTTACATAAAGTCTAAATTTCTCCTATTTTAGCTTAATACCTTCACTTCATGGTCTTTTGCAACAGGACCTGCTACAAAGTTCGTTCCTGTCTTTCTTGTAGGTTTGAACCTGACGGTTCTGAAACATGTATGGCTAGTAGGGACATGCCCTTTGTGTCTTGTGCAAAAACAGTTCATAACTGTTATGTGGACCACAACAAAGATTTGTTTTTTTCCTTAACTGCTGTTGCTTGAATAAAGATCAATAATAATGTTTCTTAAAATCACCAGGGAGGCCACTATGCTCTTGGTTTACCCCACCATGGTAAGGTACTCGCTGCAAATTGGTGTTTTGAAACTAGGGTGGGGTGGTTTATATTTTGATAGACCATTAATCTAGGAGGGAAGCAAGTATCTTGAAACCTCTACCATTCAGGTCCCTGTGATCTTAATAGTATTTTGCTCTTCACTAGTGTTGTTGCTTATACAGGCAGTAGCATGTAAATCTTGTGCAAGCTGCTTACAGTCATTGGTGGTTCATGGCTCAGTACCTCATGGAGCCACTCAGTTCTGTAGGGCAAACCTCTGCCACTCCTCTCTTCCCTTAGCTGTTGGAGGGAAAGTGTCTGCTACTCCACTGTGAAGAGCTTAGAGTGAGCAATGCAACAGAAGAGTCCCAGTGTTAGTATTAATATAAGCAGCCTTCTACTTGACGGTGGACCGGGCCTAAACAAAGTGCACTTAGCTTAGGACACAGTAAAGGAGCCTTCTTTCCAGAAGTTCTTGACTAGTGTTGACAAAGTAATTTCTCTCACTTCTATTATGCTGCACATTGGAATAGGTAGGTGAGTGACAGCAATCCTTCGGGAAAAGAATGAATGGAATTCAGCCTGTTTGGACTTCCCCTCTCAAGAAGCCTGTATACCTTGCTGGGTTGATTTTATGTAGTCCAGAAATTTGTCTCAAAGCTCTCTGCCTGGCCAGAATGAAATCAGTCTTTGACCAGATTCTCAACAGCACTCTTGCAGTAGTGTAGACATCACATCAGTGCAAAAGAAACATCTGAGACCCACCACTGGCTAAATAATCCTCTAGAACCTGATTGAAAAGCTGAACAACCACTGTGCAAGTCTTGCATAAATAAAGTTCGCATTAATCATTTGCAGGAGTCATTAATCTTGTTGGCAGGAGTTTATAGATTGATAGGAGCATGAAATAGCTCTGAGCGAAATCACAGCTACTCTTCAGACTCCTGTTTGTCAACTTGTTGCTCTCATGTGAGGCAAGAAAGGAAATACCAACTCCCGTGCAAGTACTTTTGATTCTGCCATGCCCGTTTACAAATAAAGGATACAGCACTAGAAATACTCGGGATGTGACTTAAGACAGAACTGTGCTCCGATCCAGTAAGAGTGTGGCATTAGTCATAGGTGGTGGCTGCCCACAGTCACTTTGGCTCTCTGAGCAAGACAACTTGTGGTTTTATTTCACCTTCCTTTCTAGGTGGCTGAGCCAGGCATCCCATTTTGAGCAGGAGATAACACTCCCAAACCTGACTTAGCCCTTTTACCACTTGTTATTTCAGTAGCTGCTTTCTCCTTGGCTTCTCTCTGGCCCTGTGAGCATGCTGGTGCATAGTGCTTCCCTGTGTTAATGCTGCCTCGATGGTATCGCTGCATTCTCATCATTGCTTCCTCCTGCCACCCTGACATCCTCCTGTGATGTCACCAGCCAGTGGCTGTAACAGAACTGCCATGTCCCCATCACAATCCCTGCACTCCCCTGATAGCTAAAAAATGGCTCTCAAATGCCTCACTGTTTTTAAAGCTCGTGTCTCCCAGTTTTCATCTTTTCACCTAATTTCTCTGCCTTCAGAGTCTTGATTTTTAAACAGATTAGTTTTATTTGCTGAGAGAAGCTTGTTCCTACAGCTTTGCCTCATTGATTCTCCATCCCTTCCTAAATCTCAGATGGAAAATGCCTCTTCCTGTCCCCAGACTTGTTTTTCTCTTCTGCCGAGACTGATTTAACTGATAATTATTTTGCACTTCCAACATTGCTCAAAAGATGTTGCAGAAAACAAAGTTGTATTGTATTGAAACAGAAAACAATTTCAGAATGGGATGAATCACCCTTTCTACACCGCTCAACTGAAAATACATTTTAAAAAAAGTGATTCACTATAGGAAGTCTGTGTGAGGATTCTCAAATTCAGCTCTGGTTTATTATCTGAGGCAATTCTGTGCTTGTCATTCTGGCAGTGTGGTATCGTTTTACTTGAAAATGGCCTAGCAGTTTTATTGATTCATACTGGGAGGTGACTTTATCCTGTTGATAAATTTGAAAGGCTATTTTTGCTTATTTCACTAAACATTTGAAGCATAGCTTATATTTCAGAGTATGGAGTATTTTGAAAAATATAAGTAAATCTATAGTAAAATATAAGAGGAAGTATAATCATAGGATCATAGGATGTTAGAGGTTGGAAGGGACCTTCAAAGATCATCAATTCCAACCCCCTGCCAGAGCAGGACCATAGAATCTAGCAAAGATCACACAGGAACACATCCAAATGGGTCTTGAAAGTCTCCAGAGAGGGAGTAGAAATCAATCTGCTGCTTGGTGGCAGTTTTTTTTAAATCAAGAACCCTTGATTAATGGTGAAGTGGATGGGAGGTGGAAATATGAGGAGGAATCAAGTGCTGTGTGTGGCCAGAAGTGCTGCTGCTGACAGGATCAACT
The DNA here is from genome assembly GCA_033816785.1 of Picus viridis. Lineage (NCBI taxonomy): Eukaryota > Metazoa > Chordata > Aves > Piciformes > Picidae > Picus > Picus viridis. The sequence goes on from CM066581.1 coordinate 6,557,787, forward strand.
TCACTGTTGGCAGGGGCACAACAGCTGATCAGAGATCTGTGTTGGCACAGAACCCTACACGTTGGCAGCTTCAGTAAGGTTTGCCATCCAGTCAAAATGCCTCTTACTTCTGGTGGACGAATCAGCCAAATCCACAGTAAAGCAGTAAAAGTGATTTGTTTGTGATTTAGTTAGAAATTACTTCCTGTGTGTTAAGGTAATGTGTTGTGTTCTGGGGAATTTGCTTTTCAAAGACATTCTTCCTTAGTGTACTGAGACTAGTCCTATTTACATGGGGAGAAGTGAAAATCCCTCATTCATACCCGAATTTCGAGCTGAATATATCACAGAATATAAGAGATGTATTTTTCATGGTTTTGTGGTGTTACTGTTCATATCAGTAAACAATCATCTCTTGCAGGCAGCAGTGGGAGTCAGTGCTGCAATGCTTGGCTGGATGCTTTTGCCAGACTTAAGAGTGAATTTTAATTGTGAGCATTGCTTAGAGCGTAGTCAGCTTGTAAGAGGACATAAGTGGGGGTTCTTGGGAAGATAAAATACTGGATGTTGCTTGGTGCTTCACTGATACAGTTTTGCCCTGAAGAGGTACAGCAGTCAGGGGAGCCTTGGCTTAGCTGACCCCTGATAGCTGGGTGCAGGAATGCTCCTGGTTCACTTTGGTGCTAGACCACCTGGGTAGCATCAGCACTGCATACAGTTACTGTTAGAAGGCAAATGCTTACTACTGTCATATTCCTCTCTCTTCTTGGCTTACAGTTAGGGGACTGGCTCTTTGGTTAGATCTGCTGTGACCGTTTTCATACTCTGTGTGTGCTGAACTGGGAAAGCCTAGTGAGGTACAGGAATGCATTCTGCATCTTGAATTGTACCACCTGTTGGTATAAGTGAGGCTCTGTCAAAGTCAAGGTTTCTGCTCTGAAACAAAGAACTTTGGCTTCCCAGGAAAGGCACTGGATAGTTTGGGTAGTTCCTGATTCTGAATCTTACTGTCCCCCATGACCATTCTCCAAACACTGCAGGCATGTTTTCAAACTTTCCCAAGCAGATTTGCTCCTCAATATATATATAGACAAGTGTTTTGTAGATTTAGTTTTAACTCTGGGCAAAGACAAACTTGTCTGCCAGAGGAGTGCTGATCCACCTGTTTTCCAGCCATGGGTCATTCTCAGATACTGACAAGTGGAAAGGGATAAGAGGGGTTGTTATTTGGTTGCCATCATAGAAGGTCAAGCTTCACTAAACAAACTAGGACTTAGACATTCTACACAGTTTTCAGTTGAATAAACTAAAGCTTCTCCTTGTCAGTGACTGTAAAGTTAATTTAAATTTGCATTTCTGTGAATTTAAGGCCTAGGTAACCTAACAGGAAGAATTTTACACTTAGCAAGTAAAAGGAATAGCAGCACATATCATACAGTTTAGAAAGGCTTCTCCTTCTGTAGTGTAACCAGTTGCATCCCTTTCATTTCATGCGTGATTAGGCTTAGGATAGAAACTTTGATTTTGGACTAATTACTTCCACTGAAAGTACTTTGGAGTACCTAAATTGTAACTTGATCTTTGCAGTTTGCCATGCCTGATGTTTTAGTTTGTGTTCTTACAGATCTGCCCATTGCTCCAAATCATGCCTAAGTCACCTACTGTAGCAATGATGAAAATTTTCCTAATTAGTTTTGGTACTCAGTGTTTAAGCAGTCATACAAAGTATCAGAAAGCATTTGCACATGTTTTGTATATACAATACAATACACCAGGTTGGAAGAGACCTTCGAGATCATCGCGTCCCACCCATCAACCAATCCAACCCACCCAACAACTAAACCATGCAGCCAAGCACCCCATCAAGTCTTCTCCTGAACACCTCCAATGAAGGTGACTCCACCACCTCCACGGGTAGCCGATTCCAATGGCCAATCACTCTCTCCGTGTAGAACTTCTTCCTAACATCCAGCCTAAACCTGCCCTGGCGCAGCCTGAGACTGTGTCCTCTTGTTCTGGTGCTGGCTGCCTGGGAGAAGTGGCCAACTTCTGCCTGGCTACAACCTCCCTTCAGGTAGTTGTAGAGAGCAAGAAGGTCACCCCCAGGTTCCTCCAGGCTACGCAACCCCAGCTCCCTCAGCCTTTCCTCACAGGGCTTGTGTTCCAAGATACACAGTAATACAAATAAGAGGGATAGTAGAAGGTTTCTGCCACACCATATCGGACCCTGTTATATACCCTGAGGAATGACCTGAACATGACAGGTTTGCAAGTACGTCAAAAAACGGTTGAAGAAAAGTGTCTTTATCCACACACTCATGGAGTAACATGGCCAATCTTACCAAGTTTCACAATGAATAGCAAGTGGGAACTGAAAAAAAACCAAACTGTTGCCCAAACATCATTACGGTAAATGTAAAGGAAAAGAAACACTGTAGGTGGGGATAGTAGTTCTGAGCCATTCCTTTGGTGTCTTAAATGTAACTGTCCCAAAAAACCCCAAGAGGACTTCACCGTCAGAATTCTCCCATTGTGCAGACTGCCTGTCTGGTCTTATCTCACTGGCCACAACCCCTGGGTACTTCTGATGACAAAAAAAAAAAAAAAAAGACTGTCATCTGATGTGTCACTTTTCCACTTCTCTTCAGTGAACTTTTTCCTTCTGTCCATAGCCATTTACCCTTGTTCCAATCATTCAGATGAGAACAGAGAAAAGGGGAAACAAGTCAAAGGTTTTTAACCGTTGCATGTCGAGACACAACATGTCTGCCATCTTGGGATGGTCAGAGATGGACCCCATGGCCCCAAAGCTAAAGTGCTCTTTAAAAACAATATTTTGATTATGGCTCAGTGACAGCCAAGAGCAATGACTTGACCAACTAGCTTCTGAAAATGGTGACTACTGAAAATAGTGCCTGTTGAATTTTCCCCTGGATCTGGCTTTTGAGCAACATAGAGGTTGTAGGACAGCACCATTCAGGTGCCAAGCTCCAGAAGTTGCAGAGCAGCCAATGCTCAGCTCTACACTTGCAATTCTTTCTTTATGTGTGGTGTGTTGTGCATGTTCAGGCCTTCATATCTGCAAGCTGTTCAGCTGCAATAAACATTTCAGTGGAGCAGGGAGCAAAGAAGTGTGCTTGGGGATAAAAGCCAAGCTGATGTGTCCAAGCTGGCTACATCCCAGTGGCAGCTATGAATTAGGTGATTCAGTCCTGTGCAGTTACAGTCGGTCAGAAAATAGCAATGTTTGTGGCACACAGGGTGGTGTGGCTGGTCCCAGACTATTCAGCAAATCAGTGTGCAAATTGACCACTATGCTTTTACTTTCCCTGGTGCAACACTCAGCTTGCTAAGGTTTTTGATATCCAAGTATATATATTCAAAAATAAGTCTTGGAAAGTGCATGTGAAAATAGCTACCTGCGCTCAGGTACCTAACTAAAGTGCCTAACTTCAGAAACACAGTTCTGAAACCCTTGTTGTTTATCATTAGTGACGTGTTGTGGAATTCAGTTATCTGTGTGGTTCCACAAGTGACCTAGAATAAGAACAGTAGAATTCTTGGGTTTAGGAATGGAAAAACTTGCCCTTTAAGGAGTACTCTACCACACAGAAATCAAGGCACATACCAGCATGGCGTTTGCTGTTGCTTCTACTGCTCTTTTATAGGATGCTCTTTCTGAACAGTAGTGGGATTGCATAGTGGCAATTAAAGGGCTGCTGAAGCAGCTGGAGATGATTCAGGATGGTTTTATTCATGGAGTTACTGTCCTGGGGCAAGCAGGGTTGGGGAGGATGAATATACTGCTGTGCAAGTTTACATCAGGGGCTTGTGTGGGCAGCTAAGGATGTCAGACAGGTTTTGGATGCATGTTTCTACAATCTCATGTTGCACAGAATTTGCCTGCATATTTATATCTGTTGTGAGTCACGAAGTGTGTAAGTACCATACAACCATTTGATTTTATCATTATTATTATAAATATGCTACCCCAAAGACCCTAATTCTGAGTGCTATCTTAGAGGCAAACCTGACTAATGTTCATTGGGTTTTCATTGTGAGTTAGTCAACTTCAGTTAAGTATTGTTATTTTTTCAGAGGTGAGCCAAGGCAAGCCAAGAGCAGAAGTACAGGTCTTATCAGAAGGACTAGAATCTTTGAAATCACTAATTGTGAAGGAGTATTACAGGACTCGGGCTCAGTGTTGGAGGGTTGGTCAGAGTTGACTAAGGAAAGGGTCTTTAATTTGGGGTTTGTATCTCTAGGTGCAACCTTGCAGTTTTCCCAAACATCATCCTTTTCAGATTGAATAATGAAGGGAAGAAGGTTGCTGAAAGGGCATGTGAGAAGCAGAGCACTGTCTAATATTTAATCTGGACAAGTTTAATTAGGAAAAGAAAGTCCCACAGGAGACTGTGAACTATTTTTCCTAGCAGAATGACTCAAAAGTATTGCTTCCTGGGCAAAGCAGGCAGGCAAAGCCTGCCAATACAGCCTAGGAATTCAGTGTTCAGAAGTGATCACCTGCACAAGAATTTCTTTCTCTCTTTTGGCAACCTGCTCCAGAAAGAATAAAAATAAACTATCTGGTAACCTACAACTCTTAATCCAGAATACACCTGTCTGCTCTTTAGCAGATCCAGATTCTAGCCTTAGAAATGCACAGTAGGAATATCATGTTAAACACTGAAATTCAACAGACAGTATTCTGGAGTCTTACCTTCTTAGTGTGCATTCGCCCTCCGAGTTTCTCATCCATAAAAGTGCAAATGAAATGGAAGCTGAGCAGGCAAAAAATTAAATTATTTGCTTCTGTCAGTGGCTTAAAGACAAAAGTCCATATCTGTACTTCTGCATTTCTTTCATGTAGGAATCAAACTGGTCTGCAAAGAGGCTTCCTAAAATAAAAATACCAGCCTAACCACGAGTTCCGCCTGTGTATTGGGTACATCTGCTGGCTTGTGGGGGCTTCTCTTACTCAGAATTGAACTGACACTGACAGGAATGTTTGTTTGCTACATATCTGAGCAAGCAAAGCAACTAAATTAGAAAGAAAGGAGCAAGGCATTCATTAGTGTAGGAACATAATTTTTAAGGATTATTAAAGATTTCAAGCCTAGAGGTCATAAGCACACAGTACTGGAATGAAGGTTTGCAGAAATCAGTAGACGCTTGTTCAAGGCAATGATTGCTAGAAGGGATGCATGATATGATACTGGAAAAGGTGATAAAAAAGGAAAATTAAGAGTATCAATACAAGAAGATATAAACTCAGAGGTCTCCATTTGCAGATCAGATATTTTACTTCTTAAATGGACTGTGCTTCCTTCCTCTAAGTTAAAATTTGCAATGTTGGGCTTCAGAATTCCCCCGATTTGCATGGGATGGGAGATAGGCAGTGAAGGGCTCGTGTCCTACCATGGGTCAGGGGTGGCACATGGCAAGGCAGAGCTGGTGCATGCAGTGGCAGGTCCAAATCTCCTTTAGAATTCAGTTTTTAACCCTTTAGAATGGAAATCTCTTCTGAGATAATTACCATTGGGAGTCAGACTGAAGGTAAGCAGAAGTTGTGCTTCTAAATCCTATAGAGATTTTTTTTTTTTTTAACTGTTCCCTGGTGGCCGTAACTTTGCCTTTTGGGCAGTTTTCTATGGGGAGAACATGTGGAAGTGCATCTTGAGTTAAATCCTGAGTTATAAGCGTGTGGTCTTTGACAAACAAGCGCATCCACTCATTAAAAAACATTAAAGGGAAAGGGAAGGACAGATAGGGATGATAAGCAGGAGCCTGGATGTGTTTGTCATGGTTAACAGCGGACCTGGTACTTTAAAAGTCCTGCTTCTGGTGACTGATGCCTGGTTTTTTCATAGTTCAAGCAAACATGAAGTTGGAGGTCAGACATAGTCTGTAATTGCACACTTCCTGCAGAGTAAATCTATAAGGGAAATGGAAAATGTTGGTATAAATTCAACTGAGCTTGGATTGTAGTCCCTCCCCAGGTCATGCAGACATGGTTGTGTTGCATGATATGGCTGGCTCCTTGGGATCCTGCCTTGCTTGCATCAGGACTACCACAACTGGCTGGTCTTTGCTTGGATGCCCATCTGGCTCTGAAAAGGGGCTTTGGTTCAATCATTGACTGTTTAAGGTATGTTAAGTGAGTTATTTAGTTTTTAGTTTTAGCAGAGTTTCTTGCTGAGTGCATATTTGAGTTACTTCTTGTGTGTGCAACTGCCACATCTCTTTCTTTGGCACTCTAGGGAGGGGACGTGCTCAGAATTAGCAACAGTTGGGTTTTGTCCAGGGAGATGTGTTGCACTGATCAAACTGAAAACAAGGTAAATCAAGTAGTTGTTTGAAGTACTGCAGCATCCTCAGGAGGGTCTGTAACATCAGATCATGTATGGTTATGTATGGTCAACTTGCCAACACAGGAGACAAGTGGAAATGGGTGCAAATTCATGTGTAGCAGAGCAGGTGTGAAGCAGCTGACAGTGTATGAGGAGGTGCAGAATCAGATGGAAGAAGGGACAGAGTCATGGAGGGTGAGCTCAGGGTAGTGATGTGAACAAACAGGGACATAATTTGGGAAATTATTTTTGTATTCTCTTATGCAAATAATAGTGGTAATTTCTAGGATCTCAGTGAGCATTATCAAGTAAAATGTACTGGAGCTGAGGAGATGTTTTTTAAAGAGGGAGGTGCCTTGAACAAGCCAGTTTCTCAATGGAAACTGTTGAAATAAGTGTCAAATGATTTTATTTTTGTCAAAGATTTATGCCACCTTTTGAACTATGAAAGTTTCAGAATGCCAACAATGCCACAAAAATTTCTTAGACTCTGTTTTCCATTAAATACCTAGATGCAGTTTGAATAACTTCTGCACTCTTAAAAACAAATTCTGTTGTAGGTTTCAAGTGGTATTCAAAAATCACCTGAAACTTTTGGATTCCAGGACAGTGAGCCAGCAGCTCACATGCCGTTTATTGATACAAATTCATTCTAATGCCAACATGTAAAAGGAAATTCACCCCAAGAATGCAGCAGTTGTAGATGTTTACAAAAGTCCCAGCTGATGACCATGAAGTACCTGTAAACGCCTTGGCCAGGTTTGACAGATAAGGGGATATGATGAATCCAGTGAAGGGGGAACCTGTGGTGTAACCAGCTCCTCCTTCTGCCAGGCCAATGTCAGAGCCAGTTTCTATGACACTTCCTCAGAAGAAAATGTTGGGGTTGAACACCAGTGTTAAAATATCCAAATGGTGACCTAGTCATGGTAAAGTATTCATTTGGCCTCATTTCTCCCTTGTTGGCACAGATTACAAAGGCAAGCTCTCTTGTCTGCCCATCAGGCTGGGTCAAAGACACATGGTCTGGTAAAGGAATATATGCCAAGACAGCGCTAGGAAAGGCCTGTTTGTTTTCCCTTGACATGCAGCTATTTCCCCCCTGTCTGTACTTTCCTGTTTTGGTCAATACAAGCATGGAACAAATGTGCCAGGGAATGAATGCCAGGAGAGTTTTTTTCTCTACTTTTTTTTACTGTGTGGTCTTGCTTCCTGACATTCCTAGGAGAGGTTCACATGGCTAAGCAGAACGGAAGGACAGTGTGGAAGGTTCAGGGGCAGCAGCTTTGCTAAGGAGGCGTAAAGAGGCGTAAAGAGGAGAAGACTCCGAGGAAACAGTGCTAGTGAAGAAAGGTTGTGTTAGGGTTATAGCTGGGGAGCTGATGCCAGTTCTGAGCTAAGAGGCTTATAAACCATTGGAGACTTTGGGTGGGAAGGCTTGTACTGCACAGGAATGACAGACACTCTTTGATTGCTTTCCTAATGCAATCCCTCCCAGTGCCAGCACTGCTGCCAACTTTGTGTGTGTGTGAGCATACATTTGAGGATGACAGGTCTTTTCTTGTCAACTTTACAGGAGTGCTTTCTCAAAAGAGCTTTTGTCTGAAACAGTTACCCAGACAGCTAGGCAAACCCTTGTCAGTCTGCCTCTGTGTTTTCTTTCTCAACATCAATACTCGCCCTTAGACTGCAGAGCCAGGCTCTGGCTGCCTGACCCAAGATGCTTGCGGTCTTCTCAGAATAACAGCACCCTAAGCATGAGTTTGGCACATGCCACAGGGAACTCATAGGAGGGAACAGTATGGATGTAAGAGCAATGTCTTCAGTTGCTTTCCCAGCAGTGTGCTTACAGAGCCATCATTTGAAGCATCATGGGCAGTATTCAACTGATGTTCACAAATTCAGAGATTAAAGCCACCCTAGCTGATTGTGCCCACCTCTGCAGTAGTCTGCTCAAGGAGAATGGCTGAAAATGAGCTGAGATGGGTGAGAGATGAGAGGAACATCTCTGGTAACCCTCGCTGGAGGCCACCAGGAGTATGCTAGCTACTACGTCATGGCAAGACTAGTGACTTCAGTAAGCCCCTGAACTAGCCTGGGCTAGATAGTTTGCAGGGAAGACCAGAAGGGGCTGGCCATAACTTCCCGTTCACTAAAGAGCACAGAGAAATGATGAGATCAGACAGGTGAGGCAGTTTTCTGGTGGGCCTGGCAGATCCCCGGCCCAGAAGAGGTAGCACCTGATAGCACTGGGGTTGGCAAACTAGTGGGGCTGTGGGCAGGCATCCAGACAATGCTGGCCGTAGGCTCTGTTCGCAGTTCCTTGTGCTTCTGGGAGCTGGGACACTGTCAGGAAAGTCCTGGGACACTGGCCCTGAGCCCACAGCCACCGCCCTCACCACAATCTACCCTCTGTTTTTGGTGGCACCGCATCCAGAAGCTGTAGCTGCATTTCCTACACCCACTGGTGAGGATGTGGGATTTTCCTGGCTTCGAGGCAGAGGACGGGTGAAACAAGTGGCGAGAAGCTCTGCAGGCTGGGCCAGTGACTCAGCTGCTGGTGATGGGCAGGGGACAGCACAGATGGGCTCTGCCAGTTTGTGCAGCAGCCCAGTCCACCCTTGCCTTTGCAAACCTTCATTCTTTAGTTTTCCACCCTGCTCTTAATTTTGCCATGCAAGATGTGAAGATATCAGTCTGGCCAGCAGGAGATACCCTAACTGGTTTGAAGAAACAAACACATTATTTTTATTTGTAAAACCTTTCATTCCTTTCATCATAGTCATTTCTGCAGAAGCACAGTCAGAAGATGCTGTGTAGGAGTATGGATTTCTGGTAACAAGGCCACCTACACAGATCCACCGCAGGAAATAGGAAGCCCATACCTAAAGCCTTCATTGTCTAGGGCCTAATTTTGCAGAAGTGCTAAGCACCGTGCAGTCCTGCCAAAGGCAATGGGAATAGATGATGCTGAGTCCTTAGAAGGAGGTGGTCAGGATTGAACCATCCTAGCTCTTGAGATGAGTCATAATATTGCATGGCATTGGTAGGCAGGAGAAATCTGAATCTTTGCATAAAAATCTCCACGTAATAATTAATATCCTGTTGATTACATCTATTGCATCTTGTTTAGGTACTTGGAAGAATAAGAACAGCTGTGTCTTCCCACCCCCCTTCTAAAGGCTGCTTCATTTCTGGGAAAAGCTCCTTTAATTTTGATACATAAACATTTTCAACTCATATTTTCACTTGCATTTGTACTATTGCTGTTTTGAATACTGTAAGCAATAATAAAATTGCTTTTTCTAGAAGGATCCTAAACATTTACTTCACCCTGTAGTGACCTAGTTTATCAGGATTCAACAAAGGATTTTTTTTTTTTCTTGAAACATGGAAAAAATAAACACCTGAACCAGTCAGCCATTTTGTTGAATACCTTGTTGTTTCCTAACATGATGGAGGAAGCTGAGAAATAGCCATGTAAGGGCTATGTTTACCAAACACTCCTCTCGACTGTGGTAATTTTCTGCTTAGAAAAAATATTGTTTGTGCACCATTTCATCTGTTTTTTACAAAACTCACTCATCATTTACAGAAGCATAGGTCTGCTCTAGATGGGCACTGGCATGGATTTTTTTTTCATCTAGGAGAAATCAATCCGTTTCTGCAAGACGTACCTGTTCCCGATCCACAAGTAACAGATGACACTCCTAAAACTAAAAAAATTGAAAAAAAGTCTTCGTTTACTTACTCTGCTAATTTGAGAGAGCTTTAAGCAAAGCTGGTTTCTGTTTCCTCAATCAGCCAATAAGAACTGAGTAATTGAAAAAGAACTTTGGAAATGAAAAGTGAGAGGGAGAAACTCTCTGAAAATTACAGGCTTTACCATTTGGTTTAAACGGGACCAGCAGTCCTGCCTGCTCCAAATTGAGAAGAAATCTGAAACAAAATGATTAAAATCCAGATGCTGAGTTTGGTGGACCTTTTCAAGATGGAAAGGATAGCTCTGTGTGACACATTGTTTTTTGGACCTCAGCACAATGTGGATCCATAGGAAGAAAACTCCAATTTTATTAAGGGAAGCTATTTTGCAGACCTCATGTAACTGACTATATCTAAGCAGAGCATGCCAAAGAGATGTGGAAATTGTGCTTCTGTGAATTGCTTCTTTGGGCAATCATGGCATAAGCTATCAAAAGAGGGAACATCTGGACCTACCATCTTAGCTTCTGTTTTAACATTGATAACAGACTTCTGAAAACTGAAGTGGAGATGATTTGCTACCATGTTTTTAGAAATTGGTATATATGTTTGGGTTTTTGCACTGAATTACCTTCTGGTGTTTATAAATTGGATCTGCAATATTTGCAGTCAGTTTTTCCCTTGATGCTTAGATCTTTCATGATACTTCTCATTTGGAGTATGAAAGAATGCACAGGAAAACATGGATCTGTGTTCTCTGTGTTGAGGCTGTTGAGTAGATGCTGGTGAAGAAGGAACCATACTAGGAAGGAGCATCAAACAATATCATGGATATGTAAATGTTGCACATTTTTGTTGTTGTTTTTTGTTGTTTTGTTTTGTTTGTGCTAAGCTACATTTTTGGGTAGAGTATGCTTTGAAGTAGTGATATCCTGCTTTAGCAGGGGACATGGGATTTAATGATCTCCAGAGGTCTCTTCCAATGCCTACCATTCTGTGGTTCTATGTTAGAAATGGGCCAGGTTAGCTGCTGCATTTGTCTCCTGCAGAAACCTTTCTCTTTTTTTTTTTTTTTTTTTTTTTTTTTTTTTTTCTTCTTCTTCTTTTCCCCTTGCTTAATATTGGGAAGATTCTTTATATATAACAGTCTTCAGTCACTGCTAGAACTGGTCAGAACCTTTTAAAGGAAATAAAGTGGCCTTGAGAACAAGGGCCAACTCACTGAAACTGTACCAGTTTGCTGCAGACCCCAAACCTGGTACAGGGAGTTCCCACACCAGTTCTCACAGCTCTTCCTGAACTGCTCATGGCATGTCCTGCTGCAGTGCATTGGAGCAGGTGTGCTATGAGCCAGCTCTCCTGGACTCCTGATCACAGCTTTAAGATCCTCTCTCTGTGTATTGCTTAAGCAATCAGGTTTTGAAGCATCAAGCTTTGCAGGTCCTTAACCTTGCTCCACCTTAACTCCACATCTCTTTCTCAAAGGCCCTGTGTATTATTCTAGCAGTAGATATGAGGTGTCAAGCTCTTGGTATTCTGAGCTGCCTTGAAGAGAAGGCGGGCATCCATCTGTCATGCTTCTGCCTTAAAGAGAAGGCTGGCATCCATCTGTCATGCTTTTGCCCTCTGTCCAGGTAGTTGCCTGAAAATCTTTCTTGGTCATGCTCTACCCCACAAGGCTATGGGAATAAGACACATCTTGGTGTAGACAGTCTCCTAAAGGTCAACACACTCACCTTGGGAATCTAATTCTCAAATCCTTGTTCTTCTTAACTTGAAGCAAGGCCATGACTCCAGCTTTCCCTTATCCCAAGGGAAGGCCACAAGCATCCTGTAGCGGGTCTGGCTCTGTTCTGCTTGAAGTGGTTTCATTTGATAGCAATGTTCTCAATTTCTATTGGATAGCAATATTCCCAAAGAGAGAAAATAACTCTGCAGAGTAGTGGTTGGAGCACTCAAGAGGAGTGTGTGAAAGCCAAGTTCAGTTTTCTGCTTCCCTGAGAGCGTGTCTGTAATTATTGATATAGAGTGGGAGTTTCAGAAAGTGTGGTTTGGGGGTTTAGCTTTGAACAATCAACTAATAATGACAGCATTTTGCACTTGAGTGGTGTGAGAAGCCTTGTGTTCTTTAATTCAGAAAACAATAATGGAGTATCCAACCACATATTTCGAGCCCCAGCTGGATGGTGTCTATTAGCCTGCTTTTGATCATTGTGAAAAGCCACAGAGGAGGGAAATGATCATCACTCGTCCTTCATGTTAGGAACTGCATGCCCTCTAGTGAGACTCTGATCTATCAGCTTTTTGTTCCCTGAAAGGGGAAAGACTCTTACAGCTTTCCTGAGTGCAGCAACTAAGGAGTGCATTTTGTAGCCAAGGACCATGTGCAGTTCCCACTAAAAGCAGAATTTCCTGCCTGCTCAAGCAGAGTTTCACAGAAATTCTGGGCTGTAGCAAAGGGACAGTGATTCAGAGAGGTGTGTGCCTCATCACCCTGGGCATACAGGATAGGTGTTTTCTGTAACTACCTGCAGCTACTTTGTTTTGAGGAGGAGCTTGATGAGAGAGTAGGTTTAGACTGGATATCAGAAAGCAATTCTTTACAGTGAGGGTGGTGAGATACTGGAAGAGTTACCCAGAGAGGCTGTGGATGGCTACTTTCTGGAGGTGTTCAAGGACAGGTTGGATGAGACCTTGAGCAGCCTGGTCTAGTGGAAGGTGTCCCTGTTGAAAAGCAGTTTAGTGTGGCAATATTTGATTTATATGAACTCAATAAAGGTTTTTCAGGGAATTAATATTTAACATTTTAAATATGTGGCATGACATCTACCATGAAGTTTGCAGAATGTGAGGGTTGTCCTTCAAAACCATTAATTTTATTAGCAAATGCTTCATTCATTTGTTGCCATATTTGGACTCTGTCAGTAAGACTTCTGGTATGTGAATGTACACAGAGGGTTTCTTCTGTTGCTTTCCTCCATCCAAGATTAGGCTTACCTGAAAACAACCCATTATTTTTCTGCAGCGTTGTAAGCTGATCCTCTGCTGATTGCTCTGAAAACAAACTCCCAGCTGGAGAACCGAGAGCATCATGCTCCTTACCAGGTAATTGTGAGAGGTTGGACATGATGATCTTGAAGGTCTTTCAACCTGGTGTATTGTATTGTATTGTATTATAGCACCTTGGGCAATGCAAGACTCCTCTAGTCTCCTGCAGTCACCCTGCCTGGTCAGCTTGCTCTTTCACACAGTAACTGCAAAGAAATTAATGGCCTTGCAGGCTGCATTTCTCTACTTCTCCCATGCAGCTATCAGCCTTGTTAATGCTTTGATGTTTAGGTGCTTGCCAAGTACAAATTGCAGTTCTGATTTCCTTTTTGTACAGCACCTGACTAGCAGCAGCACTCCAACTGAGAACTGGGCTTTGCTGGTGTCGCAGAATGGTCTCAGCTGGATGTACATGTTGCAGGATTTGGATTGCAAGCCATCCAAGGAGAACCTGCAAATGCTAGGTAAGAACCCAGCCTACCTGATGGCATGAAGGAGAAGAGGGATGCCTACGATGAGGTTCACAGCTATTTACCTTCCTCTTGCCCCTTCTGCTGCCTAGATCAGTCTGTAGATAACATATAGGAGGGTTGGTGCCTTCCCCTCTGCAGCAGAGGCCAGTCAGTACACACACACACAGAGATCGTAACTTGGATTCAGGTGCCTTGAGGTATGGGTCATGCAAGGCCACCCAAATCAATGCTTTGCCTCCTTTTTGGTTCTTCAGTGCAAAGGAGTGTAATACAAATCTCCAGGAAGTGCCCCAGCTCTTCTTTTTGAGAATACAAGTGAATGGGCGAAGGAAGAGAAAGGTGATCTTGTCTCCTCTAGTGAAACCCTTCCATTTAGGGTAAGCTGCTTGAGTAGGCAGCAGAACAGAGCCCAGGAAAAATGTCTGCTGGGTACCTGCCCAATTCATTGATCTGAGTTGTCTTTTCCAGCACAGAAAGAGGATGAAATTCCTGAAGGGATAGTTCAGCACCTGTTCCTCACACAAACCCAGCTCTGATTTATGCCACTGGCTTCAGCAGGCCTCTGTTTGCTCCACCGTGTACAGAAATGTAACATTCTAGGAGGGACAGGAAAGATTCACAAGACAGGAAAAATAATTGATGTGGAACTACAGTACTGCTGTGGGCTGATGTCAGTGGTGCTGTTACGTGTCATGTGGCTGAACAGGGGACAAGATTTATCTCACTGCCACACGGAATAGAGCAGCATAACACTTGTTCTGTTAATGCTTGCAAGTTTTGTGCTAATTCAGCCACTGCTCAGCATTCCAGATTGAAGAGATTGATGGGCAAGCCAGAAATAACATTTCACATACCAGTGGTATGATTGTGAGTCTTTCCTACCTGCAGAGGTCAGGAAATGGGATTATAACAGGAAAAAAGAAGTGACATGCATCATAGGTAAACAAGATCATCAGTCTTTTCCTGTGGCAGCATTAGAAAAAGTACAGCACTCTGATAGGCTCTGGGATTCCCCTACCAGCTGCAACTTCACATTTCCCTTTCTGAATCTAAGTGGTTAGCATCAGAAACTTTTAATCAGCATAGGGGAGAGAAGTTGCATCACAGACTCCTGTAGCACGTAGGGATTTCACTCTTAGAAAAATGAAAATGAAATGTACTTGGTGAATCATTTAACACTTCACAATGATTTTTGAAAATTTAGTTTTCATTGCCAGCACACCAAGTTATAAAGCACACAAAGTCCTTAACTTGCAAAACAGTTTTATTTCACACTTATACAAAGGTAATAGACAATTTGAAACACTCAAAAGTATGATAGGTTATGTCTGCTGCAACTGAATATGGTACTGAATAGGGGACTTCACAGGTTTTCCATACATAATGATACATAAATGAAGACTTCTGAAGCTAATTCTCCCCCTGCTGGTCCCTTACAGCTCATGAGAACTGAAGCAGCTCCAGGAGCTGGCTCTTCCTTCTGCAAACCTCCTTAGTGCTGCCAAGCAGCAGCAGATCTCTGAAGAAAAGAAGGGTCTTAATGGGTACTGCTAAAATACTGTTGTTTTCCTCCTCTTCCTACTGAACCTGCCTGACATTTTGCTACTTCGTTGTATGCTGTAGCAAACGCTTCAATCACCTTACTGGACAGAGACACAATTTAGGATTACACCATTTCCCTGCAGTTTTCAATCTGATTGTCTGTAAGGACCCGAGAATGAACCCTCCTGCAGAAGCAGATTTCATGTGGTGTGTCACTGCTTTGTCACCACAGTACAGATGGCACTGTGGCTCTCCAGCAAGTCCTAGACTGACAGTATCTGCAACAGTTAAGAAAATTAAGGTACTCCTAAGAAAACCCAAACCTGTGATGTCTGAAATGAATTTGGTTTGCATGGATCTAAATATATTTGGTGTTTCACAGATGTTTAAGGTGAGCTATTTTTTCACTTCAGATGTGAGTCCTCCCTGCTTGAATGTAATGGCCAAAGGCAAAATTCATCCTAGTGCAGAGCTGAACTTTTTAAGTACTCAAAATCCTGGCATAACAGCAGCCCTGCAAGGTCCTGGGAGTAAGAATAATGGCACCAGATTGTTGAGTGGTTATACAATAAACTTTGATAATCCAAGCAGGTTACATTCAAGTAAGTTAAGTTTCAGATCCATCAGGAGAACATACACAGATAGCACACAGCTCCAAATGGAATCCCAAACCTGGGTATCTCTGCTTCCCATGAGGTCCAAAACAACTTGCCATTGGAAAACAAGTGTTTAATACAGGGAAAAAGACAGATAGCCAATGGATTTGGTCTTTCACAGGCAGAAACCAAAGGGAGACATATACCAAAAGATAACCTAAAAGCCTTAAAAGGAATAAAAAGACTGTGCTTGTACTTTCATTCTGTCACATAAGGAAAGTCAAAAGTGGCCTTTCCTAGCAGCAGTGGGAAGCTTCACACCTCAGGTGTAACATCTTTTACTTAAATTGTTGAAACACAGCATTTTTTACCCAAAATGGCAATCAGTGTAATTGTTAAAGAGGAGGGTTTGACCTGCCTTGCAGATTCAGATCATCCTTCCTTTTCACTTCTGCAGTATCTTTCTTAACAGTTCTGGATAATGAAGCCACCCTTTCCCCCATTAAATTTGATTAAAAAAAAAAAAACAAACAAAAAAACCACCAAAAACCCCAAAGCAATACAAAGACAAAAACCTGTCCTTTCATATTCTCTTTAAATGGCAGAAAATATACAGGAGACACAAGCTCAGTTTTTAAGTCTGTTTCCAGGTTATCTTTTGGAGCAGCTGTAGAGCAAGGCAACAAATATTAATACAAGCTTGTTTTCTTCATGATTCTCAAAAACTCTTGCTCGCTCACTTCTCCATCTCCATCTCTATCAGCTTCATCAATCATTTCCTACAACAAATCAAAAGCACCTCATGTGAAAACATAACTGTGTATTTGATTACTCTTCATCTTTCTAACCTCTCAACCCTTTTTGTATAGGCATAAATTTCTACCCATCCTTAGGAGCTCTGACAAATCAGAATTTACCTGCAGTTCTTCATCTGTTAAATTTTCTCCCAGCTCCTTGGCAACTCTTTTCAAGTTTTTGAATGAAATTTTTCCTGTTCCATCATCATCAAATAATCTGAAAGCTTTCAGGATTTCTTCTTTTGAATCCTTTTCACTCTAAAAGAAAAGTAAAACATACATTTATTAGAAAACACCTGCTGCCACCAAGATATTGTCAGCTTTTTTTAATGCTTTCACAATTATTTTTGTTAAGAATTCCTACCATTTTTTGTGTCATCATAGCCAAAAAGTCTTCAAAGTCAATGGTTCCACTTCCTTCTTTGTCAATATCTGCTATCATTTTCTTAATTTCTTCCTTCTTTGGCTCAAAGCCCAAAGCACGCATTGCAACCTGCACCAAAAACCAGTTGTTAGGTGGCCACCACAATTAGTGTCAGTAGCTGCATGAGAGCTTGTTTAACTTCTTCCTCCAAAACTGTAACGATAACTCACTGCAATGAAAATTTCTTGAGTTCTTACCTGTTTGTTTCATATTTCCAAATAGTAATAGGTTTGATATTCCTAAGATTCAGGTGTATATACTCTTTAGATCCACGTGGAACATGGATATATTTCTGAAACTGAGAGAAGCTTTTTGTGTTTGAATTAGGTAAAGGTTCCAATCTACTTAGTTCCCAAAGAGACTGGATTATCAAAACAGGACTTCAGGGAGGGTAGAGATCTCACTCCACTGAAATGAAGGGCAGAATGTCCCTAAGTTTTGATGGGTGCAGAATTACGTGCAGGTAACTGACACAATCCAATACACAGAGACTGAAGAAATCCATATGTATAGTTCTTGGCACTTCTGTCTAGGTGGTGGGGAGGAGGGGGTGGGAACTGACAATATTCCCTAAGCGTCTCAGCCTCAGCAAAGTTGAGTTGAGGGGATGAAAAGCAAACCACTAAGCCTTATAGAGCACATACAAAGCATTACTGTGAATGGAGTACTGATAGTTGCCCTGCAAATGCTGCATGTTTACATTGTTTAAAACGAGGCTCTGGCATTTCGCTAGCCTAGAACAATGATTTTGCTACTTGGGTGTTTATCAGCAATTTTACAATCCTGATACGCTAGATGATTACAACATGTTTAATGCAGAGACTGAAGATTCAAGAACATGCAACTAGAGGAAGATTTGAACTGTGAATATTTGTTCTTCCTGTATGCCCCAGTGGAAATCAATAGTTAATACTAGGCAGAAATTTTCTCCCTGAACACTCTTCTGCTGATAAGTGCCAACTCACCAGAAATTTAACATCTCATTGAAGTGTGTTTTCTGGCCAGTTTCTTGCAATGAGATAAATGAAAATGTTCCATTTTGTCTATTAAGAGTGGAACACTTTCTGCTGTAAAACAGCCATTATTTTAAACTCGTTTTGAAAGAAGAAAAATTGTGTTAAATGGTTGATGCTAAATCATTTCACTCTGTTTTAAGAACTACATTTTAACATCTATCATCTCTGTTCAGAGAACATGCTCTCCTTACCCAAGCATAAGTGCTTCCAAATAAATCCTGAGATAAACCACAGGATGAGGTAATTCATGCTTCTAGGTTACATATGCAGAAATTGAGGAAGAATGAGTGTATGTGAGAAGGAGATAACTGAGATAAAAGATTCATTTTTAAAAAAAGATTAGACATAAAAATATATGGAGAGAACTGAGAATAATCTTCTCCTTTGTGCAATGCTATGTGTATGTACACACACACAACCTAAAGTGCTACTGAAACACAACTCTGTTTTGTTTTTTAAATTAAAAACCAGGTAATTTTTGGAGCTACAGTTTTGAGACCAGAGACATTTCCATCCAAGAAAAAGAAGTTTGAAAACCTTCAGTTCTTTTATGTCGATGCTTCCAGATCCATCGGTATCAAACAAATCAAAAGCTTCTCTGATCTCCTGCTTTTGCTCTTCTGTAAGTTCAGGTTTCAAGCCGCTTTTCTTCCGCTGGGCTGTACCTAAGCCAGGTTTTCTGTAGTTTGAAGCCTTCAGAAAGTGAAGGAGAGAAAAGGTAAGAAACAGGCCCCTCTCGGGAAAATTGAAACCACAGCAAAAATTATCAATAACAATACTAAAGCTGTAGCAGAAGTGAGAGATACTCTTTGCTGCACGTGGTAGACACTGGAGTTTTAACGCTCATTTTCTTTGGTTATTTTAGGAAGAAAACAAGCTGAAGATTTTGTTACTGGGAATACACATTTGAGTGTCATGTTTTCATTAACTAAAGGAGTAATGCCAGAAAAACAGGCAGGCACTCTGAAAATGAACACTCCACTGATGTGACTAAGACCCCCTGCACCTCCTGCTGGTTGCTTTGATGTGTCAGGACTGGTTTCACCTGGAAAACGTGAGTGCATCACCCTCAGAGCTAAAAAGACTGGTTGTATAGGATCTTGACTGTAGGTGGGACTCAGATTCAACCACTCCTCAAAGTCAGTGCTGAAATGTTATATCTGATAGTCTCTGTTCTGTTAGAACAAAGTTTAAAAGGAGCTGCATAGCTCTAGACTGCCTGCCCAGCAACAAGCTGTGGTGCTAGGTAACAACATGCTGTGGTAGCAGCGAGATCAACACAAAATCTGTCCCTTAAGAACTAATCGGCTTGCGCTGAGCTGGTGCATTATTAACCAGGGCACTTCTGAGACCTTTCCAGATACTGGTGTAAGCTAGTGCAGTACAGAGTGTTCCCCCCACCCACACTATTGAGCAGGAAAGATATTTTCCTCATGTATAGTTTGGTTCTGAAGCAGCAGCAGAGTTTAGTCCTTCAGTCTGGATTCTGCAGATTCATGGAAGGAAGAGCAGTCCCTCCCACTGCCAACTTCAACTGTTTGGGCTTTATAGAATTACATGAAACAACTACAAAGCAAGCCATTTTTCTCACTGCTGCTGAGCAGTCTCTTATCTCTGCTGCATTGTTAGTATTTTTTGGCTAGGATCTCTCTTTTAAATACCCAGTATGTAACGCAGAAGATTCCATTTTGTTGTGTTTGGAAATAAAACATCTTTTTTTTTTTTTACCATGATCCAGGTCAGATTGGAGACCACTTTGTCTGGCTCACCTCTGACATTTCCCTGGTATTAACACAGGCATCAGATTTTTACTAGTTACATATTACACTCTGTGAGAAATCCACAAGACCTTTTCCTATATAAAAGGAAGAAAGACTAACACACTACCTCAGCCTCTTTTCTGGCATTCCTCCCCTGTTCACAATCCTGAAGAGTGGCATGTGCATTTCTCCCTCTTCCATTTATTTCAAAACTCAGTTGCTCAAATCCATTTCGTGTTTTATCTTAGGAAGTTCTTCAATCTGAGGGTGGCGAGGCACTGGCACAGGTTGTGCAGAGAGGATGTGGATGCCCTATCCCAGGAAGTGTTTAAAGCCAGGTTGTATGAGGCTTTGAAGCAATCTGGTCTAGTGGAAGGTGTCCCTGCTTCACTGCAAGGGCTTTGGAATGACAAGGTACCTTCCAAGCCAAACCAGTCAGTGATCCTCTTACCTGATCAATGCCATTTAAATTAGCTACATGCTACAGGGGTCTGGATGACCCGGGATTGAGTCAGTTAAACTGTGCTAAGATTAACCAGGCACGTTTCCTCCGGTTTAGCCCACACTCCCAAAGCAGGTGTCCTATTCTGCAAGTGTTGGGGGTGTTTTTCATAGTGCTAAATTTGCGGCTTGTGGCGTGGTTCTCCTTTATGGGCCAGGGTGTTGACTTCCGCATGGGGCGAGAAAACCGAGCCGTAGAGACGGCCTTGGCCTTCCCACAGTACTTCAAGCCCGACGGCTGCCTGCGGCTGGTGATCAGCGGAGGGCTCCGTGAAAGCCGAGCCCCGGCCGCCGACAGAAGTGGGAAGGCGCGGAGGAGCTCAGCCGGGAGCTCCTGGAAGGCGGCAAGGGGAAGGGGAGCCCGCGGTGAGGGGAAGAAAGGGTGCTCACCATCTGGCCGCGGGGACGCCGCTCCGGCTCCGCTCGGGACTCTCGGCCCCGCTGCGCCTAACAGCCCAGCCAACCGCTCGCCACGAACACGTGCTGTCCAATGAGCAAGCCGGACGTAGCGAAAAGCCCGCCCTTCTCCCCTAGCTTGGGCCAGTGGCAACGGGCGGGCTCGTGGCGTCACGAGAGCGCGGGGCTGCCCCGTCTGCGGGCGCACAAACAAGCGGCGCTGGCGGTGTCCTGGCAACGCGGCGCGCGCCGGCGGTTGGCGGCCGCTCCTCGCCTCAGCCAACATCGCCTGAGCCGCAGCGGCGGGAAGTGCAGCCGAACCGGTGAGCAACCGGTACCCCCTGCTGTGGGGCTGATGTGAAGGGCCCGGCCCTTCAGCTGAGAAGAAGTGGCTAGGCCTGAGCAGGGCACCTCCGCGCAGCTTGCTGAGCGGCCTCAGTTCCTCCCCTACGCCTCTCGCTTGTGGAGGGGCTGCTTGCCACTTCCATGCTGCGAGCGACGTTGGACTGGCTGGTTCACCATGGGCGTTTGGGACCAGTTGCACCACTCCATGAGCCTCTCTTACTACATTAATAATAGCAGAGTTGGCTTTTAGGTAGACCAGGTAAGTTGTGGCTGTTATCTGAACATGTAGTTTAGTTGCAAGCAGACATTTTCTACCCGTTTTGCATTCATTGTGTGCCGGTGCTGCCACAAGAGGCTGTGTGCAAATGCTTGCATGCAAGGCTTTGGGGCAACATTTCACGGAAATACTTTCATTTGGAAAACTGATTTAAAATTGTGTTGGTTTAGTTCAGCTTTCATGATTCAGGTGCTGTAAGACAAAGTGAGTAATAGGTGTTTAGCATACCTCTTGTTTCCCAGAGTTCACTTGCGACCTCCAAAACCCATCTGTGCAAACATAAACTGAACCTAAGGTCAAGAGAGAGTATTGCTGGGCCTTTCAGCATAGCTAATGTAGTTCTTTCCTTTTATGAAGAGCACCACAAACTGACTACTTGTTCTGTCAAAACAAGAACAGAAAACAAACACATTCCCACCCAAGAAAAAACAGCAAAACTACTCACAAGAATGGCCATATCTGTAAATCCTTCAGGGAAATCAGATAGAATGATGAGGTTATTTGAGGAGTAGGGGAAATGGTTTGTATTGTGTTTCATCATCCAACAACTAGTGCTTAATCACATTAATACTTATGATAATAAGGATTTCTGCTAAGGAAAAGGAGCAATTATGATTATTTATTTGTTTACCTAGAAGTACTGGTAGGGATGCGTAGCATGACTAGACCATTATGGCAAGGCACTGCCAAGAAATATTTTCAGAAAAGCTTTTAAGCAGCTGGGATGAAGGTTTTCAGATGTGCATTCCCAGAACACTGTGAAAGTCAAAACTGCCTGCTTATCTAAAAGTTATTAAATTTATTATTATTATTTATAACTGTAGACTGCTATCATTTCTTGGTTAATTATTTTTTAGTACTTCAAGCTGTATCTAGGAATTGAGGGGAAACATTGGCATCAGTTTGGAGTAGTACTCCAGGTCTGTCAGTATTTAAAGGTTATTTTTGGCTGCCTGCTCTGCTCTTCTAATTCACATCTTGTGTTCATTTGAGATAATGCTCAGATGGACTTGCACTGAGCAGGAAGTAATTTCTTTAATTTTTTCATTGTTTTGGAATAGCTATGCAAAAGGACCTTTAGGGAGATTAAATAAATTGTTTGAATCTGAGTGCAAAATGTATGTGGCTAAGGCTTATTAATTCTGGTGTGTACACTTTTTCATCCAAAAAAGAAAAAAAGTTTTAGTTTAATCCCTGTGGTCTGCCACAGGACTGTGGTGTGGAAGGGACTTCAAGGGAAAGAAGATTTATATTTGACATGTTAAAACTCAGTGGTAGATGAAGACTTTAAAATTTTGGCAGTTTGCTTTGGTGAAGTATGAAGAAGTGGCATTCTTTTCATGCATGTTCAATGAAATACTGATGCTTGCTCAGTGGAATAAAGAATTGGAATAAAATAAGTTCAATTACATTTTTCAAGATTTGAAGGTTAAAGGCAGTGACATGAATATTGGTACCAAAACCAGATCTCTACAGACCACTTGTTTTGCACATAATTGTCCATTCTGCTATAATGAACTTTTCTCGTAAGTAAGGCAAATAACTGAAATTCCAGATGGGACATCAGGAGGGAAATGGTACTTCTGTGCCATCTGTACTGCCTCATGTTTAAGGAATCACTGGAATTCACTGCACTTCTCACTACACATTTCTTGTGTAATGAATTTGCCGGCAATTAAAAATTCCATGGTATTTCAGCAGCGCACCATTTCAGCAGCTGTGTGCAGCCATGTCTCAGAAATGGTGCACAGGATGAGGAACTGTTCTGTACAGAGAGCTTCCCAGGAGAGCAGTGTTCAGTGTTGATCTATTGGTGATGCCTGCTTGGGAGTGCTGTTAGGATGGGGCAATAAGTTTGTGTTCTGTTCACAGATTCTGCCTGCTGTCCATGGCTTTCAGGGATGTGAATGCAAGAAGACATGTTGGACTTCAGCAACTCTCAGCCTTAGCCTTAGCTGGAAGAACATTACTAGGGCCAATGAAATCATGTAAATTCATTGTGGATGAAAGCACCAACCACAGCACATTGATTTGCTCTGCTTTTAGACTGTTTGAAAGTTTGGATTTAACCAGTGCTGCTGGACAGCTTCTAAATGAAACCATTCAGGCACAAAACAAAGAGTTTAAGACTGGCATGAGTACCCTGTTGTTTCTCACTGGTGCGTGGAGCAGTGCTGTGGTGGAGTGCCTGCAGCAGAATGTTCCTATTTCAGCAATAGTATCTGTGATGTCTGAGGGGTTGAACTCTTGCTGTGAGAGAGTCCAGTGTCTTCAAAGATCAATACATGATGTCAATAAAGAGCTGTGTTCTAGCAGTGTTCAAAGCAAAACTTGCCAAATTGGATGTGGCAGGCTTCTAAATCCTCAGATTTCCCATTATTTTCAAAAAGAGATTTCTGCACCAGAAAAAGTAACTCCAATAAATTCTCTTTCCCAGCCAGAAGATTGTAATTTTAACAAGTGTCTGGTCTCACCTTTGGCTGGCTTTGGTTCAGTGGCATCTCTTGTCAAACCAGCAGGTGACAAAAGTACATCGTTGATTTCTGGAAGTAGCAGTTTTGCCTCTGGCTGTAGCAAACAAAAGTTAACCCATAGCAGATACTTCAGCACTCTAGGATCATCATCATATTCATGTCAATGTTCTGGTTTAGGACACCTGGCAACGGCCTTGAGCCATGGAAATCAGACTAGCACAAAACTGCTCCAGAGCATTGTTGCATATCAGCAAGAGCGAGCAGAATGCAGTGGCTCTTCCCAGTTTAATGTTGCAGAAATTGTGACATGCTGTTTACTGGGCCTGCCTGAAAGCTATTCCTGCGTCTCTCTGGGCTTTGTCACATTAGTATCACCAGAACAAGCCACAGTTATCAAACACCTTGAAGACAGACTCCTTCGTATTCTGCTAGTGGATGGTGACCTAACGGAAAAATATCGCCACTTAGGATTTAATAGACCACATAATGTAAGGACGATATTGAAGAGCCCTATCCTACAGGAAGACAGAGCGGGAGATTCGTGGCTAAGCAGTATGTTAGATATTCTGATAGGCTTTGAAGTAAACTTGGTTTTGGTCAAAGGAAATGTATGTGAAAACTTAATGGAAAGGTGTGTAGCAAACAGTATCTTGGTAATTGGTTCTGTGACTCGGGATGTGTTACGTGCCTTTGAGGAGGTCACCAGCGCCCAGCCAGTGACATACCTCACCCAACTGAATGCTGCTTCTGTGGGCAGTGGGGCCCAAGTGGAGCTGTGGAAGGCCTGTGATGGGCGTGCAGTGGATCTGGGTGAGCTTGTGCCAGTCAGGGTAAAAGCACAAGGAATTGCCCTGCTCACAGCTGTGCTCACCACTACTGTAGCTTCAAAGGTGCAGCTCATTGAAGACCAGTTCTGGACTTCAGTGTATCGACTACATCATGCTTTAAATGACAAGAAGGTTTTTCTTGGCGGTGGTGCAGTGGAGCTCTTGTGCCTTAGTCACATTCAGATGCTTGCAGAACAGCCATCACAGCCAGCAAGCAGAGACACTGTGAAAGAGTTTCCCAGTCCTTGGCTGGCAGCAGCTGGGATGGAGTACAGATCAGTTGTTCTCCAAGCATTAGCAAGTGGCTGGAAGCAGTATCTTTCAGTGGTTATGTGCAACACTGCGGAAGCTGCATCTGAGTTGGAAGCCTGCACTGCAGTTGATCATCACCTCAAAAAAGCAGCTGACTGTGGCTCTCCCTCAGCTTATATACTCCAAGAGTTTAGAAAAGGTGCTCTTCTCAGGGTTGGTTCTGGTCCTTTTGCTGACCGTGGAGAGGGTTTAAAGGTTTATGATAATGTTACAGCCAAGACAGAGGCATGGCGAAGAGCTCTAGACTTGGTGCTACTGGTGCTTCAAACAGATGCTGAAATTATCACAGGTCCCAAAAGGAATCAGCTATTGAACTCAGGTGTGTCAAGTGAATTTATGTTTCTGTAGGACTTGCAGGCATTATTTGTAAGCCCAGGAGTCAGTGAAAGAAGTCCAAGTCCAACCTACATTTTTTCGCGGTTTATAAAACAAACATTGAAGTGTGATCATGACTTCAGAGTGCAGCACCAGAAATCAGAACTTGAGATAGTTCCAAGGTAGATAAAACTTCCCATTTCTAGAAATAAGAATTAAATATCACTTTGGAGCTTGCCTGTAACCCCAGAAGTGCATTTCTAACTGGTGATATTGTCTGTAGGGATAGATGCATCCAGTCAGACTGACTAACCTTATTTAGCAGAGGAGATGAGCAGTGTTTTTTTCAGTATAATGAAAAGCATTTTATTTGGTACATGGTAGGTCTAGTTGGAAAAAAGTTTGATACCTTGGATACACTTACATTCTAAACATGCACTCTGTATGAGATAGTTGGACTTGTGTTCTATAAATTCTTGTTTAATGTGTTCTAATGTCTTCCAAAGAAGGGTGGAAATATAAATACCGTTGGCATACTTGTGTTAAATGAAAGATAATGTAATTAAATTTTTATTAATATCTCCTCTTAATTTCTGAATGTTGCAAATGTTAAGAGTTGAATTTACAATAATTTATGAGATTGTCATAGTAGATTCTACTTTTGCTTATTTGTATGGGCAGTATATCTCCTATTTTCAAATACATACCCTTGTGATAAATTCAAGCTGAATCTTCCCTTTTATATCACTACACAGTGTTCTTTTACATTGTGAGATGCATTTTAAGATTATTTCACTTGAGCTCTTTCATCTATAGTTGGGGAGGACAAAATGTTGTGTGTTTTAGCTGCTAAAAACTGAAAACAAGTCAATCATAGTGATTGATGCAAGGCATTTTTGCCGTGCTTCAGCACTTAACATTTGAAAGCAGAGCCGTGGAGAACTGGCACTTTGCTGCACGACAGAGGTGTGTAACTATGGAGATATTTTATCTGAATTTGGTCTTCTGAGTCACACTTGAAGTGACATGTCTCACCAGGCTGGTGAAAACAGCATGGAAAAAGAATGGAAATGGTGATACTAAAATGGATTCTTGCTTTTAGAAACTTTCTCATTAAAAAGGTAATGGTTTGCAGTGCTCATTAAGCACTTCCTCCTTGTGATTTCTGGTCCTGGTGGCAGGCATTCCTATACCTTCTGTGGTGAAAATTAAGAATTGGGGTGTTCTAAAAAGTGTTTGCTGAGTCTGAGTGGAAAGGCAGACAGAAAGCAAGTGGTTAATTTACCGGTAGAGCTTTTGCTGCTTCTTATTTGCTGTTTTAAATGGACAGTTTTTCTTCTCAACATATTTTCCTTGAGTTATCTCCCCACTGCAGAGGACACCTTGGAGAAGAGCTCTCGGCTACCTCTAACCCCCCATGACTACTGGCAGTGCCTCAGTTGACTTGTACTGAGATATAACACAGTGTCCTGTGGGGATGCTGTTTCCTTCTGGGAATCCCTTCCCCTTTGCTGTCTAATTCCCGAGTGCTTGAGTTAATATTGAAAAGGAAAGTCTGACAGTGAAATGGCTGCCCTGTGGTGCCAACATTTGGGCATTATACCCCACTATAATTGTCAGTTGATAGGTGACAGTATCTGATATTTTCTACATATTCTCCAAAATTTTTTTGCTTCGTTTGATGTCTTCATCCCTATAATACAAAACTCCATAACCTTCACACATTCTGCTAAACCCAACCCTTTTTGAGGCTTGCTGACAGCTTGTAGGACTCCATAGCTGGGAATTCCCTGGAGAGGTGGGTTACTGAGGTTCTAAATTAACCTTAAGCCTGAGATGAGACTGAGCTTTTGAGTGTTGTACTGGCCAGAAGCCCAAACTTTTTTTAACGAAGAATCTATGTAAATGCATTGTATCCTATAGCTTTCTTCCACACTGGTATCAGATCCTCAGATCTTTCATACAACTGTTTAACCCAGTGGTTCACACTAGATGACTCTGATAGCCCAGTCCTCTGTTTCAAAAAATTAGTGTGGCAGGGCTGATAGCCTCAAACAAGGTGTGACATAACCTAGTCTTGAACAGACAAGGTGATGGCCTTAATGGCTCTGGAGGAGAGCTGCTGGCTCAGCAGATGGCTTAACAATGAAGAGAGAATTTCTGCGGAGGTGGAATTCCCTCTTTAAAACTACTACCACAGCACCACTGAAAGGCCAATGGAGAAATTGCACTGGAGTGCACACCTCATGCTACACCTCGCTATGATTTGGATAGGGCATAAAACGGCTGCAACTTTCAGGGTCTACGTGTTGTATCTGCTCTGATGGGATTTACACCTGCCACTGAAGAACTTGGACTATGCCTGTGAAAATGTCACTGGATCCAAGGAGTGGTGATGTCTTTCATTTTTTCCTCTCTCTCTCTGTTCCCTTCTCCTTTTTCTTCCCATTTCCCCTCTGCTCTAGTCCCATTACTGGCAGTTTTCACTGGCTTTAACAAACCCAACTCATCAGTTGCTTCCTGTTGATTTGCTTTAATTTACTCCAAGGGGATTTTTGAATCTTAGCACAGCCTCCCCCACTGTCCAGGGTTGGCTCAGGATACCAGATCATGACCATGACTAATTGGTCTATTCAGTATGTAAGGAGAAGAAAGACACAGATGATGAAATTCATCCTCAAATATGGGTTAGATGCATCTAGATAGATAGGTTTGTGCATTAAAGAAGTGTTATACAGGGTAATTCTTGAAGGTTTCATTTGGAGTTCTCATTGCTGAATCGCACATGTTTGTACTCTACACACGTAACTGGAAAGCTTTTAAGGAGGGTAAAAAAGCATATTAATAGCAATTGCCTTTT
The DNA here is from genome assembly GCA_033816785.1 of Picus viridis. NCBI lineage: Eukaryota > Metazoa > Chordata > Aves > Piciformes > Picidae > Picus > Picus viridis. The sequence continues at coordinate 6,585,781 of CM066581.1, forward strand.
AGAAATAGAAGAACAAACTTTTCTGTGTGTAGAAAGCTATGCTCATAGTATTTAGTCATCTCTGACCTGAAACTAAATATTTTGGTTTTCTAACAAACTTGAGAATACAGTGGATTTTGGCAAAATTTCATCAGTACTATAGGGATTCCTACTTTAATTTGAAACAGGAGCTCCTAGCAGCATAGGGATTTAGTTATACTGAAGTTTTGATCGCACTGCAATTATATTTTCAGTACTAATCAGTTGGCAATTGACATTAAACTGCTTGGCCACACTCTTGGTGTATGAAGACAGGAGAGAGAAATATTTTTTGGTAGATCAAAAGAGGCAAAAGGAGCTGGTGGCTGTGAAGTGAGCAGAGATGGAAACACAGCATATAAATAAGTATTAACAAACTCTGCTGTCCTTCAAGTGTTTTCAGCTCATGTCTGGCTTTATACTGTTTCACTTGAACCTCCAGTACTCAGCATTGCATTACCCCTGTTCCCATGAAAAGATCCATTTGCACTTTATTTGAATAATAGTTAAATGACTATGGAAAAACTGCATAGAGGAATTGCATTGAGGTGGTCCAAACATCTATTTATAGGGCTCTTGGACACTGAGAGCTGACGCACCAAATGTTGAGAAAATCCAGAATGATGTAGTTTTTCCAATCAGGCTTTTAAAAGGCACATAATGAGATATTTAAATATTGTCATGCAGAGGTTTTCTGAAAATCTGTTTGGCATTTTATTTGGATTATTTAATGCTTCTCTACAGACCAATGAAATGGGAAATTTTATGAGCTATCTAGATATTGTATCCTGGGTTACTTATATCTTTGATATGCATAGATGATTAAGATGCATGCTGTCTTTGTGGCATCCTGCTTCCATAACATGAAATACAAGATACACGTGTGGCTTCCTCAGCTTCCCAAACCTCTCAAACCTCTTTGAAACACAGAACAGAGGTGCTGTGCATTTCTGCTGGGGCTCTCAGCGCACAGAGTGGTTTCAGCAACTGCCATGGGTGAGTTTGCTTCTCCTGGGCTGAGGCTCCTCCTAGGCTACACAAAGGCTGCTTGTGTAGAGTTTGATGTGTTGGAAGAGCTAAGCTTGTATGTTTGACGTGCCTGGGAAATTGAGAAATGCCAGACTTTGTAGGGAAGGGATTGTCCCGTGGAGTTCAGGGATGGATAAGGGCAATTTGAGGAAGAGGTGCTTTCCTGAGTGGAAGGGAAAAAGTAGTTTCCCAACTTCTTCCTCCACATTGGGCCTCTGATGGCCCCTGAGAAGTGGCTTCAGGTCACATTAACTCCAACCCCAAGTTCACCAGCACCATCCCCAGCAGCCATGTGTTCCATGATGAGACATGTTTGGGAGAAATCCTTGAGTGCTGTTCAGAGGGGTGAAAAGAAAGCTGGGCCGTGATCAGGCACAGATGGAGAAAGAGCTCTGAGAAGGAATGAGGGGAAACCAAGGCCTGTATTTGGTTTCTTTGCTTGGCTAAGATTCAAAACAAAAGTAAAAATGTGTTTGGATGGAAAGGAATTCTTCCCTTGGGGACCAAGGGTTACTCCAAACAATAGTATTATTTTTAAATTATTGCAAGTGTACAAAGACAGCATGCAGGTTTTATTTAGAAGTGATGGGAAAATTGCTCCCTGAATGTCATTTATTTCAGCTCAAATCAGTGGGTTGGGGTTTAGTGCTATTTGCAACTTCTATCTGCTGTGTTGTGTAACCAAATATTTAACCAGTGCTGCAGGTTTGGAGAGATGACTAAAACTAACACAATTGGTGAACTGATTTATTTCCAAGGTATAATCTGAGTCACTGCTCTCACTGACTAAACTTCAAAACAAAACAAACCCAGAAAACTCCTACTAGTACTGGAGAGCCAAAATTACTTCAGAGGAGTTGTTTGAAATACTTTTTATTTACATATACACAAATACATGTTCTGGAGCAGAGCAGACACAGATTCTCAGTAAGATTCACCTGTAGTGTAGTCATACAATCCTGAACTAGGACAATTGATCTATTCACCTCCTGTCTGTGGCAAAGGAAACCATCAAAATACCTCCTTTGTCAAATAACTGTCTATGATCAGTAAATCCTAATTTTGTCCAAGAACAGCCTGTACAAAAAAGAACCCCTCCAGTGAATTAAAAGGAATTATGTCTTGCTTTAGTATTAATCCTGCATTTCATTTGCTGCTCCTTGCGTTTGCAGTTTTGTCTGTGGGTTGCAGCTCAAGGATACACATATGTCATGCACAAACTTACCTGTAAAGCAAATCTTTAGGCTGTCCTGCAATATGATACTTGGAATTTGACACATGGCCATGATGTGGAGAAGCATTATGCAAATAAGATACTCCATTCCCTGCCCGCCTTCAAATGCTTACGTCCGTCTCTCATCTAACAAGTGAAACTAAGATCTATTGATTGGATTTTATTTTAAAAGGCCAATAAAGCTGCTTAGTTTCTGATTTCTGTGTTGCTATGAGCCACTACCATAAATCCCATTCTTGAATGAGAATTTACAGATGCTTTTGCTGATGTGCACATGTGACAAGATGTATTTTTGCTGATAGGTTATTCACAGGAGAGTGGAAGGAAGGAGGGAATTGTGCTTTGGTTGTGAATTAGTACAGGAACCAGTCTTCCTCTTGTTAGAAATTTATGTTGCTTTGGGGAGTTAAAATGCCTGGTGCATAAGACAGATTATTGCAAAAACATGATTGCCTTTCCTCACTCTTCTGAATATTGGAAAAAAGTGTCTTCCTGATTATTTCTTAATGGAAGGAGATGTAAAATTGAGGATTGCTAATGCTGCCGGGTGCAACCTTCACTAAAAGCTCCTCTTTCCTGGATGACCCTCTTATGAGCTCTTAAAACAACAGCAGTTGAGTACTTAATGGTGACCTGGAAAAAAATTGCTTTAGAGATGCAGGAGGCTGAGCCATCCTGTCCTGTGGAGAACTTGGTGAAGATTGAGAGTCCAGAATCTCTATCAGTTAAAGGATGTCTCCTGTAGGGAACACAGCTTTGAAGGTAGTCATATCCACATCTATGAATCTGTTTCTTATCTCCAAAACTGCAAACTCTGTAGAGAACAAACTCTTTACTCTGTTCTTAGAGTGTGTCACCAAGTCCTTGGATAATGAAGAGGAGTAAGAACTACTGTACTAATGAGTGAATGTTTGATGGCATTTAAGATTTGGCTTTTTGAAAGACATTTCCTTGATTTGCAAACCTGATAAAGCTAATGGAATTTGTGTAGAAGTCTCCTGTGATCTTTGGCTATACAGAATTCCCACAAGTGTGGCCTCTGTAAGGGTAATGTTTAGGACAGAATAGTTTTTGGAAGGAAGTAGTAAGCCTTGACAATGAACACAATAGCTCTTTTTTGGAATATGGGGTGGAATATGGTGGACTTGGCAGTGCTGGGTAAATAGTTTGATTCTATGATCTTGAAGATCTTTTCCAATCTAAGCAATTCTGTGATTCTCAGATTAAACCACAGCAGTTAGAGTGTGCCAAGTAGAGCTACTAGTAGTCATGCAACACAGTGCAAACTCAGTAGAGCAGGATGGTTTCTCTGTCATACCAGCAGGATGGAATCAATGTCATCTTTTGAAGTACTCTGGAAATGAAAGGAGGCTGAAGAATGTGTGTGGTTTTGAGTTTTACTCATTCTTGTTAATATCTCTTTTAGAGAATTCCTTATAATCTACAGTCATTTACTTTACATGTGATCTCTTCATTTATGCCTTTAATAATAATCTCCAGTGTCAGATCTCTGTCTATTTGTCTTGGTCTGACAAAAGTGTAAGGAGCTGCTCTTTGTCATGTTTCCTGTATTAAGCAGTGCTGGGTCAGGCCTTTTTGACAGCAATGGTTTTGATACTGCAAGCAAAAAATTAATAGACTTTATTACTGCAAGTTGGAGGAAAATCGTTGATGGGGTTTTTTTTGGTTGTTTTTCTTCTTAAGTGGAAACAAATTTCTTTTTAGAATTATGCTTTCATCTGTGCCTGGCTCTTCCTCTGCTCTGTTTGCTCTTGAGTCCCCAAAATTAGTAAGAGCAATGTTCTCGTTAGCAGTCCAGTAGGAAAGAATAACTTGACTTTCTAAAATGTAATAAACAGTGCAAGACCTGGAACAAGTACAAACCCTTCAGACAAGGTGAAAGCCCCCAGAAGAATACCTCTATTCAAAATGTCTGTGGATGTCTGCAAATACTGCCAGGAGCTTAAGTCTTGCCCTTTTTCTTTCCAAACATGTGTATTAATTTTTTCTTTAAAAATACATAATGTATCCTTGAACCCTTCCATGCTTCTAGTCAAAGAAGGTAGTATTTCCTTTAGACTAGTTGATTCATACATAAAATCTGTGAGCCATTAGTTTGGTCATGTTTATTTCCCTCTTGTGATATTAAATGGAAAAAAGTATTTTTTAGATCTTCAAGCTTTAGAAACCAGCAAATGTTTCATCTAATGAGAGCTTTTACTTGGGCTTTAAAAAATTAAGTCCTCTTAATTATGGTTCTTTTCATAATAAGTTCATGCTCTGTTTTGCCTTCCCTTGTTTACAAATTCATTGCTTTCAAATGAAATCCTAAATAGGTGAAAACCTGTCTGCTTTCTTTTAAATAAGATACACTAGAAGTTACCTGGAGTTTCACTGGGTTAAAATTGGTTTCTGAGCAAACTGATCCATCTTTGTTTAAAATGTCACTTATCCTCTGAGACTTGTATGTGCTGAAAAGCAAATCATCTCATACAGTCTGCATTCTGCTGAGTTTCTCCTTTGGGTGGGTGGTTGTGCCCAGGAACCATCTCCTGGGATGGCTCTGTTCCCCAGCCTTGCAGGCCAGGATCTGGCCCAGCTAAGGACCTCATTCAGGAAAATAGTCTGTAATGTGCCATTAATAATAATCAGACAAAGAGTCCGTTCTGTTTTATCTCCAAGCTGTGGGACTCTGAACGGTGTGAAAGGTTTTGTTTCGTGCAGGAAGCTCAGCTCCAAGCGTAGCTTTCCATAATGCCTGTAGGTTAAATTAATGTAGATAAGCCCCTTGTATCACACAATCTGTTCTGTACCTACACCTCTCAATGCACATGTGATGGCTTGCATAATATGCATAGCAGATCGCAGTAGATTCTTCCTTAAATATGAGGTTTGTCATTCTTTTGGAGTCAAGTGTGATGGCATGAGAGACTGTCTGTTGTTTAATGTGTCATCTTTTCCACCTGGGTGACACCCATCTATCTGCACATCACAAGCAGAGGCTAATTTTGTATTCGTGGTGTTGCCAGCAGCCTCAAACAGATTCTTTGTGGCATTCGTTTTTCCCTTTTTATTTGCCTGAAAATTGCTGCTGATTGCAGCCCAAAATTCTCCTTGTGGTCTGTTGAGAATAATAGCAAAGTCTCACTGAAATGTAGCATACTGGGAAGGAGTTGTAAGTGATTTAGGATTTATTCTTGGATTGCTTTACTGTGTCACCATGTTTTATTAGCTGATAATTTCATGTTCATGAATGACCAGACAGTCAAAAAAAATGTATCTTCTGCAGTAGAGATTGTCTCTACATGAGTAGCTTTTCACATTAAAAATCTAGGCCTTGCCTCCAAAATGTGCATCGAAGGAAGAGATTAATATAAAGATGAGGGCCTTGTCATCTGGTCTAGCCTCTTAAATCCTTTTTCTGCCAGCTCCAGAAATTCTTCCAACTTACTTTCTTACAATCCTCTCTGTACTCTGCTTCTGACAAAGTGCTGTGAGAATTCTGACTGCAACAGACCAGAAAACGAACTCGGGTTTGAATCACATTGGAAATTGGCAGGAAAGTGAGGGACTTAAAGCCAAGCCCCACAGCATCCTCAAATATTAAATATTTGGGATCAGGATCCCAGTGTTTGCTTCTGAGAAGAAATAGGGCTACTTGTGATTTGCTGCAGTCAGTCAGGACTTTCCAGTCCTGTGAAAGAAATGTCACAGAAAATGAAGTGAATCCAAGACAGAGTCACTGTGTAGTCCTGTCTGGAGGACAGAACCAACAGTGGGTGAGACTATCCCCCTGACCTCATTTGGAGTGACACATAAGCCAGGCTGTAGAATATCATGAGGCAATTTTTTTGTTGCTGTTGTTCTGTTTTGTTTCGGTTTGGGTTTTTTTATGAAGTTGATTAACAGGGGTTAGCTACAGTTGATACTTGGGATAGCTAAGGAACCATGCATGTGACCTTCTCAAACTACTGCACTGACCCTGAGGACTCATTCCAGTGTGCCCTGCAGGGAACTGCCTATAGAGTCTGCAGTCTCAGAAAGAACTGCTTTGAGGAAGGTGATGTTGTTCAGAGAGAGAGCCCACATGTTTTTTTGTCTTCCAGCATTATCTATCTTTTGTTTAACCAGGTAAGCCCATACCCCATGCCTTGCTTCGGGGTATGTCTGGAGGAAGGTTTATTACTTCATTGTGGTAATGAATTGCCTCGAGGAAAGTTTTTTAATTCCTTGTACTAGTGAATGTCTGCTCATGGCCTCACAAGTGAGCTTGAGGCTGCAAAGAGCTGCCACAGTACAGCAGACTAGCAAATGGGAGCTCCTTGTGAGGGGTTTTGTAGTCATCCCAATTAGAGCTAATCTCTTACCCTCACATCAGACATAACTCTGACGCATTACATATGGCTAATATTTCAGACTATGCTTAGAACTGGATATGTATGCTACAGACTTTGCATTAATCTGAAGCAACTCAGTTCCACAAGTAACCACTTCAAGCCTAAAACCATTCCACTGGTATTACTGCTTTTTATTTTCATTTGTAAGTCTTGCAATTAGAACAAAAAAAGACCATCTGTAAAACACAAATTGTTAAAAGCTGCATCCATGAGGATCTCTGGGCAGGGTGCCATAACACAGCAACACAACTAAACATTCAGCCAGAATGATATAATTATAAATTAAGCATCTTTAAACAAAACAAATTCCAAGTTGAAAAAGAAAAATCTATCAGACTCCTGCTGTTGGTTTTTTTTTTGTGTGCTAGAGGATCATGTTAATTTCAGTAATTGCCATCTCTCCTGCTTGCTGAGAGCTCTGTGGTGTCTGCATGCTCTCTCCAAGTGGTGTTTCTTAAGAGGGGGTACCTCATCAGGCATTGCTCAGGTCCATATTTCAGTCAAAAGAAGCTGAATTCAGGAGCATTGAGGGCAAATCTACAGCTTACTGGGAGGGTTTAGAGATATTACATAATGGCATGTGATGATATTCCATGCTTATGACATACACAAATGTGCCTCCTGTGCTGGAAAATGGTATGTTCAGTTCATATTGACTGGATTCAGTTAAATTAAAGGTCATTGATAATTATAAGATGAGACATAATAATTTTACAGTTAAACTAGAACATGATCTCTAATACCTTCTCATTTCCTGTAGGTTCTTTACTAACATATCCTCTACCTCACTTTTATCTAAGGGAACATTTTGCATTTACTATCAGATAGCCTTAAGTCAAACTGATTCTAATGACTCTTGGGGGGTGTGTGAGGTAAATACTCCTTCAGCAAAGTCATCTGAGTATTTGTAATTATCATTTACTGCAAATGAAACAAATGGAAAGTTTTTAGTTACAGGAAAAGAAAAGTCAGAAAAAGAACATAAATCTTGTAAATAAATGAAATAGATGCTGACACAATGTTTAAGTTATTGCCAAACATTTTCTTTCTGTCAACCAGATGTTTGTGGTTTTTTCCCCCTCATCTTTCACAGAAGGTTACCCTCACTTTTAGGGGATAGATCCATGTTAGGCCTGTCTTCTCCATCAAAACCAGAAGTATTGATTAGAATTGAAGATGACTGTAACAAACCAAACCTCTTCAGAATAAAATTTCTTACTGTAGATCAGATTGATCATGAAACTGAATAAACAGATTACTTCATCGTGGAGATTCAAAATAGCTGTGAGAAAATGGTTTGACCAGTCAATTATTAAATAGTTCACCAAACACTGCACAATTTTTTGGAACCATCATAATTCTCAAAAAATCTAGATCTTCCCCCTCATGGATAATCCTAAATGTATACATAATTACTAAGACATTCTGAGTAGAAAAAAATGAATTTTGTGCTTTGAAGAGAAGCAAACCCAATGGCTTTTAAAGGAAGGCTCAACAGGCAAGTATTCTGTGGACATTTAAAGTCAAAAAAGGTGTTCATGGTAATTACCAGTACTGAGACAAATGTGAAAATCCAAGCTTTTGTGCTTGCTGATTAGATATTTTAGTTGTTACAGCATGTATTTCATCGTGAATTTTTTTCTTGGTTTTGGAACTTGAACCTTAAGTTTGTCCTAGATTCTTCAGTACTTGTGAAGAAACAGGATTTCATTTCAAAAATCTGTCTAATGTGCATTGTAAGCATTAATTTGATCCTAACAGCTTTTGTTTCTGATTGCGAGCCAATGTGATGAGTTCAAAATTTGCTTTCCATCTCTGCCTTTCCTATTTACGAGAAAGAGCTGCAGTGTTTGTAACAGCTTAGTACTCCTCAGTCTCCTAGAAAGAGCAGGAAATTAGAGCTGTGAAAGGAGAGATAGTGAAAGAAAAGTAATACAGTGTAGTGACAAAGGTTGTGTTTTGTAATCTACCACATATGTAGTTCTGAAACTGAACAGGTGAGGTTCTTAGTGCTGTTTCAGTGAGGTGTGAGTATATCACCACTATATTTCTATGCTAGAGAGGCTGGCTAGGGAAATCATTGGTATTATTTATATGCAGTTTGTTCATCTCCATACCCTTCTCCCAGTTCTCAGCTCTTCCTTTGTTTCCCAGGTATGTTAAAGCAGCAAGTCTTACTGCTGCTGTCATCTGGTTGGTACTTTCTGGCTCTCTCCCATCTGAGAAGCTATTCTCTGGAAAAATTGGATTCCTGAGTAAGTCTTTTGTATGCTTCATGGGATAACATGAACAGCAGCAGCCCAAAGCTGTTGTGCTTAGTCAACTTAAAATGACAGCTGCTATTAATAACAATTAGAACTTGTTAACACCAATTGCACTGGTGGTTCTCATGAAATACATGCCTGCTTGTCCACTGGTCATTTAATTGAAGTGACTTATAGACTATCAAGCAGCCAAGAACAGCAGTGACAGCAGGGCTATGAATCCAACTAACTTGCCCTGCTTTCAATTCTTCAGAGACTGTTTATTGAGATTGTTCACTCTCTAGTGAATAACAAATGCTGAGTAAAAGGATATTACATAAATTGGCTGACATTTGCATTGGACTAGCTAATTCTTGTTGCCTTGTGTGTGTGGTGGCTGTGCCTGATGCACACATGTGCCTAGTATTGTCAATGAGCTCCTGGCCCACTCCCCTCTGCTCCCCGCAGGCCATTGTGAGACTGAATTTTGGGGGTTATGTAAGAGGAAGTCCAGGAAAAAATGCCAAGTGATTTGGAATTTGCCCTCTTTCCTTCATTCTGTCATTGTTTCTTGGAGTGCTGGGTTGTGTCTCATCTGAAAAATGATGTCTCTCTGTCTGTCCTGGGGAGGAGTCTGGGTGTACCACAAGACTTTCCTTCACTTATGCTTTGCATGGGCTGTGGCTGTAGTCCCTGGAGTCAAAAATACCTTCTTTCTCTAATGACTGGGGAGTAAAGATTAACAAGGGCACTAGTGCACCAAGGGGGTTTAAAAGAAAGAGCTGGTTAGGGCTGTATCTTTATCCTAGCCTATATAGTGGTACAACTGCCATGCAGATGGCAGCTGCATCCTGGGAAAGGGCCAGCAACAGGTACTGTGTTGAAGAAGAGTTATTCTGCTTTTCTTTCTGACAAATTATTTGCCATAGCAAATAGCGTTGTGGGATCTTACTTTATGAGCAGTGAAGATGGAGTCATTTCTAGTGAGAATAGATTGATGTGAAAAAAACATAAAATGCGTCCCAGTGAAAGCACATCTCATGCATTTCAATATGAACATCACTTGTTTGCTATGTGTAACCCTCCTCTGAATTATGCTCACGCTGAATGCTGCTTTATATTCCTACACACTTGTAAGGATTTTTTTCAACAAGTCTTGGTTGGTCTCTCTTAAAACACCAGAGGCACATCATAGTAGAATTCTCTTACACTAGTCTGGAATAGTAAAGATTTACTTAACTAGACATATTTTTTCTCTAGAACCTTAATCTTGATTCCATTGATGTTTCATAGCAAAAGTCTTATTGATACTTGTAGTTTCTTTTAAAGGCAGTTGGGAAGCCCTGCCTCTGGTTTGAAATGCATTGAAGATTGTGCTTTTAGAAGGGGGAAATTTTTAACCATTCTGAACTTGATCTTCTGGAAGTTGAAGTCAATGTTATTTGACTACAGCAGAGCAGGAATTACAGCTAAATTACTCCCAGTGACAATGCTTTTCATATACTAAAATGAATAGATCAAATTCAGACATGAGGTAAGCAAATGCAGCTCCTTTGTTTATACTCATTTGTACTACATCTGAATGCTGGCTAATTCCATCTAGTCTACCAGGCTAATTGCTTACAGTTTGTTCCAGTCTTTTCATCTCATTGCTTACATCATGATTTGCCTTTCTTGCATGTAACCATCCTGGAAAAAGGACTTGTGTCTAAGAGGTAATGTAATTGTGTTTTCAATTATCCCACATGGTAGTAATTTTTGTTTTTAAAGACAGTGCACAAAGTTGACATAAAGAGACAAATAAAAATAGTTGGAGACTATTCATTTTGCATGTGAATGGAAGAACAGAGGTAGCCTGCTTTGTTAATTTTCATAACCAAAACTATTCACCTCTGTCACCTTCTAATATGTATTCATGCTGCAGTTTTTTTCTTAATTCACTAAGAATTTGCTGTCGTGTCTTAGGCATGTGGCAGCCCAAAAATATTTGTTCACCCTTTCATAAAATTTCAGGGCCCCCCTTTTCTTCCCCTTTTCAGAAAAATTACTTCCACCTGCTAAAAAGAATGGAATAAATTTTATTGCCTTTTTTTTTTTTTTTTAAGGCAAATCACTTCATCAGTATTTCTTTCACATCTTTTCTGAGTTGTCGTTAACTGCATGTATTAGACCCAAACAGTTTCATGTGTGTGATGCATAGGGCCAGGACTTCTGGTGAGAACTGGCTGGGAAGTCAAATGTCTTAAAACCAATGCCTATCATCATCAGTGGAAAGAGTCCAATAGATCTTCAAGGGATTTGGAGCAAGGCTTGAACTGACTCCAGTTTTATAGTGCTTGGGTGCTTTATTGATGCTCAGCTTGGAGAGAATGGGAGATGTTGTCTGGGAATGAACTGTTTAAAATGGTAGTCAAAATGGAGATATCCTTGAATATTAATTTCTCTAGAAAGTTATGCTCAGGGTATTGAAGGTAAGAGTGTAAAGAAGAATGACATGAGGGTAGTGGAACAGATTGCCCAGTGAGGTAGTTGGGGCCCCATCCCTGGAGACACTCAAGGTGAGGCTTGACAGGGCTCTGAACTAGTGGAGGATATCCCTGCTTACTGCAGAGGGGCTGGAGTAGATGACCTTTGGAGGTCACTTCTAACCCACACTGTTCTATGATTCTATGTTTAGATTTGATTGAAAGAGACTTTTCATCAAGCTAGCAACTCCAATGAAGTTAACTTTATTGCAATATTCCCCTAAACCTGAAAAGAAGTTTTAAATGGAGCTCCTAAATATGTCCAATTGAGTCATGAAAACACTGACTAATTGTGTATATCTACCAGTCATGTGACACTGGCTGGGCTACATTAAACATGGAATCAAGTTACTTCAAAATAATAGTTGGAGTAATTGTTTAATAAAATCTCAACTGTTGTTAGATTATTAATTTATCTTTGATGTAGGCACTGGAGAAAACATGCATTGGCAGTAACTTATTTCTGATACTGCATCTTCCACTTGTTCCCATGTATACTTTTCCCTGCTCTCCTGCCCCCACCTCCTGAGAGCTTTGTTAACGATACTTTTAACTGTCTCATCTATTGCCCTTGTGGAGCATGGAGACTTCTAGAAATCAAATGAGAGTACACTATTAGATACAGTAGAACATGAAAAGATGTAGTACCTACAGAAGAAGCTTTTCTGGCTTTTTAAACCAAATCTGTTTGGGCCATATTCAGCAGGTTCACTGTTCTTTGGTTTCTTTCTTTCTTCCTTCCTTTCTTTCTGTCTGTCTTTTTGTCTTTCAACTGTCTAACACAGTTGAAAGCTTCCTCATCCTCTTCTGGTTACTGCTGGGCTGAGAAGACACACTGCATTACTCCTCCCTCAGAAATTCAGTCTTTTGTTTGCTAAAGATTCAGGTTCTCTGCTGCTCCATTCTGTTCTCCATTCCACAGCCACAGCTGGGAAAAGCATTTATGCTCATGTGTCTCTGTGGTGAAGCTAGCCACTAGGAAAAGAACCAACATTGCCTAAAAATAACTGTGTTCAATAATAAATTTGTGCATGAGATTGCATTCTAAATCTGAAAATAAGTGTCAGAGCTCTTCACATTTATGAAAAAAATATCCAAGAAATGCATAGGGAAGAAAGGACATCCTTGCTCAGAAACTAACAGCGCTGTTCAGGTGACCTGGTACCACAGAGATAAAGAAGTTGGAGTAAGTAATTGTCCTTGAAGGTCTTCTCCACAAGTAATCTTTATGACAATGAAGTAATTGGCATGGCATTGGTGTCATCTTACCCACCTGTAATGGCAGGAATTGTGACAAAACACCAGTTTAGTGAAAACACTTCTTACAGGACTTCAATTCATCACAAGTGGAAGTAATCTGATGTAGGATTGTAAAGACTCTTGTCTGTACTTCTTGGAAACATGCACTTGGGAACACGCAAGTTCTGTAGGTGAAAATATTGCTGTACCTTCATGGAATTGTCATCTGTAGGCACTAAAAATAAAACCTAGAGATGGCTGCCAAAGAGTCAGTGGAGAGGTGCTGCTTGAGGGCTGTGGTTAAAAAGTAACATCATAAATTCCAACCAAATAGGTGAGGTAGCCTGAGGATACATCCTGTGCGTGTCCTGTTCTTCCTTCCACACACTGTTATGTGGGGAGGCTTTTGCAGACCTGCTAACCACACATTTAGCCTTTTCATTTACATGACAGACCCTTGTCTTCCCTGCTTTGAGGAGCAGCATCTTGGTAGCTTCAGAGAGGCCAGGCAAGACAATGAGTTTACTCCTTTGGGAAGTAAAAATCTAAAAGGAATGATTTCATCACTGTCTTCTTTCCTGTATTCAAATCAAGAGCAAATTTTCTTATGTCATTGAAAATGAGAAAGGATGTTGGCTCTGAAATGTCAAAGTGCTACCTAATATCACCACAGTTTGGCTAGCAAACTCCAGTCTGTGAAAGTGATTGCCACCACCCTCCCAGTTCCTGTCTGGACATACAGAAAGTTTTCCCTTGTTGCAGTAGGAAGAGCTGACCCCCAGCAGCTGACACCCACAAGCACACGCTCTGGCAGACCGAAGCCTCTCTCTGGCAGACCGAAGCAAATCCCAGCTGAGCAGGGATTGTTGCTGTTCAGCACAGAGCTCACCATATGACAGATTACATCGTGCTTTCTCCAGGCCCACACAGATGGTGTGAGTGACTAACTGAGGCCTTGATTTTGCACAGCCTACACACTGATGTCATAAGAAAAGGCTAATACCTCTGAGGTGAGTCTCCTTATTTATTTGTATTCCAACAATAACAGTGGGAAGTGCAACAATGGGGAAGAAATTAATAAAAGAAAAGCCAAACTTCATATTAGGAGCAACTGACATAATGTGTAGTGTGTAACCCAAGGAGTGGAACCATCAATATTAATTTGGTCTTTCTAAAATAAATGAATCACTAGATGACAAAGCCCATATATTGATTCATGAACTGCTGTCATTTTAATGTGAAAACTCTGAGATTATTTTGTCTGAAAAATTACAATTCAATTGTAAATGGAAATTACAGCTAAAATCCAGCATTCATCTTGGCCAGGATGCCCAGTGAATTTTAAAAAACCAGACTCCTGAGCACTCAGTGGTGGGTACCCTTATTATCCATTCATTGTACATCCATATGAAACACAAACATGCACTAAAAATGCTAGCCAGACCACTTGATTTCATTTAATCCATTCATATAGTTACAATTAATTTGCCTTGCTGGTCTTGCTTCCTGAGGCTTTTGTTTTCACAAGTTACTTGTGGACTGACTAAAGTGACTCAAGGTGTGTGATTAGTCAGCATGAAAGCCCTTAATATTTCTGGCACTCAAGTTAGCCATGTGTATTTGTGTTATTTCCCCCCAGTGATGCACTCCCAGATGATGTACAAGTTTATGATAGGCTGCAGTTGAGGACAATCTATGCAATGGTATCTTCTTTAAGGAAGAATGAAGAGTTTTGTGATAAGAGTTGGATGAGTCTTAAAGATTGTTTGGGGTTTTTTTTCAGCCTTTGTGTCAGAAAGGAATTCATGTGAGTTTGAAACTGACCAGTTAACATTTTGTCCAGTTCCACAACATTTTAGACAGAGCTTTGTGACTGATTTTGTTATAACCATTTAGCTTGTCCAGATGCTTTAGAATAGCCTCAGTTAGAACTTCTATACTGAAGTTGAAAGGGAGGTGTTAAACAGGGCAAAAAGAGTCTCCCTTTTCCTCTGCTCCATCCTTCACATTCTGGGGACAGTGGAGCCTGAAGTGATGTGACAGTGTAGAGTAGTGTCAGGTCCCCTGGACTGGTTTGTGCTGGGAAGCAAGGGCTGAGGAACGGGGCTCCAGGTGGAGCTGTCTGGAGATTGTCCAGCACAGGCAGGCATGCCAGTGTAATGGTGATGGGCAATCTCATGGGACTGGAGGCTACCATTCTGCTAGGGGAGTGAAATGGGGAGTTGAGTTGGGAGCTATTGTGAGGAGGGAAAGTGCTTTGGGAAAGGAAAATGAAAGTCTATGGAAAAACTAAGCTACAGAGTTGTGAAGATTGGGTGGGGAATGAGAACATGGGCTTTGAACTTCAGGAAAAGAGGAAGGGATTAAGAAAAAGAGGGGAAAGAAAACCCAGCTATGGAGCACATGACTAGGAGCCATACTGAGATCCAAAGGAAAAGTAGTCCAGATGACAGAGCTTGGCATGAACAGCTGAGGAAAGATTTAGAAACAGGCTAGAAACCTGTGCCTGACAGCAGGGGAAGGGAAAGGAACAGGGTGGAGACAAAGGATGAGGAGACCAGACAGGCTGGGGGTGGAGGGTGGGGCAGACAAGAGAAAGGAAGATGAGTCTGTGCCTATTTCAGTGTCCTCCTGGTTTTAATTCCTGGGTCTGAGGAAGATTACACAGCCTTTCCCTTTCTCTGCTGTCTGAAGACTGTCAAATCCACTGATTAACATGCATACATTGACCCTTGCTACTGCCACTCAGTGTCATGGGGACAACTTTTACTGTTAATGTGACAGAGTAATTGTGGCCTGTGGCAAAACTAATGTGTCCATCTTGTCCTCCATTATCATCAGCTGATAGCCTTCTTAGGGTATCAGTAGAGAATTTATGAGTTTTAGGTTGGAACAAATTTACGTTAACAGATGGCTAGGGCTTCTCGGCAGACATTCAGACCTAACAGCACCTGTAACTCCTGCTTTTCACCCTCACCTCTCTGTTGTGTGCAGTTTGCACCTTCAGCATCCTCTTAAGGGACAGAGAATGTATGTTGTCCTAAGGTTACAGGGGTTTGGTGAGAAGTTTTCCCAAACACCATCTGGAGTTTGTGGCTGTGATTGAACAAGGCAGAGGTCAATAGATGGCCACATCAATATCAGAGCAATCTTCCTCTCTAGCATTCACTGGAGGGTCTTTGGCCAGGTAATACAGCTGCTACAGAGAAAATGGATGTGCAGGCATTAGCAGGTCCTTCTCCTACCACTTTCTGGATTATCTGCTGTCATATTTGCAAGCAGTGATACCTTTACAGTGATACTGGATTAGTGGTGAAACATCAATTTACTGTCACTGGGGTAAGGACTACATAGCAACATACAAGCCCTCTTTGCTCTTCAGGTTGCTTTCTGGGATGGGCTTGGTGGAAGACTGCCCTTGATAAAACTAATGAGGGCGTAACAGAATGGTTTATGCAGGCATTATTCCCTAGTTTTTCCTGAGGGGGTAATATAAATGTAAACTATATGGTGATTCTCATGAACTGAGTAGTGCTTTTCCGTAGGAAAAGAGATCACTGAGCCACTTCACCTCCCAGATGCTTGGAAGTTCATTATTGCAGGTCAGCTCTGAGATAATAGCCTGGACAGTATTGGGAAAGTAATTTTTTGGCAGATAGCAAGTTCTGTTTTGGCATGTGGACAGCAAATTACAGTTTTTTAAACTACCACGAAGAAATGCACTGGACATCTCTCCAAGAAACAAACAAGATTTCACAAGAAGCAGTTGGCTGAAGTTGCACTTACAGTACTTGTAACTTCAGATGTTGTAGGAGGTGTAGGTTTGTGTGCTGGAGTGGTAAACTTAAAGAAAAACAGGAATGATTTCAGAGCTGAGAAACAGGAGAGTTACAGAAAGTGTTTCACCTAAGCTAGTCGCTGTATGGATGGATGCATTGGGGTGTGGTGGAGCAATAATAGCTATACCCACCCCAGCAGTAAATGCACCTTCAAACTCATTTGGGATAGTTCTCCCTCCCCAGAACCAAAAGTAATCAAGCACAAAACTAATCCAGGACTGCATAATTTATTTGATCTTCTCATAGTGTTCCAGGCCCTAGTATGCTGATATCCTTGACAGCAAGCTGTATTGACAACAGGTTTAATGTGTTTGTGCTACTGGAATTCTGCTTGTGTTCTGCATGTGATGCTTGGTCTGTGACCTGCTGCTATGAGGCCTTATGCTCTGGGAAGCCTCTCAGTGGAGCCTAGGTTTGGGAATCCATGGAAACCATCCTGAAACAAAGAGAAAACAAATGGGAGAGTTGTTGTGACATGCCTTCTGGAAAACTATTGGTACAGATTGTAACCAAGAGAAGGGGCTTTGGGATTGCTATTTTCTACCTACCAGCTAAACTATTCTACAGAAATAATGCAGTGCAAGATTTTGGTTGAGCAACTGGTAGAAACTAAATTCATGAGGTAGTAAAGAAATGGATTTTTCCTTTGTAGTGTCTCACTGATCTCATCTCTCCTTGCCCTTGTGAAATGATGAAAGCTGCATGATGTGGTAACTCCTGTTCCTTGGGAATAGTCTGTCTTTGTTATATTCCTCCACAAAGTTAATTTGGCCTCATTCTGTAACATCCCAGTGAACAGAAAGAGTGTTTTCCTCACCTCCACCAGTCCTGTGAGTAATTTCAGAATTAGCCCACATGAAAGTTAAGACTCTTAGGACCCTTATAAGACAAGAAACTAATTTAGTAGAGAATAAAGAAGAATCTGCAGCAGATCTTCCACTATTTCCTGATCACTTGCTAGGCAGCATAACACAGAGACCTGTATTCACTTTTGACCTGAAGTGGTTTGTAGTTGATGTGGAAATATTTAGAATGTTAGAAGTGTTGCAAGTAGGGAGGTTGGACCAGATGATCTCTGGTGCCTTCCAACCTCAACTATTCTGTGTTTATTTGAAGAGCCACTTCTTAAATGTTTGTATGTGTTCTATTCTAAAGGGTTAATAACTTAAATAATGACAATAACAGAGACAGACATTGGCTGCATTTTTATATCTGCATCTCAAGCACTGACTTTCTCTCCCACACTATAGGCAGAAAGATTTCCCTACAATCTCTTAATGTGTGTTCAAGCATTTCCAGTGCCAGAGCATCTGCTTTGCCTTGTAGAGACATAACAAAACTGAAACGTGTCTTGAGTCGTAAGCATGGGATAAGTTACTTGGGGACATCTGACTTAACATAAAGGTCTTTAAACTGCCTTGACAGTGAGCCCACACTGAAAAGCTCAGTCACTGCCCTTCCAGTGGCATGGGGTCAGAAGACATAAATACCTAAATCATGACCTTCAATGCTGTGAAAAAGCTGTGGTGTTATCATTGTTTCCAATAAGGAATCTCTCACCTTGATAAACTTGGATTTCTTTGTAATCCAGTATTTACTGAAATGAATTGATTTAATGATATTTGATTTCAGAGTATTTTTAAATGAATATTATCAATCTTTATAGTGATGTCGTTTACTTTCTTAGTCTGGAGTAATTTTGCAGATTTATACGTACTACTCTATGTAATGTGCCTACAGAAAGAGAGAGTGTGTATATGTTTATATGCACATTAGAGAGAGAGAATGAGTGGTGATTTTGCCAATTCTGAACTCTGACCTCCATAAATATTTGTACTTAGAAGACTATTTCTTGTTTCCCATAAGCTGAGGTCACTACTAGATCTCTTACATCTGCAACAGCTGTCACTGCTTCTAGGCAGTTCAGTTCTTATTCCAAGTGCAATCATTTTGGACCATAATAAATTTGATTTACTTCCAATTTGAGCCTCCCTGTATTGTTAGTCCTCTTATCTTCAGCCACCCTGGGCTGTTCTGTTTCCAACACCACTTGTAAAGACAACCCAAAACCAAGTCTTGACCATCTGTTACATTCCAATTAAGCATATATTCAGCAAATTTCACTTTAGAGAGACATAAACAAGTGTACTTCGGTGCTTTACAGAAATAAAGTACTTTTCTGAACTTGAATGGAATCTGTAAGAGGTTTGGAATGGGGAAGAGATTTTTTTGTATTGTTTATATGATTTCTTCCTAGTATTTGCACCAGGGGAAAAAAAAAAAGATGAAGGGGAAAGAAATAAGCTGTCATTACAAAATTAATAAGTAAAAATTGGTTAAGAGTCATAAAGTTGTCATCAGAAAAATGAAAAGCTGAACTTCTGTCACAGATCTATTTTAAAAGCGGCCATGCAAGAAGACTTTCTCAGGTACTCAATATAATGGAAACGTACTTAAAATACAGCAACTTTTCCTCACAAACTGCACTTACAAAAGTAGGTGAGAAAAAACTCACAGCAACTAATATTTAAAGTGAAATTCAGTTTGTTAGAGGCAGATTTGACCCTGTATGCATCATACAAAGCACCTGAAGCATGCATTTAAGTTCCTGGGTGAGCAGATGAATATTGACTCCGAATATCATTATCAGCTGTTGATGTTGAAATATACAAGTTAGGCAGCAATTTTTCCCCCCAGAAATGCATTATCTCAAGCATAAATAATTCACTACAAGATTAAGACACAGTATTTAATCTCTCCAGCTCTCTGCCTGGTCTCCCTGCACAAAATCCATTCTCTCACATGAAGATTATCCTCCACTTGGAGGAAGCACTGCGGTGGATTTGTTAAGGGCCATCTACCTCATGCCTGTTTTGTGAGTTACCTTCCTAAGCTGGGGGAGACATCTGGAACAGAGAGTTGTAACATCCAGAAAGTTAGAAGAAAAAGAGAGGGCGAATTCCCCATTCTCATCTTAGTACAACTCTGTTCTTCACAGAAGAACTTCAGAGAGTACAACTCAGTTCTTCCTCTTACTTTGCAAGCCCTTCTTCCCGCAGAATTATTCTGAAGAAGCTGCAGCCTTCCAGGATTAAGCAACTAAAATGGAACAAGAACTGCAGCCCCCTGTCAGGGAAGTCTAGCTAAATCTTGCCTGTGTACAAGGTTTCTTATCACTGTGTTCTTGAGATTGAGGAGAAGGTACAGCACAGATACACACCCAGAGGAGAGTATGAGGCTTGTCCTAGCTGAGGTACTGCATGAAGCCAGGCGACACGGAGGCTATGTCCTGCTCCAGATGAGACCTGGCACTCCCTGGTGGGGTGTTACCGGCTGTCTGGCAGTTCCTGAGTTCCTGCAAACCAGAGCCAGACTGTGGGCCAGTGCAACGCTGGAGTCAAAGACGCTTAGGGAAGATTTGGCCATGAACTCTGCGGAGGATGCTGCCTTTAACAAGTGAGGGTCTGAGAATTTGGTAGGAGGCATTCATCATTGATACCTGCTGGTGAGGTTTTTCCACTGCTAGCTGAGTGCTAGACAACACAGGAAAAACTTGAAAAGAGACTCAGCTTAACCATCTCTTTCTGGCTAATCATTACTTGGACATGCACCAAAGAGTGGGGCTGGGAAGCCAAGAAACCCAGAGAATCAAGACAGACCGGAGGCCTGGGGCTGATGTTACATTTCTAATAGCTGGAATTATTCCTGCTGCCCTAGTGATACAAATCACCTGCTAGTATGTCATAGGGGTGGGAAGATGCATGAGCCAAGGTGTTCCTGTGTGCCGTTGCTTTCTTACAGTTCTAATTGCTTTTCAAAAGCAGGTTTGACAGCTGGTGGGGGTTTTTGGTTGTAACTTTATAGTAAATCAGGTCTTATGCAGGTTAATTTAGCACATTTTTCAAACACCATGATAACCTGTGTGACCAAGCATGCCCTGGAGACATAGTCTTAGCAAACCATCAAGGATATGTGGCTGAAACCCCTCTAAAAGCAGCTTCCATGAAAGAGGATTGAAATATTCTGAGGTTGTTGTATGGCAGGATTTGTAGTAGTAACTTCTGGAAAGTCTGGGAAAGTTGTAGGCTGGATTCTTGCACTTGGGAGTAAAAATTGAAAAATGATGCAATTCTTTATTCCTGATTTGAAACGTCTCAAAAATTACTTTCATTTTCCTAGGGTTTTCTGTAACCAGACTAACAATAGTCTCTAGATTTCATTTTATTTGTTTTCTGCATTTTTTTTTTTTTTTTTTTCAGATGTTCTGAGTACAGTGAAACTGAAATTGAATGGTTTTCTATTGAATAAAGACAGTGTTTGGACATACATATGGTCCACATCTATCTACCATTGGAATGGGGTGTTATATCTTCTTTGTGAAGTGCCTTGTGTTGAATACAACCCTGAGTACGAGAGCAGCACTGGATAAACCAGGTTTTTCTTTCCAAGAGGTAAGTTATTCCAGTGGAGCAGGGCGTTAGACTTGATAATGCTTATGGGTCCCTTCCAACTTAAGATATTCCGTGATTCTCTGATTCTATTTTAAAAAATGGCTGGTTACAAAACAATGCAAGACAAAAAGCTAATTTATATAAATGGGACAGGTTAGAGAATTGGTGGGATTTCTGATGGGAAAAGTGAAAGGTAGGGTTAAGGCATTTTAACATGGAGTTTGTCTTAAGCAGGCCGATAGAAGACTTATGAAGGGGGTTGGAAACAGGGATAATTAATGGTTGGGTGGAGGGGAAGTAGCTGTATGGGTGTAATTGTGTGCAGGATCCGAGCTGAGGAAGGGTGGTGGTAGGGATAACATGGTCAAGGCCAAAAGATGGGAAAATGCTACTGCCAAAATTGCTTTAGTCAATGTTAAGAAGAACATTAATGACCATATTAAGAGGCTGGAGTGCATGAAAAAGTAGAATGGAGAAAACAAAACCTGGCATGTTTTCCATTTGAATAAGAGAAAGGAAAATATATTTTTTCAAAAATTAAGAAAATTGGCAGGCCTTGAGGCAAGCACAGAGCACATAGGGAATATGACCTTTCATGTTAGCCCTGTTGTCTTTTACTTCTAGGCCTCACAGATAGAAGTCCCAGTGACAAGCTTCTAAAGAGCTCTCAAGCTCCATAATTTCACTGGTAGCCACTTAGAGCTGCACAAGTTTCTTAAAGGATCATCTGATAAAGATTTTGAGCTGATTACCTTACCCACCCTGTCACCACTGGGTTGGGTGCCATTGTGGGGGTCAGGGCCTAGAAGACTCAGAAATATCAAGGTCCTGTCCTGTGAAACAGTGTTTAAGCTGCAGGCAGCTTGGTGGCAGGGCTTCTAGTTGGCTAAAGCTGTGCTCCTGCACTTCTGGGGTACAGGGGCTAGCTCCTGTCCTCCTGGCCATGGCCCTCTTCCCAGAGGATGGAGCTCTGACCTACCAGGTGCCAAAACATGATTTCCCAGGGCATTGCTTAGGGCTTGATGTGTGAGAGCTGTGAATGCCCTGTTGTGTGTGCAGAGGAAGACAAAGAGTTAGAGAAATAGTTAAGAGAAACTATGAATGCTTAGTCTTTTGAAAAGCTTTTTGGTTTTGTTTTTTTTTTTAATAAAAACTTCTTAGAGGTTTAAAAATTATGTTTTCACCCTTTTCCTTCATCTGTCTGAATCTACTTTCATCTTCCCTTCAACCTGCTTTCCAAGAAAGAAGCAAGGACTTTGGAGGACTCTGTAGTGCAAAGAATGCAGCTTCTGTTGCAGAAGAGCAAGAAGAAATGAGGAAGGTCTTTGCTGTTGGCTGTAACTGTCCCAAGCTCTCAGGTACAGTGATAACAGTGACATTGCCAGGAAAAGTAGCAGAGAGTGTTGTAAGTGAACAGGCAGCAACAAGCTGGGGAACATAAGGGGCAGAGGGACTCTCAGGAACAATGGGCCTGAAATCCCCACTCATGGAGAACAACATCAGGCCCTTGACCCTTGGCCATGCCCACAGCACTGTGTGGGGGTGGCTGACACGGGGGTGAACCTGCGCCTGCCCTGGGCCAGGCCCTGCCGGGCCATGATCTTGCCTGCTCTGTTCATCATCGTTAAACCTCTGGAGTGAGGGTGTGGGAAGCAGCATAATTGTCACCGATTCTGGTAAAGAATTGCTTGTAAGGGGTCAGAGCTGGGAAGAGAAGTTGACCAGCAACAAAATTCCTTTACACAGGCACTAGTAAAAGGAGCATTACAAACTACGTGCGCTGGACAGCCTGTCTTGCCCTGTGCTTTTTTCTTCATGGGGGTTGCCGTTTATTTGCTCTGTGACATGAACAAGACTGGTGTTGGCTGTTCCAGTTGGGATTGTCCTGGGTTGCTTGTGCTGCCTTTGGGTTGGAGAGCTTCCCAAGGTACAAGCACGAACAGCCTGCTGCTAGAGAGGAGATTTGTGGCACAAATCATGGATTTGGAAACAGCCTTTACATCCCATTTGTTGTCAGCTTTGAGCACAAAACGTGTTTGATGGGTTGATATGCTTTCTAAACTGTGTATTTGAGTAACACTGGTACTGCTGTTGGAAGGCCGGTGGCAAAGTCTTCACATGTTGCTCTTTGTAAATACCAGTTCATGTGTTTGCTACTGTCAAATGGGAACAGAACTAGTTTCTCTCTGGTAAATGCAGTAGTTACCAGCTGGGTTTAACAGGTCAACAGGTTTAATTATATTGTGATTTAAACAGTTTGATAGTGATAGGACTGAGGAATGGAGAGACCATGTAACTTCTTCTGGTTTAAAATAATACCCCAGTTATTTTACTCACAAAGTTGGAGATGTCCGACCTTGAGTCGGGCGCGCTTTCTGCATCCCGCTTCCAGCACTTGCCGAAGTGTCCAGCGGCGAGAGCCGATGCGCAACACTGCCGCTCTCCCACGGAGCGGAGCCTCGCCATTCAGCCTGGGCTTCGGCCGGCCGGGCACCGGGACCGGGACCTGCTGCTCCTCGAACCGCTCCACCACCGGCTCCCCCGCCCGCTGCCGGGAGCGGCCCCCGGATCGAAGCGGGGGCGGTCGGGGGCGGGGCGGCAGGGCAGCCCGGTGCTGCTGGGGAGCCAGTCCCCGGCGTGCTCGGTTGTCCTGTCCGCCCTCCTCCCGCCGGCCGGCAGCGTCGTTGCGCAGCTCCCGCGGACGGGACGGGACTGGACTCTAGGCAGCGCCGGGCAGCGGAGCCGACAGAGCAAAGGACTGGAGCGGGCGGGCGGCGGCGAGGCGAGGCTGGACGGCCGCGGCAGGGGACGGGGCCGCCCGGGGCTGGCGGCGAGAGGCGGCGGCGGGGTCCCGGGCCGGCGGGGCGCCGCCGGGGCCCGGCGCATGGCTACGGCGGCGGGGAGCATCACAACACTGCCCGACGACGGGGGCAGCGGAGCTTTCCCCCGGGGCACTTCAAGGACCCCAAGCGGCTCTACTGCAAGAACGGCGGCTTCTTCCTGCGCATCAACCCGGACGGCAGGGTGGATGGCGTCCGGGAGAAGAGCGATCCCCACAGTGAGTGTCCCGCCCGGCCGCGCCGGCCAGCCTCTGCGCCCGGGGCAGCGGGGCTGCCGAGAGGGGCCGGCGCCTCGGCTGTTCTCTCGCTCAGCTGCTGCTCAGAACTTCCCTCAGAAAGCGGCGTAAATGTGCATATGTTCGTGTGTAATTCAACGTGTGTATGCAGATGTGTGGCTTATGCATGTGCACGCGCTGCTGGGTACCGCGTCGGCACCGGTGACTGTTCCGGTGCAAACTCCTGTGGGCGTCTCCTCATTCAACCTGCTGTAGGCCACAGTCTCTCACGCACCAGGATTTGCCTATGTGCTTGAAGGTGTTCGAGTTCGTTTGCATAGCTCTTAAGTGGCTGTAGTAGCGCCGACTGCTTCACACGGCTGTGGTAAATACTCGAGGTGTATAAAGGTAGAAAGAAGGTTGTTTTTTATTTCCCAGTGTGGGTAAGTACTCACGAATGAGTACTCAGTATGCAAGTGCTCCGAGAAACACAGTTCTTGTTTGGTTCAAGGAAGCAGGGTTTGTAACAAAGTACTGCCCAAACACCGTTTTGGTTTAAAATGTTGCATATTCTGTTTTGTTGTTTGGGGTTTTTTACACTAATTAAGTATGAATAACATACAGATAAAAGCTATGGATTCCAGCAGAATCACATGGGAGTAGTTTGCTGCCTGATACCTCATCTTTGGAGAGAGGAAGAGGCTCCCAAGCTAGGCACACAGCCTGTGGGTTGAGTGGTTGGTGTGGTCTGAGGGTCTGTGGTGATGCCCGGTGCCTGCTCTGTGACAGGCAGGCTCTCCAGGAGCAGGTTGCTGTTACAAACACAGGCTGTTCTGTGTCCCAAGAACAAAAGGGCTTTTTGCAGACCTCAGTATGTTTTGAAGGTATTCGGTAAGGAGTTTCTGTGGGGTTAGCAGCAAGTTTTTTAAATGCCTGTGAAGCATTGCCTTCAAAGACAGTATAAAATGTTGCTGAGCTGTCTGACAGGTAGATGGTCTCCATGCAAGTCCTGGTTTGAGGAGATCTGCTATTGTATAATGTGTGTACCTGGTCTAGACAGTGGCCTGCCTGCAGGTGCTTGACATAAAGAGCAGGTGAAATGTCTTACTGTGATTCTTGATGTGCTTTGCACCTGTGCTCAGGGTGATTCACAGATGTATCTAAAGTCAGAGGATGAAGAGGAGACAGAGGGAAGTGAGGAGACAGACCAAAGGTTCTTAATATTGCTTTCCAGTTTAGATGTTCACCAGTCAATAAAGCTTTTTGCTATTCTGATACTTTCAAAGAGGTACTGAAACAGGGCGCTCCTGAGTAATAGTATTACCAAGTTGAGCTTCAGTTTGAGGCTGTTCTGTTTTGTAACTCTTTGGTAGAAACACTGTGGACATGATCAACTGAAGACACATGTGGAACAGTATGTATGGGGGAAGTTAGCATTCCTCATGAGGCCAACTTGTATTCCCAGGAAAAGCGGTAGGAATCTTTCAGGACTGATCCTACGTATTTATGTTTCTTTCTTTCCTGGATGCTGGTTTAAAGGGAAGTGTAGCTGGTGGTGTTCAAGTAGGAACACAATATATATATTGCCAAATACAGAGCAGTAAATTATTGTATCTGGACTTCACAAATGTTGATGCCTAAAGCAAAGCATTAATTTACTGTATGGACAAGTGGTTTGGTTTTTACACGTAACGGTTGTGCAGGGTCAAGTCTGTGCTGGAAAACGTGCAGTAGTGTGTTCAGCTTGCTTTAGCCTTTTATATTTGGGAAATTTGGGAATTATTGCAGGAAATAAGTCTCAAATATGTCATTTCACCTCTAGAAGTGGCTATGAAAATATGCTGGATAGCTGTTGTGAAGGGAGGTGAAGCTGAGTCGACGACGTGGTAGGCTGAAGCTGGCTGTCCAGACATGGCTGTGGCTGGCCGGTTCCTGCCTCGCTCAGCGCTCGGCTGTTGTGGGAAAATGCCTGCAGCAGTGTGTGCTGTGCTTGCCTGGCTGGGCCAAGCTGTCCTGCATGGTGGTGGCATTCATCCTTCTCTTTTGCATCATCGAGCTCCCACATAATCATCTCTTCCCTCTCCTGCCTTTTTCCATTATTCTGCCAGGAAAAGTAGTGCTAGTTTGACGTTCTTGAGTCTGCCCAATGGTTTCTCTTTCTATTAAGCCTTATCAACACTAGGAATTTATTAACTGATTTTTCATGCTGCTTTACAAGTAGTGAATTATGTTTGAAAATCCTATCTGGGGCTGGTGGTGCTGCCTTAGTCTTTTCCTTTCAAGTTTGTGTTTTTTTTCCCTCTATATAGTTATATTTTTGCTATTGTTTCTTTCTGGCTCCCCGTTTTGTCCCTGTACATTTCTTTCCCTGAAGTGATCACCAGCGTGCTTTCCCCTTTCCTTTAGCATTTGTCTCTCTGAAGCCTCTTTCTTTTTTACCTTTTTTCCCTCTTGAGTGAATGGTGGCAACAGGTAAAGGAAAGACCTGAATTAAGATTGACTGACATGGTTTCTGCCCCGTCCTACAGAAATTCAACTGCCGAGGAGCTCACAGGTACCCATCAGCTTGTTACTCTCTGGCCATCTGCAGAAAACCCCTTAAGAAAAGCAATTTGTTCATAGGAAGGCTGGTAAGATTAACTTCCAACAAGTGCTCTGAGGCATAGGAGTGCCCCTGTGCCTTGAGCCGCTCCCTTGTTCCCTCCTGTCACACTCTGCTTTTTTTCCTCTGTCAGACAGCTTTTTGTTGCTTTTGTTTTGTATTTGTGTTCCTCCCCACCTCCCTTTCTAAAATTTTTATTTTACCCTTGGAAGTACTTTACTTCTGAGAAGTAGGGAAATCAGTGCTTGAAGCGTCAGTGAGGCACGTTGCTGTGGTGTTACACTGTTCACAGCCCTAGTTAGCATCTTTGTTGTAAGTACGTCATTGGATACGAATCTGCACCATGCTGAACTCTGACCTGGTGAATGCTGCTCTCTGGAAGTCCCTGTGAGCTCTTGTGCTGTGCTTGGCAGGTCACGTTGGCGTGGCAGAGGGCAATAAATCTTGGTCAACGTGAGAAGACTTTTAAAAAAGAAATTAGTGAGGAAAATATGTATCTCCAATTACTCATTGTGTTTTTCTTAGTTAAGGAGAGGGTTTTGTAAAGGTGGTTTTGAGTAAAGTAGTATAATGGCAGCGGAGAATTTGGTTTAGGACACTTAACAATTAAAGGGCAGTTAGGAAAGATTCTTGTGGTAGCTGCTATTCTTATGAATTAATCATAAAAAATAGCATTTGATTAGCACATTCTCATTTTTACTTTTAAAGGAAGTTCTTATTTTAGAAGGCAAATGACCATCCCTTTATGTTCCAGACCACGGTCTAATACTGTAAACAAATTTCCATGATCCATAGCCTTTTTTTGCACATCCCCCTCTCCCCCCTTTGTGCCTCTAGTACTAAGGGGTGCCTTAGTTTGAAATATCTGGCCTGTTTTATGTCATGGCACTGAGTTTTGACTGTTTTAAAGTCAGCCCATTCACCTTGCTTTATTCATAATTGTGTCATTAGTGAAATTGGGAATGGAAGGTGACGTACTGTGCGTTGGGGGATTGGAATCATATGATTCAGACAACTAAAAACGAGACAATATGTCTTACATGGTGGATATTGCCACATCTGATGTGTGTTGTGCAGTGACTTCAGTGAAGTGCCCCTCTGGACACACCCTGGGGACTTCTGTGGGTGTTTCTTCCCTTGCAGAGGTACATTTCAGGCAAACAAGAAACAGAAGACACTTAGAGGTTTGTTGTTTAAAGCAAAACAAAAAACCATTTCTGTATCTTGTTGTTGAACAGCTTTTGCTTTATGCCCTGGAAAACATACTTAGAACACAGTCTTTGTGGAGAGGCTTTTAGAAACTCTTTGGAGGTGTTTTCCTTGAAGAGGCCACGGTGCTGGTGAAGGGGAGAAGCGAGGGCAACGAAAGGAAACACTTCTCCATGCATTCTAGAAAATGCCTAGTAGCACAGCTGGTTTTCTTCGCAGTTTCCCTCCCTGAGGAATGGTTGGCATTTATAGAGTTCCATAATTTCTCAAGCAGCTTTATTTCATGGTGAACATAAACCAAGGAAGCCGGAGCTGCTCTTCTCCACTTGTCAATGAAGTGACAAGGCTCCAGCCTACCACTCAGCAAGGATTCAGCTGCCTGAGCTTTTATCAACCCTGTAGCTGTCTGAATCAGTTCTTGCTCAGTAGCTAGTTAGCCTTCCACTAATACCTCAAGGAAATGTAAAATCGGCTAATACTGGGCCAGGAAAATTCCTTCTTAATAAAGTTCCTTTCATAGGTAGCTGTTAAATGTTCTGGTTTTTACTTGTGTCATAGACAACATTTAAATGGTTACAGTGTACATGTTTTGAAAAGGCTGTGTAGCAGTATGTGTGGACTCCTAGAGTGGTGCCAGCTTAGTCAAGAAGATAGAAACTTGATCACTCTCTGAGTGGAAGAAGACTGCCATCCTCAGAAAGAAAAAAAATTGAGCACATGTCACCAAGTGTTTTAGCGTGAAGGTTCAGTGCCTGGTGCTTAGCTGTTTGTAGGTATGTAAGTTATCAGAGACTTGCAAAACTCTTCTCGCATTTTGGTGTCCCACTGATGTGGCCAGAGCTGCTGACAAGGTGTCCTGTTAAAAGTCTTAGCACCAGATGAGGCTGAGGTGTGGGTTTTGGGTTTTTTTTTCCCCCAGTCTGAATATCTTGCTTCTGCCCAAGGGCTTCTGCAAACAGACTCTTTTTGAATTACTTCTAATCTATTGCACAGACCTTAACTGGTGTGCCAAATACCGATGCTTTGTCACACAGTCATTGCAGAAATTCCTCCCGGCTCTCGGATGTAGCTGGGTTTATGGAATGAAGTAACAGACAGCCCCCACGGAAAGAGGTTGCGAATATGCTTCCTTTGTGTCTTCCTCTTGCTGTGTCACAGGAATACCATCATACTGCTTTCAGTATGGTCCTGCAGGGTATGTTAATTAAATGAATAAATGAATTACCTGTGTTGAGTGGGCATGCTGAGTAGGTGCTGTTCAAAGGGAGGGTGCTCTCTCTTCTGATGTTGTGTCCTCTTACGCAGAATTTAGTGAGTCTCACCTACTCCAAAGGTGTGTGATTGAGTAGCAGGTGCACTATGAAGATGCAATAAGGCAAATAAAAGACATCTCCAGTGAGCAATGAACTGTGCTGTCTCTCCCAGCTGTTTGGAAAGGGCTATTAGAAGTGTGGAAGGTTCCCAGGGCACCACCATCCACAGGCACACTAGAGGGCAGGATGTAGCCCTTAAACCAGGCTTTAGAAATGAGGAGCCCTTGTAGGTATTTACATATTCTTCTTCACAGAACAAATAGTCCAAGTCTTGCTTGGCTGCTCCACAGCCGTGGCTGAATGAAGAAGACAAATTCAGATAACGTATCATAGTTTGACAGCATAGAGTGAAATTGTGAAGATAGTTACATAAATGCAGATTCTTGTAAAAGTTGTCTTGATGACCTCTCTTAAGTGGGTAGATTGAAGCTTGGGGTGAAAACTGCAGCAACACATGTATGACATTTAGTGAAATCCGAATGAAAACTCGGGCACATTTGACACCTTGATGCGGTGGAGCTGCCTAGTCCTGAATTGCTCCTTGAGAAAAAGAGATCGGGGGCTGCTAGTGATACTTATTTGGCTGGTAAAGTTGTGCTGATGGTTCTAAGGAAAAGTTTACCCTGTGGTAGAAGTACATTTTAAAACATTTCACAGAAGGTGAACTGATAGTAATGCTTTTAAAAATATAAATTCCTGTGATGTGCTAGATGACTGAATTGTGCTTGGTTAAAAACCTCCAGGCTTGGGCTTTTTTCTTTTTTGTTCTTTTCAAAGTTACATATAATATAAATATATATACATATTTAAAGTTCATATATTACTGAAGAGTTTTAAAAGTTGTTCAGATCCATCTTCTGTAATAAGAGCAGGTTCAGGTTCTGCATTCTGTAGTAAAAACAAGAGACATGCCAAGTACACAGGCAGCAGAATGGGCAAGGAGAGGTGTAGCCCTTGTTCTGGCAGTAGGATTAACAGACAGTCACATCAAAAGATGCTTGAAGTCAAATCCCGGGAAACCACCCACTTCTTGTGCTCAGTTTCCACAGAATTGTGTTTTCCACACCTATTGTATTTTCTAAAAGGAAGGGGACCAGCTCCACTGCAGGTTTTTTGGGTAGAATTCTGTTTAATTGCCCTAATCTTTTTGGTGATGCCTTGTTTCTGTAAGCATTTCCCAGCTCCCCTGGATTACATACATGGAAAGCAATTTCATAGAAAAGTATTCTTTATACTAAAACTCATTAATACACTGGAGTGACAGAGTTGTAACAAGAGTTTCTTTGAAAGCTTTTCTCCAAGCTCAATATTTTTAAAATAGTTTTCTTCCTTTTTATTCCCCAGAAAATTAATTTTGTAATACTTTCTCATTTGTTCAAGCAGTTTGAACTAAGTCCTTGAATCCATCTGTGACTTCTGGTGTGAACAAGAGAAGACCAAAACATATATTTTTATTATTTTGGGTTTTATCACTCATGGGAGCATTGTCCTGGGGTCACTGGCCATCTGCTGTTGGAAAGTATTGTATAGGACTGGTTAATAACCCTAGGAACAGCAGACCTTCTTGACTCTTGGTGGCAGCATGATTAATGCAGTAATCTGGTGAAAACAAGAGGTGATATGATACGGGGTTATTCAGCCTGGAGAAGAGAAGCCTCCAGGGAGACCTAATAGCAGCCTTCTAGTACCAGAAGGGGGCCTACAAAAGGCTACAGAGGGACTGATTGCAAAGGCCTGCAGTGAGAGGATGAGGGGCAATGGTTTGAAATTAAAGAGGAGATTTAGATTGGAAGACAGGAATAATTTTTTTCCATGAGGGTATTGGAACAGTAGAACAGGTTGCCCAGGCAGGTAGTTGAAGTGCCATCCATGGAGGTATTCAAGGTCAGGCTTGACAGGGCTCTGATCTAGTGGAAGATGTCCCCACTCACTTCAGGAGGGATTGGACTAGATGACCTTTGGAGGTCCCTTCCACTCCAAACCATTCTATGATACAACCTTAATGCAGTCCAGTTTTGAAACAGAGAGTATCCTGAGAATGCTTGAGTTACTGACAGAAGTACACACTTGCATGACATCTGGGTATCTATAGCAAGTATTTGAAAGGTTTATGGTGTGGCTTTTGAAGACTGAAGGTCAGTGAAGAAATTGTCTTTCAGTTCTGATGGAGCCTGCCTAGCCTTTCCTTTTATTAGTAGCTGTTTTAAGAGCGTGCCTTTCAAAACAAAGCAACTCTCTCCTTGTTTGTCATTTTCAGTAGTGTGGTTTGTGATCTTGAGTTCCCCTCTGCCCCTTCTGTTGACTCCTAACTGCTCAATAAAAATATTTAAAAGGGTGACTGGAGTCTAGTGGCATTTCAGGATTATTATCTTGTGTTGTTTTTTGTTTGTTCAGGGTAGGGACAGATTTTGACTAGAGCCTGATACGATCGTCCGAGAGTATAAATGAGATGATGTCTGCAAAGTTGGGTGGAGGTCGTCTTGCCCAAGCTGTTGTGGTGCACTTCTGGTTGCATGATTCTGTATGAACCTACCACTCATATTTGACTTTTAGAGCTTGAAAACCACATTGCTCCAGTGATTCAAAGGAGAAAGATATTAAGAGTACTGGAAGAGGATAAAGTAGAAGCTAGACTCCATAGCGGTATTTAGTGGCACTGTGGTGAAATTATATTCTTGTTTTGTGGAGCTTGTCAGCTTGCCCCTTCACTTATGACACGTCTGGAGCAGATCTCATCAATGAGCAATCATTAGAATTCCAGATGAAATGTGCTGCTCCAAATCCTGATGCTTTCAACTATGAAATGCTGCATGGTGGTGTGTTTTGTAAAAGCAAGAATAGATCGTATCAGTGATACAGCTGGAAAAGATTTGCAACCTGTTTCTTGGCTCTTTCTATTCTCAGGCTGACCCATGATGCCTGGTGTCTGTCTGCAAACCGTTACTGGGCTGATGTGTTCTGTTAGACATTCTGCTGCCATTCTGTGGTGGTGTAGCTCTGGGGTTGTTTTTGCTGATAAAGTTTTGTACTTTAACGTACTCATGCATGGGCATCGCATCATCTTGAGCTGTGCTTGGTACACTTTTTTGAGGGAGTGTCTGTGTCACCTCTTGGAGCTGGTACTGGGTTTTTTTTGACAGTCTGTGTCTTTTCTTGGTGTTTCTTGCTTCTGGGAACAAATCTCAAGTGTTTCTATCCACGTATCTCCACTTTGCCTTCCCTTCCAACACCCTAATGTTGTGTTTCACCATCATCTGTTATGTTCTCAGTTGTGACTGACTCAGGAATCCTTTGATCAGACACTTCAGATCTAACAGGTTTCTGCTGCTGAAAGGGATGGAGGGACAGGATCTGCCCTTCTCCAGCAGCAGCTTGCCATTGTCACTGCCTGTCACGTGATGGTGTGTCCTGAGCCATCTCCTCTGCTAAAATGCAGGCCACGATACATGTAGAGGTTGGAATAGTAATTCTAGGACCTTGTTACAATGAGGGTTCACGCAGTCCCACAGCTCTGAGAGGACCAGACCAGACTGAGACTTCTGTAGAGCTTTTTTGTGTAATACTCCACTAGGTGCTGGTGATACCTGCAGCATCAGAGATGGGTTCAATAATGAGAGCATTATTTAGTGTGGAGAAGCAGCCAGTGAGGGTTGTATAAAGGCTGTGTGTGGAGAGGCTGTCACCTGTGTTTAGATGTCATCTAGGGCATCCTGTTGCACAGACGTATTAGGCAGAGCAGTTTTCTGGGATTCAATGTATGGATTCAGTTCATTGCCTTTCTCCAGCTGCACTGGAGCAACTGGGATGAACAGTTAAATGTGCATCTGGCTTGCCTTGGAATGTGTAAATATGAAGGATTTGTTTTGTGGTTTTGAGGCTGTTTAGAGTCACTGTGGATGTTTTACCGACAGTAACGTAGTTCATTCAGGAGAATTGAGGTAAAAGACCTACAATGTCCTTAGAAATGCAGGAATTCCTCAGAGATGGAGAGCTCTGACTAATAAACTTTCAATTTACTTCAGTCCCAAACTTCTGCTTCATCTGCTACTTCAAGAAGCAAGGTGTGTAAACTAGTACCAGTATCTGCGAGGTGATACTATGTGATACTGAGGAGCAAAGTGTCTCAAAATAAGGCTGAATTTCAATGGTCAAACTCTTGCAAGATGGATGAGGTTTGTCTTTGAGATGTTATCCTTGGAGAAAATGCTGTTAGGAGTGAGAAATGTCTGGCCTGCCTGCTGATTTGGTGTGGTGCACAGCAAGACAGTGCAATTTCTGGTGCTTGTAGCCATGGCATGCTTAGGGAGCATGTTTTTGCAGTGAAGCCTGGAGCGGTTTGGAGATTTAAACCAGCACAGTAAGTACTAGTAATAGTCTGGTTCTTCCAAGCTGCAGATTCTGAAGTCTCTCTTTTGTTGTCAAGAAAGCATTTGTCTCTCTACTTGGTATAGTTTGAAGGTATTCAGAGTATGCACTGGATTTTTATTTGCAGGTCTGGAAGCTGGGGAAGTGACAACAACCTGGTCCCTCTCTCTGCAGAAGAGAGTGGATCCTTTCAAGACATCCAAGTCACTGGCTCCCCAGTACTGTGTTCTGTGCTCTGCCTCAGAGCTATGGCAGGGGTTCTAAAAGGGAAGGGTGTCACCCAGATACTTCAAGGGAAGTCTATAAATGAACTGTGCATTTTATTTTTGAGTGTTAGGGAGTTTGGTTCTATACAAGGAACCCCCCTTAAACTCACAGGAGGCTGCATTCAAAAGTGAATGAGAACCTTCTTGTGAAGACTCTGGTTCACTGCTCTTCAGTGTCAGTGGTGATTGATAGCTGTTGTTCTTCACTGCAGCTTGTGCTGTTCCCTGTGGATGCATTATTTAAATGTCAGCATAGGGTGGTTACACAGCTTGGTGGAAGGGAATAGAATAGATGGAGGATGAAGTAAGTCTCCACACTTAATGTTGTCTTTGCATTGTCCTTGCAGCAACTGAGGTGGACAGGCAGCAGTGGAATACTGTGTGCATATGTATGGATCCTAATTGGCTTTTTGTGTTGACTTCTGCAAAAGCATTTATTAAAGACTTCACTTGTATTTGAGGTGGGGGAAATGCAAAACCATCAGACTGGCTGTCTCTTAACCTGTTGGTCAGATGAAGAGCAATCACCTTTACAGGGCAGCTTTATTCATAAGTACTGCTCCTTGTCAGCTGGTTATTTCTTCTGACTCCTGTCTGCTATGCCATCTCCCTGGCACTGAGTGCTTGGCACAGTTCCTCCTTCACCACTGTGCTTCAGCCTCTCTTCATCCTATTTGCTGATTCTTCATGGTATTTCTAAAATCAAGCTTTTCCTTTCAACTGGGACACCAAAACTTATTAAAACCTATGGGCTGGCACTTTCTCACCACTGCTCTGGCAGCCTTTTGAGCTCATCAAGTGTGTTACTGCTCTGACATCAGTTACAGCCCTAAAATAATGTGTATGGCTGAACAGTTGTATGAGTTGTACAGGAAGAAGGAGCACTAAAAATACCTTTTAAAAATTGTACATTTCACTATCTCTGTCTTCTGAATTGACAGTCTGGGGTTTGTCTCAGGTTGCACCTTTTTCTATGTGTGTTTGTTCTGCTGCAAGTGAAAACCAGGTCATAGTTACAGACAGATTAGTGAATACACAGAAAAAATGAAGAGCTGAAACTCTGCAAGTTCTGCATCTGCAGATATTAATCAGTGACATCCTGATGTTGGCTAAACAGCTGCACCAACTTTTTTGTAAAGGTGAACAGTTGAAAGTGGTTATTCTGTGGTTTACTTCAGCAAATGCTAAATGGGGTGAAAGCAGTTGAAAGAAAGGTGATGGATTACCTTAACCTTGTTAAGAAAAGCCCTTTGGGAAAAGGCCTAAAAGCCACGTGAGATCACGTGTTCATTGTTTTGCTAAGGAAACCCTTAGACACCTTTGAAAATCAAGAGTTTGGGGTAAAAGTATGGACAACTTGAAGACTAGGCTGCACTACCTGTACCCAGTAATGAATGAAGTTCTCCTCTGGTACAATTGGTAATTTTTTTCTGCTTGGTTTTGCCCTCTTGACTTCAAATGATGCAGTGAGCTCGCCTGCAGTGACAGATCCAGGAGGTTTAGACGATGCTGGTGTTTCAAATCCTTACATAATGCCAAGCAATCGCTGTTCACTTTACTCAGCTGTGCTTTGTACGCAGGATACAGAAATGCTCGCATCCCCAACTGTAAAGGACTTCTTGGGGTTCAACCAACCAGTTTTTGCAAGCTGTGTGGAAGGGAAAGGCCTAGCTGGAGGTGTATGTATGTGTATTTTTCTTCTGCAGGTTTAGTTCACTGTGCTACATGTGAAATCTGCAGGGAGCATTTGAGATGCTCTGTATTTGGTAGCTGGTATTTCCCAAGCAGGATTCCCAGCGTGCTAGGTGTATGTTTGGTGGAGCTAGGTATTTGTAGGAATTGAGGTCAAGATACAAATGAGAATAGGTGGAAAACAGGGAAATAATTTTACTTGTGTTAAGTATTTGTATTACTTAAAAAAGATGAAAACTCTTCAAGCCAGTGACTGTCCACATTAGCCTGGTAGACTTAGTTAGCAGGTTGATACTTAAACAGTTACACAAGTTACGGTTCTGCGTAGAGCCTTGGATTTATTCCTAAGTGTAACCGGAACTTTTGCAAGTGTTCATGTTTCAGAAGTGTGTATTTTTGTTGTAGATGTTTACATTTTAAAGACCTTAAGTCTGTCTGTGAGTGGTTTTATGCCTCTGGCTGGCAAAAAGGAAAAAGATACACTTAGAATGTTGTCATGCAAGAGCAAAGAAATAAGCCTTTGTATGGGAGCGTGACTCACTGTTTCTCGGTGTGACACTTCATTTGCTTGATTGTTTTTGTTGCAGTTCTGTGGGTTTTGTTTATTAAAAGACCACCTCTTCTGCTATGGGTCTCTTGCTGTTTCTCAAGTCTTTCTCCTCTTTCCCTGACAAGTGGTGCAGGTTTCAGGCAGTGTGTGCTTCAGCAGCTCTGAAGCAGCACAGTTGTTTCCTGATGAGTATATGAAAGTGAGCAAAGAGCGGTCATAAGACTGGGGATGCTCTGTACATCAACACAAAGCTTATCAGTCAGTGGAACATGGTAATGTGCTTAATATGGCTTTGAGAAAGACATATCTAAAAGCATCAGAGACTAGATGTGTGAGAGAGTGAGATGAAGATATTTCTAATTCCTAGATATAAGTTCCAGTAGGCATCACCAGCTCATGGGCTGGTGTTTGGAACTGACCCAGCAGGCAGCTTTGGCTCTGGAAATGCTAGGAGGCTAAAATGGGGGTAGTAATCTGTGTGTGTGCACACATGTATCTTTGATGGGCCAGCCCTTGGGTTTGGGAGGGTTTATGATGTTAGGTGTGGGGCAGGCACACCCAACACTGTCTTGTTTGGACACCTGGCTGGGAATAGACATTGCCCCCAAGCATGAAGGAATCAGCCAACTTCAGCCCTAGACTTAGGCGGGAGTGGGAATCAGGCCTCAGGGTGTTGCATTTAGCAAAGTCTTGTGCCGATTTCCCTTCTCTTATGAACTTCCTTGCATTTTTGGGACATAATCACTCCAGAAGTGATCCACCTCTGTAGCAATGAGTTTCCAAAGTAGTTGCAGCTTTGTTCTTTGCTGTGGGCATGGAGGTGATGGGGAGCTGGCATAATAGCTTCAGCACAGTGTCATTCAGGGGCCTCATGGAAGGAGTTTCCTTACGGGGCCTCTGCAAATATGTTGGAGTTGGGCCCTGAGCCTTTGGCTGGGCTTTAGCTTTTCCACAGCAGAGCCTGTAGTAACACTAGTCATTGATCCAGAGACGTGCAGCCTGGGGTTTTTCAGGGTCTACATAAACTCTTCCTTGTAAACTGAGTGAGAGGTGTGCTGCTAATGAACTTTTTAGTTTGAATAAAGCAGCTGTATGTCAGTGAAAACAGGGCCTGAAATAGTATTTAATTCCTCCTCTTTATCCAGGGTCCATAGGCTGCTCTGTTGTAGTGTCTGGGTAAGGTACGTTTGCAATTGAGAGGGTCGCAAGCCCCAAAAGCTCTCTTGTAGCATTGGCTGATCAGTGATTTTGGTAGAACGTTTTATTTCCCATCATGTTCTTGCAGGGTGTTAATAGTGATGAACAGTCATGAAAAGGGCTTCTCTTCCCTGCTGCCTTAAG
This sequence comes from Picus viridis, assembly GCA_033816785.1. Taxonomy (NCBI): domain Eukaryota; kingdom Metazoa; phylum Chordata; class Aves; order Piciformes; family Picidae; genus Picus; species Picus viridis. The sequence goes on from CM066581.1 coordinate 6,623,149, forward strand.
GCTAAGTGAGAAGCAGAGCACTGAAGGGCTGTGTGTACAGATGATGGGTGGTGTAATGATGCTGGTGTCTCATCTTTTTTTCTCTAATGGGTATCTGTCTCTTCCTTTCCCCTCTGTGACCTTTGCTTTCCCTCTTAGTGACCCTGTAGTATGCTCCTGCCTCAGAACATCATAGCCAAAGCAGCTGCTATGAGTGCACGGACTTCTGTGCTGCCTGCCCCAAGCAGGGGGCTCAGCATGCACGGTGCCAGCAGCTGTCCTGCTGGGAGTGTGTGACAAAGGTAATACAAGCTCAGCAGCAAGGAGCTTCCAAAATGTGCAGCTCTCTTTTGCTAGATTTTGCCAAGGTCTTCTAAATAAACCAGTTTTGAAGGAGATTTTTGGCCAAACCTCTCATGATGCAGAGCAATGAAGCCATTTGGGACCACTTAAGTTAGTGCAGTATTATTTGGTGTGGATCATGAAAAACCTTTGCTGGGTTGGAAGAACTCAGTGAGGCCTTCGGCTTTCATTGTACACGTAATTTTCAGTTCTGGTGCTCGGGGAAATAAAAGCACTCGTGGAAAATGCACGTGTTTTCTGTACTCTGCATTTGCCAGTGTATTTTCTGTACATCTTGTGCTACTTGTCCATAAAAGTCTGCTCTCTGCTGGAATGAGCCCAACTGCACTCTTTCGAGCTCTGTAAGAAAAGATGAGGAAGATCCAGTTCACAGCAGAAATCCAAAACCTTGCCAACCACAACACTATTAAACACCACATCTCAGCTTCCATATTCTTAGAAAAAGCTCTCCAAATTGTGGAATAAGCCCATTTGTAACTCTCTCAAATGTGCTGGCTAGTTTAACCTCCAACTTGTGCATCTGTCCGACCATATACTCTGTGAAAGGGGGGAGGACTTGAGGAAGAACTCATTATTGTGACACAAGGACTAGGAAAACAAAATAAATCTCTGGACCTGTAATTACAAATTTCTGATATGTACATTTCATGCTTTTCCTGTGCTGAACACTGGAGTTTTATGATCTTACCCAGGGGATGGTGGTGGTGCTGCTGTGTGTGTTTGAGTTACCTGAGGAAAGGGCATGGCACAGCCAGTGGTACTTTGCTTCCGTGTTTATTATGGCACAGAGAAACTGGAAGACTTGGTTCCAAGAAGAGTGTTGATGTCATGGACAGGATGAGCAGGGAGAGACTTGCTCATTGTGCATGGTCAGATATTGTATAGCTTTTCCTAGGCATTTCCTGTGAGCCAGGCAGCTTTTAAACACTCACCTTCTGATTAGAAATCTAATGCCTTCTGTCCTGCAGGCTGTGAATTCTTGCTGATTAACTTGCTTTTGGTTTGAGACTTTTGTCTTTATGTGGCTTGTTCTCTTTCCAGCTTACAGTGCCACATCTGGTTTTGTGCTTCTAACTGTACAGCTTGTCAGAAGCTGTAAAGGGCTTCTCCTGGGAAATTCTTTGCTGCAGCTTTAAGGACCCAGTTGCATTTTGCTGAGTGATTAATTTGCTCAGGTAACAGGTGTGTGATTGTGCTGAATACAGGAAGAAGGAAATGGCTCAGAGGAGAGTTTTAATTAGGATACTTTTATAATTTTGATCTTGTGATATTAGAAGTTTGTGTGAGGGGAAGGTTTAAATCCATCTCCTGCATTATAGTTTGGTGCCTTCAGTTTATTCCATTCATGTTTTCTAAGCCTTTTTAGATCTTTGCAAAGATACAGTTTTATCCTCCTTCCTCAGAGTCTCTACCCTGGCATGGAATTGAATTTGTATGTCTTGCACTTCATTTCTTACTTGGCAGAAAAAGAGAAGATGATCATACTTTGGCTTACTATGAAGAGATACAAAAGAAAGTTGTAATAGAAAATTTACTGAGTCCTTTTAAGTTCTTAAAGATTGCATAAGTTATAATTGGGACTTTTTTTTTAATTTCATGACTTTGTGATGACTTTGCCTCAGACCCCAAGATGTTTCCTCACTGTGCTGAGATTTCTCTTGTCACTAAACCAGCAGACACTGACCATGCACTTGGTGATCCTCACAAACTGGGGCATGCTGTGAGTGTGAGCAGTGAAATGACTTACTGCCATGCTGGAAGGGGTCTTCCACGAGAACTGCCAGAATTCTGGGAGAATTTGCCTCTTTGGCCCTTTGTTGGTTAGCTGTTACACAACAGTCTGTGCTACATTTTTGCATTACAACTTCTTAATGAGTGTACTTTTTGTGGTTCAAGTACACTGTGAGTAGATCTGAAATGATGTTCTGACCCATTGCTCTGGATCACCCAAAGGCTATAAAAGATACAGATCATCACTGTCAAGTGTTAGATGTCTCTTAGAGTCAGTAGCACAAAGTTACATTGAGCTGAGCCTAAAGTTACTGCTACTGGTCATGAATGCATGCTCAAAATGTGTTTGAGTAAGGCTGTTTTATATCATGGCACGTCAAGATCAGCATAACCCTGTGGCAAATATTTACCTTACATTAATAAAGCCATAAAATAACCCTGAAGCCTGAAGAATTTAGAGGCTCTGGCTGTATCTATTCATGTTTTTCAAGGTGGAGAGGAGGAAAATCTGGTGAAGCCCATTTTGCTTTGGGGGCTTTCCTTTTTCTTTTCTTTTTTTCCTTCTTTTTTTTTCTTCCCTTTCCCTTTTTCCAGAGTAACAGTTTTCACAGGCTTCTTCAAACTATACAAATATTTTTACAGGCCTTAAAACCTTCACTAGAAGTTTATTTTTACAGAATCTGAACTTCTGGCCTGGTATGATGTTGTAGGAGTTGCTGTGCTTTTTCTTTTTTTTTCTTCTCTAGAGTAATTCACAAAACATAATAAAGCCATACTGTGGTAATTAATTAAGATTAGTCTTCAGATATTTTCCACAGCTGTTTCCAGTTTAATGTGTGGTGAGAGCAGTATGCTTGAGTAAATCTCAAAAGTCTGTTTCCCCCAGCCCCTTCCCAGAGTACTTCTCCATGTTCTATCTAGTGGAAGGCGTCCCCTGCCCCATGGCAGCGGGGTTGGAGCTAGATGATCTTTAAGGTCCCTTCCAACCTAAACCATTCTATGAATCCAAGTTCTTGCTTCTCCAGACGTCATGGAGTGGCACTGAAGATTTTGGAAGCTGTTTGGAACTTGGGAGGGCTGAAACTGGACACTTGACTGTGGGATGCAATGAAACATTTTGCCTAACTTTCAACCACTGCCGCAGTTTCTGTATTCCTTGGAAGTCTGGAGTTGCTAGTGAATTATGGGAGGTTTGCTTTTTTTCCTTTGTGGGCAATGGCAACAGATCCACAGTTCATAAGAAACCATTTTTGTGTTCTTTAGAGTGCATATTTGTATTAATGTGGCTTCAGCTGTGTATACAAATTAGTGCATTGATGAGCAACTCTTACTGGTGTCTGTATCTGAGGGAAAACCAGGGTTTAGGTTTGAAGCAGTCAGGGTCACTATCAAGTGCTGAAATATCAATGTGCTGTGAAAATTGACTTCTGTCTTTTCTTTTGTTCACAGTCAAACTGCAGCTTCAAGCAGAAGAAAGAGGAGTGGTGTCAATCAAAGGTGTGAGTGCAAACCGCTTTCTGGCCATGAAGGAGGATGGCAGATTGCTGGCTTTGGTAAGCAGCAGGTTTCAATCCTTATCTCTGTCCCCTCACTCTGTACTGAGTCACATCTCCTCAAGCAGGACCTGAACCTCTTCCCTGAGTGGGATTTATCAGGAAGACATCAGCTCTGCACAGTTTCTGTCACTTAACTGAACAATGAACTGTGAAGGGACGGGTCTGCCCAGGAGCTGAAAAATTTAACTGGAATAGTCTGAGCAAGAAGAATCCTAGAGATTGTGTGGAGAAGGGAATTGCAGGAACAGATGGAGAATGAAGTCTCTCCTTTTTTTCATTCCCACAAAAGTTACTTCCACATAAAGTGATTGTGAAGACCATTTTTAGTAGGAAGTAAAACCTTTTTTAATTATATTTTTTATTGTTAGTTTTCTTAGTAATGAGTATATATTGTTTTCTCGAGTTATGCTTTGTAAAGAATGAGAGTTTTTTGCTCATGTGTCCTTCCAACCTAGAAAACTGTCAAACACATTTCTGAAAATCTGCTAAAATAATTATAGAAAGTTACGAAATGTCAGTCAATTAAACTAGTCTCTAATAAGGCTACTTTGAAATTCCATTAATGGTGTTGATACCAGCTTTATTTTTGCTGTGTTTTAAAGCCAGTATGTTTAGCAGACTGAGAGCAAGAGCTCCTAGGTCTTACCAGTTTTGATTTAAGAGCTGCAGTTACGTTAATTTTGCTTATGAGACATGGACAATAAATTTCTTGTCCATATTCATAACCTTCAGTGCAGACAAGCTTCCAGCACTTGGGAAGTACCACTGTGGGGCATCCTGCTAGAATTTCAGTTTCAAATAATCCCTGATGCTTTGGTGTCTTGGACACAGCCCCACTCAGCTTCTCTGCAAGTCCTCCCCAGTAATGAATGTTAATAAAGTGCATTCATAATCCTGAATGGTAGCTAATGAAAGATCCATGCCAAGAGCTGCAGGAATTCCTTCTGGTTCCCCTCAGTTTTTCCTCTACTGAAATGAAGTTAGTCTGAAGGCAAACAAAACACTGCAGCAGTTCTACAGGAGCAGCGATCCCTGGTGTGCTGCTTAGCACCACATGCTTCTGGCTCCAGGAAGCACATTTTGTTGCTGCCTGTGACTACAGCTAGAGAACCTGTTTCAAGTTATGGTGTTATTTACTCGGATGTTGTGTGACAGCTCAGCTCAAGAAAATGTGAGCAGTCCACTGTGCTATTCTTGAATGAAGGATAATTGGGAATTTCCTGTGGTGCTGGTGTGGTGGCATTTGGCTTCATGTTCAAATTGCCCTCCTTCCCCTGCGCAGCAGAGAATGGTCAAAAATGAGTGTGTAGCAGTGCATATGTACCCAGGTGTTTTTATATTTGGGATTTCCAACCTGCTGTTGCAGGATGGCTTTTGGTTGCAGAACACCATTCCCTTCCAGCTCTGTAAGGCGATGCACTTGGAGAGTATCTGCAGTCCGCTTGGAATTACTCATGAAGTTGGGTCACTTTGTGCCTCTCACTTCAGCTTATAAAACACAGGTTTTGATTTGCCTTGTTTCTGGAACTGGGAATTTCTCGAATCATATTTACTGCAGACATGACTCTCTGCAGCTCATTTTTGCTGCTCATGGGTGAAAGCTCCTTGTTAAGATTTTGTTCTTCACCCAGCCTTACGAATACGTCTGCAATTCCACTATCATTTTCTGCAGCACAGGCAGCTTTTTTTTCATGAGGATTTCTGCATGATGAATTCCAGGAGTTTGTGGCCAGTTGTGTCTCTCCTGTTCTCTGCCTATAAACACATCCATGAAACTGTATTTAATTGCCAGCATTTCTTTTTCAGTGTGAGCAGCGCTGTGTTTCAGTGAGAGCTTTGAAAGAGCGTGTGCTGGAAACCTTTGCAGTGAAGTGATCTCAGTGGTGCACGAGTTACAATCTGCTGAAACCTTGGGGTTATTCCTCTTAAAACCTTACGGATTTTAATTTCTAAACACTTATTTAGTTCTCTAATCCACTAGTCCCTCAAGTCCTATTCTGTCCTTTTTAACATGTTTTCTCTTTTTCTTACTTTTCAGTATCAAGGATCAATTTGTGTACTGTCCTTGTTTTATAAATATATCAAAAATCTTCTTTTGCAAAGTCTTACTCAGTCCTGTTTTTCATCTAGTTGGATGTTCTTGTAATTGCTTTGTTGAGACATCTTCATGGTTTGGTCTGAGTTGGCCTTTGCAAAAGAACTTACTGCACAGCCAGCTTATCACTGCTTACCTTGGTGCTTTGCCTGGTGGTGCAGGGATCATCATCTTGCCTTGATAGCTGGGTGACATCTGGGTTTTGATTCAGCAGCTCCATGATGTTTGCTAACAGACTCAGGAAGGGAAGAGGTAATTTTCACCAGTTCAGTCACCGGAGGAGATGGGTGTTAATGCAGACAGTCAAAACCTCCCTTTGGAAAGTGCTATTTTATTTACAGATATTTGTGCAGGAATGTATCTGTTTTGTCAGATTGCTAATGGAAGAGTTGAAACAGTTCACTTCTGATAAGGCTCATTTGGACTTTCCAGTTTCAAATAACTATGAAATACTTTCAAATGATGGAATGAAATGTGTTTGGTTATTTCATTTCATGAAGAAATTTATTAACATTTCCCATAAAAGGAAGGATTGCACTTTTGGCTAAATTTTGTATTTCTCAAGCCATTTGTCATTTAAGGATGCAACCTGTTTTGTTTCTTCTGTGCTTTCACTATGGCCAGGCTGGTTTTGTCCCACTGAAGGACTTAACTTGGAATTCTCTCCTGATGTTATGGATTAAAATTCTGGTACAGGAATATTTGTGTGACTAACCTTCATTTCCTGGCCCTTCTGTAGTTGATTGTTTTCTCACATCAGTCTCCATCTGCTGTGGTAGGTACAGGTTAAGGCTCTGTGTTTGGTTTTGAGAATAAGCAGACTGCAGGAATTTTAATTCCTAATCCCAATTGAAAATGTCAGAAGCAGTTAATTGTCCTAATCTGATACTCAGGCAGATGTGGTTTGCAATGAAAAATCAGTGAGTGGCATTTGGCCGTGCAGATCAGGGAGGAAGAGCTTGACTGCAGGAAGTTGGTGCTGCTGGGGGTCAGTTAATCTGCCCTGGGTGAATCACTGTGAGGTTTTCAGTGGTCATTATGGTTTGGCTACTTAAGCAGTGGCACATGGCAGACCCTTGTACAAATGTGGCTAGACCAACAGTGCTGCTGATAAAAATTCTTGCACTCACTGTTATATTTAGCAGCTCAGACTGTTTCTGGATGGGGTCTTGCTTGGCAGCAGACAATACAATGAGTGGCACTTTGCTCGCTGCCACTGCCCCAGGTATTGTCCTTCCTGCTACCTTTTCATGAAGGGCTGGGGGGTTCAGGTACTTCGTGATGTGCTGTGAAAGCTCTGGCTGCCAGATCACTGCTCTGAATAAAGCCCCTAGACATGAGCATATGAAAAAGCCCCTTGGTGTCCAGGGGTTTTCCAGGGACTGAGGCTCACAGTGTAGTGGCTGACATCCCAGTCCTGCTGAACAGCAGTCCAGCTTCTGAAATCTCACCCTTGGCAGATGTTGAGGAATACAGAGTTCATGAAGCCTGAACTACCATTTGTCCCCTAAACTTCCATTTTTATGTCAGAATGTTCACATTGGCAATGTGCTGTAGGAGAGCACTGCTACCAACTATGCTTTCCGGAGAAATAAGAACTCCAGTGTCCAGAGCAAATCACATGGTGCCTTTCAAAACATCTTCATGAATGGAACAACAACCAAAAAAAAAAAAAAGGAAACGAAAACCCAGACATATTTTTCTTTTTTCATCCTTTTTGGATTATTTTTTATAACACACAAATTGCCTGAAAAACATGTTTAAGGAGTTTAATATATGTTACATTTTAAACCTGAGAAACATGAGGGAAGGCTGAACAAACCCCATGTGTTTCTTTGAGCTGTGATTGTGTTCACATGGATTTGCCTTTTCTCTGTGTGGTCTTGTAGGGCTGCTTAAAATCACCATGGGCACCCTGGAAGACATTTCCTTCCTTGTGGAGGTTCTAAAGACTCTGTTCCCACCAGTGTTAGGCATCTGATCTACTTCTCCAGCCATCCCTGAAGAGGGTATGGGCTGCCCAGGAGGCATGTGGAGAGCCAGCTGCTGTAGCATTCAGCAGCTGTGCTCAACCTAGTATGTCCCCAGAGCCCACCCCACACCTGATGCCTCGACACTGCTTTGGGCAGGAGGTGAAGGTGAGGTGTGAGCCTGCTGCAGTGGGCTCTTTGCCAGAATTTCCAGCATGGGCAATTGTACTGAGCTTACCCAAACTCTGCTGAAACTGGGTTTGTTCTGAAATGCTTCTCTCCTTTACATGGTTTCTGTGCCCTCTTAAGGCTTCCTCAATTCATTTCAGGCTTGGCTCTGTGGCTTGGGATGATTAATGCATCCCTTCACATGGCTGGAATGAAAGGCATTAAAATACAACTGACCTTGGGAAAGATAATCTAAAATACAAATCATGTGAAAATGGTTGATGTGGTGGCTGCCATTTGAGATGTGCCAATATTAGTGAGTTACAGAAAGGAGGAGCTGCATTTGGCTTTTCTTCTTTCTTTTCCTGAGAAACAAAGATTTCTATCTGAAAATGGTTGGAGGAAAACCCCTGGTTTTCAAAGACATATGTTTGGAGGCAGATCCCTTTATTCCAGACTGCATTGGAATTACTTAATTGCTTCTAGCTACAGAAACTTGGCATATGAGGGGAGTTACTCTTCTATGTTTCCGTGCGTACTGTATGAAGTCAAGCTGTTCCAAGCTCATTTTTCAGTTCTAGTTGGATATTTTATATATTCATTAACATTAAGAGAAGATTGTAATGACGAGTAGCCTGCTTGCTTAGGGAATTGCCTCACACTCCCTGTCTCCTCTCCAAGATTTTACATGCTTTCTTTTAATGAGTAGCTTTTCTCCTCTGCCATTCCCCAAACTTCTCTGGCTAAAGGAGCTGATGACCTGACAGATGGTGTATATGAAAAGGTGGCGTCCCCTCCCTCCACTCCTGCAGTGTTGAACTTCTGCCATCTTGGTATTTGAGAAAAGAATTTCTCTTGCTTACAACACAGCTTCTGCAGGCAGGTTTGCCCCATTGTCTGCTGAGAGAGCAGTGCCATCCATGGGCAGTTCTGCTGCTGGGAACGGGCCATGGGATGAAGGCTGTTGGTACATCCTCTTAGCGAGGAACCACATGGTTCTGTCTGATGGTGATCAAACACAGTGCATCAAAAAAGACGTGAGAGTAATTCCCTGCCTTGGTCTCTCACCTCCAGCCAATTTCAGCTTTGGGGCCTTCTCAGCCAAGAATGTTTTTACCTATGTAGTTCAAACCCCTTGTTGTGTGAACCCCCTGTAATCTGTGGGCACGAAGGCACGTTAATTCCTTGTAGCTAAAGACTTGCTTCCAGAAGCAGGCTAATTTCGTGTTACTTGTAAGCACTAGTGGTGTATGCTTGGGAATTTCACATTAGAACAAAGACTTCTACATAGCGAGAACAACCGGGAATCTCCTTGGCTTATGTTAAAGGCAATAAATGAACTCTAGTGAGAACCTGTTCTTCCTGTAGGTGATTATATTTGTCTTCAAATGCAGAACATTTAATGTGGATTTCTGAAAATCAAACGTACTGCTAACTCATGTTCTTGGCATGTTAGTCCCATGAATGAAGAACTAATCTTTGGTGCAGTCTCAACAGATGCTTTTCTTTTTCCCTTTTAGAAATGTGCAACAGAAGAATGTTTCTTTTTCGAGCGTTTGGAGTCCAATAACTATAACACTTACCGATCGCGGAAATACTCTGACTGGTACGTGGCACTGAAAAGAACTGGGCAGTACAAACCTGGCCCCAAAACGGGCCCTGGACAGAAAGCTATCCTCTTCCTTCCCATGTCTGCCAAGAGCTGATCTCCACTGCGCGCTCCCAGCACAACCACTGCGCTATGCTGAAGACATCGAGTTTCCTGCTCCTCTCCAAAGTAGCAAAAATATAAGCAATTATTTGCTGATTTTTAACTACTTTTAGAGACAACAGCTTAAAACATGGATGTTTCATACTGCCTTTCTATTGCTTTTTAACCCTGTTGTGACAGTGTGCGTGGAGGTAAAATGATTTGGAAAATGTCGCAGTTCTGTTTTCTGCCAGATCTCTGTGTAGAGCTATTTTATTTACCTTGTTTGCTTTATAAAGTGAAGGAAAACCAATCTAATGCATACTTAGAGCAATATTTACTTTTAAATGTAATTTATATCTCTCTGTAGCTTATTAGAGAATAAATAATTACTTTCTAATAATTACCTAAGAAGTGCATAGATAATTTTAATATGGTCTAAATAACACTACAGTAGTAATTATAAATTATTATTATAATGAAATGTGAACTGTGTTGCTATCATGTGATGTTTCTGTAGGACTCGGGCAGCTCCCTGTGGTACAGTTTGTAGAACAGGCCTGTGTAGACAGCAGGAAGCTCCCTCATGGTTATATCAATTTTATCAAACCCCTCCTGGTAGCCGTACCGTAAGAGCCTGGCTATGTTGCTGGTGATGGGAGTGGTGTGTTCTGTCCTAGCAAGCTCATCCAGGTCCATCCACTCACACTTCAGGCACTCCTGCTGGCAGAAGCTGATGGTGAAGGAGGAGGGCTGCAGGCGACAGATGATGTACATATCTGACTTCCCAAAGGCTCCGGGGTGTTGGTGTTGCTGTCTGATGCTTAGGATGGACTTGAACTCTGACTTGATGCCAGTCTCTTCGAAAACCTCTCGAACTGCTGTGTCTCCTAGGTGAAAAGAGCAAACCTTACAGTACATATAAGAATAGCTAAACACTCTTCAAAGCACTTGATCGTGGAAAATCTCTAACTCAAAGCTTTCTCTGCTTCACCAGCTGTTCAGAACGTTAGCCTGTTTGTTTCCACACAAGGATAAGCTAATTTTTTGGTCCCTGAACAAATGTAATTGCTGCATGCCTTGTTTGTGTGTATCCTACAAAATGATGGAAGTAAGAAACTTCTCATAGCACTGTACAGGGGTGGGTTTGAAATGGATGTTCTGATGGCTGCTGCTTCTGCTGAGCTCTTAGTCCAAGAGAGCGCTCCACTCTCTTTTCAGTTCTTTGCATCTCAGTCCATGTCTATCCTGGTCTCAGTCCAGTTTCAGATCCAGACCCTCTGCAGCTGAACATTAGGTCAGACAAATCAGTTTCACTGCACTTTGCCACAGGGTGTAACAAAATGGGTAAAAGCTGTCGGAGATTGTGGAAGTTGGCACTATGTCCTTTTCAAGATGTATCCTAAGTGCCCAGTGAACTGTCACATATCCCTAATACCAGTGCAGCCCTCTTCTGAGTGTTTGCTTACTCCTCAAAGCAAAACATTTTAGGAAACTTTGTGGAGATTTGCCTTCCTAGGCAAGCTTCTATCTTCATGTGTCTGAGGGGAGCTGAACAGACATTTGATGGGTAGCTTCAAATACTGGTAATAATTTGGCCATACAGTGGCTAGCAACATGTAAACAAAGTGCTGCATTCAGCAGAGGCCAAACAACAATCTGTTAATGGCCCTGATCCTGCACATAATTGCCTCAGTTCATCTTGCAGCAGAATGAGCTGTGTAAAATTTACAGAGTGTACAGTGGGTCTTTGGGACTGGAGCCCCAAGGTGCCTGCAGAATGTTTCTGTTTGTGACTTTATCATGGTGTTAATTAGTTAAGAGGCTACTGGGTTAAGATCCTCATTTACCATTACTGGCAAGTAAGCAGAGACTGCATTTGATATTGTCAAGAGCCCTCTGCGGTCCACTGGTTTAAGATGGAGGCTGGAAAGCAAACTCCCTGAGGCAAATGGTTTAATTGTTCAGCAAGGGGCTGTATTACACAGAAGTGGTCAAAGGGCAACAACAGATGATAAAGAATGCTGAGGCAGGCTATGATTAAGAAAAATGAAGTAATTAGGGATTGCATTGAAGCTTTGAGCTTTGCTTTTTAGCTTTGCTTTTATTTCAGTGTATGTATGGAGATATACAAATACATGACAGTTAAATTAGAAGGAACACTAGGGTTTGAGTTTCAGTCACTTTCTGATACAAAAATGTCTGCACTTTGCTTAATCTGCATTATGAAACTATTCCAGTAACTTGCATGAGTCAGTTTGTACTCAAAGTGGGCAGCCAGCTCTTTTGTCACTTCATGTAACTCCAGGATATTCAAGCATTGTAACTGCAATTTGTATTTCAGTCCCTTAAATGACTCTGAGTTGATAAGCTTTCATGTAAGGACTTTAAAAAAAAAGGAAAATCAAGCTGTATTATATTTATGCTTCACTAATTTATATCTTCTTGTAATATGAAGATGTGATGCAGAGAATCGTAACTTGTATTAGTATACAGCTGAGTAGTGGCAGGATGGGAACTGCAGGAGCCTTGTCTTCTCCCAGGTGTTTCTCAGTGCCTACAGCCAGGCTCCAGCCATGGGCTCACCTGTTCTCTCAGGGGCAGAAGCTGGCAGAGTCAGTGACAATGCTTTGCTGGGGAAGCTGTTGCCAGTGCTGGTCACTCTTGTCCCTGCATACAAGCACACCTCTGATATCCCCTGGCCTGGGGCTGCTCTGTGTCACTGGAAGTGAACAGGAGCCTGGCTAGACAAGAAGCACAGCGTCTGGGATTCCTCTGCACAGAGAATCTGTTTTTGCTATGTAACAGGTAGTTGTATTGTCAAGCAAGGAATTTTGGTTTTATCTCCCTGTTTGACAAAAAGACCTAAAACAAGACATGAGTTATGAAAACTACAGCTCAGCCACATACTAAACTTCCCTGCCCTGAAGGTTATGTTGACCTGCTACCATTAAAGCCATAGGATCATGTCCCCTCATCTAGTCACCATTAGCTCAAAGTAGTTATTAGTTATAGGGTTGATCTGGCTCACGTGTTTCAATACTGTTTATGTCTTTGTTACTCTGTTGATGTCTGGACCTGTTGTCCTAGGACTTACCAATGTCTTCTCCTGGATTAGCCAGACCTCCTGGAAATTTCCATGCATTTATAGTCTGTATTGGAGGAAACAAAGTATTGCTGAAGTAAGCAGCCTGTGCTGTACTCTAATATGAAAGTGACAGTTAACACATGGCTTTTTTAGTTGAAGCTGCAGTATGGTAATGATTCACATCAATAAGGCTTTAAGTAGGAACTTGTTGACCATGTGATGATCAGAGATAGCTACAGTCTGTATGAAGTATTGGAACACAACATCTACTGATTGAAAATACAAACTGTCTAACAGTCATTAGACAACACTGCTGCTAGATAACTAGATAGAGTAGTTGGATATTTAAAAAAGCTGCTATAGACCATATAATCTTATATTTAATCACTAATGTATTCCACTGCCATGAGTTTGGCTTTTAAATAGTGTATATATATTTAATCTTACAAACAGGTATTATGACTGTAGTACTGTTCTATACCGCACTGGCTTTAACATGACTTTGTGTGTCTGTAGTAACCATTCAGTGTAACTGGTGTTTGTTTTTATGGAATACAAAACCTGAGGCCTTGTGTGTGGTTTGTATCTAGAAGCATTTATTGAATTGCAATAAAGATCAGTACTTAGAACATGAAGTGCAGTCTTGGTGCTGTTATTGGTAAAGGAGTCCTAGTCCCTACACCTCTTGCAAGTGCATGGAGATGTGTAGGCATTGCCTTTACATTTGTGTAGTATTCTTTTTATTTCTTTCCTTGTTAAATGTTTATATAGGAATAAGTTAATCTCTCAACTAGAAATTACTGCAGTAAAAAGACACACTGGGGGGGGAGGGGAGGGCAGGGGGAGAAGTGCTTTTCTTGCACATATAGCAGGGAGAGGAAGCTGTGTGCATTCCAGGGATTTGCAACCCCAGTGATTACACTGGAAAATGATGGGTTTTTTTTTCTGGGCACTCCTAAAGGTCTTGGATAGGAGTTTGAAGTAACAGATGAAAAATAGTGCAGATGGAAAATACATGTAGTTGTCTGTTGGCTTTCAGATTTGCTTTCAGTTCCTGGAAATCTTTCTTTGTGTTCTATGGAACTGTCCTTTCATGATTAAACCCAAAAAAGCTCTTGAAATTCCACTAGCTGTTTAAATTGATTTTTTTTTTTAAGCTTTCAGAACATTATTTGTATTAAATTCACCATTTCAGGGAAATGGTTCATTGCATGGGGAAGAAGGGAGAGGAACCAACAGTGGGAAATCGTCTGAGCCAATCTGCTTGCACTGTGCAGTCTTCCAACTTCTATGTGCATAAAAGCTAAAAAGAAGGTAGTGTTTCTAAAGTTCATGATGTGCTGTTTTGCTCCTGGAGACTCTTCTAGAAGTGAAACCACTTCCAGAGCCTATAGCTTGTGTGCTGTATTTATGCTTTCATTGATAATTAACATAAGCCTGAAGGTCCTGCCATGGAGAAGTCCTTGACATTGTATTTCATGGTAAGTAAAAATATAAAATAATAGTTTACAGGAAAGAAGAAAAGGATGTTTCTCTTCCTCTCTTCCTCTGGACTCCTGTGTTACACATTCAACATGCTGTATGACTGAGCTGCCTATGAAAACACCACCCTGGGGATTGATTCATTGCGGGTTCATGCCCTTAACGTGCCACACCACCGTTTCAAGGGAGATCATTAACTGTAGTGGTGTTATCACTGAATTGATGTTTTATGTCCTCAGAAGAAGTTTCAAGAAAGACAGAAAAATGCAGCCATTGACATCTGTCATAGTTTTAGCTATACAAAGTGAAAATGATACATCCAAGTACACTTCAACCCATCTATGTAAGCTTTGCTTCTTTCTGTGAAGGGTGGCTCTAAGGAGGATGAAGTCATCCTCTTTTCAGTGATAGTGATAGGATGAGGAGCAATGGATGTGAACTTATTCACGGGAAATTCCACCTCAACATGAGAAAAAACCTTTTTACTGTGAGGGTTCCAGAGCACTGGAACAGGCTGCCCAGAGAGGCTGAGGAGTCTCCTTGTCTTGAGATCTTCAAAACCTGCCTGGATGTGTTTCTGTGTGACCTACCCTACTTCGGACTTGGTGGTCTCTGGAGGCCCCTTCCAACCCCTAACATTCTATGATTCTTATGATTCTTGGTGTGCTAGAGATATTTTAATTTGCAATTCAAAGCAAAATGGTAGCCAAGTACATTTTATGGCACAGCAGGGGCAGCTGCTAGTGATCTGGTGTGCCTTCTGCATGTGCCCAGGCTAGCCTGAGAGAGGCTGGAAGGTGTGACCAGTGATGCGTGGTTACCTCAAGCCACATCACACAACCCACCAATGCTCTCTGGTTTGGCATTCTCAGCCATGAGGTCAAGCTCTTCAGTTTGTCAGAAATTAATGATCTTACACCTGCTGTACTAAGGTGGTCTCCAGGACATGGCCAACCACATTATTGCTTCTTTAAAGCCACAGACATGCCCTGAAATTTTGAAACCAAACAAACCCAGAATCCTCCCAAAATCTGCTTTGAGCCATGGGAGTTTTCCAGGAGTCTGCATGGATCCAAACAGACGAGCAGGGACTTCTGGGTCAATTACAAGAGAAAACAGAAAACTGAATGCAGAAAGGATACTTCTGCTGATTCAATCAGCAGTTATAATTAACAATAATGTTGTGGATTTTCCAAGTTTCTGTTGTTTTTTACTTTCAGATGCAATACAGTGATATGTGATAGGTAAAAGGAAGTAAATTTTAACGATTACAATTTTGGACTGGAATAGAAATAAAAATACCTTTGTTTTATACTAGAGTCAGCTTGTCTAAATGAAGTTCTGTATTTTATAACCCTGTAACAAACTTACCCTATTCCTGTCTTGTACAACCAACACTTTTCCAGTGCTTTCATCTAGAACAGCACCTAGTAGAGAGATAATATTGAAAAATATGTGTTAGACAACTCTCTCAATCTTCAGATCCGTGACTTTGGGTGTTTTGATAAAGCAGGACAAGCCCCTAATGATCCTCAGTTTACAGATAGCAAGATCTGCATGGATGAATCACAGACATGGATTGTTGGTGGAAAACTGATACACAGTAACAGATAAGAAAATGTTAAGTATCCTGTATAAAAATCCAGTGTTAGCAGTACTGAGATCAGTTCCTCCTGCACTTAAATTCCACATTAGGCAAGAAATGAAAAGAAGAATTCGCCTGTGTTAACATTATCAGAACTAAAGAATGCAGGATCAAGATGTCATCCAAACAATCCAGCAAAGCTGCCTGTTTCAGCTGAGCTGTGCCTGTAATCTTGCAGGAGTAACAGAAAATTTTCCAGTGACTCTGGCTGAGCAGCTACAATGGCTAAGAACTTCTTCCAGTGAAATTCATGGCAAAGCTGCAGTGAAGATTTCACTGTTTTCTGGTCAGTAGCACACAAGGTTTAGTATTCAATGGGCTGACTGTACTGATCATGTTTAACTGGTTGGCTGGCTGTGAACTTGTGCTGTACTATCCAGCTACTCTCACCATAGGAACTGCACAGTAATCCCAGTCAACTGGCTAATCCCAAAGCATCGCTGCCAAGTGGAAAAATGACACTTCCACTTGATTAAAAATAAATAAATCAGGATGTATGACTTTCCTTTCAGTCCTGAAGCTCAGCCCATGACTTTCTACCACAGATTACATGTCTTCCTACTTACTAAAACCCAAGTGCTTTCATGTTTCATCACCATGCCATACTCATTGGTCAGACTTTAGAAATGTCTTCCCGCTAAATCAAGTATTTTTCTGGGATACTGAAGTGTGCTGTGGTGAGTGGAATGAGCACTGTGGTACAGCTTACCAGGCTCTTCTCCACATCAGTCCTGCAAGGGTTTCAAATTGGTAGTTACCAATAAAAAAATGTTTATGTCATTTGACATCAAGAGGAAGAGTACATGGACAGATCTGTGATGATCTATGCATCTAAAATGCTATGGGGAGGTGTTTCCACAGAAGGGAATTATTAAGGAATGAGTGTCCAGCTCAAAAGATCCTCTGGTTTTTAATAACACACAGCAGACTTGTGTAGGAGGAATATTTAGAAGATGAAATATCCATCTTCCTTCAAGATATGTAAAAAGACATGCTTTAAGAAGGTAGTCACATATCTGCCTCCCCATGGTTTGTGACCTTACGATTTCATTCCTTCTGTAAGTATTTAGCAGTGTCCAGGTTCAAGTACTGTACTGATTAAAAGAGGGGACAAAAGCAAAGCAGGAGAAACTTTGATCACAGGGATTATTATTTAGAGAAGCCATTCATCTGCCAAATGGCTTGCTGAGACCAAGGAGGACTGGTGAAGGCAGGAAACTGCAATTTCAATCAGACAAAAAGAACATTTTCTCTCCTCTCTTTCCCAGCAACTGATGCCTGTGAATGTAATTTTTGGCAGTGAAATTCCCTGTGAGATGCCCACATGTTAGGTGATATCTAACTTCACACAAGATGAAAGAATAAGGATTAATGGGATTTGCTGTCTGGTCTCGTGTTCCCAGGTTAAACCTGGGAACTCCTCTGCTGAAGGTTGCTGGGCCATTCCCAGTGAGATCAGAGCTTGCCTGCAGGCTCAGAACTGTGGGTTTAAAAACTCTCCCTCTTGCTACAATGTGGTGCCTGGAGCTTGAAATCACCTAACACTAGGATGACTTTCTGGAAAGGTTTACTTGCAACCTAACCAAGTAATCACTATTACAACACTGCATTGTTTTGAAAGGTCTCTTTTGGGAAACAGGTAAGAAAATTATTAAACTAAAAAAACCCACAACCCCCTTAGATAACTCTGTGAGTAACGGAGAGGAAAAATACCTTCACTCTACCTGTTTTATTTGTGACTGACTTGAATGTGTAAAAAGATGTTGAGGGTTGAAAATCCCTTGTCATTCACAGAAGCAGCACACACAGGACTGCTTGTATTTTAAACATCACTGGACAGGGATAGGTATTATTTATAAAACAACTTGGGAACTGTTTTTCTGGTTGGACTTGATGATCTTAGAGGTATTTTCCAACCTTAATGATTCTATGGTTCTAAATCACTCTAGATTCCTTAGACCATCACAAACTAAGGCCACCTTTGTGTGCCATTAGATATCTATGTAGCTGCTCATTTAACCCATTTCTTTAAGTAAAAGGACTGACCAAGGCTCTCTGTGTGTGTGTGTGTGTATAGACCCTTTTCTCCCCAGCTCCAATGACTCGTTTCAACAGTGAATTAAGGTAGGCAGCAATGAAAACACCAGCCATGTGGTAAGGTTTATACTACATGGGAGGGAGGAGAAAAAGACTTTGACTTTCCTTCCTCCACTTGCCTTCCTATGCCACTGCTGTGGCATGTTTACAAGCATGTCTCCTTTGGGATGGCAGACCACTTCTTCCTGGGAGGCAGAGAATTTTGGCAACATTTTTTTCCAAAACATCTTAATCACTTCATACACCAGAAGCTCTTCTGTACCTTTCACAGCTTTGGAAAGTCCTGCCGCCTACAAACGGATGCAGTAAGTTAGCTGGAAGCCACATCACATATTCCACTACTTCTAAACAATAATGGCCAAGCCCAGTGAGTAACATTTGCTACTCTCCATTTGGCGACTGATTGAGTCTGGCAAAATATGACCTGACCTTGCTTATTCACACCTTTGTCATCACTTGGCTGGGTGATGCTGAAGCACTGGCCCTGGCTGTGTGGAGTTCACTGTGTGGGAAACCCGAGACAGGACAAAAACCAGCTGCTGGTCTACTTGGCAATGCTGGATACCTGTGTCTGCTCCCTGTGCTGACTTCCTTCAGGCCAGTAAACCACTCTCAACTGCTCTGCTTTTTTTGTTTTCAGGATGCTCAAGACACTAAGTCCTGTATTTAATTGATTGAGATGCTCCAAGATGAAGACTCTCAGCAGCAAATTTGTCTTTAACTGCAGAAACTTTCTAAAATAGAGGTTTTTGTGGGGGAAATAAAAAAGCCTAGGGTTTGGCACACACAAGCCAATATTTCAATAAAAGGGATTAAAAATAGAATGAAACCCTTCCACTACCCAGTCTCTCCTTCCTGAAGTAGAAAGCTAAAAGACAAAATATATGCCTGGTGGAATACACATTGCACAGTGTATTCTTGGGATGTGTTCCAGAGCCACGAAGAGCAAGTGAAACAGACGAAAAAAATCCCAACATTGCCATCGTTGTTTCACACACAGAAATCTGTTTACTGCCAAATGACTTCCTTAAGCCTTTTCCTCTTTTAAAGAATCTCCCACTAGTGGATAAAAAGGTACAGGTTTGCAAAGCAGCAGCAAAGAATGCATACATTGTGTGTTGTGCAGTTTTTATGCCTGTGCAATAGAGAATGAAATCCATATACCTGCATTTATGAAACTTTTTGATTCCTCAAGTTTTATTTTCACCTTGCAAAGTGTTTCTTTCTCTCAAAGTACAACAAACTGTGCACTGAAAGTGTATTTTTCATATTTGCAAATCTTTTACTTAAGAGATTTTCAGAGTTATGTTTTTTCTTATAGTAAGTCCTTCCTAATAACCCTCAGGGTCACCAAAACATCTATCACATGATTGCCTTTTAAACAACATTTTCAGCTGTGTAAAACAAGAAAAATCCCCTTTCAGTTAGTCATGCTCCCTCAAACATGCAAGTTATAACTGTGAGGAGTAACACAGTGCTTCTGCTAGGAGAATGCATTATCTTACTCAAGTTTAATACCACATATTTTAATGGTGAGGTTTTTCATACCTCAGGGAAACATGCTCTAACATGTCCATTGAAAAAAATCCAAGACTGTCTTTGGCTTCTCCCCTGCCCTCTGCTGGCTTTGGAAAGGAAAACAGCAGCAGCACCATTTTGTAATTGAAGGCTCTGCTTTTCCAAAACTTAATTGCACCTGACATGTTACTACATTAAGTAATCTGTATGTTAAGTGTCTTTCCTAACTAGACATTGAAAAAAAATCTCTATTTATGGCTCGTAACACCACTTAATGAATGACTAATGTCCCACACAGTCCCTGTAAAACAAGGACAAAGAAGTCCAACTTATAGCAAGAGAAATTTGCTGTCCTTCTGTTCTAACTGCTGAGTGTTACACAACCTTTAACAACGAGGGGCCCAAACCAACCTTCAGATTACTGAGTGATTGGCCAGGTAACTGCTCATCTGTGGAAGACTGCTTGGAAGAGAGGTTAAAAACATTCAAATTAGGTGAAAGGGTGAAGGTGCTTTCAACTTGACTGTATTTTTGGCCCCTCATCAGCTCCTTGGGAATTTCCTCAGTTTTTAGAGCAACTGCTTTAAAACTGTGGATGTGGGAGGTCTAGATGAGTAGGATTATGGCGTCCAGATGTTTGTTTGTAAAACATACTTGAGTTGTGGAATTCTAGGCACAACTTAGAGCAGCTTTTAGCTGTAATTTAGGCTAACAGTTGTGCTAGCTTCTGAAAGATCCTTGTTGGGTCAAGTTTGTCCCATTTACAGACTTCTAACTTGAATGCCTCTTATGAAGATGCCTCTTATTAAGCATGTACAGTAATGGCAAGATGCAGAGAAGTTTTTTTTTTTTTTCTAAGTGTGTAGTTACTTTCTCAGTTTAAAAAAAAACTTCTTGAAACTTGAAATCCAACCTCTCTTGCCTGCAAGGTGAAAGCCAAGATGCACTTCTCAACACGGTATTTAAAACTGGTATTTGTAAGGCACAGTTTAAGGCTTCAGGACCACATTTTCTTCTCAAACTGCCTATAGTTTCCTCAAACTGGAATAATGTTGTGAAACCTCTCTCTGTTGGCCTGTTTTTAGCAGCTCACAGGGTTGTACAGGCACACTCATCAATTACATGCTTCGCTTTGTAACCAAACACTAAGTGCCTGGGTTCCGTGCGCTGGTTGTGCATAGGTACAGTTAATTTCCCACAAAACATACAATCATAGAATCAATAAGGCTGGAAAAGACCTCAAAGATCATCACGTCCAACCTGTCACCACAGACCTCATGACTACTAAACCATGGCCCCAAGTGCCACGTCCAATCCCCTCTTGAACACCTTCAGGGACGGTGACTCCACCACCTCCCTGGGCAACTGCTAACAACTCTCTGTGTGAAGAACTTTCTCCTCACCTCGAGCCTAAACTTCCCCTGGTGCAGTTTGAGACTGTGTCCTCTGGTTCTGGTGCTGGTTACCTGGGAGAAGAGACCAACCCCCTCCTGGCTACAACCTCCCTTTAGTTGTAGACAGCAATAATGTCTCCCCTGAGCCTCCTCTTCTAATGATCCTAAGGGATTCTTAAAAGGGTTTTCAAGGCCACAACTGCTTTTGTAACTAACCTGCAACTCCCAGCTGGTGGGTGGCATAGCCTGGCAGCCTGCTAGGCCCTTCTCCTAGCCACAGTGTCAAGGTGGATGAGCCCTGCTCGGCATGGTGGAAAGCAAAGCCTTGTGAAGCAGCCACTGTCACAAAGCTGCTCTGGTGGATGGGGACGTGGAGCCAGACAGCAATGCGGCCTTCCTCTCGCCACTGGGCCACAGAGCCTGCAAGAGACAGCAGGGTGAGCAGGGTGAAGGACGCTACCACCCCCTCGGCCCTTTCCCCTTCTGGTTTTACACCTTATCACGCACAACAGGTGGGATTACCACGTCAAAGGCTGCATTTTTACCTCAAACAACCATCTGTGTGAGGAATGTATCAGCGGCGAGAGGCGGTGCCACCATCTTGGCCTTTTACCTGGCACCATTTGGTGCTTGCATACCAAATGATGGCTTTTATGTTAGGATCTGCCAAGGGCACAGGGAAATGGATCTTTGTTCGCTTTCTCTGCCGCCTCCCTTCTCCACACGGGGCGCGTGCCTCTGCAGGACGACGACCGCCGCCCGCCCAGCGCGCGCGCAAAGGCGGCTGAGGGAGTTCTCTCTCCAGCGCGATCCGCCACCCCTCATCCCGTCCGCCCCCGCTACGCCGGGGGCTCCCGCCCAGCACTTGCCCCGCAGCCACCGCCCGAAGGCGGCCCGCTCCAGGCGCAGGGGACGGCGCAGCTCGGCCAGGTCCACGCTCACGCCCCCGAACTTGTCGATCCGCGCCCGCAGCCCACTCAGGGCCGTCCAGCCCCGCACTCGCTGCAGCGCCCAGCACAGCCTCACCATGGCGCTGCGTAGGAGCCGCCGCGCGGGGGCGGGAAGCGGCCGCCTCCGGGGCGGTGCCGGCCTCTGCTCCCGGAACTGTTCGGCGGCAACCGGCGAAGCGGCATGTCTGCTTCTGCTAGAAGGAAAAGCAAGGGGCGGCCGGCCTCGGGCGCCGGTGGCGGCTCTCCGCGGGCTGCCGCTACTCCCGGCGCCGCCACCGAAGGCGGGCTGCTGCCGTTGGTCGTTACTGACGCCGTGGAGGCAGGTACGGGGGTGAGGGGCGGGGGCGGACGCCTGCCCTGGCTCGGCGGCCTGAGCGCGGCTCATTTGAAATGAGTCCCTGCAAAGCCGCGTTCCCGCTCTCCGCGGCTGCTGCGTCCCCTCAAAAAGACGAGAGCTCTGTAGGACCTTAGTTGGGCTGAGTGAGGACCGCGAGAAACTTGTCTGAAAAATGATGTTTAATTTTTTTCCCCTCCTGAAAATAACAGGAGATGACAAAGTTCCCAAAATGCTGCGAAAAACCCTTGCCCAGCTATCACTGAACAGCATGAAGTCTGCAAACCTATGCATAGGTCGTCCGGCCTTGATTACCTCTGCTGATGGCCGACAGGAGGTGAGGCCCTATCTTACTCCTGCAAGTGTGCCTTCTGTGTGTTCTTGTAGTCCATAGCAACCCGGATGGAGCATGCCCCGAGAAAGAAAGTGAATGTGCTCTTCTGTGTTTTCTACAGTGTAGTTCTGTCTGTATTCTCAGTACTGGGGAAAAAAAAATCCATGCTGCTACTTTATTTCAAGGAATTTACAACTCGTGTGCAAATATACGTGCTACATTTGATATGTTATATTGCACACATCTATGTTTTATTTGCAAAGAAAGAGTACAGCCCTTTAGACTTACTTCTTTGCTGATTTCTAGCATTTCCTAGTCAGCACAGTGCATGCTTTCCTGTCATCTGTGGAATGTGCTGAGTCCTGGTGGAATTTATCTCCTCTGTAGGAAAAATATAATTTCTTCCTTCCTGAAAAGTGTCTTGGATCATACTTAAGAACTCAGTGCTACTTTCATCTTATTCTGTGGCACCACGTTTTAACCCAGTCCTTCTTCCTCAGGTCATGTTTTTCATAAGAAAACATTGGCCGCTTTAAGGACTGGAAATAGGGGAGAAAAATCTCTACTGACAATTGTTTGTTTTGAAACTCTTCTAGGTCTGTACTGCTTGGCCCACCGCAGGCTTTCCGGGTGGGAAAGTTGGGCTGAATGAAACCACACAGAAGAACCTGAAAGTAAATCTAGGTGATACTGTCACTGTGCAGCCTGTAACTGGTGCAGTCATCCAGGCAGAGGAAGTTGTTGTAAAGTTGAGGTATGGGACTTGATATAACCCAATGACATACCACAAGGTGTCTTATTTGGACCGCAGACTTACCTCTTACAAGATGATGTTTTGCTTTCTTGCTTTGGTGGAGTTAGTACTTGCACAAAGGCAAACCTTCAGGAAGACTCTCATATTAGAATCTGACCTGCAAGCCCCATGGTACTTGCTCCAGCCAGTGCTTTTTTTTTCTGCATAACAGCAGAGTGGTAGTGAGCATCAGCATCAGCTTCAACTCAACCCTTGACAGCAATGCTTCCTTTCTTTAAAGCTGTGGCTCTCACTGAAATAATAACCTAAGGGTGAGCTCAGAGGAACTTCCGAAATATTTGTGATTGCTGTAATGTTTTTGGAAGCTGTTCTACAGGCAATTTTCACTCCCTGTCAGGAGTCAGGCTCCTAAGATTGCAAAAGATTGAAACTACCATGAAGTTAAAAGAGAGAAAACATGAAACCCATAAATTTCCCTTTTAATGCCTGTTAATTTACTGCAAACTATAATGCCATCTTCTCATGTAAGAATATAAATTATTAAAAGAAGTAGAGATACCGTTATTGAAATACTGCCTAGGGCTCTAGACACGTTACAGATGTACTTCATTTTCTGCAAACTAACACTTCTGAGGACTTGCTGGATGCATAATTTGTCTTTTTCTTTCAGTCAGAAAATCAATCCCCACCCTCAGACCCCAGCAACGTAACTGAATTTACTTGTTGGGAAGGGTTGTGATATTTTGAGATCTCTCCTATAAACTGGCATAGTTTGCCTCAAGTTGCTTTCATGTTCAGTAGGAGAACCAGGCTTTTTTTTGTAGGTTTAGAGCTCCCCCAGCTGATCTTACTTTTATTTGCAGCAGCTGCACCTGCTTAGCAGGCCTTTGCTGCTGTTCAGTTCTTGGGTGTAATGCTTTTCATCACACACGTGATGATGTTTGTCTGCAAAATGGATATAACAAAACCTTTATTTTGCTGTGAGAACAGAAGGGCTAATGTGTGAGGCTGATACAGATTGGATGAGGGGATAAGGCTGACAAAGTTAAAAACCATAAACAGTTTAATGGGCTTTAGTGAAAGGTAAAGCTGCAGATGAAACAGGATAAAAGTCTTATGGATAAATCACCACTGAAATGTAATTGAATCAGTACAGCCTTATTCATTGCAGTTTATCTGAAGAGCAGGGAGAATGGTGCCTGTAAGTTGTAAATTTAAGTTGTAAATGTGGTGTAAAATATAAGCACCAGAGAAAGGCATTCATATGAGCTACTTTTTGCCTTTCATTAGCTTTAGGCCGGGAGCACGTGTACAGTTTTGAGCGGTTGTGCAGTGCTTAGGACGTGCTTCGCTTTGTGACTGGTCAAGGCACTGGGTTAATCGGTCAAAGCAGTGTAGGTGTGTTTGCAGGGCTGACACAGACCAACCTTATGTATGGGCTTTTTTCCAATTCAGTAAAGGGTAGCATGCCCGTTCTGCCTCATGAGGTGAGAAACGTGTGCTCCATATTTGTAACCTTATGAAATGATAAATAAAACTTGTGATACTGTTTATTGCAGGATTTTGCATGAAAAAAACTCACCCCAAATTAAATCTGTGCTCCTTTTGGTACTGCATGTGTAGTAGGGCTTGGACTAGATGATCTCAGGTCCCTTTCACCCCCTAACATTCTAAGATTCTATGATTATTGGAGTTCAGATGTGTGATCTAAAAACTGTGAAGTGCTCATCCATCTTTTCTGTTTGTAGGGTTAAAGTGTATACTGTAAAACAGGTGATATTCATCATCTTGATACCTTAGTAATATGAACTCTGGTTTGGTTTTGATGTAGTTATTGACTGGAAATTTTTTTTCTTCTTTTTTTCCTGTCACAGGGACAAAGATGCCACCATTAATGCTGAAGAAATGTCTGTCTGTCTACTGAGAAACCTAGGTATAAGTTTTATTGCTTCTCTTTTGACTGTTTTTGTAGTAGATCATCAAGTTTTGGATAGAAAAGCAATTCTGTAATCTCCAGTTGTGCGCTGTATGAAACTTAAGATGCTCAAATTAATGAGTTTAGTTAGATTACAGGTGATATTGATTGATGTTTCTCCAGTACAGTCTGCTCATGTACAAAGGGGTCATTTAAATTGCCTGAAGTTACTTTGAAATCACTTAACACCCTTTTGCTGTGTTAATTTATAGCACTCTCTTTGCCATGTTAGTTTATAGCACTATATAGTGATATATAGTTATATATCACTCTACCTGATAACGATTCTGATAAAAGAATGTCTGAATGTTATCACTGCCAAGTGGGCTGAAATTTCTTCTTTGACTTTTGTTGTTTTTTTTCTTTTTTAACCTTCTCACAGATGAGAAAATAATTTTACCAGGAAACCTCTTGGCTTTCACTTTCTATGGCAAACTTTGTAACATTGTGGTGATGAAAGTGAAGGGAACTGATGGTGCAGAGCTGAGTGGCCAGGGCAATGCCCTTTCTAGTGATGTGCAAGAGCCAGACCTTGAAAGATCAGATCTGGAGACAAGTGCATTAGATTTGTCCTTACAGCTTGGCAAGATGGACATTGATGATAGTCTGGAGGTGGCATCTGTGAGCACCCCAAGCAAACCAATGGATCCAGGTTCTCCAGTTACACCCAGTTCTGTGGCAGCCGGCAATCAAGATTCTGGTCAAGGAGATAAAGCCTACAGCAACGGAGATGGCGCAGACCTCCCCAATGAGTTGGAGGTGACTGGGAAAGGAGGCAGTGAGGAACCCTCACTCACTGGCAAAACAGGAGCAGTAAGCAATACAGATGCTTTTTATTTCATTTCTTCAAGAACTAAAATCAATTTTATTGAAACAAGGACCAGTGTGACAGAAGATGATGACTGTGAATCCCGAGTAACCTATGATATGATAGGAGGCTTGAGCAGCCAGCTCAAAACTATTAGAGAAACAATTGAACTGCCCTTGAAGCAAGCTGAACTGTTCAAGAGTTACGGTATGGTGCCTAAGAGTTGGATTGCTTCATGTCAGACTAGTTTTCTTCTTTAACATGGCTTTTTTTTTTAATTGAAATGGGTTATTCAAGGAATAAGCACTGAATTTTGGGTTAGCACTGCTATACTGTTGTGTCTCACAAGTGAGAAACTGCTTTATAATTATCTTCTATGGATGCTCTGAGGATGTTCAAGTTTGCTTGTGGGGAAAAAATAATCAAATAGGAAAGATATATTGGTCTCCAGGAAAATTCAGGTGTGCCTAAGTAGATTCATAGCAAATGGGAAAAACTTCTCTAGTTGGGCATTTGAAAGATGCAGGTGTTTGTATCATCATAAGTCACCATCCCTGGAAGTGTTCAAGAGGGGATTAGATGTGGCACTTGGTGCCATGGTTTAGTAGTCATGAGGTCATGGGTGACAGGTTGGACTTGATCCTTGAGGTCTCTTCCAACCTTATTGATTCCATGATTCTATGGTTTTTCATGTGTTTTGGTGGAGTCAACAAATTGTACTTTTTTTAATGATGGGAAAAGCTCAACTTAAAGAAGTCAGATGAAGTCTGCTGCTGTTTTTATGCCTGTGTTATAGGACTCCTGCAGAATTCTAAAGAATTGTTTGAGGCTGTTCTGCTCAAACTGCTCAGTGTGTTCAGTATGGAATTATAGGTTGAAAAAACTAATATGATTACTGTTGCCATATATAAAGTTATATCTAACATTATGTATATATATGACCTCAGGATTTTTGTGGCAAAGGTAAAACTGTACTGTGTATGCATTGCAAATGGATAAGTACATATAGCAGACACACCTGCTCTGGGTGTGCATCACTCTGAGGCAGGGCTCTTGCCTATAAACACTTCTTTAATATCACATTTCTGAGGTTTTTATTTCCCTTCCAAAATGTGTACTTTAGCAGGAAGGTGATTTCAGCAGTTACTGGGGCCATTTCTGCAAGACACAGGTGGCAGCTGTGGCATTGCTGCATGGCTTTGTGTTAGCAGAAAGCTTGCTTCAGCATTAGCATTCTTCATGCTTAGGTCCAAAAATGCTTGATCAGATTCTCTACTAACTGCACGAGAGATGATGATGTTTCTTCATCAGTTACCCTTAGGAACCATACAAAGGTTGAGAGTCATTTGCTTGCTCAGAGGGAGCAATGCTGTGAGCTGAGGGTGAGATCTTTTGATTCAAGAGCTGCCTTTCTTGCCAGTTTCAGAAACTCCACAAGGGAGCAGCACATGCCTTAATGGACTGTTGTGAACTAACCTGTCTGTAAAGACATGTAAGAGTTCTGTCCTCTCTGTTAGCAGATCAGTGTATTAGTTCCCAAGACTGTAGTATTCTCTGTCACAACTGGGTAGTCACCTGCCCTTCAATTGTCATTTCTTGTCTGGTACTGCAGTACCCAACCAGCGTTTCTTCTTTGGTTGTGTTCCAGCAATGCCTTTTGTGATGGGACCACTCCTTTTTGTCAAACATATGTCTCTCCTTTTAGCTTTCTAATGTCTCACCTTCTGGTTTTGGCTTTGTGCCCATTTAATTTGTCTTTGCTGATCTGAAACTTGCTTTTTGTCATGTTACTTGGGATCATATTACTTTGTGCAGTTACCTGTAGGTTCTGTGCAGTTGTGACTACACAGTAGTACGTTGTTCTTCCAGTCTGCCTACTCTTCTGCTCCTGAATGTTTCTGATTATTTCAGCTCTTACCACTTAGTGTTAAAGAGGTAAATTCATCCTTTTGGTGTGTGTTTTTCATGTTTTTGTAAGTACACTTGAATCAAACCTCACAGTATTCCTGAAGTTTTGGACTGTTGAAGATAAATGATTTTCTGATGTGGGAAATTTGTAGCAATGGCACTGTTAAAACCATGAATAACTCAATGCAGTCATTGGTGGACGTTAGGTACTCAGTCCAATAGCTTTTTGGAAAACCTCCCAGACAAACACCATAATGTGTAGGGAGAATTGGTGTTGAGCTGCTGAAAAATATAATGATTTAAATAGTTGCTTTTTATTTGTACTTTAAAAACTGTAGGTGTATATCCCATATGAGAGGGCTCTTCCCACTGAAAGCCTACAACTATATCACAATGAGGTGTCTACTACTACTCTTGCAGTTGGCAAGAGCTGGGGCAGTGACATGTCCAAGTGCAGGTCGTTCATTCTAACGCTATCACAAAACCTTTTCTTCTCTGTTTTTGTGTGCTTGTGTAAAGGAATCCCTCCTCCTAGAGGAGTGCTGTTGTATGGCCCTCCGGGTACTGGGAAGACTATGATTGCCAAAGCCATTGCAAATGAGGTTGGCGCTCACGTTACTGTTATTAATGGCCCTGAAATAATTAGCAAGTAAGTCCAAATAATTTATTTTCTTTCATTCTATAAATACACTAGGCCAAAATCTGTGCTGGCATTTATCCATTGTGGATAGATGTAGATGCAGAATTGGCTGTGGGCTGTCTGCCTGAGAGAGTTGAAACCAAATGGGAAAGGCTTCTCTCAAGCAGGCAAGCAGGGCTTACGTTTCCTCTTGTCATAAAAGAGGTTTATTGGATTTGGCCAAGAAATTGGTGTAAGGCATGGACTAAATTAATGAGGAGACTAAAACTGCATCTGCAGTTGCGTGTTAGTTCTGCAACAAGCACAGTGACTTGTTGAAGCATATTGAAATGAAGTTGACACTACACAGATTAATGATTCCAGGGAAGCTTTTTTTTCCCCCTTGAAAATACAGATAAAATTGTTTCTAACACAGAAGAGAGAAGCTTTTCCCTTTTGATATTTTTTTTTTCCAGTTACAAATGGTTGTATTCTTGCCTGTGTACCATTTTGCCCTAATTTCTCGTCCTTGTGGAAATAAAGATTATTGTGGGACTGCATAAACTTTGTGACTTTGAAAGGGGTGCACTGTGGCTTTTTGGAACGTACCAGCAGTAATTTTCCAAGTTGCCTGGAAAAGCCCAAAAAGATGTTTTTTATTAAAATATTTTAATTATTGCAGGTTTTATGGGGAGTCTGAATCAAGATTACGTCAGATATTTGCTGAAGCTTCCCTGCGGTATGTTCTTTTGGATCGCTTTATTCGCCCTCACTTATTTGTGGTATTGGTTCCAGCATTAATGCTCTTAAAAGAAAAACATTTGCAAGAATATTTGAATTGTAATTTTTTCCTGCAGTATTTTTTTTTTAAAGGAAATAGGTTTGTTTATATAAAGCTTAGCTAGAAGGAAAGCAGTGAAATTCTAGCATGCCTATTAAATGCTTTTGGACGCTACTCTTTTAAAGGGGCTATTACTGATGGTGCCAAATCACTTGATCTGTATCATTAGTGTTTTGTGCACTTCTTTCAACAGATGGAAGCACAAGCCAGAGTTTCACCTGGATTCAAATTTTTCTGTATAGCTTATCTTTGGAGACCATTGTAGCACTGGGCTGAGACATGGAAGCCAGCATTATACCAGTGTTAGTACTGGCTATAATGTGTCTCTGGATTACAGTGTCATTCTGCCCAATAATTTATTAGACCTGGTTAATGCAGATTTTAGATTTCCAGAGGATTGATGTTCATAATATATTAGCGCAAGACTGACCTGTACTGTATTTGTAGAAGTGACAAATAAAACACTGTGTTTTTATGATGAAGTTGGTTTATTTAGTGTTTAACAGTCTTTGGGAGCAGCCATAGAAAAGTAGACAGGTGGATAATCTTGAAGGTATTACTTGTCTAATATATTACTTTATCTCATTGAGTAACACCATGTTCAAGGTTGAATCTTTCAGTGGCCTAAGGAATGGGGTGCTTGTTAACTTTTTCAGGAACTGGATGTTTTCCATAAGCAGCTTTGCACTTCTCTGCCTTAGTGTTCTAAATCTTCCTGAGCACCTTTACAGTTTTATTTCCCTTTTCTTTTCCAGTCGTCCCTCCATTATATTTATAGATGAGTTGGATGCACTCTGCCCAAAGAGAGAAGGGGCTCAGAATGAGGTTGAGAAGAGAGTTGTTGCTTCATTGCTGACATTAATGGATGGCATTGGTTCGGTAAGCAGACTGTATTGAGACAGTTAATGTCTGTGGTGACCAGCTGCACAAATATTGCTTCTATAATGAAGAGGGCATCTTGGGGTAAAGTTTCTCCTGTATTATCTCTGTGTGCATGCAGCCTATAGTATTGCTGAACTGTGGCTTGAGGTACGTTGGGTGGTATCGACTGTAGGGGATGTATTCTGAAAAGGTTGCTTTGCTCCTTTAAAGCTAGCATGTGAGTGTGTGTAATAGCTGGGAAAAATAATCAGGAAGTATCTTTATAAGCTGTATGACACACAATTCTATTTTAAAGATTACTATTTTTCATTGTTTGCCTTTAGGAAGACAGTGAAGGGCAGCTCTTGGTACTCGGGGCCACGAATCGTCCCCACGCGCTGGATGCAGCACTGCGCAGGCCTGGGCGTTTCGATAAAGAGATAGAAATTGGAATTCCCAATGCCCGAGACCGACTGGACATACTCCAAAAGCTCCTCAAGAAAGTTCCCCATTCACTCACAGCAGCAGAGTTGGTGCAGCTGGCTGACGGTGCACACGGTTATGTGGGTGCAGATTTAGCAGCCTTGTGCAAGGAAGCAGGTGAGACTTATTTAGGATCTCACTTCATTGTTAAACTCTTTGTCTAAGAACATATAAAAATCCATAATCCACACTAATAGCTTTTAAACCAATGAGATTGATTAATTTTTGTGTCCAAAAAATTGACACAATTGACACATATTCCATAACCATGCAAGGAATATGAAGAGCAACAGTCTGCTCCTGGGAGGTCACAAATACTCTTTGAGTATTAGTAGATTTTGAAATGAAGTGTTAAGATTAACACTAGGAAGTCCCCTGTATGATTTCATAGAATCATAGCATGGTTTGGGTTAGAAGGGACCTTAAAGATCATCTAGTTCCAACCACTACTGTGGGCAGGGACACCTTTCACTGCATCAGGCCTTGAACACTCATGGGGAGAGGCCATTCATAACTTCCTGGGCAGCTTGTTGCAGTGTCTCACCACCTTCACTGTAAAGAATTAATTCCTAGTATCCATTCTAAATCTACCCTCTTCCAGCGTATGGCTGCTTACGTGTCTAGCATATTCGCTAGCTAGCTGTTCCACAGTAAACTGATGGTCTAGTGAGTTAACTGACATGTCCCTAAGAGTCACTCAGGCTGGACAGTTTGTCTTGCAGGTCCTTATTGCCAAGTTGAGACTGTGGGCCTGAGTGGTGCTTACTGTGGCTCCCTTTTGTATTTTGTGCCTGTGTTTTATTTTGCCTGCAGATGAGAAGTTTGTGATAGGATCTGTATGAGAGTGGGCTATGCAGTGAGGCTGGGAGAGCTGGAGAGCACATCCCTATCTGGGGGCTGGAAAGTGTCCCTTGGCCTCTGGTTCAGGCGTAGCCCTGAAGAGTCATCTATGCATCACGTGGGCAGGGTTCAGATGTTCCAGGGAATACTTACCCACGAGCTGACTTGTGTTTCCATTGGATGAAATATTAGAAGTACACTCTATCAATTTGTACATTTTGCTAGAGTGCCTCTGTGTGGTTTAAGTGTTGGACCTTAAATCTACCCTTCAGCAGCCTTTTAAAACAGTGTAGTCAAAATATGACTCTTCAGCTCTGCTTATGCCTATTTCCTCCCTTGTAGCTCACGAATCTGTCTGCTGTATGTACTGATTACTTCTGTTTCCTTTGGCACTGGGACAACTTCCTCTGGCAGTGGCACAATGCATGTCTAATTCTTGCATCAGCACTAACTATGAAGATGACAGAAGTTGTTATAGGGGTTATGGCACCTGGAACAGCAAGTTGCCAGTTTTTAAGGGATAATTCTCAAATATGATTTTGTGGACTTCATAGATCAAGAAGAAAAACAAACCATGTATGGAAGCAGGCTATTCTATTGACAGTGCTCTTCTGTTGGCTTCAGTTATGTTTTAAACTCTGTTTTAAGGTAGCAAACATTCTTTTGAAAATCTAATATATACCAACAACAATAGAAGGTAAACTCTCTTTTTATTTTCCCTTTTTTTTTTTTTTCTAAAAGACTGTCAGTCTGCCTGTGTCACAGTCCTCATAGAGTAAATACTTAACTAATGTAATCTAAAGCTTTCAGTGGAAAGTGTTGTGGTTTCAATTCCAAACAGAAACGGGACCCAATGTAGGCTTTACTTGGCCATCCAAGGGCACATGGATTCTGGGCACTGCTGGCGTCAGAGTGGCTGGAGAGCAACCAGGCAGAAAAGGACTTGGGGGTGTGGGTTGACAGCTGGCTGAACATGAGCCAGCAGTGTGCCCAGATGGCCAAGAAGGCCAATGGCATTCTGGCCTGCATCAGGAATAGTGTGGCCAGCAGGAGCAGAGGAGTCATTCTGCCCCTGTACTCAGCACTGGTTAGGCCACACCTTGAGAACTGTGTCCAGTTCTGGGCCCCTCAATTTAAGAAGGACAGTGAGACTCTTGAGCGTGTCCAGAGAAGGGCAATGAGGCTGGGGAGAGGTCTGGAGGACAAGCCCTCTGAGGAGAGGCTGAGGGAGCTGGGATTGTTTAGCCTGGAGAAGAGGAAGCTCAGGGAGACCTTCTTGCTCTCTACAACTACCTGAAGGGAGGTTGTAGGCAGGTGGGGGTTGGTCTCTTCTCCCAAGCTACTAGCACCAGACCAAGAGGACACAGTCTCAAGCTGTGCCAGGGGAAGCTTAAGCTCGAGGTGAGGAGAAAGTTCTTCACACAGAGAGTTGTTAGCGGTTGGAATGTGCTGCCTGGGGAGGTGGTGGAGTCACCACCCCAGAGGTGTTCAAAAAGGGATTAGACGTGGCACTTGAAGCTGTGGTTTAGTTAGTCATGAGGTGTTGGGTGACAGGTTGTACTTGATGATCTCTGAGGTCTTTTCCAACGTTATTGATTCTATGATCCAGCTGCAAATAGGTGGCATTTACCCACTTCAGGAGGGAATGTTGTGCAAACTGAAGGCTGTGTCCTGTGTTGATCCAAAACTTCTGGCATCTGCCTGTGTCTGACTGCAGGACATGCTGTTGTCTGGGAGCTTTGCATCCAAAGCCAGTGCTGGGGCTGAGGGAAGGAGGATGTCTCCTTTCTGTTGATCTTTCCTCAAGTTTGAATCCCTGCCGTTAAATTTCCATGTCATTTGTTAACTTGGAGTGACCTCTGCTGGGGAAAACACAGCCCAGCGCCGTTAACTCTTTGCAGCCCATGTGTATTTTTCCTTTTGGTGAGTTGCTGAAGTGTGATTTGATCCAAGTATTACATAAACTGAATGTAAGTTGCTTGTGGCTAAGGAACGTTCTTAGTTGGAGTCATTTTTTGTGTGATTAAACTCTTGATACAGATTTTTATATTAAAATTTCAACAGCTTCTAAAGTATTACTGCTTTTACTGGAGTTAAAAATTAGTGTTTATGAGGTTGTACTTCTCCTTAGCACTGCAAGGTTATTCCCTATGGAAATTTTTCCAGTGTTTTGTCTAGTCTTGTTTGCTGTTCCAAGCAATAGGCTTCTGTTGCTTCACTTGAACTGTGCTCTGGGCCAAGACAGCTTGCTGTCCAGGAATGCTCTCTGATATTCAGCCCAAGTTTTCCTTGTTTAGTTTTATCCCTTTTTTTCCTATTTACATCCTTGTATAACACATTCACTCTCCCTCCTTAGTGTTTACACCCTTCAGATATCTCTAGGCTGTTCTCATGTCCCCTACCTCCTCATTCATTACTGAGCCAAACTGTAAATATTTAGCTCTTTTAATCTTCCCTCATAAATAAGTCCTTCCTGCCTTCTGAGAAATTCTGGTGACTTTCTCTGAACTCCCTCCAGTTTGTCAATAACCTTTTGGTAATGCAGGGCTCAGAACTGAACATATTTTGTGTGTATTACCACATAAATTGTGACGTAAACATGTGGTTTAAGACTGCTGGGGTGCAGTTCTAAATGACCAAAATGCTTTGTCTTCAGGTAGTATCTGAGCTGCAAGTTCTTTCACAAATTTCAAGTTTATTTGTACCATTTTTCACACATGTGTAAGTACAGGTAATGAGGAAACTACTTCAGAAGCAGAAATTCTGCCCTCAGAAATCCATGTTCTGTTTTTTATACAAGAGTATTGTCACTTGCTCATTGTATTGCATTGCAGTAGTGGTCTTGGAGAGGCTCTTGAGTCCTGGCTACCCTGTTTATATCTTTAGGTACTTAATTTGTGGTTGAAAAGCCTGAAGGTTTGCAAGCTAAATACGTTTATATTCTTCATACAACATTTAGGGCAAGTCCAAAAGGACTCTTTCCTTACCTTTATTCTTCAACTATGTTCTTTTAACACGTGTGTAATATTGTGTGTATACCACTTACTTAAGCCAGGGGTGCAGTAATGAATGTAACATGGTAAATGTGGTCATTGTAGGGCTATGATAAGCAAACCTTTCACTTTTGCATCTCTAGTGAGGTTTCCTAAGATACTTCATTATAAAAGCTTTGCGGTTTGTCTTCTGTATCATTCTGAGGAACATGTGTTAATGGAAAGTGACTGACTCTTGTAGAATTAAACGTATTCCATCCATTTTCTTGGCAGAAGTTGTTTGTTCTCCAGTGCAAGAACTGCTTATTGGTGCTTCTAGTCTTAGACAGGCCAGTTTTCTGCTCTGTTCAGCAGTGCTGTGCGTTTTCATGGAAATCATGATAAAGTTTTAGGAGCCTTTAACGTTCGGCTTGTGTTGAATGCTTGCAGGCCCCTCTGTTTACAGCATGTGAAAGAATTGTGATCTTGTGTGCTGGAATAGACAAGGAGGAGAAAGGTGGACAAGAAACCTGGAGATCTGTGCAGTGTGCTCTGGACTTTTCTAAGCAGGGTATTATGACCAAACACCTTTGAAGTATTTATGCATAGATGGAAATAATCATCAATTAATAAGACTTTTACTTCATCTGAGCTTTTAAAACATTACTGGTTGTTTGTTTGTGTGTGTGTGTTTTTTTCTCTTCCAATACCACCTTTTTGCTCTATTGAAGATACAGTTCTAGCTTCTCCCCAAATAAAACCTTAGCATTTTGCGACTTGATAGGGAAAATTCTAGCTATCATGAAAGCTATGGAGGTATGGAAAACCTGCAAGTACCTTCATGGGTGCTGGACCACATCCTGTGGACAGCAGCTTGCAATGAGTACCTTGTGGTAGACTCTTGAGAACTGGAGCACCCTCTGAGGGATTTACATGTACAGAGTTCTTGATAAGAAAAGGGCATAGTTATGTGTGCAGCTGAGAAAGACTGGGCGGTCTGCTGCATCTTAAATTATTTAGTAGCCTACCTTTCAGTGTGAATAGTTGCCTTCTGAATTGTTTTAGCTCTAGCAGAGGCAGGGTCTAGCAGATAGATTCTCCCCTATCCTTGCATGCAGTGTCAGTGTTTGGACTCCCCTGAAATCTTGTTGCTGCTGCTTTAATTAATTGGTCACACAGTCTTTTATTAATTCCCTAAAAAAATTACAATCATTTAAATTTAATAAGAGAGATAAGCACTGCATTTTCTTGTTGTGTTTTTTTCTTTTTAAACATATGAAACGTTAATTATGTAGCAGGGACATGAATGGTATAAACTGTACTGCATGTTAGAAGATGCTTAGCAACAAAGGTTTCCAAATATAGCAATTTATTATAAACTTAGCCTTCTATGGCTGCCTGTAGCATTTAAAGAGGGTGAATATAAATATAGCTTGATTTCTTCAAGAAGTGGCTTCAGTCATACTGTTTACAGAGAAAGGAAGTATTTGCTTTGTAACTCTTAGAAGAACAGCCTTGTTCATTACACATAATTTCAGTGTGCTGATATAAAACACTTGGACTGTGATAAGATAGCATCACGAGCAGAGGAAGAACAAATGTCTTTGTTTAAATAGTGGCCTCTCTTGCAAGAACAGCTATTTGGTTCCAGTGAGGATGCTGCATTGCAACCACTGAAACTCTGAGACTTCTCTGAAAGAAGCACCCATCACTTTTTGCATCAGTAATTGGTAGTACAGTTAAAGGTGTCACCTTGTTTAGTCTTTGGGATTATAAGGTGCCATGGGTTAAGGGTTCACTGGCTTGAGCTGGCTGTTATTAAAAGAAATTGCTACGTCTTTGACCAGCATGAATCAACATAACTGCTGAATCTGTGAAGCTGCTGCATAGACATAGGATATGGTCTGTTGTCTTAAGCTCTTAAAATTAAGAGTCTTGTTTGGGGGTCTTACTGTCTGTGGCAGCATTCATTTGGCCCTTTTATTACCACTCCATTCTGGTGGATATTACAGCTAGGAAGGAGTCTTTATGCTGTTTAACTGATAGCTGTATATTAATGTAGATTTTAGAGCTGTAAAAGTTATCTGGGGGGATACTGTGTTGGGTTTTGTTGGAGCTGGGAAAATTCCTGCTGTATCTTTCAAGACCCAGAAGAGAGTTTCTACAATCTACTTGCATTAAAAAGACAAATTAAAATAAATAGGCAACTGACAGGCTAGTTCCTAGTTTTTATGTTTTTCCCTGTAACTGATGGGGAAGTAAATTCCCCTGAAACCCAGGACTGTCTCTTTGTTAGATCTGTGTGTTTCCCCGCCCCCCCAGCTTCTGCAGTTTTGGTAGCCTGGCCACCTGCAGGAAACGTGAGCTGTTTGGGCTAATGTGATTAACAGTGAGTCTCTGTGCACCCCCAGGACTGGCCTCTGACTGCTCTTTCAATTAAACAAATGCCTTGTTCAATACATGGCTTCTCAGCCTTGTGTCTTAAATCTGGGCTCTTCATTTCAGCTCAGTCTTGATGAAACAAGCCAGTGTCAGGGCGTCAAGAGGATCTATCCTTTCTTTAAGCCGCAAAGGTCCAGTCCAAACCTTTCCTAACAGAATTTGGACCTGAATTCTGCTGGGGGGACACACAAATGTAAATATTTCCCTGGGATTATAACCCTAAACGTAGGAATGTGGGCTGAGACACTGCTGGAAGTATAAATTTTGATGAAAGCAGTTAAGGACCAAGGCAATGGGTTTGAATTCAAGGGTGTTTTTAGGTTGGTTTTCAAATTATCTGATTCCAGTTACAGATATTAAAGGGAAAGCACTGCTTGACATGCTATAGTTATTTCATTCCCTTATAGAAATGGATCACAAATACCCATATTTATGATGTTCTTTAATATTTTTTTTTCTACAGCAAGGAAAAAGGTTGAAACTATGCTCTTGCAAATGGTCTGCAGTTGCATTCTCTAACTGAATACTGGTTCCCATGGGACATTCGAAATGAGGTGGGAAAGGCCTCTTGCCTTTTTATAAAAGGGTCATGTAGAAAATATAGGGAGTATTAATAACATCTGTAGCCAGATGGTCAATACTTAAGAAATGTAAAACTGAGACATTTGTGCAGAAGTGGCAGAACACTATGTTTTGAAATGCACTGAAGAGTCCAGACACGATACAGAAGTAAAGCCACAAATTAGTTTCTGGCCTGGAACAATTGAGTTTTCTGACACTTGTATTCCATTGTGCTAATTTATGGTGTAAGACGACTAAGAAAATCCAATCCCCATCTCCAGGATCTGTGAATCTTAGTGCTGTGTTCTGTAATCTTGAAGTTGGGTACTTGATGCGGAAACTGTATTCAAACAAAACAATTGGCCTAAGTTGCCTCTTAACAGGTTATGAACAAATGTGTCCTTGCTTGCATGCACATAAAGCAGTGTGGATTTCTGGAGTTGCATTGTACCACATATTTTTTGGTTGTTTCTCAGAGCGCTAACTCAGAATGATTGCTTTTGTGCAGAAGTGGCTACATCTGGATGCTGCTGAGCAGCCTGAAGGAACGTGCTTGAGGCGGGGCAGAGTGTGTTGACCTTATTCCTGCCCATGGGATCCCTTTGCCCTCTTTCTTAGGATTTCCTTGCCTCAGCATCTTGTGGGGCAAAGACAAAATCAGAACTGGTTTCAGAATTTCTGCTTTAAACATTTAAAACAGTTCAATTCCTTTCCTAGGATTGCACAAAGATTGTATTATTTTAGCAGCGCAGGGCTAGGTTCTCACCCTTTTATTTCTGTTTGGTATCCTTCTGATGTGATTGCAAAATTTCTGAGTGTCTTTTTCCCCCACTCCCCTTGCGTCCTTGCACATGTTGAGTGTACAGGTGTTTCCTTAGTGGGACTATCTTTGTATTCAGAGGGGAAAACTTACTTTGTTTCCCTCTCTAAAGAGATGCTGGTGCACATTATGTTGCTTGTTGTAGTTATTTTTTCTCATATGAATGTGTTGGCCTTTTTTGGTTGTGTTTTTTTTTTGTTTGTAATCGTGCTTGATTTCTGGTTTTGTTTGGAGACTGTTGCACTTTCTGCAGTCAGGGCATGTGAACTTTTGGGTTTCATCATAACTAAGTGTGTTTCTATCTGAAACTGGCTTGCTTTTAATTGGATGATGGGATTGCTGACTTCATCTGCATAGTTCTGGGTTGAGTACTTGATAATCTGTTTAAAGCACATCCCTTTCTGTCTGCTAATATAAATATAAGCAGGGAATAGTATTTTCAGAAGAGCTGATCAATCTGTCATTAATATTTTAAATTAACCCTAAGATACACACCATGCTCTTGCATCTTCAGCTCAAGTGGTGCAGAAGAAACAACGTTTTTCATGTATGGCAGGGCCTGTAGAAACTCCAGCTTTTGAATGGGTTGGGGAGGTCAGCCCCAAACCAAATTGTATGAAGGATGGGGGGTGCAGGATGTGCAGTCTGTGAAATGGCAGGCAGAGCGTCAGGCCTCTGCGTGCAGCACCTGAAAGTGGAGCATGATGTCATTTTGCTTAAGAATGGAATAAATACACGGCAGATACTGCCTTAGACTGGGTTATTGGCTGACCTATGGTGGGAACAGTTCTGTGTGGTCCCTGTTTATTTTTCTAACCCTGGGAATCAACACAGTGTCAGTAACCCAGCTCTAAGTCACACTGACAGGGGAGATGTGCTGGTCACTATTCTGCTTACTGAGTTCTGTGTCCCGCAGGGGCTTCAGCTCCTGGATGCGAAGCTGGGTGAGAGCTGTGCCAGGCAGCGTTACTCCTGTAGCAACAGAAGAAATTCTCTGCTGTCTGTATAGCACCTTGGAGTCAATGAAAATAATTTAACCAAGACTAAACTGATTATTGAAGATAGTTTGCAGTCCACTGTCTCTTAAATTACCCTATAGGTTTGGTTTGGATTTTTTTCTGCAGTGATCTGAATTCCTTGCTACCCTGTGTTAACTTTTAAAGGTTTTGCAGGTGTAAGAATTGAAGACAACTTCCTGACCTTTAATCTCTGGGAATTCTTGGTAATGCAACCTGCTGTACACAGTTGTTCATCTTAACTGGCATTTTGCTAGCTGGAAGGTATTCTGCAAACTTCCACACTTCTTTTTTCCTTTCCTTTCCTGTCCTGTCTTTTCTAACTTCCCACCTCCTGCCAGCTGAATTAGGATAACTAAGCTCATTGTTGTTGCTGACCAGTGCCCAAGGACCACTAGTCACTCCCTGTGGCTTCTAGTCCTTCTGCCCTTTGCTGTTCTAGTAGCTTGGCAGTCCTTGTTTTCCTTCCAACACAGGTATGACTAACCATAGTTAGGTACGTTTATGTATGGGAGCCGGCTAGAAACAGGCAGTCTGGAATTCCCTTGTTTCTCTCTGTTGTCATTGTCTTAGGATAAATGATGTGTGTGTACCTGACCTGTGAATAAAGTGTTTCCTGCAAGAAATAAGATTTGAAAATACAGTTCCTCCTTCCTTCTGCCCTCTGGTTGCACCTCTCAGCAACTTTTAGTCAGCTCTGTAGATGTGTTCCAGGAAATGCTGGAGCTCCTCGTGAAGGTCTATAAATTGTGTTCTCGTAATCCCTACAGTAGATTAGTGCTCAGGTTAGCAGAGTGAATTTGCAGTGTTATGGTTACAAGGGATTTAAGGGCATTATCCTTCCTGTGCAAACAATAAATGAAAGTCTTTGGGGATTTTCCCGTATAGCTCTGGCAGCAAAAGACAGACTGCAGAATATGGTTTCAAGAGCAAAAGTAAAAGTTTCTGCTTCATGAATCATTTTCTAAAGAGTCATACATTGAATATAGATTAAATAAAAAAGAAATAAGTTCAAATTTGTATTTATAGGAGTGTGGTCCATGGTTTTTGTTTTACTTGGTAAGTTTGTTGGTGTTTGGCTCTATACATGGGGGGTGGGGGTGGGAGTAGGGAAGACAAACCCAAGTCAGCTAAACAAACAAAAAACCCAAACCATGCTAAAGCCACCTCTGAATTGAGGAAGATTCTTAGGGTGCAAATAGGAGAACACATCTGAATTTTTCAGCTCTTGTCAATGGTCATTTCTATCCCCAGGTGAGGGGAAAGTTTGCTAGTTGTCCACAGACATCAGATGCTTGCCTGGTGCTGTAGTTCCATTAGTTTGGGATCGAAGGGAAAAAGAACCTGTGCCTAGATACATCCCTGCTGTCCCACAATGCTCTTGGCAGCTGCTGCTGTTCCTGCCTAGTGCTATCTGACTCTGATGGGTAGGAGAGCTGGTTTGCTGGGTCTGCACAGGATGAAAAGTTGACTTGAGAGTGTAGGGATGTGTCTATGGGACCTTCTCTGTGGAGCAGTGGCTATTTCCAGATGATGGTGAGGTAGGTCTGCTAGACAGACAGGCTTTCTCTGTGTTACTGTGTATTTATGCAAACAACATACATATCCATGCCCTCTGGTGTTTTTTCATGGATTTGGCTATCCAATAACTTGATGTGAAGTGTGGGGTTAGGATATGTTCAAGAATACATGTGATCTGTAGTATATGGTACTTGAAGATCTGTGAAAGTTTTCCCAATATAATTTTGGGGTTGTT
Source organism: Picus viridis (assembly GCA_033816785.1). Taxonomy (NCBI): domain Eukaryota; kingdom Metazoa; phylum Chordata; class Aves; order Piciformes; family Picidae; genus Picus; species Picus viridis. The sequence goes on from CM066581.1 coordinate 6,664,199, forward strand.
ATCATTGAGTGCAGAAAGCCATGCTGATTAAAAATTGCCAGATATAAAGCACAAAAGCTCCTTACCTCAAAAATCTTGAACACTGGAATAACCTCTTGTATCCATCGCCTGTGAAGTCAGGTATGCACCTCTTAGAGTTTCTGAAGTACAAAGTCAATTTTAAGTTATATGAAATGCTTTTTCTATGCATAAAACTGTTGAATTTTGAAGTATGGTGTGTGAAGAATCTAGGAAGAGAGGAAGATGCTCCATCAAGAGCCATTAGGAAGCTGAAATCTTTCCACATTATGTTGGACATTCCAATTCCAGCTGTGTATCCTGTTGGACCTGACAGCTGTCACAGGGAGAAATGGTGTGTGCCTTCTGGGTTTGCCATAATAATTTGTGAGGGAAATGCCAGATTAGCAAGAAAAGAAGAACGATTTCCTTCTGTAAACGGTCTTGCAGAATGATTACCATTTCTTTGATGCTACATACAAATTCTGATATTAGGATTTTGGATGAGTAAGTCCAGACAAGGTGGATTTGCAGAAAAAGGCAGCTGATGGGCAGTGAAGGATGCATGATTAACAACTCTGTTTTGTTCAGTTCATTTCCTCAAGTGCTGTGTATATTCTGATTTTGACATCTAAAGTATATATGTTCCTCATTTTGAGTGCATGTTTTCTGTTATTAACAGTAGTGTATAATTACACAGTCTGACAAATATAGCAGTGTCACAGAATCTATTTTTAGGCTCAGACATTTGTGATTATGATCTAATATGCCAACACTCAGCCAAGCTATGAGCAAGACAATCTTAGAGAGAAACAATGCTGTCGATTTCAAGCATAGCCTAGTACCAAAGAAGGATCATCTGTACCAGGACAGGGCATTCTGCTGGGTTTTTTTCCCCCCTCTGTCCACTTAGTTTCCTCTGTTCTAGACAGACAGGATGAGTTGGTGAGGTAGAGCACACAGTTGCTGGGATGGAACAAATTGTTTACTTTCCATTGTTTGTAATCATGCATGACTTACTGTGCTTGTGTCCTTCCCCATCCCCGCTGTGATATTCCATTTGTAATCTACTGAGAATCAGTGTTGTTCACTATTTCAAAGGCTGGCTTCTGAATTAAGTTTCTTTGCACAGGGCAGTCCGAGGAACCAGTCATGGATCCCTTTAGAAATAGCCCATCCCTTTAAAAACAGCCCATGCCTGTGCAAGCAGTCCCACCGCCCGTAGCTCTGTGTCCTTCCTTCCCTCACTCAGGACTCTTGATGGAATACACCAGTGAAAACCTACTTGCCCACTTTTGAGTGTCTGAGCAATTGATATTCATTAATCCTGAAAAATGAAGTACCGTCTGCAAAGGAGGAAGCAGAGTTGAAGTAAATGCTGTGCTTAGCTTGTTTACAATAATGATGTGCGCTCACAACATTCCCATGTGAAACACCCAGCAGCGAAGCTGAGGTGCTCAGTGTTTTCCAAGGTGCCATGTCCGAATCTTCAGTTTATGTGTGTTGTAACTTTGTGGTCATAAACTTGGGTTTGCTGCAGTGTTTCACCTTCTTTCCCTCTGTGCTGCTTCTAGCAGCATGTTTTGCACCCTGCCTCTCATTTCCCTGCATTAAATACATCTTGAGACAAGGATGTGTTTTGCTGCCTCCGGCAAGTCACTGGCTGTATCCTTCTCCTGTTAATAAGACTTTCCCCCTCCTCTGGTTAGAGGTCAATCTGAAGTGCAGGAAAGAGTGATTATGATAACAGGAGGAAACAGGAAGAATCATGCTTTCTTTTTCAATCTGTTTTTTATTATTGTTTTAATGTAAAACATTGTTTTAATTAAATGGTGACCTGAGCAGCAGCTTGTGCGTGCACATGCTGAAATGAATCCCGGCTTTGTTTGGAAAGCTGTGACCTCTTTATTCCTGTTCTGGATCAAGGCTGCTGCATTTCTAACCTGCTGCTGAGGACTGAAATTCCACTTGTACTCCTAGTAGCACCAGCAGTAATGATCCTTCAGAGCCATATCCTCCTTGCACACTTTGATAGGCTATTCTTTCTGTTTTTTAAATAAACTTGTTTGTTTTCAGGAATTCTTGATGCCATGAAATAACCACAACATGATTACAGTGGGACTAAACTGGTACCTGATGGAGCAGAGTGAAGACCAGAGACCTTTGTCTTGCTTTCTTTATGACTTAACTTTGTGCCATGTTATTTATTCTTTCATTTATTTACTTTTTTTTTTTGAAATGACACTGCCATGTGAATTGCTTTCACCAAAAAAGAAAATGCATGGCTCAACCCCAGTACTTGCTTCCACCCCTCGAACTGTTATCTGCAATGACATTAGCATAAGATGTCAACTTTATTTGCTTGGCTGTAAATATTAAAACCTCAGGAGTGAATTTATGTTATCTAACTTATGTGTTTCTCTGCTTAAAATGAACTGTTTCAAAGGAAGGAAGGAATCGGGAAGGAATAACATGAAGATTGTCTGGGTTGTTAAAATAAGTCAGTAATATTTTTTACTTGTTCTCTGGTGATCAGATTTTCATTTTTCTCCTTGGCCTCATGGAATGTTTTTATTTATATATCTTATTAGTTCTGGATGTTCTGTGCAAGGGGAAACCTGAATTACAAACTTTTTTTTTTTTACTTCATTATTGTGTTAAGAGCTGGGGTATTGAATGCAGGTGCTCAGACCCTGCTGTAATTGGCAGTTTGTAGAGAGACACCAGCTGTACTGCTTCACAGGGGAGATATTGGATCTCTTCACACGTTGTATATATTGTAGGAAATGCAGAATTCCTGCCATTGTCAGAAGCTTTGCATGTCCACATCTACCAGTGCAGAAAAGGGACAACAGTCTGCTGACAGTTAAAACCATGTCTATTTTCAGAAAGGGCTTATCCTTTTTATTGTCCTTTCATGTGGCACTAATTGATGTTTTGTTTGGTTAAATATAGAAAATGCGTAATATATTTGTCTTGTTATGGTCACACAAGTCAAACTGGTGTCATACTACACCACTCATGTTTTTGGTAGCACAGGACAACAGATACTACATCTGTCTCTGCATGTGTGATACTTGTGCACCTGCATAGGATCATTCAGGTTGGAAAAGGCACTTGAGATCATCAGGCCCAACCATTAACCCTATTCTACCAAACCTTATCACTGAGCCATATTTAAATGACCTTTAAAAACATCCAGGGGTGGTGATTCAACCACCTCCCTGGGCAGCTTGTTGCAGTGCTTGACTGCTCTCTCAGTGAAAGATTTTTTTGTCTACGGTCTGCCCTAAACCTACCCTGGTGCAGCTTGAGGCCATTTCCTCTTTCCTATCACTAACTACCTGTGAGAAGAGACCTGCACCTACCTCTCTGTATTGTCTTTTCAGGTAGTTGTTGAGGCCTCCCCTCATCTTCCTCTTCCTCAAACTAAGCAGTCCTGGTTCCTTTGGCCATTCCTCATTCTCTAGGCCCTTCACCAGCTTATTTGCTCTTCTTTGCACCTGCTTCAATGTCTTTCATGTATTGAGGTGCCTGAAACAGATCACAGTACTGAATTTGAGGCCTCAGCAATCCTGAAGGTGGGCACAATCACTTCCCTAATGATATTGGTCACACTATTGCTGATACAAGCCAGAATGCCATTGGTTTTCTTTATCACCTGTATAAGACTATACTGTAACAATATACAATGTGATATATTTTACAGTTTCACAGAAGCAATAGAATTCTAAATTATATTAGGCCTTAAAAGACATAATTATATAGTGGGAAAACCATGTTGCTTCTGGGCATCTTGTGGCTCATCTCACTGGGGAATACCTGGGAGCTGCAGATGGTACTGCTTAGTCCTGCCTGAGGACTATTGATATATGTATGTGTGGGTGGGTTGGACTTGTGTGGCTTTTGAAGGATCGAATTATAGCAGGAATCTAGGAATAAGTATTGAAATTTATAGGTATTGTGTGTGAGTGATTTGTCCAAACAAAGGAGAAGGTGAAAGCTATGCCCGTGTTTGAAAAGCACGATTGCTGAAGGGAATCAGAATCACAGAATGGTAGGAGTTGGAAGGGACCTCCAGAGATCATCCAGTCCAACCCCCAGCCTAGGGCAGGCTACGCAGAAACAAATCCAGGTGGGTTTTGAAAGTATCCAGAGGAGATTCCACAAGCTCAGTGGGCAGCCTGCTCCAGTGTTCTGTCACCCTTACCAGAAAGAAGTGCCTCCTCATGTGGAGATAGAACCTCCTGTGTTCCAGCTTGTACCCATGGTTCCTTGTCCTGTCACTGGGCACCACTGAAAATAGACCGTCCTTTTCATCCTGACACCCACCCCTCGGGTATTTATAGACGTTGATAAGATCCCCTCTCAGCCTTCTCTTCTCCAGACTAAACAGCCCCAGAGCTGTTGAGTGCTGCATGGAAAATTTGTTGTGTATAAAGACAGCAAGATTGGGTTCCAATGAAACGAAATCTCATCAGTTTGGTTTTGAGAGCTGCTTGGAAGACACAGACCCAGTAATAGAGGAATGGATAAGTTTGCAGATAGGTTATATGAGCTAATTTAACATTTGCCTAGAATATGTATTATCCCTCTTCCTCTGTGGTTTAGAAATCTGTTTGGATCATTGTATGGACATCGGGAGGTTCTTCCCTGTTAACTTCATCTCCAGGAGCACAGCAGCAAAGCTGTTTTGTTCTGTCTTTTGGACCAGATGTAGTTTATATGCTGTCTCTAGTCATTAAATCCCCTTTTCCTCTCTCTCTCATCAGAAATGTCTTGTGTGTTCTTTGACCTATTAAAGGCCCAGCATTGAGACATTATTTTGAACATCATTTCCTTTCCAGTACTGGTGTGTGTGTTGTACACTTGATGTTTGTAAGAACCAGGAGGAAGTCTACATATTTTGTGTGTTTTTATTTTTAATAGGTCTGTACGCGTTGCGGAGAGCACTGGGGAAAAGACCTAACCTAGCAGACAGCGAGGTGGCTGGGTCAGTGATGATTGCTTTCAATGACTTCCTGCAGGGGATGAATGATGTCAGGCCCAGCGCCATGAGGGAGGTGGCAGTTGATGTGCCAAAAGTAAGTTATTTTTTGCTAGCAACATTGTTAGGGCCACGTTAAGAGTTGGAGTTGGGTGTTGAAATGCCTTACCAAAAGAGGGGAAGTTTCTGAAGTGGAAGCCTCAAATTACCAGTAAATGTTGTGCTTATGATTTTTGTTTGCATATTTGTTTAAGTATAATTTTGAAGACCCATGTACAGAAACCTAAGTTTCTAATCCTTTAGGAAAAGTTGGTAGTGCATCTTGGTCTGTTGTTTTATATCCTGAGTGGGTAAATTGAGTAAAAAATGGAATAAAATGGAATGAAAATCTAATCCTATAGGAGAATTTGGTCGTGCAGGTTGGTCTGTTTTATATCCTGAGAAGGTAAATGGAATAAAAATCCTCAAGGTCTGTTCTAAGCAGACAACAGCCGTGAGAACTGGAACCTTTTAGCAGCCACAAACTTAAGCAGAAGCCAACTACTAGCATTTATAAACAAAGGTGTTGAAACAAAGCTGTGAAGGCATTGATTGCCAGGACTTCAGGTAAAGCAGTCGACTCATTGTACATGCAGTTCATGCTGCTGTGACCTGAATGTGTTCAGTGGCATTACATGGTTTTAACTGGGGGCAGAATTAGATGCTGTATGTAGGTTGTCACTGCCAAGCCGTTATCCCTCGGGGGCTGTTATGCAAATGTTACGTTATATTTTGTGGTGGTGCCAGGTTCATCTTTACCCCACTCATTGCCCTTTCAGTTATGTATTATAATAGCTCAGTAGCAGACACAATTGGGCTGGGGAACTGATTTGATTTAATGAGACTTTGATCAGCAAAATGAAAATGTTGTATTTAATCTTGCAAAGCCTTGCCTCTGGGCAGTTGTGCTGGTGTTTCTCAGCAGCTCCCCTAGCTCTAGAAGAAAACATTTATGTCTCATTACATGAAGATGAGTCATCTGGGAATTAGATTGCACAACTGTAGACCCTTATTCCCAAACTATAGGAATGGGAAATAAAATCTGCCAACCGGATGCTGCACACAGCCAGCTCGGATGTCACACTTGGCTTGTTAAGAGTCCACGCTGTGCAGTGCACTGCTGGGTGGAAATGCTTGGGCTGGCCCCAGGCAGCTTTTCCTGGACGTGCTGTGGTGGCATCAATATCCGCACTGCTGCTGAGAACCACTTACTGATTCTCTGGTTGCTTATTGTGCTACTGGCTCGTGGGCTCACATCGCTGTGCTGTGCCTTTCAGACCTACCAACCCGTTCGGAGTCAGATTCAGTGCTACTAGATAGCACACAATAGGGACAGATAGAAGCAAAGTCTTGAGGTACTGCAGGAAATCTTTTCTGGACCCAGCTTAACGTACTAATGCAGGCTCCTGTTGTCCATTTAAACCATCCAAAACGCAAACTTTTGGTTTTGTTTTTCCTAGTTAGTCTTTGTGCTATCCTTCTGTATTGATTAATCTCCAGATACTTCCTGTCCATAAGGATAGGCTTTTCTTCCCCTGCTGTCCTTGCTCCAGAAGTCATCCAGCTAATTGTATGGCTAAATTTGTTAGAAAACCAGGGATTACATTCTTCAATGTTTTGAAGTCTGACCATAACACTGTCATCTAAAGATCCTTGCTGAAAATAACTTCAGGCGTTAAGTAAATGATCAGCTATGAAATGTCCTTTTTCCTACAAAGAGAAGACAGAAGTCTGAGGTACCTTAATAATATCCAGGTTCTTTGCTGATTAGTGCAAATGTATTGCTCACTTTCCATCCACACCAGGGTGGCTGCCACTTTTGGTCTATTCACTTAGTTTTGAATAAACCCATTGAGGAACATGCTAAATTGAACTGAGACTTCTGTGGCTTTTAACTTCTTTTTGTTTCAGACTCTTTTTTTTGCTATTTCATTGCTTTGCAGTAGCCATGTGTCAATTGAATGAGAAGAGTTTAAAAAAATAGCTCCTAAATGAAGTCACAATTAAATGAATTCTGTTGAAGGGCTCCTTTCATTATAGCCATGACATCTTGATGTTTTTGAAGCTGGTATCACCTCTGACACTGAATGAAAATAGTTGTTTTATTATGAAATGCAAATTGTTTCATCAAGACACAGCTTCTTCTCTGAAATCTGCAGAACTTTTGGTAGGCTGTAAAGAAAAGTTTTCAAATCAGTCATTGCTTTTTAGATCCTAGAATTGAGTATTGGTTGCTTGACTGTTTAGAAGGCTGCTAGGCTAACTTGCTCACTTGCTTTTGTTGCGTTTCAAACCTGGACAAACCTCTTGTTATGCATATACTTAGGGTAGCAACTAAAGAATAAGGAGATATATTAGAAGTGATTTGAGTGGCTTCAAGGAAGTCACTTCTTGGTGTCTGAAGATATATGATAACATTCATGGAATGCTTTGCAGTCTGCTTCTGAAGAGTGCTGTATGACAAGCTAGTTATTAGCGGGGTTGGCACTGACTTAGGGCTCTCAATTTTTTAAACTCAAAAAAAATGTGTTCCAAGCATTCAGAATTTCTGGTGGGGATAACAGCCAGCATGAGGTCAGTTTGGGGCAGTAGACAGAAAGTCAGGTGGCGCTGATGGAGACAATGTGCCTGTCTTTTTGTTTGGTTTTTTTTGGTGTTCCTCATTCTTCCTTTTGTCCTTCGGCTTGTGCCCAGATTGCTCTGTGTGTGTTAGCTGTGACCAAGGCAAATGTAAAATACTTGCTGGCTGCTGCCACGTAGCATCTTGTTTTCCATTTTAACAGAACTGTTCTCGAACTTAGCTATATGTTACCACCTCTTTAGAAGGATGCTTTTTCTGCAGCAGGGATTTAGGAGAGAGAGGATGCACATTATAAATCAGGAAATTAATACTTTGGTTCTTTGGAGACTTGCACTGTAGTTGTCCCTTCCTGTCCTATGGGCCTTTCCGAAATTTTTGTGGACTGCTATGGTTCATGCTTGTCTGTTTCATTCCCTGTACTGTAATTTAACACTTAGGTTTTTGTCTTTGCAGCCAAAAGGTTCTGTGTGAGACAGCCTTTCCATGGCTGCTTTTTTTCCTTTATTGCTGCTGCTTAACAGTCTGTGGGGAGTTGCTGCTCTGCATCCTATTCTCAGCTCTGTTGACCTGGGGAGAGCTAAAGATTAGGACAGTAATGAAATCTTGGTGTCTTAGAGACTGTGGAGCACTGTCTCTGTATGTGTAAATACAGCCCCAAGGCTAGTCTTCAAAATCATTTCCATAGAGAGAGAGGATCACACTTCGTTGCCTGTGTTACAAGACCTTTCTTCTCGGTTGGGGTGCAGGTACAAGAGGTGTAGCTGGCTGTCCACAAACTGGAGTTTGTGTTAATTGCAGCCAGGAAGTTACTGAGGATTTGTGTGCAAAGCCAATCCACCTAGTTCTTCCAAGCTGATCTGAATCTAGGAAAATTCTTACTCTGGAGTGTTTTTTTGTTGTTGTGGGATTGTGGGATTTTTATCCCAATTTATCTCTACCCTACTGAAATGGAGGGGGGAAGTTTTGTTTGTTACTTGACTGGAGTGTGAAGATAGTGTTTTATTAGCTGTTTTCCTTTTAATATCATTGCTGCTTGAATTCTACATATTATATTATAGAAATTCTAAGTAAGTGATTTTTTTGACTGGTTAAGTATTTTAATCTCACAAGTCTCCATTCAGTGTCCTTGTTTTTATGTCCTGACCCAGTTGTTTCCTTTATTTCATCTTCCTGGTTTTAAATGTAAAATGAAAATTAATTTCAATTATGCCTCAGAAGACTTGACCCTTTGCTTTAAGAGCCTTCTCAGTTGGTTGTGGTGATCAGCTCTGTGTATTTTGTACTTTCCTAGGCTTATAAAGTAATTATTTAAGAACCAGAAAAGGGTTGGTTACTAAGAAAAAGAAAGAAGGTTGTTTGGTGGGTTTTGGTTTTGTTTTTTTCCGCCCTAGAGTTCCTGTCACATATTCCTGGTGTGAGAGAGATGATGTTCTGCAGGTAGCAGATTGACAGCTCTTCACCTTCCAGTTGGCCTTTAAACTCAGAATATTTCTGAGAGGTTGGCCCTTGCATCTTGATCTTTGGTGTTTGCTCTCTTCTGTCTTTGTAATTTGCTTCTGTGCCAGAGTCTGACGATTGAGAAGTTTTATTTGGTTGGCAGTTTGCTTGGACTTAATAGTGCTTGCACCATTATAAATACCCTTTTTCTTCCACTGTGTTCATAGAATGAATTGCCTCTGTCAGGGTCTTTTTACTTTTAGTTTCCACTCTGTGCTGACATCAGGATTATAGCAACTGGGTCAAACCAGGAGTGACACCAGTCTTTAAAAAGTCAAGATACATTGCCTGTCAGTAGTACTCTGGTTGCCTTTTAGGTGTAGCTGACTTCCCAGAGCTAAAGGGTGATTTATGTCTAGTAAATTTTTGGAAGAGTGTTTTAAGGCAGAGGATCACTTGATTTAGATGCATCTTGACATGTTTAATATTTGAAGTGGACAGGAATGGATGGTGACAGGACAAAGAACAGGCCAGGGGATGTGGAAAAAAGTCTCAGGCTTGTTGACAGAGAAGTAGGGAGAGGTGCAGCAGGTTTTAGATCCATCTGCTATTTTGGGTAGGATGTATTTGTTCTGTCCCAGTGTACAACTGATGAGCCTGTCTTGTGATGTCAGCAGAGCTGTAGTTGGGTTTCAGTGTTGCTTTGTTCTGTGTGATATTTCTTCCCTGTGGGTACTTCTTTGTTGGGAGAGTTGTTTGTTCTCAAGCTTGTAGTAAAATCTCCAGTGCCTGAGTTCTATAACGGAGTGATTGTGCTGGAAAATGGAGAACCCCCCCCCGAAGTTCTGACACTCAGACCTATTCAGCTTAGCAGATACTCAGCACAGCTAGTATCAAGGGCTTACTCTGCAGCTGTGGGTAAAACCAGCTTGAGCTCATACAGTCCTTTCCTTCAGGAAAGACATATAAATAATTTACAAATTCATCATCAGCATCACATTAAAAAACAAGAAAACTGAGTTGTAACTTTGCTGGTCATCCCATAAAGTGTTTCTGCTTGTTGTTTTGTTATTAAAGTTTGAAGTAGATGCAAATTATTTTACCCACATGTTCCAACATAACGCAAATCTAATCTCCTTGTACTTTGTGTGACTTTGTTAATAATTGATTCATGCTTTAAAAAAGCTTTTTGAAGTGAGTTGTTAGAATCAACTTCATTAAATTACTGGTGTAAATTCTACAAAGCATTTTTTGGTGTAGTTCTCATATTTTGTAGTTCTGTTCCATTGTGTGAATTCAGCAACATGGTCTGCTTTGCAGGTATCTTGGTCAGACATAGGAGGACAAGAAGACGTCAAGCTGAAATTGAAGCAGGCAGTTGAATGGCCTCTCAAACATCCCGACTCCTTCATCCGAATGGGGATCCAGCCTCCAAAAGGTGTGCTGCTTTACGGACCTCCTGGGTGCTCAAAAACAATGATAGCCAAAGCTTTGGCTCATGAAAGTGGTCTCAACTTCTTGGCAGTGAAGGTAGGTAATGTAGCCTTACATTTTCTTAAATCCTTTGTAACAATTCATAGTTTACCAACTTCCAGTGTTAGAATACAGTGGCTGTTAGTGTTTCTGATGGTACGTGCTACAGCAAACATCTTGTAAATATCAAGTAAGATTTGTGTTTTCTTATGGAAAGGACTAGTGCTTTCTTGAAGGCTTAAAAAAAATATGATCTATTGGGTAAGCTGTGTAGTGACACCTTAGTTATTGACATGATTTAAAATATTTCTTTAAAAAGAAACTATTTTCAAGCAGTATAAATGATAGCAGATAGTTCTTCTTACTGTCATAAATACTTGCATCTCTAACATTCCTTTTCACTCCTCAGGAAAGTCACTTTCTTACTGTTCATGTTTCATTACAGGCTTTTCTTGCCCTATCTGCCTTTTTTTCAGGGGGAATACTAGAAAGTTTGCAAAATCAGGTATATCTCTGTACTCCTGAATAAGTGGGATATTCTCTCAGTGTTAAGAAACTCTTTAAGTATAGAGAAATGTTGGATTCCATTGCTTGTGAATCAGTGTAATTGATTACTGTGGGTTGTATGGAAAATGCATGAGTGGAAGTTATTTAGTAACAACACTGAGCCTCAACATAGGGAGAAAAAAAAGGATAGAGTGATTCCACATGGAGTAGTTGTGCAGCTGTGCTGGAATGGTAATGAAGTGCAAAAAAACCCATTTAAGTATTTTAAAAGTATCTCCTCTCAGCAGTGAGATCACGTACTCTTGTCAGTTGAACATCTCTTCACTCACAAAGCCTTCTGTGTTGGTTTCTGCACTGCTTCCTCCTCTGCCTTTCCTTTCAGACACACTGTAGCTCTGCATCCTGTCCTCTCTGGGAGCAGAGGCTGTGGCACTGACCCTGCAGCCAGCAGCCCTTCACTGCCTGTGCTTCCAGGTGTTGCAGGCAGGCCTCTGGGCCACAGTCACATCAACAAGAGCAGCCTTGGAAACGTCAGCCCTTAAGAAACACTAGCTTTACTGCCTCTTCTTTAAAAACAGTCATCCTTTGTACTCCAGAGTTGCTGGTAAATAAAGTAACCTTTCCCTGCTTCACTGCTTCATTACTTTGTCTTGCCGAAAGCACTGACTGGTGCTTGAGAGGGTGGGGAAAAATGGTAGTGGTCTGCAGTTAAAGATGCCCATGATTGCTGTCCTATATTCACCATTCATAGCTACATCAGACATTTTTAGTGTTGCATTGCATTGTCTAAAAGAATAACATGGCTAATGCTGAATAGGAGGTATCCAAAGGTGCATTGATATGAAATACTGTTCTACAGTAAGACAGCATTTCTTCATGTTGGAGTTCTGATGGGGTAAACCCCCTGCCATTTACAAGCCATAGCCAAAGTGGCTGGCTTGGGGAAGAAGCCTTTTATTCCTTGTTGGTTTAATTCTCTTGGCCTGGAATCAGTTGAATATTCAACGTACAGATGTTTCAAGAAGCACATCTCTGGAGCATGGCCAGCTTCGGATATGTTGATTCCAGCGAGGGAACATGGCCCACTTTCTCTAACTTCACATTTGCTTCCTGGACAGAAAAAGCAACATCCATCATGTACTAAATGTGTTAAACATCATTTGTCTGTAGCACTTCTTAAAGCACAACAGGCATGAATTAATTTCCACTGCATGTGTTCATGCAGTCTGTCCAAAGGAGATGAATATGTGGGCTTTTTGGGTTTTGAGGTGGGTTTTTTTTGAGTGAGGGGATTTTTCTTGTCTTGCTTTTAGTCCTGCTAATTTTCCTGTTCTCTACGTTATGTCTCAAATATCTGTCCCTGGAACTGATATCAGGCTTTTTGAAAGGGAAGTGTGTTTCTTGATACTTTACTTTTCAGACTTGTATTTTCCTTCCAATCTCTCCTGCCCCAAATAAGTAATTCTGATGAAAAGTGTCTGCCGTGCAGTCTGTGGGATGTGTGTACTCTTTCAGGATAGCTTGGGTGCCTCAGGTTTTTGGGTCCTTCTTGAGAATTGACTGCAGACACAAGGCATAGCTCATGCTATGGAAGCCTGCTGGATTCTCCCTCCCCATGTCTGAAATCTGAGAGGCAATCAAGCACTTACTTGGTCCAGTGATTTTTGGAAGGTGGACCGATTATGTCTGCGTGCCACATTTAAGATACATGGGCACAGCAAGCCCAACTCTCAAAATGCTAAATGTTCTCTACTTGTCTAAGCTGGTGGTCCTGCTTGGGTGCAACAGGTATCACTCCTGCCCCAGCCTGGCTCTGGGAAGGCTTTGCACTGTTTTCCAGATGTGCCTATGCAATGTCTGTGCAGTTCAGACAGCTGGCTCTGTTTAAATTAGATATTTCAGCTGCATTCTATTTAAGCTGTTGAAATGGGACATTTCTATGTGACTTGGCCATGGCCGGTGGTCAGCATGCTGTATGAGGCATGGTCAAAACAACACAGCCTCCAGCCTATGTCTGGCTGGCCTCTAAAAAGGTTTGGGAGATGGGCAAATCTAGGTGTAATTTCTGGGCAGTGGAGCTAAAGAAAATAACATGATAACAGATGTTTGACGTTGCTTCCTGTTCTCTCCCGAAGTCTATTGTGAGGTTTGAATGGTTGGTGTCACAATGAATGTGGCCCTTTTGTAAACATGCTCTTTGATATTTGGCCAAAACTTTTTATAGCTGTATTTTCACCAAGATTGGTGACCTTTTGCATTTCCAGATAAAAGCAGTTGGTTGGTTTGTTTTACAAAGCAATCCTGCATATGATTCCTAAGGGGAATAGTTTATTTTTATGCCTTCACTTGACTTTCTTTGTCTCTAATACAATATATCTGCTAAATTTACTGGGGAGGCAGCTGTCAACTGATTTCCAGGGGATGGTTCTTCTTGCTCCCTCCCACAACCCCTTTTTCTAAAAACTCTTGCAGCACTGAGGTTTTTTAGGGTTTTAGTGGTCATCTTGATCATTCCCCCTGGCCAAACCTCTGTTACAAAAAGACAGCTGAATTGTTCTCGATGTCTTTGAGAGTTTTGTGGTTGTGGGTACAAGGAAGTGTAAGACTGTGTGAAGGAATCAGTTGGAGTAATTTTTCATTCTTCAGGATTGAACATCAGCCTTGACTTATCAGTATTTTCTTACCTAGTTGAATTCATATTTCAGTCAGCCTTCTATGCACCTTTGTTTCACACTCCTTTTGTGCTTGTTCCAAAGATGGTAGTTTTCTTCTGGAGTGTATTTTATGCATTTCTTTTGCTAAACAGAAAAAAAAATTGTATGCAGATACTGGACCTATCAATATTAATAGGGATAGAATTTTCAGCTTCTGCCAGGCTACTGACGCCTCTCTGTTATATACAATTGGCTCAGTGACATTGTTGCTGTAGATGTCATCTAGCTTTCTGAAACTGAACATTCCGAAAATGAGACCCTTTGTCACTGTGATATTTCTGGGGGCTTTTTTTCCTCCTCTTATGACTGTGGTGGGTATCTCTCTGGACTGTTTTGACAGTTCCTGCACTTAGGGTCAGCTTTCAGTGGCAGGTTTTTTGAGATATATGTTGAATAGATCGCTAAGGTTTTGTGGTGATGTTACTGGAGTGTTTTTTGCATGGCATAGATAATGATGGCTGCATTTGGCTTGCATCTTAGCTTATTTAGATTTATTATGACTGCCCTCTTGGATTATTATTTTTTTAATTTTCAGTTTGAGTAAATCCTGATTATTATTTTAATGTTATTTCTAGCAAATCCTTTATCGTGGTGTCGTGCTGAGAATCCAGTGAATATTACTTTTATTGATGGATATTCTGTTGCTTTTCTGGGAAGCAGCTTGCTCTGTGGATTTTTAATTTTTTTTTCCCTCTTTCACTGTGGCATGTAGGTAATTAATGTTAGTACCAAATAAGAAAACCTCTGTGTTTTTTTTATTCTTAACTTATTTCAGAATGAGTACAGGAGTTTGCTCTAATATTGTCAGGCTGGGAAGTGCCATCATGGTCCCTACTCAGATCTGCTCCATCACCAAGTTCCAATGCTTTCTTTACCTGACAGTCCTGTAAGGGCTACAGGGATTAAGAAGTCCTTTTGCCCCATGAATTGCCTGTAAGCCCAGAATGCTGCATACAGAGGGGCTGTATGTTGCTAATGATACCCTGCATTCCATTACCTGTATTACTTACTCAGCCTGCTAAAACCAGAGGGAGACTTTCTGCTAATTTCAGAAGGCTTTTGCTCAGGATTATGTCAACAGGACACTTTGAGTTGTGTTTTCTTTCCAACAAGCAGATTATCTGAGTTTACACAATAAACAGCAAAAATACTATGTAATTTCTATATGGCTGTAATGGTTTCGGAAGCATCATTTTTCCTCTAGCTGCTTAGCGCTTTTTAATATTTGTTTGTTTAAAAGCAAGACTAAGGCAGAAACTCACTTAGGGACAGAAGTCAGCTTAAATTTTCAGAAAATTTAGACTTCCAAAAGTTAAACCTCTTGGAATTCACCAAAGTGAGGCAGACTTGTTGCTGCAAACATGATGGAGCAATACTTAAACATAAACAACGAACCAACCCAAACTCATCCTTGACAGTAAAGCTTAAGGATGTTGGCAGTGAGCAAACCAAGGGTGTAGATTGTGTACCATACTGCTCTGTGATACTACTTGCATTGGAGCTCCAACTGTGATGTGTGGGGAGACAAAAAAGGTTAGACAATAGTCCTGACATTTTATTTGCTGCTGCTTAAGAGCTTGAGCTGAAAGACTTTCATTTTTATTTTACTTTTTCTTTTCAATTAGCAGTAATTACAAACATATATAGCATTCTGAGAGCTCTGATTTCACCTTGGCTTGATTTAACTTCCTGTATCACCCTGGTGATGCTTTAGTACCACTCTCTGAGCCTGACATGTGCTTAAGCTTAGTTTGTCATCTGGGTCAGTGATGTCAAAATATTTTCCAGTTGAAGTTTCCTCTGCTTTTCCCTTCAGCTCTTGGCTGTGGCAGCTCAAACAGATTAATGAGGCTTGGAAAGGCTGAGTGCTTTGCTTTGAGAACTGTCACTGAATTTGGGGGAATGGTTTAACCTTTTGAGGGGATTTTAGCAGGCAGAAGCATGAAATAAGAGAGCTTGGTGCCTGTAGATAGTTTAACAAAGCGTTTAAGATGACAAATGAAGAAGCATTAGAGTTTTATGAGAAACTCTATCAAACATTTGCCAAAATTTCCAAAATGATCCATAGTAACACATTTAACTTGTTAGTTAATTAGCAGATAGTGAAGTGAGCTGCATTTGAACAATTTGCTGAACATTTTTTACAAGGGCTAACAGTTTGAGATATTTTAATGAGTTCCTTTAATCCTGAAACCATCTGCATACTTAACTAAAAATAAAATAAGGCATTCGTCCATTCTTACTATAAGCTTCCTAAAAGCGAGCAGGCAGGCAGAAAATGATTTAAAGATAATCCCCTGTCTCTGTTTCCTTGTCTGTTCTCAGTTACTTTGCAAGATTAGTTTTTATTAGCACTTGATTTCTCTCTGCATCTTCATGTTACCAAGAGTTTGTCAGGAATCAGGTGAAAGTAGTGATTGTAGAATGGGGTGTTGCTGGAGTGTTGTCTTGTCAGCAGCTAAACATTTTATGTCATCTTGCTGTATGATTGTTGATCCCACATAGATGCTGCCCTGATGGTGCAAAGCCTGGTGCTAGACAGAGTAGTGGATGCCAGCTCTTTAGCCTGTAGTTAAAAGTGGTAATGAATAGGAACAAGTGCTGAAGATCTGTGATGAACACGAATGACTTGCTAAGGGATTTCTCCATGGATGGAGCAGGTGAGCAGGATGGGTTACTTTTAGATCTGCTTCAACTCAGTCACCTCTGACTTGATATTGCTGTGCCTGGTGCAGCACTTGTTAAGCATGAAAAGTCCTGGTAAATTGGAGTGGCAGCTATGCCTGAGTGCTGAAGAGGGCCCTCTCTGAAGGCACTAGTGCATGCAGTGCATTTAACTCAATGTTTCCGCTTTCTTCACTCCACACTGCACAATACAAGCAAATACTGCTTCTGTATTGTGGAAAGAAGCCTCCAAAGGTTGTCATTGAAGTTTGGTAGTCATGGCAAATACGTGAATTCTGAGGCTAGCCAATAAAGAGAAATGAGTGTTGTACAGTTTGATTATGCTTCTTTTAGCAGCTTCACTACAAGGACTGAGAATGATTGTTTTTTGCTAGGCTTCTCCCTTAGAGACTTTGGAACTCAGAAGCACCTGTTGAAATTGGAGTTCTTAAAGCATCAGACAGATATCAACAAGCTTTGAAGGTCATGTGGAATGCAGGGCAGAGGGAGAGTAAGCGATTAAAAAGGTGCACAGCACCCTACCTGGAGTTCACTTGTGCTGCAAAGCTGGGAGCTGTGCAGATGAGATGCTTAAGCAGCACTGAGAAGGAAGCAGTAGCTTTGTTCTTAACAAGCACATATAATGCATTTTCTGAGCAAATATTTTTCTGTGTAGCATAACCAATTACCAACCAAAGCAGACATGTGCAACCCTTCCACTGAAACCAGCCCTGCTGCTCAAGTCGAGGAAGTCTTGCTGTTGATCTTGTTAACTCTCTTTCCTGCAGCCAGCCTGACTCATGTGTTGCTTTGGCCTGACTATGGTAGGGATGGGACAACATTTTGCCGTTGAAATTGCAGTAGCAAAATATTAGGTGACTAATTTCCGTATCTCTTCCAAATCAGTTAATGTTGTTGTCGTGGTAGGGCCAAATGGCCCCAGCACAAACCCAGACAGACACTAAGGTGTGTAGACATGGTCCCTCTCTCCCCTGTCCTTCCTGCAGAAAGACAGGGTAACACAGGAAAAGGAATGAAGGGGACAGGACTGTGCATGTCTGGTAAACATCCCTGTTATCTATGGTAAGGGTATGTGTTCTTGCCACAGCCTGGCTGAACCCCTTCCCATTGGGTAACTATGTGCTGATTTCATGCCCTATTGGTCCAATCAATCTTGCGCAAGATTTATATACGGGCTTGATTTCTAGTTGCCTGTGCCTTGCTTTTGCCTTGCTTAGCCTTGTGTGCTTGGACCTGCTTGGACTTTGTCTGGCTTGAAACTGCCTAGTGTTGCACAGCCTTGAGTTGCCCAGTCCAACACCTGGGATAAAGTCACGAGCATACACACTGCAAGCTATGAGAGAAGCCACAAACTTAGGAATCAGGGCCAAGCCTGCTTCCCCTTGCGACCAGGATTTGCCGTGCCTTAATTCACCCAGGACAAAGCAAGCGCCTGTCGTCATAGTGTCATTAAGAGCCCATTGTCTGCTGAAGCCAGACCAGCCATTGATGATAACGTGGCATTCCTGCTGGCAACCTGCCGTGCCTGGCGCATGAGAGCGCCCCAAAACCTCTAATACATAGCAGCAGCACTCCCTACCTGGGTACAACCAGCTGTGAGTAATTAATTCACTGCCTCTTTGGCATAACAGTTCTCGTGGAGTCTCCCCCGTACTGTGGTTTAGCGCCATTTTGCTCCTGGGGTATTCTCTTTCTGTTACATCCCTCACAGTTTGCATAAAACAGTTAAATTGTTATAGTTGCCCAAATCCTGTACATTCCCCTTGTAAATATTTTCTAACTGTACACTGAACCTTTTGATATGCTTTGGCAATTTTCATATTAATAAAGGTTATTAATATTTTGATTAATATTGCCATATCGTTCATAAATAAAGGAAATATATATTCCTTTCCACAGTTGTTGTAGTACTTTGGCTGGTTTTGAAGTCACTGTGCACCTGGCCAGAAGGAGCAGGTCTTATTTCTTTGTGTCCCTTCATACAGAAGGTGGTTTCTTGCAGAACAGAACAGAGCTATGTATTATGGAACTGGACCATTTGTTACTAGCACCTCGTGGTTAGTAGATCAGCAGCTGTAAACAGCTTTTGAAGGAAAGGCATTGGGACCAGTGCTTTGAGCAACCTGATGTGATGGAAAGTGTCCCTGCCCATGAAAGGGGGTTGGAACGAGGTGATCTTTGAGATCCTTTCCAACACAAAGCGTTCTGTGAATCACTGTGCTTATTTCCTGGCCAGAAATGATGCTTCAGCAAATGTAATTTTATTTTTAAAGCATTAGAAAAGTATTGGAAAAAAGAAAACAAACCCTCTTGGTATTTCTTGTGTGTCTTCCAATTTTAAGGCAAGCATCCTAAAAGAGAAGGTGAGCTTTGTGAATTTGAAATGTGTCAGCTGTCAGTGGGTGACTTTGTGGTGGCCTGTAGACTGCTTGTCACACAAATCAGTCTTTGGGAAGAGCTGCCATCCATCTTAGCTGGAGGACACCCCATTTGCAGACAAGGGGAAGCAGAAGTTCAGCTCAGGTAGGACCAGAACTAAGCCAGTTCAGCTTCTACATCCAGCTTCTTTGAACTTTGCTATTTTTTGGGTCATGGTTTTAAGTGTTTGCATGAGGTGAAACATACACCAGGTCTTCCTCTTCTGTGCTGTCTCTTATTTTGGAGTCTTTTCCTTTGTTGACACATATAATGGGAGTTCTGAGGTGCTTACAATACAAACTTTGGTTCTCAACTGCAGGTTTGGTGTCAGTCCTGAGTGATGAACTAAGAGACCTTCATACCAATTTTCATGGAAATGCTCCATGATGAGGCACAGGTCATTCATACACAGTGGTCTTTCACCTGGAGTTGCTGCTTAATGAAGAGAAAAACAGAGGGAAAACTTCATGACAAAGCTTACAGCAAAACCATATGTTCAAAATAATTCTGTTTGGAAACATTTTAAACAGTATTTATTGCTTTGATGTTGCCTTGATCATATTTTAATGCTTAATTAAAAATAAAACTCCAAGCATGTGAAGTTGTATTGTACCTTAAAGCTCAAAGAGAGTAGTTTTGGTTTTAAGTATATTTCTTTGCTCAGACAAAAGAAAATGTCAGGTTATTTGATGTTGTGTCATACTAGAGGAGTACACTGTTGGCACTGATGTCTTTGATGTTGGTTTCCATGAGAATACTGATGTGAATGAGGATTACTTATGAGAATGAGGCCACGAAAGAGAAGGTCCACAGGCTTGAAGTAGTAGTTAGTAAAAACAAAAGAATAAAATCTATAGTTGTGGATACAGTCCGCAGAGGTTTCTCAGTGTATCAGCTTAATTTAACAGCAAGCTAGACAGAGCAGTCTGTGCTCTTGTTCCTTAAGGATTTGTTAGGCCTGTGCTATCAGATTCCTCATCTGTGCTGAACATGATGAATGGCAAAGGCCTGGAGCAGCTGGGTGCTGTCACTTGGAGCTGCAGGCCTGTTCTGCACAAACTGCTGCGTGCTCTTCGTGTTCAGTGTTAGCAGCGAACAGTGGGAAAAAGCTTTCTTTTTCTCTCTCTTGCCTTGTTTCTTCCTTCTTTCTTTCTTTCCTGCACTCTTCAATTATGTGTTCAAATAATTCTGATTCTGCAAAAGTATCTAACAGAATCTGAAGTTGCTGAAAACCTGTAGGTGACGCCTCAGCTACTGCAGTGGTTGCTCTGAGGGTAGATGTTGAGGAAAGGAAGCGATGATAATTGTATCATTTACATTTCCTGTGGGCAATGCATGCAGTGCTCTCCTTCCAGTCATCACTTGATGGCTTTTACCTGTGTGGTACACTAAGTCTGGCTACTGCAGTATCTCATTTGGTCCTTTGGATCATAAACAGCTCTTTAATGTTTTTTTCATACATATGGGCAGGTAATTTCCAGTGGTGCCCGTGTCAAGATGAAGTCAGCGCAGTAAACTGTTACTGCATGAGTGAAAATGAGTGTGGAGAGGGGAGACGGCAAAAAAACTTTGTGCTGCATTTTTAGAGTAACAAATCTGTTTTCTACCAACCTGGGTACAAAGTCCAGATGGTCCCATTCAAAGAGGGGTTGTAACAGAAGCTCTGTCACTGCCAGTGTATAAATGTGTGTCTGCCACACATTCTCAGCTCTAACACACCTGCTATTTCAAGCTGCCTCACTGCTCTGAGCCCAGTTTCACCTGAAGGCACTTGCAGCTGTGAAGTGTAGGAAGATTGTTCTGTTCTCTGACTGGGAAGAAGGATGTCAGTTCTTCTGGTGAGATTATGAGGACACCTGTTTCTTGGAAAATGGATGACTCTTTTCATCCAGGGCAGGGGATAATTGTCTTTAGTTGTGGCTGCAGGTCAATGTTGATGCAAACCAGGCTGTAGTCAATGAGTCATTACCAATCCCATGAGAATCTTAGTCCCATTAGGAAGCATTATTTAAGGGTATTGCAGAACAGAAAATACTCTGAGAATTCTCTATTGTTTTACTTTTTATAATTGTAAGTACTTGTTCAAACCTTGAATGCTGACCCTGCGGACTCGGTCTGTTCCTAGTGGACAGGGCTGTGAGACTAAACAGTCACTGCAGCAGCTGGCACCAATAAGTGTACTTGGCAGCCTCTGCAGAGAGGAGAAGGAATGTGAACGAGCTGAGACACTGAACAGCTCTTTCTCTGGGGATAGAGCACCTTGTGGATGGGTTTCAGGTGTGCTGCTGTGGCAGCTGCTTCTCTCTGGACCTGCAAACTGTCAGGTTCAAAGAAGTGCTGTTAAATGTCAGTTTAAGTCATGGCTTTGGTGCTTGGCTAGGCAGGATGCGTGCTGAGAGCACAAGTAAACGCTTTTCTGTAATTCATCTCTGGCTGATCTGCAGCCCCCTTGTTGCTCTTGTTAAGCCAATAACTTCTAAGAACCCCAAGCTGGTTTTTTGTTTGTTTGTTAGTTCAGTTTCTTATGAAAGTACTAGGAAAGTGTTATGATGAGAGAACTGCCTGCATGCTATAACAAATGGAGGAAAACTTGATACAGTTAGAAGGTGAGTCTGAAAATGCAGAAATATGACTTTCAAGTGACAAATTACCACAATTCCATGTAACAGAGCATCAGTAACATGGCACTGGCAGTTTCTCAGACATTTTGTATGCAAACATGTTGTGCTTTTTAAACTTTTTAAAAATTTATTTTACAGGGCCCTGAGCTGATGAATAAATATGTTGGTGAGTCAGAACGAGCAGTGCGAGAGGTGAGAAGGGGCAAGCTGTAGATAATGTTATATGTTAAGCCTTCTTGGCATTTAAATTCTTCTCTGCTTATAAAGGTTACCCTTAAACTTTCAAAAAAAACCACAACTCCTTAATCATAGAATCATTCAGGTTGGAAGAGATCCTTGAGATCATCAAGTCCAACTATTAGCCTACTCCACTAAGTTCACCACTAAACCAAAGGAAAAAGAACCAACAAAATAAGATCAGAAGGAATGTGTGTTATTGTTTAAATTCCTCCTGCATCAGCCTAGTGATGCATGTCAAATTTAGCATCCAGTAGTAGCTTTCACTATAATCCTGTATAATGAATGCAAAGTCTGTTTTGTTTTGTTCTTAAAAAAAGAAGAGCAGGACTTAGGTCTGTTCTGTGGTGCTGTAGCTGTTGAGGTGTGCAGGGTGTGACAGCATTCTGTAAAAATTTTCCATCACTTACAACTGAGTGTTTCATTACTGTTTTTCTAGATCTTCAGGAAAGCCAGAGCGGTGTCTCCTTCAATTCTTTTCTTTGATGAAATAGATGCTTTGGCAGTGGAAAGGGGAAAGTAAGTACTCCTGTTACAAAAATCACAGATGTTATTTTCTGATAAATTACACCTATGTTGTGCAATCACAAGTTTATTACCTTTCTAGAATTATTTTATTAAATATAATCATTCCACATGCAGAAGGATAGCATTTGTGACTTCTCCTCAAGTATATTTAACTTGGCATAAACAGGTATGCTGGTAGAGTTCCTCCTTTCTCATCTCATTAGCAGGAATGATTCCACTGGTTCTCATGCCCTTTGGCTCTTTTCTGTGGTTTTAGCTGGCATTTATTTCCAGCAACTACTTTCTTTTCCCAGGGTTATTGCAGTGGCCTAATATAGTGTCTTCTTCGTGTAAACAATATAATCATGCGCTATATAACGTGAATTTCCGAGGAGACTACTCATATGGCTAAATTTGCTCTTGCATTTAAACATTTCTCCAGACTGGGAAAAACTTCATGAAAAAAATTTGGGAAAACTTACATCCTTTCATGTGTGGCATTAAAAAGGGATTATGGTGCAAGCAGCTAATGATGTCTTTTTTTTAATATCCTGCTTTGTGATGATTCTGAGAGGTCTTTAGCTGTTGTCCAAAGGTGGATTATAGCAGGTTTGAGTTGTAACTACAGCATTTCAAATTTGACAGGCTCTTGAAGTGGTCTTTATAGGGAATAGCCTTTTTATTTAAAAAAAAAAAAAAAAAAAATGCTGCCTGTTGTGAGCAAATGCTCTTTGTCTGTTTTGTTTTGTGTGAACAGTTATGAAATATGTGCATGTAGAAAGTATTTGTCCAGTTTAAAGGTGAGTCACAGCTTCATCACTCTTCTGGAAAAGAAGCTGCCTTGCCATCAATAAAGAGTCCTTTGGATTGCCGAAGGGCTGTTCGTGTCTACAGCAAAGGATAAAAGGCGTGATTCTGGCATGTCAGCAACGCAAATAAATTGTTTATGTTATAGGAGGTGGTATCACATGCGGCAGGAAGCTGCCTGTGAAAGAAATGAACACATTTTCTGTTGAAAATGCAAGTTCTGATAGATGTCACCAGCATCATTCTCATATGCAGTGCCTGCAACTGTGAAATGTGTAACCTTCTTAGAAGTGCCAGCCACCCTGTGAAACACCTGCCTGCTTATCACAATAGAGAAGTTGCAAAAGTGTGTGCTGAAGTCAAGCCAAGGGGGGAGGGGGTGATATACTTCCCCCTGTTGCAGTGCTGTGTGTTTAATATTCAGAAGCACCACTTCATCAAGATAAAACCTTGTGGTAAAATAAGCCATACTACATTTTAATCATCCTGTTCATACAGGGCCCTAGAGGTGTTGTTTGTTTGTTTGCTTTATTCTTTTAAGGAGTAAACAACTGTTTGTTACCTTATCTGAAACTGTCTGTGGGGGGTAGTAGGCCTGGCACAGCTTGCTGAAGAATGTGGTATGACCTGCTGCAGTTGTGTTGTGCTTTAGACATCTGGTTTTGGGGCTTTAAAAAGAACAGGGTGGGACACACAAATATTTCATTGTCAAATGTGAACCAGATGGGAGGTAAAATATGTAGCAGAGTTCTCATAAAATTCATCTGAAATTAAATGGTGTAGGAAACCAGACAAGGCACTTAGTAGAAATGGCCTTTTTTTTTTACTGGCTGACTTTGCACAGTAGGAATTTGCAAATGCATTAGAGATGCTAATGATTTGTGGCCTCTGGAGATCCATTTCCTGTGCTGTTAGTAACCATGCTGAAATTTTCGAGGAAACACCTGTTGATATTGTCTTCCTATTCCCTCTGTTGGTTGAATTAGTTTTCACTGCTTTGGCAGTGAAAAACACTTTGTGACAGAGCTTTCTAAAAGTTTCTCCTCTCAGTTTAAGTCCTTGTTAGGTTGCTGTGAGCTCTGTGCAGTGTGCTGCATCCCACATCTCCCAGGAAGGTAACTTCTCCTGATCCTAACAGGATGTGTCCAGAGGTACAGAGAAACCTAAATTGTTAAGCTGTGAGAGTAGTTTCAAGCTTAGTTGAGATCTGAAATACAAATATGAAATAGCATGAATTGCTTAATGCTTTTGCTCTTCAAAGCACTTTGCTAAGCATTCATTAACCCATTGTTTCTTGTTTAGATTTGAGTAAAGCTTGTGGATTTAAAACACATTTTGCTCCCAGCCTCCTGTAGAGATCACTGAATAATCCCTTGTCATCAACATACAACTTCATAGACTTTGTAATTAGTTCTAATACAGCTAGATGAAGAAAGCTTGAGAATTTTCTTCTTTGCACCATTCAGCGTAAGGTCTCCTTTGCATCATGTAGTGGAGTTTGTCCCTGCACAAGCCATGACTCCATGGCAAACGCTGGCTGTGTTCAGATATGCCAGTGTATTACAGCAGTACATCAAACCCTCTACCTAACCTGTCTTGTGCAGCAGTTTTGTTTTACAAAATAGTCTTGTGCACAGCTTCAAAGACAAAAAAAAACTAGATTTAGACATTAGGAAGACATTCCTCACCATGAGGGTAGGGAGGCACTGGAACAGGTTGCCCAGAGAAGCTGTGGAGGCTCCAACCCTGGAAGCATTCAAAGCCAGGTCAGATGGGGCCATGAACAGGCTGATCTGATGGGAGATACCTCTGCCTGTGCTAGAAGGGTTGGAGCTAGATGATCTTTAAAGTCCAACCCAAACCATTCTATGATTCTACGTTTATTAGTTAAATAATACTTTGTAGCCAACAAAAATTGTATTAGTTGATACTGTTCAGTGTCAAATGCGTTATTTCTCAAAAGAGGATTTCTTATCCAGCCTGCTTAGAGGTTCTGTATGTTTTATCTACATGAAATAAGATCCTGGGTTTTGATTCTTGTCTGTCCACACCTCTCTCCCAATTTTGCATGCAGGAAACAAATTAATTAAAAATGTGAGCTGCATACATACTAGCCTTGAAGAGAAATTACTAAAGTATAATCCTCACCTCTAGAAAAATTGTTCAGTGTAAGGAGCAGTTGCTCAATGGGAAAGTCTGGAGATCCTTGATGATCTGGTGATTTTGAATGGCTTGAATTTCCAGTGTGGTAGGAAGACAGACAATTTGAGCTGTATTAATTTCTGCATTTTATTCTTTTATACTGTGCTTCCATCACTCTTGGAAGATTTTCCCCTCTTAGTTTAGTTTATGTTGAGATGTTAGAGGAAGTTTGGAGAGAACTGAAAATACAAAATCAGGGGCTGACTGAAGTGACTATGAAAAGGAGTTCACTATAAGTGGGTCTAGATTATAGATGATAAATCTGCAGAAGATAAGGTGGTAGAAGGCTACAGGTGTCACAATGAGTTTTAAGTAGGAAAAATGATTGAGATAGGAAGAAAATCAGGCTTCTGACAGAGAAATCTTCTTAAACTGAGTTTGTCACATGGGAGAAGCTCCATCAAGCTAACACTTAACATCTTTAAATCAAAGCTGATGTTTCACAGAGTAACATGCAGAATGGAGCAGCCATGCACCAGGAGAGGTGAACTACATGATGCACAGGCTTTTTCCCCTGCTCTGTGGTTCTAATTAGCTTTTGCTTCCACAGGCAGGTCACAGGTTGATTTTTGTTGTTGTTGTTGTTTTTGTAGTTTTGTTCTCTTCTCCTTGCTTTTAAAGATGTTGTTATGACTTTTTGTAGGAGGGATTGTGCTGAAGTGAGACCTGCAGGACTGGTCCACATACAGCAGCACATGAGGAGGAAAGTTTGCCTTGCAGTAATCCCTTGCCTGGACAAAGCTTGAGAAGCTTTACAAATAGCACAGCTGCAAAGAGTTATGGGTATTTGTTATCCCTTGGTATCCTGACCATGTAGAACCTAATTCTCCTGGCCATCAGAGGTTGCCAAGAGGGAAATGGCTTGGTAATTAAACTTGAAAGTGATGAATGAACGTAGCTCTGTGTAAATGCAGCACAGACAGCCTGTTTGCTGAACTTCAGAAATCTCTGTGCTTTGGAAATGGGACATTGTTTATATAAGTAGGATTTTTAGAATTTTTGGGCAAGAGGCATATTTGTTCCTTTTCTTGTTTTTCAGAAGCAAAGCATTATCCCCTGTAACTGCATATCTTTGTAATGTAAGATGGGAAATGTTGTAGACTGATGTGAAAGACAGTGATGAAATCCATGTTCAAAGGGAACAAAGAAAGAAAGATAAGGAACAGAACTGGTATTTAGCATTGGACTTGTGGAGGCCAAAACAAGTTGGTAGATGCTAACCTTGTTGGAGTGAGGCTAGAGCTGACAAAGTGAAGGGACTTGGGTACCAATCTCTGAAACTACAATATTACGATGCTTTTCCTAGGAGGTATTATCCTGTGTGCTGGGAGGGAGGATAGATACGTTTCAGTGCCACAGTTTAACATGCTCACAACCTCTGGGAGGTGAACTGTTTTCACTTTAGGTATTCAAATATTTGCAGTCTTTGCTTTTGAGGCCCTCAGGCTTTTAAATGAAACTGTGAAGAGCAGAAGCTTCTCTTCCAGACTGTGCCACCTTTGCTTTTAACAGAGACTGTGATAAGTCTTCTGTTCTTGTTGCCTGTCCTTCTTGGAGTATTTTAGCCCATATTTATACTGCACACTTTAGCACATACTGCACTGTACATTGAACATGGTGTCGTGTTTTTTATCTATACAAATTCCCTGGTGTAACAAGTAGCCTCTGTCATGAAGGAGGTCAGTGTGTTCCATCCTAGCAGTGGAATCTGTGGGCTGGACCCTGCAGGGACAGGGGCATTAGGCAAAATAAAGGTTCTCAGCAGAAAACCAATCTGCACAGTGTGAATTACCACTGAGCTGAAGGAGCTATTGCCACCCTAACATTACTCTTGCAAAGGCAAAAATCACAGAACGGTAGAGGTTGGAAGGGAGCTCTGGACGTCACCTAGTCCTACTCTTCTGCTAAGGCAGA
This sequence comes from Picus viridis, assembly GCA_033816785.1. NCBI lineage: Eukaryota > Metazoa > Chordata > Aves > Piciformes > Picidae > Picus > Picus viridis. Next base: position 6,691,325 of record CM066581.1, read on the forward strand.
TGCACCTAAAGCAGGTTGTGCAGTATCGTGATCTAGTGTGAGGTCTCTCTACCCATGGCAGGGAGCTTGCAACTAGATGATTCTTGAGGCCTCTTCCAACCCTAACAATTCTAGGATCAGGTCCAGGTGAGAAAGAGGCTCCACAACCTCTCTGGGCAGCCTGGTCCAGGGCTCCAGCATCCTCACAGGAAAGAAGTTTTCCCTTGTGTTCAGATGGAACTTTCCATCTTCCAGCTTGTGCCTGTTGCCCCTTGTCTTTTTGCTGGACACCACTGCAAAGTCCCTCACCCTATCTTCTTGATACCCGCTCTTTAGATATTCATAAGCGTTGATAAGATCCCCTCTCAGGTTTTTTTTGGTTGTTTTTTTTTTTTTTTTACTTCAGCCTGGACTAAAACCAAGAATATATTGAAGAAATGGAGTTTTCCTGTGCCATGCTTGTGTTGTGAGGGACCTGATTCTAGCAGTGGGCTCAGTCAAGGAGCTTTGCATTTGTGGCTTGTGTTGGCACTGGCTGTCCCTGAATTGGGGGACATCAGCTGATCCCTTGCAATATCTGAGCTGTATTTGGTTGTGATAGAGTTGGGGCATACCAAACTACTGTGATGGCTGTCTGAATTCTTTAAAGTTTTGGAATTTGATATCCAAATAGAAATACTGTGTGTGGAAACAAAGCTGCATGTCCTGTGCCAGCTTTCCATTTTAGGCCTAGCAAGGAATGGTGGAAAGGTAAAGGTTTGACACAACTTAATTGTACAGTGAAGCTTGTAATTTGTTTTGGAATAGTAGTTTTAACAAATAGCATTACCCATAGGTTGTGTGTGACAGGCCAAATACCTGCAATCTCTTTAATTTTAAAACCAATTGTTGTCTAGTAAGAAACCTTGATCACAATGTGCTTTAAATGTTTCTTCCTTTTAAAATGGAATACAAGGGGAACATAGTTTCATTTGTAAGTTTTATTTGCAATTTCTTTGAGATAAAAGTGAACCTGCTATACTTAAGTCTTCTTGTACTGAAATGAAATCCAGTCTTGTTAGTTACTTGTAGGTCTGTAATACTTCCAACTTAAACTGCACGTGCTTCCCTGGCAGGCATGATTGATTACAGTTTTCAACTTGATTAACTCCCAGGAATGCACAGAAGAGAAATGCTGAGGAAAACAGAAAGAAAGGAAATGGGAAATTTACTGTGCATCAGGTGTATGTTTGGGTTGGTGCTTGTTGTTGCGTTTTTTGTGTGTTTTGTTTTAATGCAAGCTCAGTGTTAACAGAGCTTGCATTAAAATATGAAGAATTCTTGATGTTAGCATCCTTTGCATTTCAGCTACGTGGTGCCAGGGCCAAATGAAAGCAAGATCTAGCATCCATCTTTCATGGATGTGTGTCTGGAATTAATTGCAGGCAGATGGAAATGGACAGTGGTTCACCACCCGGCTGTTTAAGGGTTTGGAAATGTACTTGAGGAAAGCCTTCTGGAAGAAAGCCTGTTAATTCCAAACCCATCTCAGACTGGCTCTTTTCCTCCTCTTCTTTCATTTTGTTGCATTTCATTTTTCTGGGCCTACTTCATTAACTTCTGGAAACTGCAATAAGAAATTTAAGCAAATGGAAGAGTCTGGTTGTATGACTGTGGAGGACAGTTAGGTTTCTGCAACGTTCTATAGGCCAGTTGTTTCAAAGTCACCCGCTGACAGCTGAGCACCATTTCCTGTTTTCACAAAGCTCATCCTTTTATGAAGCTTGCATAGAAGCTGTAGGCCACTCAAGGTGTAGCAGAAGTTCTTTTATTTTTCTGTGCTTTTCTAATGTCTTAAAGACCAAATGACATAAGCTGCCCTTGGTGCATCAACAGTTGGCAAAACACCATTTTGGCCTGGAGAACAAGAGGACACAACCTCAAGCTGCACCAGGGGAAGTTTAGGCTCAAGGTGAGGATAAAGTTCTTCCCAGAGAGAGTTGTTAGCCATTGGAATGCACTGCCCAGGGCGGTGGTGGAGTCACCGTCCCTGGAGGTGTTCAAGAGGGCACTGGACGTGGCACTTGGTGCCATGGTTTAGTAGTCATGAGGTAGTGGGTGACGGGTTGAACTTGATGATCTTTGAGGTCTTTTCCAGCCTTATTGATTCTATGATTCTATAAAGATAAATGTTCTACCCAGCTGCTGGACTTCCCAGACTTGTTCAGGTTTTCTCTGGAGATTTCACTTCTGTACTATGTGAATTTTGCTCTTGAGGAAGCAGGGAAGATGTGAGACGGTGTAATGTGTAATAGCTGATACAGGTGTGTACAGAATATGACAGCATCTAATTATAGTGTGCTGATGGAGGGAAGGGCTCAGGATTATCTCCTTTTGGATTTTTTTCTGATGACACAGGCAGGAAAATTCCCTGCTGTGGGGAGTGTTTCTTATCTTAGCACTGAAGAAGGTTTGTTTTATTATTTTAATGAACAGCCAAAATATTGAAGTGATAACATACAGGATTTGCATGCTGTACATCTCTCCTAGGCTTTTTAATAACATCCAAGCCTGGAGTATCTGAAGTGGTCTGAATTAATAATGTACATTTAAATTGTACCATAAATGTGCCAGTTGCTTAGGCCTAGCTTGCTGTGTTCTTATGAAATACCTCTTTTATTGTGAGTGTGTGTACATAGAGGAATCAGTAATAGCAGGTGACAGTTTTGCAGCTCTAAAAGGGATTCATGCTTGTAAGCAGAAATAATAGGTGATGTAAAAGGTGGTGTGGTTTTGAAGGGCAGAAAGAAAACTGCTCAAGGGGAAAAACAGTGATATTGTGCTGCTTATGTAAACATGCATGTGACTGTAAGACTTGTGTTTTTAGTAATGTCTGGATTTTGGAAGATACTGCGAAGGAAATAAAGTTCATAGATTCATAGAGTGGTTTCTGTTGGAAAGGACCTTAAAGGTCATCTCGCTCCACACCCCTGCCATAGGCAGGTTCACTCCACTAGACCAGGCTGCTCAAGGCTCAGTCCAACTTGACCTTAACACCTCCAGGGAGGAGACATTTCATGACTTGCATGGGCAGCCTATCCCAGTGTCTCACCACACTTTCTGTAAAGAGTTTCTTTCTAATACTTGGTTTAAATCTACCCTCCTCAAGCTGAAAGCTGTTTCCTTTTATACTATCACTGCAAGCCCTTGTGAAAAAATCCCTTTCAGGCTGTCTTGTAGACTACCTAAGTTCAAAGCTAACATAAGGGCCTGCTCTACTATCTTCAATTCAGTCAGAATATTCTTGTATCTAATGTTCCAACAGAGTGAAAATCCGTGTGGAAGAGCCTGCTTTTTCTAACTGGCATGGCAGCATCTGTTCTGCTGGACACAATGTCCCACTGATAGGATTTGTGGGTGAAATTTGATAACTGGGAAGATGCTGCGATGATTATTTTTCTGGTAATGCTATTGGAGTAGATGACTTTTTTTTTTTTTTTTTTTTTTTTTTTTTTTTTTTTTTTTCTTTTTTTTTTTCCCCCCTACTGCTGTGGAAAACCTTGACCTGCCAAAGTTGTATTTCACCACAGTTTGTGAGGGAAGGAAATAAAACAGTGTGACAGTTAATTACGGTCACGGCAGCGGGGCTGAAAAGATGGACTTGGCAGGTGCTCCTTGCTGACAGGTTACCCCTGCAAAGCCCTGACAGAAATGTCAGACTCAATAAAAACCCTTCAGACAGTGCGAGCGAGGCGACTCTTGCGTGGGAGCATGCTGGCAGGGGGCTTCGGTATTTCAGGAACCTTTTACCTCAGTGCTCTGTGGAGAAGCAGAGAGTCCTGCCAGAAAGACCTGCTTCAAAACCTGTATTAATTTTTTGATACCAACCGTTTTGTCATGTCAATGAGTTTAACATTTGTTTTGATAGGAAATGGTTTCCAGAGATTTCAGTGAAACAATTGTTTGAGATGATATCGTGTCCACAAGTGTTTTTGAAATCCATACATTTTGGTTATGATTTGCAACTCTTTTGTTAGGGGAAAATAATAATAAACCTGGCATTTATCTCAGTGTAAATCTTGCCTGGTAGGACATGTTGGAAAAGGAGGGCTGTACTCCCCTCTCACAAAACCTGCATTATAGATTTCAGCTGTGTGGAGATTAATCCCTCTGCAGTGATTTATCCTGGATACTTCTCCTGGGGCCTGCCTCTTTGACCCCATGGGTCTTCCTGAGGTAGGGTCATCTGTGCAGAAGTGGTGCTTTTCAGGAGAGGGGCCCTCCCGGACTTCCTTCTGGTTTTCTAGCTTCATAGTTACTGTGAATTTAAGAGTGCTCAGAGTGATACTGGGTGAGTATTTCCTGCATTTCCACATCTACAGGTCAGCAGTGGAATAACTAAATTAAGGTCCTGATTCTGAAGCTAAGCTGTTCAGACAGGCTTCAATGCCACTGAAGTCAGCAGTGGGATGGAGAGTCACTTGCTCTCCTTTAGAGGCTTAATTGGTGATTGAGACTGAAATATGTTTTCCACTATGACGTTTGGTGTTCAAAAGAAACGTTGATTCCTCTTGCTTCAGAAGTGCTCTAGGTTGTCAGATGATGCAAGTGTACATTTGAATTAGCTCATAGTAGTGATGCTTACCAAAATTCATCACGATGGGAACCATAGTCGCTGTGTTTTCAGTTTTGTTTTCAGATATTAAAAAAGTCAGTTTTATAAGGGGGAGGGGGAAGAAGAAAAGGAAGTTAACTAAGTAAAAATATACAAAATTAAGTTGCTGTTTTGCTTATAGGAAGAAGGGAACAGATTTGAATCTGATGACTTCATGCATCTGGTTGTGTCTGGAAACAAAATCTTGGCTTGAAGAACTATATGAGCTGGTGAACTGTATGTACTTCATGTAGTGATAGAATCAGGCTGCAATTACTTTTATATCCCCAGGAAGACGTATGAGAGTAGTTTAAGATGTTTAAGGAGAACAGCTGGTTAGACCAGTCATTGGAATAGGCCAAATGAGATTAGAAAAGGTGCTATACTGATTTTGGAGCTGGGGTACATAATTTCTCAGATCCATCAGACAAGATCAGAATTATTTCAGATTCAGTGTGAAGCTCTGGTACACTTCTGAATGCATGTTTTAGTCTGTCAAAATGTTAACTGGGGGTGCCTTTAGCTAAAATAAAATACCAAAGCTGGGTTTTGTTTTCTATATTTGCCTTCAGTAGTCTTCTTTGGTCCTTGGATAGTCTTACCTGACAGGCTTTTTGCTGTTGAGGAAGTTCCTCTGATGGTCAGGTCAAGTGTCTTTGCAGGAGTGCATGTGTGCTTGATCTGCAACTAGGTAACTTGCAGGTTTAGCTGAAATAGCACATTGAGGAGGATATGTGGCTCAAACTAATGAAATAAACTAGTAAGCAAAGACATTTTTTGCATTTAAAGCTCCTTCATTGAGGATTTTAAAGAAAGAGGGGTTGTCAAAAAGATTGAAATGCCAGGCAGCCTACAGACTGGTGTATTTCATTAGGGAAACACAGGTGATTACTCGAAATTCTCAGGCCCTTGTGGAGCAGCCAGGCTCCTCTCCTCACACGTTTTTTATTTTGACGTTCGAGGTATTTCTGGTTGGGACATGACTCCTGCATAGGCACAGCCCTGCACACATGGCCCTGCCTGGATTATGTGAGGGGCTTAATTCTGACTGCCTGGATTTGCAGGTGGCGTGTTGACAGGAAATTAGTTTGTACCAGGATGTGCCTTTTGAGGACTATTTCCATGCGGTTGTGATGATGACATCAACGTGCGGAGGTCAGGTGGAGGGGGAGCCAAGCCAACCCGTTGGCTGGAAGTTGGTTTTGGCAGTGCCTCCGTGGGACTGGAGGGTTAATCATAATTTGTTTCTCTGGCTGCCGTTTGCGTCAAAAGCCTGGGCAGCCTTAATGAATGTCGCCTGTGTTAATTTGAAACCTTTGCTGGGAAATCATGGGAAAATGGAAAAACGCATACTTCTGTGTCACCCTTCAGATTAACAGCTTGGGTAGCGCTGGCGCTCTCGGAGCACATGGTGTGGCTCTGATGCAGCTCCCAGCAGCTGCTAAAGAGATCTCTCCCTGTAAACCTGTGCCTGCCCAAGCTGCTCATGGGCCGTCCTGGGTGAGCCAACAGCTAATTTTCTGCGAGCTGTGCTAAAAATGGTGCAGCGTATGACAGCTTAGGGAACTGTGTAAATAAAAGCACCGAAACTGGAAATTCCTGGTGTTGTAGGTCTCGGACACCTCTTCATTTCACACTGGTTTTGTTGTTGATGTTTTTTTGCCTATGTGGTTTTAAAAGTTCTTTACTTGGCTTTTAGCAGATAAGAATAAAGCCCCTAGCAGTGTAGTCGTACCTCCCTGCATTGTTTGAGCAGTATCATGCTGTCAGTCATTACTTAACTGCAGTTTTCTGATTATGCCCTAATTGAATAGAATAGAATCAATAAGGTTGGAAAAGACCTCAAAGATCATCAAGTCCAACCTGTCCCCCAAGACCTCATAACTACTAAACCATGGCCCCAAGTGCCACGTCAAATCCCTTCTTGAACACCTCCAGGGATGGTGACTCCACCACCTCCCTGGGCAGCACATCCCAATGGCTAACAACTCTCTGTGTGAAGAACTTTCTCCTCACCTCGAGCCTAAACTTCCCCTGGTGCAGCTTGAGACTGTGTCCTCTTGTTCTGGTGCTGATTGCCTGGGAGAAGAGACCAACCCCTTCCTGGCTACAACCTCCCTTCAGGTAGTTGTAGACAGCATGAAAGTCCTTGCAGCGTATGTTCCCCTGCAACACTGTGGAAGTTCTTTAGAATAAACACTTCTTTCACTTTTTAAAATTTATTTTTAAGTCTAAAGCTTTAAAGAGAAATGCTTATATTGGGGAAAGTTGTAACTTCCATACTAGCCACCTCACTTCAAGCACTTCCTCATTTATTTAAAACCGCCAGCTTAGCATCCCCCCCAAAGACTTCTCACTTCAGATCATCTCATATAATGCTAATAGTTTGGTTCCACTTTTACAATAATTTTTGTTTTATTTTGCTTAGCTTTTTCTTCTGTGTAGTCTATTGGGTATAAAGCTGAGTGAATGTGAAACTTTTGCAAGATGGGAGGCCCAGGTCCCTACTGAGACTAGCTTATGTTACAAAGTTGGTTTTAATTTCCTTTGAGCTCTGTGTCCTTCGAAAAGCATTTACTATCCTTGTCCAACACCTAAAGTGTTTTATCATGTTCAGCCCTCTGTAAGTCACTGGGACCATGACCCACAGGAACACTGGAAACACTCTAATATTACTTGGGAATTTCTAATGTAGCTGCAGCAAACCAAATAGCTGATGGCTGGCTAACCCAAATCCCTTCTCTAATATTTCTTAGCAAACTTAAGTATTCTGTTAGCCAACACTTATTATAGCTTCTCAATGATATTTCCCAGATCAGGTCTGATAAGTTAACTGCTTCACACTGGAAAATTAGAGAACCTGTTGTAGCACAGGGAAGTTGCAGAATCTTGGAGGAGATCTGTGCAGCAGGGTTGAGATCATTACTGTTGCTCTGGGACATGTAGGAAGCACTATGTTTGCAGGAACGATGGTGGTGGATAGCAGTGCTGCAACAATGCATGTGCCTAATTGTGAAGTTATATGTGTGTATTCTCTATCTGTTGGGAATAATTGGAGTGCTTATATTTTAACATCTAATATTTCTTGTTGGAAACTAATGTTCAGCAGGATAATCATACAGCATTTGTGTGTGGAGGTGCCTCTATGTGTAGACAGTTAAGAATACTTTTGGAAAAGGACATCCAAATAATATGGGATTAAAATAATTATCTTACTCCTATGTAGATTTATTTTTTAAATTGTATTAAGAAAATGACTTTAAGGGTAGAGAAATGAAGCCCTTCCATGTATAGCAGTGGGAGGAATAGCCCTGGAAGAGCAGACCTGTTGGTGAAGAAAGTTCTTAGGTTCATAGAATGGTTTAGGTTGGAAGGGACCTTAAAGATCATCTAGTTTCAATGCCCCTGCTATGGGCAGGGACATCGTCCACTAGATCAGGTTGCTCAAGGCCTCATCCAATCTGGCCTTGAACACCTCCAAGGAGGTCTGCAACCTCCCTGGGCAACCTGTTCCAGTGTCTCACCACCTTCACTGTAATTTCTTCCTAACATCCAATCTAAATCTACCTTCCTCAAACCTAAAGCCATTCCCTCTTGTCCTATCTCTACAAGCCGATGTAAAAAGTCCCTTTCCGGCTTTCTTGTAGCCTTCCCCCCAGGTAGTGGAGTTGTAGGGGTGTGTGTAGCATCTGCAAGTGAGGGTTGTGTTGAAAACAGCAGGCTTTTGGTGTGTGCCAAGAGCAGGAATCCTAATGTTTGGCAAAGGAGGATAAACCCCATATTTTCAGTACCATTTTGCAATCCCCATCCTGCTTCCCTGCCCCTGCTCGGGAGAGGGAACTTTGGGACAAGCTGCTGGCTGTGCATGCCCTGGCCCACCCTGTTTATATAGAGCTGAATGCTCCAAAGAATATATCTATCTATCTATCTATCTATCTATCTATCTATCTGCATATATATATATATATACACACACACGCGCGCACAGAGACACACACGCATTTCTGTAGTGCATCCACCAGCATAGGAGTGTGTACAGTTACCTGTGTATGGTCCTGGTATCTGCTGGGTCTAGGAGCTTTAAAAATAATTATGTAGTGAGCAGTCAGCTGTTTTTATGATGTTTCAGAAATAAAGCCTCTATATGCAAAATTACTAGGATATTACGAAGAGTACAGCTGAACTCATGAGATGTATTATTTATCACAGTCTGTAATTGGTCTCTTGATTTGATTTATGCAATGGCTTCCTTTTCTGTGTTCTTTCTTACACGTGTGAACATATGCACACACACATCTATGCACACGTATTTTTGTGTCAAAGAATTGTCCAGGAAGAAGGTAGTACTTAATTTGGTTATTCTTCTTAAAATGTTAAAAGCCTTAGTGAAAATAATTCACTTGCATTATTTATAATGTTATTAAGATAGTTTATAATGTTTTTGTTATATGAAACTCAGCAATCTGAGCTAATTTTCTATGAACTTCATGGTTACCAGGGTTAATTCCACTCTAAAACCCATAAATGCCTAGAATAGTTCATGCCTTGTCTGTTTAGGTTTTTCATGTATTGGTGATTGCAAAACTGGAGGTTTTCTGGTTTTCAGTGTTGTTTTTTTTTCCCCTTGGTATCTGGAAAATCATCTGAGTTAAGGGGCTGACAATGATATTATGAGGCAGTTGGTCAACACTCAATTTATTCTCATTTGAAGGGGTGAACATAAAACTGTAGAGCAGCTCTGCAAAACACATAACTACCTAATTTGTTTAATACTGCCTAGGGTGGTCTAAGCACTCACTTGGATGCTGCTAAAAATGAGAGTTTGTCTAAGTAGTAGAGAAGCTGCATGGATTCAGTTATCTTTAAAATGTTTATTCCAGACATCCACATTGTGTTAAATGCTTTACAACCTGCATAGCAGGGCAGTAAGTTAAAAAACCCAACCTTCCATTGCTTTATTGCTAATTAGTCCTCCTTTTGAAGGACTAGTTCTCTGATTTGCTTTTTCTGACTTCATATGGCTGATGCTGTTTCAGGGATTGAAAGTGAAAATAAAAATCAGAAAGAATTAAGAGAAAAGATTAACCTAATGCTGTGACCTTCTTTCCCTCCTCCCCCCTTTTTTTTTTTTTTTTTTTTTCCTTTCTTTAAATCAGCTCTTCAGGTGCTGGAAATGTAGCAGACCGTGTCTTGGCTCAGTTGCTAACGGAAATGGATGGGATAGAACAGCTGAAGGACGTGACAATTTTGGCAGCTACGAACAGACCGGACATGATAGACAAGGTACGATTAGATGCACTGTCATAGATATCCTGTTCTCTTCAGAAGAACAGATTTTGGTATAATTCCATTTTCTTTTACTTTCCAAACTGTTGTCTAATCAATTTAAATGATTAAGAGTTGAAATTGAAAATGAAGGCAAGGCAAAGGATTATATCCCTTGATTCCCCACCTCCATGTACAGTATTTTTAAGAGAAACAAAACGTTTTGTGATAATCTTAAGTATCTGTTTCCTAGAATAAATTTTCCTTAAACCAAGCTCATTGAACTTGTGCAGCAACACTTCTGTCAAACAGCTTCTGTGGTTTTTGCTTCTAGTGTGTTTGTTTATGCAGGATTTTGCTGGAGTTTGTTGGTTTCATTAGTTACTTCCTCTCAAAAGATTAAATATCTCCTTGGTGCCATTAGGCTTCTGCCAGCACTGGGGCTTCCAACTGTAAACAGTGCAGTTGCTCCTTAGATCCTTTGGCAGCTCTGCTGGAGCAACAAGAACATTTGAAGTTTGTGAAAACTGGAAGGGTTGTAGCGGAAAAACTCCAAACACAAAACCAACCTAACAGCCCTCTAGAAAATCCACTTCCAAACTGTCTACCGCTGCTGTCTCACAGCTAAGTGCACTACAGTCTGCAGTGATTTCCTTTAAGATACATTTTGTGTTGCTAGTAGGGTTCTTTATTCCACAACTTTTCATCTTTGCAACATTCATGAATTTGATGACAAGTTAATGAACTTTATTTTTCCTGGTCTTTTTTTAGGGTTTCTTGTAAGTTTCTTACATATTTTTAATGTTAACATGTTCTCCCATTTTAACCTTTTTCTGGAATAGTCTTTCCTGTTTGTCTTGGAGCATTCAGGCACACGTGAAATACACACTACAGACATTATGTCTTGAGACAAAAAACTTGTATTTTGGCCCCAGAACATGGCCTCTTCCCTTTTGAACTGGAGGAAGCCAGACAGCTGGTGGTGTCCTGACAAAGGCTTACTTAGAGCTTATTGCGTGCCTGCTTAGGCAAGGAGTAAAAGGGTAAAAATTTGACATCTTTTGTGCATCTGAATTTTATTGGGGTGGTGAACTTTTAAGAACTAACAGCACGGTTGTGTTTAGTTGATAACATATCTTAGGTTTTACTCTAACAAGTAAAGCTGATGGCCTTGACTCTGTGCAACGTTTTCCTTTCCATTTAAAGTGGTGTCCCCCACAGCAGCAAGTTGTGTGATTCTTTCCCTTTGCTCTTGTGAGACCCCCACCTCAAATACTGGAGCAGTTCTGGTGTTCCCAGCATAAGAAGGACACATAGCTGTTGGAGAGAGTCCAGAGGAGGGCCACAAATGTGATCCAAGAACTGGAACACCTCTGTGATGAGGATAGGCTGAAGAGAGTTGGGGTTGTTCAGCCTAGAGAAGAGAAGACTGAAGGGAAACCTTCTAGCTGCCTTCTAATACCTGAAGGGATCCTACAGGAATGCTGGAGAGGGACTTTTCATAAGGGTGTCTAGCAAGAGGACACTGGGGGAAATTTATATGCTTACAAAATCATTTAGCAACTTCATTTATGTGACTGCTTCTGAAGTGATAAATATGTGAAGGTGAACCTTTTGTAATTTGAAAACAGCACATTGGACTGCCACGTGTAAGGGTATTCCCCTGAGCATCCCTGCACACAGTGTGGTGTGTTGCTTTTGGGTCATGAGTAGATTCTGAGTCAGACTTTATAAAATTATGTTTAACGGTGAACTTGCTTTGACTTGTCACAAATGTCTGTTAATAAGATAATTTCTCTTAAGATGTCACAATTGTATTGAAATATTATTCCAACCTTAAGTTGTGTCCCATGTTTTTACCACTTAACTGCTTTGCATCCCATTCATGTGATGCTGGAAGTACTTTGGGGTAGATTCTGGTTTTCATAAGAAAACAGAACCAGGACGTACTGTTTTCAGCCATGTGTGATACAGAAAGTGATTTCTCTTGGAAGGGAAATATCCTGGAACAAGATGTTCTGAACATTCTTTGAAAGTGATACAGAAGCAAAACACTCTGAGTCAGTAATAATAGTATAATCTTCCCTTCTGTTCTTCATTCTAGAAGAAGAATTGATGAGCAGTAATAGTAAAAATGATTTTTGTGTTTGATGACTTACTCAGGAGTGGGTTGTTGTTGTTGTTGTTTTGTTTTGATTTGTTTTAACACCTAAAATGTTTTCCTGTGACTTTATGGAGCTGCAGACACCTCAGAGGTTGTCTATATTTTCCCATGTATTACCTGGCTTAATGAGAGATCACTCACCTCCACAAATCTCACATAAAATATTGTGAACACTGTGTACAATTTACTTATTTGTCTAAACAGAATATTTATTTCAAGCTACGTGGACAAGTGTTCCAGGTGTAGTCTGACAGACTTCCATGGAAGAAAATGTAGACCAACTCCTTAAGGTTTAGGTGTTCTTTATCTCTTCTTTTCAGTGGAACCGGTTTTCCTAGCCTTTGAGTACCAGACTTGTTTCTTGGGTGAGGAGGGTGAATTGCTATCATTACCTGCCCATGCAGATAGCTTTTTCCATTCTTAAGCAGTGTTTCAATCTCCATTAACAAGGGTACGGTGAAGGCAGAGAGACTGTCAGATCCCCAGGGACATCGGTGAATGTTTTAGCACAGGAAGCAAGATGCTGTTGCTGTGGCATCAGATAGTTTTACCTCCTGCTGGGTCATATTTGAATGTCAAACACATTAGCTGTGATGTAAAACACGAGGCGCTGAGTGAAGTGATGGCCTGTGGTATAGGATGACATCCTGGTGCTCCTGACAGCCTCACTTCTCCTTATCGTGGGGTGCAGAAAAGACGTATCCTCAAGTATGCTGTTTGCGCAAGAATGACAGGATGTGCTAGGACAGATGAAGATTAATGAGATGCTGTGCTGTCAGTGTTACCCATTGTCTCTAGATTGATGATGGTCTGGATTTTGTCTGTGTTCAGGGGCTTCAGTGTAGTTTAAACCAGAAACTATCCTGGTACATCAAATACTGAGGGGCTGAATTCTCAGGCATGCTTCGTTAGTGCAGGAGGGCTTGGCTTCCAGTTTCGCAGCATCTTATGTGTGATATAAGAGCATCTGCTCTCTGTATTGTGCCAGTGCAGAGGATTTTTTTGCCTCCTTTTGCACATCTAATTTGCTTTTTTACAAACCTTTTTCCTTCTTAGCCTTCCTCCTAGTTTTCTTTCTCTTCCACCTTCTCTTCCTTCATCTGCAAGTTTTGCTGTTCCTTAAATAAACTCTGTTGACTTCAATGTATTATCCACTACTCAGTTTAGAACCATGTGGATACAACTGGCTTGTCCTGCTTACCTAAGTAAAATCAAACTGCATCATACATTCTTCCTAGCAACTGCCTAGCATGAGGAAAGGGAGTAAAACACTCTTCCTACGTGGTTCATTTGGATTTGGTGGAGTCTTTTGGACAGAGAAGTCAAACAGAGGTTTATCAAGTTGATCTGACCCTCAAAATATTGATTGCTGTGTCATTAGAGGACAACTTTCAAGTGTCTTGTGTTGATGAGAATAAAAGATGCATGATAGAGCTATTTGGCAGAATCAGTAAAGACATTTTCAATTTTTTGCCTGCAGCAAAAGTAAATAATCTTTCCTCTTTAAAAACATCAAGGTTCTGTCTTTCTGAAGGCTTATGGGGGGAAAAATCAAATGTTTAGGTCTGCAGTTTTACAAGTTAAAAGGATTAGAGAAGAATCTTGTATATTTATTCATTATTGACTGGAAATGTGTATGTGCTGTTATAAAGCAGGTGATGCTACAAGCACATTTAGAGGTCAGAAGCAGCTATACAAACTGAACTCACTACCACTTAATATATTTTCCTGTTTACATATTCACCTATTTGTGATTTCTATTTTGGTCAGATACATCTTACTAAAGGTTCTTCCTACGTTGCAGCTTTGACTTGGCAGGATTTCAGTTTTCCCAAATATAGTGCAGGGCTGTTGAGTTACAAGCCACATAATCCATCAGTCATGAGCTGTGTTTCCCTCTGTGACACCGTCCACCCCCTGTTTGATCAAAGATTATAAAATACTCTCCATTGGTAGGGGCCTTCAGGGTCTTCTGGCCTCCTGCAGAGCCAAATTCAGTGTTAGGTGAGGTCAGTCAAGACTGGTCCAGGAGAGCTTTGAGTATCTCCAAGGATGGAGATTTCACAGGCTCTGGGTACCTGCTGTGCTATTTGACCACCTCCACGGGGAAGATTTTATTAATTTTTTTTCCTTAGATCTAACAGTCCAGCTTGCTATAACTTGTGACTGCTGTCTACCTCTAAGAAGTGTCTGGCTCTGTCTTCTCACCAAACCACTCCCTTCTACTTTAGGTATGTGAACATAGATAGAGTGCTACATGGAATTGTGAAGAACTTTGATTATTTGTAGGTTTTTTTTGTCTCTAGTACTGAGGTGGGAAACCCCTAATCAAGCTGTGCCTGAAAGAAGTTCCCACCTCTGCTAAACTGCTTTAGAACTCTGAAAGAGATGTAAATACCTTGCTTTTCATTCTGCTCTGTATTGGATTTGGCTCAGGGATGAGCAGGCAAGTTTCCCTTGGCCTTGCATTGATAGAATATGAGCAAAGGAAGGGGATATTCTGGCTGTGATTTCTCAGCATTGCTTCTGTGTAAATTTCATCCAGATTTAGATGATGGGGTACAAGGCTAGGTGATTTTTAGAAGGTGATGGTGTTGGGGCACTTACTGCTTGGCACAGTATTGTGTGACAGTTGAATAAATCAGTACTGAGTAAACACTAGTTAGAGTGAAGTCTTCGTATGTACTTAATTTGGCACTACTTGGTTACTGGATCATGGAGTCCAGCCTTGGGACTGGTGGAGGTAATTATGAAATAAGTTGCTGAAATGCTCTCCATATCTGATATCATAAGACTGAAATCAGTCTTCATTTGCGGATGAGCTTTGTAGGTATCACAAGAATAGAAGAGAGTCCTGTCTCCCCACATTGCTGAACTGTTAATTATTCTATTTTTTTACTTTAAATGCTGAAATGACCTGAGATTAAAAACGAAGAGTGAGATTTTGTGGGTCTGTTTCACTCAGCCAGCACCTAGAGTACTTACATCATTTTGCCCAGGTGCAAATATGGCTCTTTGAAATAACAGAAGATGTGGGATTTTTTTGAAAACAAGATTGTTCTGGAGCATGGAATGAATTTTCAGAAAATGAAGCTGTAGGGGAAAATGGCATCAAACTACATGCCACTGAAAAGAGGAGCCGATGGTCTAAAATAGTTTCACAAGCGTGGCACCATCACATTTTCCATCAACTGGTTTTCTCTGCTGTGTGTTTGGGTTTTTATCCTTAATCTTGCTAAATTTGAGACTGTCTAGGGCAAAGAGGTGCTCTGGAAAGTAGCTGTTCCTCAGAGGTCTAATTTTGCCTTTATTAATATTGGTTGGTTACACATTAGGGTGATTAAGAGCTTACTGAAAAAAAAAACAGAAAAAGCAAAAGAGTGAATGAACTGATTTCAAAGTTCTCACACGTTCTTTTCACTTGCCAAACTGAAATCACTGCGTAGACCTAGTTGATGAGCACTGCTCAGTGTTTACTGGCCAAGGCTTCCAAGTTGATGATTTGAGGCTGGATTACACAGTGGATCCATCATCCCTCAAGAGCCCAACCACTCCACATACAGAGGTGGTATTGCTACTCATGTACATATGTATGAAGTTTCTCTTCATGCCAGGAACTTCTCAGATTCACCTGAAGCTTGCTCTCTCCCTTCCCCCTCCTCCTTCCTCACTGATGAAAACTCTTTTCTCATGAGTACAGCAAATAAAATATTTCCAGGTGTGCAATAGTGATTTTTGTCTCCAACTATTCAATTGTCAGAGTGTGGAGAGCTGAGTAGTAAATCAGCCTTAAGGCTGCTACAGTTTTAAAAAACAAAATCTTGGTGGTGACAGCTGAAGAGCACAGTAACTTTTTCATTCAAGATTTATTACTTGCCTGAAAAGAAGGGTTGGAGGGAAAACTTGCTGGGCTGCATATTTTCTTCTTTAACAGATATGCTACAGGGCCAGGGTAAGTTGGCTTTATTTTATTTGTGAAAACATACATCCAAACAATGTATGGAAATATCTTTTTACTTCAAATAGAAGAGGAAAGTAAATGTGCCTGCTCTTACTCCTGATAACAAAAAGCATTCCCTACATCAACTCAGTCAGGTTAGTGTTAGTGTCACCAGCACCTTCATAAACTTCCCTGTCACAGATGCCAGAAAACTTTCTTGAAGGTATCAAAGTGTATTTATTTCATTTGGAAAGGTACAGAAGTGGGAAAGTGAAGGGCAAGGGCCAAAGTTTGTTCTAACCTACACCTCCTAGACTCACAAAGTCCAGATGAGGAACACAGTGTGTTGGAAGGCCTGTGGATGATCAATGAAGTGAGGAATTCAAAAGGCTATCAGGTTCATATTTGTTGTGTAAATACCATCCCTCAGTTCAGTGACTGTGACTGTAATATCAGGTGGGCTTTTCTGGTTTGTTTTTAGCAGCAAGAGGGACATGATGTTGTATTTTGTAGATAACTGGGCAATATATGGGCTTTAAATGAATTGTGCCTCTCAAAATGAGGTGCATTTGAGCAGTACTTGTAGACTGAGTATAAATTTCCAGATGTTGGGTTAGATCAGCTCTATTCTTCATGTAGGTTTGGTGCACAAGGCAAGCAACTTTATCTAGAGAAGTAACACTGATTTTATGACAAAGTTTCATGTACCTTTGCTGCGACTCCTGTGCTTTAATGGTACAAGGTTTCACTTCCTACTCGAGTTACTTGAGAACAGTCTGTGTGATGATAATCTTTTCCTTCTAAATCCTCTCAATTTGCTCCTTTCATTTCATGTCAGTGTTTGGGTTTTGTAGGGAGGGTGCAGCTGAGCAGCTCTCCAAAGATGTGTGGCTTGGCTTAGTTCCCACGGAAGCATCCTCAGGAGCTATTAGGGCCTTGGTGGCTTGTGATTTGGAATGCTGGGCTTTATGGCAGATAAGCAGAGCACAGCAAGGTGTGTTCCACACTCTGCATGTTGTGTGGTGCAAGTTGTCTTATATCTAGTAAGCTTCATTAGGGTAGTGATTACAGTTAAGGAAGAGACATTCCAAAAAGTCATGGGTTTTAAATATTTCTGGGAGTGACACTGGAAGCATGTTAGTGTAGTACTGTGAGCTGCTGAAGCTAGAGAAACAGTTGCATTAGGGCTGTAGCTGTGGACACATTTAAGGCTTGCTTTACAGTTGGTCTTCTGCCTGGCTTCCCTCTATGTAGGTGCACAAGGCACAGTTCCTACATAGCTCTTTGTGTACACCACATCAAAATAGCATTATAGACAAAGTTGTATTTGGTGAGTACCTGTGAGTTAGGGACTGCCATAGGTAAGATTATGTGTGCAATCTTAATTCATTCTTCGTGCATGTGCATCGTAACACAATCTTTAATTACCTTAATTAAGGAGGAATTCATTGTGCATGATTAAACTGCATTAATTTAGAAAATTATTATTACAAGTCATTAAGATTGCCTTCACTTTAATTGCATTAATACATTTCCTTACTTTTGAGGGCTTTGGTTTACACTGTTTAAAATCAGATGAACACGCACTAGTTTCAGGGGGAAGCATCCATATTGCATCATGTGGTGTCATACTGTGATCTTCCTGGTTAGCAGCAGGACCCTTTAGATCTGCCAGAAAAAACTTGTTTGCTTGGAGTAACTGGTAAAGTCTCAATTATAATGAACATATTTGCTCTTCTTTGTGGGGTCTACTATGCAGGAATGAGCCTTTTGCCAGGATATTTACCATCCTTTTGTTCAGGATATTTTCTGACAACACAAGAATGGGTAGATAAATTACTTTTTCAGTACTAGCATTTCTTCCCATAAGAATAACTCTTTTATATTCTTTCATTGATGGTTTCTCCCTATTTAGTTAGCCTGCTCTCTTGTTATGCAGTATCCTTTTGGTCTGTATTTCCTATGTCTTCATCTGGTACTTATCTAACCTTGATATCTAGTCTTTCTGCTCCATTGGCATCAACTCTTTTTTTCCCTATGCTTGGACTTCTTACTGGTTGTATTTCTGCTGAACCAGTCCTCTTTTTTCCTCCCAGGCTACTGCATCTAGAGTCCTTTCTTAATGAGCATCAGTTTTGCCCCAGTGCCCATAGTCTTGGCTTTCAATGTGTCCACTCCTCATATGAGGCTTTTTCATAGAATCATAGAGTGGTGGGGATTGGAAGGGACCTCTGGAGATCTTCTAGTCCAGTGCCCCTGCTAATGCATGTGTGCCTTGAGCAGGTTTCACAGGAACATGTCCAGGTGGGTTTTAAATGCTTTCAGAGGAGACTCCACAACCTCTCTGGGCATCCTGTTCCAGTGTTCCACCACCCTCAGAGTAACGAAGTTGCTCCTTGTGGAGTAATTTCTGGTGTACTCTGTTTCTTCCTCCTGCTTGACTAGATTCAAGTCACTCAGATAAGAGGAGAGGTAATTTTCCTGCTGTCATTTTGGGAGCCTAGATCCAGCGTGGCCTGCAGATTTCTTCAGCCTTGCTAGGCTCAGTCTTTCGTTGGTAAAAACTTGGAAACATTTCTGCAAAATGTCAAGAAACCTCAAAAAGCTTTTTCAAATTGAGGTGTTTCTAGTCCTTTTAATGTGGCCAGATCTCAAGACCTTCCTCCAAAGGTTAGGGTGAAATAATTTTTTTATTAGGGTATTTTTTTCAATTGCAAATAGTGACATTTTTCCTGGTCTCCTCACGCAACAGCTGAGATGTTTTGACTGGAACGTTACAAAACAAATCAGTGGAAGGCATCCAACCAGCTTGGAAAGGACAAGGAGGTCAGAGCTCGGAGTACCATAAGCTACTAAATGCATGATCTTATAATGTAAAATGTTGAGTGACTTCTATATTAAGTGTTGATGCTTATCTTTCCCCTAATAAGGTAGAAGCTGTTTAAATAGGAATGGAAGTCATGGTGAAAGAGAAAGCCCAGCATTGTACCACTTGTTTAGCATCGATCATAATGGAGTGCAGCTCAGGAGGGTGAGGTGGCTGGTGTACAGTTTCACTGTTTGGTTGTGCACTTGGAGGTGGTGACCTCTTTCAGCTTTAGGTTTAAAAAACTTCTGAACCTCAGAGCTTTATAATGAGCAAGTTGGAATGGGATCAAGCTCACTGCATTAGTAAAGGTCTCTGAAGAGCTGTTGAAGTTGGAGATTAACTGATATGTCCTTGTTTCTCAGTAAGGATATTAGTAATAATTTGTTTGATGTTCTTAAGGATATTAGGTGCCCTCATTAGTCCATTCAGGTGATTAAGACCACAATTTTTGTTTGTGAAATCTCCATGGGGAGAAGGAAAACCAGGACATCACATGCAGAATTTCTGCTAGTTTCTTTTTTTTGTGTGTGTATGTGTTGAAGGAGGCCTAATTTTAGATTTTATTTGCTCTGTCAGTGCTGAAAACTTAATGGTAGAAATACCATTAATGTGCAGTACATACAACAATGAAAGATAATAACTTTGTTCAGGAAAAACAGGTTCTTTCTGTAAGATGTTAGTTATTAAAAAACGTCCTCAACATCAAGCTAAATGAAGGCAGTCCTATAATAATGTAGCATAGCAGAAAAGGGTCAATCTGCAGGTCATTGATTCATAGCATGTAATTTCCATAAGTTTTGTGGAAAGATTGTTATGCAGGAGCAGAAAGCCAGAGCTCTCCATTCATGTCCAAATGAGACATTAACATCTCTGAACAATGGAAACTAGGTGGATGACTATTTAGGTCACGGGAGTACCTCAGGGTTCCATATGCCAATGTAATTTAGTAACAGAAACTTGTTTGAAGCTCTGAATGATTTGATGTATATAGAACTGTAAGAGCTGGCTCAGAATCACAACAGTTTGCTTGATTTTTGGAATAACCTAGAAAAACATGTAGGCTACAAGGTATTTGAAGCTGATTGGGAGTGGAGGGTCTGAAAATCCAATGACTGTTTTGAGTGGTGCCAAAGGCTGGCAGGACTCAGAAGGTGTAGAGATCTTGTGACTGCTTCTTTTTGGGGGTTATGCCTGTTTAATGTTCTTAGTTGAGAAATTTAATTAAACAGGGTGTAGTTAATTTTCCTTTGTTTTAAATGTAAGTGTATTCCCTCCATGGCAAATAAAGCTTTGTGCTACAAAGAAGCATGTACCAGATGCACAGGAAAGATCTGGAAAAAGCCTGCTCTTCATTGTGGTTTTTTTTCATGCTTTATGACCATTTTGGTTGCTGCCTACAGTATCTCCTGAAATTATCTTTCCCTGTCAGGTGCTGATAAATGTGATTTTTGGGAACTGTCCTTTAATTCTGGGCATCACATGGAACTGACAGTTCTTGCTTTGTGTTACCTCTTTTAAACTTAAAAACAAGCTTCTCTGGTTTTGCTAGGTACTACTTCAGATAGGATGTGTGTTCCATTTTGCCATTAATAGCCTCACTCAAAGTTAAAATTCCAGCATTAAAAAAAAAGAAATTGATTTTTAGGAAACAGAAAAATCTGTTATGAAATCAATAATGTCTGTCCTAGTTGCACTGATACCACTGATGTCTTTTCCCTGTAACCTCACATCAATAGCTGTAACTGTATAACAACCTGTTCCATCCCTGTCCCTGTATGGTTTTTCCTTCTTCCCCATCCACTTTGTTATTTCCTGTACAGGGAGTTTTGCTTTTAGAACTCTTTGGGATCTGGGTTGTCAGGATGATAGAAAAAGATGTCAGAACTTGTATCAATGACGCTGGATTTTTTCTCAGGTGGAGGCACAGTGAGGCACAACTAACAGAGTATGAAGGTAAATAAACCTCTTGGAACACTGTGCTATTTATGCTGCAGCCATAGCTGGCTTATGCGTTGTGGCCTGTGTGTGAGTACTTCGGTGTCACCTGTTGTGTTACCTTCTCAAATACTGCTGAGAGGAGGGAAGGCAAATTCAGTAGCTCTCACTTCACAGATGGAAGAGGATGAAGTACAACACTGCTGTGACTTTCTCATTCATATTTCATGGACAAGTCAAAACCCCAAACGACTTTGTGGGCACTTCAGAACCTGTTTCTGAACAGAGCTGATGATAATTTTTTCACACCCTCTCAGGAATTAAATGAGAATGATGCTTTGCTTTTCATGCCAAATCATGCCTTTGTGCCCCCATTCCATATTTCTGTTCTCTGTTTTTTGGCAAAACAGGTGTTTCTAAAACCACTTGATGTTTGAACCTGAAACTTTACATTTCTCTGGTTCACACCCTTCTACTTTGCTGAAATACTATGTAATTTCTTCTTTAAAATAATAAAATGTTAGCTTCTTAATAAGTGGAGCAAGTGAACAAGGTGGTTTTATGCAGAATGAAAGGAGAACCAGCTGTTCCTTAAACAGAAACTAGTCATCCTTGCTGCCCTTCTCTGAAACTTTTCCAGATCTATTATATCCTTTCTGAGAGAAAGGGACCAATCAGTACTGCATACAGTATCCAAGGTGTGGGTGCAACCTGGGTTTGTATGGGTGCATAATGATGCTTTCTGTTTTGATCTTTACTCTTTTATTAGTGGTTCTGAATTTTTAACAATTGATCTGCTTTTTTGACTGCTGCCAAGAATGGAGCTGAAGTTTTCATCACTGTCTATTAAAACAAGAAGTGGTAGTGATTCATCTCATGGCCCATTCGTTTGTGTATGAAGTTTGAATTTCCCATGTTCGCTGCTGTGTGTTTACTTACACTGAATGTTATCCAATTTCTAAGTCTCCTGAGAGTCTTGAAGTGTTCTTTACCCTCAGTCTCTATCCTCATTGCTTTGAATAACTATCATCAGAAATTATGGCTCCTGTATGACATCATTTCTTTGGTATTAGGCCTCATAAAGGAGATGCAAATTTTATAGAGGAAAAATAGCTGAGATGAAGGGGTCTGTATTGTGTCGCAATAGAAAGGTAACACAGGAAAGGCCCATACCCTGCCAGTACATGCTGTTATCTATAGACAGATCCTGACAAGCACAGTTGGACTCTTATTGAAAACAGAAGAATGAGAGATAAAGCATCACACAATATAATGAGCTTAGGAGAATTTGAATTCTTTTGCACTGTTGTACATTGGTTCTGAAAGGGAAAGGCAGAGGAACAATAAGCATGGCACTGGTTTTACTATGTCATGCCAGAAATGACCATGATAGGTGAACTGCAGGTCCTGGTGTTGTGGAATTAAGTCCTATGATTAAGGGTAAAGGCAAAAAATATTTTTAAAAAATCACAGATTGGCTTCCAGCAGGCTGAGCAATCTATTGTTTTGTACAAAGCTTGCCTTGCTGTTAGAGCTATTGTGCACTAGTCAGCATTTATTCAAAATAAGCAAGTGGAAACAAATCAAAAGGGAAAAAAAAATATGGTGTTTTTAAAGGAGAACACTAATTCTTAAAAGAAGGCCATCTCCATACCAGACTGTACTTTCCCATTGTATGGAGAGGATTAACATGCCCTTCTTTTCATAAAGTGGAAGGCAGTGAAACAGGCAGTTACTAGGTGTAACTAGCTAGTATGGACAAAGACATCTGTGTGGAGGACTCTGCCTTTGCAGCGGGCAGCAATGTATGCAGGAAAGTTCTGAATGCAACCCAGTCTGGGGGAAAGCGCATGCCTGCCAGTGGTACAGAAAATGGGGGCTATCGCAGAGTTGAATCCGGCAGGCTAAGAGGGTGAAGTTAAGATAGCTTAACTCTTGTTTCAGAAGTTGTTTTTCTTAGCAGTGAATATTTTCTGCAGAGGTCACTGAGCGAGAAGGGGCAGCGTTAGCTGCTTTGCAAGGAAAGTCTTATTCTATGACTTAACAGGGAGGCACGTGAGCTATGTAAGCAAGAACACATGCCAGGGTGTATGTGTGTTCATCAGTCAGCAGATGAGGTGTGTGTAACTGGCAAACACACACCTTGGAACATGTTACTGCACTTATGAAATGGGCATTTATTTCAGTTTTATTAAGGAATGTAAGTGCTAGCTTATAAAATTATCTTTTTTAAAATGTAAAATCGGAAGACCAGGCTTTCCTACATTTAAAGCTGAAGTGTGTAAAAGTCTTTAATTACCTGTTTTAGTGCTTAAGTACCATTTTGATCTGATACCTGAGCTCCTCTGTTGTCTTCATGTGCTAATGATGCTAATTGAGTGGGTGTGAGGAAATGTAACTGGCTTCACCCTAGATTTCCTCATTGATTCCTATTCCTTGTGCTCCTCTGAGTTGCCATGCCTGTACTTAGTGCATTTTTCAGAAGAGTTAGAGTGCAAAACTTACCCTTCAGAAACATTTGGTACAGAGGATATTACTCTTAACTAAGGGTTTGTATCTGTGCAACAGAAATCAAGATAAACAGTTAACTTTTTTAATTGAAGGTGTGTCTCATGACATATGAAGGTATGAGCACTATTGGTATGTGCTGAGTAATATACCTTTGTTGTTTGGAAAATAGCTAGTAGAGTTTTTTGTCTTGCCCATGTGTGCATTTTGCTATCAGAATGTAGACTTGACACACCAACAGGGAGGTGTTTGTGATGCTGCTTCAACTGTCTGCCTTCTCTCCAGACAAAGTGTCGTCAAGGGGTGGAAGAGTGCAAAGAGCTGATGTGAAGTGAAAATAGGTTGTGCTCCTTGCTGCAATTATGGTTGGTGTAGTCCCTGTGGAAGAGCGGCCCCTGCTTCTTGAAGACCTCTGTGCCTCATGAAGAATAGTGCTTGTAATAGTCATGGAAATCTTGAAAAATAACTGTAAGTACTGTAGGCACTGTAACTGAGGCATTAGATGCTGTCCTGTCACTGCTTCTCAAGAAAATTGCCCATTAACATTTGCAGAGGGCAAAATTCTTCCCTCTGCTATGACTGTGCAACCCCACTGTGTCTGAAGAGGTTTCAGAATTATGACTGAAGGGAAGGTCTTGTGTTTACTCTTTTTGGGTTACCTTTATTCAGAGCAGACAGCAAGAAAATGAAAAAAAGCCACCACTGAAGGTAATTTGCAGCATTTGTACAGGGTCATTTACAGGTGTTGCAGAGAACAGGAATCTGTTCTTTGTTGTGCATGTGAAAATGGAGTGTGTTTCACAAAAGATGCCACATCACAAATAAAGAAACTGTTTAAGCAGACACATTTCCACAACAAAGGCACTTATTGACGCAATCTGCCAGCAGTGCTGTGACAGAACACAAATAATGTAAGTTCTTGGAAAAGGAAAGCTATTAATTGGAAGCATTAAACTTCTGAGACACTGAATATATTTTAAAATAAATTATTATAATGAGTACTGTTCTAAGAGAATAGAAGTTGTGGTTTGATTCAGATTGCCTGAGTTTATATACCTGGCATGCCACCTGAAGTTCTGGGCTTGTGGAAAAGTCCAAACACATTATTCAAGTGGTAGCCTGTTGTTGGTTGGTTTGGTGGTTTTTTTGTGGTAAGATTTCCATGGGTTTCAATTTTATTCATGTGGATCTTAGTCTCATAAAAACACTGATACAAAAGATCTTAACCTGGAGCTTTGGTAGGTTTGCTGGAACTCCTTCAGTCCGTGCTCAGGCCTTTGCAACTGTTTTCTTTTCTCATATGCTGAAGACTGCTTTTGTTTCCAATGCTAGAATCATTTATGCATAGTCTTTAAAGATAAGCATATGTTTGAATGTTTGCAGAACTGGAATTCTAGGAACTAGAAAAAAAGTCACTGAAGTTAGTATCTGATTAAGTGGAAATATACCATGGATACAAACTGGCCTGAAACAGTTGTTGTTTTGAAAATTGGAAGCCCTTTGGGTTTTAAGTCTGCTTATATAAGTATTTTATATAATACATTTACATAATAATTTTATAAATATAATTACTTGATTTCCCCCCCCCCGTTTTTTTTTCTTATGTAATGAATGAAGGAACTACAGCTTTGTTGAAGGAACAAATTGAGAAGGAGAAAAGTGAGATATAATAGATCCCCAGCCTCCTCAAAGATGAGGGAGGGAGTGGGAATTAACCAGGTATTTTCTCAGCCAGATGGTCCTGGTGCCCTGAGATAACTTCCTGCACATGAGCAGGCTGCTCAGCCACCTATTGTGACTTACACAAGCTAAAGCTGTTTTTACCAGGACAGCTATTTCTATATGGAACAGGAGAATAAAGCACTTAATGTTCTGTCCTCATCCATGGTATGGTCACTTCCAAAGAAAGAGGGAGGTTTGATTGTGCTCACACCTTGATTCCATCACTTCTGCCTTTCATGAAGTATATGCTATCTTGAAGGAAAGAAGGCAGCAAAATGTGAGGGTCCTGAAAGTGAATGTGATTTTTTGTGTGTGTTTGTTCATCTGGGGTGCATTGAAACAAATACTTTACAAATACTTTACAGGGTACAAAATATTTTTGTTGCAAAATGGATTGGTCATAAACCCCTTTGCCTAAGGGTATGAAGATTGTCTACTACTACTTTTTATTTCCTTGGGTTTGTAAGTAGTTGCTTCAGATATGCTTTGCTTTGCTTTGCTTTGCTTTGAGGAGTAGCTGTTGTACCTGGTTCTCGGTTTCTTACTATTGCAACGATCCTGTGTGTTACACACATCATCTTATGCACACACAATTATTACATCTTCTTTGTTTCTCTGAACATGAGCTAAAGGATGCTAGATAGGAGGACATTTGGTCTAATTTCACAGATTCATAGATTCATGGAAGCAACCTTAGACATCATCTAGTTCCAATGCCCCTGCCATGGGCAGGGACACCTTCCACTAAACCAGGTCGCTCAAGCCTCCATCCAACCTTTCTGGGCAACCTATTCCAGTTTCTAACCACTGTAAATAATTTCTTTCTAGTCTCCAGTCTAAACCTACCTTCCTCAAGCTTCATTCACTCTCCTTCTATCACTATAAGCCCCTGTAAAAGGTATCTTTCTGGCTTTCTTGTAGGCCCCCTTCAGGTACTGAAAGGGTGCTGTAAGGTCTTCCTGGAGCCTTCTTTTCTCCCTGCTTAACCACCCCAGCTCTTGCAGCCTGTCCCCACAGGGGAGGTTCTCCAGCCTTCTGATCATCTTTGTGACCCTACTCTGGACCCAGTCCAGCAGTTCCATGTCCCTCTTATGCTGGAGGCACCAGAACTGGATGCTGTATTCTGGGTTGGGTCTTATGAGAGCAGAGTGGAGAGGCAGAATCACTTCTCTCATCCTGCTGGGATGAGGATACTTTGCTTAAGTATCAATAACTGTTATCACCAATTCTGTTTGCTCCCAATTTCTCTGCTCCAAAATTTCTTTATTACCAAGAACTGGAAGAAAAACACTGAGCATTTTGAAAGCTCCATGCACATGTTTATAAACGAGTTTTCAGGTTCCCAAAACACAGGATCAGCAGATGGCAGTCAAACCAAAGTTCAATCTGTTAGCATGCACGAAGACTCTGAAACACGGTGCCTGCAGGAGAAAGTGGAGAGAGAGGGAGAGAGAGACACTGTGTGACTGAGCTGTGTTGGAAGAGATGTTCTCACACATTTGTAAATAGATATAGGTTTGTCAGACCTTAGAAAAGAGGAGCTTTGATTTCTGCCCATCTGGGGTTTGCATGTGGGTTTTGTTTCAGGTCTTTGTACTTGGGAAGCTCTTGATTATTTTTTTTTTTTTTTTTTTTTTTTTTTTTTTGACTGCAGCTGTGGATGTTTTGAAAAGAACAAACTGGTGATTAAGTTTTCTCACTTGCATTCTAGAAATCTGGCCATTTAGCAATACTTTCTTATTCAACATGTGTGAGGAAAGAGCTTTGCTTTTATGCCTGGAGTGTCTCTCCCAGCATGGAGTAATGTGGGTTTTATGAATAAGTTTATTTTTTTATATAACACCCCCCACACACACACACTTCTCTAATTCACAGTGGTTAATTCTTATTGAAACATTTTATGTATAAGTTGGAGGGTTTTGTTCATTCTTAACTTTTACTTTAATCATGCCATTTTGTAGAATACCAGCTGATTGGTTGAAGAAAATTCAGAATCATGTGGTCTTTTAATTAATTCCTGGTCTTAATAATTGTCACACTTAGACATCAGTACAGATGTATTTGAATACTTGATGGAATGGTTTCCTAAAGATGCACCTTCCATACAGTATTGTTGTTGCAAGGCTTAGTTAGTGAAAACACAAGAAGTAAAAGGAGTTGCAGAGAGCAAAGCATCATTACTATGCTCTATTTTTATTCTATTTTCTTTTTTATTGTTGTTATTTTGTTGATTGTTTGGGGTTTTTGTTTCATTTTACATTTCCTCAAAATTCAACCCTCCCTCTTCCTCTCCTCCTCTCCTCCTCTCCTCCTCTCCTCCTCTCCTCCTCTCCTCCTCTCCTCCTCTCCTCCTCTCCTCCTCTCCTCCTCTCCTCCTCTCCTCCTCTCCTCCTCTCCTCCTCTCCTCCTCTCCTCCTCTCCTCCTCTCCTCCTCTCCTCCCTCCTCTCCTCCTCTCCTCTCTCCTCCTCCTCCTCTCCTCCTCTCCTCCTCTCCTCCCTCCTCCCTCCTCCTCCTCTCCTCCTCCTCCTCTCCTCCTCTCCTCCTCTCCTCCTCCTCCTCCCTCCTCCTCTCCTCCTCTCCTCTCCTCCTCTCCTCCTCTCCTCCTCTCCTCCCTCTCCTCCTCTCCTCCTCTCCTCCAATTTTGTCTTCTGTTGTCTTCTGCCTCCTATTAAGAGGGGAGGGGATAAAAGACCTCCAAACCAAAACAAGCCAGCAAAACAGAAAAACCTCGTGGGAAAAATATTCTATCATGAGTCAGTATTTTCAGTCCATACTTCTCCCTTTCCCCTAAAGGGGTTAACACTGCTTATTAGTTGAAGAGCAGAGTTTATACTAAGCATTATTTAACATATACTGGTGGTATTACTGTACTTCCTGTTTTGTATTCACAATAATAGTTTCTGAAGAGTTGCCTTTGTCTAAATACCTCGCTGAGAGTGTAGGCAAGTATATTCATGTCATGGAGTAAGCACGAAAGAGTCATGTGTTGGAGCACTGCTAAAGAAGGAAATCTCTTTGTGTTTCATAAATGATACCCTTAAAGCCTCTTAAGAATATATATTTTTAAATGACAGGTATGCAATTGTTATGTTTCTTTAGTTTTTGTTATTCTGGCTTGAATTTGCTCTATTAAGCCAGAAGGAGAAAATTGTAGTTTCAGGAAGGAATCTTTTCTGTGACTGTAGGGCTTTACTCTGGAGCCTAAAATACCGTCATAAGGAGAAGCAAACCTGCAGAATGTGTCTGTGCTAAAAGGAAGTGAAAGCTTCAGGATGAACTTGAGCTGTGAATGCAAGTACTACTTTTCTTGTATCTGTTAGCCCCATATAAAGCCACTTGCTAAAAATAAGGGGGCCGTGAGGGAGCCTAGGGAGTAAGGTTTTTCACCAGATTTTGTCTCCTAGTTTTGTCTGTAGTGGTGGTTGAAGTGCAAAGTTCTTATGATGGCCAAAGCTGATAACACACAACGGGGGTCAGGGCAGAACTGACCATCGGGTTATTTCTGAGATTTATGTTGAGTCTCTAGAGAAGGAGAAAAAGATTGGAGACAAAGGCAATAGGGATATTTGTAATTTTTTTTTCAGTAATTTTGAAATTGATATGAAAATCTAACTCCTGCTAAGGAATTGAAAGTCCTCATAATGTTTACATTTTCTATTAATTTACTTAGAATGCACAAAACTGACATCTCTGAGGTCCCTACAAGAGTAATTTTGCAAGTGACCCTTCCTAAGTCTGATCTGCACCCTGGGTATTATTTGTAGGTTCTGTTTTGCACCAGCTCAACTTTGGGCATTAGTGGTGTACAGCTGCTGTGGCATGAAGGAAAACACAGTGAGGGAGCCTTCTCTCCTTTAGAATAGCTCAGGGGATCAAAGCCAGACTACGTGACTGCTGATGAATGTGGGCCATGCTTGCAATTTGCTTTGCACCTTGCCCAGACAGCTTTGCACAGGGATGTAAACCATGTTTGATTAACATGATGGTGGCAGTTAAAGTTTCCTGAGTAAGGTGGCTCTTGATCTGTGTCTAAGTGACATGCCAGGCAATGACAAACTGGGTTTCTTGAGAGTAGAGACAAGGCTCTGGCACTGACAGCTGCTGTGGACCCTCTGTCCCCTCCTGATTTGTGCTCAACTCTATCCTACTCCAACCCTTTGACTTGTAGCAGCATGCTGGGAACAGGTGAAAAACACTCTCCTCTTTGACTGTAGAGAGCCTGTGAATGGCCTCATTTTCTCCAATGCTCTGCATGCCCTAAAACCCTTCAGCAAAAAAATGTGGTGATCTGTAAAGGCTGGCATTGTCTTCTGCAGTAAAGGATGTTTTACCTCCTCTGGGATGGTCCAATCTATGTAAATGGTAAAGCCTGAAAGAGATGTTTTACTCAGGAAAATGTGCTATAATTTAGTTCTGCCACTCTGGATTGCCCAAGAAAAGCAGTGTGGCTTTTGTGACAAGAATAATAAGGAAGATGAAGTTCTTAAGGATCTTTACAGGCCCATTCTAGTTTTTGGAAGTAAGACTCAAGAGTGTGGGCACCCTGGGCATAATCCCTGCATTTTTTTCTTCCTTGAAGAAAGGCAAAATACATACAAGGCTGCTGGAGAGCTGTGCTCATAATGGCCACTTGCACTAGGCTTGAAAAGGACTTTTCCTGTCTCTAGCACTAGCACTTCTGACCAATGCTTGTGTAACTTGGAAAGGTTACACTTTACCTTGTTTTAAGTTACTCTCAGGTATGGCAAATATCTGCCTACCCTGGAACCTAGTGATACCCTCCATACCCTTCCCTTCCTACTCTCTTTCAACCTCTTGCAGAGGAAGCACAGGTAGAGTTTTTACCAGAGTGCAGCAGTTTCTGTTTTCTCCATGCAATCATTTGGCAGCGGTGAGAATCTTATCTAAACAGATATCCCATCTAAACAGATGCTCTAAAAATAAGTCCCTGTGATGTGGCTGTGGCAAAAGATGCAAGGAACTAAAAAGGCAAGTCAAGGGGAAAGAGCAATTGGAAGAAAATAGAAGTAGATGTGGTTGGGTTTATTTCAGCGGGAAGATGGTGCTGCAGTTCCGGCTGTGTTTGGAAGCACTGCACTTCATCTGTTGGAACATAGTCATTGTGCAAACAGGGCAGTGAGACAGTGGGGTGTATCAAAGTATTGGTGGCAGGAGAAAGCAAAGAGAGTATGATGTGCAAAAGACAGAAAATAACTTGTGGAGGGGTTATTGGAAGAAGACTATTGCTGTTGTCTGACATGACACTGTTTAATCTAAAGGTAAAGAAGACAGAACCAATTTAGTTTTTACCATACAATGTAGGCACACAACTGCCCTTCAGGATGTGTGAAGAGGGGTTTTTGTATTCCAAGATGCCTAGAAAAAGTAAACCAGTAGCCAGGATGAGAGTGCTTTTTTTCTCTTTTGAATTTAAGCTATTAAGCCATAGCTTTACTGCAGCTGTAACATTTTTTAGATCTCTGATCAAAATAGTGTAATAAACTGTCTCCCGTCCTCCTGTTCTCAGTTTCACTTCAGTTTTCATCTGGTCTGTAAATGACACCCCAAAGATACTGTGTATTTAATCCTGAAATCATCTCTATCCTGTTTTATAGTCTGAGAGGGGAAAAAAAAATGTGGGGAATTTCCTTTTGAGATACCCTTGTTTCCTGCTTTCTCTTTAATCTCCATACAAGATACGCTTCCGAGAGAAATGTCAGCTGGCAAAAGACTAACAGTAGCGTTGTTGTATGTGCAGGCCCTGAACTGGAAAGAAATGAAATCCTTGCACTTTTGTGCATAAACTTGAATCAACAGACATTTCAGCAATTTGGCAATAAATACCCTCTGTGCACTGATTTTAGTTTGCCTGCCTGAAATCCTGCTCATTTCTGGTCTGCTCGTAAGGTTGGTACAGTTGTGGTTGTGCTGGTGTAGCTGAACATCCCCAAGAGCTGGGGTTTTCTAGCTAAACTGGCAGAAGGCTCTGGGAGAGTAACCACATACTCCAGCATGAGATTTTCTGCTGATGTAGCTGTACCTTATCCCTGAATGATGTGAGCCAAGTAAAAAAAAAAAAAAAAAAAAAAAAAAAGGGGGTGGGGGGAAACCATTTATGTGAACATGTAAGTGAAACAGGGAAGCAACCCCAAAGCCTTGATTATTTCTCATTCTTTGAGTGCTTCGGTGTCACAACCTATAGGTACCACTAAGGAAATAAAGTCCCACATGAACCACTTTAACTGAAATATTCTGGGTTTGCTTTTTGGTTTGGACTGACCTGTTTCTTTAAGTTTCCATGATAATGTTGTGGCTGATTCTGAGAACTAAAAAAAAAAAAAAGGAATAATTTGTCAAGATTAAATCAAATCACTGAAAAACTCCAGGCTCTTTATCTTGGAGCGTTCTCCAAACAGGAGAATTGCTATCCCTGGGAGGATTCACCTCGATTTGGCCATGGAAAATATATTTGTTCAGCAAATTTAATCAGCTTATCACAAAGTTCTGCAAACATCTTCTCTGTCTTTTGGGTAGTCTGGACAACATATTGCTTTCTGTGTGTGTTAACTGCAGTTTCATCTTCCGTGACGTCTTTTGTTTGAACAGCTAAAAACTAGACTTTGGGCTTGGGGAGAGGGAAGAGATGAGAATTCAGAAGCTCCCCCACTGTTCTTTGTGGTAAAGAAAAGTGCAAAAGCATCCAAAAAAAGCCCACATATTAGTCTCTTGAGTGAATGTTAATTCTGTGTGTTTTATAGTTGTTGTGGCACGGTATCACAGACAGAAGGCAAGCAAGGAGCACTCACCCTGTTTGCAAATGACATGACTGAGATGTTGCTTGTGGTCATATTAGATACTTGTGGAGAAGCAGAGGTCTAATTGTAACTGTACCAGAGTGCTTAAAGAGCATCCGTTTAGTCACCCAGACTTTCAGAGAAGTCTGTGTTTGGTTGTGATGCTGGTAACCACTGGACCACATTCCTCCTTAGGGGCCAGAGAAAGAAGCCAAGTCTTAAAAGAAATAATTTCTCTGCTGCCTTGCAAATACTGCTGCAGTCCACAGGCTACATATCTGTGGTAGGGCCTTTGAGTGGCTGGTCCGTGTACAGAATAACATCCTCCTGCCACCACAAATTGTTCTCTTCATCCAGATGGAAAGTGTCTGGTCTGTGGATTGGTTATTTAGGTTAGCATATGCAGGAAAGCTACTGGGAGCCCTGATGATAGACCAGGACTATATTGTGTCCAGCACTGTGCAGAATAACCCTGTCCCCGCTCACCGTAAGAGGCGATGACCCTGAGTTGCTGTTGTCAGCAGTGTGCCCTGTTCTCTGGTTTTCCTTGCAGACATCTCTTCTTCTAACCTTCAATAAGCCATAGGGAAAAATCTGATACAAGATGCTTTTCAGATTATAAAGCCAGATGCTGGGAGTTTACCAGACCTGCATGGGCAGCTGCAACCTTATTTTGTTCTTTGTGTGTATGCTGTAGGGCCCTGCCTGAGATTTCACAAGTGCAAAGTATTTGTTTGAGGGATTACTTATGGATGGCTCAATGCCAGTGAAAATATCTGCTCTGAGTGCAGCAACAGTCAAAAAACAAACAAAGCGTTAAGATATATGCTGAGCAGTATAGGGATGATATAAAAATAGTTTGGTGCTGTGCTCTCAAACAATGTGGCCAGTGCTGATATGGTGCTGTGGAGGAGGTTCAGAGATCAGCCATCTCAATCGTTCAGGGAGTACAACAACTTGCAGATAAGGGAACATGACTTTTGTTGTCACAATTTTAATCTTGGCTGAATGTGAGGAAAAAGAAGGCAAGAGAGAAGGCAACAGTGAATGGGAAAGAAGAGGGAATGAAAATAGCCGTTTGTATTTCTTGTTACTTGAAGGAAATAACCATGTTGAGTGGATAAGTGGCTGACTGGTGGGTAGCAGTGCTCAGCAAGTGCCTAATGGAAGAAATGAATTTAAGAAAGTATCAGAGAAGAGAGAAATAGCTCTTGGCAATCGCTGCCATGCAGTTCACTGAGATGAGCATCTTAGCCAGATTACACAATGGATTTTCTATTGATTCAAGTAATAAAACTGTCCCGGTTTGAGGAATAAATATTACATAAATGTGTTTTGTCATGTCTACATTTTAAAATGAGTGCAAGTCCTTGTAATGGATGGTATTAGTCACCTTCTGCTTCCTGGAGCTTGGAGGATCCTCAACAAGTGAAGACTAGAAGGTCTTAAACCCGGAAAGATCCACAAACAGCAGCAACGGCAGTGGTCTGTGTTGTGGTGCCTCTTCCTTTGTGCGGCACATCCTTCTTTATTTGCTGCAGTAAATATGTGGTAACTGAGACATCTTGATTGGAGTCATAAGCTGCCTTTGTGGGGACAACATGCATTCCAGCCACCATTGCAGGAGAGCAGAAAGGCAAAACGTGATTTCCGTGTAGAAAGTCCGTAAGAACTCAATCAGCTTGAAAGATGGAAAGTACACAGGGAATGTTTCTTGGCTGCCAACAAGCTCTGTCAAAGGTACATGTGAAATGAGATGTTAAAATTGACAGGTACTGGATTCATAGAATAGCAGCTGCTCTTTTCTTTTTCTTTTTTTTTTTCCATTTAGAGCAGTTTCTTGCTTTATCCAATACTTTATGAGGGAATATGTTGTTGCAAGCCTTTTTATTATAGTTTTATTTTTATTATTGCTTTTATAATGTTGGCTGCAGAAGTATTGCCAAATCCTTCATGGTGAGCTGTAGCAAAACCATCTGGGATTAATCAATATGCTAAATTATTATTATTTCACTTTTATAGGGTAGGAATCCCACGTGTGCATACCAATTAATTGTGTTCAAGGAGACTTTTCTTTTACACAGCTACTTCTCACCAAAGTAGAACTAATACTGTAATTGCCTTTTTTTTTTTTTTTTTTTTTTTTAATAATACATTTCTTAGTTTTTAAAACTTTTTTTTTTTCCCCCTCTCTTTGTCCAGTGCTTATTGTGAAGATAAATGAAAAGTTGTTGACTTCTCACTTTGCGTCATGGATGTGTTGAGTGGAAGGGTTGGACTTGATGATCTTAGAGGTCTCTTTCC
Source organism: Picus viridis (assembly GCA_033816785.1). NCBI lineage: Eukaryota > Metazoa > Chordata > Aves > Piciformes > Picidae > Picus > Picus viridis. Next base: position 6,725,439 of record CM066581.1, read on the forward strand.
ATGTTAATATTCTAGGATTTGTAAGAAATCTGGCTGGAGAGCAGCCCTGAGGAGAGAGACTTGGGGGTGCTGGTGGACGAGAAGCTCAACATGAGCTCTCAATGTGCACTTGCAGCCCGGAAAGCCAATCAGATTCTGGGCTGCATCAGGAGAAGTGTGACCAGCAGGTCAAGGGAGGTGCTTCTTCCCCTCTACTCAGTTCTGGTGAGACCCCACCTGGAGTACTGCGTCCAGTTCTGGAGCCCCTATTACAGGAGGGATGTGGACGTGCTGGAGCGTGTCCAGAGAAGGGCCACGAGGATGATCAGAGGGCTGGAGCACCTCTCCTATGAGGACAGACTGAAGGAGTTGGGGCTATTCAGTCTCGAGAAGAGAAGGCTCCGAGGTGACCTCATTGTGGCCTTCCAGTATCTGAAGGGGACCTACAGGAAGGCTGGGGAGGGACTTCTCAGGCTATCAGGTAGTGATAGGACTAGGGGGAACGGAATGAAGCTGGAAATAGGGAGATTCAGGCTGGATGTGAGGAGGAAGTTCTTCACCATGAGAGTGGTGAAGCCATGGAATGGGTTATCCAGGGAGGTGGTTGAGGCCCCGTCCCTGGAGATGTTTAAGACTAGGCTGGACGAGGCTCTGGCCAGGCTGATCTAGTGTGGGGTGTCCCTGCCCATGGCAGGGGGGTTGGAACTAGATGATCCTTGTGGTGCCTTCCAACCCTGACTGATTCTATGATTCTATGAAATCCCCAGAACTGTAAAAAATCCCCCCAAAATCCCCAAGATGTAAGAAAACCCAAAAACTGAACTACCTTTTGCTGTTTTACTTCTCCTTCCTCTTTTTTTTTTTCCCCTCCATGCTTTGAAATATTGTGGATTTATTAGACAATGTTTTCTTCCTTCCTGCTTTTCCTGCTTTGTAGCTACCTCTTCTGCAGTACCACACTGGCAATTAACAGGGACAAAAGTAAAAACAGCTTCTAGACCATATGAATAGGCAGGCAGAAGAGCAATGCAAAGCTGTTGCCCTCTGCCCTGTTTGCAGCAGGTGGATAGTGACATGTTTGGTTTAGGTGCAAATACTTCCCTACAGTATAAGCATGTACAACTTAGGTTTATACAAGCCCAGATCTAGTTAATGGCTTTTGAAATCAAACAAATGTCATAAATTATGAACAGTTAACTGTCTACCTCTAGTCAGCTTTATAAATGGACTACCACATAGCAAGTCATACAGCATTGTGTATTCTTTCTAGAATAAGAGGAAAACTGTTTTCTTCTAAGCAACATTTTCAGCAAAGTGTTTGGTTATGCATGTAGAAAAAGATAGTGATTTGCTGGGATACATGATGGTTTCACTGGCATAAATCTGACATGACTATAATATTCCAACTCTGTGGGCTGTAAGGAGGTTTCTCTAAATGTGTGTCAATAGAGTATTTAAACCACTCCACACAAAACAAACCATGTAGTGCTGGTTTTATATATCTGCACCATATAATTTTTTCCAACATTATTGTTGAAGGAAAGCATGTTAGTTGTCATTGCAATACTTTTTGGTTAATCATGAAATACATTTCTCCCTGTGCTTGTAAGAAAGGACAATATTTAACTAAGATAGGGTAAGAGCTAAATCTGAAATACCTTTTTGTCTTATCAGGTTCCTGGACTAAGAATTGGGTCTAATGCTTTGCAACCTCACCAGCCTAGGAAAGAACCCAGAAACCCAGATTGCTCAGTGAAAGTGACAGGACAAGAGGAAATGGTTTCAAGTTGCACAGGGGAAGTTTAGGCTGGACATGAGGAACAGTTCCTTTGTCAAGCTCTGCAACAGGCTGCCCAGGGCAGTAGTGGAGTCTCCATTCCTGGAGGGGTTTTAAAGACATGTAGATGTGATGCTAATAGTGACATGGTTTAGTGGTGGACTTGGCAGTGCTGGGTTAATGGTTGGATTTGGTGATCTTAAAGCTGTCTTCCAACCTAAATGATTCCATGATTAAGTTTTTAGGATCTTCAGTGAAAAATCTCTGGTGTTTTGCAAGTTGTTGATCCTTCAGTGTAAATCCCTGTCCCAGTATTTAACAGTATAGTTTCTGATGTTCTGGCGCCTGCAAGGAGCAGGGGAAGTGTGCAAGGAGGCACAATGGAGATTTATGCTCTTTTCTTGTGTGTTTTGGAGACACTTATCTGGAATGTCAGATGAGGTTCCTGAGGATGGTGACTGTGAGATGGTGTGCAGAGAAGGTGGGTAATGCTGAAGACAAATGTGACCCATCTCATCCTCTTGGAAGTCCTGGCTCTGGAAGGCTTGCTTACAGGTGGCCAAATGTAGATAGTGATTGGGTTGTAGTTATACACATTTGAATAATATAATTCATATTTTAAGTAGGTTTCTCTGAATTTTCACTTTAGTTCTGATGTTCTTGCATTCCTCCTTTCCTCAGCTGTTTCATTTTCGCATGTCAGGAAGGAAAGGAGGCTGCAAGTATGTAGGGACAGTCTTGTGCCTGTGGAGCAGATTACCTCTGGGACATGCAGCTGAAAAGTTGGAAGCCTTAGAGTTTGGCAGCTTTCAGTTTGTTTTCCCTTTTCCTTCCTTTTTTAGTCCTTCAGTAATAGCTCCCTTGTTCTGAAGAACAAAACCAGCACTTAGTGGTCATTCAGAAAGATTCATTAAAAGCAGGAATGGAGTAATTGTAAACAGGCACACCCCCACCCCACCCCATCTGCATCATTCCCGCTCTTCCATTCTAGCCCAGGGCACAGCAGCCTTGTGTCGTCTGGCTCCAGACAATTTTGGGAATGAAAAAAAGTAAGGGAACAATAGCCTTTGGAGGATAAAATAACCTTTTCTTATTCATCTGTTATAGTACTTTCTTAGAAAACTGAGAAAATATCTCCAGTTTAAACTTTTTAAACCACACACTTTAACTGATAAAGGTGCCCTTGTACTAAAATTGTAGTGTGACTCTTATAGTAAAATAGAAGTAGTAACCGTGCTAAGATTTTCTTGCCAAAGGTAAGAAAGGTGGAGAAACAGCAACAGGAAGCTTAATTATGGCAGTTTTCTTATAGGCTGAGGTAATTGGTGGCTAATAAAGCTATGATTCACTCACGGTCTGTCATTTTTACAAGAGCTATCCAATAGGTGTTGCAGGTTTCTTAACCTTTGTGCTTACCAAGAATTATTGGCAACGGTCGAGGCTGCGAGGAGTAGTGGTAATTTGCTGGGTCGGTGATGTTCATGGCAAATGTTTGATTGCTAAGAATTTTCCTTAGTTACAGAATTATGGAAGAGAGTTGAAGACGTGCTCTGGGTTCCTCTCCTTCTCCCTCCCCTTGGACTCTGCAGCTGTGGAGCCGTTCAGAGTGCATGCTGCCTTCCTTACTCTCATCAGCTCCTCCCAGGACTGAAGTAAAGCAGGGGCTGCTAAAACACCAGGGTTTTACATGCAAAAACAGGTGCAAAAGTATTTTAATGCTTGCAACTGCTCTAAAATTTAGCTTTTTATTGGTTGCAACCAACATGCATTGAAGAACAGGTAGATACTACCTAAATAATTGCAGGATTGTTTAAGACTGGTCAGCAGAGGGTCCTCTAGAAACTCTTTTGTCATCTGGTCTAGTGTGAGAAGCACTTCTCAAATGGAGAACCAAGTGACTTAAAAGCAGGACAGTCAATGTGTTTGTCTGTCCTGACAGAGACAAACTAGTTATGAATGAGGCATACCAGGTATCAGGGAACAGTAGAGTGGCAACAACAGTAGCATTGCTCTTTATGTGGCATGGAGAAATGGGTCTGCATTTAGCCTGAGGGCTGCATTTATTGACTTGTATGACTGGTGCCTGATTTAAATTGTTTGGCATTATCCTGGCTATCTTCTCATGGCCCAGTATTTTGCTGAGGAGTTTTGAGTGGAATTGCTGTGAGAGGATTTTACTGGAAGCTTCAGGTACAAAAGCTGTTAAGGCCCTATTACAGCACTGTTGCTATTGTAACTGGGCGAAGTAACCACTTAAAAGTAAATACCATTAGAAATAACCAAAATCCATCTAATTATTCGCTGCTGTTTCACAAGTGATTGGAAGGAAATTAAATGGTTAGCATGTTGATGAAACTTCTTTTGGTTTGGGTCTATTCTGTGTATGTAGATGCTTCTCAGATTGCCCTCTTATGCTTTTTTTTTTTGTTTTTTCTTTTCCTAAAGCAGAAGAGGCCAGAGCAGGAGCACATGGGGAGAGACAGAATGTATAAGGGTCTCTCCAAATAACAAATACAAAGAGACAGGTTTTGTGTGCACGCTGCTGGGTTGATAGGATGTGGCACAGCTTCTTTCACCTCCAGCCTAACCTCGTGGCAGAAGACAGTAGAAGTGGTCCCCTAAGTGATAGGTATATAATGGGCAGTCGTGCGTGGCTTTTGAGTCAAAGCTCCACACCTGTCCTGTGTCATAACAACTTCCTTTGCGCATGGCAGGAGCAGTGGAGGGGAAACCAAGTGCCCTACTTCTCTCCCGAGGTTGTCAGAAGAGTCACTAAAAGCTTGAGTTAAGTGCTGACATTAAAGAAATCAACTGGTAGTTTTATTACTCACTCATTATGTGCTCAAGAAGTGGCTTCCTAACTACTGTTTTATCACAGAAGTGGCTCCTTTTTTGGATGTTTTTGTCTGCATTCCTATCTGCAGTGCTTTGGGTTTTTGCAAAAATCACTGGCAATGAAAAATACATTCTGTGAGTTATCTATTTAAAGTAATAATGTAATTGGATAATAAGGTCCTGAGGCCTTTCCTCTTTCTGGAGAATCAGAAGAGTTTTCTGTTTGACATAACTCTTTTTGAGTTTCCTTAGAACTGAGAAACATCTTCAAAGAGCATTATTACAAAGGCTTCTGAACTTGCATTGTGATGAAGGATAATAATTACTTTTACACAACCTTTTTATTTGTTTTCTTTTGACATCACTAAGTAAGCAAAGACTTCTCAGGCAAAAAATTGAGAGCCTTTTTTCCACTCTTTTGTTGTCATGTGGGCTTTTTTGTTTGGGGGTTTTTGTTTGTTGCTTGCTTGTTTGTTTTGGTGGTGGGTTTTGGGCAGATTGTTTTAATAATGTTAGTTAACTTAGTATCATTGGATAACTCAGTGCTTCAAGGAGTGGATGTCTTACCTGATGAACTATGGAAGAACATACTAATGCCACACATTACTCAGTGCTATTTCCCCTTTTCCCCTGCCTTTAGTTTTGGAGCTGACCTGACTTGCCTGTTCCAGGACAGTGTTTTCTTGTCACAGAGAATGTCTGTGCTTACAAATATGAAGAGATACATGGATTATCTCAGCTTTCTGTATTCGGGATCCACGTTTTCTGTTTTGACTTCCACTGTAGACATTTTTCACAATAGCTTCTGTAACATGTAAACATATGGAGAAGTCCAGTAAAAGGGTGAAGGTAGATCATGGTCTCGCATAGAGGTGATAATAGGAGATTTGAAGGAAGAATAAAGCGCACAGGCAATGTAAATTATACCAGTGCAGTTACTTTTGAAGTGGTAAGTGCTGTGGTATTACCATAGTTGCTGTTCCTTGCCTTTGTTCTGTCATTACCTAAGAAAAGATTGTTGTTTGATAAACAATGTGCAGCATTGGATGCCAGATGAAAGCATAGCCAAGAGATTAGATTACATTATCGAGGGAGGGAGGGAGGAAGGAAGATGCGTTGAGAATGGGTCTGTTACAAGTCACCAGGTAATTATCAATCTCCGTAATTATAAAGGGGTAGCCTCTCCTTTCTAATGTCTGTTTTAAATGTTAGTTGTGATTAAAAGCAGATCATTTTGGGTTGAGGAAAAGGGAAGGAGAAGAGAAGGGTTTTTTTTTTCCCCTCCTCCATCCAGACCATCGCTGAAACAAAGAAAAGCTTCAAGAGTGCATAAAATCCTCTCATGGTGTGCATATATGAGTATGTTTGGAGAACTAAGACAAAGGGGATTGAGAGAGCACTGGACTTCAGATTTCATCACAGAGTGGGTATAAAAATCAATCTAAAACCAGAGTGTGGTGTGAAGAAAATTGCTTTTTGTTCTGGTAATGAAGTCACAGGTCTGGTTTAGCTAATGTGAAGAGAGAGACCAATTTCAAGTGAAACCACTTTTTGGAAAATGGAGTGTGACTGACTCTTTTAAGCACCGATACTGAGAACTCAGTAGTCTTGTGCTCCCAGGCTCTGATTGATAGTTGTGTGATAAATTGGAACATCTCCATCTCTGCTGTCAACACAGATTTCAAAACTGAGGGAATGATAAAGTGCAAAATGTTAGGTAGCTTATGCCATGTGATACCTCATGCTGATGTCTCCATTGACAGAGAATAGAATTTTGCCATGTGCTGTGGGTTTTTTCACTCTGTTCATTACAAACTTACATTAAACTTTTGCTGGATGCAATTAGTAGAATCTTGGAGATATATATATATATAGTTTAGAGCACAAAGACAATCTCACAGCATAATCCAAGGAGTCCCTAGGGTGGTGCTTAATACTGTTTTAACCTTTGTGTCCATCTGTCTTGTACATTTTTCAGGTATCACTGATGCACTCCTTGAATTCCATAAGAGCATAAATTATTCCCATTGAAGAACTCATAGCAGCAAACCATCTGTATTGTTCAGACTATGAAATGATGGGGCTGATTTCAGCATTCTTTCTGGTCTTACATTATACTTCCAGTCTCCCATTTTGTGACAGTTCTAGAAGTCAGTAAAAATATTAATCGTTGGATTCTCAGACCTAAACTTCTGATGCTCAACCTAACCAGTGTGTCTCTTTTACATTTTGAAGGGCTGGACCTCTGCTTCTTGTTTGTTTCTTTTTGGGGTAGTGTCTGGAGATAATGGAAAGCAAGCTCTTCATTCTGATCATTTTTGGATTTGTGCCATAGTGCTGGTTTGTGGAAGAATAATTCTGGATTGATCTCCTGAATTTGCACTGCAGGAGGATTTGGAGGAGAGAAACTCAAGTGCTGTGTGCTGAACTGAAAAGCTGATTAATACAACAGCAAGTTAAAGCTCCTGTGGCATAAGAGGTGATAAGCCCCAAGTTGTCAGCTTCCCTCTCCTGCAGAATTGGCCTAAAACTGTGTTATGTCTGAATTATGGCTCAATAGCTCTATTCTTTGCTTACTGGTTACAGTGTCAGCAGATGCTGGCAGCATGGTGAAATGCCTTTGCAGGTTCTCAATTTTAAAAGTACTGGATGAAATAAGGAGTAGCCAGTATTCTGTGAGACTTCAAGGGAAACCAGCAAAATACTCAATTATGTGGCTGTATATTTTATGTATAAGATGGTCAGAATTCACGGGTTATGAGAGTTGCTTGCTTTATGGACATTGCAAATTGATTATTCTATATTGTCTATTAAACAAAAAATCAGGAAAAGAAATCAAGAATATAACAAGTTCCTTGTCAGTGATAATTCATAGAATCATAGAATCAATAAGGTTGGAAGAGACCTCAAGGATCATCAAGTCCAACGTGTCACCCAACACCTCATGACTACTAAACCATGGCATCAAGTGCCATGTCCAATCCCCTCTTGATCACCTCTTCTTTCCAATCACATCTTCTACCAATTGTGATGCTCACATACTCTGTGATGGTTACTGAGTTTTAATCATCCAATACCCACCTGAGTTTTCACATGATGTTATACATTGAAAGGCAATAATTCCTGAGGTTGTGCCAATTGGGCTGTACTTTGAAACAGTAGGTTATAATATTGCAGTCTTACTAGGATAATAATCAGCTTGCAATTTTCATAAAGCAAGCAACACTCATAAAATTGTTGATATTAAAAGAAAAGGGAAGTTCTTCCCTCTTTCTGTAGTTCTTCCATTCCTAACAGACAATAATGCTGAAGACGATAAGGAGGGTGGCTGTTCTGATGGGATTCTAGCCCGCAACTGAGGTAGCTTTCTATTACAAAAAATGAGGTTTTGCTTTGTCAAATGTCTGTGCATGGTAATGAAGCTGGAACTGTGGTCAGTGCTATTGCAAGATGAAAACGGTGGAAGAAATGACCTTTGCTATGAGTTTTCACATGCTCTTTGATGTGCTTGGTTGCGCATCAGAAAAAGCCTTGTCACAGTCTGAAGAGCAGGGAGCAAATGAACTTGCTAGGGCCAGGGACTCAGTCTTCAGGTAGCATATGAACTGTGGTCAACTGAGCAGCATTTGCTGTGTGCTCTGTTGTATTTAGCCTTTCAAGCTAGAAGGAGTTTTCATTTGGAGGCCTGCATTAGACCTGATTCTCTTTGAATTGATTAACAAATTACAATATAGGTTTGGGGGTTTTTTTATAGTCACTGCCATATCCATATCTAGACCACGTAATGTGGACTTGCCTGTGGGAAGCAGTCTGCCCTGATTAAATTGTGTTAGTAAGGTCCCAGCCCTACTGAAAAGCTTCTCTCCCTCCTCCAGCTTCGCTTCGCTTCTTTTCTCTTGTAGTATTATGGTGTTTCAGAGCAAATTGTTCAGATATAAAGAGAAAGAAAGAAAAGAAGAAAAGAAAGAAAGGGGGAAGGGAGGGAAGAAGGGGGATGGGGGAGAGCGCAGGGGAGGAGGGAATGGAGGTAGAGAAAAGCTCCACATGGCAAACCATTGTCTCTGGAGAGCAAACACGCCCACTAGGTATTTTTCCATCAGGATCTATTGAATTAGTCCTCTGCATCCTGATCAGAGAGACTGTACGAGTAGGATGTTTGCAGTGAATAGACTGAGTTTTGTCAATAGCTTTGAAACTGCCTGCCAGAGCTCACATGCTCTTGTACAGTAATTTGTTTATCATTACTTCCTTCCTGTGAAAACAAAATGGAGTGACAAGCAAAATACACATTTGGAGAACATTTAACAGTTTGAAGACTGAATTGTTTCATAAGAATATTTTGATGGTGTGCATTTGTTCCCTTATGCAGTGGGGACCTGGAGAGGAATATCTGATGGGGAGGTGGAAAAACAGCAGGATGCTCCCTGTCTGCAGTCTCTACTGAAACGTGGGAGGAAAGTCGATGGCATCGAACTAATTCTGTGTGATAAGAAAGGAGGTGTTCAGCAGCACAAATTAGCTGCACCTCACAACAGCAGCAATCTGATATTGCACACAATAAAAGTATGGATTGGCAGTCAGGAGCCATGGAGTTACCAGGTCGCCTGACTTTCCTACCCCTGAGCTAGAAGCTGCTGCTGAGATGAGGTAACTGAATTATGCGTGGGTTCTACTCCTGTGCCAAAGCAAGCATCATAACCTGAGCCATGAATGTGGTTCAGCTGAACTCATTTTGCTTGGGAGTAATTGTAGTGGATTAGAACTGGCGAGGTCAATCACCATGCTTCAGAGGAAGGGGAGGAACTTTGCTGAGACTCAGGAACTCAAATAGTTTTTCATTGTTTGTCTGGACTTTTGTCAGGTGGTTAAGACCTGGACCTGCTGCTGGCTCCCAAGGTTTGAGTGTTACAGCCTGAGAAGTGTTTCTGGGCTCAGCAGAGGAATGTGCTGATGTTCTCATTGTCCTTGTTGGGAGGAAAATTCTTTAGACAGTTTTAATTTAAGTTCTGAAAAATGTAAAATCATGAAGCTGAGAAATGAAGCCCTTTCTTCAGGTCTCTGCCTTCTCACTCAACTCTGCTAATGGGTCTAACAATGAGTTTGAGGAGATGGCATCCTACATTGTACAGGATATGTTTTAGATTTCAGATACGTGGAAAGGTTTGTCTTTGTCCTCTGTATTTAGGCTCTCATTCTGGCATAGGGTTACTAGTTTAATTTTGTGTTTGATTTCGGCCTACTTCAGTTGCATGCACCCATAATAGAAGTTAAAGTGAAAAATGCTCATCTTTAACTGTGTGCACAGTGTTAAATTTGCAGATCTGAGTAATTATTTATCAGTGGAAGTGTAGATTTTAACTGGGACCAGAATTAGGCCTTCCAATGTGAATTTAGGTGGAGAATGATATCTTCAGGCTGCAACACTTTGGTCGATGCCTCTTCTTTGATTGTTGTTTCTAGGTGAGCAGTCTCAGAGCTGGTTGATGCCAGAGGTGATATGAATGAACAACCATTCAGAGCAGCTAGTGAGTTGAGAGCACCAGCACATTTAACCAAACATCTATGAAGTGATGCTTACAGCTTTAGATTTCTTTTGACCATACGCAAGAGTAAGTTGGTGACCCTCAACATTAAGTACTCCCTATCCCATCTCTTGACCTTCTTTGTCCCTGGAGAGATAGCTGTGTTCATGTGGAGGTGGTTTTAACATTCAGAATAGAAGTGGTAATTTCAGTCAGCTCTTCTTTAACAAAAGACCTTATTTCATAAGCAAGTAGGTGGCACAGAGTGAGTATCGCACTTGGTGGTGAGGAGACCAAAGCAGCCCTAGAGCTCTCAGCACCACTGATGTGAAGAGAGCCTGGAAAGTGCAACCTGTTTTTCCATAGTGAGTCGTGGGTGATTAGCAGTTGGCAATGAGCTGATGCAAAATGATAATGCAAGAGTGGCTGTGGTAATTGTTGTGTTGTCTGTGTCTCAGGAAGAGGTGTGTCTGCCTCTTGCCTGCAGTAAAATTGATGACATGGTCTGATAGACAAGTGCTACATAAAGACTGAGAGGAATTTATAGGCACCTGAAGGCAATACAAGCCGATGATGAAAGGTGTTCTCGGCGTTAGACACTAATTCATAGTGAAGTGAAATCCTCACAAGGGCTTTGTGTCTGCTGTACATCTTACCAGGATGAAAGTCCACCTGAATGGCAGCAGGTTGTAATCAAACATGGTTTGGTGCCATGTTGAAGTTCACAAGAGAAAAAGTAAGTCTTTCTTAGACCTTAGCTGCAAACTCCTTAATGCATCTTTTTCATAAGAAACTTCTCAACTACTGCAGTTTCTATTCTTATTTGGTTGTTATACTGTCTACCTTTATTCCTGTTCATTTTCTCAGAGATATGTATTCAATACACTGATATAAGGAAATACTTCTGAAACAGAGTAAGAGCTTTATCTGAACTAATTGGGTTGGAATTTTACAATTACCTCTTTGGCAGCTAGCTAAACATTTTGTTCTAGGGGAAAATATGGCTTTTCTCAGCCTTGTCCTCTGCCTCCAAAGGCTGTTTCTTTCTATAGTTCATCAAGTTACTGTGCAATGGGGGTAAGGTGACACACTCAAAAGATTCATTGGTGTTTAAGAGCAATGTGATTTCTTAAAATGTTACTCATGATGTAAAGACTGCTTTGAAGCAGCACTTCTTACTTTATTTTGTTGTGTTTTTTTTTCTTCTGGAAAATGCCAGTTTCCAATGCTAAGCCAGCAAATTGTTACATCCCGAATAGATGATCAGAGTAATTTATGTAAAAGGGTATTATGTCCTGTGTTGTAATCATATTGTTGTGTGGGCATTGTGATCTGGGCCTGTAAGAAAGGCAAGGCTTGTACAGAAATACGTTAAAGAAATGGAAGAACTTCCAGGCATGTATTCCCTTGATCTCAAGAGCAGTTTGTTTGCCAGGAACCTTCTTTTTTTCCCTTGTCAACGGCTTCATAATGTGGAGTGCTCTTCCTGTATCCTGTGGGAGAGCGTTACAAACTGCATATGGGATGGCTGTCGCAATCCTAGCACTAGGTAGTGAAGGCTGGTGCTTGTATGGTCCTTTCAGAACTTTCACATCAGGTGCTCAGTTTTTTGGTGAAAGGACATCCTTCCATTTCTCAGAGCTGCTGGATTTCCATGTGTGCTGTAATTCCAAGCCTGCATTTCAATGCATATACAAATGCACTTACTTTGTCCAGTTGTCAGCATGCTCACTTCTTCTCCACATACTCAAAATCTGTTTGTTTTCCTGCTTTATGGTCTGCAGCAGTACTTTGTTTGCAAAGCAAAAAGCAGTGGAATGCCAGAATTCCTTCAGTAAAGATAGGGATGCCAACAATTACGGTGGTGATACAAACTTCTTAAGTATGTGTTTTTCTATATGGAAACTCATGTCTTTCACAGTCTATCTTTACATTTCATCTTGGAAAAAAAAAACAACAAACAAACAAAAAAACCAAACCAACAAAAAAACCCCCAACAATCGGACTGTCATTATGTCCTATAGAAGGAGGCCAAGATGTGCTTTAATGCCTAGTTATCTGAGGCTCTTGGATATGGACGTGCTGGAACGTGTCCAGAGAAGGGCCATGAGGATGATCAGAGGGCTGGAGCACCTCTGCTATGAGGACAGACTGAAGGAGTTGGGGCTGTTTAGTCTCGAGAAGAGAAGGCTCCAAGGTGACCTAATTGTGGCCTTCCAGTATCTGAAGGGGGCCTGCAAGAAGGCTGGGGAGGGACTTCTCAGGATATCAGGTAGTGATAGGTCTAGAGGGAATGGAATTAAGCTGGAGGTGGGGAGATTCAGGCTGGACGTGAGGAGGCAGCTCTTCCCGTGAGAGTGGTGAAGCCCTGGAATGGGTTATCCAGGGAGGTGGTTGAGGCCCCGTCCCTGGAGGTGTTTAAGACCAGGCTGGATGAGGCTGTGGCCAGCCTGATCTAGTGTGGGGTGTCCCTGCCCATGGCAGGGGTTGGAACTAGATGATCCTTGTGGTCCCTTCCAACCCTGACTGATACTATGATAATATGCCAAACAAGATCTTCATTTCCAAGGTCAAAATCAACTAGATCTCCCTGTCTCTGGAATCCTCTTTTTTTTTTTTTTTTTTTTCCCTGTCCCATTTGAGCCATCTTGCTATTCTCTGGATGGCATCTCCTGTTTACTCTTTCAGTTCATTCACTTGAGTTAGTCTTCACCAAATGCTGTGTGGATTTCTACACCACACACCCCCCACCCCCAATCTTTCTTAATTGTTTTTCTCTGAACCACAACTTGCCCTTTTCCACCACTAATGATGCTTTTCCTTCTGACTTGCTCCTTTTGTGAACACTGGCCTATTCAAGGGCTGCATTTCTCCTTTGCTCCCAGCTTGACCTTTCGTCATTCTGTTGACTTCAAGCTTTCACATTTTTGCCTGCTTTTCCTCCCTCTCTTTGTGTTTCTCATGTCTTTTCCCTGGCACTGTATGTCTCCATCTTAGTGTGTCCCACCCTTCCTGCTTATCTTAGCTACTTCTCATTTTGTCACTTTTGGAAAATTCAAACACCTTCATAAGAAAATTTCCAATTGTATTGTACTGTCCTTTTCAGTTTTTTGCTTTATATATGGCTTCTCTGATTCTGCTCCTTTTGCAATAATCATTTACTCTCTGAGGTTTTACAGATTGATTAGTGATGGAAGCGGTACTAACACTGGTTATTCCCAAAGAAACGAAAATAAATGATAAATTGGAAGAAAATGTATTTTGAAAACACTTCATGGCAACAAAATCAAGATTCTTTCACATCTACATCCATTCCTTCTAAAGCTCAAACAAGAGGTTCCACAAAGGTTCTGTGCTCTAGCAACCAGAACCAGAAAAAGGGGGCACAGTCTCAAGCTGCACCAGGGGAAGTTTAGGCTGGAGGTGAGGAGAAAGTTCTTCACCGAGAGAGTGATTCGCCACTGGAATGGGCTGCCTGGGGAGGTGGTGGAGTCACCGTCCCTGGAGGTGTTCAAGAGGGGATTGGACATGGCACTTGGTGCCATGGTCTAGTCATGGGGTCCGTGGTGACAAGTTGGACTCGATCTTTGAGGTCTCTTCTAACCTCAGTGATTCTGTGATACTGTGAAAGCTGCAAGAACAAATGAAACTTCTGATGAATTTTTTGTCTCCCACTTTGCTGAATTCCATCGAATTTCAGGAAGGCTGTAGCTGAACTTAACGTATTGAGCATCACAGAAGCCACTGTAGGAGAGAATCATTATGGACCCATCAGCAAGGGGAAAACCTTAACTGGAATTAGTGTCTAGGCGCTGGGGAGCAGGTTCAGGGCTATCTAGCTATAAGAACTCTGATCACTGTCTTAGTATAGGGAAAGCCTTTGCCACGGAAGGGCTCAAACACCTGGTGAGAGTTGGAAAGATGCTCCAGACTTAACCTTATGGTGATACTAATGGAGTCACTGACTTCTATCCTGTCCCCTCTGCTCAGGGAACATGCAGAAGTGTCACAGCCCTGCCCTTCTAATGCATATGAGTAATGTGAGCCAGTGGTGAAGATGATGCTGGCTTGTTATCCTTGTACATGGTGTGACTATGTGGACCTAATTTTCTGGTGAAACCAGACCAAAATATGTCAGTGGTCTCATGACTTTGCAAAATACGATTTAGGAACCTGCATACATATGTATGTTGGGGGTTTATTTGTTTGTTTTGGGGGGTTAAATATCTTGTTCCAAATTTCAAGGCTTTGGGTATTTTTCTAGGTAATGTTTCCTTTGATTTCTTTTACTCACTGTCAGAATTTTCTTTGGTTGCATTTCTTTACTAGGTGTTGTCCCTTCCCCACCTCAGCACTTCTTCTCAAATTTCTCTTTCCAGGTATTTCTTGCTGTGTTAGATGTGAAAACTTTCTGATTTTTTTTTTTTTTCTCCCTGAGACTCTTTCAGTTAGGTTTTTTCCTATCCTCTGATTTCTACTTTTTGTGACTTCTTCCTTGCTTCTCCCTACTGCCTATTAAATAAAGCAAAGTAACTGTGTTTTAAATTCACGTTATCCTTGTCGTTTGACTGTTCAGATCCTTTTCTGAAATGGGTAAGTGGTTTCTTTGGTAACAAAAGCAGTGATGCCACCCTGCTTCTGCTTCCCCCTCCATGCAATACCCAGTGAATTAAAGTTACAACAAAGGGATAAAGGGAAAGGAACCTGTAATGGCAAAGTGGGTAGCAGCATTGCTGTGGTTGTCATAGAGATGAAGTTGCCCATTTTGACACAGAGCATGTGAGTATCAAGAGATTTAAGTAATGACATCTATTAAAATATCTTGTGGGTTTCCTGCAAGTTAGGGGTTATTCTCAGCTTTCTGTTTTTTTGTCTGCTCTCTTAACCTTCCTGATTGACCTGTTTGCAAAAACATTCTGTATCCAGTCGCTGCCTTCCAATCGGCTGCAGCCCCGAGGGTAAAGTTCACTGTTTAATTCCACAAGTGCTTATGGACAATGCGTATTATAAAGGTACACAGAAGGCTGTTGTACTTGCTCTGCAAGTGTTAATGGAACTGCTGTATTTGTCAAGAGGGGAAAATAGAGCTACCCCTGTGCAGAAAAGCAAGCATGCTGACTGGGACTGGATGGAGAAAAAGGCAGTAAGAGAAAGTGTATATTGGGAAAGGAACATTATTAGTTTCATTGATTCCCTTCTGCTCTATGTGATACTTGGTGAAGATTTTTGCATTGTCACTTTTAAATGACAGCTAAAGTCTTGCATCAGAGATAAACCACAGAATGGAAATCACTTTGTATGATATCTTGTGAGCATCTCATTTTTCCTTCACTGAATTACTTCTTGTTTACTGCTACTGTAGCTTTTTGCAGAGTTCCTCATGAATGAGATACTGCAGCTAATTAAGAACCTAGTAGGAAGAAATAAAGAGTGTATTTCATGATGGAGATGATGGCTGTTGATTTGGGGCTGTTTTCAGGTGGACCAGAGAGTGCATCCTTTAAGAAAGTGATTTTTGTTCTTCATGGAAATATTACTTGCATAAATATTTAACTGTATTGTATCTTTTTTGGGTGGTATTTTTCTTTATCCAACAGAGGGAACCTCAGGAAACCATTCTGGAAATGATCATGACATAATAATGTTACATTAAGCATTGATTTTTTAAAAAACTTCTGTTTGTTTGATTTTTTTTTGGTTGTGTTTTTTTTCTCATCTAATCTACTCAGTAAGTAATGTGAATGGAAGGCATATTTTCACATTGTGACTCCACTTTTTGGTACTTCAGTGCTTACAAATTAGAGTATTAAATATTAAAATATCTTAAAACAATGTGAGGGTTTTTTGGGTGCTTTAAAAATATTTAGGGGGGGTGTTTTGTTTTTTTGTTTTTTTTTTTTTTTTTTTTTTTTTAGTTAAAGCTCTGTAATTTTTCTGCTTGAATGTGAAACTTAATTTAAAAACAAGAAAATTGGATGCCAGCTCTCTGCTGCTGTTGCTTGTGGCCAGCAGAAGTAAAAAAAGTTATAACTCAGGCTGTGAATGGTTGAAGTGTGAGGTTAGCTGGAGCACATTAATTCTTCTTTACCATCAGCCTGCGCCAGTGATTGTCAGGGAACGGCAGCACAGAGTTTTCATGTAAACCTACTACCAAAGCTACAGAAACAAGGCTTTTGGCTGCTTTGAAGTTACAGCAGCTTGAAACCATGAGAATGCTTCCCATGGAAATAATGAACGTTTAGGCACTTTTAAATTCCATTGACAGTTGAGGAAATAACTTGTTATTTAAATCATAGAACATTTGTCTCCCTTACTTTTGAACCCATTTCATCCAAGAAGGCTTCTTCTCCATTAGATGTTATTTTTTTTACAGTTGCTAAAGAGACTCTTTTATGCCTTGTATTTATTACAGCTATTGGTGGGGGGCAACAGGGACTGAACATGTTTTGAGTCTAATTGCAAGTGACTGGCTTTCCATTTTTCCTTACATGTCATTGTTTAAATTCTGCTCTTTTGACATGTTTTGTCCTAGAGCACTGCCTGTTTACAATTCAGTACTTCTATTAGCTTAAGGCCCAGCTAAGCAAATCCTGTTCTGTGTTAGTAAATGTCTTAGTTCTTGACAGATGTTGCAGGAAGAATCTGATGGATATGACATCTACAGCATTAGAGCTGCAACTCTATGCAGCTCAGCTTATGGTAGAATTGGACCTCTCTTTTAGTGGAACAAAACCGCAGATGCTTTCCACCACAACTAACAGATACATTTTTATTGGCTTGTTTGAGCTCTTTGAATGTTTTTTTTTTTTTCTTTTCTTTAATATATTTTTTTCTTTTTTAATTTGGGGGGGGAGGGGGAAGAAGCAAGTCTCCCACAATCTGAATTTGTACAGTAAATTGTAGTTGTTAAAAAATTAATCTTACATGTTTGGATCCATAAGCATGAGGAGATAAGCATCAGCATTTCTCAGACTCAGAAGGCTGATTTCTAGTCTTATGCACCCAGATGTTTCAGATTTACTGGGTCTATACTGAAAACCGTGGGTGAATTTGGCCCAGAAACTACATGACTTAATCATAGAAAGTTGAGTTATCTTATGAGAGAGAAAATTTTTGTGACAGGTACAGTAGTCCCTGAGCTGTCCAGCGGTTCCCAAACTAACAGTCAGGAGAACTGCTGGTGTTAGCTTTCCTTTTTGTTTCACGTTAACAGGAAGGGAACAAATGAGCAGTGGAGATAAAGACTTTACCCTCCAAGGAAGTTCTTTGATCCCGAGGTGGCAGTCCCAGAGTAACTCCTTAGAGGGACACTTGTCTGTCAGGATGAAGATTCCTCTTTTTTTTTTCTTTCCCCTGTTTTTGCTGTGTGCAAAATACAATCAGAAGAGGGTAAGAAGCACTAATCCTGGAATACAAGTGTCCCAACAGGATTAGCGTAGCCATTAATGTCTTTGTAGACAAGCCTGAGAGGAGAAATAGTTAAGGCAGTCTGGATTCTCTTAATTTTCTTTCAGAAGCTGAAAACACTCATTACTATGCCTGAGGCAGAGTTCAAAGATGAGGTGTACTTTGTCGTGATTGCCATTGTCCTTGTTGGGTATCATGAAGAGATTCATGTGTATGAGAAGAGGTGAGATGCTGTCTATGAAACACATCCTTTTAGTATGAAGTGGTGTGAGAGGCTGCCTGGAGCTCCAAAAACAGTGTGGGAGAGGGGCAAGAACTGCTGAGGGTGTTGGAAAGGTTCTTGGGCACCTCTGTGATTTGCAGCAGGCTGGTCACCTGTAACCATCACCGAGTTTGGTGGTAGGGAGTATTTGCTGTGAGGTGAAACAAGATGAGATACATCCTGCCTCACTTCCAGAGCTTGGGTTTATTTAGCGTGTGCAGTCATTCTCGGCTTTCGTTTTTGTTTCGCTCATCAGTGAAGACATGTTCTTAAAGATGGAAATCACAGGGGCCTGAATAAGAAGGAAGCTGCTGACAGCTTTACAGTTCTTCCTAATTGCTGTTATTCTCTGCTAGCAGTGTTGCTTCTCCAAAAGTATTTCTGTTGGCAGCAATATTCTGACAATCACACTCTGAGTGTTTAAAAGGTGCTGGGTTTTGTTGGTAAATCTTTCTTACTACTTTTCCCCCAAATTATGCTGACACAGAACTTACTGTTCACTTTTCTTGAGCATGTACTACTCTGAAACAGTCCCCACCCTGCCTGACAGTTGACATTTTGTGCACAACTGCTAGTTCTGTGGCAATATTGGATCCTCAACAGGAACAGCTCAAGTTTTCAAATAGTTTTCCAAAGTTACATGCAGGCAAAACAATATTCTCCCTTTATAAAGAAATGGCAGAATAAATAATAACTGTCAATCATGGGAGTGTTCTTAAAACTTGCATGACAAATTCAGTTACATTGAGGGCATGAATTTTTTTCAAGGTTTTCATGTTTTAATGAAAGGACCCTTCTGAAGCCAATTACATTTGTAATATGTACCATGTGTGGAGCCTTCCCCTTTATTCTTAATTGTGCTCTGCAGGTTGCTGATTACATGTACCTTTTGAGTATGTCCTTTGGCATCCACAAGCATAAACAAAGCTGCAGACGCTGTTTTCCTCTCCCAGCAACGTGGTGTGTTTGTGAATTAATTAAGTAGCCTTGAGTTCTACATGGGTTTTGCCATCCTTGGAAAGGCAATTCATTCCTTTCATGAGACTGGAGATTAGGAGTTGAATTAAAGAGATCATGGGAGTCAATGTAAGAACTTGTTAATAAATAAGTGAAATTACTGGTCTTTTCAGTAAAGGGTTTTGGAGGAATGATTTCAATCTTAGGAGCTGTTTGCTTTCTTTTGACAGTGCAAAACTTTTGGGAGTGATTGTTTTCTTATGATTATAACATCTAAGGAATACTGCA
Organism: Picus viridis; assembly: GCA_033816785.1. NCBI lineage: Eukaryota > Metazoa > Chordata > Aves > Piciformes > Picidae > Picus > Picus viridis. Next base: position 6,744,466 of record CM066581.1, read on the forward strand.
CCCTTGGTTTTTGGTAACTGAGAAACCAATGAACTGAAAAGGAAGGCAAGTCCAGAAGTGGGAATGTTTAATTTAAGAGAGATCTAACTGTGGTTTAGAAAAGATCTGACTGTGGTGAGAAGAAACCACCATTTTTTCTAGAGTGGTGCAAAAAGCTTTCACAGCAGGAGGGGTATTTTGCAGCCGTACCCTACTGCTGAGTGAACCTCTCCAGCCAAGTTAAGCACACAGTCACATGGAACTTCAAATAGGGGAACCAAGCACAGCTCCCAGATGCATCTGAGAAATGGTCAAGTGTTGGTTAATGGACCTTGTTTCTGTGTCACTCCTGCTTGCTGTGCTTGTCCTTTGCCACCTTGCTCTTTTTCATATCCAGAAGGGGATTTTATCTTGACGCAGGGTGCTTTGTCTCATGTTCCCTGGCTATTTACCCCTCTTGACTCCTCAGAGATGCCTTTTTCCCCTTCCTTTTCAACACATCTCTCTCCTTAAGAGAGGGACAGTTCCGAGTCAGCTGCTCTTATCGGAAGTTCACATGGGGGAAGCATTTGAGATTGTGTGTAGGAAGGAGAAAGGACCCTCTTCAGATTTTGGTATGTATTTCTTAGGCATGGTCACAGGCTCTGAAGGCATGGATGGTGAGAGGGAGCCCCTTTTAGCCCCATGTCACCATGGGACTCTTGAGACATCTGGGACCAGTTAGGCATGCTTGTGGATTTTGCTGCTTTTGGTCCTGTTTGGAGGTACAGCAGGGAGTCAGCCATGGTCCAGGTCTCCTTTGTAGTTGCAGAGGAAGTTGCTGGCTGGAGATAAGGTTTCTGAAGATCCGGACCAGATCAGACTGCATGTCTGGCACTTGGCTATAACTGTGCAAGGAAGTCTTTCGGCATCAGAGTGAAATGAAACACAGGTCAGAGATTATGGGGTCAGAAGACAAAAATTGCAAAGCTAGCTTGAAATTCCAAGTCAAGAGTTTTTCCTCCTTTCATTAAACAGACCAAAAGGCATTTCTGATTACCAGTGATACTGATAATGCAGCAGTGTCTAGAGACCCAGCTCCTTTTGTATTCAGCCTTGTACTGGCTGCCTGTGCCCCCAGGAACTTTCTTGGAATTGAGACTGATGCATGAAAACATACAGCCATGTTTTTTGTGCAAGTAACCTGTGACTGATCTGAAAAGAAACAGAAACAGACTGAAAATTTTCATATGAGCCAATGTTTTGACTGTCTTTTTAAATTACTCTATTATACATTAGGTAAAAAAATAACAACAAAGGAAAACATAAGTGTTCCAGAGCCCACTGTCTCAGGGCTGAAGCAATCCCAAAAAAGAGAGAAGGATGCTCCCCTTGAGACCATTCTCTTCATCCTTTCTTACTGTGATCTTGTAGCCTTGATTCCCTGTCAGTGGCTTCTCATCTTTTTCATCCCATGCTCTTGTCCAGCAGATCTGTGTGTAGGCACCTAAGCATTTGCCTTGATTAGTGTTTCAGTCTTTTTTTTTTTTTAAGCCTCTTTTCTCCATCTCCCTGCAAAATGGACTTTGCTGTTGGTCTGTAAAACATAACCAGATTTTGTCTCTTGAATGGTTCATTTTGCTGTCCTCAAAGATCTGAATTATTTCACCTTCCAAATAATTTGGCTGACATCCTCTTTAAGTTTTTTGTTAGCAATCTGAACTCTAAATAGCATCAGTAGAGTGCAATTGCATTCCAAATACAGCATAGTATTTTCTTGGATATGCTCTTACCCTTGCCGTTCTGTCTTGCATACAAGTGCGTATTTTTCTCCACTGTTAGGAGGTGATTGTTTTGGTTCCATCTGAATGAAACCTGTAGAACTGCTTTCCTTTCTCAGGTAGTGGAGCTATGGTTGGTGGTCATATATATTGGTTCATCCTTTTGAATTTACCATTTGTTACCTGTCCACATTTGTCTGTGAAGTAGCATACTTGATGAAACTGCAGCTCTGTGGCAGTGTGCCATATATTCTTAGTTTTTCTTGGAACATTTAGTTTAGGAAGTGGACTAATTAGCAAGTAAACATTGTTTAGCAGAAGAACTCCAATTAGCACTGTTTGGCCTGGCTTCAGTGATAAACAAAGTTAGATGCACGTCAGTGTTTGTCCTAACAGTTTATAAAGTCTCTTGTGGTCCTAGGGGACAGCACACACCAGATACATTAAATAGTCACTGCAGTCAAGGCCATGAGAAAAAGCTTACTGTGTCAAGCTTAATAGGCTGTGCATGATACATTAGTGAGCTAGTTTGGAAGGCTTCCATTCATCTTCATTATTCTGAAATGCTATCTAAATCTTTCCTAAGTGTGTCTTTTTCTTACTATAGACTACCTGCTACCATATGGGAAAAAAAAAAAACAAACCCACACAAAAAGCAACAACCCAAAAGGTGACAAAGCACACTCTTCAAGTGCTGTAAAATTATGGATTTTAGGTTTTCAATGTGCATTTTAGTTTTCTTGCTGTATTTTCCTCATTTTGTTGAAGCCTAAAACTAAGCCAGATTCTTATCAGTACAAGTATAGGCAAGCTTCTTGCCCCAAGAAAATGGCTATCCTCATTTTGGCATGACAGAATTAATACTGATAAAGAGGTAGGATAAGCTTGGACTGCCCTTATGGTAATGTTGCAAGTAGCCAAATCTAGTAACATGCATGCTTCGGTGGTTCTTGAGGGGAGGGGTGCTTGCTTAGCTATGGCAGGCTCATCTATAAGAAGCTGAAGACTGGAAGGTTGTTGAAATATATGAGGTCATTCCTCCTTTCCTGTTCTAAATGTGCCTTTTTTTTTTCCCCTCCCTGGTTGTTCTGTAAATTCCTTGTACCTCTAAAGGAGCTGGGGAGGTGGAAAATGCGTAACGTGTTGAGCCAGTCCTTTGTGTTGTGAGTTTTATGGGATAGGCAAACTGGACCTGCGGTTGTATTTGGTAGTGGTATCTTTAACTTAGATTAGGTGCCTGATGTAAATCTAAAATAGTCTATATGTACTAGAAAAACTACTTGAATTAATTGTAACTCTGCATGAGAGATGGAATCAAAGAGGCAGCTTTTAATGTTTTTCTAAATTAGCTGTGTCTGTATTTCAGAATCACAGAATGCTAGGAGTTGGAAGGGCCCTCCAGAGATCGTTGAGTCCAACCCACCTGCCAAAGCAGGATCACTTAGGGTGGGAATGCATCCAGGTGGACTTTGAATGTCTCCAGAGAAGGAGACTGCAGCCTCTCTGGCAGCTTGTTCCAGTGCTCTGTCACCTTCATGATAAAGAAGTGTCTCCTCATGTTGAGGTGGAACCTCTTGTGTTCCAGTTTGTACCCATTGTTTCTTATCCAGTCACTGGGCACCACCAAAGAGAGCTTCATCCTGTCACCCACCCCTCAGATATTTTATAGACATTAGTCAGATCCCCTCAGCCCTGAAGTTTTTTTCATCTCCTGAAATAAAATTCAATACATTATATTTTAGTTACATTACTTAGAAAGTAATGGTATTTTCCTACCTGCCATCATGCAAAGATACTTGAGAAGACTATCCATGTACCGTATAAAATGCTTTGCTTGGTTGATAGTAGTGAAGGAGTCCTCCATGAGGTTAGCAACAGCACATTTAAAAAGAAGTCTCAATATATGCCATGTAAAAAGATGCACGGAAATTGATTCTATTTTAGATGTCTCAGTTCCCTAAGTATTCACATTTGCAAGAGAACTGATAAATGGTGTCTCAGTAATTTCCAATCAGTTTCCAAACTTTTTGTTTGGTTGTTTTTGTGTGGGTTTTTTGGGTATTTTTAAGTTAAAAGGGACCAGTTTTGAGAAGTATTGCAAAGACCAGGTTGTCATAATAAAGTTCCCTTAAAAGATGTGAACTGATTGATGGCAAGGTGAGTTGATAAAAATGGGTGTCGCAGTAGAAAGTAAATTACTAACTGCTTGAATTGTCTAAAGGCCTGCTTGCTTTCTCTTGTGCCTCAGAAACTTTGAGGTTCTAAACCCAAATACACCCCTGGTTTAATTCCAGCTTGTTGTTGTGTTCTTCTCCTGCACATTTTAACAGGATTGAAGGTTCTTTGTTATGGAAAAGCACTTGCAGTCTTAATTGTTAGGAAGCTGCTATTTGACTGTATTCTGCAATATACCTTTATGAAAAAATAAGTATTGAGTAGCAGAAAAGTAGCAGTCTCTAGTGAAAAGCATCTGAATGGGTGTAGGGTGGTACCTAAAGTTGTAGATGGTGCTCTCCACCAAAATATCCGAGGAGGTCACAGTGATTTCATGGTGTTTATGCACCTAAGAAACAGGTGAAGCAGTGAGCAGCTGTGGTAGCACAGGTTCAATGCATACTGCTCAAAACCCTATGGGAAACTAAAAGTGAGCTAGGAATTAGATCTGAATTTCTTGTAACCCATTTTGCTTAACTACTCTTTTATGCTTTTTCCCCCTCCCCATTGATTTTCTGGGTTTTTGTTTTGTTTTGTTTTGTTTTGTTGTTTCCGAAGTCAGCTATAGAGCAGGGCTCTAGTGAATTGAGCAGCAACTCATTTCCTTTGCGATGGCCAGGAAATACGCTGAGCAATTAAGGGTGTCTATATGGGAAAGGCTCTTTCATTTCACTCAGATACAAAGATTCCCAGGCTTTCCTGGCTTTTCAGCAGCCTACCAGGTGGTCTGACTTGGAGCTAAGTCCCCCATGTTCCAATGTCTATGGAACAGCAAATTTGAGGAAACAGGGCTGAAGGCCTGAAGGATTTAACTTTTTTTCTTCAGTGTGTTTCATCACTTAATGGTTTCTTTTGCAAATCCCAGTTTCTGTTCCTGATCTGTTTTTCTATTACATAGATCAAAGACACTTCTATTAGTCAAAGAACTTCCACCAACAGCATGTAGATTGATGAAGAGCGGGCCTTTATTAAGAAGAAATATCTCTTAGTAATCCTTGAATTCTTAATGTGCGGATTAAGAAGTGCACTGGGTGTTTTAAGGGGAGCAAAGGGAAGGTGACAGCAATCCTGTGCCGCTCAGAGATGCTTAGTGGCTGTTTTTCTTTCAGACATTGACCTAAAAATGTAACATTTCCTCAGCAATGCAAGCTGCTTTTGACAGCAAGTTGCAGCTTGTTGAAATGCAGCGTGCCCACTAGTGTAAAATGAGAATATTAGTATTTCATGTGGAAGCATGACTTTGGCTTGAAACTGATACAAGAGATTTACAAGATAAAACAACTGAAAACTCCAGCAAGTCCTAACAAAATGCTCTCTTGAAACAATGCATGTTAAGTAAATATTATTGTTTATTGAAAATCCCTGGTGGAGCCTATTTTTGCCTTTTATTTCTAACAGAATCCAAATGACAATGCCAATACTGTTTGCTTGGGGGGGGAGGGGGAAGATCAAATCTCAGTTTTATATTGCTCCAAAAATTAGGATTTCTTTCATTGCTGATTTATCCAAACTGGGATAAACTGAAGTGTACCCAACTTCATACCTAATAAATAATGTCACCTGAATTTCTGATTCCTTGCCTCCATTGTTGAGAATTTACTATCTTCTGTCAGAAGAGATCTTGCAGTCGTAACAGATGCCAAGTTTGTTGGGTTTTTGTTGTTGTTGTTATTTTGTTGATAGTGCTATGGATTTGTTTATCTATTTATTGTTGAGGGGGTTGCTTGTGTGCACCTGTGCATTGTATTGATTTTCATCTTTCCTTCTTGTTTCCCTCCCTGATTTTAATGTTGATGCCATGGCAGTGTTTTCACCACAGTTTTGAACTCCGTTTGAAGTCTATAGCCAAATAATGCCAAAGTTAAAGTTCTTTTCTCAACAGTGGTGATGTTTCTGTGTCCTTCAACTCCATGGCTCTTAAATGCCCTGTGGTCTATAAAATTTCTCTCAGGATTAAGGAGCAAGTGAGGAGCAAGTGCTAATCTGGGTTTTTCCCCTTAATGGCTGTAGTGTAGGTTAGTCAATGTATCTGCTGCCTGTAAAAGGAGAAATCTGACCAGAGTGTCTCAACAAAGTGGAATGAGGATTAATGAACTGCATACACAAATCGTTGTAGGGATGTTAGGAATGTTTTTGGCAGATTTTTTTGGATGTATATTGGTACATTTCAGCTGAACAACACAGAAGTTCAAGCATAAGAGATGTCTATAATCACTTGAGGGGTGGGTGTCAGGATGAAGTTGCCAGGCTCTTTTCAGTGGTGCCCAGTGATAGGACAAGGAACAACGGCTACAAGCTGGAACACAGGAGGTTCTGCCTCAACAAGAGGAGTCGGTTCTTTATGGTGAGGGTGATGAAGCACTGAAACAGGCTGCCCAGCGACCTTGTGGAGTCTCCTTCTCTGGAGTCTTTCAAAACGTGCCTGGATGCATTCCTGTGTGACCAGCCCTAGGTGATCCTGCTGTGGCGGGTGGGTTAGACTTGATCTCTGGAGGTCCTTTTCAATCTCTAATATTCTGTGATGTGTTATGGTTCAACACCATTTGTTTTGAACTGTTTGGTTCATTTTGTTCAAGACACTTGGTTTTCTTTGAGGGAAACAGATCTGAAAATTAGCTCTGCACAATGCACAGGATCTATTTTACCTGTATTTCACTGTCAAAATACATACTGAGTTTGCCTCCACCTGTTTTAACATCCAACTGGTGTTTTCTTACTAAAAGGGAGGAATACAGTCTGCTACCTGGAATTGTGAAAAATCTTATATTCAGCTGAAGAGATCCAACACCTCACAGACTTTGGTGTCTTATTTTGTGTCAGGAAAATGTTTCATCAGTGTTCATAAAGGACCACAGGAGTTTCAAATGCAATTGCCCAGAGGCCTTCACTGCCTGGGACACCCAAATGCTCTGCTGCAAAAGCTCTGCTGCAATTCTCTAGAAATCTTGATCAATTTTCAGTATATACTCTAGTGTACAATAGTAATGTTTGCTAGTTGGAACCAAGAGCAGGAAATAGGAATGCAATGGAATCCTCTGTGGCTGTTGTGGAGGTTTGATAGCATTAGGCACAGAGAAAGCTGTACTCCCAAAGTAGTGTTAATGTCATTGATGCACCTGATTTTTGTATAATCCTGTGTTTTAGAGAGCAGAAAAGGGGGAGAAGGTTCTATACACATGTGCACATAATAAATGTCAGTCTGGTTTATTCTTTCAGAATTAATGTATGTGGAACTGTAACTTCTGTGAAAAACATTAGCCTGGGTGAATATTCTTGCCAGCACAACATTTGCATGATTGATGAATGATGCCTTGGTCATGCAAGCCCTTGAGGAACAAATAGCAGAATTATTTTTTTTTTCCTTTTTTCCCCTTTTTCTTTCTCCCCCCCCCCCCCCTTTTCATTTAGTAGTTACTTTTTCAGAGATTTTGCAGGTAAATCATTGAATAGAGTGGAATTTTAAAAATGTTGTCTTTTGACCACAGTGGTGAAGGGTGCTACATTTCCTTCTCATGAGTTCCTGTTTGGGACAGACAAAGCAGATGTTTGGCTTGGAAGCAGGCTTTATTTGGCGTGGTGGCAGGAAGTACTGAGAGATTTGCCATTGACATTTAATCCCTGATGTTTCTGTAGACTGCAAGACCTTTTTTTTTTATTTTCTTTTTCTTTATTTCTCTCTTTTTCTTTTTTTCCTATTGCTTGCTTAAATCTATGTAAAATGAACTGAAGTCATAATACATATTTGGCAAGGGAGCTGGAAATACTGTATTCTGTTTCTTATACTCTTGACAGCCTTACTCATAAATCCCAGTCCCCTGATTCCTCTGATCAGAGTGAGATTTTTTTTTTTTATGCAGGTGTTTAAAACGTGAAATTAGATGTTTCCCCCAAAGCTGTACGTCTGATCTCCATCACTGCAGCAATCCAACTAAAGGGCCTTTCTTCCAAATCATTCTAGCTTAGAGAAGTTTCTTCCTGCATCTGGTCCATGCTTTGTAATATTAATCTATTTCAAAAAGGAGAGGAAAAAAAAAAAAAAAAAAAAGAAAGAAAAGAGGAAGGGGGAAAAGGCAGCTGAGAAGATAACTGAGCTGTGAAGGCAACCAAGCTGATTTGCAGGAAAGTACTGAAATGAATTACTGCTTTTAATAAACTCTGACAGTTTTCCTGTAAAAACTCCAGGATGAGATTTTTCATGCACAAAGCTATTTTGCAGAGATTTTTGCTGCAAAAATCTTAAGTGTTAGCAGAAGAACTTGAGCTGTTTTTCTTTACTCACATGTTCATATAGTAGACTGTCAAGGTACTGTGGATCTTGTTAAATTAAATATGAAAAAGAAATCATGGGGTTTTTTAAAGCTTTACTTTCCCTTTTGGGTGATGAACTTGATCCAGAAAAGTCCCTGGAACTGCCCCTCTGCTTTCCTTCACCTAGAGTCTGACACCCTAGGCCATACTGAAACAAGCACTTCCATATTTCCCTGGAAGTGCTGAAGTGATGCTCTGGGCATCTTATATGCAGCAGATTTGAATCCTGCAAAAGTGAAGTCATTGGTGGGGGGAAACCCATGTAAGAATTCAGCTAATGAGCCTCATTTTACAATACCTGAAATATTTAAAGTCATAGAAATGTTTAGGTTGGAAAAGACTTTTCAAGATCATCAAATCCATCCATTAACATAGCACAGCCAAATACACCACTAAACCATATCATTATAAGCATCGTATCTTTTAAATCCCTCCAGGAAGAGTGACTCCACTACTGCCCTGGGCAACCTGTTCCAGAGCTTGACAACCCTTTTGGGGAAGAAGTTGTTCCTCATGTCTAATCTAAATGTCCCCTTATGCAACATGAAACAATTTCCTTGGCCTCATTTGCTTTTTAGTGGTCATTAGTTTTTTACTGGACTAGAGCGAGATTGTTTCAATGCTCTATTAAACTAAAAAATCTGATGCGGTTGGGGGCAAACTCACTCTTTTTGCTTCATTCCTCTTACTATTGGAAGGAGATGCAAAAGAGAATATGAAATAGAAAATGATAGAGCTGTACCCCACCTGCATGCTCAACACAAATGCAGCTTGCACCTTGAGCCGAGTTCCCAAAGGGTGATTTGCACATAGTGCTACTGCATCAAGCATAGGACTTCCGTTTCTGAAGACATTGCTTACTGGGAATCCAGCTGCTTCTGGGCCTTAGAATTGTCTCATCTGGGGATATGTGCGAGATGCTTGGATTGTAATATGAATGCTTTGGAGCCAGAATGTAGCTCCTGCTATTAGGAAGTCAACAAACACTTTAAATGCCTTTTGTTCTTGGGGGTAGTTTTATAAAGTCTTAACAACCAGTGGTTTCCCGTGTAATTTGAATATAGCTTAATTTTCCAGCTTGCCTTTCAAGATGGTCCTGGATTTACCACCTGAGCCACAACTTCTTTAATGTCATGCCAGGATAGTTTTGAGGGTAGGATATATTCAAATTATGTGGAAAATGTGTCCAAGAGAATGAGTGTGTGATAGCTCTCAGGTTGCAGCGTGCAGTGGAGTCTGTATGAGAGGGACATACATGAGTCATTAACACTTTGCAGAAGTTAGCCCTGCAAAAATAACTATCAACTAGAAAGACCAGTTAAAAAAAGAAAGGGTCATTACTTTATTCCTCTGTCCAGTTCTGTTTTCCCCCCTTCCTGCTGATTCTTAGGATGTGGGTACTTTATTTCAATTACGTTATGCAATTCTGTTACTGTATAGCAAGGGTATGGTTACCACCAGTCAGTAGTAGTTCTTCCACACCAGTTGTAGCTGTTCTTGTGTGGCGCTGAAAAAGAGAGCGGTTTTTAATAGCCACTTGTAAAGTAGAAGAAAGAATGAACCCACAGACCATACAGGGCAGGAGTACTGGGAGTGTGAAAAGCTCTTCTTCCTCAGAACAAAAGGCTTCAAGCGGTACACCGTGAAATGTAAGTAATTAAAACATTATAAAGACCTGAAACATGATGCTCCTCCTGCTCTCCCACAACTGGAGTATTTTTCATTCTGTGTTTTAGTCCCAAGTCTTGTTTTTGTTTCGGTAATCTTTATATCAGGTTTCAGGGTATGTTCTTGTGCATAGTGTTTCCTAGTACTGACAGCCAGAAATAGTTTCCAATCCATTGTTTTTAAAACTTTTCCAGAATATATATAAATTAAATAAAACTGCCTCAGGTCCAATAAATTTATTCATTAATGGCATCAGAATTAGGGTTTGGAGCATTCTGAGTTTCCGTTATTCCCACTATAGTCTAGAGACTATAGTCTGTCATCTAGACTATAGTCTATCATCAGACCTTTCTGTGCAGAAAGAGCTGCCACAAAATCAGAATAGGAAAGAATTATATGACTTAAGTTGTAGTCACATTGTTCACAGGCCCATTGCCGAAGCCAGCCTGCTAATGGTATGCCAGTTGTCAGAGGTGAATCAATTTGGGTCTTCTGTCTGCATGAGGAGCTGGAGCGTGTTAAGAGCTTGCTGACCACCCGTGGTGTTTGACTGGTGTCCCTGGACTTTTGGTCTCTTGTCCAGCAACCTCACTGTAGCTGGGAAACTGCAGGATTGCTGTTTCCCTAAGAATTTTTTTTTTTTTTTTTTTTTTTTTTTCCTAGCTTCTGAAATGTTTCTGCTCTGGGGAAAAAACAAAACAAAACCACAGAAACCAAGGCAGAGAACTCTTCTCCTCCATTGTTCAACCAAAATATGGCTGTGCCAGCAAGGAGAACTTCCTTCTTCTGAAGAAATGACATTATCCATCTACTCTTGCACTGCCATTTGGCTGTGCCAGGCCCGCCCACAGGTCCTGGTTGTTTGCTCAGATGCAGGAAGGACGTGTGTTCTGATAGTAAATCAATGCTGGCCAATTCAGGGGCTTAACTAGCTAAGGGTAATTGAACTCAAGTGAGGAAAGGGATCACCATCTGTTGAGAGAGGAGAGTACAGCCTGCTGAACTGTCCCACAGCATGCTGTCTGTGGTCTTAAATGTGCTGGTAACTAAAGCTGAGTATGTCATACATGGCCGAAACACTTTAGATGGGGCCACACTGCTGGCATCTCCTTCACTCTGGGAGACTTAGTTGTGGGAAGAGTTAAGACACCTGCTGAGAAGGGGTAGAAATTTGAGTTTTCTCCTACTCTGGTTGCTTTTGATAGGTAGATACTACAGAATAACTCCAGGACTTGAGTCTGGGAGCTAAAAGATGGCAAGGATAAATTTGAAGTAAATTTGCATTCTTTTAATATGGTTTTTATTATCACCTCCCCCCTTAAAACAAGGTATTGAGCACTGATATTTGTATCTACAGCATTAACACGAAGAGTGATCAGTGCCAATCCCTGTCATTATTATTTTGTGATCCCTTGGGAGCCTGCTGTACCGAGGCATTCTCTTCCCGTTGCTTCAGCACCTGGGAATTCAGGCTCCAATGATATTTTCCAGCAGATGTGACTATCGGGGCTTGTTTATTTTTAGCTGGGGATTGTGCACCTTGATCTCGGTGGGAAGCTTCCTGTCCTCATTGTCTTTTACAGCCGGTTGTAAAGGCAAGTGGCTTATAATGACCTACCCTTACTTCCCCTGGCTGGTTCCAAAAGACACAGGAATGTCATCATCACATGTTATAATTTACTCAGGGACTTTCCGATGAGGACCTCACAGGTTTAACCTTTCCAAAAGCTGTGTTTATTCAAGACGGTCGTAGTGGTGGTAGCTTGAATCTTGAGACTGGGAAGTTACCAGGTTGTATCTTATAGCTTTGTTGATTTTTGTCCACTGAGCAGTTTTAATATGGGGGCAAAATTTGGTGCTTTTCAGAGAGAGTCATATTTTGATCACCTAATTCCACTGTAAAAACTTCAGTAGAAGACCATCTTTATTTTGCATGTTGGGTATTGAAGTGTGTGAAGTTCTTGATGTTTAAACCTAGATTTAAACCTGAACTTAAATCTCTTTTTCTCAAATCAATTTTAAATAGTGAAATAAGGGGGAGAATTCATAAATGGTTTGTATTTCTCCATCATAAATGGCAGAAGCTACTTTTTCTATAAAAACCCATGTTTTAAAGCATTAAGCCTTGCTTTTGGGTGTGTTCCTGCACTTAGGTGCCTGTGTGTATCTAAATCTAAACCTAAATTTAAGGCTAAATTTAAACCTAAATCTAAATTTAAATTGATTTTTACATATAAATTTAAATTAAATTTAAATGGAAATGTAAGCTTAAATCTAATTTTCTTCAATCAACTTTAAATAGTGGAAAAAGGAGAAACATTCAGAAATGGTTTATTTTTCTCCAACATAAATGGCAGAAGCTACTTTGTCTTAAAAAACCCCAAACCCTTATGTTTTAAACCATGAAGCCTTGTTTGTGTGTGTGTGCTCCTGCACATGGGTGCCTGTGGATAGCATGTGTGTGTTTAGACTGCTGTGACACGACTGCACAAAAGCTTTGGGTATCAGGTTGTAATGGAATGTTTTTCTCTCTGTTTTCTTTGCATAGCTTTATGTTTATAGAATGCATAATACAGATGCAGACTGAGCTCTGCATTCTTGCTGAACGTGGTGCACTTTGTTAAAGAAAAAAGCATTCAGCTGGAGCTCTGATTTCAAGATCAGTTCTCTCTTTTTTTTTCTGCCTCTGTGAATGCTACTGTTGCGATGCTATTTTGTCTGTTTCCTGTTGTATGAAAAACAGTTTAAGCAGCAGATTTCCATCTATTATATTCTTTAGAAAACAGATGTGGTGATCCAGCTGATGGTTGGGTTTAATATATAGGGGGTTTGGAATAAAGCCCTAACTTGGGAATCATTTCATCTTGCTCACATAACTTGTTTTGCCATTACAGGGAAAAGAATGTTTGTTTCCTAAATAGTCTGTGTGGTAGATAGCGGAAACTACGTGCCCACTACCTCTCCCCCAGGAAATCTTTTTTTTCCACTAACAATATACAGATTATATTTTTGGCAACTATTTTGGAAGAGGGACATGATGCAAGAATCCCCTTTTAGTATTCTTTTGTTAATATGAGAAAAGAAAACAGACGTGTCTTTTTCTTTGCAAAGTAAGCCGTTAGCATGGGCGTGATGCTGCTGTAGATGCTTGCCATGTGATATTTATTTGGGGGTAACAGGGAGGAAATTACCCTTCTAATTCTTCAGAATTGTAGTGAGCTGCTTTTTGAGGAACACAGGAGATCGAGGCTCTGCCATGAAATTGTTATGGCTCCCTCTGTGCATTTGATCTCAGAATATCCTGCAAAGTTATGATGCTTTCCTCATTGCTGTTTCACGAGCGTCACCAAATGAGACCTCCCCAAAGCATCTGCAGTGTTTCTTGGTAGAGCAGAAGATTGTACAGAAGCTTGTCTTGTCCCAGCATGATTCTCAATTAGGCCATGTTTTCTGTCCCCAACTAGCACACATCATATTTAAACTGCAGTTTGTTTTCAGTGTGGGTGTTGCAGGACATTTGGTTATGTAAAATAAATAAATCTTTCATAGTATGGAAAAATTGGATTCATATTTTCCAGTACTGTAAGCTCTTAAGATTTTTTTGTTGTTGTTATTTTGCATTTGTTCCAAGAGTAATTTTTTTCATGGTTTAGTCAATTCTGAGGACATAAATGATTATTTCAGTTGTGTCCTACTTCTTGATTGCAGGTAGGCTGGGCCACATCAAGGATAGAATTCTGTGTAACCAAGGGGTGGTGTATCAATCCTGCTCTTTTCCTGAGTATTTACTTACAGCTGTGAGCAACTACATGAAATAACATACTTGGGAACAAACTTCTTGAATTACAGTTGTCACAGTAGCATCCTATGTGTGTAGTAATACTGCCTTATTTATCTTTAGTTATTACTCTTCTCCCTGTACTCTGTATGTGCCTGCATTTTCAGCTGTACAATGAAAGCAAACTTAGCAAGCGGGATAAGTCCTCCTACTCCCTTTTAGTTATAGGGAAGCTGATGAGAGACTTGCCCAAGGCCTCACTTTAGGAAGTTAGAAGGAAAAAAGCCATTTTTCATGAACACTGTTAATGCCCCAGAGTCCAGAAAGCTCCATGAGAGCTGTTGGGTGTTTCCCTTCTCCATCAGTGCAGGGACTGGTAGAAGGGCATATTGTGGATTTTTTCCACCATCCTCTTACAGTGTTAACATTGGTCAGTTCAAAACTCATGTAACATGTATAAGACAAATTCCTCTGATGTTGTCCTCTTTCTGTTTTAAATACTATTGCTGGTGAATTAATATATGGATTCCTCCTAGGAACTCTTACAGTATGTCAAAACAATGGTAAAAAGTGAGCATAAGAGAAAAATCGTGGTGTAGGAATGATGAAATGATCTCTGGAGACCTGGTTAGGCTGGTACAGAGAACTCCATTTTGCTTTTAAACCATTTGTGTGCAGTCCTGGTACTGATACTGAACAAAACCCTCCCAACATGTACCTACAAAGCTCTGTTGAATGGCACATCCTGACATGTGAAAGGAGAAACGCTGAGTCTGAGCTACCTGCAAGAATGGTTTGGCATTCCTGTGGCTGAGAGGAACTGCTTTTGAGGAAAGAATGGAGATGGGGAGGAGCCTGAGCAGTGATAAGTATGCATGGGGGGTGGGGGGTGAGGGAGGTAGGCTGGAGCTGAAAAGACCACATCCATGTTTTTCCAGGTGTCCCTTTTGTGGTCTTCTATTATGTTTTTTAGAAGAAAAGAGGCAGCAAATCCAGTCATTCAGAAAAACAGGTGACAGGAGAGAAGATCCAGACTTGTGCTGTGCTCTCATTAACTATTTTACTGCAGTTCTTGCTCATGGTACCTCATTTTATAGTGCTTCCTCAATTACAGTGTCCCTCACATGCTCATTGCCCCTTGTTTTATTCCCCATTACTTTATTGCTGTGTTTAATCCTTCATAATGCATCTAACTTGCTGTTAGGGTTGCATGCAAAGTTCAAGCTACTGTTGAGATATTCTTGCCTGAAATAAATGAAACAGTTCCAAATTGTTTGCGTTTAGTGTGACAATAATATTAATAAAGATCTTAAAGCTCCAGATTGTGCCAGAAATGAGCGACTCCTTCACAGATCAAACAGGACTTCCAGAACTGGTGCTTCCCTTCTGCCTAAATGATTCAGGAGGGCCCCACCATGCTTGAAACATATATAAATGATGAAAACAATTAAATGTGTACATATTTTACAAGATTTAACTTGACAAACCTGAATAAACTAGCTTCTGCCCTGCACCTTTGTTCTTGCCCTAGGTCTTTCTGCGTACTTGCGATAGACTTTCAACTCAGTCAAAAAAATTCTTCATAACCAAAAGACTTGGCATCAGAATTAAAACACAACTGTTTAAAGAATTGCTCATACCTTTCCCATTTCTCTGGCAATATGACAATTGCAGGTAGAAAAATTAAGCCACAAAATTCTTGTTTGCAGTCCTTTTGTTGCAATTCTTTGGTGCACATATTTTCATCAAAGGATGTCCTGCAGAACTGCTTTGCTGAAGAGAAGAAAGCTGAGTTCCTTAAAAATCTGTGTGTTTCTCAGGTTAAGTTTGCATCCTTACCTTGCATTGTTTGGAGGTGAGTTTCAGTTATAAATAGTCCATCTGTTTGGAAGCCTGCACTGGTATATCTTGAGGGCTGGGTGTAGTTGTTGGTGAGAACTCCCATTTTGCTATCTCGCCAAATTTATTTTCATTTTGTATGATTGCTGATTAACCAAAATATATTTTTACAGAGATGTTTTCAGAAGGGCAAACCCTATGCTGAGAATGTTTATTCAAGCCCTTTTAGTGAAAGCAAATGCTGGGTGCTGCACTTTGGCCACAACAACCCCATGCAGAGCTATGGGCTGGGGTCGGAGTGGTTGGAGAGCTGCCAAACAGAGAGGGACCTGGGGGTGCTGATTGACAGCTGCCAAAACATGAGCCAGCAGTGTGCCCAAGTGGCCAAGAAGGTCAATGGCATCCTAGCCTGCATCAAGAATAGTGTGGCCAGCAGGAGCAGGGAAGTCATTGTGCCCCTGTACTCAGCACTGGTTAGGCCACACCTTGAGTCCTGGGTCCAGTTCTGGGCCCTCAGTTTAAGAAGGACATTGAGAGACTTGAATGTGTCCAGAGAAGGGCAACAAGGCTGGGGAGAGGCCTCGAGCACAAGTCCTCTGAGGAGAGGTTGAGGGAGCTGGGATTGTTTAGCCTGCAGAAGAGGAGGCTCAGGGGAGACCTTATTGCTCTCTACAACTACCTGAAGGGAGATTGTAGCCAGGAGGAGGTTGGTCTCTTCTCCCAAGCAACCAGCACCAGAACAAGAGGACACAGTCTCAAGCTGAGCCAGGGGAAGTTTAGGCTCGAGGTGAGGAGAAAGTTCTTCGCAGAGAGAGTTGTTAGCCATTGGAATGTGCTGCCCAGGGAGGTGGTAAAGACACCATCCCTGGATGTGTTCAAGAGGGGATTCGATGTGGCACTTGGTGCCATGGTTTAGTCATGAGGTCTGTGGTGACAGGTTGGACTTGATGATCTTTGAGGTCTCTTCCAAACTTGTTGATTCTGTGATATTTTTACAGTGCCTGGCCATGCAAAAGTGGTTTTTGTGGAGAGGTGACATTTAGTTCCATGGCAATGACCTGTTGACTTTGGGTTTTTCAGCCTATAGGGCAAATAGCTTTTTTTTTCTTTTTAGTGTATTTCTTGTGAACCTGTTCAGGATGATTTGATTGTCAATGCAGATTAATTCATTGATGCTACTTCCTGAATTGGCCAAAAAGAAAAGCCTGGTGACTCTGAGATATACAAGTTGCTTACATCTGAGTTTTGCAGTATTTCACCTTTCTTATAATGGCTCACAGTCAAGGTGACAGCTGCCTCCAAAATGTCTTGCATGGAATTTACTACCAGCTTTAGCTCCCAGCAGTATCAATGATGAAAGGCCCTTTCTGATTGCAAGGTAGTGGCTTGGTTATGTTACATTAATTGATTGCTTTGAAGCATCACGCTTCTATCCTAATTTGCATCGTTCCTGTTTATGTTATACAGTCAACAGGAAAGGAGATATTTTCAAAGGTACCTTTACCATCTGCCCT
Source organism: Picus viridis (assembly GCA_033816785.1). Taxonomy (NCBI): domain Eukaryota; kingdom Metazoa; phylum Chordata; class Aves; order Piciformes; family Picidae; genus Picus; species Picus viridis. The sequence continues at coordinate 6,761,526 of CM066581.1, forward strand.
TTCTTTCCCAGCTGAATGTCCTTCATTAGGTTGGTGTGGTGAGTTAACCATACCCTCCTTCACTTATGTAAAAATTTGTGTGGCTGGTATGAAGCTTGGAGGAGCAGCTCCACTACAGCTGTGGTGGTTGATGTTGCTGGATGGGCATCTAATGTATCAGTCCCGGAAAAGCAGAGGTACATACCAGCTTCTTACTTCTTTTCCTTCTCTGCTAACTTTTACTGTTAAATGGACTGATCTTAGTGGCCACAAAATATAATTTCCGGGCATGTACAACTCTCTCAGTATCAGATGTGTGTGTGTGTGTGTGTATACACACACAAAAAATCCAAGTAATATACAGGTGGTGGTGGTTTTTATTTGCAAATAATACTGTAAGCTTCCCTGCAAGTTGAGGCTGCCTTTCTGATTGCAGTGGTCTAATAGATTATTGAAAGATGCACCTTTACTGTGGAAGTGAAGTGACGTTATCTGGTGTGGAGGAAATTATTCTTTAGTACAAAATGATAAACAGCGATACCTTCTTCAGAGTTTGGAAATTCATAATGGTATTTGTGGGTATGCAATACAGCTAAGATATATTTCATGTGCAAATATTCTGAATTTATGATCAGCTAATGCTTTATTTCTTTGTTTCTATGGAATATTGAATGGTGCAGGAGTTGACATGCTTTGGGGTGGGGGAGATGTTGAAGGGAAAACATTCACTGGAATTGCTGGTAGGGCAAGAATTTTTTCCTGTCCCCCAAACAGCCTTTGTGTGCTCTTCCTTTAACTCAAGCAAGTTTTAAAAGATCATAATTCAAAAATTGTGGTGTCCCTCTTTGTTCCTCTAAGCTGTAGTGCAAAACTGACAGAACTTTGCATTAAAGGATTCCTTTCTGACTTTTTATACATGTACTATGTTCTTTATTATTTGATGACAGACTAGGTGATATGCAGTGATTTAAAGGACATAATAATTTGGAGGAAAACTTGTCTTTGGGGTAAAAAAAAAAGGTTGTTATTATGATTGTAAGGAAACCTGAGACATGAAGTTATATAAGTTGCAAATAGTATTGGGCTTGGTTTACAGCGTATCTGTATGTGATGCTTCTGCCTCTCATATGACTGTACATTAGGATTACCTGTCAACAGGTTGTTATTCTGTCTGTTTTGCCTATAACTATTATGAAGGGAGCTGGGGGAAAGCCAGTTTTGGTCATGACCCAAAATCTGATGAAGATAGTGGGAAGATTTTCATTGGCTTTATTGTGCTTGAGGTCAGATCCTTGTAGTTCAAAAAAAAATCCAGGAAAGGGAAATAAAAGCAGAGGTTTGAAACAGAGGAATTTTCTGTTACTTATTCAATTACTGCATGAAATTAGATCTTAATTCAGAGCAAGTGCTTTAACCTTGAGTGAAGAGAAATACTTTTGACATTATTTTCATGAGGGAAAGCTTTACTGAATTGTATTTCAAATACAAATCCAATCTTACGCTGCTGGCAATTGTGCATTGTAAAATAGCTGTCCATTGAAAAGAAACTGAGCGTGCATTAACAATACTTCAGGTTACGGTTACATGTTCACTACTGGTTTGCTGCTGCCCTCCTGCTCTGTATGTGCAGGTGCATTTGCGGGCCTTCATGGTCATATGGAGTAAGGAATTCAGCTAAAAAAGAGCCTAGCAAAAATAAACTTGATTTCCACTTCCCTAGTTGTGGTGCACCCAAGTGCTTATGACAGCACGGGGCTGGGAAGGATGTGGTGGCAGCAATGTCTGCTCAGGAAAGGAGCAGCAGCAGGTTCGTGGGGCGGCACTGCTGCCGGTGAGGTACCCACCACGCTGTGTCTTCTGCACAACTGCTCTACTAAGTGATCAGATTATTTTAAATTCCTGAGAGCTGAAGAGTAACCAAAATAAGGGTTCATCTGATCCAATTGCCAGTCTCTAGCATTTGGCAAAAAGTAGATGCCTAGGAAAGAATCAAAGAACTGCTTAAATTCAGTTTGTTGCTCCTTGCTGGTAGAGAGTGCCAGCATCTTTATCAGGAATATCTTCCACACTGTTTTTTTTCTGTCTTGTGCATTAGGCTACTTGCCACAACAGACACAACTAAATGGTTTATTTACCAAGGAACTGCAACACAAAAAAACAACAGTAGTGGAACTTTTCACTGAGACTGTTTAAAATGTCATTGGACTGCAGTGATAAAATTTTAGGATTTGCCCATAAAAATGCAAAGCCACAACTGCTGGGTTTTGTTTTACACCTCTGCCTGTATTTTCATTATAACCATTGTCTTTTGCAGTTTCATTTTCAGTTATTGTTGAATCAGCTCTATTAATAAAGGTGCCTTGGGGATTTTTGCAGCTAGTTAGGTGGTGTTCTGGGTACTAATCCACCGCTCAATAAGAAACTAGTTGTTACTTTTTTGTGTGCAGCACTAACAAGTTTTAACATTAAAGCATTATGGTATCTGATTGCCTACAGGAAAGGGATATAATATTCACTTAGTAACCAATGAATGATTAAAATCTTAAAAGCATTTAATGAGATTGAAACACAGAGCAAGGCTGTTCTCTGGTGTAAAGTTACAGAGGGGGTTCACTGGGTCAAAGAAAGAGTACAGGGAGACTGAAATTTTTGTTGTTGCTGTTGTTGGAAAAAACAGTAGTGTTACATTTGCTGTCAAGTCAAGACAGCTCTGAGGAGAAAACCATAGAAGGGTGATGGTATGTTCAAAACAGCACAAAACAAATGGATTGGTTCCACACCTGTAATATTTTAAAATAAGAAGTGTTTATTATACTAAGAGATATATGCACTTTCTGTCCTGGCTATTAGTTAAAGCCTGTCCTAAAAGCCTCACACTCACACCTTTGTTATCCAGGCACTCAGAGGACTTTGTAATCAAAAAGAAAGCCTAATGATCTGCAAGCTGGTGTCCCTTTGTCAGGCAGTCTATGTAGTAGCACAGTCTCCTTGAGTCCTGAATGTGAGGCTGGAAACCCTTCGCACACACCTATGTAGTCCAGGAAAAATCATATTCTGGCTGGAGCAATAAAGGTAATTCCAACAGAATCTGAATTCCAGGTAAGTACTCAGCTGAAACTGCCACTGAAGGAGTTAGTTAAGCACATGGACAGACTCATTGCCTGTGACAAGCCCTGAAGAGTGTGACCGCTGCATGCTTGTTCTCTGTTCAGTAAATGGAGTTTCCAAAGCACTGCTGCACATAGTGAAAACAAACCCTTGAAAGGATGAAATAGACTGTTTTCACACTTCTTCCTGCTAGACCTAGCAACAGACGTCAGAAAGTGACATCTATTCTAAAGAGCAGAGAGATTTAGTTCTGATAGTTGAAATTGGTAAGTTACCATTGAGGCATAGATGCTCCCAAATAGCTGATGAATGAATACAGGCTTTGTAACAATAATAGTAAAGGATTCAGCTAAAGGACACTTAGGAGACATCCTACAAATATAATGGGGAAAAGAGGGGACTTTGAAAAGAAGAAATTATCTCCACTCAATCCTCTGTATCTCAAAGAAACTTTGTGTGCTAAGTTATATTGGAATTCTGGCTCCAGGACTAGGGAGATTTATCTCTGCATCTGAGACCAACGGTGATTTTCTTGGGACTGTTTATCTTCACCTTCATATTAATGCTCAGAGGTAGAGCTGTGCAGTTTGAAGTTAAAAGCTTCCCAGGGACACTGAAAAGCCTTTGTCTGAAAGTGTTATTGAAATAATTACACAATAGGTTGTTTTATTCCTGAGGATTCTTAAACTGTTCCATTTTTCCTCTATTTCAGTCTTTGTGCCCTATAAAACCTTCATTTGAGTTTGGATGGAACAGAATATTTAGTTCATGCATTAGTTTTTCTAAATGACTTGATCAAAACTCATAAATTCCTGCACAGGAGAGGAGAGCACCCATGTGCTGTGTTGAGGGGGGTACATCTGCCAGGGCCTGTGGACAACCACAAGCTTTACGGTCCGTTTCTCCACCCCGGGTTCCAAAACTCACATTGATTTTCAACTTTAAGAAAATCAGCTTCCCAAGATAAGAATCTTAATCCTGTTGATAAAATAATAGCAACAACAGCAAAAAGGAAAGGCTGGGCTAACAGGTTTCTCTAACCCTGAAGTCTGTGAGGTATTAGAAATATGTTTTTCCTTCTGCCTGCCTGTCTCCCTGGCCCTCACTCACCGTAAGAAGAGCATCATTGCTCTCGTCTCCCCAGCAGCATTGGTGGCGGCAGCCAGTCTGACCTGGAAAGGAGCTGAGGCTCCGGAGGTCTCTCTTCAGACCCGGAAACGTCAGTAATTCACTCCCTCGTCCTGCTTTGTTTATTCAGGCTGCTGAGTGCCTGCTTCACCTGATGACGCTGTCAGGAGGTCACCAGAGGCTTTTGCATGGCAGTGTCTGTGGCTGGGTGTGGTTAGGGTTTGGTACCCTCTCCATGCTGAGTGTGCATCTGTCAGCAATGAAGAGCTCAAAGGCTTTTCTTTAAAGCATAGCACAAGTCAGAGGGAAGGCAGTGGAAGGTGCCCAGTGGACTGCCAGCAGAAGCTGAGGTACTCACCTGCACTGTGGCTGCAGACTGGCACCGAAGGAGCTGTTGACCTCCAGGCAGGGATGACACCTTTCCAACTCCCCTCAGGAGATGGTCGTAGCACGCAAAACCGTGCCGAGAAGCTTGAACTCTTTGTCCCACTATCCCCTTTTCATGTGTTGTGGGCTGATTTTTTCAGCAGTTCTGAGAGGCAGCTCTGTGATGAAGTGTGTCTGTATAAAGTTTAGTGATGTGGGCCCCAGGGAGCTTCACCTGCAGTGATGCCTTAGAAGGTCACTTATTTCACTGGAAAGTGCTTATTTGTGTTACCTGTGCAAAATAATTGTATTGGCAGAGGTTCTGCCCTAGAGATGACTGACATTTAGTGCTGCATGTAGGGAGGCAACCTGGTGCTTCAGGAGCCCTCAGTATGAAATGAGCCACTGTTGTACTTTTTTTAGTTCCTACTGCAAGTATCCTTCACTGTGCAGTTTTTCTACAAGATCCTGTTGCTCTTTGATGGAAAAGCACAAGCACAGCTTGAAGTGTTGTACTCTCAATTCTAAGCTAGCACTTCTAAACAAAAGCTTTACCTGTTACTCTCACTAACTTTAGTAAGAATATTCTCAGTAATGTCAAGTTCATTCTTAATAAGTCTGTTTAATAATAAAATTAGTTTATTTTATCAATATGAATTGGCAAAAAGTCTGATCAGAATCAGGAGGTCAAGAAGGTATTTCTTCATCTGATTGCTCAAGTCTAGGTGAAGAGGCTTGGATGCTCTTCATATGCCTTACCAAACATTCTGCATCTTTGCTCCTCATGGAGGTGGTTATTTTTCTGTTACACTTAGTATTTCTTGCTTAGTTTAGGTAACACCTATCTGTATGAATCATCAAATGAAAGGACTTCAGATGGGGTTACATTTCAAGGTCTGTTTCTCAACTTGTATGATTTTCCTGATAGAAACTAACTTATTTTCCTGCCTTCTATTTCTTCATCTATAAAATGGAAGTTCTGATGTTTTTTAGAGACATTTGGCTTCTTGAAAATGTTGATATTTATGCTTGAGAACTGAAGTTGCTTGGTTTTAATTAGTGCGAAACAATAAGTGGCCTGGTTGCTTTGTTTTTATACTTTTGCCGCAGGATAAAGAGGCAGAACACAGGTATGAAAGGGCTGCAAAAATCTCAGAAATGCAGATTCTGGTTAAGCTTCAATACCTGGCACACAGAAGAGGACTGCACATGAATTCACTTTGAAATGTTACAGTTGGGCAGAAACTGTAGTTTTGCATTAGTTACCGAGTGGTAATGCCTCTGGACTTCATATGAGGACTTGAGCCCATTTCGCAGAGGCAGGGTGCCAATGAGGCTTCTGACTGAAGGAACTGATAATTTTGGTGCAAGATTTGAGGCAATAGATGACTGCAGGCAGAAAGGCGATAGCAACAGAGCCACAAAGACGTTGTGCACTGGCCTTGGCCTGGTAATGAACCAAATTTTGTAAGGATTATGGGTTTAATGCAAATGTATGTATTTCATAGGTATGAGGAGTCTGAAGAAGTGCAGATAAAGTGTGCAGGATAAAGATAGTGGCAAAAAGCACTCCAAAGGCCAAGTGTTGAAGGTGCTTTGTATGCGCTGGAGGTGTTCAAAAAACAAGTAGATGTGACACTTCGGGACGTGGTCTAGTGGTCATGGAGGGAAGTGTTTGGTCTAAGTTTGGACTTGATGATCTTAGAGGTCTTTTCCAAGTAGATGATCTTTAAAGTGCCTTCCAACCTAAGCCATTCTGTGATTCTGTCTTACAGATTTTGCTCTGTGTATGTGTTTTTAAGTACACCAAACACCTAATGAGTCAATAGTGACTAAAGGTTGAAGTGAGGTGGGAGTCAGTATTTTGATAATGAGTGAATCTGGTTTAGAAATGTTTCACAGAAAGAATCTGCAGAGTTTGTATCTCACATGAAGTGTGAAGAACTCAGGAAATAGCCTGCGTCAGAGGTGATTGGGTTATAATCTTGATTGACAGGGTTAATTTTCCAGCTCACAATTAGTGGGAAAAGTTATGGAGGTAAATCAGATGCTGTACAAGTAGATGAAGTTGACCGTGGTGGAAAATGAGACAAACAGGAACTGGAAGAATGAGATGCCACAGAGAGATGGAAGAGGCTTGGTACTGGGGCAGAGGACAGGATGGATGTGGATTTGAAGGACCTGAGCAAATGAGTTGGGTAGGTGCAGAGGAGCTAGTAGAGGGGTGAAAGGGATGGAAGAGACTGGGTAAGAAGAGAGAAACTGAACTGAGACAGAAATGCAAGGGGAAAGACCTGTAGATAGAAATGATGGTGGAAAATGTAAAGGTGAGGGGTTTTTATATATCTGGAAATGCTGTATATGTGGGAAGGAATTGGAGGCAAGGAGAAGCACTGAGTGAAGAGACATAGGATTTTGGGAGTTATTTTCACTGAACATGGGGGAACTGAGCTGACTTAGCTGGGAATGTGGAAAAATTAAAAGGGAGAATGAACTTGCAGTGGAGGACATCAGCCAGAACTTGCTATTTCCAACAATGATCCAAAGGACAAGAGCAAGAGCAGAGGAAATAGGTGTTGGTCTGGTTGGGAACAGGCAGGTTGCATGGCAGATGTTTGGTTATCAGTTTGTCGGTGAGTATAGATGGTGTTTCTCAATTCACTGCTTACAAAATTGCTGCTTAGAGAAAGCTTCAACTGTGTCGTCCTCTTACAAAAAGTTATTCCTGTCCTAACATGCTGTAAGTTGGCAGGAGAAAGTGTGACTGTTCCTGCACTGTCTGGAATTTGGACAGTTTTTGGCTGTAACCTCTCACAGAAAGGTAACAATAACAAGAAGTCATTGCTGCCTTTTTTTTTTTTTTTAAGAAAAAAACAAAAAAAAAATCCTGTGAATTACAAACTTTGGTTTGTACTGTCAGGAATTTAGAGCTGGAAGCTAGTTTCTGCCACCTTGTGCCATTTATGCTTTACATCTTATTTGATGAGTAATAGGCTGAGCAGGCATTTGAAACAAAGCTGAATTGAGTATCAAGAGACTGAACTGAGGCAAGAAGAAATGTAGATGAATATACTTCAAGGAGTTGTGCTGAGAACCTCTCCATTCCAAACACAACCCAGCAAAATCAGGAAATTTCTCTCTGGGGGTGCAACACTGTTTCAGCTTGCTGATTGCTGCTTTGCTGATTACTATAATAATAGCTTTCACTCCCTCTCCTGCCTCAACTGCACTAGAATTTTGGAAGTCCATCTACTTCTAGGCAGTGCAAGAAATAAAGTGGTACTTGGTAGTGTGTGTGTGTGTATATATATATATATATATATATATATATATATATATATACGTACATGGAAAGTATTGCTGTGGGTCATTTGTTTTTTTACTCTCAGTAACCATTTTGGATGCAAAAAGCCTGAATGCTAATTCTAACTTGAATGCTGACTGCCTAGGATGGTTCAGACCAACCACTAAAAAGTCTGTGCTTCCCAATTTCCACCCCCTGAAAAACTGTGTCACGCCTTGTGTTGCAGAGATGTTACAAACATAAACAGTTGCTGTTAATAGAGAGCTATAAATTAGTGGTCTTATTGCTTGATAGTGTTTTGTTCCACCATTCTACCAGCGTTTTTATGTTGTTATGTCAGTGATTTGGGGTTGTGTGCAGTGGGGTGAACAGAAACACCGTAGAAAAGGACATGATTTATTTGATTCTTTCATGGCCCTGACTTCCAACTTACGCATCTTCTAATTTTGTTTCCCTTATGTGGAGTAGCTTGCCTGACAGAAAATCAACTGCAGAATTGAGATTAGGCTCTAACCTTTAGTCCTTGTCAGTGCTTGGACTTTAAGGCAGGGATCTGTGTAGGTGCTGGGAGCGTAGCGTGAGAAATCAGAGTCCTGAGAAGTCCTCAAGTGGTTTCTAGAGGTGCAAATATTGAGGTTTTGCCTTTTTGCCTCCCTGCTCCTCCCCCAAAGGAACCATTTTCTGCTGATTTTCTTTCCCAGTAATACTGAATTTCTTTGTGAAGTTACAAATGAAAGTGAAATTTTTTTTTTTTTTTTTGTGTCATGGGTCCGGGTTTCACACTCCCTCCCCTTCCAAGCCCAGTCTTGCAGTCTGTCCACTGCATATCTGATTCATTTTAGTTACTCCAGGGATGTGTTTGTATAACCTTTTAATACCAAGGACCTGGATGACCCTGGCATAACACCATGAATCATATATGGGAAATGTAAAGTTAGCAAGAAGAAATGAAGTGAGCCTATTTATGGTCAGAGAAGTAATTGTACAAATCTCATGTTAGGCAGCAGATAGACTTCCTGTGTGTGTTTTGAGTTGTCTCTGCTGACTTTTCTGACAAAAATGAACCCACAAGGAACTTAATTGGCTCTCAAAACCCAGGCTGATTTTGCAGGCTGATAACGTGTGTGTTTCTGTGAGCGTATTTATATGCATGTTGAGAATAGACCATATCTAATTTAGATACCATTGAGAGACACAAGACAGGGACATCCCACTGTGTGATTTCATTTATATTTATTTACAAATCTCATTAAGCATACATTCTGTGCTCTGGAGTCCTGACACACGTATCACTAATTTATTATTATTTTATCTAAAGGGCTCCTCAGCACATCTTAAATCAGAGCTGCACACCACCAAACAGCAAACCCAAGAATTCTAAAGCCACATAAATCTCTCCAGCCTCCATCCATCTCCTCTTTGGACTTGAGCTGCACTTTAAACACAAGATCACATGTGGCACATGCCTGGGTTGCAAGCACTTAAGAATGAGTTATTCTCAAAACAATTGTTGAAAATTGCTTTTCCCAAAAGAATTCTTTTGTCTCTTCCTCCTTGCCCTCCAGCTGATGAAGCTTTATTAGCGGCATGTACTGTGCTGAAGGTGTCCCAGAAAATTGTCTGAGCTGTAGTTGTTTCTCTAGGTAATAAAGAGGTTTTATATTATTAATTCAGTATGATATGAACTCAGTGAATGTGAAACTTTTGAGAGTACTTTGCTCAACCTTTTTCAGAGTGGAAGGCTTGTCGTCTCACTAGAAGGAAGGAAGAGTTAGATGTTTGGGACTCACACTCCTAAAGTGTCTTAAAAAGCTTTGAAATGTGATATGAAATTTAGATATACCTTCCCTACTTGACTTATCTACCAGTGTTTTGTTATTTATTCTTGTTAAACTACGGTGAAAAGATCCCTGCTGGGCTTCTGGTGGGATGCTTTGGAGAAAACAGTGTTTTCTGCAATTTTATATCTGTTGGTTGTAATTTTTTTCCCCCTCCTTTTGCCTCCTCCAAATGAGAAGTTAATTTGTGTAGAACGTTTCCTGCATGTGCTATCCAGTAGTTAGTTGATGTTAAATGAATTAAGTCAGAGAATTTCTCAGGTTAGAAAGGGGTCTTTAAAAGTCAACTAGTCCAACTCCTCCGCAGTGAGCAGGGACATCTTCAGCATGATCAGGTTGCTCAGACCTTTGTCCAACCTGACCCGAAATGCTTCTAGGAATGGGACATTTACCACCGTTCTGGGCATCCTAGGCCATTGTTTTACCACCCTCACTGTAAAGAAAAAAAAAAAGTAAACAGAATGTTTTTTTTAAAGAGGCTGACAAGCAGAGGCACTAACATCTACAGGGCAGAAAGCAGTGCTGGATGGCCAGTGTGTTTAGTAAACAAAGGGTCAAAGAGCCAAAGCCACACAGCCGTGGGAAAAGGCCTGTGCGCGCACAGATGCTGATGGACATCTCTGCCTTTTACTGTTGGAATACAGGGTTGAAAACAACCTCTTAGGTCATGCAAGCTACCTCCAAGCTAACTCATGACTGCTTGCTGTCTTCCATTGGCCTTGGTTAACCAAAGTGCTTAAGCAGAGAGGGTTTATTCGTTGACTTTTAGACATAGAAAGAATTTACTGGGTGACAGTTCAAGTCTCCTTACTAACAAGGAGGCAGTAGCTTCCCTGAGCTCCCTCTGGCCTGCAAGGCTGCCCATTTGTTCTGGAAACCAGAATGGCAAATGTGTCTTGCCTGCTACTGGAAATCCAGACATTTTGGGAAAAATACTGTGGGATCTCTGTGTCTGACAAATAAAATGAGGACATGCTTGTATGACTCAGAGATTAAACTGTTAAAATAAAAAACCTAAGTGCAAAGGTAAAGATGTAACAGTTGTTAATTGTATTTACAAAGTAGAACTTGTTCTCTGTCCTCTATAATATACATAATATTTAAAATAGAGCCAAGTAGTTTGCCAAACTCTTGTGGCTTCCAGGCGCCGTAAGATGTTCCCTTGTACAGGCAGAGGTGATTACTGAAGTTCATCTTGGGTACAAAACCAGGAGAAGCAACTGCTGTTTTGCTGTGAGATGTGAGGGGACATCATTGGGAACTGGCCAGAAGTACTTAATCTCACATATTCCTTTCTCTGTCACTACTGCCCATCCAAAGGGGCTAAAAGCATCAGCATGGGGTTGTGGGTCAGGGGCAGCCTGTCGCTGTGTTATAGTAAAGACTGGGGGCACCCATAAACAAACAAATAGAATAGAATTAACCAGGTTGGAAAAGACCTATCACCCGACACTATCGAATCAACTAAACCATGGCACCAAGTGCCCCATCCAGTCTCCTGTTAAACACCTCCAGTGGTGGTGACTCCACCACATCCCTGGGCAACCCATTCCAATGGCCAATCACTTTTTCTCTGAAGAACTTCTTCCTAACATCCAACCTAAGCCTCCCCTGGTGCAGCTTGAGACTGTGAAAACTTTCTACAAGCTGGCAGTTTCAGCAACAATTCCAGGACCCAGCAAGCAATAGTATGAACACTGTTGTCAATGTTCTGTAAAAAATATATTTTTATTAATGTTTTATTTTATATGGTCTTGATATTTCTGGATCCCTGATGATATTCAGAAAATAGCTATACCTCATTAGTTTCCCCCCATTGTTCCCCTGGTTGTTTCTCTCTGACATCCTTATTTTGTTTTAGTTTCAGAGGATGAGAAGAACTTGCAGGAAATGTTTCTGCATGCATTTCTTCTGCTATGGAGATGTATTTACTTCTGTTTCTTTGTAAATATCTGTACTGCTGTAATTGTTTCTTTTTCCACTTCATTTATGCACAACTATATAGACAGAAACCATTTTTAAAAGGTCATTCTTTAAGAAATAGTTCCAAAATGTTTGATGTGTGTGAGACTTCACCTTTATGCTATGAAGCATAAAACATTTTATCGAGATTTCTACCTGTTTGTGGGAACAATTTTAACAACACAGTCATGCTGCTTCTCCTTCATGTGGTGTTCTGCCTTTCTCATCACCTCAGAGGCAACAGCACAGAGAGGGTCCTGCTGCTTCATTCCAACAGCTCTCTGCCTGCCTTCTGGAGGTGACCAGGCTGGGATTGGGTGGTAAGAGAGGATGGAGTGCACTAATGAGCTGGCCTTCACCTCATTGATAGCATTTGCTTATATAAATGATAAGGATAATTTAATTTTCCACTGAATGGAGCACAGACTTTCAACTACCCCTACAAGTCCATAGGTTTTGTGTGATCACCCTAATTCCTCAAGGAGAATTTTGTGTTCTGTGGTTGCCATATGGGACAAAATTCCATTGTCGTTAACGGGGAACGGTCTGGCCTCACTTAGCCAAGAGAGTGTGAGCATACGTGTCACTGGAAACATTTGTTTTCCTTCTGCTTGTGAAATTGGGGAAGGCTTATTGCCAAGAGAGGAGCATCAAACATTGTTATAAAGTCTTTTGATGTGTCTTGCTGGGTCTTAAATCATGCTCTGATGTTAATTAGTTTGGTGGGGTGCTGGGGTTTTTTAATCATTTAATGACTCAAGTATATAAAATAATTTTCTTTGTCTACACCAAAATATTGCAGACTGGTGAGATGCTACTTGAGGTTAGAGAGGCTATGTGAAAGCCAGGGTCTTACACCAAAAGTCACCTGGTAACAGGCAGAGCACGTACAAATTCTTTAGCTGCTTTAGGATCTATAGTACCAAATGTTGATAGGAGCTGAAAAGCGTTTTCAGTAGCTCCTAGAGAACCAGAAGCCACCCAAAGCAAAAGGTTAAGAGGTAGTACAGGGTCTGTGAAGCCCTGGCAGCTAATACCTGCTCTTGATAACTTGATTTTATTCTGAACCTGTCTACTATTTCTTTCTTGACTCAAATTTTCTTCTATTCTCAGAGCACCCTTTGTTTTCAGTTTCAGACTTTTTGTGACCTGTTTCAGAGCATTTGTGTTCAGTAAAATCTCCGTAAATAAGCCACTGCAGACAATGGCTTTTAAACAAGAATGGTGAAAAATAAACACCTATGAGGGCTGAATTGTGTACACAAAACAAAATAAGAATCATTGCAATTCTGCACTTTCATCTATATTTTAATAGAGAAAATACCAAATAAATAGAAATATTTCACCTATTTGATATCTTATCTAATGTTGTTACATTACAATCTTGCCACCAGTCACTTCTTTTAAATAGGGTTTGTTTTGTGATTTGTTATATATTGTAATTCATTATCCACAGGCTAAAATTAAGTGATAAGAGGACAATTTTATTTGTGCTAAAGCACGTAATGCTAAATGGTTCTGGGTTTTCTTACCTATTTACCTTGAGTTTGTAATGAAGCTGATGAGGTAAAAAAGAAATGTTCCAATGGGGAAGAGCAAGAAATGATTCTTGTAAACTAATCAAACTGATGCACTTCACAAACTATTGCACTTTTATGGTCAGTTAGAGATTTAAGGGCATAAATAACTTTAAGTATCTTTTTTTTAATGGACAAACTAATTATGCTTTGAACTCCGCTGACAGTAGTGGTGTGCAGGGTGATTATCTTGAAGACGGGTATCTATATTTACCCAGCTGAACCCCATTTCACTGTCATTCACTATCTGACACTTAAGGTATTTATGGTCATGACCCAGCAGTCTGGACTATCCTAGAGGTGATTTCTTTAGGCCCTGGTCTTGCGTGGTTATGCCATTGCTTCAGGGCGACCTAATAGCAGCCTTCCAGTACCCTGAAGACAGCGTAGAAGAAAGCTGCAGAGAGACTGTTTACAAAGGCCTACAGTGATAGGATGAGTTGCAATGGTTTGATATTAGAGGAGATTTAGATTGGAAGTTCTTTACCAGGAGGGTGGTGGAACACTGGAGCAGGTTGCCCAGGGAGGTGGTTGAGGCACTAGTCCTGGAGCTATTCAAGGTCAGGCTCAACACGGCTCTGAGCAACCTGATCTAGTGCAGGATGACCCTGCTGACTGCAGGGGCGTTGGACTAGATGACCTTTAGAGATCTCTTCCAATCCAAACCATTTTGTGATTCTGTGGTTCTTTCTCAATAGAGAGACCAAGCTCCTGATAGTTTTGTAGAAAACTTTTATCAAAGTGAACACATTCCTGAGAAACTTTGGGTTTGGTGAAATTATTGATTTTTACTTGGGAGGCAATCTGTCGAGGAAAACCGTTACCATCATTAATCAGTTCAGTATTTCAAGATCTTGTGTATGGATGCTCAGTTTGGCAGGGAAATGTTTTGCCTTCACAAGGGGATTATGAATTTGATTGTTTCCCTTAAAGTCTTCAAAAGCTTTTCCCTGTCTAACACTGTTCTGAGAGACTGGAAGAGAAGTGCTTTAAGTATAGCTAATTATTTACTTACCTCATCAAAGGTAAGCAATACTTTTCCTTGGGGTGAGTATGTGACTCACAATAATTATCTGTATCTGTTACCTTTTCCTCCACTTACTATAACCTTCTAAATATTTTAAGTAGAGATAGTGGGATGTGAACACTCTTCCAGAGCTATCAGCTGGAATGTCAGCATGCTAGGAAAATAAAGAAAATAAACCTCAAAATAAGCCATACTCCCAAAAACATTTGGGCATAAACTGTCAAAGGACTTAGATGCAGTTGGCAGCAGTGTGCAGAAGTGGATATCTACCCACAATGCTATGGCTATAAACTGTTTAAACTATGGCCTCTGAAGACTCTGTGGCATCTGTCTCTGGAGGATGTGTTTTATGACTGGCTGGAAATAAAAAGGTAGGTAGTGAGGAATGATGTGTTCCTGTTGGCATTCTCTAGGCTTTTGACTACTGTTGGTGCAGCAAGTATCTGCCTAGAGAAGACTTGGGGCAAGACCCTTGAGAATGAGCAGTGCTGGGTGCACACACGTTCAGTGAAGACATATGCAGCCAATTTGCCTGCTGTCTTCTGCTCAAAGGGATACTAGAGTAGTCTAAATTTAAATGTCTCAATGAAGTTACGCAATTTGCAAATGCTTTGGGAAATCCAGATCAATAGGAAGCAGAGAAAGGTGTCTCTTTACAGGCAGCATAGCCCTTGGGCAGCATCAAGCTCTGGGCAAGCTGTTCCTAAACTGTATCCTGAACTATGCTGTTGTCTGGCTTAAAGGATAGGTTGCATGCTTACATGACACCTTGCGAGTAATACCACAGACAGATGGAGTACTCAGATGGTTATTTTTAATCTTACAGACCTCATTTACATTAATTTCAAACAGAATAATGACAGAATGGGTTGAAGTTAGAGATACTAATGTAAATATGGGATCAGCAATGGGGTTCATACAGACATTGTCCATTCAACACCATGTGTTAAATCGTGTGAAGGTAACACTTACTATCTATCTCATGTGACAATTTAATAAAGTCTATGGAGCCTCTCAGTCAGCTGATTCTGAAATATGGTGTCACCAGCGTGCCTAGGTGAGGTTGAAATTTGATTTTGTGTTTTCAGATTGCTGTAGGTAGTCCTGGCTATATTCATAGCTGTCCAATTCCTTGTTAAATGGTTCAGTTACAGGGATCTTTGTAAATTATGATTCTTTGACCATTGGGACCATTGCCAGCTTCAAGCTTCCTTCATGTCAGCAAAAGATAGTTTTGTGTTTCTAAGGACAAAACTAATATGGGAATGTTCTCTTTCTGTAGTTTTTGGGTTTGCCCCTACTGATATTGTTTGAGGTTTTTTTACCTGTGGAGCTCTTGAGGAGCCCTGTCTCACCTTGTACACTAGACGAGAGACCTCAGACTGTTTTGTGTGTACCTTCTGTTGTCTTTGAGAAAGATCTGTCCTGATTGGGGTAAATTTTACTTCTGTTAAACCCTGATTTCTGCATGTACACTAGAAGATTGATAGGGTTTGGCATTTAAGTTAAACATCTGTCATAAGTGTGATCTGTTCTGGCGTTGCTGACATGGTGGTTTTCTCACTCGTATCACTCAGAGGACTGAAAGTTGAGAGTGGGGCACCCAGAGGCATGGAAGAAGAGTGGAGAGCAGTGGCATCCATGTAGCTGGGTATCAAGTGGCTAAACAAATTGGAGAGAACTGATGTAGAAGTTGATACTGGTAAAATCAAGCAGATGGATCTTGTAAGCGGTACATTAAATGTCACATAGAATCTAGATTTCTCTGCATACTTATAAAATCAAAACAGAGCTGTGAAACCCAAAAGCACAATATAGTCTTCATTTTCCTCTGGTGAGTGGCCCACTTAATAGACCACTACTGCTTTATTGGCTCCAGTGGTAGATGTCTGCACTGATTTTTCACATAAAAATCTGTTATTATTCCACACAGTGGAGGGTTTTTTTCTACTATGCTTCCTTTTCTAAAAGTGAAATGAGAAAAATTCCCATAAATGTTGTACTGTTTTCCCCCAAACAGTGTTCATAATAGGAACGTTTTTCCTTTCTCTTTGTATAAAGCAAGTTGGGTGATTCTGGAAAATGTTGACCTAGTTCTTTCATATACCAAAAGAAATGGGGGAAAACAAAAAGGCAGAGACATTAACAAAGCAGTTAATATCCATATGGATCTCCTTGTGCATTTTTTATATATAAAACAGCATTATGGGCAATAGTAAATAGACTTAATGTGCTAGGGATTTAGCCTCAGGTATTTGGCCACATTCCCAAGTGCTGCTTCTGATGCTGTATCACACTATACAGGGCTAACCCATCATTGGATGTTGTGTGTAAATGATAGTAGAGACTTCAGAATAACATGTTTAGACAGTAGGGAAGGTTGGGCATGTTCCCTGGAGGAGTTCTACTGTGTGCTTATCAGAGGAATTTAAAGAATAGGCATTGTTATGCTGTTCTTCTTTCAGAGTACTTTTCAGTTACAGTTGTACAGATTGGGTCTGATGCACCAAATTGCTGTGCTTTCTTTTCTGAACTTCTGTGCTAAGATACAAGCCACGTTAATGTGGAATAACTTGAAACAATTTTTTTTCTTCCATTTTTTTTACAAATAGTTCCCATGCCTAAAAAACTGTCAAGAATAATTTCTAAAATTATCTGACCCTGGCTAGCCTGGATAGGAAAAGCTGGAGTTGATTTCTTACAAAACAACAGTTTAACTTCGTGTTAATAATTCTCTTTAACATGGAAAAGACCTGATGCAGTTTCTTTATCTCACTGAAAGCTGTTGAAGTGTAGTTGAGACATCCAGGGCCATCTCACTCAAGAAAACTAAGTTTCATTTGCTTCTCAGGTCAGATAACTTTCTGAAAAACTTGCAGGATGTGTTTCCACCAGTTTCTGGTATCTGAGTAGAAACACCAGTGAGGCACCATTTCTAAGTCATTTACTTGCTTTTCTGACCAAAATGTTCTTAGCCTAAAATCTTCTCCAGAAAATGAAGGGACACAAAACTGGGCAGCTCTAGCTGCTGGTGTTCATTTCCATTCACTGTCAAACTGCCATGCTAATTTTGGCAGATCCTTTCCAGAACTCTTGTGTGCCTGAAGCCTTTTGACATCCTTGGCTCTTTTGACACATCTTAATGGAAAATATTCTCTTTCCCTCCTTATTTTTTTTTTTTTCTGTTTTCTTCTTGTTCCTTTGTTTTTCCCACTTTTCTCTTGTTTCCTCCTCCATGGTCTGGCTCCAACCCCAGGTGCTTTTTGTCTGTGGCAGAAACAGTTTGTGCTGGTTTACGTTTTAGCTGCAGTTCCCGAGTAAGGAAGCTCTTTAACCTGGGCTCTAATTCCCTGGGGCAGAAGAGAACTGATTGTAATCCTTGTGTGTTGATCACAGTGAGCTAGAGATGATTTCCGAATTCTGGAATTCCCTGCTTGCCTAAAGGACTCGGTGATGGGATTATGAGTAAGAGTCAACCACCCAGGTCTTAGGATTTTGAGGCTGTATAAACTTGCTGATTCTTGTCATTATGGAAAAGCCACTGGCCTCTCTTTAATTTCTGGGACTAGCCTCTGCTGCTGTAAATAGTAGCAAAGTGCCAGAAGACAACAGTGGAGCTGCACTAGTTTGCAGCAGCAGGCTGGGGCTCTTATGTCTTAATAAGTGTAAGAGTATGTAGGTACAGTGATTCTCCCTTCTGGAGACTCTGCAGTGAGGAAGCTGGGAAGGTAATGGAAGGGTGCTATGAATATGCTGTGGCAAGCACTACAAAAACCCTTAAGTCTCCATGGTCTGATTGATAGAGTTGATCTATCAGCACTCCAGTTGAGCTTAATGCATGCAAATATGGTGTGGCACACGTGAGTAATAAATATATAAGCTATACGTATTATTCAATCTCCCATTAAAGTGACTGCTGCCCTAGAAGAAGAGGGTTTTGTCTTCAAAAACCCCTGTGCGTGATCCAGTTTCCCACTGTAAGAGCGAAAATCGTAGAGATTAACAGCTACTTTTCTACTTTATACATTTATAAATGTTGCCTGAGTGATATTCTCCCATCAGTTATAAATGGTATTTGAATAGCTTTCTTCTGAATTAATGCTCCGATGTTTAGAGTGTCCCGTTAAATCAAACCATCGTTTGGAGAGAGGTTTAAAAAGTGGAGTGGGTATTTTAAGAGTGTTGGAAAACGAGATTTGGAAGTCTGGTCAGGTCTTCAATTTCATGGTTTTCCCTAAATATTTTACAGCTGTTTGTAGCCTCTTGTAACTGATTTTCATTAGTTTTATTGCTTCAGTCCATTCCTGCCAAGTTTGATGTAGACTCCAGCGCGCATGGCGTTGGATTTGTGCAGGCAGTGAGTCTGTGCTAGAGCCATGTCAGTCCAGTTCCTGCCTATGGTTCCTAATAGGGACCACTCATTAAACTCTCCTAGGAGCACTGAGAAATAAACTGCATCTATGTTACCTTTCAAATAATATATTGTAATTAATGTTAAATGACTCAGAGAATAATTTTCTTTGATAATCACACCATTATTTAACAATAATTCCTGTGGGTTTACTTTTAAGTAATTTCATGTGAGGACTGTATGTGCCCACAGGTACTGTTTAAAAGCTAGTTGGGTAATTAAACATTTTTGCTGTAATTGTTACCTCTTACAGCTGCCTCTCTGAAATTCACAAGAATGAAAACCTGAAGAAAAAAAAGGCAGGAAATACATAATGGGGGGGGGGGAATCTTTTGGCATATTCCAATAGTCTGTCTTTATTTAAAAGAAAATACAAACAGGAAGTTAAAGTGGTTGTTTCTGATATTCCTTGGAATGTGTTGAGTTTAGTTTTAGCACTGTGAATAGTGACATCAGCTCTGTTGTGATAATTTAACATCTTAGTATACAGTAGTTAATAGAAATATAGAAGTCCTTTTGTTTCAAGTTTATCAAGTCATAATTCAAAGCTGAGTGAGAACTAGTCCTTCATTTGGATAAATTCAGGTGTAGTTTTGTGGTGATAATTGAAAAGGTAGTCAAAAAAATAGTTTCTTACTGCCTTACTTAAAGTAAGGTGTTTCTTGCTAATGGGTCAGAACCACGCGTCTCTGTGCTGAACCCCAGCTGCCTTAGGCTGTCCTTGCAGGAGAGGTGTTCCAACCCCTGATCATTTTTGTGGCCCTCTGGATCTGCTCCATCAGGTCCTTCCTGTGTTGAGGGCTCCAGAACTGGACACAGGACTCCAGGTAAGGTCTTACCAAAGCATAGTTGTAGAATCACCTCTCTCCATTTGCTGGCCATGCTTATGATGCAGCCTAGAATGTGATTTAGGGCATTAATAATCTGAGTTCAAGACTGAAAGGTGAATATGAGACAAGTACCAGTCTCTTCATAGATCTCCATAGACAGGGATGTGTCAACATGGGCTTTTGTCAAATTAAATTAAAAGCTGCAAGTAGTTGCATCACATTTGCAGCACATTACCTCTTACTGCTTTCCCAGATGCAGACTTTTGGGTTACAGAACTTTGTCCCGTCCCTCCCAGAGGCTTGGGATGGATATTCCATGTATCTTTTCCCTCTGCCAGTCACTTTTCTTAGTTTCTATTCAGCCCCACTGAACAGGTTTACGGGAATGGAACTGAGAAGAGCTCCTCTTGGGCAGGAGAGGGGAAGTAGATGCTTCATGGTAGAATTGGGGCAATTTGTGTTTACCCTTTAAGTCCACAGAGAGAACTTCTTTTGAGGCTGTATTTGCTTTAATACAGTGTTTATTCATAGTATCTTTGCACAAGCTGAGCTGGTGATGGTGACAGTTCTTCAGTGGGATTCGGTATATGCCAGGTCTGGGTTTTGGTAATATGTGCAAACCTTCAGGGAGCACCCAGGCAATTCTCCCAGCTTCTGTGATTGCTTTGATTCTGGCACTTGTCGTAAGAGGAGCTGAATTTCCTGGCATAGACTTCCCATAGACTAATTTCTGCATACATATGCTATTGGTACCAAAAGATTGTATCTTTGCATCCCCAGAAAAAATCTGAAACTCTGATTTTTCCATCAGAGAAGATTAAGTAAAATGAATTTATTTGATCCTGCATATTCTGGCCTTCCGCCAAAGCATGGCTTTTTCGTTTCAGAAACTTGAAGAATGAACATGAGTATGATTTTGAAAGCTAGAGAATATGTGGGAGGAAATTTCAGTAATTCTGAAGCTCTTAGTGTTAAAATGTGTCCCTGTGAAGTAAGCTAGAGTAATCTAAATTTGAATGTCTCAATGAAGTTACTGCAATTTGCAAATGCATTGGGAAATCCAGATCAATAGGAAGCAGAGAAAGGTGTCTCTTTACAGGCAGCATAGCCCTTGGGCAGCATCAAGCTCTGGGCACGCTGTTCCTAAACTGTATCCTGAACTATGCTATTGTCTGGCTTAAAGGATAGGTTGCATGCTTACATGACACCTTGCGAGTAATACCACAGACAGATGGAGTACTCAGATGGTTATGTTTAAATTGACTGCAGTTCAAATCTATTTCTAAACAGTGATTAGAGCCCAAGATAAATCTAGTACTTCAAAGTGACTCCAAAGCAAGTCACTTGATAAGCTTTCAGGATCAAACACCACTGACTTCTGGTAAAGCCTTAGCTACAAATACTGAAGATACTTCCCATTTCCACTTTGCAAATGGGCAATAACTCAAGAGTGAAGTTTGCTAGGAAAAAAACTAATGGTTCTTTTAAATGATGGTGCAATCAAGTATTTTTTTGACTCAACTAATACATTACAGTTGCCAGTGCTGAAGAGTGGGATTCTGTGACACTGGCAAGAGGATGGGACTGAAATGCCTTCTTGTGAGATTAGCTGAGAAAATGTATAGCTCAGGCAGTAACTTAAGTATTTAAGTTTTAGCATTTCTGAAGGCTTCCACAATTTGCATTCCACAAGGAGAATAAGCTTATTCAGTTAGAAAGCTGACAGCTATTTGGACACCTGTAAATGACAAACACTCCCACAACACTTAACATGACAGCCTACCTGAAAACCAAATTTCTTAGAAGCTTAGCATGGCTTGTTTTGGTCCTTTCTGCCTGACAGCTTCATAACTGGCATGATGAATGCAACTTTACAGACTACAGTTGGTTTGTGTATGTAAAAGTTGTGAGCATTATGGAAATTGAATGTTTACACATTGCCCTGCAGGGGGAAAAAAACAATTTCTATAAATTATGCCACAAGTAATTGCAGTGTAAGAAATGAGATGCATATGCTTCTTTGATAAGGTCATCAATGTAAGCGTTAAAAAGGTGATAGGAAAACACTTTACCAGTGTACATTTGTATGCTTCAGGAGGCCTACTAAGGTAAAAGCCAAATCTTTATAACAAAGAGGAAAGAAGAATAAGCAATGATAATACTTACACAGCTAAGCAGTGCAATAATCAGTTGATCTTAGTAAGTAATTGACCTACAAGTAGGTATCATCGTAAAGCTCACACAATGAAGGGAAGGACTTAATACAAAGGCATAAACCAGGGCAAGCTATGGATAAATACAGCTCAGGAAATGAAAAAATGTATTAGTAAAAGTAATTGAGCATTTTAAGTATGGAGTCTGTAGAAAAAGGGTATTTGGAGAGGGGGGGGGAAGGGAAAAAAAAACCCAAAACCAAAGAGGAGAAATTAAAGATGGCCTGAACTACTCTAGTACATAGCATGTTCTTTTTATTGTTGGTAGAAGAGTCTTGTCCTATGCTGTTTCAGGCAGAATAAGGGGATCAGTTAAAGTTCAGTGGAATAGAAGATCATGTACTGATCAGGTTTAATCCCCACCATAATTCAACAAAACACTTACTTGAAACGCCTCTCCCCGTGTTTTATACTCACAGATTTAAAGATAGTATGTGACTGTGTCCATCAGGATTGAGCCTGTAACATCTTGAAATGACAGAGTATGATAAGAGAAGTAATTGCCTCATCAAGGCTTTAGGTCAAGGTGCATCTTGATTGAAGTACAGATTGACAGGATGAATACTCCTTTATGCAGACAGTGGTAGAGGTGCAATCTTTCACCTCTCCTATTTGGAGCCACTGCTCATTTAAGTAGAAAAGAATGGGAGAGAAAAAGTTGACTCTGGTAGAACATGCGTTATGTTGCTTAACAGAAACCACAGCTAGGTTGTTTTGCAGGTAACCTAGATCCAACAGACCAACAGACACTTGTGAACAAAAGAAATAAGAAAAAAACCAGAAGGTATGCTAAAAACCAAGTAGACATAATGGGAACCACAGTAATTTTTGACTCCGGTAACACGGTGCAAAAACAAGCTATAAGCAAAACAGGCATCTTCGTATTGCGTGGCAGGAAGGTGTGAACAGACAAGGCGTCCAGAAAGAAATAGTGCTATAGACCAGTGAGACAGTATGAAGAAGATTCAGGTGTTGATATTCTACAACTCAAAACTGATCTGAGTCCTCCACTGAAATTTTGTTTCCACCTTAACAGTTGGATGTGAAAGCTGGAAATCTACCAAAGGTACAGACAGACGTCTAAAAGCTTTTGAAAGTAAATGCCTTGGGGAAATAGTAGGTATTAAATGGAATGAATTTATAACAAATACTTAGATTCATCAGGGAGTTGAACAAGACTTAATCTCCGAAATTATCCAGAAATGAAGATGGAAATATCTAGGATATGTGGTAAGAATGAACCCAGATCTGATGCCAGACTGTCTGCCATGGCAGGAATGCCTTCAGGCTGACTGTAGAAGATGTAAAAGGGGCTGACCAAAAGAATTCCTCCATTGAAAAGCGCTTAGAGATGGAAACATTAGGATTAACTTCACAAAGTGGGGGACAGTGAAAGAGAAAGCCAGATGGACAACAATCAGTGGAGTCTCAAATGTGTTTGGAGGAACTCCTGCCAGTGTAGGGAAAAAAATGTGAGTTGGATGGCACCAAAGGTTTTGATCTAATATTTTATGTCTATTAGGGGCTATAAACACTTGCCAGACCTGTAAAATGATTTTAAGACTTTTATCAGCACCACTGCAGGCCTAATGACTAGAAGGTACATATTTTAATCCCACAGTCCAAGCTCGATCTGTCACTGGAAACTGGCAGCTGCAGTAAGCTCTGTAATTTATGTAAACTCAGCACCACCCACAAGTTTCTAAGATCAACACACAAAGTGGTTTCTGCCGGTATGAGGGAGAAAACCACCAGGTTGTCTTCCTGCATCCGGGTGGAGGAAGTCAGTGATTGTCTGCTTGCAATAATAAGAGAAGGCATGTCTGCCAGGGCCTTTTCTTCAAGCAGAGTATCTTGGCTTCTGACCCAGCCAGTGAACTGCTGTTCTTAATTAGCCTGTGTCTTGACTATATTAACATCCTGGCATCTAGCTGTCTGGGATTTTGTAGTCAGGCATGCAGTTCCTCAGTGTTACCCACATACATCTCTGGAACTGTGTCACCTGTGCTGTTATTCTGGTGTCAACCTAGGTGATCACATCTGGCTGTTCACAAAAAGTCTTTCTGGGAAGAGCCAAATGTGGTCACTGAAAGTCTTCTTCCCCGATGTGCTCACCTGGCCCCAGAAAGGCCCCTTAGCTGTGTTGCAGTGTTTGAAGGCTCATGTTGCCTGTCTGCTGCTAGATGCCTAGCATCAAGCAGTGCTTCACTGAGCAAGTACCACTTTACAGCTGCTGGTTAGAGGCATCTTTCCTACTGTATCTGTTTTGTTGGGTTTTATTTCCTCAATTTGTAACTAAAAATTGTTTGAGTTTAATTTTTGAAAGGGAGGAGAGGGCTTCATTAGTGTTTAGACATCTGGACTGCTGGGTAGTGAGTTAAAAGCCTATGTAGTGTGTCTTCTGGTTGTTCCTAAATACAAAGCATGGCTTGGCTTCGGTGGCCTGGGCAGAGGCATCCTGTGCTGTTTATTCTGCTCAGCAGGCTCCTGCCTGGCCTCCAGCTATCCCCTTGGCAGGGAGAAAGCCTCATTAGCAACACCTGCCAGCCTCAGGGAGATATCTGATAAACCTTAGCTTGTCTCAAATGGTGTTGGCAACTGCACTGTACCCAGTATGTGTTGGTTACAAAAGGGCTGTACCTCCCAAAGAGAGGGGTTTAAATCAGGATTTGGTTGTTTGACTCCCAGTCTCTGGAATATAAGCCTCAAGACAGGTTTTTGAAAGGCAAGATCACCTGAGTTTCTGATTTCAAGTACAAATGAGTGGTATTTCTTATATCGTGATTTGATTCTCTTTACAAGTTCAATGACTTTTCCTTTAGCTAAAAATTATTGTGACTACTATCTGCTTTGCTGCTTCAAATGCTCTTGCAGAGCCATGGTAGTAAAATAAGATCTTTCAAATAATGAAAACCAGAAACTTTTGTGTTGTGGGGTATTTTTTTAGTGTTGGGGCTTTTTTTCTGCCACGGTGTTGGCTGTACTGATGGAAAGTCATTGATTTCCTTTTGAAACTGTTTCTGAATTGCTTCCTTGATGCTGCCCATCTCTTCTTTCTTTAGAAGCAGCTTGTTTCACGTACCTGGTTTATTCCATGCACATTTCTTTTATGCTCTGTCTGTAGTTAGACAAATCTGTAAGATTTTGTCACAAGCCAGGTGAATACATCAAGGGTAGTCACTGAAGTAACCAAGTATCAATAATGCAGAAAGTGATGTGACAAAAATGGTTGTATAAAATGCATCGTGCAGCTTTATGAATACATCTTCCTGTGTGCAGCACATTTTTACTGAGGTATTCATTCTTGAGAAGAGTTCAGGGCGTGTCCTGTTAATGGATCCTATGAAAACAGAACATAGGAGATCAAAAGCTGTTACAAGGAAGGTCCTGATGGAGCTGACCTGCTGTGGATTTTTGTCTTTTGAAGCTAAGTTGTCTCTGTGAAAAGAATCTCATCCCACGCTGGTAATTTAATCAGTCAGAGCAATGATAGTGTAGAGGCATAGCTTATGTATGGAAAATATTGTATTATGTGGTAGATCTTTGTTACAGCGTTTGAAATCTTCTGAGGAGAATTGTAGTATTTTGGCAGGAGCTCAAAATTCCCTTTCCTACAAGGAACAGGTTTGGTAATGTTTTTTTTTCTCTAACGTGTCATTTTGAGGTTACATGGTAACATCTGTCAGAGCTATGCTAACCTCTGTCATCTGGCTGTTATAATTGTGGTATTTTCCTTCCTTTTCCTTCTCTTTCCTCTCCTTTGTGCTTTCCCTTTCTCCTCCCTCTGAAGGGAAAAAACAAAACAAAACCAAAAAACAACAAACCAACAAAACCCATCTCCTTTTATACTGAAACTTCAGGTGGAATGAAGTGGTTATAAAAGCATCTGTCAACACAGGACTAGTTTGCCAAGCTAAGTATTTGGGTTGGAAGTCATGCCTTCCCAACTGCTTGAAAACAGGAAGTATCTCTGTTAAGTGATGGATAGCTCTACTTTGCTGAGAGGAAGAAAAGGCTTTTTTTTTTTTTTTTTCTGCCTTTTTTTTTTTTTTCTGCCTCTGGGCTAATAAATGAGTTCTGCAGTTCTGTTCCATGTATGTAAAGACTCCTAGAGAAAGGTGACTATGGGGTGCGCACGTCTCTGTGTGCGTATGTGTGTGTGAGATTGTACAAACTCAAAAAAAACCACCACCACAAACCAACCCCAAACCCAACAATCCACTTTGTACATGATCATTCCTTGTCAGAAGCCAGCCCAGGCACATCTTATCCCAGTGATTCCTGTAAAGCTCTCAAAATCTGTCAGAAACAGCCTGCAGGATTGCAACGGCTCCTGGGTGATTAATTGCCAGAAGAGTCTGGTTCCAGTTCCATTACATGTAATTGTTATCTTTTCTGAAAGGGGTTCTTTTATTAAACACCCAACACCCATCCCCACCCAAAAAAAAAAAAAAAAAAAAAAAAAAAAAAAAAAAGAACTGGAATTCCTGAGGTTTTGCACCTCTTAGACAGGAGCATGGAGGACTCTCTTATGTAAACATGCACTGAAGAGGGTGTGTTACGTTGTTTATTAGCTGGTGATAGATTCCGCCCCCCCCCCTCCCCTTCAGTTAATTTTAAATTTACTAAAAATAATTTTATTAGAAATGGGGGAGGAAGAGGTGCATAGCACCTAGAGAAGAGGGGGAGTTCTAGTGCCTTCTCCACATCAAAACCTCTCTGCTACCCAGCAGCTGGCAGAGGACTAGATTGCCCCTGCTCCTTACTAAAATTGCAGGAAAATAGCCCCAAATTGAGACATCCTCTGTCTGCTCACTGTTGTGTTAAGACTGATTGGACATGGGGAGAGAACAAGGTCTGATGTCTGAAAACCACCTTGCAAAGGAAGCCGGCGCTGCAGCTGTGAGCAGAGACTGCCAGTCAATGCAGGTGCAAAGAGGAGACAGTGTAGCTGCAGCCCAAGCAGAGAAAGGACAGTTGAGTGCTGTTTTTTGCAGTTTGTGGCTTGAAACTCTGTGTTTGAGTGTCCCAAAAGTATGGGCAGATTGTGTAGAATCTGCTAAACTGCTTCATTTATTTCTAAGACCATCTTCACAAAGCAGAGGGTAGCAGAGCCTGATTGCCTGTTGGGTGCCTCCATGCCTTTGAGTACATGCAAGAGGCTTGGTCTGGAGCCAAATTTCTGTGGTGCCAAACT
Source organism: Picus viridis (assembly GCA_033816785.1). NCBI lineage: Eukaryota > Metazoa > Chordata > Aves > Piciformes > Picidae > Picus > Picus viridis. Next base: position 6,788,466 of record CM066581.1, read on the forward strand.
GGAGTATCTGGAATCTAATCAGTAGGGTTGCTTGGATTTGCACTGCTTTAACTGTGTTAAAAATGTGCTGTGTTACTGACAGGTTTAGACTTTCATAGATGGAGGCCTGGTCAAAGCTTGGCTCCCAGTGAAAGCTGCACTGATTTGTGCCAACTGGCCAGTTTAACTGTAGAGATATTAGGGAAGAAAGGCATGGAGATACTGGTTCTGCATCTGCAGATATATCTGCCTGCAGATGTTTCTGCCAGGAGAAGTGATTGAAACTTGGTTTCTTGAGATATTTTAATCCTATCTGAACAAAACCACATTAAAAACGTGCTCTGGTATTGTCTGCATGGGCCAAGGAGCACCTTGTTCTTCACAGTTATGTTTACATGGTCTCATTGCTGCAGTGAAACAAGTCTCCTCAAGTCTTTTTTCTCCACAATTCCCCTTGAATTACCTATATTAATCAAACTCAGTGGCAGGACTGGGATCTGCAGTGACTGGGACAGTGATACTACTCTGATTTTAAAAATAGGAAAATGTAGTTGCATGCAGCTGTGGAAGTAGAGCTCCGTTTCTTTGCAGGGTTTTTCTCCTTTTGCATCCCCAAGCAGATTCTTTAGATGGTGGAGAGGTGGTGACCCTGGCTGCCATCTAGTGTGGGAAGGACCACTGGAGGCGAGCTTAAGAGGAGGCAGGAGAGCAGATTAGCCTCTTCCCTGAGCTGTATAGGCAAGATAAGGCAGCTGAATAATCACTTGGCGCTACATGGTGCCCCCCAAAGGCACAGGTACAGCTACCTCCAGCCTAGGGCAGGCCAAAATCCCATGGCTTGGCAGCGAGGCAAGGGCTGTGGTGCAGATGCCAGACTTGAGGCAGCACTGTGGGTGCTGGGGCATACAAGCCAGCCATGTGGTGAGCACTGTGAGGTGGTAATGTGGTGGTAGTGGTTAAGGACTCAGCCCACAGTGGGACCTCATCCATGTATGACAGCAGATGTCAGGGCAAGAAAATGAAATCAACAGTGGTTCTAAATGCCTTGGCCACGTGGAGGCTCAGTATGCTTTCACATCAATTCTGGAAGGTTTTGCTTCCTTGAAGCACTTTTAGCATTGCTTATTTATAACTTAGTTATTTAAGTAATGCTCATATCTGCTTAAAATCACTGCCATAAGGGAAGTGAATGAGTTGCTGTGAAACATGCAGAAGCAGAGTATGTCACTCAAGCAAGTCACACCTGTGGTTTCTCTTGAGTCAAGGCAGTTCTTGCCCTGGGTTTCATTTTATAAGGAAGGACAAATTTGTTGGTTTTCTGCATACTAGAGCTATAGGGTGGGCTCTGTTTCACTGTGAGAGTGATCGTAGTGATAGCTGAAGGTGTTAGCTCCTCTTGGTAGCCCACAAAGGGAGGAATTTCAGGAGATACATTGAATTCCATGGAAAAGTCAATGGGATGGATTGGAAATGAGTAAAAATCAGTTGCTGAAGGAAAGGAATTAACTAATGGTAGTACACCTGGAGGATAAGCAGAGTGAGCAGATGAATCCTCCACAAGCAGGAGCTTTTGACTGCTTAGCAATGAAGGACAAATTACTGCACTCTTATTTTTCAGATGGTTAACTCTCCATATCACTTCATCTTGCTTTGGACTCAGATGTTATAAACTGTTGAAGTTTGCTGTTTGTCGGCATATCGAATCACGTGTTTGCTCTCTGCCTTTAATGAGCACTCAGGCTAATGCCTGAGTAAAATGTTGCTGCTGTGCTCACTGCCGCTTGCTAGTGCATTCTTCCTGAACACCTGCTGTCAAACCTATCATGTCCTTTCTTGTCAACTTGCATAATGCTCCAGGTCTTGAGCAAGACTGACACGATGGAAGGGTTCTACAGCCTGAGTTTTAGAAATCTGTGTGGAAGACAAAGTCTTTGCACAGGGACTGATGATAGGAGACTGCAGCCTTTTGTAGGAGCGAATTTTCCAATGATACCTAATAAAGTTATATTTGAGAATGCAGATTTTGAAGTAGTGGTTGTCCTACAGGCTAAAGAAGCAAACTGCTCCACCCTGAGAGGAATTGTAAGTGTTGTGTAACAACAACAGGGAGTAATCTGCACAGATCTTGGGAGAAGTACAAGGGTGGTGACCAGCAAACAAGTCATCAAAGAGGGGAACTGGCTAGAGATGTTGGCATGTGCTGATGGTGGTGACAGACACTGGCACAGAAGGAAGAAGGTGGGGAGAAGGAAGAGTGTGAGGAAAGGGGCTCTTGGCAAGAAAAAAGTGGTATCGCTTGACTCAGGAGCCTGTAATTACATGACTGCAGCCATGTGACACAGCAAATAAGCATGTCACCTGGAACAGAGGAAGCTGAGGTTGCCTGCTGAGGCAACCTATGCCAGATGGAAGGGGAATAAAAACTTTATGGAAGAATAAAACTTAGCTCTCTGCTGGGCTGTGGGTTTTAAGTCCTTAATAGTGACACTCTAAATCTGTCTTTTCCCTTCAGCACCTTCTCATAGTTATTCCATGGCTGCAAAAGCCTCCAGTAGCCTGTCTAGCAAACAGGATGGATGAGTTTCCTGTACATGAAGCTTTCAAAGATCCTAAAACACCAAGCACTTCCTGGTCTGTTGTGTTGGAAGCATGACTTGCTCTGGCACAGAATGGGAATGAACATACCGGGCACCAAGGTGAGCCTGAAAAGCGTAGGAGAAGCACCTTTATGGGAGCTGATTTCACTCCTGCAAGAGATAAAGGTGATGGCACAAGAAAACCCTTTCATGGTTTTAACAAACTCACTTCCTTAGCCTTTTACCTTAATAGTTTCCACATTTGCATCTGCCCCAGTGTGGGCAGAAACATTGAAAGGATCTCACAAACGGTTTCTGCTTGCACAGACTGCAGGAGGAAGGAGTATGACTGACTTTAAAATGCTTGAGATATGTTCAGACACTGTAGTGGTGAAAGTAAAAATATTTGCATTGCCAAATTAGATTACAAGATACAGAGCAGCTCTCATGTCCGGGAGCCTGTGTAAGTAGGGACCACAACCAGGGCTCATAAACTGCAATTGTTAATTTAAATTTGAAGGAATTAATTGCAAAGGAAACAGATTATTCTGTTTCTATTTCCAGTCTTCTCGTTTTCATCTGTGGTTTAATCCCAGTGGCCTCCAAAGGCAGGATTAAACGTTTAGTTGCATATTTTAGGTCCTGCATTAAAAGAAATGTATTTGCTTGAAAGGAAATGTCTCAAATTTGGTATAAAAGTCTGTTCCTGCTTGTGGAGATTGATTGCAGCAGGGAACATGCAGTAACATTGATTCTCCAGATGAACTTGGTTACCTGCTGACCATATTTTCTGTCTCTTACACACCTCAATATGCTGTTTGCTGGACAGCTTACGTTTTGCTATGCAGCCTACAATTTGGTAGTGAAATTCTTGTCAGTTTGTCACTTTTTACAAATTTGTTATTATTATTTGTATTTTTTCTAATGCCAAGTTAACTTTTGCACTCTCTGTGTGTGATGTTTTGTTATAAGATCTGGTTAGGAGTTATTTTGATGGGTTAGGCATGGCTGGAGAAGTACATCAGTAGGAATAAAATTAGCAAAGCCCTAAGGTTAATTCTAGTCCATTCTTAACAGGATCCACAAATATTTACCTGGCTTTACTTATCTAGGTTTTCTTTCATGAAGTAATTATCTTCATAATTGCACACAAAATACACATTTTTGAACAAGCTATCTCCTCCAATAATATTTTTTTGAAGTATATTTTAATGACCAAAGAACTGGAGCATTTCTTCGTGAAAAGGGAGCAGTTTTTAATTCAGATGCGTTTTGGATATTGATGATACTGTGTACTACATTATCCCACTTTCCTAGTGCTCCCCTGAAGAATATTTATCTGTGTACCACTAGGAACTTCCAGTGCATCTGCATTTAGACCCCTTTCATAACTGTTGTGGTAACAAAACAAAAAATCACATAAACTTGCAAAAGAATTGCTTAATGGTATGAAGGATTCTGGTTTCTACCAAACCCCCAATTACTTAATTTTGTGCCCTTCCTGGCCTACATAAATTATGCAACCCTCACATCTCAACATCAGTGAATTATGTAGCTCTGCACACACATCAATTAATTTTGGCCCCATCAACTTCCCACCTTCTGTGTGCTCTTAGCCTCAAATCAGTTCTGCATCTCTCAGCCACGAGCAGTTAATTTTGTACTCCCGGCAGCTCATATCTGCCTGAACCTGCAGCCCAGCTTCAACTCTTCACCCTCCCCCACCTGCCTCTTCTCCTGCATGGCAAAGCCACTGCCTTCTCCTGCCGAATTCCTCCTCCTCCTCCAGCTCAGCAGTGAGGATCAAGCTAGGGGCCTTGACCTCCTGCCTGACCAATGGGTCAGCGCCGTATCCCGGTGCACTCCACGGGTGGCGGTGCTGGTCCAAAGGTGACCTTGGTGTTCTTACAGCTCTCCTTGCAAATTTCTAAGTGCAGATTGCAAGACTGAAGCTCTGTCTTCTGGAATGGCCTGTGGAAGTCATGTGCTTGGAACAACCACTGCCAAACCCATTTTTCATGGGGAAGCCTGCATCATGCAACACCGCACTGAGAAGAGAGATAGCTTCTAGGTCTGTAAGAAAAGTGGCATTGAATAAAAAGGTGGTGCCAGTATCCCTCAAACTCAGCACTGCTGGCAGCAGTAGAACTATGCATGAGCTGGACCTTCATGTTAGGGCTGACACCACTGTTGCAGGTGTCCACATCAAATACCACAGTAGGCTTCTCTAAGCAACTCAAAAAGAGCTCATTTTCCTCCAGAGGAAACTTCAGTGTGCAAAAACATCAGGAGGGGTATCTTGTTCCCTTATTGCTAACCTCTACGTGCAACTCAGTTCTGAGTCCTGAAATATTTTGGCTGAAGAGGAAAAATATCACCATGAGAAGTATGTGCAGAGAACAAAAGCCTGAGAGAGCAACACAATGTCCTGCAAGCGGGAATGGCCTCAATTGCCTTCAGCCCAATGAACAGCAGAGCAGCTCTGTAGCCCACCTATGGCCTCTCACTGGGGATTTGTCTTCCAGTAACACAGAACGGGTCAAGGCAGGCCCCTTCCTCACTCTCTCCTTCTGCTTTTAGTTCCTCAGGAGCATAGAGGGGAGGAGGCTGGTGCCTTGCCAAAGGGACAAAGGTGGTGACAGCAGAGTAGGGAGCAATGGGGCTGTTCTCAGGGTCACTCATTTCCCATCTGGTTGGACTGTCAGGAGGGCTGGTGGAGACCAGCTCTGAATTCAGTCTGCTTTTGTCTTTGGGGGGGGGGGCTGGGGGGGAGGATGGAGGGAATCTGACTCTTCTCTCAAGTGAGGTTACAGAATATTTTCTCTTCTCTCTTTTTGTCTGTGTCTGTTTAAGCAGCAAGCCCTGCAGAGACTGACTTGTGCTTTTTTTGTACAGTTCCCAGCACATCTGGCCGTCTTGGATAAGGTCCCTAGGCTTGATTGTAGCAAAAAGTAACGATAGCGTGTTTAAAACTTGGGCCTCCAACCACGGCTATATATAAAACGCAAAGCATTTGGGACGAACTGGAGGAAATACAATTTTTATGAACGGAGCAAAAAACATATATGCACTCTTTTACATCTGCAGTTGTGCTTTGCAAGCATGGCTGCGCCGTTGTGGTAGAAGGCTGAACCACAGAACTGAAAACCGATGCAACACAGGGGAGTGCTTGCTCCCAGCTGACTGGCATCAAGCTTTTTTCTTGTCCCACTTGCACAACAGCCATGGTCACTCAGCAGAGTGAAGCTAAGCTTGCTCTAGAAAACATTCTAATTAGCTAAGCGTACTGATGAAACCTGCCTTGATTTAAGAGGCACACACCATACTCGTGTGAACATTTCTTGTTTCTTCTCAATAATAGAATTAGCTATGGGCACTTCCTTAAGAGCACGCAGAACACAATTGCAGTATAATTCCTCTCCCTCCAAGCCTAGTCTTGAAACATGCAAATTTCTCTTTCAAGTATGTTGGCAAAAATATGGCAGCATCTTGATACACACATGATTTAGACACTGAAGTGCTGCTGGTTGAGTTATTGTCAGTGGGGTAAGTTCTTTGGTGAATATATCAAGAGTTCTGTGGCAAGTAGCACAGTCTACTGAGGAAATACCAGTGTCTGGCTTGCTTATTGTTCTCTTTTGTAGGGATCCAACATTGGCCAATGCGGGGGACAGGGTATCAGCCTGGATGTGATGGACCTTTAGTCTTCCCAGTACAGCCTTCCTTATGTAGCTCCATGCAACACACCATAGCACTGTGCTCTTTCTGCTGAGCATGTTCATATTCTGTTTTAAAAATAACAAGACATCTCTTAACATTCAGGATACAGTTTTCCACTCTGAAGCACCACAACAGTCTTTTTAAAGCAACTCTAGGAAGGGTGTTAACTTGATCAATGCTGTGCAGGAAGGAAAGCTCTTTCCTACTATTTTTTCAGCATGACTTTCACTGACATGATCAGGCTGGGAAAAGACTTATTGGCTGACAGCCCAGGACAGCCATGCAGTATCTCTAGTCATCTGGAACTCAAACTACTCTGCCCAAGGGAGAACCATAACATAAAAACAATTTAGGTTACATGCTGAGTCTTATAAACGTTGTTCAGTTTTTAAAAAATAGTTTAAATACTATTTATGTGCATTTGCTATGCACAGGTTTGCTTATTCTTTCAAATGTCAAGTAAGAAAGGCTGGGAGGGTTTTTACTTTTTTTACTGTAGATGGTTTTCAAAACTTTGGGAGATTTTTAGAAATATGGGGAAGCGAACTTCCTCTCTTCTCAAAAAGTTAAGAGCTTAGCTTCAATTAATTTATATATAGAAAATGTTTACCTTTTGGCCCGTTCAGGAAGCATAGAGTCACAGAAATACTGGTTGGAGCAGCCTTCCAGAGGCCTTGAGGTCCCCCTCCCACACAACATGAAACCGTCACCAGCACCAACTCAGGGACGACTTGGCTTCATTTGGCTGGGCGGCTGAGGACAGAGTTTCCACAGCCTCTCTGATGATATGTGCAAGGCTGTGCTTCTGTTCTAGAGACTCCTTCCTCCTCTCCAGTCTGCATCCTCCACACTGCTCTTTGTGGCTGTTTTTCCCTCATGTTGCCTGTTGCTGCTTCCCAGAGCGTGCACTGCCACCATCTCAGCTCCCCAGTGTGTCTCTAACTTACGTAACCCTGGGAAAGTGAAGTGCAAGGACCAATCTATGTGTGTGAAACTGCACAGTGGGAGCCTTAGCTTGTAGCTGTATTCGTCTGTTGAATTTTCAGTTGTATTGTGACACGAGAAGGAAAACCCAGAGTTTTCCCAACAGTTCCAAGCTGGTGCTAAAATGTATTAACCACAGTGCTTTTGCAGGTCTGTGGGGTTTTTCTCTCTTTTTGAAGCTGAGCATCACCGGCCTTGGTCTTTTGTTACCTTTTTTTTTTGTGTGTAAAAAACTCTCAGAGGAATCTCTTCTGTAAGCATGTGCAGCTCTAATCATTTAAGATAAAGCAACATGAATCCAGAATGTAAGCTTCACTTCAAAAATGTTTTTTCTCCACTCTCTCCATTGAAGATCTGAACTTGGGATGTGTCTATTGCCACTTGTTGTTCTGCTAAGTCCTAACATTCCAGCACACCTTGTAACAAGCCTGAAATTGTTATTTTAGGAAGGTGACTATGGTTCCTTTATGATTCCTTCATTCCATGAACTGGTATTTGTCAGGCTGAGTAGCTTTACGCTCTTTGCAGTGGCTGATCCATCGTAGCGTATAGTATTCCCTCTTGCACATAGCTTGGTTGTTCTTCTGCAGCTTGCCGTTGCTGACATTGTTGGTTATTTGGCTGCACCGCCGTTTTTAATTGAGTTGTGGTTTTCACTTTCTTGATGTGATGTGCCTTATGCTGTAACTCTTCCTGTGGTGCTTTCCTTGTAGGCCTTGCTGAGACCAGGACGAATAGACAGAATTATCTACGTGCCCTTGCCAGACGCAGCCACTCGTGGGGAGATCTTCAAGCTTCAGTTTCGGTCCATGCCAGTCAGTGAAGAAGTCTGTTTAGCAGAGCTCGTTCAGCACACACAGAAGTACTCAGGAGCAGAGGTAAAACTTTTTGACTGGTAATGGCCATGGGATCAATGCACAAAACTTTAGTTTTTAAGTTGAAATCAAATATCATCCAATTCTTGAGTCTTCCCAAAGTGGTGGTGAATTCTAAAGGTTTGAGAGGTTTCTGTGAGCCTTAGTGTGTTTATGAGTGGCCTCATGAAGGATACACTGCCAGGAGGAGTGGAGGGATGTGTGGGCAAATGCCCCTGGACTGCCCAGACAGTTCACCTGGGTGACCCCACATCCCTTGATATCTTTTGAATTTAAGATTGTGATATCAGATGGAAAGAAGAGAGACAAAGTTATGATACAGCATTGGGGAATTGCAAGGGAAGTCACTGGTCACTTTGAAGCTCATATTTTCCTATTCCATATAATCAAGACCTCACAGCAGCTCTTATTGTTCTAGCTCGTTGCTATTAGTTAGGCAGCTTCTGACAATGGACGTCAGACAATTATTTCCTGTCCTGAGTAGAAGGAGAAGCTTTTTCAGATGCTGCTACTTGGCAGTTATAATAAGCATTGGTACATTAGTGGTCACCACTGCTCCCTGAGTATTACTCATGTCAGTGTCTCATGAAAGGATATTTCATTCTTTCCTCATTTTGATGACTTGAAAGTAATTATATTACTTCAGAAATTCAAAGAATGTTATTAAGGTTGCCAATTTGAGCTCTTAAAAGGTATAACATACCAGAATTAAAATTTCCACCTTTCTGTAGCCAGTCCTAGTGTATGCATTTATCACACCATCTTTAATTACATTCACCCTCCACTTTTTCCGTAGCAGAGTGGAAAATGTGATGTGCTTGCCTCCGCTCCCTCATCTTTCTGTGTGCTCTTTGCAAGGGCAGGAAAATAAGATAAACATTTGTCCTGGTCCAAAAGGGATGGTGGCTGTGGATTACTGGTGTGAAATCCTATAATGCTGAAGGCCCTTCTTGACTGAGTGGTCATTGGGTATGCTCCCGGGCAAGACTTAACTATCACTTAGATGCTGGTGTGATGTAAAATGCTGCAATGCTTACCAGTAACCTCTGGCTGGTGAGGGCACTGCTGTGAGTGCTCCAAGCCCAAGGGATAGGGTCAGACCTTGCCATACGCAGCAGCAGTGTCTGGGCTATCTTCCAGGCTGATTCCGGGAAGCTGTGTCAACGGCAGACACCAAAGTCAAACCCACAAGAGCTTTCCTCCTTCGCAGCACAGGACAAACTGTGCTCTGGGAAAGAATGAATGAAAGCTGCGTAGTGAGCAAAGCTGGTTGGTGTAGCTGGTTGGTGTATCATTTTGCTGCACAGTGTGGGATCTCATAATGAAAAAAAACCCCAATAATGTAAAGGATTGCAGGGTTTAATGTTGGTCTGGAAAACTGTCACAGCTCCATTGCCCCCAGTCTTTGAAGTTGTGTCTTGAAAAGGTACCCTGTTTTTACCTGGATGTGAGTGATAAGGTTTCTTTTGCCCTGGGAAAATTTATCTGAGTTACAATCCTCCAAAAACATAAATATAAACATGTCTTTTGTTGTGTATGGAAACTGTCTTCTTACCAGGCAACAACTGTAATGCTTGTGTTTCTGAAATTCCAAGCATATGGGGATTTCCTTTGGATCTGGATCAGCTGAGGCTCTAGCGGTGAATTCCTGTGCCTGGTTGATAATGAGACGCAAATGTCTTGGTGCTGGCTTTGTACAGAACCAAAAATAAGTTAATGGGTCAATGAGTGCAGCTACAGACCAGTTGCAGGGGGAAAAAAAAGCCTGCCTGTTTCTAATACAGCATTTCTAGTGAATTTGGTTCTTTTGCACCATTCAAGGAATTCTAATAACTGGGATGTAAAGAGTAGATACAAAAAAAGCCTCAGTCAGTGTTCCTTTGGAAGAATATATAAAAAGTCCTGACAGTTGGCACGCACAGTGGCCAGTTTCATTAAAGCCTTTTCTTCATAGTGTCTCCAGCTTCTCAGCTTTACAAATAGTTTCCGCTGCTGAATGGCAAGTTCCCATTCCTCTGTTCTGCCCTTTGTTTAGAGAAAGAAATGGAAAATGCTTGGGGTTGTGACTAGAAGATGCTGTGTGAATAGGGAGCTGCGTGTAGTGATGCGTTGAATCATCCCGACATGAGCTGAATAAACAGCGAGTAAAGTGGGTAGTTCAGCGTGCATCTGGCTTCCAGCTTGGCCTTTTTTCAGATCAGATATTTGTATCTCTTTGCCTGGCACCACTTATGACCAGTTAGTTCTATTCACCTGCTAAATGTACGGCTCTCTTAATGAGTACCTTTAAAGATGTATCAAAATCTCACTGTTTCATGTGAGAGAAGATAATTTATGAGGGTGAATTGCAGTTTCTTTCTCTTATGTGTAAGTGAAGATTAATGTAATTTTTAAAAAAGTGCATTACAGAAGCAATTTCTATATAGTTATCCTTTATTATGCTAATAAAACAGATTAAACAAAGCCTCATTTTTCTAGAAATATTTGAGTCTGATCTTCATTTCCATGCCCTTCTGAAGTGTACTGCTCTGCAGCAGTGCTGGAGGCTTTTCTTCAGGGATGCTTCAGTGTCTGTAAATCAGGAAAGTAAGAAATTGTTCTTGGAAGTTTCTGAATAGCAAGGTTTGGCCTCAGAGCTGATGTTGACACCAAGATCATTCATTTCTCCCTCTAAGGCAACTTTTTCGCTGCAAATCTGCCCTGAAGGCATCTACCACTTCCTAGGACCACCTCAGCCTCTTTTTAGCTGAGCTGGTGTGACTGAGCCAGTCACAGGGTAGGTCTGGACAGTTCTGCAATAACCAGATGGCTCCTTGGCACTTACATGCAGGCCAGCAAGTTTCACTAGTGTGGAGGGTACTCTGAGGAGCTGCTCTTGTCTCTGCCTCCAGCTTATTTTCCCTAGAAGATTTCTGCTGAAGACCATGCCCAAGCACCTAATGTCTGGCATAGTTCAGCAGGAGCCTGTGCTCTGCTTGCTGGCACCTCCAGATACTGTAGTGTTAGCAGCAAGCACTGGTATGCACGGAGGAGAAATCTCTAGTCCATGAAAGTAATGGAAGTGGTTAAAACAAGCACTCTGCTGCATTGAAACCTTTATAAGGTTTGCTGTACTATTCCTGCATTTTACTTTGGGCAAAATTGCAGGAAATCTGACTTTTTAAAAAATAGCTATTTTTTTAAATGGTTTTATATAGTTGAGATATCTTGATTTGGAGATTGTTCAGTTTGATTGTAACTTTTGCCAGGAGCATTTTCATTTTATTCCTTCATGCTGAGAGGTTTCATCTCTTTGAATTCTTGCTATGCTTTCTCTAAAATATAATTAATTAAAGATCCAGAAGTATTTAAAAGCAGTGTTTTAAAATGCAAGCAGTGTAAGTTCTTTGGCTCTCATTTGTTTGCTTTCATGATGCTGGTACAGCCAGCTTGCTGTAGGAAAGATGGACTTTCTGCAAACTCAGGCACTCAACTTTTCTGATTTGGAGTTCAGATGAGGTTTTCATTAATTATTGGCTGCTCTCTGCTGTAATAGAAAACCACTACAGTAAGGGACCTTCTTCGATTATGTGAGCCTCAGTCAGATTATGGTTTTGTTAGAGTTTAGAAGGCAATAGAAGACAGGGAGGTTTTAGGCAGAAACTGAAATCAAGTGTTGAGTTGGTTTGAGTTTAAAGTTGGTTGGAAGTAATGAAAAATTAAATATTCTGGACGTGATGACAATATTCTTAAGACAAGTGTGCTTATAAAAGTAAGCTAATGAGACTCAGTGCTTTCAAACTGGTGGAAAGCAGGTCATGGTGAAAGCAGAGGCTGGCATTGTTTCTATAGTATTATCAGTTTCCATGCTTACAGGACATAGTAGTAAAGTGGGAATCTGGGAACCTGTAAATCTTTCACTGGTTCTTAGTCAAAGCAGACTAGTTAATGTAAAAAATATCTTTCTCACTTTGCAATAACTCTCAATGGGAATGCAGAGGATGGAGAGGAAAAAAGCAAGCCAATGAATTTTGCTCTGGCTGAAATGAGAGCGTGTTTGATGCCAAAAAGTATCTTTGCGGCAGCACACTGAGACAAATCAGCTAAAGCCTTTGACTCCTAAAATATGTATTCCAAAACATACATGTTTTTGTTTGCCAGCTATTGACACATTTAAACTACAAACTTCAATAAAAAAGTCACCCTGAACAATCAAAACCTCCCCAAACTCCTTTCCTATAGAGGAGGGTACCAACTGCAAAAGAAGTGAGCCTGCTTTCCATTGCAGGTGTTCAGAAGGGTGAAGAATCTTTTAAGAGGTTGGGAAAAGTTTACTCTCCAGTAGAGAGTGTCAATAGTAAAGGTGGCAAAGCTCTTAGATACATGGGGAAGAAGGGACATTCAACAAATCAGGATGCATTATCTTCTTTACATCTAACTTTACATGAAGGAAAAGATCTTCCAAACCTAAGAGAAAAGCTTTCTGCTTGACATATTAAGGGTAATGGATCCAATCCTGTATGGTAGCTTAAAGGGAGACAGAGGCTTTTGGAAGGGAAGGTGTCCAAAAAAAAGAAAGAAAGGAAAGTAAAGTAGTGGCAATCATAAAACGCTTTGTGTTGGAAGGGACCTTGAAAGATCATCTAGTCCAATCCCTCTGCAAGTGAGCAGGGAGGTGTAGATCAGGTTGCTTAGAGTCCCATCGAATCTGACCTGGAATGTTTCCAGGGATGGGGCATCTAGCAGTTCTGTGGGCAACCTGGGCCAATGTTTCTCCACTCTCATTGTCAGACTTCCATCTATATAGCTAGTCTGAATCTCTCCTTTTTAGTGCATGTTCCTTTTATGCTTAGATGCAGTGTGTTCGATTCCCATTGAATTCGGAGTTGTGAAGGTGCTCAACACATCATGCTTTGGGACTGGGCCCTCAGATTTTGGCCTTCTAAAATACCACCAAAAATGTGTATGCATCATTTGAAATGTATGACTTGAATTTGGTAGTTAAAGCATCTGTGGTTCAAATGACTCTGGCCATCCAGCAGGATGGTCTTCCCTTCTGAGAGTGTTCTGCTTAGCTCCAGACCAGGATATGGCATTAGAGGGAAATTCAGTTTTCAAAGTGAGGAATGCCAAGAGATTGAAACCCATCAAGATTAAGGCCTCAGATGAACCTCTGAAGTTTCTCTTGGAAGGATGCACGGGATCTGTTAATTTATATCACTCATTGAAATGTGAACATTTTTGTGTGGGTGGGTGAGGAAAAGAAGCTCAGCCTTCATCCAATATGGGTAATGCGGGATCACCACCTTCCTACACACGTTTATCAGCACCGAGGATGTGTTTGGCACAGGTGGCTGGAAGGTGAGGAAATACCTGGCATTCAGAATGTTTTCCACATGTCAGTGTTTGGGATAAAGGAGATGAATCACCAGAAAGGAAATAACTAACTACACAGGACTTCCCATGGGATTTTGCTTACTGCTGGTCTCACAAGTACCTCGTACGTGCAGAATGTGCTTGGGCAGATTGGGAAGGAGGGCAGTGGCCGTGTCTGGGTAGTCGCTCATTGGCATGGTGGTGCCAAACCACCGTCAGTTTGTGGCGTTACGTCGCCTCTCCCCGCTTGCCTTGTTAGTCGCTTTGGAAAGCTCTGGTTCCCCTTGTGCGTTTTTCAGACATGGGATGAGGGGTTTGTTGCCCCACGTGGGATGATTTTCATCACATCTTTTCTCAGCTGAGATCCAATAAAGTATTGTCTGCATTCACAGCACAGTTGGTATTTGTCATGTTTATGCAAAATGTTAAGGTTTGGTGTGCAGGAGAGTGTTTGCACTGAAATTTATGCCTGGCTAGCTCATCTGGGAAAGAACATTTTATCCTTCAGGGAGATAATGATTTGCTAATAGTTTAATCAAGTAGTGGAGATTTAATGCATCTTGCTGAAGGGACATTAGCGTTTCTGAAAAGGTCAGACCCATTAAGAGCTCAGGAGGATACAGTCAAATCTGCTTCCCAAGTAACTCAAACAGCAGTGATCCTCAGAGCAACTTGGGGAAAACACCAGAGGGAATTTGGATGAGCCCCTAAGTGAGCACCAAACAGTGTTGAGGTACAAAATTTCATTGGCTTCTCAAACCTGATAGTTTCTTCCTTCATACCTCCCAAAGAGCATTTTGATTCCTTAAATGCTGAAGCAAGGTGCAGGAACCTTGCAGCTCATTTCAGTATGGTTTCTTTCTTCCTACCCGTGTCTCCATTAACTATTGTAATGGTGTCATCCACCCAGGTTCTATAAATGGCCACTTGTGTTTACTTTTGTTCTCCCCATGCCTTTGGCTATTTCTGTTGAAGAAAGAACCTGCAGCAGGACCATCACTTGTGTCAGGGTAAGCATTTTGCTGCTGATAGAGCTGCTCACTTCCCATGAGCTTTTATAAACCAGCTACCGTTCCCCAAAGCAGCCAATGCCATGAGAGATTCCTGCATTTACTGGCAGCACTGACCATGCTGTTTGCTCCCTCCCCTGCCCTTGCCTTCCCTTTTCCATGTTACCTTACACTGTGCTGTAGTGAGGCCACATCTGGAGTTCTGTGTCCAGTTCTGATCTCCCCAGTTCAAGAGAGACAGGGAACTACTGGAGAGAGTCCAGCAGAGGCTACAAAGACACTGAGGGAACTGGAGGATCTCTGTGAGCAGGAAAGGCTAATACACCTGGGGCTGTTCAGCCTGGAGAACAGCCTGAGAGGGGATCTTCTTAATGTTGAGCAATATTTAAATGTTGGAGGGCAAGAGGATGGATGGGGCTGAGCTCTATTCAGTAGTGTCCAGTGATAGGGCAGGGGGCAACAGGCACAAAATGGAACCCAGGAAGTTCCACCTAAACATAAAGAAAAATTTTCAGGGTGCCAGAGCACTGGAGCAGGCTGTCCAGAGAGGTTGTGGAGTCCTCCAGGGAAATTCCAAACCCACCTAGGTTTGATCCTGGGCAACCTGCTCTGGGTGACTGTGCTTTAGCATGGGGGGGTGGACAAGATGAACCCCAGAGGTCTCTTCCATCCCCCACCATGCTGGGATTCTGTGATACCTTGCTTGCAGCAGAGTCACCAGGAGCTCCCCTTTCTTGAGGGAAGTGTTGCCAGCTCAGCAGGGGACTGTTGAGCTGTCACCAAACCACGGGCTTATAGAAAAGAGGGACCTAGACTGATACTCTCTGAACCAGCTTCACTTGCCCTCAGCTCTTGCCTGTGGCTTTGCTGCTTTATTGTCCTGGGTTGGGCTGTAATTCCCAGCAATGGAAAAACATGTTGCTCTTTAAAAGCAGATGGGAATTCATTCCTGAAGGAAAAAATATGTCTCTTTAGGCTACTGCTATTGTTTTCTTTTAGTTTTATTTTTTGCCTGTGAGTTATTTCTAGCAACTTTTAATCTAATTCATTCTTCCTTTTTTTTTCTTTTATCTTTTTTTTTTTAATTCTTAATCAGCAGGGATTATTTTTTAATGTCTTAAAGCACACACTTTCAACATACCAGTGATCAAAAAAAACCCAGGGGCATATAATGTTCAGAGTAAAAATTGCTTTTGCATTGATCAGGAAGGAACTGAAACGGTTGGTTTATTTCTGCCTTTTGAAGGATTTTTATGTATTACAACTGCTCATATCAGTTCAGAGTGGTAGAATTTGCTTTTATGTTAAAAAAGATGAAAAGAAAAAAGAAATTAAGCACTTTTTCCTCACACTGGTCTGTTTTTCTAATTTAAACCTGTAGTGCTGGCACTTGATCTTGTAAGTTACGATGTGTCACAGAGTATGTGGTTACAAGTGAGCTTGATGATTGCAGTTGGACTCAACAGTACTCCCAAAGTGCAAGACAAGGCATGGAAATGAGAGAAAGTCACTAAAAAATCATTGCCGTTCACAGAGAATCAATTCTGGATCCTTTACTCCTATGCATCAGCTTCAGCACCAGATCCTCTGTGCATACATGTTGCCATAAAAGATAGATCCAGTTTATTGTTCCATTTTTTTTCATGAGGCTGCTGATACATATGCCCCTTTTTTCATAAACAGGGGGAAAAGTAAATATTCGTGCATAGCCATTGCTGTTCTCATGCCCTGAAGATTAGCCAGTGTCTGACTGTCCTAAGTGGCTGTGACAGTTACTTTTAATAGTGTACAATGTCTGACTATCAAACCTCAGCGTTTAATTCATCTTTCTCTACATGTGTATACATTTTCCTCTTGGATATGCTGGGGATTTAAGAGGACTTTCCCATGGAAGTAGGACTGAAACACAGTCTGGGACATCAGCCTGGCTAGGAGAGCTGCAGAGTTCTCCCCACTTCTGCAGCCACATTTCTTTTATGTCCTTAACAGGATCAGTCCTCCAAAACCACAAGTAGTACTTGGACAGTGATACCAAGAGTAGTTCTGACTATTATCTTCATTGGCAGTGGGAATATTTAAATGTAGCACCTGAAGGCTAACTCAGATAGGATGTTTATACCAGATGAAACCATACAGAGGAACATCTTGTGCTGACCTACTTGTTTTTCTGGGGCTGTGCCAGTTAAATTGCTGTCAAGGTGGAGGAAATGTTAATGAATGGCAGAGGAATAATAGAGGCCAGGTATACAGGTTTATTAATCTCCCTGAATATTGTTGCTGTGAGTAAAGAATGTGTCTTTTAATGACAACATAACTGTTTACTCTTCACTGAACTGCAAAGATTGGAGAGGTGTGTGTGTGTCTGAATTAAAATATTTGAACATGTGTTGGTATCCTTGTGTACCTATAACATAGGACGTTTGCCTTTGGCAGGCATCAGCGGAGTAGTTGGTTTTGGTGCAAAAATTTGGAACCTAATAATGAATAATAAAATAATATCTAATATATGTGCCATTAGACTGTGACTATCCAGTATCTAGTTCTGGACCCCTTAGTTCAAAAAGGAACTCAGGGAACTGCTTGGAAGAGTACAGCACAGAGCCACATAGATGATTAAGGGAGTAGAGCATTTGCCTTCTGAGGAATAGCTGAGGGAGGTGAATCTCTTCCGCCTGGACAAGAGGAGTCTTGAGAGATCACCTCATTGATGTTTATAAAGATGTTAAGGACAGTGTCAGAAGGACAAAGCCAGGCTCTTCTTAGTGATGTCCAGTGGTAGGACAAGGGGCAGTGGGTGCAAGCTGGAGCAGAGGAGGTTCCACATGAACAGAAAGAAAAACTTTTTCACTGTGAGGGGGACAGAGCCCTGGAGTAGGCTGCCCAGAGAGGTTGTGGAATCTCCTTCTCTGGAGACATTCAAAACCCACCTGGATGTGTTCCTGTGTGACCTACTCTAGGTGACCCTGCTCTGGTAGCAGGGTTGGACTGGATGATCTTTTGAGGTCCCTAACATTCTGTGATTCTGTGTGATACTGAATTTTAAACTTAAAAGCTGTCATTTGTAGACTATTGCACAAACTATTTTGCTTTCCATTGCTTTTTCTTGTAACAGAAATACTGTTGCATTTGTGTCAAGTAAATGTTAAGTTTGTTTTGGGAGGGATGATCATTACTGATGAAGTATTTGGAGTCTTTCTTTCTTAACATCTTAATTAGGATATGGTTTAATACTTCCCTTCTCTAAAAATGTGTAGGATCCACAAGCTTACACACTTCTTGTCATCCCATTAAGTTTTTGAGTTTGGAAAGACCCTTTGTTGTATTCCTTTCCAGGAGGTTTTGCTACGTGTAACTTTCTTTTTCTAAGTGAAATTTGTATGGGGGAAAGAAAATAGTTGAAATGTCTGCTTTTGTTTTGCTGGCCTTTCCACAAATTTTAGCAATAACATTCTTGGAGTTGGAAGCTTTTAGGTGAGATCAAGCTGCTCAGCAGCAATTCTGAAACAGTTTGAAAAGTTGTTAGGAATTAAAATAGTCACTGATGCCGCATGTGGGAACAGGGAAGCTTCAAGTACTTGCAGCCAAGCCTACGTTGTCTGACAGGGAGGCTTTCATTCTTGCCCATGTAACTTCTGTTTTCACAGTGTGCCTGAGTACTGACTGTTCATGAGCAGGAGAGCAGCAGTCCCATTGAAGAAGGCACTTTACTGGGAGCTTCCTTTCTGTTCTATATTAGAATCCTGAAAAAGCTTTTGTGTTGGCATGAAACTTTGGTCTTAGCATTCAAACCCTTGCATGGAGAAGAAGCTGACAAACAGCACTGAGACGCTGGTGGGTGCATGCACTACTGTAGCTCAGATTTTTGTCTATCAAAAATTGGAAGTTGTTATTTCAAAGTTATCTTCTATGGTTTCCCTTAAATACATATGGAAATGCATAAAGCTTTTAGAGATTGCCTTTGGCAAAAGGATTAGATGGTTATTGGCAGATGGAAACAGCACAGTGCAGATGGAAACTGAAGCAAATGATTAGCTGTGTTAGAAGCAATTCCATCGAGCGTTTTGCTTTTTAATTAAACTTTTCCAAGCTATTGCCTACTTCTCAGATCAAGCTTTTTGTTTCCTGTCTTTGAGTGATGGAGACATCAAGGATGGTTGGGTAGAAAAAACCCTGCCTTTTTTAGGTCTTAGCCTCTGTAATTTGTCCATGGCATGGCGTGTATAGAAGTGAGCCATTGGATCTGGGTTGACCACTTGGAGTGGAAGAAAACAGAGCAAAACCCAAGATGACTGCAATTGCTAATTGGTCTTGACATCTCCATTGTCATAGGAGGAGAACCAAGAGTGTTTTGCCCAGTTTAGAAGAGCTGCTTTGGATTTTGTTTCTTTGATGGTTTATTTTCTTACTTAGGGAAATGAGGGGTATGATTTCAGAGTAATTGACATCTAACAGATTGGCTTTTTAGGATGTGATACTTCAAAGTAAATTTGTGATAAAATGGAACTATTACTATTGTACTTAACACTGATCAGTGAAACACACCATTGGTGGGAAGGGAGGTGGAGAACAGCAATCTGGTTTGTCTCGTATATTTTGGTCTTATTGTGCTTTTTACTGGGATGGACCAACTTTGTCTTTTTCCTGAACTGCTCCCAGTGAGCTCCCATTTCATGAGACAATGACGAAGAGGGCGTGGGGAGAAGAATGTACCCAGTCCACATTAGGCTCTGTGGCTATATGTGGCAGGACATTTCCAAGTGTTTGTGAATCCATCTTTCAATCTCTCTTCAGCCTTGCAAGGCATGTTTTTAATTGTTCAACCAAGAATGAAGGACCAAAGAAGCCAAGTGGCCGAGTTGTTGGGGGCTTTCCTTATGACAGGCAATGATAGAAGCTTGGATGTTCAGCACAGCCACACCACCAGAAGCAAGCAGAGGGGAAAAAAAAAACAATCCAAAGCTCCACTTGCATTTCTGCTTAGCTCTGCAAGTTGGAGTTGTGGCTGCATACTTGCAAGAGAAGTGTTTTGGGGAGCTCCCTTGCCCAGAAGGTTGTAGGGATGCAGGCTCATTGCAAACTCTTGTAATCAGACTTTTTACCAGCTTATGGGATCTTGCCATTTCTGTGGTCATTTTTATGTATTTATGTGTTACATAAATCAGGGGAGGAACAAACCACACTCCTTTGTTAAAGAAACAAAATTTGCAAGCAAGAAAACGTGCTTGGTGATTTAGTGTAAACAAGAGGGAACAAAACTTCTCTTGATTTTTTTACTTAAGGCCTGAGGAGTTTCAAATAAGAGCTTTTAATATTCAAACTGTAAGCACTCGTCATAATAAGATGTCAGCTCTCTTCTTTAGAATCATAGAATCATTAAGGTAGGAAAAGACCTCAAAGATCATCAAGTCCATTCTGAAGTGGAATATAATCAAAATCTTAAAAGCTGAAAACTTAATCTCTAACCTTCCTTGCTACTAAACTTTCAAAAGTATTTGTGAGCTCTGTGAGCTCAAGGAAGGCAAACCTGTGATTTGGGGGATTTTAAGAGTATCTTTCATGTCATTATATGTATTTTTATATATATATACACATACTCATATATATACACACAATATATATGTGTGTGTGTATCCCTTTCTTGTTTATTATATGCCTCAAGCATTTACAGAAAGCAAAGTCTATAAAATTACCTATCCAGAAAGTAATCTGTTCTTTCTTTTCCTCTTCTTTTACACTTTTTGCACTCATGAGCTACAAAGAAAAAAAAAATATTTTGATGCTCACTGGTTTCTTTATTTGGAAAAAAAAAAAAAATCATCTTTCTTTTGCCTTCATTAACTCTTGTTTATTAATAAGGAAGAGCAGGGGAAAAAATTTAAAAACCCAGCATTAAATTAATTTGTCTTCTGTCAGTGCTTGGAAGTTGGAGGAAGCAAGTGAGCTTGAGAATTTCAACAGTCTCTTACCCTAGGCTAATTGTTTACCATTAAAAAGAGCTTGCATGCAGGAGGGAGTGTTATGTTTTGGACTTACTTCCTTGTAACTCATAAATCTTGGCTGTATAAATGTTCAGTCATTAATTACGGCTTTCAAATTAATCTGTTTCCTGACTGGACTTGGCTGGTTTTGCATAGAGCAAGGCTGTTGCCCAACTTCCCAGTTTAGGAGTGCTCTCAGATGTGTGATATGGAAGCACAAAGTTTGTTGTGGAGAGTGAATGAAGAGCACGTATGGAGGGAGGGGAAGGCATTTTGTCACTGACATGTGCAGGAAACAGGGTGATGGTATCAAGATGGTTTTACGTACTCTAATTGCTTCCTTTACTTCAAACAATGGCCACAAATGGCTATTTTATATTGATCAACGTCAGTCCCAAACAAACTATTTTTCTTTTCTTTCATTATTCTAGCATAGTTGTTCTGTCTTTGCAAGTCAGCCAGTTTACTCAGGATGGTATAGAAATGCAGCCAGAGAGTCTCTCTTATGATGGAAAAAGACTTCCACTTGGTAGAGACTTTAAAAAAATAATTGATAATGTTAGCACTCAGGTAGTTATCATTGCATTCATTTGATCTGCTTATATGGTAGCATGGTGTTCATCTGGAGTTTGTCTCCTGCTTGTGTTAGTCTTTCTTTACGGATGCGTGTGTGTGTATATCCATACATACATACGTATGTGTGTGAGTATGTAGATACATACATACATACATATATATACACAAACATATATGTTTGTGTGTATATATATATATGCCTCCTTTCTTACTTACAAGTCATATAGGAGCTTTCATTATATATTTAATTATTCCTCTAATATTTAGGATCTTCAGAAATAAATATTTGGGTGATGATGTTTACCATAAACGTTGTACTATAAATGTCCCTTTTGTCTTTAGCGCTTAATTGTACACAAGTCTGTTGCAGTGTTGAAAGTGAGTCTACTTCCTTTTCCTCTGCAGTGAACATCCCCTAACTCATGCAATGAAATTGCTGTTAAAGGTAGCAAAAGCTATAAATGGAGTGTCCAGCAAGAAATGGTATTTTAAAACTAGGTAGTCCTGGAGATGTACTACATTTTGCGGCTGCATCTAACCAGAAATGTTTTCGTTATCTGGGTTCCAGTTGACTGGATGTGTATTGCTGCAGTCAGTGCCCTTGCATTTCTGCATGTGAACTGGATTTCATAACTAATTTGCAAGGTTTGTATTCAGAGTTGTCTAATTGGTACATGAAACCTGAAGATGAACAAAAAAGATCTCTTGGCAGCTCTTTACAGACTCGGTGTTCAATCTATGAAAGCATGTTACTGTCATGAAGGTGCAGAGGCACAACACAGTGCTAATTGATGCACCTTTTACCATGGAACAAAAAAAAAAAATCCACAGTGTGTGCTCACAAATCAGTGATCTACCATAAGCATATTTGTCCCTACTTTCAGGTATGTGTTGCACCAAGGAAGGTATTTGTTTCTTAATGACTAATTAGAAATTGGTCTGACCAAGTTTCAAAGTCTGAGTTTGAAATCTGAATTTAACTTTTCTGCAGAATTTCATCCCCTCTATCACTTCAACCAAAGCCAAGCTGTTAATACCTTCTCATTGCTAGCCCAAAGTTTAGAGTGTTACCCTACAGCATTTCAAAGTCACGTGCATCAAAAATTCCCTGAAACAAATGGAATGATTTAACGCACTTAAAATCAAATACATGTTTGAGCTTGTTAAATCCCAGGATTATTTCTTTAATTCCCAAATACTAAAATGTCATCTAGTTTAATGTACAGTATTAATTAGATAGCAGGATGGCTGTCATTTATGTGCCTGTGTTTTCCTAACAGTTCACTTCTGCCAAGCCAGCTGATGTTATGAACTACCCAGTGCTGCTATAGAATAATTTGTGTTATTAGATTTTGATAGAGCAAAATGATTTTTCCATAACTGAGAAAACCCCTTGTGTTTTAATGGGATCAAAGAGAAGACCTGTTCTGGGTTTCAGTTAGTCCCCAGTTATGCCGTTGTAAATGTTTGCAGGCCTTTCAGTATTATTTTTTACAGATTTCTAACATAAGATATGACTGTATGTGCTTGTGAGATGCCCAGATGAATCCCTGTCCTTTTAATGGTGTTTTCAAATTGAGTACAACTCAGTGTGGCCTCAGAGCTACTGCAGGTATGGTAAAGAGCACACTGACTTCTAAAAACATATCTGCCACCCTTATCATGTCTCTTTGAAGTAACAAACCTTTTTAATAGCTCCATCTGTAGCAATGTGCTTGTAGAGATGCAGCATCAAAGGTGTGCAGGCAGGGAGGGACCCACTGACTTGGGCAAGTGGTAGCAGTCCAGGTGAGCCTATGGTGTAAGGTAAAAGCACAGCGTGGAGCATGATAGGAAGGCTTGCTGAATTCTAAAACAGCATTAAGAAACTGTGGTGATAAATCTGTCTTCTGCCACTCCACATTTCATTGGAAACAGTCCTGGACTTGCTGCAAGATAGGTTGGATTATCTCATTAGTTTCTTATTTCTTGTGAATTTGATAAATCATTTAACACATCATATTTGGTAATAAGCAAACCATATTTCAAAGGCTGAAATGATGCCTGTGTGACATTCATAATTTGAATTCTGTTGTTACATAAGACTGGGAAGACATTTGGTGTTGTATTTGGTGGTATCTATGTGCTGCCTAAGTAACAGAACAAATTACAATTTGCTGTACTTCCTGCCATAGTCTAAGTAAGACTGGTTTTGCAGTGTGCAGATTCAAATTCAGGAACTACATTCAAAATGCCTCTGGGGCATTATTACAAATTGTGTCTTTCGCAGCCTTCACATTCATTTTGATACTTGGCTCCTGTGGGATGTTATCAGTAGGTTGCATCAAGCCTTTAGAGAGTGGCTGGTGCTGGTTTCACTGCTGTTCTGATTCCATAGCACTAAAAGAAGGACTTGGAAAACACAGCAAAGAGGCTTAGAAATCTGTTAAATAGAAGAAAAAAAAAAGGGGGGGGGGAGAGGGGGGATAGCGGGGAAGTGCAGCAGAAGTAGTTCAGCCTATTTTGGTAAGTGCTTAAAAATGCTGGCTTGACAAGGGTAAAGAGGGTCAGTTAATGTAGGTGCTGAGAGCCATGGCCAGTGATAGCTTCCTGGACTGCAGGAGCTGCTGTACTGATCTGGCAGTCCTGAGGGCTTGTCAGGCTTTTCCTGAGAAGCCACTGCAGAGACCCGTGGAGTATCCTCTTGTGATCATTGTTCATGCTGTGATTTCTGAAGGTGAACAAAATGTTACTGGTGTTAAAATGATAAACCTAGTCCAGCCCTAGACCAGGATCCGCGCAGAACAGGTTGTACCCTGTGAGTCGGAACAACACTGATAACGTTTGACAGGAAGAACAACACATGTTCGTATGTGCATGATGATAACAGAGGGAGTCTATTTTGGGGCTCCTATTTGACACTGATAATTCATCCTTGGTTTGGGGATGATTCCTCAAAGGATTTTCCTCCAGTGAATGGTGTTTCTTGAAAGTGTCTCATTTTTTTAAACAGAGCTTTTAGTCCCTTTGTTTTACCATTGAAACCAGCACTTGTATTGTACTGAAGTTTAGCCTGCCGGGACGTCGTAGCACCAGATCGTTTTCATTTGGTTTTTTGGGGTTTGTTTCCTCTTAATTCATATGCAACATTTAAGGAAAGCTTAATTAACCCCAGCATGCAGGGAGAGGAAACAGTGCTTAGCAACTGAGCTTGGAGAAAAGGGGTGACCTCGCTAATGTTTATAAATATGTAAAGGGTGAGTGCTGAGAGAATGGAGTCAGGCTCTGCTTGGTGATACCCAATGACAGGACAAGGGGCAATGGGTGGAAGTTGAGGCATAGGAAGTTCCATGGAAACATGAGGAAAACTTTTTTCACTGTGAGGGTGAGAGAACACTGGAACAGGCTCCCCAGGGGCTTATGGAGTCTCCCTCTCTGGAGATATTCAAAAGCCACCTGGATGGGTTCCTGTGTGACCTGCTAGGTGACCCTGCTCTGGCAGGGGTTTGGACTAGATGATCTTTCAAGGTCCCTTCCAGCCCCTAACATTCTGTGTTTCTGTGACAAATTATGTCCATTTTTACAGAAGTGATTTTATTACCTAAATCCCCTTTTTAATTTATTTTTTCAGAGGAATTTGGAGGCTTGGAAAGGAGGGCAGGCACAGGCTGTGTGAAAAAAAATGTGAAAGGAGTGAAAATGCTTCCATGGATCTGGAAAACAGAAATATAATGAGCTATCTCTGTTTCTCCATGGAGCTGAAGCTCTGGTCCTGCTCTTAAAACTCCTTGGCAGAGTCAGAGTTTAAAATTCAGCTTATGAGGTTTGCAAAGCTTGGAAGAGCTGTGCAAGCTGAATGCTGTTCTCCAGGTGTAAACATAGGACTAGGCTGGTCCTGGATATGAAGGACAGCCTGTACTGTTTTTTATTAAAACATTTTGTTACTTCTGCTGCAAATTAACATCGGTTTGAACATTTTCTCTCTTAAGTATTGTTCAGTCTTCCTCATTAAAAAAACATTTCCTCGATAATGATAGGTTCCATATGTAGATGTACTACATATGTAAAATGATCCACATTAATATAAGCAATCACACATGAAAATGTGTTATTTTGCTTTTCACCGTGTAATGACTCTTCCTGCTCTAGCCTTCTGCCCTAAAAACAAGCAGAACAACAAGAAAAGCCACTGAAAGGAAATTTGCAGTTTTAAATAATTTTCCAGATACCACGTTTTCCAAGTTCAAGTGGAGCTGGCAGAGGAGCCAGCCGGCAGAGATTGATCACTGACGGTTCCAGGAACAGCCTGGTCTGCACCGTGGGCTTGCGCGTGCCTGGCAGCGAGCGTGCGCAAAGGCCTCGGGTCAGGAGAGCTGCTCGCCATCGGCTTCACTTCACAGAGGAGGACGAGTCCCTCCTCCTTCAGCATCCTTTATGCTGACGAGCAGGAGACTTTCTCAGGTAAACCGTCGCTTGAGTGTTTTGCTGAGCTGCAATGCCGTTGTGAGATGGAAAGGCTTCATGGTACCTCACACACCATCTCAGGAACGTATGGGGAAAGCATTTCTTACAAAGCAGCAAAGCAAAACTCCTTTCCTTTGTACAGCAGTATTCCAATATCTGTCATAATTTCCATCATAAGAAGGACACAGAGCTGTTGGAGTGAGTCTAGAGGAGGGCCACAACGATGAGCCAAGGGCTGGAGCACCTCTGATATGAGGAGAGGCTAAGGGAGCTGGGGTTGTTCAGCCTAGAGAAGACTTTGGGGGACCTTGTAGCTGCCTTCTAATACCTGAAGGGATTGTACAGGAAGGCTGGACTCTTCAGAAGGGTGTCTAGCAATAGCACAAGGAGAAAAGTTTCTAAGCTGAGAGAGAGTAGGTTTAGATTGGATCTTAGGAAGAAATTCATCAGTATGAGGGTGGCGAGACTCTGGAACAGGCTGCCCAGAGAGGTTGTGGATGCCTCCTTCTTGGGGATGTTCAAGACCAGGTTGGATGAGGCCTTGAGCAGCCGAGTCTAATTGAGAGGCATCCCTAGGTGGGGAGGTTGGAGTAGATCATCTGTAAGGTCCCTTCCAACCTAAATCATTCTATAATGTTATGAATCTTTGCCTGTAGAAATAATACCCAACCTCCATTTCCTAAAAACTACTCACCAAAAAAACCCACAAACCAAACAAAAAAACCCCAAACAACAAAACCAAACAGAAAGTATGCTTTAAAAAGCTAAATTACCTAGTGAAATCTGTATTTTTTTTTCCTCTTTGGTGGATGATTTTAACAAGAGGAAGATTTCCATGTGTTCTGCTTAAGTCTTGTAATATGATGCAATCAGAGAGTTTGGCTGATAGGATGTTCTGCAAATTCCCTGCAGTGGATGAGCTCGCCAGCTTCTGCGGGGTGGGTGGTGTAGGGAGAAGAGGTAAGGGAGAGCTACAAGCATCCTTCACTCCTGGCAGCTGTGTGTGCAACAACACTTAAAAGATTATCAGAACCATTTCCCCAAGCAAAAGGGACACATCAGATTTTTCTTCAGCTCAGAGGTTGATGGCAAACTAAAAATAAATTAAGAAATGCTGAATAAGATAAAGTATTACAGGACAGAGCTGCCTCATTACTTGCATTAAAAAAAAAGTCAGTTGTTAATTTTATTTTTTCAGATAAAAGTTATTTTGAAACACTCAGTTGAGTGATTCATTCAGTTTTGTGTCATTGACTGATTTTTTTCCACTAGAAATACAATTCAGAATCTTCCAGCTTGAAAGGAGCTGAAAGATTTCAATTCAAAATGACTTTTTCAAGTTTTCCTCTCAATTTTTGTTGCTATGTCTAATGGGTGAGATTGAATTTGACCCTTGGTTCATTTGCATTTGAATTAAATGGTATCTTCTGCTTGGGAAATACTCTCTTCTCTGTTCAGCAGAAAGCTTGTACAAATCCGCTTTTGGATGAACCTAAATTAGGAGGAGTTTGATTTTTCTGGAACAGGCATAGAATGGAAAAGGATTTACTTTTTGCACAAGTTGATACATGGCACTTTCACATCCATTTTCAGCTCTTTTCCTGCTGCATTTCAGTGTTCTTTTGCTAAGAAAAATGAGCACTAATAGGCAGCAGGCTGCATTTTCACGTGGACCCATGTGTTTATGTTCTCACATTTACATGGACTCCACGCTTGAAAGATAACACTTTCTCTCTGAGGTGGAAATGGCAAAGTGGTAGGAAATAGGGATTTGAAAACCTGTGGAGGAATATTTAGTTGATCTGTATCTTAAAATGTATTCTGTTTTGAAAATGTATTTAAATGATTGCATGGTTATACATAGTTGTGGGTGACTAATCTAGTCTATTGCTGCAGGTCATGGGAATAGTCATAAAAAGTATTTATTCCGAACGTGAACCCGGATACGTGCTTTCCCAACATGTTTCCCATATGGCCTGTGAGTAAACAGTAAATCAGATAGAGAAGAATTGAGGAAAGAGACGCTCCTAAGTGGGTTTTCTGGAGCACTAAAACGCAGCCCTATGTGGTTTGAAGCTGCAACTTGTTTTCTCCAAGAAACAAAGGAAGGAAAGAATTTGTCTGTTTGGACCAAAGATGTTCTGCAGACCTAGGAACTCACTGAGGTACAGGCATGCACAAAAAACATAATTAAAATCTTTAGCAGAAAAGCATTGATGAAAGTGCAGAGAAAAATGGTCACCTCCAGCAATGGCATGTTGGTTGCTCACCTCTGCTTAGTACTGCAGCACTTCTCTGCAGGCTTCAGCCCACACTCTCTTTTCCTGAAACCAGCCGTTTTAGGTAATCGCTGGTTCCATTTTGACAACTTGCCATTCCTGTCATTACTGACCTTACCTGCTTCTGCCTCACAGAGTCTGTTTGCCAGACTGTCCCCATCAGACGTGTGGTTCTCCGCTTGGTCCTTGCTGCTTGTGTCAGGAAATCTGAACCAGAGAGACAGGGACATTGCAGATGGTCTCTCTGGGGTATGGTTAGGGGTCTGGGCTATGAGGATTGCAAAAATGTATTTTCTTTTGGAGCTAAAGAGCTCACAAGCACTTCTGAGTTGCAAACTTGGTACACTGGCTGTGTGAGTGGGAGGGTAGGAACTGTGCTTGGCAGGAGGAGCTGTGCTTTGGTGCTGTCTCTTCAATATACATGAAAAGCTCCATGTTTTTCTGTCTTATCTGACTTAACTTTAATTCTACCTGGGAGATCAATCTCGAGGCTTTCTTGGTACTTGTAGCCTAAGCAGTTTTTCTTTTAGCCACTATGTTGGTTTCTCAGTCATTGAAAGGGGCCAGTTTCATAGCTCTGGTACCTGAGGCTGGGAAATTTTCTCTTGGATGCAGCTCATGCAGGCTTTTGGTGCCCTGCAATCCCTTTGATTTTCCTAACGTCCTTGTCTTCTTTTGGGCTAAAGAAAGTACATGCTTTCTGTGGGAAATGATTGGGAGATTAGAGAGGAGAAGCTGGTCCCAGTCCAAAGGGTGGTGATATATATTAGCACAGTTTAAAAGATAAAGCCAAATCTCTATTCTCTGTTACCTCCTGAGACTTCAGCCTAGGGCTAAATGCAGCCACAGACAAATGCTCACTCTTGTACTTCTAAGGGCATGTCAATGTGAGGAAGTTATCCTGGAATGAGATAGGGTGTGAATGTAAACGCAGTAGCTGTTCCAGAATAACATCCTGTGGAGACAAGGTCTTGAAGTGACTAAAAGCACTGGAATGACTTCAGTGGGACCTGAGGACACCAACTCCCCCTGCACGCTAGCCAGCCCTGCAGGCAGAAGATCAGTAGAACACCATCTCCTTGGCCGGTTTGAGGGTTCAGTGTCTGACCATCTTCATGCTGGTTGCTTCTGCTGTAGGTGTCACTTGTGATTTACTGTTATTTTATCACTTGTCAGAATGAGTTGAGGGTAATGGCCAACATTGTTGGCCACGAACATTTGCATGCATGAATTGCCTATGGTAACAATCACAGAATCCTGTGAGTTTGACACCCAGTCTGTGAACGATGGGGAATAGTTGAACTCTGCCATCTCTTACTGGTTTTTGTCATTCCTACAGGTTATAGCTGAGGCTTTGATCATCTCTGCAGGTATCTAAAGTCTGTTGCTCTTGAAGCAGTGTAGAAAGAAAACTGCTGCAAGGAGGCAATAAGTATACTGGCTCTTCAGGCAAAACTGAAACTGCTGTTTATGGTGTCAGAGAGGTGTATTTGTGCTCAAAATCTTCTCAGGGTTCTCTAGGAGTTAAAAATCACCTCCTTTTTTTTTTTTTTTTTTTCTTCTTTTTTTTTTTCTTTTTTTCTTCTTTTTTTTTCTTCTTTTTTTTTTTTTTTTTTCTTCTTCTTTTTTTTTCTTCTTTTTTTTTTTTCTTCTTTTTTTTTCTTCTTTTTTTTTTTTTCTTCTTTTTTTTCTTCTTCTTTTTTTTTCTTCTTCTTTTTTTTTCTTCTTTTTTTTTCCTTCTTTTTTTTTTTCCCCAATGCTTCTGAAGTTGCTACACCAGTTTTTAGGCCTAAGCTAGGTGATTCAGTTGTTACCTGTTCTTTACGGTCTGCTGGAAATTAGTGTTTATTTTTAAAGTGCTTTTTTTTGCAGATTAAGTAGAGCATTAATTAGTGTGAGGAACAGACTGTACCACAGCTTTCCATCATGTCAAAAACTCATTACCAGATGTAGAGATCATAAACAAACACACATGGCTGCTGCATGTAAATCTTCTGGAGGAGAAATTGCTGCTGATCTCTTCTGATTAGATCACTTTGTCTTCCAGCTCATTAATACACTTTCAACCATGGAGAATATTTAAGTGCTAATAACTCTTACAGCAATATACAGGAGAGCACTGACTTTCTGTATTTGTTACTCAGGACTCTTTTTTCTGTGATCTGGGCTACTCTTTTTTTTTCTCTCTTTGGCAAGAGTAATTGCATAGTCAAAACGTTCCTTCAGAATTGGTATTTGCTTCTGCAAGGTCTACAGTGGGATATACAAATAGTCTTCCCAAGGCCACACAAAGATGATGCTCCAGAAATCAATCTGAAATTACTATGCCAAAGTCTTTGCTGGCACAATCCCCAGGGGAGTTACACCAGCAGGTAAATTGGCCTGAAGATGAATAAACTTAATGAAAGATGTAGATTGCTACTTTAGGACCCAATCCTGCCTGTTACTGAGAATTTAGATCCCACTACTGTAATTTCCATGGCGGTCCCTGGGACCAGTCTCTGCTGTGCCAGCTACCTCCTGTCACCCTCTGCTACCCATGGGCAGAACAGGGGCAGTGGGAGCCCACATGCAGAGACCAGCACTGGGAAGGAGTTACTCTGGAGCTGCTGGAGACAGGCACATCAGGTTTGTGCACACCAGCTCTGCATCCATGCCATGTTCCTTTGTGACCGTTCCGAGTCTGTATTAACACTTGCTCAGCTTTGGGTCAGGCTTCTTTTGTTCCTCAGCATGCACCTTGTTTCAAGGAGAAGAGGCACTGGAGTCAATATCCTGGGCCTTAAGTAGTTAAGTGGTTGTGGTAGATGATAGCAAGCTCTAAGTCACTCTAGGTTTTTGCAGATCTTGTTATTTGCAGTGAGCAGATGATATCTTTTAAAATGTGTACCTGTATAAAGATGTCAGATGTACACAGGCACTGCTGTGCAGGGTCTAACGAAATGGAGGCTATCCCAGGGAGCTAATAATGGTCCATGAGGTTTAGGAGACGAATGAGCACTGATCCCAGGAAGGCAAGATGTCCCAGGTGTCAGCAGAGCTTGCTACATGACAAAAAATGACATCTGTGACGGGACCAAGATTTGTAATCCTAAATTTAATCCCTTAGAAAAGGAATAGTCAAATGGTTGGCTGCTGTTTGGAGCAATCTTTGCCTCAGTCCAGCAAGGTCTCTGGTGTGGAATGTCTCCCAGACTCAAGCATAAGAGGCCATATTTCTTACCCACTCTCCAAGAGTGCTGACTGCATGCTGCCTGAGCTGCCAACCACAGCTTCCTGCCCAGCAGCCTTAGCAAAATTAGGGATGAGTAGCCTTGTACCAGACCTTCACATTTCTTCCTATTTTCCTTCTACTGGAGACATGGGTATTTAAAAAATCGTTAGAAGTCCTTAGTGACTAACTGCTTTATTGCCCACTCTCTGCTTGTATTGCTGCTCTCAGTGGAAGTCCCTGGCTTTTGGTGTCAGGTATTTAACAAGCTCAGATGAGAAATGCAGATGGTTTACACCTCTGGAACAGAAGATTTGGGGACTGTGAAAATGAAGGATGGTAGTTTGTAGACGATCTTTATGTTAAATACCTACCATGTGGGAGTTTGAGAACCCAGGATGCCATTGCTTCTGATAGGTGCTCTGCACACCATCACCTAGCTGTAATGAGTTTAACTGTTTTGTGTCAATGCCATGTTTGAGATCCAAATCTCCAAAGAAATGTGACACACCGGTATTACTCACTGCTCCTTTCTGTTATCAGTGCACATATTTTAGCATTCAGAAATTAATTGATTGAGTCCTGCATTAGAAAATAGTTCTAATAATGGGTATTACTGAGTCCAGTGTTTTCCAGAGCCAGTAAGTATCATCACCCTAAAGTCAAGAAAGCGTCTTGTTTGGTGCTTGCACATGTTCTGCTCATTGATTTATAGCTTCCATTTAGCTTCCAATTATTAAAAGCAGATAAGTGTTTTGGAACATATATAAGCATGTGCTGTACTTCAGTCATGCTTACTGACGTCAGGGGAACCCAAAGCAGATGTGTGTGTGTGCTTTCAGGGATGCTCTCTTGAAACAAGGAGAGGAAAAGAGAGAGGAGCCTCTCCTTCCCTTTTTGGTTCTCCTCTTCTCATGCACAAGTAACATATTGTGTGTCTGGGTTTGTTTAAATTCAAGGATGGCAAACAACCACATTCTGTGAAAACTTCCTACTTCTTCCCATCCTTCTTTATGGTTTGGTTTTCTTCCTGTTATTGATATTTGGTAACCTGCAGAGACAGTGTGATGTGAAACTTGGAGGTCTGCACGGAGAATTTTATTCTAGTAGTGTTTGTATAAAGCCTTGTGGTCCCACTAAAGCCCCCCCTAGTTCGTTTGCTTTTTTAAACACAGCCTTCACAGGGACTAATTCTTCATTCACAGGAGGTCTGTCAGGAGAGAGGTAGCAGGGAGATGGATAAGAGACTCTCCCAGCTCACCACAGCTGATTGAATTGCCTCTAAACACTAAAATAGTGTTCTTGAAGCTTGTTCCAATCTTTGATAGCCCTCATGAAATATACAGATATTTGTTGGTAAATTACAAGCCTGTGAAGCCAGTAAACCCGCTGGTTCTGAATCAGATGTCCTCTGTGTGCAGATGAATTTGTATCCTGAGATTTCAATGGCAGTAGCACTCATTATGTACTTTAAAATGACTCTGCAAGAGAGGAGTGTATAAACAGACTGCAATTTTAAAAGGGAAAGCAATCGATAGTATTTTTGTTTGGGGATTAGCTGTGTTTTTTTAAACAAAGCATTTCCTGACATGTTTGCAGCAGCTAGGCAGGATGTTTGTTTAATTTGCATGTATGTGTAACTGCTGTGTGGCTATCCCTGCTTTGCCAGCTACTGGATCAATGCTGTAACAGATCAAAGAACTGCTAAATGACAGCGCTGGAAATGATTTTACCATTTTTTCAGGAAAGCATCAAGACGAATCTCTTTCACCCTGTAAGTTCAAGGGCTGTTTGCATTGCATCTAAAATACTCTGTTTTCTGAATAACCACGAGTGTAAGTAGTTGTAGCATTTACATCTTTTTTTCTTTCCATCAGCATTTGGGTTGCGTTGACCCTAATTATGAAGCCTAGTGCCGATCTGAGATTTCAACCCCACCCTTCTGCATGCAAAAATGTCAGTGTAAAGTCTTGCTGTAGCCATGTAAACTCCATCAGGATCTTCTTTTAATAGAGAAGTCAAATTACAAAATACATCTGGTCCCAATAGTTTTAAGAAATGCCTTGTGGCAATTAAAGCAATCGCTTGCTTAGAAAAGAATAGCAGGGAAATATCTAGCACGTTTTTTATTATATTCCCCCCCCCCCTTTATTCTAGATATATGCTGTGTTAAGGGGAAGGATCAGCAGTCCATCAATAGTACATAAATTAAGAAGTCCCTCAGTGGCTGACTTAATAATCTAAGTAGTATGTATTAGCTAAAGAAGAACTGGAAAGCAGCGTGTGCATTTGCTGCGCAGCTGACTTGCTGTAAGGTTGTCAGGCAGTACTTAAGTATAAATCTTGCAAACTGAGAAAAGCCCTGATAAGATTACCATGACATGACAAATGCCAGCTATAAATAGATATTTGACTTCCTGCTCATCTTTTCTTTCTCTCGCCCTTCATCCTCCACTCCAGTGTTACAGACTGGTAGGGCTGTGCAGTTCCCCCAGGTGAAGGTCAGCTCTTGATGTATTTTTGATCATCATGTAAAGTTCTTCTGTTAGTATGTGGTCCCCATTTTAACCTCTTTGCAGATTCCCCCGATTATCCCAAATCACTTTCACATGGAGCTGAGGTTAAGCTTTATTTCTCTTGGCTTGTCCCTTCTGTAGCAGACACTTCCTCTTCACTTTGAAAGGACAAAGCGATGCTCAGCTGCCTGGGCCTGCGCCCAGCATTTGATTTATACATTATTTAATTTCCCTTAGAAAATTGGAAGCAGAACTTTAGGAGTGGAAGTCAGTCCTTTTCATTTGTTTAAGGATCTTTTAGGGCTAATATAATCATCGATAGTAGATGTCAGCATGATTAGGGTGACTTAAGGTAAAGCAAAGAAAATTGAATACCAGGGGAAATTCTTCTGTAGCGGAGAAGGTGCCAAGATTCGTAGCTGTGCACAGCGTCTGTGGGTTATGAAAAAGAATGAAAATGGAAAATCCTCAGGTTTTTGAGCGACACATTGAAGACACCAGCCTCCCCTTACTGCCCAGCAAGCTGGGTGAGAGAGGTTTGCACCCTTTGCATGACATATGCAATCATTTCTTGGTCCACCGTGCTCTCTGGAACTTAATTCAACCCAGTAACTAATTCTGCAGAAATTCTTCGGTGAGTCCGGAGGTTTTCGGTTGGGCTGACTCTGCATTCACTCCTGCAATTAGGTCTGCACATGCCGTGAAGTGCCTGCCAAGGCAATTTGAAAATTTCTCATGCAGTAGAGTCAGGAAATTAAAAATTAACTCTGGAAAGGACATCATACAATATTTGGCAGTGTGGTTTGAATACTGTGTCCACCGAGGGGTGGAAGGTCTTCCTCTTACTAAAAAGAAAAGCACGAAACTTGAGCTGTGTCTTCCGTGGGATGTTGAATGATCCACTACTGGGGGAAATATTGGGAAGAGAGAGGCCTGTGGCATACATGTGCTTGTGGATGCAAGATGACTTACTGTGGCCTTTAATTTAGCCAAGTGGCATTCAATGACAGTGAGTGAGAGTCCCACGTTGTTTCAGGGTTCTAAGAACGAAATTTCTTACACTGAGAGTAGTGAAACACCAGCCCAGGTTGCCTGGAGAGGTGGTAGATGCCCCATAAATTAAAACATTAAGGCTGGGTTGGACAGGACTCAGCTAGTTGAAGTTGTCCCTGTTCACTGTGGGAGGTTGGACTAGATGATCTTTAAAGGTCCCTTCCAACCCAAACCGTTCTGTGATTCTGTGATCTTTTCCTGTATAGTCATCCAGCCTCCCAGCAAAAAGACTGCTGGATATTTTGAGGATCCAGGATTGCATATTTTTTGTACCTCTGTACCTTGCAGCACAAACTAAAGCTGCTTTTTCTTCTTACTCTTCAAACTATAGATTTGAGGGATGCCTGGGACCTGTACAACCCACAGTACTAGGGCTCCTATCTCATTTTCTCCTTCTGCCAAAAGCCCTCCCAGGCCAAAGTTCCTGTCTGTCTTTCCTGTTGCTCTCCGTAATAGATTTTCTGCTCTCAGGGAAGACTGAGATTGGATCTTATCGATACTTATAAATATATAAAAGGCAAATGTCAAGAGCATGGGGTCAGGCTCCTCTCAGTGGTGCCCTGAGATATAAGGGGCACAAACTGGAACACGGGAAGCTCCACCTAAACATGAGGAAAAACTTTCTTACTTTGAGGGTGCCAGAGCACTAGAACAGGATGCCCAGAAGGGTTGTGGAGTCTGCTCTGTGCAACCAGCTGTAGCTGAACTCAGTTTAGTAGGGGGTTTAGACTAGATGATTCTCAGAGGTCTCTTCCAAACCCTACCATTATGTGATTCTGTTCCCTTCATCTTTCTTTTCTCCTTTGTTTTTGTAGCTATTTGGACAAAGAGAGCTCAAACTATTCCTTTCTCTAGTGGTGGAAACCTGGGGGGGAGCAGAATCTTGCCTTTGACAGAGCTGACACTCTGGTAGGTAAACCAGCCACATAGCAAGAGGCACGTCTCTGCGAGAAGCCTAACGGTAACTTCCGTTGGTATCTGTCCCCTCAAACCTTGGGAACGCTTCAGTTGTATAGGCCAGTCCCCTTGCTGGTTGCTCTACCATTTCTTAATGGCTTTTGATATTTTTTTTTAAGCTGTGGTCTTTAGTTATGCTGTAATTGACCTTTTTTCAGCTCACTCTTGTGGCATCCTCTGCTGTGCTACAGCTCCAGCAGCTCCTTATGATGTCATTTCCTCCTCCCTTGATCTCAGGCGCTGCTGTGGTGTTAGGTGCTATCCTGTCAAATCTTCCTAATGCCAGGAAAGGTGGAAAGGTGGGAGACACCTGGCATTATCTCAATGACTGTGAAAACAGCAGTACCTTATGGGACAGTGGCTGCAGACAGCCTTCCTCAAATGGTAAGCACCTACCTGAGGGGAGTGATCACTCTCACCTCCCTCTGTCCCTGCTGGGAAAAGGTGGTTGCTTCTCTGAAGGGCTCGGGTGGCCTGAGGGGCTTCCTGGGGACTTGCAGATTTGTGTTTCCTGTGCAGAGGGCCCAGAGCTACTCTGCTGTGATACAAGCACCAAAGGCAAGGGCTTGAAGCAAGGAACATTGAATCTGCCACAGAGCTCTAGAAGTATCCTCATGGCTGAACACTATTAAACATACATTTCATAGATTTATGGCTTTAATTTTTTTGAGTATCATGCTAGACTGTAACTTCTTAGAAGTTCAAGTGGTGCTAATATGAAAAAGCAAGCTGCATACAACCTTGAGGCAAGGGAAAGGAGACTCCTCTGCCTCCTCCTGTGCATATTTGCAAAGATGTTGAGGATAAATTTTGAAATTAAAACATCTTTGTTAAGTGAAGAGAAATGCAAATTACCCATTTTCCAAGTCTTCACAGCACTGGAAATTTGCATTTCATTGTCTTGCCTAGACAAGGAAGGAGGGGGAGAAAACCCAAGAGACCGAGGAAGTTTTCACAATAATGTGGCACAAACTGAGGAGTTTACAAGTATGAAAGAGAAGAAATGGAGGAATTAGCTACATTAGATCTGTTATCCTTGGACTAGCAGATCTGGCTAACCAGAATACTGAAGTGACTTTCAGACTTGACATGGATTCATTTTTCTCAGCAGCAGGAAGGCACTCAGATGAGAAGTTTTCATGTTAGCAGTGCAAAAGCAGCTGCCTTGTTCTGCTCGCTCAGAGCTTTTCAGTGAAGGTAAGTGGCAGTGGCAGCTCTGACTTCAGGTGCTTTTACCTTATGCTGCCTCATGCTGTTCTTTGGCTCGTGCCCAGAAAGATGGGGCTCAATTGGTGGCAAGCTGCTGCACTTGTGAGGGAGCTGGTACTGTGGGATAGTGCTAGGAATCCCCCACAGTATGCTGTCAAGGATTTGCTGGACTGGGGAATTTTAGACCAGAAGCAGTGGGTCACATTTAGACTCAGTAGACACAACAAGGTTAGCAGATAAATTGTGATTGACAGCAAAACTGTATGAAGTGTTTCATGACTGAATAAGTAAAAATATTTTTAGTTTGTTTGTTTTTAAGCATACAAATGTTAAAAACCAATAGATCAGGGGGTCTCTAGTCAGAGCACTGAGATCCTTGTGGGAAATGCGGGGGCCGCCCACCTGAAAAGCCACCTGCACCAGTGAA
Organism: Picus viridis; assembly: GCA_033816785.1. Classification (NCBI taxonomy): domain Eukaryota; kingdom Metazoa; phylum Chordata; class Aves; order Piciformes; family Picidae; genus Picus; species Picus viridis. The sequence goes on from CM066581.1 coordinate 6,825,614, forward strand.
TGCCTCTCTGTATACACCAGGCATAGACTTTTCTTAATCATGTGCATCTTGCATTAGTTATTGAACTGGCAGATGAGTGAAAGAAGTTTCACATGCCTTTGTGTGTAGGTTCAATCTTTCTAAGATTTACTGTGCTTTTAAACCCACTTTCTGCTATGGTCTCATCCTCTTCCTGCCTTAGAGCCTTCCTCCCTTTCCTGCCTGCCTCCTGGGTGAGCCATTTAGGGTGCTAAACCAGTGAAAGCTACTTTCTTGTGTGTTGCTGGATTAGGTTTCTGCTGGTTAGCATTTGAACAGGCTCATCAAGGGGCCATATCAGAAAGAGGGGGTGACCAGTGTCTCTCTGGTTTAGACTGTGCTACCTGGGAAGCACAGATCACACTATCATGTCCCTCACTGCTATTTTATTGACTTGCTTGCATTAAATACATCCCGTACTGAAATCCTTAGCTTAAGGTAATGGTTGGTACACCACTTTTCTTGTTTCATATAGTTATATCATTCGTTGCTCTTTTTTTCTTGCTATAATTACTTTTTCTCTTCTTTTCTGGGACAAGCAAAACTTGCATTAAAACTTAAGTTCTTTACCATCCTTTTTGTTTCCTCCTTAAGGAGTAATAACCGGAGGCATTTAGCTGTGGCTAACAGCATTGCTTTCTAGGTCTGACTGTCTTCCCAGGCATATTCTGCCTTCCTGGAATACAGGCATGCAGTAGCCCTCCTCCCTGATTTTCCTGGGAAACATGAGCAGCTTGGTACCATGGGAAGCTCCAAGAGGTAAACTTAGAAACAGTCTGAAATTCCTCTAGCATTCTGCTGAGGAAATAAATACTCCATGGGAGATATCTTGCACCTTCCAGGAACTGAGAACCCAATAAATAAAAGCAAGAGAGCTTCCACTAAGGACATTATTCATCTTGCACTCTGAAGGCCCTACACAGCAAATGTCTTTCTTCACTCCCTGCCTCAACTCAGGATGTATGTGCATGTGTAAATGGCCACACAGAGACCCAGAAAGTCTACACCTCTTATTCTCATGGGATTTGTGTGCTTCCTGTCCAAACTGATAGAAGCACTAAGCCTCCAGAAGATTTGCTAGACTTTCTGGCCATTCTTTTTAACTGAGTTTGTTTGCTTTTACTATCTTGTATTATTGTGGTATCTCATACATAGGTAACTACAAATACAGTTGCTATTAACCTGCTATGCAAGATCCAAATCAAAGACAGTATTTGCCTTAGCTCCCAAGACAGGATGAAAGGGAGAGTTTAAGAGAGAAAAAAATTTGAAAAGAGATTTTTTTTGCTGTGTGGATTGCAAAGTTTAGGGCTCTAGCAATCCTTAAATGGTGATACAATGCAATAGAAATGCTGCTGGAGCTGAAAAGAGTTGAAAGACAGTTTTAGACTGGCTGTGCTCTACTGACGAAAATAAATAATTTTAGGGAAGGGAGGGCACCTCTCCCAATTCCTTTTGCAGAATTGCTTTTATTTGCTTTGTTTTGACAGGAGTCTAAGACCTCTGTAAATCTCCCAGGTTCAAGAAAGGAATTACTGGTTTGAGAAGCAAAAGCATGAATTATTTTTTAGTGCAAGCAATAGGGAATATACTGAATGTCTCACCCAGCCTCAGGTCTGTCTCAAAATCTGAAAAGAAAGCAAACACAACTACCTAACACCTACACTGTGATAGGTTTCACAAGGCAGAAGCTGCCAAATCTGTTTTGTGAGGGGGGTTCCCTTTTGTTTTGCTTTTCTAGAGAGAAACTTATGACAGCTACAGCAAGTGATGTCCTCTAAGTCTTCTAGTTTTAAGTTTTTAGTTGCATAATTCAATCTCTCTTGCTAGCGGCATTCAGCACAATAGCATTGCCCCTGTGTGCAGGTCCTCTGCAGGAACAGCATATAGTGTGAGTGAGAACACAGCATTCTGTTAATTACTTTTAATTAAAATGACTCTGTGCACACACACACACACACACATATGGAAAGCCTCTGTTTTTTCTAGTGGCTTGGCTTCCTTTTCCTTGTTGAAGGGAAGAAGTTAAACTTTCTCATTAAATGTTGATATAAAAATGAAATAATTCTGAGGTTAACCAGAAATGCAGCTTAATCTTGTAGAGAAACGTGTCTGACTTTTTTTTTTCCCCTTCTTTATTTTTTTTTCCTTCAGTTGCACAAATATAGCTGAAACTTGAAGTTGGCAGAGAGTGCTGTTTAAAAATATTTAGTCCCAGCATGTAAAAACTCGTTTTGTTGCGGAATTCCTTTGTGAAAGGTGTAGCTATGCCATGTCTCTGCCAAAGTGATGGGAGCCATATCAACAGAGTGCCTTTTGGAAAAATAGCTGCATTTTGGGCTTGTAGTTACAAAAGTTAAATTGGAATTTACATGTTTTATATATTGCTTGGAAGGATACCACATCTAGTAATATTTTTTAAGAGAGTGGAAAGAAGAAAGCAAGCTTGCAGATGGAGTCAAAGCTTCGCTCTGTTAGAACATGTTGGGATGAGCAGAGGTATGTGTGATGACACTTAGCATGTACCACTGAAGGCTCTGGTTTATTCTCCGTAGCTGTCATCATGTGCTGTAGTTATGATACATATACTTAATTCTGGCTACATACCTCATCCATCCCCTCTCTTCACTGGGCGTGGTTAAGCTTTATAGAAGAATAAGAGCTACTGATATATGTGATTTTGTCTGCTGCCCAGGCACAACCAGTGCTCAGGTTTTGGTACTGTAAGAGCAATAAAAGGTGGCATTTTGTGGTCACCCTTGCCTTGCTGATTGTTGCCAACTGGCCAGTTGTCTAGCTGACATGCCAGGCTATAATGGCTTACTGCAGCAGGTAGATGAAGTGAATCTGAAGCCTGGCCCTCCTGCCTGAGACTGGGAGATGGGGGCAGAGGAGGACTTGGTCTCTGCTGCAGCTCTCCAAGGCAGCTGTGGTCATCATGGAAAGAGCTGAGTGGGAACCATTGTCCTGGTCAGAGCGAATGTATTCAAGTGGCACAACCACTTCATGTCCCTGTGCAGCATCTCAGGTAAGCTGTGGACCTGCACCAGTGTGGTCATGTGCACATCAGTCTTCAGAATTACACTGTAGATTAAATAGTGAAGATCTGGGTCAGTCTGTTCTGAACTAAGATCACTTACAGTTATCAAACAGGGCTTTAAGCAGCCTGGTCTAGTGCAAGGTGACCCTGCCCATGGCAGGGTAGCTGGAACTAGATGATGTCAAAGATCCCTTCCAAACCAAACCATTCTATGATTCTGCCATTAAAGGAGCTGGATTTGTTCAATATTTCCTTAACAACTTCTCATACAAGAAATCAGGAATAGCAGAGACAATTTGTTCATTGTGTTGAATCAGACATGAGATACACAAAATACCTGTCCTTTTTATTTAAGAATTTCTTTAGGGAGGTTTTATAAAGCAACAATCATATATTAAGTAAATTCATTCCAAAGCTGCAGTGGTAGGTGCAGAACATGAAGCTGAGGAAGGAATGGATACTGTATCAAAAGCATTATGCTAATGTACATTATAATTTTCTGGTTAGAATAGATTATGTTCCATTTGGAACATGCCCAAATGTTTATTCCATCTCCTATTTAGATCCACAGATGAGAGAACTGAGTGGAATGAAGAGATATACCTACAGGGGTGATCTTTGTCTTTTGAAGGTCAAATTTTTTCATGGGGTGATCAATAATTTCATAGGATTGGAAAGTTTGTCTCCTAAACAGAAGGATATTTGTAGTGGTCTGTAAGAATTTCTCTTCTCAGACAAGAGAAAAAAGGCCCTTACCTTGTGTTCTCCTGTTTTATCTGCTCTATACGTGAAACAGGAAAGTTGAAACAGGAGGGAAGTACTAAATTTAAGCCTTTTTGAAATATATAAAAAATCTCACTGGTTGAAAGCCTCTCAGTTTAGTCCCTTTTCAAGGGAAAACAAAAAAAAGGTGTTTGTGACGTGTTAGAATGGCCTTTTTATCTTTAAAAGTAGTATGTGATAAAAAGGGGCTATCTAGGGCATGTCATCTTAGCCCAGCTCGCATCATGCTGTGGTACCCGAGATACAGACTTGTCTCAGGTACCTGAAACAGACCACCAACAGCATCAGCAGCACATGGGGATGCTAAAGCAGGGTAGAGCAGACACCTCATTTTGAGGCAATGCAGTAGCAGCTCTCTGCTACTGGAAGAAGAGGTGTCCTGCCTGCTGGGCTCTCCACCCCCTGCCATGCTGACTGGTGCTTGTCGAATCCCTCTGTGAGCCGTCTCAATACCCCAGCAGCAAGCCAACACTTTCTTTTCTGGATTAGTTTGCTGATGGCCTGGTGCATTCAGTTTATGAAGGGGCCAGCTTAGTGCTGGAGCCAGCACAAGAGTGGGATGGGAGCCCACAGCCAGTGCTGCCTGTACAAAGGAGAAAGGGGAAAGGCCACTGCATCCCACGCTTGGAGCAGGAGTGACCCGCTGGGGTGGCAAAATGTTTGAGGTACTGACCACCTCTGCCCAGCACTGCACTGAGCCTCCTACAAATCCCTCGTGGAAAGTTGTGCCCTGCTGGGGCTGCATTAAATGGAGACATTTATGTTGGTTATAGAATACAGTCAGTGCCTTTTCCCTGCTACTCCCTTTCAGCCTGCAGTGCATCTTCTCCTGATCTGTTCTCTTCTTGCTTTGGAAAGGCATCCATGCCCACCTCTTTCTTCAGCCAGATGATGGCTCTGGGTCCTGAGAGCTTTGCAACTTCCCTGGTTTTGTGAGTATAGGGCTAGCACTCCCCATAGAGCAGCTTCTGACACAGGGGTAAAAGGAGGTGCCTGACATGGGTGGGAGTTTGCTTGAGTGAGAAACAGATGTCCTGACCCAGGAGTTATTCATGTCTTTTTAAAACACCATGTATGAACCTTTTATCTCTCCTTAACAGAGCGGGAAAGCAAACTCCCCAAGCCCATAGAGAGCCTCCCTTTGACGGGGCCTGGCAGGCGTGCTCGGCGTAGGCGCGCAGTCTCGCAGGTAGCTCTCATCCAGGAAGCGCCGCAATTTGCCCTATTCAGGAACCACAGGGTACTATTCTGTATCCAAGATCCTAATCCCTCTTACACACAATCCCTTACAACTTTAACTGGCGGGGTGGAGGAGCGAGTTAAAAAGGGAAGGAAAAAGGAAAATGAAACACAATGTAGAGCCAGCCAGTGGCTCCCAGTTACTGCCTGCACAATGGGCCCCAGCTGCAGCCCAATTAAACCATACATTCACAGGTGTTCCCGACAGACCCTGCACCAACAAAACCACTTTCTTGAAAATACCTAAGACTTTAACACAGAAGCTCATTTCTTTTTTTTATCCTTTTTTTGCCCTTTTTCTTTCCTTAAAAAAAAAAAAAAAAAAAAAAAAAAAAAAAAAAAAGGCTTTAAAGCTATTTAGAGCACTTTAAATACAAAGAAGCTGAAAAGGACTTTGAGTCCACTGGAAAGACTTGGTGTTTAATGCCAGAATGGGGGAGAACCAGCCAAGCTGAATCAGCCAGTGTAGCCATTGGTTTGGGGAAAAAGATGGGTGATGCTAAATGTCATTTATTGAGGGAACTGGCACTGGGCATTTTATTGTTGCTGAGAGTGAAACAGGGAGGGAGAGACGATTAGGTGCAAATCTGTTTCTTTTGACTCATCATTGCACCATAGCTGGGAATTTGTGTGTGGCTTGGTTTATTACTGATCTGTGTGTGTGGTTCAGATGCCGAATTGTAGCTCTCCTGTCCTCCCAGGATAACTTGATACAGTCACCTTTGTGAGTTTGGAGCAGGATTGTAAATCAGTTGTTTCTTTTCTGATCTCAAAGCGCTCATGGCAGTGATAAACCAGTCCTTTACAAAAATGATAGTCTGGTTTTAACCCATGAATTCAAAATTAGTTCTATGTGAAGAGAGGGCTGCAGACAGCAGATTAATGCGTAGGTCAGTCGTGCCATTGAAAAAGAGAACTATGTTTAGTACATTTTCATTTATAATGATGTTAATACTCAAACCAGGGCATATTCTGGTACTCATAGATTCAATAGTATTCAACCACACCTGGCTGGCTATTCATGTCTGCAATAACACCCCACACCTCAGCAGTTATTGCTTAATTACCTGGAGCCTGGTCTGTTGCTATTTAATCACTGTTGTTTCTGACAATCACTTAATGTCTTCATAACTGCTTTAACACTCAATGCTGAAAGCTGCTCTGTTTTCAGATGCAGTCAAGAATATCTATTTTGTCCTTCAATATGCTGAGCTGCAATACTGCCTTTGGAGTAGGACTAGGATGTTATTCCTGCTCCACACCACAGACAGAGATCCAAAAGCCTGCACTATTTTTTAATAAAGAAAAGGCAAAAATGGTGATCTCTTGTATTTGAAAATAATTAAGAATGGTCTTAAAACTGGCATGTAGGTGATGCTGGTTCACAGTATTTATGTATATAGGCAGGCTGAGGCTAATCATGCTGATAAATGTAACAAAGAGAAAAGAAAATCACCTAGGCTTCAAAAGCACAAGGATATGACTTAAACCAGATACTGTCGCTCAGGAAAAGATACTGAAGGCAGTGTGGATAATTTTCTGAGAAAAATCATCACAGCACTAATATCATGGCAAATAAAAGGAAAGGAGATGCAGGCACCCCAGAAATGCTGCTGTGCCCGGGTGCAGCTCTGTCCATGCCCTGCATGGCTCCAGACACTCCACAGCGAGAGAATCGAGCAGAACTAGTGAAGACAGCTTGGCAGATGGGCTGAAGGATGGACAAGTTCTGCAGGAGCAGGGACTGAATCACTGAGGACTTGTCAGCTTGCAAAGACTTGACTTGACTGAGAGAGGATGAGATAAAGCCCAGTGCAATCATTGGTGACAGAAGGAAGGTGAATGGGGAACAACAGATGAATCACCCTTCTCATAACACAGGAACTGGGAGGCACTTGCTGAAATTACTAGGTTTAAGACAAACAAAAGTGCTTTTATATACAATGCATGATTAGACTGTGGCAGTCATTACAGGATGATGTGGAGGCCAAGAGGAAAAGTGATTTAAGAAAGTAGTTGGGCAGAGTTATTGAGGATAGATCTGTTGCAAGATTTTATTCCAGCCTCTGGCTTGGTAGTGCCAATAAACTGGGGAAAGATCCATACCTTGCTGCAAAGCTGATGGGTTTCTTCCTTTGTTGCAAATTAGCCCGTTCTTTGCCTTCCCTCTTTGCCTCATTTGACCCAGTCCATGTTGGTTTTTAATCCTGTCAGAGATGACATCTGAAAACCTTGCAGTTGCTTGGTCTAGTAAGAAGTGTCCTAATGTGACTGTGACAAGAAATGTTGATGAAGAACCAAGGTTAGCACATCAGATTTCACCAGTTGCCTTCACTCACATTTTGCTGTGGTCTGTCACCACTTTTGTTTGCTTTCCATGAGTGATTTAGCTTTACTAGCCAGTGAGAATGCTTGGGAAGGCTTCTTGTTTTAAAAAAGGTTTGCATACTTGAAGGAGGGAAAATAATCAAACTTGCCTTGTCAAATCTCTTACCTCAGAAACCTGATACTCTGGGTTAGCCAAAGAATGGAAACACCACCATGTGACTTCTGTGCCCAGACCTGAGGACCCAAATTTTAAGTACTGTGCCATAATGCCTGCTGCTTACTACTGAATAATATATAAACTACTTAGTCCACAAACATTCTGAGTGCAGTCAGAAAAAGAGTCAGCAATAATTCATGCCTTTAAATTCTCTCCTCTTGCCTTAAAAGCAGCTGGAATATTCCTGGGAAGCACACACAAAAAAAAAAAAAAAAAAAAAAAAAAAAAAGAGAGAGAGAAAATACCAGTTTTCTGGTGTTTCCTCATTTCTAGTAATTTTCAGCTATCACAGAACTTATGATTCAATCTTTAAGGATAAAATGAAAACAAACAAATCTTTTAGAGGTTAATTATCATTGCTGTTCCTGATACTCTTGGCAGAGCACATAGGAAATGTAACATCATCAGAACTATCAGTTTATGGGGACATTCCTCCTAAGGGTGTCAGTGTACAAATGAAACAGGAAAAAATAAGACTAGCAGTGGTTCCTTCTTTTTTGGGTCTGCTAACTTGATGGCCTTTCCTTCAGCTTCTCCTTGAGTAAAACATATTGGCTCCTAACAAGTAAATGCCTCGAGCTGCAATACTGCTCTGCTTCATAGTTTTGATGCTGGAGATTGGCAGTGGTCTCTATGAGCAGAGCAGAACAATCAAAACCTGATGTAATTGCAATTGTGTAATAATGCCTTTGAAAACCTCCTTCCTTTTATGGAAGATTTGTCCTTAGTGCAGTATTTATCAAGGGGGAAATGGATCCCTTCTTCAAAGGTCAACACAGATTTAGAGTCCAGGAAGCTTGGGATAGTCTTGAGAAGCCATAGTCTTCTCCCTTTTGAAAGATTTTTGGAGTTTGATGATGAACAAGGAGTTTGATCAGGTTTAGGGTTTTTTTTTCCTCTCTTTAGCTTTATATTTGTGTTAGAGGTAGAGAAATAGTTGCCTGATTGGAAAGACCATGATCCCTCTGTTAACTTTCTAGATGATGTATTACTTATCTGTAAAAGACATTGGTGCACTAAATCTCAGCTGCACTTCCACATTTAACTGTCTCTGAAGTCCTGAAAAGCATTAAAATGCATAACAGCGGTGTTTAGCTTCACTGCTCATTAGAGCAGCACAGAACTAATAGTAATATTGTTGTAACTTGACAAAGCCATCTAAATCCATGCATGTTTTCTTGTGAAAGCTTCCTAAACATGCTGCTAAATCCTCTAAAAAGCTACTAAACGGCTTTGGCAGCCATTAGCACAGCATAAGCAGGGGAACTCTTTTCAGTAAGTGAACAAACAGAGAAAATATGCTGAATAGCTGGACAAATGTGTTTCAGCTGGCTCTTTCATTTACAGATATAAGGGAGCAGTCAATATCAATCACTGTTTTCCCTGTTGCACTGGAAATCACAATATCTCTTTTCATTCCACAAGCTCTTTTCACCACGGTAATGTGTCTTTAGAGTGACACTGGCATCAGTCTGTTTCCGCTGTCTGAAGTCCAGAGAGCTTAAAAACACATTGCAGGGTATGAGACCTTAACCCTCCTCCCCTTCCACACACCCCTCTCCTTCTTGCCTTCCTCTCTGAATTAATTGTTTTTACTTCTTTCCCAGCATAAAGCTGAGAAAGAGAAGTGCCTGCAGAGCCTGGGAATATCTGCTCTTGCACTTTGGGGACACAGAAATGTATTGCTGGTTGTTGGGGGTTTAATTTATCAGGTGTTGCACGGATTTTAACCCAAGGTAATACGATTACCAAGTTAATTTGCAACGTGCTGTAATACGAAATGTAATATTACTGTGGCTCCAATTTCAAGCTACATCCTGGATGTCCTAATCCCCCACAACCTCATTTATTAAAAAAACAAAAGGCTGGGGAAGCTTTGTCCTTGTGCATATCTGGCATTTGGAGCACGTCGATATTCTCGGGTCTGCTTTCCTCCTTTCGGGTAATACGGTTCATAATAAAAACACTCTGTGGTTTTCTTTTCTCGTTGTCTCTTTGCAGATAGCAGCAGTCTGCAGGGAAGCAGCCCTTCTAGCTCTCCAGGAAGACATACATGCCACATCCATCATGGGACGGCACTTTCGGTATGCGCTGACTGTCGTGACCCCGAGGATTCCCGATTCCTTAATCCGGTTTTATGCAGATTATCAGCAGCAAAGTGGACTGCACGCGCTTTGAAAGGCAAATTAATACCTACCCCCATTCACAGTGGGAATAGCAAATTTCCTTTGTAAAGCTTTGTCAAAAGCCAAAGAATTTTGTGTTGTAAGTGAGCAGAGTGTCTGAAGTTCGCTGAAGTATGGAACTGTCGCAATAAAATGCCCGTGTGGAAGCTTTCAGCCTAACAGGTGTTGTCCAGAGCTTCGTACTTTGAAATTTCAGTGGTGTGTTCTGCATTTCAGAGGTAGAAGAATTGATGGGTTAAGTTACTTCATCTGAGTGTGCATCCACACATCAGAAAATAATTGTTAAATTCTGAATTTTGGGGGGTTCTTGGCCCTGAAGAGAGGATCAACCAGTGTCTTCATTTACTAGCTGCATTTCTTCCTGCCTCAACCACAATTTGATCCTAGGGACCATCCCAGTGAGGTGCAGACCCAGGGAGTGGCCTCACTACCTAAAATGCTGAAAATGATTCTGAATCTTTTGATTTCTGATCTCCAGAGAAGCTGCCAAGCAGGCTTGCCGAACATAAAGCTCAGGTATCCTGATTGATTACAGCAAAACGTTTCTCTTTGGTCTCAGACAGCGACTTTTTACACATACTGGGAAGTAGGCACTGGAAAAAAAGTCCAGCCCTTGGCTAACCTGAAACCTCTGCCACCATCAGCGAAAGATTTGTATTGATCTTTGTTTGTTTCCACCAAAATAAACAGAAATGTTGACTGGTAATTTAAAGCTGGCCACTTAAAAATCCTACTGAATCCTAATTAATGAATAAGAAAACCTCCTCGCAAAATCTGTTAGAAATGACCACAAACTAGCTTAGGGACAGGTAAAATCTTTTCTGCCTATTTCTCTGTTATATCATCTGTTGACATGATGACAGAACCTTATACGGGCTCTCTGCTCTTCCACTCTGTGCAAGTTAAGCAAACTCATTTTCAGCTTTCCCCCCTGCTTTTTCCCCATTCTATGATTCCCTGATGAAAAGCAGGTTGTTGACTTTGTTCCTCTGATGTCTGTGCAGGCTTTTTCTGTTTTTGCATTGTTTGACTCTTCTTTAGTACAACATACAGAATTCAGAAACAGCTCAACTAGAAAAGTTGCCTTGGAGATCAAGACTGCATTTGAAACTAATTTTTCCATCTTTTCTAAATTCTGTGTATTCCAACTTGAAGCTCAGGATGTGAACCATTTATCATAGCAATTCCATTTTTCATGTTTCCAAAAATTAAACACCATGCTGTTATCCCCTGAGACTTTCCTCCAATGTGTGCTCCTGAAAGGAGGAAAGAGAGACCATAGGTTTTACTGCCAGCAACAAATTCCACTTGTAATTTTGTATCCTAAAAATAACATTAAGTGATGCTCCAGATGAGCAGCAAAACGAGATGGCTTTTCCTTGGGAGATGCTCAGATCCATTGGGAATGTGCACCAAAGTGTGACTCTCAATTGAGAAACTGAGAAAGAGGCAGGAAGGAGCTGGCTGCCATCAGAGGGAATGTTCCACACTGAATTTTAGGACATAAGGACAGAACGTTAGCCCATGACTGCTCTTTCTGTGCATTGGAAAAAACCCCATCCCTGCAAACATTTATCCTCTCGTCTGCATGGTACCAAATCTCTTGATGCATAGCTACCTACGTGCCTGAAGTGATTTTCAGTGTGGGAAGCTTCCCCTTTTATTGTTGGGTTTTGTGGAACTTGGTTGCTTTGTTTGTTTGTTTTTAATAAGATGTTCTTGAAAAGATTAATTTATAGCCACTTTGTGAAGGTTTATGTTACCCCCAAATAATCTGCTTGGAAAACTTGACTGCTCCGATGCCATTCCAACTCTTACTCCATCCCAAGGGGCAGATAAAATGAGATTTGAAGAAAGGTGTGATGGTTGCCTTTCTTGTTCCTCATAATGGATCACTGTTGTTGTGAACTGGCAACTTGAAACCCTCTTATCAGAATTCTAGAAAAGAAACAAAATCTCAGTTTTGGTCAAAGCACATCAGCAACATCACCCTTTCATAACTCAGTCCTTTTGCACTCTCATCCTTTCATTGGAACTTACTGATGAGGGCACTGTAGGACAGAGCACTTTGGTGGTGTCTTCTGTTAGCCTCTAACTGAAGTGAGTGGAGTTTAATTCAGAGCTGAACTTTTCACAGCCTGTTTGACTGGACACACTGTGCCTTGGCACTGGCTCAAATTGCTTGTGGTGTGAGGCCATGTAAGCCTGAACACCTCTGCAGTGAGAGGTGTTCTTTCTTCTGCTGGGTTTATCACGTTTATTGTTGTTGGGATGTTTCTGTGAGGTTTAATTTTAATAAAATGGTGGAGGCTTGGTGAACTGAAAAGAAAGCATCTGAGATCTCTCTGCCATCTTCTCTTTGGCTGCTGAATTGGCTCCTAGGCTTATTACTTTACCTTCTTTAGAAATACAGTCTTTTTCCTGCCTGCCATTATCTTTTGGAGCCAGTTTTTGGCCCAAATACTGCTTGACTTGCAGAATTGTTAACATTAAATCATCTTTTCAATGTTTCAGGCACATTTTGTTTAAATACCAAGTCTAACTTTTTCCTCCAATAACAATGTCTTGCAAAATGGCATGAAATGGCTTTTGACAGGTTTGCCAGAAATGACCAGGACAATATTTATGATCAAAATGCAAAAATGTCTTCACTTCACTCGAGGAAAAAAGAAGTCCAGTCCTGTGTTCTCCCTAATGTATAAAGCAGATCTTTCACTGCAAGTGCAATATACAATTCTTACTGCTGGAAAAAGAATGGAGTTTATGGTGGATAGTTTTTCTTATGGTCTCTGAATGAGAATTGAACATAAGGCTTACTGATTTCAGGTGTGAGGGTGAGCACTGGGGACAGGATAAAGATCAGTTTCAGAGATGGTTATTCAGCATCACTGAACTTAGACTTGTCAGCCCTTTCAAATACTTTGTCCTTAAAGTTGTTATTTTCCGGTGTGTGTATGCTGGCTCTTTCCTTTTAGGTTCTTTACTCATTCTGAATGTCAAAGTGTGGTTCTTCTCCCCAAACTGGGTATGTGCCAAACATACCGCTCCTCTAACTACGCATCAGTGGGTTAGTGCTGTGGGAAGGCTGGCTGGGGATGATGCTTCCCTGTGAAGCAGGCATCAAACTCTGTGCTGAGTGTGTATGGAGAGAGGTAAAGAGAAAGCTGAATGGTAGAACCTGGTATTATGCCAGGTGTGGCCCAGAACATGAAGTTAACTGATGGACACAAGTTCATGGGCAGGAGAACTCTCTCCTTACTGCAACAGATGAGTATCAGTGTAGGAGACTGACCCTTAAGGCTTTGGTTGTTGACTAGGTGGGTGAAACAGTATTACCAATCCTAGAAAGGCAAATGTCTCGTGGTTGTGGTAGCTCCATATGTAGTGCTACGTAGGAGAGAAGCTAGAAGGAGCTGTACTTGGAAGATGGAGAGTCACATGTCCCTGGAATGCAGGCAGCCACTGCCAAAACCTGAAAGAATTAGTGAAAATCAGACATAAAGAACTTGCCTTGCTTTCTGTGATCACAAAGGTGGGACACAACTGAATGTGCTTCTTTCACACCTCTGTGCCTTGGGATTACTCCCATGCTAATGTAGTCAGGGGGCTGGGATGTGACTTGTAGTGGGAGCTGGGTATAAACTGACCTGTACCTCAACCTGCTCTTGACTTATGTGACGGAAAGGTCCGCTAACAAAGCTAGCACGTAAGGAGAGACAGGCTGAAGAGGGTGGATAATAAGAGCATTTCAGCCACTGCAAAGTGACTTACTGACCACTGGACACAGGCGGCAGATGGCATATGTAAAGCTTTTTGTGGCTGCTCCAAACTTGGAGGTCTTGGTCAGTGTGAAACTAACCCACAATAGAGTGTACTTGGAAAACTGGGTTTACACTGTGACCCTTTTATATTTGTATTTAATGTTGTTGTTAGGGTTGTAGTGGGTTGCAGTCACTTTTGTCTGCTGTTGCCCTTTTGCTGATGTCTTTTTTCTCACTTTGACATAAAGAAAATACCGTAGGTGAGGTAATGAGAGTGATTTAATAAAGAGGGGCATGCAGAGTCACAATTGTAGCTGGGCATGTTAACATCTGGAAGACAAATATTCCAGCGGAAGCCTACTCCTAATCTTGGGGTTCGTGTCTGCTCTTTCTGCAACTGCTACCTGCTCATTTATTAATCTTTTCTGTCGGAAACTCAGCCAGACGTTCTCTCCAGGGCTTTATACCTTCTGTGCTAGATATTTTAAATAGTGTCATTCTTCCCTGCAGGCTTCAATCCAACGACTCCAGAGTCCTGATAGGAGGAAGAGATGTGTGTTTTCTCTGTTAACTAGTCCGCCAAGGAGTGGAGCGATGAGGGGGAGAGAGCCCCGCTCCGTGTTTGCGTGGCAGGCCTCCAGCGAGAGTGCAGGTGTTGCAAGAGGAGGCAATGGCAACCAGATGACATTCTTTCCCCTTGAACTAGTGTGGAGCCATTGCTCAAATAGGTTATGGGTCCTTCCAACAAAATTGGAGGGTAGCGTGTTGACTACACGTGCCTGAGTAAAACCCTTGGCAGTAAAGCTTGGAGTCGTCCAACTAAATGGTTTGGGGAGCGGAATTGCTCAGTTCCCTTGGCAGTCATTAGAGAGACACTAGAAGATGGTCCAGACTGATTTATCCCAGCTAAGAGCTGGACTATCTTTCTGGAGGTGCTAAAGGAGTGTTTGATGCCAAGAGAGGCCCTTAGGCAGTTACCTAGACGAAATGCCTGGAGGCAGATGGAAGGAATTGAGAGCAATATCTCAAAATATTGAGGAAAATGTTTTATCGACTCATTCAAATATATTCTGTTTGTACAAATGGATCTGGAAATGCCATTGGTCTCTTCCCATCAGCACCTGTGTCTGTGTGGCATAGCAGCATGCTCTTAGCCACACACTCTCCTGATTTCTTTATCTCCTTTACTAACACAGGAATTTCCACATCCCTGTTTGGTAAAGTAAATGGCTCCACATCAGCAGAGTGTGGAAAGGGCTTTGATAACCTTCAAGGTGAAACACTTGTCAGCTCTCACTTTATCCAGGAACAGATTATCTGGGCTGTGGAATAATGAGGTCATGTCTTTCCTCCACACTGCTGGCAAGAGCTTCAAATTTCACACAGGGATAGCTACTTACATCAAGCCTGCTCTGCTTAATGCCATTTAAAGCTACCCCCTTCTCTGTCAGCGAGTTTTCCCCAAGCTGAGGGTGTGAAATGTGTCCATACAGCCTCATTTGCATTCCCTGTGAGGTGCTTAGATTGCTGTCTCCACACAGAGTCGGTTAGGCTTGGTGCAGAAGTGCGGGATGCAAGTAGCAGAGCAACTTGTGTGTACTGCAACAGGCAGGCACTGCTTGTAAGGAATGTAGAGTGGGATTTGGTGAGTGAGTAGACCAAAGCCATGCAGCTTTCTTTCAAGTGAGTGTCCCAGTAGTCAGCTTGCTGCACTGCCACGAGTCTAAATCTGGAGCTTTACTGCAGAGCTGTTGCATTGAGAGTGGCCATGGACATCAAAGATCCCTAAAGCACACAAGTTGTGGGTGTTAAGGACTATGGGTGCTTAAGTAGATTAGCAAACAAACAAAGCCTTTAATATTCTGGAATGCTTCCTCACCACCTAAGTAGGGATTATTCCACCAAACCAGCAAATTCTACCCTTCTACCTAGTGTAAAGTCTGCCTTTCAGATAACTGTTCTCTTTGATTTGCTCTTATGTTACAAAAGATGAAAGAAAAGATGAAATTGCATTGGAAACTTCTGTGTGGATTTCAAGAAAAGCACAAAAATGTTTTAAAGTTCCTGTGAGAACAGTTCTCTCCGGTGCTGGCAATTGCACACAGCAGGTGGTACACCAAAAAAGGTCACTGCAACAGAAAATGTTATCTTAAAACTTGCTCTGCAGAGCTTGCTACCATTTTATGTACAAATACATGACATAACTCAGCCTCCGCTGCTGCTTAGCAGTGTGAAAATCTTGGTTGAACTGCCTGAAACACGTGAAAAAAAAACTGGTTACCTTGGGCTGATTCCACTGCCAGGCTTTCATCATCTGCAATTTTGGTCAAAAGCTGCCTTTGTTAGTCTGGAAGGCATCGTAGTGAGCGGTTACACTTTTACTACAAAAGGGTGTTTTATTTTGCTGAGGGATGAATAGTAATGAAGGATCAGCTGGTAGTGCCAAGTGCCCTGATAACACAATTGGCTGCATACAGCTTTGTTAGGCCCCTTCCTGCACTTGCTGAAGAGACTTAAAAGAAGATGGTAGGAGAGCTGTTCCTTTACCTACTCAACTGCTGGAGAGCTGAATTTTGGGAGCACTTTGTCTGCTGGGGGAGACGGTAAGGCCTTACTGATTAATGATGGTGGGAGAGGAGAGAGATAGGAAAGATATTTGAAAACGAACATGTGAATGAGGAAGATTACCCTGAAATTAAAGGCTAACCGATTTTGATGTGAGAAGGGGTGCTGATGGAGTTGGAAGGAGACAGAGAGTGGGAATACTGATTAAAATCAAGAGTAGGGGCTGATTTGTGTTATTTTAATGCTGATTTTGGTGTGATAGTGAGCTGAAGGAGGGCCACAGACACCCTGGCCCTATTGTAGGAAGTGTCTCCCTGCTAAGCACAAAGTAGAATCTTGCTTTGATCTTATTAACCCCATCTGCACTGGCTCAGCAGCTGTGTTTCTGGAGCTTGACTCTTCCAGCCCCTTAAGGTGTATTTAAAGTGGCAGACATTAAGAGTCATACTTTCTTTAGGGTTTGTGTTTGTTGTTTTGTTTGGGTTTTTACATCAAAGACTAAATTCTAGGCCAGCCATGGCTTCTGCATTGGTCTTGCTAATTGTTTCCTGTGCAGCAGGAAGAAAACCCTTGCATTCTCACATCTTCTCCCTCTCCAAAATGGGCTTTGTTGACTGGAAAAGATAAGGATAGCAGCAGGGCAGCACTAAGGGCAGCACATGGTGTTTGCTGCCTGTGGTGGTGAGACCTCTCTGGAGTCTTTGGAGCAAGCCCTCTTGAAGTGCAGAAAGCCCCATGGGTGCAGAAGAGTTTTACAGATGTATTTGTTTTCTTCCTGTAAATATTTCATTATCATATCATTGGCAAGCTTCAGCACAGTCACAAAAACTTTAGAAGAAAAAGTTAAGACAGATTCTCTTCTGAATCGTTCAGAAATTTAGTGTCAGGAGGTGGTATCAAGAGAGAGGAGAGGAATTTTGCCCTTTTTCAGTGAGCAGAAATGTAAAATTGGGGGAGTAAAAATCTTTTAGAAACAAGGGAGGAGGAAGAGAAATGAGTAGAAAGTGTGTGTGAAAAGTTTCCTTCTTCCTTTTGAGTCTGCCCACTGTTTGTTTCTGAACTCTACAAGAAGAACAATGAGATGAAGAAGGAAAAGACACAGCAGCTCAAAGAGGTCTAATTTTTTTCTAGAGACATTTGTAGCCAGCTGAAGGAGCTTGTACCTTCAACAGGCCATTTTGTTCTTCACTACTGGTTCTCACAGAAGTATACTTGGTCATCTCCGGGAGGACCTGGTGTATGGCTCTTGAAGAAGAACATGATTAGAAGCTGATGTGAGTTATTGGGAGGAAGCTGCCCAAGACAGGAGGAGCAGGAAGGGATGGCCTTGACATGTGGAGTCCCAGAACAGCACTTCAAAAAAACCTTTGTGTTGCCCTCCCATAGCCAGGGCGACAGCAGCTGTGTGGCACTGTGCTGTCCCCAGAGACAGCTGGAGTAGGGCTCAGAGAAGAATCCTTGCACTGATGTCTTCTGTGCTGCACTGAGCCCATGTGACCTCAGGAGAACCTGAAGCAGTGCTCTGGGCTGTTTTGGTGGTCATCACTGAAGGTAGGCACTGCTACACTGCCCAAGCAAACTTTGCCATTTGCTGTTATAATCTTTTTGTACCCTGCCAGCAATGTAGCATCCACCCTGGTATGGACATGAGGACTATTTCAACTTAATTTGAGGTTCTGTTGTCTGAGTTCACCCAGGAAGAAACTTGCATAGTGTGATGGCAAATTCAGCTTCAGGCTGATCATCAGCTGGAGGAGAGGATTGCTGGTAATCCTTTGTTTACACTAAGCAAAATTAAAAAGACCTAAACCTCTAAAATAAATCACTTTAGATTGAATTTAAAAGAAAATGCAGTGTTAGTGCAGGTGCCTATTACGATGGAATCGAAAATGGAAGTGTCTGAATGTCAAGAACATTCAATAAAAGCAATTGGGTTTGGTCTGGTGATTCCTTTGGAATAAAGCATGGCTCACTGTTTGCTTTGGGTGTGTTTTCAAAAGTGCTTATTTGGAAAGAGATGACTGCACAAAGATATGCTTTAGATCTTGAAGTCAGCTCTGCTAGGCTTAGACTAAGCGTGACTCTTTGGGAGTAGACAGTATCTTCAATATTGTGAGTGCCCTATAATTTTAAGGTGGATTTATCCTGTTGCATTTACTTGGTGAGGGGGACTACAGAAGAAGTTGAGACAAAGCTGTGCAGATCAGACTGTCAAGGTTTTGCACGCTACTCTGAAGTGGATAAGGAGCCTGAAAAGCTTGGAAGTGTAAGCAAAATGTGTTCAAGCTGACTTCTTTTCTGAGGCACCTTGCCATGCACTGGAGCAACTCCAGTTATTTTTGTTGTAGTTCCATTCAGTGGTCTCTAGATAGATAGATAGATGCACCAATTAGTCCTCATGGGACAGGAGAAAAGTCTCATGAACCAAAAAAAAGGAATAATTTTCTGAACACTAAGCATGCTGCAGTTATCCAAGAGCTACAGGGATGTATGGCAGTGAAGAGCAGTCACAGCAGTAGGGCATGAGGTCCAAGGCTTTGATCATGGCTCCTTCATAGACACTTCCAAGTGTTCTCTGCTTTGTGCAAGCCTCATGTTTGTTTTCACTCCCATTCATCTTGAGCTGTCTGGTTTTCAACTTCCTAGTTATTTCCTTCCTCCAGTCTTGGGAGTGGCATGAGTTAAAATAGATCTGTATGGATGAAATGTATCTAAAATCGTGTTTCCACTGGTAACTTCAGCTCCTGAAAACTGTGGTACACTTCCCAATCACACATGATGTTAAAATTATTCTTTACTGGACAGAATAAAATAGCCATGTAGAACATAATTTCTTTCCCTGAAGCTGAAGCTATTTTAAAATGAAAGTTGTTGGTTGATGGGGTTTTTTGTTGGTTGGGTTGAGTTTTTGGGTTTGGTTTGGTTTCTAACCCAGGCTTCTTTCCCAGCTTCTAGAAACTGCTGTTCTGTAAGAAGGTATTCAGGGCTATGAATCAAGAAAAGATGAATTTCTATCCTAGTTGGCTCTTCTTGTGACATCTTTGGAAGTTATTTCTTTATCTCTCTTTTTATAGAATCACAGAATAGAGTCATAGAATGGTTTGGATTGGAAGGGACCTCCGAAGGTCATCTAGTCCAACCCCTCTGCAGTGAGCAGGGACATCCTCCACTAGACCAGGCTGCTCAGAGGCTTTTAGAGCCTGACTTTTAATGGCTCCAGGGATGGGGCCTCAACTACCTCCCTGGGCAACCTGTTCCAGTGTTCCACCACCCTCATTGTAAAGAACTTGTTCCTAACATCCAATCTAAAGCTACTCTAATTTCAAGCCATTGCCCCTTGTCCCATCACTGCAGGCCTTTGGGAACAGTCCCTCTGTAGCCTTCTTGTGGGCCCCCTTCAAGTACTGAGAGGCTGCTATTAGGTCTCTCCAGAGCTTTCTCTTCTTCAGGCTGAACAATCCCAGCTCCCTCAGCCTGTCCTTGTAGCAGAGATGTTCCAGCCCTCTGATCATTTTTGTGGCCCTCCTCTGGACCCGTTCCATCAGGTCCATGTCCTTCCTGTGCTGAGGGCTCCAGAGGTGGAAATACTTCTGAGATCTCTGGTTAAAGAATAGAATATAGAAGTAAAGTTCCATGCGAGCTCTAACATTCTGCTCTTCTATCACTTAAAGGAAATATCCTCCTTTGTGGCTTTGATAGTTGTGTGTATGAAAAGTAAATAATGGTGGTGTGACTTGCTAAGACCCTCCAGTTGTAGCACATTTGGCCTGTCTTATGTAAGGGCTGGAAACAAAATCTCGGGGGTTTTACTCTCTGCAAAATATAATTAACTGTTTGAAAGGGTGGTTGAGGTGGGGGGTTTAGAAAGGAAGAATAGACTAGTAGTATAATAACATCTATATTTAAAAAAAAAAAAAGAGCACACACCAAAACCAACACAAATGGAAGGTGTTATATAATCTCTGTTAAACTCACTCTGGGAAATGCTCCAAGAGCGAGTGTCAGTCTCCATTTTGTACAAGTCTGTACATAACCTTTGCAAGAATTTGTATGAAGTTGGGTGGGGAAACAGTAAAAGAAGAAGTTAGAACAGAATGTAGCCTGACCAAAGCCTCTCAGAGCAGGAGTGGAGCAAGGTTTACTCCTTTACAGGTCTTCCCACAAACGCACCTCGCTCTGCACAGGTTATTCTCAGTGGTTTATCCCAGCAGTGAGCTTCCCAGGGTGATTGCATTTCATTTTTGACATCAAGTCTGAAAGGCTTCTACATGTATTAATCTCATGAGTGATTGCTGTTTGGAGACGTTACAGTAAAAATAGTCACCCTTCTCTCAGCTGGACACTGCCATGCCCAGGAACAGCGTAGTGTGTTGTTTATGGCCCTGCCAGCCACATAGAAGGTACCCATTGGTTTGTGTTTCCTCTGCGGCTCACAGATACAGCCATTAGCTTAATGGTGGCTAATAACACAGAATAGGGACCATACCACAGGGTGATTTCTTTTCCAGGAGCTCAGTCACTGCCTGCCTCATACAGAGATGGTATTCACTTATCTCTTCTCTGAGAATAGCTTGGAGCCAAGTGGTTTGAAGCATGGTGTTTAGATATGTGGGGGAAGGGTGATGAAAACAGAGGAATTATTTGCCATCCTTTTGTGAGACAGGATGAGGGGCAATGGACTTAAACTCAATCACAGGAAATTCCATCTCAACATGAGAAAAAACCTTTTTTATGGTGAGGGTGATGGAGCACTGGAACAGGCTGCCCTCAGAGGTTGTGGAGTCTCCTTCTCTAGAGATCTTCAAAACCTGCCTGAACGTGTTCCTGTGTGACCAACCCTATGTGGTCCTGCTTTGCAGGGGGGCTGTATTCAGTGATCTTTAGAGGTCCCTTCCAAGCCCTAGTGTTCTATGACTCTGTGTGGAAGATGTTCTTAACACAAAGACAAGTTCAACTGTATCAGTCTATTTCTGATAAAATTCTGTCAACTTCCGTTCTGTCCTTCCTACCTTCCTCTTTCTCTTCAGGTGTTGTCAGGCTGCTTCTTTCCCATCCCTTTTCAGAAAGGATTGTTTTCCTGGATATAGTTCAGCAGAGCAGCAAGTAGTGCTGAAAACACTGATGATATAGAGGTGATTTGGAACCTGGCATGTTTCATCCAACAGCCATGTAATGTAACATTCATAAGCTTTTAGTGTGGCACTGTGTGAAAAGGATTCTGATTAACTCAGTGGCTTATCTCTGTGATGGAGAACTGGATGAGGACATCAGGATTTGACCTTTCTGCTTTTATCTGCTTACAACCAGACTGTTCTTCTGATAAAGGTATGAAGTTCTCCTCAGGGAAAGTAAATTGAGACAAGGCATATTGCAAAAAATTATATTAGGTTTGACTTTACAAAACAGGCCACGATCCAGCTCCCATTGAAAACAATGAGTCTGTGTTAAATGTTGTAAGAATTGGCTCCTGCTTACAACTGCAAAGTACTTCATGAAGTCCTTGCTTTTGTTTTCCTCAGAAGTCCACTTTTTGGTAATGATCTTTGTCAGGGAATCAGTTGGGAGCTGGATAAAACAATGTGCTGGTGAGGTTAGCACTGAGTGTTTAATAGAGTTTGCTAAACCAAGGATCTTGCCTTGCACTGCGGTCTGCTTCGAGACCCAAGGGAGCGGCTTTGAGCTCTGAGTAGTGTCAGCAGGCTTTAAACAGCTCAGCTGGTGTCCCTATAAGTGAACTGATTTTTTGTCCTTTTTTTTTTTTTTCTTTTTTGCATGCTTGACAATTTCTCCAGCATTTGTAAATAGCAATTTTTAACCTAATTGCTACCAAACATTATTGCCAATGCTGGGGGGCATCCCAGTCAGGTATTGTCATCAGCTCACTGAAACTCTAGGTAGTAAGTTGTTTTTAATGAGTAAACTCCCACTCATTTAACATCCTACTCCACTTCAAACATTTCTGTGGTTCATGTGTGTCTGTGGCCTTCTCAGTGTCTCCTCAGTGATGTATCTACCTCATCTTTCAGTTGTTGCTCACAGATGTGCTGTCTTCTGTGTGCTTCTGGCTTTGCTCATCACAAGTAACCTATTTGGTTTTCCTGACGTGGTTCTTCCTTTCTATCTAACTTTTGTTGGGGACAGGATGGGGAGGCTATCTCCCTGTGTGCTGGAAAGTCTTCATGATGAAAACTAGATTGTTCCTTTCAGTCAGAGGAAATCTGCCATTTCGACTAGCTGGCAATTAATGTGGGTATGAGGTAGCTGAAAATTCAGTTCTCTTAGCTGTTTCAGTAGCAGGCTCAAATATTATTTTAAATATCAAATATTTCCTATGTTTCAGTATGAAACTCATAAGAGGTCTTGGGTTTAGTTAGTTTGGGTTTTTTTAATGCTTCAACCTTTTGCCTCTACCTTTCAGCAGAGTTATGTTTTATCTTCAGTGCTGCCATGACCGGTATATATAACGTGTTATCAGTAACTTATTCTGATTGGAACTGATAATTGCTGTAAAAGCAACTTGACATAGAAGCATAGAATGGTTTGGGTTAGAAGGGATCTCTGAAAGTCATCTAGTTTAATCTCCCTGCAGTCAGGTACCCCAGTGCCTTGTTGAGCCTGACCTTGAATTCATCTCCAGGGATGGGGCCTCAACTACCTCCCTGGGCAACCTGTTCCAGTGTTCCACTACCCTCATTGTAAAAGACTTGATCCTAACATCCAATCTAAATCTACTCTCCTCTAATTTCAGACCATTGCCCCTTGTCCCTTTGGAAACAGTCCCTCTGTGGTCTTCTCGCAGGCCTCCTTCAAGTACTAGAAGGCCACTATTAGGTCTCTCCAGAGCGTTCTCTTCTCCAGGCTGAACAACCCCAGCTCCCTCAGCCTGTGCTTGTATGAGAGGTGTTCCAGCCACCCAATCATTTTTGTGGCCCACCTCTGGACCTGCTCCATCAGGTCCATGTCTTGACATCAGTCCAGCTCCAAAAATATTGTTTTCCATTTATTTTCTATGTCTGTGTGATGAAATGTGTGTCTCACCACTTCTGACAGCCCTGTGCAACACCTTCAACAAAAACTCAGCATATGGTAGCAATGTAGTGAAAACTGCATCTTACCTGTGTAAGGGTTTCATAGGCTTCTGTTTAAATTTTCTGAAGATGTGACATTTGGAGAAGAATTAGAAAAGCAGTGTTAGTTTGCTATGAGAACAGAGTTGTGTTTAAGTTCTAACAGATCAGTTTTACGTTTTGATAATTGCCCTCTACAGAGCTGAAATCCATAGTGTTGATGACAGCTGTTTTACTTACTTTAAGAGGAAAGACCATAAATAACAGCTGAGCAGTCAAGCTCAATATCTGCTGAAGCTGAAGAAGAGCTTTTCTGAATGCTCTGAGGTCTCTGTCTACCCTTCCATGCATTAAAGATTAGAACACACTAGGGCACTATTGTCAGGGTGGGTTTTTTATTTCATACATGGGACAGGAAATTACTGCAAACACTGAATTCAGTCAGGCAATGATGTCCACACTTCTAAGCTAACACAAAAAGCAGTGCAAACTCACACAGTAAGAGGTAATAGCGCTAGGAAAGGCACTGCCTTTTGTATTGAATGAAACTGGACACGGCTGGTATTTATATTTTTATTCAGGTGCCTCTTTCATACCCCTGCAAATCTATGCAAAAAGCTGTAAGCAACAGCACAGTTCCTTCCTTGCAAATACTTCAGTATCACAGCAGTGATCCAAGAAATGTTTTCCTGCAGTAGCATTACTGCAGTGTGTTGGAAGCTTAGCGTGCTACTATACAATACAATACAATACAATACAATACAATACAATACAATACAATACAATACACCAGGTTGGAAGAGACCTTCAAGATCATCACGTCCAACCCATCAAACAATCCAACCCACCCAACAACTAGACCATACAGCCAAGCACCCCATCAAGTCTTCTCCTGAACACCTCCAGTGAAGGTGACTCCACCACCTCCATGGGCAGCCGATTCCAATGGGCAATCACTCTCTCCGTGTAGAACTTCTTCCTAACATCCAGCCTAAACCTGCCCTGGCGCAGCCTGAGACTGTGTCCTCTTGTTCTGGTGCTGGATGCCTGGGAGAAGAGGCCAACCTCTGCCTGGCTACAACCTCCCTTCAGGTAGTTGTAGAGAGCAATAAGGTCACCCCTCAGTCTCCTCTTCTCCAGGCTAAGCAACCCCAGCTCCCTCAGCCTTTCCTCATAGGGCTTGTGTTCCAAACCCCTCACCAGCTTTGTTGCCCTTCTCTGGACACGTTCCAGCACTTTAAGGGGAAAATCCATTTTCTACCTAATTTTCTAAAGCATTGATCATCACCTTCCTGAACTTGTGAAGCAATAGATACAAGATCCTAATGAGGCTTTGAGATCTGCTGAGGTCAAAGCTGGTGGGGGGAAAAAGAAAGGGAAGCAACTGAGTGAGTTGGGATCACAAAATGCCCTGGGGTGTAGCCCATGCAGAGTTTAGGGGCTGTGTTGGTTGTTCTGCAGAAGGACAGTGTCAGCTCCTTGCTAGGAGATCCAGAATAGGTTAGGACAAGGGATAATGGCTTTAAACTGAAAGCAGGTAGATTTAGACTAAGTGAAGGGAAGAAATTCTTCAGTGTGAGGATAGTCAAGCACTGGAACAGGTTGCCCAGACAAGTTGTGGATGCCACCTTCCCAGAAGTGTCAAGGCCAGGTTGAATGGAGCTTTGAGCATCCTGGCATAGTGGAAGGTGTCCCTGCCTGTGGTGTGTTGGATGGAACTAGATGATGTTTAAAGTCCCTTCTAACCCAGACCTTTCTGTGATTCTATGATACTTTAAACAGTAACAGTCTTTTTGCCTTGAAATGCTTTGGCTTCTCAAGAACAGCATGTTTAATGAATCGTAGACAGAAGCAAGACCCATGGTTGTGCTTGCAAAATAGAGTTACTGAGAGAATCTAGAAGAAGGGCTGCACCCCTCCCTGTTTTGGTGTCATAACATACACGTGTTATGTGTGTGCCTGTGCATGTTCTTCTGGGCAAGAGCCAGCAAGAGAGGCAGCTCAGGCCTTCTGAGAAGGGCAGTTCCTGCCTCATCCACAGCCTGTCTTCCACCCTGAAGGAAATGAGAGGGGTTTTCATCAACATCATGACAGTACGTGCACTGTCACGTGTAGTTTGTGTTCTTCATTGGCAAGAGTTTTCCCAATCTCTTTTGGTAAGGGAAATCTGACCTTTTCAACCCAAAAGCTCTTGAGGGAGAGTATTTTATAGAGATATAGATATATAGAGAGATATATATGTATGTATGTGTAAAACATACAGATATATTAGATATATAATTAGAACAAAGGGCAAGCACAGAGACACTCTCTAAAAACAGCCTTTAAAACACTGAAGTCTCCTGACTTCAACATTCCCAGAGGAAACCAGGATGAACTTTGATTTCCCTAGGAACAGCATCCAGCCTTTGACACTGAATATTCCTTGAAAGATAGTTGTTTTTACAGAGCAAAATTTGTAAGAGGTTACTGGCAAACTCTCCTGGAGTAGAACAAAGCATATCGGGCATATAAAGGATATCCTGGTGCTTTGTACTTTGATGGCCAAATGCAAAGCAGAATCTTTCAGAGAAGTAATACCCAGAAAAATGGGAAAATGAAAAACAAACCCAAGAGATTAATAGCAGAATTATATTTTATCATACTCTCATCAGGATGCTGCAAACTACCAGTGATGCTGCTGTACTCTACAATTGCGGTGTTGTGGTAAGAAATCTTTTCCATGTCTTTTCAGCTGTAAAAGAGAAAGGTGTGGGATTGGCCTGCTTGGGTTTTTTTTCCCATGAGAAGTCAAAATCTGTAAATAGTTCTCTCTTGAAGTGGCTGATGCTGCAGCCAGAAATACATGTGGCTCTGCCACAGCGACATTCTGTGGCATGTTCCTTTTCCTCTAGCAAGTTTCTGGTCAGAAGGAGATGACTACACCCTGGCTATTCGCGACCCGGGTCTCTAGGTACATGTTTTTACAAACATCATTTGGTATCATATGCCTGTATTAAGGTTCAAGGGAAGAAATGTCTGTGAAAAAAATTGCTTGGTGCAAACTTCTTTTCAAGGGGTCCATGGAAAAGCTTCCTCCCTGCTCGCATTCCAGGGAATTGAAGGTTGTCTGTTAAAATCTCATTGAAATGCCTTTTGATTACTAAAGCAGAACGAAGAACGTGACATAGATGTTAAGTTACTGCTTCTCTACAGAAGCTGTTACAGCTGTGGAGGGAACCTAAACTTAGCTGCTGACACACGTTCTTGAGAACGACAAAAGAGATTGTGTTCATTAGGCCAACCTCATCATTCTTGCTAAAAGCAGTCTCAGGTTTCCATGTATATTTTCAAATCAAATTAGAAACGCTGCTCCTGAGACCTCCTTCAGCTGACAGTGATGGATTGCACAACCTGATAAATAGTAGGCATTCCTAGAGATGTAGTAGTACCCCAGTTGCCACAAGTGGTGGGATAATGAAAACACACACAGAGCCATGTATTTAAGTTAGCAGAGAGCTTTACCTCTTCCTCTGATAATGCAGTCCCCACCTGGGGGAGCAGCCACATCTTGAACAGCAATGGGAAGGGTTTGTTCCTCGGTTGTTTTTGAAGCTCAGTCATGGTGGATTTCCTCTGGCTAGGTTTTTATCAGCTATAATTAAAGCAGCCACCCCCTTTCACTCAGCTCTCAGCACGTACTTACACAGCTAGATCAACAGTACTTAATGCTACCAGGAGAATCCTCGTAGCTCCACCTGTTTGTTACCTAACTCAGCTGTAGAAGAAAGCAAGAGAAATGGAAAAACAGGCTTACTGGCCTTTAAAAAAAAAAAAAGAAGAAAAAAAACCCAACCCACTTAAACTCATACAGTTGTAGGAATTAAATTACTCAGGTTTCCTCCACCCACTGAATCAGTTTAGTCTTCACATGAATGTTGCGGTTTTCTTATTTCAGTTGCATGCTAAAAATAGAGCAGAATACAACTGGGGAGACTGGGATTTGATGCCATAATCCAGGAATCTGTCACCTTTCAAAAATCTAATTCCTGTTGGAATGAGCTGTCTTGTGCTCTGCCACAGCAATGGGCTTTTGTGTTCGAGGGCTCCAACACGCAGCCTCCTTCTGGGGAGCTGGGGTTTGCTCAGCCATTTGATCTCACGTGTGGATGAAATTTCCACCTGGTAAAAGCTTAAAGGAAAATCCCGAGCATTTGGTCAGATACTGGTCAGATACTTCAGGCCAGGCTGGATGGGACTTGGAGCACCTTGATGTAGTGGAAGGTGTCCCAGCCCATGGCAGGGGTTGGAACAATATGATCTCTAAGGTACCTTTCAACCCAAACCATCCAATGAATCTGTGATACCAGACATTCAAATAAGAGGTAGGTCAAAGGAGACATCCAAACAATTACTCTCTTAATTAACTAATGTTTTTATAATTTGGTTTTGCAGTGATGAGTCTGTTTTGTGGTCCATGACAGCAATGGACGTAGCGGAGTCAGGATTGAGACATTCTTCACTGTGAGGGTGGTGAGACACTGGAATAAGTTGCCCACAATAGGTGTGGATGCCTCTTCCCTGAAAGTGTTTAAGACCAGGCTGGATTGAGCTTTGAACAGCCTGATCTAGTGGAAGGTGTCCCTGCCCATGGCAAGGGGTTGGAACTAGATGATCTTTAAGGTCCCTTCCAACCCAAACCATTCTATGGTTTTGAAATGGTCAGAATCCAAAATCCAGACTAAGAGCTTTTCACACTTAGCCCTCTTTTTAAATCCCTAGACCCTTGTTTCCTTCTCCTTAGTGATGTTAAACTGATAATGTAGTTGAGCACAGCAGTGCTCTCCTGTTGATGAATGCCGACGTGGAACAGAGCTTGTTCTGATTTCTGTGCAAGGAAACACCTCTCAATGCATAGTAGAAAGCAGTTTGCTTAGCACTAAGGCAGGAAACAATGAGTTACAGATAAAGTCATTCACAATTGTTGTGATTAAGTTATTATCTGTATTAAACAGTAATGACAATTTTCCTTTTCCAAAAAGCTTTTCATACAGGCAGATGAAGTAATGTTAGCTCATTTGCTCTGAGGTAAAAATGAATACAAAGTGATGAAGACCTCATCAGCACCTCAGCAGAGTATCTTGTCTAAGCACAATCAGTACAGCAGCTAAACATGAAGTGTACAGACAGTTCTGTGAGGAAGAAATAACCTTGAACAGAGAACAAATAACTGTGTATATCTGAGGGAGAAATGTAAATGTACCAGTTGCCTACATGGCGAGCAAGTAGTGAAAAATGAGGAGACATGCTGCAGCCTGCACTTAGGAGAGCGATGTCTTGTCTCCTGTTAGGTGCCTTTACTGGTGTGTTGTCTTTCCTACAGCTTTTCTTCAGTGCTATTTGTCTTCAATGACATTTTTGACAGGAAAAGTTCCTTTGCTATTCTTCACAGCAAAACCAAGCTAGCATTTAACACCACCATTTGGGAAGGCATTAAAATACAGATTCTACCAAAGCTGCAGCCCTCTCAGAGTTTCTCACTAACCCCTGTTTACTGAATCGACCTTTTGGCGATTCAGAAAGACTTCACGTGTATCACTAACCTGACCGCCCAGCTCTGTATCTCCTGCTGCTCACCACGCTTGGGAGGAACACCCAAGGGAAACACTGATTTCTCTGATATGGTGCAAGAGATGGAGAAAGGAAGCATGTTCTCAAACTCTCAACTTGCTGTACAAATCTTTGCATTTTCTCTAATTGTCACTGAATCTGGGCATGGACCAAACCCCTACCTCTGCAGCCTTACCCTGAACTTTGATTCAGCATTCAAATGTTCATGAAGCAGGTTCATGTTGAGGTTCATCCCTTTGTTCTCAGAGGTTTGCCTAGCTGCTGCCTTTTACTATCTCTTCTGCCTCTAAGAACAACTGATGTTATCTTCTGAAGAGAAAACTCAAGATTGCATTTGCAGCTGAGGATTTCCTGTGTGCCTATCCCTAGCCTGTGTGGTGACAGCAAGGAGTAGCTTCATGGGGCTGCACTTCTTCAGAGAGCTTTAAGAATAGTCTGAAGAAATCCCCAGCTACTGGTGCCTTTGATCTCAGATAAAGGTCAACCTGTCTAGCAGAAAGTGTGATTGGAAATGCTACCTCACGTCATCCTTCACTTTCTTTTCCTTACCCTGAAATGATTCACTCTACCTCTCAGGGTAAGCCTTCACCACATCACCCATGGTCTGGAAGAGCTTTATTTCATCTTATGTGCCAACTGCTTAAGTCAGGACCACCAAGATTTTCAATGAGCTGATAAACTGTCCACAACAGTGATTATCACAGCAATTATTAATAACTAATGTAAGATTTTGTTGGTTTGGTTGGGGGTTTTAATGTATCCATATAGGCCTACTAGTGTGTTAAAAATTCACTCGTACCGGTGTTACCCTACCAGGCGCACACTGTTTCCTGGCACTGCGAGTTTCTGAGGTTCTCTGAGCATACTGCAGACTCTCCAAACACCAACAAAGTTCCACCTAGCACAAGCTCCAAGCTCAAGAGCTGCAGGTTCCAGTTGTTTCTCCCAGCACCCACCTCTGCAAGGTTACCACTGCACAGCTGGTGGGGGAAATACATGAGTTACACATTCTACTGGTGAGACTGGCACAACAATTTTGTTCGCAATTTCATTATAACTATTAATATGTGGTCTTTCTTTAATTGCTTTTGAATTCCTCTGTAACTTCAGAAATGCTGTGAAAACTGGTTACTAACTGACAAATAACTTGCGTAAAGGTAAAGACTTTATCTGCTGAGTTTCCTTAAAGCCATACTGGCTCAGGATGGGTTTCACCACAGAAGATGAGTGATGGGAACAGTAAATACGAAATGCTTCAAGTACAGGCTGTTTGTCACCTCTTCTGTCTGAAATGATACTCTGCTGATAGATAGGCTAGTTCTTGCTTTTCACAGACTAAGCCACCTCATAGATCACAGAAGCATAGAAGGGACCTTCAGAATGATCTAGTTCCAACCCTGCTGCTATGGGCAAAGACCCCTTCCACTAGTCCAAGTTGCTCAAAGCCCCATGCAACCTGGCCTCCTTCTCAGCTGGGATCTGTGCCTTAGCAGGGGCTAGGAGATGCTGCTTAGGGGGAAATACAATGGTATTCCCAGGTGGGATGCAACATGGAAGAAGTGTTAATTGTTACTGACAGCAGGAGGATCACCTTTTATCCAGTTCACAATTACTCCCTATAAAGGTCAATCAAGTGACCTGGAGATGAACGCTGCTTCTGGGTGTGAATTAGGAGGGGATAAAAAACAACAAAACCCAGTGATGGACTTTGCTTTTATTCTGTACAACATGCCTTTTGGCACGCCAAAGCTTGCTGAGGGAGAAGCAGTGTATGACTGTAGAAGGCAGAGATTATCTCCGGTGCGTGATCCTCAAAGTGGAAGCAGAAACTGAATCACAACTCTTGGCCATTGTTCAGTCTCTTGAACCTAACTCTGGGAGGTTTGTCAGAAAGATTAACTTTAGCATAGAGGGTTGGTCTCTCTTGACTTGTTGTCAGAGGAAGAGACAGGCATCTTTAGACGATGGTTTGGAGATGGAAAATAACTTGGTTGCATTGGGTTCCTGTCTGTGTGTCAATCCTCAAATGAAGGTTGTGCCAGGATGTAGTCATAAGGAGTGTCAGTCCTCTTCCAGATATTTAGCTCCCCCTTTTCTAACAAGAGCTGCTGGCTGCTACCATTTCCAAGAAAAATCTGATGAGATGACTTGCGTGACACACAGGCATGTTTGCTGGAGTCTGTTGAGGGCCCTCTGACATAGCTGTAGGGTTTTGCCTTGTTTCAGTGAGGTGTTAATTCGGGTGCCAAGTGATAGTAAACTGCTGCCAGTATTCTGGGTCATTTTACTAACCTAGTTAAGCCCAGTATTGTATTCCTAAAATCAAGCTTTTACGCTTGCCATAGTTTGTTGTTTTTTTTCTTTTTCCAAGGTAGCACTGGTTTTAAAGATGTAAAGTAGAAGGTGTTGAGTGATGTTTTTACAGCAGTATCCTAGGGAAAATACATATGGGCTTCTGTGAGAAGACAGTTGCTAAGTGTGAGGATTTGCAGCCATAGACCCAAAAAACTGAAAAGGCTCTGTTACCCACCATTTGCCTACAGCTCACCTAGAACTCACTGCGGCTGACATCAATATTGCTGCAAGAATTGCTGCAAGAATCACTGCAGGTGTAGCACAGCTGCATAAATGCTGGGTCTTCTGCCTTGCCATTATCCACCACAGAGCTGTTTTGTGAAAGAAATCCAAAATATAGCAGGAGGTAGATTTGTACTGCTGGGCCCTGCTCTGCAGGACTCATTTTTGTTGATTTTCTCAATAATTTTGGGTTTTGGTAGAAACTTTTGTTAATATGAACTGCAATATTCAAATGTTTTCAGTTGGATTTCATAGAAAAATCAAAGAATTGTGGGGGTTGGACAGGACCCCTGGAGATCATCTAGTACAAACCTCCTGCTAAAGCAGGTTTCCTAGGATCAGGTCCAGACAGGTTTTGAAAGTCTCCAGAGAAGGAAACTCCCCAGCCTCTCTGAGCATCCTGTGCCAGTGCTCCAGCACCCTCTCGGGAAAGAAGTTTTTGTGCTTTGTGCTCACAGTATGTCTGAGAATGCTTTTGGTGAGCAATCACCTTTCCTAATTCCTCCAGCAAGATAAATGATGGATTGGGACATTTTAATGGCCATGCAAAGGATTTTTATGCTGTTGTTTGGCACTTGAGCCTCTGTAATTGGAAGAGAGTATTTATAGTTTGTCTGTATCAGCAGTCTGTTAATTGCAAACCTAGAAGCATTAGTGATAGTATATAACCTTTAATGCATTAAGGTTTTATTTCATAGAGAACTGCTTGGTTGAAGTTTTTGTAGAACAATGGAAATTTCAAAGAAGGTAGTGTGGGTATTTTCTTTCCAAGTTTAATGAAAAATTACTACACTACATCCATGAGTGCGATCTGGGTGGACAGACCATGCCACATGGTGGTGGGGTGCAAATGGTGGGAGAATATGATTTTTGTGAAAGAGATTGTGAAAAGCCAGTTAAACTGTTTTGGATAAACTTGGGTCTACAGCGATGTTGAGGCAAGCACTAGAAGGCTCAGCTGTTCCAATACATTGCCTGTTGTTGTGAAATAATTACCAGAACTTGGATTTCTTTTCACATATTTTTTCCATGGTCTGTTAGTTGCCTTTTAAAACACTTCAGTAACTTAAAAAGAAAAATTAAAAAATCAAAGAAAGAAAGAAACAAAGAAAGAAAGAAACAAACCCCCAACCAAACCATCACTGTGATCTCTTCAGCACCATGGCAGAAATGCAGTAATGAACTTCAGATGGAACCTTGTGAAGCCCATGATGGAAAGGCAGGAGAGAAAGACAACTGGGTACGCTGTGTATTTCTCAGTGCTGCAGTACTGTCTGTGAAAAGGTGGCAAGAGCTGTTTCCTGTCTAATGGGCTGTATCACAAGAAGCATGGTCAGCAGGTCAAGGGAGGTGATTCTGCTCCTCTGCTGTAGTGAACCTCACCTGCAGTGCTGGGTCCATCTCTGTACTCCTCAGCACAAGACAGACATGGACCTGTTGGAGCAGGGCCAGAGCAGGGCACAAAAAGATCAGACAGCTGGAGCACCTCTCTTGTGAAGGAAGGCTAAGAGACTTGGTATTGTTCAGCCTGGAGAAAAGGAGGTTAAGGTGAGACTTTCTCACTCCCTACAACTGCCTAAAAGGCTTTAGTGCCATGGGTGTTGATTTTTTTCTAAGTAGCATGCAATAGGATGAAAGTGAAAGGCCTCCAATTGCACCAGGAAGTTTTAGGTTGGGTATTAGCAATAATTTCTACACTGAAAGGCTCATCAAGCCCTGCACCAGGCTGCCCAGGGGTGCAGTGGTGGCTTCACCATCCTTGGAGTTACTTAAAAGCTGTGTAGCTGTGGTGCTGAGGGACATGTTTTAAAGTTAGACTTGGCAGCACCGCATGAACAGTTGAACCTCAACGATTTTTAAAGATCCAACAACTTAAACAATCATTTCAACCGCTACCTAGAAGTAAACTCCTCCATTCCACCCCAACCTTCTACCTGCAGCTCCCCAGGCGGGGACTACTCTCTCTAGGCCACTAACCGCCGCGATTCCTCCGCGCTCCCTCTACCGGCCGCAGCTGCTGCGGCCCGAAGCCAGCCGCTCTTCGCCGTGGCCGGTTCCGCCGGAGGAGCGCCGCCGCGGGGCCCACGCAGCGGCACTCGTCCGGCGGAACCGGACTCAGCGAAGAGCGGCCGTGACCTGTTGGTTCTGCTTGTCTTCGGGGGTGGAAAAATAGTTGGGGAAAAAGAAATAAAGATCCACTCCGGGATTTCAGGGTCGCCCGCGGAGTGACACATTGACATCACGGGGGCGCGGCCCCAGAGCAGGGCGGGCGGGGGCTTGCGCGGCTGAAAGGCGGCGGGGCGCGGCCGGAGTCACTCCGCAACGGCGGCGGGACAGCGAGGAGAGAGAGGGGGCTGCTTGCACTGCCCGGGCTGGACTCCGCGCTGGGGCCGCCAATGTGCCTCGGGAAGGAGGAGTTCACCTTGGCGTTAGGTAAGCGCCGTGCTCGCTGCTTCTTACACACGCACGCATACAGTGCCCTCGCCGGGATCAGGTGCCGCTGGGGAGGGTAAAAGGTTTAGGGGCGATCTCAGTTAGCCTGGGAGGTGCGGGAAAGCTGCTTCCCGTCCCTCCGCTCTGCAGGCTGGGCTGCTGGGGAACGAGCGGCTGGCTGGGAAGCGGGCAGGAGAGCCGTGTCTCTGGGTTTCCCGGGTGAGCAGCCTTAAACCAGTCAGGATTTGCTGGCAATTAGAAAACTTCCAGTTCGGTAATTGCCTGTCTTGCCTAACGCGGGGATCTCGCTTGCGTGCCGGAGCCTTGTTTGATTGTCTCGAAATACCGAGGAAACTCCAGGAGACTTTTGGTGCAAGACTTTTGTGTGCAGGGCTGCCTCATATCGCCGTTTTTCAGCCTGACGTGCTGACCGCGCTCCCAGCCTGTCAATCAGTCCTCCAACAGCAACAGCAAGCACATGGCAGTTCGCAGAGAGCTCGCAGAGCCATTACGCTCAGCCTCCAGCCTCTTTTGCAGCTTGCTGAGGTGCGCCGCGAAAGCAAGTGCCTCTTCGTGATTTCTTTCAACAACCAAAACTCTCTTGCACTAGGGGTTGTGGTTGCACGTCGCCAGAAGGGACTTGCGGCAAGGACCACGCGGTGAAGCCCAGCGCTGGACCCAGGACCCCGCTGTGCACTTACCGCCCCCTCTGACCCCCCCACCTCAGCCCATCGTGGAGGGATCGCCCGGGACTGCTCCCGTCAGAGAAGGGAAATAACAACCCGAGCAGGAGCCTAGCCTTCCCCGCCTCTTCTTGGAGACGTTCAGGAGTGAAGCCCCGCGCTGCAGATCCTGATCCTGCGGCAGCCTGCAGCTGCCTTAACGCTAGATCGAGATACAAAACCGTTTGCAGAAAGGGCTTTATTTGTCTGCCGTCACCTGGGGACCCAGAGACTTGCCGCTGAAGGACAGCGGTCGTTCCCTCGGCATCCCGCGGGCACGGCGGGGTCTGGCTCTGCGGAGGAGGGAGCGAAGGGCCGGCGCCCCGCTGCATGCTGACCCCCGAGAGGGAAGGGCTGAGGAGGGCAGCAGAGCTGGATTTCCCTCCGCTCGCCGAGTAGGACGTGGAAGATCTGCCGAGGGCTTTGCAGAGACGAGGAGCGCAGCCCGCCTGCCTCCCCCCCAACCCCGCGGGGCTGGGAGGGCGAGGAGCCGGGGCTGCAGCCTCCTGCCCCGCCGAGCCGCGGCTCTCCGCCGAGCGGATTTCCCGTCACTAGTGACCTCTCGGAAATCGGTAAGTTGGGGAACTCGTCGTGCTTTTCACACTGGAGCGGAGCCGAGCCGAGCCGAGCCGAGCGCAGCAGCAGCCCGACAGCGGCGAGCAGGTGCCGCCGGAGGCACCGTGCCCAGCCCCGCCGCCCGCTCAGCCGCGGTGAGGGCACGGCCGCGGGCTGGAAGCGAGCGAGGCCATGGAAAGAAAGAGGGGGAAGTTGAAATTAAAAAAACCCACAAACCCAAACGGCTCATTCGGTGGAGTAGGGGGCCGCGGGGTGAGCCGCAGCTGCGGGGAATCCCCGGCGCTGCAGTGGCCGGTGGGGCCGGGCGCTGCCGCTTTAAATGCCGCTGAGTCCGCCCTCCGGAGGCAGCGCCGGCCGCGTTCTCTGCCCTCCCCTGCGAGTTGGGGAGAAGCGGAGAAAGAAAAAAAAAAAAAAGCCCTTGTTTTCATTCATAACTTTTTTTTTTTTTCCTTCCTCTTCCTTCCTCTCCGTCAGCTTCGTGCCCTGCTCCGCGCTTGGCCCCGCTCCGGGCACAGAGGCCGCCGCGCTGGGGCTGCCCGGGGCGGGGAACGGAGCGAAGCGGGGAGGGAGGACACGGTAGGGGTGGCTAGCGGCGTGTCCAAGCTGGTGTGGGGAAAGGAGGGGATCGCCGAGGTGTGGGGAGGCAGCGCTGACACCTTGAACTGTGCCTGCGCTGGGTGCAGAAAGCTGAGGTCTCGCCGTCTCTGCTGTATGTTATTTTATTTTATTTTCGGATGAGGGAGTGGGAGTGAACCAGCCTAAAACTGCTTTGCAGGGGTTTGTTCGACGGTGCCGCTCTCTCCCCGGTCTGCAGCTGGTCGTGTCAGTCTGCTCGCCGTGTTGATGTTGCGCTTTCTCCCCAAAGATGGCACTGGATGTCTTTCACATTTTCTTGGGATATTATTTTTCATCCCCGGGGAGCCCAGCTCCCGCCTGGTACAGCTGTAAATCTTTATCTTTTCACATTCATTCACCCTTGGTCCGTTGTGCATTTGTATTCAGTGCTTGTGAAGAAGGCAGCTTGTTCTGTGCGGTGAATGAGAAGTGAACGTATTTGGGTCTGGAATATTCTTTTCTTTTATTCCCCCTAAATCTAAAGGATTAAGCCCACACGGGTGATATTAAATGTGAAACAAAATCTTTGCTGGATGAGCACAAAGATTTCGTGTGCTGGCAGAAGCTGGCACTTTGCATTTATTAGCGGTCAGAGTGACAAAGACGTAGACTACCTGCTACAAGAACCTCTTCTGCTACTTGTCCGTCCCTGGGCTTCCACCCCACTGGTCCTTCTTTCTCTCGAGTGGGAACAGCTCCGTGCTGGCTGAGGTTTGGATCAGCAAGAGAGGCTGTTTCTTACGGTTACTGGATGAGGTTTAGAAATGCTTGATAGCACTTCTCTTTTCCTTTTTCAGGTAAACATGTATGACATGTTGAGGAGAACGAGAAAGAGCTTTTCCCTGGCTGTCAGTAGAGAAAAGCAGTTTATTTTCTTGGCTCTCTGAGTAAATGTGGCAGTTAGATGCTTTTCTGCATTTTTAAGGTCAGTACAGAACTGTCACTGCAGTTTTCTCAGTCAGCTTTGCAATCCTCGTGTTGATAGCCAGGCGGAATGAAAACGTGTAACCTAGATTTGAAAGACAGACTGGAAGATGCTTTATTTATTTACTCGAGAAGCTTTTAGTCTGCCTTGTCTTGTGAAAATGGGTTTGTTCTCATACTGTGTTTTGAGGTTGGTTTTTGCTGGATTTTCTTGTCTCATCTGCTCTTGTGAAGCCTTAAGTACTTTTTGTCTGACACCCAGCCTTTTCTTCTTGCACACCCTGGCCTGTGGTTGGAAAATACCTGAAAATGGGCTGTTTGCAGCATTGCTTTAATTTCTATAAGGAGCACGTTAGAGTTGTCTGCTAAATTACTTTCTTAGAGAAAAGGTCTTGGCCACTTGTCAGTGCCGAGTCCGAGGCTGTGTCATGCTTATACGTCACTTCAAAAGGAGCCTGTCCAAATGTGCCAGTGAGCAGATCTGTTGAGCTGTCTGATGCTGCAGATTCAGGCAGCAGAGTTGAGAATTTTGCATGTTCTTTGCCACACGGGACGTGAACCTGCTGGTGCCCTTGCTTGGTTCCAGCTTAGTTTTGGGGGTGTTAAGAACTGCTGTTGCCAGTTAGATGCTGAGCTCAGTAGCAGGCAAGAAGCACTTTCCATGGCTTGCCAAGTGCACATGCAGGTCAATAGTGGGAATTCTTAATATTTTTAATTTTTTTTAATGGCATGGGGTCTCCTTTGCATTCCTGGTCTGTGATGCCATAGCCAGACTCTCCCCAGTACTGGACTTTGGCCAGTTGCTCAGTGTTACTGTAATCCCCTGCTGAAAGAGATCAGTACCAGGTGTCTGGGGCAATTTGTGGTTTGCCGTATCATTTCTGCTTTCAAAGACTATCCCACTCCTTATTCTTCTTTTGCCCTTGAGCTGGTGTGTCTGTGTGTATATGTACACAAGCAATGTTTATTTATACCTTCTGTCTTGTTACTCTTGTAGGATTTCAGATGCATGCCAGGTTCCCACTGAATGCCAGAAGTAAAGATCACTACAGATGGAGCCCCAAAGTCAACATGGCACTGGTGGTTCACTAGTGGTGATTCAGCAGCCCTCCTTGGACAGCCGGCAACGGTTGGACTATGACAGAGAGAGCCAGCCAGCAACCATCTTGTCACTGGACCAGATCAAGGCGATCAGGGGCAGCAATGAATATACCGAAGGTCCATCAGTGGTGAAGAAATCTGGTCCTCGGACAGCACCAAGGCAAGAGAAGCATGAAAGGACTCATGAAATTATACCAATTAATGTGAATAATAATTACGAACACAGACCCAGCCATGTGGGGCATGTGGCCCATCAGCATAACGCGAGGGCTCCCGTCTTGAGCAGATCCACCAGCACGGGCAGCGCAGCCAGCTCTGGGAGCAACAGCAGTGCTTCCTCAGAGCAGGGTCTGCTGGGACGGTCACCTCCATGCCGGCCGGGCTCAGGCCACAGATCCGATCGGACAATCCGGACGCAGCCCAAGCAGTTGTCTCTGATCGTAGATGATCTGAAGGGTCCTTTGAAAGAGGACTTGACGCAGCACAAGTTTATCTGCGAACAGTGTGGGAAGTGCAAGTGTGGGGAGTGCACAGCCCCGAGGGCTCTCCCCTCCTGCCTGGCCTGCAACCGGCAGTGCTTGTGCTCCGCAGAGAGCATGGTGGAGTACGGCACCTGCATGTGTTTGGTCAAAGGGATCTTCTACCACTGTTCCAACGACGATGAAGGGGACTCTTATGCGGATAATCCCTGCTCTTGTTCCCAGTCACACTGCTGTTCTAGGTACCTGTGCATGGGAGTGATGTCCTTGTTCCTGCCTTGCTTGCTCTGCTACCCTCCAGCAAAAGGATGCCTAAAACTCTGTCGAGGGTGTTATGACCGAGTCAATCGTCCGGGTTGCCGATGCAAGAACTCCAACACAGTCTATTGTAAACTGGAGAGCTGCCCCTCTCGGGGTCAGGGCAAGCCCTCATGATTTTTGGAGGGAGGGTTACTTCCTCCAACTGCAGTTTTTCAGGTTGTAGCTGATTTTTCTTTCTCTCCCCTCCCTCCCCCCATTTTGGGGGAGCTGTTCCTTCATTTACTGTCTCCTCAACTTCAAATACACAAGCTCTTCCCTTTACATCTTTGCTCCCCTCTTCCTATTGACTTGCCTGAGCATGGAGTGTTACACATAGTCATTGCTGCTCATTGGTAAGTGTGGACCTGGTACCTGCATCTGCCACTCACTTGGGCGGGGTCTTTTGAGTTTGTAATGGAACCACTCCTGAGAGAGACAGTGAGGGCTCACTGGGCTCTGGAAGCTTCTTGCTCTGTGAATATCTTCCCAAAGATGTTTTTCATTCTCAGCAATTTTTTCCCCCCTTAATCCCCTGGGTACCAAGGAAGAGTAATTTTCCTGAGTGAGCTGGATTGTGAAATAATGTTTTCTGTGTGCTCTTTCTGGAGAGGGATGTAAAATAAAGCCTTTACCAAATGAAAGGCCTGACTCTTCTATAAGCAGCCTGCTTCTTTTTGTTGGGTTTTTTTTTTCCTCCTTTTTGTCTCCCTCCTCTCTTTTTGTCTTAACTTGTGGAGCATTCTCAGTCATGAGAGTTGCCCTGCCTCCTTTTTTTTTCCTTTTACATTTTCAGTGTAACTTCAGTTTTTGCTACACTATGTAGATCTTCACATTGGAGACATTATGGCTGTGACATGCTCATTTGTTTCTTACGCTGTCAAACCTTTGAAGGATATTGCTCACTCCACCCTCCTCCTCCTGTTTTTATAGCCTATCAGTATCAGTTGATATTACAGTTGGTGGTGTTCATGTATCCAAACAGCCTTCAGGTGTCATTGAGTCACCTAAACGTTCTTGAATCCTTAAGGTTTCTTGTGATCCTCTGGTTTAGTGAATTTAGCTCTGCTCTGTACTTTATAATTTTATTCTGCCCCTGTTTTATTGCCTTAGCCACAAATTGTGGTCCTTTTTTGTATATTTTATGTATAAAACACAAAGTTGAATCCCAACTATTTTTAAGACAAAAGTCTGTTAAAACTTTTTTTATTGTAAAGAATATTTATTATGTGAATCTCTATTATTTTATGATATTTATTGCAAAAGACTTTGAAAATGTACTCATGTCTGAATATAACAAAATATCAATACTTAACGAAATAAGGATGACACAAAGAAAGTACATATGTTAACTATAATGCAGAAAATATATTAATTAATGAAAATGGCTCTTGAGTTCTTTTGTTACAATGACAGCTTGTGAGCTGTGTGTGGACCTTGCTGGTTTGTTGGGCTTTCTCCTCCCTGTGGTCTATCAGGTTGCAAATAAGATCCTACTGATACTTCGGAGCCACTAGTCTGTGCTCTAGTTTACTGCATTTTAACTCTGCTAACTATGTATCAAGTCACTTTTTGCTATGAGATATTCAATGTAATTGGATGTATACACTGTGCCTAATGGTGCCAAGGAGTGTGGGCCTTGTTTATTTACCAAGGCATTTGGTGGTACAGTCGTGGAGGAGAAAACCATAACTGCAATGCTTTTTGTTTCCTAAAGAATACAAAATTAACATGTAAACTGTCCTGTACAGAACTTCCTGGCTGGTTAAATTATACATCAGCTGAAGCAATACATTCACCAAACTCAAATGTAAGTAAAAAAGCAAGAGGCATGATTAAAAAAAAACCAAACCAACCACCCCTATCCCTTCCCCAAAAACCAACAACAAAGAAACAAACAAAACAACCAAAAAAACCACATCATTTTGTGTTGCTATAGTTTGCTGGCTCTGGAATGTGGGAGTCTGAGTGTTTGTGCCTATGTCTGTGCCTTGTATGGTTCCTCTGCCATACGTTTTTCCAATGACAACTGCATCTATCTTCGTCTTTAATTTAGAGGCTCTTAAGGGTGACCTCTGTTACAGCTACTTGTGGCCATTTAACACATATCAACAGAAAAGCTTTTCATTGAGAGTGAATGGGGTAACCTCATTCTTCTGTTCATGTGGGTCAAGGCTATCATCACAATTCTCCTAAAGCAAAAAGTTTATTAAATGGATGTAATTTCACGTGGCATTCAGAGTAAGTGCTTCTAGGCAAACTCTGCCTTAAGAGCACAGACATAACTTGACAGCTAAGTTGTATTTTGCATTTTGAAATTCTGCTGCTTTGAGTTGCCATCATCAGGCTGTTCTGACTCCCAGCATACTGATGATTTGAATAAGCTGGGCTTTTGTAGTTAACTCTGTCAAAGCTTAGTCAGTGTCTCATAATGAGCTGACTGAAAAGTTGTGTTCTTTGTTAAATGGCACTGATTAGTTCTATAAGGTATAAAATGAAATCATCTGCCTACAGCCAGGAAACCACTTGCTTTGCAGTATGCAGTGGGGATACTGCTCTCCCAACCTAGCATTAAAAAATTGACAGGCTGGGAGGCTTGTGGAACAGCAGGGTGTTTCTGTGAAGCCTGAATCAGCCTTTCCAAGACTGATTCTTCATGAGATGAAGCAAAGCCAAGAGGAGAATGTTTCTGAGGAGCAGGCAACCTTCTTTGCACTACTTTCCTATCACTGATATTTTTCTTAACGGTGACAGCTGCAAACAGCTCTTGGGAGACAATGGAATCCTTGTCAGTCACTGCTGGTCAGATGTGACCATTTTAAAGACTGTACTGACACTCAAAATGCCCAGCCAACTGCCTCGTGATAACTGGATGCAATCCAGCTCTGTGGAGTAAGCGTGCATGAAGGATGTTAAGTTACCCTCCGCAAGTGTGTGTTAAACTGCTTACCTCTATTTCACTCTTTTTCCTCAGTCAGGTGACTTAGGTGGGGATTTGGTTTTGTTCGATTCCTAGCAGAAGAGAAGAAAACCCGAAGGACCCACACCGACCCTTGTCTGTTAACTGTCTTCTATCATGAGCTATGTCACAGCTCTGTTTCACACTCTTGGGAAAAAAATCAACCAAGCTTTTATGCTCTAGTTAGTCACACTAACTAATGCTCCCTCTGCTAACTGAACCTTGGCAGTAACTGGAAGTGTTCAAGCCCCAGCTGGATGGGGCTTTGACCAACCTGCTCTACGGGAAGGTGTCCCTGCCCATGGCAGGGGAATCAGAAGTGGATGATTTGTGAGGTCTGTTCTGACCTAAAACATTCTATGATACTATGACCTTCATGTTGCAGTTGCTTAGGAGGAAAATGTGACCTACACAGCGATGAGAAGACAGCAGTTCCTTCTGTGTCTTAAATGGTGTTCTAATTGCTAGGTGTTAGCTAGAGAAAGCAGTGTTACAGCAATGAGAATAACATGGTTTTTCCTTGGGCTGGATGCTGTATCTGTAATTTACATCTTTACATTCAAGTTCATTTTCAGGTCCTCTGAAATGTAAGGTCGTTGCCTTATGTTACAAAAATGCCTTTGACTTCTCTCAGGCAGGCAGATTTTGTAGTGCAGGACCACGTGGGATTGCGTGAGAGCAAGTGAATGTCTTTCTAGGGAGAAAAAAACCGAATGAACAGGCTGGCAGATGTATGCAGGAAGGCTCTGCAGCTTGAAGAGACAAAAATTAATTTGAATCTGCCCTAAATGGTAGGTGGTTATAATCTATTCTAGACTGGAATGAGCACCAAGAGCTCCTGCATTCCGTTGTAAAGGGGGTTGCTAAAGGCTAAAGAGATTCCTGGTGGGTGGGAGACTGAAGTGTAGATGTCAGGTCTTCAACCACAAATTAGCTTGTGGGCTCTCCAGGTTACTTCCTACATGCTTGCAGAGTGCCAGACTGTCAGAGGTCCATTGCAATGTGGATCATAAAAGGTGTTTAACCATTTTCAGTTAGCCCTGAGATCTTATTTTGAACAAGAGAACTCTGTATAAAATGATCATGTAATTAGGCGATAAGTTCAGATGACCTACTAACCTAGTTGTGTGGGTTGGGGACGGATTTGAGCAGCCCTGCCATCTGGTTAGCCACAGCAGAGTCCTGAAATGTGTCACATAAGGTCTGGTATGAAGGGAAAAGGGACGTCCCTCCACCAAGCCAGAATTCAAGTCATGCTTTGCTTGATGTCTTGAAACTGGTGGTTAAGAAATGAGTTTTGGAAATGGATGGTAAACAAGCTTCCATGTGCCCTGCTGAAGGAATATATGGCTGGGGTGAGAATTGGAGAGAGATGGGGACATGGCTTCATGACTCTAATGCTGGTGTGGGTGATAGTGCTATCCAAGGGGGGGGGGGGGGAGGGGCAGATAATGCTTAACAAATGCAAAGTACTTGGTTGTGTTTATGGCTCCATATCATAAAGACAGGTGGGAGAGGATTAGCCCCTCTGTCTGTGATGAAGCAAATCTGTTAAGAGGGATTAAAAGGGCTAGATGAAGTGTTTTAATGGACTTATATGAAGTAATAGATTTTTGACCTGGAGGAATGTTCAGGACTCACTGATACTTCTGTAGTTCTTGTTCTGCTAAAATTACCTCCAAATTCTAAGGAATCCTGATTAATTGTTGGCTTTCTTCCAGCTGGAGCATTTGTGTCAGTCATGGTGGTGCTTCAAAAAACCTGGAATAAAATTTTGTTCTGCTGTCACACAGCTGGATTTACCAGCCTTACACAGTGCATGCATTGCAAAAGTCTTGTTCTGATTAGCCTGTATCAGCAGGCAAGCTGCTTTCAGGGCAGCGCCTAATCATCTGTACTCCTCTCTGTTGTGGGTTTACACCTTTCTTTTGCTGACCATGCCAAGGCATGGTGTCTACCCTTGGCATTACTGGTCAAACAGAGCCTGTGTTAACATGCTTTGTACTTAATGGAAGGATCTATTAAAAAAACCTTAATGCTACCCAGAAAGTTTCCTTCAGCATGTTCTGCTTCCTTGTTAGAGCATGGACGTGGGCTGTTACCCGTACCTGTGACTGACTGGGGGTATAAGGATGGTCAGTGAGGTGAGCAGCAATCACAGCCCACAGATCAACTTTCTGGCGCTGCCTCAACATTTAAAGCCCTCAGCACAGAGTTGCTCAGGTTCTTTGTATACCCTTGCACTATGAATACTCCTTGCTGCAAGTCCAGAGCTTCTTGCAGTGCCTGTCCCCACCACCAAGCACAGAGCAAAAGCCCAGACCCTTGCCAAGCATTTGAAGAAAGCACTAAGCCCCACAAGTGTTGGGGTGACTATTAAACTCTTCAGTTGCATTTTCTGTGCTTGCACAAGTGTGTGTGGTTTAAAATGAGCTTTGGTTTTCAGGTGTGCAGGTATTGATGTGTTCTCATGTCAATGTGATAGGGAATGAATGCCTTGCTGTGTCTCTGTAGCTGTATTCTGTTGCATACTGTGGTTCCTGGCTGTGGTGTTAAATCCAAAGGCTAAAAGAGAGACGTGGATGTAGTGGCCACCACAGCAGAAGCCAACACAGCTGAATTGAATTGTTACTCCTGGTGATATTTCCTGCTCAGTTTATATTTGCATTAAAGAGAAGCAGCACAGTTTTTTTCCCTAGTCTGAGGCTTGTAGCTGCTGCTCCCACTTCTCCTGCTGAAGGTATTTTGAGACGAGATCCACGTTTGCTTACTAATAAATACAAACACAGGGCAGATGTCCTGCAGACCGCACATGGTCTTATTTCTTAGGATTCTTAGGGAGAAACAAGTCTTACTGAATAACTTTGGATTTTAGCTTCAAAAAGATGACCAGAAATTCACCTTCCAATATTCCTGACGTATGCACATAAAAGGAAGATAAATGGTTGCACTTCCAGTGGAATGACATGGTTGTGCATATTACAGAATCAGCTGTCTTCACTTCTTGTGAATTGCTCTCTTTTTGGAAGTAAAGACACATCCATTTGTTGTAGTCCTTGGAGAAGGGTATGCCTGACAGCCCTGCCTCTCATGCATTGTATGCACACTCTGTTTGGTAAACCTTTGTAT
This sequence comes from Picus viridis, assembly GCA_033816785.1. Classification (NCBI taxonomy): domain Eukaryota; kingdom Metazoa; phylum Chordata; class Aves; order Piciformes; family Picidae; genus Picus; species Picus viridis. The sequence continues at coordinate 6,870,240 of CM066581.1, forward strand.
ATCTGTACAGTGCTCCCCATCGGAAAACAAATATCCTCCAGAACACATTGTCAAAAGGCACAAACGAGGGGCAGAGGCTCTGCCCCAAAGGGCTGAACCTCATTGTGTTTGTGCAATACAGAGCACAATGGGACTCACATCCTGTCTGACCCTTCAGGGTCACTACTGTAGTATGACTGGGCTTATAGCACAGAATATTTCTTCTGAATGAAGTTGATGGATTTGCACCAGTGAGTAACTTGGCCAGGCAACAGCCTGCTTACGCTGGGGCCTTAAAGCCACTTGCAAGCTGTTCTCAACAGAGCTGATAGCAGTGGTAGGGTCTTATCCCTGTTTTCTTTTTGGCTTTATTAATTGGGTTAGTTAATACCATGCTCTGGCTTATGAATGCCTAGCGTTGGGATGTTCTTAGTTGATAAAGTAACTGTGAGAAGCAGCTGGAATGTCCTAAATATGCACTGAAATTCCATAACTGATTAACTGCTTGGCAGATACTTTAAATGAAGTCGTGTCTTCTGGAACATGCTTCAGCTTCCAAACCTCTAACAACTCTGGCAGTGCTGTGAGGATTCCTCTTCCATACTGTAAACAAGAGGAAAAGTTGAAGTTACCTGGCCTGGTAAAGGTTCTCTCCAAAGCATCATTTCTTGTGTGGTGTTAAATTTGAGGCTTTTGGATCTGTGCCTTTAGGACACTTCAAAAGGAAAAGGATTGAACTAATAGTCTAGATGAGGCTTTCTCTGGGAGCAAGTGGTAGAAGCCCTGCTGGAGTTTCCAATGAGATTTTTGTATGAGCTTTCAAATCTTGACCTGTAGAGCCTGTGTGCTTGTTTCCCACACCCCCCACGCCCCTCCTTTTCCATCTCTTGCCCTGTGTTGGAGCAGGAGCACTTGCCCTAGTAGTTCCAGAGTCATCCATCACTGCTGCCAGGTGCAGATAACATCCCCTGTAAGTGTTCCTCTGATTCGCTGTTCCTGCTGACAGCTCTAATGCACCCGGTTTAGGATAACTCCATCTGTTCAGGTGACAAAAACTGCAGTACCTCCTTTACAAGTAGCTCAAAGCATTTTACACTTGGACTTAAATTCTTTTCAATCAGCCAGGCCTGATAAAACAGCTCAGAGGAAAATATTTCCCTTCTGCTGCTGGGAAAAGCCAGGCCGGAGGCTGTGGGGAGTCCTGTTGTGAGGCACTGGCACAACCAGGAGTCTTTGACCTGCAGCATGGCCTTTTCCTTTGCAAGTCATTCTTCTGCACAGAGAGATGAATGGATGGGAAAGCCTCTTCGTGCCTGAAACTGTAGCACTTTCTGCAGCATATTTATTATGGGTGGTATGTTGTAGCATGCCACAGAGCGTCTGTGTGCTTGCAGGCATTTCACTGTCATGGGTTACTGCTTTTATGGGGTGAAATATGTAATCCTAACACAGGGACCAATTGCAGATGTTCTTGATACAGCAGACTGTACAGTACCATCCATCTGTAATGAACTGTTCCACACTTACTAGGGTTTGGAGGAGTTTGTTTGGTGTTTATAGAATAAAAATGCTTGAAAAGGGCAGTGATCCTGCTCTCCATGTGTCAGAGTTTGGATATGTGGGAAACTAGGTAGGACCCTAAATAATACATATTACTTGCAGGGCTAGAAACCAGAGCCATATCCTATGGCCTTCTAATTAAAACTCTTTATTTCCACAGATTTATTCTGTGGGCCTTACTAAATAGATCAGCCTTGGGTTTCTAATGGTGACTACTTGAGGAGGAATGTAGCCTTTGTTACCCTGAATGGTTGGGAGCAGATTACCGGGCTGCCAATTTCCTGTTGCCTTTCAGAGCTGCAATTTGAGCCCTATTTGCTCCTGGCTCTTGCACAATTGAAAACAATGGGTGGCTTCTTTCAGGTTTCACTTCAGAGCTCTTAGAAACTGGGGAAGTGGCAAAAGCCCTACTTTACAGGTAATTAACAATAGATAATGTTTGCTCTGCGTTTTTCTTTCTTTTCTTTTCCTTTTTTTCTTCTTTTTTTTTTTTTTTTTTTTTTTTTAAAGAGCTGCTAAAGGTAAAAGTACAGACCGAGCTCCCAACACAAGCAGTCCTGGCGGTGCAGTCCCAGCCATAACCCCAGCAAGGTGATGGTGGTACTGGGTCAAACGTACCTCCAAAGCGAACAAGTGAAAGAAGCAGAACAGAAGAGTGGTTGGGTTGCTAGCAATGCTGAAGGCTAGGCAGCGCAAGCAGCCCCGTGTGTGAGTGTTTAACATTGTGAACCTGCTCTTTGATTTAGGGCCCCTTTTTATTGTACCCTCTATCTCCTTTATTAGGTGCACGCTTCTCATACCTTGTTGACGTTTATGTAGGGATAGTTAAATGTTTCCTTGTGTATATTCAATTCTAGCAAACCACCTGTCCTGTAAAGTTTATCTTAAATACAGAAGCTTGTTTTACCACATAAAGATATAAGTGTCTGTTGTTCGACCTTATCTTGTTAATGGAGAGCTGTGGACACCTTGGAAGGAGATGAAAAGAAAAAAAAAAGAGAAGGAAAAAGATGCTCTTGCATCATTGTGAGTATTTGTCTAAAAATGGGCTGGGGCAGACAGAAAATGTCTAATTTGGAATGCTCAGGCTCCTTGTGGGTAGGAGGGAAGAGAGGAACGTCAGAATAAGAGTTACCCGCTCTCAAAGGTGAATTTTGTGTCTATACATTGCAGACTGTGAGGAATGTTTCGAAAAAGAGAAATGAGAGAAATAAAAATGGACCTTTGAGCATGCAGATGGCAGAGATATCTTTGTGGGCATGTAGAGCCAGTGGAAACTTCCTTAAGATGCAGGGGATCTGTGCACACACACAGGGCAGCTGCTCAGTATGTAAATGCCTGCTTGCATTCTGCATCTGCCAACCTTATGTGTGCAAAAACTGGAGGAGAGGTGGAAAAACTCCCTGGTAAAACCAACTGCAGTAAATCCTGGCCGATACAAGTAGCACGACTCAAACTGTTGCTCTGGGTGTAGCTGTTAGCAAACCATACTCGCACTCAGCATCTCCCCTACATTTGTCCTCCCAAAGCAGCTTGTGGTTCCCTCTCTCTCAACGAGGGCCCATTTGGGTAGTGGGACCGCTGACCTGAGAAGTTGCTCCCTTGGTAACGCTGATGATTTGCAAAACACAGGGTACCCAGGTGAGAGGAGAGGCGACTTTTTGTGCTGGACTGTGGTGGCAGGGGAAATGTCACACAGTTCCATACCTGGAGGCAGCATGTGTTCATTAGGGCTGCTGCTCTGTGTTAAATGTGCTCTCAGGCACTGCGGCAGGCATTCACTTTCCTTCCTTCCTTCCTTCCCTGCCTGAAGACCCAGCTTTGTAGGTGGTAACAGAGACTGCAGACGTGGATATAGAGCAATGAGCCAAAACAGGGATGTGTCTAGCAGCACCTGAGGAAATTCTGTCCATGCTCTCCATCCACATGCATTTGAACAAGTAAGCAAAGTATTTAAAGAGAAATGAAAACAAGAAGCAATTCTGCACTTTATGCCTGTGTTTCCGAATTTCCCATGAGGCTTGTAGAATTTCATTAACATTAACTGTGAACAAGACTTTTGCTTCTTGTTCTCACCATCTGCAAGACTTGGAAAGACTCTCTGACTCAATAACCTACTTCTGTTTCTCCTCCTTCCTGTTGCAGCTGCCCCTCTTACTTCTGTGACTTCAGTGATATCTTTTTGGCTGTAAATCCTGCAATAGAAACTATCTCAGAAGCAGAAAAATATGGCAGAGTTGCAACACTTTGAATGGAGGTCTTCTATAGAGTGGGAGTAGGTGAGTGGATGGCCCTGTCCCCTGTTGCTGATTTTCATCAGGAGCTCTGAAAAAGAGGAGGAAGAGACTCTGAGCAGAGGCTTACAGACAAGCTCTACAATTGCCTCCCTGGTAGTTTGTTGTGGGATTGTGATTATTTCCTCCTTTCTCCAGTTTCCTTGCAGATAATTTAGGAGGTAGATACAGGAAACAGACATGAAAACATTGTCCTTGCTTTAGAAAACCACAAGACATTTTAGCAGAGGTTCAATATTTTTTGCTTTTGTTACTACTGCTCTTAAGTCTTATGCCTCTGTGTTAGGTGAAGGTGCTTTTGCATTCTGTGGCCACAGAGATGATATTGCTTATGCACTCAGCACGAAACAAAGTTTTTCCTCTCCTACATCTAAAGTCTCTGCAGCACATTTGGGCAGACTTGTCAGCCTCGCTCGTACGTGATGTGCTGCTGCAGCAAATGATGCCTCCGTGGTGTTTTTCAAACAAATGATGGGCAGAGGAGTGCCTGACAACTTTGTTTTGATTTTATGTAACCTTTGCAATCTCTTCTCACAATGCCTCCCAGATAAGTAGGTGGTATGCCAAAAAAAGAGAATGGTGAAACTTCTAATGATCTCATCTGATCTCCCTGCTCTGAACAAGGCACTTTTTGATGGGTTAGGAGACATGACATCAGAGTTTTCAGTTTTGTGCCTGCAGCATGCTGGAGGAAGCCTGGAGAAGAGGAGGCTCAGGGAGACCTCATTGCTCTCTACAACTACATGAAAGGTGGTTGTAGCCAGGAAGGGGTTGGTCTCTCTAGCACCCAGCACCAGAGCAAGGGGACACAGTCTCAAGCTGCACCGAGGGAAGTTCAGGCTCAAGGTGAGGAGGAAGTTCTTCACTGAGAGAGTCGTTCGTCATTGGAATGGGCTGTCCAGGGAGGTGGTGGAGTGACCGTCCCTGGAGGTGTTCAAGAGGGGACTGGATGTGGCACTTGGTGCCATGGTCTAGTCATGAGGTCTGTGGTGACAGGTTGGACTTGATGATCTTTGAGGTCTCTTCCAACCTTGGTGATACTGTGATACTGCAGCTATGGTGGTAAGCATCCCACCATAGAGGCAAACCCAGCCACAGCATAGTAAGGGCTAAAGATAGAAGTGAACAACAGCAACAAAACAATGGAGCTGGACAAGGTTACAACCTTCTTGCCCACCTTGGCCTTTCCTTGATGCCCCTGTGGCATTATCTTTGAACCTGGTTCTTGCTCCTTCCCAGTTGGATGGATGTTAAGCATTGGAAGAGGTCGCCCAGGGCAGTGATGGAATCACCATCCCTGGAGGCATGTAAAAGACATGTAGATGTGGTGCTGAGGGACAGGGGTTAGTGGTGGACTTGGCAGTTCAGTGACAGTTGGGCTTGATGATCTTAAAGGTCTTTGCCAAGCTACCGATTCTATGATGTGGTTCTAGTCCTGTCTCCTCCTCATCCCATCCCTTGTGGTGGATGCATCTGGGGGCCCTGGCCCTGCCTGTGTGTGACTGCCTTTGTCTAAAGAGTCTCAGCTTCAAGTTCCATGGGGAGAAATAGTTTCTAGTAGCTTGTCTGTAGTAGCTTCAGCTCAGTCCAGGCCCACAGAGGTGATGCTACCTGGCAACGGGAGGCAGATAAAAGCTCTTAGTCATCTGCAAGCATTTCCTTAACAAAAGGACTTGATATTGTCAGCTGGTGCATAGCCTAGGGGTTATATTCTTATCTGGGCCCAGGCAGGAAGCCCTATGATTTACAGCTGGATGTAAGAAAGCCTGATTGCATGCCTAATCTGCACAACAGATTACTGGGATATATTTCCCTCAGGTTACAAACCTGAGGGAACCCACATCAGTGAGATAGAACAGTGTGTGTGTGGATTGTTGTCTGAGCAAGTTAGGATACTGAGAACATGGTAGACTAATGCTCCAGGATCTGTAAATTCAGGCTAAACTGAAAAGGCTCTGCCTTGAAATCTCTGAGGAACCTGAAGCCCTTGTGATAAATTGACTTCTGCCTGAGAGCAGCTGTGTTACTTCACCAAATGAGTAGGGGGATATTTACCACAGCTGAGAGGACACCCAGGACAAGAGCTTTGCTCATATATAGGGGTATTAAGGAGCTTTGTTCTTGATACAGCTCATGGTCCGTGTTGAGCTTCTTCAGACTTGGCCTAAGACCTGCAACCTTAAGCCCAGAGGGGTTATTGCAGGAGAGGTGTGCTATGCTCCTGTGTGCATTCTGGGGTCTGCTGCTGCCATCTGTTTTGCTGGAGTACTGTGGTATGCATTTAGTGAGCTTTTACTAGGGTGTTAGATGCTGTAGTGTGCACTTTGGAAAGCAGGTTAGTGATAAATTGGCCTGGGATCTGTGATTAAGCTCCAGGTTTTTGGTACGTGGCTTCCAATATCTCCTCTCTGTAACCTGCTTGTTTTGAGTCTGCCAGAGAGACCAGACCAAGGTACTTACCAAATGTTTATTCTTTGTTGGGTGCCTAACTAGAGATGAGCCTTGTCCAGCACAGGGCCTTTGAGTGGCTTTTGTGATACAAATGGTGCATGTTTAAAACCTTGCAAGTCCTGTGCGTGGCTGGGAATGGGAAGCTGTTTGTTTGAGGGTATTAACTGTCTGATAGCATGCCTTGCCTGCATCAAGGTGGCCCCAGGAGCAGGGGAGCTTGGAAATGCCACTTGCAATTAAAACCTGTGTTTTCAAGTGCAACTCTGTTGTTTGTTCATGCTGAGAAGGGTTTCCTATCTTTCAGAGTCTTTTGGTCGCTGGGCTACACTTAATAGGATGAGAGCTATTTTTTTGTCCCCCCTTCTTCCCCCTTGAACCACAAAGCTGCCAAACTATCTAAGAAAGAGCCTTGTAATTAATGCTAAGTGAAGTGGAAACCAGGGTGGCTGCTTAGCATAGGGCTAGTGGGGCATGGTCTGTGCTCAAAGACTGCCAGTGTAGTTCCAACATAACTGTGGGTCTCTAGGTTGTCAGTCAAGGTACCTGAGAGTAGAAACTGCCTCCACTACAGTGAAGATGTCTCTGTTGTGCCTGGAATATGAATATTGTACCACTGGGCCATGGCAGAATCCTTCTGGATAAAACTTTCTTATAGGGTACTCCAGGAAAGGCTGTATTTGCTTCTTTTTAAAAAGCTCTGTGTGAGTCTCCATTGTAAGTTGTGACCCAGGAGTTTGGGCCTGTGATCTTCCTGATGACCTCATCATCTAGCCTTGACTTGTCTGTAACCTGGCTGTGCTCTGTGGACACGTTTTCTCAGATATCTCTTCTTCCCTGCACAGAATTCTGTTGTTCCAAGCAGTGTTTTCACTTTCTGAAGCGTTGAAAGGGGCTGTTAAACAGTGCAGTCTTAATCTGAGGTTCACCTGCTTTAATTTATTTTTCTTTCCCCCCTACCTTCAGGTTGTTTTCCCACTGGGTTTGAAGAGTGATGCAGTTTCCACGTATGCTGTAGGGTTTATATACACCTTGCTCTGAGCAACAGGACAGGGATTTTTGTTCAGCCGTGAAGGAAATAGGGAATGTAGTGGGGAACTCCTTTGCTAGTGCTTTTCCAACACCACCTGGATGTCTAAAAATTCTAAGTAAAAAATGTCTGAGTCTGGTAAGAAACCTTTAGTTGGTAAAAACTGAATACAGATTAGTACTCAGTGGGGGAAAACATAGTGAAAGGTAGAGGCAGTAATATTGATATGTCTTCCCACTTTGTAGGGATCCATTTGAACTCCATGCTTTTCCTTTGTGTCTCCAAATTATATGCCCCATTTCCATATCTGTTTGATATCCAGTCTTTTGTTGAGACTCCACCAGAAACACTGCTGTCTTTGCATAGTTCCTTGGCTTTGCAGGGCTGCAGAGAGTAAGTACTGCAGCTGTTGCAGTCTTTGGTTTGACCATTTGGTAGTGGGGTGTTTTTCTGTCCTGTAGCAAGCAGGCAACAGTAGAGGACCTGCTGTGTCTTATCTCTCAGTTTTAACTCTTGCTTTGTGGGCTTTTTGTTGTTTTCTTTGTTCCTTTTAAAACAACCCCCTCGAGTGCCAACCTGTGTCTGATGTGCTCAGAGTTTGTCTACCTTTTTGGAGGTGACATTACAGAAACCAGTGCCAGCAATATTTTTCACATCCGGTGCCTTCGTGGGTCTCTCTAAAACGTTATGGGGTGTTTCCCAGCTGCCTTGGTTTCTCTTGCAGATGAGCCCTGCCAAACTGTTTCCTAATGCACCCTGTTAGGACAAAGGCTCAGTTGTTGTTTGCTGTTGATAAACTGGACATTTAACTGCTTCGTTTCCCCCCTACTACAGCAGGATTAGTTGGTGGCTATTTGCTCAGGCCCCAATCCTTGGGCTTGCTGGGACAATTGCTCAAGAGGTTCAGATTTAGAAACGAATGAATGTCAAGCTGAGCCTCTGAACTAAACTTTCTTTGAGATGAGCCAGAGTGACCTGCAGTGAGCTGTAAAGAAGAGTGCAATGACCCCCCTCCCTCCCCTTCCCTTCCCGAAAGGAAAAATATTTCCCAGAGCACTGGGAACCCTCCTGACTTCCTCTCCTGTGAATTCTGGATTAGTGTGATTTGCATGCTTAAAGTTAATTCACTAGTGAACGGAGGAGGTGTCTGGGAGCTTGAATAGATTCAGCTCCTCGCCGCTGAGTGCCAAGGGCCTCTGGTGCGAACCACATAGCGAGGGAAAGTGAGGACATGTAGGACAACTGCAGGGGTGAAGGGAGGGAGGAGGGATTGTACCATTTGTACTGAAGTGTTTGCAATTCTGCCCTCCCACAGGCCATGGCAACTAGACTGAATGCAATCTGGCCCTTTTATTTTCTTGCTTTCATTCAAATGAGGCCATATAACAAGTGGAGAGCAAGAGGAAGGGGGAAATGCATGAAGTATACATAATAAAAGTGATAGGACTGAAAAAGCCATTTGCTGTTTAAAAATGTGACCAAACCCAGTGCACTGAGCGGGTTGGGAATTTGAGTGGGCTCAGTCCCTGGGAGGCTTCTTCTGAACCCATCTTTAAAAACAAAACAAACAGGAAAAAGCCCTGTCTGGTTATCCACAGGCCTTGCTCCCTGATAAGAGCCATCTATCATGACCAAATTAAAATGGGGGCTCTGTCTTGCAACTCGTGCTTGATAAGACATGTCTGCCTGTTGGGAAAGTTCCCTTTTCCAATTCCTTGGTTCCTGGGAAAGCTGCTTTTAAATTGGGGAGGGGGGGAAAAAGGAAAAAAAAAAAAAAAAAAGAAGTTTGAATCATTGCACAGAGTCACTGGCCCCACTGAGAGGGCTTTCTCTCTCTTCTGAAGAACAGACCACGCACAAAGCCAGATGGTTCCCGTCTGCTGGCTTTATTCAATGCACTTCCTCCCACAGACGGGAGCCCTTTTGCCCTCCTTCCACCCCCTCTTTCAAGCATCCACCACTGGGCCTTTCTGTTCTGTGGCTGGAAATAATCTTTTATTGCCCAGTTGTTCGGAAGTGACCTTTTGCCCTTGATTAGATAGCACCAGGCTCTATCACCGGATTGCTTTTGAGCTGGCAGTTGCTTTTTTGTGTTCGCTGATCCGGTGTCAGGGAGAACAATGCAAGGCTTTGCAAAATTTTAGTCCGGCTCAGGCCTCATGTGGGATGGCTGGGGGTAGGGAGGAACACCGTTGTATAAAGCAGCCTTGTGGACCATGATTAATTATATGAAAACATTTCCTTCAATAAACTGCAAAACAAATTGTGTTTTGGTTTGGTTTTTATATTCATCTTGCGCACTGATGCGGACTGCTGTGTGCTCCTTTCCAAGCCGTTAGCTGCTCATCGATGGTGAGGAGCAAAACCACTCCTCGTTTCTCTTCTGCAGGGTTTTCATGCCTGGTTGTGCAGGCAGGTGAGCTCAAACCTGCCTCAAAACCAGGAGGCCAAAACCCTCCAGCTGAGGTTCAGCTTCGAGTTGCTGTGTTTGAGTGGCAGGGTGGCCTGATGAGATGTTTCTGGGAAGATGCTCTCAGGCTCTGGAGGAAATGGATGAGACCTCTCTTTCCCATAAAGGAGCTTTGATAGCATTAAAAAGAGGAGGCTTTCCAGTTACCTGTGAACAGATAAGAGACAGTGTTGAAGGAATGTTAAGGAAAAATCTTTAAAATGCAGTAAGAATGAAAATGGAGATCTCTGGAGAAAAACAAACCCTAGAACTGATTGATTGTTTCGCTTCCCTTGGCATATCGATATATTCATATGTTATTTTCTGTTACACTTGAAATGTACTGCACCTATTTGACTGAGGATGGGAATCTCTTTCCTAAATAAATGGTTAAACTACCCTTGAGATTTAGCCTGAAACCAAACCAAACAAACTCTAAACTCACCCTTCCTCTCCAGCTTGATCTGGACTGACTTAGAAATAGCAGGAGAAAAGCTGCTATCCTGTAGGTTATTCAGTGATCCAGAAAGCTATAATCAAGAAAATTGGGTTGTTTAGGTTTTTCTAATTAAGCTTCCAATACCTGTTGAAGACTACTGAGTCTTCTGCAGTCTGGCAAAATAAGTAAGCAATAAGAAAAGGAAATGCATCTGATTTCAAATCCTGTAGGAATTTAGGGAGAAAGATCATGGTTCTGCAAAGTTTCTAGTGCTTGTTTTTCTATTTGGTTGTTTTAGATGTTTTGGGTTTTCTTAGTTTGTTGTTTGCTTGTTTGTTTGTGTTTTTTTTTTTTTAACCTGATAGTGCTTTTCTTTTTTGTTCTATCACTATCCAGTTTTGTAGGGATTTTCTAAAGGGCCTAATTTGTTTGTTACCACCATCCTTTTGTTGTTGGTGTGCACTACACTGCTCTTTTAAATCATAACCTCTAAAAATATATCTATGTTAGCTCTCTTAGACTCACTGATTCATATGCAGCTATTTAATTCTGTCAAGGCTGCTGCTTCATCTGGGAAACAATACAGATGTCTGTGGTGTGAATTGGATGCATTCTACATCACGACAGTGGTTTGTGAGCTCTGTTCCCCAGGTGTCTGGGATGGAGGTGCTGGGAAGCTGGACCCGGTGAGAAATGAGGCACAGCTATGGTGCCACCATCATGGGGAGCTGAAGCAGGTATCTCCACCTGGGGACCAGGAGCTCCTTCTGGCTCCTATGGCTTGAATGCAGTCCAGCTTCTCTACAGGGAATGAAAAGCATTTAATGGCATTGGTTATTTTGTTAGATCAAGCATCTGAGATCAAGTTCCTAATCCAGCACCATACCATTCTCTCTACCTCCTTTTATTTTAATAAAAGGCAGAAGTCTACAGTAGAATAACATCATTAAGGCGTTTTGGTTTGCCCTCATAAGCCAGGAGCAAATTACCAGGGGCTGAAATTGACTTGCTTGCTGTCTGTAGGGATGTTCAAGTCTTCATACACACAAGAAAGGCTTCAAAGAAGGAAGAAAGATATCTTGGCAAACAGTGGAAGTGACATTGAATAGGGCAGTGAAGTGGGGACACCTGGGAAATGAATGGGAAAAGCCTGTGAGTGGTAGTGGATTCTGTGAGGTAGTCTTTTGGAGAGCATGGTCTGATACAAGTTTGCGTTCATGCATTTATAAATGTAGGCAGATCAGTTCCTGCTCTTTCCCCCAACCCCTACTGTTTTTCCTGAAGGATGAGTTAAAATGAGGATGTAACAGTTGATGTGTGTGTACAGGGACTTTTACTCCAATCCTGTTGAAATAATCAGAAATATCTGGAAGTAAGTTAGATCCTAAATGAAGGACTACATTCTGTGACTGTACAACTACAGGGTGATTTAAGCTTCTGGTGTGATCACTTTTAACTATAAAAAGTGTAGATACTAGAAATGCTAGTTGCAACCAGAGCAGTCACTGCTGCTCTGTCATCTTCTCCTTTATGCCTAAGCTATTGCTATTATTAGGAATTTAAGTCTTCAAATATATTAGGTTGGAAGAAACCTCAGTTCCAGTCTAAATTGCTTTTATATGGTCTAATTTGTGCAAGTTCAGGATGCCTTTTTAAAAATGAGAATTGGTGAAGAACAGCTATAGGGAAAATCATGCTAGCCCATCTACTTTAATTCTTTCCACTTGTCAAATCTCTCCTGTGGGTTCAGTGATGGCAGTATGATAGTTACTTAGTCAGGTCTGAAAGAAGTTGATAATAGCAGAAGAAACTTCAGAGTAACTGGTGACTTTTTATCAAGTGGAAAGAACATAACCCAGTATGAGGCCGAGCAGTATCTCTAGTTCTCATGTCCTGTGTAGGAACCCGCGCATGTGTCATGCAGGGCTATTTCCACTTACTGATGTCTTTGCCACTGCTAGCCAATAAGATGTCCATGACTGCGATGTTGATTGCAGCTGTCTGTGCATGTTCTCAGATTTTTTTCCACAGATAGTGGTGGCCCTTTACCCACTCACTGCATCTTGTGGTCCTCCAGGCTGGGCTGTAGCCCACAGCTCTCATGATATGCCCACGCATGAAGGGTCTTAAATGTGTGTTAACGCTTCTGGCTGCAGTGTTGTAGTACGGTCAGGCAAGTCAGCTGAAACTTCAAGTCAAGCACAGCAGTCAGGGCCTTAATGTAGGTTATCTTACCTAGCTTCTCTCTGCAGCCTCTGTGGTCTAACAAAGGAAGTCACGCTCTAACCCACATCAACAAGCGGTCATTTCATGTCCTAAATCAAGATTTATCCTTCTTAAAGGATATCCTTTATGAATCAGGGGTTATAGTCTTCTTAAAGTAATTTCTAGCTTGACAGAAGCTGTTGCTTGCTTACAGTCATAGTTTGTGCCTTGTAACTTGCGGATGGTGCATGGGGACCACCTGCATTTTGGTTTGGTGTCACACTTAGCACACACTTCCTTGCCTTCCTCTAGTGCTGTAGCTTTGCTGAAGGTTTACCATGTCCAGCTGGCCGTTGGATTGCTCTTACTGTGAGCTGTCTGGCTCTGGAAAGCCTCAAGCTGCAGGTTACTCTTGGGCCAAGGCTTGATCTTTCCCATCCTCTATTAAGGGGTGGGCTTCTAGTCAAGGTTATGAGCTGCTGCTTCTCATTGGCTAGACAGGACTCCTGGGAGATTTTGTGGGCTCAGGCCTGTCTGGGCTGCTTGTCCTTACTAAGCCCAAACCAACTTTCAGCTTAAGACATGGTCCAGTTTGGGGGCATCCCAGATGCCATGGGAGTGTCACCAGTTATGGCAGCTGTGTTGTTTTGATCAGTCCTGCCAGCTCTCGCCCCGGCTGACTTTGACTGAAGCAATACACCTGTGGAGGAAATGGGGAGGGAGCTAACTGGGAAGCTGAAGGGAAGTGTGGGGATTAATTATTGCTTTTTTACAATATTCAAATAGTTTTCCTTAATTATTTATTTGTCCTTTTTAAAAAAAAAAAAAAAAAAAAAGATATTAAAAATACTTCAGGGAGGCAGAATATCAGAGCTGCTCTTTGTTTGCTTACAAAGTTTTGTCTTGAATAATCTCTTCGAGTTCCTGGCTGTGGTAGATTTGGCTAAATAAATTCTTTTGGAAAAGTAACAAAGCATTAATATCTGAAACCCCCAGTTGCCTATAGAAGCAGCTTCAGATACCTGAAGTAATTTCACGAGCTTCAGGATGTGTGTGCATGTGGCAGGAGACGGGAAATGAGTTAATTTTCTATATTCCTAACTTGTTCCTTTCTTCTCCAGCACTGTTTGCCTGGGAAAACAATGATTCCCTTTCAGCCTTTTCTTCCCTTTCAAAGAACTGGGATTTACTCAATAGGACTATTTACATGCAAAACGTGAAGCATATGCATAAGTGCTTGCAGGATTGTGGCCTTTTATTGTTGCTAAAGTATCACTGTTTTCCGGTTTCAGATGAACTTGTCATTTTAAAACTTGTAATAAACAAGATGAAGTCATTGCAGGCAGGTAATTAACCTTAAGAAAAATAAGCAAGCTTTAAGGAGTTGAATATATGTTTCCCCCATCCCCAACTGGGGAATACGAGACCCTGCCCTTGGAAATACTGTTAAGTTAAGGGATAGATGTAGTGAAATACATCAGGTGATGACAGCGAGTGGGGTAAAATCTGCCCTTAACTCATTGAAAGCAAAACGATGTTGGGTTTTCTTGGTTTATATTTAGCTTTAACTTGCTTCCTACCTATGTTGGGAAACTCTTGCAGATGGCTCAGTGCACTTCCTGTGGTTTGCTGAGTGGTTTAGTCTGCTTTGGAAAATAACAACAAAAGCCTGACAGACAAAATAACCCCTCTGCTGCTGTTCAATACAACACCTTTGACTTTTTTCTTAAGGCAGATTAACCAAGGCATTTATGTTCTGTCTAATTCGGTGACTACAAAAGACGACTGTGACAGGAAACTTGCTTATTGAACTATAGTGTAGAAGTAGCTGTAACTGTGAGCCGATGTTGCAACGTCTGGGAGCACCACTTAAGTGCTCTTGTTGAGGTTCTGTGAGGTGAGAAAAGCTTTGTTACAGCAGCCCTGTTTTCCAACTGAATCTTCATGTGGTATGTATCCCATTTGAATTGCACCGGGGTCTAATTGCAGAAATTCATGCTTTCCTTGGGTGTTCAGCCAGGATTTTACAGCGCAGTAAAAACTCAAGCCTGAGGTAAGCTGTAAAAATTACTGGCTTCCTAGATGGCAAAATAAGGCTCCTCTCTTGGGTTCTCTTTCTGTCACCCTCACTGCAATAACCAAAACCATTCAAAATGAAGCCAAGAAATCACCAAGTTCCCTACTACAGGTGAGGGCTCTCTTGCCTGCTGCTTGTACAGTACTGAGCTCTATTTGAAAGCTAAACAAATAACAACCCTATCAAAATAAACCGATTTAAAATGGTGGCAAATAAAAGAGGAATACAGTAACACTGTGCTCCTTTGCCTGACTAATGTTTCTGTGTAGTCAGCCCTTGGTGTTATTGCCTTTATGAGATTTACATAAATTAGTCATCACATTTTATCATTTTCCTTTTACATATGTATGGCTGTTAGATGTGTGTGAAAAAATGCCATGAGTATCAGAGGTCTATTTGCATTAGAATTTCCAGTGGAAATGTCAAGTATGACCTTTCCCTTGTCCGGGTGGCTAATCCCATTTGAAATTCCTGCCATGCTCCACGGAGGGTCACTGCACTTGTGAATTGAGGCACCACACCTGCTGCAGCCTCTGCTCCTCCTCTTCCTCCCTAAGCTCAGACCATGGAGCTTGCAGCTTGCAGACCCAGGCTGATGCTCTTCCTCACTGCCCTGCCTGGCTACAGTTCACTGCTCTCTCTATTCTTGAGTTATGGGACCAAAATGCTTTGTGTTATGGATTATTTATTTTCTTGACATGTTATTTTTGAAGGATTTAAAGAACATAAAGGAAAGTCTGAAGAAGAGAGGGCTCCAAGAACATGTTACTGTAGTCTTCCAGTACTTAGAGGGGGCCTGAAAGAAAGACAGGGACAGTCTTTTTAGCAGTGCATGCTGCAGTAGGGCAAGGGGTGATTGTTCTAAGCTGATAGAAGGAAGACATTTTTCACTATGATGGTGATGAAACACTGGCCCAGGTTGCCTGGGGAGGTGGTAGATGTCCCCATCCTGGAAACATTCAAGGTCCGGTTGGATGGGACTCTGATCAACCTGATCTAGTGGCAGATGCCCCTGCTCACTGCAGAGGAGTTAGGCTAGATGACTATTAAATGTCCATTTCAACCCCAAAACATTCTATGAATCAATGGTGAAGAGATGCTACAGACAGATGAGTGGTGACTGCTTACCTCTGAAATAGGGGAATAATGAATAGGAAACTTCAGGGCAGAAAATTAGGCCTTTTTCTTACCTAGAAAGAAATATAAACAGGAATAAAGTTGTGTGTGGGTCTGTAATGGCTCCTGGATTGTTGGATAATAGATGCACCTTCTGTGATGAGTGACTTGGAGTGTTCCTTTGCCGCAAATCAATCCGGATTCTGGAGACAGGTTAAAATATATTGGCAGAACGTCCAAATGTTCCTTAGAGGCAGTGCTAAAATAACCCCAAGCCTCTTTGCTGCTGCGTGGGTCTGTTGACAACTTCCCCTCACAGGAAATGCTTTTTGGTATGAAGAGGAAACCTGCTTTTAGATTATAAAGTCTGTTTCCATCACAGTGACTTCTTAATCCCGTCATATGCTGAAGGGATTTGGGAATAAAATTTCCTGCATCCTGTGAGGGCACAACTTTTATAACCTTGCTTATCTCTAATTACATTTTATTATTTTTTAGATGTTAGTCTATTTAAATATTTACTTTGGGAAGTAACCATCAGAGATTAAGTTCTTGGTTCCTGTAGTAATCTGGGTGTTATCAGTTTATGGCTTCTTTCTGAACCAGCCCTCAGTCAAATAATTCTTCTATCAGACTGGAGCTCTATTGGCAAGAACAAGAGCCAATGGTGCCTTTGTAATCAGTTCCTGACACTAGAGATAGCATGGCCAGTTCCTGGGCCTCCTTGGTCTTATATAAAGTTTGATTAAAGCACAAAGCCAAGATAGTGGGGATGCCAAACTTGCTCCTGATTCTGCTGCCAGATTGCTCCATGATTGCTCTAGCAAATAACCCATTTATAGTCCTTAAGCTTTGTGCCCACCTGTGAATTGAAAATAATATCCCATAAAATGAGGAGGAGGCTTGGTGTATGGAGATTCTTGGAAAAAGATAACTGCAGTAAATGAAATTTAATAGTAGTTTGTGTAATACTGTTGGGAATTTAGCACTCCTGGTGCGTCCTGTGACCATTATAAATATGTATTTTTAGGAACTCTTAAAGTGGTTGTCAGCCTCTATAGCCCTGTGAGCAGGTTGGCAAAA
The DNA here is from genome assembly GCA_033816785.1 of Picus viridis. Classification (NCBI taxonomy): domain Eukaryota; kingdom Metazoa; phylum Chordata; class Aves; order Piciformes; family Picidae; genus Picus; species Picus viridis. The sequence goes on from CM066581.1 coordinate 6,886,920, forward strand.
TCTTTGCATGTCACTTGTGCTTTGCAGTGAGAGGAGTGGCTTGAATGGTTTGGGAATGGGAATGGTAGAGTCTCACCGAGGCAAGCATGGGCAGTGTGCTGCGTTGTGCTGGCCTTGCATGTGGATGAAACTCTTGACTCTTCAGCAGCCCACTCCTGCTGCTGGTTTAGACCTTCTGGCCATGGTGGAAACCTAGTACCTGGGGAGTAATATGAACATCATAACATGGGCTTAAGCCCACGGGGAGCTTACCTGTTCCTGTGACACACTGCAGCCTGGTGCAGTGACTGATTAACAGCTTTCCATCCATGGTTTAAATTGTATGGTAGTGTGTAAAACCAGCATGCTTAAGTGATTGCATGACAGCAGGATGCTAACTCTGTATGACAGAACTGGTCACCATACCAACTGTCTTATGCTTTTTCCAGTCTGAGAGGACTCCCAACCCATGGCATCTGAATGAAATTGGTCCCAATGCTTTTTATTGTTCTTAGGAATACAGTCTAACTGTATGTCTCACAGCAAGTGTTTTGGTGGGTGCTTAACATTCTGTTGGAGCATAACTTGCAGCTACTTTTCTGAGGAAGTGAGCTGTACTGACAAATGAAGCTGTTTATCTGTTGGATAGGAAAAAAAAATACAAGAAAGAAATGTGTTTAACTGGGAGGTGACTCAGAATGTGACAGGTGGGATGCTGGTGACATATTTTCCTTAAGGAGTGGTAAAAGATGACGGGAATAAATCTGTCACGTCCTCCCAGGGTGTGTATGTGGGCAACGTGAATCAATCTATTACAAACATGGATATTGTGGGTGGGTGGGTTTTAATTCAGTGTTTCTAAATCACTGGGGGCTAAAGCTGAGGTCTTTAGGCGACCCCCTACCCTAATGCCCTTTGCTAAAATCCTCCCCTTGGGTTTCAGTGAGGCTTTTTTTGGCCGATGTCAAAGCGAGCGCAATCAAGATCGAGTCCAGCGAGAGCAGTGCCGAGCCTCCTTGGTGAGAAAAGCCTTGTTCCATCAGGCAGCCTGTTCCACGTGTTTATCTGAAAACAGAACATGCTCTTGAAATGACTAGTTATTGTCCACTAACATATTTACAGTAAAGAGCACTGCTTGCATCCCTGGGGAGCAGAAGAGCCTGCTGCCAGCAGAGCACCTGGAGGAAAGTCTGAGAAAACTGTGGACACAGCAACTTCCCCTCTGTCTCTCTGGCAGTCTAGATGGGATCTAATCTGCAGTCTGTAGTGCCAGCTAGACAGGCCACAGGGAGAGAATGGAGACCTTAACTTCGTGTGGTGGGCAGTCACCAGCATAGTAAAACTTTAGGAAATGTGTGTAGGTCTGTCTATCTATCTATCTATCTATCTATCTATCTATAAATAAGAATGTTTCATGTCACTTTGTTAGTCAGGCTTTCCTGCAGATTTGTATTACTAAGATAGAAACAGAAGAGGAAACAATTCTCAAATGCATGTAGGAAGGGCTTACCCTACCTGGCTATTAGTGGCAGTGGCTGCTGTCCCATTTCCCCCCTCCCCCCTTAGATTCCCTAATAGGCACTTCTGGGCTGTTCTGTACACCATGTTTTTCTTACAGGAGGAATTTGATGCTGATGAAAAGACATGGACACAACATGGTGGTTGTGCTGTCTTGAGCCCCTTGGTGCATTTGTCTTTTTGCTGCCTCGTTATGAGTTCTTAAGTGTGTTATCCGTGTTGGACAGATGGCTCCAGCCAACTGGTCTGATGGGAAGCGTTCTCATGTCCTCAAATCTTCCTGTAAGTCTAACTTTTCCTTTAAGAGAGAGACTGCTTCCTTATATAGGAAGTGCAACCTCTCCCATGAAGATTTAGAAGCCTCTCCAGGCTGCATGCTGTATCGTTTCCAGGCACTCTGCTGATACAAACAGGCTGGACTTCTGATTCTGTGGAAAACCTTACAAGGTAGCAACCAGAGCCTCTGTAATAAAACCTTTCTGTTTATTAATGGTTTCCTGTAGCTTTCACAAGCTATGATGCAAGCTGAAAACAGCCTTTTTCCAAGAACCCCATTTCCAGGGGTTTCAACTACTCAGGTTAAAAACTGAAGTCAAATCAGAAATATTCTTTAACACTGTATTACTAATAAAAGCTTAACAGTATATCAGTTAAATGGCCATGGGCCTGACACAAAGTGATTATATTCAAGGAAAACAGAGGACAAACTAGGGTCATAAACAATATTTATAGACCTAGGACTGGGAAGAGAGAACTTAATATTCTGAGATGTACTCTTACATTTGTGCTACTTCTCTCCCTCCTCCCTCTTTTGCTTCGGTACTCATAGACTGATGTATCTGAAATCTGCTTATAGGGTCAGGATTGGGGAATTTTCTCTTGGTATTGTAGAAGCTTAACTCCCCTCCTCATTCATGTTTTTCTGAGGACATAAGGGGACTAGTTAGGGGATCTGCTGTTGTGCTCGGGGTATCATCAGGGCTTGTTTAGGCTTCCTCATGCTCCTCAAAATGGATTTATCTCTGCTAGCTGCTGACACTAGCTGAGGGGCTGAGGAACAGATGTCACTGATGGTGCTGGTTTGAGTAGTTTTGAGGTGTAGTCCATTACCTTCATGACTCATTTTGATAAACACGAGCTGATTACTTGCCATGCTGACGTGAGGTCCCTCTCAATCTAAGGAAAAATCAGTTTTGACCACATAAAGGTTAAATCCTAATCTCTTAATTCTGCTTTCCAGACAGAGAAACTGAATCAGTCCTTGAAGTCACAGCAGACAGTTGGTGGGAGGTACCCGATTAGCAGTGCAAATTGTCTCCAGTCGTTTCTCAAGACAGCAGGTAATAGCTGTCTATCCTGGCACTTGTCCTGGCTTATTATCATGCCTCAACTCAATCCAGGCAAGCGAGCCTTTTGAATGTACAGAGGCTACTCATGTCGAGTGTCTTCTGGGTTGGAGTGATTTCTGGGCCAGTCTCTTGTTGAAGATCTGCAAGACAGCTTTTCATGCATGCAGAATCCAAGTCCAAGCTTACTTTCAGCACAGAATATTTGACAAATGCTGTTAAGAGCTAGATAAAATAAATATTAGATTGCTTGACAAGCAGGGTTTTTTCCCCCTGTATTTTATATTAGTGTGACTTCAAGCATATGTGGTCATAAGCTTATCAGATTGCTAAAAATGAACTTTCTATAAAAATCACACTGGGCCTCTCAGCTGTGTTTTCCCCTATTATTTATAGACAAATTGAAAACAAATGGTCTGCTCTCTTTTCAAAAATGAAAAGGCACAATGAAATGGAAACAGCTGTCAGAATGTGCTTTTCCTCCCGGAGTCATCCACAATGCAAAGTAAATCAGAGATTATTTCCCTTTAATCTGAAGTACATTGCCATTTAATGGTGGTTTCAGTGGCAATTCAAGTGGAAGCTGAAGGGAAAAGTGTCAAGACTGTTGCAATGGGATGTAAAGGGTGGCCTGCTTAAAAATAAGTCCCAGCTGAATCTCTTCCACAAAATGAAGAGGGAATTCTAATTTTTATTATTATTTTTTCCTCTCTCCCTCATTTTTTATTTTTTTTCCACCCCTCCTCCCTTTTCTGTAGCTAGGGCTAGCTTCTGGTTAGCTAGAATTACTGATTTGGATTTTGGGCCAGAACATGCAGGCCAAGAAAATTCAAGCCAAAAAAAAGAGTTGTCAGCCAAGCCCTGATCAAGATGATTTTACTTCCTTCCTTCTCCCTTTGTCTACACCTCTCTCAGCAGAAAAGGATCCTAGTACCTACTGAGAGTGCCCTGGCTCCAGCTTTCACTTCTGCTTCCTTCCCTGACACACCCTTAGCTAATGAGCCTGCTCTGATGAAGGAAGCCTGCTGCAAGATGAGACATAGTGTTAGTGCTTGTGTGTCACCTTGCTGAAGCGGAACACTGCTCTGCTGGTTTTGCTCTGTTTTTTCCTCTATGGAAAAAAATGAAAGCCCCTTTCTTGGCAATCTCTCCAGCATTGTATGGTTACAGGGGTGTGGAGAAGATTCCTTGGTCATTATAAAACAAAAATATACAGACCTAAGGGATTGATACATCTGGGGCCAGATTCATGCCTGCACATGTTAGTTTGAGTGTGGTGGCATTTTTTTTTTGTTCCTTCACATCACACATTTAATGGAGACTGTGACTAATAGGTGGGGACCAATGATTGTGAGGAAATACTAAGTCTGTTTTCTACCTCTTTTTCTAAGCAGAGGTCTCTGTCTCTCTGGTGAGCATGACTATGGCCCATCAGTCAGGTGTTGGTCTCATCTCCCTCATGCAGGAAGAAGGATGTTTCATTTTCACCTTGCTTCTTATGCGGGAGCACTTCAGCTGAGAAGAAGGCAGAGGGCTGACAGCAGTCATGTAGGCTTCCCAAGGCAGTCAGATAATTGTCTGGTATCCACACATGCCCCGGTTGAAGGGCTGCAATTATAGCAGGAGCCTGGCAATGCTGCCAAGATGCTGGATTCAGGCACACGTTTCAGCCATGCCCTCAGCTCATGCTGAAGCGGTGGCTAGACGCCTACTTCATTTTCTCAGGTCCTCCTGCATTCCTTCACCAGTCCTTTGGTTTGTGCAAGGGAGAAACTTGGTTGAGCTGACCAGAATGCAGTCACAGCACAGACAGTGTAGGACAGGATGTGGAGGAGTTGATCCCTGTGAATGCTGCAGCATAAGTTTTCATCTCTGGTTAGACATAATCTGTGTGGTGCATGCCTTAGCCTCCCTTAGTGGCTGTGAAGAGGGTGTACAAGTGGAAGACCAGAAATAGCAAGGAGTGTTGTCCTGCAGATTGATGTGGACAGCCTAAGAAGGCAATCACATTCAAAGACAATGTGCCCTTCTATACTCAAATGAGAAATCATCCACATGAGAGCAGAATATCAAGGTTTTTATTCCTGAATGGGACCTGTATCCCATAACACAGATCTGGGAAAGGATTTGGAGCTCAGAGGAGACTAAAGTGTTAATGTAATCCTTGATGTATGAACAACCCAGTGGTGAGACCAGCCCCAGTACTGCACACCTTCTGCCTGTCTGCTTTTAAGAGGACACTAAAAGACTGAAGTGTGCAGAAACCTTGAGAACTAGCTGAGAGGCTTGAGTTGTGCATGGATCAAGAATTCAGTCTATTTAGCTTATCACAAAAAAAAGGTTGAAGAGTGACTTGATTACAGTGCTTAAGCACCTTTGTGGAGAGGAAATACGTACTAAAGGGCTCTGTAATTTAGCAGGATGAGTCACAAGACTGAACTTGAAAGCAGAAAGCTCTGAGAGTTAGGCATGTCTCTTTAGCAGTGAGGTTTAATAACCCCTATAATAAACTACCAAAGTGATAAATTCCCCAGCTCTTGATTTATTCAGGCCAGGGCTGCAAGCCTACTTGAAAATGATGCTTAAACCAAACACAAGATGCTGGGCTGAGCAGAGAGGCAACTGTGATTACATGGCTTCTTGTACAGACTGTGGGATCTTAGGTGATGTAATGATTCCACTTAGCTTTAAACTTCATGAGGTTATGAAATAAAGAGATTGTCTTGCTGGGATCCTATGTTCCAACAATAGACGGCAGCTTGAACCTGCTCAGTAGATCACCTCGCACACAGGGCAAGTCCATAGAGCAACCTGAGAAACAACTCCACAGCGCTGGCAAGTGTTATACAACTCCTTGCTGTATCACAAGACTGCTGTAATTCTTCCGGGTTTAGGTCCTGTTGGAAAAGATCCAATGAGAGCTTTTATTTCTATCCTGACTCCAAACTCAGATATTCAAAGTTCTGTTAGCAAACAAAGTCATCATTTGTTTGTGTGCACACGCAGAAAAGGAAACTGATAGTTTTTGTCCGCATTTCATACATGCATAGATAAAATCTCTGGTACCAGGTGAAACAATTCAAGTTACTAGAGCACCTCTTTGCCTCCAGACAACATTCTGTGAGCCTCCTAAGAAGAGCAACTGTACGTAAGTCAGTAAAAGGTCGTAGAATGGAGTTTATAATGGGAGAGGCAAGAAATCAAGATGATGAATGAATGCTTTGATAGCGTAGAATGTTGTTCAATTTCCAAAAGCTGAAAACAAGGGTGACTGACAGGAAAACAATTCACCCTATAACCTTTGACTTCTATTTATTTATATATATAGATATATTTATTTATTTTAAACTAAAGGGTGTGTTGCTTGCAAGATATTTCTATTTCTGACTTACACAGGCTTCAGAGAGATGACTGAAAGCCTCTGGCTGATTTGATAGCGGTTTGCGTGCCTCACGGTCTCCCCCAGTTACTATGCATTCTGCTTCTCAAGTGCCCAGTTTTTCATCCTATGTCCCAAGCAGCACTCTCCCCCTATCGTACTCAATCAGTACCATTCCAATAGCCATATGCAGGTGGATGATTGTAGGAAGAACTCTGACATCTTCCTACATTGGTAATTCTTTATTTGGTAAAATATTTAGATATTTTAGGTGGCTTTTGATTTTTTTGGTTTTTTTTCCGACCAATTCTTTTTCAGTAACAGTCTGCAGCTCTCAATGTGTCTAACATTAAAGACCTCAGGGACATCCCTCAGTGGCATCTCTTCAGCAGCATGTTCAGAGTGAAGAGTGATGGTGTGGTCTCCTGGCTCTTCCTCCTTTTCATACAGTGTGGAACAGAACAGACCTTAGCCAAAAAACACAAGCTCCAGCCTCTAAATTATAGTTAGTCATCTATGATAATATATGACATAATATTTTAGAGAAAGAGGAACTTGAGTAAGACCAATGAAGTACATTCAGATTAATTAATGCCTTGCAATTAGTGTATGTAATCATAGGTGCAAGGCACTGCAAAACTGTCACTTGAAGAACGTTCACTGTACTCTGAAACACTGTTCTGGGTGAGTGTTAGCAACAAGCTTCTGGACAAAAGAAACCATTGTTCTGATGATAATACACGACATCAAAATTAGCATTCAAGCTTTTCAAATCCTTGAGCATGCACAGGCCTGGCTATGCTTTTATGAGGTCTTCACCTACATATTTTGGTATACATGTGTATGCATCCATGCTCTTTTGGTTCCATAGGTACTTATTTCAATTTTTTTATTACCTGCTAAAATGATTAAGTGAAAAAGAAGCTTGAAATCTTTGTGTGGGGCCAAAATCTCTGCAAAGATGAATCTTTCTTCTAGAGAATTAATGGGATTAAGTAAATCCTCTTCATCCCTTTTCTGCTTTCTCTGTTCTTAAATATCATTGTTATTTTTCAGCCATCTTTGTACATGACATTATACAAACCTTAAAATACTGTGTTAGGAACTCGTATCTCTTAACCAGAGAAGGTGCTTTGCCACCCCTTTTGTTTTGTTTTTGAATCTTGCCAGCAAAAACACATAGCTAATGGCAATGACTGAAGAAAAATATCCATTAAAGCAGTGCTACTGTGTGGTATACACTCTGCAGCCATTACTTTCAGAAATCACTTAGTTTAGGGCACTTCCCCCTGACTTTTCTCTCAAACACACCCTATTAACAATGCACTTTGTCTCAGACTGTATTGCAGCTGATGATAAACAGATGGATCTTGGTCACTGAATGAATACGAGAAAGCTGTTTGAGCATGGTATGGTTCGTATTCCCATCCAGCTGCCTCAGGCTTCTGTCCTCTTGAAACCCTGTTGAACAGTGAAGGCTTCTAATTAGGTTTGAGGGTGAGGGTCTCTTTCTGGCCATATATCACTTTCTTAGGCTAGGCTTCCACAGAAGTTGCAAGAAGGAAGATGCTTAATGCTGCCAAACCAGCATCTTCTTCAGAATGACCTGAAAAAATGGCCTTTGTGTGGCTCTTCGGGGGAACAGGAAAAAGAGAGAAGATGGTGCAAATTGCTGACATCACCCACAAAACAGCTTCTGGTGTGCTGATCAGATTGAAATGATGTTGTAAGTCTCTGGGGACATAAACTAGTATAACAAACTGCATACAGTGTGGAAGAGTGTGATATTGGTGCACCCTTAAGTGATGATTTCTGGATGTTTGAGTTGTGTTTTGATTCTGTAGAAAGCCTTGGGTCAGAAGGGACCTTTAAAAGCCACCTAGTCCCCTTTCCCTCCTGCCTTCCCTCTCAGTGGGGAGGCAATGGGTAGCTAGCTGCTGAGGAAGAGGTTGATGGTTATGGCCAAGGTGCTATCTGCGTCTCAATGACAGCTACCTGTTGACTCATGGGTTCCCCTCTCTTCACCCAGTGTCTGCAGGCAAGGCAGGGGTTGGGAAATGGCCATTGAGGCCTCTTCCTACCTGTGAGGTCCCTCACAAGCCTGCTCTGCCTGAGGGACCCCAGATGGGGCCAGACGGTGCTGAACTCCTTTGTTCAAAATGTATGGAAATAGGCTTTTCTCAGCAGCCTGCTCCCCTGGGACTGGGCTGGAAGGCAATTCAGTGCTGTCATGAGCCATGAAAAGCCCTGGTGCTTGGTTGTAGCTTTGCCTGTCGTGCCACTAAAGCGCAGGTGCTGATGGTGTTCTGTGGAGGTGGCTGAAAGCCACAGAGGGTTGTGGTGACATGGGGAATCCCTCTGGCAAGACCTGTGGGAAGGATGGCACCCCAGGTCATGTTTTCAGTTGGCTAGTATGGGCTTGCTCACCGGTGTATTGTGGCAAGTTATGAAGGCTTTATACCACAGAACCATAGAATGGTTTGGGTTGGAAGGGATGTGCCTTGCAATAAAGGAGTGTGGAGAAACCAGCCAGGGCTGCTGGAGTGTTTTTTATGCTCACAGAGTTGCTCTGCTGCAGATTCAGGTCGTTTCCGCTCCCAGCTGTGCTGATAAACCCTCACCTCCCTGACAGTAAATAAACCCTGTGATTCCCCAAACGCTGGGACACATCCTGCAATTCAGCCTGAAATGGGGTCAGTCAACTGTCAGAAAGTGACCCATTTTCCCAGCTGCTGCTGTGCTTTTTAGCCGTGAGGCAGCCTGGGCTTGAGCTGTGTCTCTCCCCTTAGTGCTGATGTGTGAAGAGAAAATAGGACATTAAGTGAAGCTGTGTTTAGCAGGAGAATCTTGTATCTTGGACAACGATATTTGAAAACTAAAAGGAGAGTGAGGTGAATGACAAAATGCCACTGTAAAATCCCAGAGTAGTTCTGGAATAATCCTGTGCTTTTCTGGTGCTTTTGTTCACTGCAGGGACCATTACAGTTTAGATAACTTTAGGTTTAGAGGGCTATTTTTCAAGTAACCAAGATTGATTCTAGGGGAGGGGTGGGGGTGAGCAGATATTTAAAATCAGCATCTCACAACGTTCATGAAAATGAGCTGTTTGGTCTGGTTTAGCTTTTTCTTACCTGGGTTGTAGATTTGCTAGAGACTTGGATATATTTGTGCATTAACTGAGCAACCTGATCTAGTGTGAGGTGTCCCTGCCCGTGGCAGGGGTTGGAACTAGATGATCCTTGAGGTCCCTTCCAACACTAACAGTTCTATGATTAAGGATGTGCATCTCGGCAATACATGTCCATGCAGCACACAGGAAGGTGGACCTAGTTTTTAATGTTTTCCTTTTCTGTGTCCTATTGCTCTCTCAAACCCCAGATGATAACTTTTGTCTTCAGTGTCCTATTGCTCTCTCAAACCCCAGATGATAATTTTTGCCTTCAGTGTCTTCTGAGTTTGCTTTGGAAAGCCACGGGAAAACCTTAAATGCATTTTCTCACCTTGAGGGTGTTACCATTCTAAGTGTGTTGGGACTGAACATTTTTCAAAGGCAGTCTAAATTCACCATATATTTCTACTGAGCCAGGAGAAATAACTGTGAAGTCTTTCTTGGCATGGATTTTGTGCATGAGTTGTGATTTGTGTTACGTTAGCATTTGAAAAGTGGGTGATGGAAATGAAAAAAATGACCTTCATAGTTTTCTTTACAGGTTTGAGATATATCTGTTACTATTTAATCTTTCCCCTTACTAATGGAAAGTATTAATATCACTCTACAGGAAAAAAAAAGTTATAAATTTAATCAGTATCTCCTAATTTGTTCCTTTTTCTCACAGAACAGTTATTTCATGTTACACTCTTGCGTGTTGTAGTAATCTCAATAGCTGCGTTTTACCTTGGGGGTGAAAAAAATCACCTGTACATCTGTCCCCACTCTCAGAATAATAAAACCTTTATGCTCCAGTGAATATTTATCTCCAAGTGTTGACACCAAACTCCTCAGATGGGGCTGCACAGAGAGTTTAAAAGTGGAATGCCCTGTGGCAGTTAATCATAGCTAATGTGGAGCTCAGGAGGAAGAGGAAATGATTTTTATGACTGTAAGTGGAAAAAGGACAAATAAACAAGCCTGGGAAGAGGAGATGTCGTGTGCAGGGGAGCCTAAGGCTTTTGGTATGGCTGCAGGAAATGTGCTGCATGCATCGCGAGGGGCTCCCACAAATGCACTCGGGGCTTTCAGAAATGCATTTAGGTCACTGACGCTTTGAAAGCTTTATGCATTTTGAGCCTAGGGGCTGTAACAAAGGCATGTAAACTCGGAGTGAAGGCTAGCATCCATCCGTGGCTGGTCTTATTGTATCCGCAGGAATTTCAGATCAATGAAGGATGTTAGCAATTATGTGCTGAAATAACTAAGTACAATGGGATGAGGTAAGGAAAGTCCTTCAGCCTTGAATTTGAATTTCTTTTAGTTTCTGTCAGTTTATGCCAACACTCCTTGCAATGCTTAGTGTGTCTCTGGGGCTGTCTTACATTGTTCAGTGCAGGAAACGTGGGAGACACAAGTCCAGCAGGAAACAGCTAAGTTGCACGTGTGGATGTGAGCTTTTCCCTGGTGCAAGTATGGGGCAGTTTCACCGCTGGACTTGTGAGGGTATTTTATGGATGTGATGCTGATTTTTTTTCCCTATTGGTACAAAATCCTTTATAGCAGGTGCTTTCCTGCATTGTAAGGTTGAGAATAAGCAACCATCATGTTGCTTGACTCCCTGTAGAACTCCAGCCCCCAATGTGCTGTGAAGAAAGTCCTGTCTGCTGCCTCCTGCTTTGCTTGTTCCTTGTGGTTCTTTCCGCTTGTAGCTTCTAAAGGGCCAAATGCAGGGCTGTAAGCTTGACCCCCGTATCCAGGCCACTAGGCAGACTGCAGTGAGGAGGAGGAATTCCTTTGAAGTTGTGGAGCTGCTCCCCAGAAGCTGACTTGAGCTCAGTGGTGGATGCAGCTTCCTGGGGTCCTCATGCTGCCTTCCTGAAAGGGATCTGATGCCCACTTCTCCCTGCAGCACAACTGCGTCGGTTCCACTACAGTGCAGCCTTCTCCTGTTGCAAAGCAGTGGGCTGAGTCTGGCCCTAAACCATCTCAAAATGACAGACACTCACAGAAAACCCCATTACAAACTTCCTTTCTTAAAAGCCAAAACACACACTAGGAGAGCCTAGAGTCTATGACTTCCAGTTAGGACAATTAATCAAAACATTTGCCATGTATTGTGTGAGCTCCTTCACAGTTTGTGCATTTATCTTTTGAACATCTGCAGAACAGCATGGCTTGGATAGGTTTCTGTTACTACTCTGAGTCTTCATTGGCTCTTAAGAATGAGTGAAGAGGAGCCAGACAACATAAAGGGCAGACAATCAAAGGTTTTGACTCTTAGATCCTTGCAGATGGGCCTTCTGATGAAATGGCTAACAACTGTTGCCAGATCAGCAAGTAGCAACCACAAGGCACCTGTATTTATTTAACTTTCATTTTGTCAGATAACTTGTCTTTATGCTCTTGCAGTTTTAACTATGCAATATAAGTCATGAAGCTTCCTTCTGATCTCCCCAGCACAAGTGCAAAATGAATCACTTGAGATTGGTTGTTGATATGAGTTGTTCTACTGTAAAAGCAGCATAGGCAAAGGCAGGATCAGGCCAAGGTGTGGGCAATGATTACAACAGCATCTAGTTTGTTGGAAACATCTTCCAAGGGCAGGTACTAGAGGGAAGAAAGGTTTTTAGCCGCAGCCTTTGGTGATTGTTAAAGTAGTAAATATCAATGACCTCATTCTGCTTTTCTGAATGGCCATGCATCTTGTGAATTCAACTGTGAAAAAGGAAAGTGGGACTATCTGCAGCCAGGGCCCCCTAGCCACTTCAGTCTGCCCTGGGTGAGACTCTAGGTGAGGGGCAGCCAGCTTTCCTGACCTTGCAAGCTGCCTGCCAAAGCTGAGATGTTGCCAGATGCCTCAGGCTACAAACCACACACCTCAGAGCCCTCCTTCCAGGAATGGCTTGCAGGTGGTGTTGCCAGCAGCTCCCCAGGAATTTCATTGCTCCAGCCATTATGGAAAGGGAGAAAGCTGTGTGTCCCAGGATGACCTAGTGGCGTTTGGCTTAAGTAGCTCCTCCTGTCTTGCCGCCTTTCACAGGCACAGACTCTGATTGCCTGGTCACCCCTGTTCCAATCTATCCCTGCTGCCAGATGCCTCAGTGCAGCCCTGGCACACGAAGTGTGCTGCTTGCTCATGGGCCATGTGAGGCTTGCCTTATTCTTGCCCATTTCCTTGCTTTCCTTGAAGGCAAATATTGAAAATGTGCAATGCTGAATATTGGCTTCTATCAGAGCAAGTCAGCACTTGCCCTGTGGCTTTGAGTGCTGTTGTTTTCAGGTGCGGGGAAGGGGTTGAAGGTGGGTGCTTGCCTGTTCCTGGAAAGCAGTCAGCTTCTCGGTTCCTGGAGTCAGGTATCTGAACAATGGCAAATCTGTAATTATTTCTGTATGTATCATTCTCTGGTTTTGCTGCTGATGCTTTACCTGTGTGCTTTTGGTCACTGGTGTCTTTGTTCACCAAATAACATCCTGCCCATATATGTGATATGGCTTGTTGACATAGGATAAAAGAGCAAAGTGAACCTCGCCAAGTGTTAGAAACTACACTGCTACACTGCTGAGCAGCCTGGCAATTGGCTTTTAGCAATCCATGCAGCTGTGCCTATAGCTTCATGATTTAGGGGTATGCTTTTGTGTCTAAAGGAGCAAAGGTATTCTCTTTGTGATAGTGGAAACTAGTTAGAACATAGCATTCAGCTAAATTTGACCTTCTTTGGCTCTGGACAGCCTGATCTAGTGAGAGGTGCCCCTGTCTGTGGCAGGGGGGTTGGAACTAGATGATCCTTATGGTCCCTTCCAACCCTGACTGATTCTATGATTCTTTCTTTGCTTTGTATGTCCTGCAACAAGATCTGGTAGTTTAAAAAAGGCTTTTATGTGACTTTTGCAGAGCATGGTCTTTGGTCACTTTTATCTAGCTTTCTTCTGGGTCCAAATATGACCAAAAGGAGACAGAGCTGATTTAAGGATGTCAAGATACTGAAATGAGGTCAGCTTGGTTAAGGGTGTGTATGGTAGTAAGTAAAGCACTTGAAAGCTACCCAGCTACCTCTCCTCCTGCAGATTATTCTTACAGAGGGACCTGAAATTCAGACTGACCCCAAGTTTTCAGTATCAGGATTATGTAAATATTTAGCTCTGCCTCACCCTTCACTTTAGGCTATAGAGTGTGATCTGTCTTCAGGCAGAACTTTCATTTGCAAGGAATTCTGCTGAAAGAAGTGATACTGAGGGAAGCAAAGGGATGCTGTGGCATGTGGTGTATCACCCAAGCAAGAGTGGTTCTGTCTTTCCCCAGTTCCTCAGCTTCTCTGTGGCTTCTGTTCGTGGATTCATCTCCTTGAGGGGTTATCTTGGATCTGAATGTAGCCAAATAGAAAAGCTCATTGTCCAGAATTGTGATCCTGGAAGGAAAATGCTGGTTTCACTCACAGGTTAGAACTAAAGTTGACTGCAAATTTCCTGGCCCTTTTGAATCTTAAAAATCAAATTTACTTTTGCACTAACATCACATCTTAAAGTGAGATTTCCTTGTTCATTTTGAAGATAAGGGGAAAATCAGGAATGGGATTTTATTTCACCAAGAAAACGTGGTGAGGCCACTTTTGATTAGATTCTACTAAAACAAGCAAACAAACAAACTGGCCACACTCATTAACTGTAGATCAATGAACAGTTTCAGTCAGGAATATATGCATTCCCCCTCCCCCACCTTGCAAAACAAAATGTCTGTTTGCTCCTGTGCAAAGGCTTTGCCAATATCAATGTTATCACAGAGCTTTTTCTAGAAATTATCATTGGCAGCAAGTTACATAAAGGTGTACCAGCCTGGCCAGTAACCCCAGACAGACTTTCAGTCCCAGGAAATGGTAGGAAAAAATCATCAGCATAAGACCCAGGGGCAGAAAATGAGACTATTGTGTAGATACATGGTTTCTCTTCAATAAGTGCAGTTCAGATTTGCTGCTTCTGGAAGGAAATATTCTCTAAGTTATGAGGTAGGATTGAATGAGGCATCTTTAACTACCCTCTTGCTTGCTCATGATGCTTGAATTGGTGATATTGATCAAGAGTCAGAAATGGGTGTATGAATTCAGGACTTTGCATGGTTCTAGACATGTCCCTGGAGGTGTTTAAGACCAGGCTGGATGAGGCTCTGGCCGGCCTGATCTAGTGTGGGGTGTCCCTGCCCATGGCAGGGGGGTGGAACTAGATGATCCTTGTGGTCCTTTCCAACCCTGACTGATACTATGATACTATGCTCTTGTGCAGATCAGCAAAGAACAGGGGAAGGGCTGTGTTTGGGAGGGTAAGGCTGCTGCAGAAAACATTTTTCAGTGGAGGCTCATGTAGGAGCTGCTAATGTTCTACAAAGAGCTGGTTTGTCCAGCCCTACAGATGAAACATGCAATTTGTTTATCACAGAAAAATGCACAAAGGAGGCTGACAAAATTTATTTGTTTATCTTCCCTGCGTGGTTCCTTTACCTGTCAAAAAGATTTTATGAGATGGAGAATGAGGAGGACACGTGGTTTCCTTAGCTGTGACTGAGAGGAGATGGATTTGTAAGACAGCATGCTTACATTAGTTTATCACAGAAAAATGCATAAAGGAGCCTGACAAAGGTGTGGGTTTCCCCCCCCCCCCCCCCCCCCCCCATGCCCATGCCTGTCAAAAGCCTTTTATGAGATGAAGAATGAGGAGGATACGTGGTTTCCTTAGCTGTGACTGAGAGGAGGTGGATTTGTAAGACAGACCGTTTGCATTAGTTTATCACAGAAAACATGCACAAAGGAGCCTGAAAAGGTTTTTGGATACGTGGTTTCCTTAGCTGCGACTGAGAGGAGATGGGTTCCTAAGACAGCTTTGGCAGTGCGTTTGCTGCTGCGGAGGATCGTTTGGGAAATCCTGTTGTGTGTGTGCTTGAGCGTGGCAATCACCCTGATGCTCTTCCTCACTGCAAACTACAATAACCCCTGCTGGGCTCAGAGCATGTATTACCCCATTTATAGTAAAGGTGTTGAAATCCTTTCCGCAGCAGTGTCTCTCTTTAACCCGGCAGCGAGGGCTCTGTGTGCTGACTCAGCAGCATTGCTGGTTCACTGGCTGCACTGCCCACGGTTTGCACGTCCTGCGCTTGAAGTTACGGCAGGGCTCGCTGCTTGTCGCTTGGTGGACAGGGAAAGGGCACAGGAGCAGGAGAGCTGTGCACGAACAATGCAAGCCTCAGGAACAGGGTTCCCATTAGCTTTCAGTGTTGCTGAAATGCTGCGCTGCAGCTCGATGGCTCCTACGGAGTAATGTGCCTTGCTGATGGTTACATGACAGCATCTCCTTCACTTTGGCATTAGAGAGCTCTACCTCAGATGCCTGTTAACAGGATAATTTGTTGCACATGCTTCCACTTTCCATCCCGTGGGCAGCAGCTGGTTTTACAAAATGTTTGCTGTTTGTCAAGCTGCTCTCCCTGCCTGAAAATGTTTTTGCTTGCTCAAACTTTTTTGGCTCATACCTCAAGGACTTGTTACTAGGTAACAGAGTTCCATTTGCCAATTGCCCACTATTTCCTTCTCACCGTATTACAGGCCTGATTATTAACATTTAGTTCAGAGAAATTGCTGTCATTATGTGAAGTAACTTCCTTTAGAGGTTACTCATTAACCTTAGGTATTTCACTGTGCGATTATAATTGCCAAATGCCATAGGCATGGAAAACCTTTGAACTCCTCAAGGTATTAGTGTACGGGAGAAATGGTATCAGCTGTGATTTTTATATGTTCCCCACATCCCCCATCCACCCCCCATTTATTTTTCCTTTTGACTGTGTTCTTGTTCTGTTCCTCTTGGTGTGCTCAGCTGCTGGAGAAGAGAATGTTTCCTTCTAAAAGGGAATCCTGTTCTCCTTTACAGAGCTGAGCTTAAACCCTAGCAAACTCGGTGGTACTATGGTGCTCATTATCTGCTTACTAGTGCAACTAAGAACAGAATTTGATCTCTTGACCTTACATGAAAAGTGAATTAATTGGGAAGCCAGCAGTCTCGTGTGGTATGGTCCACACTGTTACCATGTACAATTTTCTAGCATTTAGGATGGATCTTCTATGTTTGCTTTGGGGATACTTTCAATCAACTCTGCTGCTATATACCCTGTCCAAGGGATAGAAATTTTGAGACAAATCCACCATTCTCCTCCCCCCCCCCCCGGCGCCCTTCTTCCATTGTCTATGCAAACAGAATCAGCTGCACACTGAAGTGTTTGTCTCGGGGCAGTATGTGTCCTCTGGAAAAATCTTACTAAACATATTTGTCTTTCCCCCTAACCCACTCCTTCTTAGAAGTC
The DNA here is from genome assembly GCA_033816785.1 of Picus viridis. Taxonomy (NCBI): domain Eukaryota; kingdom Metazoa; phylum Chordata; class Aves; order Piciformes; family Picidae; genus Picus; species Picus viridis. The sequence continues at coordinate 6,903,635 of CM066581.1, forward strand.
CATTGACATTCCTGGTAACTTGATTCCTCTGACAGGATAGAGCAAAGCTGCTGTAGTGTAGGCCTGTGCTGCCATATGACTTCAGTAAGGAAATATATATCATATTCAGGAAATTAGGGATAAGTGGGAGATGTACATGGAGCTTAAACAGAACTAAAAAGCCCCAGAAAAAGTACACAGGCAACAGGCATGCTGGTATGTGGAGTCAGAACTAGTTTTGATGGCAGGAAACAAAATGATGTGGTGGGCAAGGAAAACTTAGCTTGGTGAATCTTCTAAAATGTAGCAGTAGAATAACCAGCCCTACAAATAAAAATGGGGGAAACTAAGGTGGTATCATCAAGTGATTCCCCCAGGTCTGAGCTGGGCAGTAGGGAGACTATAACAAGATGATCACCATAGAGTAACTTCCATCAAACTTTTGATGTAATGTTGCTTACTCACTCTGATCTCTCCTCTTAATCTCAGCATGAGTTTGCTTTGTTTTAAGAGGGGGGGGGGAAAGTGAGGGGAAAAAGCCATCAAGATGAGTTATGTGCTTGCATGCTGCACACAGTGCAATCACTGTGATGAAAGAACAAAGTCCTGATATTATTAATAATGAGAAATGTCTAATACCACAGTTTCTGATAGTGGCCTAATTCTAATTTTTTTCCCTCTTTTTCCATAGCAGTTTGTATCTTTCATTCTCCAGAACAAATCTTGCTCCTGGTGTCAGAGGATTTTTCTCATTTGATGATGCAGCAGCTGTAACTTCTCAATTACTGTGTGTGGCAATGAGCTAAGCAGTAGAATTTGTGTTGATATCTAATGTAATTCCCTGGGATAAATTCAGTGATCCATGAAGTCCAAGCAGTGCAGAAAGGGGGGTTAACACTTTAAAACATTTTAAAGTAAAACTATGCTTCACTGGGTTCCTCTTTACTCCTCCTGCTTAATCTGCTCACCTGTAGCTCCAGCTCTGATTCATGAGATGCATAGCTCAGCACAGTAGGAACAGCTCAGTTTTCAGTTTGTGTTTTATGGGTTTATTGTCAATAAATCCACGTAATTTAATGCTAACTAGCAGTATAGTTTAAAAACAAGCAAATCCAAGCAGTGTTAACTACTTGGAGCCCTCCTGGAATACAGCATAAAGTACAGTTTGCTGGAGTGCAACATGATAATTATTAGCAAAACTTTACGCATGAGACAGCACTCAGTGAATTTAAAAGCCTTTTAGGTGCCACGAGCACATACTATATCAGAGAGTTTGGATTGCACACAGGTATAAAAGCATGCTCCAAGCTGCAGTTCCTTATTGAACTTGAAGCAAATATATGCAGAAGAACTCGGGCAACCGAGCCGTAGCAGGGCTGACACCTGAGACAAGGCATGTTACTGCCAGCTGTGACATGTTTCCTACATTCTAGGAGACCAGTGAGTGCTTCAAACAAGTTTATTTATTTATTTATGAGCTGTCTAAACTTTTGTGTCCCCTACTGTGCAGGCATTGCAAAATATTTAGCCTTATTTTGATATATGACATTGTTTTGTTTGGGCTGGTGTCGTGGAATAACATCCGGTGTGATAGACCAGGGATCTCAAGGCTGGGTTTTTTTTCCCCCTACAAAAATGTGTGAGAGAGTTCAAATTACACTTCCCTCCACCCCACCCTTGTGTTGAGTTTGCAAGTGCAGAAGGAAGAGGTTTATTTTGAGACAAAAATTAGACTACAGAGTCTCCCACTGATGTGGCAAATTTGATGTTCAGCAATGACTGTTAGGTTTCCATAGAAGCCTATTCAATGGGGTAAATCTCTCTTGCAGAAACCTGAACTGTAACTCTGCTTAAGGGAGGGGAAAAATGAACAGCAAAACAGAGAGGCTTTGAGTGTAGCATAAATGGTGCTGGCTAGTGACATACAATAACAGGCTGAAGTTGTTGCAAACACTACTTCCATAAGGTCTGGATATGTGCCTTTGCAAGTCTGACTGGAAGCATGATTTATTGTTCTGGAAGCTCTATAGGAACATCTGTGAGGTTCATCGTACGATTTTTCTCATACAAGTTGCTTTGAAAAATGAAATGCATGTCAATACCAGTCTTATATGATGGACGCAACATGGACTGGCCCCCAGGAAGGTTGTATTTAAACTTACCAGGAAAAAAAAATGGTAAAATATTTAGGCTGCTGCTGCTGCTTTTTCTTTCTTTTTTTTTCTTTTCTTTTCATCAATAAGGGTAAAATAGAACCTGTGCTCGGCAGCTAGAAGCTATTGCTTACTCAGCTGGTATATGTGGGAGGAGTGATTAGATGTGAGTTCAGGATGATCATGGGGAGGAGTATGTGTAGATACACTAGGGCAGAAGTTGTCGTCAATTATGAGGGTGAATAAAAAGGCTAAGGTAGATGTGTAAATGAGAAACTGAGTACCTGGCAATGCTATGATCCTTCTTATGGTCCTTTTCTTGTCCTCCCCCTTTTTTCCCCTCCCCTTCCCTTCAGAATCCCTAAAAGCAGAGAGAGTTAGTTGGTTGGTTTGTTTTTTTGCTTTATGTGTCCATGGGTGTTTATTTTCCCCTGGAAGGAAAACAATAAGGAGAAATCTTGGTTTCTTAAAAAGAAAAACAGCAGAAAATGATTGCACCTTATGATTTGTAGGGCTAAGAAGCATGGCGAGGTATGAGCAATAACATCTGACTTGCTGCATGGTGACAGTAATGTTGGATTTTGATTTTCTTTGTCTTTTTTTCCCCCCCAAGTGGAGTTACTCTCCATGCAAAAGCTAGGATCTGTTGTTTATGAATAAGCATGTGGTGAGCTGTGTGATTCTAGAAAGCTGCAAAATACTCTCTCCCCACACCTCCTACTCTCTATTGCCCAATGTGGAAGCTGTGGCTCTGTGGGGATTTACCATTTCCTCCTAGGATCACCTGTGCTGGGGCTTAAATAAAAGTTTGTTTCTTCAGCTGTCTGACTTTTGACTTTATCTGACTCAGGCTGACCCCTCAGTTTTATAATGAGCTAGTTTATTTGCTTGTGCAAATTGGGTTTTCTTAGACAGAACTATAACAGACTGTATAGAGGCCAACCTTGTGATCATTTTACCTCCGGAAGAGGGAAAGCTACAATGCCATTCTGCACTCTCTGGGTTGTTAATAACCTTAAGTTACTGTTCCTGAATGCTTCATAGGTTTGTTTGCTAGGTTTTGTTGTTGTTTTTGCTTTGTGGTTTAGTGTGGGGTTGTTTTTGGAATACTATGTTGTAAAAATCTGGTGTGTATAAAAATGTTTCCTCTCTCTGTGCTAGAGGTATTGGTAAGATTTAGAGGCTGTTGATTATTATTATTATTATTATTTTTATTCACAGGAAATACAGAACCTTTACTTAGCAACCAATCTGGCTGCTTCTAATTCTTCTTTAAATGTATCTTTATGTTATACCTGTAGTCGCGAATGTAGGGAAGCATGAGGCAGGATGCTGGAAGAAAACAGAGGAGTAAACAGGTGGTGAAAATGGTGCCAGTTTTTCCTCGATGGGCCTCGATCCTCTAATAGAGCCCAACAAAGGCAGGAATGATGTGCCAAAATATCTTTTTAATAAACAACACAGGCAGTAGGAAATAATACTGGTCAGGGCTTGTTTTTCTGGCTCGGAGCCTCATTCCAACCTGTTGCAACCAGCTATTGAACGTCTATGGGGACACCCCCATACAAGAGGCCCCATGGAGGAAAGGAACTTTTACATTTCTGTTAGACTGGGATCCTTGCCAGTGGCTAAGTTCAAAGTGCAGTTTCCAGTAATTTGCAGTTACTACTCTGTGTGTTTGATAGGCCAGGACAGAAGCATGCAACCCGAAGTAATATTTCCTGATTTCTGACATTTCTCAAGACATGAATGGAGGTTGCTGAGGCACTAAAACTTGGAAAGGGTTTTCCTGACTCCAACACCTTCGATGCTGTCCTTTTCTCCTCCTGTGTAGCCCCCTTTCCTTCCCCCCATCTCCTCCCTTAGATCATGTTCCCTGCTGTTGTCAGTTCCGTATTTGGATGACATTTATATTGATTGTTTCCCTATGCAAACACTGGGCGGCTCTTCTTATGCAACCAGAAAAATCCTATTGATTTACCCAGTGTGAGGTTTATTTAGACTGAGATCCATCTGTAGTAGTGACAACACTTTCATATCCCCTTAGAATTATAGTGAACTTTTCCATTTTAGGGGAAAGGGATGCAAATGATTCCCCCCTACCCCCCTTAACTGTGGTAGCAATGAGGTAAGCAAGGGAGAAGCCAGTAGAATAACTACTGTTCTCTCTAACATATGGAGTTTTAGGCCATGTGTATGCCATTGTGGTTATGGAAGCAGCATCCTCTGTAATTAGGATTATATAAGCATTCCTATTGTAATCCTTTGTTTTCAGCTTTCCAAAACTTGCCTCTTTTGGGCTGATATTTTCCTGGCTTGTTCTCTGCCATGTCATGACTTATTTATTTATTTTCCATGCAGGAGTGCAAATGTGGTAGAGAGTGGAGGAAATGGACCTTTCCTGCTTGTTTGAAACAGAACAAAAAGCACTTGATGATTTTGAAAAGTCAAAAGAAAGTTGCCTGGATGTGATTGTCAAAGAGGGGAAAGGGCTTTTTGGTGACCACCTTTTTTCTTCTTGAATAATCTACATCTGTGCATAAAGTAATGCAAATGTACAGTGCAAAAGCAGAGCTAAGGTTGTGAGGGCAGCCTTAAATGCTTAAAGTCCTAATTGTATCTTTTTACAGCCCCTTTTTGCAGGGACATGGGGGTATTAATACAGCTTACTACAAAATCAGAGCAGTGGGAAATGTGAAGGTGCAGTATTCAGTTCTAACTGTACCTCTACAGGAAAGTGAGTACTTTCATGAACAAAAACTAGGTCCTGAAATGGTGTGTGTGCTGATTTTTGCACTGAAGCTTTAATTTCCACCTGAAAATGTCATCTTGCATCTGTTTAGAAGACTAAAGAGAATTCCTTTGACTAGTATATAGCTAGAGTTTTCCAATAAATAAGGAAACAAATACCTTTTCTTCCAGAGTGCACTGACAGGTGTTCACACAATCCAAGCACTCATGAGGTTTTAATTAAACTAACAGTTCCTTGAAAGCAGAGGAATTTGGAGCTAATTTTCATCCTTATGCTTGTGCTGACCACCTCATATCCACAGCAGTGTGTCCACTCTGGTGTGACATAAATGGGATTGCCTGAACAGCAAGCTGAAGGAAACAGTGAGAACATATTTTTGAGCTGAATGCTTCAAACACTGTAATTGGAATTGCATTATTCATGATTAGTGCTTTTTTTCCGATGTTTAGTCAAAAATTCCCCAGGGGAGCAGTGGGAGAAAGCAGTGAGTAGCAAATGATCACAAGATGATCTACAGTGGCAATTAATTTGCCCATGAGTGTAGTGCATCACTGGCACCAGGGTGTTTGTCATGTGGCAGGCAGCTGTGTTCCGCTGCCGGATGCTCGAGCCCTCATCTTTAACCTGCTGCAGTGCTCTGGCCTCCCTCTGTTTTGATTTTTTTTTTTTTTTGGCCAGAAGGATATGACTGGAGTGCAAGGGAGAGACCTGCAGCTTGGTCCACGATTTTGTTGTTGTTTTCATTAATTGTGTGCAAGAACAATTCACCAAAGGTTGGTTGCACAAATTTGCTCAAGCCACAATCTCCTGCGGGTAACAAAGCCTCTGGCTGGGTTACAAGCGCTGTGAAGTAATTGAAGAATGTTGGGTTGCATCATGAGACCAAACTGCAGGTAAACAAAAGGAGCGTGCCACGTTCAGATGCAATAACTCCTCATAAACCTGGAGGATTGCAGCGAACTTTGGGCAGCTGTGTTGTTAAGTAACTCCCTGGCCAAGAGAAGCATCAAAGATGTTAGCAAGAAATACATGTAGTGGATTACTATGCTGACGCTACAGCCCAGCTTGGTTGAGGAAGGTGTTGGTCTCACTAGATCGTGTAAGGAGTTTTTCAACATATTCTTTTGTGTCATCTTTGTTGATGTGTGAAACCAGAATAATATTCAAGAGGCTTTTTTTGGTCCCTATGATATTTGCTTGAATGTGGGTGGCACAAAGGGAGCTGGCTTTGTACTTTGAGGTTCCATAGAAAACACAAAATCGTGGAAGGGGGAACGTGTCCTGGTGCTCACTGTGGCAATAAACCTTGAAAATAATTCAATGGTCTGCAAAGTTCAGCACGAGTCTTACTCAAATAGTGAAATTTATGAGAACAGAGCAACTGTCACACTAGATTAAATCAAAGGTTATTGTGACCAAGCATCCTGTCTCCAGCAGAGGCTGGTGAAAGAGGGATTGGGAAAGGGCCTGACGAAAAGGGGATAGATATGTATTTGAAATTATTTTTCTCCTGCTGTATCTTTCCAGCTTCTGACAGTCATACAGCAGCTTCCTACTCTGAGGTTTACATTCAGACTGCTGTGCTTGATAGCTGCTGCTGGATGTATTTGTCATCCCTTTCTCTGATCTCCAGTTCAGCCTATGTGCTTTTTTGCCTCCACCAGCCCCTGTGGGAACTGAGGTCCACACTGTAATGGTTACATGAAAAAGCACTTCCTTTTGTTTCTAAATTGCTGCCAGTTTAGAAACAGGCTCCCCAGCTTCTTTTATTAGATATGGTAAATTCCCTTTTTTACCACATTATTCCATTTGTTATTTTCTAGGTGCCCATTCTGTCCTCTCTTAGCCAGCTGCCATGGCCTCATTTATTTGGTTTCTTCTTGTCCAGAAGTTCTCTACTGTTAGTTGCTACATTGCCTTTTTTTCCTCTAATTATTTCTAGTTCTACTATGGGCTTTGTGAGGTACACTGTGTAGAGGTGAATGCACCACTGCAATCTAAGAAGCCTGATGTGTAACCCTGTAAGGTTGCTTGTATGAGCAAATCCTTGTGGACACGAGCCAAAGGTTGTACTGATTAGCCTGAGAAGACCAGTACTGTCAGGCTTTGTCTGTGTGGTGTCAGAACAAGATAAAGCGGTACAAGTGCTCCTTGTTACCTGCTTTATCATCTCTCTTCTGAGGTTGCAGCTGTGATGCTAAAGCTTTGGCTAAACCATACTTCAGGTTCCAGTACCTGAACCAGTGGATGCCAAAAAAAGAGATAATACCAGCCATCACAGGGTGATGAAAGTCTGTGACATGCTGGAGGAGGAGGAGGTGAGATGTTCCTAACTAGTTCAACAAAAAGCTATTATGCCCTCCCCAAACCCTGCAATACACAATTTGCTTAGTTATTTTCAGGGTTTCTCATGATCCTTTTTGGTTCTTTGCATACATGGAATTTTGCCTGTGAGTGCTGCTACGAACTGCCCTTAAAAAGCGATTTTTTTTAGTGGAGGATGGGGTTGGATGTTTGAGACTCCCCTCAAATCTTGGTTTTGTGGAGCACCAAAAGCCCCATGTGCTTCAGGAACAGCCATTTGCACAAAGCCATATAATGCAGTAAAAATTCAAGTGGTTCCTTCTGTGGCAAGGTTACAAGTCAATAATTTGAGCTCGGATTGTGTCCATGGCCGCAGAAGAGAGAGGATTACATCTCCACTTCCCCTTGCTGTCCTGGCTTAGTGAATACAGACCCGTTCCCCGCAGGGAGCCGAGCAGGCGAAAGGAAGGGAGTGTCGTTCTCTTGGGAGCTGTTACGGCATCCGCTCCCCCAGGAAAGAGGAGGGAGGAATTCCGACAATTCCTTGCCAAGCTATTCCAAGGACAGAGCGCTTACACCCCACCAGCTAATCAGGGCTGTTCCTGAAGGCTTTATTTTAGCATCTGGACTTCAGTAACTTTTTTAAGCCTAGTTTTGTACTGAGGATTACTGTGAATTTAGATCCAAACCATTGCTTGACTTGCACATCCAAAGTAAGCATTGTTAACAAAAGCCAAGCGCTTTATGCATCTTATTCAGTGCTAGGAGAAGTTTGACTGCTAATGTTTCATCTCCTGAATGAAGCTGAGCTGTAGTGTTTTAAGCTAAGGCTGGAATTTTGAGGCACATCCTGCACGGCAAGCCGTAATGCCTGCGATTATGCTAGTGGTGATCAGTTGGAGGGCAGTGAGATGGGGGTGCACAAAGATGCAGGACTGAATCCTCATGAAAAGACAAATGTGCACTTTGCTGTGTTTAATATTGTGCTATTAGGTTTTTTTTGAAGTGCCTCTGTGTATAATGTCTGTCCATATTGTCCATATTACCTTTTACATAATTTTTTTCCAGGTCTGCTACTGTTCAAATAAATCATAGAGCACAGCAAGAATTTATACTGCCTCCTCTTAAAGTACATAGGATTCATGGTTTTGCCACCTAAGTTATTTTATGTCTTGCTGTTAGAAAGGTTTAAAGAGAATTCTGCAGTTACTTTGGAGAAATATGTGGGGAAGGGAGGAGCAAGGTAACAAAAGAGAATTTGAGGCAGAGGAGAACACTTATCTATCTTCTCTCAGTGGATCAGCCTGGCCTGAGTATCTGCACGAAGGAGTTTTGAGTCTGTCACTTTGTAGGAATCCGTGAACACAATTGAGTAGAACCAAGCAGGACTGAACTAGTCTGGAAGCTGAATTGCTTTGTGTGCCACGACAGTGCTCCTCTCCAGCTCTGGTTGAGCATTTTGGCTTTATGCAGCAGATTGCTACACAAACAGGAGGGGAAAAAAAAAAGCTTTTCCCCCTCACATTGCTTCTGCCCTTTATGCTCTGGATTTTACAAGGAATGTAATTTTGCTGTGTGTGGAACCAAGGGATTCCTAAGTGAAGGAGCAGATTATTTGTTCCGTGATGGGCATGTTAGTGAAAAGTGCAGAGCAATGGGTGTAGCCCATTTAATAGCTATTAAGCTGTATAGTACATGGGTGTAGCAAAAGCTTCAACTTGCATGGGTGGCTTTTTGGCAAATACAAGGATACAGAAAGAAATGGAACAATGCTACCAGTGTGTTGGAAGAAGAGGCCCAGATAAGTACTGTTATTAACCAGCAGGGAGAGCAGTTAATGACCAGGTGGAGAGCATCCGTCCCAGGTGCAGAATGATTATTGCAGCAGCACTGCCCTCGGACACTGACATTCACAGTAGAGGAATTAATAAGAATGGAATATGCAGATAGGTGAAAGCTAACTTAGTGATGCCTGGCTGTAATCCCTTTGTCACAACCTCTTTTATCATCTAACACTCTTATAAGTGTGTGGGCATCAAATTGTAAGTGTGAAAGGATTCTGAATTCTGTGTCTCATTCATCACCCCTTCTAGGGGAAAAAAAAAGTGTTTATGACCTTATAAATATGTGGAGGAGTGAGACAGTTTCAGTGTGTGTATAATGTGATGTATTGTTATTGCCTGAAAGGCAGAAAAAAGGGATGTTGGGAGATGATTTCTTTAACTGTAAACTGGATTCCAGGTGATTAAAATCTGGGGAGGGAGATGACTTGATTAAACTCTCTCTCCCCTCAGCACCCTGAGATAATGATTAGTTCACTATCACAACCTGTCTCAAATCACATTTCTGTTTAGGGTTGCATTGCCATGGTAGTAGACAGGCTTTGGCTTTCAAGATAGAATGAACAGATCAGACTGTGGGGTTCCTTACAGATAGAGACAGGAGCATGGGGTGGTGGTTGCTTCATAGTATCTTCTCCTATAGACTGAGGGAGTGTGAATTGCCCTTGGGTTGTTCTTCTGGAGATTTTTCTACTGTTCTCAACCAAATCTTTGGGAAGCTGAAATAGTTCTTTGGCCTGGTGTTTGGGACACAGCTATCCGAAGGGGGACACCAGCTCCTTGCTCCAGTGAACAGTTGGAATATAAGTTTCTCACCTCATCTTTCTTTTTTTGTCTTGCTGTTTATGATTTTTTCCGCCTATAATCAGTCTTTTGGGATATGAAAACTGTATGAATACAGCTGTTGGCTGTGCTGGGGATGTCTGCTTTGCCTTCCTTGCTGCCAAGAAGCTGTTCTAAAAGGTTTCTGGGGCTAGATATTATCTTGTGGTCACAGTTGATGTGTTTTCTGGAGCAATGTTTGCAAGTGCAGCAGGAAGAAGAAAAGTCAGCCTAAAAATCCCATCGGAAGGAAAAAGGAGCTTAGAAAAATGGAGGTTTAGGACTTAAATTCTGAATTTATCTGCTGAGGAAAATCTAGAGACTAGGAGGACTAGGATTAGCTAGACTGGGGCTTGACAGCAGTAGTATTACCAGAGAGAGAGAGAGATACCCAAACCTGTCTTTTGGATTTAGCTTTGTATATTAACTCCTAGAAAGATGTAATGTGCTAACCACACAGCTAAGCTCAGAGCATCCCATTCCTATTTCTCTTGGCAGCCAGTTTGTTTAACTGCAGGCCATGCCAGGAAGGAAAAACTGAAACAAATCAAAGCTCCTCTTCACTTTCTAGTCTGACTTTCTCACCTGATAGATACATTGTGGGGCATCACCGTGGGAAACTCGAGCTCTGCCATGTGCTGTGGGCCGTGATAAAACAGAACCTGACTTACCCAGGCTGTGTTGCCTACAGGAAGTCTGAAGTTGTGGTTTGCTGAAAAACAAATGAAAGGAGGGGAAGTACGTAGTTTTTGTTTTGAAGATGGCATTTTTGGAAACTCCATGAGTTTCCATGTCAAAATACCTATGAAGTAGCTGTTTAGTCATAGGAAGAGTTGCCCTTTATTTACCAGGCATCTGTGTGTGAATTAGGAAACATCCTTTAACAGATGTCAGACCTCGCGGAGATGAGTAACCCTGTGGAAACAGTGTGCATGTCAGACGTGACTGATTGCTTGATACCCTGTACTCTGCCCTTTGTTTGTGAGCAAGGCTCAAGGAGATGCACTGCCAATATTTCAGCATAAGCCAAACAGCGTCCACTTGTGCCTTGCATTTCAGTAGAAGATGCAAGATTTTCTTACCGAGAGCATTCTCTTGACAAAACCAAACTGAGAGGCCAGTTTGCCAGCTCGTGTTATCTAGTAAGCATTGCTCTGCATCAGGTTAGGACCTGATCTCTTTATTTTTAGGTTAGTAGCAGCTGTTTTAAGAATACATTTTCCAAAATATATAAGCACTTGTTCATGGAACTGCCCTGTGCTGTGCAGGGGCAGTTTGGTCGTTACCTTTCCTCAGTTTCTTGATTCTGTGTGTAGAATATGAAGCTCCTGGTTTCAGCATCTGAGGTGTAAGATAGGAATAGGATCTGTCATCCCTGGCTGACATATATGGAAGGCTAGGAACTGGAATCAAACTCAGTGCCTCTCTTCAGGCCCTCTATATTAACTTTCATTACTTTTCCATGTGATTTCCTTGAAATGTTTCACGGTTTTCCCAGGGCTTTAATACTGAATCTCTTATTTCCTGGACAAGTCCCTGAGCAACCCGATCTAACTGGACCTACCTGGAGCTGGGAGTTGAACTAGATGATCTTCAGGGGTCCTTTCCAATGTACATAATGAAAAGCAAAGGATACTTTTGGGGCTGATAGATGAGGGATAGCAGGGCAAGACGTGGAGCTGAGGAAGCCACAAGCACTCCATTTTACCCAAAGATATGAACCGTAGTTGTTTTCCTATATTTCTTGTTTCCACTTCTTGCAATAAATTTAATTACCATTGTGCAGAACTTTTTCACAAGGGCCCCTCCAGGAAATTATCTACAGGGGACTAAGGATAAAATTTCTACTTGGAAATTTGTGTGAAGTCAACCTTTCTTAACATCAGTTCTCATTAAATTGAAATAACTTCTGTGCCTGCATGCAGAAAGTAAATGTAGGTTTCCTCTTTTTTTTAAAGCAGGCAGATGGACCAAGGTAAATAAAATGCTCAGGACACCTTGTTCTTACTGCATGTACCAATGGACTGAGGAGCTGCAGCAGTCCTTGCTGCCCCTTGTATTTCTGCAGGGTTTTCAATCCAGCCAAGGCAGCAAGAACCCTGCATGGTTTGAGAGAAAGAAGGCAGTGAGTGCAGTCCTGTATGCAGTGAGCTAATTTTCCTTATCTGTCAGAGAGGTTGCAGCCTATTGAGCAGTTGTGGGGCAGCTTTGTGCCCAACTCTCCCCTGGACTTGCACTGTTGGGAATCAGTCAGTTAATTAAAGAGAGAAAGTGTTTCTTCTGGGGCTCTGTTCAGATTTCCTTTCAGCTCCCTACTAACACAGGTGGCATATGTGGGGCATGTTATTTTTGACAGGCAAAAAACGCACTTTGAATGTGTACAGGTATGGAGAAATGCAGATCAGAGTAGCACCAGTGCTGTAAAAGCTCAGATGGGAGTTTTGCATCAAAAGCCAAAACTTCAGGGCCTTTCAGTGTTATACACAGGGATGATTTCAGTGCTCTGTAAAAATCAGTGCTGCAGATACCTGAAAGGGTGAATTTTTATCAAAATGTGTGAAGGATAAATGTAGCAATTCATGGGTCAAGGATTGTTGTTCTGTGTGCTTGTGGCTTCAAGTGTCCTTGTGCCTAAAGAATAGATAGTGTAATAGAAATATAGATGTGCAAGGAGATATGTTTAGCTCCCAAAGCCATTCTTTTGAGGTAAATGTGTAGTGTCTTTCATAGCTCACTTGTAGCATAAATATCAAGATGACTACTTTGCCATCACCAAAATATCAAAATCCTACCTCAGGCTTCATCCAAATCCCTGGTACACACAGCACTTGGAAGTTTTACCTGCAGAAAAGCTTCCTGTTCAGGCACTGTCAACAGATGCACGAAGCACAAGAATTACTGTTGACAGGGAACACTTTATTACGGGGCAAAAGATCCTCTTAAGAATGTAAGGTCAGCAGTCTGCAAGTGAAGAATTTCTTATGCACCTCAACACACAAATGTTTGATGCCTAATCCTTTAATATGATTTTTATGGATTGATTTCAACAGGAATTTGAGGACAAACCTTCAGTGGCTGAACGGCTTTCTAGCAACAAGCTGGCTTTGTTGAAATTCATGCTCCAAAATAATCTCACTCTAGTTCATACTCTTTTTGCTGTTATTTTGGTGATTGTTATATGCCACCAGCCCAATCCTGTATCCCACCTTTTAGTTTTTACTACTCCATGTTGAATAAACTCCCATTGGCCTTCTTGAGTATTTTGTTAAACTAAATGCTGCTGTTTATAGAGAGCTGTATAGGATGGTTTTCAACATGCTAACACAGATGTCTTCAATGCTTAATTTATGGCACTGCACTTTGGCAAATTATTGGAAAGTTACAAAAAGCTTTGTGATAAAAGATACTTCTGCTCTCCAAATGCTTTCTTTCAAGTGGTTATTGAATATCCCAGAGCATTTCCTCTGTGTTTCACTCTTTGGCCCAATGCAGACAGCAAAGCTGTGCTAGCTAATCCGAGCTTGTGTGGTCATGAGAGTGTGAATGCTTACGTATCTGTGTGCTGTAGTGACGTGGAATGGTTTGGGATCAGAAGCACAGTTTGTGGTTATTTTGTGTTAGTTGTATTGGTAAGTTCATGGATAATTTCCAGCAGACATTTCCTAATGCAAATGTATTTTCTCATCCATATGTTTTTAGTGGTAGGAACAAAGCTAACAAATGAAGTAAGCTAAGCTTTCAAATTAAAGCATGAGAGTTTGAGGATGATCTTCCCTCAAATGTTAAGTGAATTTACTGATGTCTGGGAAGGCATAAAAATAAATGGCACCCAATTAATGAAATGGAATCAAAGACATTGCAGATCTCTGGACTCTGACAAAACTTCATGGGCACAACCTTTCACTGTAATAGAGTTTGTGAGGCAGCTTTGCAGTGAGATGTGGCTGCAAATCCCCTTCAGGAACTACTCACTGCTGTTTACTTCACCCAGTACTTCAGTATCACATAACATGGGATCCCTTGCAACATAGTGAAGTTTTGCATTAGTTCTTTGTTTCACCAAAAGGCACTTCTGAAACTGCAATTACTAATCAAAAACAGAAAAATTATTGCAACTATTTGTGGCCAAGCTAGCTTAGCAGTACCTGAGTAACATCTGAGGTGTTGTGTTGTGTGTGCAGTGTGTTGTTTCTCACCGCCCCCCCCCCCCCCCCCCCCGCAACATGAACTACACTGATGAGATACTGCAATTAACACCAAAGAATTTGGTTGTGCAATATCCTGGGACACTGGTGTTGTAGGACAGGCAATAGCAAGGCATGGCTGACTGTCATACATGTTAGGCTGAGCTGAAATTGTTTCATTGCCATAGATTTTATCAGTCTTGCAAATCTTCTACTGATTTAGAGCATAATTTCTGTTTAATTTGTGCTAAACAGCCTTCTTGCTTTCAGCTGCTCTAGGTGACTTCCCTTGCTTGGCAAATTGTAATTGGTTTGAAAGTAAACTCTGTCCTTCACAAATTTCTTGGTGAGTCTGTCCTGAATGTCTATGGAGCTCTGGTTTGTTATCCTAATTATTGTTTTATCCTCCTCCCCTTCCAAAAATATGCTTTTAGTTATGTCTGTCCAAAGCTTTCTAACTTGTCTCTACTTCTCTGTCCTGTATCTCATGTTTCTGTGGAACCTAGCCCTTTTCTAAACTGTGACATAGTTTGTAGTGAGCCCAGGCAGAAGAAGCATCTGAAAGCTACTAAAACCATCAAGTGCTTCAAACCCAGCTGCTGTCAGAAATAAAGGACACCTTTTGGTTTAAGTGATGGCTAAACTTTTCCAGCTGTTGCAATTGTTAAAGAATTTTAATTTGGAAGGAAATGAAGGCTTTTCACTGCACCATTCCTCCACCTGAGGTACTGCTTTAGTTCACTGCACTCTAGATATTCACTAATCTCTCTGAGTAGAGGAGCTGGTCACAGGTTTATTTTGTTTAGTGTGAGAGTTCTGCCTGATCCACCTTGTTTAGTGTGGTCTGCCTGTTCAAGGACAGCGAACCTCTTAGACTCTGCCTGTACTATTTGATCCAGGAGGTCATCTCGGTTCCTGGGACCAGGTGCATGTGCCAGACATACCCTGGTGAGACTCTGGGCTTGAAATGACTTCCACTTTTCCCTTGTTTCTCCTTAGGGGTAATCCAGATAAATAGACTGGATATGAGCCTTAACACACTCTACCAGGTCCCAGATCTGGATGGTTTGAAGGCAGAGGGAATATCAAGACTAGGAAAGCATGCCAGGCTATCACCAGCAGGGATCTGGGCAAGACCTTAGAAGACCTGTTACCTACAAAATACCTAAAGAGATCTCATCTGTTTAATTTCTCAGGTTTCTTGAGTATTGCAAACCTTCTGGTCATTTTATGTTATGTTGCAAGGATTATGCCATGGATTTTCCATGTTATCCCTTGGAAGATGTGGGCTGTTCCCAGGAAAGGAGAGATTTTTTGAAAGATATTTTCAGCAGCTCAGAATGAATTGGGGCTTATTCACCACTGTCAGTTCTGAACATTACCTGCCTTTCTGCTAACGCCTGCAGCTCTGCTCTAGTTGCTGAGACTGCATTTCTGGCACTGTATTGGCTTGAATACCTGTGCCCAAAATAAAAGGCTTGAGTTTGTTGATAGATTTTCCAGAACATGTTTCTTATGCTGAACTGAATGAAAACGCTACAGTGAATAAAACAAACATTACTGTCTCTTTGAAAAGCTGAGCTTCATACAAGAAGTATTCCAGGTTATTTTCTTCCTTGCTGTAGAAGAGAGTCTTTGACAATGTGGGGAATGTAGTAAGTGTCCTTGTGGGGGTTTCTCCCCCTTTTTTTTTTTTTTTTTTAACTTCTGGCCTTTAATGTGTGGACAGGCAGGCAGAACAGAAAATCAAGACGCACCAAGAAGTGTATTCAAGGACTGTGATGTAGGTGGCTTGTGAGGTCCACTTCATTCTCAGCTCCTCTCAGATCTATTTGTGACCTTGTAGGTCTGTGCTAAAACTACTTGTATTCTATAATCTAGGGACAGAAAATGACACTGGCAAAGCTTCCAGGTAGTTTGCTTTAGGAGCAGCTGCAGCAATCAGAGGCATTCAATGCCTTTCCTGCAAGGAAAGGGTTATCTCCCCTCCCCAGCGTGAGAGCACACCCTGCTCTAGCCTGCAGGCACACAGATAATAATAACATGGAAGGATGGCAGCCTGCGCTCTGGAACGGTTTATGAGGAGGAAGTCCACAATTACATATTTCTGGGCAAACATTAACCAAGACTGAAGCTTAGCTTCGAAGAAAAACAACAGACTGGAACCTCCAGTAATATAGCTGTTATGTGGACTGGAAACAGCAGTCAAACATTCATGTAGCATTGGAAGCAAAGTAAGAATAGCCTGACAACAAAGGAAAAGGCTTGGTAATATTCATATCTCCTGGTGTGAGCTTGCAGAAAGCATCTCTTCCCTGACCCAGCCTTCCATGAATATTGGAGAGAGCAAGGAGATTTATTTTTTCTTCCCCTTCTTCTTCTTTAAAAGTACACTCCAGCTTTGTGGAAACAGACCTAAGCCAAAGTAGTGGAACTATTGTTTGCTATGCTCACGGCCTAATCCATTTATATCGGTGGTTTCAGAGCTTACCACCACACACTCAAGTTCCTCCTTTACAAAACAAGTCACTTTGGGCATCTCTCAATCACTGCGGTCACCAGGCTAGAAACAATTGCTATTCTGTGCTGTGGTTTTGTAAAGTAGCAGCAGTCTTATTTTGAGCTTTGTCTGCTAAAGTCGGATGTGCCCCTTCTGTTATAGACTCTGTGTACCTAAAAATGGAATTGTTACACTAAAATTAAGGAGACAGCCAAATGATACATGCTTCCTCTCCTTTGGGTTTGTTTTTTTTCCCTGACAGACCACAATTGCTGCAGAGAAGCTGTCCACTCATTGCAGCAAGCTCTGGGGAAAAGGAGTGACAGAGCACAGACCGATGTAGGAGAGGAGTGTTAGTCTAAAGAGACACTTGCTGTGGCAAGCATAGTATGTAAATTCCACAGTTAAGCACTTTGGAGAAAGTCCAAAAGATGAAGATACATACATTACTGCTGCTAGGGGGAAGGGAGGGAATCTTAAATGTCTCCATAGAGAGTATTTACTTGGCTTTTTGTTTCCTTTCCTCTTTTTAAAGGGCAAGACAGCTGTGACTGAGGAAACCTTACACTTGGATTAAACCATTGAAAGCAGGTTTAATGGTAGAAGTTAGTTTGTTCTGTTTTTATCTGAGCTAACATAGACTAGATATTTCAGGAGATAAGTTTAGAGTTAGGGCAGATACATACCTACCTCCTCCTGCTAGTGACCTGGAATCACTAATGTCTGATAGCCCTCAGGAAAGCCAAAATGCAGTGAAGTTATTGGCTCAAATGAAGAGTTGTTCCTGCCCCAGTGCTTGTCTTCAGAATCAGTACTGATTATCATAGAATCAGTAAGGTTGGAAAAGACCTCAAAGATCATCAAGTCCAACCTGTCACCCAACACCTCGTGACTACTAAACCATGGCTTCAAGTGCCACGTCCAGTCCCTTTTGGAACACTTCCAGGGATGGTGACTCCACCACCTTCCTGGGCAGCACATTCCAATGGCTAACAACTCAGTCATGCTGCAACCAGTACTCCACAGTGAGACCCAAACGGAAAATGCAGTCTTGAGAACTCTGTTGTGAGGCCCCTTACAACAAATACCTTTGAAAAGCAGCAGATCTTGATTTACCTACTCTGATGACAGATGACTGTGTTCTTTGGTCTTGTCTTTCCCCTTTTCTCCTCTTCCTAATGCTGCACATTTTGTAATGCTAAAGCCCCACTGCCCCAAACGTTTTGGCAGGTTAAATATTTAGAAGCATTTTAACAAAGCACAAAGTTGATGGTGATTTCTGTCATAGAGTGATTTCTGCTGTGTTTATGCTTGCATCTTTAAACCCCAGAATATTACTAGGTAAGTACCAGTTATTTTAGGTACATCTAAAGAGATCCCTTTCTAGCATTGTGTAAAAGGAGAGGTTCAGATGAAAGAATTTGCCTATGATGTTGAATATGGCTGGATTTTACTGTAGTACAGGAAGAAAGAACAGTCTAAGCTTAACACAAAGTTGCTTTTTTGTCTGTTTTGAGGATGGTCAGATGATGGACAGCTACCAGAAAAGAGCTGCATAGGTCTTTTGGACTTAGTTTTGTAGTTTGCTGCATCTTTCAAATGATGTTCTTGGAGGCTGAACCTGCATGTAATGTTTTAATGATGTGACTGTATAAGTTTTAATAGGTTGGTATTGTTATTTCCTGAATGACAGCTAATTTGGTCAGGGCTAAAGATAGGCTGTCTTATACTTCAGTCTTGAGAAGCAGCAGCCTTAACACCATGTCCATGAACCACCAAAGGATGAGAATCTAAGCTGCATATTCAAGTCATATGTTTTTTTTGCCAAAGTTACTCATTGCACTGTCATTCATAATCATCTTCCCGTGTGACAGGATGGGCTCATCAAATCCCAGAGAGATAAAGACGAATTTGTCAGCTCCCAAAGGGCCAAAGTAAGCATCCTTCTGACTAACAGTCTTTCAGGACTGTCAGGAGTGGTGTGAATTTGGAGTTATGTGCCGCTGAGTGGCACAGAAAGTATGGATGTGTAAGTGTGGTTAGTGATTTCTCATTCTCTCTGCTTTCTGTGTTCCCTGTATGTTATGCTCCCGTTCTGTATGTGAGAGCAGGAAGGAGGATTTGGATGGAGAAAACACCACCTCTTCATCTTTTCCTGACTGAATCAGCTGTCCATTTCTAGAAGTCATCTTTGGTTTTTAAAGGACTACAACACCATGAGAAATGTCTCCTGACATTAGTGTGTAAGGCGGGACTTCATTGTTCTCCTGCCTGCTGGGAGCTCTGCCGCATGGCTCCTCTCCTGTCTTTGCTTACATCAAACATGAGATTGTGCAGGTGTTTTCCTGTACAAGCTGCCTTTTAAAAGGGGAATGTCCTGAGAAGAATCTCTTTACAATCTGATGGTCTCATTAACCTCATCTGACGATACAAGCCAAAATGAAATGCAAACACTTGAGAGCTTCAAAACAGAGAGACAGAGCGAGCCCTGAACTTGGCATCAGATTTGGAAGAGAGCTTTATCAACTTCATGCTGATAGGGCTGATGGAAAAGGTGAATTAAACAGATCTTCAATGAGTACAACCTTGAAAATTAAACCACCAAGAATCACCTGAAATCTCAGCAGTGACGTTGAACATACCTTATGATACATCAGGTTGTTTCAGTGAGTCTCATTTCTGCACTCTAACACGCTGCCCCAGAGTGCAAATCTCTGCAGCACTGGGCGTGAGAGAGAGCCTAGTGTAGGCAGGGCAGCGTTGACAAGTGCCTTGCACCATCTTGCCTCCTTCCTCCACAAATCCATCAGCATCCACGCAGCAGCTTGTACTTGGTAAGAGCACTGAAAGGAGATGTGATTTGGATTTAATCATTAGCAAATGTCCCTTGACTGTTTCTCAGTTGCCCATCTGAGTTTAATTCCAAGAGAAGGAAACTCTGATGTATTCCTGCCTTCAGGTATAATTACTTCAAGACAGATTGACCGTTTAAGCACACACGACACTGCTTAGCTTTAATTAGAGTAAATTGGCAGAATTTATACGACCGGTAGTTTTGGGGACTGTCAGATGCATGAAAGTATATTTTGCATATCATTTCCTGCTGAGGCTAAGACCAAGGTACTAGCTGAAAGGCTTGTAATTAGGATGAAAACACTTTGTAAATTTAACCCTATCTCCATTAGAAGTGGTGGGGGAGAAGGGTGGCGCTCTGTGAAGAGGACAACAGTTGAAACAGAACGTATGAAGCACGAAGTTGCTGGAGACTGTGCTGTAACGCAGGAGAGTGTTATTGCCAAATGGAAGTCTTTGTAGGCAGGCACAGGTATTTGTAAGTGCGTAAGCAGAGTTTATAAACCTGAAGTTAATTTTTTTGGAAGGTTGCTCTGGTATCTCACATATCCCCAATGTTGCTAATAACAGAGATTAAAAAGAAAAGGAGATTTGGCTGGATGTTCTGTCACAACAGGTCCCAGTGCACTGATTCAGAGTGCCTTTGGAATAATGCTAGCTTTTGCTGTATTCATTCCTGACTTGACCCTTAGCTCTAATGTCACCTGCAAGCAATGAGTGTTTAGTACATGAAAGGATCCCAGACCACTGACTGAACAGTTAGTGAAGATCAGTACTGCAGCTGAGCCCCTTCTGTACTGAGCACTGAGAGACCATTCCCAGGAAGAACTCTAGGAATTCCTTGCTGCTGTTCTCTCTCTAGCCATTTGTGATAAAAAGCAGTTTTCCTTAAGTTATGTTTTCCAGGCATAAGTGGAGTGGCAGAAACAGTGGTTCAAGATGAGTAAAGTGTATGAAGTGCAGTAGGGGATTGGTGGTCTTCTTGGTGGTCCAGCTGTGCATTTGTTTCCATGTCCAGCACAGATACCGTTTTCTGTTGCTTTCATTTTCAGCAGGATGCTGGGAATGCAACCCAAATATGAAACATTAAGGGACAGCACTTTGCACCATGGCTAATCTCTCTTTGATGAAGCTAATAATCCTCCCTAATACTTTTAGGAGGGAAGTCATAGACTTGTATTTCTCACTGCATGGCACATCACAAATGAGAAATGTGGTTAATGGCTGCTAATAACTGCTTGAATTCTCCTCTTCAGGGAGTCTTTCCTCAGGAGAGCTGTTATCATTCATCTGGTTAAATCTGGATGGTTTCCTTTTTTTTTCTCCCTTATGTTGTTTGTTCTGCTTTGAGGTAGTTACAGTTCGTTTATGTCTAGTGAAGGAACTAGCGGCATTTGCCTTCATGGGCTGCAAGGGCTCATGGGTGTCCATTTGCATAGGCCTTGTTACAAAGGCAGACCACATCCTGGTGAGGACAAAGTACTGTCTGATACACAGCCTGCATACACCAGTGCCTCCCTGGAGGGCAGCCAGGATGTGGGCAGGCTTTGTAAGAAGGCACTGTTTTAGCCTGTGTGGAAGTCGAAGGAAGGGATAAACCAACTAAATTAATCTTTCTTTCCATTCTCTGGCCAAGCTTCCACCAGTCAAAATATGCATATGATTCACTACTGTATAAATTTTTCCTGTGCTTTTTGTTTGCTGTCATCTAGGAGAAAAGCAGTGTCTCATTCACTCAGCTGCATTTCACTTGGAGCAGTGAATGTTTAGAGGGGACTGGAGACCCCACCTTAGGTAACTCCTTGCAAAGATATTCTTGCTTTGCGTCTGTGTCTCAGAATCGTCTTCGCAACCAGGTGGTAAATAAGAATGTTCATTGTTTTCTATCTAATGAGTCAAAAAAACACCCCACACAGCAAAAGTGCTAGGGTTTAAACTTCAAGGTCTTACAGAAATTGGTAGGTAAGCATCTGTTGGCCTGTCAGCTTGTGCCTGACTTGTATATAATGGAAAACCTGAGCTTGTGGGGAAGAGGGCAAAGCTGCTGTTTTAGCACAAATACAAATCATTTATTATCTGCCAGTTAAGGACAGCAAGATGAATCCCTAAGGCATTCAGTAATTTGTCTGAAACTATATTGGGTGACAGAGTTGGAGATATTACCCCAGATTTCCTGATTTCAGGTATGTAAAAAAAATAAATAAATCAGAGAAGCAACTGTGGGTTTTTTTTTCACAACCCCCTCCCTCCTTTTTCCCCCCTTATTTAAACAGCACCATAAAATACAAACTTGGTGGAATGCTGAGTGCAGCTTAGGGTGATTTTTTAAAAAGGAATGGGGCTGCATGGCTTTCTGGGTTTTGGTGGGTTTTTTGAGCCTCACATTACATTTGGTAGTCGAGAGGACTCTCATGTGGCTGCAGGGTTTTAATAAACCTTTTTGCAGCTAAAATAAAATGTTGAGGTTTGATGGGAAAGCAGATTGAAGTGGAACATTGGTTACATCAGTAAATGTGCCTTATTCTCAGTTGGCAGTGGGGAGTGTGAGTCAGTATGTTTGTTTCAGCCTCTAAAAATACCATATGTCTTTATAATTCCAAACAAGTCCTTATGATGGACAGAAGCAGGGCTCTTTATTGCTTAAATATGGCACAGTGTCTGCTGCCTGTTGAATAACCCTGTAAAACAAACTAGCCAGCATCCTGATTGACCACTGCTGTTCTGCTGCTGTGCACCTCATCAAAAAAGGGTAAATTCACAAAGGTGTAAAACTTCAGTTAGCTGTGGGGAAGCAGGTCCTCTCCCTTGTGTTTGCAGATGCTGGAGACCAAAGTTAGTCCTGGCACAAACAGGTGACTTTTCCATTCAAGCTGATGGGAGTTGTCCCCAGCTGTGCCAAGAATGAATGCTTTGAAAATGCGCTTGTGGGTGAACTCTTCACAGATTTTGTTTGTCTGCTTTTGGGTAAACGTGTTGTCCTAAAAACTACTGCCTGAGCCTGGCTTTACCATATGATTCAGTATCAAAGCTATGTGACATTATCCATTTGCCTCTGGGTCTCCTGGGTTTGACCTGAGAAAAATTCTGAGGATTTTTAGTTTGCCTGAATCGCGAAGCTGAGCAAAAATGGAGTGCACATCAAAGTTGTTTTAACCGGCAAAAGTGCTTGGTGAAAAAGCACAACCCTTATTGGTTTAAGACTGTTAAAAGTAGGCAAATACACTGTATGGGACTCCCTTTCTTCACTGACTCAATTCAGACCTGTTCCTGACCAACCTCTGAAAGGCAGAGGTAGATTTTGTGTGTTGTTTGAAGGAGATCAGCCATTGACTGATGGGATTGAAATCTAGTCAACTTGAAATCTCGGAGATCATTTACTGGTACATATTCTGGTAGAAACTACCCTAAATGATGGTGGACATCATGCATGTGCCTGATATGTTGGTGCCCTGAAGCCAGGAAACATCATTTACAGTGAGGAGAATTACTTTTTTGAGTATTAGGAGGGAAAAGCTCACAAAGTCCCACAATGCACATCTTTTGGTATAGAGCTGAATTATTTTCTCCGTCCTTCTGAAGCTGTTAGGGTGGAACGCTGTGAACTGGCAAGGCATTTTTACAGTCTCTTATGTGCATTGCCCAAAAATCTCTGAATAACTTCAAATTTCTGTATTCTAGCTGTAGTTTTTAAGTGGTTGGCTCTCTCTTTTCTGCTTTTATGCCCATGAAAGGCCATCTAGAAAGATTTGATAAACCTGTTGAATTGTACAAAGGATCTGTCGCAAACATCATGGAGAGGGTTTCTTATTCAAGTGAAATACATCAAAAAATATTGCAGCAGGTTTTTTTGTCAGTATCACTGCACTTGAGCATACACAAATGCTGAATTTAAAGGAACCAAAGATGAAGAACTGATCAAATATGACAGAATTTAGAGTGAATTTACAATATTTACCAAGCTTCTTCCTACAGTTGTTGAACCTTTTCTCTTCCAATTAGTCCCCAATCAAGCTGTCTCTATCTGCTTTCAGAGTTGTGTGATGTGCATTACATTGTGAGAGCAATAGAAAATGTTAACTTCCAGGACAGTCTCAGAGAAATTTGTTAATGTTTTTTTTTTTTCTTCCACTCTAACCACAAACTTTACTGTTGGTGTTTTGTTCATCTTAGATGGTGAGTATGAGAACATCTGGAGGAGAAAGTGCAAATGATTTTTTTTCTCATAGTGTGTTGTAGCCTGATTATGCTATTTCTGCTGCAGGTAGAGAGGATTGTTGTGCTCTGTGTTGGCTCTTTGGCATTCTCTGTTTGCACAGTGTTTGTCCTGTGCAACACATAGCATTTTCACTGCCTTTTTTTCCAGCGTTATGCTTGTTAATTGCTGTGTGTTATCATGTATCAGACAGCTGAGATCACTTAAGACTCACGAGAGAGAGCTGAAAAACTCTTCTTCCCCCAGTATGCTATGTTGTAGCTTGGCCTTTTCAGGGTGGTGCTGACTTATCTTTATTTTTTGGCTTTTTGCCCCCTCCCCCCCCCCCCCCTTTTTTTTGTTGTTGTTGATTAGGGACATTGATATAGGAAATACTAAAGCTTTACTGGAGTTGCAAGTGAAGGAGGAGGAAGCTGCTCAATGAGCCAATACATGGGGTCCTATGTCAGCTGATAGTACCCTTGTTAAAGCCTATTACCATAGGCCTGCTTTTCCTCCTGCTCTTGTCACTTGAAAAGCTCTGAAGCCATCAGTCTCTATTTATCTGGCTTTAGAGAGAATGGGAAGAGTTGTTTCAAATCCCCAGGAAACACCATGAACAAAGGATGTGATTTTCTATGTCAGACCAATGGCTTATCTCATCTTTTATCCACTCTCGGCTTTTGGCCTTCATCAGTACCTCAGACAGCAGTGGGATTTCTTGCCAGGTATCTATCCAAACAAGAGGCTACAATGAGGGCCTGGGTGTTTCTCCTTGGCCAAAAAGGACAGTTGTTTTATACCTTGAAGCATGATTAATTATTTTTGTAGCATTGGCTTTGTTCCTTCAACAAATGTGGCTTGTACTCAAGGCTGTATTCCAAATGTTTGTCTTGATGTGTTGGCTGCGAAGAGAAAATGTGCAAAAAAAAAAAAAAACACAAAGAGGTCTAAAAAGATGTGACTCAGAATTAACTTCCCTGCAGAAGCTGAGTGAAGGAAGTAACAGCTAACAGCGTAGGATCCGCAGAGCTTGAAGCTACAGCTTACCCTGAGGAGCAGCAAGGAAGGTTTTGTGTGTTTTAGGTGGACTCTGCTCTCAATTCTGGACACATGGGATTTTATTTTACTTTGTTTAATTTTTTTTTCCCTCCCCCTTAGCAAATCTCTCTTCTCTTTTGTTTCATGTAGAAAGAGAGGGAGAAAGCTAGGCTTTCCTTGTGGTGTGTAGAGGTTAGCCCAACGGTCTCCACTCGAATACCAGTTTGAGCAGAGCTATATTCACGAGACCAAAGGATCACACACAAAACACAGCTGAGCAAGTGTGACCTCTGCTAGCAGCACTGCAGGCTCTTGGACAGAGAGGAACTGTTTCTGTGTATAGACCTTCCTGGAGCACGTGTGAGAAACAAAACATTTGCTACAAACTGTATACTTAGGAAAAAAAAAAAAAAACAAAAAAAACAATTTTTATTAATTTTTCCTGGATTTTTTCCTATTATC
The DNA here is from genome assembly GCA_033816785.1 of Picus viridis. Taxonomy (NCBI): domain Eukaryota; kingdom Metazoa; phylum Chordata; class Aves; order Piciformes; family Picidae; genus Picus; species Picus viridis. The sequence goes on from CM066581.1 coordinate 6,928,718, forward strand.
CTTTCTGTCTGTTTTAAGGCTGTGCCTTGTACAGTAGAAGGCCTCTCAACACTTCCAGTGATAGAAACATATGTATGTTGGGGAGATATGTTTGCAGGCATAAGGATTTCTATTTTTAGAGAGCATGAATTCCTAAGTGGTGGGTCTGCAAGTAGAAGGCTTGCCCACAGCTCTTGGAAATACAACAGGGATTATATTCCTGGATTATGAGCTGTAGGAATCCTTATAGTGCTTGGGCTGGCTGGGGCAGGATTCCTTCCAGGAGTCTCTAGAGGGCATAAATCAGAGGCAGCATTAGTATCCCTACCAAGAATGAAATGTGTGCACTGGTACAGAGCAAGGGTAATGTTGTGACCTTTCCCTCTCTGTCCTTTGGTGGGCAGCAAGTAAGTTCTTTGCCTGTTTTCAAGGCAAGAGACTGACGATGCTGGGTGGGTGCTTTGCCAGGGATTTATTCTCTGTGGTTGTGTGTGTAGGGGGTGTGTGTGTCAGGTGGGTCTCTGTAAGTGTCCAGTCAAAGTTGCTCAACGCAGAGTGAATAAACTAGAAGTCTTTGTGAATCTTTCTGTTCTTCTGTGGTCAAAACACTAATCTTCCAGTCCAAGATCCTTTGAGCTTTATTTTATTTTTTAAAGGGATTCTTTGTCTTCACATTCCACCCTCTCTGATTAATTCTGAATGTGCAAAATGGGGATAGCTATTCTTTGTGGTAGGACAACCACCATGGCTGATATATGCACTTCAATTTCACCATGGAAGAGCTTCCAGCTCCTTTGCTTAGCTACTGTGCACAGTAATGGAAGATGATCCGTTGAACAGATGCAGTGCTGACTGGTTTCTGTGCGGAGCACAGATGGCAGAATTCCCTCCTGTGCAAGGGGTCTGCATGGCTGCTTTTCCTTCACTTCAACCCCACTTAAAGGCTATTTTCAATCCTGAAGTAGGGCTGAAGTACTGCAGTTCTTGCTGGCACCACAGTAAGGAGGATGATGGGTAAGTCTTCCAGATGTGCCAGGAGACACGAACATTTGCTTTCATGCTTCTAGTGGATTTATTTTTAGTCTCACAAGATCTTTCTTACTGTGATGAAAATCAATGGAATTTCAGCTTCAAAATCATGGCACGTTGTCTTCATTTAATCTGCCACCACAACCAATTTTCTAATGAGTGGACTAATTAAAGATTGTTGTTTGATGCTTTCAGATACTGGTTACTCCTTCATGGAGTTGGAACTAAGAAAATAATTTCTCTGTCTTATCTTCTGATGCATCTTGCAGGGTCACTTTTACAGTGCTTCGCATGTGCATGCACCTGCAAACTTTTCTGTGCTTTAAGATACTGTAGAGCTGAATTAAGCTCTCTGGTTGGAAAAAAAAAACCCAAACATTGAATCCTGAGTTGTTTTCAGGCTCCCATTTGCCATATCCCCAAGTCCCCATGGACTTGGCAGCATCTAGATGTGTAGCTTTAGCCTACCTTACTCGACTCCATTGTTACTGGCTGATTCCACCACGTAGTCTGCGTGGTGGGGGTGGTGGTGAACTCCTGAGCTGTTAAGCATGCAGTCTTGCAAAAGCTCTTGGTTTGTCATTTCCTCCCTTCAGTAGCAGTAAAATGCTGCTGACTCGCATACCATGGATACCTGTCTATCCACTTAACGCAACCAGATAGCGTGCTTTATGGGTACAAGGGTCAACTGGACAGGTTCATGAAAGAGAAATTAATTGAGGGTGACTAAATAGATAAAAAGAAGTCTGGCACAGGAAGTCTATGATCCTCAAATGGTTGGCTTCTGGGAGACTGCCAGGAAAGTATCATATGTGCCTATCCAGTTCTTCTGCTCTTTCTTAGGTATCTGTTCTCTGCTACTATTAGGGGACAGACTGTTGGGCTAGATGGTTTGTTCTGACAGCATGGTCTCTCTTATGTTTTGATACATAACCTCCTATGTTTTGATACAGAATCTCCGTTTCCAAAGCAGAAAATACTACTGCTTAGGCACCTGCTTTAAACAGCTGAGGCCTTTCTCCTGTAGAAGGATCAAGATGCAGATTTGAAGGACCTGATCCTGACATGTACTTTACTTTCAAAGCTTGCTCTCCCTCACAGTCTTTGAAAATATCAAAGACTTCATCTGCCCATGGGTCCCTATTGTCTCTCATATGGTCTGCAATGTGAAATAAGGAAATTTACCCAGTCATCTAGTTGGAAAAATTACTTATTTGAGAACACCATGCATTTGTCCTTAATTCCTGTTCCCATTACCAGGATCAGTCCTTAGCCTAGTTGTTGCAATCCAGTCCTAACTCCTAGCTGGATAGATCCTGTTGGAAGTTGCTTGTGTCATTTTCCAAGAGTTCCATGTTTGTATATGTTGAGGCCATCCTTCCTGTTCACTGAGTAGGCATGACCTGAAGCCAAGGAGCTTGGGTAGCTTTCCACAGCTGTCAATAAGATAACACTGTGGCCCCAGTGTCCTGGTTAAACGTTAACAGTCTGCTTCCAGCAGCGTATATCCAGGGTAGTGTGCAGTTACTGGTGCCTGCAAGTTCAGCATGCTCTAATTGGCAATATTAACATGCCTTGGCTTGCTTTCAGTTGTCTGTTCTTCCTCTTGCAGTCTGCTTCTGTGCTGTTGCTTGTTCTGTGTATCTTACATAGGTTGGAGGTTGTTTTGTGGGGTTAAATCTCCCACTGTGAATTTGCCTTTACTGCGCTACAATATTTTGAAGCAGATATGCTGTTTGCTTTTGCCCTTAAAATTCAAACAGTGTTGGACTCTGATCTTAACACCAAATGAACAGTCTGTCTTATGTGAGGCTTACATTTTGGAGGCATTTCTAGCTGGCTCATTTATTCCTGTGCTGTTTGCTGTGACTCGGAAGTGGAAATGCCCAGTGAGCTCATACTGTCTTTTGAAATCCTGACATGTTAATGTACTACCTACTTAGGTGCTTAATTAACATAGTAACTAAGTAACTGGGCTGCAAGCAAGTTGTGTCTGAGTTGGCACCCTGTCAGGAGTATGAGCAGGCACTGCTAGTAGCTGCTTGATTAGCAGGGAGCAGAGCATTTCTGATAGAGGGTTTTCTCTTGGAGTTAATGAAGCCTGCAAAAAAGTCAGCAAGTTTGTCGGCTTGGCTGGCAGCTTGCAGCTAGTGAGTGCAGGTAGGAGCAGGAGCTGTTAAGCACCTGATTGCTCCCTCTGTCTCTGTACCTGCCAGCCGTGCAGCTGGACCAGCACAAGGTGAACATGCACGTTGTGCTGCTCTGGAACCTGCTGGTGCTGGTGGGCTCTGTGCCAGGTTGCCTTGCTGTGGCTTCTGTGAAGTTTGGCGGCTCCATCCCATGTTAGATCAGGGTAACTGGATTTAGTGGAGTTGAGCTGTTTTGTGGCAGTTGTTTTCATGGGCTGCTGTTACTTTACTGTGGAGGCTCGTCTCAGAGATAACATTAGGACAGGGAGCCACAGAGTATTGCAGCAGTGCCGCGGTGAGCCGTTCCCTGTGCCACACTGGGCATAATTTGTTCACAAACATGTGTGCATGAAATTTCCATGAAGGCAGTGGAAGTATTTGGTTCTCCCCAGTTTCCATCTAAACTGGACACTGCATAAAGGCCTCGTGTACGTATTTGAAAGGGTCAGTGTGTCAGAATTAAATCATTTTGAAGGAAATTTATCCAGCTGCAGTGCCTACACACCCCTCAAATCCCACTTAATCCCTTAAATACTTATGCAATGCCTTGGCCTTGTGCTGGCCTTCAGCATAGGGGAGAATTTCACCCAGTGTGAACAGGTCTAGAGGAATGTGCATGATCCTGTGAAGTAGGTAACACATAGGGGTGACTTAATCTCCTGCTGAAATACAGCCACAGCAAACACCTTTTCACTTCCAAAAGGAAATGAAGAGGAATATCCAAATAGCCACTTGAAGACTGAAGATGTACTTTTGAAGAAGTGAACTATGATGACCAGCAGTGGTATTTCTGCCAGGATACCCGAGTTTAACAACCTAATGCTTATTTCAAAGCTCCCTTAGGATTTTTTTTTTTGCAATCACAAGTGGCCAGGAACTTGTTTTCAAATGTCTGAAAGTATGTGCCCCCAGATTTTGCTGTTAGCCTGGTATTAAACCATATAATTATGGGGACATTATTCTGTCTTTATACTGATGTAGTGAAAAAGTCGTTAAGCCTGGTGTCACTTTATGTTAAAAGCAGGCTGGTAGAATCTATGGCACCATAAAAAAAGGTCAATTACTGCTGTAACAGGCTTGGCTCCTGACTGAAACATCACCTTTCTCTTAGTCTTGTGAAACCTCTGGAAAAAAAACACAGTAACATTATTTTGCAGGAAGAATCTGTGGATACTGTGTTTAAAACACAGCCTGCTGCAAATAAATTAGAACACTGTGGATATAGGGATGACTGAGGTTGCCAAGGAGGATTTAATTATTTAAAAGGGAAAAAAAAAACCCAAAGGAAAACCACAATAACAAAACAAAAAACCCCAAACCAAAATGCTAGAAAAAATGAGCTATTTTTTGTTGATTTTAGCTATGGAAGGGGATTTTAATTCACCCTTTGTTCTATTTAGCAAATACTGTCATCTTACAGAGTTGACTGTAGGTTAGGGATTATCTGAATGGGATTTGCTGTTCCTTTGGATTAATTAGTAATATGATTTTTAGCAATGTGTTATGTATTAAAGTGTGAGTGTCTGAGTGATGTGGGATGGTGATGGAAATCCATGTCCCTTTAAAAACAAAACAAGCCACCTTACCCACCAGAAAACTAACAGTCCTCCTCCATTGCTGAACCAAATCCTAGACCAAAACCAGACCATGGTCTTCACTTTTTCTTCTCTTTGCTAAATGCCACCTGGGGCTGGCTACCAATCTGAAAATTTCTTTAATCAGACACTATAAGGATGGTGGTATTCATGTTACCTGTAACCTGTTGTCACCCTGTCTTTGAGGTGTAAATGTTAAAAAAGTACTGTGAGTAGACTCTCTCTGTTGTTGTAATGCACCTTTTTATTCTGCTTTTGTGAAGCAATGATTTGGGGTGAGGAGTGATGCCAAATGAGAAGGTGGTTTGTATTCTGAAAAGAGGTGCAATGTTTCTCACCTCAGGATGCAAAGCAAGAGAGGAGCTCTCGTAGCTAAGGGGGAAAGTGATAGCTAGATTGAGAAGCACCTTCATGGCCTAGCCTATGCTGTTATTTCTTGCTTGTGAGATATAGCCATGCTAGAGAAACTGCTGAGAGGTAGAAATTAGTTGGGCTTTGGATTGCATTCCTTTTTTGGCTGCTCTGGACTAATGAGGTATTGTGGACATACCACCTAGTCTCTCCCTTCCTTGGTTTCCTCTTCTGTATGTGTGATATTTCTCTCACTTGTGTGAGGAGCGCAGGATCACTTCAAGATGGTAGAGCTGCTCAGTGGGAGAGTTTTGTACCACTACATTTCCTGTTCAAATGTGTTTCCTCCACTTTTACTTAGGATTTTTTTCACCAAGGATAAAAATGAGTTTTAGACAGCTGCTGTCCAGCTTTTAGAGAATACAAGTTTTTTTTTTCTTCCTCATCTCAGAAACATGCATGTTTGCTCACCACTGCTGCTGTTTTGCGCTGTATAATACCCATATGTGCCAGGGGTTTCTGAGAGGCAAGTGAAGAAAGAAGCTGTTTGGTGTGGGAACTACTTCAGCAGGAGCTAAAGCAACAAGCAAGGGTTAAAAACTGGCTGGGGGGGGGGAACCAAAGGCAACAGGAATAAGCCTATGTGGTTGTGCCACGAGGAACCTACCAGCGCTGATGGCTGGAATAAAATAGACCCTGTTTTTGTCACTTTTCTCTGTGACTCCCTGTGGGGGCTGTAGAAGGGCTCAATACAGCAAGAGAAACAACCTTGTTGTTCAGTATTCTGGCCCACTGGGTTGAGCCTTTTGGTGTAGTGTTGTATTGTTATGAGGTTTTTTTTTGGGGGAAGCTTGTCTTTTGGTTACTTGCAAAGGCCATGTCTTGAAAACAGCTGTCTGCTGGACAATGGAGTACTAAGCATGTCAAGCTTGGAAACAGAAAGGAGCTTTTTGAACCAAAATGTGAAAATCCTGCCATCTATGCAAGTGGAGGGGAAAAAAAAAGAGACTGTCTTGTGGAAACGTTACCAGGGCAGATGAATCTAACACAGTTCTGCCTCAAGGGTGGTGGGGTTTTTTTGGGTGTTTTCTTAGTAAAAGGAACCCCCACAACTGCAATACTTGCTGAGGTGAGTTTTCCCTGGTGGTTTGGGTAGTATTTTTTTCCAAACAGGCAGAACAAAAAGAAATGAAAAGCATTAACAGCCTTGCAAGGTCACTGGGACCTGAGCAGAATTATTAACCGGTTCTCTCTCTGTCAGGCACTCTGTATTCACTGTACTGCAAGCTTGAAGCCAGACCTTATTTTACTAAGCAAAAAATGGTCCTTTTGTTGCTGTTTTTTCCCCCTAGTGTCATCTCTCGTGGTTGCCAGGGAAACCAGTGTGTATCCTTTCAGCATAGGTTATTGGGCCTCAGGAAGGAAGTGCTCCAGTGCTGGCCTGCTATTTTTATAGAACCGTTACATAATACAATCTATTAAAGCTTCCTCTTGGAGTTTTATGGCACAAAGGGGAAATTAAGTTTGATGACTCCTAAATGTTTGATGGAGGATGTCAGGTGACTTCTGGATTGTTTTGTGCTCGCCGCATAGCAACAATATTTCTGTATGCAATTCAAGAAGAACAAATATACATTAGTGCCATTGGCAATATTTGCCTGCGTGCAGATCACCAGAGGAAATTGAATTCTAAGCAGAGCAAGTACAAACACTGTAAAAGCACAGAGCCCTATCAGCTAGGGGAGGATAAGATGGCAAAGCAACTGATGTTTTGACAGTATAAGGAAAAGAGTTTTAAGGGAAAATATTCAGACACAGAAACTGGGAAGCACTGGTCTCTTCTCCCAGGCAACCAGCACCAGAACAAGAGGACACAGTCTCAAGCTGCACCAGGGGAGGTTCAGGCTGGATGTTAGGAAGAAATTCTACACAGAGAGAGTGATTGCCCATTGGAATGTGCTGCTCAGGGTGGTGGTGGAGTCACCATCATTGGGGGTGTTTAGGAGGAGTCTTGATGGGGTGCTTGGTTGCATGGTTTAGTTGATTAGGTGGTGTTGGATGATGGGTTGGAATCGATGATCTCGAAGGTCTCTTCCAACCTGGTTTATTCTATTCTATAAGGCATTTTGCAATCACCATATACATCTATAACATACTTGTTGCAGTAGCTCTTTATTGATAACGAATTTCTCAGTGTAGTAGCATGGGAAAACTTGGATTGCAGCTTTGGTCTCACAAGGCTTTATTATATAAAAGAAGGGAAAACTGTGTGAACCTGTGAGAGAGAGCTAGTGATGCTGGCTATGTGACATAGTGGAATGGCTCCCACATACATTCTCATCCCAGGTGGGCTGTTGTTTCCTGGGTATGCAGTTTGTCCAGCTACATATTTCAAAAATAATACTTCTGTTTTGAATATCTGGACAGGAAGAAATCTCTGGAGGTTTATAATCCCTTAGGCTACTTCTTGTCAAGGTTAGATCAACACCATGTCTTGGCTGATCAATATCTACAAGCGTGCGGTCTTAACAAATAAATGAATTGCTGTGGAATAACAACATGACTGCACACCACTTGCTCCGGGGGAACTGTCCATGTACTCACGCTTGGCCTCTGTCAAATATGAGGTAATTCAAGCCAAGTTTAGCCCTTGGTGTCTGTTCTTTGTCTATAGTCATGTAGAAATCAGTGATCTTCTGAAGCTCCTACTTGCCAGTATGATGACTGTGTTGTACTTCAGTCCAAATCTAGAGTCTGTAGCTCGATGACACCTCAGCAGAGATAGCTTCGTGCCAAGTCCTAGGTGCTGTCCTTTGAAAGAAGGAAATAAAGGGACTGTGAATGACAAGGCTTCAAGCTTTGGGGAGGGTAGGAAAGCATCCTCCTTAAAACCTAAAGCATGGTGGGGTTAGGATGCCTTCTGACCATTACTGCTGGTGAAAGAAAAATGTCATTTCCACTGAATATTGAAGAGAAATAATTTCCATGCAGGCAGAAATTATGTTAAAGTGGAGTATTGCAAGTCAAATATTTTTGATTCACAGAAGTAGTTTCAATGGTACTGTGTGCTGCACTGGAGGGAGATTCATCCCTCTTTTCAACCCTCTCTGCTTATTTAGAAGATGGCATTGCTCTTCTGAAACAGCAGGGAGCAAGTGAAGAATTTGCAGTTGCTTGTAACCCTTTGCAAGTAGCAGAAAAGCCTCTGTGCTTGTAGTCTCAGACATCCTCCCTGACTGGTGTGGCAAAGAATAGCTTGGTATGACTAGATGAGTGACCCTGATCTAGTGTAGGGTGTCCCTGCCCATGGCAGGGGGGTTGGAACTGACTGATTCTGAGTACCAAAAGGAAGGTTATGAAGGCTCAGGCCTGGATGCTTTGCTCCTGATGAGTAACATGAGTCTGATTCACAAAAAAAGGTACTGTATTTTTGACCAGGAGGTTATACAGGACCCAGAGGATGCAAAAACTTTATTTATCCCGAAGGAGGGGTGGAGGAGGAACCAGAGCTCAGTACAATTTTACTAGGCTCCAGTCAGCATGTGTGGAGCAAAGTGCTGTAAATCTGTGGCCATGATTTAACGTGAAGATTAGAGCTTGCTAGGAATTTTCCAAGAGAACATTTCTTCATCAGAAGTTTTCATGGAAACTTGTCACTTTGGATGAAACTTTTGCGTGGAAATTTCTGTGATCTGGCGCTGAGTTCCTGTGCAAAGCCAGAGCAGAGAGCTCAGAATAGCCAATACCCTGGAGGGTAAAGCTTTTCCTGGGAATGCAGGAGATGTCTGCCAAACATGAGGTCTTGATTCTCAGGTTCCTGTTCCTTTAGTGTTATGAGCGATGACTACTGGGCTTTTGGCTGTCCTGTGTGCATGCCTCTTTTCCTAAGGGGGGATGTGGGGAGAAATGTCTCTCACTCTGTCTCCTCTTTTGTGTCCCGGTGCAAAGGAATTTGTTGTTGTAATCCTAAAAACGTTAGCAGGACAGAAAACAAATATCCCACCCTGTCCTAATGATGTATTTTCACATGTTCCCACCATATGCACTTTCTATTGTACTGCTGCATGTTTTTAGGCTGTGGGTCAGGTGAAATCCAATCTGCCCAGTCCTGGTCTCTCAGACTGGTAGTTTGGCTGGAGAAATTTGCTGGTTACCTTTCTGCATTGTCACATGAATTTGCTCTGTATTGGAGCCAGTCTGTGTCAGGAGGTGGGGTAGAGAGCCTGGAGTTTGCCTAAGGTCTCTGCCATGGGTCTGGGATGTCCATTGCTGCTCAGGCACAGCAGCTCAAAAAAGATTAGTGCTGACCCCAAAGCGCTAGCTACTGTCTTCCTTGAGGTAAATGCTTGTCAGAGCTGGAGTCTTGCTGAAGAAATGAAACATTTTTATAACTCAGGCTGTTTGGTGATTGAGTGAAGCAGCAGCCATGTGACTCTTGCAGGTTCTGCTAGCACGAGGACTGACTCAGGATTGCAGGGGAGGTTGGAAAGCTGGTTATCTCCCTTGTCAAATGGGAAGTTATTTATTTATTTATTTAACTGGCAAGTGGTTCATTTATTAATCAAAAAACTTAAAGGAGTCTCATTCTGATTGACTTGGAAATCTTTGTGAACTTGGGTTAAGTTTTTAAGATAAGTCTGCTTGGATGAAGAATTAAGGAAAGAAAATCTGGCAACTTCCAAAGTACACATTTTGCTGCTCCCCTCACACACTAGCCGTCGGTGCATCTCATTAATAATGTTGGAAGGGTCTTCAGTGTTTTTCACATGAGGGAAGAAGTGTTGGACCATTTCTTAGCCAGCCTCAATAAGGAGCAGACACTTTACAACAGGTTTTCAGACATTCACCTGATCTCAGCCTAGGAAATTCTTCTATTTTATTTATATATCTGATGTAGTTTAAATCCTGACCTCTCAATGGAGCAGGCTTTGGAGACCCTGAGCTAGATGATTAGCTATATCTGCCAGGTGATAGCTTGCCTTGGTCCTTATAACCATTTACTTTAAAGTGGAACAATTTTAGGAGGGCATGCCAAGGCACCTTTCTAGCCTAGGTGGTATGACCACCTTTGGGCAAATAGTTTGAATCACCTCTGAATTGGACAGATTTACTCAGTGAAGCTTCAGAAGTTGCTCTTTCCTCCTCATTCCCCCAGAGTTACAACTCTGATTTGAGACAGTTTGTTAAAACCAGAGCTGACTTGCAAAACTTCTGGTGCTGATGAAGCAGTAGTTTCTGAAGGAACCTGGATTAATGAGTATATATATTTTAATGCTCCTGGTTTTGTGCTGCCCAGAATGAAAGTACCCTGTGAAGAGAGAGTGAAACAGCGGGTAAAGCAGGGGAAGGCTGTGTGTAGGAGAGTGGAGAAGATACTTCCTGTGTTTGCTTTGAAAGCATTGATGTATAAAAATCCTTGTTTGTTTTTAGAAGGAACCTCTGGAGGAAAACAACTGTGGGCAAGAACGTGCAAAATGTAGAGCTAGAATTATCTGACTTTGTCCTGTCAAATGTTAAGCCAAACAGGAAGGTTTATTTTTTTCCCTTTCTTTTTTTCTTTTGGCAACAACTTCCTCAAGCTTCCTACGGGGTGGAAATGGGCAATAAATAGCAGGGTATCTAATGGCATCATTCCAGGCCTCCCAGCTACTGGTGTTGGCAAGGAAATGGCTCTCCTTTTGCTTCCTTCTTATTTTTAGAGTGCTGAGTTTTCAGGGGTGGAGGGAGGGTCCACTATTATCAGCGAGAGTCAAACCACAGTGGCTGCCTTCCGCAGAGCTCTTGCCACCCTGCCAAACTGGAGGAAGCTTAAGTTGTATAATTCTCACTGCTAGCGGTTTTGCCATGTAAGCGAGACTTCCTTTAGATTTAAAGTACCATGCACAGGCATGCAAACCTCTCTCATTCCTACAGAATCCCTGCTTTTTAAAGAAGTTTGCATTTTTTTTTGTCTTCTGGCCCCTCCTTTTGTTTTTTTTCTTTCTCCTCATTGACACTTCTTCAAGTTTAAAAAATGCTCACTGGGAAGACGAATTGCAAACAGAACCACTGTTGCTCTTGGAAGAGTCGCTGGAAGTAGAAGCCCTGGAGAACAACAGGGTGAAAAAAAAAAAATCTCTATGATTTGATGACTTCCATATAAAAATGATTTTCTCCAAAGTTCTGGTTTTGAGCTTTGTTTTTTGATGTCTGTCTTTCTCTCCACCACCCCCCCCCACCCTTCCCTTTCTTTTCTTTGAGATGTCAGCCATGCGAACTGTAAAGAGTACAGATGGGTTTATGCAAAAGCAAGGGGATTTGTTTGTCATGAGGAGGTAGAAAGAATTAAACCCCCCCCCAAAGACTGTTTTCAAGTTTCAGAAGTAAAGGGTAGGTTTTGCTGTTCTTAGTTTTTGCACAGGGGGCTTGATTTTTCTTTTTTTCATTGCAGATTTCTGATCCAGCTCAAATAATTCAGAATTTATTCATGCATGATAGGCTTATATTTCTATTTGGCTATGGAGCAGAGCTTTAAACTAGAGAAGTTCAGCTTGGTTTTGATTTTTGACATGAACATTTAAAGCAGCCTTATTTCAACAAACTTATTCAAGAACACTTTTTTTCCCCCTCTCTTTTTTTCCTTCTTCTCTTTATGGCATATCCTGGACCTAGAGCAATCGTGGCTGCAAGCTTTGATCTCCAGCAAGTGCCCTGGGTTATTCCTTCTTCCAAAGCAGACTTGGGTGTATCAGATTCTTTCTGACTAATGTTTGACTGGTTTTGAAGAGGCTCCTCTGATGGAGATTCCACATCATCCTCAGGCAGTGTCTTCCAGTTGTTTACCAGCATTCACATTCCTGTGACAAATGAATTCAAGGCAACAGACAATGCTATGAAAGGGATGAGGATAAAAGAAAGTTTTTCAGAGGCTATTTTTCCTGTCTGTTGGTCTCAGATACAGCTTTAGCATATCTTATATGGTTTTCACATCTTGTAGTAGGTGATGCCGTGGAGATGCAGCATAGCAGCAGCCTGCAGATATTGAATAGTCACAGAACCTCCCTAAGAGAGTGTGAGGAATCCCCCAACTACTGACATGTAAAGATTAAGTTCCAAGTCCCTCTCTATGGCAGGTGTTATAGATGAAGTTCATAACCTCCAAGGTTTTTTCTTGTAATACCATACTCAGCTCTTCATGATTTTGCCAGGCATTTCACACTTTGGGAAGCAATGTTCAATTGTTGGCTGCCTGTCTTAGCCATGACATCTTTTGAGAAGACCTGAGCCAAAATACTTTGGCCTGCTCACTCAAAAAGGCAAAGGGGGTGGGATTTATTTGTGGTAACACACCGATGCCAGAAACTTTATGCTTTGGAGCAGAACTCCATTGCAGAAGGAGACCTTGGTGTCAGAGGTTTAGAAATCTCTCTGATCTGGGCTGTATTCTGTCAGGTTATATGCATAGGTATGTTCTGAACTTTCTCCTAGTCAATGGAAAAACTTATTCCTAGGTTAGATTTGTAACTTTACTTGGGATTTTGAGGCACTAGGCAAGGTATGACACTTGATATATGGAGAAAGGGTGAAGGGAAACCAGAGCACAAATACCTGCTTGTATATGTTAAAATTTTGTTGATTGTACCATGGAGGGTAATTGTGGAAGAGATCTTTCTAATGTGACCGTAGTGGTATCTGAAGAATAATTTCATAGCCCTGAAGAAGTCTCCAGGTGTTTTACTAAGCCTGGGATAACTGATCTAGCCCCTCGAGTACATGCCAGTCTGGAATTTGGCAAGGCCTTAGCTGAAGCACAGTGTTTTCCCAGTTACGTGGTTCTAGTAGAATGGTTCCATAAACCACAATGGGTCATTGTTTCATATGATTACTGATGTAAAGGCTGAGGAGGACCCTGAGACTGATCCAGCATGGAAAGTCACGGTGCTGAATCGATAGCGCAATCAATAGTCTGTTTTCACTTGTGCTTTGTGCAGTAATGTGGGAATGTAGACTCTAGTCAATGAGGTTTGTGGTCACCCACAGAGGTTAATTTTGAACCTGAGCACAGAGACATTTCTGCTTTTGTGTGATGATACTTTCCTACAAGCTTCTGCATTCTACTCAATGTGAGATGATTTTTTTTTTTAAACCAGAAACAAGCACTCTCAACCACAAACAAGTAGGAATATTACTATGATGATTTTTGTTTTGATGGCAAAACATAGATTCTTGAAACAGATTCAAAGACTTCTTTAATATGTTTATCCTGACACCACTGAATATATGTCCAGAAAAATCTGTTACCTAACCAACAGCTTGATTTCTGGGAGAATACAATCTAAATACTCTATTATCACACTAAAATAGTCCTGTTCTTGTTGCTTTCTTGGCTCGTTCAGGTTCCAAATATTCTTTTTCTTCATCCCCTCTCCCCTAGCAGAGTTTGATGCTATGAGCATGTAAGTACAATATATTAAAGACAGGATTTAATACTCTTCTGTTCTTAGTTATCATTCATATGGGCTGTATAACAGTCTTCTGGAAAGTGTAAATTGCTTTTTATGACAGAGTTTGCAGGATCCATGGTGAACTATTCTATCAACAGCTCAGTTAAGACTGCAAGACTTTTATTATGGCAAAATTTGTTTAATATGCCTTTAAAGGTTTGAGGACTCTTTCTCCCCTTGTTTTGTCCCCAAGAGTCCTGGTTTACTGGGATAAGGCATGATGTTTTCTGAGTGGTAACATGACATCGAAAAGGAATTATGATAGAGCAACTGTTTTGGAAGTAGCTAATAAATCTCTTATTGTTCTAAGCCTGAGTGCTGAGACAAGGAATTTTGGACCATGTTTTTGGATAACATATATCATATCCATAGACATTGTGGTGCTGGACCATTATGAAATAAGCTGCAATCTGTTAAGTGATTACTTGGCTAATTTTATGCCAGCCTTGGCATGTGGACCTGGTAAATAAGGGACATGGTTTAGTGTCGACCCTTCAGTGCTGGGTCGAGGGTTGGACTCTATGATCTTTGAGGTCCCTTCCAGCCAGATGTATTTTGTGATTCTATGTATTTTTAATCATAGATTAGTAAGATATGATCCCATGTGGGAACACACAGCTTTCCATGGCATACCATAAATGCAAAGATAAAGTACAGCACAAATGGCTTAACCATGGCTTTCAAACTTATTTAATGGGCATTTTAAGGACCTTCAAGGTGGAAATATTCACAAGGAAAAGTTGTTATGACTTCCCCCCACTGGGATGACCTGAGCTTATTTAATGCAACTATATTTTACAAAACATAAAACTTGCCATGCCAGTGTTAAATCTCTCTTAGATGTAGCTTTGTTGCCCTCTGTAAAAATGGCGTAAGGTGTTTTATGTGTCTCCATCCCAGCCAGTACAGTTCAGCTATTTACCACAGGTATCATTTGGTCTTCTAACAGGCATGGTGAGACTTGATGGGAAGCAGTATGGCAGATGATTTATTTTCAGACCATTTGACATCACAGTCCTTATCTTTCCATAGAAACAAGGTCTGGATTTTTCCCAAGTGGAAATTTTCTGCTAAAAGGTGAATCTTAAAGCATGTTTAAAGGAAGCAGCACAACATAAAACTATTCCCTCCTTTGTTTTTGTGGGATTCAGGAAGAAAACTAATTATGCAGGGACAAACACAGTACTACCAAGCAAGGTATTATGTTTCATTCTAGAGCCCCCAAGGTGGCCTGTAAAAAGTAGGGAGAGAGAACCTCTAGGAGAAACCATTTGGTGCACTCACTAGGAGATGGCTGCTGTTTATGGGGCTGCGGGATTGTGGTGTGTGGGTTGTTAGGCAGAGGGAACATGTGCTCTTGCTGTATGACATCTGATGAAGTAGCTTAGAGATGGTTAGACTGTGGCCCCTTAAGCTGCTGTCTTGATCTTCCTGCCATGGGACTCATGTAGGATGTCTATGCCTCCAGTACTGCAGTTCTAATGATTCCTAGCAGATTTTAGTCTTGCTCGTGTGTTTTAAGTTGACCTGCCTGAAAGAGGGGCAGATTAAGTCAGAAAGCTGCCTTGGGGAAGAAGAAACAGAAATCTGGTTTGCTATGCCAAATGGTCAGTGGTGTATCTCCTCTAGAGTTGGTGGAATTTGACCAGTAACAATTTGGAGCACTAACAAGTCCTGGCCCAACATGTGTATGGCCTCAAGATCACATCCTAGTATGAAGTTGCTGATCCAATATATTCATCTACTTCTAACACTCTTCACTGCAGCTTGTGATGCCTTAGGCATTAATGAGGGAAAGAGACTAAGAATCCACGAGAATGGCTTGTGGTGTTAGGGAATAGTTCTCACTCTGATTTTTATTATCTTATTCCATTGTTTGAATTTGATAATTTTGGTGGAGGTTTGTAAGGCAGGGCTTGCTAGCAAAACAGAAACCAAAGTTAAACTGAGATCATCAGATGGCTTACAGTTTGAAATATTAAGATGTGTAGGTTCCAATTTAGCACAGTCTTTGACAGTTACAATTGAAAACTAGTGGACACTAAAGGACTTTTGCATACCTTGAAGGAACACAAAGATTCTTGTATCTTCTGACAGACAGAAAGTCTGAGTAGCAGTTACAATGTCTGCAAACTGCATATATATTCACATTCTGTAGAAGTGGAACTGTTCAAAGGTTTGGAAGCTCCTGTCTGCAGCACCTTTGTGCAGATCACTTGTTCTTGCCCTATGACAAAACCAGAGACGACAGCCCTCAGGTGTGTCCAGAGATCTGTGTGACCTGAAACCAGCACAGATTTATGCTGTTGTAATTTATTTGAAGCCTTGTCATCTGCCTTTAGTTCTGCAGTGAGATGCTAATCTTCTCTCAGATTTTGTGCACTGTTAGTACATGCAAAAAGCTGTCCCAAATGTTGAGATCAGCATTGTTGTGTGACATTTACAATGAATGTTTCAAAACTTATTTGCACTAGTTTAGAGTAAGTTTTACAAATTGATTTCAACCTTTGCAAATAATACTAGGAAGAAAAAAGCCCAGGATAAACATTCAGGAGTTTGATTTTGGGATGTGGGCAGTACAGTGTGAACCAAATGTGTAATGATTAAGTAAGAAGGTAGAAGTCCTGTGTGTTGAAAGGGACGTTTCCTGTGAGGCTGATTGGTTAATTTGACCCGAGGTCTATGGGATGGGAGAAATAAACTTTCTGATGAAATGAAAAACTCAAATAAAAACTTTCCACTTGGATTGAATTTCTGGGCTGTCTTCGAAAGCACTAAGAACTTGCTGAACTGAGAAAAGGTGGTAGTTGCCAAAACCAAACAAACTTTAACTCTGTATGTAAAATGGAAGCTCCAATTAAATTGGAAATTGTTCATTTTCCTAAAATGCTTTTGTGTGGGTTGGGAAGTGGGGGTATAGTTTCCTGACCAGCTCTAATGGAAGCTTGCATCACTGCTGCTTTTTCTACTTGTGGACAGCCAGAACTGGTGACTAAGGTTTCGCTAATATTGCAGATTCTGTGAGCTGGTTGTTTGTGAGCAAGTATTTGACCTTTGCTGGCAAAATGATGTGGAGATAAAGAAAGGGAAAGGACGGATTTTGATTCACTTATGTTCTCTAGCTTGAAGGAATACACATCAATGCTGCCTCTTGTTTTAGAAATCCTTTAAGTGCAGTTTGTAGTAATTGTTTCGGTAGCACATAAAGCAGCAGAGTGTCTCTACCAGTGCCTGCTTAATTGCACAGGTAGGAACCCAAGGTTATTCAGCAAACATCTTCAGTACTGAGAAGGCTCCTTGTCTGCAGTAATCCAGTAGAAAGCAATACAGTCTCCTGTAGGCAAGCAGTGTCCCTGATCTGCTACCATCCGTGGATTCAGAGGATGCTTTCCTGAGTAGTCTCTGCCATGTGAAACAAATACCTGAAGCAAACCCAATTTCTCACTCCCTGCCCATATTGTTGGGGTTTGGTGTGGGGTTTTTAGTGTTTGGGGTTTTTCTTTTTGCTTATGTTCTGAAGCAGAATTGTCACTTAGATTTGGATCACCTTAAATTTTACAATATGAAATGAAAATTCTATCTTGTGGGGGAGAAGAAACAACTCTACTTGACTGTTGGCCCTCACATTTCCTGACTTTGTCCAGTGACTTGGTGTAGCTGAATGACACCAGACTTAAGCGTAAAGCTGCCAAGCACAGCAGTTGCAACCGTGCTTTGAACAGTACTGACTTCCACCCAGGTGGATGCTACTGGGGCTAGAAGAAATGCTGATGTTTACAAAGGGGAGGAGAAATAAACTTTAGCCAGGGGATGGGAGCAAAACTTGCACTGTAGCCATTTGTCGTCTTAAATGCTTCAAATCCTTCTTGGTTGTGGAGCAGCGAAAGATGCAATCCTGCCTTTCTGTAGACTTCTTTCCATCCATAGCAGCATCCCCAGTGGCTCTAGTGACTGAAGAAAGTGTGTGTGTCACTGCCACGTGGCAGAGTAAGAGTTGTTTCTCATCCCTCGCCAGCATGGCTATTTTGTGCTCAGTTTTGCTGGTCTGGATTCTGCTGGCAGTAGGTTTTGTGGAGAGAGCATGTGTTGTACAAGAGCGGGAATTATTTTTCCTTCCATAGGTGGGAAGTTCAAAATGTGTCTTTGTCCCTGTCCCTCTTCTTTGGGCTGAAAAGGAAGGACACTTCTGAGGTGCTGAATGTCCTTTGCCTGTGTTGAAGTCATCAGTGGTGATATCTTCCTTGTGCTCGTAGGACTGTGCCCAGAAAAGCATTTTCATGTCAAGATTGCAAAGGCCGTAGCGGAGAGCAGGCTGTTTTTCTCATTGTGTTTATTCAGCCGTCTCTCGTTTCTGAAGACCGGGTTCAGGAGCAAGGTACCGCGCAGTCAGCTTCTCGACTTGCTGATGTTTGCACTCGCCTTCCCCTGTGACTCATTCCAAACACATCTCGTTCATTCAGGAGGGTAATTTTCTATTTCCACTTTGGTGCACTTCTCCTCCTCCTCCTCTGCCCCCTCCTTCCAGATCTAAAATGTCCTGTCAGCTGCTGTTTATCTGATGGTTCAAATGTCCATGCTTGGTTTCTTTTTTCCCGTCGCTACGGTTTCTCCTTCCGTTCCAAAGGCTGTTTTAGTTGTCATTTCTATTCCCCTGTCAGCAGCATTCTTCATCGTCTCTGGCTCGGGCAGTCTGTCTACATGGTTTTCTTTAGAGGTGTTTTTGTGCTAAATGAGTGCCTCCTAGGAAGCCCAATGTAGCATAACATAATTAAGTGACAATATATGAGGTGCCAGTCCTTTACCAGGCAGTTAATGACTGGCTGGAAGATTTACAGGCATGAGGTAGAGTCAGAGGAAATTCAGCACTCCAGCTCGCACTTAAATGATAGGTAGAGGACATTTGAACACTGCCTGTATACCAAATTGATACTAGTTTAAACTTAGCCAGTGATCGGCTTGCTTATTTCTATATTAAACTGATTGAATGCTAAACTTAACAAGGCTGGAAGATGTTACATGATACTTTTCCCCTTGGTGAATGGTAGCCCTGGACTCTCTTGGTGAGGTTGGAGGGTAGGAGTAACCTTCATTTTCATTCCATATCTTCCAATATTTGAATGGCTACATCTGGGAAGATTTTATTTAGGGTTCTTGCTGTTTGTTCTCTTCATTACTTTAATTGTAATGTAGTGCACACTCATGACCTCTTCAAAGCGGCCTGTGTGCTGTCTATCCCTCATGCTTACAAGCTTTGCCTTAGTAGTGTGCTCTGAAGGTCATTCCTTGTGCTTTGTGATTCTGTGTAAGGATGCCACAGGCAGGGCAAAGACAAGTGTTTCTTTGCCCTGCAGACAGCCTGTGTGTGCCCATCCTCTTCAGATCCCACCTTTCCCTAGACCCACAATGGTCATCCAGGTCTTCAGAAGCTTGCAAAAGTGAGGTACAGGGCTGTCAAAAATACCTTTATGCTTTATTAAGTATCTAGATGCACTGCAAGTGAATATATGGATCCTGTTCCACATTTACCCCTTCCACAGCCCACAAGGAAAGAAATATGAAGATTGTTTACCTTGGTTTGGATCTTTACGTATTTGAAATGTTTGCTCTAGCCTCATGGAAATCCATGCTACTGTGAGGCTTTTCTCCCTCCTGTGCACCTTCCCTTTGTCTTTTTTAACACTTCAGTGAGTCTAGCAGCATGGTGGAGTCACCACCACTGGAGGTATCACAGTATCACCAAGGTTGGAAGAGACCTCGAGGATCATCCAGTCCAACGTGTCACCACAGACCCCATGACTAGACCATGGCACCAAGTCCAATCCCCTCTTGAGGAGGGAGGACATTGCTGCCCAGAGAGAACTCTCCTGCCCACTGCAGGCTTGAACTCACAACCTTCCCAGTAAGAGTCTTATGTGCTACCAACTTAGCCACATGGTCCCCCTAAAGTTTCCCCCAGTTTCCAGTGGGCTCTGTACTTTTAAACACACTAAGTATGGATTTGTCAAAGCTGGGGGAATTATTCTAGCAGGACTTGTGGAAAGTGTGTGCATGTGGCACACAGAACATAGGTTGAGTGATATCTGTTCACGTTCATCTTTTCAAAAGATGGAGGGGAAAAATTCTCTGTGAAATGTTGTCTCCAAGATCATTCCAGATAGTTTAACAGATCCCTTCTACTTTTGCCTTATTTTTTTCTCTCTTGCCTTTATTTATTTTCTTCAGTCTTTTCTTTACTAATGCTTCCACTTGATATTTTTTTCCCCTTCTTCCCTCTCTTTTTGGTAGCAGATTACTGTGGCCACTAAGAGGTACTGTTGATACAGCTCTAGTTACCACGGTGAGGTTACTGAAAGAATAGAGATCTTTTTGTGTACTCTTTGCATATCTGAGCTGCTTTTATACTGTATGCTTTTATTGTTGTCTTGTTTGGTTTTGTTTTAGATGAGTAGGCTGTTTGCAGTGGCTTAAATACTCACTCAGTTTCACGCTGTTTAGCTTCATATGCATGCACAAGCCCCATGCATGCAATGCACAATCATATAAGACAGCATTAGCAGTACCAAGTGAGTACCTGATGCTCAGCAGATGCTGCTGCTGGAAATGCCAGATGCTCTGCCTGTTTCTTGCACCACTCTGATAACACCTTGTGGTGGCTTTTATTACACCTGGGCGTGATGCGCAGGCACTCTGTACCTGTTTGCAAACATATGCCCAGTCCACAGATAACCCTCTGCTCAAAACACCTGCTCTAGCAGGTACAGTTCCTCCCCACAGGCTTTTAGCAAAAAGACACTTTCTGTAGAAATTTGGATGGCATCCTTCTTGGTGTGTGGTGTTTCTGGAGGGTGGCGATTTTGCTGAGCAAAGTGAGATTGAGCTGTGCCAAAGAAGGGAATACTGAGCGTCCTCAGAGGAAGGGTGCAAGCTCCTCCAGGGCTGCTTGTTTCAGGGCTTTTGATAGTGGGGCCTGATTTATTCAGATGCTACCCAACCTTCTAGACTCAATTCAGAGCAATTTCACCTATTTTTTTGGCTGGCTACAATCTGCTATATAGGTATGGGACTTAGGGCTTGTGGTGGCTTCTTGTTTCTGGAGAGGCATGCATTGAGCAACGCTACTGTAGTCCTATTTTTGCCTGACTAAATCTTCCTATTTTTTCCTGTCATTCCTTTCAGACACAAGAATCTGGATTTTTATTTTGAGTCTGTACATTAATTTCTGACTCTTGTGAGAAGCT
This sequence comes from Picus viridis, assembly GCA_033816785.1. Lineage (NCBI taxonomy): Eukaryota > Metazoa > Chordata > Aves > Piciformes > Picidae > Picus > Picus viridis. The sequence goes on from CM066581.1 coordinate 6,949,582, forward strand.
CATCCAGACCACTGCCTTTGAATATGTAAAATGGGAGAGCTTTTTGAAGTACCTTCTACTCATGTCGATTCACATGTCACTTTTTTTGCTGTTTGATGAATTTGTTCTGGTTGAATTGAACCAGCTTCTCCATCTGAAAGATTCTGGACAATCAGGTTGGAAAGAATGTTAAGTCCTATGCTGATATCACGACCAACACACAAAGCAGTACCATCTCTGTTAGGACCTGGTACTACCAATTGCTGTCCTTGAAACCATTCCACGATGGCCTGCCTCGCCTGGCACTTTCTGCCTCCTGCCTGGTTGATCTTGCTGCCCAGATAGCCTTGGTGTGAGTTTCTGCTGTAGGAAGGTTCAAGTGGCTTGCGCTGTGCGAGTGCTGGCACACACCCCTGTGCTGCCCATGCCCCGTTCATTCCAGGGAAGTCAGGGCACCGCTCCAGTTCCTCTCCTTTGTTGCTCCTGTTTTGAGTGACAGATTTTGGAGAGCTTTTCAGCTGTGCAAAACAACTTTGCCTTGAGAATTGCATTTATTCTAACAGTGGGATGAGCACTCCTGAATGCTGGGTTTTCTTGCCTCCCCCAGCTGTGAGAAGCTTCACCACTAAGATGTTTGATGGGATCTACTGAACTTCTCAATGTTCTTGTGAGGGTTCCCCTATGAAGTGGCTAAATACCAACTTGTTACTAAATGAATGTTTGCAAAGAGCTATTACTTTGCAGTATGTATTTAACATACCTTGGTGGTGCTTGGGCACATCAGAGACACATGGAGTGCTCTCCAAAGTTTTAGCTCATCTTTGCTCTTTTCTGTTTGTGAAGTAGCCCACTTTTAACCTGTGCTTGTTAATATCTGTTGTTCTATGTTAAGCAATATGAATGTTGAAGTTTTCTCTCTGAAATCCATATAAAATTGGGGAAAAAAAAAAGAAGGCACAATCCAAAGAAATGTCTTTGGTAACTACATCTGCTAGAGGAAGAAACTGGGGTATTTTCCACAAGTATAAGTAAAAATATTCGTGAGAATTTAGTAGATAGAGTTTTAGGAGCAAATCTTTTCTGGTTTTCTGAGTGTCACTAACTTGCTACTGAAGCATGGTGCAGACTCGGATACGTGCCAGTGTTTAGATGCCTAAGTCCTGCTGAATCCAGTGATGACATGGCTTGCAGATTTCAGCTTTGAACACTTCAGGAATCTCCTTCACTTTCTGTTCTCCCATTTTATGTTTGTAAGTGCCTATATTGAAATTTAAATTTTGAGTTGTCAGCTCTTAAAGAAGTGACAAATTGCTGTGGGTCTCTTCTTTCTTCCAAGCTAAATGCTTTCTCCTGCCAGCATATCCTTTACATTTTACAGTTGCATTTCAATCCCACCCATTTGGGGATCTGTCTCATTTTCCATCAGACTTCCTGCATTCATTTTGAGTAGTCACCGTGAGGTTGCTGTATGCCATAGTGGGATATTCCTTGATTTAATCTCATGATCGTGAGCAGCATCTGAACCTCCAGGAGAGTCACAGTCTCAAAGCGAATGTGTCCAAAGGCATGTCAGTGTAACTGCTCTGTGTGCATGTGTATATCACTGCCCTCTCCTGCATAGCATAGGTACTGCTCCAAGATGTTCCTCAGGCCATTGTTGGGGAAACTAACACTTGTGTCTGCTGCAGGAAAAGGGTCTTTTGGCTTTGGCCTGGGAGATGTTCTGCCTGCTGTTTCTGTGAAACTTAAAAGGCCTTTGAGGAGCTGTGACAGGATAATCACCGAATCATGGAGTAATTTGGGTTTGAGGGGACCTTTAAAGGTTATCTACTCCAGCTCCTTTGCAGTATGCAGGGACTTCTTCAACCAGCTCAGGCTGCTCAGACCCCCATGCAGCCTGACCTCAAATGTTGCTAGGCATGGGGCATCCACCACTTCCCTGGGCAATGTGTGCCAGCGTTTCACCATCCTGACTGTAGAAAATGTCTTCCTTATATCTAGTTTGAATCTCCCCTTCATTAGTTTAAAACTATCACCCCTTGTCCTGTCACTACACTCCCTTATAGAGTTCCTCCCCATCTTCCATGTAGGAAGCTGTAATATGGTCTCCGTAGAGCCTTCTCCAGGCTGAACAACCCCAACTCTCTTAACCTTTCTTTATAGGAGCGATGTTCCAGCTCCTGATCATCTCCTGTGCCTTCAGAAAAAGGGAGAAAAGAGGGCAAGGATTTACCTGGTTTTGTCTCAAAGCAGCTTAGAGTGTAGCAGTTGAATTGATAAGGTTTCATTATTAAAAATACTAATAATTAAATGATATTTGCTTATTGCTTGTCTTCATGAGCAGTGGGACAGCAGCCTTCTCTTAGGGAATACTGCTGGGTGTTCTAATAATATTTTCATAACCCAGAAAGGACTATTTGGCTGTTTGATGCATGTGAACCTAACTGCCCCAACCCAAGTCATCTGTTACAGAGCTGAATCTGAAATTTACCACAACTGCAACTGCTTAGCTCTCAGATTTTGGAGTAGAACTTTAGAGACGGCACAGCCAGATCTGAAATCTAAATTTCAGTGCATGCTTCCACAAAACTAAGAATCTTCTGAAGTGAGCTCATTTCTAATTGTAGCTGAAAAGGGCATAAATCTGAGTGCTCTTTGTTACTTTCTGGGGGATTTTTTTGTTTTTTTGATCTATTACTGTACATCTATAGAACATTGTTGAAACTGACTGAATCATGGTGTCTGACAGTGTTAGGAGGCATATTGACTAGCAACGGAAAGTTTGGAGCAATCACAGAAGCAGAAATTGTTTAATTCCAAGAATATGAATACAACAGCTGTGTGAGAGCCACAGGGCAGGGAGCTTCAGCAAGACAGTGCCAAGTGGCAGACCAGATGGCTTGTGGGGTTGGTAAAGTCTATGAAGTCATTTGCCTGAATTCAAGTGCAGCTCAGGCTTTTATACTGTCTGAGAGTTATGGTTATCTGCAGTGGTCCTGGGCTGCACTTTGAGGTGGCAACATACAAAATTGGTCAAAACAGGCCCCTAATGAATGAAGAAGTGAAGAGCAGTGATGCAACTGATGTGAAGGGGTAGATTCCCAAAGAGTGATCAGCCCACTTAGTATAGAGGGCTTTGCAGACTGGCTTGCTTGTTCAGGGGAGTGAAGCTAGATTCCTTTACAGACCCAAAAATCCCTAGGCTGTGTGTGTCCAGGTTTTCTAGCACTGCCTAGTATCTAGCATCCTATGATTTCCTTTGTCAAAAGCTTAATTCAAGACTGAGCTGTGCGAGCTGAGACAATCTTAGTGTGGAATGCACATTTTCCCTCTCTTTTAGGTTAGAGTTGGATGTGGGAAATGGATATACACAAGAGTAATCCATTTACAATACATTACAATTTTAATTGTTTCCCACTTCATCTTTCTGTTTTCATGGCTACTACACAAAAGGTAATTTTGGAAGGTGGATGATTCTGTGTGAGGGACAGATTCGAAGAATCTATTTATGAAGACCAAATTATCAAGAGGTACTTGATGAGAGGTGAGGGAGGAGGGAAGTGTTGAATAAGAGGTGAGCAGAAATACACAACTTTTCATGCCAGTTGACACAAGTCTTCATGCTGAGCAGAAACCACAGAGCAGCAAACCACACAGTTAATTGGGAGTAAAAGCTAGTTCTCTACCTTTCATGTTGTTGCCTATTTCATGCTGCTTGTGTCTGTCCATATGTGGCACTGGTGAAGGTTTCCATGTATTCTGTTTTAGTGTTTTAAGAGGTAATTTTATCAGAGTTTGGAATCTTTAGGTTTGTTTTTATAGTAGCTGAAATGACATCTACATTCAAGAAGTTGCCTACAATAAGGCTTGTCTGACCAAGCGCAGTTGCATTTCTCTTTGTCTGGAAGGATCACAATTTCCTTTCAGTGATGAGGCTTCATTTTCTGACGCATCAACGAGCCGTGTCATAAACGTCTGACTTCAAGTGAGTTTAAGAGAAGTAAACACAACTTCTCAGGTTTTGAATGTAAAAATAGCAAACAGAGGCATAATCTCTTTTGTTGTGCTTGGGCCTTTGGAAAAGAATGTGTCAGAACTATTGCTCCAGTCAACTGGATGTTCCTTTGGAAGATTACAGTAAATCATGAACCTGGACATAAGCCAGCGCTTCCTTCTGTGATGCAAATCTGGAAAGGTACATAAAGCCTGTGTTGGGCTATTCTCAGACACGGCTTCCTTGTGGACAAAGTCTGCTCACAAGGAATAGAGCCACAAGAGGGCAATGGGTTGTTTATACAAACTGAATATAGCCAAGCAAAAAAAAAAAAGGGGGGAAGATAATTCAGACAGTGAAGTCCTTCAGACAATGGTAGAAGATAATTTAAAGCAAAACAGTTGGGTGAAAGAGAAGAGTGTAATCCTAAAGAGCTCTGTTCAGGTTGGCCAAGTTGCTCACAAACAGAGCAGTGTGTTTATTGTATTATTTGCTTAGTGGTTTTAGAAAGGTTGCATGTGCTTACAGGGCACTTCATCAGGGAATAAGTCTTAGCTCTTGCATGCAGTTCTTATGCTCCTGTGCCAGATTTATTATCAGGCTTACTGTGCAATTGGCACTTGGAGTGTATCTGGATGTACTCTGATCCAGATGAGAGCTACTTATCCAGTCTCTCAATTCCATTGGTATCTTTTTCCCTTTCTCCTTCCCTCCAGGTATGAGTGAAGTGTTTTGAAAAGATTTGAGAAATTGACTCTGAAGCTTGGTTTATGACTATCCTAGAAGAGTACATGCATTTCTTGTTTCAAGAGTCTCTACTTGCCATTCTAGAAATACTCAGTGTATTAGATAATGTAGCTTTAAATGGCGGCTCGTACAGGTCTCTTGAGGTCAGTGGTCCCTTTCAAAGCAGAAATAGTGCATAAGCCTTGCTATGCTGGAATTAAGATTGACCCACTAGGGTGTCTCATGTTCATTATCACTTTTCTCCCCACCTTGTGCTTTTTGTCTTTAGAGCAGGTATGCGAAGAGAAGCAAGTGTCTGATAACAGCCACTGCAGGGGGACGATTTAGTTCTCACATTTCATCTGGGTGATTTATGCAATCAGTGAAGAAGTGGTACTAGGCTGCATTTTCAGGGTCCACAATAGGTGTAAAATAGTTACACCTGAGAAGCAAGTTACTTAATTATCATCCCCCCCAAGAACAGACAATCAAAAGGAAAATGTGTGAAGAAATAAGTGTCTTCAAAGGGGAAGAATCTTGCACCTTTCTGGTTGATATCCTGTGACTGGGTAAATAAGAAGTCATACTCTTGCTAACAAAAAAGTTGTTATAGCATTAGGAATAATGTGGCCAGCAGGAGCAGGGAAGTCATTGCGCCCCTGTACTCAGCACTGGTTAAGCCACACCTTGAGTCCTGTGTCCAGCTCTGGGCCCCTCAGTTTAAGAAGGACATTGAGACTCTTGAACCTGTCCAGAGAAGGGCAACGAGGCTGGGGAGAGGCCTCGAGCACAAGCCCTACAAGAAGAGGCTGAGGGAGCTGAGGTTCTTTAGCCTGGAGAAGAGGAGGCTCAGGGGAGACCTTATTGCTGTCTACAACTACCTGAAGGGAAGTTGTGGCCAGAAGGGGGTTGGTCTCTTCTCCCAGGCAATCAGCACCAGAACTAGAGGATACAGTCTCAAGCTCTACCTGGGGAAGTTTAGGCGGGAGGTGAGGAGAAAGTTCTTCCCAGAGAGAGCTGTTAGCCATTGGAATGTGCTGCCCAGGGAGGTGGTGTAGTCACCATCCCTGGATGTGCTCAAGAGGGGATTCAATGTGGCACTTGGTGCTATGGTTTAGTAGTCATGAGGTCTTGGGTGACAGGTTGGACTTGATCATCTTTGAGCTTTTTCCAACCTTATTGATTCTATGTCAAGGCATCAGGTATTGCATTTGTGGTTTCTAACAAGAATCATTGTTTTAATATTTTTTAATTATGAAAATAAATAGCAGCTTAGAAGTACAGTTTTGCAGTTTGGAGTTCAGGAGCAGATAAAATGAAATACATTACTGGGCAACAGCAAAAGTTTGGACTTACACTAAATAACATTACTTTCCTTTGCCTACGAAGGTTGAACAGCTTATTTTTCCTGGAGGTGGATGCAGTGTGAACACCTAAAAGTGGTTTGGGATGTGTACAGGGCATAGTCCTGATGGTCCTTCTCTATTCTGTTCTTCCTCTATATTAAGTGCTGGTGTGGCAGAGGGACTTATTTTGACATCTGCACGTAAACAACATACAAAAAGAACATGATTTCCTCCCTCGCCCCCTTTTAGTAGGTGTTACAAATGGCAGTGTGGCAACGTATTTACGGTACTGCTGATGTAGCTGTAACTGATCAGCACTGTTGCGGAAGCCCAGTCTTCAGAGAATCTTTATCAAGTTTCAAGACTCACAACAGTTGCTAATTTTGGAAGACTTTTAGGGAAGCACTTAAGTAGCTCGGCCTAACTTTGGTTTCATCTATTAGTAATTAGTTCCAGAAGTTGGCCTGAGTGACGGAATAAAACCTCATCCTCGGCAGCTCAGGATGATGGCTGTGTGAAAAAGGCCTCTGCTCTGGTTTAGAGCTCCAGGCTGGGGATATGTCTACTCTGGAGGACAAGCTGGCTAACCAGGCAGTCTCACTTCCTTCCCTTTGCTTGTCTTGATGACCCAGTCTCCTGCTTCACTGCTAGTTTTGTAGTTGCTAGGTATTTTCTCTTTGTCTAACTACTCAGAGCAGAGTTTCTTCAACTTATTTCTAAGTCTTCTCTCTACTGATAAGCCTGGAAGGTCCCTGGCAGTGTGACAGTCTTTTCTGTTCTTCCCTCCCCCTGTTACATAACCTTACTCAAGAAATGCTGTGAACTAACTGCTTGAAGTAGCTAGGAGATTGAGGAGGTAAAAACCAAACAAACTCCTGGGGCAGTCCCTCCCTGCTTTGGCTCCTTGGTGGCAGCAATATTGACTGGTTAGGCTCCATACTTTGTTGTCCAGGCTAATCTCTTACACTAGCTTACTAGCATGATGAAGTCAGTTGCCATGTGGGTGAGCGCAGCTCTTGACTTGCTGACTGGTGCAAAGTGAGCACGGTAGAAAACTGAAGTCAGTGAAAGTTCCTTTAGAAAACACGTTTGATAGTGAGATGAAACTGGGTTGGATGGGTGCACTGTGTGCAGTGATGTGTAGAAAAAGTCATTAAAAGATGTGGAGAGATGCATAGGAGTCTCTCAGTTGTTGAGGTAGAAAGAAATCTTTCTGTAGCTTCCAGTGACCTTGTGAGTCTAGCCTTGCTCTATAATTAAAAGGAAGAAAGAGGAAGGAAGGGAGCTTTCTTGAATTTCAGGTTCCTTTTTTTTTTTTTTTTTTTTAATGAGTCAGCACAGTCTAATCTATACTATGATTAAGTGCCTCTAGCCAGGAGCTTTAAAGAAGAAACACCAACAGTTTTGTTAGTCCACTTCCTCCATCCTCCTGTCGTGCCCCTGTTATTTTTGCAGGCTTGGTGTGTGTGCAGGGCAGGACGCGCCTGTCCACATCCTCACACACATGCTCGTCCTGCTCTGTTTTCACGTGATGGGGTGATGTAGAGGCTGCTGCCTGGCCTTGTCAGAACTTGATAGCTCTCTAAATATTGTATTCCTCGTTGCCATAACACCAGGAAAATAGTATGGGATACTGCATTATAAATATAGCTGAACCCTTGGGGAATAGGGGCATTTCTAAATGACTTGAACCTATGTCAGAGCATAATTCTTATAAATAAATGGGAACGTAATTGCTGAATGCTACCTGGAATTTTGCCTGCTGTAGTGCTCAACCTAGCTGGACAATTATTGTACTAAAGGATTACCTCTTAACAGAGCACAGTTGTAGTTTTTTTGTTTTGTTTCTTTTCCTTATTGTACAATTCATATAAGCCAAGGGAAATGAAAAACTTTCTGATTAGTCATGGATCTTTCTGCTCGATTAGCTCTAGCTTTATTTAGAAGGTTTTTATGCAGTGCATTCAGCTCACAACTTGGAGCAAGGTTAAGGGTGAGGAGAGAATTTGACAGATCAGTTTGACAAAGCCACCTCAGTGAGGATGTGAAATGAGGAAACAACGAACAGATAAACATCATGTTACACTAAGGTCTAAATGAAATACAAACTTGACCCTGGGAATAAAACTACATTCTTCATCTATGGAACTTTGATGCATGAATTGAAATATATTACCCCAAAGCAATCTGTTTGTATCAGACTTCAAATGTAGTTCTAAAGAAAATAAGTTATATAAAAGGTATAATGAAAAAAACCCAACATCTTGCTTGCTAAAGCCAGGAGCCCACACTGCCTGTCATTCTGCATTTGGGTAAAAGATAAAGAAACAAACAAACAAAATCACCCACCCAAAAACTTCCATTGGTGTCTGTCCATCACTACCATCTACAAATGTGGCTTCTTGCTGTCTCTTCATACTAAAGAGCCTCAGCAGCCTAGTATAGTATTTCACAGCTAGCAAGTACACTGCAGTCTTCTGGCAGGTGTGAGAAGCTATTTCTGACTGCAAAATGAAAGAGAGAGAGAACTACTGTGTCCAGTTCTGGGCCTCTCAGTTTAGGAAAGATATTGACTTGCTGGACTGTGTCCAGAGAAGGGCAACAAAGCTGGGGAGGGGTTTGGAACACAAGCCCTATGAGGAGAGGCTGGGGGAGCTGGGGTTGCTTAGCCTGGAGAAGAGGCTTAGGGGTGACCTTGCTGTCTACAACTACCTGAAGGGAGGTTGTAGACAGGTGGGGACTGGTCTTTTCTCCCAGGCAACCAGCACCAGAACAAGAGGACATGGTCTCAAACTGTGCCAGGGGAGGCTTAAGCTGGCTGTTAGGAAGAAGTTCTTTATGGAGAGAGTTGTTAGCCATTGGAATGTGCTGCCCAGGGAGGTGGTGGAGTTGCCATCACTGGGGGTGTTTAGGAGGAGACTGGATGGGGTGCTTGGTGCCATGGTTTATTTCATTAGATAGTGTTCTGTGATGGGTTGGATGCAATGATCTCGAAGGTCTCTTCCAACCTGGTTTATTCTATTCTAACTATAACGGTTTGTAGTGTAGATGGCATAAGCTACTGGCTTGCAAAACACAGCAGACAGCAGTGAGTGTTGGAAGCTTAAGAAGCCCCATTTGAAAGAATCTGATGATCTTTTCTACCTCATGATATACGAAGGAACTAAAAACTGCTAGTTCTTGAAAGCATGTGATTATGCTGGTTTGTTTCCTGTGGCCTTTGCCATCAGAATGGCATTTCAGTGGCTGGTGTGCCCTTGTGAATGGTGGCATTGTGCCATGCAGCCGTGACCTTTTCAATATTCTGTCATCTAAATGCCAGTTGCCTCTTCAGAGCTTCAATAGCTCCTGGAAAGTGTGAGGCAATGGGGAAACATTGAAGAGTGAGTGGTGTGATTCATTGTCCTACACCACAAAATATGATGGGTATCACTGTGAGGCAGCTCTCAGAGATTGCAGTGAGGATGGGCTGAGGATAAGCATCTCTGTGCTCATGGGCTTTCAGAGGCCTTCTGTGCAGAGCAGTATGGCTAGATAAAAGTGGGAAAATGGTGTTTCTGTGCATGGGTGAAGCTTTGCTCAGCTTCAGCAGAAGAGGTAATGCCGTGATCCTCAGGTGCTGTGAGCTGCTGGCAGGATGGATGATGGAATAGAATTAACTAGGTTGGAAAAGACTTCAGAGATCGAGTCCAACCTATCACCCAACACTATCTAATCAACTAAACCATGGCACCAAGCACCCCATCCAGTCTCTTCTTAAACACATCAGTGATGGTGACTCCACCACCTCCCTGGGCAGCACATTCCAATGGCCAATCTCTCCTTCTGTGAAGAACTTCTTCCTAACATCCAGCCTAAGCCTCCCCTGGTGCAGCTTGAGACTGTGTCCTCTTGTTCTGGTGCTGGTTGCCCGGGAGAAGAGACCAACCCCCACCTGTCTACAACCTCCCTTCAGGTAGTTGTAGACAGCAATAAGGTCTCCCCTGAGCCTCCTCTTCTTCAGGCTAAGCAACCCCAGTTCCCTCAGCCTCTCCTCATAGGGCTTGGCATGTCCCCTGTCTCTCTCGTCTACTTGGGTTGCAAACTTTTCAGGGGAGAAAACTGACTTGCTTGGTGGCTTCCTAGTGCAACATATAATAAAGATGATGATATTTGCACGTGGAAAGGAGGTTGGATTTTGTGGGTTGGATTTTTGTTTTTTTTTTTTTTTTTAATCACCTTAGGATTTTGTCTCTAAGTCTCTGTCTATGAACTTTGAAGAAGGCTTGGAAGTCATGTAGGAGAGAGAGCTCACCTGAGTGCTACAGCCTTATACCTAGCCAGCTATGTCTTATCTTCTTTCTTCTAATGCTTCCTGAAGTTTTTTGCATTCCTTTTGGAAATCCTTGAGATCCTCCTGATGTGTAAAGCCTGTTTATTAGTGCAGTCTATAAGCAAAGAAGCAACTGGGGGATGGAATGTTGATATTCATGTGACAAATAAGTGGCAAAGCAGTAAATGCCATTTAGGATCCTCTGTGTCAGGAGAACTGGATAGTTTTTCCTCTAGCTTGCTCAGTTTCTCTGACTTTAGGCAACTCACTTCACCTCTGTATGTCAAATTTCCAAAGTAGAGTTAACAATCTATATCAAATTGCACTTTATCATCTTGATATGTGTGTAGAGGAAGTCATGCTAGAGTTGCACAGTTTTATGTTGGAAAGTGCTGGAAGCCAGGAAATAAAATGTCAGTATAGCATCAGCCTTTTCTTCCCTTGAGTCTGTAGCCTTGCTCACGAATGGTATTTAAAGAACATTTGAACACTTTACTTTGCAACCAGTTGCAAAATGCCAAACTTGTTGGCCCACTCCCCCCTTCCCCCTACAAATTCCTTAATTCCTACATCACTGAGAGCATCAGTGCTTCCTGAATTCTGTATTTTTAGGGGTTTTTGTCCTTAACATGGCCTGTGACTCATTTGCTGGGTGTTTTTCAAACCCTGCTTTGAATACTAAGTTGTTAATTTTCTTCTTGCCTCCCTCCCCCCGGCACTTATTACTGCAGAAATCATGCCGGCAAACAGTGTTTGAATTTGGTGGTAGTTTGGAGACTTGAAAAATCCTTCTGTTTGCAACTCAATGTTTTCCACAGAACAAAATTCTGAATTTGTGTTTTGGAAGATCTAGGAGTTGTGTGCCTGTGTATGTATGCACATGCATCTGTGTGTGCAAATATAGGCCACTTCATTAAAAAATGTTCTGCTTTGATGCTTCTGATTTCAATTTACATTATCCAGCTGAAATATTTTTACTTTTCCAAGGTCAAGTTGCTATGATAGTCTAAATGTTTAGACTTTGTGCATTAAATGTTGGTAATTTTGCTTGGTAGTTAACATGTGTGTATTTGGTGCTTTAAAAGAAGAGCAGAAAGGCTTAACATATGCTACACTGTAATATTGCAACCCTACCTTGCCCAGTGAATATGGGAACCTAACATGCTCGTAGCTAGAGAAGTAGTGGAAAGGCTCAGAGGAGTTACTGGCACTGCACTGTGTGCACATTCTGCTGAAGCATGCCTTTCTGATGGAAACTTTTTGAACATCTTGACTAATTATATGCATAATCCATTCCCCCTCCCACCCCAATGAATCTTTCTGCTGAAGTGAAATGTATTGGCAGTTCAGTGTGAGATGAAGATTACTGCTTGGGGATAGTTCTGCCGGTTGGTGTACAGCCTCCTTCTGCACACACCACCTCTGGAGTCCTCTCACATACATGGTTGATGCACTCCTGCTCTGTGTTACTGAATAATGTATGAATGTGATAACTGTGGCAGTCAGTGTGGTGCTTAAGTCCTTGCTCCAGTGGCTTTGCTCTGTGGAGCTGCCTTAGTGAGAAAAAGGAAGATTTGTATTGCTTTAAAGGGGGTTGGGATGTCCTTGCGTGACTGAAAGGAAGGAGAGTGAGAGTGGGTGGAGCATTCTGAGGACATATATTATCCAGGGACTGCATTTACCTCTTACTTGGCCCAGACTTTGGGTGGCAGGAGGGAAAAGGTCATGCAGAGTGGCTTAGAAATCCTATTTCTCTTCTCTCTCCAGCCTCTGGAGCAGGGAATTCAGTCTGTTGGAAATACTTCTGCTAATCTCCCTGTTTCATCTTGACGCTTATGTGCATGTCTTTTAAATGTAAGCATGTCTGTAAGGAGATCTCCTGGGACATGAATAGTTCAATTGCTGGAAAACCTGATGTACTTTGCTTGGTTTTTCTTCAGTCTTCATCTTTTCTTTTTGCTTAATACTAAGGCTTCTAACTACCTTTCACCCTTAAACTTATTCCTATCCAGTTTTCACTGAGAAAACAAGGAGAGGGAACACAGGTACTTGAAGTTATATGGACTTTTCTTGTCCCTATTTTTTCCTGTTGTGGTATCATTTCTGTCCCTTTGCCCCATACCATGACTCTGAAAATGTTTTTCTTTCCTAAATCTAAAAGATTCTTCCAAAATAAGAAATCTTTCCCTCAAAAACTGCAGTATTTTGGAACATAATCCTTAGCAGACAGTCTGTCCACGAGAGTGGAACTCGTATGCAAAGCAATGTTTACAATATTAAAATGGAGCAGTCATGGAGTTTCAGAAGCACAAAAGGTCCTTATGGATCCTGTGACACGTCTGGTTTATTTTGGAAAGGCACATTCAAATAGCTGCTAGTTGTAGGGGAGGATAGGCAATCTTTCTGAAAGGCAAGCATAATGAAGACCTGCATAGTTCATGATACATCATGTGCTGCTCAGGTGCAGAGGCAAAAATTCAATACTTCACAAGTGTGTCTGCCCCAACTGGAGCAGAGGTAGCTATTTTGCATCCTGCCAAAGTGTGTTTGATCTTGGAAGTTAGAGAATATTTGTTTTATGACTATGAGAGTGCCAAGAAATTCTTTGAAGCAAAGTCTGTAACCTCCAAGGCTGAGATGGAATAGGATGAAACAGGAAAGTTACTGGAAGATGACATTGTTTAAAGAAAAACAGCACACAAAAAAATTAAAACCCAAACCTGAACACAACAGCCTTCCCCTCTAACTCCTTTTAAGCTTACCTCTTAATTATATTGCCTGTCATGACTCTAATTATTTAATTATGGTGACTGATAGGGAGTCTGAAATACCTTTTCCAATGTATATGTAGTATGATGGATTGTGATTAATTGAAACATAGAAGTCTGAAGTTTGATAGCTTGTGAGGTACAATTTGTGATACAGCCTCAGCTTCCATTTTTTTCCCCTAAATTGAACTGTGTCTTTCTGAATGTCATTAGTCAGAGCATTAGACCTAGAATGGCCCACATAAATTACAGATCACTACTGAAGAAAATTCCAAGTTTGCCTTTTATCCTTGCAGAATGAGGTAGCTTCTTGCACTACAACCCTGACTGTTGTAAAGGCAGAAAAATCAGTGACAAAGCCTTTCATTTTGAAACCAAATCTGTGCTTGCACAGTAAAGCATTTGCTGTACTGGTCCTTTGTGGACTTGCTGGGGCAGCACAGTATGTAAGTGTAGCTGAAATGGTTAAATATTAATACACATGCCAGTCCCTGCAAGGGGCTTGTGTTGTCCCTTGTTTTCAATTATTGAGTTCATTCTCCTATCATCAGTTATGTGACACTGGTGGAAATACAATACAATACAATACACCAGGCTGAAAGAGACCTTCAAGATCATCACGTCCAACCCATCAACCAATCCAACCCACCTAAACAACTAAACCATGCAACCAAGCACCCCATCAAGTAAATATTCAGTGGAGGGAGATGGTTGGTGAACAGAAACTGCTTCCAATGTCAGACTTACCTAAAGGACTCTTCTAGTGTTTAGACTTGAAGAAAAGTCTTTCTCTTTACCTCTTCCCTCCTGATAAAGTAAGTTGGGTAGGCATACACCAGGACCAGTTCAGGAAGATAACCCAATTTTTGTCAAGTGGCTTAGAACTGGATGACTGTATGGGATGGACTGGAAGTTTATTGAACATTTACTGAGTCTAGTAAAAAAAGGAATAAAAAGATTTCAAGTTGTAGGTATTAATATATTAGTCTGAGAAAGGAGCCTGTGGGGAAGTACAACCTTAGGAGACAGCTAAATATGAGCTGTTGTATATGACATGTCTTTGGACACTAGGGTTTAAAATGAGCATTTATAACCCAGGTGTTGAATGAAGCACCAGGGTAGCCATCTCAGTGGCATAATGAGCTCAGTATTTCTGCTATCTGGGCTGTAATTTCAATGCCTTTGCAGGCACTGCTGATCTTTTTAGGTCTTCCTAATTCACCATGCAGAAGAGGAATTTCCCGTCTAATCCTGCCTCTATTTAAATTTTTACATAGGATCATTAGTAGGGTTAGCTCTAAGGTGTTTGTCTCATTAGTGTGGTGCTGAAAAAACCTAACCTCAAGAGTTGCAGTTTCACTCTACATTAAAATGTTATGCAAATTCCCCATCTCACTCAGGGAATCAGTGAAACACAGATGCTGTTTTATTATTCTCAGCTCACTTTTGACTTGTTTTACTAGGCTTTGGGCTCAACAGGCCCAAATGTAATTAAATGCTTCCTTTGTGCTATTTGGAAAATCCTTCATTAGCAGTGTTAGTCTCCTTCAGAATTGAAGTTGTGCATGCCAAATTGACCTGCACAGGAGAAAAACATGAAAAATCACTCTTTAAAGCCACAAAGAAGTGAGAATTCTGCTGCTTTGTAGCAGTGTCCTAAGTTTAGTGTTGATTAAGCCTACACAAATCTCTCTTATTAGAGAAGGAGCTGCTAGAAACCTGTTCAGGGTTTGTCTGGGGTCTTTACTGATTAAAGCAATGCTTTAGAAGTCAGCAGGCTAGGTAAGGATTTAGAAAAGGGGAGGAAGATGTAGATGTGAATATTTCAATATTATTAGCCCCAAACCTCACAATAATGGTGACTTCAGCTGGTTTACTTTTAGGTTTGAGACTTTCTTGACCCCTTGACCAAAAATATGGCTCAGGAATATTAACTTCTACAAATTAAAATGAGGTGTACCTGAGGCTTCTGGTGGTTTTGGGGTTAGCATCACTAACACATTATCCGTGATAAACAAACTGCTGTTGCAATCATAGAATGGTTTGGGTTGGAAGGGACCTGCAGAGGTCATCCAGCCAAATCTATTTGGCTTCTTGATCAATCAAAGTCCTTCATCTGAAACCTGACTCTGCTCCTCTCTGCCATGCAATAGGTTTGCAACTGTCTTTTCATAAATATTTTGTAATGCAAGATTCACACTTAGTGTGACTTGGCAATTATAAACTCTGGTAGCAGAACACAGTATGAGAACCCCAGAAAAATGGAATTAATTGGTTGTGTTTAACCACCTTAAATAGGAGTACATGAAAAGATCCACAGAGGAGATGGTGGCAAAACCCTAACCAAATAAGGCTCTGATGCAAAGTCCTCCTATGAGCTTTTGACTCTGACATTTTCATCTGCTTGTGAAGACAGGTTCTTCAAAACAAGAAGATATTCTGCCGGAGGATTTCCAAATCTTTTGGAAACTGTAACATAAAACTGCCCCTCAAACCCCACGAAGTTTCTGTTAGCTGCTTTTCATCTGTAGATTAATAAATTACAAGATCTGAATCTACAATGAAAACTAATAAGCCTTGGGAAGACCAGCATGGCTTTTCCTCTTGAATGACTTTATGGTCAAATAATGGGCATTGTAACAATATGACAGCACAGGAGATTGAAATAATGCTTGAAAGGGTCCATTAAATGAAAAGCTATTTGGGTACTTGGCTATTTAATCTGTGGAACAAACATTTCATCACTGTTTATTGAGGATTATTTATTAGGGTATTCAGAAATTTCTAATAAAACTAGCAGCAGAGCAATGCTTAGAGACATTTTTTCTGCTGGAGACATCAGATTGCTAGTTTTGGAAGAGTGACTCCTAAAAATTACTTATTATTGAGTTTTAAATTAAGTAAAGTAACTTATGACTTGGGGATTAGAGTCTGCTCAATGCAAACATCTGCCTGATGCACAATGGCAATCATAATAGAAAAGAAAAGACGTTAGCCTAGGTGAGAAGGTAAAGGATGTATTGTTATGCTACTGTAAAGATGGGTGTGATTCTCACCACTTAAGTATTGATCTCTTCTCCAATAGGGAGTGTGTTGACGCAGAAGTCTAATACTGGAGTCTAAATCAGGACTGAGTCTGAGCCCTTGGCTCCTGTCATTGCCTCTGCACCTCACAATAACTGCCATGCAAATATGACTGAGACTGCATCTTTGGAGTCGAGTCTGCTGGGGGTTCACAGATCTTAGTAGACTGGAATTTTGCTGGTTCGGAGGACTTTAAGATGGAGACTCCAATAGTATGTGTTTTCAAAATATTGCCAGCTAATGGTTATGAATCATACTTCCCTGGAGGCAGAAATCATTATTTGACTTCAGTGCATCAAACAAAGCAAGCTGTGTTTTAATCCTTTTGAACTGTCCTTGGTTTGATCCTTGATTGGGTTAAAATGCCATATGAGAAAACAGGGAGGATAATTTACTGTTGTCATGCATCTAAGTAATAATGATGCACTTTAATTTACTGGCATCTGAACACAAAGGCTTGTGAATGTCTGAGGAGAAATAAAGAACTAGAATAAAGCTTACAACAAAAAACAAGCAGCATATTGATGTAGCCTATTGGTCTGTGAGTTAAAATAAAAATAGGCTTTGTCTAGTCTTATTTCTGACAGGAGATAAATGGAAATAATTCTTTGTTATTGTCTTGCACAGATAGTGTGAGCAGAAAAGGGATTGTTTACCTGTCCTTCTGCAGTGACCACTTATGTCCTAGTCAAAGCTTTTGTCTCTGCCTTTAGCAGAGAGGTTCTTTAGTTTGTCCTATTTTGAGAATCATTATAGAATACCATGTTGAAAAGGGACCTCAAGGACCTTCCTCTAAAAAGGAAGTCTCCATCTTTTTTGTAGCCACCCTTTAAACATTTGGTGATAAGGTCTCCCCTTATTGGCCTCGCAATGATGTCAGCCAGCTCACAACGCATGTGGATAACCCTAGAAATGGGAAATCACCACCAGAGGCTGTGCAGCCTGCCCCCGTTTTACCAAACCTGGCCAGGTAGCTTGCCTTCCTTGGCTTTGTGGCTTTGAAACAGAGGCATGTGGTATTCCAGGAGTTTATAAAACTGCAAGAAACTCCAGGCTTGGAAAAGCAGTGATTTTCTCAGTGCAGTGGAAGGTTGTTAACCTTTCTAAGCCTGTGAAGCTGGATGCCAGGAGTGGACTTCCTCCATATTGTGTTCAGAGAGCTCAAGTAGTGTGTCATAGGCCGGAGAAGGGACTGTTTTGCTGGGCTCGCTCAGCTCTGTTTCAGGCCAGGGTAAGCTTGAGCATGTAGTTAGGAACTAAGGTGATGATATTTGTGGCAGCACCCCTACTGTCTTGTTTCCTGGGGAAGTTGATGCTCTGAGTTATCCAGCAAGCCCCACTGAAGCCCAGCTCCTGAATAGCTCAAGAGACGTTGGCCAGTCACTCCTAGTGTGAGAACAGCTGCCAGTCTCATTATGAAATAGCATCTCTCTTGGCTCCTGCTGCAGTTTGGGTTCTGCAAATGAAGCGTAGAGAGAAAAGAGCATGAGACCAAAGGAAACTCCCTGTCAGAGAGCAGGCTGGTAGCAAAGAGTTTATAAGGTTTAACTGTCAAATAAACATTTTGCTCACAGTTTGTTTGGTTGCTACCAGATGCTTCAGCCCAGTAAACACCTGTTTGCAAGACATAGAGTCTTTGGGGGAAAAAAAAAAAATTGCAAAGTCTAATAGATTTAATGATTTTGCTGAGCTCTGCTGGAATGTCTCTATGATGATTTGGCAAATAACAGCTCCTGAAACTCAATGCAGAGTTTAAAGGAATTGCTTTAGCTGTAAAATACACTCCAGAACTATCCAATTCCCTCTGATTTACTATGAGCCCTCTATGAAATAATTCAGTTTCTGTGGTTCCTCACTGTATGTTTGGTTGGTTTTAATTTATTTTTAGCCTTTATTCTATTCCAGAGGTGGTGTTCTGCATCCTCTGAAATGAAACCTGTGACAGTGTGGAGGGCTGGCACCGTCCTGCTCCTCAACATTAACTAGGAGGGTTGTTGTTTTTTTTTCACCCCAAGTGCAATTTGATTTGGGATTTTTGTTTTTATTCATTGTCAAATCCTGACAAGGTTAGTGTATGTTGCCCACACCTGTAAATAATAAAGCTCCTCTATTTGTTTGCAGATACTCTAATCTGTTGTTAATAAACTTGAAAGAATACAGTCTTGTCTAATAAACACATCAAATTAATGGGTACCGAAGCAGTTCAGAAGAGTGTTTGTTGTTTGGTGTTTAGATTTCAGTCAAAATTAATCAACAATGGATGAGGCCTGCTGTATTTATTAGCAACACAAATCCCTGTGATTCAGTGCCAGGTCCCTTTGACTCGTTCCAGTGTATGCTGGCAGGGGTACAGGACTGATAAATACTTACATCCTTGTGACTGTGAAAGAAAGAGGAGGGGGAAATACAGCCGAGAGAACAGACCTCACGGTTGGCATGAATTCCTTGAGAGCCATTTTGAATCTTTCTATACAGCCAGCTTGTAAAGGGGAAGTCATTGATTCAGGAACAGTAGAGCCTTTTTCTCTTTGTGAAACCTTCAGCTTTGCAGATGGCTGGCTGCGTAAGCCTGCACGGTTTTGTTCTCGCTTCCCCTCCAGGATGTTCTCTTGCTCCCCAACTTTAATTTTCATTCGCCTTTGCTTTTTGTTATGTTTCTTAAAGAGCCTCAGCTGCTGAGGGGTGAAATGCTGTTGCAGACATGTGGCTTCTTGGGAGCATCTATAATGTTCTGAAGCATCCCTTGTCTAAGAAATTGGAGTGAAGGTGTTTGGATTCTTGTTGTTTAAGTTCCTGTTGTGAATTAAAGGAAAATCATGGCTCGTTCTCTGGAGAGTAGAAGTGAATTACTAGCACCAGAAATGTTCCTGTAAAATTAAATGAAGGTCTTCAGTGATTCTCTTTTTGCCAGCCACTTGTCAAACTGGAGATCCAGAGGCTCAGCTTGTGATTATTTTCTGTCTTGCAGAAACTGGGAAAAGCAATTTTCCCTGTGGACAGTCAAGCATTCCCACTTTCCTTCTGGAACCCTGCATTCTGGGTCTAGCAAGTAAAAATGTTCCACTTTCCACTTCTGGACAGAAGCATGTTAAATTTCTTGTATGAGTTACTTAGTGGGAAATTGTGCTAGGAAACAAGTTACAGCATGTTGCTCATGCAGTGCTGGAATTTCAATAATGTTATCTCTGAGCCTAGCAGTTGCACTTGATACTGATAAATAAACCAGTCAGGTCACAGTATCTGCTACAGAGTCTTGCTCTTGACATGATACTCGCTGTTTTACAGCTTTCAACCTAATCTTTTGTAATGGGCAAACGACTCATGAAAGTTCAGGACACTTTCTGAGGGTTTGCAGCAGAAGGGACTTCTGAAAGACCTATTTGAATGCAGAGAGTTCATTGAGCAACTGTGGGAGAAATATGATGTGGGGAAAAGAAATCATTGTGGCATTACTGCTGCACGCCACAGAATTATGGAATTGTAGAATTGTCACCTTAATCACATAGGCTATCTGCTGCTATCTGCTGTCCTCAGCTTCCAAGTTTGCAGACAGTTGAGGATGTGGCCAAACTGCAATTAAAATTAAACAAAAGGCCCCTTTGAATGTAACTTGCATGAGGAGAATTTTTCAGTCGTGATACTAGCTACCACAGTAGCATGGTCTTGCTGATCTCTTTCTTGGGTTACTCCTACATCCTTTGCTCATGAAGTGGCTCATCTCATCTTACCCAATACTCCTATGATGAAAACAAACCCTGATTTATTATTTTTTTTCTTATTATTTTTTTTTCTTATTTTTTTTCTTATTATTTTTTTCTTATTATTTTTTCTTATTTTTTTCTTATTATTTTTTTTTTTTTTTTTTTTTTTTTTTCTTATTATTGTTAGGAAAATTCAGGCTTTGAGAAATAGTGAGGCCGCCTGTGAAAGGAGTTCAGTGGGTGGAATTACTCACAAAGATAATTCACTACCTTGCATAGTTGCTTGGCTATAATTTGGCATTTGGTAGTCTGGGAATACTTCTTTTATGGTTTCTCTCCCTCTTTTATTGTTGTTCTAATTGGGGTTCTCTTAGGTATGGAGCTAAACTAATATTTGGTGAACAAATTGTTCAGAAGAGGAAGGTTATGATTAAAAATATTACCTACTATGAGTTACAATTCTCACACATTTATTTTTCAAACCTATTTAGCAAGGGATCTAGGAGAATTACCATTATGATGTATGCCATTCAACAAACCTTCGGTGTCTTCTCAGGCTGAAGTGTCTGTGACTTCCAAGCTTCTGAGGCTATAACATTTATGACTCTGTGTCCTGTGGTATCATATCCATGTCTGCCTTGTCTGAGCATAACTCAGTGATCAAAGTCCTGATTTTTGAGGCCTAAGTTTTGATTCAGTTTTGGCTAATGTGTACAAATATTTGTATAAAAGGTTCCTTTCCTACCACCATGCCTTTGAGTAAATTCATTTGCTGAAACAGTTGTGCAAAATGATTGTGTAGAGAATATTTTGTCTTTGTCCCAAGCTTTTGTTGCCTTTTTCCTTCCCCACTGACACATCTGTTTAGCTGTGAGGTCTATGGAATAACCATGTAGTTTCACTATGTACAGCTCTTAAGGACAATGATCCCAGACTCTGCAATAGCAAGGATGTCAGAATATTCAGCAAACAACTTTCTTCAGCAGATCCTGCTGTTACTGACAGATGGCTTTGCAGCTTAGAAACACAGCTTCCATGCACTTTTTGCTTGCTTTTTTCTCTTGGGATCATTTGGGTTCTTGCTGAAGGTTCCATTTCAGTGAAATGAAGGCAGGTTATGAAACTGTTTCAGTTGAAGTGTTCTGAAGAGAGAGAGGAAGGCTGGAGTCCCCTTTTATCTTTAGGAGGTAAAATTTTGATGCAGTCAGTCATGTAAAAATACTTTTGCAATGTGGAGTCTGTACTTTGTGGATGTTTAGGTAGTAAGGGATAAAAACCTTTTTTTGAGTTAAGAAATTCAAGAGAGAAAAATGTTTCTTATGGATTTTTTTTTTCCTTCCTAGTCAGAATGATACTGAACTTAAAGATGCTCAACAGAAAAGTGGTTTGATTTTATTTTATTTTTTATTACTATTTTAACCTGGCAACCATTGTTCTTCTTGCCTACTGTGTACTTTTCTGATGAGGAGATATGGTTTAAAATTTGGCAGATATTTTAAGGGGATGCAGCTGACCTCTGTGCACGGATTCAGAATATAGCAGCTTGGTGTTTTCAGCTGTCACATTGAAGTTCTGTCTGGAGCAAGCAGCTGGATAGTCTCCTCTCCCTCTTTTATCTGAAATGTGTACATATGCCAGTCTTCCCCTCTTCCTCCTCCCTTTCTGAAATTTAACCATGGGACAGGCACAACATGGGCACTAAGAAAGCAAAATCCCTTATGCTGCCTCATCAGTGTTGTGGGACCACACCTTGAGTCCTGTGTCCAGTTCTGGGCCCCTCAGTTTAGGAAAGATGTTGACTTGCTGGAACGTGTCCAGAGAAGGGTAACAAAGCTGGTGAGGGGTTTGGAGCACAAGCCCTGTGAGGAGAGGCTGAGGGAGCTGGGGTTGCTTAGCCTGGAGAAGAGGAGGCTCAGAGGAGACCTTATTGCTCTCTACAACTACCTGAAGGGAGGTTGTAGCCAGGTGGGGGTTGGTTTCTTCTCCCAGGCAACCAGCACCAGAACAAGAGGACACAGTCTTAAGCTGTGCCAGGGGAGGTTTAGGCTGGATGTTAGGAAGATCATCTTCATAGAGGAAGTGATTGGCGATTGGAATGGGCTGCCCAGGGAGGTGGTGAAGTTGCCATCACTGGAGGTGTTTAGGAGACTTTCTGGAGTGCTTGGTGCCATGGTTTAGTTGATTAGATGGTGTTGGATGATAGATTGGACTCAATGATCATGAAGATCTCTTCCAACCTGGTCTGATCCATCCCATCCCATTCCATTCCATTGGAGGACTGAAGCTAACAGGACCTCAGTGCTGAAGGCTGGACAGTCCTTAATATTTCTGGTGTAAAACCGCTGATGAGATTGCTATTTCTGCCAGATGAAGTGGTGATTCTTAGTTATGTGGAAGTGTCCAAAGGTGACTGTAGTCAATCACTTAGCTTGATTTCATACTGGTTGTCAAAGAGCTGATAGATGACCAATACTTATGACCTCCATTAATTAAGGTTTTGTCACAAGCAGGAAGAAGGTGTGAAAGAGTGCAAGTGTCATATCCTCAAATCATTTTCCTCTGTCATTTTCTTTCTGTGTATACCTGGTTAACTCAATGTGATTCTTCCTTCCCTTCTCTCAAATGCTTCCTCTGGAAAAAAAATGAGGCAAAGAATCTCCAGCATGGAAGTTCACAATAGCACCTATTTGCAAATATGTCTTGGCCAGAAGTTGGACTTTACCAGTTTGTTTGAAGTGCAGATCTCCCCACCCCTTTCTTTGTACTGGAAATGAACATGAAGAGGAAAAATATAATTTGGCTGGGAGTATCTTCTGGAAAGATCAACCCTGTGATGCACTGGGGTACAGTGGGAGGAGTCTCTTGTGTTAGTTTAGTGATTAAGTTACAGGAAGGAAGATCACAGAGTAGCTACGTGAATAGAGAAGGAAAATATCTTCAGGGTGGCCACCCACACCCCACCCAGGTCTTAGCTACATACTTTCCAAATGCCACCCAGAGAAGCCCCCTTTGCTAAATACAGTCAGTACAAAACCCCTCATTAACCAAGGTCAGAAGATGTGGTAAGGCACTCTTACTTAATTTTGGTTTTATATTATTGTTTTGATTCTCTTTTCAGCAAGCATGAAAGCTGTCTTGTTTTCTTTTGTTTGGTCTTTGTGAAAGGAAGTTTTGGGTTCCAACTATAAACCAGTTGCTGAAATAGTCCTTTTGCGTTTTTTTTGGGACTGCAGTTAACAAAACCCCCAGTTGCAACCGTTAATTTCACCTGTTTTCTTCCTGGAGGTATATTACAGGTCATTCCTGCTCTGCTAGAAAGAGCAGGGGGGAGCAGGGCAGGAAGGAAATCAAGCTGCTGCACAGGTAGGCAGAGGCAGTTGAGCAGCTCAGGTTTTCAGTGTCCTGCTGCTTCATGGAATTTGAAGCTCTAAGTCAAGTATCCAGGCTTCTTATCAGCTGAAGGCTGGGCTCTGGGTGTATCCAGCTATAAGCAAAATAACTTGCTGACAATAGAGGTAGTAGGAGATGGTCAGAAAAAAGATAAGGGATTAGGCCAATGGGAGAGAGTAAGGAAGGCGAACACCACAATTAAGGTGATACTAACATGCAGCATGTGAGTATCCATTGACTATTGGTGCATTTGGATAGTGCAGAATTAATAGGAGACAAGAGTTTACTATGTGATGAGGCCACTTGCCTGTATTCAACTGAGAGTTTGGGGAATGCAATTTTTCTGGACTTTGTGGGATTTTAGCACAGAGGAGGCATATATGCATTCAGTCCTGTAGCTGCTGGAGTTTGCATGAGAAGCAGATTGATGGAGAAAGAGAAGAACGTAAAAGCTTCTTGGTGAAAGAAAGCAAGCCACTGGTTGTGCCAGGGCTATCTAGTTATATGTGAAATGAGAATTCTTCGTGCTGTATCAGAGCTTGATGGGAGAAGATGGTTGTGTAGGAGGGACTAGCAGTATGTATAGTGATGCTAAGTGTCTTGGCGAAGTGTTGGACTGAGTTACTGTGGCCAAGTGAATCTTTGCAATTAGTTAGGCTTTGTTGTGTGCACCTTCAGACTTCAGCTGGAGGAGTCATGAAAGAGAAGTATGAGTCAAGGGTAGAACTAATGCCTATTTCCATACACAAATGGAGAAGATATTTTTCTCTTACCAGTGGGAGGAATGGAATACATTTTTACCTCCATGCTTGTGTCTGACTCACGGCAAAGAAGTCACACATCAGTTTGAGAGTCTGTCATGTTTCCTCTGAGTATTCACTACAAATCATGTACAACCTGCCCATGGCCTTTTCCGTGTCCCAAGAGTGCTCCTGTATGATGTGTTGCAACAGTACGAGGACTTCAAAGTTACAGTAAGGCTGTAATTGTACATTTTGGTCATAAAGGTATCAGTGTTTCTGGAATAATTGTCTTGCAAAATGAAGGCCAGCATTTTGCTATTGCTGTAAAGGCTCTAATACTCAAGTGTGTGTTTTTCCCCTCTTTTAAACCATGCAAGTTCCTAAACATGCCTGCATCTAAACCACTTTAGTGAGGTTACATAAATCATGATTGTCAGTGACAGTAATTACTGGCTTTGAAGGGTGATGGCTTCAAAATAAACCCCTATTTTCCAGACATCAGAACTCGAAATACGTGCATCTTTCCATGCCAATGGCAAGTATGATAGCACCCTGATTCAATTCCTCTCATACAGCCTTTGCTTTTTTCTGTTTCAAATGTATAAGGTAGTGGAAATAGGTAAGTCAGATTTTTCCACTCAGCATGTGTTTGTAGAATCTGTGTCTGCATTTCTAATAGAGCAAAAGCCATATTTCTATATAATAACAGATCCTAGATGCATTTTGTAATCCACCTTTACAATTCTTTCCATTGATGTGCTTCTGGATCATCCCTTTCTGTAAAGTCCTATGTCTGCTCCAGACAAAAGACAACGAATGCCACCCTCTAATCATTAAAATGATGAAAGATATGGTGTTCCAGAGTATCATTAATGCTCTTGTATTTTGAATTCAGATGTGTTGCAGCTCAGAGGCTATAATAGCACCTCTACACACTGCTAATAGGGCTACTACAGCTTCTCCTGCTTTACTTTTGTGTAGGTCTGTTTATTGGCTGAGACCTGTTGGCTTCAGTTAAATGTGTTGTATCTCATTTAAGTTTTTAATTTATCTCTGTTAAGGTTGTAGAACTCGAAGGTTATGGTGTCTTCTGGGATAGTGGCTTGTTTTTTTTCACACAGATAAGCAAGACAGTGAATTGTGGGCTCAGCCAACAGCTGGAACATGTGCTGTGGCAGCCAACTGGACAAGGCTGCTGAGGAGGGAGTGTCACTAAACAAACCCAACAGATTTAACAGAGTAAGGAAATGTTTACCTTCCAGATGTTTAAACTCTAATCCTTCTGATGAAAAGTCTTATCCTTCTGGGTTTGGAACAGATGGGTAGGCAACATGCTGTGCCTGGCTGGTTGCTCATGTGTCACTGCAACATGCCCAAGGTGTAGCTCCTTGCTACCATACATGGTGCAGGAGGAACCCCCTTTCTGAAGGGGTACTGACCATTTTTCCTTCAGAATGCATGGGCTCCTAGTGGATGCCAGAGCCGTGTCTTTCATGTTTTTCATTAGAAAGTGTTTATAGGAGGTAACACTGACAATATCAGTAATGAAACCACAGATCCTTGGATTTAGCTCTTCACTAAAATGTCTCTGCAAGCTAGTTAAGACCTCTGTAGCAGCAAACCGCCAGGCACAAAACTCTCCTCTGACCAGGAGGGAATTCCCCCTGTTTGGAAAATCCCTACATGTGGAAAAGGGCTGCTTCTGCCAAACTGAAGAGATCTGTGCAAAAAATGTTGGCATGGGACACGTCCTGGGATGGTTAGGGTAGGCAATGTTCTCTCATAGTGTGAGCTGGGTAGTGACGTAACAGGACTTTTGTTCCATAATAGCACTAAACCAGAGCAGGAGGCAGACCTGGTTATAGTGCTTGGACCACACCTGGCATTCTTGCTGTAGGCATGAGCTTTCTTCTCAATGCTTCCCATGAGGACTTCTCTTCCTCCCTCCAACCTCTATTTTCCTGTGGTCCTGGCCATGGCATCTTGTTTCAGAGAAAGGGAGGCTGCCTGTTGGTCTGGTGCTACATGTCAGATCTTTATACTGTTTTCTTGGGTCTCCAGCTAACTCCCATAACCTTACCAACAGCAGCTTGTCTTTTGCTTTTCTGGTGACAGACAAGTGTTTCATCACTGCGTCTTCCTGTGATTGTCCAAGGATCTCACCCACCTCTATTCTTCTAAATACCCTGAGGTGCTTTGCTCCTTTGTAGCAGAGACATTCCCTTTACTGCATGTGCAGTTGTTGTTTCTTGGACAAGTAGAGCACAAGTTACCCCATGGCAGAAGGCTTTTGGTTTCCAACCTGCCATTCTTCTGGATTCTGTCTGACTTTTCAGAGGACATAATGGAATGACCCAAAAGGTCTGGGTGGGGTTTTTCTCCTGCTCTTTCTTAAATGGCCCCACCAGCAGCAAGATCACTAGGGCTTTAGGTAAGCTCAAAGGCTACACAGAGTTTGGCTCTAGTTTCATCTTGCATTTTCTGTTCTGCATAAGGCCTGTCATGACTGATAGTTTTTGTATCTGGAAGGATTCTGGCAGGGTACTGCTGTATTCACATTATACCTATGCAATATCTGTATGTATGTGGTTGGTCCTACTTCTTTGCCACTAACTGGCAGTACCACCACATAATTTTCCCTGATCTTTGGGATTTTAAAAGATCTGAATACAAAATATATCAAGCACATCAGCAAATGTACTGCAGAGACTTTCCATGGGACTTCAGCTGTGAGGAAAAAGGTGGAAGTCTTCTAGGCTCTGTACTTCCACAGTAGAATAGAATAGAATAGAATTAACCAGGTTGGAAAAGACCTTTGAGATCATTGAGTCCAACCTATCATCCAACACCGTTTAATCAACTAAACCATGGCACCAAATGCCCTATCCAGTCTCTTCCTAAACACCTCCAGTGATAGTGACTCCACCACTTCCCTGGGCAGCACATTCCAATGGGCTCTTTCTATGAAGAACTTCTTCCTAACCTCCAGCCTAAACCTCCCCTGGTGCAGCTTGAGACTGTTCTCTTGTTCTGGTGCTGGTTGCCTGGGATAAGAGACCAACCCCCACCTGGCTACAACCTCCCTTCAGATAGTTAAAGGATCCTACTTCATTACACCTCAGAACTCCTTCTCTTTCTCCTTCTTTCTCTTCTCCAAGAAATTCAAGTTCCAAAGGAAGATGACATACAGCCTGTTATCTTAGCAGGTAAATTCATCTACTCCTAATTTGAGTGAATATGTAGTTTGCATAATGTCTTATTAAAATTAGACTGATAGGGAAATTACTCAACAATTGAACAAGCATCTAATTGCTTCTTGACTGCATGCATGGAAGACTAGATATTAAGATTGAAAGATATTGGAAAGGTCCCAGTGAGATAGAAATCATCTCTCATGATAACAGTGCTGCAGTAAACGGTGAGATTTAATGGACCCAAGAATTTTTTAGACCCCAAACAAAACCCTAAGCCACCTGTGATCCAAGACATGTTTTCTAGCACAAGTATTCAGATAATTTTTGAAATTTCATCCCCATAATCACTGTACAAATCATGTAGTATTTCCTTATACTAAAAGCACACCGTGACTGGGGAGATTAACAGGTCACTGTGTACACAGAGTTATTTCCTGCTACTACAGTTTCACATTTTATTCTGGTTTGAATGCAGTAGAGCAGAAAAGCACAGAGCTGACAGTATCAGCTACTCTAATTCTATGATAATGAAAGGTTTCATGCCAGACAATGTGATTTGAAGGCTCAAGGACCTCTTCAATGGAAAGAGTCAGTCCCTGAAGACAGACAGCGTGCTTTGAGGAAAGGGCTGGCTACTCAGAGTTGTCTTGAAAGACTTTGCATCAGGAACAGTGTGGCCAGCAGGAGCAGGGAGGTCATTCTGCCCCTGTACACTGCACTGGTTAGGCCACACCTTGAGTACTGTGTCCAGTTCTGGGCCCCTCAGTTTAGGAAGGATGTTGAGTTGCTGGAATGTGTCCAGAGAAGGGCAACAAGGTTGGTGAGGGGCTTGGAACACAAGCCCTATGAAGAGAGGCTGAGGGAGCTAGGGTTGCTTAGCCTGGAGAAGAGGAGACTGAGGGGTGACCTTATTGCTCTCTACAACTACCTGAAGGGAAGTTGTAGCCAGGCAGAGGTTGGTCTCTTCTCCCAGGCAGCCAGCACCAGAACAAGAGGACACAGTCTCAGGCTGCACCAGGGCAGGTTTAGACTGGATGTTAGGAGGAAGTTCTATACAGAGAGAGTGATTCCCCATTGGAATGGGCTGCCTGGGGAGGTGGTGGAGTCACTGTCATTGGAGGTGTTCAGGAGAAGACTTGATGGGGTGCTTGGTGACATGATCTAGTTGTTTGATGGGTTGGACGCGATGATCTTGAAGGTCTCTTCCAACCTGGTTGTTTATTATTATGCTGCAGAGAAAGATGAAAGCCAGAAATATCTCCCCACCTCTGGCTGGTGGGAAAATTTCTTCCATTACCAAATAGGTAGAGCCCTGAGGATACTGTTCTAATCATCCAACAAATCCAGATAATTTCTCTGGGCTGCCAGAGTGTCCTATCCTTGTGCTCAGCACCTTGTCTGCTGTTGCTGGGGAAGGAAGAATGAAGCAGACTTACTCCTCAAGCACAAATAGTTAAACTCAACCTCAGTCGAGAGCCTTCATGAACAGGATTCAACAACAGTTGCTGCACGAACTTGTAGCTGTTAGATGTGATAGTGCAAAGATGTTTTTCAGAGGGAAAGGTGAACTACCTGAAGGGTGGTTGTGGCCAGGAAGGGGTTGGTCTCTTCTCTTTAGCAAGCTGCACCAGGGGAAGTTTAGGCTTGAGGTGAGGAGCAAGTTCTTCACAGAGGGAGTTGATAGCTGTTGGAATGTGCTGCCCAGGGAGGTGGTGGAGTCACCATCCCTGGAGGTGTTCAAGAGGGGATTGGACGTGGCACTTGGTGCCATGGTCTAGTCATGAGGTCTGTGGTGACAGGTTGGACTTGATGATCTTTGAGGTCTCTTCCAACCTTGGTGATACTGTGATACTTTTTTAAGGCACCATTGTGAACACAGCAGTGACAGTTGCACGTGTATCAGCAGGACACTGTCCCCAAAACTGTGCAGTCATCCACACGATAGGTGGCACATTAAATCATTGCTTTATTTTACTGAACAAATAGAAAACTTCAGCAATCCTACCTGTTGTGAATTTACCTTCCTGATTAGCATGTAAGAGAGGCATGTGAACTGCAGCCCAGCTTTGTGTCAGGTTGAGGAATTCAGTGCTCCATACACCCCCAGAATTGTGATCCTTGTGGGACTGGGCTTCAACCAGTCCAACATCCTATCAATCAGGAGGACCCCTGCATGGTACAGCATTAACTTTTGCAAATCAGAGTAGTGTAGGACTCTGCTCTACTCAATCCATCAGTCAAGTATGTCTGCACAGTTCCTCTGCAGGGGATACATCAACCTTTATAGTGATGGTCATTGACAACCTGAGTTGTGATGAATCAATCAGTCTCCTATCATGCTACAGAATGGTCACTGGATAACACAAGGTAGACTGCCCCATCTGAAAAAAAACAACAACTCAGACAAAACCCAAGCAAATAAACAATCTCCCCCTCCCCCCAAAAAAGGTAAAATAACCTTTAAAACCAAACATATCACCCCCAATGACAGCCACCCCACTTTTCTCTCAGTTGTTTTGCTCTCCTTTTTCTTTCCCAAACTCTTTCCTGATGAATGTTTTTAATTATTTTCTTTTTATTAAGTTTTGTGTATATGTGTGATGACCCAATTATTTGGCACAAAGGACTGTCTCTGATCAGGCCCAGACCTAGAGTAACAGAAGTACAGCAGGTCAGGCTGGAAGAAGGTGGATTGGCAGAGCAAGTGTGTTTACATCATCCCGGCTCTAGCTTGGTTTATTAGTAGATTTGGCCCTATTTACTGTTTATAGCTAATGGTGAAGTAGATCATAGAAACCAACAGCAATGTACAGGATAATAGTTGTTTGGAAAAGCCAGTAGTGAATGAAACTAAATTAGAGAGAGCAAGCACTAATATGCATGTGTCGTGGGTTAACACAGCCTCCTTCCCCCCACACAAAAAGAGGAGGGAAAATAACATTAAAAAACCCAACCTGGACTGAGATAAGAAATTTAATGAGATAATGCAGTGCACAGTTACCTTAGTCTGTTTGCAGAAAACATGCAGCAAAATGCAGAAGCAGTAGCAGACGCCAGTGGTAATAATCAAGGTGAGGCTCGACTGTGCTCTGGGTGACCCGATCTAGTTGAGGATGTCCCTGCTGACTGCAGGGGGGTTGGACTAGATGACCTTTGGAGATCCTTTCTAACCCAGGTGATTCTATAATAAAATGGTTTCTCCCAACCCCCTGACCTGCAGCCTGCTCATCTGAAAAGCCCAACACCTCAAACCTGGAAAGCAGAAGCAGCAACCAGAACAGGAAGCCTATGCCTATCATGTTGCAATCTAATTTCAGGCCCCATGATACCTTCCTTCAGCCAGCACTTTAATTTTGAAGCTGGCATGATGGTAGCATGGTGTTGGATAGCAGCAGCAGCAGCTTCAATTCAACCCATGCCAGCATGATGTGCCCCATGAGCAGGCAAAGTATGCAGCAGTAGTTGTGCCTTCCTATAGCTGGGTTTGGCATGAGGGATGCACTCTGCTGTGCAGTGGTAACATTCAAGCAAAAGGATTTGCACTAGGGAGAGCACTTGGGGAAACATTGCTGCATGGATCAAAAGTGCTACTTTCAAGGGCAGGAGCCAAAGTCCCATTAGTATCTGGTTTTACCTTTAGGAGAAATGCTTCTTCAGCTGTACTCAGTGCAGCCAATACCCTGTTAGTTGACTGCAGCTGGGAAAATTATGTGCCTGCAGATTCAGTGAAATACTTGAAGGTTTTCAGAAAAAACAAACCTTATTGCTTACCCCTCATCCCATAGGCAAGCTAGGCAGCTATTTGGAAGAGGAGAATCTCTGGGCCACTCGACCCTTATTGTCTAGATCAGTTCTAGAGCAAGCTGGGACACATTCCTGGTCTGGATTCAAAGATTTCCTTTCTGTGTCTCTCAGCTATTATATGCCTGGACACCTTGGCCAAGCAGCTCCTTTTCTCCTGCTACCATTTCTCCTTGGAGATAGCAGTCCCCCTCTCTGCTACGCCCAGCTCCAAGATCTGCTAGCGAAAGGTAGCAGACAAGAACTGGGTGGATTTCACTGCAAATCTGAGAGACCCATTTTTTTGTTTGCGGTAAGTTTTACAGCAGTTGCAGCCTTTGCACAAGGCTGTGATTGCTTCATTGTTTCTATAGAAGGAAATTCCCTGTCCTACTTCCTCGAAAGGAACATTGGAAGTTTGCATGTTTCGGGAAGAGATGAGAGACTAGGAAATAGCCTCTGCACAGTCCTACAAATACTTAAATACCAGTAAGGAAATTTGCTAATTTATAAGCCTACATCCTACTTGGCAGGGCTGGAAAGCTCTGAAATCTCTGTGCCAGGGAGCAAGTAGTGCTAATGAGAAAAGGCAGGCGGATTTGCAGGAGGCCTGAGGTATCCTCGGGCAAGGACACAGTGGACTTTGGTGAGCAAGGGAAAGAAAATCACTCCTCAGATGGACCACGGGAGGCAACTAAACTAGAGGAGAAGAAATAAACCTTATCTTAACCCCCAAAAGCTTTCCTATAAAACACAGGTCCCTGTGTCAACATGGGAAGAAGTCCAGAAAATAAAAAAGCTGTACTGGATTCACTAGGTCTCTTTCCCTCCTCTGTATCCTGCCAAAAAAAAATATGCTATTTTGCTTTAACTTGTGTTTGTTTTTGGTGGTGTTTTTCATGATGCTAAAACCTCGCTTGAACACAGATGTAAAACATCAGTACAGTACTGTAAGGCGTGGACCACACAGACATGCAACTCCTTTCAAAATGCAAACCAGAGGAAACAGTCTGCCTTTAAAAAATTTTATTAAAATAATCAAACTTCCTCATTAATTTCATTTGAAAACGTGTGCAGCTTCTAGGGAATGGCAGAGGGTGACTTCAAACATGGCATTATCCCTTGAAACTGGCAGGCAGTGAATGTGCTCTGGAGGAAGAATAGAAAAAGCAATCCGAAAGAAAGGTTGGGAAAGGGAAGCAGATCTCCTGCAGTGGCTGCCATTTTTTCTACTCCTGTCTGCTTTGCTGTGCTCTGCAGACACACAATAATAACCCCAGTGGGCCCAGGAATCAAATGACGTGTTGCTGAAGGATTAGGAGCAATTCTATCCCCCTGGCATCCCCCTGGCTTAGGAATTTTCATTAACATGACCTTGGGTGTGGTGAGAAAGGAATTTGGGCTGCATGGATGGAGAGCTAAACATCCTACCTGGGGAACAACAAAAGGGTCTCGGCAAGACTGGCCTCCCTGGGCCCCAAGCAGAGCTGTCATGCTTTTTCCCCCTTGGTGCAGTTGTTCATGGATTAGCTTGGAGATACGTGGAGGGTCAGAATGAAAAGGCATCTTTCCAGGGGATGGAGGGGGACGTGGGAGGATGGGGTTATGGGGAGGAACAGGCAAGAGGGCTTGTTTCCTGGAACTGCTTAAAAACACTTAGAAACAAATATGTGTTTGGGAGAGAGCGGAATTGTGTTTAATTAACAGGGGAGCATTGTGCCTGAGCGCTGCAGCAGTGGGAAATGGAAAATTATTGCTGGGTTGCACAACTCCATCTTGTTCATCTGCACAAGCAGCCCTTGCGCAGTTTGGGGAGTTTCTTGTGTGTACATTTGCTCAAGCAAAATTTTGTAGGAATCTAGGAGACGGTTTGACTGTATGTATTTAGACTGTATGTATTTAGGTGGGCAGCATCTTGTACTTTGCACTTGCGCTTTTCAATTCAAGCTAGCTAAACCTAATGGTGTTTGAGGAAGAAATTAACTGATAACTGTAATGCAGTTGCCTATGAAGGATACCATAACATCTTCAGTTGGCAGCAATGTTCCAGAACAAATGAATTTATCAAAAGAAAAAGGAAAGCATAATGTTGTTAGCAGCAGAGCAAAAGCATTAAAGCAAGCAGAATGTAACTATTCACGCTTAAGTTTAAAGGATGTGTGGTTGAGTGGTTTCATGCTTGTATAAGCAGCCTTCACAAATTTCATCACCTCCTAGTGAAATGTCCCTCCTTACCTTGCATTCAAGGTAAACTGAATGAAATGCTGTGAGCAAATGTCTTGTAGGGTAAATCTGTTGCCTTTGTCCTCAAATGCCGCTTCTGTGTCTCTGTCTCATGTAAGTATCCTGTAGGCTTCGCATCTACAGCTCTTCAACCCTCTAGGCAGGCCCTATAGTAAGAGTTGACCAAGAAACTTGTCTCAAAATACTGATGGCAATGATGAAAGAAAAGTAATGAAAATCCATGACCAAGAAATGGGCTGTTGAGTAAGTCTTCCCCCAATCAGAGTAGCTCTACAGTGAGCACATAGAATTGTGGCAGATATTCTTGGTGACAACAGTCGTTCTGGATTGCATGGATATGAGGAGTGTTAAGAAGCAAACAGTGAAAAAAGGTGTATTACCTGTAATTTGCTTTTGTTTCCTAGTTTAAGAAGTTTGTTTTGAGCTGGAATTGGAAGTAGCTTTGGAGATTCTAACTTATTCTGGAAACTGTCAAGGAACTCTGGTCCAAAGACATGATGGTTAACACCTGACAATTAGGTGAATCTATGAATATCATCACTGTATCTGTACCAAACTGTGTCCCCTGCTGATGCCCACTGAACTTTCTAGCCTGAACTAAACTTCATCTGTAATCTCACCTTTTTGCATAGTCACTCATCTGTAAGTGGATCTTCCCACCATCACCACTCTGGTCCTGCTTGGTTCTTGGCTTGTCTAGCCCTGCTCCTGATGCTTCTAGAGATTTAATGCAGGGAAACAACAGGATCCTGGGCACTTAAACTAGCAGGGAGCTGTGGGCCATGGCTTTTTGCAATTTGCTGAGACAGAAAAATCCTAATTACTTGGGGTCATGAGTGCAACCTCATTGAACATAAAGACAGTTGAGAGCCCATAGAGACAGCTGAGTCCTCCTTCATTTGATGATTTCCCTCTAAAGATCTGTTTGGGGGTGGTCTGGCCAAGTGTTGCCTTCTGGGAGTTACAGAGTGCAGGGATGGACTCCCCTGGAGCAGAGGAAAGGCTGAGTGCTTTGCAGAAGGTGCTGTATGTGCGACCACCCAAAGTTTGTAAACTAGAAACTCACTGAGTGTGAAGCCCTGTTGTGTCCCCGGAGGATGTCCTGGGTGGGATTGCCGTGATAGCAACAAAAGATTATCTGTTCCAGGCCTCTTCTTTCTGAGTTTGCAGAAATACAATCCATTACTTCAGAGTAAAAGAGTTCATTTCAGCCTGATTATATTACAAGAAGATCCCGGAGTGAGTTCTTGCAGGAGCAGCAGAAAGCTGTCGCACAAACAGTGTGTCAGGGTGGCAGGACTGCACCTCTCAGCTCTGCACCTGGAGGCAGAAGGTGCTGTGGTTAATGGGCAGAGGCCTAGAAATATTAATCAAATCTTCAATCTCCTACAAAGTCATGTGTAGGCACTGCTGCTGGAGACTTTTATTCCAGAGACCTTGTTCTGGCCTCTTGACTCTGTTTTATGTGGCTTTGGAATGAAGAGAGGCATGTAAATGTGACCAAGATCAGAAGCGACTTTCATGAAAATAGGCTAGGGTAGTTCTCCTGTTGCAGAAAACCCACGCAAACTGCATGGCTTTTCCTTAAACTGCTCTTCAAGAGACCAAAGGAACACACCTTTGTAGAGCTGAGGATAGCAGGATTTGTTTTGCAGTTTCACAGAATTGCAGAATGGTAGGGGTTGGACCTCTGGAGATCATCTAGTCCAACCCCACTGCTAAACCAGCTCCGCCTAGAGCAGGTTGCACAGGAAGGCATGCACGTGAGTTTTGAATGTCTTGAGAGAAGCAGACTCCATCTCTCTGGGCAGTCTGTCCCCATGTTCTGTCACCCTCAAAAGAAAGTAGAATTCATGTTCAGATAGAACTTCCTGTGTTCCAGTTTGTGACTATTTCCTCTTCTCCTGTTGCTGGGCACCATTGAAGTGTGTCTGGTTCTATCCTCATACCCACCTTGTAGATACCAAGAAACATTTTCTTATTCAGCTACCCACAGATAATTTGGGGAAAGTTGAGGAAGGAAGTTCTTTTTGCTCTGCAAGGCAGATCTCTGCCTTCCTCCTCTTCCCTTGTAGGGAGACTTCTCAATGTCCTTGGACAAATTGTTAGTAAACTTTTTTTTTTAAGAGGGCCTTCAACCCACTTGTTATGGGAATCAATGGATCTGGAAACTCAAATCTTTCCTTCCAGAAACAGATCTCAGGTTTCTGAAAGCAAAAGGAAGCAACTTTATCTGTGCTGGGGTTTCCTGTCCTCTCTGCTCCATGAGGGTGCAAGACAATCAAAAGTTCTCTCATTGCCACTGAGTGAGAAAAAGCAGAGTGGGATTCTTTACAGTGCCAATCTGTCAGCAATCGTTATTGCTTCAAGTTTGTGTTTGAGGTATGCCAGTTGGTATTCTTACTGTCATTTGCAGGAAGGGTGATTTGAAGCAGAGAGAGGTTAATCTCTCATATTAGCCAAGTCATATTAGCACCAGCCAAAACGCTCAATAAACTTTGTTTGCTCACTGTCACTATGCATAGCTAAAAGTATTGGTATGCACTGCTGCTGCCTGCCTGTTGTGGGTTATCTTGGGTGGCCTGTCCAGCTTCTTGATAAGGCCCAGTGGTGACTCTGCTTTGACAGTGAAATTGGCAGGAAAGGGGTCTCTAGCTGAGCTGTGAGTCTTGTAATGTGCCCAGCCTCG
Source organism: Picus viridis (assembly GCA_033816785.1). NCBI lineage: Eukaryota > Metazoa > Chordata > Aves > Piciformes > Picidae > Picus > Picus viridis. The sequence goes on from CM066581.1 coordinate 6,985,532, forward strand.
ATTTTTGAAGCTGACAAATGCGTTCACCGTGCTCAGGGAGTACAGCAGAAGTGGCTAAGTAAGTAGTTAATGGATTACGGATAGTAGTTAATGTTACGGAAGGCTTTGGGTTGGAAGGGATCCTCAAAAGTCGTTGAGTCCAAGCCCTCTGCAGTGAACAGGGACATTGTCAACTAGATAGGATTGCTCAGAGCCCTGTCCAACCTGACCTTGAATGTTTCCATGGATGGGGCTTCTACCACTTCTCTGGGCAGCCTGTGCCTGTGTTTTACCATCCTCAGTGTAAATTTGCTGGTTGTGGGGAGACCCAGTTCTTCAAGTGCCATTTCATTGGCCCCAGAGAGACGGGTTTCCCTTACCTCTAGGCCAAACCAGGTGATAGCATTGATGGCTGTGGGTGTTTTTATTTCTTCCATGATCCTCATATTTAGAGTCATTACTCTCATATCAAACACAACAGAATTGTGTTGCAGATGTCTCTCGGGATGCCCAGTAAATATTTACCAATGATGGTGCTAGAGAAGTGGCGTTTGCAGAGTAATGGGAAGAGGAGGTTCTGGATATTGAGACCTGTGCTCCATTCTTCCCCTTTGTTCCAGCCTGTGTGAAGGCAATGCTAGAAATCTTATTAAACAATTAGAAACTGAATTAGAATCATAGAATCAATAAGGTTGGAAACGACCTCAAAGATCATGAAGTCCAAACTGTCACCCAAGACCTTGTGACCACTAAACCATGGCACCAAGTGCCAATTAGAGGACTGATAGGGTCTTAAACAGAACAGATAAGATCTTGCAAGAGTATGTGGGCGAGGTTACACAGGTCTGGGTATCTTTTCCATCTTTAATTCTGACTTTTAGAATAGTTTCAGTTGAAAAAGATCTTTAAGATCATTGAGTCAAACCATTGTCTAACTCTATGAAGTCTGGTGCTAAACCATGTCTTTTAGCACCAAAGCTCTGTATGTTTTAAATGCTTCCAGGAATGGTCATTCAGTCACTTCCCTGGGAAGTATTCCAGCGTTTGATAGCCCTATTTTTTGCATATGTGAAGGATTTCATGTTGTACTAACATGGAAATGAGGGCTACATCAGAAATCCTGAGCTTTAGTTTCAAACCTTTTGTCCATGTTTCTGGTATTTCATCATACAGTCAGTGCAGTGTCTGACTGACATTTCTTCCCTTGGAACACGTGTAATGTGGTTAGCAGGTTTGAAAACAAACAGAAAGGCTTTATTAAAGAAGCTTGACTGGAAGGGTAACAAAAACAAAGGCAAAAAAATAAGTCTTGAATTGGACCTCCACTTGCTGCCGAGGTCTGTTGTCCCTGGAATACCTTTGCAGCGTGTGCTAAATGGTCACTCAAAGTCAGCGTGAAAAAATGATTTCCGAAGCTGTTGGACAAATAAGGAGACTCATTCTGAGTAGGGACTAAATTGGTTTGGAACATATGCTTGCACTGAGCAGCCAAAGTACATAATCAGGTTTAGCAAAACAAAGCCTGATACCAAACTTGCCAGGAAAAATTGTTTTGTCATTTTGAAATCTGCTCGGTTTTTAAGCAGACCTTCCCAGAACAGAAAACAATGTGTTTCATGCTCCACTTCATCTGCCATTGCTATATTTTTCCTCTGAAGATTTGTAAGGAAGGGGAAGAATATATAATCCCTTTGTTAAGATACTTAAATTAAAAGCTTGCTCGTGTTGAACTGCCCTTTCAGTCAGGATTAAGATTTGTTACCCAAGTCTATATACCCTGTAAAACAATGACTAATCCAGACATTAATCACAGGAAATATTCTGGACCTTTTAAAAATAAACCATGACATTGTATGAAGAATACATAATTGAGAGTATCCTGAACAGGTTGAAAATTAGCCCAGCTGATATGTTACATAATGATCAGCTGGGTAAGCCAAGGGGAAAGAAAGAGCACATGGGGCAAACAATGCAGCAGCTTTGTGCTATTGTCTGGCTTTTCCTGTCCTCGAGTTCAGCTCAGTACAAACATTGTCATTCCAAATCAAATTATATTTACAGGAGGTGTCTATACTCCTGATCAACCTTGCTACCTTGCTCTCCATTTTTATCCCAACTACAGTCTGTGGTTTCCCCACTACTCTCCTTGCCATTTCCAGCCGCTGTTTCCCAGACCTGATCTGTTGCCCAGAGCAACTTTTGCAGCAGTTGGGTTGTGACTGATCCCTTTCTTCAGGCAATATCTGTCAATGTCCCCTCTCCCTGCCAAAGGCCAGTTACTCATGTCAAGGTCAAACTGTGGACAGTCATTCTGTGTCTGCCCAAGTTAATCCAAACCAAACATACCATGTATAAGTAGCTTATCTCCCAAAATAAATAGATGATAATTAGCATAAGCCACCGCACCCACTCCTTTTCCATTCAGCTCTGAAAGATCCCTCCACCTGAGTAAATCAGGATGCTTTGTTTGACACATTCTTATTATGTTGAAAAGCAAGCAAGCAAGCTCTGGCTCCAAGTGGGTTTGCATTTCCTACCTGGCTTTCCCAGACCAAGCCAGTCTTGGTGAAGCAGAATTCAAGACGTGCATGCTAACTGGCTTGTGAAGGAGATGAGATGAGATTATTCCAGGAATTCCTCAGAGACTATCATTTGCAGCAGATCTAGATGTAGCTCTGGGTCTCTCTCTCACACAGGTAGTCTAAGTGGGCATCCCTCTTTGGGCACTGAGTTCCCATCACTATTTTTTCAAAGACAGCAAGCTATGTGCAAGGAGATTGAGATGCTTGGAGTCACAGTATAGATGTGAGTCAGAGGTGCACCAAAATGCTATGTTTTGTCTGTGGGGCTTTCACTGAGGATCTGCCCACACTGGCTTGCTGCATGGTGGGCTGACTCTATGCTATGGCATAGTCCATGGGACTATGTGATGAAAACACTGTTGCTCCATGGTAGGTAGCAATTGTGAAGAAAGAGAGAGAAAGGTGAAGGCTGATGCTGTTAGGAGGGCAAATGAAGATGTGTGATGTAGAAGGAAGAGCCTGAGCAGCCCAAGGTAAAGAAAGTGATGGATCTGAACTGCTCTCCCTGTTCAATGTGTGAAGTGGTGACTGATAGTCAAGTCAATTACTGATGTAAACATAAATAAAGAATGTGGCCTGTGTAAAACCCCAGCTTTATTCTTAGGGAGGGAGGATGCTTGATGCTGATTGCTGAAGCCCAGCTGGCAATGGTGTAGGCAGGTGGGATTCACCTGTGCTGGAAGACAAGAAGAAAGGTAGATAAGAAATAATGCCAGTGTTTACGTTCAATGTTGCAGACATAACATAGGTAACGCTAGTTATTTAATAAATGACTAATAACGTGAGCATGTTCTGTTCACTGCACGGGGCTTCCTTTCTTATTTAGGCTTGTGTAGCTCCTTTGACCCTCTTGGGTTGGGTGATTTGCTCTGAAATAGTGTGTGAGAAGAGTGCTGAGTACCTGCACCTTGGCTATGGATATCATGTAAGGTGTCCTTTCTATTTAGATAATTCCCTTTTTGACCTGGGTTTGTGCCTCTGCCACTCAATGCCTAGGAAACAAAGCATGAATACATTGAATACCTTTCTTAAAATCCAAATAAATTGCTCTAGGTTTCATGCAAGAATTAGAGGATGCAGTACTTTGGGACAGAGTCAGGAAATTAAAGAGTTATAGACTCAGGACACATGGGCTCTGCTGTCCAGGTGTTCCAGAGGGAGAAGTGAGGCACAAGATAACTATGACACATTTCAGCCAAAACTTCTGTTCAGACAAAGTACTTGGTGTGTGCCAGAAATCACAACTGCCTTACAATGTAGAAGTGTTTCTCTTTCAGTGGTGCTCTTGTGCTTAATATCACAAGTTTCAGATTTATGAACCTATTTGTGAGTAAAGACAGACAGGTGTGTTTTGGATGTGCTTCTAGCCAACAGCAAAAGTGGCCCCAAAACAGTTCTGAAAGCAGTGTTCACACACTCTAGTAAGCTATATTAGCTATAGCATCCCAGGAGCATAGCAGACATGATATGAAACCTCTTGAGGGGCTTGTTTTTCTTTTGAGTATTTTCCATCAACACATCCTTCCTTGGCTTCTGAGGCTTAACCCAGGTGTGCTCAAATGCTCCTGAAACTTGGCAAAAGCTTCTGTAAAGCTGGCGAGAGCTTTTGGGCTGGGGGAAGGGAGGAAAGGAGGTGATAGGGAAGTTTCACCTGGTTTCAAGTTTCAGGACAAAACTTTGGTATGAGTAACAGTTTCCAGCTTGAAGAACCCTGTGACAACTTTACTACCAGGAATCCAAAATACTGGGTTTGTGTGCAAGACAGGAGCTGTCAGGCAGAGGGATGGGATTAATTTTAAGGCAGGAGTGCGGAACAGAATAATGCACTTGTCATCATACAGGATGTGCCCACTGTGGGAAACATCTTTTTGTTAATCACCCAGATTTGGCCACCTTTTTCTCTTGTGGTAGGGGATGAAAGCTTTTAAGGTGGTGGACTAGCAGTTGTTTCCACCATGGTATTGAGAGAACGAAGTCATCTGGCACGTTGCTCACAGCTAGGCTCAGGGCTGTGTCTCCCGGCGTGCAGCTGGCTGCAGCTGGCTGCCAGGAGCCTGAGAACTGGCTGCTCCCCCAAGGTGGTTTAGGAGAGTGGTGCCGTGTTGCTCACGGGCTATCTGCCAAATTTGGCTCTGGTGGCAGAGGGTTAACCTTGTAAAGGAATTACATTGATCGCTGGGTGTAGCTAAAATGTGCCCTCGGTTAAAAAGTCATACGGTAATTAAGTTGATGGCCTGTTTAGCTTGTAACCTCAGCAGCAGTGTCTCAACCTCTCTGTGGTCAAATAGATTTACCTAATGTAATGAAAGGCCATACCCTTTCCATTTCCTTCTTTCAAAGCCTCCTCACCACAAACTCTTCTGGTAAGGCCACTTATCAGTGACAGCACATTTTTCATTACTGGTGGAGTATGTGTTAAAATGAAATTTCGAAATACTTTTTCAAATGGCACACAGACTGTGCTGCATATAGGCTGGTCAGTAATCAATCTATCAATCAGTTGTCTTGGGAGAATGCTGGAGAATTTGGGTTGTGCATTTCAACCCTTCCCCCTGCCCCAACCCCCTCCCCTTGAATTGCATTTATTTGAGACAACAGTCCCTCTTCTGGGTAGGCTCGTAGAAAAAAAGTGGAGAACTGAAATTTTGTCCCAAGGGGAAGCATTAAACTTTTCATGGGCTCATTAAAATAAATAAATTTGGTTTTGTGGATCAGAAGTAATTGGTTTTGATCTGGAATTCTTCCTGGATGGAAAAGACTGGAAGGGCAACAAAGCTGGTGAGGGGTTTGAAGCACAAGCCCTGTGAGGAGAGGCTTAGGGAGCTGGGGTTGCTTAGCCTGGAGAAGAGGAGGCTCAGGGGAGACCTTATTGCTCTCTACAACTACCTGAAGGGAGGTTTAGCCAAGTGGGGGTTGGTCTCTTCTCCCAGGCAACCAGCACCAGAACAAGAGGATACAGTTTCAAGCTGCACCAGGGGAGGTTTAGGCTGGAGGTTAGGAAGAAGTTCTTCATAGAAAGAGCCCATTGGAATCGGCTACCTGTGGAGGTGGTGGAGTCACCATCACTGGAGGTGTTTAGGAAGAGACTGGATGGGGCACTTGGTGCCATGGTTTAGTTGATTAGACAGTGTTGGATGATAGGTTGGACTCAATGATCACAAAGGCCTGGTCTGGTCTGTTCTGTGCTATGCTATGCTATTCTATGTGGACTAAGTCTCTCTCCACACACGCATGCATGCATATATATATATATATATATATATATATATAGATAGATATGTGTGCTAATGCCATGCTCCATGATAATGAAGTGTTTTCTATGGTCAACATACATTGGTAAACAAAGCATGGATTTAGATCATGCAGTTATGTTCAGAATAATCCTGCACCACTCTGACCGTGCAGGTTGTAATGCTGGTTCAGGTTAATGAGAGAAGTTTTATTTTGCATTGGATTCCACACTGGATGTCATTCCATTTTCTCTCATTAAATTTCACAGCATAGTTATTGTGTAAAGAATCTCTGTGTGGGTTTTTGTTTGGGTATTTGGAACTTCTTTACTGTTATTGTTTGGGTGTTTCTTTTGTTGTTGTTTATTTGTGTGTGATTGTAGCAGCTATTCAAGGATCTGGCGAGTGGCTGAGGTAGCTAAAGTTTATGTGCTTAATGTTTCCTGTAACAAGAAGGAAGTGTCAAACAAAAGGCTGTAGAAATAGGAGTTTGCAAAAGGTAGTATAAAAAGTCTCAGAAAAGGCTTAAAAGAAGGAAAGATGTCAAAAGTAGGATTTTCACTGACATCTTCTGTAACATGTTCTGCTCTATATGCTGTTTATTTTATGCTAGAAGGCATCCCAGTGATACTTGAACTGGAATCTCAAGAAATGACCATGACATCTGCTACTGAATTAACACCATCTCTAACACATCTGTAGTTTCAGGGCTAAAATCTCCAAAGATTTTTATTTTAGCTCTGTCTGTAACTATTCACTTCCTTAGAACTGATCTATTAGGATGAGATGTGTCTGTTGAGGATATTGCTGTTTCCAGAATGATTTAACTGAGTCGCCAGAGTAGTTCAGACCTTAGATCTTCACTGCCCAGTCTGCTGTTTGAAGCAGTGTCAATGGCTATGTTAAGGGGGGGGAAGAGAAAAACTCCACCAGGAAAAGATCTAGTGAAATCTTGGAATGGATTTCATACCTTTTTATGTTTAGTGATCCTAAATGAATTTTGGATTATTTTGGAATATTGCCATACTGGCTTAATCTCCTTGACAGCTTTTCTAAGGCTAGATAGACCTCCTGTCAGTCTTAACAGAAGTTGAATTCTTTTCAACTCCTTAAGTCCTCAAACTCTTAAGTTCTCTGAAGTCCAGAGGAGTCTTTCATGTATTTTTGGTCTTTCAGGGATTTGAAACTTGATTAATATTTTTTGTTTTGAAGAAGATCGGTTCATTAAACTGACACCAGAACTGGAAGGATTTGAAACAGATGATGGAGAAGACAGGCAGCCACAGGGTATACTAGCTGGAATTTTTCACTGTCTGCACAACTGGCAGACTCCCTGCTGCAGAAGAATTGCATAGATCACTGCTGCCTTATAGGGGAGGAAAGGATAAAGCAAACTGTGATGGGATAAAACTCACTTACACTCTGATGTCTTGTGGCCTTTCACACTTCAGGAAGAGTCAAGCTGGCTCTGAAGCCTTTGCATTACTCTGCTTCAGTGCAACCTTCAGTTGCTACATCCCTGCTCCTTGTGCAAATCTTGTTGCAATTCTTAAGCAATAGCCAGTACCTGAACAATGAGAGAAAACCAGAATTGTTGACAGTAGAAGTATAGGTCTGTTATGCAAGTTTTATCATCCCAAGGCTGAGTAGTAGCAGATGGTCCTGGTCATGCAAGCTGAGTTTCCCACTGGATGAGAAATCAGTGATGTGGAGTCTGGGTATGTTCTTAGTTTACTTTAGCCTGCATTTACTGGTTGTATGACAGGGATGGTCAAAGAACACACAAGATGTTCTCCCTCATCCTTTTTCCTTTCCTGGGCTGCTAGAACAGCAATGCCAATGGAATGACTGTTTGAAGAATTAATTCTAGCCAGAGATTCTAAAGCAGAGAACAAACCACCTTCTTAACATGTAACAGCTCCTGCAAGAAAAACAGTGACTTAAAACTAAAAATATTAACATCTCTTGAAAGATTGAGCAGTGCTTGCCAGCTAAATAAAAGATGTAAAGCACCACACAATGGCATCCCTTGGCTCTGACCGTAATGATACTGAAATTGAGGATGTAAGTTACGACACAGAGGTTGCAAGATAGAGCATGTAGCACACAGGGGTACGGTGCCAAAATAGCTAATGAGTTATAATTCATCTGTTTTTAATGGTACAGTCACTCCTCCTTCTAATTGGCTCATCTCTTCTGAGGAGTGACACAGTCCACTTATTGTTCTAATGCAGGCAACAAATAATCATCCAAAGTAATTTCTGTAGCTACACTCTCTCTCTTTTCAAACGTAGGAGATTATGAACCTTGACTCACACTGATAAATAGGTCCTAGAATAAGTACCTAATCTATTTGATAGCTGAAGCTGTAAATGTATTTCTAGCTTTGGTGATCTTTGTCTTCTTCTAACATGTAAGAAAACAAACTTGGGAATCTAACCCTGAAACACTTTGCATAAAAATACCTAATCTCAAAGCATCAATTCAGTTTACTGCAGTGTAAGTGGTTATGTCTGTGATTTTCTTTGTTGCATCTGCTGCAAGGCTTTTATGCGTGGGTGGTTGTTGTGTGTTGAGGGTGTTTTTGGTTGTTTATTTGTTGGTTTTTTCTTTTTTTTTTTCCTTTCCCACCCTTTTTTCTGTGACTAAGAAAAGTTCTGGTAGTATTTTCCAGAAGGACTGTTAATTAAAAGAAACTTTTAGAGTGGATGTTCAGCTCCAGTAACATCAACTGCAGAACCAGAGTTTCACTCTATTTTTCATGCAAACTGGGACCATGGGCTTCTTCTAAAGTCTGGATGCATTTAGTGCTGGAAGTGCTATTTCTCTTTTCTCTGAACACAGCTTGGAGAATCTAGTGCATGGCAGCTGGATCCTTGAAAGCTACCAGTCATTGCCTGATTTAGTGTTGCAACATTTAGCCTTTCTGAGCTGCCTTGTGGAACCTTTTTGTTGGGAGCTGTGCACTCCTGTGCTTGGTGCAGCACGTGGACTGCTGATCCCTCTGTTGAGAATATTGGATGGAGCAGAACTGTCTGGACCCAAAATAAACACCTGGGCTGTCTGGTATATCAAGGCAGCTTACAGTATAGACTCCTAAGTGACAGTATAGACTCTGAAGTGACAGCACATGTTGACCCAAACACAAAATGTACATTTTGAAACGTACTTTAAAAGGTTTTTTCTAAATTTCAATTATAAGAAGGAATAGTCCAGGGAAAAGCACTCATGCTATTAAAATACAAACAAAAACTCCTGGCTTGTGAAAAATGTCACGGCAGAGTCATCTTTTGGGAAAGTTGGCGATGCAGAACAGTTGTTTGTCTCCACATCGGTTGATCAGTTGGTAGTGTGATGGCTTCTCACATGCTGGAATACAGCGTCACACTGCAGATGGCAAAAAAGCAAGTGCTTATCTTTAATCTTAGCTCATATTTTTCCTTATTTGATACAGCTTTTGCTCGTTTATTTTCCTTTCTTCTGGTGGTGTTTTGGCTGTCTCTTCACTTTCTGAAGCGCTAAACCATAACCAGAAGCTCTGATGACTGAGAGAGTATGTCAGCTCAACACACACTCATGCTCTTACCAGGAGTAGCAGCTCTAGAGGTACTGCACTGGGTGCATAATTAGGGAGAGATGAAATGCCCATTTCTGCAGAAGACTCAATTTCTGTAACTAACTCAGGGACTGGCTTTTGGGTAACTGCCTAAAAATGCTCCCAAAAATTAGCAGGCATATATAACCTTAAAATACATACCATGGAAGTGCATACGAAAGCATGGAAAAACTCCCAGGTGGTTTATGTAAACTGAGCAATTCTCTTTTGCAACTTGATGGTTGTTATGCAAATAACCCTATGAGGAGAGGCTGAGGGAGCTGGGATTGTTTAGCCTGGAGAAGAGGAGGCTCAGGGGAGACCTCATTGCTCTGTACAACTACCTGAAAGGTGGTTGTAGCCAGGTGGGGGTTGGTCTCTTCTCCCAGGCAACCAGCACCAGAACAAGAGGGGACAGTCTCAAGCTGCACCAGGGGAAATTTAGGCTGGAGGTGAGGAGAAAGCTCTTCACTGAGAGAGTCATTCTTCATTGGAATGTGCTGGTCAGAGAGGTGGTGGAGTCACCATCCCTGGAGGTCTTCAAGAGGGGACTGAATGTGACACTTGAAGCCATAGTTTAGTCATGAGGTGTTGGGTCACAGGTTGGACTCGATGATCTTTGAGGTCTCTTCCAACCTTGGTGATACTGTGCTACTGAGTTGGAGCCCAGCATTGTGTCTAGATTTATGTAAGGTATTTCTATTATTTATATTAGAGCTGAAGAGTTTTCTAGCTTTCATGAAATCAGATAATATTTTTTTCTCCTGATATATTGTTATGTGCATTTTTTATATTCCCTTGATTTTTTTTTTCTTACCTGTTTGTCTTTTGAGTTGTTTTATGGGGAATTGGCCTATTGATTTTTTTTTTCCAGCAATTTCATAGAATCATAGAATCAATAAGGTTGGAAAAGACCTCAGAGATCATCAAGTCCAACTTGTCACCCAACACCTCGTGACTAACTAAACTATGGCTTCAAGTGCCACATCCAGTCCCCTCTTGAACATCTCCAGGGATGGTGACTCCACCACCTCCCTGGGCAGCACATTCCAATGGGCAATCATTCTTTCTGTGAAGAACTTTCTCCTCACCTCCAGCCTAAACTTCCCCTGGTGCAGCTTGAGACTGTGTCCTATTGCTCTGGCACTGGTTGCCTGGGAGAAGAGACCAACCCCCACCTGGCTACAACCTCCCTTCAGGTAGTTGTTGAGAGCAATGAGGTCTCCCCAAGCCTCCTCTTCTCCAGGCTAAACAATCCCAGTTCCCTCAGCCTCTCTTCATAGGGCTTGTGCTTGAGGTCTCTCCCCAGCCTCATTGTCCTTCTCTGGACACATTCAAGAGTCTCACTGTCCTCCTTCAATTGAGGGGCCCAGAACTGGACACATTACTCAAGGTGTAGCCTAACCAGTGCTGAGTACAGGGGCAGAATGGCCTCCCTGCTCCTGCTGGCCACACTATTTCTAATTTGAAATTCCTTAGCCAGATTTGTTTGGTGTACTGAGCTGTGGTTGTAGCTGGCTTGTGCTATGGGGAAGAATGACGTTCAAGTGTCTTTTTCCAAAAGTGATATTGATGGAAACTTTGCCTTTGATGTGAGTAGAGTCAAACCTGGGCCTCTTACATCCTTGATCATAGGCAAAAGTTTTTACTTACTTGAAAAAAACAAAATCCACAGTAAAAAACCAGAACCAAACAAACAAAAAAAAAAAAAAATGAAAAGAGGAGTGGAAAGGAAAGGAAAAGCCTTATTAAGCTTTTGCTAGGTCTGTGTTTTGCATAAGTATGCTGAGGGTATGGTTCTGTTCCTTTAAGGACTGGTATCAAATGATACAATCTCCAAAGCTGGTGCCAAATTGCAACCCCTGGTCATCTGTAATGAGGCTCTTAAGCATTGGTCCCCCAGCTCAGGGAAAAACCTTTGTGTTGAATTAGTAGCAGCTTTCTCATATTATGTGCTTCCTACTCTGGGGTAGTATATCCAATTATCATCTGTTACCAAAAGCCAGGAAAACAGTGGGGTAGCGTGGCGAAAAGGCTGTATCCACAAACCATATTGATCCCTGAACAAATTTGTCTAGAGTCCTCAAATACACATACACACATGTGTGTGCACACACATAAATTCCTGTGGCTTTGCCACTGCTGCTGTATACATGGTTTGGGCTGTGCCCCCTCAAAGCTTCGTCCCTTCATCCAGTCGCTTCTCTGAAACTGACAGTGCAGGTGTCCCAGAAAATGCCTGCAATACATGAGTGGGGATTAGAAACTTGCTTCCTGAGAGCTCTCCTGACAGCTGAGGGATGGTTCTTTTGTTACCCAATTTTAAAAAACAAAACCACTTTTTGCAGCAGGGTGGCTTGGAGTCCAAGAAAGCTAGACACAGCTGAAAACTGAGTGTATACATTGCAGCTTGATTATTTTGAAGGCTGAGGTTTTTGCTTCAGCCCTGCACGGGTGGGGGGAAAGGCCACCTATATGAAACCCTCTTTTATCATTCTCTGTGATCTTTGTTTTGGGTTTTGTGTGTTTTATGGGGAAAAAGCCTATACATCTATTAACATGTTTACTGCTGGTAAACTTTAGCAACTTTGAGCAATGCTGAAGTTCTCTGATTAAAATACAGTGTTGTAATGAGGCTCACTTCATGAAAAGCATTTGTTTGCTGGCAGGCAATGGCCAGAAGTAGCCCCAGTGCGAAGTGATTCCGTTTCGGATATCAACATTACTGTCCTGAGACTTTGGTTAAAATACATGGGATGTTTTCTCCCAGTCAATGGGAATAAAAGGAAACTAAATGAAGAAGGGACAATATAGCATTTGTAGGCCAGGGAAATCCTTTAAAGTGTCTAGTAAAAAGCAATCAAAATGGGAATAAAAGGAAACTAAATGGAGAAGGGACAGCATAGCATTTGTAGGCCAGGGAAATCCTTAAAGGTGTCCAGTAAAAAGCAATCAAAATGGGACTTTCCGAAGAAACTGCTGTGCTTCTCTTGCATTCTCTCTAGTAGCAGGTTTTGATGAGATGAAGTATTTGGCTGAACTGGGATGCTTGCAGTGGTGATGGAGACGGAGTCGTTCATTCTGCCACGAGGAGAAACAAAATTATGTGGGATAACCATGATGGCTGGCCTAGACCTTGAACCACTCTGAATATGCAGCTTTGTCTTTAGGCAAAACTGAAAACTGTTGAAATGCTTGTGTATGCTTTCTGCTGGCTCCCTTTGTATTTTTGTTTATGACTCAGGCTGAAAGCAGAAAGGCCAAAAGTATTTCTGTATTCATCTCAAGTGCCTTCTAAGCACATTTGGTGAGCAGGGCAAGCATTCAAACAGCAACTTCTGACACTCTTCTGTTCTGTCTATGGACAAATGACCTGGCCTTCAGCATCTCTGTGCTATGGGATGCCTCAGTTATTTGTCTGTGGTTCATCCATTGTCCTTCCTACTAGAACAAAAAATACAAAACAAAACAAACAAAAAAAGGCACAGAATCATAGAATTGTTAGGGTTAGAAGGGACCTCAAGGATCATCTAGTTCCAACCCCCCTGCCATGGGCAGGGACACCTCATTCTAGATCAGGTTGCCCAGAGCCACATCCAGCTTGGCCTTAAAAACCTCCAGGGATGTGGCTTCCACCACCTCCCTGGGCAGCCTGTTCCAGTGTCTCACCACTCTCATGGTGAAGACCTTCTTCCTAACATCCAATCTGAATCTACTCCTAGTTTTGCCCCATTCCCCCTAGTCCTATCACTACTTGACACCCTAAAAAGTCCCTCACCAGCTTTCTTGTAGGCCCCCTTAATAAATCTGATCAAGTTGAAGATGCCTCTACTCACTGCAGGGGGCTGAACTAGATGACTTTTAAAGGTCCCTTCCAACCCAAGGACGCTTCCCAAACTGTTCTGCAATGTGAAATGTAAGTGCAATACAAACAAATATGAAATAAAGATTAGCACTTAAGGTCTCACCTGTAATTATGTCAGTAGACAGGGGAGTACATTTGTAGTACGTATTTGTTGTAGCAAATACCCAACAGGGATAGAATTAGTTGCATTTATTTAAGACAACAGTTTAGGGTAAGAGCTGTATGCTGTCATTGTGAATATGATTCCTCTGGCAGCTGGTCCTCTGTTGTTACAGCCTGCTGCTTCTCACATCTAAACCTGTTACTTCTTTAGTTGGGGTCTGGAGGCTTTGGGATGGTGGGGTTGAAACCTCAAGGTGTGAACTCTAGCTGCAGAGTTCATTGTGCATAGAAATGGATTAGAACTTCTTTAGCTGGGAGCATAACAGGGTATGCACGTTCAGGGCCAGCTGTACTCTGCAATTCTCTGCTGTAAACTTGGTTATGGATTGGCCTTGGTTTTTTTTTTTTCTTTCCTAAAGCTCTGTTGCTGATTGAGGGGATTTAATGTTTCCTTTGATCAGCATTTTCATTGTTATCAAGTAAGAACATTGGATCTGTTTTGGTTTTTCATGCACAATTAAGTGCAGAGCTAGCTGTGAATTAGGGTATCAGCTGAGCAGCCTTCCCAACTGCTGGCTTCAGGCGTTGTATTTTGGGATCTGTGATGACATCTGTGATGGAGCTGAGACACTGTTTTACCTTGTTGTTTGTTTGGTTTGAGGTTGTTTTGATTATTTTTTTCCCCCCCTCTGATCTGCAGACTCATCAATCCAGAAATAACCTCAGAATTAACCTCAGAATGTCTCTATGAAAGTGTTGGGAGTCTCTGGGGCTATGAGGTCTAGCTACAGGAACTAAAGGATTTTGCAAGGAGAATGCCTCTGTTACTTGCCTGTTGTTGTAGTGCAGTTCATATCCTGTTCAACTGCATGCCAAACCCACAAGCTCTCTCTATCCCTGGTAACTGAGAAGATTACTTGCTCATAATGCTGTGAAATAAATGCTGTACCATTGTGAGCATATGTAAGAAAAGCCTTAGATTTGATACTCTTTATGTAGAGCGTCTGAACCTTCCTCCAACTGAATAGACTCTTACTCCTGATACAGGATTCAGTTTTAAAACCTGGTTAAAAATGTACAGTTTATTTTGCTATATTTAATAGGTTAATTTATATAGGAACCTTTTGTGTGTGTGTGTGTGTGACATGATGTTCCTTCATCCCCAATAAATTTGAAAAGGTTGTTGCATAAATATTAATGCTGGGCTGTCACTTGTTAAAGAGTAAATACCCAAGGAAATGAGAAAAACCCAAACAACTTTGTACTTTTGCATCATTTGTCACAAGCAGTAAGGACAACACACCCCAACACTCACAGAATGGACACTGGTAGCAGGGAACACTAAAGAATCTCTCACCTTCAAACATCATTTAAGTAGTTCTCCAAACTTAATAAGGTTTCCTGAGCCTCAGAGAAGAGAGTTCAGTTGCAGCTTTGCTCTCAAATGAAACATTGCCAAATGAATATATGCAGCATAGTTCACTTATTTTCTCTGATCATGATTTTGCTATTCTCCTTGAAATGTCTTGGTTAGATCCAAAAAAGGAAGCTCAGAAATCCTTCTCTAAGGGTGGTTGTTTGGGGTGGTTTGCTTTGTTTAATTTCTTTTTCTGTTTTTGTTTGTTTGTTTTGTTGGGTTGGTTTTGTTCTGTTTTGGTTTTCTTCAGTTGCTGCTTCTTTGTTTTTTAAGTTCAGGGTGAAGAATGAAGTCTATTAAAAGACTGCTGCAAGCTTGCTTGAAAGGGAATTCCAGCCCAGGCTTGCTGTCCCATATTAAGTGAATGAACAACATGGATTTTTCTATAGTTTCAGCCTTTCCTATGCTTCCTTCTATACAAACAAGGTGGAAAAGCAGACTGATTTTTGCCTGATTAGTGCAGGAGAAGGACCATAAATAATTTATTCTGGGTTGTCAAAAAGGCCAGTGTGGCTGCATGCTTGCAGCCTGACCAACTCTCCCTGTGCTTCTGAACAGGCTTGTAGTGGAGGGCTTCTCTCTGAGCTACTGATATGTATGATCATGTTTCTGCTGTTCATTGTCCCCCCTTTTTGCACTGATAAGAGCTGGAACTATGAAGAATATTATATCAATTGGTATAACACATCAGTAATGTGTTGATTGCATTGGATGTATTAATTGTATATAACACAATTAGTATAATGCTAATGTATTGGTATAATACAGCCAACATGTTCTCATTTGTGTTCCCTGAAAAAGGAGGAGGCCCAGTTAAAAACAGCACATATGGAGACTGCAGCCAGCCAGCCAGTCAAACTTTGTGGACAATGTGATTTTGCTGATACAGATTTGTTGGAAATATTATATTTCTTTCTGGAACAGGAATGATTATAAAAGCAGCTCTCAAGGGAGCAGCTTACTGGAAACTGGAGCCATGCTGAATAGTAAGTACTTTTACCTAAAGAACTTTGCCTTTTGCAAATTGCAGGCAATTTGCAAACCTTGCTGCCCTGTTTATTTTGGGATTGCAGTGGATGTTCTATTGCTGCTGTTGTGCATTTTTGTATTTTCCATCTCTTAAGAATTCTCCAATTTAAATGAACCTCTGACAGTTTAGATCCCCAGACACCATGCTTTTAACAGGAATGTGTGCAATACGGTGCCATGCACACTGCACTCCCTTCAGGTATCTCTTTCTACTGAAAAAAAACCAGGTGATTATGTGAAGAGACTTGCCAGGCTAGGTTGAGCTAGCTCAGTGTGGACAAGAATGTACATATGTTATTGGTAGCCTTGACTAACAATGAAACAACTCAGTGAGACAAGTTGTGGAAAACCCCATTTGTAGAATTGACCTCAGTCTTCACTCAAATATTTCTAAATTAACATGAAGAGACATGAGAATTGGAAACCTCATGTCAAGAGAATCTGGATTCTGTGTAAGGAGGTCCTACCAAGCAGGTGCCTCTTGGCCTTGTGGCACTCTCTAGCCTGATTCCTTCTATGTCATGTCACAGGTAAGCTGAGATAAACTTGAGGTACTTCACTTGTTTTGTACTGGTTTTATAGCAGGGGTTAAGCAGCAAGACATTAAGTCAGGAACAACAAAATGATGATGCATTTAAAAATACTCATAATTCACTGGCACTATCTCAGTGAAACTTCTTTGTACTTGCTCTGTCAGGTGAAGTGAAAGGAAACTCATGTTTGACTACTTCTTTTTGATTAAGTGTTCCTAATGGGGAAAAAAGCCATGCTGTGTGATACTGGCTAGACTGTAGAAGTGAGTGTGAAGGAAAACATGTGATGACAACTCTAGTATATTGGGGAGGCTGCTCACACTTACTCCATTATGTCTCAGAGGCTGACAAAGGATTTGTTTGTGCAGTTGACTCATCAGTCAGTTTCAAATTCCTCCTTTTGCCTTGTCTACTGAGTGCAGGGAAATGAAGGAATTAGTCATAGGATGGAGTTGTAAGGTTGGGGAAAAAAAACAGAGAGAAGTGGGGCTGCCTATGATGGCAGGATTCTTTCAGGGCTGTTCTCAGGTACGTGGACAGGTCCCAGAACCTGACGGAGCATGTTAATCTTCTCAAGTAGATGTTGTGGATTAGAAGTGGTACCTGTTGTGCAATGGGAAGGCTTTAAAGATTTAAACACTACTTTTCCAAATAGTTTTTTCCACTGACTTGCTGTTTTGCTTATATATCATATGGTAGTATCGCTTTTGGATACCAAATGAAAAGCACATGTAACAGAAAGCAGAAACATTCTTCCATTCTGTGTAACCAAGGGTAACGTCCAATATGAAGAATGGATTTTCCTGGAGTGGAACATGCTACTTTAATTATTACATGCAGTTTGGAATCATGACTATTTATAAGATTAGAAGTTTGGAAAGGCTTCCACAAATTCTTTCTGCTTGTGCATGAAAGAGAGAGATCCATTTATGTATTTATTTTCCCTCTAAAAGCAAATTAGAAGAATTACCCTCCCCCCAAAAAAACCCCCTAAACCAGCCTGGGAGTCAGCATGGCAGAAGGGATGTCTTGAAAGATAGTATTGTCTGAAATTCAGCAAGCATTTCTTAGCTGAAGATTCAATACTCTCTCTTTAAAATCTGTGTAGACCAGTGCTGGAAAATAATCTTGAGAGGGGGATGGCTGCCATGGTCATAGCACTTTACAGCTTCTCTGGTGTTAAGGTTGAAACTGTATTTCCATATGGGCCTTGTATAATTTTAAATCGATAGGGTGGGTTGTTTTTTTTCTGGTGTAGGGGTTTTTTATTGTCTTTATTAGGTGACGGTGTGCAGGCTGAATTCTGCCCTGCATTATTTGAAAAAAGTGGGGGAGCTCTTTATTTGATGTGTTCTTGAGAGTGAAACTGCTCTGAAACGGTTATTATTATCATACCACAAAATGATTAAACAAGGGGCAAAATTCTGATCTTACTGACAGCGGCGTAAGTCTAGGTGAAGTCTCCTGAGACACAGCTAAATATGTGGATTTCCTCTACAATTCTACTGTTGTTTTAAAGTGCTGAATCTACCCCAGTGACTTAATTGAAAGAGCCACTGATCACACAAGAAATCCCCTGCTATTTAAGCTTCTACAAAGAAAGTTTATCCTCATGAATTCCATGTCTCTTTAAGGCAACTTCTCTTTAGCAGAATTGATTAAGCTCTGTTAAAAAATCTTGCATGTGGAAGCAAATCAGCTGTGACTGTGGGAGGGGTTGGCTGATAATTTAGTAATGAAAAAAAACCCCAAACACAGCATGTCCTTAGACTTCTGAGAAGATTTCCAGTAGCTGTAATTTTTGAAACAGGTTGGTTTTGAAGCGTGATGATACGTTCACAATGGAGTTCTTCCTTTGCTTTAGGCTCTTCATGCACTTTAGCAGGGGTCAGGAATTTTCCATAAAAGCAGGGGCAGCAGGTAAAATCACTCTGAAATCGAGGTCAGAACTTGCAGTTAAGCAGAGTCAGAATTACACACCACGTTGAATGCAGTAGACAGACTAATACTATCTGTGGAGAATTTGTCCAATAATAAGGTGTGGCTAGTTTTCCACACTGAGGAGAGAATTGATTTCGTGTACCGACATTCCCTTTTTCTTAAAAACAATGTGGTAGGAGAGTCTGCACTCATGTCACCGACCATTACAGTAGTTTTACTGTAATGTTCTGGCTCATTTCTTAAACTGCTGTTACATTTTGTAAGGATTGTACATAAAGGGCTCCCTCTTGTTAAGGCAAAAACCTGGTCTACTTATACACATTCCCAGGAAATCTGGGGAAAGGGAATGGGACTACAGATGACTGGTGCTGTACCAGTTCTGCACACAGCTCTTCTGGTTTCTTTCTCCTGCGGTAACGAATGGAGGATTCCTGTATCCACAGGCATAACAAATGAACAATTAGTGTTTGGTTTTTAAGATGACATCAGCTCTGAAGCATTGCTGCTTCAGAGAACTGGATCAGTGTGGTCAATTCATGTCGATTATAGCAACTGCAAAATGTATCCTGTCCCTGATGCTCCCTTGGCAGATGTGTGTTAGACCTATCGATCACTGAATGGAGTTCTACTCTGTGACCTATGATTGTTTTCATTTTGTGCATGAGTTCAGAGCCACCCCACCCATTTTGCTTTCTTTCCAGAAAGAGTTCCATCTGATTGAGTGATAAGAACCTTTCATCTTGATGATGTTGTCTCTTTTCTGCGCATAGTCGAAAGAGGAATATCCGATAATAAATCAAGCAATACTTTGTGTCTGTGGACCCTTGACTAAGCATTTGACGGCAAAATCAATATGCAAGCAATTTGTATGTGAAATTGTGTCACTTGACAGCACTCATCTAAAGAAGTAGAAATGAACAGAATCAGATAAGAGACCAGATGACTTTTATTCGACCTTCCTCTGAACCAGATGTTCTAGGAAGAGGAGATGGTGAAGGGTCATGGACTTAAACAGATTCTAACACCAATATGTGTAAATATCTTGTTTGCTGGTGTACTTTATTTCCATTCACTCTCATGTCACTAATGTAACTCAGTGTTTTGGACCAAGTGCTCTGGAGGCACTTTCACAAACCCCTCTGCTAATGCTAAACTGGAGGAGTCTCCTCTTAATTCTTTTACCTGTCCTATGGCACTGGTTTATGAGCTGACTTTTGGGTACCTTCTCATGTTGCCAAAGTATATCTAGGTCATATCTTAAGCCCAGTACAAGAAATCACTCAGCTTTCTGGTCACAGTCGTATTCAGGTTACAAACCCCACCTGTAGAAACTCCACTGTATGCCTATGAATATAAAATGTGTAAGTATGGCTTATCTACTGTAAAGCAACATACAATCTACAATGGTGGCTGTGGTTCAAGACAACACAGTGCCATGATGGCTTTTGTATGCTTGGGTAGAGCAACCTGTCTGAGGTTTTCCAAGCAGTGCATCTTAACAACATGCTTTACAATGACTAAAATGTGTTAAGCCTGTTTGGTATGGGAGTCAGGGATTACTCAAGGTGGCATGAGGTGGAGAACAGGCATCTTTGCCTGAGGAATGGCAGATTAATAAATAACGGATTCAGTTCATTTGTCTGAAAGTGTATTGTTTGCTCAGAGAATCATGAGCGGAGGAAAGAGTCAAGGATGACTGGTAATACTCACTTGTGTAAACTTCCTTAGTGCAGAACGAGCTTCAGCTGTACTTGAATGAAAGGGAAACAAAAGGTGAATTAGAAAGTGGTCGTAATCATCCAGTGGAGAGTCTCCTTCCAGCCATGCTGAGCACAAACCCAGTATAGCACTGGAAGGCAGAGTTATTTGGGGTGGTAATTAACATGATGATCAGCTCAAGAATAATGATAATTACATCTTTGCAGGTCCAAGCTTCCATAAATATGAACAGATTAAATCTGCAGGTGCTTGTTATAAGCCTCTAAACAGGACAATCGAAATGTTGTACAATATCGAATAGAACACTATTTTTCAGTGGGGGATATTCCCAGTTTCCTGCATTTAAAATGTACCTTGTGTGTGTGTATATATATATATATATATATATATATATATATATATATTTGAATAGATATTTGTTAGATATATGGTAGAAGAAAGCAGCTACAGCTTTCTAAATCAGCATTCTTAAGTAGATAAAACATTATTTTCCCTGTATCTTTCTGCTTAAATCAGTCCTTTCAACTGTCTTTACCTCAAAATGGCCATGAAATTGTTTTGCTTCCTATTCCCATGAAAATCTGGTATAAATTATAACCCCTCCAGCCCTCCTCTCTTTGACAAAAGTGGAAAAAATTTTCAGCATATTTGCATTTTGCCAAAACCCATTATCCCTTGTTACCAGTCTTTGGCTCATAGATTTAGACTTCCTGTGCATTTCAACTGCTTGCTGGAAGTCATACATGTGCAGTCTTTAATCTTTATAACTAACCTATTTCTGATTTCCTAGTTCCTCTTACCATATCTTGGTAAGTGACAGTCCCACGTGTGTATTGAGGTCTGGTTTCAAATTCTTTAACCAGTCCTTCCAATGCTGCTTTTGGAAACAAAAGACCTGTTTTGGAATCAGGGAAAAGCGCTTGCTCCGATTCATTCACCATTGAGTGCGTTGTATCCAGATATTCCTGGATCTGTTCTTTTACTCTGTCTTATACTAGCAGCAGTAACAATTTGTAGTGGCTGTCATTGCACAAAAAGGAGGTTCTTGCTATTTTTGATGTATAAGGTGGACATACTGTATATGCAGGTGGCTTCATGGAGTGTACACTATAACAACATTTATGAAACACTGTGGAACACTGATGTTATTGGAAGAATCTCCTTGTGCTAGCAGCTTTCTCATGCTGTTGAATTAATTCAAGAATAGTCAAAAGCTTGTGGTAGACTAGGCAGTTAACTACAGATTGAAAAGCTTTGCGTAGCAGAGGTGGTCTCTCAGGCCATTGCTCTGATCCTTCCTTGTCTTGCATCTTAGTAATTTATGCACACGGCAAGCATGGTGTCCCACACACATTGGAGACCTTATATCTGAGGACCTCATCAGAGAAGTCAAGACTAAAAAGTCCTTGGAAAACACAAGACTGCAGAGAGGATAAATAAGCTAGTTGCTGTTGAACTTTCTGGCTTATTGATGTGAAAAGAGGTGTGTAAGAGGTCATGATCTTTTGCTTGAAAGTAAGGGTGTGGGAGGGTGACGTGGTCTTTTGCATGATCTGGTCTCCAACCTGTATTTTAGAGAACAGGTAACAAGAGAATCCCTGTGGGATTGCTTCCCATCTTGGACTTCTAGACACATCAAACAGGAATCCAGTCCTCAATCACTTACTTCTTTGCTGCCTACCAGTTTTACATACAAAGGGCTGAGCTACTCCATTTCCTGTTCTCAGGCCTTGTGGAATCCCGTCTTTCTTTTCCTCTTCCCTTTCATTTGTGTGCTGTGTGTAGGTGTATTTTTGTGTGCTGGACGTTCCTTGTGACTCTCAGTCGTAAAGAATGCATGAGAGCCATGACTGTGGGGCTGTGATATGGCTGTGTTGTGTGAAATGAGGCTGGGAGGGGAGGGCAGGAGACCAATGGTACACATTGAATGTACAGTCATTCCCTCCTCTCCTTGTCTGAAAGGCTTCCAAATCTCATATATTTACAGGCAGACCCCAGCCAAAGCCCGCAGCTGTCATGCATTTTCAACAGATTCCACAGGGCCTAGATGAGGTTTGAAGACATTCCTTTGCTCTTACACATTAGCTAAAAGGAATTACCGTAACATCTGATATTGTGGAAGTGGGAAATTTGCCATCCTGACCTTGCCCAAAGCATTCCGGAACTGGGGGTCTGAGGATTTGTTATCTCAGATGGCCTCCAAAGGTCGTCGAGGGCCTGTCTAGCGGTGTTCCAAGCCCAGCTCAGACAACCAATGTGCTATTCATTTGGAGGCTGACTTTTCTTTCTTCCCCCCCCCTTTCTTTCTTTTTTTCTTCCCCTTTGTACAACTGAAATAATGGGCAGACACATGTTACTGCTGCTCTCTGGATCTTTGTCATAGGAAAAGCATGTTCCATTGGAGCGATTCCCAGCTGTCAGTAATGTGCTGAAACACCACAGCCAATCATCAGAGAACAGGCCAAATAAACAGGATGTTCACAATGTGTATGATCGCATGAGTGTGTAACAAACTTTCTGCACATTTCACAGTCTCATAATGAGATTGACATGCATTGCTTAATCTGCATCTGTCTGTTTGGGGCAGAAACACATAAATGCCATAGAGACTCTGTGCAAGGAAGCTCAGTTTCTTGGCGGCGTGGCTGTTGATGTGATAGAACGAAATCTGGTGCTGAGTTGGAAGTGGGCAGTACTTTAGAGCTATTTGTTTAGCTGCTGGGAAGTGCCCTACAGTCAGCCAAGCACAGTTTGGTGAGTGTTCGTGTAATCAAAGTGGTTATTATAGCAGCAGATGACAAAAGTGCCTGAGGATGATGCACAGAGCTATTTTTTAAGGGAATATCTGAGGCGCCATTTGTCTTCCCTTTGTTTTGATTTCAGAATTTGTTTTGATTGCTTTATGCATTTTAAAAATAAAAACAAAACAAAACAAAAAAATCATCTGTGCACAGAGCAGGCCAACAAAGGAAAGAATGTTTACAGAAATCTATAATTACATAATGGAATAGCAGAAGCCATTGTGTCTTTAATTTGAAATCAGGACAGTGTAATTAGAATAGCAAATATAAAAAGGAAGTCGATGTCCTCACCCTCCAAAGCATGCATTTTTCCAGCAGACAATGTTCTCATCCCCCAAAGCATGCATTTTTTTTGAGCACAGTGGATGTTAATGCACATTAACTGTATAGCTGCAAGACAGTTTATCCCGTAGCTGGACGATGCCAACTTCTTCCTTAATCCCTCCTCACCCTGCTGCTAGCACTTGTCATGGTTCGCTGCTTATAATGTACTAAAATCTGTATATGTGCTGCTTGTTCTTGTGAGGTTTTTATGGGTAACATCTGATGCCTATTAATTACCTGAAAAACAAAACACACCCCCACCCCCCCCCGGAAAACAGATCTTAAAAGAAAAGGGCAAAACAAAGAAGAAATAGAAGTCTGACAATCTGCACTATAGTAGTGGCCTCAGATTAGTCAGAGGCCCTTCTAGAATCTGTGAAACTCTGTCTGAAAAAGCTATCATCTGCCCTATCCCAGTACTCAGAACTATTGGTAGCTTTTTAGTCTGAGAGAATCTGTAAGGTATGGGTGTTACAAACACATCCACCACAACTTCACAGAAGCTGCTTTCTGATCTAAGATCCAGGAGGAAGCTAGTGCCCAAATGTCTTCTGCAGCAGCTCATTGAAATTTTAAATGCTGCCAGTGCTGGATTGTGATAGTGATCAATTTGTTTACTGTAGCTGGATGGGCTGCAATATAATAGTCAAAAAATGCACAGTATCTTCTGACTGACAATATCTAGTCAGGCTTTGAAAAGCTGGCCACCATGCTTTGCATGAGATTCAGGAATATGATCAAGAAATTAAAATTGCGCTTTGCAAGATAGAGCATTCTAGATGTGGCATTCTCTACAATCGTCTTTCTGTTTATCTGAACCTTTAAGATATGCTGAACCTTTACCTCCATTTCTTTCAGAAAACCTCCATAAAAACGGGTGGGTTGATGTGCAAAACACTAACAGACTGTTTCCAGGGTGTCTGGTTATGATTTCTAGTGTGCAGGAACACTGCTTCCCAAGGATGCTTGTGAGGAATAACCCCATTACTAACAAGATAAGTCATAGGATCTCAAAAAACTGGAGTGGGGAAGGAGGCAAGAGTGAGTTATTGTCAGTTCTAGCCCAAATTTCTAGGAAGTTGCAGGAAAAGGTGACTTCCACAGAGATTCTTAGGGCATGACTACTCTGGAAATGTAAGTGCTGTAGCAAAAATTCAAGCACTATGAGTCAACATACAATATGAGAAAGGACAAAAAAATTTCCATGATGTGCCTATCAAGATGCCAAAACTGCAAGTAAGCATAAAGTCAGAAATCCCAATTCATAAGGATGGGAGAGAGACTAGAATGAGGTGGGCTGCCAGCTCTGAATATGTTTGAATAAGATCTGACATAGTTTATTTGAAGAAGCCATTTTTTCTCAGTGGCTATCATTTCCCAGCATAATTTCTAGCCTTTGTGGGTTCTACAGGAATGGAATTTGTAAGATTTCTCATATTTCAGGACAAGTCTTGTCTAATGGGGAGTCTAGAGCTTAGAAATGAAAGCTGAACAAACTGCATACCATTTAGCATGAATCCCTCACTCCTGAGCCTTAAATATGCCCCAAACTAATTTTTTTTTTAACTGCTTCGCCAGTTTTACTTCTTAATGTTATAATCTAGTCACATCTTATTTGTTTATAGTGCCATCCTAGCTCCCAAACACTGAGGATATTAAGAATTTCTCTTCTCATTTATATACTGTGCCGCTATTCCCAGTTCTGTTAGATTTTTCTGTGTGAATTGCATTAAAGCTCCTGTTGAGTCCAAGAAGTGCTGTGTTATCTCTGCAGATACGGATTCAGAAGGGTAGGAGCAAGAGTGT
Organism: Picus viridis; assembly: GCA_033816785.1. Taxonomy (NCBI): domain Eukaryota; kingdom Metazoa; phylum Chordata; class Aves; order Piciformes; family Picidae; genus Picus; species Picus viridis. The sequence continues at coordinate 7,010,455 of CM066581.1, forward strand.
GGCAGCAGGTACTGAATGTCACCTTTCAACAAGGTGAAAAGAGCACCTGGGAAATAACCCAGATAAGCTACAGCCTGTTCCGTGCTCAGCACAGACATGGGCACATCCATGATCTTCCTCTTTTGCTGGCAGGTTGCCCCCCCCCCCCCCCCCCCAGTGTTCTTGCACAAAAGCTGGAACAATTTTCTTTCCCAGCCTTTTAACACTTTAAACACTCCCCACCAACTAAGAGAAAACCGTCACTGATATTAAAGATCTCTTCTGGTGCCCTGAAAAAGAGCAGGATTTAGAGACGCTGGCTGAATGTACTCCTAAGCTGTATAATGAAAACTAATGTAGCATGCAGAGTTTTGTTTTCCTCACTTGATTAAATTGTGAGATGCTAAATGAGTGGATGCTGGTACAGGCATAAATAAATCAGAGTAAGTTTGCTGCAGTGCTCAAACTTTATATGCAGATTATAAAATTAAACCATTACAATGCTGCCACCCTGATTTATTCAATTTGACTGGAGACATTTATTAGCCAAGACATTCAAGGCCTCTTACAAAGCCACACTGATGAGAATTAAATGTTTACACTAAGTTAAGCTACTTCAATATTGATATTCTTCCCTAGAACCAAAGAAGAGAAAGGCTAGGATTTCCATAGGAAAACATTTCTTTCAGCAGGTATTTTTCTTGTTTTGTTTATTGCCATTACCGTAAGTTAAATCAGACTCTTGATTGTTCTCTTTAGCTGCTGAAACTGTATTCAGCTGCACCTCCCAAGAGCTTGCTCTGCAAAGCCAATGCATTATGGAATCAATGGGGAGCAGGAAGAAGACAAGCAGGAAACGGTAAGTGTCCAATACAAATGTGTTTCTGTAACTTTATAATGGCTTGAGCAGATGTGATATTGTATCTTCATTTAGGTGTATATGGTTAGTAATACTTTAAGTTATTTCCTGAGCAGAGTTGCTGAACAGTAACCCTTTTTAATTTCATGTTTTCAAAATGAGTCGGGATCCTCATCCATGTCAGACCCAAAATGTGTCTCTTTCAAATGACTTAATGCTTACTTGCAGTTTTGGCATCTTGATAGATACATCATGGTTTTTAAGAGCCTTCTTAGCTCTTCTGTTTGATTGTGTAACCCTGTGTATTTTGTTAGCTACCTGTACTGGTTTTTAGGAGTGAATGCATTCATTTGCCTTAGTTTTAGACCCAAGTAAATAGCATAACTTCATTGGCATTTGAAATTTTCAAATTGTGTAGCTCCTGTTGCCCAGCTTATTGGAAAAATGGAGTAGAGATAAGTCTGAGTATTTGGCAGAGAAATGAGAAGCAGAGGACTTCCTATAGAGAAAAAAAACCTAAGCTGTTTCTGATCCTCATTGCCAGTCTAGTTCCTCTGTATTTGTTCAGCATCTCTTTCTCACAAGCTGATGATCGGACCCGCCAATTGGTAAAGCTTTGGGAAAGGTTGAGAGCAGCAGAGTGGGGAGGAATGGCCTCAGCATCATGGCTTTTCTGAGAGGATAGCTTGGGTACATCTAATCAATTCTCTGCCACTCAGGAGTCTCAGGAAATGGTGGTGTACTAATGCCTCTCTGATTTAAGGCCTGTGGTGCCCTGTGTGGTCTCCAGATAGCTTGACACAGGATTCTGAAGAAAAATTCAATGAGAAGAAGTCACACTAGATGATCTAATGGTAGAAATCATCAATAGATGGAAGTACCATTAGGTACTTTTCAGGCTTAAGAACCTTTGAGTTTACCAGCAGGGTTATACCTGAATACTGTCATAATCTTTTTCATTGCTAGAAATAGTTACATACATGTGTAAGATGTTATATTTGTTTCATTTTAATGATTTTGTGGACCCCATTTCTGACTTCAGGCATCTCTTCTCAAAAGCACCTATTAAGGTTCCGTTAGGGTTAAGATAGCCAAAATAGTTCATAGGTTTTGTTCTGTCTGGGTTTTTAAATACACAAATAATCTCAATTAATTGTAGGCAACATGGGAAATTTGAGTTTTTAAGAGGTTGTTAAATATCAGGAGTGGAACAACCACACATATGGCTTCAGGGGCTTGTTCTACGTGGGAAGATGCTTCAGAAAGAGATAGTAGAGGTGGTCTGTGAATGACTGACAGACCAGCAGACAAGACTGAACTTTAGCAAACATGAGTGGTACCACAAACCTTACGAGGGGAGAAAGGAGTCAAGGGATAGTAACGTAGAACGTGGAAACTGACGATGAGGAACTTAGTTTGCAACTGATTATTAGAAGGGGGCTCTCAAAATGAAGATCGATATGGTCAAACTGATGAGTTAAAGAGACAAACTTTGGCTGGGTTATGCATCTGTAGAAGGAAGAAAATAGTAGTAGACTGGACAAGAAATTTAGAATAGGAGATGGAATAAAAATGCCAGGAAAAGGGAGGAAAAGAATGTGTGGTTTCTGGTTACATGTGCTAGAGTGAGAATACAGAAGGAGGCAAAGAACGATGTCTTGGTTGTTACACATCAGTTGTTTTCTGGACTGTATGTTGGTGGCATGTGCAGACATAAAGTAAGATGTTACCATCAGTGAACAGAAGTGGAGGAAGTATGAGGAAAGAACAAATTCTTTTACCATCACTACAGAGAGAAACAGAAGAAGTCCATTAACTAGGCAGCAATCCCCTTATTCCCGGTCTCTGTTTTGGTTTTCGAAACTGCTACTGGTCACTGGTGAGAATTTACTCTCTCATGCATGCATGTCTGTAGTTTGTGTGGGTATATGAAGGCTTGAGCTGGGCCACTACTGGAGAAATTTTAGTTAATGGTATTTAGTGAAGTCTTCCCCAAGAAAGACTTTAAAATAAAATCCACCCTGTTAATGGGGGGACTAGAAGAAAGACTTTAAGTAAAAGTCACCCTGTTAATGTGGAGATTATAAGAAAGACTTTTAGTAAAATTCACCCTGTTGATGTGGAGAATAGAAGAAAGGCTCAAAGAAATGAGATGATGTTCAGATTTTTAAATGTTTTGGCAAGGCTGAAAGCCTCTTGGAAGGTCATATGGTATTGCCTTACCATTTGAAGATGTTCTGCTAGCATTCATTTTTCTCTTCTGGCTGTGTTTCGTGCCTAATCATTTGCTCATTTGCTTAATAAAGTGAGTTTTGATCCTCAGGCAAAACCCTATTATTTAAAATGCAAATGGTCTTCTGTACTTATTTTATTTAGGGAGTTAACAAACTCTATGAATAGAAGGGCCAGACAAACCACTGTAAAATTTCAATTGCATTACTTTGGAAAACCCTCCCCTTTGCCCTCCCTCTCCTAACCACAACCACACATATATCTGCTATTTTGAGGAATGCCAACATTGTTCTCGGTTGTATTTTCCTTGCAGTTTTAGTGGTTGTAAATTGAATTCTTCATCCTTTGCTCTGCTTCATATTTTTTAACCTAAATCAAACTCATATGTCAATCTCCAATTGACTAATGCATGCCACATAAACTTAAGCAGCAAGATTGCAAGCCATATATTGCGAATGACATAATGCTTGATAAAATATCAAATAGTTCTCAAGCCAAAGCCAGTGGAAATGGCTATCAATGGGAGAATTGTGAAAGGCAGGAAACACTGGCTAACTTAGGTCATTTTGACAAGAAAATCACTTTTTCAGCTTAAAAACAAGTTATTTAGTGCTGCAAATATACACAGTGTTCTGTTTGTTGGTGATGTGCTGTTAGTTAATGACAAACAGGTCTAAACCTGCCAGTAATCATAAGCTGCAATGGCTTCACTGAAATACATATAGCTGCTCTGATTTTCATCAATCAAACATCTGTTTCCAAGTCTAACAATGAGCAATACTGTTAGTGTGAGACAACTCTTTTTGTTTTTTAAATCCACATAGACCCAGAGTCATCTTTTGTATGTCCCTGACTCTTGTGACATCCTCTGCTTCAGCATTCAAAAAAAAAAAGCAGGACCCTTCCTAGTGACTATGAAATGCGTCTGCCCAGCTCTTTCCTTATCTCAATCGTGTTGCCTCACTCTTTCGTATGTCTCTACCAGCCCCTCATCTGGTACTGCATCAGGTTTAAACAGCTTGCCACCACTTTCACAGCCTTGTGTGTAAGAACAGCTTGCCCTCCTTAGCTGTCCTCCCACAACAAACTTCCTGTTCCCAGTCCTCCCCATCTGCTCCTCCAATATTCCCAAATCCATCTGCTTCTCCCATTATCACTATCTTGCTTTTCCCTTCTTTTCTTTTTCACGCTGTCCTTGCTGAACAGAGCAGCAGAGTTAGTTTGTAAGACTCTTGCCTTATATGTTTATACTCAAGGCTTTTTAAGGTTTCTGTTTCACTTGTGACTTGCACTTCAAAATAGCTCTTTTTGTTATTCCATTTTGTTTGTGTCTCCTGAAATAGATAGGCCCATAAGGCAGGAACAATGCCTTCCTGAATGTCTAGAAAACATCTGTCACCCAGTGATGATAAACAAAAAATTCTTTGTGGTGGTTGGGAGAACAAGCTGGAAATAGCCTCATAAATGCACTACGAGATGGTATTGGAATTGTCTTAGGAATCTCTTAATTAGAAGCTCCTATCTATGTCCTTATGTACTGCTTGAAGACGTGGTTTTATGTCAAGATTCTCCACCTCACTTGTGGGAGCTGGTGTTTGGATGTTGCTATACCACTGACCTGTTGATCAGTGGTGTGATGTGTGGTGGGAACTAGCACAGACATTTGTCGAACTAAGAAATTGCCTTTACAGAGGGAACACAGAAACTGCCTTAAAGAGGAATCTTGTGAAGAAAAGGAGGCTGCAGCTTAACCACAGACAATTCACCACTATTTAGAAGGCCTTCCCGCTACTTCCTTTCTTTTTTTAAACTGATATTGGACTTCAGTGGGCTTAGTGCCTTTGAAGTGTAAGGTAAGGGGAAGCTGAATCTAAACACTACATAGAATTAAGTTCTGACACATTGAAATGGGATACAGGCACAAATATTACTAAGAGGAAGGGAAATTGAGGAGAGACTCTTATCCATGCAGAGCTGAGCCAGCCATCTGAGATGCATACTCAGTATTTAAGTCTTTTACATATTTCCCTGCACTCTAACCTGGAAAACATTTTAACTCATACTCTTAAATAGCTTACCTTAAGGAGGACCATGACATTATCTGCCATTAACTTCTGAGCAGTTATTTCTCTATGGAACCTATTATTTACATTTGATAAAAGTATACCTGCTGGAAAAGTGTCAGTTTTGATTTGAAGATGTTTAAAGATGGAAGACTTATTGCTTTTTTTTTTTTTTAGGTTCAGGAACAAATAATCATCCTAATACCCCTTATTTCAATTTAAATAATTTCGGCCTCATTTTCCAGCCATTGGATCTCAAAATACAATTCTTTACTGAATGTAAGAATTGTTTAACGTCTGTATTTTCTCTTCGTGAACATATTTACACACCATGGTCCTTCTTATGTATTCTCAGTTCAAATGAAGAGAATGAGATGTCTAAGTCTGTCTCATCTCAATGCAAGAAATTGTATCAAACTCATATTTTTACAACTTTTCCCACCTCAGTCATTCCATTTTTTCCCATCTTCTTTTCTAAAACGTGAACATCAAAACTGTGAGCAAATATCCCATAGTGGCTGGATCAGCTCTAGTCCAGAGGGTAGAACACACTTTTACTCAAAACTCCTCTGTTTATATTATCTTAAGTTTCTTTATTTACACTTGGCTAAGCTCAAGCTCAGTTTAAATTACCTGCATGCTCTGACATCTAAATACCTTTTTGCTGCTCCTTTTAAAGATGGTTCACCATTGTTTAAGTCTAAAAGTGACCTGTATATATGTGTCTGTGCAAGACCATGGTGAAGGTCAGCAAGGATTGATACTTATAGATCACCCATTGAAATGCTGAATGGCATTGGACCTGATACCAGTTTGCCAGTGTGAAACCAGTTCCTCACTGAGAAAATATTTTAAGCTAGTTTTTAATCCATTGATGTGTATCTCATTGATAAGGGATGGTGCTAAACAAATCAGAAGTGCATGTCTTCCAGAGCTCTAAAAGGATTGCATCTGTGCAGTTGCTCCCATTTATAAACTACATAATGACTTCAAAATATTGGGACAGGATATGTTTGACAAGATCTGCTTGCCACAAAAACCCGCTGACTGGCAGTAATTACATTCCTGTCCTTGAGTTCTTTATTAATCCAGTCCCTTATTGGCTTTCCATTATTTTTTGCCTAAATAGATGTCACACTAACCAGCCTGTAATTACCTGGGTCATTCAGCTTGCCCTTTTGTGGGTACTGGCAAATCATTAGCATTCTTCCAGTCTTCTTGAATTTCCCCCATTATTAAAAGATTTATTAAAAATTAACTTCATCAGGCTGGATATGTAGTCAGCCAGCTCTTCTAGGAATCTGGGTCTGTTACCTTGGTTGAATGTTTTAAATTGTTTCTAATTAGGGGAGACTACTTAGCATCTTCCTTGACTATGAATTTCACCCAGTAATAGGATACTGGTTTTGTGTTTTTTTTTTTTTTTTTTTTTTTTTTTTTTTCCTTTTTAATTCTTTCCCCCTCTCTTCTTGCTGTGAGACTTCTGCTGTTTCTGCCTTGATCTGAGCATCTTCAGCATTCCTGAGTGTGGTGGACCTTGATCTCAGCACTAAGATTTTTTTTTTGTTACTGTGGTTAAAACCCACTTGTTAGCTGCCATCATTCCATCATTCATTTCTTGAGCATTCTTTGGCCATTTTCTGTGCTGCAGAACTCCCAGTCGTAATGGATCACAGTCTGCTGCTTTTCCATGTGTTATGCACTATGATACTCCTCCATTGCCGTCTTAGTTTTTGACCCAACTGGTAGTTTAATCAAGTTACTGTCTTTGGATATGCTTTTTGTGACCTTTTCCAATATAATAAACTTTTTTCCTAAATAGTTTGACTCATTTGTTTTTCATTTTGGTCATTTTTTTTTTCTCTCCAATCAGTTTAGCTTAATTTCTTTTCTGTGGGATATGAACTGGTTTGAAGCAATTTTGTATATATATCTGAAGAACCAAGTATGTCCCTCTAACCAATCCTATATACCATGCAATATGCTTTAGCTATATAGGCTGGACCTTGTGCTAGTTATCTTGCCACAGGTCATTCTGGATGGACCAGTAGCTCTTGCTCTGGAAGCAGACATGCACGAAAGTGTCTTGAACTGAATTCTCCTCATCTGCTGTGTGCTTCTCAGAATGCTTGTTTCTGGAATTAGGTTTTTTTTCTCTTCATATTGTCATGCAGCATGAAGTAATGTAGACTGAAACCAAAGATCTGCTACTGATTTGTAATGATCATATGGCCAGCAGGTTGAGGGAGGTTTTCTTCCCCCTCTACTCTGTCCTAGTAAGGCTGCACCTAAAGTATGGTGTCTAGTTCAAGAGGGACAGGGAGCTACATCCAACTGAGGGCCGTGAGGATGATTTGGAGACTGGATCATCTCTCTTAGGAGAAGAGGCTGACGAGGCTGAGGCTCTTTAGCCTGAGAAAGACTGAGATGGCATCTTCTCAAAGCATATAAATAAAGGGTGGAAGTCATGAGGATGGGACTGGGCTCTCTTCAGTGGTGCCCTTTGATAGGACAAGAGGCAGCTGATACAAACTACAACACAGGAAGTTTTGCTTGAACGTAACCAGAGGCTTCACTTTGAAGATGACAGAACCCTGGAAAGGGCTGCCCAGAGGGATTGTGGAGTATTATTCTCTGGAGACTTTCAATACCCACTCGGATCTCTTCCTGTGCAACCTACTGTGGGTGTACCTGCTTTAGCAGGGAAGCTGGGCTAGATGGTCTCCAGAGGTTCCTTCCAACTCCTACCATTTGGTGATTCTATGTCAGATGTGTTTTTTTTCCCCACAAACTTGGAAGTTATTCAGACCATTGGAGTGTTAATAGTTCCTGCTGCAAAGAAAATAGGTTTAAAACAGTTTAGTCAGTGTTAGAGCGGGGCAGGTGGAAGTTGGAGTGTTGATTTAAGGGCAGAATGAGGGGACCAAGACATTTTTCAAATCCTAAGTCTTAAAATAGTAGTGTTGTAACATCTCCCATGACTTTCAAGAGGCAGAAAGCATTGCTTTCAAGAGTGCTATGTGCAGTAGCACATGCTTTGTATCTGGATTCTTTTAATGGGGTTGTTTTCTGAGCTGGATGCCTATCGTGGCATTAAGTGAGTTTTGGTAATAATAACTCCTGTTTGCAGCGCTACTGCACATATGTATGTGGGTGACAGTAAATCCTTATGTCTTCACCTGCCTTCAACATTAATATGAGATACAAACAAATGATTGTTTGTAATAAAAATAAATAAACCATTAGATAGTTTCCAGAGTAAGTGCAGCTCTTTTAGTTACTAGCTTTGGTTAATGAAATAAAATTGACAAAGGAAAGCCCAGAGAAGATTTATTGTTGCATAAATCTTAGGTATATTTTGTACATCCTTGGAACAACAGATCTTTAGACATTAGCTTTAAATAGATTTACAGGAGTCAGAGGTCATAGTTCCTGAAAACAGAGGAAACTATGCATAGAGATTGTGTTTATTTTCAGTCTCTTAAAAAAATCAAATGAAACCATTCAGTGTATAAAGCAGAAGCACTTTGTTATGAGTAGCAGAACCAAGGACTGCGGATATTTTCATCTCCCTGGTTACCATGTGTAACAAAAACAGATGTAGAAAAACTTGTGGCTTTTTTTTTTTTTTTTTTTTTCATCATTACTTGCCTTAACAGATTTCTCTTTTATACTGCAGTTTGTTTGAATAAATACAGTAATTCTCTGAGAACATCTGCCCATGGAGCATGCACCAGAAAAAACCCACGGCAGACTGGAAGAGGAGGCAACGTGCAGTGACCTCTGAGGAAAGAGTCTGGTAAGAGATGTGCACCACCTTTCTGAATGAGTGACAGCTGGAATTACATGGTTTTACTGCAGGATAGATGAAGATAGATTCACAGGGTAGATGAAAACCCAGCACTGAGACATTTTTCCACAGACTGAACGCCAACAATTTCATTTTAAATAACCCATTTAAAATTTATAAACAGTTTTAAATGAAGATTATTTCCCTGAATTGTTGAATACAAAATGTCATCACTATTTAAAGCTGAAGCACAGAATGATTCAACTCCCCTTTCTGACTAGGCTGGGCACACAGCACTGGCCTCCTTTGGACAGGCTGCAGAGTGGAGGCTGGGTCATAGTTACTTGCCTGGTGATTTCAGTATTTTTCCATACAGGCCTATGCAGGATCATATTTATCCTTTCCATCCATTTTAATCTAAATCTTGATCTCTACACTAAGTACCATTTGTCATAAAGTTTTCCTAGTTTTATTGTTTTGGTTTAACTAGTTTGTGGTCCTGTACTTACTACAGAGGAAAAAAAAAAAAAATATATCATGCCTCTTACAGATCTGCCCTTCGTAGTGAATTATGAACTGTTGCTTATGAATCAAACATATCATTCCCTTTTTTTTTTCCTGCTGTGTGGCTGGCCATGCCACTAACCAGCCATAGGATTGTTTGTGGACTTCCATCTTGGCTTACCTAGAAGGCTTGGAACAGTCCGGTGACTGAGTAGTCAGGTCATTTGTCTTACCTTTTGACATCAGTTGTTGTATCTGTGGTTCATCAGCTTGTAAGGTAATGGATTCCTCCCACCAAACATTGCTTTTGGGAGTGTATTCATGCACAGCCTAAGGTCCTAATGTATTTATTTGTTTGTGGGGCTCTTATCAGAGTAAGGGCTAAGTGTTTATTTACACAGTGAAGCTGAATTGCGTCGAATCAACAGCACTGGAGTTGCTGCAACTTCTCAGCTCTGTTCTGAATGCACTTTTGGGTGGAAGTATCCAGGACATACTGGGTGAGGTTATAGCAGGCAGAAGAGAAAACACAATTGGAAGGAACATGAATAGAAAGGGGAGGAAGAATGATCACAGTGTTCATAATTTATAGAATAGAATAGAATAGAATAGAATAGAATAGAATAGAATAGAATAGAATTACCAAGGTTGCTCCAGTAATGATGAGAATACGCAAATCATTCTGGTTTTAGACTGGGGGTAACAGGAAGTGCAGGGGTTCATAGACAGGCATGGATAGCAAACCTTCTGAAAGGGCTTACATGTAGCACTTAGGTGTAAGGAAATATTTTTCTGTCATGGACATAATAGAACTCTTACCAAGTAGATTGTATGTACTAGAACTTCAAGGGCAGTGTTCGCAGGTTCTTTGTATGGCCTAATTTTAGTCATCCGAAGAAAGTGCTGATTTACAAACTTTGTTTCCCAGGTTTCCTGTGTGTCCAACAGAAAGGAAGAGGCTAATATCAGCAGCAAAAAATGGTCTGTGCTTTCCTATACTCATGTTGTTGGGTCATTTTGCTGTAGTTTGCCAGGGTGTCTCCTTCCAGCTTCAGTTAGGAGAGTTTTAATTGTGTTTGAACAATATATCAAACATATAATGTGCAGTTGATGTTTAGGATCAAAATCCTTCAGTGCAATTAAGTTTTTAAACTTAATGTATTCTGAAACATTAAGTTTTCAAACTTAATGTGTTCTGAAACATCTTGTCCTGAATTTTTAATTCTTTTTACTGTCTCTGTTGTGCTTTCTGCAGTAGTTTGAGATACCTGCCCACAAAGCTGCCTGTAGAATCCATTTGGACAGAGGACTTCCTTAGAGGCACAACTCAGTGCTGTTCTTGCACAGGCCAACAATTTCCTACTAATATCTCTGAGTCCTCTGAGATTTTTGTTATCATGATTGTCTGGCAAAGTTCATCTCTGTATCTGTCACTAGCCAGCACTGTGCTCTCACAGAATAGTCTCGCAGCAGCTAGTGATGCTTGTACTTGTGTTTTGTCAGGAAAGAAAACCTTTGCTTTTGTAATATACCCACCAATTCCCAGCTCTCACCAACTGCCAGGAATGAAGTCTCAGTGCTGGAGTAAAAGAGGGTAGGAGGCAGATGCTAGGCATTGTGGAGAGTGCTTAAAGCACTGTACAAAGCCAGATTTAACTGCTCTCAGTCAGTCTAAGCTGACCCTATAGGTATACCCAGGGCACATTCATAAAGAACAAAAGGTCAAAGTGTCAAAGACTCGGAATAATCAGCCAACTAAATGAATGGAAAAAAAAATACTGGTTCCTTTTTTCCCCTTCACTTGGGGATTGGATATTTGCCACCAAGCTTCAGACATAATTAAAGCAGGGGCCTTGTTCACAGCAGGTATAGCAGAATACCTTCTTTCATAGCTACTCAACTACAATAATACTGTTTTTCTTGAATCAGAATGATTGTTTTGTTCAAATACTTCTCTCTGGGGCATAGCTCTTCCTATGCTTTGTGGAGAAACCCACAATTCCAATACAGGTCATCTTTCTCTTCCATTCTTTCATGCTATGGTGTTGGAGAACCTTCCCAATCAGCAAGAAAGCTCTGGAAAGTCAAGATTTCACAGGCATGTCTTTTGGGAAAAGAAATGGTAATGATGCGAAAGGCTGAGTTAATCAGACAAGAGTTCTGCTTTTGGAAGACAGTGAAAATTGTGTGAGGCAGAAAGGGATGATATCTATGTGTCCAAACATGTCCTATATCATTAGAACAATGAAGATGTGAATAGCTGTTCTTCTGCAGACAGATGTAATCGGTTCTTGTGCGTAGTGCAGCTATTGGATGTCACATCTCTACTTGAATATGTCTTGCAGGAGTCCTCCAAATATGATGAAATTATGACATAAATAAAATGGGTAGACAAAAGCCATAAAATCAGTCACTCTAAATGATTTCCTTTTTCTCTTTTAGTGCAGTTTATCTGCGTGTTCTGTGCAGGAGAAGTGCCATCCTGAGAAGGTCTCGAGGATTTTCTGCAAAGCTTTCACAGAATTGTGCTGTCCCTTTATGACTGTGAGTTGAATAGGAAAGTCAGTCTGTGAGGATGGTGGTGGAAAGATTACATTAGTACTTGCATTTTATGCACAGACCTTGGGGCCATTTCCTTACAAAGCCACTTTACAATGCTGCTATTTTGTGAATATCTCTGCTATATTTTGAGGAATCCACTCTGACCTGGTTCAGTTGAGCATAGTGGACTTAAGTATATTTTACTGTTTATAAATCCAGCTGGTTTCCAAATGTTCTGGGGTCTAGTCTAGCCTTCTAATATAATTATGAAAAAAAGGTCAGGCTAAATGTCAGGTGTTGACAAAGTACTGATTGTTTCCACTTTGCAGGCTTCATAAATGTCAAGAGAAAAGAACTCTGCTGTCTTGCCTTATTAGAAAAGAATTTAGTGAATGTAATGCGTCTGAAGAGTATTAGTGTGGCAGCATGGCGAGCAGTCTCAGTCTCCTTCCATATCAGGTAGCTCCTGGAAGAGTGGATGGATGTGTGGGTTTCTCCATTTTAACTTTAACTCAGGGAGGTTGGGTATGTAACTCAAAATCTTTCATGCTTATTTTCCATTTCACGTTTTAGCTGTTCTGCAGATGTTAGGCACTGTTCTGTGTTGTTTTCTCTAGTTGCATATTTTTCCTTTAACTTGCTTGAACAAATACTTCTTGGAACATCAGCTTCCTAACTCTTTCCCAATATGGTTGCAATCACCATGACCCTACAGTCAAGTTTGTTGTTTTTCCTTTTCTTTTTTCTACTAGTAGTAGAAAGTAGTAGCCTGTAGTAACCAGATACTTGTTCCCAGTAAGTATATCCTGCAATGTTCTTGATCATCCTCTTCAGTCATCATATTGTGTCCATCAAGTAAATGTATGACACCTGATTCAGAACTCTTCTTTGTCTGGTGGTCCTAACAGAGAGTAGACTTAGATTGGATATTAGGGGCAAGTTCTTTACTGTGAGGGTGGTGAAATGCTGTAACAGGTTCCTCGGGGAAGTAGTTGAGGCCCCATCCCTGGAGATGTTCAAGACCAGGCTCAGCAAGGCTCTGAGCAGCCTCATCTAGTGGGAGATGTCCCTGCTGACCTGACTACTGAGTGTTACATTCTTTCCTATCATGCTTGAAAAGCAAGATTAATGCTGAAAATAAGTGTGTGAAATTCCAGTGTCTACATGTAGTAACAGTACAGAAAGATTGGAACTGTACCAGTCAGGTCAGTGGAGACTATTGGGTGACCTGACTGGTAGAGTCCCAGTAAGAGTATTCATACACACTTCGAGCAATAACTTGAAAGCTATAAAAGACAGATTAAAATATATTTTATGTCAAAACAAAATAGTATTGGGACAAACCAGAATAATTGTGCCAGTATGAATTAATTTGGAGTACATAATTTACCTTTCAATGTATTCTGCTCATGTTTGCCTGCTTACATCTCAGGCAGAGGAAAAGTAGACAAAATGTTCTCTTCTGGCAGAAAGCTGTCTCTGCATTTTAAATGCATACATTAAACATAGCTACCAGGGATTGTTCTTTCTAGGTCTATGAGAGTGTGCCAAGCCTTTGTGTGACATCTCTATCACTATGTGATATGGTCCAACAAGCAATGGATAGCATTAATTACTCTTGATCTGTGAAACTGGTGGCTGCCTAGAACCTGAGAGGTTTTTTTTCATGCCACTTGGGAGACTACAAAAGGCATTCATTTTAAGAGTAGACCAGGGTAATTACCACTACATTTATGTTGGAGGTTAACATTAGTGTTATTTCCTCTATTGCCTGGTTTTACAGAATGTTATGCCCCACTGCTTTTATTAGATCCAAGCAATGGATGAAATAAGTGTTATTAACCTCTAACACTTGAAAAAATTGGTCTTAAGAAAAGCAGAGACAAAGCTGGGCAATTATTTTTTTCCCTACTTGTTGGGTGAGGTGCTGTAAAACTTTGCAAATTTAAATCACTTCATAATGTATTCATGAAAGGAAAAGAAAAGAAAAGAAAACCAAAAGGGATGGGAAAGAAAATAAGCAAACAAAAGTCACCGAAACCCTCACAGCTTTTTTGAAGTCATTGAAAATGTACATAAAATAATGGAAGGTTTTTTCCCCCCCCTCTGAGTATGAGGTCATCTGGATTAAAAAAAAACACCAATGTGAATCAATATAAAATGTAAACCAATGCTATTTCATTGGCATCACATTTGAGAGTTGAAAACTTCTTTTTCAACGCTTTACTTTGTGGTTGCACACAGGACCTCAAACAACGCTAGTTTAAACAACTTCATGACCCATGTGCTTAGTACAGTTAGTGACTGGTTACAACCTCACCAGAAACAAGAGCTGAAGAGGTTCCCACACAGTACAGATTTAGCAGAGTGCACATCCTGTCGTCGTCAGACAGAGAAATCCCCAGAGGATGAAATCAGAAGAAATATGGCTGGATATATTGGGATATGAAATCCTGAGGTCACTTCCTAGACTGGTCACAAACCTCATATATTTATGGCCATGGGTGCACAGCTCTCTCTTCCTGCAGAGTTCAGTTAATGGTGTTTCTTACCATACTGTTCTGAAGTTAATTTGATGAATAATGGCAATTGGGAAAATTGAAGGCTAACATACAAGGGTTGTAAAAGTGCTTACGACCACAGAAATTTTTAAGCCCGGTTGTCCTCCGAGTTAAAATACAGGGTCAGATGTAAAATTTTCCTGAGACTAAGCTTATTTTAAGGTTTTCAAATTGACTTTTTTTTTTTTTTTTTTTTTTTTTTTTTTTTTTAACCAGAGGTAAAAGTAAGTAAGGTATTTATTTATTTAAATTATTTTATTTCTGATTTGCCTTTGTCCATTTCCCATCACAGCCATTGCTAACCATACAAAGCTTGATATGTCATCAACCCCTTTCAGTCAGGACTCTAGATTTGGGATGTGATTTGACTTTGAACTTCTGGATAAATTGCACTGTCTTCCCTCTGAGTTGCTACCTAAGTGGGTTTTTTTTTTGTAGCACTGGTTTTTATTAGCAATTCTTCATTTCTTAATAGAAGTTTTGCCTACAGAAGTTTTGACCTGAAGAAAAAGGTTTGGGAGGGGGAAAAGCTGTTTTAATGCCACGAGCAGGTGTCAGAAAGAAGTAGAAACAAGAGCAGAGATGTACCAGCGAATTTAGATGTATTAAACACACATCCACATCAACCAACTAACTTTTAATTACTGGTGTTTTTCTAAAAGTTGATATGATCTGCCTGTCAGAGCAATCCCAATAGTCCTGGTTTTTGGAAACTGAACTGATGATCTCATAGGTCTTTCCTTTCCCTAATTACAACGGGGCTATATTTTATACCATATTGAAACTTTTCAAAAGATTATAACTAATTGCTGGTGATAAGGGCATGTGTCATTGCTTGAAATGAAAAATCTACTTTAGATCCATGTGAAAACAAAGGGGTGGGGGGTGGGGGGGAAAAAGGGAAGAAAAAAGGAATGCTTTTAAAGGTGACATTAAAGGATTCTACAAGACTCTTAGTATAGTTTCTGTGGGGAGCAATTATGGTAAAGATCACGCCCTTGAAACAAGTTTTCTCTAAACATGTATTATTGCCCTTCTTTAATATTGCTGAAGTTCAGAAAGTAAACACTGTCATTTTCTAAGCATCTAAAATGTTCAGTGACCCAACTAATTTACTTTCAGAATATTCAGTTTTTACTTACTTTGTTAACTATCTCATCAGTAGCCTAATTGAGTATTTTAAGCCAATAAATTACCCTTCAACATTTCTGTCTGGAAGCTCAGTCAGTATCCAAAACAAGCTTCTCATTAATGAACACTTTCTCAAACAAAGGAAAGGAAGGCAGCAGATCTGAATTGTGGAGGCTGCTTGGTTCCCTTATTCTAAACACATTAGTACACTGTATTTCCCCACTTATATAGGCTTTTGTATAAGGAGCATGTGACTGTTTAAATGCCCCAGCAGGGCACCCAGAGACTGCAAAAAAAAAAAAAAAAAAAAGGGGGGTGGGGGTGGAGAAAGAAAGAGGGAAAAAAAATGAAAGAAAAAGAAAATTGTTTGGAACAATTTGCATTAGTTCAAGGGCAATGTTAAGCATTTTACAGCTGGTTTATTGCTATTCTTGCGCTGTTTAAACTGTCTTTCATGTCAAAAGTCCTTTCCTGCTTACAAATCATCAGGAAGAATTGTGGCCACCACGCTGTTCGCCTAAGCTCCTCCAGGGGTTCTGGCCCTTTGATCACAGATATCGTTTGCAATCGAGTTAAAAATAGGGAGCTGCTGAGATAAGCCGAGGCTCTGACAGGAGACCAGCTTTCCTTTTTCTTTTGGGCTATGTTCACTACTCCTGTGGTATGGGAACACATAATCTTGGCACAGAAGGAGCAGTGTTATGGCTTTCGGAGATGCGTTTGAAGGAGTCGGGGAGGTCATTAAGGAGCTCGGCCCCATGCGAGCGCAGTCCTGCTTTGTGAGATCCCTGGGTTCAAAAGCAGACTTGTAAACTAGAGCCTCAGTACATCAAATTAACAATCGTAAGCCTGCACCCCTCTTTGAGGCAGATTCAACTCAATGCCAGGATTTTCCCACTCCTCAGCTCCATTTAGTGAACAGAAAACTCTATTTAAACCGGAAGATCACTTCCTCAGTAATTCCCCTAAAATGGTCACATTCAAGCTGATTGAAAATTCTGATTGACACTGGTGGGCGTTAGATCAGGTTGGAAAGTGGCTATGCTGTGGGGAAGAATCTCCAGAACGTGTTGTGTATTGTTCTGATGAAAGTGAAGTAGGGGAAAGTATTCTTGAACAGTGTCTGTGCATGCAACCTGAGGAAGAAAGGACTGCATGGCGAATGAGGTTAATACTCCACCTTGAAAGTAAATGGATGGTATTTTTGTGCCATTGTCTTTTTAAGTTACGCTAACATCTCCTTTTGGAAACACCCTGGATTAGGGTAAAGAGGTTCATGATTTAAACTGAACATTTTTGTCCTTAAAAAAACACCCCAAAACAATTCCAAATAATATAAGTCAACACAGAGCCTGAACAGCCCACATACGGGTTACCTTTATTAAAATCATTTATTTGTTTGATTATATCACTTAGGAACATAGGTCATGAACCAGAGGCCTGTTGGGCTAGATGTAAAACCAGAAAAACAACTACTGAGAGAGCAGTTTCTGCAGGCTTTTGTCCCCGACAGTTGAAATAGAGGGAGAGGCAGCCCAGCTGTCACAGCACATCAGAAGCCTTTGGTTTTCACAGTCCTCATGGCAAAAGAGATGTTTCAGAAGGGATTTGAGTGTGGATGCAGAGATAGCTTTACAACCATTTTTTTGCAAGACATGCAGCTTGTGTTTCATTTGACAGAGAAGAGGGAGCCAGAAGACACACAGAAAAACACAGCTATGATGTTTAAAGGATACTGGGGAGGAAAGATTAGAAGGGAGAAGCAGATTTTATTAGTTGGGTAGATTTATTTGGGGAATAAAACCCTCACAGGATCTTGAGGGATTTTTGTGACTTGAAGCTTTTTCTTTCTTTCTTTCTTTTTCTGACATAGCAATTGGTATAATAGATGATGTTCTTTTCCCCATAAACTTGTTTCTTGTTTATGGCCTATGAAATAGGTTACAAATGTGGTTGTGCTGACTTTTGGTTTCACTTGTTCACTGATGGGTAAGGTAAGAGAAGCTCACCGTTGCCTGACTGGAAGTGGTCACTGCATGCTCTTGTCATCCAAAATAAATGGGGCGGTAGTAGTTAGATCTGTGGGTTTGCTGTATGCAGTCAAATAGGAGCTGTGACTGAAGTAATTTTATGAGAACCCGATATTTCATGAAGTCAGGAGAAGGTGAAGTTAGAAAAGTAAATCAGACTTGAACTGTATATTCAGTTGTTCAGAGCTGTCCCAGTGCGTGCAAGATTAACAGGTCAGAACCTTCACTGCTGAGTTTTGCATTTGGAGCATTTTAGTCATGTAAATACAATAAAACAAACAATTCACTGGAAATTTGGTGGGGGAAAGTTGTTTTTAGTGTGTTTCCACACTGGTGGCCTGAAAGATGTGGTGGTTTTTTTGTTGTCGGTCAGTTGGTTGGTTTTTTTTTCCCTGTCTGCTTTTACTGGTATAAACCTTGACAGAAAAATTATCGAACGGCTTATTTCTCTTGACAGCCAAGTGTGTGTTCCAACCATTTGTTTAAGATTTGGCATCTAGAAAATAAAAGGAGAGACTTCATGATAAAAAAATATCAGCGTTGATATCTCGGACTCGGGCATTCTTGAGCTCTGCCTTGCTTTGCGCTCTCGCTATTGCCTCGCAACCTGTTGAATTGCGAGGTACTCTTTACAAAGCCCATTTTCTCTATCACTTTTTATCTTTTAAATTGGCTGACTACTAATGACCACAAAGCACATCAAATGTCTCTGATCTCATAAGCTCATGTATACTGAAAAAAAAAAAAAAAAAAAAAAAAAAAAAAAGCAAGTCCAGGGTAATAGCTTCTAAAAATTGTTACGAGGAAGAAATTCCATATTTCCAAACACAATTCCCCGGTGAAAAGAACAGAGCATGCTCTGACACACATGTCAACATCCCACCTTGTGAAGCTCAGGTGGAAAATGAAGTTGGTGAAGGGTTTGGAACACAAACCCTATGAGGAAAGGCTGAGGGAGCTGGGGTTGCTTAGCCTGGAGAAGAGGAGACTCAGGGGTGACCTTATTGCTCTCTACAACTACCTGAAGGGAGGTTGTAGCCAGGCAGAGGTTGCCCTCTTCTCCCAGGCAGCCAGCACCAGAACAAGAGGACACAGTCTCAGGCTGCACCAGGGTAGGTTTAGGCTGGATGTTAGGAAGAAGTTCTATACAGAGAGAGTGATTGCCCATTGGAATCGACTACCCTTGGAGGTGGTGGAGTCACCTTCATTGGAGGTGTTCAGGAGGAGGCTTGATGGGATGCTTGGTGCCATGGTTTAGTTGTTTAGGTGGGTTGGATTAGTTGATGGGTTGGACGCGATGATCTTGAAGGTCTCTTTCAACCTGGTGTATTGTATTGTATTGTATTGTATTGCATTGCATTGTAAAACTAACCTGAAAGTCATAAGAACAGCACTGAGGCAACCACCATCACAAAGGTGACACAGCAACGTAAGCTGGAATAAAGAGAATTATTTTTTTTTTGTAATCAAGATAGGAGATAGAGCCAAAGACAACATGTAAAGATGATGATGGCAGCATGGTGAAGCAGGGGTCCAGGAGTGGGATGAAATCTCTTTGCTTGCTGATGTGGTTAGTTGTAAAGGAAATGGAAAAACATGACCAGGTGCACATCTCTGCACCTTGGAACTTACTGTCCTTGGTCCTTCCCCTAGTAAATGGGGTAACAGAAGTACATCTGCTGTAGGACAGCTGATTTTATAGGGTGTTAAGATGAAGGTTTAAAACAGATAAGGTGAATCATATATTAAAAGTAATCTGAAGGGGGCTCTGAGACAACTAGCATAGTTATATATGTGATGTTAAATTACAGTCACCCACACCAGAGGTGAGAGTTCTTTGCCTCTTGCTGTAGGTATAGCACAGGGCTTACTTACGGTTTTCTTTTGATGGACAAATAAGCCACCTACTCTGGGTTTGCCCTGGCTTTGTTACCCCTGAAGCCTGGAAATCCCATTCTTGGCTTGGGGAAGGAAACAGGCCAAAAGACTGCTGTCTGCTGAGAAACTCTTGACCCCTGAACTGACCTTTTATGGGTCGTTATTTGATGTCAAGTGGAGCTGTCTACCTCGGGGTGCTTCAGCTGCCTGCAAGCGATGCAGGGATGGAACTGTGAGAAGTGCATTGGACAAACTACACTAAGCAGCCTTCTCCTGAGCAGCATTGGGAGCTGTCTGGACTTGCCTCTGATGTATCCATTTATATCACAGATTCATTTTCATTTGGTTTAATATTGAAAGTAAAACACAAAGTATATTAATATTTGATTCACATGAAGAAAACAAAGCTATATATTTTAAATCTATGGAAAGCATAATTAATATACAGATACAAGTCTTTATGCTTCTTAATATAAAACATAGTGCAGTGAGTGCTCATCACAAGCCACCATAATTCTATATTGTTGACACTATCAGAGCACACATCAGATTGAGTTATCATATGGTGGGTACTAATTATAGAGCTCATTTGTTAATCAGATGTGAGTCCTTCTGTGACTTCTAAGAGAGGGGCTGTTGCAGTTTGTGTTAGGAAGCCACCTAACTGTGTGATGTTAAACAAATGTGGTTGCTTGTTCTTGTGATAAATACAAACAAAATTTGAGGATGTGTTATACTTGGTCTTAAGGCAAAATTGAGGAATATAGTGTACTTGTCTCTGTATCTCCCTTTTGCTGTCCAACGTGGGAGAAATTCTTCCCACTAGCCAGGAAAAGTAGAATATTCTTAGGCAAGAAGCTTTCAAGTGTGTGTGTCTTTGACAGACATTCTGTCACATGGCTTTGATTTTAAATTTGTGGTTCTAAATTAATTTTGTGACTGTGAAAAGCAGCTTCTACTGTAGTCCTGCAATCGCTACTTTGTGTACTTGACCTGCTGTGTATGTTGCTCTTGAAATGAGAAAATGGGCATGAATAGAAATGATAGGATCATAGAATTGCCTGGTTGAGAAAGAGCAAGATCTTTGAGCTCAGCCATAACTTAACATTTCCCTATACACCTCTTAGGTAGGTGTCCCTGTTGGAGAGGAGATGTAGGCTCTATGCTCATGCCTCAACTTTCAGTACAACTATTTTGCTATTTGTAAAAACCAGATTTTCTCCTCTTTAACCCTTTAAAAAGCATTACCTGATGTTGCTCATAATTTACTAGTTAGAACTAGTGTCTGCAGTCAGATGGCTTAAGACTAATGTGACTGAAAGCACCAGTCGTCATATATTGCCTTTCATGTCTGCATTGGTTTCCTTGTTCACTGGTTTTTCATACTTGGTTTCCAGGACATTGCAAAGCTGTATGTACATTTATGACACTTATGGCAGAAATGACATTATCTCCTTCTGTAAGGGGTAGCATAAAACCAATATCCAGAGCTGTTTTAAATTTCTTTCCAGTGGTCTGTGCCTCAGGGAGGGAAGATAGGGGAAGGATAGGAAAAAAAATCTTTGAAGAGAATGGAAAATCCATTTCCACAGATGTCTGGAAAATCAGTTTCCTCCCAAGCTGTCGCAAGACTTTTGAAGAAATCATTATATTACCTTCTAATTCCCCAGTGCCAGTAGTTGTCTGTGTGACCTGACATTGCCAGCGATGGTCTGTGTGTCTGACAATCTTTCCTCAGTGTCCACATGTTAATTAGATTTGTTCCTGTGGAGAAGCACATTCATGTGCAGAGCAACAGAGGCATTTTTTTGCTCTCCAAATGTTGACAGAGATTATGAATTGCAGGTATTAATAGGACCTGTCAAACAGTATGGAATGCACTTTACTTCCTTTTTGGCATCAAGTATGTCCTGTCCCTATAGTGAGGAAGTACTGCTGCAAAAATGTTGGCACCTGCTTTGCTTGCAATGACCCATTCACCAAGAAACTGGGACCTTCAGCCTTCCTCTCTTTGCAGGAGAGTATAAATGAAATATTCCAGTATTTTTTAGTATCAAATTTCACATTAATTGTGTTGTATATCTATGTCTGTCTAAATGTGTGCATTGGAAACCTCTGATGTCATAATCCGTGACATTGCTTTCCCTTATGTCACATGAGGTGACATATATGTATATCATATATATCTACAGACCTGATGTTACTAGCACTTCTACATACAGCTATCAGTTTATAGGTATTTCCTGGGAAAAAGAAACTGTGGAGTGTAGCACCTGAAAATTCATAATACTGGTGCATGGAGGACTGGGTTACAAGGGGGTCTTCTAGGTGCACAAGGAATAACCCTGTGTTTTGCATGCATTTTTATATGTTAAACTGCTGCCAGTTAAAGGATTGATAGATTATTTCATGCTCTGAATACTACTACCAATTATCTACAGCTGAATCTCCATCCTTTATTTATTGAAATAACTGTACCAAAGATATTTACCTAAGTAACATTAAAAAGAAGTCAAAATTGTCTAATGTTATGTGAAAGATTAATTATTAAACCAGCACCCTGGCTATTAATGAGGAGGCACTACCATGTAGCTCCTATGCTATCCCATGTATACAATAGTATTTTTGTGGTCTTAATACCGAGCACACAAATCCCTGTGACTCTTTCAGTAATTAAAACTTTGCTTTAATTGCTAACAAAATCTGGAAAAGTTCTTGTTGAGGATGTGTCTTCGTATAAAAAGTTTTATTGGGCACCCTTGGGTAGGAAGTGGTGAGCCAGACTGATTGCTTAAGCCACTGAAATCATAATTGTGTGTGTTGTTGACCCTGGGATTAGGATAAGAGAAATAAAGTTCCTCTGTTTGTAAGGTGACGTAGCTGTTAGTGTTTTTTCAGAGGAGACTATTCTCCTGTTGCAAAAATGGCATCTCTTTCCCCCTTCCCCACCCCACCCCTTTCTCTTTCCCTCTCTTTAGGATCCCTGTGCAACAGTGATTCAGATGCCATCCAATCTTTGTCTACCCTGCCACAGACAAAGCTGACGTGCCCAAAGTCAGCCAAGTAACCTCTCGAAGGCACTTAAACGTACATTATCTCAGAGACGTGAGCAGACACAAGGTTATTGGCTTTCTCCTGGTAGTGAGTAGAGTTATGTTAAATGTGGGCCTGAGGGGAACCCCTGTTTTGGGTTGTAGTTTATTATTAGGTGAGGAAATTACTGGACACCTCCAGCTGCCATTAATCAGCCGTGGAGTCTGACTGGAGCCAAGTGAGAGGCCTGTGGGTGGATGCCACTGAATGGCAGGGAAATACAACGAGACAGAGACAAATGTTTTCCAGCCTAGCAGCACTAAACTCTGCCCTTTCACAGTCCTTAACATGCATGTTCAAATTGATTTAGTCTGTTTACCCCCTCAGCCTAACCATCCATTTCCATTGAAGACTGACAGTTTTATGTGTTGCTACCATGTTATTATGTGTTGCTGTGCTGCCAGTAGCTATAGTATTTCAGAAGGGCTGACTTCCAGACATAAAGGGACAAGGGGGATGGGGAGCTTGAGCCACTTAATACCTTTTTACAGGGTGCAAAACATGTTGAGCATGACACCAATTCTCTCCTTCTCTCTCATTCTTTTCTTCCTTCCTTTCTTTCCCCTACCTTTATTTACTTACTCATTTATTTATTGATTTTAGGTCATAGCATGCCATGCCATGAAAGAGCCTTAGATGAACTTGCGTGCTTGAGAAACACATCTGTCAGGTGATGTAAGCGTCTGGCTTATTCCTCTTTCCTGATTAGTTTACAAACATGCCATTCCTTCAGGGCTCTGGAATGCTGACCGAGAGGCTGCCAGAGGTAGGTGCTGCTCAGGCAGGGAAGAGAGCAGGTAATGAACCCACGAGCTTCAGCTGTCTGTGAAACATGCTTTACAGCCATTGCTGCCACTCAGCTGGGAGGTCAATGTCCTGAGGTTGCGAGAGA
Source organism: Picus viridis (assembly GCA_033816785.1). Classification (NCBI taxonomy): domain Eukaryota; kingdom Metazoa; phylum Chordata; class Aves; order Piciformes; family Picidae; genus Picus; species Picus viridis. The sequence goes on from CM066581.1 coordinate 7,034,008, forward strand.
AGCTGAACTTGTTTATTGTACACATTCACAAAATGGACACTCAGGGAACCAAAAAGGAGGAGCTGTTTTTCTGGTTTCCAGTTTTTTTTTGAGACAGAAAGAATCAGCTCATTATCTAAAAGCCTAATTTGAGAGTTAGATTCCGCTAACACTTGTGCTGGCTAATGCCTTGTTCCAGTTTGAGGGCTGAAGCTCTCAAGAGCAATGGTAAAGGTACAGAAAGATAGCCAGAATGTGGCTCTTTCTCCCTACATGATGGTCTGTATTTTGTCTGTTGTTTTACAATCTATTTATTTTTAAAGATCTTTATTGGATGACTTGAATGTAGGAAGCTATGAAACCCCAAAGAGAAAGAAGTGGCAGACACAAAGGGAATTTTGAACTTGGTGATTAGGCTTGTCCTCTGGAGCTCTTATGAATTCCCGAGTTCAGATTTTAGTGTACTCAATGTTTTCCCTCTCTTCTAGTTTTGAAGGTTTCTTGCTCCTTTTCCAGCCTGTTATATTTCTGCATGATGCCTTTTTATATCCACCCCTACCCCCCCCCCCTTTCTTTTTTTACCATGTGCTAATATAAAATATATGATAGCTCTATGGAGTAAGTGCTTCAAATTTAGCTGCAATGGTCCCAACATCCTCAGGCAGAAGACTGCCAGTCAATAAAGATGACTGTTTGGACTTTGTCCCTGTTGAATCACAACAGGTTCAGAAACTGAAAACAAAAGCAAGTAGTACTTAAGTACACAAAATGCTGATGCACTTGTGTGCATTTCATATCATTCTAGGCCCTGTGTACCTTTGACTGGCAGATCTTCTCTGTTCTGCTGCGTATTGAAACATCATGGTTTAGTAGTCATGAGGTCTTGAATGACAGGTTGGACTTGATGATCTTCGAGGTCTTTTCCAACCTTATTGATTCTATGATTCTATGATCAGCAGACATGCCGTAGGATATACAAGAAAGTTTTGAATGAGAAATAGTTTAGTAAAACTATTTAGATAAATAATCAGCCAACTAATGCAATAAACAGAACTGTTATAATCCCCAGTGCTACATGGCCCTTGTAGCAGTCCTGTCTCTGTAGGAGAGGAAGGATGTCTTAAGATGTCCCTCCAAACTGTCATTTGCAAGCAGATGATCTTGCCTGACCTAGTCTTTGCTATCTTGAAGGGATAATTCCACCCTGAGAGCCTATGCTGGCTTCCATGTAGTGTTCAAATCAGATAGTATCGTAGCATTCTCCAAATAAATCTTGCCAAACTTACACAAAAAATCATGGTCTCGGAAAACAAAAGCATTGCTTGTGTGTTACTGAGCAGTAGGTGTCTGCTGAATTCATGTTAATCCTGCTTTAAAAAAAGAAGTCTCATAGCAGAGTTCACATCAGTTCTCAGCATCCTGTATTACAGTACAACTGTAATGTTTTCCAGTGTTTTGCACTAGGAAAGCTAGCAGTGTGACCAAGCCACCCTAAACCTTATGTTTCCCAAAATGCATAGATTAAAAAAATTATGTATGCCTTGAAAATTTGCCATATGTTTATGAGTACACAATTAAAGCATTACAATCGGAAGAAAACTAGGTTGTCTGCTGCAGTCTCCTTCTTGGGTGCTAGGAGAGGAATGAAAGCAGGTGCTGAGAGAGAAGCACTACCAAAAAACCCCAAAGTTTCTGTTTTGATGGATACAGATGTTTTCCACACCACATTTCTGTCTGCTTTTCAAAATGACATTTCTGCTCTGCTCACCACTTAAATTTATGCAGGACCTGTGGTTTAAAGTGGGTTTTCCTGAACATTTCTTGCCTGTGGTCATATTCTATGCATGGATAATGGAGTCAGTGTTTACAAAACCTGGCTGTGTGGCTCAGGAGGAGAATACTTAGGAAAATGATGATGTGGCTTGTGAAAGCTGCTGTCAAACCCCTAATGCTATAAACACTGATCAGTATGATCAGGAAGAGGTCAGAGTTCAAAGGGTTGCCAATTCCTCTCCCTGTAGAGGAACCTCTGCTTTTGCAAAACCAGCTTTTCTCAGCTGGTTCTGCTCCTTCTCTTTAATGGCTGGTTTGGTGAGATTTTCTTGTGTGCCAAGACAATCCTCAGCTCCTAAGCTGGGCAGGCACAGTGACCAGTCCTTTCCAGAGATCTTTTAGGTGTCTCAAATTAACCAGCTGTTTCCTTTTCCTTGTTATCCTACCCAGCTTCTTACTGATTTGTGGTTGTTGTTACACTGCTGGGTTCTCTGGATTCCATGAGTGTTGTTCCTGAGTCTTCCCTCTACTCTAATCTTGTTTGCTTGTTTGTTTCTTTGTTTTTGCATGCCACTGTGAAAAATATTAACACTGTCAACTCCCATTTTCCCATTTTCAGGCAGGGAGAATTTTGAGATCTAAAACACAACAGCTTTTAATTTAGCTGTGTACAAAATAGCTTTTGAAAAGCTGACAGAAAGCTCAAAGATGTAGGAAAAAGGGAAAAAAAAATAGGGTGAATGGTAACATTAGAACATTGATCCTGCATGACAAGCTAAGTAACTGAAGCTGAATAAGGCAAATGTTGCTTATTTTGTGAAATGGGAATGGAGTTGAGCTTGATTTTTGCTGGTTGTGTTTATGTTTGAGCCAGAGCTTCTGTTAAGGAAAGAGAAGAGAAGGCTAAAGCCCTGTATTTGTGGAGTATTTTTAATCCCCTTACATTTAAAATTAAAAAGGGAAATTGTTTGGGGTCTATCAATGAGTGAGTTCTACTAGGGTGGTTGTTTACACACTCTGAGTAGCTTGGAAGCTTCCTATGTGATGGAGCAAGAATCACAGGGAAACTCACAGCAATGACAGGGAAATTGATCCTCAAATCAAAGACTGGCAGTCTTTGACAGCAGGGTGACTTTTGGCAGCAAATCTGTTTGTGTTGGAGGCTATTTTTCGCTCAACCTTGACCATATGTGAAATTACATTTCTAAAAACATTTGGAGCCATTAACATCATGGTCTTGGTTTCTACTCAAATGGGATATTGTTTTCATAGATTCATACAATCCTTTCAGCTGGAAAAGACCTTTAAGATCACACAGTCCAACCATCAACCCAGCACCACCATGGCCATTAAACCATGTCTCAAATTGCCATGTAAACACATTTTTTGAACACCTCCAGGGATGGTGACTCCACCCTCTCTGGGCAGCCTATTCCAATGCCTGACCTTTGTATTGAAAGGGATGCAATAACACTAAATATCACAGCTTTGAATTCTACAAAACTTACCCTTATGCATGTGAATAGAAGGGACAGGAATAGCTTCACCATGTTTCATTTAAAAGCTGTCCTTCCGTGAAGGGAAAGCAAAGTGTCTGTAGTGTCTTCTAGCTTCACAGCAAAGGTGGAGAATATCAAAGGCAATAGTTATTGTATTGCTCAGTGCTTAGTGCCCAGGAAACGTAATTCCCTAACTCTCCCTTCCTTCAGCTTCTTCTAGTAACTACACAAGTAATTGCATGCTATAGTGTAAGAAATAAGTATTTCTTTATGTAATGTAAGTCTAATTTTTGATGACTTACCTGTAAAAGTGCCTTACCCAGTCAGTTGTAAGCAGCTGGCCCATACATCCTTTTCACTCAGCTGTTTTTCCTTCTGGAGATACTTAAATAATATCTTGAGGGTGTTTCCTTTTAATGAGGTAATAATACCCATATCCTGGGCTAAATAAACTTGAGGCCAAAGGCCTAGGTGTTTATTAGCAAAGGATGTGGTTATTAAGAAATTTAACAGGAAGCACCCTCGAGTTATTATTTTACTGACATTTCTAATGATTATGCATTTGAGAAACAATTGGTTGAAAACCCCCAATACCTATACTTGTAAGAGGGCAGGTGAAGCAGAAGATAATTTATTGGTTGGCTCATGGCAAACCAAGCTTCTATCAGTCCGGTACCTTCTGAAATGGGTAGCGATGCCTGAGGTAGGAAGGCCAGTAAGCTTTCAACTGTTGCTGCCTTTGGCACTTCAGGGCAGCGTGCGGCTCTCCTAATGCAAGAAAGCTCACGGAACTTCTGGCTTGCAGTTCAAAGCCAGTTCGTCTGTGCACCCTTTTAAGGGACTGTGGCTGCTTGTCAATAACAAAGGTAGCTAAAGCACATGAATTCATGAAGTTTGTGCGTTGTTAGCTCTAATAAATGACAACTGGCATCCTAATCCTCTTTAGTAAGGGAGTTTTGCCCCCAGAGGAGCAATAACAATGAGCTTAGCACTTAGAAAAACTGATTCTCATCTCTGGATCTTAATTGGTTTTGCAGAGATGGACAGAGGAACTGAAACAAAGGGAACTTGAAGAGTGTGCCAAGTTCCTGTCATAAGTAAACAGCAGTTTGGAGAAGATTCTGGACTCAAGTCTGCTGCTCAGTCATGTTGCTTCCTCTGCCTCATAATACCTCGGTCCTGCAAATATTTGTGCTGCATGAATAGATTCTGAGGCCTTGGCTCCACTTACCAGGCATCCTCCACTGTGGATAGAGTTTCACTTGCAACACTTCTCATTTTGTATGATGCAAATGCTGGCAGAGCTTGAGCATACTGACGAGAGTGTACAAACTACTCACAAACCCAGAGCTAAGCACATCTGTACATACTTGCAAGTCTGGAGTCTGAGAAAAAGCAGCATGTAGTTTCACTCACACAAAATCAGTGGGCATATAAAGCCCCACCAGCTTCCCTTCCTTGCTGCAGAACAGAAGCATACTGGCTTTAAAGACAGTGATTTGGTGAACTTACAAGTTTCTACCATTCTTTGTTTAGGGCAGAAATCATAGAAAAGTATTTTCAGGTTAACCAGCATCCATGATGTGGATTTTTACCAAGCTTGATACTTCCCATTTAAAAGACAGCAGTGACTAATTGCTGTGCTGACAGCTTGATTAAGTTGAATATAGGATGCTAAGTTCCTTCTCTTAGAACAAAACCAAAAATACAATGGCTAGTTGTGTTTTGCCTAGAATTAGCAGAATAAACATCTTAATAGGCAGAGAAGACACAAACAGATGTTCTAATTGCACATCTGTGAGAAATGAGTATCTGCTGGTTCCACTGTAGCTTGACCTCTGTACCTCGGGAAGTTGCAGTCCCATAGGATTTAAATGATTTATTGATCTGGACACAATGAATATTGCAGAAACAAGCTATATTTCTAAGAGGTTAAATACATTTTCATTCTGTGGAGTACTAATTGGTGTTTGAGAGGACTTCATGCTCTGCTGTGTTTGGAGTGGACATACCAGCATTGTTCACTGTATCCTTGAGTAAGTGGGAGGAAAGATGAAATATGCAGAGGGTATGATATTGGGAGACTGGAGGAATGTGGAAATTAGGAAATCAGTTCCAGTACATCTTTTTCTTTAGTCTTCTAAAATGATTTTGTGAGATGGACCAAAGAAAACCCAATTGGGGGGGGAGGAAAAAAAAAGGAGAGACTTCTTTTTGACCAAGCTAAAACCCCCTCAGACCCTACACTGAAGCTTTGTTTGGTGTCTCAATTCTCCATCCAGAAACTAGAAAATGTCATACCTGAAGCTAATTTTGCCAGTGGTACCACTGGCTTGCTTTGCTGATACCTGGATGGTGATGATCAGGGAAAGAGGTGATCTCTCCTTGTTGTAGCACTAACTCTCTGTGGTGTTTTGGAGATAGCTGAGGGGTGGGAAAATAGGAAGGAGTGATCATCTGAAGTATACACAGGACTTGATACATCAGTGATAGCTAGATGTTACCATAATCCCAAAAGAATTAACTAGAGAGAATCTGTATGGCAGCTGCTGACCAAGGCCTGCAGACCAAGAGAGGTGATTCTGCCACTCTGTTCTGGTGAGAGCTCACCTGGAGTGCTGTGTCCAACTATGGGGCCCTCAGCACATGAGGGAGATGGACCTGCTGGAGTGGGTCCAGAGGAGGCCACAAACATGATCAGAGAGCTGGAGCAGTCCAGAGGAGACCATGGGGATGAGCAGAGGGCTGGAGCACCTCTGCTATGGGGACAGGCTGGGAGAGTTGTTCAGCCTGGAGAAGGGAAGGCTCCAGGGACACCTTCTAACCACACTTTAGTATCTCAAGGGGACCTGTGGGAAGGCTGGGGAGGGAGTTGAAATGACAGGACAACCAGCACCAGAACAAGAGGACACAGTCTCAAGCTGTGCTAGGGGAAATTTAGGCTGGAGGTGAGGAGAAAGTTCTTCACAGAAAGAGTAATTTGCCACTGGAATGTGGTGCCCAGGGAGGTGATGAAGTCCCCTTCCCTGGAGGTGTTCAAGAGGGGATTGGATATGGCACTTGGAGCCATGGTTTAGTTAGTCAGGAGGTGCTGGGTGACAGATTGGACTTGATGATCTCTGAGGTCTTTTCCAACCTTATTGATTCTATGATTTTATGTTTACTCTTCCACTTGGCATGCTGAGAGAGTAATGTTTGTTTCATGGAAGATGGATTTTTTCAACAGAAAGTTATTATCCCTTTTCTGGGCTTTAAACCCAATTAATTCATCAGAAGATCTCCACTTAGTATTAGAAAACAAGAGATTAGCATTAAAATAGTGTACCTAAAATACAAAGCAAACTCATGCAATCAATAGGAAAACACAGAGATGCATTGTTGCATAGATAATGTATATAAATCTCTGGCCAAAGGATGACTCCATTAATCACAAGAATAATTAGCATTAGGACAGTATTTTCTATTTGTTATTCCTTTCATATAATTTTTGTACCCAATTTTTTATTTCCAGTTTTCTCTCCCTCTATTTTTTTTGGCAGAGATCCTCTGCCTTGCGTTTTCCAGATTGTTTCTGAGGTGCTTTTTGTGTTCTGAAATACTTCACGTTGCACACAGAAATACTTTGATATGTATTTGAGGAGCTAACACACAGCTTCTAAATTTCTGCTGTCTTTGAGCTTGCCATGAGGGCATCCTTCTGGTGTTTTCAGTTCACTGTTTTATTCAGTGCACAGCCAATACATTTCATACATGTCTTTTATTGTGTCTGTGGGCTGTCCAGAGCTATTGTGCAACAGTATTTGCTGAGGAAATGCATTGCAGAATTTGTACACATGCTTTTAAAAGCACAATTTCCCTTTCCCTAGAGGTGATTTATATGAATATGTCAAATTTAAAATATATGACTCCCAAAAATGCAGCCACAAAACACAAGGCTGTGGTCATATAACACAACTCCAGTGTCAAAGGCAGGCTGTATTTTAGAACTTTGATACCGTTGTCATGAAATATGGCTTAATATAAAGCTAACTGCAAGAGAAAGGGACAGTAAGTTGCTGTTCTTAAAGTTCCTGTGTTAATGGGGTTATGTTACATGCAAACCTTTTGATAAGGTACTGCTAAGGCTTTAAAATGAAAATTAAGAATGCAATAAGAGATCAGGCAGATATCCAATTCTAAGGCAAAATCAGCTGTTTGCTGGAAGTCTTCATTTGACTTTGTTAGTCTGTGAATGACTCTCAGTCTAGAGAATCAGTCTGTTTGTCCTACAGAAGGGGACGTGCATGTGTCTCTTATTTTCTGTCCTTACAGAAAGCTTCTGCAGCATTAGAAAGAGTGATTGGCTATTGGAATGGGCTGCCCAGGGAGGTGGTGGAGACACCATCACTGGAGGTGTTTAGGAAGGGACTGGATGGGGCACTTGGTGCTATGGTTTAGTTGATTAGATAGTGTTGGATGATAGGTTGGACTCGATGATCTCAAAGGTCTTTTCCAACCTGGTCTGGTCTGGTCTGGTCTATTCTATTCTATTCTATTCTATTCTATTCTATTCTATTCTATTCTATTCTATTCTATTCTATTCTATTCTATTCTATTCTATTCTACAAGGTTCTGTTTGTTATACCTGCACTTGGTGCACTTGTGCCCCCTTGGATGCCATGATTACTTGGTTCAGATATCAACTTAGTCCAGTAGTTATGTTCCACCTAGTCTATAGACACCCAAGTGTCCACATTGTTGAATCACTGTGCATGAATTTACGGGCAAAGCAGACTTACAAAACTTGTGGTGGTTACAGTTTAAAATGGAACTTGATTTCATCAAGCATGGGTCCAGAGTTACTCAAAATGGTTGTACTTTTCAGTGTACAGCAGTCTGTCAGGGCAACAGCTTTCTTTATGAGCAGTTTCTTCTTAGGTATGAGCAATAGGATGATATTTTTGTTCATAGCTGTGAGGGAAAACAAACAGCTCGTCTGAGTTGGTGGGACAAAAATGATGCACATATGGAGTTTCACCTCATGAGGCTATTGACAGTGTGAGAAGCTTGCTGTAAACCCAGTGCAAGTCTTCTATTGCTCAGTATCTGTAAAGATAATTTTTATACTCTAGCAAGAGTCAGGATATTTACTGAAGCCTGTGTTAATGAAACAGTGGAAACCAGATGGAGTGAAAAATCAAACCTATTCACTACTGTGGTCAGTAAGAGTCTGTTACTAGTAGCTATGTGACAATTCTTAAGATCCTCAAAAGAAATAGCAGTAGGCTTGATCTTGAAGTAGAAGATATGGGCCAGCATGGAAGGACTTTAGAAAAATAAATAAAATCTTCATTTTATGTAGTCTGGAAAAAACACAGAGATAATGTCAGCTTTAATTACTGTTTTCTTCTGAATACAGGGAAGAGGCCAAAGGGCATGAATGGAAATTAAAGAAAAATGGAAAACAGATGGTAGGAAACATGCTACAGGAACTGGAATACAGGCAGCACTGTACAAATTTACCAAAAAGAAAAAGGGCCTTATGAGTTATTTTGTCCCATCTCAAACAACATCATCTTATGGTCTGTTTCACAACAATATTATTCCTAAATCAAGTCACAATTGATAGGAACCACTGTATTGTTGCCAGAACTGAAACTTCTTCCTTCTCCAGCTTTTATAAAGCATCTTTGAAATATAGGTCAAGCAAAATTGGATGATGAAAGATAGCCACATAAATTCAGAGCCTGACATTTGAAAGTGCTGGTCACCAAAGCCACCATATATTTCAGGGGTTACTGGTTGACTACTTGCATTTTGGAAAAGGTTGACTTTGATTTAAATGCTTCAATGTGGGATTAGGAGCCTAATTTTAATAAGCATTCTAAAATAAATCATGTCAATATTTATGATGACATATTGCAAAGCACTGTTGCTTTATTTTAGAGGCTTTTGTTCAGATAGGAAATAATCTATTCCAGGCAGAATTTCTTTCCCTTCACGGCAGACTTCTCCACGTTGAAGGCACTGATTAGGGAACAGCCCCTGATGGGCACTGGGGAGGTTTTGAAGTCTGAAACCAGAAAGACTTTGTGGCACTAAACTATGGAGTGGTGAAACACAAAGTTCAAATTATAGTCCTTGGAATTAATCCTAAAAATCATCCTTGTTGAAATTAATCTTTCCCTCCTCTTCTCCAAATCCTGCACCACAAGGGCAGGGTGACACTGCAGGGTAAGCAGCAGGGCTGACCTACTCTCAGTGTATTGCTGTGCACCCCATAAGCTGCCCCTGTGTTCATGCCTACTTGACCCTCCTGATGTTTTGGCTATCTTGAGTGGTGGGTAGATAAGGGCTAGCCCACAAACCAGCCCACTGCCTGGAGCTCACCATTTTCCTGGCTGTGTGGTTGCAACCTGGTCTCCCTGGAGTTGCTGCAGCCTTCATTTTGGTTAACTTCTTGTGAACTAGATTTTGTCCATGTGTCTGGGTTTGAAGCCACATCCCGCTTGGGTAAGCTGAACCACAGGCATTGTTCTTCCCAGCCTGTCACCATTAATGGTTCTATGCAGTGTTAGGCAGGCCTGTAGTAGCTTAAGGAACAGGCAGCTCTCCTCTCAGCTACCCCATCTAATGTTTATGTGGAGCCAGGTCTTTGCTTTTCATGGGAAACTTGTAATTTGTTGTGTTTTACCTAGGATGAAGCAGAATCTTGTTCAGATCACATATGGAACATCGTGGCAGTTCTCTGAACAGCCTTCATCAGAAGTGCTGTTTCAAAGGAAAAAAGGCTGAATGATTGCTTGCAAACATGTTAACATAAGTTCAGTCATCCCTAGGCTTCCATGATGGGAGAAGGTAATGAGGTCATGGGTTGTTTTTTTAGGTTCTGAAGACTGACTTTGAGAACTGAGGAAAAGTAAATAAAGGATTATTTATTAAATGAAGAAAGGATTATCCATTACAGGATAAATCTTGCTTGCCTTACGTGTACAAATAGTTCCCATTGACTATGAACAAGTCAAATACTTACCTAAGACATTTATAACTTCTATGTAACCTTATAAAACCACATATATTCTTCCATGTCCTGGGCTTCAGAAGCCTGCAGAAGTTAGCCAGTTTAAGTGCATAATGAAGCATAGTATCCTCATTTTTACTGCAGATATCTTCAAAGACAGGTTTGAACAAGAAAACCTCTTATCTCTGTAGCCACAAGGCAGATTTATCCAGAAAAATATTCAGATAACTGAGCAAGTTTCACTGGAGCGTCTCGGTTTCTGTGAGAACAGAGTGACTGAGATCAGAAAAGGAGGTCAATGCAAAGCATGAAAGCATTCTGAAGGTATTTAAGTGGAAAGCTTCTCCTCCTCCTGTGCATGGGGGTAGAGCTAACCCAGGGATGCTCCTTGCTGCATAACAGTAACCTCTATTACAAGACACTACAAATGAATTTGAGGATCATTTTCTTCCACCCCGCTGGCTGTAGTTACTCAAGGCAGATTAACCAGGTTATGATTGGTTTCAGTCCCTATCCAACAGCATGAGCGGAAGCCAACAGAGATAGTGTTAATTGTTAACTCAATGATGCTCTTAGCTCATCCCAAGGTACAAGGGCAATGTCACTGAGGAAGCGAGAGGACTGAGGTGCTTCTGTTATCCCCTGCATAGATGATTCCTGGATTCATACCTGTACATGACAGATTTGTACTCTGTGACCATTTGTGGATCAAGCATGGCAGTTTGCACAGCTTTTCACTGATGCTATTCTCTGTGTATTAGATATGAAACTTGTTCTCATCATCTTTCATCCTTTTGATGCAGTTAGAATTCACCCTGCTTTGTTTCCCACAGTTTATTGCAGGAATGCATAGATAACAGCCTTTCATTAGAAGAGAAGGAAACATTCAGGCTCCTATTGTAATTTTATTCAGAGGAGCAGCTGAATTCAAAAGGAAAACTTGGATGTTTCCCCCTCTTTCTTTGAAAAATCAGCTACAGAAATTGAGGAGAGCAGACCTGAATCACCACCAGACAAGTGCATTCAGTGCTGCTCTGGAGTAACTCACAGACATTCTTTTCCCTGTGGTGAACTATTTTGAAATCCCTCATTTTTGTCTGAATGGCAAATGCCAAAACCTCAGTGTTTTTCATGAGGAGAAATTCCTGTCTTCTGGCCAGCGCAGTTAACTTCACAGCAAGAACTGGGAAGTTAAGGTTATGGCAAAGGGAGGATTTCCACATTCATGTGGAAGTAGACAGCACTTGCTTTCAGTCCTTTGACCTCCTGTACTGCTGAGATATCAAGCTGTAGAATCATGACACTGTACAGAAAATTACCAGATCAGAGGGCTGGAGCACCTCTCCTATGAGGACAGACTGAAGGAGTTGGGGCTGTTCAGTCTGGAGAAGAGAAGGCTCCGAGGTGACCTCATTGTGGCCTTCCAGTATCTGAAGGGGGTCTACAGGAAGGCTGGGGAGGGACTTCTCAGGATCTCAGGTAGTGATAGGACTAGGGGGAACGGATTGAAGCTGGAAATGGGGAGATTCAGGCTGGATGTGAGGAAGAAGTTCTTCACCATGAGAGTGGTGAAGCCTTGGAATGGGTTATCCAGGGAGGTGGTTGAGGCCCCGTCCCTGGAGGTGTTTAAGACCAGGCTGGACGAGGCTCTGGCCAGCGTGATCTAGTGTAGGGTGTCCCTGCCCATGGCAGGGGGTTGGGACTAGATGATCCTTGTGGTCCCTTCCAACCCTGACTGATTCTATGATTCTGTGATAAATCAAGTAATTCCTCAGGGCTTTGACCATTACCTTTATCTATAATTTTTCTCTGAAGATGGTTTAGCTAAACATAGACATTCATCAGGCAGCTAAAGCTCATGCCAGGAAATTTTCACAGCAGCTATCAAATACTTCATGAGAACATTTCCTCCTCCCCCTTTCCTGAAAAAAAAAAAGTCCAATGATACGTTCTCCTAATTCCATGCTGGAGAGTATTTCTGTTCTTGACCACAGTTCATGTTGCCATGGTCTAACCTGTCATCCCTAATCTGAGTTTGGTCTTCAGCTTGACCTATGCTTGTGCAGATTCTGTTTCACATTAACTCAATGATAGGGCAGTTTTTATCCAGCTAAAATATTTGTCTAGGCTTTTCCTCATGTCTTTTCTAGGACAACTTCACTTCTTCCTTGTGCAGCTCCCCCGGAGTGTGATTGCCAAGACTACCCTGCTAAAATATAGATTTGCTTGTGTTCCCCCTTCTCTTGGCATCCCTTAACTATCTTGTTCTCTTTGGTCTGAAAGCACTTCCTTACCCCTCTGCAAGTCACTATCATGATGTCTTCATGCAGTCTATAACACCAAGCCCTATTGCCAACCTCTTGTTTTGTCCAACAAGACCACCTTAGTTAGATGTGGGCGTGGAATTCTCTGTATGCACAGAAAGTGCCTTCAGTGTTGTCCTTTGATGTGTTACAGAGAAGGGTGATGTGCATGTGACTGTGGGATTGTTTTATAACTTTTTTACCAGCTGATTTGACATGCTACATGTGCATCTACCTCTAGCAGGTTAGTTTTATATCTTAAGCTTTGTGGACACAATATGCCATTTTGTAGCACTAACAACAGTTATGTAATGCTAATCAAGTGCATGTTGGCCTGCATAGTGCTATATGGAGCTCTGTCAACCTAAACTGTCTTCTGGGGGAAGGTAGAAGAAAATTTCCATGGTTTCCTACACCCTGTTAGGCTTCCTAACCAGCGAGAGCAGCTGCTTCTAAGGATTTTTAACCTAAGAGTCACCTCATTCGGCTCAGCCCTTTCCCACCCCCTAGCATTGTTGCTGCTGTTACTGGACACCACTTTTTGATGTGTTTGTCACTAGATTCTGTAAATCTTCAAATGGGAAACTTAGAAGAGCAGAAACCTCCCAGATGGATAGACAGTCTCAGCTATTTTCAAAGCAAATGTATTAGAAATGAATGACGGATTGTTTGTCTTCAGGAAAATATGGATCTTTCTAGAGATGGAAGCGTTTTGAAGCCTCTGCAGAACAGGTGAGAGAAGTATAGCAACCTGGAGAAGGTGGCACAAAAAGGAGCAGCAGTACCCTGGAAAATCTATTAGATGTGAAACTGGAAGTTTGAGGCATTTGTGATGTCGGCCAAGAAAGATGAAGCTTTTGATGGGGCAAGTTGTATACATGTACTCCCAGCATCAACACTGTTTGGTTACGATATCGTGTTAATCAGCACTGAAGTTCAGGTTTCTTTTTTACTTTCACACAGTTGCATGTTGTGTAATGAATCTCAGGCCCTGAGACTGTCCTGCATCCCTGGTTGATAGAAATTTAGGCTCTGGAATTCAATCTGGTGAGCTAGAAACTTTTCAGGGTAGACACAGAGCACTGCCAGGTGCTGTGCAGAAGCTAGGAGCAAGTAAAATGCTTTGCTGTGTCCACATCAATTGAATGTGAAATCAGCAGCTACCCAGGATTAGGTCTCTCTCATCAAGAAAGACAGGAACTCTTCTGGAGTAATTAAATACTTTGTCCTAAGGAAAATGGTTTTAACTCTCTAACTCATTATAAACCGTAAGGGCTGCATATTCGACTTTGTACTTCAGGCTATGCAGATCAGGGTCTCAAGCAGTGTCATTTATTTGACACAGTTTAAAGCCACAGCTCTAGCTGCAATTTAGAACATGAAAAATAGTTTCCACTGGATTCCTGTAGTTTTGACTTCATCACTTGAGTTACAATGATTTCTTGTTGTGCCTGAACAGAGTCCACAAACTCCACAATTTACTGCTTCCTGCAACAGTCTGACATGGTCCCCTGTGGGAGAAAAACAAGTTAAACAGAGAACTTTTTCCTCTTAAGGAATTGTATTGATCTTGCAGATGCTGAGTTGACTTACCATGTTTTTCCTCAAAGCACTTGGCTGCAGATTCACTTAAGAGTAAATATAAGAGCCCTATCATCTCATTTCCCCTTAAGCCTAAGCATTATAACCTCTGTCAGTCACTGACACTCAGGTTTTTCTCTTAAACATGATATTTAATAGTATGAAAGAGCTCTTCGGTGTTCGCTAAGTTCTGTGTTATTATTTCCCAAACTATAGCTATTTCCTTTCTCTCTCTCTCAAAAAAATAATCACCTGTGGTTTGTATGCAGCCTGCATTTCAAGTGCAATATATAGAAAATATAACTATTTAAATCTGAGATACGGTTTACACTGTTCTTTGTTGGAGTGCTGCTTCTTGCTTCAAAAACCGCAAGAGCATAGCTTCAAGCAGCCTACTCGAGAGTAAACTCATCATGTGTCTACTTCAATGCTCTTTTGTTGCTCAAGGGCTAGCTAGACCCTGGCAAATAGTCCACAGACCTTAGCAGGAGGCAACGCTGATTCACAGTCCTTTTGGGAGAGTACTAACTTGCGTCTTTGGGGGTCTTCCTTCTCCTTTCTTTTACCCCTTTTCTTTCTTGTTTTCTCCAGGATGGGAAGGAGAAGGTTCTTTTTGTCTCTGGAGACTTCTGTGATGTTTATTTGATGTAGATCTTTATAGTTTTATTTTAGCTTGATTGGGTTCCTCGAGGAGAGTTTCCATATTGTGCAGCTAGCTGGGGAATATGAAGACAGATAGAAGGGACATATTAACTGATTTACTTGTCAACCAAAAGAGCCTTTTCATCTAGCACCAGAACAAGAGGACACAGTCTCAAGCTGTGCCAGGGGAAGTTTAAGCTGGAGGCGAGGAGAAAGTTCTTCACAGAGTTGTTAACCATTGGAATGGGCTGCTGAGCGAGGGGGTAGAGTCACCATCCCTGGAGGTGTTCAAGAGGGGATTGGACGTGGCACGTGGTGCCATGATTTAGTAGTCATGAGGTGTTGGGTGACAGGTTGGACTTGATGATCTTTGAGGTCTTTTCCAGCCTTATTGATTCTATGATACATTCTTCCCTGCAGAGTCTCTTTCCAAAATGAGGATGACTCTTGGCATATGTCCATATGTCCTAAGTTCTTACACAACATGAATCTCTTGCCTTTATACCATCATACAAGATGAGGAACCTCCTCATGGACTTTCCTACCTGTGAAGCTCCTTTCACATTCATCTTTAAGTATGTATGTCAATGTGCTTAAGGTGTGTATATATATATATATATATATATATATATATATATAGGTATGTATTGTAAAGATATGCAAAGGGTATACAAAGAGTATGTGACCATTAGCTTCACCTCAACCAGGTAGAATGCTTGAGATAGTCTTGTGGACATTGAATGCCCTGTGATAAGGCAACATCAATAGTGTGATATGGCTTTATTTTTATTTAATGTTTGAGAAACGGCCTTTTGTGCTAGGTAATGTAAACATGAAATAAAAGAGGCAGTTTTGGTCCCAAATGCTTACTACTTCAGCCTATGAATCTAATGTACTAATCTCTTGTCTGTTCTTGAGTAGTTGATGTGTACTGAATGGGTAGCTTGAAGGCAAAATACACCACCACAGCACCTCCTTCAAAGCTCAGTGTGTGTAGCTCACCATCCATGGTGAAAGCCTTTTGCTTTCACTCTGTATGTGGCTGGCAGAAAGTGACCGTGATATGTAACTTGTATTTCAGCGCTTAAAGAGACTGTGCTTAGAGTCAGTGATGTGCATCTCCACCTCCAATTACCATCATTGTGAAGAATTTTCATGAGCAGGAACAACTTATGGGACAGGAAAGTATAAAAGTTGCCTTGAGTCTATCCTGTGCTTCCTGTGAATGCTGCTGAAAACTGCAATGTGTTTTCCTCTGGCTTTTAGTGGCTGCAGATGATTGTGGGCTACTGTGACATGACATCTAATTGCAAGTTCTGTTTGAGACCCAGGTAGGAAGAGAATATGTCCTTGTGCTTTGATTATTTCTTCTTGATGACTCCTTTCTGTTCATAGCCATGATGAGCACTTTGAAATATTGTATTTTTTATCAGTTTTATATTTACTGGCTTTCTAAAAAGATAGCAAATGGTTTAATTGAACTGGGGTAGTAGTTTCTGGAACATGAGCTCAGCCAGCTCCCTAAATCCTGTAGGAAAAGTGCTTCTTGAGAGGATTGTCACTGAGAAGATATGTATTGTGAAATGGTAGGAAGCAGGAAAGGCAAAGTGTGGTTGAGGGCTTTGATATCCCTCAGCTTATGCTCCTTTTAGATGTCTTTTTGGATGGTTAGAAAAACTGCTCGGTGCTTGCATGACATCAGTTTTGCAGTTTTCTCTTTGACACCTTTTGCTGTGACATGTCTGACCTTAGATTTGTCCACTTTATGGATGGGCAAATAATGTGGTCATTAAGGATGCATGCTGAGGTCAGAGGTTGGCTGATGTTTGTTTAATTGAGTCCCATGGCAGAAGCTGGAAAATCCTCCGCAGGAAAGGCTGTCCTTCAGGATGTGCAAGAATACTGAAGTTGGTCAGATAATTTGAGTCTGACCTTCCTGCATCTGCTGGAGCTTTACAGTTTGATGCAGTGACTTTTAAACCACTTTTTCAATTTCCTGATCCTAAACATGCTAAAATGTTTAAATCTCTTCCCATGCAATACTGTAACACAAACTCAGGGTCTTAACATGTAAGGTAACTACTCCTGGTTTAGGCATTTTGTAATTGTAATGAGCTGGATGGAACATTTCACTTGGCATCCAGTTAATGGAAAAGAAGCCAAAGACGACAAAACATGAAAGAGAACAAAATGCTCCTAGTTTAAAAGAAAACAATTCTGTGCCTGAATGAGATGGCTAGCACAATTCATTGGTGGACACAAACCCAGGAGGCTGTGCTATTGCTGCTGATTTTGCAATGCCAGCTGAAAAAGAAGCAGATATTCCTGGGTAAGGGGACGGGATTTTCCTGGTGTGCACATAGTGCCAGTGGGTGCCAGGAACAGCAGAACATCTTTAATGTGCAGTAGGGGTTTAATGACTTAATGAACCTGCTGGACCGAATCAGTCAAGAAACAGCAAGTAAAGGTTGGAGCAAAACATGCTGACTTCTGGCAAGCACCACTTATTGACGTGACCACTTATTTTATGGGCTATGGTAGATCATTACTTTCAGATTATATATGAGGAATATTACCAGAATTTCAGTGGGGTAGCAGACTCTTTGTTTTCTGGGAAGAGTCCATGGATATAGAGAAAAAAAATTGCTCATTTTATTTATGTAATTTCTCTGAACAGGACCCAAAGCCTGAGGATGTTTTGCCTAAGTGTTTCCCCTCTCAAAATTCAATTTCACTAATATATAAATGTATTCTGGGCTATACCATCCATGAAAACATTAATAATTGTGAGGGGGGGAAAAAAACAAACACTATTTTTTTTTGCACTGAGACTGACACTATTTATGGGCTGGAACATGCACAGCCTACTTGGATTATAGTACTTTACTATTACTTACTGTGTTAAAGAGGTGCAACATGCTATATTTTTTTGCTTTCATGTGTAATGCATGTTAAGAACTTTGCATTGAGAGTGAAGTGAACATATTGGAGACTCCCCTGGTAGGGAAATGGTGGGTGTGCAAAGACAAAATTAGGTGGCTTAGAGTATTCTTGTTGAAGTCAAAATGCTGGCTTAGGTACTTAGACTACGATGTTGTCCTAAAGGGTAAGCTACATCTTTACAAGCAAGTGATAGGTAATATTTAATATCTACAGCTGAATAGTGTGGGAACCCACATGCATTCCTACACTTATCTACATGGTGAGCTTAGGCAATGTTAAGGCAAAAGTATCTTAATATATTGTCAAGTTCAACTAATCTTCAACAACTTCTTAGAATCAGTAATGCGGTGTACAAAAATGGGTCTGAAGTTTTCCACTTATGGTCACATCTTCCCTTTGCATAAGGCAAAATAGATTCTTTATGTCCAGTCGAGCTGGGACAAGTTATAGCTTCTGGCAGCTCAGGAGCATAGATTCAGAGGGGGATAGTATTTTTAAAATATGCAAAACATTGTTTTCAGGGGAAACAAATATTCTGCACTGCAAAAAAACCTTCGGCGTGCCTCAGTTTCAGTTCTAGCGTGAGCCTTAGAAACCTGGCCTGTGGTCCTTAAGCAGTTTACAACCACAGGCCAGCTTTCAAGGGGAACACCCTGCTCCCCGTGGGGAAGGATTTATGATTTTATTCAGGATGTATGAAATGTGATAATTTTGGCTGGATTTCAGGAAAGAAAAGGGGGTGGGGGGTGGGGACAGGGCAGCGGCTACATTCATTCACACCCCTTTCAGTCTGCTTGTTGTCAATGGAGTTCTAGTGACAATGAACAATGGCAGAGCAAGGGCTGCAGAATGGACACCCTGTGCTTTGTGAGAATGGCCAAACCCCAGAAAAAAATGGAGAAAGAACTGGCTCTTCTGTGAGCAGAAGCTGCTGGTGCTGGCAGAGCTGTAGCAGAAAACAACAGCAGTTTCAGAGGGCCCCCATTAGGGGACCTTTCTTCTAGATCCTGAGCTCTTGCTCTCTCTGACCTACTGAAGCAATCTGTTACAATGCAGTGTGAACTCAGCCTTTGGAAAGAGCTGCAATCAGTGGTGTTTCCAAAATTCACATGTGTGCAGACAAGTGTTCCTGGAATTTGCAGGAGCTTTTCTGTCCCTAGAACTGCACAAATAGACACTTACCTGTTTTGAGGGAAACTCTTTGAAAGGGAAGTTTTAGGAGCTAAGCAAAGTGCGTGGTATCCAGTGGGCTGAAGGAAATGCTTCCCACTATTCCTTCTTGCTGATAGTTCAATGTTATCTAACACATGGCAATTTCCATTTAATGAAAGTGTGTGTGGGGAGAGAATTGTTGTCTTAAAAAAAAACAGCTCCTGAGCCAGATCCCTGGCTTGTATCCATCACCCCTGCTCCACTGGGGCACGGGAGAATTCCTTGGGTACCACTGAGCTGCTGCAGGAGTCTGGCCCCTGCAGCACCTTCTCACTGTGCCTTTCACGGGGGGAGAACACCTGGGACAGAGCTGAGGTTAGGCAGGAGGGATGCTTAAACCATTCATGAACTCTGGCAAGCCCCAACTGCTGAAACAGCCCTTGGGAGGATGTTGCAGCTGAATGCAATTTTGAGCAGTCTGAAGCAGCTTCATGCTGCTGAGTGGGGTCCCAGGAGGACCCCACGTGAGATGGGAAGTCCTGAGAGTCGTGCAGGTGGCTGCACTTGGATTTTGGTGCAGGGTGACTGAATATCTGCAACCTAATGTGCTGTCAATAACTTCAAAAAAAGGAGAGATGGGGTTATGCTGCCCCCCTGCCTACCATCTAAACATATCTGCATTTTGTAAGCAAAGCAATAACTTAATAACACACTGGAAGTAACAGGTATTGCCTGGGAGGCTGAAAGTGAGAACTGAACGGGTGAGCTGTACTCCACCTGGGATCTGTGAGAGCCTTGAGGTCATTGACAAAGATGTCTTGACTTGAAACTGTAAACTTTCTTTGGGATATGCTTTGCACTTGAATAATCAAGTAGGGAATGATTTATTGACATTTTATGCAGACAGAAGAATCAGTCTAAAGGGAGACAAATACACCATTGAAATAGGTTTCATTTTGATGGAAATGAAAATAAAATGCTTGACTTGTTTCATATCATGATGTAGCTTGCAACCTTCTACATGCCCTTAGAGATAGAGGGTTCATACCCACTACAGATGTATAACCACAGAATTGTCAGGGTTGGAAATGGCCTCTAAGATCATCAAGTCCAACAATTATCTGTTATTCAAGTGTTTATAGAAAAACCAGCACATGCTATTCGATGTTTCATAGAATAGCCAGCACATGCTCAGTGTGGACCTCATTACTGCCCAACAAAATGCTACCACAGCCTCAGGTTAATTCAAAAGCAGCAAGCAGGACCACATGAAACCAGAAAATCACCACTAGAGATGTTAGCCACCACAAATTAAAAGTCCCACAGTTTCCCCATACAGCTCATATGTGCTGTCCTGCTTGTGTCCTAATATTCCTAAATGCATGGTAAAATATGAAATGGTAACTGCACAGCAGATAGTTGCCTGGAAAACATCCCCTCACCTGTAATATACATCTAGCTGCTTTGTTAATGTTGCCATTCAGGTACAATTTGAAATCAAGAGAGAAAGTCATTCCAGAACCTACCCAAGAAGGTCACAAACTCCCTTTGAAAGCACTGATACTTCCTTTTGTTCCCTCTTATGTATCTGATTACAAATTACTAAATCCTACTGCCATTTGAGAACTTTCAGATTCTAATCAGCACTTTGATGAATGTACAGCACAATAATGCAGATGAGTGAAGTCACCCTCTATGCGTACAGCAGCGTGCACGGACGAAAATGTGGAGAAACCATTCAAAAGCACTGGGACCTTTGTGGTCTAGGAGCTGCCTTTGTAATCAATCCTGACTGTAAATTGTTGTCTAACAGCTAGACATTGTTAAACTGTCCAATTAAACATTTCCCCCCCCCCCCCCCCCAATCATATAAACACAAACTGTTCTGCTTAAAATGTGACCAGTTGTTGATAAAATAGAGTGAAAAGAATCTAGAAAAAGGAAATACTACAGAAATCTACTTGAAAAAATAAGAGGGAAACCTGAGTAAGTTTCACCAGTGTCAGCAAATTACAGATCTTTTCTTTAGTGTTTAGGGATTAGGTGGCTTCCTACCACTTTGTAGTACAGTAAAGGAGACTTTTGATTAAATTAAGTAGAGATCAACATCACAGCCATTTCCCCCCCCCAATTTAATGAAATGTAAGGAAAGAAAAACAATATAGCCAAGTGTTAATAAAGTAGCAAAAAAATATAATCTTATGAGGTAGTGTTTTCATGAAATATAATCAAATCAATTGAAGTAAAAGTCATGATTTATGTGACCACGTAATCTATATGCTTTAATATATATATATATATTTGAGAATGTCATGCTGTGTCTTTTTTGTTACTGCAGATGAATCATAGAATCATAGAATCAGTCAGGGTTGGAAGGGACCACAAGGATCATCTAGTTCCAACCCCTGCCATGGGCAGGGACACCCTACACTAGATCACGCTGGCCAGAGCCTCGTCCAGCCTGGTCTTAAACACCTCCAGGGACTGGGCCTCAACCACCTCCCTGGACAACCCATTCCAGGGCTTCACCACTCTCATGGTAAAGAACTTCTTCCTCACATCCAGCCTGAATCTCCCCATTTCCAGCTTCATTCCATTCCCCCTAGTCCTATCACTACCTGAGATCCTGAGAAGTCCCTCCCCAGCCTTCCTGTAGGTCCCCTTCAGATACTGGAAAGCCACAATGAGGTCACCTCGGAGCCTTCTCTTCTCCAGACTGAACAGCCCCAACTCCTTCAGTCTGTCCTCATAGGAGAGGTGCTCCAGCCCTCTGCTCATCCTCGTGGCCCTTCTCTGGACACGCTCCAGCACGTCCACATCTCTCCTGTAATAGGGGCTCCAGAACTGGACGCAGTACTCCAGGTGGGGTCTCACCAGAGCTGAGTAGAGGGGGAGAAGCACCTCCCTTGACCTGCTGGTCACACTTCTCCTGATGCAGCCCAGGATCTGATTGGCTTTCTGGGCTGCAAGTGCACATTGAGAGCTCATGTTGAGCTTCTCGTCCACCAGCACCCCCAAGTCTCTCTCCTCAGGGCTGCTCTCCAGCCAGTCACTGCCCAGCCTGTATTTGTGCCTGGGATTGCCTCGACCCAGATGCAGGACCCTGCACTTGGTCTTGTTGAAGCTCATGAGGTTGGCTTGTGCCCACCTCTCCAGCCTGTCCAGGTCCCTCTGGAACCTGACATAGTGCTGACATGTTCTTTTAGTCTGTTTAATGCATTTTATCTGCACTGTTTTCATTAGAGATAACAACTCCACGGAACTACTCTGTAAACTAAAAAGTGTGCTGCAGGGATGTGAGCACAGTGCTGTCAATTTTGGAAGGGGAAGGGAAGCAGCGAACTTCCCCTCCGATATCTGCTCAACACCAGCTGATGCCTTAGAAGGCATAGTGCCTGTCTGTTCTTATATAGTCTATATGTTTCTTTGCCTGTGTGGTTTTGCATCATAACATCAGTATTCTTTTAATGTTGATTTTGAAGAGGTAATCTTGCCTTCTTTTAAAACTTACACCATTGCTTAGCCTGGAGAAGAGGAGGCTCAGGGCAGACCTTATTGCTCTCTACAGCTACCTGAAGGGAGGTTGTAGGCAGGGGGGGGTTGGTCTCTTCTCCCAGGCAACCAGCACCAGAACAAGAGGACACAGTCTCAAGCTGCACCAGGGGAAGTTTAGGCTGGATGTTAGGAAGAAGTTCTTCACAGAAGGAGTGATTGGCCATTGGAATGTGCTGCCCAGGGAAGTGGTGGAGTCACCATCACTGGAGGTGTTTAGGAGGAGACTGGATGAGGCGCTTGGTGCCATGGTTTAGTTGATAAGATGGTGTTGGATGATAGGTTGGACTTGATGATCTTGAAGGTCTTTTCCAGTCTATTCTACTCTGTTCTACTCTGTTCTGTTCTGTTCTAATTCTATTCTAATTCTATTCTACTAGGATAACTGGGGATTTTCCTGTAAGGAGGACTTTCCTGCCACCTCAGGCTGTGTATGGGCAGTGGTGTGTGTTGTTCTGGTGAGGCTACCCATGAAATGATCACAAGAACGGGAAATGTAACCAATGCATATGTTCCTAAATGTTATGTGGTGTAAAGAAGCGAGTTCTCTGTAGAGGTGCTGCAAACTGAAAACAACTGCTTTACAATAACCTTCCTCCTCTGCTGATGCATGTATGCTGATGTTCTCAGCCCTTTAGGCTGGTGTATCTGAAGTACAGGAAACAGGCTTTTCTTGGAGAAGTTGGAGTACCTTAAGGTACCTTCTCCCTCTTAGTGCCTGTATTGAAAGAGCATGAAAATATTAAACTGCTTGCAGGTTTGTCAGCAGAACTGAACAGGTATTCTATGGTATTAGATGTGATCATAGTTATATACTCAGCACAGTTTGTTTGCAATTCAAGACCTAAAAACCTTCTGCACTCGGCTATATTTAACCTGGATCCCTTTTATTTTTCAGTCCTATTCTTTCTTAGAGTGTCCATACATATTTATACAAATCCAATTGACAAGGCTGTTCTATCTGGGAAGCCCATATACAAATCCAATGCTTTTCCCAGCTGCAAATAGGTTCGTGGTGCAGTGTGTCACTTCTCATTATTGTGGGGTGCTGTCTTTTCAACACTTGAGCATGTCATGTCACCACATGATTAACGTTTAAAGCAGCAGCTCACTGCTGTTAGCAGCAAAAGTCAGTATTGCTTATCTGCTTGCTTCCCCTGTTGATTGTAATATGGGAAGCCACTATCCTCTAACTGAGCAAATTTCTTTCAAGTGAGCCTGAAACAGACATGGAGTAGTAGCACTGTAACAATTCACTTCTTTCCCCCTCTTTCCTCTTCTTCAGTCAGGTCTAATACATCTGATGCATTTCCAAAGATCCCAGGCATAAGATAAGCTGTAAGAAGTTTCCAGTTGTTCCTAAAGAGGTGATGGAGTCTGAAACATTGGAAGAGGTCACCCTGAATCTGTGTAAGTATGAAAAAGGCAGGCATGCTAGCCCAGACGGTCTGTCTTTATACTCTTTGTGCTATGCTTTGTGCTTTGCTTGGAAGGAAGGAGTTTTATGATCAAGGGCAGAAGAAAAGGATTTAGAATTGTTAATACACTGCTTGAGTGCTTAGCCATTTACATTTACAGTAATTTCTTCGGGGGTGGGGGGAAGTCATGTTTTTCCTGCCAACATGTAGGAAAAATAAAGGCTGATTGAATTAAGTCTGGGAACCAGTTTGATTAGAAATTGAAATAAATCTCTTAGGGCCCTAGGAACCTGGTTCGTTTGTGGCATTCCTTCCATACTCTAATGGGCCCTAATGCTTGATACTGAACGATAAGAAATGCTGGTATCTGAAAACAGCTGCTGTGGCTCGGCTAGTTTGGAACCACATTTTGAGAGCTGAATGTAAACCACAAATACATGGAAATGGAGGCGAGTCAAACCGATCCTCCAGATACAGTTTGAACCAATGGTCAGTATTTCACAGTATCACAGTATTACCAAGGTTGGAAGAGACCTCGAAGATCGAGTCCAACCTGTAACCACAAACCTCACGACTAGACCATGGCATCAATCAAACAAGTTCACCAAAAAGCACTAGAGTTACACTTTTTTTCCCCCACTTTTGGTAATGAAAAGCAAGGCCACCATAATTCCAGTCAGTGATACTCTATAAATGTCTGTAATGTGTAATGGCATGTATACTCCATGGGACTTTTCATAGGAACTTGGAGGTACCACAGTTTTACGTGTTGGGGGCTGGCCTGGGTGACCTTTAAAGGTCTTTTCCAACCCAAAACATTCTGTCATTGTGGTATCTTCTGTTTACTGAACTGTACCCCAGTGCCATTTTGCTGGGATGGCGATATGGTTGGACTTGATGATCTTAAAGGTCTTTTCCGACCAAAACAATTCTGATTCTATCACTGGATTCTGCGAAAGGAGGAGGGAAGGAAGCTGGGAGGAGAAAGTGCAAGGAGGTAGTGGAAAGATAGACAAGAGAAAGTGAAACAGAACATCAGGTGTAGAGAAAGAATGAGGTGAATATATATGGGGGAAAAAAATTGCAGTCAGACATACTGTTTTTCATTGCTTTAAATGTCCTGTAAAGCAGAGCAGTCAACAGCCAGGCAATTACACCACCAGGAGCTTTAGATTACATTAGGGTGCAAGGCAAGCTTTGCTCTCCATGGTCTATGATATCATTTGAACCCTCTGAAAGAATAAATGGTATAATTTGTGATATGACTCATACAGGAAAGCAGATAGGCAATGGTGTGCCATGATACAAGTGAGAAAAAGACAAAATAACAGTCAAGGGGTGGTTACAGTAAGCATTGTGTGGCTTTTATCTTCTGATATTGTTCATCATATTAGTATTATCATTATTATTTGCTAACCTTAGCGTATGACCTAGCAACAAAAATTCAAGGTTTGGAGCCAGGGTCGTAGACAAAACAGCCTGGTGCTTATGGCAGTTTCTTCTGTTGTTGATTATTAAATTGTTTCTGTGAATGAAAATAATGATAACAACAAGGAGAAATGTACACCATGCTGTGACCAATTTCCTGCCACACCATGAGTGATGCACACAACTGCCTGCTGCAGCTGTAATGATGCTCTCGGATGGAGGAAGCCCGAGAGTGGATGGTAAGAGTGTGGGCTGGAGTGTCCTGCTGAATTGCACTGTGAGCACTGAAGAGGCAGATGCCTAATTTAGTTCTTCAGGCTGCACAGCTTCCTGCATGCTGAAAGTCAAAAACACAGGAAAAGAGGTCTGACAGATCTGGTTGGCACTTAGACTGAGGTATAGTATTGATTTGCTGGGGGAGGAATACCAGTGTTATGGCCAAGTTTAAAAAGTTCCTGGCTTACCATCTGCATTCTGCTGCCTTCTCTCTTCCTGTGTTTTGCATTTATTAAATTATGCTAAAGGACACCGGAGAAAACCCCCGATGAAAATGAAGTGCCCTGTTTTTCCAAGAAGTGAATAATAATAATTTAAAGGTTATCATCTGCAGTTTCATGCAGAGCCTTGAGCTATGCTGTATGTCCTATTTTTCTGAACCCCTTTTGTTAATACTTTTATAGGCAGACTTGAGAAATCCAAGAATTAGCTAACGTTAGACCAGTAAAAATGTTCCTTGAAAACGACAGATATAAGGAACATTTCTGCTGGGGGTTGCATTTGGTCATGGTTTTTTTCCATTAGATCATGCTCCTGTGGAGTTCCTAGAGTCTTGTTGGAAGATCCTGCTGGCTCTTGGACTGTGATGCAGAAATGTCCCTTACGTTCATTAGAAGCTTATATTGGAAGCGGAGAGCTTCTGAGCTTTTCAGCTGTAATTCAACAACATTAGTCTTAGGCAGGAAAGTGAAAATTTATTTACTGAAAGTAAAATATTTGTTTTGGCCAGGATGCCATTTTTGGCACTAGTGCTGATGCCTTGTAGGTCAAATTTTGGTAGCAGGCTAGTAAGACTCTGATTACAAACACAGGCGAATTTAATAAGAGTTCTGTCCGATCTCATTCCTCTTGGTGTAAATCCAGAGTATTTTGCTGAGATCTCTTGCCATCTGACTAAACATGCTGCTTCTAGGGTCTGCCAGTGTACACACTATTTGGTGTTATTAGCCCAGAATACATGTATATTTAGATTTTTCTCATTATCACAGAAAGAAAGGAAAAAAAAATAGCCAACTCACTTGACAATTAACTATGAGTGCAATGCCAACCCAGCCACGCTAAGCAGGTGACACAAGCTCATGTTACTGACGTGATAGTTATCTGGTTTAGTAAGAATAATCAAGTGTAGCAGCAACAATAATAATGCAAAAATAACCTCTTGAGAAAAGTGATTACTACCACCCCACTTGTGCAGGCAAACCAAATTCAAGAGGTCAAACAGCCTGCCGAGCTGTTGGAAATGAAACACATGTAGACAGTTGGTGGATTATGCTATGTGCAGTGTTACTTGGGGATTTCAGATCAAACTTTTCTGTACTTGCACATCAAAGCTTGTGGAGGTAATCAAACCAAGACTTCTCTTCCTTACAAAATTAAACTCCTTTATGTGCTCTACAGGAGATTAGTAAAGCCTTAGCTGTATTGTACTCGAGAAATATTTTCTGCTGGTATGTAATGGGATGTCTTTTTCTTGTTTTCTAGTTGGTCACCATCTTTCTGCTTCCTTTTCAAAGAGGATGGCTGCTAGAAAGAGCCATACAGTTGCAGTAAATTGTTGTAAGTTGTAAAGTAAGTTGTCCTTATGCCTGACCTTCAACGGCTCAGAGGAGACAGTAATCATAAGTTTGGAGTCCCTAAGAGTTAGTGTCCATGTTTGCCATGAGACTTTGTAGGCAGTAAATGCTGACATTTCACACAGTGGTCATGTACTAGAAAGGTGTGACTACCTAGAGGTGCAGAACTGACACTCTCATCCCAGGAATCAGCACAAGTTTTACTTGCTCCAGACCTTCAGCTCTCTTTTGAGTGTTCCAGGTCTAGGACCGATATTCTCACTGTTGGTACCCTAAATTAGAACACAGGAAACATGAGCTAGATACCTAATAAACTTGCTGTGGAGAATCTGAGCGTGGTGCACTGATCTTGTCAAGCACCCTGATGCAGATGCTTCAAGTTCAGTGGTAGGTATTTAGATTTAGCAGCTAAGCCTAAGAGTTCTAGTTTACACTTTTAGATCCAGCCTATGCTTTTAGTTCTCAGAAATTATTTAGGCAGCTATTAGACCTGCAACAAATTGCAGCAGAAAGAGCAGCAGAGCATGGAGAAGCTTTGTTTACAAGGTACTAGGGGCCACTTGCATAACAAACCTGTCAATGATTTATAAAGTGTAGAGACACAGTATCACAGAAAGTCTGCCTCAAAACAATTGGTTACTCATTACCACATTGTTTCAGTGATCTTTTCATCTTACTGGAGGTGCTGGACAGCAGGAAGACCTTCTTGTCTCTTTAGCACCTGGTGATCCTTGGACAAATTTTGTTGCCCTCTGTGTATATCAATGTCAGCTTTCCTACAGAAGCATAGGACAGCCTACTGAAGTACAATGCCTGTTTTATTTGAATGTTCTCTGGGAAACACTTTAGAGAGCATCCATATCAAACAATTTCTGCACTGCGGTATTTGTACCTTTAAGAGTTAGGTCCAGGGTTTTGGATCAAAGCCTAGCTGAGACCACATACATCATGAGGCCCAGGGAAAGAAGCATTAGATTTCTTGCTTAAAACTGGCTGTTAAATGCAAATGCATCATCCTTTGTATTACATAAAATCCAAGCTGTGTGCTCAGTATTTTCTTGAGGCAGCAAACTGTTGAACAGAATCCCCTTCATTTCAAGGTCTTTCGCTCAGGCTCTTGATGAATTAATTAAACTATATATTCATTATAAGCGATGAAAAGTACATAACCTTTCTGGGAGGGAAGTGGTTTGCTCCATAAGTACATCTAGCTCTCTAAATTAAAGATGTGCTAGCTTGAAATACCTGGATCCAACAGTGCTGTAATCTGAGCGAGGCAAGGAGTTGTAATGGTAGCTTTGGGAAGGAGGCTACTCGCAGCGGAAGGGATGAGCTTTACCAAGTGCTCTGGTAGGCTGGAATTCCAGGCTGTGCTGGGTAAGGGGACAAAGTAAATTCCAGAATCAAGGTTCCTCAGGGAGGAAGTCCTGACAGAGTTTCTCAGATCAGAAGCACTGCAGGCTAACAAGTAGGAAAGTTTTAGATTGTATTCTGAGAGGCTGTCTCACACAGTCTGTGTCCTTTAGAAGGCCAGAGGATGGGTAATCATGGAACACACTCTGTAGTTACTTGTGCTATTTGATGGTGAGCCCATTGCTATCTGTGTTGTTTGCAGTTCTTCATAACTATGAAATCTAGCTCCAGTATTGAAAGCATTGCTGTAGTCTAAGGAAGAATTAATAAGTCAATGAGTTCCACATATTCCTGTTGGGGTCTTCCTAAGTGGTCTTCCTCACTGTTGTCTTCATTCTAATTACAATCAGGAAGCAACAAGTACTTAACCGGATGTCAGGTGAGAAACAGCAGATGTACTCCTATGCAGGAAGGTTAGGTATAGCTTTCGCCATATCTTGCTAGTGATTTTCCTGTCATGCCTGTGCAGCTCTGGCCAGTTCACATGTATCCAAAAAGCAAACCAGCTGCCATCTCCTAACTTAACCGTAGACTTCAGAAAAACCCCAGTCCTCTGCTTGCATTATCAGGATTTTGGTGCTTCAATGCTGGGAGGTTTTTGGTGCTGTTTCCCTGCCCCCTACTTTCTTTGTGTATTTTGGTTCCAAATGCATGTGCACCACAGACACTGATCCAAGGCACTATTTTCTGACCTTTTTGCTCAGTTCCAGCTCGTTCATGGTCTCATTATCAAATTTGTTGGCACAGGGAACCAGCCACAATTGGCATACTCTGCAGCACTTGCTGTAGCGGTTGGATGCCAACGAAGAACGTTCTATAGCAAAGGCAGTGTTACAGCATCTCAGTGGCTTTTCCTCATGATTGGACACAATCCAGTCACAAACATGTCAGGATACAAATGTAATCTGTGTTTGTGGAAAAATAAACATCCCAGCTAAGACCTAAGTAAATCCTTCTCAGTACTGACTGTGACCAAGGTGCGAGCCAGATCAAGCACGCATGGTGAAACAAATGCTGTCCTCATGTAATGGTTCATGTGGAGGCTGTACTGTATTAAATCTGTAGCTGTTTTCCATTTGAGTACCAATTCATGATGCAACCAATGTAAATCTAGTAATTGCTGCTGTTTGGGGATGGTTTTATTTTTCAAGTTGGGGCTCTTCCTCCCCACTCTCTCCCAGTAATTGAATTTTGATCCCGTGGAACCAATTTTGCTCTCAGTGAAGCCCTCAGGAGCACTGCATGGCTACTGTAGACAAAAGGGCTATAGTTGGTCACTTAGCAGACACAATGTACTTTTTTTTTTTTAACAGTTTAATGCAAAGTCAAAATGAGAGCCAACATTTTTGTTTAATTTCAGCATGACAAGTCACGTGCAGCCACAAATCATGCTGTTGTCATCAGGGTCTTAGGAAAACATATTTCTGGGAGAAGAAGTAAGCTAATGCAGTTAAAGTACACTGCAGGAGGAGAGAAAAATCCAGTCAGAAGAGGAAACCCAGTGTCCTACTTATTAGTACCTTTTAAGATCTCTCTTTAGTGCCTGAAATATTAATTAGTGAACTAGGGAAAAATGTAGTCTTCACGCAAGAACATCTTGCTTCCTTCAACACAAGCAACAGTGTCTTAAAATGAAAGTTTGCCAGGGCGTGGCTTATAGTCTTATTGTGGTGCAAGGAAATGCTTTGTGCTATTGAAAAAGTTTTCCTTAATAAAATGCAGAGGCTAGAATGCTAAAATCTTTTGAAGTTCCTCCTAAACATGTAATATTTAGCTTGAGAAGCAATAGTGAGGAAATGAACATGATAAGAGCTCATTCAGTAACAGCCCTAAATTGATTATTTCCTTCCTTATGTAAACTGATCAGTCAGCCCTTTGGGCTCACTTCCGAATACCAGCTCAGCACAAGAGCCTTATCACAAGGAAATGGAATGTAAAAGCCCTGACAGTTTTGATAAGGCACGTACTTTAGTTATGATCCTATCTCTCCCCTTCTCCCTTTTCAATAATTCATCTGTGCTAAAAGGGAGATGCCCTCCCTCTAACTTTTGTATAAATACAAGTTGATGTCGTTACATTCAGAATAAACTCTGGTTATGTATTCTGCCAGTTTCTCTGCATACTTGTAGGTAAGGAGACCAGAAGATATATGGACAATTATAAGGAGCTCTGGAATGGAGTGGCTTAGTGCTCTGAACAGATTATTTCTGAGTGTTTGATTGCATTTTTATGTGCTTTAGACACAGTCAAAAGATTGTTGGTAGAGCAGATACCAGAGGAAACTTCATCCTGTGTTTTGATTTGCCACCTTTATTCCATCCATGATGCCATGGCTTTTGCAGCTCCATATGGTAGCAGAACCCAGACTGAATAAGGCTCCAACAGCTCACAGCATGAAAGCCAAAGAAGCAAACCGAATAAAACCCTACCACACACACATCAAACCACACACACCAACGTGCAGCTGCCAGGGGGAAAAAAAAAAGGAAAAAAAAAAAGAAAAGAGGAGTAAGCTTTACCTGCTAACCACCACAGCTTAAAACTTCACAGCCAGAAGTCCAGCCAGAAAGCCCAAAATGCAAATTTAACTTCATTCACTTGTCTCAGTAAAGTAATAATTTACAAGTGTGTGTAACGGGCTTCGTGGTTCATTGCATACCAGGACAGCAAAGCCTGATAAAAGTGCTCAAATGACAGTGGTGTTTTTGTTTGAGATGTGATGACATGCTCCTTAAGAAAATGTTACAGGCAGCAAATCCATGACCCAGTAAAACACACTCCAGACCATCAAAGTAGTTCTACAGCTTGGTGAAATCCACTCGTCTCTAGCAAGAATGACCTAAAACTCTTCAGAGGGGAAAAAAAACCCAACCAGGTAGGAATTCAGAAGGAATGTTTTTTAAGCAAACAGTGACATACCAAGTTGAGTGTAACTTTTCCAGTGAAACCTAAAACTAAGCCAAATTTACCTGATTTTTTTTTTTTTTTTTTTTTTTTTTTAGAAACTCAAATTTTGACTCATTTATGCAAACTGGGGAAAAGTCATGAGTGAAACTGGGCTGGCATTTCGTTTGGATTGGCTGCTTAGCAAAATCTCTCAGAAATACTCATCTTCAAAACAACGTCATAAATCAAGAAAGGCTTCAATCCTGACACTGGGAACTCATGGCAAAGATAGCATTGGTTTGGTTTCAATGGGGTTAGCAGTTTTCCAAAGCTCTTGAGGTTTTGAATGAAGGAGCCCCTAGATTTGTTCACAAGATGTCTTAAATGCTTACCATTGAAGAAAAGATCTGTTGTGATGACAGGAGTATTTGGTGAAGCAGCGCGATTGTGAAAGGAACAAGACTAGGAAAAGGTGATGGAGCAAATCCAGAACACACCTGTGTGCAGTTGAGCACCCAGAGGAAGGGATGAATGCTTCCTGATGGAAGACTTAGGGTCAGAATAGATGAACCTGTGTTGCCCTTACTCTTGGTGCAGAACACAATCTTCCATAACTCTCTGCTTTCTACATCATACTGCATACTGATGCACACCTGTAACAAACTCTATGCACCACTAAGAAACTTGTGTTAAAGTTTTGGAGGGGAAAAAGAGCAAAGCATTAGAAGGGACGAGGAAAAGCAATACATTTGCAGTGTGAATACTAGGTTGCAAAATAGAAGGGGGTAACTGCATTGCCTGTCATTTGTTCTTTTGGGCCTACAGCAGCAGAGTCCTCAGGGAAAAGAATTACAGTAGGAGATACTATCTTTAGTGCTCTATTTCTTATCTAGGATTAATAGTCCGTAGGATTTTCATTATAATTGGTATAATCATTCCTGGCTCTGGTTACACAAATGAGTAAAGAGCACTTTGATGCTCTGTGAAGCCTGACTTGCTTTATGGAGTTTAAATGGAGGCCTTCAAGATATTAGAGAGGTGGACAAATAGAACTGCTGACATTTTCAATCCAGCAGCCAAACTGGAATTCAAAGTGGGGAGCAGATGGGATGGCTGGGACTCTGCATCCATGTCTGTAAATGATGGTGGTTGGTGTTTAACTCCAGAAGGAAAGAAAATTAGCAACCTCAGATATTCTGCAGCAACTGACTGTAACATGCATGGGTTTTGTTTTGTGACCCAGAGCTCAAGCCCTGGAGAAATGCAGAACAAATGATCAGATGGTCTAACACAGCACAATCTCTGTTCCAAATAGGGTATGCTGTAGTGATAGATATGAGAGTGGCATTATACTAATCAGACATTGATTACTTGCAGGTAGAGACCAAGGTAGATTTAGAGCTTTCAGAGGGAGTTCCCAGAAAAGCTCCATCATCCACCTGTGAATGGTTTAGGTTGAAAGGGACCTTAAAGGTCGCCTAGTTCCAAATCCCCTGCCATGGGCAGAGGCACCTTCCACTAGACCAGGTTGCTCAAGACCTGATCTAGCCTGGCCTCAAACACCTCCAGGGAGGGGGCATTCACAGCCTCCCTGGGCAACCTGTTCTACTGTCTCACCACTCTCACTGGAAAGAATTTCTTTCTAATATCCAGTCTAAATTTCCCTTCCTCAAGCTTAAGGCCATTGCCCCTCATCCTATCACTACCAGCCCTTGCAAAGAAGTCCCTTTTGGCTTTCTTGTAGGTCCCCTTTGGGTAGTGGAAAGCTGCTCTGAAGTCTCCCTGGAGCCTCCAGGCTGAACAGCCCCAACTCCCTCAGCCTGTCCCCGCAAGGGTCATTGTCCAGCCCGCTGATCATCTTCATGGCCTTCCTCTGCACTCGCTCCAACAGCTCTGTGTCCTCCTTCTGCTGGCAGCACCAGAACTGGATGCAGTACTGCAGGAGGGGTCTCACATGAGCAGAGCAGAGGGCCAAATTCACCTCTCTTGTCCTGCTTGTCATGCTTCTATTGATAATTCCCAGGGTATGGCTGCTCTGATGGAAGAGAAAGAGAAAAAGTGTTTCCAAGGAAGAGACTGGGCATGTGGTGTGATTCAAGCTCACAGAGAGGTGAGTTTAGTACCAATTTTTTTTGCAGAAGATGTGTTTCACTGAAGGAGGTGAAATGAATGGGACTAAGATAATCATTATGCTTTAAAAAGTTAGTAACCTCGGTGTCTCATCTGTTCTGGTGCCTTGTAAATGGCTTCTGCATCGTGTTTGTTCTGTGGAAATTGAGCGTGCTTCTTCATTGTCTGAGGACTAGCTGAGAAGTTGGTTTGTTAGGATTGCTGCAAAGCAAAGAAGATCTCAGGAGTCAATTATTTCTTTGTCTAAAAGAGGTAATTAAATTTGATGATAGAAGCTGTCAATGTATAAAAATATACAACTGAATGGAAGGTGAGAACAAATGCTGACAAGTGTGGTATACAGCCAGTGCTCTTGACAAGACACAGGGCTGAATTGAGCAAATGGCTCATAAAGCTCATTTAGCAGGAGGACAGTAAAATCCTTCCTTTAAGGTGATTTAGCTTTTTAGTAAGCATTTTTATGGAGGCAGGGGTCTATCCTGGTAGATGGGGGCTTGCTTTTACTAGGCACTGCAGACAGCACAGCAATATAACTGTAGTTTATTATGGCACTAAAACTATTAAACAGTTACAGTCCTTTTTAAATCTTTTTTTTTTTTTTCCACTCGAAGTGAAGTTTGTCTCTCACCAAAAGGAGATAGCCATTCTTTTCCTGTGCTGGCTATTGTTTCTGATGGGCAGTCATTTTGGTGTCTTTTTGAAAAGCATGAGTTCACTTTGTGCTAAATAGCTGCAGGGGAAAATAATATTCAACTCTCAACTCCAGTAGCAGCTCACAACTCCAGTAGCTCCACTTAACTTTAGAAAATGTTAAAACAGTTACTCTGTTCTTTCACTTATTGATTGCATCATCCAGCCACAGGGCTGTCCGGTTTCCTGGGGGACAAGAGAAGAGCTGTGCTGAGTGCAGAAAGAGCCTGGGCTAGGAGCCCTGGCATGAGGATGAGGATCTGGCTGATGCCCCAAGTAGCAGATAGCTATGCTCCCAGGAGGCATTTCCCTCTGTGGATAGGTGTAGGTCTTGGATGTGTGGAATCCCCAGATCCATGGGGGTCAAATCTCCAATAAGGCATGTGACTGTGTTGGACTAAGAGGGGCAGGCTCTCTCAGCAAAAGGCCACCAGGCTGCTCCTCAGAGGTAGCAGGTTCACTATCTGATGTCCTGGCCTGCCCGTGTTTACCACTAGTGTGTCACTGCTCCTGCCAGCTATGCCCCTGCCAGCTATGCCCCTGCCTGTGCTGTCTCCTGTATGGCATGTGGCTCCTGTAAGGTGCCTGGCAAGCCCACAGTCCTATATTCAATCCATTGTTCTCATATGGATGTTTATTCTGGGGAGATGCACAAAACCTCTCATTCTGACTTCAAAAAGTGTGTTCCAGAGTCATTCTGAGGTCACAGAATCCTCTGAATCACTGTGACATAACCCATCTATTTATCTATCTCTAAGCATCCTTTGCAAATTACTGTATTTTCTCTGACCAGGTCATTATCTGCTTACTGAAAAGAGGTTGCTTTGTAATGCTTCCATATTTTCTGTCAAACTGAATGAGGTAAAGGTCTTGCAACACAAAAGTCCTCATTTGGATTGAAAGCTCATCTTTATATTCATGAGTTGGATTAGAAAAAATAATGATCTAAGAACACTGAAAAATCAGCACTTTCAAAGCCTGCTTACATTAGTGTTTGGATCAGCTGTAAGCCTTGGATCAATCCTTTGTTGATTTTATTCAACTGTTTCTTCAGATAGAGTATTTGGATGAAATAAGATTTGTCTTTCCATAGCAATCCTTGTGTTGATTAGGAGGAGACACATGCACTTTGTTGCTAGCAACCTCTGTAACAGATGCTCTCACATACCTACTTTGCTGGGGAAAAAAGAAAAAGGAAAAATATAGGCTCCCATCACAGGTGAGCACAAATTGATGTCAGGTGCTGTGGATCTGGTTCAGCATGACAGAAATCCTAGTGCTGTGCAGAGCCTAACCCAAAGCAGGACTGTCAGTGCTGTTAGCCACCTCATTCCCAAGAAGGACTCAGCTGTGATCTGAACATATTAGTTTAGTTCAGGAACATCAAGAACTTGCAAACTAGGACTCACATCTGTCTCACATGCACACCCACAATGAGCTTTAAGCTGTCTTAGAGACTTTTCCCATTATAGTCATATTAGCAGATTGGTCTTATTATCCACAAGTCCCACATAACTGAATATGTTTTCCACTCTATCTTAATCATCCAAGATTAAAAGCAATTAGAAACAGTTTCATGTATTCCATGTTTGCGAGGCCAGAAACTGCTATTGATGTCATGTCTGTTATTAACAAAGTTGGCCAATCTACTCTGGCATGATGGAGTTTAAACCTTAGCTCCATCATGATGGTTCTGTTCAGATCAGGTCTTGATGACTCCAAGCCTCTTTGATCCTTCTGAAGTCACTTGCCTAGGACTTTGAGGAATTTCATGGCTTTTGTAGATGTATAATTGATCACGATACAAAATCCTTAAAATGTTATTAAACCCCTGGCTGTGTGTAATAGCTACCAAAACTAAACAACTAAATAAGAGCCCCAAACCAGCAGGTATGTTAGGAAAACATGGCAGGCTTGCACAGACTGTAGGCTCTGCTTCTTAAGTGGATGAGACAGACAATTATTTACTATATTTTGAGAGCACCTGGCGCTAAGTCTATTGGCCAACAGGACAACTTAAATGAAAGCTGTATTCATCACAGTGCCATGTTAAGTGGATTTGAGTGCAACAGAAATAAACAAAACAGCCTCTGGAAAAGTTTCAGGACTTTCAAACTGCTGAGAGCTCTGGTGTTGCAGTCAGCTCGGGTCATTTATTAGAAGCCAAACAGCACAAATGACAATATGCTCTTCTATGTTGGTTTCTGTTCTTTTTGCCTCTTTCCTTGTGAAGAAGGTGGATTTCATGCAGCTGTGTTACTGTGCTACCCCCTCTCAGTGGTCTTTTGTGACAGTTGCAGTTGTTCTCTCCAGGTTTGACGTGGGACAATGAGTGTGGGTAACTTGCAGAAGGTCATGGTAAAAAAAAAACCCACATTCTGCTGCACTAGTTCCTCCCCTGTCCTGACATCCCTCATATACCTCATTCAAGTTCTATAAATTACTGCTGTAAGAATCTATATCCCTCTACTCAGCCCTGGTGAGACCCCACCTGGAGTACTGCATCCCGTTCTGGAGCCCCTATTACAAGAGGGATATGGACGTGCTGGAACGCGTCCAGAGAAGGACCACGAAGATGATCAGAGGGCTGGAGCACCTCTCCTATGAGGACAGACTGAAAGAGTTGGGGCTGTTCAGTCTGGAGAAGAGAAGGCTCCGAGGTGACCTAATTGTGGCCTTCCAGTATCTGAAGGGGGCCTACAAGAAGGCTGGGGAGGGACTTCTCAGGCTATCAGGTAGTGATAGGACTAGGGGGAATGGAATGAAGCTGGAGGTGGGGAGATTCAGGCTGGACATGAGGAGGAAGTTATTCACCGTGAGAGTGGTGAAGCCCTGGAATGGGTTGTCCAGGGAGGTGTTTAAGACCAGGTTGGATGAGGTTCTGGCCAGCCTGATCTAGTGTGAAGTGTCCCTGCACATGGCAGGGGGTTGGAACTAGATGTTTCTTGTGGTCCCTTCCAACCCTGATTGATACTATGATACTATGATATTCAGGGAAAAGAAGTTAGAAATACAAGTCAGAACCTCAGTGAAGTCCTTAGACTTATATTTAATATACATAAGGAAATCATTGCTTGTAATGTATGTACTAATGCACTTTACTCTTTCCTGGAAATGTTTTCAAAACCAGCTCCTGAGCCACTTTGAAGCTAAGACAATTCCAAAACCTTGCAGTTTGTTGCAAACACTGTGGCAGCAGACTGCTGCAAAAAGTCACATTTGATCCCTTGGTTCATCTGAACCTCTAACATTTCTTGTAGACTTTTCTCAGACAATGAACCCATGAAAAATATATGTTGCCTTTTGAAACAACAACAGCGAACTTAGAAAGCATCTAACCACAAACAAAGTCACAAAGCCAAATCCACCTTAAGGGGAAATGAGAGAGAACACCAAATAATCTAAGCCTGGGTCATAATGTTTCTTTTCTGTATCACACACTCATTATGAAGGTAGCTTTTACTTAACCTCTTAGTTCTCACATCACTCATGTTAATGGCCAAGTTTCTGATACCGGTGACATTTATCAACTGATCATCTGTGACTCCATGAGTCACTGTCTCCAGGCTTGACATAAACCACTCAGGCTCTGTGCTAGGGTCACCTGGACTTTGTCACTATTTAACAATTGAAAAGGAGCAGTATTTTCTCAAAGCAGAGGCCAGACCCTTCAGTGATGTAAAGGAGCACAAGAGAAGAAATGTCAACAGAGCACTGACGTTTCCTAAAGCTCCAAGGCAGTTGAGCAAATGGTGAAGCTCTGTTTTCCTTCTGCGCTTTCTTTTCTTTGCTCATTCGTTCCTTTGCTCTCTTCAGTTAAATCAAACATACCCAGATACTTGCAGTGGCTGAAAAGAAGCCCTTGGTTTGTTACATCTGAATGCTAGCAGATGAAAAGTTTTGGGTTGTTAATCTTTTGCTCTGCCTGTAATGGAAGTCGAGCAGCAAGAACAAGATTATTTGGTTTCCTTCTCTTAGAATCATAGAATCACTTGGGCTAGAAAAGACCTCCAAGATCACCAAGAAAGCCTTCTGAATGCAGACAATGGTTATATTGTTGCTTTTTTATAGAGTACAGAAAGGTAATGTAGGAGTAGCACACGGGAAGGATTTTATTTGCCCTGCTTTTTAATATGGTGTTGCATTTTGGCCATGCAAACATTATAACTCCTCATTTAAGATTTGATTTCTTAACAGACAGGACATTAAGACTAGGCCCATGCCTGCACTGCTGAAGAAAGTTCTGTGAAAAGGAGGAGAAATGAAGAGGCTCTTCCCTATCTCTTGTAAGGTAATTTTTTCAGTTCTTGTGTAATTTTAAGTCTGTGTCACGCCTTGGACCTGCAAACTGCCATTGCCCTCTTCACACAGGCTGCAATCTGCTGCACAGCTTGCCTATGGCTAGTAAAGCTGCAGGTAGAAGAGGGCTCAGCTGCAACATGGGGGCCAAGGTTTACCAGTGAACCAGAGCCGTTGACAAAACCATGCTGACATTCAGTCCTGTTCTTGGGAGCTGGTTTGGAAATACATAGAGACTGTTCTGAGGTCAGCTCAGAAACTTCTGGAGCATGTTGTCTTGTTGAAAACTGCAGCTTTTGTATTATTGGTCCTCTAAGTGAAAAATACTGATGAAGTTCAGAAATTAATAGCTGGGAAATTTCATCCACAAAACATCTTTACAAACTCTTTAAAGCATTAGACTAGGCCAGGAGAATCATATCACTGGTTCAACACAGATGGTTTCTTGTTGTCAAAAGAGTCTGAAACTTCTACTGAGAATTTAGGACCCTTGCTATCATGCAGCTGCTGGTCAGGCAAAGGATATGCTTATCTATGTGTCTCTGCTACTCTACTTCAATCCTGCCCTGAAATAATGTCACAGGATCTATTTCTGGATCAGTGACAGAAGTCACCAAACAATCCTTTCAAATTATTCTGTTGACCAAATGAAGGCTTAACTCTCCTCTAAAGACAACAAGGCCAATGTAATGCTGAATGCCATAATTAGCTCCATATGTTATGAGGCATTAGGGTAGAGTGAAATGACCAGAAGTATACTAATAAATAAAGACCATATCCTGGTATTGATCTGCATGTGGAACTCGCCTCTGAAATCAATAGGGAGCACTGAAAAAAAAAAAATCAATGGCAGGATATGACCCTCAGATAAACTTGTTTCAAATCATTCTAGCTCTCTGCTCCAAGACGACAGGTTACTTTGTGTTATCTAACCCCTCAAACATCCTCAAGAAGTTTGGGAAATAGGAAAAAAGCCACGTGGAAGGGACGTGTTACAGAGAATTACATGACAAACTGCTTGGGTTTTGTGAGAGCTCGCCTAGACATTGCTCTTTAATATCAGCTCTCTGGATGAAACATTTAAATGGTTTCTCGTAATTGAGACTGAAAGTCTCCGAGAATACCTTGGGGAAGAGTGAGTGATGTAGTAAAAGGACCCAGTGTTTATGTGCACTTCCTGCTAGCAGTATCAATAACCTTGTCCTGCATTATAGCATGGGGAAAGCTCTACAGAAATTAGACCTTCAGGCAATTGCTCTGCATGAGAAGTCAGTTGTGTGTCAAAGAGAAAATGGAGCTAGGAAGCTCAAGGGACACAGCATACCTTATTTTCTGAGAGATGGCTTTGACAGCTAAGCACAATATGGTGTAGGTATTTTTCCTCTACTGGGTATCTGAAAAGCCTGGGCCTGCCACACATAGGTTATGTTTCTTGGCCGTATTTGCTTGTGTTAGATGAGTGCTCTGCGAGAGAGAAATACTGAAGTAAATGTTTTAGAGAATGAGCTATTATTTTGGGGCTGAGAAAACCTATTTTTGCTGTCCCAAAGTTTTGACATGGGCTTTAGCTGGTAAACATTGTCAAATTCAAGTCATTCAGTATGAGGCAGGCTTAATTTCAGCCCAAAAGAACTGCTGTAACACGGAGAAAAGCGTATATATGAACCGGAACAGAAATTGAACTGAAAGTATTTACCCAAAGAGCTTTTATCTTTAGAATAGCTCTCTTTGCTTGCCCTTGCTTGTCTTATCTCTCTCTCTCTATTTTTTTTTTCTTTCAAATTGCATATGCATTTAATGCACAAAAATTATTTTGCATTGCCAGACATGGCATAAACCTGCACTCCAAGCCTTGTGGACTTTTTGCTGCTAGTACGAGAAGATGTAGTCTAGCCAAAATCCCCTCTAGATGGCTCTGATGCTTTCATTACTTTGCCAGTCTTAGCTTAGATCCTTGTCTGCCTCTATTCCCTATCTGTAGCTTTGTTCTCATTTACAATTGCAAGTTTGAAGGTTCCTATTTCTTTTTATCCATGAAGGAGATCTATCTCAGTAATACAAGCTTTTGCATGCTGCCCCATTAGTGTCTCATCTTAATCCATGCCTTGAGGGTCCAAATCTAGGGAGGATAGAATAATTCAGTCTCTCTACAGATCTTGGACTATTCTCAGACTAAGCCAAGAAGCATGCCAATTAAAACTGTAAGCCAGCCCATAGCAGAGAATGTGTATGAGGAAAATGGATTTATAATGTAGGTTTTAGAATGATTTTCTCTCCAAGATTATCTGACTTGTATTGTGTCATTGTTCACAATTTAGTCAGAACCTGGAATGCCACCTTCAGATTCTTGAAGCTGGCCACATTCATACCCTGGCAAAAGGAGAAACATTCACATAACTCGGCATGAAACCAAATCAAACTATTCTTTTTAATTGCAGGTGAGTAATAGCACTCTTACATTTCATACAAATAACGTCAGCACTCTCCTGCTCTGTGATTGATGGGATGTTTTAAGTGGAGTGCTTTAATTCAGCACAGCTGGATGTCTCTTCTTGGATTCCCCTCCTAGACTAAGAAATCTTTGGGTTAGATGTGCTGGCAACAACTTGTTAAGGCTGAAAACTCTCTCAAGACAGTAGATGTTGAATTGTCATTTCTTTACTTGGTCAATATCTCTGTTAAAGGGGGTGGGAATTACTGTTTGGTGTTTTGAACTATTTCACTTGGTCTTTAAGATCTCATTTGAGTTTTTTGATCTAATTGTCGTTGTCTGTCATGAGTATTGTGTGTGTAGCCTAGTGTTTCCTCATAGTACTTTTGAAAGGAGTTTTTCCTTTCTCTGGATCTCTGCTATTTTGTTGCTTTCTGTGGCTAGGATTAAGCTGCCAGCTGCAGATTTAGGAGACTTAAGGAGAATTCCTCACACTCCTCTAACCCATGTGCATGGCAAGTGGCAGAGAGGGGCTCCTGTGGGTGACATAGCGCCCACTGACCTAACCTTAATCCAGTGCCAATTCCAGAAGAAGATTGTGCAGCACTAGTGTAAAGATCTTCCTACCATGTGCAAACTACAGTGCTTTGGCAGGCCAGCTAAGGGGCATCTAGGGAAAGAAAACTGCTGCTGGGTGTTTTGAGAAAGGAGAGAGACTTTAAACCATTTCTCTTAAGCTTCCAAAAGGGAGGACTTGAACTGCTCAGTAAGTGCAGAAAAAGGCAGGATTCTTCGACAATCTTACCGTGCTACCATCTGTGGCATACATCT
Source organism: Picus viridis (assembly GCA_033816785.1). Lineage (NCBI taxonomy): Eukaryota > Metazoa > Chordata > Aves > Piciformes > Picidae > Picus > Picus viridis. The sequence goes on from CM066581.1 coordinate 7,075,808, forward strand.
ACTTGGTCTATTGAGTTCCCCAGCATCAGACTCACATGGATTTATTTACAGCCTCTGACTAGAATCAGCGTGAGCTTTCAGAGCCCCAAAGTACATAATAACAGGAAAATAGTGTCTCTAGTTAAACACATCCCCAGGGACATCCTGGTCAATGTCCAGGGTAGTGATTAGGAAAGGTTAACTTATGATGTGACAAGGAAAGTAGTACAACTTAGATAACACTAATAAATGACACTGGTGCTGAAAAATGATGGAGTATTCTGATGTGTTCTGTTAAAAGAAAAGAAAGGAACCTAGCAGATTTTAGAGGAATACCCTGAATCTATCTGTGACTGTGTACAGTTACTCACTATTCTAGCATCTTGGTTTGGATGTCTGTGTGTGGAAAATGTATTAGAGAAGGAATTATTTAATATATAAGGAATCATTTGGTGTGCTGCATGAAGGACAGGACAATCTAGAAACTTCCAGTTTCTGCAGCTGTCACGAGTGAGCACACACAGTACCATTTACACTGGTGGAAAAGACCAGTAATAGAAAGCATTTACTGACTGACTGCAACTGAATTTGCAAAGCAGAGACAATTTTCTCTTTGCTCTGGTGGGTTTCATGCTCCATACACTGTAATTGTTAGATTAGGGAGTTGGTAAATTGAATTGTGAGGACTTTTTTTTTTTTTTTTTCCATAAACAAGCAAAATCCTGAAATTCTGATGTTAAAAACCCATTCCTTTTTCAAGGTTTAGCCATTTTCTTATTGTTGATTTTCTTATGTTAGAATTTAGACTATATTAGGGCTTCCTTCTGCTTTAGTTATATGAAAAAACCCCAACCCTAAACCTAACTCTAACTCTAAACCTACCACTAAAACAATCCTAAGCCTAACCCTATCCCTAATACTAACCCTAACAATAACCCTCACTCTAGCCTATCCCTAAGCTTATACCTAACCCTAACTCTAATGGTCCTAATTCTAACCCTAGTTTTTTCTTTAAGATATTTGTAGAGTGTAACAGTTGCCTTCAGTTCAAGCCATACAGTGAACGGAAGCCACAATCCTATGTGGTTCACCCACTTAAAAATGCTAACATCACTTTCTTCCCTCCTGCTCTTCCAAGCTTTCTTCTTTGCAGATGGCAGAGTACAATATGCTGGGTCTGCAATAACACTGGTTCAAAATTCCTTGCTAATTGTGAGATAACTTCCTAGAGATTGCAAGCAAAAGGAAGTCAGAGAACAAAGCAATGTCAAGTATGCACATGTCACAAGACAATGTGCTGATTCCAAGCCTTTGGAAACATGCTGAAAGACATGTCTGGGAAAAAAACAACAACAAAACCAAACAAAAAACAACAGGGAAGTGCTTCCACACAGACTTTCAGCATGAAAACAACAGCTGAATGTGCCTGTTCCCACCAGGAAAAAACACCCTGAAATAACAAAAGCTGCTGGAAAGCTAGAAATGAAATCATCGGATGTCGAGTACACTCCTTTGTCTGTTCCTAACTTGCACTCCACAGTAAATCAAGGGATCAGCCTGGAGTAGTGTTTGACTGCAAGGTGCCAAGAAGACCAAGAAAAATGGAATGTATAAACAGGTCACTCTTACCATGAAGGACTAGGAGAACAAAACAGAAGCAAAGCAAACAAAGGGCCACACTTTCAGATAATGTATCTGCAGGAATGCAAACTCTGTGCATTCCTGATCACTCCTGTAGGTACTGAAGGTACAAAAGACACACTCTTGAGGAGAATGGCATACACAGTGTTTCTTTGTGAAACAGAGTCTACAGACATTCCCTTCTTAACCACAGGTAAATCTTTGCATCATTGGTGTACTCTAAAGATGTAAGTGCTTTCAATTAGATCTGTCACTGTTGGCTTGCTGAGTCCAATTTCCTGTCATCTTAAGAGCTAAGGGTTGAGTGAATTCCAGGGGAAAATTACAGGATCCCAGTGAAAGATGACATGTACAACACAAATGAAGCACTGCATGCATCTGACTTAAGATGTTACAAAATATCACCTCCAAAACCAGAGGGGTGTCCCACACAAATGCAAATAAAGCAACACTCGGCATTTTCTATCAAAGCTGACAGAAGGAAATAAAAATCATCCTAAATTTCTACAGGCAGAAACAAATACTAAGATGAAAACCAAATTGCTTAACATTGCCTATTAGTTCAGGAATAAATTCATCTTCAGAGTCTCAAGTGACTATAAAACTGTTCCTTTTGTTAACTGCTGAGCCCCAAAGAGCACTTAATGACAAGTGCACCTGAAAGGCTTGTTTTGCTTTCAGTGCTTCTAGTTGTGCTCCCAGAGATACATCCCATGACATGACCTCAGTATTTGTTCATGTTTCCTACAAGTGGGCATAATATAAAATGAGATCCCAATCTTACTTTAGACAAATGCTATTTAGGATTATTTAACTAAATTTTTCCAGAGACATGTTAAGATCCAGCAGAAACGTTCCTGCCAAGCACAGAAAAAGTGTTTCCCCTGATTATAAGAGCTGAACATGAAATAAGCTGCCAAAGTATTCTATTTTCCCTGTTGTATCTGTCTCAGACCTATCTGTCTGCTAGATAGGCCTTGTCAGTGTACTTTTGGGGGAATTCAGGTCTTTCTTGCTGATTCTAATTTGGACTGCAGCTGTATGAAGCACCATATACATCTGGTGTTAAGTTGCTTCTGTAGATTTTCATGCAGTTAATGGATTTCTCCTCCCCTCCTGGGTTAAGCTGAGAATACCTGACTCAGAGACTCACTATGGAAAGTTCATTGAAAATGTGGCCTCTTTTGAACCAACACTGCTATTTTTATTGTTTGCTTAAAGAAGAACCTAAACTGGAGAAGAGGAGGCTCAGAGGAGACCTTATTGCTGTCTACAACTACCTGAAGGGAGGCTGTAGCCAGGTGGGTGTTGGTCTCTTCTCCCAGGCAACCAGTACCAGAACAAGAGGACACAGTCTCAAGCTGCACCAGGGGAGGTTTAGGCTGGGTGTTAGGAAGAAGTTATTCACAGAGTGATTGGCTGTTGGAATGTGCTGCTCAGGGAGGTGGTGGAGTCACCATCACTGGAGGTGTTTAAGAAGAGACTGGACGGGGTGCTTGGTGCCACGGTTTAGTTGATTTAGATAGTGTTGGATAATAGGTTGGACTCGATGATATCAAAGGTCTGGTCTGGTCTGGTCTGGTCTGGTCTATTCTATTCTATTCTATTCTATTCTATTCTATTCTATTCTATTCTATTCTATTCTATTCTATTCTCACTATCATACAAGTTAGCAGCTTACTTTTCTGGCCTGTGGTCTGTCACGGTTCCAGAACTTTAAGCTCACATTGTAACTATATAGGCAGTAAAATCTGCACCAGTTTTCAGCCCCATGTAGGCACGATGCATGTATAGAGTTCAACATATATGGGTGTGCAGCCTCACCCTGTCATCCCAAGGTGAAGAGCTTTGCACCAGCAGTGAACCTGAGACAAGCTGCCACATATGGACACTGAGCAAATTTACACTAAAAAGACACCCTGTGCTGTGTTAAATAACTATTGATCTGGGTACAATATTCTAGCAAATTGCCTTTCCAGGACCAAGGGAATAGTGTCTGCATAATTCTTCCTCTCAGACTTCTGCATAAATTAACTGGGGAAAAAGCTTTAGCTGGGAAAAGAAAAATAAAAAGAGAAGAGAAAAGAAAAAAATAATTAGAGGAAATACAAAGGTTTAACCCACGCCCTATGATACTGTCCAAGAGCACTGAAGATGTTGTAGCAGGTGGCCCCACCACCTGTGCTTGTCTACTTCCAACTCCAAAAAATCTCCTTATTGAATGCACAGAGGAGCAGACACCCGGGAGGGTCCCACAGGAAGAGCAATGGCTGAAAAACAGAGTGACTAAGCAGACAGATAGGAACCTGCAGTGCAGGGTATACACATCTTGGGGAGGGCAGAAGCGAGACAGATCCTTGTCTCGTTTATAACTTGTGTATCTACAGCAAAGCTTGCTGGCTTCAGGGGCAGCCTTCTCATTTATGTCATGCTGGTAATGGATGGGATGTAAGAGGTGCTGCAATTCCAAGGCATAAGCTGCCGTGTGCTAATGGCTTCAGAGAAAAAGGCCAATTAAACAAAGCTTTTATAACAGCACCTATTTACTCCATCCTTCCTCAGCTGCTACAGGAAAAGCTTTAATTTATTGGAGTGAGCAGATGCATGGCACAAGCTCAGCACGGCACACTCGCAACGGAATGATCTGCACCCTCTGCACTGCTGGGATGACTCTGATTTGTTTGTCACAGGGCTGCACCTAAGTGGCTTTTTATGACTGTCACGACTTGGACTAAAAGAAAATAAAGCACTGTCTGGAACAGGAATACACAAAGACCATTCCTGTCATGTACCTGAATATTCCCTTTCACTTATTCTTGAAATGTCTTAGGTAAATACAGTGAGAAGGGGAAAAGTACCTCAAAGGAGCTTGCTGCTGCTAGTGCGTATCCTCACATTCAAGTGAGGCCTTTTGAAGTGAAAGCATTCTCAAAGTTGAGGACTTCTGTGTCAAGCTGCCTGCTGGGCATGATGCACACCCCAGAGCTGAAGGCTCTGCCTTTTCACAAGGGGTTCTTTAGCAGGGTTCTTGCTCTTTGTGTGGCAGCCGGTATTTCCTTTGCATCAGGTCTGCTCGCTGTGGTGCAGCAGTGCACTGCTATGGCTAAATGGATTTTCTGGTGAGATCCAGCTTGGTAGCACTTTGCTGCCTTCCACTTTGCACCCAGAACTGGCCCCTGAGTTCCTTGTAAATTTTCTATCTACGCCCAAAGGCAAGAGTTTTCTGTCTACAGTGTGCAGTACAGAATAGTTTGTGTAAAAGACTGAGTATGGAATCCTCACTGCTTTTCTTCCATCTGTTCTTCAGTGACAGGACATTTTTCTGTCCTGGAAGGATCAGCTTGGTAACAGCCCTGAATCTAGATTTGCTCTTCTAGGAGGCTCAGCTATTAGTCCTGAGTTTTTCTTAATCCCTTCTCTATTTCAGCATCACAAGAGGATGTGGACAAAGGGAAGTCTCTTGAAGCCCATCAGAAACTTTGATTGGCACTCTGGGTAAGAATGACAGACACCAGAACCCACAGTTTCCATTGTGATAATTATCTGTAAGAATGAATACTGCAGGAGAACTAATCTCAAGCTATCCAGCACAGCCTCTGCAAGCTTTCGTGTTGTTCAGTTGTAGCCTTGCCTTGTATTGTTTTTTTCAATGTAGGTACCTTCACGTTGGCTGCAGCCTCAATTATTGTTCACTTTGATAGCTATTTGGCTGGTTCATTTTGAGCAAGAGTTTTGAGATCCTTGAGCCAAATATTCTGAGTAAAAAAGAATAGTGCTGCCGTTCTCTTTGGTGACCCAGAAATAATTCTTTCATTTCTTGCATGATGTTGTCAAGACAACAGTGTCCTGATTGTACCTATACTGTTTTGCCACGACGTTTTGGAGCACACAGTGGTTTGGAGAACCACAATGTTTTGGAGCAACTTTTGTTATGGTAAGATTTCCAAACTTGAGGAACCTTTTTTTTTTTAGTAATTAAAAAAAAAAAAAAAAAAAAACACAACAAAAACCAACCCAACAAACCATTTAAAAACTGTAAGTAAATATTTCTTCTTAGCTAGAAATTACTTGACATTTAAGATCTAGAGCAAGAGACATTTTTTGGTGTGTTGTTCATATGACTTTCAGAGCACACAGGCTCTGTCCTAACTTTTCGACCAGAAATGCCACATAGGCAGAAGAAGGACAAAGTGTAAACTGGAAGTGCAAAACTCAAGAGATGAAAAGCAACAACTCTCTGGAAATATGAGGCCTCAGAAATAAGTGAAATTTTCTATTATTCTGTAGGGTGATGGCTTTAAACTTTCATATTCTTTGCAGTGGCCACTTTATAGCCACTTTTCATTCATCAGTTTGGCACTTTCACAGTCTCAGCTACCCTTGCACGTAGCATGCTTTTTAAATATTTGATTTCCTTGACTCAATCCAAAAAACAAAGACAAGAGAGATTAAAATAACAAGAGCTACACTGACCTAAATTCAGTTCAAAGTTTATGCTGGCTTCTGCTCTATATATTTAGGAGAAAAGCAAGAGGCTTGTTGGTGATTGAAGGAGGAGAAATGCTTGTGCCCTCTCTTCTTGTGAAAGGGTCATGTCAGAACAGGACAGGCCTGGCAAGACTTGGCATGAAGACATGGTAGCGGTGCTGGTGGCAGCTTCTTCAGACCTTCTCCTTCCTGGAACTGCATAACCTTCTTGTTGATCAGAAGGCTTTAGGGAGTAGTACTTAAGGTTCCTGTCAACATGAATCTACTTTAGGAATTCTGAGTAGGCTTTTAAGAACTGGATTTTTAAACAATTCATACTGTCATGAATCTACTTGGTGCATTTGGATAATGGGAGTGATTAACAAAAGCAGCTGAATGAATGTGCTGAAACTTAGATCAGGGCAGCAATAACCTTTGTTTTGGTGTTGTCATTCCCAGATCACCACACTGGCTGGAAAATGAGGGAAGAAGAATCAACTTGTTGTATAAAGTTTCTGCTGATTCCACTCCAAGGCCATAGCATTCTTCTTATTCCAGGAAGAGCATCCTTTTGCAGATGACTTCTAATATTCTTCTTTCCTCAACACAAGTAAGTAGAATGCTGTTCTGTGGCAACAAAGGCTCCATAACCACACTGGAATGAATTTTCACATATATTTAAAGGCCATCTGAAGATGGCATCTGCTAGAAATTCTGTGCCAAGGTTGCAAAGCCCAGAATTTAAACACGAGGAAATGTCTTACCCACAGCTACCAACAGAACCTTAAGTCAGCTCCTTTCTGTGTTAAGATATAGTCTTTAATTCCATAATCACATAGTATTTTTTCCAAAGGACCTCTGTCTCGCTCAGGGCACAGGACCTACAAGAGGGCTGAGCAGAGGTTATGCAGGCACACATAAATCTGCTACTTCCTAATTTAGCTGTCCTTGACTCTGCAACCTAAATAATTTTGCTTTCAGGGAGATACTGAATTTTGTTTTGTTTTGTTTTGTTCTTAAATCATGCTAGAGGAGTGGACTGTGAATGGTTTCCTTTGGTGGGACTTTGGGCATCAGCTTGCGAAGGCACCTAGAGGCAAGATACTTAAGAAATGGATAATCCAGTAAATACAGCCTCTATGCATTTTAAACATGCATAGACTATCACTTCATTTGCTCTCAGTTTGGAGTGTCACATGGTGTTTCAAGTGCTAAAAGATTTACTATGGTTTATGGCTCAAATATTTCTAACTCAATTTGTCGTTTAGCACCAGACTCCCCTGTCCTGCAGCACACTCGGAGGCTAAAGGGCATTAAAGCTTTCTCCTGCTCAACTGCCCATGGATTGGAATAGCTCTCATGACCTTTCCATTACTCCTGGGATATGTTATGAAATTAATTATTAAAATGCAAGGCCTCAGGTCTATCTGTGATGTAGTGCTTGAGGTTTTCAATGCAAGCCTTCAATGTAAACCCAAATTCCTTCAATCACAATAATTTTATACATCAAACAGTTTCTCCTTGAAAAGGGAGGTCCCTTGCTATAATTGTGCCTTTTAAAGTCAACCTTGTTACCATTTTGCTCTTCTGCAAAGCAGAAGTGCATTTCCATTGAATTTCAAAGTACATTTTAGTGTTTAGGACTTTCAAACCTTGCAAGTTTGAGCAAGTATGACCTCAGGTGCAAACATAACTTTATTTGCTAAGAATAAGCTGTGTAGCTTTGAATATGGCTCCATAATTCAAGTGCTTGGACACTACCACAGTGAATAGGCTGAAGATAAAGGTATCATAGAATCATTAAAGCTGGAAAAGACTTCTAAGATCATCAAGTCCAACCACCAAGCAACACCATCATACCCTGAGGTGCCACGTCTACATGTTTTTGAACAGCTCCAAGGATGGTGACTCTACCACCTGCCTTGGCAGCCTGCTGCAATGCCTGGCCACTATTTCAGTGAAGAAATTTTTCCTAATATCCAGTCTAAACCTCCCCTGATGCAACTTGAGGCCATTTTCTCCCATCTTATCACTATTTACTTGGGAGAAGAGGTTGGCTTCCACATCAGTACAACCTACTTTCACGTATAATGAGCAGGAAACAGAAACAAGAAGAATGAAATTTGAGTAGTAGGTTGTCATATTCCATTCTGCTAATGTCATAAATGGCAGAACATCTTCCCCAGTCATTTTTGAATCATTCTTCAGGTGCATGAGGAGGATGCTACCACAAGTGGAAGACCTGGAAAGAAAAGCAAGAAGCTTAATCAGGAGCATTTTGGAAAATACTCAGCCTTGACTTGTGCTGGATGTTAAGTGCAGCAGGTCAGTTACCAGAGAGAGCCCTTCAGTCCAAGAGGCTTGCATTTAACAGGTGGCCAAGTCAGTGGTCTGTAATTTGTGAAAGAATTTGGTACAGATTTGCATGCCAGTTTATTGGAGCAATAATTACTGAGTGGCAAATACATTTTTAAGGCCTTGTAGTGATAGCTCCACCACTACACCTGCAGAAATCTGTTGCAATCCAGGTCTTCACACCTTCAGCAAATGCTTAAGAACCTGGTGTGAAAAGGATTGTTAAACTGGGTGGAGGGGAGAGGGAAGGCAGTGTGTTCCCCATCTGAAGTCTGTTATTAAAAATGATTTCTTGTATTTGAAAACTGGTTTGGCTAATATTTAGATCGTGTTAGTAATCCATTTCATTTGGTTATTGAAAAGGACTCAGTACAGATAATGTTTAATTTTTCAAGCTGTCCTGCTGCTTGGAATGAAAACGGATCTAGGGAAATGCTGAGCTTTTAAAAAGACATCTAAAAACAATGGAAGTCCTCCTAAAAGAAAAAAAAAAAAGTCACTGGAATTTGTTCAGTTCCTTTAGAAGCTCAGCCTCCGCCTTCAGAGCTTTCTCAACAGTCTGTATTTCCCCCATCACTAACAAAAACAAGGGTAAAGGCTTTCCCAAGGGAAATCTGCTTAAGCCTGTTGCAATGTCTGTGAGGAGTATGGGTGCTGGTGGAGAGTGATACAGGGAGGAACTGTGCTGTCAACAACAGGAAGCTGGTGAAAAACGAGCGGTGCCCCTGGGGAGGTGAATGCAGAGCAGATGGCTCTAATTGTGAGTCACACTGTGACAACTGACAAGAGAAATTCTGCACTCTTGACACTTTAAAGATACCAAAAATACCAGAGAGCACATTCCATGGCTTCTTGAAGACTTCCATATCGAGGTAGCTGGGGGGGGGGGGAAGCTTCAGCTCCTCCTGTTTCCATCACTAAACAGCCCATAAAATTTGCTCTTGATAAGCTTCCAGGCAGCCAAGCATTCTAATACTTAGATAAGTCACTAATGTTAATAAAACCACTGAAGAAATAAGAAGGAAGAGGTGCAAAGGGGATTCATGTGCAGGGCAGCACCAGTTGCTTTAGATAGTGATCCTTTCAATTAAGGGTGGTTCTGGATAAGAAAGGGGAAAGTAACATCCTTGTTTATAAGCACCAATAGATTTTGAAATCTCTCTTGTTTCTTTTGGTATTTGGTTTTATTTTTTTTAAATTATTATTTAATACCTTTTTTCCCCCCCCATCCAGAATGACTGCAAGCATTTTCTTGATGTATTTCAGTTACTGCCTGGATACAGAGTTGCGGATTTATATTGTGCTGCTTTGGTGGAGTTACAAAAAGTCAAGGCCAGAAACCATTCACAGTTGCTTGCCAGTTTTCTATCATGGAATGAATGTCTGCCTTGAGTAGGTCTGCAGATATTAACAGAGCAGCCCCAGAAATAGGTTTTCTTTGCTGCATTTGCTTGCTTGAATGCAAATGCTTTAGTACCAGTAGTTTAGTACTCAGGTAGTCTGTCCCTTGAGCATAGCCTGGTTATTTCACATGCACCCCAGCAACTCCTTTCCTTGGACCTCTGTGACAATTAATATCCAGCTGAGACTTTGTTGTGATTCTTCTGGTACCATGCAAAAAAATTTCCCTGGGTTTTGGGGAGGTGACGGGGGAGAATTTTGTAGCGTTAGAAATATTTTTGGGAGTGTCCCATACTGTCTGGATTCGGATATCTGATGTTCTGGCATTCCTTACTACTTTTCAAATTGTTGTTATTTGTGAAAGCTTAACAATGAAAAAGTGCATCTAGTCACTTGGGAAGGCAGCTATGCTGCACAACTGTTCTTCCCACAGCTGCTCAGCTGCTGCTCCAAGGTGCAATTTGAAAGTTGTTAGCTGAGTAAGTGTAAGTGTTCATGCTCTGGGGTGGTGGGTTTGCTCAGGAAGGTCATGCAGTTCAGCACTTAAAATCACAGAATGCTTTGGGTTTGAAGGGACCTTTAGAAGTTCAGGGGGATTGGACTAGTTGACCTCTAAGTTCAGTATTTCTGAGTTGGAACTCTGCTTATAGTTTTATTATGATTTTGCTTTATGTTATAACAAACAGTTGGACTCTGTAATCTTTTCTCGTGGGGCGAGTCTGTTTTATAGAGGTATCTAAGATGAACAGGGTAAGTTACATAGGGTACCAGCTGTAGTAGAGCCTTCTTGTGGTACCCTGTAAGGCTGGTTAATATGTTCCTTTAAGTATCTCTGTAGATGTCAGTACCTGGTGGTGGCTATGTCATTTCACATGTCATCACCTGGAAATTCCACTGAGTAGCCTTCCCCACCGTGCTGCTGTGTTAGCACTCCTGGGGTTACACCAATGGGTGCTGCTTTGGTCCAGTTCTTTAGTGCCATCAGTGCAGCCTGAGAGACTGGGGGAGCTGGGGTTGCTTAGCCTGGAGAAGAGGAGACTGAGGGGTGACCTTTTTGCTCTCTACAACTACCTGAAGGGTGGTTGTAGCCAGGAGTGGGTTTGTCTCTTCTCCCAGGCAACCAGCACCAGAACAAGAGGGCACAGTCTCAAGCTGTGCCAGGGGAGGTTTAGGCTGGAGATTAGGAAGAAGATCCTCATAAAGAGAGTGATTGCTCATTGGAATGTGCTGCCGGGGAGGTGGTGGACTCACCATCACTGGAGGTGTTTAGGAGGAGACTTGATAGGGTGCTTGGTTGCATGGTTTAGTTGATTAGGTGGTGTTGGATGATAGGTTGGATGCGATGATCTTGAAGGTCTCTTCCAACCTGGTTTATTCTATTCTAACTCCTTGGGCACTCCAGAACAAAAATTTCTGTTTGTTAACTACTGGCCTGGACTGATGTTTTACTCATTTGCTAGCAGCTATTTTATATAAGGTCAGCTAGAGGTTGTTGCTAGTGTTAAGATTTTGTTTCACAGAGTGAAAATCCCAGGATTTACCACTAATCGGAATGAATCTGCCAAACTGTTGTGTCGTCACACTTCAGAATTTGCACATGGCGTACACCCATGTGCCCCAGGCCACATTGTCTAAAACCACAAACCCTAACTCTCAAAGATCTGTGTAGATAAACACATCCTCTGAGTCTCCTAAGGGGAGCAAAGCCCTGACACCATTCTGTGGTATCATCACTGCCAGAGAAGCCCACTGTAAGGCAAAGCCAACGAGCAGGACTCAGGGACTGGTTTCATGCTTGGTGTGAATTTCAAAGTTTGTCCCTTGTGGTATTATTTTTCCTGCTGATAGTACTGGCAGAGAAGAGGAGCAAGGACCATGTGATCTTCTGTTCTTGAATCCTTGGCAGGGAGTTGGAGACCACAAGTCTTGTCTCTCTTTAAATCCTTTCGCTTGGAGAAGTCGTACGACGCGGTGGAATTCCTTTCTTCTTTCTATCTGCGTTGGCTGAAGCAAGACAGAGGAGCTTGAAAAGGCTCACCCTCCTCAAGGAACGCTATCTGATTCGTAAGCATTCCTAGAGGTTAAGGCTGGTGACTATCAAGAAAGCAAATACTTCACGCAAGGGTAAGTCCTCTAATTGTGTTTGTGTTGAATAGCTGCCAGATCCCCATGTCAGGATGTCTGCAGTCACGGCTCTGATCTCACCATTTCTTCCTCGGCCGTTGCACAATTGTGTTGCATGTTTGTGGTAGAGGAGAAAGTTGGAGAGCTGGGCTATGAAACCATCTCAGGGAAGGAAGCCATGTTTTATTTTAGTTGCTTGGTTTGGATAAAAGCCTGTAGGAGATTGAATAACATAAAACCCCCATAATGTGGCCCGTTCATGGAAACCGAACCCGGTCTTCTATACAGATATGTGAAATATGAGGTTTAATAGCCAGGGTGGAAAAGGAAATGTCAATGAAAATGTATTCTCTGGTGTAGTAGAAATCCTAAGGTACATGGGTGATAGGTCATTACTTGGTTCAGCTTGTACTCTCTCACCTGTAGTTGCTGAGTCTGTTGAGCTTAGGCTCATACATGAAATGAGGAAAAATGATTGTGAATCTGCTTCTCTGATGGAACACTTCAAAGTTCTTTTGTGGCAGACAAGTGAGACAAAACAGTGACAAATAACAGACTGTGAAAGAGGAAAGAAAGCCAAAGACACTGAAGTCTATGTGCCTAGCAGTGGAGAGAGAAGGAAAGAATATCTTAACTCCCTCCAGCCAGAGCAGAAGAGTTTTGGGGACTCTCTGCACATATAAGGGTTGAAAGCCACCTGGTTACACAAACATTGAATTCCTGAAAGAAGACAGCAGTTGCCTCAGCCACAGAAATGTTTGTTAAAAGTAATATCCTGGTTAGTCTCAGTACCATAAATCTTTCTTTGATGATAAAGTTGTGCATTTCTCCTGCTTGGTTAGAGCAAGGCAAATTTCACAGGAGTCTAATTTTACTACTGAAAAACAGTAAGAGGTTGGGTTAATCTATGACCATCATGTCATCTCACATAATAAAATATGGTGAGCTGGTAGCTGTGCTCCAAGAGGATGTCAGTTCCACTTCCTAAACCAGGAAGTGGAGAATTATCCAGAGCAATAAAGAGCTTGTATAAATAATACTGGGGAAATCAGAAGTTAATCTGAATACCGGCTCACTCAATCTAATCAGTATAAATAGCTCCCTGCCTACTGCTTCATTACCTGAAACAGGGGTCAACTGATAAACATCAGCCAGTCCTCTCATTAAAAAAAAAAAAAACAACAACCAACCAACCAACCACCACCACAACCAACTAAAAAACCCCAGCAACCCCCCTTCATCTCAGAATCTCAAATTCCATTATTCCCGATAAGCACTAACCAGTTCCTTGTCTCTCATTTGCAGTTCATATCCTGAGCTACAGAGATTTGCTGTTAGAGATAAGGATATGAAGAAATAAAGTGATATTAATATGCATGTTGCAACCTGATAGCCTCTCCCATGCTGCTGTGCCTGATGTGGTAAATAGAGGTGGTCAGTGAGTCTGCACAGGAGCTTGGGATCTGGCCACATGCCCTTTAATGACATTACCCAGATGAGTATGTTCAGGGAGAACAGTACAAGTCATCTGAATGGAGAAAGGGATGATTGAGAAGAGAGGGAACAAGCAAGCAAGAACAAGAGGGAGAAGGACCAGCAGAACCCACAGAGAAAATCTGTCAGCTGAAGGTGGAAGAAAGGAAATGGGAGCAGTAACCCCAGGCTTTTGAAAAGCATCACCCAACTGACAGCAAACCAAACATTCTTATATGATGCTTGGTGCCGTTAGTGGCCAGGTTGTATTAGCCACAGAGCCAAGACAGTATTTTTCAGCCTTTCTCTTTTAGCATGAGTGAGATTTTGCCATCCTAAAACCCAGGTAAGACCAATCAATGGTGGCATTAAGACAGCAGAGAGTAAAAGATGGTTTCTGAGTCAGTACACTGGCATTTGAGTCAAATGTTTATTTTCAGCTATTGAGGTGGTATTTCTCTAAATTCCTGGGAAGGTACAGGCCTTTTTTTTGCTTTTCTTGGTATCTGAGAGAAGGAAGGGTTGAGTCAGCTGCATTAAAATCCAGAATTATTCTTTATAACAGGTTAGAGGCTTCCCAGAGAAAATTGTTCCCTTCTGTTCTATAGACTTTTTCTTCATGTGTTTTCGATCTACAGATAAACTAATCAAAAGCAACACAGAACACAACTGATATAAAATCCAAAGCCATGCTTTTAAAAGGTGACTGATGCAACTCTCTTTAGTGTTAACACATTTTTAATTAGTGCCGTAAATAAGCAAAGGTTATTTCCTCAAACAAGCCACAATTTTCTTAGCTTGTTTTCTTGACTTCAGAGTTAGCTAAAGATATTAATGAACTACCATCATCTGAGAACAATGTCTTTTTTTACACAGAGCCATCCTTCCCTGTCACCTTATCTGTTAAGGTAAAAAAAAAAGAAGCCTGTTTGAATGAGCCACTAAGGGTACAGGTCTTCAGAAGAAGAGCTGCCTTGTAGCAGCTTGTGTATGCATGTGTTTATGGCAAGTCCAAGAGTGCTGTGCTGGGTTAGGAACTGGCTGGAGGGTCGAGCCCAGGGAGTGATGGTGAATGGTGCTACATCTATGATTCTTCTATGACATCCAGCTGGAGGCCAGTCACTAGTGGTGTCCCCCAGGGATCAGTGCTGGGCCCCATCCTCTTTAATATCGTCATCGATGATCTGGATGAGGGGATTTAGACAGTCATCAGCAAATTTGCAGATGACACCGAATTGGGAGAGGATGTTGATCTGTTAGAGGGCTCTGCAGAGGGACCTTGACCGACTGGACAGATGGGCAGAGTCTAATATGATGGAATTCAACAAATCCAAGTGCTGGGTGCTGCACTTTGGCCACAACAACCCCATGCAGAGCTACAGGCTGGGGTCGAAGTGGCTGGAGAACTGCCAAACAGAGAGGGACCTGGGGTTGCTGATTGACAGCCACCTAAACATGAGCCAGCAGTGTGCCCAGGTGGCCAAGAGGACCAATGGCATCCTGGCCTGCATTAGGAATAGTGTGGCCAGCAGGAGCAGGGAGGTTATTGTGCCCCTGTACTCAGCACTGGTTAGACCACACCTTGAGTCCTGTGTCCAGTTCTGGGCCCCTCAGTCTAAGAAGGACATCGAGACACTTGAACGTGTCCAGAGAAGGGCAACAAGGCTGGGGAGAGGCCTTAAGCACAAGCCCTATGAGGAGAGGCTGAGGGAGCTGGGGCTGTTTAGCCTGCAGAAGAGGAGGCTCAGGGGTGACCTCATTGCTATCTACAACTACCTGAAAGGTGGTTGCAGCCAGGAAGGGCTTGGTCTCTTCTCTCTAGCAACCAGCGCCAGAACAAGAGGACACAGTCTCAAGCTGCACCAGGGGAAGTTTCGGCTCGAGGTGAGGAGAAAGTTCTTCACAGAGAGATTCATTCGCCGTTGGAATGGGCTGTCCAGGGAGGTGGTGGAGTCACCGTCCCTGGAGGTGTTCAAGAGGGGATTGGATGTGGCACTTGGTGCCATGGTTTAGTCATGAGGTCTGTGGTGACAGGTTGGACTCGATGATCTTTGAGGTCCCTTCCAACCTTGGCGATACTGTGATACCATGAGTAAGCCAAAATTATTTCAGTGAAATATTTCCCTTTTAAGAAATTACATTGTCAGTATTTTGTCAAAGTGAAAAATAAAGAGAAACCTATAAAGTTGATTCATTTAGATGGTTATTAGTGGCAAACAGAGCTAATGTTTCATGTTATGTTTCTCAGTGAGTTGCAACTCATTTTCTTTCCCAGCATACACTCTCCTTCTGCCATTTACTTTTAATTTCAAAGAGGAAAATAACAGGATGAAGAGGTTTTGATTTTTTTTTTTTTTTTCCATTTTAAATGCCAAGACATTAACAAAAGAAAATATTCCATGCATTTTTAAGAAGCCAGATAGCTGCCATGGAATAGGAAATAATGCCCTAGTCCCTGCCAAAAAAAAGGAAGAGAAGGAATATAACAGAACAGGTGTAGTGAATGGGCCAGACCAAAGAATCGTGGGAGATTTTCAAAGCCACAGATGAATTTAGATGCACTACTTTTGAGGAATATAAATGAGTGTTGCTTATTTTGCTTTTCTGAAGTTTGAAATTATCTGCTTCAATGTAGGCTTTGGGGGGGAAGTCCACTTGGAGTAATTGCAGGCATTTGACATTAACATGTCACCGCCGCCTCACATGGCAAGGATAAAGGCCACTTGTACTTTAATTTTCCACACAAACAGTGTACCAGAGAATATTGCCAAACATTGTCAGTGATAAGGAGAAATAGCCTTGCTTACAGCTCAGCTTTTGATTTTATTGCTTTTATTTCAACATTGCCTTTGAGTGGGAAGCAAGGTCTGGGCATTTGTCCCAGGCAGGGAACATTATCATCTAACTGAACCTTTACTCCTACCTACACTCTCTGTTGCATTTGTTTACCTAAAAGTGTGCTGGCAAATGATGGGTTTACAAACATGTAACACTGTGTCTGGATGCATGAAAGCATTGTGTTATTAACTAAGAAGTCTCTTATTCACCCATACCACTATGCCAAAAGCATACACACATTAAAATGTGTGCATTAATTCTACCTAAAAACAACTTTCAAGGATATTTAAAAACAACTTTCAAGAAGCTTTGGAAATTAGGCAGTAGTGTGCAGTTAAAACTCCATCTACCTTCTTAATGAATAACTCTTTGTTTATCTCTGGGCCTGGTTCATCTGTTGTGCTGATCAAAACACGCACCAAATTAATTTAGGTAGATGACAGGGAATCATAGAATCTTAGAATGCTTTGGGTTGGAAGAGATTTTTAAAGGCCATCTAGCCCAAACCCTCCCAGAGTGAGCAGGGACATCTTCATCTAGCTCAGATTGATCAGAGGCCCATCCAGCCTGGCCTGGAATGGTTCCAGCTATGGGGCACCTATCACCTCTCTGGACAACCTGGTCCGGTGTTTCACCACCCTCATTGTAAAAAAATGTTGTCTTTTTATCTAGTCTAAATCTTCCTCTTTTAGTTTAAAACCATTACTCTTGTCCTGTCACAACAGGCCTCACTGTCCTGTTTTCCCCTCACTTGTGTGCACAAGATTGTCCAAACAAGATCTACAGTCTTATTCTAAAACCTTAGTTGTTTGGAAGTTCTCCCTTTTTGTAAGGGCACTGTGGAAAGACAGTGAAAACTGTTTATGCAAATAATTGGGCCTTATTCTAACATCCACAATAAGGGAGCTTTCTCCCTCATGAATTCTGCCCTTCACTGACTATCATCTTCCTTTCTAATCAGTATTTAAAACTGATCCTGTGTGGTCAGAACTGCAAGCTGCTTGTTGGACTATTTTGCTCTTAGTTTTGATTTTCCATGACATACTTCTCGTGTGTTCTTCCTGCACCGGTGACCAACTGGATGTGAATGCGAAACAATAGCTGTGTGAGTTCTTTTGTTCCAGTGACTCACTTCAGTTAGGAACAAACTCTGTTTCTGTCAGTCGTTGCTGCTGAGATAACAATCACACACCACATTCCAATATAATAATGGATTTTAATTTGAAATTGCAGAACACCAGAACGATTGAAAATAACCCATAGGTGACTGAATGAGCTACATGCTGGAGCTTCCTCAGGTCTGGATTTGTCTGCCTGTCTTTTCTACAGCTCAGGAGAGTGGGGTGTGTGGGGGGGGTGTGTTCTTTCTCTTTTTTTTAATTTATTTTTTTAAGGCAGTTCTTAATGCTTGAACAAATCTCTTTTTCTTCCCTTCAGTAATGTGGTTAACTGTCTGGAATGTGAGCCACTGGAAATTCTTCCCCACAGAAGAATCTCCATTAAGCTTTCAAACAGAGTTACTTCATCCCCACAGCTGCATGGGTAGAAGACTTTCTAGTGCCTAAATACTTACTGTATATGTCATCCTTAAATTTAATTTTATTATTTTCTTTTTATTTTTCCCAGCCAGAGCTTCAGGAGCAGGTGCTAGCCTTTTGCTTCCTTTCTGCTTCCTCTGTGGGGAATGGGCTGGAAAGAGCCAACTAATTAGAAAATTCTACAGGGAAATTAATTCTGCAAACAGCTGAGGAATGGCATTTCAGCATAATGCTCACTTTGTCTGTCAGCATAGTGCTGGTTGGCCTGACGGGTGGCAGTTCTCCCAGATGTTACACATGTTGTGATGAGACCAGAACTGCATCATAACTCGCCCATTTACTAAAAGATGTGATGCTTTGGAAGAGTAAATACTTTAAAACTCACCTCTAAGACATCCTCTGTTGCTGTCCCAAGGCAACAGCAGGGTGTTTGTACATATGCTTGAAGTGTAGCAGTGAACCAAATCAGTTTTTAGCAAGCTTCGTTCCAAATGTTGTCTTTGCTCTCATGTAGGGCTGAGTCGGGGGGGGAGGAGGGTGAAAAGAGACATGCTAAACTAGTCAGGGTGAAAGGGCTGGGTTGTCCAAGTTAGGCTTGCATATTGTAGACATCTGAAAATATGTGCAGAGCTGTAACATGTCTGAGCAAAGCATGCATTTCAGCAGCTGGCTCGTTACGTGCACGTGAGAACGGTTCAGTTTGCGCACTCTGGCTTCCCCATCAGAGACACTCGTGACTGGAAACTGCACAGTGGGTTTGCTCTGAAGGAGCCTGTTGTGAGAGCTTTATGGGAACAGCACTGGCTTAGTGAAGATGATGACAGCCTGCTCATTTCTCAGAGATCTCACTAGTACCAGTTTTGTCATCTTAGTACTTCTAACTTAGAGACTAAACTGTTATTTAGCTACTTACCTTATCATAAGGGATGTGCCAGGTTCACAGCTTTCTTCTCATGACAGACCTTTGGGACCCTCAAGCCAAGAACAGCAGAAAGCCCCTAGGCCTGCTCCCAAGCGTATTTCTTATCTGTTCATTACAAAACTGCCAAATTTTTTCTCCAGCAGTTTGTAACATGAAGTAACCCTCAGCAGCAGACTACTCATGCACACTGTTCCCAAACTGACTTGGCATCCCTCGTTTCTGTCCTGCCAGGAGGTGGCCTTGGGTTTTGCTTTAGTGTTCAGTGATGCAGAAGTGTCCCTCAGACTCCAGATGTCTGGGAATTTGCCCTGAACTTAACATGGAAAGAGGGACTTATGAGTGCCCATTGAGTAACATAGAACTGCTTTTGCTATCTTTTTGGTCCAGACATGATGTGGAAGCTTGCAGTGCTTTGAATACCTCTTTGTGTGGCAGCTGGTTAATTTTTAAGATGTCTTATTCTCCCTCAGTGAATCTTCTTCCAGAGAAGGGCAACAAGGCTGGGGAGAGGCCTTGAGTGCAAGCCCTACGAGGAGAGGCTGAGGGAGCTGGAATTGTTTAGCCTGGAGAAGGGTAGACTCAGGGAGACCTTATTGCTGTCTACAACTACCTGAAGGGTGGTCATAGCCAGGAGGGGGATGGTCTCTTCTCCCAGGCAACCAGCACCAGAATGAGTGGACACAGTCTCAGGCTGCACCAGGGGAAGTTTGGGCTGGAGGTGAGGAGAAAGTTCTTCACAGAGAGAGTTGTTAGCTGTTGGAATGTTGTGACCGGTTTAGGCTGTGCCTATAAGAAAGGGACAGTTGCTGGAACACTCTGGCTGAATGTTTTGATATTTAAATGAAAACAAGGTATTCTAAACTAATTTAATTGGTAGATTGGTAGAATGCAACTTTAAGTTCTGTTTGAGTCTCAGTCTGTTCAGTCTGTTCTTCTCTGTTCCTGTGGGTCTGTCTGTTTCTCTCTCTCTGAAGCAACAGCTGCCGGACAGAGTCGACCTTGAATTAACAAAGCTAACCAGATAAGAAAACTAATTCTTGCACACGCTTTGAGCTAACAGAATTTCCTTCTTAATTACCTTTCTCTCTCTCTCTAACCCTTTTTGGGAAAAAAGGGAGGTAGGGAGGGAGAGGGGGTACAGCCGGGGGAACCCTTCCGGCTGGAGAAGGGAAAAGGTCTTCTGTATTATGCTCATTGCTGTATATTTCTGTATATATTGTAAATACTGTATATTGTGTAAATATTCATTGCATTCCATCCCTGCTTGTAAATACAGCTTATTTCATCTGCTCCTCTGACTGAGTTAGCTGTGATTTCTTTGTGTGTGGGAGGAGAACTTTCTCTCACCCTGCCACAAATGTGCTGCCTGGGGAGGCGGTGGAGTCGCCGTCCCTGGAGGTGTTCCAGAGGTAATTGGATGTGGCCCTTGGTGCCATGGTTTAGTAGTCATGAGGTCTTGGGTGACAGGCTGGACTTGATGATCTTTGAGATGCTCTCCAACCTCACTGATTCTGTGATTCTATTCTATGATTCTCTTCTTGAGCTCTCTTTTGGTACACTTTACTTCTGTCATGAGCATCTGAATGCTTTTTCTTCCTGTGTAGGGAAAGATGTAAAGGTTTAAGAAACTTTTGAAATTAAATCACAGCTAGATAAGGGGAAGGTATTAATATCTGCTATTATTTTCTTTTAATCTCTTTGCAGATTTAATGAATTTCTCTGGTTGCAGCCATTAACAAATTGGAAGGACTAAGGACCTCCAGAGAGAGGTGCTTGTACTCTTGAATGTAAGCAACTGGATTCTAAAGGCTCTTTGAGTTAGAGAGGTCCTAATGTTCACATATAGAAGATTTATTCTGCAGTCATATTTTTCTGAATTAATTGACTTTTAAGTCCAAAATGCATCATTACTTGGACATTTTCCAAAGTGCCTTGTGGTATATCTGCTGTATCTATTATGGGGATTTGTCAAGTGCTCCATGTTTCACATAAAGGCCTGTTTGCATTTAAGACACGAACACAATTCAATTATTAAACTTTATTATCACATTTTCTTCCCAGAATTGCATCTTTTATTATGGACTGCTCACTAATTACAGGAACACTTTCAGCTGAAATTTTTCAAGTGATTGTCAGATGGGAAATAAAGTGGGGAAAGTGTGTTATTTATTGCAGGTAAGTGTCTAGCTAGATTGCCCTTATATACTGTCCAGATAAAAGTTACTAGTGATTTAATTTCCTATTTATTGCCATCCAGATGTTCAAAACACTGACCCAGCTGGCAGGAAAATGTAATTTTCCCCCCATATTATGATAATGGGTTCAATCCCTATTACATCCATGGAGATTCACTGGGATGAATTACACTAAACAGATTTTTATGTGGGATAAATTCTTTATCCAAAGGTCAATAAGACTCAAGATTATATCTGTATGTGTTTAGGGGCCAAAAAGTGTAAGTGAAAGGAGAAAGACAAAAATGTCTGTAGAAGTTAATATAATTGTGGGTTTTCAGTACTTAGAAGGGACCTATAAGGAAAATGGGGACAATATCATAGTATCATAGAATCAGTCAGGGTTGGAAGGGACCACAAGGATCAGCTAGTTCCAACCCCTGCCATGGGCAGGGACACCTCACACTAGATCAGGCTGGCCAGAGCCTCATGCAGTCCGGTCTTAAACACATCCCTGGACAACCCATTCCAGGGCTTCACCTTTCTCATGGTGAAGAGCCTCCTCCTCAGGCCTGTTGTGACAGGACAGAGAATGATGCTTTTAAACTAAAGTTGGGGAGATGTAAACTAGATAGAAATACTTATCTTTTACAATGAGGGTGGTGAAACACTGACACAGGTTGCCCAGAGAAGTGGTAGAAGTCCCATCCCTGGAAACATTTAAGGTCAGGCTTGGTGGGGCTCTGAGCAACCTGATCTAGGTGAAGATGTCCCTGCTGACCTTTAAAGGCCCCTTCCAATCCAAACCATTCTATGGTTCTAATTACATGTTTACACTATTTCCTTAATGATTCAGCTGATGAATTTTTATGAATCTTCTCCTGTAAAGTTCAATAGATTTAGAGCTGCATGGGCAAGGATGTTTCCACCTGAAGTTATGGTTATCAGAAACACCATTAGGAGTCAAGCTGGAAGGGAGAGACATGCTTGGTTTGGGGCCATAGGAGTGTGTGGGGATGCAGGGGTGACAGGGAAGTTAGGGGAATTTTGCAGCAAATTAAAAAAAGAACGCCTTACAGTTAATTTAAAATATTTTGTTATGTTCTTTGTGTGCTCAGGACAGAATTTCTGTTTTAGTTACAAGAGGTCGTGGAATCAATAAGGTTGGAAAAGAGCTCAAAGATCCTCAAGTCCAACCTGTCGCCCAACACCACGTGACTACTAAACCATGGCTCCAAGTGCCACATCCAATCCCTTTTTGAACACCTCCAGGGATGGTGACTCCACCACCTCCCTGGGCAGCACATTGAACACTTTAAATTCTATTGCAAAAGGGTAATGCTGGTATTGAAAACCAAAACTTTTGCTTATTAACTTATTCCTTCTTCCGAGCAAAGTAGTTCACTTGTCCCAGTTTCAGAAACAAAGTTACTTACTGAAGCTGATCTGAGTTTGCAGAGAGCTTTAGCATATCCCAGCCTCCAGTTTTTTTTTCCCAATTAATTTTGTATTCACCAGGAAATTTCATTCATCTCTAACTAGAATGTTTTATTTTGCAAAATGATGTCTCTCTCTTTTTTTTTTTTTTTTTTGGTGTGTGTTTGCCACACATATTGCAAGAGTTAATAAATAAAACCAGTTTGATTTATGGCTTGTTTTGCTTGGGCAAGCTTATGAATTGCAATGCTGTGTGTGTTTTTAATTAAATTCTTTCTTTCCTCCAAGGATGTCACTATCCAAAACAAATTGAGGATTCTGTTTAGAAAGTTTACTCACACCTTGTATTATTGTGTATGCTCTTGAGACAAACTTGCATCTGGGGGAGATATTTAGACTAGCAGCTTCCAAAGTTCAGAATGGAAACTTTTAAACTTTCATGCTGTCTCTTAAGTTTTAATATATGCCTGGCTTAATATTGCATTGCAATATTAACATAAACTCTTTATTCTGCATAGTAGGACACGTCTCTGCATAAGCTAAGCCTCTTCTTGGTACATTTTTGCACCAGCTGCAGATAACATTCTTGTTGAATTTCTAGATTGTTCAGTAAAGGTCAACATTCACCAAGCATTTTATCTACCACACTTTAAAAAAAAAATTCCTCTAGCTGCTCTGAAAATGTGAGTGTTATTCTGTTCTCTGAAATCCCAGCCATTTGTTATTTGCAGGCACAGTCTGGAAAGGAAGGAAGGATAAGGAGACAGTGGGAGTGAATCAATATTTTACTGCAGTGACACTCCTGTGGTATTCGAGCTAGCCAGTTTTACTCATAACCTTCTGATTGTTGTGCTATCCGTCACAGTTGCTCAGGAGTGAAAGGCTGCTGCTGCTTTGCTGGTAGTTCATGGGATGTAGCACAGATGAGAGAATAGGTAGATCTTTATGCCAGCTCTATTTGCTTTGACAGTTTATAGCTCCACCACCTTTACCAAAAAACAGGCATGTGAGGGTGGACCTGTGTACAAGGCAAGACAAGATAAGCTCCTTCTTATACTGTTTCTTCTTCCCTCTTGCAGAAAGAGTGCCTGCCTTCAGACATCTTGGGAGCCCTAGGACTTTAGACCTTGGAAATGCTATAGGCCTGCTAATCTGAGCTACTAAGGAGGCCTTTGCATATGTACATTCAGATGACACACAGAGAGTTAATGCTGTTTTTAAAACAGCATGCAAGGAGACATGTCAGTGGTGCAAGGAAATTAGGTGGAAGCTGAAGAGCTAGGCTACCATCTCCTGCTTCAGGTAACCAGACCTTAACAAACGCCTCACCATCCTTGCTTTAGTTTGTGGGAACTATCTGGTGCTACTAATGCAATCATTCCATTGAATTAATCTGTAATATCCAGAAAGACAACTTAAATGTGATAAGGATTACTCTGATGATGCTATTTAAAGATCTGCAATAGAAAACCTTTCTATTAATTCCATCTGAGGGGCTGCTGTTGCTGTAAGAGAAGTGTGTTGGGATGTCTAAAGGTACCAGGTCAGGTCCCTCATGGCTGAAAGAAATAAAACCATGGCATTTGGATAAAAGCCAGAGATTTCCAGGAAGGACCATGGTTCTTTTGTCACTGGTCAATATAATTTTACTGCTCATACCCACCGAAGTCTGATCACCTTCATTCCAAATGCTGGAGAAACCCTGGAGATGTCTCCCTCTCAGCCTCACTGAAATCAGAAGAAAAGAGGTTAGTTGGTGTTTTTCTGTTTGGATTTTATCTTTTGGTTGTTTGGGGGGTTTTGTGTGTGTGGTTAGTTATTGGGTGTTTGGTTGTGTGAACATTCACTTGCTCGGCTAGAGTGAGAGGTTTCTAGCTGGTAAGGGACGGGGGCGGAAATCACCATTTGGTAATATTCATCCCTTCCAGTCACATTTTCTATGCTTATGACTCCCAAAGTTCTTGGTGGAAATGGCAATGTTGCTTGTAACATTACAACTAAAGCACAAGAGATTAAAGTGAAGATATGACCATAGGAATGCTTGAAAAGTTATATTCCTGGAAAAGAGAGATGCATGAGCTGACAGAGAAACTGGATGTTCAGAAGCACACTGAGAGTCTTCACATGTTCAGCATTTATGGAACTCAGACCACTCATTTGGGAGTCCAAGTACTGCTCTAAGTGACTGCTGCAAGCTTTCATAACATGCTAGGAAAAGAATAGAATAGAATAGAATAGAATAGAATAGAATAGAATAGAATAGAATAGAATAGAATAGAATAGAATAGAATAGAATAGAATTAAGCAGGTTGGAAAAGACTTTTCAGCTCATCAAGTCCAACCTATCACCCAACACTATCTAATCAGCTAAAACATGGCACCAGGCACCCCATCCAGTCTCTTCCTAAACACCTCCAGTGATGGTGACTCCACCACCTCCCTGGGCAGCACATTCCAATGGGCAATCACTCCCTCTGTGAAGAACTTCTTCCTAACATCCAGCCTAAACCTCCCCTGGCACAGCTTGAGACTGTGTCCTCTTGTTCTGGTGCTGGTTGCCTGGGAGAAGAGACCAACCCCCTCCTGGCTACAACCTCCCTTCAGGTAGTTCTAGACAGCAAGAAGGTCTCCCCTGAGCCTCCTCTTCTCCAGGCTAAGCAACCCCAGCTCCCTCAGCCTCTCCTCACAGGGCTTGTGCTCCAAACCCCTCCCCAGCTTTGCTGCCCTCCTCTGGATACATTCCAGCAAGTCAACATCTTTCCTAAACTGAGGGGCCCAGAACTGGACACAGGACTCAAGGTGTGGCCTAACCAAAGAACAGCAATATTGAAGACCATAAAATATTCACGGCTATATGTCCCAACTACTAGGCCAAATTTTATATCTCTTGTACTTAAATTTGGGGAAAAAACCTGAATAGCTTAACTAAAAAATAAAATAAAATAGAATTTTAAATGCAAACCTAATTTGAGAAACAGCTTTTCTGCTGGGATGTTTCTGAGCTGGATTCTGTTGCTGAGGAATTAAGAAAAGCTTCAAGTCTCACATTTTGTTTCACGTTGTCAGTGCTTCAGTGACTTATTGCTCTGTTCCATTCATAAGAGTATGCCATATACAGTCATGTAGCATGTGTCCAGAAGTTAACATGTCCTTTCATTACTAAAAATCTAGGTCTGGAATGGAATGAAGTCAAATACAGGAAGGAAATAATTATAGAAGCTGTAAGAATTTGAGACTGCAGCTATCATCAGACACAACAAAACATTTCCTCCTTTTATTGGAAGGCAAGTAGTGACTGATCAGACAAAAAAAAACACCAAGAAATAGTTGAGGAAGGTATTTGGCTTCTGAAAGCTAATTCTACCATGGGAATCCTTGCCAGACAGAAGCAGAGTATCACTTTATGATTTCTTTTTTCTTACATGTAGAGAAGGTCTAGATGTATAAAGGATAAAACTTCGTAGCTCAGGCTGTTGCTGTCTGTTTCAAGGGATCCTACTGAATATCTTCACACCCTCAAAAGCTCCTTTATTAAAAGAAAGATAAGCTCCTTTATTAAAAGAAAGATAACCTCCAAAGAACATTGATAAACTGGTTGGTTTTGTGTTGTTTTGGTTTGGGTTTTTTCTTCCTTTAAGTAGATATGATTATGATGAATACACCTGATTACATTATCTGGGTCTAGGAATTTTAAGATAAACTCAGGTTCCAGAGAAAATCAAGCTATGCACAAGCTGAAATAGCTTTCAAATAAATCATGTGAAAGACAAATAGAGTTCCACATGTGATGCTTATGCAGTGAATTTTCCAAGTCACTTGGAGACATTTAACTGTGTCACTGATTACATGTGTTTAACCTCTGCATGATGAGTGTTGCTTTCAGCTGGAAATGATGCAGTCATGCATAAAATATTTGCATATCTAGAGCATATTCATAGATGACTTTAATGAAGCCATTTCCAAAAGTTTATTGTAATTTGAAATCTAAGCTAAAATGATTTATTGTGCATGAGTATCAAAATAACAACAGTGTTCTTCTGCTGGTGTGACAGAACAAACAGCCATAAGTACAAATATAGAACATTTATTGCACAAGAAGAAGAAAAATGTGTGGAACATGAATAACTTATTGAGAAACTGTCAGCATAAGGGAAAGCTAAGAAACATGAAGCATCTCAGCTGTTCCTAACTGTGATTTAGGTGGAAGCCAGCTTTCTTCTGAATAGAGATGTTGGATACTTTTACCTGCATCTTCATATCTTACAATTACCTTGAAAACTAATTCCGGTTTACTCAGTTAATAGTTGGGGACATCAGCTTTTTATGGGAGAAATACAGGGCTAAATCTGTAAAGACTAGGCTGCTGGCTAGCACAACACTTAAAGGCATCCTGCCAGCTAGCAGGAATTTTTTCTCCAAGATTAGGCACATCTCTTCCTTAACAAATGGAGGGGAAGAGCTAAGTCAGCTCAGAGTAATGTCACTGGAGACCAGCAAGCTGAACTCTTCCAGGGAAAAGCAGCAAGATGTCAGCTGTATCCCATAGAGTAAGGCATTTAACTCTACTTGGGTTTTTCCACTGTGAATCTGGTCTTTGAGTTAAGCATCTCCAAACTAGCCAAAGGAAATCCCATCCCATTTTTTAAAGCATTTGCCTGAGTGGGGACCTGTTTTCACAAATCTCTTGTTTTAGATTGAGAACGTCTTTCTTTGGCTTCCAGGTTCTTTTGTTGTTCTTTGTTGTTTTTCTTTTTATGTTTTTTTGTGTGTGTGGTTGGTGGTTTTTTTGTTTTTTGCATGCTTTGAGGGATGGGAAGAAGAGTGCAGCTGATCAATCAACTTGATAGCTAGATAATCCTTGACAGAGGAGAGAAGGATGTTCCTGATGCAACAAACATTTACTCTGTGTATGCAGAGAAGTGCTTCAGCAGGAGAAGCTGGTACCTGAAGGAAGAAATTTTTCATAGGAAGAAATTCTTCTTTTAGGAGGAAATTCTTCACAGAGTGAGTGATTAGCCATTGGAATGGGCTGCCCAAGGAGGTGGTGGAGTTGATATCACTGGAGGTGTTTAGGAGGAGACTTGATGGGGTGCTTGGTGCCATGGTTTAGTTGATTAGATGGTGTTGGGTTGGACACGATGATCTCAAAGGTCTCTCCCAACCTGGTCTATTCTATTCCATTCTATTCTATTCATCATAAACTGCCAGGATCACTGAGTCAACCAAGTAAATTAGTGCAACCCCTATTCAAACACAGAACCATATATATATATGCAGACAGAATAACAAACCAAGAGACCCCTGAGTATCATCTGCCTCCATGTCTCAATGTACAGGATAAAATAACAGGAAGTACTTCTGTCTTTTCGTGGAAGATGTCATTGCCTGATGAGAAAAACTTTGTCAAGATGAATAAAAGGAAAATGTAAACCCAGCAAAGTCCTTTACCCTGTATGCTTCTTAAAGGAAGCACAGAAAAAGCCACAGGTGCAGAAGGGCAGAGAGATTGGACTGTCTTGTCTGTCTTTGCAGTGGATTGAACCTTGACCACCCTAGCAGAGTGAGGTATCTCTGCTCAACCAAACATCTCACATGGAGAGGCAGCACTCTCCTGCTATGTCACAACAGAGTAAATATAATAATGTTTGTGTCAACATGCAGTTGGAAGAGCAACTTGTTTAAGACAGACTATGTATGGCTGTGGAAAGTATTTCTAGCAAGAAGCCCAAATGCTAGCTAGATGTAATTTCACCCAGATCTAAACTATTGGACTCTTGGGTTTTAGGTTTAGACTGGCAGCAAACCTCCACGTTTAACATTTTTAAGACAATGGCCACAAAACAATGACTTTTTAGCCCTATTGACAAAGACTGGAAGCCACTGGGAAGGCCGTGCAGAGCTGCCTTTCCCTGAGGGCACATAGACTGCTCATTAAATCTGCTTGGTCATCTCACTTCTGCATTGAACTTATACTACTAAAACAAACAAAACAAGGAACCCAGCCTCTAAAAACAAGTAACACTCTTGCTCAGAGGATGTTTAACAGGGAGTTATTCCAACCTGCTCTTTCTCCCACATACCCTCTATAGAAGGAAATAGTTATGGAAGAAACAAGCTGAGAAAGATCACAAAGCTCTTGCCACATAAATTTCCTGGTGTTATTCAATGGAGGAAGAGGCAAAAGTTCTTTCCTCAAATTCCTTTGCCCGTGTAAACAAGGGGAAGAATATTGTCTTTTGTCAACATTTTGTTTTGCTTGTTTGCTGCTCTGTGTTCTGTGAGGATGCAATTTATTAATCATGGCTGTGTTGTGTTCTGTAACAAAAAAATGGTCCTTTGGGACCATATTTGTAGGATGTGCTGAAATGTATTGTTTGCTAAGTGACCTTATCTATAATTCAGAGAGCTTTTCTATGCTCTAAAGACCATTTGGCAATCTCTGTGCAAGGAAGTAATTTAGTTATCTGGCTGCATTAAGGATGAAATCAATTTAAGATGAATTAGAACTTCCAGAAAAATTATATGGGGGGGGGAAGCCCAACCAATGAGATTTCTTGGCTTTGGGAGAAGTAATTAGCCAGTACCACAAGACCCTTGGCAAACATGCACTTGGATATCCTTTAGTGGATCTAGAGGAGCAATTTAAGCAAGCAGTGTCCCCAGCTTTCCATTCCTATCTCTCGTTGTTGCTCTCTCAATAGTTTAGATGTGCATGTACAGTAGCAAGTACTAGAAGCCTGATTCAGTGACAACAGAGTCAGATTAATTTAAATCACTGCTTTAGACTATTCAGGGGGCAGAGAGCAAATGACTTTCAAATGATGTGAGTCTTCATTTGTCCTGCTCTCCTCCTCTTGTTGCTCCAGGACTGTAAAAATGTTTTAGAGAGGATGTTGCAACCCGAGTACCCAAGAGAAGGCAAAGCTCCAGCTGAGACTAACTTCAGTTCCAGAAGGTTCAGGTTGATAGCATGAACTTAGAGACTGGTTATAGGGCACAAAATGCTAAGCTTTTGCTCGGTGGTGATACAGTTCACAAGTGTTTATTTCAAACCCTTTGCTAGATAGTAATAAATCTGTGCAATTTTATGGCCAGCTCAATAGGATGTAGGACGTTGGCTCTTGCTAAGCTGTTTAATGTATGTAACATGACACACTCTGAAAAAAAGGATCCATTAGTGAGCTGAGTGACAGAAAAAAGAAGTTTGCCTAAAAAACAAAATATCCTTAAGGATATGCCAAGATCATTGCATTTATTTTAATGATATCCAAATGGCGTTCTAACTAAAGCTGTTAATAATTATGAGCAATAAACTTCCAGCAAGAGTTAAACTTACTGGCAGGCTTTATTCTGCTGCAGTGTTCTGTTTGCCATAATTCCATAACCCCTTCCCTTCAATAAATGTCAACCACTTTGTTTTTTTTTTTTTTTTTTAAATAATTTCTTCAATGCCCAAGCTGTGAAGAGAGACAGAGCATGAAAGTTGTCAGGGATATATCACGTTTTGCATTCACATGCTCATGGTTTTTGTTAGGGTGACTGAAAGGCCAGAGAAGATGCTGCAGAGGAAGACTTTCAAGCAACAATAAACATGGAATTTGTTATCCAACTCAAAAGCTTTAACTCTGGTAGAGGACTAAGAGTAGTATTTGCACAATAAATACTCTAGTTTTGATGGTACTTTCTCTGAAAACCACCAGTGGGGAAGTGGGGGGGGGGGGGGGGGGATTTGATGACAACATAGGTTTTTAAAATGCTATAAACTTATCTAATGGCAGAAGATGATGACAGATTTCCAAGGTCACCAACCAGTCAAGAGCTGCTGCAGACTGATGAAAAAACCTCCATTGCTTTTACTCAGAAGCTCAATTACTTACTGAGAAGGTCTGTGTGATAGTATCTGACACAAAGGAACAGCCTCAACAGCCTTTCCCCTCGACTGCCCTTTAGAAGGTAGAAAGACACACTAAAACAGGAGCACTGTGGTAGATCCACATCATCTGCAGGGATCTCTCTATCCACAACCATTTGGATTCCAGTGCTCCTTCTCTGTAGCTGGTTAGAGAATGTGGGACCAGTTTTCTTTTTACATGGTACCAGAGACAATTTTGAAGGCCATGTGACTTGTAAGCATCATAAAATGATGGAATCATAATGACTTAATCCATCTCCTACCAAGAAAACTGAAGAACTCTCAAATCTCTGGAGCTGAAGTTGAAAGAGGTTGTGAAGAAGCCACAGAAAGCACCAGGCATGGTCAGTATTTACCCCTTGCCTTACAGTGTTTGATATAGAACAAGCAGGAAAAGGCAAATGGTCTTGAATTTCAGTGGTACTTCCACAGTTATTGACACAGAACCTCTAGAAGCAGCTTAGTTGTTGTGAAAAAGGTGGAAGTGGCCCTAAAGAATCCCTTACCCTATACATTTTGGAAGAAACTAAGAAAATAATAAATGTGCTGTTTTGCCCAAGCTTGAACTGGGGTACATACAAATAATGAATGGCAAATTGTAATGACTAAAATTGGGTTGACGATCAAAGGTGTCCCTGAGTGTCTTCCTCCTAAGGCCTGAGTGTCTTCCTCCTAAGGTCAAGAGTGAAAGACATAAGTGAAGCTGATAAACTTTTGATCCTTGAGCCAGCTTCAGCAGTAATTCCAGAGGCAGTGGCAGAAAATACAAACACCTTACACATTCAAGAACAGCCAGAAACCAAATCTGCTCAGCCACCACACATTTCTCTCTTGTCTGTTGAAGACTTAGCAACCTAAATTACCCTTGAAATTACTCTAGTTCCAGTCATATGCTTTTCTGAGCTGTATTTTTAGACGACTTCATAGAAGTAGTAAAAAAACCCAACTTATTCCAGACAAGGGCTTAGCTTGGGTTTATTTTAACATATAATTTGTAAAAGTTTGTAATAAACATGCCTCACTGAGACTGGCAGAAATTATAGGCAGGAAAACACCACTGCTAACTTTGGGCTACTTGCTTTGATTCAAACCTCATTGTGTTATGTGAGCTTCAGAACTGCAGCGAAGGGATGAATCGTTGTGTAACTAAGACCAGAATTTCCAAAGTGGCCTCATCTATTTAGAAACCCTCTTTTGATTAAGGATTTTGACTTCCAACATAAATATTCACCAGAGGGCTGATGCTTAGATCAGGAAGTAAACTAACAGGCTTTCATTCAGATAGGAAGAAATACGCAATGCATAATTTAAGACCTTAGGCTTGAGCTGGCGTCCTGTTATACACCCACCAAAGTCAATGAAATGTTAGGGTGTACAGGAAGTACTAAGAGAAGTCTTACAAATAAACACTTAGTGAATATTTATATAAACATCATAAACAGAGGGGAAAAAAAAAACCCACCCCACCCCCCAGTATGCATGCTGGTGTTCAGGCTGAAATGATTACTCTCCTCAGGCCAGTTGTTACATCCTTGAGGATAATAGGGCCATCATTATTTTCAACTTGTGGTGAGAGATGGATTTCCCTGTTAGTCACACAAACAAAAAAGCAAGTCTGTAATCTCAGCTTAGCTGTATTTGGAAACTGGGCTTGTTTGTAAATGCAGAAAGGAAACCAGGCAGGAACCTATTTACCAAGCTTCTCTGTAGAAGCATTCAGTTTTTCCAAGGTTACTCTTTTTCTCCACGCTGCCCAAGCCTCTCTGCGCTGAATAAAGTTTTTTAATCCTTCCAATACCACTTTATCCTAAAGGTTTTTTCCAGCTGAAATGATTCCATGATCCTATGGTCATTGGTGCAATTGAGGCACTTAAAAATTAAGCACAGAATCACCAAGGTTAGAAGAGACTGCAGAGATCATCAAGTCCAACCTGTCACCACAGACCTCATAACTAAACCATGGCACAAAGTGCCACATCCAATCCCTTCTTGAACACCTCCAGGGACGGTGACTCTACCACCTCCCTGGGCAGCACATTCCAATGGCTAATGACTCAGTGAAGAACTTTCTCCTCACCTCCAGCCTAAATTTCCCCTGGTGCAGCTTGAGACAGTGTCCTCTCATTCTGGTGCTGGTTGCTAGAGAGAAGAGACCAACCCACTCTTGGCTACAACGACCCTTCAGGTAGTTGTAGACAGCAATAAGGTCTCCCCTGAGCCTCCTCTTCTCCAGGCTAAACAAAGTGTGTGTTAGAAGCTGCTGTGATATTGCACTTTGTGCAAGTGTCTGTTCTGCTTTATTATTTAAGACAGAGACAATTGGGGCAGCATCGCTCATCGTGACGTTGTTTGAGACGCTGAGCAAGCTCAGGATGGGAGGATTCATTGCTCATTGCTCTGAAGAGAGATAACACTTTAAATAATTTAAAGCTTTCTTGTTCTTCCACAATCAAACTCAATCTATTATTTAACTGTCCAGGAAGCTGCAGTCCAAAGATGATGGACAAGCTTCAATTAAATGGAGGAAAAAAAAAAAAAGTTGTTGGCATAAATCAAATCAATACATTTAGCTACAATAAATGCTGGCATTTTAATAATGCTTGGGGAGTCTTGTGTTTATAGATGATTTTTTTTTTCTTTCAGCACTAAGTATGTAAGCAATGAAAACAAAACCTTGATTATTCAACATACAAAAGCCAATTTTAGAGCTAT
Source organism: Picus viridis (assembly GCA_033816785.1). NCBI lineage: Eukaryota > Metazoa > Chordata > Aves > Piciformes > Picidae > Picus > Picus viridis. Next base: position 7,108,781 of record CM066581.1, read on the forward strand.
AGCAGATGAAGAGTGCCAGAGCCAGAAGAAAGTGAGTATTTTTCAGAAGCTATGTGATCACATAATTAAATTGAGTGGATTAAATACCAACTTTCAGGTCAGTTAGATTCTGTGCTCATTGACAGTGGAGAAATAAAGAAATTTCTGTTTCCCTACATGCACACACTGGTTGGAAAAAAACATTTATTAATGTTGAAAGTAATAGCATCACAACCATACACGCAGCAAGCCCAAAACTATAACATGACTGGAATGATCAGCTACACATAATGAAGTGATTATGGGGGCAAACAGAACAGGGGTTCTTCCAAATTGCTGAGAAACTACAAGTGTTGCCTTGTTAATATTTGTCTCAGGCTTGACCAAACCAACAACATGGAAGAATGGCAGGAAAGAGGGTGGGAAAAAGAAGGTGGGAAGAAGAGGGAATGACTGACCTTTTCATGTTTGAAGTGCTTGACAAAGCTGGAAATAGTTCTATGTTCTGAGTCCAGTTCTGGTGTTCCCGTCGTAAGAAAGCCACAGAGCTGCTGCAGTGAGTCCAGAGCAGGGCCACAAAGATGATCTAAGGGCTGGAGCACCTCTGTTATGAGGACGAGCTATGGGGGCCGGGGTTGTTCAACCTAGGAAGAAACAACTTGGGGTTAGTGGGGACCTTGTTGCTGACTTCCAATACCTGAAGGGATCCTAAAGAAAGGCTGGAGAGGGACTTTTCCTAAAGGTGTCTAGCAACAGCACAAGGAGGAATGGTTTTAAGCTGAGTAGGGATACTCTGAATCTTAGGAAGAAGTTCATCAGTATGAAGGTGGTGAAACTCTGGAATAGGTTTCCCAGGGTTGTGGATGCCTCCTCCCTGGGATTGTTCAAGGCCACGTTGGATGAGCCCTTGAGCAGTGAGTCCAGCTGAGAGGCATCCCTGCCTGTGGTGATTAGGTTGGAGCAGATGATCTCTGAGGTCTCTTCCAACCTGAGCCACTCTACCATTCTATGATTCTCCAAGTCATAGTCTAAAAATACTTTCACTTTGTAAAAACTGCTTTAAATCGCTTCAGTTTAAATTTTACCTACATTACATCAGTATCTCTAAAAAAGAGTCCTCCAAAATAACTGCTGGCCAAAGGCTCAGGGGCAATCAAGGCATTAAACACAAGAGGCATGAACTCTTCTCTTCCCCAGAAGGACTCCTGGTATGCCAGCAATGAAGTGAAAGGGGACATGTTTGTGCTAACATCACCCAGTCTGCCACTAAAGAAGTCCTCAGGAATAGCAAATCAAGTTCATACAAATTTCCCACTCTTCCAAAACCACTTTCCCACCAGGCAGAAAAGATCACAAAGTTAAACAGCATTCCCTCCTCACATCTCTTCAGTTTGCAAGCACTGTGCCTGTCACAACGTTCCCAGGAGGTTTCCTTAACCATAATGTCTCATCTCTGCAAGCAGCTGCTTCCTTTTTGCATCAGAGTTCTTGGGGACTTGCTTCACTTATCAAAATCCCACTGCAGATGGACAGGTTTGCTTAACCTACAAAATAATGCTGGGATAACTATAGTTTTGGCAAGATTCTAAAGGGTAACAAAACTTGTCTGCTCATGGTTTCTCCTGATTTGCTTACTTTGGGGCTATAGCTGACCCTCGCTATGCACGTTGGTTCTGTTACTGTTAACCGGAGTTAAAGATACAGACATCTAAGAGAGGCTTGACCATTTACTCCCAGTGTTCCAAGGTCAACCAAAGTCTGGACCCTTTACTTTCTCTATGCTTTGCTAATTGACAACAAACCTTATGCAAGACATCCTTGGGGAACATGGGGTCTGAGGTTTTTACAGTCCACAAGGCTAAAATTCAAATATGAACCACAGCTGTTTGGACAGGAGTCCTGGACCTCCTTGTTTTGAACTATAGTGACCTGCTCAGCCATACCAGCAGGGGAAACTCTGAAATCCCTGCCCAGATAATGACTAGGATGTGAAAATTGCCTGGCAGGCAGGCCTGGGTAAAGTTACCAGTTGAGAGTGCTCTGGGATTTGCAGGTGGAAGGGTTGGTCTTTCTTTTCCTCCCTACTTCATTTCCATACACATCATTTCATGCATATATATCAATGCATAAGGGCAAATCCGAATCTTTGTGCACCATCCAACCAGCTGACCCAATGTTCTCCTCGCAGATGGTGGAGTTTCTCCCTTCTGCCAAGTACAGGTATTTTTATGAGCCCCTGGTAGGAGGTAAAATAAGAAAGGAAACAGAGCGTGGGCTAAAGTGGTCATTCAGTACAACTAGTGATAGACCTCCAGTGCCCTAACACTTCTGAATACATTATGTACCCCCTTGGCACTGAGTGTATTTTGAAGTATAAAATATCTATAAAAGCACCACTTAAACTTTCTCTTTGATTTAACTGCAATTACCTGAATGTTTAGAGTAACAGACGTGAGTAATCTGGCAGAGCTGAGACACAACATACATGACATGCTGGATAAGAGTTAATCTACTTAAATGGTCTTTCCCAACCTTGTTGATGCTATGATTCTATGATTCATTGTGACCAGGATCAGGTGATAATCTCAGTGGAGTCTGCTTGGTTGATTGTGTTCTTCCTGAAGTCAGTCATAGACCATCTCACACCCCCTTACACTTAGAATCCGATTCTATTATCATCTCCTGTACAAAAATGATATCTATTCTCTATATTAATGCCTGGCTGCAGCAAGACAAAGATGATCTTAATCTGTTTTCAGTGTCTGACCCCTCACCATCTTTTTTGCTGTTGCAAAGCACATCAAATCCTTAAGAACAACTGTGGAAAAAGCCTGCAATTCTTTATGCAGTGATATAATGACTATCTTGGTGCATCCAAGATAATAGGAATTCCAGCAGTCATGCTTGCTATGAAGTATAGCAAGCAAAGGCTAAGTAAATTCTGTTTGTGTTAATATGGAAATCATTTTGACTGCATCTTTGGCTTCGTATGACATGGAAACTGGTGGTTGTTTATGCTTTGCTACTTTTTTTTTTTGGGTCTGCATTAAAATCCCACATGAGAAACAATTTTTTTTTTTTCTCTCTGGGAACAAAATGTTACTTTTTTTGGGACCGAGTTCTAATTAGTTGGGTCGTAGGTCTGTTTCTTTTCAGCTGGGAAAAGGCAATGCATATAAAATCCAGATGGATAGCACATGATGCTGGAACCAGCCCCAGCCGATCAGCCACGTCACTTGATTAAAAGAAACCTATAAGTATTTAAGTGAAAAACCAAACCCAGCAAGATAGCAAGAGCAGCAAACTGGCTGCAATATGGGATTTCATCATAGCCTTGAGATTGCTTTTCTTTTGCTGGTTGGCCTTCCCACACCTTATTGAAAGTTAACCTGCAGTGGTATTTAATTTAAGCTCGTGTAGGATTTGTGATTAAGACCCCAAATACCAACAGTGGAACACATGTGGTAAGCGGGATGGGGAGGAAATTTATCGTCAGACTACATGAGGCCACAAGGACCACAGCTTTAGGGCAACAGGCTCTTTGAGAGGACTCAGATGAGAGAAATCATGGAATTGTTTTGGTTGGAAGAGACCTTTAAGATCATTGAGTCCAACTGTTAACCCAGCACTGCCAGGTCACCACTAAACCATCTCCCTCAGCACCACATCTACACAGCTTTTAAATACCCTCGGGGCTGGGAACTCCACCACTGCCCTGGGCAGCCTGTTCCAGGGCTTGACAATCCTTTTCACAAGAGAAACCCATGCTGGCATGAACTGTAATATCACAGACCAATTCTTTTGTATGGGATTTGTTTGTGACTGAGCAGACTTTCAGAGCACAAGTACACACACATCATGGCAATTACTCACAGCCTTGCTGTGTGCTGAAGCTCCTGGGCTCTCACCAGATCCGAGAGTGAGGTTTTTGGAGAGGTCTAATGCAGGCTGTGAAGGAATCTGAAAGAGAGGCAAACAGGCCTTGTGAAGGGATGGAGCAGCATCTGGAATCCCTACGGACAACTGCAGGAATGTTTATTATTCTTTCTTTGTGATTTTGAGTGTGTGCTCTCTCCCTCTTCCACTCTTCCTCTCCCTTTGTTATTTGTGTAGTGAAATTCCTCTAAGCATATAAAGTAAGTCATCTGGAATTGTGCAACTGCTTCTGCCAGGAAGCTGGAAAAGCCCTTCTCCTGTGCAGAGAGGAAAATATGGACTCATCTGAACTGCTCAGAAATCACAGCTATCCAGCACTTCTCTCTGAGTTATGTTAGTATAGCAAAGAGCTGTGGCAAATAATTGGGCTCCTTACCATTAAAAATTCTGCTTTTAGCCTAAGGTGTCAAGTTTATTTAAAACTTGAGAAACAATTTGTACACTTTCAAAGTAAAGCATGTGAAATGCATTAAAAAGCCTCGGCGTCAAAGCTGCTTGTCCTGCCAGCGGGTGCAGAGAAGGATAAAGGAAGCGAGTAAGCATAGAGGAGCGTCTTTACAGCCACATGGCTAGTGAAATTTTTCTATTTATTCTTTGGGGAAAGAGCAAAGTGGCTGCAGAGCTGCTGGTTGGATAGGTGCCGGTGCTGTTTTTATTGGCAGGCGAGCCCGAGTGGCTGAAAGGTGGTCATTAACACCCCGACACAAAGTGCTGACAGGGCGATTATAAGATTAACACCCTATGTTATATTAACAGTGTCAAAACCTCCCCTTACCTGTCAGTGAGACACAGAGGCATGAGGGCAAACGTTACAGGCATACTGATATATATATATATATATTTTTTAACATTCAAAAAGCCACACAGCTGCTCACTGCCTCAGATTGGTTGCAATAGCTCAATGACCTCTTAAAGTTCAATGAAAGGAAAGAAGATGGTTTCACAGAATGAAAAGATGGACAGACACATGAAGCTGCCAGGCTTACTTCCTCTCTTGTGGATGGTTTTGAGACATGATCCTCCTGAGAGTGGGTCTTTCACATCTATTACCACTAGACTTTCAGTTTGAGATCTCAGAAACTTAGAGGTTTTCTTCAGGACACAATAAATTAGAATTAACCAGGTTGGAAGAGACCTTTGAGATCATCGAGTCCAACCTGTCATCCAACACCATCTAATCAACTAAACCATGGCACCAAGCACCCCATCCAGCGTCTTCCTAAACACCTCCAGTGATGGTATCATAGTATCAGTCAGGGTTGGATGGGACCACAAGGATCATCTAGTTCCAACCCCCCTGCCATGGGCAGGAACACCCTACGCTAGATCAGGCTGGCCAGAGCCTGACTCCACCACCTCCCTGGGCAGCACATTCCAATGGCCAATCACTCTTTGTATAAAGAGCTTCTTCCTAACATCCGGTCCAAACCTCCCCTGGTGCAGCTTGAGACTGTGTCCTCTTGTTCTGGTGCTGGTTGCCTGAGAGAAGAGATCAACACCCACCTGGCTACAACCACCTTTCAGGTAGTTGTAGATGGAACTAAGGTCTCCTCCTCTTCTCCAGGCTAAACAACCCCAGCTCCCTCAAAGACAACCAAGATGCAACCAAAGCACCCACAAAGTTCAGCAGATCTGGGGAGTGTTCAGAGAGCTGCAACACCACTGTATCACCATAGCTTAAACTTGATTGAAAGCCCTTAACAAAGTGCAGGTAGTTAACTTAGGGCTTGCTACAAATTACTGAAGCACCCTCTGAAAAGATCAAATGTCTCAGAAACAGATCCAACAGAAATATTTAATAACTGAACAAGGCTAAAGGATGGATTTACGGCTGGTGTTTAGTTTGGGGGCTGTTGGAAGACAATGCATAAACCCTCACAAATGCTTTCAGAGCTTCTCTTAGATGCTCCCTGTGCCTGCAGAAAAGGGCTCATTAGAGCAGCTGATGAGAATTGCCAAAGGTAGGGAGTTTCCAATAAATCAGGTTCTAGTTTGAGGAACAACCTGCTAAAGTATTTGTATGTGTAATTTTATCAAGGCATCTGCTTTGGCTGAAGCCAAGGTCTCCAGGGCAATTCTGAACTTTCAAGTCATCTATAGAGTCGAGCATTTTCATCTACATAGCTTTCTTTTTCACTTAAAAAAGAAAAGAAAAAGAAAAAGGAACAACTGTGACATAATTCTGAGAAAATGACGTTTGATCATGTTTTACGAATGTCATTCATGCAGCTTTCCACGCTGACAAAAGTCTCAGAATATTTGCTGGAATGTTAGAAATGCCTTTAGAGACTTTTGGCATTTCACAAAACCTGAGTGATTATTCAAAACATGAAGAGTCAGAAAAACACTGTGAAGATAGCTGGGTAATTGGCAGTCTACTTCATCGCATCAGGTGGCCACTGAAAACCTACTCAAGTAATGAGGTCTCATGTCCATTACAGTTTTCTGGCAATTTAAGTAGTATATAAAGGTTTTGTTTACCATAGGAAAGGCATTATGCTGGAATCCATTGACTTTAAAATGCTTAACTGCACTCTGTTAGCATTCTACAAAGGCATATTTCAATCTGCTTTAATTTCCTTTTATTAACAGCCCTGAACTACTTTGTGGGAACCCTGTGTCCCATTTATCTCCCCCTGGAAGTGAGAAAAACTCCTGTGACATAGGAAAGGGAATGGTCCACATTGGGAGCCAGAGACAGGCTCTTCAAGTGTTGCTTCTGCTGGGAAGTATTGAGAAGGGATTATGGGCTTGATAGAGCTAAAATCAGCCATCAGTGCATGCCACTGATTCACTGGCTCTGAGCTCTGAATGGAAGCAGAGCAACAGGCTGTATCTGCTAATCCTCATCCCTTTCTTTCTGCACATCTTCTATGTGACAAGGAGAGACCACAGGTCAACTTCTACCCCAGACCCTCTTTCACAGCTGCAAATCAAGACACACTTTGGCACAGCCAGGGTGGCAGTCAACAACAACAACAAAGCCACAACACAATGAAAGCCTCCAAATAGTTAATATACTATGAAATCATGTGTAGACATGACAGTGGGAGGAGAACTACCTAAGACCTCCTTGACAAAGCAGTAAGACATAAAAGATGACCTTCTGTGACCACTAAAGGGATCACTTCATCAGGATATAGTTGTGTCAGAACACAGACAGAGTCTTGCCAAGTCAATCATGCTGAAGTGCCAGAAACTTTAGTGTAGTCATTTGCAAGGGGTTTTGAATGAACAAGGTAAGGTTCATTCATTCCTTTTTCTTCATATTTATGCTTTTTAAATTTTATTTTATTTAGATTGAGTATAGTGTTTCTCTCTGATAATCTTACAATGAGAACAGTTAGACACTGGAATAATCTCCCAAGAGGAGTAGTGGATCCCTCTACATTAGATAGTTTTAAGACTCAGCATGGCAAGGTGCTGGGCCAAGCTCATTTAAACTACACTGTCACCTGGAAAGGTTGGATCAGACCATCCTTGGGGTCCCTTCCAACCTGGCATTGTATGATTCTGTGTGAACACTATGAAGTGAACAGCTCACCCCTCCCAGTTTATATTTGTGATTGGGATTGCCCTGACCCAGGTGCAAGACCTTTCACTTGGCCTTCACGAGGTTCACCTGCACCCACTTTGTCCGGGTCAAAAGGCTCTATACACCAGGAAGGGAACAAAGCAAAAGTGTCTCTGGTAGCTCTGTTGGCTTCATTGCTATTGTTGCCATTTATTTGTTATCATTTGTCAAGATTTGTGGCTGTTTAGAACAAAACAAGTGCTGGTTTTGAAGGGCTGCTTCATGAAAGGAACAAGTTTCAACTTTATTCCCTGCTTTCATGCAATCAGAGGTTATGTTTATTTAGAAAGCTAACATTTATACAGATTATGCACTCCCAGTGGTTCCATGCCAAAACCCACATGACTAAAATGGGTCTTTCCATCACTCTTTCAGCTTTGACCTATGATTGTTTTTACAGGAACTGGATCTTTTAAGCAACAGGCTCTGGGTAGGGTACGGGGAAAGCACGGCACCTTGTGCAAGGATTTGTACACAGTGGCTTCGGCACCAGGACATGCAAAATGCATTTGAATCACTCAGCTGTCCAGACTGCCCCAAATACTATTGGATTAGGGTACTCACCAGTGAGAGTGAGAAGGGTCATCAAGCAAAGCTGGATGATAGGGAGGAAAGGCATCAGTTTAAGGAAGCCGATTTTCTATGCAACGTGAGACTTTGTAAGTTTGTTGGATGGCTTAATCAATCCAAACAAAGTATCCAAATCTGTGGGGGAAATAAAAAAGAAAACAATTAGAGACAGCAAATTGAGCTGTAAAAGTCGTATTATACCTATTCAGATTGTAAATTTACTTTTCTTGTATGTGCTCCTCATGATCCTGCTCTTGAAAAATGTTTGAAGCCTTGCTGTTTCATAAGCGAGCAAGGTCCTAAGGAATAAATGTCTGTCTCATGTTTGTATCCAAGGGCATATTTAAAACTCTCTCAAAAATCCACTTGCAGCAAAAAAGGGGAAATTATGATGCCCAGAAGGATCTACCTGCCCACTGCCTTTCTATCAACAGATTGTCTTCAAGAGTAAAGATCCAGCCTGATAAATGCCCTGTTTATTGACCAGTGAGTAGAAATCACACAGAGTACTCGAGACCTCTGATTTTTCTCGGTTGAATATCCTTCCTAGCAGACAATGCTTTTCCTACAGAACCATTCTACCAACAAAGAATGTGTGAAAAAAAAATAAAATGTCCTTTTGCTTTCCAACATTTTTCCAGCCAAAAAGCAGTGACAAAGCTTAAGGATGTGAGTTTTCCCTCCCCTTCCACCTTCTCACACTTTCTAAATGTTTTCCAACTGGCAAAACAGTCAAGTGTTCAAAACAGTCAAGTGTTACTTTGTGCTCTTTCCTGCCTTGAGAAAGAGAGTTTAAAGTACAGGAAAGCCCTGTTTGAAAACAGTGCTGGTATTTCTCTGTTTTGAACGATTTTGGGGAGAAAAGGGTACAATCAAATGATTTTTCTTTTCATAACTATGAAATGAAAGATTCATCAGCTCAGGAAACATTCTCCTCTGAAGCATCTTCCCCAGTTTACCAGAAAGGTATTTTTAACTTGCAGTTATTTTTAACTCACCTTTTACCTCACTCTTTATTTTAGCCAAGTCTGTCTTATGGAGTCACAGTCTCTCAACAGAGGTTTTTCATATTTTCCTTTAAATAAGCTGATTTGCATCAGCAAAGTGTTCATTAAAAAGGATTAAGCATGGTTAAGTGCCACGACCCCATGAAAGAAAATGAGGCTACACATCACGCACCTTGTCTCCATTGACACTGACAACCCAAGCATTCTAATTTGGGGGCTTTTTGCCTCCCACACATTAGGAAACCTAAAACTTTGATAATATAGCACAGATTACCACTTCAGCAGGTGAGTAAATAATCATCACTGACTTATTCCCTGCACAACATTTACCTCAGGGTTGCGCATTCATGGCATAAACCGTCCTGTAATTAGAGGATAGGAGGGCAGGGGGTGGCCAGTTGGCTTTGCCTCCTGATCAGCCATTCTCACCTTTCTCTGTTGCTTCTCAAAGAAAGATTTAAGCACCTAACTCACACTGTTGCATCCCTTTATCAACGGGTGTTTTGGACCTACAGATTCTTTGGGTGGCTGCAAGCACATAACATCTTTAGCGTGAAGTTTGGGACCACTGGTAAGAGGTAGCTGTGCCTCAGCCCTGCTCAGGAAAGTCTTGCAGTGTGGCAAAGCTCCTCCAGACTTAAACAAGTGGAATAAAATCTTGATCTGAAAAGAGAGCAGGGATTCCTTTCCTCTCATCTCCCATACTTGGATTTTCATTGAGAAGGAGGTACTTGAACTCATTTCTATGAATCAGATGAATAAATTGGATGATAGTTTGGACATGATGATCTCAAAGGTCTCTTCTTCTCGAAGGTCTCTTCCAACACGGTTTATTCTATTCTATTCTAAGTTTTCCCTCTTTTAGAAGCAGAGGTAAAAAACACTGAAAGCAGGATCCAGAGGTGGCTGAACCTGCTCTACACCTTTACAGAACATGCACAGCTGCCTCAAAGTGAGGCAAATGTTGCCACTGATGTTTATTTGCTTCAGGTGCCTCATTTCATTGTGCAGGGTGACCCCTCTCCACTCTTTCATGTCAGTGCTACAATTAACTGGCACGCTGCTATAAATGAAGATTTCTTTCCAAACAAAGAAGAGGAAGGTTCTGACTTTCAATCTATTCCTGATCATTGACAATCCTACAGAGTTTACTTACGTGGTTGTAGGGTTTAGCAGCCTTTCATCCCGTAATTACACGTTGTGTCTCAAGAATTACGTTAAAGCCAGGGATGGAAGCTTCTCAGAAGACTTAGTAAATAACTGAAATGTGTAAGACTCTTTATTCAGAAAATCTGCCTGGAAAGCTCATAAGAATAGGCTTTCCTGCAAGATTTTCTATACTTCCTACTTGAAGACAGGCTGGAAATCTGAGAAGAATCTTACTGTTCCAGCTAAAGTGGGTAGGTGCCAGGGTTTTAGGAGGTTGAGAGAGAGGCAAAAGGAGGAAAAGGGAGTGAAGCCTTTTTTTTTTTTTTTTTTTTTCCCTTCAGAAATCCAAGTTCATCTCGAGCTTTTGGAAGAAGTTAAGATTCACTTATGTTTTGTCTGAACAAATTTCTTCACTTTTATTTTGTCTAAACCATCTGGCTGAAGTACAGCGTGGGCTTGGCTTGCTTGAAAAGTCACGCTGAATTAAGAGGTCTATTCACAGAGCATAAGTCGAAGCCTGTTTGCAAATCTTTGCAAGAGCAGAAGAGAGCCTCTTCTGCACTGTACAAAAGCCCAGCTCAAGACATATTATTTGAGATACATGTTTGACCCAGTTCTGAAGGTGGGTTATACTTCCAGAATGACCTTCTGTCCAAGAACATCAGTTAACATCAATTTATTCTGATGTGAAGTGCTACATTTTCCAGAAGAAGAGACTTCATTTCTCCATGCTTACAAGAGGACACAGTCTCAAGCTGCACCAGGCGAGGTTTAGGCTGGATGTTGGGAAGAAGTTCTTCATGGAAAGAGAGATTGGCCATTGGAATGGGCTGCCCAGGGAGGTGGTGGAGTCACCATCACTGGAGATGTTTAAGAAGAGAATGACTGGGGTGCTTGGTGCCATGGTTTAGTTGATTAGATAGTGTTGGATGATAGGTTGGACTCACTGATATCAAAGGTCTTTTCCAACCTGGTTAATTCTATTCTATTTTGTTCTAAATTCATTTTTTAAGGCATTGAGGTTGCCCTCATGACTGATAACCACTTAACAGCTTGGAAACTATGGTCTGAAATTGGCTAAATCTTGAATAGGAGATCACCTGAAAAACTTATGCAGAAATTATGGCATAAAACGCAATGCACCTGGCATGATTAAAAGACTCCAGAAGAGGAGCAGATGTGCCATTTGAGTAAGTAAATAGATATATGACCAGGTAATATTTCAACTACAAGCAAACCAGATCAAACCATGGATAATGGCCACAGGTGCTTCAAGAGCAGAATTTAAGAAGCTGAGAAGGAAAATGGGAACTGAATAGCAAAGTGTTTCTAAACCAGCTGTGTTTTTCCAACCAAGCTTTGGAGCTAACTTTTCAACAGCAAGAAACAGAGGCCAAGGATACACAATACATAGAGAAGGTCAGAACCACAATGGTTTTTTTCACAGAGAAGGGGGCCATGAAAACACAGAGTGTGAACACTCAGGACATCTCCCAGAAGTTCCAACCTGGTATGCTTTTAGTCCTCAATTTAATAAGGACATTAAGACTCTTGAACGTGTCCAGAGAAGGGCAACGAGGCTGGGGAGAGGCCTCGAGCACAAACCCTACGAGGAGAGATTGAAGGAACTGGGGTGGTTCAGCCTAGAGAAGAGGGGGCTCAGGGGAGACCTTATTGATATCTACAACTACCTGAAAGGTGGTTGTGGCCAGGAGGGGGTTGGTCTCTTCTCCCAGGCAACCAGCACCAGAATAAGAGGACACAGTCTCAAGCTGCGCCAGGGGAAGTTTAGGCTGGAGGTGAGGTGAAAGTTCTTCCCAGAGAGAGTTGTTAGCCATTGGAATGTGCTGCCCAGGGAGGTGGTGGAGTCACCGTCCCTGGAGGTGTTCAAGAAGGGATTGGACATGGCACTTGGTGCCATGGTTTAGTAGTCATGAGGTGTTGGGTGACAGGTTGGACTTGATCTCTGAGGTCTTTTCCAACCTTATTGATTCTATGGTCTTTAAGACCAGGAAACTGGAGGGTCCAACCCAACCAGTTGTTCGAATTGGTCTTACAAATGTGAGACACACCTGCTTCCACCCCGAAAAGTGACATCAGTAGGACAGCAGCAAAACCATTAAAGAAGAAGTAAGATGGTACTAGCCCTAAGGTTTTAATTTGGCTTCAGTGGGACTATGGTGCCCATGACACGAAAAATTGCTTCTACCAGCAATTCACTGCCAGTCTTCTCCAGAACAGTGATGGGTTCTGCATTATTTCAGGTGCCTGGCTTGAAATAAGGGGGGGGGGAAGAATTTTATTTGTTAGTTTGCTTCAATATCCTAAATGCTTCCTTTCTCAAAACCAAGGTGTCTCATGTCTGATGGCCATGGCCAAAACTGTTTCAGCAAAGCAGCTCTGTCCTATACCGTGCTACCAAGAATAAACACTGTATGAGCATAAGTGCCAAAAAGAGAGAGAGAGAGAAAAAAAATCCCTCCCTTTCATTTTTTTTTCTTTCCTTGCAAGGCTAAACATGCTGTCTTTGGACAGATTTCAATCCTGCTTTAATTCATTAAAAAAAAAAAAAAAAAAAAAAGTGAAACAAAATCACCATTTACATCCTTGACAGCTGGCAGGTTTTATGTGTTCTTACTGCTCCTGCCAAGTCTGAAAAAAAAAAAACAAAAAAAGAGAAAAAAAGTTTTCATTGAGCTCTGTCATGGATCTTTGGAGTGCTGGAAGTGTGAGAGATGTCAAAATGTACTCATAACAATGACATACAGTACCTGAAGGCAGGAACATATTATGCTAATGTATTGGTGTAAAGGAAGTTACAATCCTCCTTTTCACTCTGAAAAGAAAAAAAGAGGGGGTGGGGGGGTGGGGAGGGGAAGAGAAAGAAAAACAACAAAAAGCTGCCATGACAACATCAGAAAACATACCAGTCCTGAAAGAGGGAGCATTTTGCTCTCTACAAAAGCTATCTGACATGTTCCAAGGTCTTTCAGACTGCATTTCAGCATATAGTAGGGGAAGATAAAAAAAGAAAGAAGAAAAAAATGTGTTGTTTTATTAGCATTTCTTGAGTCCTATTCCAACTGTGAGATGACAACAGTCATGCAGTTCAGGTGCCAGGAAGGACTACCAATGTGCTATGGGCAGGTCCTGCTTCTGCTGCAGACCTGCTGACGTGGAGGAAGTCTACTTCCCACTGGGAATCAGGGCCCTGGACAGGAAGAATTCCCACTCTTACATGACAAAGTCTGCAGTGTGTCACAAAACGTGGCACAAAATGGAAGGATCATAATGATTGTAGGGTAGCCACAAACAATACCCTGCAGCTCCTTCAGTGGAGCAAGGAATGGAATAGCCTCCCACTTAAATTTTCTGCAGCTCTCTTGTGGCCCTATCAAGACAATAATAGCAAGAAAACACCTTCCAAATAAAAAGCAAACATGTAGCAGAGCCAAGGCATGATGCAAACCCTTTTTGCTTTATGCCACAAGGCATAGAGACCCCAGCCTAAATCACACTGCACAGAATAGATGCGTTGCAGGCACACAATCCAACCCTCTGCATCTAAGCTGCAGACAGTCAGTGTAGTTCTTTGCCAGAAAGGAGTTGTAGAGAAAAGCTTGGCAGGTAGCATCAGGAAAAGCCTGAACTCTGTGGCAATAGGTGAAGTTATCTAGACAACTGCTCAGGGGAAGCCCAGCTGACCCTTGAGTTTTGATAAAGTAGAAATTGGATCTGCTGATACTGCATGTCCTTGCCTCACTGCCTGCCTAAAAGGAAGAGCAAATGTACATTAAACTCACCTAGGCACAAATGTACAAGGCAAAGCTTTCCACTTCCACCCTGCACAGCTGCTTACATTAGAGAGACTGAAGAAAAAGAAAAAGAGAAGACCCCTCATGATCCAGTGATGACCCATGAGTATGCCACTACTACCAGTTCCAGGGGCATTTGGGAGGGATCTGTTGCAGCTTTCAGAACTGAATCCTCAGGAAGGACTGAATCCTCACTCAGCCAGATCATTATTCTTGGCTTTAAGACAGAAAAGAGCTTATGGGCAGGAGGTGTTATTGACTGCCTGCAGTGCATTTCAGAGAGCAGCAAGCTTGTCAGTCATTCACTCTTTGTATTACTTGACTAGGTCATTTTAATTTTGCTGTGGTTAGTTATTGCAAAATCAGTGTTGTTCTATGATCAGCTACCTCTTATCTACAGCAGTGAGAATAGCTTGGGGTTGAGACTTAAAGACCACAGCTATGACTAGTCTTGGCTCTGAAACTTGGAGACCCATAGGCACAGTCTTCTCTTACAAAATGCAATCATTATGGCATGCACATAGCCCTGAGCTATTTCACTTATTAAGCCAACAACTACTTAAAGTGGCAAGCTGCTCTTGGAAAAATCAACTTGCTGCTTTTTGCCTCTACAAGATCCCTTTTGATACACATAAATTTTTAGAAAATCTCAGCCTGGGGCAATTGTCTGCCCTGAGATGCAGTTGTTAGAGATAATAAGCAGACTCTCAGTTACATTTCTGTGCTCATCTGTACCCGCAGTATCGTGGATGCGACAGGCAGAAACGATTTGTTCTTTGCAAGGGTTCCTTAGGGAAAAAAAAAACCCAAACCCAAAAACCCAAACCAACACACCACTGCTAACGTGGCCCTCTATGATCAACAGAAATGCTAGCCTGGAAGAGCAGAAGTAGTGTGGTGCCTTTTACCAGAACTGGTTCTGGGAAGTTTGGAGACGAGGATGCCTAAGATGCAGGCAGATCAAACCTCACCATCTGCTGGCTGCTCCCTGTGCTTGGCTCACAGCGCTCCTTGTGAAGTCCTCACACGGGTGTCTGTGACCATCTTATGAAGCTGAGAGGATGAAAAGAAGCAGTAAAAGAAACAGCCTAAGCTGGAAAAGCAAGGCTTGCTGACACGTATTGCTCCTTTCCCTTGCATTGCACTTTTGAAAGTTCTAAGTAGTAACAGGAGAATAATCAGGCTAAGAATATGAAGCTCCTCAGTGAAAGGGAATCTGAAGTATCACTATGAATCACTAACACTGATTCTTAAGAGAATTACATCTATGCCAAGCCAAGGCTCACCAAAAATCTTGTGATCACGCCACTGTCACTGAGCAGACACTGTCTATGCTTTGGGTAAGGAGTCTTGGGAATTGCTCCTATCCTTCCACACATCTGGGAAAGTGTCTTTTCAAAGAAGGTAAAATAAAGGTGGAAAAACACGGTGGCACTGTGTTGCAACGTTGTTCCAGGACTCTGACCCAATAAAGAGGTAGCAACCTCCCCATTTCTTTCTGTATATTAAAGTAATAATAATAAAAATACAGAAAAACAAAGGGGTTTTGTGGTCTTTTAAACCACAATATATATTTCAATGTCTCTTTGTGCTACTTTTGGTTACTTGTAGATTAAGGGACAAGGCGACAGGTTATGATCATCAAATCCAACATGGTGAATAGAATAGACCAGGCTGGAAGAGACCTTTGTGATCGAGTCCAACCTACCATCCAACACTAAACCATGGCACCAAGCACCCCATCCAGTCTCCTCTTAAACACCTCCAGTGATGGTGACTCCACCACCTCCCTGGGCAGCACATTCCAATGGCCAATCACTCTGTGAAGAACTTCTTCCTAACATCCAGCCTAAACCTCCCCTGGTGCAGCTTGAGACTGTGTCCTCTTCTTCTGGTGCTGGTGCATACAAATCAACACCCAAAGAGTCTTTGTGTAGGGACAAAGCAGGCAACATGGGGTCCACACATCACCTCTCCAGTGCCTCTGTTTGTAACAGCATGTACACCAATTAGCCTTCCATTCCCTTTCCCTAGCAGGTTGCAGTCCAAGTCATGCTGAAGGCCAGCTGTCCTCCGTGTGAAGCTCTGATATATGATTGGACATATGCGAAGTGCTGGCAGAAGTGGGGGCTCTGGAAGCCTTCAAGATGAAAGGCACTTTCTGAAAGTACAAATGCTTTCATTGCTGAGACAATGGGAAACTGTTTATTTTGCTAGGTATCTTTTCAAATCATTTAATTATCATATTAGCTGTTTTCATAGCTTATATGCTAAGGGCACAACTGTGTGACTGAATGAAAGATTGCCTTCTGCCAATTTCATTGTACAAACAGCCCCAAGCGCTCTCTGCTTTAACTATAGATCCAGAAGTGGGCTGAATGTGTGTGGGAAGTAGAGACAGACTTTGGAAACAAAAGGAGCTCTTACCCAAGTTCTCTTTCTAAGACTTTCTTTCACACATTGGCATTTTCCACAGTAGCTGATGATCCTTTGAAGACTGAAGGGGGAAAAAAAAACACCAAAGTGGTTCTGTACTCTGCTCAGTGCTGATCAAATTATTTCACAGTTGTTTACAATCAATACAATTTTGCTTTGGATCTATCAAGCTGAACCTAGAAAAAGGATCAAATGTACAAAACTCTGTGATTGCACATCTGGGAAAATTCTGCTTTTCCACAAGAAATGTATTGCAGCTTTGGAACACTGGGAGTGCCAAAATGCATATCTGCACACCATATAAATGGTTCAGTTGCAAAACCACTCACCTGTAGAACTTCAAACCATCAGGGCTATAGAAAAATTATATAGGGACATAAAGAAATAGGTTAAAAAGATTTGCTATAAGCAATTTCTTGTTCATTATCCAAAGGTATTCTCCCTTTGGCTCAGAGTGTTAAAAAAAAAAAATAATGCACAAGAATTCAGGACAGGAAAAAAAAATCAGCTTTAGATGATGCACTCTGATACAGAGCACCTCTTTTATGTCAAAATCATGTTCTCCTTTTCATCTCAAAACAAAAAGCCACATTGTTTCAGCAGAGTAAGCATTTTGGTCACCATACAATTGCATTTTGCAAACCTGCAGTTTCTAGGTGAACAAGAGATCAGCCCTCTCCCTTTCTCCCCATCTGCTGCTATATCGCCCTGGCAGGAAAAGCATCTCCAGTGTGCTGGAAAAACCTGTGACCACCATGTACTCTAGGCTCTATTCAGGAAGCCCTGAAGGGTGTCAGGCTGGTGAGCTCCAGCTCCATACTCCCAGCCAGATGTTCCAGACAGGGACACAGGGTGTCACCACAACAGCTGGGGACCATAAGCCACCTGCACGGAAGCCGCTGTGCCACTCCCAGCAATCACAGCTGTGAGAACATTTCTGTTTGCTGAGGTACTGAACCATTCCCCACCCAGCTGTGCTCCACTGGACACTTCCATGTGAAATGAAGGAGGACTGCTGCTGGCACATTGACCAGCTGACAACTGAAAATTGTCTCTACACACAACCTTGACTGGACTCTGTGTCCTTCCTTTGACCCTCAGCTTCTTCCTCTGACTTTGAGTAGTAAGTATAAGCTCTCCAAGCTATTTCAATATATCTTTCCCCCAGCAGAGAAGGCATTCCTCCTTTGCTACACATCCCCCCCATCCCCCCTGTATTTGTCTCTCTTCTGAAGAGGTGAACATACCTTGTGGATGGCTGGGGAGTCTGAGCTCATTCAATGGGAAGGGTTCATGAAGTACTCAGTACTGCTCAGGTAGCTTAGGAGAATAATCTCCTCACAGTTTCTTGAAGAATTTGCTTTCTAATGTCTGAATAAAACATACCTGTGGAAGAAGCTTGATCCTGTACTAGGACTGCCTGCCAACTCTTCTAATATGGCTAGAAGGACACATTCCTGGGGCTCATCCTCCTGTATGGTACAAAAGAGAAGGGAGAAGCCCTGAGATGCTTGTCAGCCAGGGGTCAAAGTTACACAACACCATGAGCAATCAGACAAAGTGTCAGATAAAATCACACTGTGAGACATGGGATCTTAATTTCTTTTTTAAAATGATAATGATCATTACAAAACAATGTTTTAATGATGCTACTGTGAGCACCTCCCCATCTTAAAAAGCTAAGGTCCAGAACACCAACATCAGTGGTAGCTAAAATGGAAGGAATTTTCTCTTCCTCCATTTCTCACCACCATGGTAAAATAACTGCTAATGGACACAAAGAGCAAGGCAACAGCTTGCCAAAATGAAAAGTCAGGCTTACCTGTGGCCCACCTCTGCAGCAATCTTGTTTACCCATCAACACCTCAGGAACAATTTCTTCTTCATTCACATTCCTCAGCAGCAGTCTTGATTATACTGTGTACCACATCCTAACATTAATTAGCACTTGACTAGCAGGATGAGTATCATCTTTCAAAAGGGCTGCAATTAACAAAATAAACAAAATCCCTTTTCAGTTCCAGCAACACTGCTGCCTTCCTTCTCTTCAAAGTGGTGGTGTCAAATTGTTGCTTTCTTCTCACAGCCTGCTGTAAGCCAGCCACAATGGAAATGTTTTCCAGTGTGTGATGGTTTTCACTTGCCTACCACTTTCCACTTGAATATTTCAAAACACTTTCTTCACCTGAGTATTTTAAAACACCTGGAAAAAGTGAAGGGTGGGGAAGGATACTGATGTTATTTGATTTTTCTTTAGTTCATATAGGCATCCCTTCAGGTGGTCACAGAATACAGAATTAACCAGGTTGGAAAAGACCTTGAGATCATCGAGTCCAACCTATCATCCAACACCATCTAATCAACTAAACCATGGCACCAAGTGCCACATCCAGTCTCTTCCTAAACACCTCCAGTGATGGTGACTCCACCACCTCCCTGGGCAGCACATTCCAATGGCCAATCTCTCTTTCTTTGAAGAACTTCTTCCTAACATCCAGCCTAAATCTCCCTGGTGCAGCTTGAGATTCTGTCCTCTTGTTTTGTCACAGGTTGCCTGGGAGAAGAGACTGACTCCCACCTGGCTACAACCTCCTTTCAGGGAGTTGTAGAGAGCAGTAAGGTCTCTCCTGGGCCTCCCCTTCTCCAGGCTATACAACCTCAGCTCCCTCAGCTGCTCCTTACAGTGCTTGTGCTCCAGACCCCTCACCAGCTTTGTTGCCCTTCTCAGGACACATTTCAACATCTCAACATCTAGGTGCAGACAAGGAGGCCTTAAGTAACTTGCTTTGGATTACAGAATGACCCATCAGCAAAGTCAATAACAAAGCCCAGTTTTCTGGACTCTCTGAATGCTCTCTTCCAAAGATAATCCAACCAATGTGATGATTTCACTTCAGCTCAAAATTTGGGAATGTGTTCTTTCTTGAGGGAAAAAAAAAAAAAAAGCCCAACACAAAGCCAATGTTTTGTTTTTGTTGGGGAAACCTCCTGGTTTACTCATTGTGTTGATGTAGTAAATCGCCAGCTCATCCAGACCAAAGCCAGTGACAGTCTGACTGCAGAGCTTGTGAATGCCTCTCACACAACCACCAGCTTGAAAGCTTCCTACCAAACTCACAAATGTGAAACCATAATACTACAGCAGTATTAGCCTGCAACAGCTGGGAAACCAGAGAGGTCTTAACGGCAATGGACAGAACATAATCAGTTCAAATACTTCATTTCTTTGGGGGGCTGCAATATGAGCTTCGCTCTGTGGAGAAAATCCTTAATGGATGAGGCTTAAGGATTTATTTTCCTACTTTCTGAAACAAATGCACTGTGGAAAAAAATTAGACTTGGAGTTTCATATATAAAACCAGCTTAGATTTGTCATTAAAATGCCATGGCTGAAAAGTGTCAACAAAACATAAAAACCATACTGACTGGTGATGGCAGTCCAGCTCCCTCAGGGGGTCCTCATGGTACCATGACCTCCAGGGAGGATTTTCTAGCTGGGTTGGCTCTTCTGTGGATGACAACAGTTTTACATCACCGGGGCTGCTGTCAGGCTCAGAAAGGAGCATGGTGGTCTGAGACAGCCCCCACAGCACTCCCACAAAGCCCCATGACAGACTTGCTGGTGCTTTTTGATTTTGCTGGGTGGCCTTCCCTCTGCAGGGAGGCGGAGAGGGAAGAGGAGAGGGAAGAGGAGAGGGAAGAGGAGAGGGAAGAGGAGAGGGAAGAGGAGAGGGAAGAGGAGAGGGAAGAGGAGAGGGAAGAGGAGAGGGAAGAGGAGAGGGAAGAGGAGAGGGAAGAGGAGAGGGAAGAGGAGAGGGAAGAGGAGAGGGAAGAGGAGAGGGAAGAGGAGAGGGAAGAGGAGAGGGAAGAGGAGAGGGAAGAGGAGAGGGAAGAGGAGCCTAATCTAAATCTGAATTAGATCTAATCTAATCTAGTTCTATCCTTTTTTCCCTTTTTGAAACTATTGCCCCTCATCCTGTCACTACAACCCCTGATAGAGTCCCTCCCTGTGTTTCCTTTGGGTCCCACTGAAGTACTGAAAATTTGTAATAAAGTCTCCCCAGACCCTTCTCTTTTCCAGGCTGAACAATACAATACAATACAATACAATACACCAGGTTGGAAGAGACCTTCAAGATCATCGCGTCCAACCCATCAAACAATCCAACCCACCCAACAACTAGACCATACAGCCAAGCACCCCATCAAGTCTTCTCCTGAACACCTCCTGTGAAGGTGACTCCACCACCTCCACGGGTAGCCGATTCCAATGGGCAATCACTCTCTCCGTGTAGAACTTCTTCCTAACATCCAGCCTAAACCTGCCCTGGCGCAGCCTGAGACTGTGTCCTCTTGTTCTGGTGCTGGATGCCTGGGAGAAGAGGCCAACCTCTGCCTGGCTACAACCTCCCTTCAGGTAGTTGTAGAGAGCAATAAGGTCACCCCTCAGTCTCCTCTTCTCCAGGCTAAGCAACCCCAGCTCCCTCAGCCTTTCCTCATAGGGCTTGTGTTCCAAACCCCTCACCAGCTTTGTTGCCCTTCTCTGGACACGTTCCAGCAAGTCAACATCCTTCCTAAACTGAGGGGCCCAGAACTGGACACAGTACTCAAGGTGCGGCCTAACCAGTGCAGTGTACAGGGGCACAATGACCTCCCTGCTCCTGCTGGCCACACTGTTCCTGATGCAAGCCAGGATGCCATTGGCCTTCTTGGCTGCCTGGGCACACTGCAGGCTCATGTTCAGCCTACAATCAACCAGTACCCCCAGGTCCCTCTCTGCCTGGCCACTCTCCAGCCACTCTGACCCCAGCCTGTAGCACTGCCTGGGGTTGTTGTGGCCAATGTGCAGAATCCGGCACTTGGATGTGTTAAATCTCATGCCATTGGACTCTGCCCATCTGTCCAGCCTGTCGAGGTCCCTCTGCAAAGCCTCTCTGCCCTCCAGCAAATCAACTGCTGCCCCCAGCTTGGTGTCATCTGCAAATTTACTGATGATGGACTCAATGCCCTCATCCAGATCATCAATAAAGATGTTGAAGAGCATGGGGCCCAGTACTGATCCCTGGGGCACACCACTAGTGACAGGCCGCCAGCTGGATGTGGTGCCATTCACCATTACTCTCTGGGCTCGGCCCTCCAGCCAGTTCCTAACCCAGCGCAGTGTGCTCCTGTCCAAGCCACGGGCTGCCAGCTTGGCCAGGAGTTTGCTGTGGGGAACGGTGTCAAAGGCCTTGCTGAGGTCCAGGTAGACCACATCCACAGGCCTCCCCACATCCACCAGGCGGGTCACCTGATCATAGAAGGAGATCAGGTTGGTCAGGCAGGACCTGCCCCTCCTAAATCCATGCTGGCTAGGCCTGAGCCCCTGGTCATCCTGTAAGTGCTGTGTGATCGCACTCGAGATGACCCGTTCCATAATCTTGCCTGGCACTGAGGTCAGGCTGACAGGCCTATAATTCCCTGGCTCATCCAACCGGCCCTTCTTGTGGATGGGCACCACGTTAGCCAGCTTCCAGTCTTCTGGGACCTCTCCAGTGAGCCAGGACTGCTGAAAAATGATGGAAAGTGGCTTGGACAGCTCATCTGTCAGCAATCTCAGCACCCTAGGATGGATCCCATCCGGTCCCATGGCCTTGTGGGGGTCCAAGCGGCTCAGTAGATCTCTAACTTCCTCTTGGAGCAGTGGTAAACTATGCAGCTCTCTGGCTCCTTCTGCCAGCTCTGCAGGCCAGCTGTCTGGAAGACGTTCTGCCCTGCTAGTGAAGACTGAGGCAAAGAAGGTGTTAAGTACCTCTGCCTTTTCCTCATTCTTTGTTACAACGTTCCCCTCCGTGTCAACCAAGGAGTGGAGGTTGTCCTTGCCCTTCTTCTTGCTATTGATGTATTTATAGAAGGACTTTTTGTTATCCTTCACAGCAGAGGCCAGTCTAAGTTCTAAATGGGCTTTTGCCTCCCTAATTTTCTTCCTGCACAACCTAGCAACATCCCTAAACATTCTGTAGGTTGCCTCCCCTTTCTTCCAAAGATGATACACCCTCTTTTTTTCCCTAAGTTCTATTAAAAGTTCATTGCCCATCCAGGCTGGCCGTCTGCCCCGGCGGCTCATCTTCCGGCACACCGGCACAGCCTGTTCTTGCACCTTCAATAGTTCTTCCTTGAAGTAGGTCCAGCTCTCCTGGACCCCTTTGTTTTTAAGGGCTGATTCCCAAGGAACCTTCTGAATTAGTTCCTTGAGCAGCCTGAAGTCTGCCCTCCGGAAGTCCAGAGTGGAGGTCTTCTTGCTGCCCCTCTTGGCTTGGCTGCATACTGAAAACTCTATTATGTCGTGGTCACTGGTGCCTAAACACCCTCCGACCACCACATCACCCACCAGCCCTTCCCTCTTGGTGAAGAGGAGGTCAAGCATAGCCTTACCCCTGGTAGGCTCACGCAGCACCTGGGATAAGAAGCTGTCCTCCATGCACTCCAAGAACCTCCTAGACTGCCTCCTCTCTGCTGTGTTGAGATCCCAACAGATATCAGGCAGGTTGAAGTCACCCATGAGAACGAGGTCAGGTGATCTTGAGACAGCCTTAAGCTGCCTATAGAATGCCTCATCGACATCCTCCTCCTGGTTGGGTGGTCTATAACAGACGCCAACCAGGATGTCTGCCCTGTTGGTCTTCCCTCTAATTCTCACCCACAAGCACTCAACCCTATCATCCCTGATCTCCATCTCAACAGCATCCAGTGCCTCCCTGACGTACAGGGCCACCCCTCCACCCCTTCTTCCTTGCCTGTCTCTCCTGAAGAGCCTGTAGCCATCAATTGCAGCGCTCCAGTCATGCGAGTCGTCCCACCACGTCTCTGTGATGGCAACTACATCATAACTTTCTTGCTGCAACAAGGCTTCCAGCTCCTCTTGTTTGTTACCCATGCTTCGTGCATTAGTGTACATGCACTGCAGCTGGGCTGCTGGTTTCACCTCTAGCTCTAGCTTATCACCTCCAGACTCCTGCCTAAGGGCACTGGTTTCCGACCCTCCCCCTTCGAAGCTAGTTTAAAGCCCTGTCAATGAGACTTGCTAATTCCCTTCAACAACCCCAACTCTCTCAGTCTGTCCTCACAGGGAAGGTGCTTCAGTTCCCTGATCATCCTTGTGGCTCTTCTCTGGACCTGCTCTAACAGGTCCATGTCTTTCCTGTGCTCAGGCCTCAGCACTGCAGGTGAGGTCTCTCCAAAGAGCATAGAGGCAGAGTCACCTTCCTCATCCCACTAATGCTTCTTGCAATGCAGCCCAGGATGCAATTTGCTTTGTGGGCTGTAAGTGCACATTGTCAGCTTATATTTAGATTTTTATCCAAGTTATTCTCCATCGTGCTGCTCTCAATCCACTCATCACCCACTCATAGAATAGAATCATAGAATCAATAAGGTTGGAAAAGACCTCAAGGATTATCAAGTCCAACCTGTCACCCAACACCTCATGACTACTAGACCATGGCACCAAGTGCCACATCCAATCCCCTCTTGAACACCTCCAGGGATGAAAACTCCACCACCTCCCTGGGCAGCACATTCCAATGGCTAACAACTCTCTCTGGGAAGAACTTTCTCCTCACCTCGAGTCTAAACTTCCCCTGGCACAGCTTGAGACTGTGTCCTCTTGTTCTGGTGCTGGTTGCCTGGGAGAATAAACTCAGAAAGGAAAAACTACACCTCATAAGGTTTGTTCACTAGATCCCATATTCTGAGTGTTTCCACTCCTTGACATTAACTGCAAGCTCTTTGATTACTACAACTCGGATAGTTCCTCCTCACCCCAGGTTGGGTTTCCCCCCAACCCCCTCCTTGATGCCGCTGAGACACTCACTGTCACTGTTTCCTTTATACCACCCATTAGTCACCCAGCTGCCCCTGGTGGTGTGGGGTTTTCATGTGAGTGTGAGAAAGCAGGCACAGAGAAACCTAGGAAACTATGAATGCAAAACCACAAAAAAAGGGCAGGCATCACCAAGGCCAGGTGCAGACTCTGAAACTGTAACTTAATTCCAAGTCATCTTAACATCAGCTTGTGGTTAACATTGTCACTGCTGTGTTGGCATGTTGGCAGGCTCATTGTGCTCTGAACTCCAGGCATTTTTTTTTTCATTTATTTTTTTTTTAAGATACATTCTAAGAGTCTCAAGTTCCAACTATCAAAGATATTCAGAAGGAAATATCTAGCTGTGAAGTTTCTTCGGGAGTCAGAGTGCTGCTTATTAATACAGAGCATATCTATTTTTTAAAACAGATCTTATGCTCTTTAAGCAGAATCAAAGGAAGTACACTATTCACTGTAGCTACTGGTGGGCAGTAACCCTCCTTGTGTCCACGTGAAGCTGCGGGATAAGCAGATGATTTTCAGGTTTTGCCACCTCCTTCTCCCTTTCTGTGATGCATTTTCTCATCAGAGCTTGCTGCCCACCCCTATCCTCCGGCTGACCTTTGTCACAGGGTCCATGCTGTTTCCTACCCAGCCTTTTCTCTCACATCCTCACTCTTCATATCACCCCAAGATATCTTGCCCAAAGCCCCCAGGATGAAGACTGTACCAGCCACAGCTCCCTCCACTGCCTGCTGAGCTCTGGGACAGGTTTTAGTGGCCTTTTTGACCTCACAGAGGGTAGATGTGCATCCAGCCACCCAGAGCAGCTGCCAGAAGCAATTTGCAGCCCTTTCATGCCCCCTTTCCACCATTTTTACTCCAGCTGCTGGAGTTGTTATCCCTCCTTTCTTCTCTCTCCCCAGGCATTCAGGACCACAGCTGTTGGATCAGGTCATGGTCCTATTCTCTCCCAGGGCTGCCTCTGCAGAGCCAGTGGTAACCAGCATGATAAGCCACTGGTGGGGAGATCAGATTTACCTTTTCATTTCTTTTCCACCGACTGGGAGCTCTCCCTTGTTCCACTGAAGGTACAGAGGATGCCAAAGCCGTAGTGGCTGCTGGATTGCTGCATGGCTGGCAAGGCACACACCAGATAAAATCAATGTATCTCAGGTTCCTTTCCCATTCATTTCCTCCTCCCTTTTACACTTACAGGCATACAGAAGGACAAGTGGGCGAGCAGTGCTGTGGGAGGGCTAGTCCCACTGCTGCTGCTCCGTTCACATAGTGAATTAATAAAGCAGATCACTTTGATTTAGTGTGAGGTACCAGAAAACTTTTGGATGGTCACTGCTGTATGATCTCATGCAGGCAAGCCACCTGTTAGTGGGCTGTAGCAGCCATAAATTGGTCCTGGGGATACTTGGATAAAGAACTGTCTTCTCTGTTATCCCAGGAGAGCCTGCTTATCTGTATAAAGTATCTATTTACTCTGCTGAAATTGCTATTAAAATGTTAGCCAAGTTCTATTTTCCATTGGTAATTCCTCAGCTTTCTGTGCTCCTGTCTGTGTGCAGATGTACATCCCTGCGTGTGGACATGCTGCAGTCTTTGGGAGGAAATGCACACATACATAACACCAAAACACAAATCTGACTACTAAGGTCCAGTGGGGATAATGAAAGGTAAGAAATGGTAGAATGAATTCTTCTTTTCTTTTTAAAACCTCCCAACAGCCAGCACTAGGAATAGGTAGCAGAGGAATTTTAAAGGTGGTTGTATACTTGTTTATGATTCCAGTTCCATTGTTTTCCTTTTTTCTCTCTCTCTTTCTTTTTTTCCACCATGGGTAAGATAAATTTTGAAATCTGGCTTCCAAAGTTTTGGGTTTAATACATCTTTAACAAAATTATTAGTAGATTTTTTTATAGGGGATCAATGCTTTTGCTCTTATAAGTGCAAAAAAGGAATTTATCATAGTCTTTTCTGATTTATCTTGAATTATTTCAGAAAGAAATGTTTAACTTTTGATGTCCCCCCCACCTTTTCTCCTCTTCTTTTTTTTGCCATTGCCTATAACAGAAAATCTACTACACTTTTATCATCCCTACTCTCTTCCTATTCTATATTTTCATTTCTTCAGGTGTTGAAAAACCATGGAGTGGTAAGAAATGGCATATTTTAAAAGCTGGTGAGCTGCAGAATGACCCAGGAACAAAGCAGAGCCTTAGCCCAGCATTTATGGAGCAGAGCAGAGCAGGTTGGAAAAGACCTTCGAGATCATAGAGTCCAACCCATCATCCAACACCATCTAATCAACTAAACCATGGCACCAAGCACCCCATCCAGTCTCCTCTTAAACACCTCCAGTGATGGTGACTCCACCACCTCCCTGGGCAGCACATTCCAATGGCCAATCACTCTTTCTATGAAGAACTTCTTCCTAACATCCAGTCTAAACCTCCCCTGGCACAGCTTGAGACTGTGTCCTCTTGTTCTGGCACAGGTTGCCTGGGAGAAGAGACCAACCCCCACCTGGCTACAACCTCCCTTCAGGTAGTTGTAGACAGCAATAAGGTCTCCCCTGAGCCTCCTCTTCTCCAGGCTAAGCAACCCCAGCTCCCTCAAATTAGTTGTGATAAGGAGCAAGAGAGCTGGGGACAAATACTAATGACAATGCTGCTGCTGCTGCTAAAGTAATTTCTTCTTGCATACTGCTAAAGAAAAATAACTGCAGTGGTTCAGACTGGTTCTCAGGAACACATTCCTCTTATTTTGTCAAACCCTGGTGGTTTTTACAACGTGGCAGAATAGGGAAAGGGTGTTCACATGCGTGACAGAGGGAGAGTGAGAGCAAGAGGACTGAGCTTTCTGGACTGCTGAAATATCTCCATTTTAGTATTCAAAATCAGGAGCCTTTTATTGCACTTCACCTCAAATCTAGCAGAAAACCTCTTCCACAGACACGAGTCTTGTGCCAGTTACAAGATAGATATTCCATTTTGTGTTGGTTTTGGACACGAAGCCAATATTGGTCTAATCCTGGAAACTGAGTTGCAGCTTTACATTTGGAGAGAGGCAACCAGTTCTCCTGAATGCTTTTAAACACTTTCAGCCCTTTGGATGAAAGATGCTCACGCCTCTTTTACCATTACTCACTTGGAATGAGACTGCTGGCTCCAAAGGACCTGCTAAACCCTACTGGATACACAGCTTCTTCTCAAACATCCTTTGCATTACATGAAGTATCTAAAGAAAAGGTATTTATACAAATGAGTCAGGTGCCAAGGGGCATTTTCTTTCACTCCAAACAAAGATGTGAGGTTTACATGTGTAAAATGCCTAGTTTGCCATACACTACCCAGCGCGTTCTCAGGCAAAATAACATGCCGGGTGCCAAGACTGCAAAGCTGCTCAACAGAAAATCCAGCTGTCATGAATGCAGGTATCCATCCTCTGGTGGAAACGGTCTCCATCAACAGCAGACAGCCGTGGCTTCTAATATAATTCAGTGGCAGATAATACAAAGCAGCACTTTCACAACTGGAGCGTGGATGAAAAATGACACAGTCCAGGAACATGACAATTAAGAGGCCTGCGGGGTGACGTTCGGACTGGCTGTATCCCCACAGCTTGTTTTCTCTCGAGCACACGCAGTTGCCAGCTTCAAATGGCGCTTACTATTTTGGGGTCGGTTGTTGCAAGCCCTCACACACATGCTTCACCCAGCACCAGTTCAATAGTATATGATAATCATTTGGTATTAAATGCTGGCAACAGAGCCAGAAGGTTTCCTTCATGCATCCTCCTACCACTGCCAAGGCAATCAAATTAATTCTGTTAACAGCCTGCCAAGTCAACTAGCCCACTAAACTGTCCCGTCTTAGGAATGAAATCGAGACATTCATATCAAGCCGTGCCGTTTCCCCAGCGAGTGTGACGGCTGGAGCCCTGCCAGCAGGAGCGACTGCTATCATCATACCATGCCATGCCATGGTTCTAATGAGCTGACATTTCCTGTTGCTAAATTGCCACGTCTGAAAGCCAAACCAAATAGTGTTCAACCTCTTTAGAAACCAGACGATGGTTTCTGACTTTTCCTTCTGCCTTCTGTTTCCCCGCTTTCAATGTTTCTCCATCCAAACCTGCCTAGATAAAGAAGTCTGAAGCGAAAAAAACCTGCTCCTGCACCATATGGAATATATCAGACTGCTCTGCAGAAATGAAGCTGTCTCATGTTGCTTCCCCAGCCCTCATAGTCTGCTCTGCAAACAGAACCATTCCCGCCTTAACTGAAACTGGGGGGGCTGCCATGAGCCAGCACTGTGGGCAGGGTCTGGCTGCATTGTCCTGGCTATTCCATTTTGCCCCAGGTCCACACCTGAGCTCAGTTTCCTTCCATATATCTCGTTATCCTCTGATTGCCTATTTCAGCAACAACCAACAGCAGCAGCAGGAGGAAGATTTCCAATGACCTTCCTAGGATCTCCAGGGAATCAGCGTAGGGCATTCAAGTTTTGCTGTTATCCTTACATCTTTTGAGTCTCATAATCACCCTTTGGCACAGTGAAATGTTAATGCCTCTCTTCAGAATAGTCATCTTAAGTTTTTCATCTAAAGGACTGCTGTTTGAGGGGTCAAATCACCAGCACCTGTTGAAACTCATACAGGTTGCCCAGAGGTGGTAGAAGCCCCACCCCTAGAAACATTCAAGGTTGGTTTGGATGGGGCTATGAGCAACCTGATCAAGTTAAAGATGTCCCTGCTAACTGCAGTGGGGTTGGACTAGATGACCTTTATAGGTCCCTTCTAACACAAAACATTCTGTGATTCAATGAAGTCATAGTGGTCTTAAGCAGAGCAATGCTCAGTGACTTAGACATTTCTTCTGGAACAGGGGAACCAACAAGGACACCCAAGGAATATTTATGGGAAGAAAAATGACAGGCTCAGGCTTCCCATGGTGATACAGAGCTAAGACACCAGCCAGTAATCATCCATGATTTTTAACACACAGACAGACACACGCACACACTCCTCAGCACAATGAATGTGCTCTCAAACACATCAAGTTAAACAAGCAAAAAAAGAGATGTTTTGCTAGAAAGAGGATGAAAAATGGGAAGAATGGCAGGAAGATTATTTTTTCCCCACCCATGTAAAGAAGGCTGCTAGGTACAAGGCAGTGTAACATTTCTATGTTGATATTTGCTAGGATGGAATAAAGTTGGAAATGGGATTTTATCTACCTGCACCAAGCTGCTCCATTAAGACTCTGAGCTAAACATAAGTCCGTCTAGTTGTCAGTGTAGCTTTCTTCATAACCTTTACCTCTGCTCTCTAAATGGCACATGAATTTCATACACCTCAAACTGTACTTGCAGACTTATCCCTAATCCACAGCACTGGTAGTCTTGGCTATCCTCCATCAACTTCACTATTTAGTCTCAAAAGTCTGTTATATGTTTTACAGACTGAGGGGAAGCTCATTTTGCTAGTGTGCAAGGGGCTGACACTCATCTGCTCAGTTTGCTTTGCTCACCTCTGTGGTGACACATTTTATGTTAATGGCAGTAATAACTAAGAATTATTCCCCCTGTTTCTTTGGATTAGGTTGAATTCCAGTAATGAAAACTGTGTTTCCTCTGGCAGCAATGTGCCTTGTATGGCAGTGACACTACAAAAATCAACAACACTGGTAAGAACTGAGCATGTCTTTACAATTTCCAAATTCTATGCCATGAACTGAAGTAAGTCTCCTCATTAAGGGTGCATTAGAGGAGAAGAGAAGACTGCCAAACCCAGGAATTTTGGTAATCAAAGAGGTTTTCAACAGAGGTCATTTTGACAGAAGGAAAATAAAATGGTCATGTCCCAAAGGCACCTCAAGGAGACTTTTACTTAAGATACAACCTATAAGATAACCTGTTGTTTCCCTGAGAAGTGCGGGGGACAGAGGTCAGAGCATTGTGGTTCAGCATCAGACTCGGTGAGGCCCTGGGCAGCCAGATCTGGTTAGAGATGTCCCTGCTCACTGTAGGGGTTGATGACCTCTAAGGGTTCCTTCCAACCCAATGCAATCTGTGAATACAATCACCACGTACAGCATGCATTCCTTAGAGCTTTGAAAGCATCCACCGCATCCCTTCCCATACTAATACAGCAAAGATTTCCAAGGAGGTTTAAAGGGCAGGGAAACATAACTAATGAAATAGGTATTGACATGGATAAAGCACTGAGAGAAGCTACTGTTGCCAGATACTGCACTCCTCTTCACCACAACCACTTGCCTTTGCTGGAGATTTCCAATACAGAGACACTACAACGTAAGTTACAAGCCTGCATGGTTGAGCAGAAGCAAACTAGTCTTCTGCCTTTAATGAATTAAATCAGATAGTTAGTTAAATGCTTGTGTTTAAGTGTCTTTGAACTTCTGAAATTCTCATTAGGAAAAACTGATGCTTACCCTGGACACTGATCTATTTTGTGCAACCTGGCCAAAGGCTCATTGTATACAAAAGAGATGTCATGAGCTGTGTAGGCTAAATAGGAGTATTTATTGCACCAGAGGATCAGAAAGTCAATAACATTCATGTACAACCACCACTCCTTCAGACTTCTCATTATATAGCTCTGTGTACCAGCAACAACAAAAAGGCAGCGTAGTAGCAGATGCAATGCAGATAGAAAATGTGTAAACCATCTCACATGGGAGAAGAAATGTCCCAAATCACAACAGGAAACTGAAAAGCAGTTCAAGGCAAGCGTGTTCCCTGTACCCAGTCATGGGAGAAGACTGGGATCCTGTCAGAATAATTGTGTGCATGAAATCCCCTACACTCTGATCTTGAATAGTTGGGGAATATAATAAGGATACAGCAGTACATATGGTGTTAGTTTGGAGGCTAGCATTTCTGCTTCGAAACTCAGGGGCTTCAGCCTTCTGGGAAAAATTAGTATTAACTGAACCTGTCAAGTTATTTTGTTCATGTTCAGTTCACACTCCAGATGAAAGCTGGCTGAAGTGTAACTGTGAGCACTTCAACCAAGACATCTGAAGGTGGCACAGGCCACAGATGGTCCTTAGCATTTTTGCAGTCTCTCTCTTAGATGCAAATATATGAGCTCAGATCTTAGAAGCGGGAACTCAACTGAAAATTATCAAAGAACATTAGATTTGTAAGTCTGAGATGCACAAACAAGCAAGTAAAACCTGCTGACCTCTCCTCCAAGAAAAGATATCTCATCCCCTTTGGTGACAAAGTGGGCTTTTCCATACACTGAAGCTCTTTCTGGAGTTATTGAAGTATATGCATAGGAGTGATTTCCAATCTAAAGACCTTCTTAGGAGTGTGTATATGTCTCATTTTCCATCTGCTTAGTTGACCATAAAACCTTGTCATTGCAATTTAGAAAGAAACTATCACATGGTCACCACAGCAAAAGCTCAAAGCTTTGTTCCAGATGAGATGCTAGCATTAGAAAATGTCTATCTTTGAAGAGACTGTGCTGTTTAATTTCTAACACTCTGGCATATTATGGGACTAGACACCACAGCAACTTGGGCTTGATGTGATAAGTGGGAAAGGATGTTTAGCAATTAGCTTCAGCACAGAAACAAGTTTTGGGTTAAGGGCTGTATAAATTGAAATCTGAAAAGGCAGTAGTTAAGATGTGGAAGGATTTCCTCCCATATCCATCTTTATTATTGTGTATTTATTGGCAACTATCGTGTTAATACAGACAATGTGCTTTTCATTAAGTGTGCTGTGATCTATATTACCTTCTGCTGGAACTTTGTTTTCTGATGCAACAGCTGGGCTCCTATGAATTGTGTTTCATTACAAGAGGTGATCTTTCAAATCAGTGTCTCTCAGAGATGTCCCAGAGAAGAAAACAAAACCTTGTGTTAAATAAGTGCCCCTGGGATCAGCTCTGCCCTCTTTCACTCAAGAGGAAAACACAGAAGGAAAAATCCAAGTGACTTTCCATTCCTACTTGCATGCCATTTGCTCTCACTAGCAGGCACGTGTAGGCATAGCGTGACAGTTTTAGGCTGTGCCTTTAAGAAAGGACAGTTACCGAAACACTCTAGCTGAATGCTTTGGTGTAAAAAGGAAAACACTACCTCACTACCACACATAGTGACCTGTGGCTGGAAGGGTGAGCTCACAAAAAGAACATGAAAGGGAAGGTGACATCCTGAGATGATGATGTGCGTTAATTGATTAAGAGAATGTTACGTCATTTCTGAATAGGCTTAGTGTCAAACTCCTGCTTCCCTCAAACTCTGGCAGCATTAACAGCATGCTGTTGATAATATAACTGGAGGTTTCACTGTCTTTGACAGCTCTGCAAGGGCATTTTGGAAGGAGTTAGTGGGTTTGAATAGCTTATTTCACTAACTCATAAAGAAACGCTTTCCTTCAACACAAGCATGAGAGGTTATGTTCTATACTTAATAAGGCCAAGGTAAAGAAAACCCAACTGCATGTTTTTAAATATGTTATCTTTACACAAGCCTGGGTTATGCAGAGCACAGAGCCATATACAGACTTTCACAAAGGGGGTAATAATATCTGAAAAGATCTCAAGAACTGCCCAGCTCCCATGTCAAATTTTTCAAGCACAAGTACAAAATTAGAGGAAGAAAAAAATAATAATAATCCCAACTGAAGTGTTTTTTAAGGATAGGAACCTCCCCAGCTGCTAAGAAGCTGCTCATCTTCTGCTCATCTCTAGGCACAGAGGAGCAAAGACTTCTGTGCACTTCCTACAGAACCTCAGCATACTAAACAACCACTTTTTCTTTGAAGTGTGTGTGGAAGTTATATGCCTATAAAAGGTCCTGCAAACATATGCAGGGCCTACCTATTTATCCTAGAGATTTCCTAACTTAGGAGGTGAGCATGTGGGAAAAACAGAGAGGGAGTGAGCTGCAGGAGTGAAGAAATTCTGATTTTCCCCTATATTCTAGGTATGTTTCTAGAAGCTCCTGTTCTGTGGTGGTGTCTCTTTCCTCTCAATCAGCCTTTCAATTTGCTGCATGTAAAATCCTTTGATGTTTCCCAACACCGTTTCTACTGTTATTATTATGAGCCAGCAGTGTGCCCAGGTGGCCAAGAAGGCCAACGGCATCCTGGCCAGAATCTGGAATAGTGAGGCCAGCAGGAGCAGGGAAGTCACTGTGACCCTGTACTCAGCACTGGTTAGGTGACACCTTGAGTACTGTGTCCAGTTCTGGGCCCCTCAATTTAGGAAAGATGTTGAGTTGCTGGAATGTGTCCAGAGAAGGGCAACAAAGCTGGGGAGGGGTTTGGAGCACAAGCCTTATGAGGAGAGGTTGAGGGAGCTGGGGTTGCTTAGCCCGGTGAAGAGGAGGCTCAGGGGAGACCTTTTGCTCTCTACAAATACCTGAAGGGAGGCTGTAAGC
This sequence comes from Picus viridis, assembly GCA_033816785.1. NCBI lineage: Eukaryota > Metazoa > Chordata > Aves > Piciformes > Picidae > Picus > Picus viridis. The sequence goes on from CM066581.1 coordinate 7,142,526, forward strand.
AGGTGAGGGTTGGTCTCTTCTCCCAGGCAACCAGCACCAGAACAAGAGGACACAGTCTCAAGCTGCACCAGGGCAGGTTTAGGCTAGATATTAGGAAGAAGTTCTATACAGAGAGAGTGATTGCCCATTGGAATCGGCTACCCGTGGAGGTGATGGAGTCACCATCACTGGAAGTGTTTAGGAAGAGACTGGATGGGGTGCCTGGTGCCATGGTTTAGTTGATTAGATAGTGTTGGGAGATAGGTTGGACTCTATGATCTCAAAGGTCTCTTCCAACCTGGTTTATTCTATTCTTCTCTACTCTATTCTATTACTACTACAACATGTAAAGCCTCTTGCTGTTTCCCAACACCTTTCTCACACAACATAAAAAACACTGGCAGGCTAAAGACTACTATGAAACAGGTGACTACAGAATGGAATTAGTTGCTAATATCTCCGGCTTATCCACATGAACAATCTAGGGTAAGGGAGAGTAAGAAGCAGAAATAATAAAAAATAGCCATCCCCTTCTACTTCCTTGGGAGTCCCTGTTTCAATAGTCATTGAGTATTTTGGTTGTTATTTTTCTCATGGAGTATTTTGGTGGTTGTTTTTTCACCTTGTCTAACCTGACGGTCATGGTGCTGCCCTGCCACCATCACTGCATATGTGCCCAAAGAACTCACAGATCACCATATGCAGGAAATTCATTAAAAATATAATCATTTACTACTAACATTGGATTTCTTCCAGTCTGGCCCTCACCTTCATAAGACCTTAATTAATTTATTTTTTTTTTCTAATTGGCAACCAAGATCTTTTTCTGGTGGGTCAGTGGAGACGGTTGCGTCTCCCTTTCACTGGGGCTAGGAATGATCTCAGAGGTTATCTTCTTCATATCCTGCACCAAGCTGTCCCAAGTAGATCTGGGATCCATTTTGAGCCCTGCACTTAGTCATCACATTAGTCACAGACAACGAAAACATTCTGTTCCTGTTCTCTGGCCAGACACTAAATCTCTGCCCTGGAGGATATGCAATAAATACAGCGCTATTGTGCACTGAGAAAGCTCTGCTCGGCTGGGTAAGGCAGGAGGCACATCGTGAGATTAATAAATACACATTAAATGATTTTTAAGGGCAAACTTCTGAAGCTGCAGAACCTATATGACCTCCCCCTGCTTTTGAAGCATGGCTCTCGGGAGTGTTAAATGAGAGGAGAGCGCTGCACCGCGCCGGCACTGAGGAATGGTGAGTGCCTTGTTCCTCAGCTAGGCTGTGCTGACAATCATTTATACCAGCAAACATGGTAAAAGGAGTAAAAAAATTGATTCCAAATGCCATCATAAAACATTTTCTATTTTAATCACTATGTTTTAGAGCAAAAGACTGTAAGCAGAGAGCACCAAAATGCAGTCAATACAATACAATACACCAGGTTGAAAGAGACCTTCAAGATCATCATGTACAACCCATCAACCAATCCAACCCACCTAAACAACTAAACCATACAGCCAAGCACCCCATCAAGTCTCCTCCTGAACACCTCCAATGAAGGTGACTCCACCACCCCCACGGGTAGCTGATTCCAATGGGCAATCACTCTCTCTGTATAGAACTTCTTCCTAACATCCAGCCTAAACCTCCCCTGGTGCAGCTTGAGACTGTGTCCTCTTGTTCTGGTACTGGCTGCCTGGGAGAAGAGACCAACCTCTGCCTGGCTACAACCTCCCTTCAGGTAGTTGTAGACAGCAATAAGGTCTCCCCTGAGCCTCCTCTTCTCCAGGCTAAGCAACCCCAGCTCCCTCAGCCTTTCCTCATAGGGCTTGTGTCTCCACGGCTCTGACCAAGTACAAACAGTGAGTGAAAGCCTCACTTCCAGGATTTTCTCTAGTCTTTGTCAAACACTTTCACTCATTGTTTGAAAATAAAGGATAAGCATTGTGGTAAGACCTGCGAAAAAGCAATCAAATTAAATGCCATCTGTATAAACCTGAGAAACATCTGACAATCAAACAATGGCTAGGTCAGAGAATTGTTACAACACTTCACTGCTATTATGATGCTATAGTATCTTGCTTAGCAACAGCCTATGGTTTGTTTGAGCTACATAATTTCTGAAGAAGCTGACACTGCAGTGATTCAGTGGATAATTCAGTCGGGTTCTTGTTAAACTACAAGTAAAATTTAATCCCATTTCATTTAGCAAACGACACCTGATTAAGCTTGTCTGGCATCTCCTACATTAGAGGACAGCCACCCTTGATACAAGAGCTGAATTGAGTGAGAAAAATGACGGAGAGGACCAAAATAACAACCTTAAGGTGCCATTCTTCTATTTCAGCTCAAAAAGGAGATGGCTATTCATGTCTTGCACAGGCTTGAAGAAAGTGACTTTCACAAGCCCACTCAACAGTGCAAATTGTCAGGATCCTACCCCATACTATCCCCATTAGGTTACAGAGGAGACACTTCATTTCGACACTGCCATTTATTTCCAGCCATGAATGCACAGTGAACCTTCTCCTTTAATGCAATGTGTTTACTATTTGCATGTTTGAACTCTGGAGCACCTCAATCCTTTCTCATCATCACTTGCACACCAGGGAACAGGTAGTTCTGCGCACATTATTGTTTACTTCCTCTCTCTTTCAACCTGTGTTTTGCAACGCTTTGAATCAGCAATTTCTAAGCATTCACAAAACAGTTTATTTCACCACTGAACTGAATCCAATAACAGTAGCAACTCTACTGCTATGTTCTCAGTGGTGCCCTCCAAGTCCTTGGCATCTGGAGGGTGGTGCAGTCTCATTGCACTGTGACTTTTGCAGTTGGGAACTGGGCTTGTGTCAGACACAAGTCCATTCCTTCAGGTTTCTAGGGCTACTCAGCTGTTAAAACATTACAGTTGGGGTTTTCTACAAAGCCCAGCTAGGAAGTTGTCTTTGGTCTTCGATGACAATACCCATTACAGTGATCTTTGTGATTTCCTAACAACAACTGACCTGAGCCAGCGTTGAAGGTAAAGGACTAGATTGCTTTTGAAGGCTGTGAAAGCCAGCACAGACAAATCTGTGCGGTAGTAATTAGTAGTGTCGTGTTCTGCTCCCATGCTTTACCATCTGGAGCGGCAGTAAAGGGAGCTGAGAAGTTACCATGGTGGCTGCAATAGCAACCAGTTGCTTTTCTCTGTCTGGGAGACATCTGATCTGTTTTGCATTTGAAGCCTTTGCTGGAAGGCGTTATGGCTCTGTGAATATTATTGTATTCTTAGTCATACATTTATTAGATACAAAATATTTTCACTGAGCATTTCTTAGAACCATTATAAAGCACTTGAATACTTTTATATGCTTTAGCCAGCCCTATTCTTTGCTTTGGTGAATGTGCCTCCCACTATCCCTTTCCTTCTCCCAAACAAAAGAAAATGATGATTTAATCTAGAAGACAAATGCTGAGGGCATCAGCAGATGTGGTTTAGTTTCTCCACATTGATTCAGGGCGTCTTACAAATCCCCCAGATTAAGTCATCTGATTTCATTGCTTCATAAGTGGTTTGGATCAGGCCTTTTCCATGATCCTGGGGAAGCCACTTCGCAAACGCTTCTGTGAAACAGGGATGGCAACAGAACCTGTCCTCAAACCCTTTGCTCGGCAGCTGCCATATACGCACGTTGTCATGATGATGGAGAAGGAAACAGTTAATGGCCCGGCCATTATTACAACAGGTTGAAAAGAAGCAATTTTTGCTCGCATTTCATTGTTGTTTAAAGTACTCAGAACTAAAAAAGGAAATATCTGATGATTAATGATGTGTTTATGTTGACTTTCTTCCCATCCACAATTTCCTAATATGAAGAAATACTTCCCCAGCACAGAAAAAAACTCAGAAGCCTCTTTTGCACAAGGGCTTCGTTTTGCAATTTTCAGGAGTTTAGCACAAGAAAGGAGCCATTTCCCAGGCTCCTTATGGCTGCTCCAAACACACATAACGCTGGTGGTGGTTGTGTTGCAAGGGACTCTTAGTCCCAGAGAGGGGACCATGCTGGCCCCATTTAGACCTGGTGGTGGCCAGGATGAGAAGCCTTGTGTCTGACTTTCATGCTCAGAGGTACTTTTCTGTCGGGGTATTTCTGGCCTCCCACCATCCTGCTTATTTTCATGTCCCTGCCTGCTTGCCAGCCTTGCCAAGTCCTCCAGCTTCATTACTTATTTTTTTCTTCTTGCAGAGCTCTCCAAGATCGACCCTGAGCCATGGGCAAGCTCTGGGAGAGGCAGCAGAGGAGGAGAACAGCAAGCTCTTAAAAGTGAAGCTCTCCAGCCGTCGCAGGAGGTGGCTGTGCCAAGATGTGAAAGGATTGTCTATTCTTGCTTTAGCAAGGTTTTACGGCTCTGTTCACACTTCCATCTGTCTCCTTCCCTCTATTCCCCCTCCCTTCCCCTCTCTTTTTCTGTCGGATGCTTCGAGGAAAAGAAAATTTATGGAAGTGGTTCCAAGAGCTCTTTGCTCTGCCTTGGTGCTAGTCGGTGCATGCTCGTGGCTGGCTCAGTCCTCCCTTTCTCCCTGCCTTGCCCAAACCTCCTTCACCTCACACAAAAGATAGATCATGTTACCATTCATTAGCTGCCTCCTGGGCCCCAGCCTCCAGAGCTGGTTGAGTGCATCCTTAAAAGTGCCAGGTACATGCAGATCCCTGCCCCCTGCACCTCCTTTACAGGATAAAATTACCTTTCCAGGTTCCTACTCTGGATAAAAGGTGAATTTCAAGTCTTTTTCAAGAGAATAAAACAAAAAACAAACAAAAGAAAAAAAAACAGAAAAGAAATCATGCTTTGTGCATGGGGATAAGTGAGAGAAAAATGAGGTTGTTCTTTCTGGTCTAATCAGGACATAGCTTAATAAACGTGACAATATTGGAGAGCAGTGATATGTGCTCAGTTTTGAGGACAGGCTACCCAAGCGGCAAGTCCCACATCCCCAGGGTCAGCTTCAGATGTGTTCCAGAAGGAAGGTAGAATCCCCTCAGCCCCTGCAGGCTCTTTGCCTGCCTCAGTATGCCACAAAAGCAGCTCCTTTGCTGTGTATTGCAATAAATAAATAAATTGTTGTGGGTTGGGGTTTTTTTTTTTTTGGCAGTGCTGGGTTAACAGCTGGACTTGATCCGAAAGGTCTTTGCCAATCCAGACAGCTCTATCATTCTGTGGTCATCCAAGCCCAAGCAAGAACTACAAAAGGCAGATTTCTTGCCCTTTCTCTGCCCTCCTCTTCCTGTTCTGTTCCTTATTCTCTTCCATCTTCACCTCTCTTGTTTTCTCCCTGTATCTCCAAGGTTTTCAGATCTCAGTACTGCTCTATCTACATCAGAGATAAGGCTGCAAAGTACAAAGCTTGAAACTCCTGAATCAATCTCTGGTCTTCGTTTCACACAGCTCTTCTAAACCTTGATGGCCATCTTTATTTCGAGCTTGGTCCTGATCTCAACAGCAACTTCAAGAATTCAGAGCTGTTCTCCATCTGCCTTCCATTGCCTCAAACCCAGATCAAGTCTGGATTTCAGAGACTGAATTTTCACTGGCATATTTCTGTATTCAGACACTGTTCATGGCATTGAGACCAAGCTTTGGCTGACTGTTAGACTGGGATTTGCAAACAGTGTATTGCAAAAGTGGTGATACAGGAGCTTTCCGAGTGCCATAACATATTTATAAGATGATCATAGCTGTTATTAAGAGCACTGATAAAACCAACCTATTTCCTTTATGCAGTGTTAAGTATTTGAAATGCTTGATTTTTTACAGAGAAAGATCCCCCAAATGCCCTAACTCTGAATAGACTTCATGATCTTCAGAGGTCCCTTCGGACCCCTACAATTCTGTGATTCTGCAATAGTTAAACCCCTGTAAACCATTTCAAGTAACAAGTTCATAAATCATCCTCAATGGATGTGTTAATTGACCAATGTTGATTTTATATATATATATAGGCTCAGAAACTAAGATCTTCCATGACAGGAATCAGCCAAGAGTCATTTTCTGCAGGTGAACTGCAATGCTGAAGCCTGGGCACACTCAGGATGCTGTTCTAAAGCTTGTCAGGCTGAGAGCTACAGCAGCAGCATAACAACAAGTCCACGTTTAAGGTTTCTTGGCCTTCACTCCGCAAGGATGTCTCACCTACAATAGAGCCAGTGACTCATCCTTCAATTATTGCTGCTGTCATTCTGGTCCAAATTGCTTGGAGGAAGGGAAGTACAGATAGAGGCACTTTGGGAGATTAAAATAACTGTGTCTGAGATGCTTTATAACAGCTTTGCTATAAGGAACCTGCTTTCTCCATGATTACTTTGTTATGAATTCACTTGTGCAACTCCTTCTTGGAACAGCACAGTTTGTTTCTGGAAACAGGAATTAGTGACAGGAGATTCATTATATAGACAGAGAATATTTTCCTTACAGAAAAATCTGTCAGGTCAAGGCAGGCTTTTATATTACTGTTTGTAAAACAAGGTGTTTACATACCTGCAAACCTGCCATATATTTTTTTTTCCCTTCCCTGATGAAAGTCGCCTTTAGAAAAGTAGGTGGAAACTGTTCTTTGGCACTGGAGGCAGAGCAAGAAGAGGAAAGGCCATGTCACCATGCTTCCCTCCCCCATTCTCCCTCTGCATGGTGCCCAGAGCAGCTAAGCACCCCAAAACACATGAGCAAATCTCACAAGCAACAGGGCCATGCAGCGTGCACCCTGCTGCCATCAGCAGTGCTCTCTGCTCTGCTCAAACTGCAGTGTCGTCTGCAGGGATGATACAGTCTCCTGCCTGCAGCTAAACTCTTGCCTGCAACCAGCCTTCTGCTAATCACTACATCTGTCCCCAGCTCCATGGGAGAAGCCCAAGTCTTTGTCATAATGCTCATAGTTAAGATATTCTAGATGATAAATAAAAGTGCTAAGAACTCGCTGTACTGTGCATTCCTCCACTGCAGGCAGCCACTCAACTGTTTTATCTAGATGATCATCTCTGAAGGAAAGCATTTATAATTTGGCAGTCATGGTCAAAGTGTTTAGACAGTTCAGTCAATGGAAAACCCTGAGGGGGAAAAAGAAAACTAAAACAAACCCATGAAGACAGAGGGATGTAAAAGGGAATGCAAATCCCACTTGATAAACTGTGTCTTTAAACAAAACCTGGCCCCTCTTGCCTGTGGTGAATACATAAGGGCTGTCACTTTCTCAGCCTCCTAAAGGTGAAGGAAAACAGGTTTCCTAGATAAACAACACACATTAAGATAGAAATTAGATGCTCAAATCCAAAACAGGAAAGCTGCAAACTGCCAGGATCTCTGCACTGCTGCTTTCCTTACTTGAGGGCTGGTAGAGTTGGTGCTAGACATTTTTATACTGGAGTGAATGCTTCTGTCCCCTAATTTACCTTGCTGTTTGTTCACCCCCAGGAACACAATATTTGCATTCAGATAAACACAAATCCACCCCCTCCCAAACCTACACAGACTACTTAATTAAGAGCTTCGGAGTGGAAACCACACATCATTTCCCCAAATGAAGGGCTGCTTGAGAGGAGCTCTCCATTCTGCTCTGAGACAAACAGAAATCAGGAAGCAAGGGGCCAGCTCATCACCTGAACTCCCATCCACGGGCTAGCATCACCCACTAGGCTCTACAAACACAGGCTAGTGCTGGGAACAAATAAAAGCAGGCAGGTTTGTTGCTGGCTTAGCTCTGGTGAGGGTGGAGCTGGCTTTGCAGGCATAGGGCTGGAAATGCCTGTCTCCTCTGCAGCATAAAAAACCCAACACACCAACCTGGAGGGCAGCCAGGCTCCACTGGTCTGACTGCTGCAGGGAGGAAGGAGCTGTAAGCCAGCAATTAGTAATCCTGCTACTAACAGGAAAGATTGCTAGGAAGTATAAATAGGTTGGCTGTTTATATGTGAGGTAGCGTAGGAAGTCGTGTCAATCGTGCTTGGGTTTTCTTTTGGAAAGCTGCCTTCTGGAGGGAAGGTTGTGGGGAGTGAGGATTGCAGCACCTGGGTGATGAAGAATTTTGTACTTGGAGGTTTGGGTCTGGCTTTAGGGAGTACTGAGTCCAGCTCTGGAGGTCCGGCACAAGAATGACATGAACCTGTTGGAGCAGGACAGAGGAGGCCACAAAAATGATTAGAGGGATGGATCATCTCTCTACTGAGGACAGGCTGAATTGGGGTTGTTCAGCCTTGAGAAGTCAAGGCTCCAGGGGTACCTTATTGTGGTCTTTCAGTACTTAACCACCAACAGATCAAGAGGACACAGTCTAAAGCTGCACCAGGGGAAGTTTAGGCTAGATGTTAGGAAGAAGTTCTTCACAGAAAGAGTGATTGGCCATTGGAATGTGCTGCCCAGGGAGGTCACCATCACTGGAGGTGCTTAAGAAGAGACTGGATGAGGCACTTGGTGCCATGGTTTCGTTGATTAGATGGTGTTGAGTGATAGGTTGGACTTGATGATCTCAAAGGTCTTTTCCAACCTGGTTAATTCTATTCTATAAGAAAGATGGGGACAGACTTTTTAGCAGGGTGTGGCAGCATTCCAATGTTATCATACACACACCCCCTATCTAACAGGGAAAGGAGCTTTTCTGAGCAATATGAAAAATATGAGTATTTTGTGGAGTACTCAGGAGTATAAGTAGCACAGAATTAAGAGAAATAAAGAGAGTTCAGGCTTCAGAAAGAGGATCAGTTCATTTGTACCAATGGTAGAGCAAGGAAATACATCATTCTCTAGAAGTTCATCTTTCTTAGAAGTGTTGGCATCACTTAATGATTGGGAGAGAAAGAGAAAATAAAGCCTAGAAAGTAACTGGGCTTGTAGTTTTCACTGTCTGCACAGATCTCTCATCATTGGTCACTTTCTGCTTCTGTTTCCTGATGTGTTTCCTCCACAGATTGTGCAGATGAATATGGGTATGGTGGATCCCTCTTTAGGAGGGGGACACAATCCAAAGGGTAACTGAAAATAAGGCAGTAGATAAGCTTTTTTGGCATGTGTAAGAAGCTAAACTCTAAAATACAGAAAGTAGAATTGGAGAAATCTCCTTAACAGGATTCCCATCTACCCACCCACCCATCCATCCCCGGGAAAGAGTATGCCTTTCACAAGGGGCACGTTGGGAAAGGAGCCATCAGAACACCATTAGCAATTTCCCTGAGTCCTTAGAAATTAAGGATGTTAATTTATTAATGATGCTAAAAAAGAATTACATCAGGCTAGAGGACAATGACAAATCATGCCTCTTGGGCCATTGCCTCACATATCTGATTACAAATGTAAATTTGGAATCAGTCTTTCAAATACACCAGCCATGCCCCCACTGGAACCCACAACCATGTGTAGTTTGGCCAGTCCACCTAACCACAGAATTAAAGGGAAAACCAGGTGTGCCTTGGGGGTGCAGGAATTGTTAGTGAAGACATGCATCACATTTGGAGCAATGGGGCAGCATGACAACATAACACACAGAGGAAATTATCTCCAACATGCCCTTCAATTTCTTCAGTGGCATATTGTTTCTGGTCCAAATTACATAAAGTCCTCAAGTGCTCCTTGACAGTACCTGGAGGAAACTGCCTTAAAAATCTGCCAGGTTTGTCTTAGATGACTAGATACAGTTTCTTTAGTGCTCCCCACACTTCCTCACATTCACTTCAGAGAGTGCTCCTAGTCTGAGACAGCGATATTTAGCTCTCAAGCAATTGGCAAGTTTTTAAGGATCATTGTATGTTTTCATGCTCAAGTGATAAATCTGGATGTGAGCTCCTGGCAGGGCCAACGGGAACGTGGATGTGTGCTGCAGAAGACAGGTTTACAGCACTAAAACCTAGGAGAAATAATTATGTGAGCCACTTTGGATGAAATAAAAATTAAGCCTTATTGGGGTTTGAAAGTTTGGTTTACGATGTTTTTCTCTCACCATTTTTCATTTTCATGAACCTCTGGCAGTTTCTGCTTCCAGATGGGACAAGAAGCAAAGTGGCTGAAATGAACTAAGAATGTGGGAAACCCATAGACTCTAGGAGGGGATGCTGGCAGTCTTGAGAGAAACTTTGTTCTTTTGAGACACAGAACTTTGTTATATTTCTCAGGCCGAAAAGTACGAAGTAAAAAATTAAGGAGCTGCAATACTTTGGGGGTTCATTCAAACTAAAACTCTTTTCCATGCAAGAGAAAGAAAACTTCTAAGGTTCAGTTGTGTTTTCCCAGAGGAACCTTTGCCTTGAGGTAGAGCACAGGAGAAAATACAAAACTCACATCCTGGCCAAGGATCAGAGGAAAAAGAACCATGTCTCTTTGAAAGTGAAGTGTAATGCAGTGGTCTGGACCTTTGATAACTATCACATTCAACAATATCCTGTCCTCCAGTTTCTATGCACTGCACAAGCAGGAACAGAAAGCTGGATGCAATAGGAATTTCTCCACATACTTATAAAACTGTATTTCAAACAGCACTGAAAATGGTTAACTTGCTGTATTAAATGTTTTGCAATAGTCCTTGGATCATTAGAGTATGCTACAATCCATACCAAAAATGGACAGGTTAAAGGCCCTAAGTTTCATTCCAGGTCTGAAAAGTGCTGCAAGAACTGAATGGTGGACCCTTGCAAAAAGGAATTCTGTAGAAATCCAGGCCACACAAACATGTGTTCTGCTGTCAGACATATATTCAGCACTTGTCCATGCACTTTGAAACACCTGAGCCTGTGCGCTCACCATAGTCACAAACTGACTTCACAGCTTCCTGCATCAGAGCTTCAATGCTCACTTCCTGCCCAGACTTCTGACTTCAGTGTCTATAGGAAAGCTGGGTTTACTCAGTGTCATCATCATCTCCATGTGGCTAAGGAGGTAGAATAGAATAGAATAGAATAGAATAGAATAGAATAGAATAGAATAGACCAGGTTGAAGAGACCTTCGAGATCATTGTATCCAACCCATCATCCAACACCATCTAATCAACTAAACCATGGCACCAAGCACCCCAGCAAGTCTCCTCTTAAACACCTCCAGTGATGGTGACTCCACCACCTCCCTGGGCAGCACATTCCAATGGGCAATCACACTCCCTATGAAGAACTTCTTCCTAACATCCAGTCTAAACCTCCCCTGGTGCAGTTTGAGACTGTGTCCTCTTGTTCTGGTGCTGAATGCCTGGGAGAAGAGACCAACCCCCACCTGGCTACAACCTCCCTTCAGGTAGTCGTAGACAGCAATAAGGTCTCCCCTGAGCCTCCTCTTCTCCAGGCTAAGCAACCCCAGCTCCCTCAGTCTCTCCTCATAGGGCTTGTGCTCCAAACCCCTCACCAGCTTTGTTGCCCTCCAAGGCTAGACTTGCAATGGTGTGACTATGAACTTGTTTGGAATTTTGGCCAATATGTTCATAGATAACGTAAATATCAAAGAATGCAAACTATTGTACACTGGCAACACCCATTACCTCCAGCACTGGCAAGGATTATATTATATAAACATTTATGTAATAGTAAAATTCCATTAATTTAGATAATAAATATTAATAGACTAACCTAAAACCACACACCCCTGAAGAGAACTTGAATGTTTCTGCCATTATGTTCCAGGGAGGCAGGGAGGCAAATCAAACTCTCTTTTCAAATGCTTTGAACAGAGATTTGTTTTCTGAGTCATTTTGAGTAGAGAAGTTTGATTGTAGCTGCCCTCATGCCTCTTGCCTAGAATTCACAAAATGAGCTCTTTATCTCCAGGGGTTATTGAGAGACTAAAAGGAGGAGACTTCTGATAAATGAAACAGCAAAGACATAGTGGAGATGGAGGTCCTGAGTCAGAAGAGTTCCCAAGCACCTCACTGGTGCTGGACCTTAGAGACTACTATCCACATTATTGAGGCTACTCACATACTCAAAGCTAAAGAGGTGCTCACTGTCCTATTTGCTCCCTGCAAGAAAACAAGTGAAGGAGACCTATGTGGCCTATTCAGTTAAGAAAGAGGACAACTAAGAGGGGGAAAAGAATAAACACATGGTTCAGTAAAAATGATGGATAATAACGTGGCAAATAGTCTCCTAAGATTAAGAATGAAACATGTTTCAGAAGGATAAGACACCTTCTCCTTGGGGTTGCACTCTCAGTGATCAAATTGAAGGACTTCTCCCACTGTTCAGTTTTTGATGACAAACATCAGGGCTCAGGAGGAACCTCGATCCACAGGAGCAGAGTCAGCCTTCTGCTAAAGGCACTGGCTGATCCACCTGGGATGTTTTGCTCCCACAGATTGTGACAATCCCACTACATTTAAGGAGATGACAGTACATCTGAGGTGAAACACTCCAGATCTTGCTCACGGGAGAGCACCCCATCAGTTCAGCCATCAGATTTCACACTTCCAGCCACAACACAGGTTGTATGAAAACCAAGGAACCGAAAAAGCTGTGCAGGAGAATATAAATAGCTCAGTGGATGGACACCAGAGACTCATCCTTCTAAATGAGGGCTGCCATGAGCTTCTCTCTCACCCACAAATCACACAAAGTTCACCTATGTTATTTATCGATCCCATACAACACATGTTGGCCAGGGTTCTAACCTTAAGTACATGTGCAGTGAGATGCTGCAGACTTCTCCTGGACTTGGAACTGGATGCATATCTCACTGCCTTCTAGAATTAAGGTTTAAAGTCAGGTTTTGAGACCTAAACCCCATGCAATACAGAAATGGTGTGGGATTAGGCTTCCACTTCAAGCATCTCAGTAATCAAAGCAGTGTCCAAACCCTCTGTCTGGTTTGGGTTATCTGGAAGCAGTCCAGCGTGCTAGATTATCCAGCTAGATAGTGAGATATATATGGAGAATTTAAGTAATACAATTTACAAATGGCAAGTACACACTCCTCTGGTTTCCCAGCTAAATCCCAGGAATGCATTGCTTGGAATTTCACAGAGCAATTATAAAGCCCCACACACACTCCTCGTATTCCTTCTTAGGGAAATGCAGTACCAAAGATCATTGTAACTCCCTTTTTGAAGCTGATTTTACTACTAAGGTCTAATTCCATAGAAAATAACATCATGCCACATTGCAAACCCGTACTTTCATCACAGCCCTTGGACTTCAGTAGCCTTTCTCATTCTTGCACACAAAAAAAGACTGAAAGCAACCAGCAGATCAACAAAGCCAGGTTAATAGAGATTTTCCAAATAAAATCCAAACCCATCAGTTCCAGGCTGAGTTTAATTCTATGCCTCACAACCTCACATAGTCCTAGCAGTGTTGGCTGCTTTCTCTTAGAAATACCACCCCCAGCCACTGCTGGAGACACAGCACCTAAATTAGATTGTCTCTCAGCTGGGTATTGCATGGCACCAGAGAGGAGGGGAAATAGCCTCCCTGCAAGGATAATGAAATGCACACTGTAAACTTTTGCTGAAACCATACACCTTTCCTTGTTCTTCTATCATCAAAATCAAGTTTATAGGCATTATATTTTGGAGTGTATCAGTTATCTTTGCTTGTAACATTAACAGCTGCTATTAAAGATAATAGGTAAGAGGCAAGTGGAAATAGGGAGAAGGTGATAGATCTGAGTGACATTTACTGGCATGGGACAATGGAGCAGTTTGTGATGCCTTTCTAGTGGTGGCCCAAAACCAATCAAGATTGGCTCCATGGTGTCTTGCCAAGAATACAATAATCTTCCTCTGCAGCCTCTTCAGCGGGGGCCAGTGACATAAGAGCTTCAGAGAAGGTCACACTATTGCAAGAGTAAATGCGTATAATGCACGTAAGACATAAGATATGCATAGGCATAAGTCTCCTCTGACATCTGGGTTCCCCTTCTGGGAGCTAAGGAATATTTTGGGTAGGTTTAACGTGGGGGCTTCTTTTCAAGGTGACTGATAATTGACATGCCACCACTGACGAGGAAATGTTGTGCTGTCCATAAAGTATTAGCCCGGAGAAGTGGCCAGGAAGACCTTACTGAGAATTTTCAGTATTTAAAGAGGGCTTATAAGAAAAAAAAAAAAAAAAAAAAGATAAATATCTTTTTTAGCAGAGTCTGTTGAAACAGAAAAGGGATAAAGGCTTTAAACTGAAAGAGGGAAAGTTTAGACTAGGTAGAGGGAAGAAATGTTTTACAACCAGGCTGGTGAAACACTGCCGCAGGTAGCCCAGGGAGAAGGTAAATGCACCATACCCAGAACCATTCCAGTTCAGGTTGGATGGGGCTCTGAGAAACCTGATCTAGTTGAAAATGTACCTGCTTACTGTCAGGGGGTTAGACTAAGCAACCTTCAAAGATCCTTTAGAATCCAAGCCATTCTATGATTCTATCTTGTAAAATTACTGGGCTTGTCTTAATCGGAGGCTAGAACTAATTTTCATTCAAAGTGACAGGGATGGGTGGTTCTTGCTCTCTTTTCATCGCCATATTGTTGGTATTTTCTGCAACCCTCAAGTGATAAGAGGGATACAATAGTCTGTCTGTTGCCTCCCAGCCAAACTGTCAGCTCAGACAGGCCTGCAGATCAGCAGCCTCAGAGATTTTCATACGTACGGGATGCAGGGCACTTTATAAAGCAAACCCAGGTCACTTCTCAGTCGAAAGCCACCCGGGAAGTATCAGTCTACAGGAATCAATTCACACGTGTTTTAATCAACTTGTAAGTTACACTGGATATATGGGAATAGTTAAATTTATAGAGCTTGGAGTCTGGCCCATTAAACTCTGTCTATACCACTTTAACATTTCTGGAAGCCTACATTCAGATTTGCCTCAGGTCATGATTGAAATGAGTACTCCTGTTTCCAGCTAAACACCAAGCACAGACCCATCAGTGTGTACCAAACCAGAGCAAATGCTTCCTCGTGCTGTCAGTGGGACAGCACAGGGAGCACAGGGACATCCAACCACCTAGCCCACAGCTCTGATCTGAGCCACTGGTTTTGCACATTCAGGAAAATAAACCTTGCCAAGCACCCACAAGCAGAAAGGCGACTTGATACAATTAGCTGAGGAGAGATCCTGCTGTTTGCTGAAGTGATCTCAATTCCCAATTTAGACATTTTGGAAACATCTACAGGTTTGCCTTTATCAATACCCAGGTTGCCCAATGACAGGCAGGCTGATGTGCTGAATATGAAGATGAGAATTTGTGAAGGTAACTACCTCAATTATCTCACTACCTTGGCAACCACATAACACACACTCAGGCTTTAGTGAGTAACAACCACTGGCCAACCAACCATGACTCCTGTGCAGGGAAGCTCTCCTCTCTCAGAGCCCCACAGCTCCTCAGGGACCTCCAGCTCTGCCAGCTGAGCCTGGGAGGGCAAGGGCACACCAGAGGCTCCAGTGGCACCTGCTATCCCCACTTTCTTAATTTTGTGATCCCAGCAGTGGTGTTTGGCTCAGGGTGGTGAAGACACTGGTTTGCTGTCTTGGACACATGCTTTAAACCAGCAGCTGGCAAGTAGGGATGCCCATCTAGCCTAAGAATTACATAGGGTTTTTTCCCCAACAGAATACAAAAGATCACATTGAGAGTCTTTAATAAACTAATGGCAACAGTTACAGGAATATAATAAGGCAGAGCTGTGAGATTATTGGGTCAAAGCACAAGTCACTGTAACCATAGAAACCTAATATGAATTACTGCAAAATAAAACAGGAGGTTGTAGCCAGGTGGGGGTTGGTCTCTTCTCTCAGGCAACCAGCATCAGAACAAGAGGACACAGTTTCAAGCTGCACCAGGGGAGGTTTAGGCTGGATGGCAGGAAGAAGTTCTTCACAGAAAGAGTGATTGGCCATTGGAACGTGCTGCCCAGGGAGGTGGTGGAGTCACCATCACTGGAGGTGTTTAGGAATAGAGTGGATGGGGTGCTTGTTGCCGTGGTTTAGTTGATTAGATGGTGTTGGATGATAGGTTGGACTCGATCTCGAAGGTCTTTTCCAACCTGGTTAATTCTATTCTAAAACAATCGTGAAAAACTTTTCAACTCCTAAGGTGCATAGACCATGCATCAAATTGCCATTACTAAGCCAAATTCTGGCCTGGATGGCAGCAGAGGGAAGCTGGAGTAGCGTCAAGGAGTGATTGCAGCCTTTTTTGTGCACACACAACACCAGCTGATGGGTAAGGAGTTGCACAAAGACTGTTTTCAAAACACTGCACTGCATAACTTATGTATGTTAATAAAAGTATGTAGAATATGTAAGTTCCACATCTCATTATATACAACTGTGCATTCACCTGTGGATAAAATATCCTGACAGGTCGATTTTGATCTCCTTATCTCGGTTACACAGCAAGAGCAAATATTCAGAAAGACCAAGAAAAATGATAACAGTTGCTGGGAAAGTTTGTATTAAGATGACAAGTAAGAAAAGTAATTTTGTGTTCAGTGCAGGGATTGAGTAATAGGAAACATGGCAGTATGTGTAAAGCAAGGCTCGTGATAATGATGGGATAATGAACCTGGGGCTCTTACTCATCTCTCTGTGCAACTTGACAAAAAGATGACCTGAAAATGAAAGGAAAACACCCCCACACAGCACACTTTTGGTGCAGAATCAATCCCTTGGCACATGCAATCCCTGCCCATATTGCTGCAGCAGCGTATGCAGATCACAGTGTTTCACAAACACCACATAATTAACAACATTTGCTAAATCCCAAGTTTGCCCAGGAAAGCAACTCTTATGCACAAGCTGACCATGTGTGAAAGTTGAGCAAGGAGTCTCGCTTCCAGCCAAGCAAATCTCTCTCCAGCTACTTCTTAATAAAATGTTAAAAATCAAAACTCAACAAAACCTACTTGCGTTATAATGAGGAAAATAACTGAGAGAAAGAAAGAGCTTTCAGTCCAAAGTTCTGGAGCATGTGAATGTTTTCTTTCTGGAAATTTTTTCTTTGCTGCTGTTGTTTTACCACTGTGTTGGTTCCATCATAGGTATGATCATGCCTACAAATGGATGGCTTTGGCAGACAAAAGACACCACATTTGTGTTGGATACTCAGAAGTGACAGCTTCACCCTGATGTACTAACACATCTAGTTCAAATGTCACCATAAGAAGTCCACATTCCTTTCCTTTTATGCTTTTTCTTGCCTAGCTTGCTTTCATTTTTTTTTAAGCTGGGGGAAAAAACACAGAAAAATCATCAAATAACTGTAAACTGGAATAATTTTGACTACCATCTGATTAATACCATTAGCCGAAACTAAGTGAGATGGAAGAAATGCAGCTAGGATTCCTAGTTGGGGAGTCACCATACCTGAAGGCATTTAAAAGACCTATAGATGTTCTAGAGGCAGTGATGAGGGACATGGTTTAGTGGTGACCTAGCAGTTGGATCTGAGGATCTTAAAGATCTATTTCAACCAGTATGTTTCTCTGTATTTCCCATGAAGCTGGTAGCAGAGAAGGAGAGCTAGGGCTTCAACCAATACAAATCTTGAAAGCCTACTGCATTTCAACCAAAATGATTCTCTGTATTTCCCACGAAGCTGGTAGCAGAGAAGGAGAGCTAGGAACACACACAGGGGTTGAACAGATAGAAATCTTGAAAACCAACAGCATTGTGGCAGCAGCTATAGGGGACCAAAGTAACAACAGCTCCCCACATAATCACAACAAATTATTTTTAATCACAAACAGATGGGATTCATAATCAGTTTTCTAAAGCCAGTCTAATGAAGCCCCAGCAACCCCCAGATGAAGAATTACTTTAGAGGGCAAGGGAATACCTATAGGTCAGTTTACATACCTTGGCAGCAACACACACACCAATGGGGATATGCAGAAGGAAATAAGGTCACAAATTGGCAGGGCGGCAGCCGCCTTCACCAGTTTAAACAAGATTCGGTTGTTGAAAATCTCCATCCTAGAGGCCAAATCAGCAACTCCTAGACCAAACTATGAATCTTCAACTCAAATGTTTCCATCTGAACATATGGATATGAAACCTGGACGTCCCCCAGAGGCACAGAGGCAGGCAACTTCAAGCTTTGAAAGAAAATGCCTCAGAAGTGCTCAATGGAATGAAAATATGAAATGGAATGGATTTGTAATGAATGTCAGGGGCTATCGAGCTCCCCTGTACCTCTGGCAAAAGAAATGGGTGCATTGGAGATACATGTCAATAGTGAAGGCAAGCATCCACCCTATTAGAGATGCCACAGGGAGCAATGGATGTGTGGGGCTTACTGTACAACTCTATCAAACGCTCTTGGAGGATGCGGGAGTGGCACAAGGATGGATGTGCATGACAGCACTGCCTGCAGCAGCTGAAACTTGGTGACAGGCTAGGGTCTGTGGTGACAGGTTGATGATCTTCGACTTGATGATCTTCGAGGTCTCTTCCAACCTTAGTGATACTGTGATACTCTCTGACTCTTGTATGAAGATCAGTTGTTCAACCTAACTAACTACTTGGCTATCTCCTGACGTGACAAGACAATATATGATATCATGGAGAGACCTTATTGAGACTTTCATTCCCTAGAGAGGGCCTATTAAATAGATGGGGACAGTCATTTTAGCAGGGCCTGTTATGACAGGACAATCAGTACTGCTTTAAATCTGTCAGAGGGAAGATTTAGACTAGATAGAAGGAAGACATGTTTTACACTAAGGGTGGTGAAACACTGGCACAGGTTGGACAGAGAGGTGATGGAAGCCCCATCCCTGGACACATTCCAGATCGGGTTGGACCAGGCTCTGAGCAACCTGATCTAGTTGAAGATGTCCCTGCTCACTGTGGTGGGGCTGGACTAGATGATCCTTAAAGGCGCCTTCTAAGCCAAAGCATTCTGAGTCTATGATCTCTGCTACCTACTGGATGGAATGGGTAGGATCTTGATGGATTTAAGCTGTCACTATCAGTCAGAACTAGTGAAAGTGCTGCTTTCCAGGTGGCATGAACAAATTCTGCTTGGAAATCCTTTCCTAGCATGGTTTCTTGTGGCTGGGGGAAATATTTAATTTGGTTTCCAGTCTCAATGTGAGGGTATTTCAGATCCTGTAAGCAATCCACCAGATTGGACTAGATGCAGAAACAGCAGGAGGTAGCTCATAGTCAATGAACAAGAGAGAAAATAATGAATTACTGAGACAGTGCTGGCCATTTCAGTCATCTAATGAAAATATTGACATTTATGGGAATTCACAGAGTTAGACATAGTTGTGGTCTCCACTACTGTATCACTTTTCACAATGACTTATTTCTGTTTACCTTCCAAAACAAACTACTGTAACTAATATAGTTATAATAATTAAGGAGGAGACAGCCAAGTTTGAGAGAAGAATGGCCTCCGAAATTCACACTTTTCCCAGCTGGAATGCTTAATTGGGTTGAGGGTTTCTTTTCTCTCCCTGATCAGATAGGAAAGCTGGGAGGAATGAACAGGGCCCCTAATTATCAGTGGTAAAAGTTCATGAAAAACAATGTGCTTACATGAGGGACTAATTTAATGCATTGTTATTTGCTAATCATACAATTAGCAGTCAAATTAACCAGAGCTACTATATTGGTCTATATATACTCATCTGTTTGCATGTATATGCATACATGAGCGTTTCGTGTGTGCCACCCTGATCCCTTCTAAAGCTGGAGGCTGTGCATGGTGTCCTGGACCAGACTGATAATACTTATATCTTGGGGATAATCTCCCTCCAGGCCTCAAAGGAGTTTTTGTGGTCGGTCGTTGTACTGGTGCTGACAGAGCACAGATCGTGCCCGCGAGGTGCAGGGAGACAGCTTCCTCAGTGAAAGGTCTGGGAATGCTTTGCAACAGCCAAACCCAGTTTTTGCAACCAAAAACTGCCCCAAACCTGAGGGGGTTCATTCCAGGAGGAACATGAGTGCAGTGAGTGTTATGAAGACACGATTGTGTTTGTGGTTTTGCAAGACTGACTCAGGCTGACTGTCATGGCAGGAAAGTCTGTCCCATGCACGCATCCACTCTAATCCCCTAATCTCACTCAGAAAAGCTTATTCTTTGCACGTTCTTCTAATTACTCAACAGGGAAGGTCTTGCTGAGCGTGTAGCAGAATTCAGCTGATTATACTGCCTTCAATCATGATGCTATCCTTCTGGATCTACTGGTGGGGAAGGCTTCCTCAGGTTTGTCCTTCGGATGCTCATAAATGTGGCTGTCAGCGCAAGGATGAGCCTCTCAAAGGTTCTCACAGCTCCCCAGCCATGCTTTTCTGCGGTGGGATTGGAGAGGTGGTTTCTTAAAGATAATCATGGTGTGGATCTGCCAGTTATGAAGTAATGTTTATTCCTTCTGGATCAAGAAATTGTCAGGAGAACATGTTTCAAAGCCAAGGCACGCACATCTCCTCTTCCAAAAAAAGCTGTAGGCCCTTTCAGTAGTTCGCAATCTACTTTTCAGCACTTTGTTAATCACTTGTGGCAGCCTGTCCCTTGAAAGTATTGATTTTGTTTCCAAACAAGTGACCAAGTAAATTAATAAAACCAGTCAAAGCCAAAACAAACAGCAAGGATTTCCTTAACTGAAGACTGAAGGGCCTAAAATGAGCCTGATGCTCACCTTAAACACTTTGTATTGCTAAAAAGGAGAGTAATTGACATGCAAAAGCAGCAGGGAGCAGAAATGCATTTCTGGCTGTCACCATTTCTTTCAGATTTTACATGAGGTGACATGCACAAAAGATTTCTTCAGGTTCTATGCAGAGCATAATGGAAAATATTGACCTTACAAATGTAACTTTCTCTCACTGCAGCAAATATATTCTCTTCCACGGCATGACTGCTGCTGTTTGAAGACTATTTCACAGCACTAACAAATGCTACGTTTCCCATTCACTACTAAACAAACTTCTGCTATTTGCAGGCCCTGGGTGCTGTATATGGTGGTTGCCACACGGGTACTGGAATCATAGAATCAACAAGGTTGGAAAAGACCTCAAAGATCATCAAGTCCAACCTGTCACCCAAGACCTCACACCCACTAGACCATGGCACCAAGTGCCACGTCCTATCCCCTCTTGAACACCTCCAGGGAAGGCGACTCCACCACCTCCTTGGGCACCCATTCCAGTGGTCAGTGTCTCATTCTAAAAATGGGTCAGGACTGTGTGGCAGCAAAACATTTAAGTAACAATTTGCTTCTTTTCTAGAATGGCCTAACCATGCTTAGACTGGGGGAAAAGGAAACTGATGTGAAATATTTATCTTTTTCAAAAGGATAATAGAAAGGATGAATTTTTCCATTTACCCAATCTGAGACAGAACATCTGATTTATGTAGCTTTGTAAGTTATGCAGCAGTTATGCTGGAAAGGGATAATGCATCTGTGATACCACAGCTTTAGAAGAATCATGATAGAGCTTTAAATCAAAATATTTTATGGCTTTCACTAATAAGCCTGAAATGATAGGATGTGGCAATATAAAGATTCTATAACTGAAAAGGGATTGAAATAAAACATTAACAAACCAAATTAATCTCCATACATTCCCCTAATTTGAATTGGGCACGTGCTTGTGTGGCTAAAGCTGTGAAAGGTTACTGGTTAAAAATGCAGGAATTCACTTGGGTGTCCTCTTCTGAGTGCAGGAATTTCCAAATCTGGAAAGCATTTAGGTTTTACAAAAGGATATGAGAAAACATTCCTGACAAAGCCTCCACGCTCCTACTTGAAGTTTTGAATCGTGTGTTGCAAGCTGGGGAGCAATCTGAGCAAGAATTTGAGAGCAGTGCATGATCTGGTCCTCATCTTTCTCTGTTACTTGGTATGTAATGGGTTCTTCGCCATTCTGCTGAAGGCATGGCAGCAGGGAGCCCTGTCCACCTTGCAGGAACCTCTGCAACATCATCTATCTGGAAAATCACTAGCAGAAATATTAAGAGAACCTGCTTCTTAAACCTGGTTTTGAAGTTTCCTGTGTTTATTTTTTTTTATGATGATGGTATTTTTTGGGGGGGTTTATTTGTTTCATTGCAGACTTTATCCCATGGCCAGTTTTGGATGTCAATGGCTTGCCTCTTAGAAAATGAGCTTGCTGGTTATTTATGTCCTATATCTCTATTTCAGTTATGTATGCATTCAGCAGCTGGAAGCCATATGGTAAAGTTGGTCATTTTAAGTGAGTGAAGACCTTTGCAGATAAAGGATAGGAAATAAGATCTTTTTTTCCTATTTGGTTCCTAATCATATGTCATTAAAGAGACATATATATGGAACAGGATATTTTTCCTAATATTATGATTTACTATATCAATTTCATCCAGCAACTTGGGCCCTGATGTAAGAACCAAAGAAACAGCAGCCTTTGAATACTTAAAGGGGGATCCTAAGGAGGATGGGGACAGTCTTTCTTTAGCAAGGCTTGCTGCAACAGGACAAGGGGTCATGGCCTGAAACTAAAAAAGGGAAGTTTGGGCTAGATAGAAGGAAGAAATTTTTTTACAATGAGAATGGTGAAACACTGAGCCAGGTTACCCAGAGAGGTGGTGCTCCATCCCTAGAAACAATCCAGGTGGGGTTGAAGATGCTCTAGTTAAAGATGCCCCTGCTTACTGCAGGAGAGTTGGACTAGATGGCCTTTAAAGATCCCTTGAAATCCAAAGCATTCTCTGATTCTATGAAATATTCTATTTTAGATCTGAGAGCAAGAATTAAGGGGACCAAATTTTGCACTGCTAGTTAGAAGGAGCTTGACCTTGAGCAGGATCTTCTTCCCATAGACAGAGTCATCTTTTTCACTTTCCTACCTTCCTGAGAAACATTTCTGTCTGGGAACCAGCTCATAAAAAGGCTGCTCCTGGCCACTGCCAGGAGTCACACTGGTTTGCTAATATACACCAATGCTGGCTGCTTGATTTGGGTGGCACATAATGGTAGGTGAGCTGTGTGTACAACCCAGAGAAGTTTACAGAGATCCAACAGAGACTCAGAGGTCCCATCTGCCTTCCTAGCAAGTGTCCCACAGTGATGATCAGCTCTGTTATCTGCATAGAGAAAGTATCTTGACAGTGTTGACCTTAGCTATTTACTTGCAAGGTTCCCAAAAGCATGTGAGGTGTCCTACAAGAAGGAAGAAAAATGAACTAAATCTTGTCCCTGAAAGCTAATAAACTGGGAACCTTCACACCCAGTTTTAGGTGGCTAGATAAGGACAGCTGGGTACCATGCTTCCCTGTCCGGGCTTGGGTTTGGTCAGTAGAAGATGTAGAGGGTGGTAAGAAGTGAAGCAGACCTTATTTTATTTTCTCTTTACCTCAGGAATATAAATGCATTTGAATTTCCAGCTAAGTAGCAAAAATATGTATGTTCCACTTCCTGGAGAAGCTGACAAAATTAATTCAGCATTAAAAGCAAGGAGAAAATGAGTCTGACAGACTCATTCTGATCTGGGCATCCCTTCCTGGATTACTCATTGCCAAGCCATGATTGCAAAAGCAATTCTCTACACCCCTGAGTAAATGCCACAGCGCTGTTCCATGTGTGACCAGGTAAGTTGACTAGGGGTGCTATATTTAGTGCAGTTGATAGCTGTGTGTAAGGGTTAGGAGCAAATGCCACTACTGGAAGTCCAAAGCAGACAGGAAAATCAATTACAGAGCCACAGTGAGGCAGTGGAAAGAGAATGATGGAGAACTTGAAAATTAAAAATATCTATATACTAGAGTTTCAATTCAATTGAATAACCATTCTGCACCTGCTATGCCTACACAGAAGAGGAATGGCTTGTTCAAAACCTCCTCAGAAAGAAAGAAGGAATAAGAAAACCATAGCCTAGTGTTACCAAAATGTTTGAGGCCAGATGGAAAATCCATGTCATGGTAGAGGACGTAACTGGTGTGCTGCTTTGCAAATGTAAAGAAAACAAACTGCACTTCAACTTTGTTAAGCTCCTAACAAGCAGTGATTTTAGGCCAGTTTACCACAAAGAGCTGTAAGGTGTTGCCAAGAGAACACAAATCTTAAACTTCTAAAGTGAAGTTTTTCTGACAAACCCAAGTTTGAGGTATCTGAATTGCTGGAGCAGTCACTAGCAAATGCTTACTCAAATACATTATTCACTTCCAGAAATCCTGACACTTTTGTATTAAACCCTTTGGTGACAAAGAACTTGTTGGAGAGCCAGCATCTCTCTGCAAATCAGTGTCAAGGCCATCACTTGTTTCAGGTGAAGAAGAAACTTGGGGAATTTCAAACCTAAGCTCTGAACTTTTCTCTTTAGACTATTTGTTGTGAATATTTTCTGAATCAAAAACACCCAGAAAGCACACACAGACAAGATTGAAAACAAGGGGAGAACTGCTGCTGGTCTAACCACAATATAACATTCTCACCACCATAGCGGATCCCACTTGGCTCAGGGGAAACCCAATAGCTGAAGGAGGAAGCAAGACCATGGGCTGGCCCCCACAGCCCCAGGCTGTGTCCCACACATCACTCTCCCAGGGTACCCAGGAAAGACAGGGGCTGCCATTTCTCACTAGAAGAGGGATGTGGGTGTGGAGGGCGCCACTGACGTGCTTCAGGGGTGGCATGGTCACCATCACCACACTGTGCTGAAGGTCTGGTTGACACGAGAGTGCAGATCTGCTAGTGCATGCAGCAAGCCTCGATTTTCAAGGATCTTTGCCAGTATCCTACTGAACTTCTCAGGTGGTATCAGAACAGCTCCATTTGGCAGTCATACACCTAAGAGAACCAGATTCAGAGTTTGGAAACCAGAGGGACTGCCCTTGGGAGTGGGGTTTGTGTAAACACAATCCCTTTCACCATGCCATAAGAGCTCAGGGCAAATAACATTGCTGCTGCTAACGGCAACTAGCTGGAGCTAGACGCTTTCCTCTCCAAAACCAATCTCACATGCAGTGTTTTAACTACAAGTCTCTTTAACAAGACTGCTTTTTCAAAGAGCTACTTAGATGTTTTTATAATACCTATACCTACCAGGATCTGATTCTTTTGATGAAGGAGGAAACACACGTTTTGCATAAATATAGTTATGACTAAATTGAGTATTGACATTCCTGTTCATTTTGAAGAGGGAGAGCCAAGCCTGGATATGAACAAATGTGAGTACTGCTTCATCATGAAACATTTTGCTTATACAGACAATTAAGCATATCCTCAGCCTCAGGGTATGCCAGGCTGGAAGTGTTGCCTGCTGCATGGTTTACAAATAGTTTGCCTAATTGATTTTTAAGGGGCCCAAGTGGCAGCGTTTTCTGTTTGCTCTCCTTAACATGTTAATCCACAGCTTCTTAATTTTCAGCATTCAAAAGCTGGTCCCAAAACCCAAGCCACATCTTACTTCATTCAAATCTTCACAGTGTACCCACAGAGGGAGGAATCTCAAGACCCAGGCTAAACTTAATATTTTAATAAAATTTGGGAATATAGGAGGAAGGCAAAGGAAGCCACTGCTGCCTTATTAAGGTTGCAGAAAGAGGACACATGGGGTAACTCTTTCCATGAGCAGCACAAATCCTGTGATATTTAAGGATCAAGAGTTAAGATCTCGACAGCTCTACACCTTTCCCAATTGAAACACCCCCCTGCCTAAATTCTACCATCAGAAAACCTTCTTATGCTGCAGAGCTTTCTATAAATATCAACCACTGCCTTTTCGTCTGCATATCAATGTGTTTGTTCAGCTGACAGTTCTGCCCCAAACACAAACAATTCCATCATGCTCTTCTGCAGACAGAACAGTGGAGGGAAAGGAGTAGAAGTAGCTGTTTTTCAGTTTTGTCCATAAATCACTTGATCACCTAGGATGCACTCAGTAGGAACAAGTGAAACTGCAAAGAGATGAGCCATGACATCCAGCAAAGCTCAGCTTTTTCTTACCATTTTCAGTGCCTCAGTATATTGCTTCAAGTTTCTCTGGGGCTTTGAGGAACCTGTTGTAGTGGAAGACGTCACTGCTTATGGCAGAGGGGTTGGAATGTCACTTCCAAACCAAGCCATTCCATGATTCTATGTCCATTGATTAATTTAGGGAGCATTAGAATATAATTATCCAAGTTGGAAAAAACCTTTTAGATCAAGTCCAACCTATCATCCAACACCAGCTAATCAACTAAACCATGGCACCAAGCACCCCATCCAGTCTCTTCCTAAACATCTCCAGTGATGGCGACTCCACCACCTCCCTAGGCAGCCCATTCCAATGGCAAATCACTCTATGAAGAGCTTCTTCCTACCATCCAGCCTAAACCTCCTCTGGTGCAGCTTGAGACTGTGTCCTCTTGTTGTGGTGCTGGTTGCCTGAGACCAACCCCCACTTGGCTACAACCTCCCTTCAGGTAGTTACTCCTCTATTACTTTGATAGAATGGAGAAATTAGAACAAAGCTTCTAATGAGAAAGCCTTCAGAAAGTGCCTGCAGAGCCTGCCAAGGAACATGACCTTTTTTCCCCTACCTGCTATCTCAGAATTCACAGAGGGAATAATTAAATTGGAGCCAAACATTCATGTTGCAAAAATGAAGTACCACTTAGACAATGAAGTTATCCAAGACAACAATTGCCAGACAGGTTTGGGCTGCAGATGTTTAGTGCAAGGTAAGTACTTTTGTTCTGGAGTTGATAACTACCCTAATAAAAGATTTTGTCACCAAAATGGAAATTTATGCCGGGCTTCATGGCCTCTACTGAGGAGCATGGCTGCCTAGATAAAGGCCTCCATGTAGTCAGACTAAAGTGGAAGCTGAATCTGTCTGCAAGGAAAGGTTCAATTTCCTCTTGGCTTGTGTGTGGCTGAGTCAATCATTTAACATCAAAGTGTTTTGAAGTAAGAGAAGACATCCTGTGTATCTGTCTTAAAAAAAAAGCAGGTGCTTTTAGGTTTGTCAAAGTCATCACTGCTGAGCTCCTTGTGGCTGTAGCCATCATGCCAGAATCCCACTGGTAAATCAGGATCTGAGGGGGTGATGTGGTGCCCAAGGTGTACAGGGCATGCAGGACCACAGCTGTGGGAAGGGTTTACAGGGTGCTGCCCATGTCTGCCAGCAGCAAATGGCTCTGGGGGCTGATCTAGGCAGTGAAACACTCATAGCTCATTTTCTCAGGTGCATGGAGTATCTGGCAAGCTGTCACTTCACTCATGCATTTTCCTGCTTATTTTTATTTTCAGAGGCAGTTTTGTAGTATGCAAGTTGCAGACCTCAAAAATATTCTAAAAGGCAAAGAAGAAGGAAAAAAAAAAAAGTCTTTCTTTGCAGAGTAATTTGAACTCCAAACTGAGTTTGCTCTTAATGATGTGAGCCTCTTGCGCTCCTTCCCCCTGTATGTTTCAGGGCTTCAGCCTTCTCCATGAGAATCCTCATGGAATGTGAATTTCAGGTAATAGCTCACTTTGGACTTCACAATTGACTTTCATGCTTGCCCTTTGCAAATCTCATTTATAGCAATTAGTTAGATAAATGGCAGAAAGAATGAAAGGATCCCAGAGGGGAAAAAACCTGGGTCTAGTGAAACGCAGGAGAGCTTTGCCAGTGGCAGGATTTCGGCCCCATATTTGTAATGTGACAAACAAGGCAGCTGCAAATTTCAAGCGTCCGTGACTGGTGAAAAGATTTCCACCCCAATGAAGTTAAAACAGTGGTCAAATGGTGGGGGTGCACCTAACTCAGTTTGTGGACAGGAGAAAAAGCAGTAGCTGTTTATTGTAATTTGAGTTATTGGCTCAGGCTAGGATTCCAAACCAGCACAATTTTGCCAAACTTACAGAGAATTTCAGTGAGCTAAATCCGTTCCACAGATACCACACCAGTAGTTAATCTACGGTTCTTGAGAGGCATCCTTTGTGTGATGACCTTTTTACAGTTTGTGAAGTTTGCAGTGGAAAAGAAAGCAGCCTCCTTCTCAGCTCACCTGAAAGTGCTGTGAGGACCTGGGGTTTTGTTACAACACTGAATTGCAGACCTTCTTACACGAAGCAGATGGGTATTATGCAAGGGAAAGGTGGTTCATTCCTTCCAGTATTTGACAGGAGTGCTAAGAAGAAAATTAAATTACAATAAAATAAAATAATCATCTATTGGAACAAGTTGCCTAGAGAAGGGGTAGATGCCCTATCGCTGGAAACCTTCCAGACCAGGTCAGAATAGGCTCCGAGCAATCTGATCTAGTAGAAGATGTCCCCTAGGTGTTGGGCTAAATGACCTTTAATAGGTCCCTTCCAACTCAAAACATTCTATGATTTGCTCTTTCTGGATCAGATTTAAGCTTGGATTAAACTTGGAACAAGCCTTGAGATTATTTTACCCTAAACACTCAAACCCATTTTCTCTGTTAGAAATCCTTTTTCCTGTACAGTGAGATACATTCCAGACCTATTTCTTTATGAAACCAGTGGATTAAATATAAATAATACACAACCTATAGAAAATGCTTGGTTGTTTAGTCACCAGTGACTTGCTTTGGATGAGATAATTAACTGGAAGGCTTCTGTTTTCTCAGGGGAATCTATGTGTGTGCACAAAGCAGCAAAGCCTTGGTGAACACGCACTCATCAATGCCCATCCCCACTGCCATGCTAGAAAGTGTGACTGCCCCAGCAGTGCCCTACTGCTGTTCTGGGTGGGCACATCCTGCTTAATTACATCTCAAAGCCTTAGAGAACAAGAGGAGTAAGTATGGGCTATAAACTGGCACTTCATGTATGATTGCCCAAGTTTTTCCTCCTCAAAGATGAGTTTAGGAGTCAGAAAACTACAGCAGTGTGCAAAAAAGGCATTTTGAAGGAGCTGGCTGCCACACATAGGGTTGTTGGACCGTAGGTGCCCTCCAAGTTTCATACCCCAGCACTGTCTTCTAGAGTAGGGAAACAAGACAGGCAACCTAGATGCTTAACACAGAAGTGCAGTGTCTCATTTTATAATCTCTTTACTTTATTGGCTCTAGGGAGAAAGGGAATTATTCAGAGAGGAATTGTGTAAGTGCTGTCTTTGTCAAACATGTGCAAAATGAGAAATAAACATTTAAAACAGCTGAAGGGCAAAGAAGGCACTGCCAAAAAATGCTTGTTGGAAAGAAGAAAATTAAATTTAAACCAAGTGCTACTAGTATTGCAAAAGAACAAGAAACAGAACCTTCTTCTATACACAGCACAGGAGCCACAATGCAGAACCTGGGAGGGGAAGGAAGGGGAGGGAAGGTGCCAGCACCAGCAAGGGGAGCAGCACTGGCAGAACGTGTGTGAGATGCCAAATGCAAGCCAGGGCCAACTCAGGCAGCCTCTACAACAACATCTCTTCCTGCAGCCGTGCTTCCATCTGCCTGTGGTGGGACTGACACTGGTGCTGCCCCCTGACAGGGAGTCACCTGCCTCCATGGCAATCACTTGTTTGGGTGGCCCCTTACACCCACCTCCCACCACTGCACTCCAAGTGCCTCATAATATTTGCCACAAACAGAGCTTTATTGGAGCAGAACCTCTTTGCTCTGTTCTACAGCAGTGGGGCAGTCAGCCCACACTGTAGGAACCTCCAGACCAAAACCATTTTTTATGTTTTCTAGCAAGTTTCGAAGCCCCAAACTGAAACACGCAGTTAAACACTAGGACTATGAAGCAACTGCAGCACAACGTGCTCTCCTTCACAGCTCCCTGTAAGTCTGGCTGAAGAGCTAGAGCCCTTTATGGAGGTACCTTTATTCTTCTGCAGACTCCAGAACATCTGGCCTGTCTTGTGGTCTGCACAATGGGCCAGCACCCCAGAGTTTGAGGGCTGCCAAGTTTCTATGCTTGAACATTAGGCTGGGGATTCTTTGCAAACCATATTTAATCCAGTGCCCTGTTTGTGGAGGGCTAACAGAAGAGCACCTGCTCCTCAGGAAAGGTGGTTGAATACCATGCTGGCAATGATACCACACTGTTTACTACAGGCTTGATTAAAATGGATTATAATAATAAGGTAAGGGGAAAAGGGGAAAAGTTGAAGAAATAAATAGCACAGCTGCTTCAAGCCCATATAGTTGTTGTGACTGATCCTTGGTGTGGGATGCTGAGGAGCAGGAGGACCCTTTCCCCCTCTCACAGAGCTGCTGAAGCTCCACAGTATGTGGCATGCAGCCACCAGCTGCAAAGAGCTCCTCTCTCTCAAGAGGAGACATCTGCACTTGCTTTCCTGCCTACAATTTGCTCATCCCATCTGATTTTTCTCTTTCTGTACTACTTACAGGAATAGAGAACAGCCAAGACGTAGTTTGGCCCCGCTGCTGTCTTTTTGTTATGATTACAAAATATCATAATATCTTGGTCAGCTAGAGGAACAGGGTGTTTAATTTCTCCCTCTTATTCTTTATGGAGATGGGCCTGAGCCATGACATTTGGATCCAGCCCCTGCATTGAGCCTTTTCAGAGCTGTGGGTTGTTTGGGCATGGGCTTCTGGCTCAGCCCTCCCTCCTCATGCTTCACCCCGGGGTGCTGCCAGCCACGTTTTGGGTTCTGCAAAAGGACAGCGATGTAAAATCTGTGTTTGAGACTGAGGGGGGCAAACTGGGGTATGGCATCTCCAAAGACAACCCATCGAAGTTTGAGAGTGGACTTCAGTATGTGCAGACCCTGTCTTAGCATGTGTTTGCTACAAGTCTCTGATTAACTGATGCTCTGCTGATTAAAATACTTGAGGTGAGGGGGAAGAATGATGAACTCAGAAAAGCAAGTATTTTCGAACACAAAACAGACTTAAGCTCTTAAGGGATGAAGTTAGTGCACTTGTGCTGCAAGAGGCCTGAGTCATCTCAGTTTTTAGTCTCCAGTAGTAGGGTGAGAGGGCAAAGCAGCAGGAGAAAGGGAGCAGAGCAAGCACAGCTCTCCAATGCAAATCAGTGCTAGGATAATCATCATCAGTACAGCTTCTGCTTACTTTGGCAGAAGCAAAGGGGAAAAGGCAGCTTATCAGGCAGGCAGGAGAAAAAGCTGTAGAGAAAGTAGCTGCTTCCTTCTTGCTGCTGGTAGTTAAGGAAAAGGAGAGGGAAATCTGTTTTGAAACTGCCACTACTAGGAGGCTGAGGGTATGGATGGATGCTCAGATTTGATCATTTAGTGCCTGACAAATGGGTTTTGAAGGCTATAGAAGAAGGGAACATTTCTTCCTGCACAGCAGGGCATCTGTCTCACCTTTTTGACTATAGTGCCAAAGAAAGGCCCAAGGAAAGAGATGAAATATAATAAAGAGAGAAGAAATGGTCAGAAGCAGGTAAAAGTACAAAGAAGGAAGAGAAAGGAAACAAACAAAAGAAGGAGGAAAAGCTAAGGAATGGACTGAGGGGAAAATTACAAGGAAAAGGGCACTGCATGGGTGATGCTGCTACAAAAGGCAGAAAGTACACTGAACCTGTCAGAAGAGTGATGCCAGACTTATCCCTGAGCCTTCTCAGGGACTGGTCCCAGAAAAGAGCTTCTGCTCTTCCCTATTATCTCAGTACTGCAAGATGAAGATACGAACCAGGTTGCATCAGCCACCAATTGCAACTTAAAGCACACTGCAAGCCTATGAATGTTAATAAAATATAGTTACATTTCAATCTCATTATGTGTCAGAATGGAGCTGTAAATGAAGAGGTCCTCCAGGAGAATATCAGATCAGACACTCTCCCTTCACAGCTTTAATCTTGGGAGAGGCAAACTCTGCATCCAATTGTAAAGTGAGCTACGCAAGTTTTGCCCCTTCACTTATGCGTGTCGTATAGCCAGGAAATGGGAATTATATAATCTGCCTCTGGCTGCTGTAGCTAAGCAAAACACTTCACAGCCTTACTGCAACAAACTAAAGAATTCCTTAGTAACCTGGAATGCAAATGAAATGAGATGGTTTCCCCTTTCTGATGATAGATGTTTTACATGAGGAAACCCCCCCCCCCCCCAAAAAATGTTTGAGCACGCAACCGAGTGTGAATTCCTCACTGAGCCATACTTAGTGTGTTTTAGGATGGTTCCAGTATCCCATTCAGCCACTTAAAACCAGAACAAACTATTTTCCCCCCCCTCACCCCCATTTCCCCCTCCCCCCGAAAGTGAGCAGATATGTAACTAGAGGTATGTAAACCTCTACAAAATTATGGCTGTATTCAAATTCAGTTTGTTTGTTGATTTATCCATTTCACCTCTTTAAAGGAAAATAGAGCTAAAAGCTCTTCAAAAATCTGTGTTTGTGCTGGAGGACCATAGCTGCAGACTCGCATTACACAGAAGCAATACTCAGCTCTCTGGACTTCTGACAGAGGGGTCACCATTGAGTTTTCAAGCTTTTGGGCAAGAAGTCATTTTGCCTACACAAATGGAATGGATATCTTTTAATTGAGCTTGCATGCTCCTTAAACTTCATTTGGGACATGGGAGTGAAAGAGGAGATGGGTGAGGTGCATGATTTTTAGGCATCCTGTCAGGGCTAATGCTCCCACCGGTCTCTTGCCATCTTCTCCCATCTGTGGGACAGAGGGCTGATGAGCCTTCATTGCTGGCTCTCACCAGTGCTGCTCTGGGGGGACTTGTCAGGCAGTAGGGTATGATCTTGGCTACATATGTCCTTTCCTCTTTCCTTCTCCTCTGTGGGAACCCAGGACCTGATCTAAATCCACTGATGTCAATAAGTCTGATCAAAGGAGCCTGGACTGGACCCCAAGGGCATTGCCTCCAAGAACTATATATGGCAAACCAATGTGACTTCAAGGAAGTGCCCTGACTGCAACATTAAACATAATCTAATTTTAAACATCAGGTGGAGCAATCTTCTCTTTAGGTCCTGATCCAGGAAATAATTGAGTACTTATATAACTTCAAGCATCTCATTAAGCTCTGTGCTGTCCAGCATGAGAACCAGAATGCAAGTTCACAAGTCTTTGGTTTAAGTACATAATTAAAGGTAAGCATGTGGCTAAGTGTTTTGCTGAATGGGGATGAAATTACGTGCATGCTTAGGTGCCGTGCTGAACCATGGAGACAGGGGCTGCTTTGTGCTCGCTGAGAGTGGAGAGAGCAGGGAGCTCCTACTGTGCTGCCTCAGAACTAAGGGTTAAGGAGCGAGCAAAGCGCTGAGAAAGCTTGAGGAGCAACTGTCTCTTAGGAAAATCGGTAGGACTTCAAGACCTGCTGAAAAATTATTGACAGGAAGAGGGAAATCTGTGTATCCCTCTGCAGTCTGAGTGACTTCTGCAGGCTTTTTGCCATATGGCTTTTCCTCCATCTCTGTTACCTTTCTAGACAGGTCTTGCAGCGATGCCAAGAAAAGCATGGCCAAAAGCAGAACAGCATGGAGAAGAGCGACTGTGGAAACAAAACAAGATGGAAAAAGCTTCTGAAATGTTTTCCAGAAGCCTGTAGGCTGTTAGATACTTCATTCCTGCTGTAAGGTGAGCAGAAAGGAGAGATCTGGAGTCCCTTACTTTAGGTATACAGACACACCCCAAACCTGAAGCTGTCCCTTGAGTGTGACGGCTCAGAAAACGAAGTGCATGGGCAGTCGGGTGACACCACATACGATCTAAAAACTGAAAGCAGACTGGAATTTGCAGACTAATTTACAGACTACGAAGACAGAGAGGATCCTGCTCGGCGGGACGCGGGGAGGTGCTTATCCCTGGAGCGCTGGTGCCCCCTGCTGCCCTGCTGCGTCTCCATCCCACCTGCTTGCGGGTGGCTCGGTTAGGGCACGGTTTCTTGACTGGAAGCTTTCACTGCCTTCTATTGAGTTGCAGCTTTCTCGTTGCTTAAAATCTCAATGAGCAGAAATCTCTCTCCTTCTGGTATGAAATACTCAGCTCACTCTGCAAGTTTTGTAAAGACGACGATGCCCAATATGCTTAACAGGATATTGTTGCTATTAATATTCCTGGGCTAGATGCTGCACTTAACACCTTGTTTAACTGCACTTTCACTTATTCCAAACCCCCATGAGCTGTGCAGAAACAAATCAGCCCTCCCAGAAGGATAGAGAGAGCTACCCAACCCTCACATCCACAGCATCCAGAGGATGAGAGAGGCATCGGCCGTGGGAACTACACTCTCTTGGGTTTCTTCACTGAGGTCCATACCCTGCACCAGGGGTATCAGGTATGTGGGAACAAGTTCTTGGAGTCACATCAGTGATGACAAGGCACCGCTAGATTGCATTGCCACATATTACACGGGCAGAATCTGGTCACCTTCTCGTGCCAGAGTAACAATACATCACAGCAGTAAAAGGAGGGAGAGTTTAATGCAGAAGGGAACTGGTGTAAGAATACTAACAATGGTGAACACCACAGTCTGGACAGTGTAGGATGCCCAGAGTGAAGCCTCACCTCATGTAAATTGCTGTAGCAACGTGGGCTTCAACTCTGGTGTTGTGCATGGGACCTGTGTTTTTCCTGTATTTGTGGCATGAAGCCTTTGGTCTGTGGATCCAGGTAAAGAAAGAACTGCCCTTAAACCCCTCCTCTGCAAGACCTGCTTTTCAGGAGTGTGACCTACCAGCCAAGCTAGAGCAGGGAGAGCTTTACTGAGGGAGGCTAGAGCAGGAAGAGTCCTGGTGATGTCATACCACCCACGCACGTTCCCTGACAGAATTCCCAGTGGTCCTTCTGCAGTTGTCAAAAAAGCTAAGGAAAACATGTCAGTGTTTGTTACTTACACCCTTTGAAACCCTGATACTCTGCTTCCTTCTCTGGCAAAACCTGAAACTATGTGTCCAAACCCCAAATGGGTGACAGCAAGGGGCATGTGGTGTCCCCTGACCTATTACCATCCACAGGTCCTGACAGATCTAAATCTGCCAGGTTCACCCCAACTTAATACAGCAGCTGCCTCATCCCAAAGAAGGGGAAGAAAGAAAGAGAGGGACAACAGCACCCTGCTGCATATTACACTGTGTCAATGAGCACTGGAAATTTTGAAGGGCTTTCTGAGAGAAAAAACCTCACTCAAAGCACTCAATGCCGCACATCATACATATACCAACAGGACAGGACTACACACACACAGCTCCCATTCCCAGTCTGACACCCAGCTTAGTGTCCAGAGACACTTCCCTTCAAATGCTGTGCACTCAGATTTATGAGGCAGCTTTATGGACTGATACTTCCTCACATTTTACCAGTTTGATTAATTCAGCTGGCACCTCTGATCTCACTTCCACTACTAACATTTTCTCTTGAATGGGATGACTCTATAGTCTCACCATTCATGTGCTTGAGTCAGATTTTACATCAAAGATGTCCTGGGTTTTATACTGTCAGAAGCAATTTTGTCCCAGAAGAATGAAGATTGTGATTATCCCAGGAGGAAAGCTGTCAACTCAGCTCTGTGTAGAAAAACTGCTGTCTACAAAAAGCTTATATTGGACACCCTTTGGCAGACTGCCCTCTTCAGAAAAAAAAAAAAAGTCCACTGTTACCTACATGAAAGACTTTTTTTCCTAAGAGTGTTTGTGTGTTTGCTGACTTGCTTCATGCAGTAATTTCAAATGAGAAGAAAGTATGTGGTGGGTTTTTTATTCCCCACAAGCACTCATTTTTCAGGGCAATGCATAGAAAAAACAATAAAATGGAGCATGAGGAAGTCTTATTTGGAAGTGGGACTGACAGATATTGAGCTTTGTTGGTGCTCTATATCTCAATTAGATCCAAAATGCTGCTGGGCCACATATTCCATGACCAAGCCTCAGCTTGGGCTCTCCAAGACTGCTCCCAACAGAGGAGTTCTCCCAACCTTTGCTCATTTCAGCAGGTTTCCTTCAAGATGCACCACCATGGTCTGCCCCCATAGGCACCTGGACTTCAGAGGAGGAACACTACAGTGCTAGGTCCCAGGGAGGCAGTTATGACAGGCTACCTATAATGCTGGGCCATGCAATAAACTTTTCTCACCCTTAACCAACTTGCAGTCAGCCTACTGAAAAACCAACACAAACCATATTTTATGCAGAAATGTCTTACTGCAGTCACACCAGTATTGCTCTTGTGCTGCTTGACATGAAGACCATCTCTTGAGAGTCACTCAGAATCACAGAATCAATAAGGTTGGAAAAGACCTCAAAGATCATCAAGTCCAGCCTGTCACCCAACACCTCATGACTACTAAATCCATGGCTCCAAGTGTCACTTCCAATCCCCTCTTGGACACCTCCAAGGATGGTGACTCCACCACCTCCCTGGGCAGCACATTCCAATGGCTAACAACTCTTTCTGGGAAGAACTTTCTCCTCACCTCCAGCCTAAACCTCCTCAGGTGCAGTTTGAGACTGTGTCCTCTTGTTCTGGTGCTGGTTACCTGGGAGAGGAGGCCAACCCCCTCCTGGCTACAGCCTCCCTTGAAGTAGTTGTAGAGAGCAATAAGGTCTCCCCTGAGCCTCCTCTTCTCCTTTTCATATAGTTAGCAGTGTGGGACACTTCTCAGCCCTCTAAGTCAGCTTTGTTTCCAGCTGAGCTGATATGGTCATCCAAGAATATGAATGCCAGCAAAACTTTGTCTTTTCCAAGGGTTGTTTCCTTTCTCTTTTGACTGGCTTTCTAAAAGTATCCCAGAAGAAAACTGCTAACAAGAAAGCCTTACTTGCCTTTATTGATAGGAGATAGAAAAGAGTAGATTTAGATGGGATGTTGGGAATAAATTCTCTACCATGAGGTTAGTGGAACACTGGGACAGGTTGCCCAGGGAGGTGGCTGAGGCCCCATCCCTGAAGATACTCAACGTGAGGCCCAGCAGGGCTGTGGGCAGCCTGATTTAGTGGAGGATGTCCCTGCTGACTGCAGAGAGAGCTGGACTAGGCGACCTTTGGAGGTCCCTTCCTACCCAGAGCATTCTATGACTCTGCTTGAACCAAGAACAAGAAACCCAAAGACTGAGGGACAGAAAAAATTTGGTTGTGATTTAATGAAGCACTCGCTCAAGACCTTAATGCAGACTGAATTTAAGGGAACCTCAGTACTAGCTGACAGGGGAACGTGGGTTTAAGTGAGGCACTAATTCCAGGCTTAATTACACAAAATAACTGATAAGGGGAAGAAAAGAAAAAACAAAAACAACTAAACAAACAAAAAAGCCAAAGCAATACCAATCGTGGAAGACTGGAAGACATAAACCCCAAAAGCCTGCGCGTCAAAGTCAAAAGGTGAAGTGGGTAAGACAATCAGAAAATAGTTATCTCGGAAGTTCTACAGTGTGAGAACTGTAAGCAGCCACACAGTTCAGACACGGAGGTTTCTCCCTTTAAATGGATGCCTTCCAGGCTTAATCTAATATGGTGGAACCTCATATAACTTAAAAAAAAAAAAAAAAAAAGACAGGATGGGGTACATTTCTATTACTGGAAATGGAATTTTAAGCACCCAGTTTATCTTGTCAGTTTGGCTCAGCGGTGATGTGAGCTCGCGAGGGGTGAAGTGGCTCACTAACCGCCAGAGAGCGTGACAACAAACTGATCAGCACGGGAGCTAAGTCTTCAGACAGGCGGTAAAGCAGGGACTGTTTGAACAGGTACTTTTCCCCCCCTCTGTGAGCTGCCTTCTCCCACAGCTCAGCGCTGTTTGCCCGACTTTTGTTCTCTGATCCCAAAAAGGAGCACACTGGGGGTTGTTTGGGCCAAATCAGAGAGGCAGGTATGTACCTGCACATCTCCCTGCCAATGCCAGCTCCACCCTGCAAATCTTGCAGCTCTGTTTATGATACATTTTTCCGTGGCTCCAGACAGCCACAGTTTTAATTGGACTGGCTGATTGTTTTTTGTTAACCCTTCTTATTTATTTGATTTCCATTTCCCGATGCTCATCTTGGCAAGGGATGACTCCTGTAATTCCAATTACAATATCAGAATCCACATCAGCTAATACAACAAATGGCCATTCACCTGAAATTAGGCAGCCTACCGTAAACAATAAGCCAAATTAAGCCCACGCTCCCCCTGCTCTTCCTTTTGGCCTGAGCTGCTCCCCAGACATCTAAAGGGAGAGACTCCTCAGATGGGGAAAGTTAACAGATGTGGGAAGGTGAGAGGGGGAAGTACAAACCCTGCCCTGGGCTCTCAAACCTTGTAATGCATCTTGCTCCTCATGAAGGATGTGCAACAAAAGCGCTTGGCCAGCTGTGAAGAGGAAATCTTAGAAGTTGCAGGGGACTAATCGGAAACAAGTTTTTCCTTCTGAAGAGCTGCCATCACTGGCAGGAAGAAAATAAAAGGAAGAGAGAAAGAAACTGGCCTCGTTTGGGGTGCTTTGTTCTGTTTACGACTTGTCTCCCGGAGCTTCCTCCACACTCCCCAGTCCTCAGCCATTAGGAACAACAACAGTAAGCAAATAAATAGAGACTTTTAGGAGCGCATGAAAACCCTAACTTCCCTCCCTCAGACCAATTGTAACAGGCAGGACTTCAGCAGCTATGCAGAGAGTACATTTTTGTCTTTTTCTTACTTTGCCACCACTTCTCTTCTATGTCTTGAGGTGAAGTGACTTAAGCCAAGCCTTGGTCTCGTAAGCAGCTTGAGCTGGCGAGTGAGAGAGTGGCTGCGTCCACGTATGCAAATCAGAGGCTCGGAATTGGTAATCCTTCACAGCCTCGGTCCCCTCAGGAGAGAGGCTAGGTCTTCAATTTGTTGTGGAAAGCACTCTCAGGTCTTGGATGGGTCTGTCCACAGGCAACATTTGATCTTGGGCACGTCAGCATCACCCAGCAGCGACAATGGGCAGGGTAGTGGGGAGGAGTGAGCTGACATGTCCTGCTACGGCGCATTGTGTGTCTTTCCTTCCAGGTTTAGGCAGATGTTTCCCTCGCTCCTATTTGCTCAGCAGGTTATTTATGAATTAGAGAGCTAGTTTTATGGCACATAGCATCTCATAAATTCCCCCAGATCCCCCTGGACCCCTCTATAAAATACTCACATATGCTACTGACTGTCAGAACAAGACAATATTTCCAAATTGTCTGAACACTGGCTGTCACTAAAATAACCCAAAGTGAATTTCATGGAGGCTCTCATAGCTTTGGCCATTACCACAGCTGCAAAACTTACTGCTGCACAGTAAAAGATACCAAGTATTGTATTCCCCAGTCAGGTTCCAATTCTCTTGGTATGGTTTTACAGTCCAAAGGAAGAGTGCAAAATAATGTGCCAGAGAAAAACTTTAAAAGCATTTTTGTTTAAGGTAATTATGATCTCTATTTATGCCTATTAAATTACAAAGATTAATATTAAAGAACACACAAAAATTGCCAGAAGGCAACACCTGAGCTGTGTATGTTTAACACCCATGCTGCTTCTAAAGTAACTGCTCACTCATCTCCTTAAAGCTGCCCAGATAATTGCAACTTTTTTGTGTGTCTGGAGTTCATTTGAAATGGAAGAAAGCAGGGATTTCCTCCTCCCTAGCCTGGGAACGCTGAGGGGACTTTGATCCATTGTTTCTGAACTGTATCTTTGGCAATGCCTTGCAGGACAGTGAGATTTTGATCACCTAAGCACGGTGGGATGGTTGCTGTAGCCACCGCTGCGTCAGCTTTTCCTTTTGAATATTGCACACACACAAGTGGCACAGTTTTCCTGAGTCACAACAATCACAGCTAAACAAAAGCATGTTTAAATATTTATATTACTTGGGCATACTCATGCTAAGTCCTGGGGCAGGCAGTAGTGCTGGTATTTACCATTAGAGTTTTCTTTCCTGAGGTTCTTCAGAAGTTTAGGGTCAGCTTCCTCAATTTCAGCTCAGGAAAAGGATACTACAAATTGAGCATCAAAACCTCTTCTACTTACTGGCCAAATCTTTAGTAGGTGAAAGAAATCTCATCCTCAATTGATAAGGAAATGCTAGAAAAAACTATGAGAATGGCCAAACAAGTTTAGAGAGGCCTTTGCTGGCTCACAGTGCATTAAGACAAAGGTTGGTAAGAACCAATGAGTCACCCAGATATTATGGATTTCCAAAAGTAGCTTTTTTTTTTTCTCCTTTAAACAAAAACACACCTCTTCCCCCTTTCCCCCTCAAATCAATCATATTATACAATATTAAACCTGTCTATAGCAGATGTACATCTCAAACAAACACCTTGCAACCCACCCCCCCCCATGCTGTTTCTGCTCCTTTTTTCTTTTTGAGCAGTTGAAAGGAAAAAGGACTCCTGAAAACACCTTCCTGTACACAGGATCAGCAGGGGGACACAAATCAGTCTCATTTGTGCCACCTACAGCAAGGTTCTTGTCCCAGGATGTCCCCAGTGATGGAGAGGATGGCAACAGCAGGCTGGCCAGCGAGTATCCAGTTACCACCGTGGGGCTGGGTGGTGATGGGCCATAACCAGGGCTGCTGCTGGGTGGCAGTGCCCCACTGGGCTTCAAGCATGAGCCGAGTCGTGAGGTGAGATCCTACTATGGTGTCTCAGTCCTGCCCATGGCACTTCCTCCTCTCTTTGGGAGAGGAGGAAACTCAGGTGCTCTGAGTTTCAAACACTGCTCATTGCTGTGACTGACCTGTAAGATGCTAGGGGCTCTCCCCAGTTCTGTGATTTACAGCTGGTTCACTTCTACTGCCAAACGCATTCAGCCCTTGGGCATGTTGGTGGGCATTTGGTCTGCAAGTCAGGCTTGTGAAGATGTCCATCCTAACATACTCCAAGTATCCCAGTGCTGATCCTACTGAAAACTGACCATTTGGTCTGCTTTACAGAAACTGCCAGTGAAGCATAGACATTTGAGAAGAAAAATACCCAAACACTAAAGAGAGAGAAACTTGGCATCTTCTGGTCCTCTGCTTCAGCTGAAAACCTCAGTTATGAAAACAGGATGGATAATAAAACCTCTGTCCAAGTCCCATGGGGACTAATGTGATTAAAAAGATAGCACATCATTCATCATGTTTCTTTGGCTCTTCATTAATGAAGGTGAGCTACGTAGTCAGCTCTGTTGGTACAGTGTTTTATTAAATGCCAGAACATTATATTCTGCTTGCAACCAGTGATTTAATCTGCCCACAGCATTCACACATGTGAAGCTACTCTCACTTCACATCAGAGGTACAGGAAGAAGAGCTGGATGCTCCACACATTTCTGTGGGTGATAAGGAAATCTAGCCTGGCTGGTTTTGCTACAGAACTCTAAGCTTTTTTGGGTTGAACATTTATCCTCTGGCACTGAAAAACATTCTTATCAATGGTTTCCCAGCCTGCAGGAGCAAGCCAGCAGCGTGCCACAACAAGTGCACGTGGTGCCAAATCCCCATCCCAGGCTCTGAAACCTCTGCCCAAATATTGTTAATGGTTGGATGTGGCACTTGTGCAACTCTTTTCACAGAAAAGAGCCAAAGGAGTACTTACAGGGAAAAAGGCACTCATAGCATAAAAGTATGTTGGCATGTGAGGGAATATCATGTTTCATTTCCCCAGAAGGATCTTTTTTCCTTGAACTTGCCTTTGAACCAAGTTGTGGCCAATTTGATGCATTCAGTGCAAAGATGAACTAATGAGAAGTTCCGGGTTATATGGGCCAGGGGGTTAATGAGGATGCTAAGCTGAAGTTTCCCTTTGCAGTGCAAGCTCCATAGCTTTCTTTGAGCAATGAAGTGGGTGTTAGACATCTTTAATGATTTTCAGGAGACTAAACCTTACAGAAGGCTCCCAGAATCATAGAATCAATAAGGTTGGAAAAGACCGCAAAGATCATCAAGTCCAACCTGTCAAAGAAGTGGACATTTGGATCAGGCTTCATTTGAAGTTTCTTGAAAGGCACTCTGCTCTGCAACTGAGAGCTTGGAGGCGCTTCAGGGTACTCTTAGATTCACCTGAAGGGGCCAAGCCCTTGTGTACAGTCTGCATAAGAAAAGCACACATGGACAATAAAGAGTAGAAATCTTACCCAGAAGTGGTTACCTGTCACCTGACAACTAGACCCATCTCATGTCACTTGTTCCTTTAGAAAAAGGCTTCAGGTCTTGACATTCATTAAACACAGCACACAAATGCAGGAGTTCTACAGCTACCACCACTTTCTGCTAGAAAAACCTTACAGATATTGGGGAAGGTCAAGCAGGGTCACCCTCATTCAAGAAAGCATGGTCATGTATATAGGTTGAACCTTGACATGTCTGAAGGGTTTTGTCCTGGGATGCTGCAGGGACTGGTGTCAAGGCTCACACTTAGAGGCACCAAGATGTGAAGAAGCATAGAGGGGCCTGGGAAGTTCTAGGGTATTCTAACGGCTTTCCATGGAGAAATGAGTGGGGCCCCTCACCCAGGCTGTCCTTGGGAGCAACCTGACAGACCAAAGCTCACATGACCAGCGAGGTCCCACAGAAATGCCCTCACAAAGCCCATAAACTTTTCAAACAAGTCATCAGGAAGAAGAAAATAAAGCACACACTTATTTTCAGGTTTGTGTAGAAATAAAGGCTCCTTTATTGTTTCTACTATCAAGTGCTCTCTTCCTGTAATATTTCAATCAATGCTTTGCCAGCAGTGACTAATTTCACATGCCAGACACAAGCTGCTCCTTCCTCATACCCTCCTCTTTTTTTTATGATTTCTACCTGCAGGTACAGGGATGGGGGGAGTGAGCCCAAACAAAAAAACCTCTTCAACTGCTTGTTTCAAGGCTGTCATCAGTTAGCAGTTTTTCTTCCTACCAGATGACCAGGCAAGATAGAAATTATAGAGCTCCTATGGAAGATTATATGTTTAGCTTTTCAGAGTAGGGAGGTATGCAACCTTTCTTTCAAGCATCTCTCTGTCACCTTCCCACCCTTTCCCTCAGGCTCATTCCAGCTTGTTCACAAATCAGAGGTAACTGACAGCAGCAAATCAGATCCCATAAATCATGCTAGCAGGCAAAGTGAAGGGTGCACCACTGCTGTGTGAACCAGAGGTCACTGAGATGCTCCTCACTGCTTGCCTGCAGACCCTGGTGGCAATGGTGGCCCCCCTCATCCCTCTCACTTGTGGACATCATACACCTCCAGCCTGACCGCATCAGAATCTGCGATTTAGAATCACAGCTGAACAGTCAAAGTTGGGGGCTTCACAGCACCACCTTCAGGAATTAGGTCTTGGTTTCCATCCTTTCTGATGCCCATTTTTTCAAAATAAAGCCACTTAGTGTGGTTCAGAAGAGATTTTGAGATTGAAATCTGCATATGTTGGCTTATAACTTCAAGTTAGGGAGGAAACTGCACCGTTCTGAGTTACCACGAGAGTTTTGTTACACAGGAATTGAAATAGAGCACACAGGTAGCTTGAGTAATATCTGCCATGCTAGCCTGAATGAGAACTATGAACATAAACCCACAGAGGCATGAAAAGCACTGTGGTGAGCCAATAAATTAGAAGAAAGTAGTAAGCAGGAGAAAACTCAGAAGTAACGACTGGCTGTAGCCCATCAGCAAAACGATCTGCTGCAACATATGACTGAATTACCAACAATGGGGGGGGGTGGGGGAGTTAAAGTGAAATATCTTCACACCATTTTTAACATCAAAGAACCCCCCAGCACCTGCAGACTGACAGCAAAACCAATGAGTAGCTGCCACTACACTGTCATTAACAGTTTTAGCCATTTATACCATAGCAAATCTGGACCGGCCAATTTTTGTGGTGGAAATTGCTTACTCCACCCTATGCACCTGTCTAGGGCCTTCATTTCAATAACTCATAGCTCCTGTTCAGAACATCCCAAAAAACATGTGTGTAGAAGTGCTGAAGTACAAATATAGCTGTGAATTACCTCCAGGATATTCAGCTCAAATCGTTTTAAGAGGGAAGAGAAGAAAAACAACACTCTGAAAAACACCTGATTTAGGGCTTAGGCACTTGAAGCTATTTTGCAAGTTGAAAATAACACTCTTCCTCAATACCAGTACAGTGCTGATGCTCTTAGCCTTAGAACAAGGAAAATAAAGAGGACTTAAAAAAAGCCCAGAGAAACTGAAACAAAACCAAGAGCTTTGTGCACACCTAAAGCAGAATAAGCTTCAATTTTGTGTCATTTCTTATTCTAACCCCTCCGATTTTGTCTTGGGATGCCATTGACCTTTTCCAAAGGGTACTCAAGCACTGTAAGTTGTGCTGGTGGAACCTATAGCCTTAAATAAATCACCCAGCAGGATGAAAAGAGCTAGTTTTAGCAACTTTGTTTTACAAATAAATATGCACTTGCACGACATGGAGCCCTTCAGTATTCTTCCACCTGAAGACAACTCACAAGAACCCTGCACCGTGAACTCCCATCATTCATGAATG
Organism: Picus viridis; assembly: GCA_033816785.1. Classification (NCBI taxonomy): domain Eukaryota; kingdom Metazoa; phylum Chordata; class Aves; order Piciformes; family Picidae; genus Picus; species Picus viridis. Next base: position 7,186,722 of record CM066581.1, read on the forward strand.
CAACACATTCACTTCCCCTTCAAGAGTTCTCTATCTTACTAATTAACAGAGTTGGGTGCAAAGACATTAAACAACTTCCTGGAGATTAGGCAAAACCATAGAGACACGAGATAAAGGCAATTTTTCTTTCAACAGTATGAGAATGATTTCATCCTGCATTGACAGGCTGAATGTTCGAGTGCCATGCCCCACTCCGAATGAGGCACTAAGCCACAATGAGGTTCATTTTGATTCTAATGCTACAGCCAAGCAAATATTGCATTTTCTATTATTACTGTTTCTGGTTTAGGTCAAGATCAGATGTGGAGACATTACAAGATTAAGATAAGCTCTTGAATTCGAGCAGCTAAAGCCAAGGGAGTGTTTGAAATCTCTTACTAGATTTCCTCCAGAGAGGAATATTTGCTATATTAAAAAAGTGAAAATAAAAATCATGTAAGAAAGTACACCAGCAATAAGACACTACAATTGTCTCTCTATCTAACTGTTGTTGAGAAATACAAGTTTAGAGGTGGTTGTGTGAGGCCTATAGCTGAACACCAGAAGGCACAATGCTCTGTTCTGCTGGAGCAAAGACATAAAAAAAGAGATCAAAGTTGTAATCTGGTGAGAGGAAAGCTCTAGGAAGCTCAGGAGAGACTGTTTAGTTATTTTTTATCCCTGAATTTCATTAGTTCCTTTCTGATCCCTTTCTAGTCTCACAAATGTGCTGCCCAGGGAGGTGGTGGAGTCACCATCCCCGGAGGTGTTCAAGAGGGGACTGGACGTGGCACTTGGTGCCATGGTTTAGTCATGAGGTCTGTGGTGACAGGTTGGACTTGATGATCTTTGAGGTCTCTTCCAACCTTGGTGATTCTGTGATCTATTCAGAGGAAACAGTATCCCATGTCTTGAAGCAATTTCTGTAATGAATAAGGAATGCTGAGTTTGCACTTAAAACTATGCCCTCATGTAAGAAACTGTCCTTCAGTCCTACACTGCTCACATGTGACCAACAGGAAAACCTCACTGTCAGTGGAGAAATATACCTGGGCCAGCATTTCCACGAGAAACACCATCCCACTCTACTCTTCCAGTTTAGCAATCCTAGGCCAGAGGTGCAGTAGCTAAACTCAAGGAGCACAAGTTGACACAGGACAAGAGGTAATGGTTTTAAAGAAAGGAAGATTTAAAATAGATAGAAGGAAGAAGTTTGGAGTTTTTTCCCCCACAATGAGGATGATAAAATACTAGCACAGGCTACCCAGAGAGGTGGTAGAAGTCAATCCCTGGAGACATTCAAGACCAGGTGGGATGGGGCTCTGAGCAACCTGATCTAGCACAAAATACCCCAGCTCACTGACCATAGAATCGTAGAATCAATAAGGTTGGAAAAGACCTCAAAGATCATCGAGTCCAACCCGTCACCCAACACCTCATGGCTACTAAACCATGGCTTCAAGTGCCACATCCAGTCCCCTCTTGAACACCTCCAGGGATGGTGACTCCACCACCTCCCTGGGCAGCACATTCTAATGGCTAACAATTCTCTCTGGGAAGAACTTCCTCCTCACCTCAAACCTAAATTTCCACTTGTGCAGTTTGAGACTGTGTCCTCTTTTTCTGAAGGCACTGCAGGCATGGTAGACTAGATGGTCTTTAAAGATCCCATCCAACCCAAAGCACTTTATGAGTCTACAATTCTAAGTTCATGGAATGGCCTTGGATAGGGACAAGCATGAGTCCCATAGCATTCTGTGGTACAGGCCTGGGAAAAGCTTTTTCTCCAGCAGCAGAGAGAGCAGAGCATCAGCCTACCACTGCTGAAGTCATCAACAAGATCCCTCCTGCACTTCCTGGGTGTAAAGCCACATGTAAGTCAGATAAGGCAAGCTGACGGCTTCAGGAAGAGTTTAGTCTGAAAATGTGTTATTTGCTGGCAAGCACAGTGGTGCATACAGCTGAGAGCTGCTGATTTTCATCTGAAGAAAAAATAGTATTTGAAACAGCTGAAAGTATGCAATGTGCAAGACAGGCATTACAATAAAATACAACATAGCTTAAGGAACCTGGGACTGTACAGACTGCATTGAAGAAATTACTGCAAAGATATTTTTTCTCCATATGAAGTCATTGTAACATTCACGATTTTGTTATTTCTTAAGTCTTCATAGGATGCATCACATAAAGGAGAGGTATTGCTAAACACCCAAACACAAGCACAGGCCACATGGGTGCCATAACACTCCAAAGGTGACTAATTAACACACTAATGATTTTAAGAATGTGTTTCTAGGAACTGGGTCTAATGTAGTCTGATATCTCTAGGTGCTTACTTCTCAGTTAACAACGTGCAAAAAGAGAAAACAAGTCTGCTCCATGAGCCTAGCATGTGTACATCATGGCTTGAGACAGCAGCCAGCAAGTTAAAAATGCTTTCAGAGGGACAAGAAGGAACTGCAGCTGTAAATTCCAATTAAGGATGGGACACCATAGCTGTCCTGAGTTTCTCAGACAGCCTGCACACACAGTGTTCTTGGGAACGGATTAAAACCCCAAACCTCCCTCATTACAGTCAAGCCTGATGTTGAGATCTAGTTCATGGCCTGTAGAGACAGATGCTGGTATGCGTTCTCCATGGTACATGTGGCGCACAGGACTGAATCCCCACTGTGGGGACTGATGACTGTTCTCTTTGCATGACAGAGCAGACATTAACGGGTCCCCATAGGGAACCCAACAGTGCAGAGCGGGAATGGAGGCGAAAGTTATTGTGTTTTCACTGCTTACTGCTGCTTTCTTATTAAGATGCTTTAGGTTAGCGGAAACCTCCATAAACGAAGCATTTCTCTGCATCTTCAGGATTATTTCTCAGGAAGCATTTGTTCTGTGGCTAGAAGAAGCCTTCTTTATAGATACGAGGGAAACGCTTCGAGAGGGGCAAACCAGCGTACTCCTGCGCCCTCTAGTGGCCTCGTCGTTTAGTGACAGAATGTAGCACTTCATTACCAAGCCAGCAAGTTCGAGAGCCGTCCAAGGTGTTACGGAAGGTTTTCCTATCACACATTTTTATTTGATTATGTTGAGGTCAGAATAGCAACAGCCAAGTGAGATCACAGGCTCAGAGCTCTGCGTTTGGTTCTGGCCCCCACTCCACAAAACACCACGGAAGGAGCAGTGCCTCAGCCAGATACATTTTTGGTCAAAATGCTAACCAGATGCCAGCATCCTTTGTAAGTCAGCCATTTGCCTTCTGTTATTGTGTTTCTCACTCCCGGCTGAATGCTACAGTCCCACCTTAGGGCTGGGAGTGGTAGGCAAGTCATTAGTAAGGATTTTTTGATAGGCACATGCATTTTAACCCCATCTTCTCAGATCATAATGTAACAATCTAGAAGTGCCCACATGCATCCTTTCAAGGATCTCCTCCTTAGCAGAGGGTGGCAAATGTTTTCTGGAAAGGGGATGTCATTTCTTCCTACTCTCTGAATTAACCTCTTGGTGATCCACCTTCTCCCCTCTGTAACTTGGCTTCCAAACCTATTCAATCACATGCAAATTTGACATTTTGCCCCAGCCTGACAAAGAGAAGTTCACAGCCCCAAAGGGGGTTGGAAGAAGAATATGGCTTCTGAAAGGAACAGTATGTACTTGAAAAATTAATGAAAGTTCTTGATATTAAAGTGGTAGTAGTGGCTGAAGAGGCTCTTAGTTAGGAAACTGAATCCTAATCCCACTAGGCACTGTCAGGATATGTAAAAGCCATCACTGACAGTACTATCAGCAGCTGAAGTTGATTCTACATGCAAGAAAAAAGTCAGAACCTGATTTGTGGTCCACTAGGCATGGGCTACATTGAGGTGCATCGAGGGAGAAATCGTCAGACTTCTGCAATTGCTCCTTATAGACCCTTGGCTGATGAGAAAACCTCTCTACTCCTTTCCTTCCCTGCCTGCACACACATTGCTCAGATGAGTCACAGTGCCTTGGGTGCAATCATCTCCAGGTACTTGGACGAATCTCTCCTCTGCAGTGGAGTCCACAGCTTTTCTATGTGGCCCCAAAGGCGAGTTTCTCAATTATTGTGGCATAGTCTATGTGACCAAAAGATACTGTCCCACTCTTATGAGAACCTTCCCGAGAGAAGGTAATATAAGCCAGTCCAAATACCACTAAATTCTAGAAGAGCCCTCAAGAATGTATTGTTTGGTCTTTTTTTTGAAGGAATAACATGGGAAAAAAAGAGACCCCAAATGAATGAATACCACACTCCACTTGAAACCCACAATCACTTTCTTTGAACGAGAACAATGCAAGCAAGAGCTACCCGTTGCTGTGAAACACCTGCCAGAGAGACTTGAGAATGACTTAAGGTTGCCTTCTCAAGTAAGTATTATAGCAGCCTACGACAGCAATCCAAAACGTGAGGTAGTTTTACTAATAAAACATATGCAAGGAAACCCAATGCCCTTAAGTCAGATGGCAGCTGGGAGAGCTGGAGTGAAAAATAAGCAAATCTGGGGCTGGGCAATGCACAAAGAATCAAGGCATCACCTAGAAACAGGCGGCTGCTGTCCCTGTCCCCAGTGACCAAGCCCCACTAGATGGCATCCACGCATTGGCTCTGTCCCTGCAGGTTCCTCTGCTCTGCTGGCAGTTGTCTCTTGTCTGATTTATAAGTCAAGAGGGCCAGGCAGCATTTCAGGATCTTTATAAAAGTATCTTCTGTCTTTTACTCTTCTTTCACCCTCAAAGGTTTAGCTTTACAAATAACCAGTAAGATTTCTTTGAAATGAGCAGTAGTTCTTTTACAGAATCACCAAGGTTGGAAGAGACCTCAACGATCACCAAGTCCAACCTGTCACCATAGACCTCATGACTAAACCATGGCACCAAGTGCCACGTCCAGTCCCCCCTCATGAACACCTCCAAGGATGGTGACTCCACCACCTCCCTGGGCAGCACATTCCGATGACTAACTCCTCTCTCAGTGAGGAACTTTCTCCTCACCTCGAGTCTAAACTTCCCCTGGCACAGCTTGAGACTGTGTCCTCTTGTTCTGGTGCTGGTTGCCTGGGAGAAGACGTGGTTAAGCAGAACTTCAAGCTCTCTAGGACAAGACACACTGATTTACAGAAAAGTTTTTTGAAGGTGAGTATTTTGAACCCAGAGAGCATGAGTAGCATGTGCATTTTCTAATTTATGGTCTTTCATATGAGTCAGCTTCAGACTTACAGAAGAATAAATCAAGCATCAGGAGTTACCTCAAAGAAAGATAATCTTTACTTTGATAATGTCCATCACTAATCAAACTCATAGTCACTGCCTGCTAAAAAAGCAGCTTTATTCATCCTCTTCTGTCATCTTTCCAGAAGCACTTGTTGGATGTTAAACACCTAAACCAAGAGACTATTTCAGAAGAAAGAATCACAGAATCGACCAGGTTGGCAAAGACCTCAGAGATCATCAAGTCCTAAGCACTGATTCTGCAGGAACAGAGAAATCATTTGTATTTGCAGGGCTTTCATAGAATCAATAAGGTTGGAAATTACCTCAAAGATTATCAAGTCCAACCTGTCACCCAACACCTCATGACTACTAAGCCATGGCTTCAAGTGCCACGTCCAATCCCCTCTTGAACACCTCCAGGGATGGTGACTCCACCACCTCCCTGGGCAGAAGTAGTTCAACCCTTCTGTATTACAGCAATAGAGGAATTGCTTTTGGTCTTTCTTCAACGTATAGCTGAATAACAACTTAGTTTGCTTTGCAGTTGTAAAGCAGTTGGCTTTGACTGCAATGCAGAGACCATTAAACAGGATTTCCTGCAAATTAGTGAGGATCATGCTTGTCTAGCTGTTTGTCCAGAAAAAACAAGAAGAGATTTTCCTAGGAGCAGCCTGGATTGATCATACTAACCTGAGCCCTAATTCAAAACCCCCTTCAGATAGAATAGAATTAACCAGGTTGGAAAAGACCTTCGAGATCACTGAGTCCAACCTGTCATCCAACACTGTCTAATTAACTAAACCATGGCACCAAGTGCCCCATCCAGTCTCATCTGCCTGCTGCATTTCACAGCCCAAACAGACGCCTAAGCTACTTTTTGGCAGCTTCAGTTTTGACAGATGTAACAGAGAACAGACAGAAGAAAATGAAGACAGTGAAGAGGTGAATGGTAGAAAATGTGTTAACAATACTGAACTAGCAAAAACAAATCCAAACCCACCACCAAAACCCCCAAGCCCACCCAAAATCACTCTAGAGGCAGATATTTAGCTTCATTTGTTTATGTTTTTAGATTTACTATTTTGCTGACACCAAATAAGCAACAAAAGTGCAGCTACACCTCACTGGAGACTGTGTTCTCATTCATCTTGGTGACAAAAAGCTCAGGCAGGTGTAGGTTACATCCTTGCTCCTTTCCATTGCACTGAAAAAACCACCCTTGCACGCCCGACTGTTTCAACCGCAGATTGTGACACGGTGGTGGGCCTGGTTCATATACCCCATGTGTGTCAAGGCTGCAGTGACACACAGAGCCCTGCGAGCTCAGCTCTGCTTCAGGAACTGTTTCATGCTGCTCCAGTCACAGCCTGAATCCAGCACAAGAAGCTAAACTGCATTTAGAGCAGCACTGCTGAGGCTCTGATCTGCTGGAACAAATGTTCGAACACTAAGTTCCGTTTGAATGAAAATGAGCAGTTACAGTAAACTTGCTTCCTACTTTCAAAAGCAAAATTTCCTCTCATTTCATTTAGAATAGCAAATCCTAACCCCCTTCCCCTCCAGCTGAGTACAAACAAACATCTGGAACTGCTGTGTTTTAGGATTTGTTTATGTAATTATTTAGTGGATGGCCAGAGGGTTAGAAACTGCCAACGAATTCTAGTCTCGGGAGTTTACATTAACTAATTTCTGTGGGATACAGGATTTGTTTGCCAAGTTTCAGGCACTAGCAAGACTTTTGGGGTTTTGCTGCAACTCCTGGAAGGAACAGTCAATGAATGGAAATGCCAGACGTGGATCCCTAATTCGTCTTCATCCCTACTAGGTGAAACAGTAACATTTAACCTGGCGTGAATTGTACCGAGTAATTATTGGCAAATAGCTTTAGTCACTGTGTTGGTCCCAGACTAGAGAATAGAATAGAGCAGACCAGGCTGCAAAAGACCTTTGAGATCACCAAGTGCCACGTCCAACCCCCTCTTGAACACCTCCAGGGATGGTGACTCCACCACCTCCCTGGGCAGCACATTCCAATGGCCAACAACTCTCTCCGTGAAGAGAGAGTTCCACCAAGGGAAATGGCAGCATTTAAAGTTTCCCATAATCATCTAGATGGTTGACTTCATTCTCCAAACCTGGTGTAAACCAAGGACTTCCCCTCCTCCAAAGTGATGCACGTAACCACAAGGGAAAGAGGAATGGGCATCTCCTTTCATTTTCCTCCTGTTACTGTATCAGCCTTTCAGAAATTGATAAGCTTCCCAGAGCAGTGAGGAGGATGAGTCATCTCCTTCTAGATACAACAGTCATGCAGAAGTAACAAACCTGTGATTTAACTACCCAGCAACAGAGTCTTGGGTTCACAACTGACTGAACTTGTACCTGAAAAGTATTAATTCTGCGTGTAATCATTCCTGGGGAGGTGCCAGATAGGGACTTCTCTCTGCCTTTTTCAAATGCTCTTTGCAACCTGACTCATTTCCTAAGAGCTGTTTTAAAGAAAAAAAAAAAAAAAAAAAAAAAAGCTTTAATTTTATGCTTATTAGACTTCAGTTTGGCTGCTCTAAGTATCTTGAGCAGAATGAAAATTATTTGGGCCTCTCATGGGGTCTGGTAGCTGGTATTGGAAGGGGAAGCAGTATGGAAAGAAAACGCCACCATTGTTTCCTCTAATGGATTCCTATTCTTTACAACACACAGGAAATTTCTAAGCTTGCATTATTAATGTGCCATTATGTTTTATGCATAACAATACCAGAAGAGGTCTTGCATTCATTTTCAAGGTAAAAGAAAAAGTAGGGAAATTGAAACTGGGGCACTGGCTGGTCTGGTGTGTTTTTGGAAGTTAAGCCTTTAAGGAAGGTGAGAGGAGGGGGAAAAGAAAAAGCTTAAAAACCCCTCTTGTTCATTACAGATCCTTAAGCCTGCCAAGCAGAAAATTTTAATCTGAAGAAAAATAGCTTTTGAAGAGAACAGATCTGCAGCATTTTCCTTACAGTAACTGAAAGGTTTTGCGTCTCACAGCAGTTCAAAGTCACTGAACAGAAAGTGTAGGGTGCCAAAAACATGGAGCTCTTATTCCAAGGTTTGAGGTTCTAAAGTTCCAGAGGGGAAAAAAAAATAAATCAGAAGAATGTGTTTGCTGTTTTTCAACATGCACAGCTCCCCCACCCTCCTCTTTATTTTAGTCTTTTGCTATTAGGTTATAGACTGGTGAGCTACTTCCAGCAATAAAAATGCCAGTTTTCACTGAAAGTAGAATTTGAAGAGAGATGAATGCACAGGAGAGAGTATTGCTAAGAACAGTGAATTAGTGAACCCCCCCAGAATGTTAGGGAGGGTTTTAAATATCAGTCAGTACAGAATTTCTGGCCAGGAATGTATTTAATGCCGAGTGAATGCATTTTAAAAGTAGACAAAAATAATCACCATAAAAAGTCCATGAGATCTGCTGCTGTAAACAAGAAGCAAGGGCCAGAAGGATCTAACTAGAGAGGCAAAGCAGCACCAAGAACGTGTGGTTACAACAAAAATGGACTATCTTAAACAAATCCCAGGAAGAGGACCCTTCTGATCCTGGAAAGCATTAATTCCCAGTTCCCTATTTTTAAACAGATGAAAACATATGTATTTGAGAGATTGCCAGCAGCTGGTTCAGCATTTGCTTCATCCTGCTGTTGGCAGCAACAAGAAGTAAGTGCTTTTAACAGCATTTACAGCCGTGATAAGGCAGAGAAACTCAGACGCTCCAATTTGCCATCTAATAGCTTAATTGGATAACACTGGATGGAGAGGACTGTGCACACTTCCACCATTTGCAATCCCTGTAGGGGTAACCAAGCAACATCATTTTGCTCCGAGCACAATATTTAAAGCCAGCACTTTGGGCTGAGGATGTGCTAAGGGGATCCAGCACCTTTGTGAATAAAAACTTCTCTATTGCACTGGTTACAGCTGGGTTGTGCAACTTCAGCCTTTCCAGGTTTTCCTCCAAAAATTACCAGCACCTTAAAATGAAGGATGGAGCCCCAGTCAGCAGGATCATGCTACTAGGAGCATATAGATAGTGTTTTCCATTTTCCTCCAGGACTGCACCTACCTCAGCGAAGCCCCACCTGTACTCTGCTCAATTTGATGTATCCCCAAGAAGTGCCATTATCTGAGTTTTTCACATGGAGAACCCTGCAGATGAGGCAAACCCTAAAACAACTTCTAGGAATATCCATCACACCATCCTGTAATTTCTGTCTTCAGGTTTTTCCTACTGTAGACATAGGATGGTAACCTCATAGTGATTTCCCCTTACAAGCCCTGTGAGGAGAGGCTGAGGGAGCTGGGATTGCTTAGCCTGGAAAAGAGAAGGCTCAGGAGAGACCTTATTGCTGCCTACAACTACCCGAACGGAGGTTGTAGCCAGGTGGGGGTTGGTCTCTTCTCCCAGGTAGCCAGCACCAGAACAAGAGGACACAGTCTCAAGCTGCACCAGGGGAGGTTTAGGCTGGATGTTTGGAAGAAGTTCTTCACAGAAAGAGAGATTGACCGTTGGAATGGGCTGCCCAGGGAGGTGGTGGAGTCACCATCCCTGGAGGTGTTAAGGAAGAGACTGGATGGGGTGCTTGGTGCCATGGTTTAGTTGATTAGATAGTGTTGGGTGATAGGTTGGACTCGATGAGCTGAAAGATCTTTTCCAACCTGGTTAATTTTATTCTATTCCTTCCCCAACATCCCTCTCCTATACATCCCTCCCCCCCCCCCCTCTTTTGACCAACTGCTCTAGAGAATTGCCCTTTTTAGGGTAGAATACAAGCACACCACTGACAACCTCTCTTCCCTCCTCATTGGCTCAGATGGTTGATAACTTGTGCATTTAATGGCTATCAACCATTTCCAGAGGTTCCTGCCCCCTAATTCTTCAGTGCTTCTGCATATTTATCCAGGGAAGCCAGTAAATACCACCTGGGGTAGAATTTTTACTCTAATTCCTTAATTTGCTAACAGTCCCCAGTTATCTGAACATACAAAAGGAATTATTTTTCTATCCACCAATTAGCAAACCAGGAGTTCAAAAGCCTCACCGAGTGCATTAACACAGAGAATTCCTTAATCCATAAAAATTAATGGAGATTATGTTAAAGAGACTTAAAATATTTAAATCCCCCACCACATTAGTCACTCTCTTTTATGTGCAGGTAACTCCAGCTGAAGTCCTCAGGAGCCCTGTGTATGTGCGTGTGGCAGAACAAACTAAATCTCCTCAAATGAGAGCCATGAGCTTTTTACCAGCTCTCCCTCTACAGCAGAAGGTGGCTGTCTTTTCCTTCAGAGTTTTTTGAGGTGTAACTTCCACCCCCAAGAACTTCTTGCCATATGACTTCAACATCAAAGCTTAATTGGCTCCAAAAGTCCTAAGTGGAACCATTTGTTATTGTTGTGGATGGTTGTCCTGGTTACAGGTAAGCACAGTGTGTAATTAAATAGAAGTGACTTCACAGCATCCCTGGGCTGCCAGGGAGAAGCTCCGAATTCACATTTTTGCCTGCATCTGGAATTTGGCTTTGTCACCACCTTACACCAGGCCCAAGACAATACCAGCCCAAAATATCTGCTCTGCACGTAGAGGGTTTGTGCTGCTCTTCCTGTGTCTGCATAGTTTTCGTGCACACCTATTAACTGGAGCTACATTAAAAGGTTTTGAACTATCTTTTTTCCTCTTGGCAGCATAACTTTAAATGGATGTATCCTCAGAAACAGAGGAGATTTTGATAACAGAGAGTAATTATCCTGAAGATAAAGCTGCATTTCCAAAGTTTGCTGGAGGGTATTTACTGAACAATGCCTACCAAAGAAGACCTGACAGAAATGGGATTATTTCTCTCCCCCTTCATTTCTTTTCTCCCTAGTGCCTGAGTGCATCTCCCCAAATATTTGGTTTCTCTTGAGGCCACAGAGACTCCTTGTGAAAGCAAGGAAGGTGTAGGTTTCCTGTTATCAGGAGGATGAGGAACCACGTTTACTCAGGCTAAGTCACAGATTTTACAGTTCATGGTTGCTGGCTCACAAATACACAGCTTATCTCAGGACTCAGCTTCTCTTTGAGCAGCTCAGGTGCTATCCAGCAGGGAACCTGAGCCTCTGAAACCTTCCACTGCTTCAGAGATGACATTCATATTTCCATATCACATTTTGTGCAGGTTCACCCCTCTTTGGCCAAAGCCCTTTTAAGCCTGTAGATGCAGATACACAGCCTTTTCCTACTTGTACCCTTGTGAGACACAGAACCCACCCTGACAGCTGAAAATGTGCAAATATATATAGATATTTCATGATTAGCTATGGGTCACAAATCATCTACTTCCAACCCCAATGCCAAGGGCAGGGATAGCTTCAGCTAGATCAGGTTGGTCCAAGCCCCATCCAAGCTGCCCTTGTGAGGATGGGACATCAACAGCTTCTGAGCAGCCTGAGCCAGGGTCTCATGACCCTCCCAGTGAAAAATTTCTCATGCATAACTTGTCTAAACTTGCAATTTTTCCAGTTTAAATCCTTTACCCCTCACCCTAGAAATACACCACTTGATAAAGAATCCCCCCTCATCTTTCCTATAGGCACCCTCTAAGTACTGGAAAGCTACAATAAGATCTTTCTAGAACCTCTTCTTCTACCAGCCCAGTTCTCTCAGCCAGTCCTCATGGGAGAAGCATTTCAGCCCTCCTATTTCTGCTCCTCATCTGGATGTTCCTGGACAGTTCCATGTCTTTTGTGCCGAGGGCTCCAGAGCTGGATGCAGTATTCCAGGAGAAGTCTAACAAAAGCCAAATGGAAAGGCAGAATCCTTTCCCTCAGCCATGTTTCTTTTAATTGAGCCCAGGATACAGTTGGCTTCTGGGCTCATATATTTAGTGCGTATCATGTGCATACATTACACTACTTTTGTTACCCTCTTGCCCACACATTTCTTTTTTCCCCTCCTGGGGGTGTTTCCAGAAGCAAGACCAAAACGCATGCCAGGCCGGTAAGGAGCTGCTTCTTCCGAGCCCCTCGTTAGCCCACCAGGGCTCGGGCTGGCCCCACACTTGCCACTAGGTGTCAGCCCAAGCCCACCTGTGCCCAACCTAGCGCAGGCAGGGAGGAGCAGCTGGGTCTGACCTCTCAGGCTGTCCTGATCCAAAATTAGCACCAGGCTAGGCAGCTGGCAAAACGAGCCTTCAAAACAGTTAGAGTTACTGCCTTCAAAGGCAAAGCGCTGAAGAACCAGCCCCTCCCAACAAGTGCAGTGAGGTGAAGGCTGCTTCTCGGGCAGCTTTTAAAGCGCCTTTTCTGCCAGATTTGAATGAATGTTTCCATAATAGCCTGAACTGAAGTCCTAAAGCCTTGAGACCTGCTCTAAATATTGACAAGGATTAGTTCAGAACAGTTAGAAAATGCAAAAAAAAAAAAAAAAAAAACCAAAAAAATCATCCCTGCTTAGGAATTGCACATCCCCACACAGCAGACTGAGTGCCTGGGAAGAACCCAGAGGAGCCAATTGCTTTATTAGTGGAGGACACAGTCTCAAGCTGTACCAGGGGAAATTCAGGCTTGAGGTGAGGAGGAAGTTCTTCCCAGAGAGAGTTGTTAGCCATTGGAATATGCTGCCCAGGGAGGTGGTGGAGTCACCATCCCTGGAGGCGTTCAAGAGGAGATTGGACGTGGCACTTGGTGCCATGGTCTAGTAGGCATGAGGTGTTGGGTGACAGGTTGGACTTGATGATCCTTGAGGTCTTTTCCAGCCTTCCCAATTCTATGATTCTAGAGTCAGTGATATGGCAGTGTTATGCTTAAAACAATCTAACAGATTTTGGCCTCTGACATGTCATTAAAGTGGACATTACACAGTAAGCATACAGCACACAAGGCTTGTGGGAAAGTTCACTGAAACCTTTTCGGAGCATTTCCATCAAGCTACTTCCCCCTATTCATTTGATGCTTGCAAATTGATTTTACTCTGGTAAAAGTCTTGTGCAGTTTCTGGTATAATATGATTTTTGGAGGTATTTTCTCAGTCTTCTACAGTTTCATAAATCTTTATCAAATTTATTTTATATTCTCTTTTCCAACTTATCGGCAAGGGCTGTCCTAGAAACTGCTAAGGAGAGCAGCGTTGGTCAGTATTGATTTTTGCTAGAAGCCTTGCAGACAAATTCATGCAACATGCTGAGAACAAATTTAATTCTTGTGAAATGAGAGATTACACTGCTATGTATCTGGGGTGTGAGAAACCAAAGAGCTAAACTGACTTCTTCAAAGATTGAAGGAAAAAAAAAATCAGACCAGGAACGAAAACCAGTATCCCATCTGATGTGTTTTGGCAAAACTGACCTTCAGAGCATGGATAGGGTTTAGGGGCGACCCTGGAAAGCCTGGCACAAAGGTGACAAACTTCAACACTGTTAAGAGACACTAGCAGCATGGCTTTCCAGCAACACTGTCTCTCCTCCCTGTCAGCACTCCCCACCAAAGTCTGCCTTGCCCCTTTGATGCTTCATGGAACCTATTACACACACCATACACATCTTTGAATAGATTAGAATACCATTAACCAGGTTGGAAAGACCTTCGAGATCATTGAGTCCAACCTATCACCCAACACTATCTAAATCAACTAAACCATAGCACCAAGAACCCCATCCAGTCTCTTCCTAAACACCTCCAGTGATGGTGACTCCACTGCCTCCCTGGGCAGCCCATTCCAATGGCCAATCACTTTTTCTGTGAAGAACTTCTTTGCTAGCATTCAGAACCTGGACTGCTGACACTTTTAACCATCTAATCTTAGTAAACTTCTAAGAGAGCAGCAAATGTTTTTACATTTCTTCCAACCTCCTTTCTCTGCAGTTAGCAGCACTCTTCCCCATTGAGATCTGTGCTTGTCCACTGCAGCAACTCAGGCCTGCTGGCATATACTCAAAATAGAGCTGTGTGACTTCCGATCAGTCTATAAAGCTCATCTTCATCCCTCCTACCTACCCTCCCAGGGAAGACAAGGCTGAAGCCTGGAGAAGGAAAGAAAAGAAACAAAAAAATAACATTGAAAACAAACAAAACAAAAAGCAAAAAAATCCAAACCAAACCAACAAATGAAAAAGAAACCCCAACAAAACAAACACACACCATAAAAAAAACCAGAAAAGAGAAGCTAAGACAAACCCCCCTACCACTGGGCTGCATATTGGAACCAAAGCATAGAATCATAGAATCAATAAGCTTGGAAAAGACCTCAAAGATCATCAAGTCCAAGATGTCACCCAACCCCTCATGACTACTAAAGCATGGCACCAAGTGCCATATCCAGTTCCCTCTTGAACACCTCCAAGGATGGTGACTCCACCACCTCCCTGGGCAGCACATTCCAACGGCTAACAACTCTCTCTGGGAAGAGCTTTCTCCTCACCTCGAGCCTAAACCTCCCCTGGCTTTGACAGTGTGTTTCTTTACACATGCAAGAGCAGATTACTGCAGCACTTCAGGATCCAGCCTGCTCCACACCAGCAAGCCTCCTGATGGTTAGGTAAAACAGCAACTACAGAGTTTCCCACAGGCACACTTCAGAGAAAGACAATGCTACCCTCTGGTGCTTCCTAGCAGAATAACCAGCCTGTCCACTAAAAGCACCACAGATGCACCATCTATAGGGGAGAACATGAAGATTTTGGAAGCAAAAGTTGAGGGGATTTAAGGGAGACAGAGGTGATATTATGGAAGAGAAAACTGAGTTATTTATAGTGGAGAACATAGAAATTCTGGAAGGAAAACCAAGGTGACTTAGGAACAGAAGTGACATCTTGGAAAAGCTGAGGTAATTTAGTGGGGGGGACAAAGGTGACATTTTAGAGGGAAAACAAGGTGATTCAGAGGACAACAGATGGTATTTGGAAGAAAAGGCTGAACTGATATGTAGGAAGACTATTAAATATATAGACTATTTTGAAATATGGGTGAAAGCATATACATGTGTAGAGAAATACATGCATATTCTTCTACACATACATACATGTGTGTGTATATAGGAAAATAATCACACAGAAATAGAGAGGGAAGTATATAGGAATATATAGGGAAGAGAGAGGTGGGAATATAGAGAAAGGAGATGGCAATATAGGGAGCAGCCTAAGCTCCCTGTAAGCAGGGCTGGGAAGAATGATTTAGACAGCTACAGGAATGAGCCCTCCCTGGCCCTTCGGAGGGTACAGGTTGAGGCAGTGCTGTTCCAGAATGCATCTATGGTGCTCATTTTGGTTGGGGCAACCTCTCCAAAGTGACACAAGCTGAAGGAGGATCTGATCAAGTGCCTCACAATCTGTCAGATGCATGAAACCAGGAGAGTTGCGATGAGTTAAACATGGATGGTTCCAGTGGCAAGGCAGCTCAGGCAACAGTGATCAAGCGAGCTAATTAGTTATGTGGTAGACCACTTGCCCACATGGCAAACACCTTTGTGTGCACAACCACCACAAGCTGGCCAGCCACTCAGACCAAATCAGGATGCTTGATTCCCTAGTCTCATGCTTGTAGAACTGGATTGAAACAGAAGGATCTGGTAGGACAAGCTGTTCCCTCTGTCTTTTGTGCAGCAGAAGTCTCTATTGTAGTTCACTAAGATCTGTAATAGCTCTACAAGCTTGTACACACACTAGGCATTTCATGAATAACAAGTTTTTGGCAGCTGACCAATCATCTGAATATTTCAAGGCTTGGCAATATTTCAGCACAGTCTCCATAGCAAAGGAGGTCATTTTCTTGCTATTCCCTGAAGTGGTAGCTTACAGCTCAGTCAAATTCCTTCAACTGACCTTTCCTCTGATTTAAAATATTTATCTTTTAAATAACTTGTCATTCTGTTCCAGTTTGTTGCAGCAGTTATAGCAGAAAGCCCCAGACCTCAGATAAGGTGCTGGTTAGAGCTCATACCATTACTGAGCCCTCCCCTGACAGACACTGATTAGAAATGACCAATTAACAGTCCTGTAGTCTATGGAACAGGCCCTAATTAGCCAGACTGGAGTGTGCCTAGGAAACCAAACACACTTTCCCCTGTTTGCATAAGGGAGGATGCCCAGTCAGCACAGCTTGGCTCCAGTAGAGAAAAAAGACTCAAGGGGCCATCAAAACCAAGATGCCTTCTTGAAGGACAGAGCAGAAACACAGTATTTGGGGAAAATAAGCTTCAAGACGAGAAACTGTTCCAATAGAGTGCACCCTCTCACTTGGCAGAAGTAATCTAGCCTGGCTTCATCCAGTATAAGAACTGGTCAACTGAAATAAAACTGGAGGAGCTGTTGGATTGCCAGGTAAACAGCTTAGTCTGGTGGCTGTGAACATTGTGGCAATATAGAATCATAGAATGCTTTGGGTTGGAAAGGAACTTTAAAGATCATCTAGCCCAACCACCCTTGCAGTGAGCAAAGCCACCATCTACTAGCTGTTTCTCAGAGCCCTGTCCTACCTGAATGTTACCAGAGATGAGGCATCTGCCACCTCTAGGCAACCTGTTCCAGCGTTTCACCACCCTCACAGTAAAAAGTTTATTACATATTTTAAATCTCACTTCTTTTCATTGAAACCCATCACTCCTTGTCCTACTGGAGCAGGCTATGCTAAAATGACGGTGCCCATCTTTCTTAGAGGCCCCTGTAATATGTTGACAGATTAGAACTAGCACTGGCTCCAGCTAAATTCGGCACAAAGCTAAGCTCTCCCTTGCTAAAGCAAGACAAACAGCACAGAGCAGGTGTGAGATTCATGCCTCCATAAGCACTCTCTCAACATCTTAAAGTCATCCAGGTGCTAGTGGTCACAGCAGGACGTCAACGCCTATCTGGATGCTTTTCAGTCCTGCCTTTCATACCCATACAAGTGGCTGCAATGCAGGGTTTTCTGAGGCTTCAGGTTGATAGGTGCTCTGCAACTGCTTTGGAATAGAAAGCTCACAGCCCACAGGGCTTGGAAAAGATCAGTTCAGCTTTGTTTCAGCGATGCTGAAATGACTTGGGATACACTTCAAACAATGCCCAGATGAGAGGCTTGGGGCTTCCAGAAGGACAGGAAGGTCAAGAGGAAGTAGTGCTGGGAGCAAACGTGTTGAGGTAGTTTTAGGTTGGGTGTGAGGATCCCTACTACGCAAGATTTGGTTTGGGTATTTTGTGTGGTTTTGAAGACCAAAATAATTTTGCTGTTGTCAAAATAGCTAAAATGACTCTTTTTGGTGACTTATGACTTCTTTTTTCTCTCTCTTTAATACAGTAATAAGAGAAACTGCCACTTAAGCCTGGAAATTCCCATGGTTGCTCAACTGAAAACCAGACCACAATCTTTTCCAATGTCATGCCTTGTGCAAAGATATTTAACAATTAACTGTCTCAAGTTTCTGGTGCATTTTACTAAATATTGCAGTTGTTTTGTGAAGACCACTGTGAACACAGCTGTGCCAAACCAACAAACAGTTGAGGCCATTGTTGGTCTTCTGGCAAAAGTATCCTACAGGAAAAAAAAAAAAAAGGCATGAAGGCCAGCTGGGTTGGAAACTGCAGATTCAAATGTTAGAGCTTTGAGGAATGGAGCATGCAAAAATGAAAAGGCTTTATTCTGCCATATTTACCCACGCCAGCAACAGCCCTTTGAGACCCACTCTCAGCAGGGGATGTATCCAGGCTGCAGGGCAGATACACACTAGGAAGAAGGGGAAGGAAAACCAGCCAATGCTGTTGAGGAGACAGCCCAACAGTACTGGAATGCAGCCTGGGAATACGTCAAACCTGCCAAGTTTCAGGCAGGGTTACTCAATGTATATACTGGTGTCCAGGGCTTGGCTAGGAGGCAACAAAATTCTGTCATGGAATATGTTGGGCCACTTCATGCTGCGTGATATTCTGCAGAGAGCTTACTGCTTTCCTGCAACTTTACCTACAGATGATAGTTTTGACTCCAAACAGATCAAAAGCAAACCGACCAGCCACATAAGAATACAAAACCAGCCAAAATGCTCCAAGGGAATCATCCCAGAATCACTATAGAAGGGAAAGACCTTTAAAATCATGTATTCATGCACAGTCAATGTCAAATTTGCAGTTTACAGCTGTTTAAAACACCTTGAAGAGCAAGATTCAAAGAACACCATGCACTGCATGGAAAGATCTTCAGTGAGTGGTGTTTTGTGAGGAGTCCCACAGGCCAGGTCCCCAGCAATTCTGTCTGGTGATGGGGTAGAAACAGAACATCATCATGAGTTCTGTAATCTGCCTGATGACTTAATTGGGGATGAATGCTTAGTTTGCATAGTGGTAGTAAGTTGGTTAATATTTCCTGTCAGCAGCCTCAATGAGGAGTGTGGATTTCTTTGTTCTGCTGGAAAGCAGTTCCTTGCAGCAAAACAAAGACTTTGAGCCACATTTAATTTTGATAGGTATTCTTTGCCTTCTAGAAGCATGCTACCAGATGTGCTGACTAAAGATGCTGTTTGGCCCTGCTAGAAGCTTCATGGTGATATTTCTGATAGTTACCTCTTCCACACCTCAGCTGCCAACATGACTCATACAAGCGCAGCTCGTCTGCCTCGATGCCCAGGCCACCAGGGTGATGTGGACTGCCACAGCGTCTGCACTGACTTCGTGATGACAATGAGACATCACACACAGAGCCAGCGGATTACAGGCATTGCTGACAGTACATGTGGTTGGCAGAGATGTTCCAGTCTTGCTCATTAGAGGAAAATACAGCACACCAGCTAGACCTAATAAAAGCCAGCTCTTATAAGCAAAGCAATTATGATGCCAACATTCAACATGCCAGGGAGCACACACTTTTTTTTTGACTGGTGGAGGCCAAGAAAACATGATACAATTTGTGTGTAGGGAAGCTGATACTCTGCTGTGATGTTTGATCTGGCAAGAAACCATGGCTCCTTCCTGCAAGCTGGCAAAACACTAAACGTGGGGAATGCCATGCACAGCCAGCCTCAATTAGCCTATCTTTTTTCAAGCTGTAAAACAGCACTGGGCACACAAAACAACAGAAAATGCATTTATTTCCTCTCCATCTGCACAAGCACATCTAGTGATTCCAGCTTACCCAATTTACAAGACAAGAGGAAGAACAAACATGCACTTCATCTTTGTTTAGGACCACCTTATTCTGTGTTGGCTATTGGTGGAGTTCAGCTCCTAAAACAGCTGGCAGTGTCAACTCGAGCATTGTGCCTTTAGAGGAGCTTAAGACTGGAGCTAACAAGTTCATTAATCATGGTGTGTACTGGCCTAAACAGAGCACAGGCACAGCACAATTGTAACAGCTTGCTGGGCAATTAGTCGATAATATTGAAAATAAAAATGGTACACCTCCTGCTTCAGTTCCTAGTCTTGAGCCTGGGTTAGGTAGTGCCTTTCTAGAGCTGAAGAAATACCTCCTCATAACCTTTAAAAGTGGACATTACCTTATAGGTCAGCAGATGGAAGCAACCTATTGCTGAATTTCTAATTCCAGCAGTTCATGACACCTTAAATCATTCTACAACACTCATGTAACCAGATGAAGATGATTGTGTCAATAGCCTTGACAAGAGATTAGATGCATGGAAAGTCTCAGACTGCTGCAAGACTGGAAGAAAATTGAAACCATTTCACCAACTGTCAGAGGGAAAAAGAATTACCTCCTTACCTTCTTCTGTGTTTTCTACCCATTCCACATGGATATTTCTATAAATGTTTCTGTGTTTATGGTCTAAAAATCCCCCTGATTGTTGTTGACACTCAGGGACACAAGGCCATTGCCTAGCAAAACTGAGCAGTGCCACATGAACCATGGCAGTGTGTTCACTACAGCTAAATGTACTTATAGCTGTCAAACCAGATTTAGCACAAAGGAAACAGGGAAAGGAAAGGAGTAGAAATCATAGAATCATTTAGGTGAGAAGACCTTTAAGACTGAGTCCAACCATCAACCTAACACTGCCAAGTCTGCACTAAACCATGTCACTAAATGACATGTCTTTTGCATACCTCCCCAGGGATGGTGACTCCACCATTGCCCTGGGTAGCCTGTGCCACAGCTTGAGAACCCTTTTGATGAAGACATTTTTCCCCATGTCCAATCTAAAGCTTCCCTGGTGCAACTTGAGCCTCTTTCCTCTTGTCCTATTTCTTGTTACTTGGGAGAAGTTACCAACACTCACCTTGCTCTGACCTCGTAGAGAGCAAGAAGGTCTCCCCTGAGCCTATTTTTCTTCAGGTTATACAACCTCAGTTCCCCCATCTACCCCCCATAAGATTTGCTCTCTAAACTTTTTACCAGCTTTGTTGCCCTTCTTTGGGCACTCCAGCACCTCACAGCAGTGAGGGGCCCAAAACTGAACCCAGTACGCAAGGTGCAGCTTCACCAGGGTCAAGTACATGGGGACAAACATAGGGAGAGGAGGAACAGCTGGTGTAGCTGTGCTGGGTGGTGCCTAGCACATCTTAAATCTAGGCTCTTCATCTAGTATTAAGTTTGAAATCATTTTAGTTTGAGCATGGATTCTCCAATTCACTAGCAGGTCATGTAGAAACCAAGCTTTGCTGGCTAAGCAGGGGGGACAGGAAACAGAGTTGGAAGACTAGAGGCATCAGTGAGTCATGTGAGCCCTCTATCTACTGTTTGTAGGATTAATCATGCTAACTAATTGCAGAAAATTATACACAGATTGTCTTCTTTATGGCAGGATTAGTACTCTATACCCTCAGGCAATAATCCAGTGCTCAGAGCTGCTCTCAAAGATCCTTTAGGAAACAGCCAGTCTTAGATTAGGACATTCTAAGTGATCTATGGTAGGATCTAAATGACAGCCTATTGAGACTCTCAAGTCTCATCAAATACTGACCTTGGCCAAGGCTGAGGGAGAAGTATTCCCTTTTTAAAATAGGCACAAACTCCTTGGACTCAGTAGGATACACTTTCTATAGCTACTAACCTGAAAAACAGATTATCTGAAGGCACCCAGACAAATGCCGTTAAGAAACCAAGGGGAACGGTTTTGCTGAAAAGAAATTTACCCAAACAGAGAGGATTTGGCACCTAAAGAGCAAAAGCATAAATCCAGGATGCAGTCAGGGACAGCATCTGAGCAATATCTATATCTTAAGACAGCTGACAGAGATAAAACTGAACACCATTGTGACCTACAGCTGACAAGCTGAAGCAGATATGTGTGAGAGTAGATAAAAACATCTAGACTACAGTCTTCATGAAGAGCAGGATGTCTCTTACTAGATCATAAAGAGACAGAGGATACATCTGTCTGGAAAAAGCCCACAGCTATAGTGCAGTGACAAGATTTCTTCAGTTTGGCTATTTAACCTAATCTGGATGGGAACAAAACAACTGTTTGACAATGGAGCCTATAGTATGGCCATGCTAGAGAAAGCTACTTGTTCATTTAGCCTGGAACTGGTGAGAAAACACAAAGCCTGGCTAAAGGCACATGCCACAAAAGGCAGAACATTAGTGACTTGCACAGGAATAGGCAGTAGATCAAAAAATGAGAGAGCCAGGATATACAGCTGTGGCTAAAAGACAGGTCCCAGTGCAGTGTTATGAATGATGTATTACTCTGTTTTACATACTATGAAAGTTTTAGAAACATGAGCCCTTTCACATTCTGCTTCCTCGTACAATACCTGAAACAAATCAAGTCACTTCTGAACACATGTGTCTAGTAACAGCACACATCAAAAGTAGCCAAGTGTGGAACAGATGATTTGGCTTCCCAGTATTCCCAGCTGTCCCAGTTGTAAGACCACTTCTTATTAAAGAAAAGTCTCCCTTGCTCTATTGGAGAGGTGGTCTGAAAAGGGCAGGCTAGAGAACACATGCTCTGGGTTGGTGACCGCTTCCCAACAAAGAGAACCTGAGTCTGGACGACCCTCACCTCAACCATTCATTTCTCTTAAGTGTGGTAGCAGACAACTCATGTCATTCATAGAATAATCTTTTGTTTTCCTTTTTACACCCAACAGTGATTTATTTATATTTTTCTACTTTTCTGCTCAGAACCTGTAAAGAATTTTTAAAGGCATAGCCTAAAACCCACCACAATTGGAAAGGCCTTTATTGATCATCTAGTTCAAATCTAGCACCTTTGGCTTCAGACAGGTTTTTCCCCCTTTGTATACTGGAGGGCCTCCACATGCAGGAGGATGGCACTTGTCCTTCTGTATCAGATATTACCTTCTACTTTATTATTTCCTCTTTGCACAGTGCTGAGTGCAAATGCACTTTACAGTCTCCTTAGTTTTTATGGCCTTGATGGGAATTTGACAACTCTTGGGACGAGGTTGTTTCCATCAGTCTATTCTTCCCTATCTCACCCCCACCCCCAGTATTTATTAGCGCATCAATCACAGCAATATCTAGGCACAAACTGTCACCTGACTAATGGTCTGTGACTTTCAGATACCATAGCAACTTAAAGACACATCAGCATACACTCCTGTCACTGCGACGAGGCAGCAGATGTAAAATATGGCATCCACGCTACCGACGCACGCTGCTTTTGGCACAAGGTCAAGACAATCTGCACCAGACCTCCCAGGCCCTGTGCCCAGGGGTTTGTCAGAGTAAAGCCCTCCCTTCACAAAAAGGCAAGTAAATTTCTGAAATGGTTTTCCTAGAGAGAAGAAAACCCTCCCAAGTTCATCAAGGGTGTTGATGGTAGCAATAGTGAACCTTCATCTTGCCTCTTTAAAAGTGTGAAGGGGTAGACCAAACACATAGCAGGTGTGAGGTGCCTGGACCAGCAGCATATGCATTTAATTGAGCTGTGCATCTTCCTTTCATCAAGCAAGGGTGTACCCAGGCTACTGGGTTGGCTCAGGACAGCTAAGTGCTCTCCAAACCCAACTCCTTCAATAATAAAAAGGCAAAACTCTCCTCACCAGCTTATCTAAATGTTCACTGCCTTTCAGAGACTGCACCCACCTATTCCCCCCACCTTCCTAGCTAGGCAGTTATTTGGTATTCAGTCCCTTTGTCTCCTTGCTCAAGTCAACTCACATAATTGATAGTGGAGCAATTTCCAATTTAAACTCTATCCATTAACATACAAAGAGCAAAACACATTTGGAGTGCTTTGCTGCTGCTGGGAGATTCTTGGGGAAAGAAATATTAATTCCAGGAAGACTTAGGAAGAGTGGAAGGAAATGGTTTTGAACTGAATCCTTTTTTTTTCCTCCTTCTATAGCAGGACCCTAAACCACCCACATCTGAATCATAAAAGACTGACATCCCTTGCAGAAGACCTAAAAAATCCTTTGAGTTTCCTTATTTATTTCACACTTCAGCTGGATGCAGATATATGCTGCATGAAATACTGAGGCACAGTAATCACAGTGTAATCAGAATTCTCATCTGCATTAAAAGCTGATCCTGTATTCATCAGATCTAACCCAATGCTTAGACTCTGAGTTTATTCAGCACTATAATATATTCCATTTCTCTTAAGCCATTTGTCAGTACATTTCTACTGTGTAGAGAGCATGCATATCTGTACAAGGCTCTAAACAGAGAGGCTGACTTCTTCTTGGCTCTCGTGGGGAATCATAGAAAACAAAGTTCACTTTACTACCGAGCTCTTCCTACCACCTGTCTTGGCAGAAGGTCTCTATATGGTGTACAGATGTACTTGCAGTTTAGCAGGTGCTCTTCAATCCTTACTAAGATGTTTGCCTCAGTTATTTCTTTATATTTCCAACTGGGCACTATAGTGTAGAACCTTCCCTTTGTCCTTTAGAAATACACCCTTTCTAGTTATGAGCATTCTCATAAGATCAGTTTATCACTGCCATCAATCTCTCCCCATTATCTGTTTTTCCCCCATCAGATTTTCTTTTAATTTGAAGTCATATAACAGTTTTGTGTCCTTTGAGCTTTATTACACTTCTGTCAGGCAAGGATGCATGGTGGCTGGTCATCTCTTTTCACAAAGGACAGCGCTGAAGATACTTTTACTGTCTGTAATTCATAACATTGTTCAGCCTCAGCATCTCCCTGTTCTTCCATCCCTTTGCTTGTGCAAGCTTTAATAGCAGAGCCTTTCCCTGAGCTGTGGCTTTCCTTTGGGAAGCTCACACACTGCTGCACGGAGGATAGGATATCAGTCAGCTTTGCTCTCACCTCTGCACCACCACACATGTTCAGGAGGCTTTCTACTCACAGCACCACTTCCCAAGGAAACAATTGGAGCTTTCTAAACAGGGCTTGCTAGCAGGAAAGACACAAATTGTTCCTTGATTTCAAATGCTCACCAGAAGCTTGTTAATCCTAAAATAACACCCAGATATATATCACTATTAGAAGTGAAATGGAACTTAACAGCATAGATTAGCATTTACACTGCCAAGAGAAAGCTGTAGTGGGTAGAGAGGGAAGAGAAACTCACACAGTATGGAGTTAGCTAGTAAGGAAGCTTGCATCATGACTGTTTGGCTTTGGAGGTTAGTCTGCTCAGTAGTGCTGTTTACTTTGAATTTCCAAGTCAACATATTACCTGTGCTGTCCCCAAGTAGAAAGAGACACTATAAAAAATAGTTTTTTTCTTTAATCTCTCTCAGGTCTTCAGCCTTCATTGAAATAGCATGCCTAGAAGATTGCCTTCACAATATTGTCCAAAGGCAGACAACATCTAGGCATGCAGGATCTCCCTTCCCGTGCCCAAAACTTTCAGACCTCCCCAAGCAAGTGTGGGCACAGTTCATTAGTGGTTGGCTGCAGCACGACCCAAGCTGGCTCACTGAGAGCTGTAACAACCTGTGCAAATGAAAGCCATCTCTCCTCCACACCACCATCACATAGCAAGGTTGTTTATGTGGGTGTCAGTATTTCCAGCAGATAACCTTGTATACACAGTTATACAAGTGACATGCTTCAGCACTGACTGATAAAATTCCTTTCTATGACCGCAATGCAGGAATTCAATATCTCTCCATCTTATTCATCAACCTCATTTCACCCAGGCACATCAGATAGGATGCTGCTTGAACTGTTTATGCTTCCAAATGAAAATAGAGGCACAACTTTACCTGTGGAAGGACTACAGAGCAGACAATCCTTCAACAGTTCCCTTATCTATCAAAATAATCCAGATCTACAGCTAATTTCAAAGTAGGTTAGAAGTGTCTTGAAAGGCTTCAAGACTTTTTCTTTTCACGCTTTAAGAAGTTGTTTTCAGTTCTCTAGAGGAGGCTCCAGTTACTGCTCGTAACTCACTTCACACAATTCAATTCACCTCAGTCTTTTTCAAGCCACTGCAACTCTTGGGAAAGGAAAACTTTGAGGAAATTTGCCAAATACTCCAGAAAGACAAAGGCATTTATCAAGCAAGCATAAATCCAGCAGAGCAAAGCCTGAGGACTAATCACATTCACTGCAACCTTACTTTGAAGGGTTCTTATCCTCAGATTTACTGCTACTGCTTTTACTGCCATATACCACTATTTTCAGTTTACTGAAGTCTTCCTACAGATTATACTACACTATCTCACCAACTTTCAAATATCCTCCTCAACCAGGCTTGAAAAAGCTGGTACAGAGCCCCTCAGTTACCAGCATTTGTCTTTCATTGAAATTAGGCCAAAAAAAAAAA
Organism: Picus viridis; assembly: GCA_033816785.1. Classification (NCBI taxonomy): domain Eukaryota; kingdom Metazoa; phylum Chordata; class Aves; order Piciformes; family Picidae; genus Picus; species Picus viridis. Next base: position 7,212,574 of record CM066581.1, read on the forward strand.
ACACCCCAAAACAAAACAGAAAAGGGTTGTCACACAACCAAACTCACCTGCTGCAGCTTCTTTCTCTTCCCAAGATGCTCCAACCTCTCCACAAGCTGGCAGCTCTCCTCAGGTACTCCAGCTAACTGGTGCTGCTTATCACTTCACTCCTACATTATCACATCATTGCAATCAGCTGAGGTTATCGTTGCACTCAGCTGAGATTATCATGGCACTCAGCACTGCCAGCCAATGAGGAAAGAGACTCACCTGGAAGTGGGGGCCTGGGAGCATTGCCTCACAGAATTGCCCTGAATGGTAGGGCTTGGAAGGTACCTCTGAAGGTCACCTACCCTCCTCTTCCCTGCTGCTGAGGATTAGTTTATTGTGAAAGAAAGTGCACAACCTTTGCAATCAATGCATTGAGGGCCATGTTCTGTGGAACCAGCTTCTTTTGCTCCTGCAGCTCCAGTGCTGGCTTGGTCTAGGTTTCCTCCTAGTACTGCCTTACATCCCTTTCTGGGGTCAACATCATGTTGGATGCTTATAGTCAATGAATGCTCCTGAACACCCAGGTTGTGTCAGTCACTTTGAACTGTTTGGTTTCTGAACTCTGAGCTAGCCACTCTCTCATAGGGTGGTTGCTGACTCTTATTGTTCTATTTTAATGTTTGCCTTTTTAAAATACAAATAAATATTAAATATTAACACAAACTAATATAAATTAGTAAATATTAATAGAAATTAGAGTCAATTAAGGCACCCAAACACCCAGGATGTGTCAGGCACTCTAAACTGTTTGGTTTCTGAACTCTGAGCTCTCTCATAGGGTGGTTGCTGACTCTAACTTATTGTTATATTTTAACTTTTGTATTTAACTAGAAACAAATGCTAAATATTAATTAAAAAAAATTGAATACAACAGATGACACAACTATATATTTCAAGACATGATACTAGAATCTGTATTTTTACAGTTTTATATGTTTTATGTTTATATACAGATTTCTGTTTTCTTTGTACAGCCGTTAGGGTGTTGGTGGTTTTTTACCCCTCAAAGTGCTGATAGTTTTCCTAGTCTTAATATAATTCAATTGAATTTTCCCAGCCAGGTGTTTTCACTGACCCTTGCTTTCTCTGTTTTTCTGCCCAAAATCCCAGACCTGTTACAATTTAATTCCATGTAATTTAGACTGAACAACAGTCCAAAGTTACTTCCAATGGCGACAGCTCAGTTGTTGCTCACTGACCTCATTCAATTCCCTACTCAGGCTAGATAATCATGTATGATTAGGTATCACCTACATGATTATAGCTTTCACAAATACTCTGCCTTGCAAGAGACTGTTCTCTGACAGTCCTGACATCTTAATAAACAATTCTGCTGATGGTTTACAATGAAGATGGAAATAAATTTCAGCTTCTTTTTATTTACCAGCTCATTCTGCCAGTCCAGGAGGAATTTGATGGCAGCAATTTGGGGGCTTTATTTCTAACATGCATACAGGTATCTTTTATTGTATAAGACAAATATTCTGATAGGCTTGCCACCAACCTTTCAGGAAGGGTTTCTAGAAGATATCTCAGCTCTATATGGTGTCTGAATTTATTTGACTGTGTGTTTGAGGGAGATAATGTGAAAGCTTGTCCTACAGATTTGAGTCTTGTGGTGGAGCAACTTTGGGGTTTAAGAAATTGCAGTCTGAGTTTGCAGGTACTCTGTACAGTCTAATACCTGATGTCACACCAAATGAGACTTCTTAACATCATCACTCACTTTCAGACAGCACACAGGAAAATTACCAGTGTTTGGAGCTCTATCTGACAGCTTTAGACCACATCTACCAATGGGCACATAATCTGATAGGGCCTGGGAACAAGATGAAACACAGAAATACATCATCTTTCCATGGAGTTTATTTCCACAGGAAAAAAGAAATAAAACAAATAAAACTGTGCTAGGTAGAATATTTTAATATAATGTGCTTTTATGAGGTCCCTTTGGAACCTAGTCTATATTACAATCACAGTGAGATGGATCAGTGTAGAGAGCATCTCATCTCTCGGAGTTATTAAAAACCAGGGGTGAAAGAAAAGGCAAGCATGGAGGATGGCTAATGGGGGCTTTATGTGGTGGTGAGATAGAGATTTGTGTTAGGGTAACTGTGGTTTTATTCGTGCTCTTCACTTAAAAAATACTCCTTGAGTGCTCCCTTAAGGCTTTTCTGTACAATTTGCTTTTCCCACTCTCTCAACATCCAGCTGCTAGACATATGTGGTAACTAACACAAAGGCTGTTAAAATGTACTTTGCATGCATGAAGGCGGAATTATGCCACTTAAACTTCTTTTCAGCTGGGCTCTGAATCTGTGTGTGCATGCAAGTGACCATGTGAAGTGCCACGTAGTCTCAGACCAACAGATCACCCAGCTCCTTAGGTTTTACTGTTGTCTGTAATGCTCCAAAGAATTCTGAATATCTGCACTGCTGTTCAGTATTTAGGGCATTCATGAGGGGTAACACTATGCACTGGGGCAAGTTGGTAAGAACCTACAGCTATAAACAAGCCCAGCTGCTTTATCTTCCAAATGAAGCAACAGCATGTGGGTAACCAATCCTGTGTACTTAGGAATCAGAAGGAGGAAATGGACAAAGAAAAGCAAAGCTAGTGATCAAGTATCTTTTTCATGAACTAAACCCAAAACCAGCCTTCAATCTGTCATTTTTTTACAGTGGGATGGAATGGAATGGAAATAGAAATAAGAATAATAATAGGAATAGGAATAGGAATAGGAATAGGAATAGGAATAGGAATAGGAATAGGAATAGGAATAGGAATAGGAATAGGAATAGGAATGGAATTAACCAGGTTGGAAAAGAACTTCGAGATCATCACGTCCAACCCATCATCCTACACCATCTAATCAACTAAACCATGGCACCAAGCACCCCATCCAGTCTCCTCCTGAACACCTCCAGTGATAGTGACTCCACCACCTCCCTGGGCAGCCCATTCCAATGGCCAATGGGGCAAAACATTCAAGGATGGGTAGGTTGGGGCTCTGAGCAACTTGATCTAGTTAAAGATGTCCCTGCTGTCTGCAGGGGCTTTGGACTAGATGACTTTTAATGTCTTTTTGCTCCATAACAACATAATGCAGCTTTTATTTCAGGTAATAGTCCTGCTTTTTTTTTTTCTTCCTCTGCAGCTGAGAAGATTTCATTCAATGTTCAAACAGTTTATTACCATCTTGGGCAGAGGTGTTACACTTGGAAGGACTCTCCAAGCCTTGTATTCCTTGTGGGAACAATTGTGTCTTTCACTCTCTACATTACCCAATCTGAAAAAATAATTCTGTGATATTAATCAAAATGGAAGCAAAGGAGTCCATAACTTAAACATATTAACAGGTTAAGGTGACACAGCTCCTTATGGAGACATGAAGAGATTTTGAGATGAGCACAAAGGTAAATGAAGCCTTAGTAAACTCATTTAAAGAGTTTCAGATTTTCAGGCACTTTTTTTGGGGGGGCTTGGATTGAAAAATCACTGAGCATTTCAGCATTACAGGACTGTCAGGAATGCTTGAAGAGATTCAAGAAGTAACTGATATTCCTGGCAGCAAAACTAAAGGGAAACTTCGTGGGACAGTTTTGGTCTTCCAATAGTTTCTGTTCTGGTTAGAGCAGATCTGGCTGGGGTTTGGTGGTGATCATTTCTGAGGTAGCTGAATTTCCAGCTGGGTGTCATTGCTGCTCTTTCCATCGTTTTAGATTCAAAGACAAGCTGGAGGTCACCACAGGTATTCAGATTCTTTGATCTCTAATTAGAATTAGAGCAAAACTAGCTGGGTTTCTACAACTGGGAAGGCCAGTAAAAGGCTAGTAAATGCAACAAAAGGGTTTTATATGATAGGGTGCTTGGTTGCATGGTTTAGTTGATTAGGTGGTGTTGGATGAGGGGTTGGAAGTGATGATCTTGATGGTCTCTTCTAACCTGGTCTATACTACTTCTATTCTATTCTATTCTATTCTATTCTATTCTATTCTATTCTATTCTATTCTATTCTATTCTATTCTATTCTATTCTATTCTATTCTATTCTATTCTACTCTATTCTACCCTATTCTACCCTATTCTATACTTTTTTTGTCTTTTCATTTTATTAGATGATTCTTTTTTTGAAATACATGTCCTCACTTTTTTTCCTTTCCCCCCCCCCCCTTCACTTTAAAAATGGAGTTTTTCCTTTAAAACCACTGAAAGACTCAGCAACAAGTGGAGATAGGAAATCTCACCAGGTCCTCTTGAGCTGAGGGTCGTGCGTGTCGTTAGGAAAAGCTGTCTGAGGAGAAGAGGGCTTTCTGCACTGACATCCACAGGAAGCAGCAGCAAGAGCAGAGCTGAGCAGAACTGACAGCTAAGCAGCTGGAAACAGGATAGCAGGAGGAATCCTCTGAGCCTGGGAGATAAAAAGACAGCTGCTCCAGCCCCGTGCAAGCTGCAAAGCAATCCCTTCGCTCAGCCCTCTTCTTCACTTCCCAAATCCTGGGAATGACAGAAGGGAGGTGAAGAATAAGGGGTAAAAAGGAGATCTTTGGGGAGGAAGGGTATTAGCGAGAGAACAAGAACATCTGGTGCTTGAACCCAGGGTCTTTCACACATGCTGACTGTGGAAATTGGTGTGCCTCTGGGGTGGGCGTGGGAGGGCAGAGAAGTTGGACCTGAGCCGGCACCGTGTGCTCACAGTCCAGAAGGCCAGACATAGCCTGGGCTGCATGCAAGAAGCATGGCCAGCAAGTCAGCAAGGGGATTGTACCCCTCTACTCTGCTTTGTCAAGACCTCACCTGCAGTGCTATCTCAAGCTCTGGATTCCTTAGCCGGAGACAGATATGGACATGTTGGAGCAGGTCTAGAGGAGAGACACAGAAATGATCAGAAGGCTGGAGCACCTCTCCAATGGAGAAAGGCTGAAAGGGTTGGAGTTGTTTAGCCTGGAGAAGAGAAAGCTCTGGCAAGAGCTCAGAGCAACCTTTTAGTACTTAAGAAAGCCTGCAACAAATATAAGGAGAGCCTCTTTAGCAGAGCCTGTTGCAATAAGACAAGTAGCAATGGATACAAACTAAACAGAGATTTAAAGTAGATATAAGGAGGACATTTTTTAGACTGAGGGTGGTGAAACATTGGAACAGGGTGCCCAGAGGGATGGTAGATGCTCCAGCCCTGGAAACATTCCAGGTCAGGTTGGGCAGGGCTCTGAGCAAGCTGATGTCCCTGCTCACTGCACAGGGGCTGGACTAGATGGCCTCTAAACGTCTCTTCAACACAAAGATTTTTTGATAGTATGATTCTTAACAGGTAAATGGAGGTCTGTAGTGGGGGCCTTCCAGCACAACAGGCTGGTTTCTGTAGTTGTTGCCAGAGTACAGGTAGGATTAGCTCAGTGATAACCCAGCAGTCCTTCAGAAAGAAATTCTGCTTGGGGGAGCAATAGCCCCAGCTCCTGCAGCCAGAGCAGGCATCGCATTGCTCTCTCTCAATTAACCAATTTGCTTCCTTTCATGTTGGGTCAATGAGTTGCAGTTTATTATAGCTTTACTAGGTACAAACTAATTAAAGGTGATTGAACCAGCAAACATTCATTTAAGTTTGGATTCCTCATTTGAGTGCTGAGATAGCTTTGCAGTCATGTCTGTGGGGCCTCATTCCAGAAGCGCTGAACCTTTCCCTGGTCAAGAAACATCACGAACAGCATCTGCGTAGTGTATATCGCTCCTCTCTAATGAAGAGCGCCTATGCCTGTGCTCTCTGTTCAAAGCAGCAACGCATTCACAGCCACCAGCAGAGCAGGAATGCCCTCAAGATGTTGTTAGTGGGGAAATAAACAGAAGACACCAGGGCTTTTGTCAGCGACTTCAACTCCAGGCACTCCGGTCGCATGTTACATTTGATACTGCAATTTAGATCTTTGTATCTGATGTTAGCATTTATTTTTGAACAAGCTGCCAAGCGTCCCCACAAGCTCTGGTCTTGCTCAATGTGAAGAGTAAGAGACACTTCTGGAGGCAACACAAGGCATTTGCAGTTCGATGTCTTTATCAGAGGATATCTGTTTATCAAGTATGACAATCCCTGAGGGAATATGTCAGCCTGGGTGGGGGTGTGGGTATGTCCATTTTGGCAGCTGTCCCACAGAAGATATAAACCCCAGGATGATTCCAAACACCCACAGAACACAGCTAGCTAAGCAGTTGTAGAGTGCTTTTTCTTAGTTACTCACATAGTCTTTTTTGTAGGAAAAAGTTGCCAAGTTCCCACCAGCAAGTGCTGTGCAGCCATGGTATGGAAGGTAATTGAGGGTGGCTTCATCAAGAAAAATATCACACATATGTGTGTTGGACCTGTGTTACTGCCAACAGTTTCATGGTTTAGTTGATTAAATGGTGTTGGATGATGGGTTGGACACGATGATCTCGAAGGTCTCTTCCAGTCTGGTCTGGTCTGGTCTGGTCTATTCTATTCTATTCTATTCTATTCTATTCTATTCTATTCTATTCTATTCTATTCTATTCTATTCTATTCTGAAGGGCATTCAGCATTGGTTCATGAACACTAAGTTCATTTAGGTGGCTTTAAACAAACAGACCAGTTGCATGTGTCTCGCTCAAGGAGAAAAGTTCTGTGTGATTGCAATTTCAGACTTTATAGCAGCAATACTGTGAGAGGCATTTATCAGGCAGATAATATCCAGCAGTTTCAGTCTCATTTTAGCAAGCTATCTGAGCATTTTTTACTTAAAATGCCCCACCACTGGATACTGACTGCGTTAAGAATGATTTTCTCAAAGATTGGTGTGTGGTTACATATACCCTGAGGAATCAGGCTGTGCCTTGCAGGCACTATGGTCCTAGGAGTGCAAACTGCTGAGTGGTCGTGATGTGTTCACATTGTTGGCTTTATCTTACTACCATGCTGACCAACACTGAACAGCTAATGCTCAGGGAGGCTACTAAATCTTCCTGCCTTCAGAATAAAGAGACAAAAGGCATTCAAAGAAAATTTCCATACACCCGTGGCCAGTTTGTCTTCTCCCTATTGATTGTGCTACTTTCACCCCAAAAGCAGAATGAAACATACCTGCTACATGCCTCCGGCTGCCAAGGGGCTATTCAGACTGGAGAAAAGAAGGCTCTGAGGTGACCTCATTGTGGCCTTCCAGCATCTGAAGGGAGCCTACAAGAAGGCTGGGGAGGGACTTCTCATGATATCAGGTAGTGATAGGACTAGGGGGAATGGAATGAAGGTGGAGGTGGGGAGATTCAGACTGGACATGAGGAAGAAGCTCTTCACTATGAGAGTGGTGAAGCCCCGGAATGGGTTGTCCAGGGAAGTGGTTGAGGTCCCGTCCCTGGAGGTGTTTAAGACTGGGCTGGATGAGGCTCTGGCCAGCCTGATCTAGTGTGGGGTGTCCCTGCCCATGGCAGGGGGTTGGAACTAGATGAACCTTGTGGTCCCTTCCAACCCTGACTGATACTATGATACTATGATCTTCTAGTAGAGACATGCATGGACTTGTGCTAAGAGTAGGTGGATCCTATTAAGGTTTCTTCCCCTAATTTCCCCCAGATCTGCTTAAAGCTCCTGTGGGGCAAAGTGGCTTTGCCTGTAAAGAGCGTGGGTGTGAAGGAAAATCTGGCCTGGAATTCCATCGCATTAAGATTCAGTCTTAATATGTCAGAACGAAAATGCTCCAGTGAGCCTCTCAACTGCAGAATTAGAAGATGCTATTTTTAAACCATTTCTATTTATTTTTTTTGCTTAGGAAATCCCAATGTTTTCCAGAGGCCAAAGTCTTGTGCAATACTGGCAATGGTTATGCAGTTCCATGGAATCTGGCTTATTTCTGCTTCTTATTTCCTATTTCTGGAGGTATGGCTTATTTCTGTCAAGAAGATAGTCGTGCTCACACCACCACAAAAAAGGGAATGCAACTGTTTAACACATCTCTAGCTTTCAAAGGGTGTAAAGTTAACAGCAATTTTTTATACCTCCTCTGCCACACAACGCAGATGCTGTTGCTCTCAACATTGTCTTCATTACTGGCGCACAGCTGAAGAATAATTTTAGTCCCTTGTTTTGCATAGTCTCTTTTATATGCTATTGCTGCAGCCATCAGCCAGACAAGACATTTGACTAAGCAAACTGTCAGTGTATTTAACACATCCATGGGAGATGAATAAAATCAGATTCCAAGTTTATGTATGAGATGCCTCCAGTTTGTTCAGATCCGTGCCAGACTTACTTTCCTCATTAGTTTCCCTTTTGTTAGAGTTGGGAGGTTTTTGACAACATAACTTTTCATCTGAAGGTGCTGAGATCTTTCCCCCAAGTGGGAGTTTTTCCACACAGATGGCTCATGTTTTATGACATCCACTGGCTTCTTTTGGATTTGTTCTCTTGAAATGCCACAATTCAAAGTACCTCAGCAGCTTGCCTGTGTAACCTGAAGGATGCAAGTACATGTATATGTTAGAAACCTTCACCTTGGTTGTAGATGCAAATACATAGAAAAATGTAGGAAAACCACTAACTGCTCAGTTCTAGGCTGGCATTTGGTGCAGTGCTGGATTTTCCTGAGGTCTTGTCTTTATGCAGAAGGGATTTTGCTGTGCTACATAAATATGAAGCAGTGCACTTGCAGTGTAACCGGATCAGTGTAACTGAGGGCTGAAATCTGTTCTCAGTGCAGAGCAGCCTGCTCTCAGGAGACCTGCTTCCTGTCAGTGAAGACTTTCTCGACACCGTGACTAAGACAGGAAATCCAAAACAATCAAAACCTTCTGCCTGAGTGAAAACCAACCTTCAACTGGAATCTCTGGAAGTCACTTAGACTGTAATTTGTAAGAGAAATTATCTGTTTCTTCGAGATCCCCTGTGTTCAGCTCCCCAGCAGATAGAGCCAAAAGAAGCTGCTTATAGCATCTCAGCATCTTGCCTTCTGCTTGAGACCACTGAATACAGCAATATGGGAAAGGAAGCTAATTTTTAGAAACATGATCTGAATGCTTGTGAAGCTTCAGAGTGATGGCTCTGGGGAGAGGAGGAAGAATCACCACATCTGGGGAGGGGAGAAAGAATCCGTTCCTTGTTTCTCGTGCTCCAAATTGATCTAGATGTGAAATTGAAGAAGGACATAGAAAAAAAGGGTTTTCCCTCCCCTTCCAAGGGGCTTGAAAGACTGGGAATGAGGCAGTTCTCAGCTTATTGCTTCCTGGCACAAAAACTCACGAGTGTGACAATAATGCTGTAAGGATAATCAGTCCAATTTGTGTTCCAAGTGTGAAATGTCCAAATCCGCACAACAGGGAGCCTTTCATCATTTCATCTGCATGCAATGAATGCAGAGAATAATTAGTGAAACGAATAAAAAGGCTTTGGACTTGATTTTAATCCACCTCTACCCAATGGTAATAACACCCCAATTCATTAAGCCTCAGACACACATTAGTGAAACACAGTGGCAACTTAATTCAGCTGGGAAGGGCATCTCCCTAGGGAGAGCTGAACCAAGCAAGCCCATCATTTCCCCATAGGTGGTTAACTTTAATTAAACTTCTCAAAACACAATTTTTTACTCACCTTGAAAGAAAATGTGACAGAACAGCTACTTAAAGGGCCTTCCAGTTGTATTTCAAGATGGTTTCCTCAGCCTGAACAAGTTGCAGTAGTAGGAGAGGTGGAAGGAACTGTTGGTGAAAGGGAGTCCAAGCTCTGGAACAATGTATTCAGGGCACCTCTGCAATAGTCAGAAAAGAATTTGTAATATCTTTAGGGAATATTATTATCAAATTTCACAGTTTCATCTATTCCTCTGGATTGTTCTACTCTTGCCCTTGTCACTTCTGATCAAGTTCTCCTTCATGTGTTTGTTTTCTCATTTATTAAAGGCCAAGCAGTATTCTGTTTACCCAGCTCCATGGGAAAACACAGAGTGACAGCTTGCTGAGGGCCTTGGGATTAAATACTGTATCCTGAAGTTTCATTTCCTTGCAAACTCTTCTATTAAGGAGGGAGCCAGTTTTCATTTTGTCTTAATTTTCCCTAAAGGTTTGCACAGTGTCTTTAACTTAGAGGAAATCTAGATGGAAAACACTCCTGTGGTCTGGTTCTTGTTTTCTTGGTAAAATATCTTGGAACTTGGCAAGTGCAGGGGCTGAGGGGAGAAGTTAATTTAACTGATATCCTGCTCAGCTGGAATCCTCTTGTCTTCTGAGGTCTCAGTTTGCAACTCCAGCACTGTAAAAATTGTCCATTACAGAAATGGCTTCTTAATTTTCCCAGGGTTTTGTGTTGCACCTCTGATTTCTTCAAGGATACTATGTAAGGAAATTAGGATGCAAAACTCCCAGGGTCTGTCCTTGACTCCTTAGTTTTCCCAGAGACAAACCTCCTTCCCTGCCTTGGCCATACCGTGCAGAATTGAGGACACACAGTGACTGTTTGTCCCAGAATAGCAGGCTCCCTATGGCTGATGCTTGAATAGCTGTCCTCACATCCTGCTTGTTTCCATACAGAAAACATTTGTGACTCGGCAGCAAACATAATTAGGTGCTGGTCACTGCTGGTGTTTGGTGTTCAGTTTTAGGGCAAGCTGTCTCTCTTTTCTCTATCAGCTGAGAAGACAGAGAACTGGGAAGCCCGCTGCTGCTTGCTGCACTGAAAGCTGGAAGAACTGGGCAGGGAGCTGATCCCAGCAGCAGGGTGCAGGGAATGTATTGACCTTCAGATGTAAGATGTTGAGGTTCCTGTGTGGGTTTCATGCAAGTTGGTGAGGGATTTTTAGGGTGTCAGGACTAGGGGGAATGGAAAAGAAGTAGAAATGGGTAGATTCAGATTGGATATTAGGAAGAAGTTCTTCCCCATGAGGGTGATGAGACTCTGGAACAGGTTGCCCAGGGAGGTGGTGGAAGCCTCATCCCTGGAGGTTTTAAAGACCAGGCTGGATGTGGCTCTGAGCAACCTGATCTAGTGTGAGGTGTCCTTGCACATGGCAGGGGGTTGGAACTAGATGATCCTTGAGGTCTCCCTTCCAACCTTAACAATTCTATGATTCTATTATCACCTCTGTAGACCTGGCCTGAGCAGTTGCTTGTGGTCTTCTCTCAAGGTAAGAAGACTGTAGAGAGAAACTCACTGATTCAGCTCTGAACAAGCAGCGCTGGTCCCCAGCCCAAAGAGGAAGCAATGTACTCCCTGCTTAATCTCTGACAACTTCCATGTCAATGAGAGAATGTAAGAATTTATTCCCATAGGATACATTTCCTTAGAGAGTAAAGCTGGCTATACCCACAGTACCCAAATTCCATCAGAAAATCCCAGTTGGAAAAAGCCCAACTTGCCCATTATCTTACTTAAACTTGCACTGAGTGGGGATGAGGAAATTTCTGTCACTCACCAAGACCAGGCACTGAACTTCACTTGGAGACTCAGGTTACTCAAACTGATATGCTGTAACTAATGTGAAGGGAGACATGGAAGCTGAGTCCATAAGGGATCAGTCAGGGCACAGATGCCCTTCCTGCATCATACTCCTTGCACAGCTCTGTGTCATCAGAGGGATGTTTCCACCAGTGCTCCTCTGACACAGAGGCCACATCAGGCACACTCAGCAGACATCACCTACCTTCTCCAGAACAACTGTCCAGGTCTGGTGTCTGTTGGGAAGGGATAAATCACCATCTTCCTCGTTCTTCCCACTGCTGCATGAATTGACCCTTCTATAGGAGCCTGTGGTAGTTTTAAGCTGTGCCTAGGAAATTTTCTACAGATCTTGAGCAAAAAGTGATAGAATGTAAATAAATTACTACTGGGTGTAAAAGGGAAAGTAATGATAAGGCCTAAATAGTTCCACTGGTCTGAAAAATAACATAAAGTTAGTTGTGTACACTAACTCTTTCTTTTTGGCTTCTTCACTCTCACTGGTGCTCCTGCTGGCTTGCTGACCTTGGCTGCATTGCTCTGTTGTGGCTAAGTGCTTGTGGTGGGTTGAAAATTCTCCCCCAACATTAAATTTGCCAGGCTAGCTTAGTTGGAAGCAAATGAAAGCTGTATTTACAAGCAAAACTACAACATGGAACGGAACGGAATGGAACGGAATGGAATGGAATGGAATGGAATGGAATGGAATGGAATGGAATGGAATGGAATAGACCAGGTTGGAAAATACCTTCAAGATCATCAAGTCCAACCTATCAAATATACAGTATTTACAATATTTGCAGCTATTTACAATGAACAGCACAAGGACCCCCCTGGCCAAGGACCAGGGGAAGCTGCTAGCTTCTGCCTCTCCCTTACCCCCTGAGCAAAAAGGACAAGAGAAAGGAGCGGAGGGACATTAGACTTAGCCAAAACAACACAGCCAAGGTCAAGCAGAAGCGAGTATCTCTCCCAGAGTGAAGAAGCAAGAAGAGGAGAAGAAATTGTTTTGGTACAACTAGTGTTAGTCCCTTATCTGTTCCAATGGGATTGCTTAGAATTAAAACGATTTTCCTTTGTACACCCAATAGTGATTTGTTTACATTTTACTACTTTCTATTCAAGACCAGTGAAAAATTTTAAAGGCATAACCTAAAACTACCACAAGTACTAACAGATACTTTCTGCTCTTCTCTCTTTCACCTTGCACAGAGTGGGGGAAAGGGAGCAGGGAAGGGGAAGCTGTTGGTAACCCCTCTGGTTTTGTCCAGGGGGATTCTTGTGTTGTTTATAAACTGTAAATATAGGTAAACAGTGTGGATTTTGTACATATTTGTTGCATTCCATATTTCTCGATTTTAGTGTGCTTGTAAATACAGCTTCATTTGCTTTCCAACTGAGCTGCTCTGGTAATTTTATGGGGGTGGGGTGTGTGTAATCTCACCCCACCCCAGGAGCTGTTCCTGGAAAAAAAAGAGTGGTGAGAGGTAAATCTCAGGGAAACAGAAATGTTGGTGCTCTGGGTGAGTGCCCAGACGTGCAGAGTGTTCCTCCACTGGCCTGAATGGTGACAGACATTTCTGACACTCACGGTTCTGGCCCCGTCACTGCCAGTTCTCCTTCCAGCCTCTCCAACCTGTCACGCAGCCCATGGTCATGACAAGAGGTGTAAACAGCAGAGGCTTCAACAAGCCTGCCTTTAAATAGCTTAATCCTGGCAAGTTTGTGCCACTGGGGCTTTACAAAGGTTACGCTCTCTGGATGTGGAGATGACGAATAACGGCTCAGTATGGAAAGCACTCAGGTGACAGCAGGGGCTTTTAAATTCCTTCCCTTTTTAACAGTTCACACACAGAGGAAAGTCTGGAATTTAGCGTGTGATACTTGTGTTAATGGCAGCACAGACTGTTTGCAAATATACCTCAAGGGAAGACATTTTAGGGGATAACAGTTCTGTGCACCTCAGAAGTTCTCTTTTAGCTGCCATTCTGCACAAGCCACTGTCCTGGTTTGAGCTAAAACAGAACTTATGTTGTTCAGTGATTTTACTTTTCAGCTCAATCTCCTCTAAGTATCTGCCTTTTCTGAAGTTAACAGTGGATTTTCACAGGCAGTGCCTGCTTCTAGCAGGGACAACATTCATGTTTAGAGTTAATACCAAGGATAAGGCTCTTGCTTAGATTTGCTCCTATTGAGACCAAGGTCACTGCTAAACCTTGTGTGCCACATCGTGGTTGCATTAAGTCACAGCTGCAGGAAGAAGCAGACAGGGTAGGTGACCCTAAACTGACCAACAAGGGATTCCAGTCCATCTACATCATATTCAATATAAAGCTGAAGGATCATCAAGGTCAAGCCTCTTCTTCCATGGCCAGTGTTGTCAGGAGGACTTTATCAGTTCTACCTTTGATCCTGATCCCTGTGTTCTTGAATCCATCTCCTAAATCTGGTTCCCATCTGCTGCCAAATCCAGCCTGGGACTTCTGCAGTGCCTGCAACAGCATCAGTGCTGACAGTGATGTAATTGCCACCAGAGGGGCTGGGTTTGTATATATTTGTACCTATTTATTTTAATTTTATGGCTATTATTTCCATTAGAGCTGGTTTCTTTTTCTTTTCCCACCCATAAATCTTTCTCCCTTACTCCCTTTCTCTTGTTTGGGAAGGGAGAGAGGTTCACAGAGGGTCTTTGTCACTTACCTAGTAGCCAGCTCAGCCTTAACCCTTGACAGACACTACAGGTAACTAACAGGCAAAATAAATTAAACCCAGGAGCTGTTCCTGCCCTTACAGCCCAGGCAGAGAGATAACAGACCCTCCTTCTCCCTCTGAGAAGGCTCTCAGTCTGCAAGAGTACAAAGCCAGTTGGTTTCCCTCTGCATGCTGGAGACCCAGCTTCCCCTCTCACCTCCTCCCTGCTGCCTGCTCCTCCCCGCAGATCCGCCAGCAAAGACTGGAAGTGACAAAAAGGGCAAAGAGGCTTCCCTGCTCATTGTGAAGAGCAAAAGGCCTCTCTGCAACAACAGAAAATAGGCAACTTCATTAACTGTGAGACATCAGCATTCCCAGGCAGCAGAGCTGGAGGGAGTAGAGAGAAGGATGGGGGCAAACAGCAGCTTCTCGGTGTTCTGCGGTCAGGTTAGGGCAGAAGAGAAAAGGGCTATTTTACAATGAGACCCACAGAGGTTCTTAGAGCTCCTATTATTAGTAAGCCCTCTTTAGCCTTCCCAAGCAGCCTTCAACCCAAAGCTTCACAAAAAACACTCCCCCAGCTGTTGTACTACATGGATAATTATAGTCTGCAGATGCTAATGTAAGGAGCGGATGTCACTTAGTATACATCACGCAAAAAGGATGAAAGGTGGGGGTTTTTTAGGCTTCAAAGCAGCAAATTGTTAGTCTGTCTTCTTCCTCATTGTTTCTTTTTATCCTGCAGAGGTAGCAGCCTTGCCCCATTCATCAGTTTGGGCTGAATTAATTATTAGAGAGGGATGGTTCTTGGTGGCTGCTGGAGGACAAACAAGCATTTTGCATGTGGCTCTTGCATGAGTGGCTGGTCAAAAGCAGAAATTACCTGAGTCAGCTGTAATCTGGCCTCTCAGGAACACTGAGAAAGTTTTGGGCCCCTCAATTTAAGAAGGACATTGAGACTCTTGAATGTATCCAGAGAAGGGCAATGAGGCTGGGGAGAGGCCTCAAGCACAAGCCCTATGAGGAGAGGCTGAGGGAGGTGGGATTGTTTAGCCTGGAGAAGAGGAGGCTCAGGGGAGACCTCATTGCTGTCTCCAACTACCTGAAGGGAGGATGTAGCCAGGAAGGGGTTGGTCTCTTCTCCCAGGCAACCAGCACCAGAACAAGAAGACACAGTCTCAAACTGTGCCAGGGGAAGTTTAGGCTCGAGGTGAGCAGAAAGTTCTTCCCAGAGAGAGTTGTTTGCCATTGGAATGTGCTGCCCAGGGAGTGGCTGGAAGTGTTCAAGAGGGGATTGGACTTGGTGCCATGGTTTAGTAGTCATGAGGTGTTGGGTGACAGGTTGGACTTGATGACCTTTGAGGTCTCTTCCAACCTTGTTGATTCTATGATTCTATGCTCAGCTTTGCTGCCTTTTGTGGATAAGGCAACAGGCTCAGGCAAGGTCAGGTGGCAGCGGCTCAGAAAACCGTTGGTGAAAACCTCGGCACAAAGTCATCCACTTCTCCCAGTGCCATAGTTCCTTCACCTACTTTGGTTGGCTGTGTCTAAGGAAAGCTGAAAATATCTGAAAATCTCATCTACTCATGGGGTACTAAATGCCATCCTATGGGCATGTGCAATCTGCTTTTTCCTCTTGTGTTACAGCCACAAGAACGATTGGTGCCCCATGATTATAGTCTTGGACTCAGCCTGGCCTAAAATAATGCAGAGAGGATGGATTAGAGGGCTAGCTAGCCTACAGAATTTTAAAGTGCTCAAAGCATTTACAAACGTGTCTGCAAATCAGAGAGCATTCAGCCAGCTCGAATTTACAAGAGGCAAATCAAGGCACATTCCTTTGACAAGAAAGCCTCCTGAATGCTGAAGGAAGGGGTAGCAGGCAGGCACATTTTAAAGGATATCCTCCTTTGCATCACTTCCAACATGAACACTGTTAATTTTACATTTGCACATTCTTTTTATTTTAAACCAGATTTCATTTGAAGTCCGGGGCTATAATTTTGGCTCAGATTTCCAGCGACTTGCAGTTCATTTTGTTCATGACATCACCAGAAAGTCTTGATGGAACTATCTGCCACCCGTGCCAGTTTGCTATTCACTCTCTCTCTTCGGATGCAGGAAGGCTCTGTAGAAGTCACAGAGGTGATTGCACTGTTGGCTTTGTGCTGTGTGACTAAATGCCTGCACATGAAATTTGTCAGGCAAGAATAAGACTGCATTCTGAAGAAAAGTCTTGCATACATTTGAGTGAGTGGCTACACTTCTGATGCTGACATTTCAAGTGCTCAGAGTTCAAGGCTGAACTGAATTGGTACTAGACTGTCTATGCATTCACCATATTTTGTGCCTTTCTTCCTCTGTTGCTGCCCAAAGGCTGCACAGAGATTTGCACAGTATAAACAACCAGGCAGAAAGAAAGCTTAGACCAGGTGACAATAACATTAACTGCAAAGCAGCAGAGAGAAAAAGATGCAATGCAGAGAAGACATTCTGCTTTTGGTGTGGCTTTTTGTTTGCTTGGGGTTTTTAGTCTGCTTGGTTATTTCTGGTTGTTTGGGTTGGTTTGTTTGGGTTGGTTTGTTTGTTTGTTTTTTTTCATTCCTCTCCCCTCTGAAAGAGATTAAAGATGCAAATTGCCTTCAGTTCTCTGCACACAGTGCATCACACATTATTTGCATTAGATAAGTGGAACTCTTTTTTTGCACTGAGAGGGGCTTTATTAGTCATGGACAGCACAAAAAAACATTTGATGGAACACACTCTTTTTGCTCTTCCTTTTCCTTCACTTTAACAGCCACAAGATCAAAAGTCATTTCTGATGTGCCATTTCCCAGACTTCATATGAGGCGCTGGAACTGCTTTCATAATTTCACCCTGAACATCTACCTCCACATCATGCTTCTGGCTACTTCACATGTGTATCTGATGACTGAGCTTTCACTATATCACATTTCTGATCTCAAACTGCCTATGTCATTCTGAGCTTGCTTTTATCCTCAGTGATAAAGAAGGAAGCAGGATGCAAACAAGAGATCCAGATAGGCTGTGTTTCTGTTGAGAAATGAGAAAAATAATTGCAAGCAGCTTAAAGCAGTTTCCCTACTGTCCATATGCCTTCTGTCTATACTGGTCTAGTCATGCAAGCCACATCTGAAATGCATAGCAAGTATGCTCTTGGGTCAGAATACACCACAGCTTATTTTTCAACATCCTCATTAGCATTTCCCACTTTACAGGAACAGAATAGAACAGAACAGAACAGGTTGGAAGAGACCTTCGAGATCATCGTGTCCAAACCCATCTTCCAACACCACCTAATCAACTAAACCATGGCACCAAGCACCCCATCCAGTCTCCTCCTAAACACCTCCAGTGATGGTGACTCCACCACCTCCCCAGGCAGCACATTCCAATGGGCAATCACTCTCTCTATGAAGAATTTCTTCCTAACATTCAGTCTAAACCTCCCCTGGTGCAGCCTGGGACTGTGTCCTCTTGTTCTGGTGCTGGTTGCCTGGGAGAAGAAAGCAGGGTGGTACATAAAGGCAGTGCATGCCTGCATGCCTTGCTCACCCCCAGTGTAGAGATGTGAAAGGAGATATCACCCAGTCTCCTGAGCTGGGAAATAATCTCCATGATCACCATTTAGAGATTACCAACTCAAAATGAGAGTGTGACTCTCCGGGCTGCCAGCTGTCAACCCAAAACCAAGTGTCGAACCTGACACGATGTTCAAGGTAAGCTGCTACCAATATCTGCACTCTCAAAGCCTCACTAGAAGGTCATCACATTTCTGTGATGTCAGATAGATTGCAATATTCTGCACCTGTGTTTCAGAGGAAGTAAGAATTTTCTGATTTCCTCAGGGATAAATAGGCTATGGTCACAAAACAGCTGGTTTTGCTACCTGATGAATCCCATTGGTGTAGGCAGTGTGAAAGCAGGGACTAATCCTCCTACCTCTGAAGGGGCATTTTTAGTATTCACTGTGACTCAGGAGAGCAGTTTTTGTTCAGAGCCAAACTTAACTCAAACAGCACTGGTTGCCAGCATGCCTTTAATGAACCTGAGGCTTTCCACATATGCAAAAAGAACTTAGCTTCTGCCCTTCTAAGCCTATAGATGAACAGGCTGCCCAGGGGGGTTGCGAGGTCTCCCTCTCTAGAGATGCTCAAAACCTTCCTGGATGTGTTCCACTGTGATCTGCTACAGGTGATTCTGCTCTGGCAGGGGGGTTGGACTGGATGACATTTTGAGGCCTCTTCCAGCCCCTAACATTCTGTGATTAAGTTTAGGGGATATACAGCCTACGTTTACTAAAAAAAAACAACTCTGCAAGTATTCCCTCTCTCAGGAATTTGCTGCCTCACATGAATATTCCTTTTGAAGGCTGATACTAAACTACTTGTTATTTTCCATGTTTCATGCCTCTCTCACAGATCCAATTCTCCTGGCTATCAGCAGCTCTCTTGTCATTCTCTTACATCCTATCTTCAGTTACACATCATTAAAAAACCAGATTTAATGACGTTCTGCACTTTGCTGGCTGGCAGGAGCTGTTGTCATTGTTAGACTGCTGCGAGACATACATATGGCAACTTTTATGTTGAAAGTATATAGCCTTGATAAGTATGGGCTTTAATTTTGATTATTTTTTTTTCCTACTTGGATAAAGACAGAGAGAGAAGTAAAAAGGAAGAGGCATCAGAGAGCAACACATCTACTGCCCTCGATTGGAAAATTAAATCAGCTGGTAAATTAATTCAATAATGGATTCTACCTTTGTGTTGGTTTTCTTTTTGCCCTTTGAATAATGGAAATACTAAAAGGCCCAGGGAAAAAAAGTGCACACTGGCCTCTCTCTTTCAAATATATTTAATGTATTAATTAACAGCTGCTGTATCTCAACCTTTTTGGCTCAAGAGGTGCACGTTAACATCTTCACTGGATCTTTTGTGGCAGGCAACTGGCAGGAGCTACAGCACAACTTTCATAGTATCGTAGTATCAGCCAGGGTTGGAAGGGACCACAAGGATCATCTAGTTCCAACCCCTGCCATGGGCAGGGACACCCTGCACTAGATCAGGCTGGCCAAAGCCTCATCCAGCCTGGTCTTAAACACCTCCAGGGACGGGGCCTCAACCACGTCCCTGGACAACCCATGCCAGGGCTTCACCACTCTCATGGTGAAGAACCTCCTCCTCACGTCCAGCCTGAATCTCCCTACCTCCAGCTTCATTCCATTCCCTCTAGTCCTATCACTACCTGATATCATGAGAAGTCCCTCCCCAGCCTTCTTGTAGGCCCCCTTCAGATACTGAAAGGCCACAATTGTAAACAGTTCTCTTTTCTGACTACCTTTTAAAAAGCAAAGTAGCATGTAAGCAAATGTTAGCACACCACTGATGGGGCCGGTTCAAATGCATTTAGAAGGAAAGAGCCTTATTTCTCACAAGCCCATTTGCAGAGGAGATCTTTCCCAGGGAGATGGTGGAGTCACCATCCTTGGGGGTGCTCAAGAGGGGATTGGACATGGCTCTTGCTACTATGGTTTAGTCATGAGGTCTGTGGTGACAGGTTGAACTTGATTATCTTTGAGGTCTCTTCTAACCTTGGTGATTCTGTGGTTTTTACACCGAGCGCCTTATGCAATTGATGAATATCCAGAATAAACCTCACCTCAGGTGGCTCTTCTAGTTTAGCAGAAGGCAATGGGTCTGAGGCACTGAGGCAATTTATACTCCCAAGCTATCACAGAATGTCAGGTTGGAAGGGCTCCCTAAGGATCATCTGGTCCAGCCTATGGTCTTGGGTAGCAGAGACAGTCAAAAAAAGAAGCTCCTGTTTTTGCAAGGGTTCATCCTGCTGCCCTGGGACTGGGGTGTGCTTATAATTGCAGAGATCAGGAAACAGTCTCACATTTTCCACTCTGGTGCTCAACTCTCTCCTGAATCAAACTCTGAGGAACCTTTGTACAAGCCAAATACCTCCATGAAGACATCATGTTGTTTAACTAAGCTGCATGTGCATACATCTAGAGGAGCTCTCAAATGGTTTGCTGTCATTTACTGGTTTTGAATAAAGGTGTCCTGATGCTCATGCTAGAGATGCAGTGCTGGCTTCCTCTGCAGCTGAGAGTATTTACCCTAGTTTTTAAAGGTCACAGCAGCTCACAGGGGTATCATTTACTCCTGTCTCTGTTAAACATCCTCCTTCCTTCCTCATTCTCTGCTGAAACATGGCAAGTGAAAAGAGATGCTGACGATGTGAGCTACACAACAGAAGACACAGCAGGAAGGACACTACGTGATTTGTTGCTGCAGGTCTTATGCAAGTCCCTTCATTCAGTTGTCTCAGATTAAACACAACCTCCAGCTTTAGAATCATAGAATCATTTCAGTAGGAAAAGACCTTTAAGATCACCAAGTCTGTTAACCCATCACTGCCAAGTCATCACTAAACCATGCCCCTCAGCACCATATCCACACATCTTTTAAACACCTCCAACTTTTGCAGATGAATGGTTCTCAAAAGCTGCCTTGTAGGACTCTTGACAGCCAGTTGTGGCTGCAGAGGGTGTTAGGTGCCCTTTGAAAATGTGGCCAGCCAGAGCATGTGCTCTGGTATATCTGAAATCTGCAGGCAGGAAAGCCATGCAATGTCAGGGAAGCACTGTGATAAATTTAGCAAGTGATAATGTAAACAGCATGGAAAAACTGTGTGCTGCACAGGAGGGCACGGGAACTTTTGCCAGCTGGGACTTCACTCACCGTTTGGAAGGAGGACTGCAACACTTCCACATCTGATTCAAAGGCTTGTGCTGGTCCTCAGATTGTCTTGCTGGAGTCAGTGAGACTGCAGAGGATGCAGTTAAATGCAATAGAATTATTTTTGTAAAGATCAGGGACTTTGGGGGCAAAATGTCCTTGGCAGTTACTTGCAACTATTGTCAGTGACTAATCCACCTAAGGAGAACCCTTTCTTTCCCTAGTTAGCATTGTTGGCATTTGACTGTCTTGTCACTTTGCTTGGAACAGTAAAAACATCAGCTAGCCAAAAGCCAGAGAACAGTCTCACTCCTATTAATTTCCTTGTTTTCAGTATCAATTCACTTAGAAGCCTACAGATTCAGCCTTGTAGTGTATTTTCCTACAGCTGCATTTATATCCCTATCCATAAACTCAACGCTGGTGAGTTTCTCAGAGGAGGACATTTGAAATGTCA
Organism: Picus viridis; assembly: GCA_033816785.1. Lineage (NCBI taxonomy): Eukaryota > Metazoa > Chordata > Aves > Piciformes > Picidae > Picus > Picus viridis. The sequence continues at coordinate 7,233,950 of CM066581.1, forward strand.
CAGAGAGTTACTCAAATTGCTAAGCTGCAGGCATTAGCAAGAAACAATTGCATAAACTCTCAAGCTGAGGCCAACCCTGCTCAGAGCAATTTGTTCAAATTCCTTTCTTTCTGTGTTTGTTGCTTCCCTAATTGTGTTTAACTGGTAGCTTTATAAAAAAAAATATCACCAAATACCTTCATTGCTTCCTCATAATATACTGTAAGCACTGATGGGATTGTTAATTCACAGCTCGAGGTTTCCTTCCCAAGTCACAAGCATTGCTTTATTGCCATTGTTTCCCCACAGTGACCTTCAGTGCCATTGGGTTTTGATAAAGAGCGATATCGCTTCCTCTTTTAATGAGCCATTGTTCAGATCTGAGATGGAAAATAATTCATGGAGACAAATCCAGTGAGCCAAGTGCAGATATTGGAATAATCTCCCAAGGGATGCAGTGGATTCCCCTATACTGGACAGTTTAAGACTCAGCTTGACAGGGTGCGGAGCCATCTCCTCTAAACTTCACTGTTACCAGATGATCCTTGAGGTCCCTTCCAAACTGGCATTCTGTGATTTGCTGTGAATGTGTAACTAGCTTCATAAAATAAAGCCTCCACAGAGCTTTTCCCCTAAAGAGAGGCACACAGACATAGAATCAGAGAATCATTCAGGTTGGAAAAGTCCTTGATGATTTCAAAGTCCAACTGTTAACCCAGCACTGCCAAGTCTGCCATTCAGCTTAGAGGCTGAGGGAGCTGGGATTGCTTAGCCTGCAGAAGAGGAAGCTCAGGGGAGACCTTATTGCTGTCTACAACTACCTGAAGGGAGGTTGTAGCCAGGAGGGGGTTGGTCTCTTCTCCCAGGCAGCCAGCACCAGAACAAGAGGACACAGTCTCAAGCTGCACCAGGGGAAGTTTAGGCTCAAGGTGAGGAGAAAGAAGAGTTGTTAGCTGTTGGAATGTGCTATCCAGGGAGGTGGTGGAGTCACCATCCCTGGAAGTGTTCAAAAGGGGAGTGGACGTGGCACTTGGTGCCATGGTTTAGTAGTCATGAGGTGCTGGGTGACAGGTTGGACTTGATGATCTTTGAGGTCTCTTCCAACCTTATTGCTTCTATGATTCTATAATCCTGAAGAGTTAATTCAAGACTATGCATTAACATCAGAAAGCAGTCAACAGTTTGAATTCAGAGCAATTAGTAGGGTCACAGCAAGTCTGCTGTAAAGAAGGGGAACTGAGTGAATTGAAGAGAAACTTCCTGGTCAGACTGCAGTAAATATGTAATAGATCAGCTCCTGATAATTCAGGATTGAGAGGAAAAAAAAAATCTTAACAAATCATAGAATGCAGAGGAGGAGTTTGTTTAAGTGTCTCTCCTGGTGAAGGAAGGCACAGGCAAAGGAAATGCTGGGTTGTTGAAAGGGCAGAGAGAGCAATAGTACTTTTTCTGTCAATGTCATCATAAAGAAATGAAAATGTCAGTGATATTGATAGGAGAAAGATGAGAAAGAAAAATATGCTTCTATTACACACTGAAGAGTGAACAGGGCTGCAAAGCTCAGCTATGCAACACAGAGACTCTAATGGGTATGAAAGGCTGGACTGCTCATTTGGATGAGAAGATGACAAATTGCTAACAACATGAGACTTGCTCTTGCTCAATTGCATTTTAATAACATGAAAGGGCTGAATGCAACTGGCAAGAGGCACAGAAGAGAAATTACCTTATAAAAAGATCATCTACCTCAGCATCTGTCGCCGCTGAGCAGGAAGAATACAATAGCAGGGGAGGAGATCAGGATGCCCTTGCTGTTTTTAACACAGTAGGTTGAATGCCTGGATCCACAAGGATGTGGTTAAGGCAACAGACTGCCTGATCTCACTGTTTTTGTCACAGACTCAGGACAAATGATACTGAGGTTGCCCAGAAACCAAGGTTTACAGAAGCAAGTCCATCAGCAGTCAGGGTATAGGAACCAGAGAGGGGCTCGCCTCTGGTCCAGCTTCAAAATGAAGTTACCCAGCTTGTCTCCTTTCAAGGAGGTCCAGATGGTGTCTACACATTTTCAGAGACAGAGATTTTTTAGTAATTGAGTGTAAAAAGGGAATAAATAGCATGAAATGATGGCTCCCACTTTCCTTAATCTATTCCCTGATTTTTCCCGCCTCATTCACTTCCTAAACCACATACAGAGTAGATGTGATGACATTTCTAGCTTTCATTTGCTGTGAACACTTTACTATTGCCTAAGGTATTGGATGCACAAGTTGCAGGAGAGGGAGAAAAGGCTGAGAAGTGGCCTCTACCAGTCGTGCTTTCTTTGTTTGGGGTGGGATTACACAGCACTCTTACTTATACAATACAATACAATACACCAGGTTGGAAGAGACCTTCAAGATCATCTTGTCCAACCCATTAACCAATCCAACCCACCTAAACAACTAAACCATGCAACCAAGCACCCCATCAAGTCTCCTCCTGAACACCTCCAATGAAGGTGACTCCTTCAGACCTGCCAAAATTCATGCAGGAGAGGAAGACACCTACTGAAACTCTGTACTCCTGCACAATGCTTTCCCTGATATGATAGCCCAAATACTCCAGAAAGTAATTTTACTGTAGAATCAGTCAGAGCATGCTCCACCTGCCCATCAGGTGGGCTTTCAGGGACTCTCCTGAGACAGGGAACCTACCACACCTACCACAAATCCTTGGAGATGCTGCAAATTGAGCCTGCACTCTTTAGCTTGGGATGGGCAAGGAATGAATGAGACTAAGAACAAGAGGACACAGTCTCAAGCTGTACCAGGGGAAGGTTTAGGCTGGATGTTAGGAAGAAGTTCTTCCCAGAAAGAGTGATTTGCCATTGGAATGGGCTGCCCAGGGAGGTGGTGGAGTCACCATCGCTGGAGGTGTTTAGGAAGAGACTGGATGGGGTGCTTGGTGCCATGGTTTAGTCAATTAGGTAGTGTTAGATGACAGGCTGGACTCGATCTCAAAAGTTTTTCCAACCTAGTTAATTCATATTTTAAGTCCTATTTTCCCCTGTTGTATCTACAGAGCATACACCAACATAAGTTAGTGTGCATTCTGAAGGAGTAACCCCTGCTCAAGACCTAGTCCTTAAACACAAAAGCACAGCTGAATTGTCTGGTTACAGATGACTACCTGCCTTGTAAAGGTCAAGTGTGAAACTTTAACGCTTCAAGCAACGCCTGATTTGTGACATTCCTCGGGTAAACTGGAATTTGCCCAGTCAAGGGGAATGAAATCTCACTCTAATGGTTTGAGGTCTGCAGGCAATTTCTCTCTAATATTCTTTCACTACATATATATTTGTTAATTATTTTTGCTCCCCTCTCAAAGCTGGCACAACTCACTCCGAAATAACATTTCCACTACCACACACACCCAGGCAGCTTTTTCTGGGAAGGCTCCCTCCATGCAACAGAATAACCTGGTACTAATGGGATTACTCACAGGGGTAGAGTTAAGCATTTATATAAATCTTTGCAAGAGTGGGGTGTTAATTACCAGCTCACATACCAGAACTCAAATAATGAAAGATAATAGTATACATATTTACTCTCCCCCTCCCACCCCCCTAGTTTGCTGAGCTCCTCTTGGTCAGAGCATTGGTGACACAGGAAGGGCTCTGCAGGAGCTCGAGTTCCATTCACTGCCACTATTGTGTCGAATTAAGGGATATTTTTCTGTTAACACAAGCCCATTAATAAGCAAAATCAAATGTGGAGATCTTAAAGTCACAAAGCATTTAAAGAAAAGAGGGGGGAAAAGGGAACCTTTGCACTGAAAATACACTGGAAGTGTTTGCAAATTTACCCTGTCAGAGTTCTGTACCAAGATTTTCATTCGAATGGGTCTCTTGAGGTGGAAATGCCCATAATAGTTCATGCTATTGAAAAGAAAACACAACCAACCAACCACCAAGCTCTGAAAGTCTGGAATAAAAAAATGTGACGTTTCCTCTTCAGGTTTCCTTCCTCCTTGCTCTCTGCTCTCTCCACGTCTCTCCTTTAGAAGGCAAAAGGAAGGAAGTGTGCGGGGATGTATTTTTCATCCTCTTTTAATTGTTCTTTTCCTTGGACCTGTATAAACCTCACACTGAGCTGAAATTCGTTTTCAATAGCCTGGGGTTTTTTAAGCACATTTTGGCACATTTCTCCTGTGTTGCACCCTTTATGTTTTTTGCTCCACCTCATCATCTTAAAGCAAACTGTTCTCTCTCTCTCTCTCTTAAAGTTATCTTTTATGTTCTTTCTGAGGAAAGACACTTAAATGAACTTTGCAGCAGTAAGCTGTGGCACTGGTAAGGTTTGAACAATCATGAATAGTTTCATTCTGTGATTAGCCTCCTACTCCCACATTCTCCTTTGGTGTGGGTTTTTTTCCCAGTTCTGGACTAAGAGATGCCTTTGAAAAAATCTACAGAGCTTTATGAATAGAATAGGATAGGATAGGATAGGATAGGATAGGATAGAATAGAATAGAATAGAATAGAATAGAATAGAATAGAATAGAATAGAATAGAATAGACCAGATCAGGTTGGAAGAGACCTTCAAGATCATCGTGTCCAACCTATCATCCAACACCATCTAATCAACTAAACCATGGCACCAAGCACCCCGTCCAGTCTCCTCCTCAACACCTCCAGTGATGGTGACTCCACCACCTCCCCAGGCAGCACATTCCAATGGGCAATCACTCTCTCTCTGAAGAATTTCTTCCTAACATCCAGGCTAAACCTCCCTTGATACAGTTTGAGACTGTGTCCTCTTGTTCTGGTGCTGGTTGCCTGGGAGAAGAGACCAACTCCTTCTGGCTACAACCTCCCTGCAGGTAGTTGTAGACAGCAATAAGGTCTCCCCTGAGCCTCCTCCTCTCCAGGCTAAGCAACCCCAGCTCCCTCAGCCTCTCCTCCTAGGGCTTGTGCTCCAAACCCCTCACCAACTTTGTTGCCCTTCTCTGGACACGTTCCAGCAAGTTACAATTCAGTTAGAAACACCAGCACATAACAACTTGCACAACAGCATTAGGTAAACCCAGGGAAGCATTCGCATTGCCCCAGTGCAACGTGGAAATCAAATAATTACAACCAGACACAACATACACCAGCAACTGCAAAATATTTTATGAGAGAAGGGAAAAGGGTAGTAACAAATTATGTAAACAATCCATTCAGGAGAGCTGTAAGTGACTAAACCCATGTTACACATGGGCTCCTGACTCCTGGTTCCCGAAGGAATGGAAAATACGGAAGATTGCTTCCAGGTTCTTTTCTCGATTGTATCACTCTTCCCATTGTCTCATTAATTAGCAGCCCTCTCACACTTTCTTCTTTGTTTCCCTCAAATTGTTTCCAGCTAAGATTAAATGCAGACTACAGTCTGAAGGAAATTGTGTGCCAGTTTCAATCCACAGGAAGCACAGAAGAGAAAGTTAGCAGGGTATCTCTACATGCATCAAGAATTAATTATAACAACCATATATACTTGACTGGTCGTTGCCATCACCTCTTCTGAAAGGAGAGATGAGAGATTAAAGAGTTCTCATAGGGCTGTGTGAAACCTTGGAAAAGCAAAGTAATCTTTTCATCTGGCAATGTAAGGATCACTCAAGCTCCTACACAGAGTGGGAAGAACCAGAGTCCAGGGAATGATGCTGGGCTGGGACAGAAGCTGGTCTGGGCAAGTGAGGAAATTTTCTCTCTTGTGGGAATCCAAGCCCAGCCCTAAGCCCAGACATCATCCAGTGGAGACCAGGCCAGGCCACTGGTATCGCTGAGGCTGCCAGGAAGGTGACAATAAAGCATCTGTGCTGTGAGCCCGTGGCACAGGCGGAGTGAGGGAAAGCAAGAGGAGCACCTCGGGGCACAGCTTTGCCTGTTTGAAAGGAGGCCTGGGGCGTGGAACCAAGCCTGCCCCATCATTTGCAGATGAAATTCCTGAACTTTCTAAACTCCTTCAGACAAGATATAAGGAAGACAATTTTAACAACGAGGGTGGTGAGACATTGGCCCAGGTTGCCCAAAGAGGTGGTAGAAACACCACGCCTGGAAAGATGCGAGGCCAGGTTGGACAGAGCTCTGAGCAACGTAATCTAGTTGAAGATGTCCCTGCTCACTGCAGGGGGGTTGGACTAGATGACCTTTAAAGGTTCCTTTCAACCCAAACTATTCTATGATTCTAAATGACCATGACTATATGAAAAAAAACACACCTGAGCAGCAGATTCTCTCACTCAAACTCAGCAGAGAAGAAATTCCTACCAACAAAGACCTCCCAAGCCTCTGCTTGTGCATGATTTTTAAAGTCTAATATGCAAATGTCAGCAGAAATGATAATTTTGAGCTGTAAGATGCAAAGCATTTTCCTCAGCAGGGCTGAGCAGCCATTCATCCTCACATAGCTAATTGCTTGCCAGCAGCTAATCAATGAGATCTGAAATATCATATGTGCATAAGAGTTAATCCCAAGATGAAAAGGAGGAGAGAAGGAGGAGGAGAGAAGGAGGAGGAGAGAAGGAGGAGGAGAGAAGGAGGAGGAGAGAAGGAGGAGGAGAGAAGGAGGAGGAGAGAAGGAGGAGGGAGAAGGAGGAGGAGAGAAGGAGGAGGAGAGAAGGAGGAGGAGAGAAGGAGGAGGAGAGAAGGGAAGGAGGAGGAGAGAAGGAGGAGGAGAGAAGGAGGAGGGAGAGGAGGAGGAGAGAAGGAGGAGGAGAGAAGGAGGAGGAGAGAAGGAGGAGGAGAGAAGGAGGAGAGAGAGAGGAGGAGGAGGGAGGAGAGAAGAGGAGAGAAGGAGGAGGAGAGAAGGAGGAGGAGAGAAGGAGGAGGAGAGAAGGAGGAGGAGAGAAGGAGGAGGAGAGAAGGAGGAGGAGAGAAGGAGGAGGAGAGAAGGAGGAGGAGAGAAGGAGGAGGAGAGAAGGAGGAGGAGAGAAGGAGGAGGAACCTTGTGGCATTCATCCTCTAAGACATAACAAATACTCAACGTGTATGTGACTCCTTTCTGGAGGATGAGAGAAAGACAGAACTGAGAGGTAGGCTTTATACAAAACCTCCAGGTCCTTTTGTAACTAATAAACTCGTGAAACTGCCCTGTGACAGGCACTGCAGAGGAAGAAAATGGGGCAGCTGGATTGCTCAGTGATGGTATAGCACTGCAGCTCTGCAGATTCCACAAAAGGGCCATCCGAGTGAGTGCTGCCCTGTGTCTTAATAGATCTGCCAGAGAGTCAGGCTCATTTGTTCTTATTGTGCTCTGATGATCCAGAGTAGCTGGGCGCAGCCTGCAATCTTTCTGACTAGGCTGCAAATGGCTCTCAGAGCAATTTCAAGCTGAAATTATCCAGACATTTATCCAGACATTCTCAGGGCTGCATCAGCCAAATGGCTACCTCCCAGTGCAGAATTAAAAGCCTGATACTGAACAGATAATGTTTGGGAGAGTCAGAAAGATAGGGAGCGTGTTCTTCTGGAGAACTGGAATGCAATTGCGACTTCTGGGGTCGTGGTAAAAAGAAATTATTGCATTTGTCAAATATTTTTGCAAAACACTGTTTTCTGTGCAGTACTTCAGTAAACACAACTGTGGGAACTCATGCTGCCTTTAGCAGACAGCATTTTGAATTGCCATGCTGAAAGAGAGTTGGTCTGTCCTCATCCACAGGCACTTTGCATAATGAGCATTTTAGAGTGGAGCAGCACACCTCCCAGATCTTTAGCAAAAGCGAAAGTTAATTTAAATGGTTAAAATATTGACTTGCTGGAACGTGTCCAGAGAAGGGCAACAAGGCTGGTGAGGGGCTTGGAACAGAAGCCCTATGAGGAGAGGCTGAGGGAGCTGGGGTTGCTTAGCCTGGAGAGGAGGAGGCTCAGGGGAGACCTTATTGCTGTCTGCAACTACCTGCAGGGAGGTTATAGACAGGTGGGGATTGGTCTCTTCTCCCAGGCAACCAGCACTAGAACAAGAGTCTTGCTGTGCCAGGGGATGTTCAGACTGGATGTTAGGAAGATATTCTTCACAGAGAGAGTGATTGACCATTGGAATGTGCTGCCCAGGGAAGTGGTGGAGTCACCCTCACTGGAGGTGTTTAGGAGGAGACTTGCTGGGGTGCTTGGTGCCATGGTTTAGTTGATTAGATAGTGTTGGATGATGGGTTGGACACGATGATCTTGAAGGTCTCTTCCAACCTGGTCTGGTCTATTCTATTCTATTCTATTCTATTCTATTCTATTCTATTCTATTCTATTCTATTCTATTCTATTCTATTCTATTCTATTCTATTCTATTCTATTCTATTCTATTCTATTCTATTCTATTCCATTCCATTCCATTCCATTCCATTCCATTCCATTCCATTCCATTCCATTCCATTCCATTCCATTCCATTCCATTCCAATAACTGGCTGATGAATGTTTTCTTTCTCTCTCTGGATTTTATTGGGAAGCAGAAGGCATGACTTCGGTGTACCTTTATGCTGCACCAGCTTGCGGTGCGATTGTTGGGTTGACTATGGGCTCAGCATTTGGGTTTTTTAGATAAGCATGATGTGATGAAGACAGGGAAGGCACAGGGAGTCTCAGCAGTCAGAAAGTTAACATACGCGTGTCTCTTGCAGCTCTTACTGCATGTGAGCAGAGACTGGCTGGTAGGATCCACCCAGGAAAACTTTGCTGCAAGCTTTGCACCTGAAATTCTTGGGAAAGGGTTTTGTGTTCTGCTGGGGATCTGCCAGTCTTTAAAGCATAGGATAGGCACTAAGAATGAAATTAAGTGATCCATCACTGCCTATAACCTTCACTTTCTTCTACCTCTTGTTAAAACCAAGACAAGGATGGAGAGGAACAGCTCTGGAGCTTCTGAATGAGCCCTGCATCTGTATCCTGTGATGTTTTTAAATGGAGTGGAAACATCTGCAGATTATGAAGAAAGAGTTAAATTCCTCAACATATGCAAAAAGCAATATTTTTCACTCAGGACAATTAGAAAAGAAACGAAATAGCTCAGCCAGAAGTACTCTGTTGACATCTATTCCTCTGGCACAAGGATGAACCTGCATCCGCTGCTCTGCTCTTTGCTTCCCTCCCGCTCGTGAATAATAAGCCTCAAGGGCACAGGTGTGCAGGGACAATAAAAATAGACTCTGCTCTCTGAAACAGCCCCTAAAAGAAATAAGTCTTATCACTGGAATGAGCTTCCACCTCTGACAGTCCATCTGTGAACTACTCTAGTTTTCAGACCTGAAACCAGGCTTTCAGAAACAGAGCTGCCCCCAAGCTAACACAGCCCCTCTTTGGAGAGGAAGGGACGCTTCCTTCTCCTCCTCCTCCTTCCTCCCTTCTTTCCTTCCCAAAACAAAAGCACCACGGGCAGCTTCAAAGAGGCAAAAATGTAAACACAGCTTTTGCTAACGTACAGAAGAGGAAAGGAAGGACATCAAGATTAGTAAGAGAGGAAGAAATTCAGCCACCTGACACAAGGTTTTGATGACATCCTTCGGTGGCTCAGACAAAAGTAGAGACTGGGACATTTCATGTTTCATAGAAAACCAGTCAAACAACCTCAGAGATTTGTGTTGAGTCGCTAAAGGAGGGCACTTAGAATGTGGCTGCCTGGAAATGATTCTTTTATCAAACTGCTGAAGGGACTGAGCGGGAGGATTCCACAAAGAAACAAGAAAGTGGTGGTCAAAAAGGAGCAGAAGCAGGCTCTCATACACCAAAAAGGAAATGGAGGGAGGAGGAAGAAGGTTTATTCTATCTCTCTCTTTTTGTAAAAGAAAATTATTTAGAAATATTAATATCTAAGAAAAACAGTAAAGGAAGAAGGCAGATATCATCACATAACTGAAGTATAGGATATCAGATAGCTGCATTTGCAGCTGGTGGAGATTATGTGTAACATACAGCCTGTTGCCAATTCCTTTGATGAAACCAGTGCTCCCTTTATGCTGCACTTGCAAATAAATGAGGTGGTGACCAGTTACCATTAATCTTCTGAGAAGCACAAATGGAGGCCAACAGTGGTTTTTTTATCAGCCTCCTCATGAAAACACAGTTGAGGTAAGATCAAAGCTCTGGAATTACAGCAGGAATGCTTGATTCTGACCAAATCTATCCGGAGCTGCAGGCAAATGAAGGATGAACACAGGCTAGGACTTAAACAGGTCTATCTGTGTGTCTGGCATAGGTGGCACACCCAGGGCTCAGTGAGAATTTCCTCCAGCCCCTTCTCCAAAACCTTCTCCTCCCTCCTCCTTGTCCTCACCAACAACTGGTTGAGATGGGCAATCCACAAACATTTCAAATCTTCCCCCTCCCTGCAGACATAAGGGCTACAAGAAAAAGCTTCCACGTCCCTCTCAGCTTTGGTAATAACTGTTCTACAAACTCCTCATATACACACATCAATGAGATTAATTTCCTAACCCTTCTGTTGCTCATAAACTGTTCCCATGGTGCTGGGATTAAAATACAGGCACAGAGAGAAACCCTTGTGTGCCACCACCACCATCACTGCAATCTCCACAAACTAACAAGTTGAGTATGATTAGAAACCCTCCTTTGTACAACAAGGATGGTGGGTATAAGCTCTAAACTGGGAGAAAGAGTCCAAAGAGCCAAGAGCAACTTTAACTGGATGGAAAACTGAGGTGTCCGTCACCAAAAAAATCTCTTTTGGATGACTCAGAGACAGCTTCTTTGTCATTTGTGCTTCCTAACTTCTTCTAGGACTGCTTTCTCTCTGGGTTTTATCAAGCCTCTGGGCCAGATGATATGGTATATTTAATAGAGAAAACCCCCATATCAACACAGAGGCACAAAAGCTCAAAGTTGCTCACATTCCCACAGATGGAGAGTCCTGTGGGAAACTTGTGGGAGCTATTGGAAGAGATGAAGGACAGCAGGTAGGTTTTCTGCTCTTGCTTGGGTGCTGCAGTGCATGGGAAACAGGAATTTGTGCATGCCTGGTAAGCAAGCAAGAAAGATGTTGTGAAGAAACACTAAACTCATCTTCCAATTCTTTCCCCCCCCCCTTTTTTTTTCTCCCCAATGGGACAGTTTACCAGACTTTGAAGTTTTGCTGGCCAGTGAGTATTAGTGTGCTGTGACAGCTGGCAACACATTCCAGTGGGTAAGTGATGAACTGGCTCTGGAGAGAGTAAAATAAATTATGAAGTGGGTGAAATTTCAGCCCTCCAAATAACAGTCCAATGATTTCATTGGAATGGCTCTGTCTGGCAATGTAGTCAAACACATACAGCTGGGCAGAACACACAAATGCTCCTATATGAAATAGCTGCATGCATGGAAGAAAGGGAGTTCTGGCTGCAGGAGTGAGCTCAAGATGGGAAAGAGCAAGAGGGATTTTCACAATATGTGTGCATGAGAGCCAGCCATGTCTGGTTCTACATGAATGGAAACATCAGAGCCAGGGATGAGTATGGTATATATGCTGCTCAAAAAAAGTCTATCTTCAGGATTCCTCAGATGTCATCTGCTGACTGCATTAGTCAAAGCCCCAGCATGTCTAAAAGACTCAGGGTTCACCTCAATAAGCCAAATTTATATGGATAGTCCTGCACCTGGAAGATGAATTGGTAATAAGAATCAGAGTCCCTAACCCTTATGGGAAGGAAAATGCAGTCAGGTGCTTACCTCCCATTCGGAATGAAATAGGTTTAGATGGAGACACCCAGCCAGGTCCCTTCCAGACTCTTAAAATGCCTGACAGCTGAATGAATGATATGGAGTTAATTGCCAACTTTTGTGCCTCAGTCTAGGATGAGGTCTGGTGATGGATTTTGCCTGACTGATGGAGTGGAGGGGGTGGAGGAGAGCAGCTTTTTGGAAGGGTTGGTTTCCTCTTTGTACCTGTAGCCTATTCCACAGGGCTGTATATCCTGAATGTATCAACAAGTGACAGGCAGCCCGTTCTGCTAATATTTGTTGTTGCATAGGATCTTGGTTTCTCTTTTTGTCAAATACAGTCAACATATCTTGTTTTGGTCAGGGAAGGGTTGTGGAGCTTGGTTCACCAGCCCCTGGATGGGATCTGTGGAAGTGTAACACGTGGTTATAAATAGCTAGAGGTGTATTTGCTCAGTTTCTTATCTACTCCCATTTGAACAACTGAGCAGAAATAACTGAGATCCATGAAAGTCCAAATGTTGTATTAATTTGTTTTCACTGATATGGAAAACACATGCACAAGGAGTTTGTGCAGGTTTTAGATTTGGCCAGGGACACTGAGCTCTGCAATGATCTACATCTGTGCAAAGCTGTCTCCACGTTTCCAGCTACTGCACAGACTGTACGTGAGCATTTGTGCTTTGGGCTGACCCCAAGCTGCCAGAGCAGCCAGTTCATGGTCCTTTCTCACTGTACCATGGTGACACTGAGCTCCAACAGCTTCGCAGCTCCTCTGTCAGCTGCCTAAAAGAGGAAAGAATGTGCTGGGAAAATACGATGCAAAACTTGTAGCTACTCATGTTTGTTTTGCAGTGGCTTCAATCACGAGTAGCCAAAGTGAATTTATGTATTCAGTCCTTCAGAAAAATCAGTTTCCTTCAATTACTGAAAGTTTCCTCAGGAGCTTAAACTCCAGACCCATCTGGATGTGTTCCTGTGCGACCTGTGCTAGATTCTATGGCCCTGCTGTGACAGGGGGTTGGACTCACAGTATCACAGTATCGCCAAGGTTGGAAGAGACCTCAAAGATCATCGAGTCCAACCTGTCACCACAGACCTCATGACTAGACCACGGCACCAAGTGCCACGTCCAGTCCCCTCTTGAACACCTGCAGGGACGGTGACTCCACCACCTCCCCCGGGCAGCCCATTCCAATGGCGAATCACTCTCTCAGTGAAGAACTTTCTCCTCAATGATCTCCAGAGGTCCCTTCCAACCCTTAACATCCTGTGATAAACCACTCCTGGTTAATATGACCTCATACCATTTACTCTCTTTTCACCACACACTGACATTCCAGTGTAATTAATTTCTCTGATAGAAGGCAATTACTACTTCCTGTCCCAGGAATACCTCTGTGTCTGCAAACATCTTCTTCTGCTTGAGGACCATAACTCCTGTACTGCTGCTCCTGTATATCTCCCAAATTAAAAATCAGCCTAAATCACAATAGATTTCATGTTAGCCTGTTAATTAACTCAGACTTTTACACAATCCTGGAGGAATCCAACAGAGTCAAATCTCTATTGTGCCATCAAATTTCCAAGCTTAAAGTCTGGGAAAATGTTTTACTTGCTCTGCAATGGTCCTCAATACTGAAGGAGGAAATGCCTCCAAAGAAGGTGGCAACCATGAGACTAAAAAAAACTCATCTATAGGCATTGTAGCCTCTTGTTGTCTTTCAGACTTAAACAAGAGGACTGAATGGGCCCAAAGCGAACATTTCAAGTTGAATAGAATAGAATGGAATAGAATTGAATAAACCAGGTTGGAAGAGACCTTTGAGATCATCACATCCAACTATCATCCAACACCACCTAATCAACTAAACCATGCAACCAAGCACCCCATCCAGTCTCTTCCTAAACACCTCCAATGATGGTGACTCCACCACCTCCCCAGGCAGCCCATTCCAATGGGCAATCACTCTCTCTGTGTAGAATTTCTTCCTAACCTCCAGCCTAAACCTCCCCTGGCACAGCTTGAGGCTGTGTCCTCTTGTTCTGGTGCTGGTTGCCTGGGAGAAGAGACCAACCTCTACCTGTCTACAACCTCCCTTCAAGCAGTTGTAATGATAGAATAGTTGCAATGATAGAACAGTTGGGGCAGGGTTTTCTTTGCTGGTTCACTTCAGCCTACATTCACTTTCTCTCTACATTTTCCAGCTAAGCTATCAAAGTAGAAACTTCTCTTTTGTAAGTTCTGACTTTTTTTTTTTCTCCTTCTTTTTCATAGATAATTTATGCTGCCAATTTCCTTCACAATATTGTGTGTTTCAGTTTCTCCTCTGCTCTTTTTCTGTTAGCCCTCTTGAATACCTCTCCACCTAGGAAGCCTAGAGATCATGAACTCACATGAATGCTTTGATAGTAGTCAGGAGCCCTGGGAGCTGTTCTTCTGTTTATTTAAATAGAACACTAAATTATTATCTTTGGTGTAGTTGCAAGGAGGAAAAAAAGAAGGATTAAGACACTATTGGACAGCATCCCAGCCCTGCTGGAGTCCTCAGTGGTTTTTAGGGTTTAAAATTACCAGGATGTTAATTTTCACTAAGAGCAGTCAGCTCTGGACGAGGGGATACATCTGTATGCTCTGCTTCAAGGGAGAAGATTGCTAGAAATGTTCTGAAGGGCTGTTGCTGATATTCAGACATGTGAAATAACAATGGGACAGGCACATTTGTTCCACTCTCCACCAGTTCTCCCTCGTAACATGCCTCTCAGTTCAGCTCTGCTCATTGATGGGTTATTTTTAGACTGGTTTCCAAAGGAAACAAGGCTTATGAGACCATGTTGTCCATCTGTCTGCTTATCACTGCCTCTGTAATAACACACTATTGGCCAGTTTCGACCAAACTTGACAGAGGGATGAAAGGCTGCAGGAGGGGAAGTAGCTGCCAGTTGCCCAAAAGTGAGTAGCTGATGGAGGGAGGGGCTGCAGTGGGAGGTGAGCAGCTGCCTGGTTTCTGGGGCTGGCCAGCGCCCTGGCATGGCTGTCACACACACCAACCACAGCACCAATCAACCTAACATCAAACCTAACATCAACAGGTATGGGGAAGGGATGGGACATCAGAAGCTGGCTGTTCCCTCTTGGGCTTCCCTTTCTGGTATTCAATTAGGCAAAACATATCAATGGAGAGAAAAAGTCCAAGCTTCCACCAAGCCTCACCTGCTCCATTCACAGAGGATGCAGGCCAGCCAGTGGGAAAGGCAGTCTTGACTGGCTGATCAGAAATTCAGTCAACAGGGGAACTATCACCAGATAATGATGTCTGGTGGAAGCCAGGAGGATCCCATCCTCTCCATTGGCTCACATAATGGAGTAGAGACACAGCTCTTGATGGGCAGCTAGGAACCTTCACATGCCCTGCTGCCAGACTGAGCTATGGCAAGGTCCCTTCAGCTGCTGTCCATGATCACGGAGGGGTGATGGAAGTGATGCTGATATTTGGCTGGCATTAACTCTATCTGCCAGTGAAGGAGTCAGCTGCTTCATAGCACTGCCATGGTAAGAAAGACCAAAATATTTCAGTAGCAGTTGTCCTCCCCACGCTATTTTTTTTCCTCTTAGAAGAAAAATTTAGTGCTCAACAGCCTTTTTCTTTTCAGTGCTGCAGAATCAGGAAGCCTGGTTTGGCTGACTTGAAACCAGTAGAAAAGAGGAAAACCTCTGAGGAGCTGCCAGCTGTCACATTTATGTACATAAAGGAGTCTAGCACCCCAGAAGCAGTCATATGGACATCAAAGGGATGCCCAGCTTGATTCATGACCCAGTACAAGAGGCGACATCCCCATGAAAAGCTATTTGCTGGGTCTATGCTTCAGCCATTACTATGGATAAATACTAACATGGATAAAATGTTTGGTTTGGCCAAAGTGCACACCATCCCTGGTGGTGTTCAAGAGGGGATTGGATGTGGCACTTGGTGCCATGGTCTACTCATGAGGTCTGTGGTGACAGGTTGGACTCGATGATCTTCGAGGTCTCTTCCAGCCTTGGTGATACTGTGATTCCTTACAGACCTGGGAGCCTACCTGCTTGTTTGTTTGTCCATTATTTATCTGGGGCCTTTTTCTTTTGTTTGTTTTTATGGCAATCAAAAGCTTCAGCTATAGAAGCACAAACTAAAACTGTATTTAAGCCTTTAAAGCAAGCCAGCAGCCAGAATTGCCAAGTGCCTGCAGTTGTCATTAAGGACCAACTGATGTTTACTCGTCTGAAAGTGTAGCTCGGCATCTCTGGAATTAAAGCACTAGGGGGAAAGCTTTCCTGCTCAGTTTGCTCCTCAACAACCCAAGGAGCTTGCAGAACAAGGTGGTGGGAGGTGAGAGAGACCCAGGGAATACTGGAGCACCGAGGTCTCGGCTTTGCTTTGCTTTTATAACAGCTTGTTTTGAGTCACCGTAACACAGTGTCATCAAGTGCCGAGCCTGTTAGGTTCAGTGACCCCTTGGCAAAATGTGAGGTTATTTTCCCAAATATTTATCTTTTCAGCTGAAAAACGTCTGTGCTTGATCCCTGACTGGAGCTGCATTCTTGGAAGGAAAAGCAAAGTACTTTCAGCTGTCTGAAGTAACGTCAGAAATGATGCTCTACAGAAAGTCGTTCAGAGCTGCATGGATTTTGCAACACCAAAAGGAAAACAAAACAAAAAAAGAGGAAGAATTAAGTTTGACAGCTGGCTTGGGCATGCTTTCAGGGAGCTCTAGGGCCTTTGCTGGAACAGAACTCAGACAAGGGTCTGCCAGGGGAAACGTACAACTTGTGCATTCACATGAGGTGTATCCATAAGGTATACAGGAATGCAGAACTAGCGATGGCATGGGGAATACGATAGAAGAGAGGATAGAGGGGGGGGAGAAGAGAGGATAGAGGGGGGGGAGAAGAGAGGATAGAGGGGGGAGAAGAGAGGATAGAGGGGGGAGAAGAGAGGATAGAGGGGGGGAGAAGAGAGGATAGAGGGGGGGGAGAAGAGAGGATAGAGGGGGGAGAAGAGAGGATAGAGGGGGGGAGAAGAGAGGATAGAGTGGGGGAGAAGAGAGGATAGATGGGGGGGGAGAAGAGAGGATAGGGGGGGAGAAGAGAGGATAGAGGGGGGGGAGAAGAGAGGATAGGGGGGGAGAAGAGAGGATAGAGGGGGGGAGAAGAGAGGATAGAGGGGGGGAGAAGAGAGGATAGAGGGGGGGAGAAGAGAGGATAGAGGGGGGAGAAGAGAGGATAGAGGGGGGGAGAAGAGAGGATAGAGGGGGGAGAAGAGAGGATAGGGGGGGAGAAGAGAGGATGGGGGGGGAGAAGAGAGGATAGGGGGGGGAGAAGAGAGGATGGGGGGGGAGAAGAGAGGATGGGGGGGGGGAGAAGAGAGGATGGGGGGGGGAGAAGAGAGGATGGGGGGAGAAGAGAGGATGGGGGGAGAAGAGAGAGGGGGGGGAGAAGAGAGGATGGGGGGAGAAGAGAGGATGGGGGGGGGGGAGAAGAGAGGATGGGGGGGAGAAGAGAGGATGGGGGGAGAAGAGAGGATGGGGGGGAGAAGAGAGGATGGGGGGGGAGAAGAGAGGATGGGGGGGGAGAAGAGAGGATGGGGGGGAGAAGAGAGGATGGGGGGAGAAGAGAGGATGGGGGGGGAGAAGAGAGGATGGGGGGAGAAGAGAGGATGGGGGGAGAAGAGAGGATGGGGGGAGAAGAGAGGATGGGGGGGAGAAGAGAGGATGGGGGGAGAAGAGAGGATAGGGGGGGGAGAAGAGAGGATAGAGGGGGGGGAGAAGAGAGGATAGAGGGGGGAGAAGAGAGGATAGGGGGGGGAGAAGAGAGGATAGAGGGGGGGAGAAGAGAGGATAGAGGGGGGGGAGAAGAGAGGATAGAGGGGGGGGAGAAGAGAGGATAGAGGGGGGAGAAGAGAGGATAGAGGGGGGGGGAGAAGAGAGGATAGAATGGACCAGACCAGGTTGGAAGAGACCTTCAAGATCATCATGTCTAACCCATCACCCAACACCATCTAATCAACTAAACCATGGCACCAAGCACCCCATCAACTCTCTTCCTAAACACCTCCAATGATGGCAACTCCACCACCTTCCAGGCAGCCCATTCCAATGAGCAAGTACTCTCTCTATGAAGAATTTCTTCCTAACATCCAGCTTAATCCTCCCCTGGTGCAGCTGAGACTGTGTCTTGTTCTGCAGATCACATAGCGATTGAAAAGAGAATCTGGCTCCACACTTGGGGCTTTTCATGTCTCTTTAAGTCCTGAGACAAAATGGATTGGTGGGGCAGTGGAGGAAATGAATCTACTTGAGTGAAGTGAGTATGAACTGGCAAGACCCAGATTAAATAAAGGTGAAGACGGCTGGCATGCGTCCCAGCAATTACCAAACCAAACAGGAATATTAAACAGTTCTCTGCAGTAAGGAAAGTAATGTGTGTGCATAAAATACGATGCTGGAAAAGGAAGAATGACTTTCTCAGGCTTGAGTCCATATTCCCTTTTGAGTTGAGCGAAGAGATTTTGCTCGCTTTAGCTACTGAGCTAAATTTAGGACCATGCCATACACAACCCCACCAGCACAGCCCAGATGACCATGAGCTATCACACAGTGCACCCTGTGTCATCTGTTCTCTGGATTTCATATCACTTCAGCAGAGGCACACTGGTTAACAGAAGCACATTATTTTTGGAGGTAGGGGTGGAGTGAGGAAGAGAACAAAAGAAGGAAACCTGAGTCCCAAGAACAGGGGTAGTGCCTTGGAAAAAAAAGAGAAGCTGCCCTAAAAAAGAGAGATGCTGTAACATAGTGGAAAGCAGTGGTTGTCCTTAAAAGCCTTTCTTCTGCAGCTGGAATTTTCACTGGGAAATTAATACTGAAATTACTCCAATGTATGGCTAAAATCGGCACTCAGGCTCCTGGGTCTTGCACTTGTGCTCTTTAAAAATGCAAAGGTGTGAAAAACTGTTGGTCTTTTAATTCATGGGTAGTGGCTTGGTCTGTGAAATCACTGCCAAAGGACATTAGGCAGACCACTTTTGTCTCCTCATGGACAAGCCCACAGGCACTTCCTACATGAGGTTCTGGCCAAACAAAGAGATGGATCACAGCCTGTGTGCTCCATTACTTCATGGCTTGCATAGAGGCATCTGTTCCCAGCCTCTATCAGACACAGGCTGTGGGCTAACCCCAGCTAGGATCTGACCTGGCCTGACAGCACAGCGCCATGACTCTTAGCCAGGCTCTGTCCCTGCCTCAGGCTCGATAGCTCTTTAACGGCATCCTCATGGCTTCAGGCCAAGCCAGAGCAAAATCATATCTGGCTGCAAGCCTGCTGAGGAGGCACATCCAGAATTACAAGTGGGGATAAAACATGACCACCTGGACCTCCTCTGAAACGTAACCAGTGAAAAAACAGCTCCCCCCATGGGCTCAAAAGCCATGGAAAAGGGCTAAAGCACATTGCAGTCCCTAGGGAAAACATCTGCTGTTGCACACAGCACTTCTGGACTACTGCAGCTGCCCCGACCCTGCCTGGTGGCAACGCTCCGTCCCCACCTCCTGCTCGGCTCTGTTCCAGCACAGCTGACGACTGGGATGTGAGGAAGTGGGCAAAGCATCCGCTCCCTCTTTCATTTAAAGAGCTGCTGTGGCACGCTCCTTTTGCTGCAGACTTGGTGCCTTTTCTAACTCACACTTGTCCTGATAAAAAGGAAAATTCTGAGAGAGGATTTTGTCTCGTGACGGAGGCGGAGTGCAATCCCTGACTGCTATGGCAGGAAAAGTTGCAATTCTCATTAAATCATCCTCTCTGCAACATCATGCAGCCTTTGTGGACTGCTGCAACTGTTTCCTTGGCAAGTGCTCGGATTAATATAAGCAATCCTGTGGTTCTAAGGTCATCCAGGAAACCAACAGCCTCCCATTCTTCCTGACACTCTTGCCAGCTTCCTGCCTTTCCTGTGCTCTGCCTAAAGCACTTGGCCCCTTTCCACACATCCTCAGGGATGTGAGCCGCTTGGAGACTCCTGTTGCAGAGATCACCAAGAAGTGAAAAGTTCCTTCTGGAGCTACCTTTTAGACCCTTGAGTTCAGCATCCTTCCTGAACACTGCTCAGCCCTGATGGGATAAGGACCATTCCCAGGAATGTGGGAATTTGGTCCTGATGAACCAGTTTGCTACACCTACAGTTGCAGCTCTTTGTGTCCTTTGCAGCACAGAAAAGAGATGTAAGCAGGCATTCCTCTGAGGGTAACAAACAGCAGGGAAAGTGATCCATGCCCTCCATGATCTGCCACCATCTGCCTTTTCAACCTCCTATCATGAATCTTCTCTGCACAGGAGACAGAAGAAGATTGGAGGGACACTCATTTGCCACAGTGCTGGGACTTCATGGCTCACCTTTCCAAGGCAAAACAAACTGCTAAGAAGAGCAAAAAAAGAGGGCATTACAGAGGAGGTTGCAGAAGGTAGTTGCCCCCTTGAAAGCTGGTTTGTGCCTGTCCCGTGAGACAGAAGGGAGTGAAATGGGGCCAGGTAGTGATAAGTGCAAAAGGCAGATAGATCTATCAGGGAAATGATCAGAGAGGGCTGGGGAACCTCATCCTGTGGCTGGACTCTCAGTGAGCCCTGGCAAACATTTGGAAGGGTGTTGGTGTTCGCTCTGTGCCAGGGGCATGTCCCCAGGGACAGGATGACAAGGAGCCAAGCCCTGAGACTGGCAGCATGTTCACCTTGTTGTGCTGTCCAAGCCACAAGTAATTGTGTTGATTAAACAAATACCCTGACAGAGCTGAGAAGAGGAGAGCAGCCACAGGCATGTCGAGTGCCTGTGCTGATGGGAGCAGCTCCAGAGAGCAAACAGGGAGAGGAGAGCTGCTGGCATGTGAAGGGCTTGCTAGGAATGGGCCTACGGACATGAAACCACAGCAAGAGAGAATGCAGAGCCAGGCAAAGGGAGGGGGAATTTCCACAGAGCACTTGGAGACCTTATAAAATGTTCATTAAATCAGGTTTCCAGTGATTGTCAGCACTTGAATTATAAGGACCAAATGCAATTGAAAAGCTACCTTTTGCTTTCATGTGAAATGGTAACTGCACATCAAACGATTTAATCTTCTCCAATGACTAAATAGGTGGAAATCTGGAGGTCTATTTATACACAAACTTCCAAAGGATGTGTTATCTCTGTGATTTACCCCCATTCCTTCCCCAAGGGATTTTTCTTTCATCTCTTCTTGCACTGTCTCCGTTTATTTACCAGGGAATATCACTTCAAATGAATTTAGTAGCAGGGATGTTTATAGAAATAGCACGTTTTCAATGACTTGTGGAGAACACTTTACAAAGTGAATGCTGTAAAACACAAGTGTGTTTACATTAGAAAACAAATAGCAGACTGGTTAACAACCAGTCAAGGCGTGGAAGAAAGTAGGAGACCTGTTCATCCGCTCCAAGCCAGCCTACTGCCTTGAGTATCAAAATGCTTTTCAGTGGTTTAGAATAGAATAGTATAAACCAGGCTGGAAGAGACCTTCAAGATCATCGCATCCAACCTGTCAACCAATCCAACCCACCTAAACAACTAAACCATGGCACCAAGCACCCCATCAAGTCTCCTCCTGAACACCTCCAATGATGGTGACTCCACCACCTCCCTGGGCAGCACATTCCAAATGCAAATCGCTCTCTCTGTATAGAACTTCTTCCTAACATCCAGCCTAAACCTCCCCTGGCGCAGCCTGAGACTGTGTCCTCTTGTGCTGGTGCTGGCTGCCTGGGAGAAGAGGCCAACCTCTGCCTGGCTACAACCTCCCTTCAGGTAGTTGTAGAGAGCAATAAGGTCACCCCTGAGTCTCCTCCTCTCCAGGCTAAGCAACCCCAGCTCCCTCATCCTCTCCTCATAGGGCTTCTGTTCCAATCCCCTCACCAACTTCATCGCCCTTCTCCTGGACATGCTCCAGCAAGTCAACATCCTTCCTAAACTGAGAGGCCCAGAACTGGACACAGGACTCAAGGTGTGGCCTAACCAGTGCAGTGTACAGGGGCAGAATGACCTCCCTGTTCCTGCTGGCCACACTGTTCCTGATGCAGGCCAGGATGCCATTGGCCCTCTTGGCTGCCTGGGCACACTGCAGGCTCATGTTCAGCGTACCATCAACCAGTACCCCCAGTTCCACCTCTTTTGTGACCAAGCTGTTTCCAAGCGAGCTTTAGACTGAGAGTTTTTCACTGGGAATATTCATGGGCTCACTTGAGCAACAATTTGAATAATTGCTTCCAAAATGCATTATTCTGGACAGATTGAAATAAAGCAAAACTATTCTAATAAGCAATTTGCAATAAAATATTCAATCACCTCTAATCAAAAGTGCATAGCCTGAAGGAGTGTAAAGAAAACAGCTCAAAGCAGCAATGAATCTGTTCTGCTAATGAAAGGAACTACATGCAAAGGCACCAAATGAACTTTTCTGGAAACTCTTGTACATTCTTGGTTTGCTTTGGAGAGCAGTGCTTGAGGTATTAATTTCTTTGACAAGGAGCATTTGCTTGCAGGTCATCCAGCTGCTCGATGGTTAGAAAACAGAAATGTTTACACAAGGAGTGACAGCCTTGTTGCCCTCCTCTGTAAGTGAAGCTTAATTTAGCTGATGAAGCCTACATCCCTTCCTGCCCTATGGAAAGCCTCTACCATCTGGCCATCAGGTTAAACTACGTAGCTGGCACCCAGAGTTTAGATAACTCTTTATGCTGTGTGAATGGGATGGGGAAAAGGGCAGCACCAGAAGCAAAAGGGTTTAAGCTCTCGACAACAGAGAGCATTCATGACCCTCCTCTGGCCTTGCCCTCACGCATCAGTGAAGAGATGAAACCTCTGTAACCCCTACAAGTGCACAGGCAGCTCTGCAGCAACTCCTTCCCTTCCTTCCTCCCACTGAGGCTCTTCAGCACATTGGGTCCCTATTGACACATGGCTGCAGAACGACTGAGGCTCTCCTTTTGGCATGTGTGCTGTTGCTCAAAGTATTTCCCAGAGCTTTCCAATAATGAGCAATTAGCTGACTCTGTTAGCCCCTCTGTGGCTGATCTGAAAGTGAAGAAAAGAGGGAAAGACAACTCTGACACTGTTGTTCTTCTCTTGACGCACCTGGGAAGGAAACATCAAGGCAGCAGGTTTCATGAGTAAAAATCATGAAAAGTACTCTGAATATTGGAGGGGAGGAGAGCACTTTTCATCCTTTTTTTCCCAGCAATGCTGTAGCCTTTTCTTTCTTTCCTCCATGTTGAAAGCATAATCAACTAGAACCTAATTCTGCAGTGTATACAGAAGGCTGCTGAATCTGGGACCAATTACTCCTCTGAAAAATACCTACAGAACCAAGAATCAGTTTCACTTGAGATACACATATTTCTGCATACTTAGAGAAACAATCAGAGAGATCCATTGCACTTCCAGCTGTAAGAAATCTGACATCTGAATTGAGGCAAACTGAAATGCTCACTGTAAGAGAAAAGTTGCCATAAATACAAACTGATGTCAACAGCTCCTGGGCAGATGGGAAGTGAAGTCCTTATGCTGAGAAGAAAAGAAATGATCTAAAATGTACTGAAGTGCAGGAATTGTGCTAAAGCCAGGAAAATGGGGATATTTCCAGTATGGGCTAGATGAACAGTATGGATTCACTAAGGAGAGGAACTCTGACAAAATTAATTCTGTCATTAGCCAAGCAGAGCATGTAGATGGATGTGTTTTTCATGTTTTCAAGGCAAGCAGCATTCCTTTCTGTCCACCATAATATCTGGAAAGCTAGCTTTTGTTCCTTGCCTTGCCTTAAATTCCCTCAGGCCAAAATGAAATCCAAGTTCAACCAAGGAAGAGAAAGAAAGCAGAAGAAAGAGGTACATACTTGTAAATTTAGTCTCAAATTACACCAATACCCAGGGCAGAGCCAGAACACAGCTCAGAATTAACACAAGGGTATGGAAAGTCCATGTTTTTACACAAAACCTGGGAATTTATCAATACAGAATCATAGAATCACCAAGGTTGGAAGAGACCTCAAAGATCATCAAGTCCAACCTGTCACCACAGACCTCATGACTACTAAACCATGGCACCAAGTGGCACATCCAATCCCCTCTTGAACACCTCCAGGGATGGTGACCCCACCACCTCCCTGGGCACCACATTCCAATGGCTAATGACTCTCTCTGGGAAGAACTTTCTTCTCACCTTGAGCCTAAACTTCCCCTGGCACAGCTTGAGACTGTGTCCTCTTGTTCTGGTGCTGGTTGCCTGGGAGAAGAGACCAACCCCCTCCTGGCCGCAACCACCCTTCAGGTAGTTGTAGACAGCAACAAGGTCTCCCCTGAGCCTCCTCTTCTCCAGGCTAAACAATCCCAGCTCCCTCAGCCTCTCCTCGTAGGACTTGTGCTCAAGGCCTCTCCCCAGCCTCATTGCCCTTCTCTGGACACGTTCATTCCTCTCTAATTCATCAAGACAGAGCCACTACTGCAAGACTAAAAGAAGTTCTGAATGTTACAGGTGCATTGGGGGTGTTTTACACCAGTACCAAGTAAGCCCCCGACACTGTGGTGTTGGTGTTAGGACAAGCCTAAGAGGGGGAAAAGCAGGAAAGTCAAACCAAACACACTGAAACAGTGATTTTTTAAGAGCATATTAACCCCTTTACTAAAAAGTACCCTTCAGAAATACAGCCTCATTTCTTCTTGACATTTTAATCATGGACCACCAGATGAGCAGCTTTTGGCAAGCTTCATAGAGGGAGCCATCCAGCCATCCTCCAGCTGAAGGCACAGAGCTGCTTTTAAGTTATTTAAGAAGTAGTTACCCAGAGGTTAACTTGTTAAACACTTGGCCTAGGAAATAGTCATTTAAGACTCTTAAGGGACTTTGTCCAATGACTGCTTGTGGGAAGACACTGCTTCCACTAGCAATACTGGGACCACTTCAAAAGCCAAGGGCAGATTTAGACTAGATACAAGGAAAGAATTTTTTACACTGAGGGTGGTGAAACACTGGTGGTAGATGACCCATCCATGGAAACATTCCGGGTCAGGTTGGATGGGTGTTGAACAACCTGCTCTAGATAAAGACATCCCTGCTCCCCACAGCGGGGATGATGACCTTTAGAAGTCCTTTAAAAGTGCCTTCCAGCCCAAAACATTCTATGATTCTCTGAAAGCACCAAACTGGGAAAAGACAAGTCCCAGCATCCAGCCATGTGCCAGATAAAAATTCCCCTTCTAGAGCCTTGCAGAGATGGCAGAGACAGTCTGAGAGTGCCTGGAAGGGGACACTGAACTGGTGGTTTCACTGATGCACAATCTTCCCCCATCTGTCATAGCAGTACACAACCCCAAACCAAAGCAGGCATTGACCTAAAAAAGAATTCTTTGGATCCTTGATATTCCTTTCTCCAAACCTAAACCAGACAGTCATGTAATTTTCCAGCCCAGTTTCTAATATGGATAATTATATTCTTCAGAGCTTTGCCATATAATTACAGACACCTTTAGAGAAACCAGATATCCTTGTAGGTTTGGATTAAACTACTTGCAGAATGTTTACATAGAGTACAGTTATCTCCTGTTATTAAACCCAAATAAATTTGACATCCCTTATATTAAAAAAAGAAGGAAAAAAAAAAAGGCACACTTCTTTTCAAGGGCAATTTATGTGGGGATCTTCAAGGGTTCTGAGAATCCTTGAGAAATACAGGTATTTAAGAGCACAATTAAGAATGAAACCCAGCATTGCCTAAAGTATTCCTCTTTTGCTAGCACAGTGCATGCAAATGAGAACACTGCATCCTTGTTTCTTCAAGGCAAAACAGCCCTTCATGCTAGATGAAAGGAGGTTCTAAATTATAGCTATAGGTTTTTAACAAGAGTTCACAAGGTTTCCTTCCTTAAGTACTGTTTAGCTAAGGTGCTTCAAAACAGAAGTTCACCCTCTCTCAGGTTCAAACAGGATTGTCGTTTCCTGTCATTCCAAATTTCTCTGTAGCTCTGTCAAACCACCACTGCTGGTTCTCAGCAGCAAGGGTTTACCACTGCCTAACAACCCAGCCAGTGTCTCACCCACAGGGGAGGATTATTGGAACACTTCACATCTGTCCTCGGATGGGAAGCCAGGTAGAGATAAGCATAAAGCAAACAAAGGGGAACAATGTCCCTGGAGAGCAAGCAGTGGTCTGCCTAACACTTGTGGCTGTAGCTGTACACTTGAATCCCACAACTATCTGCCAGAAATTAATTGCCACACAATGTGACCAGCCAACTTGAATTAGAATCATTGAATTGTTTACACTGAGAGAGACCTTTAAGATCATAGACTCCATAGAACCCAGCACTGCCAGGTCACCAGTAAACCATGTCTCTCAGCAGCACTCTATGTCTCTTTTAAATGCCTTCAAGGATGATGATTCTGCCATGTCCCTGGACAGTCAGTTCCTGTGCTTAAAGACCTTTGCAGTGAAGAAATTCATTCTAACACTCAACCTAAATCTCCTCTGGCACAATTGGAGGTCATTTCCTCTTGTCCTGTTGCATGTTACTTGGGAGAACAGACCAACCCCACCTCACTATAACCTCCTTTCAAGTAGTTGTGGAGAGTGAGAAGGTCTCCCTTAAGAGTCTCTTTCTTCAGATGAAACAACCCCAGCTCCCTCAGCAGCTCCTCACAAGATTGTGCTCTCTCATTACCACTACACAGGGCCAGGAAAGAAATCTGTGTAGTGTCAGCAAGGTCTCACATTCTGCCTTCACAAGAAGAGCTGTAGAAGATTGTATGTCCACCTCTCCATCCCTCTCTGCTTCTGAGCTGCAATTTCGCCTCGTCTGTCGAGTGAGAGAACGGTGGAGCATCAAGGTCTGCAGCCTTCAGGAATAAAGGGGGTGGGGGTGGAAATGAGGTTTACTGGAAAGCTGCTCACATTTCATTTGAGTAATCCTGCCTGCTTCCAAGCAGATTTCAGAAAAATATCAGTGTTCTGCTGAATAGCTTTAATGGGATTACCTTTAAGGCTTCTCTAATAAGTGGTGTTATTAAGTTGTCTGGCTCATATGGAGACTTATGCATAACCACTGGCACTCCCCCTTTCTCCTGATTTTGTTACAAATTGGAATTAGTGTCTGCTTGGTGTTGGGTTTCGTGTTTTAAAGAGGATTGGTGTAGGGGGAAAAAAATCTTCTGGGTAAAGTCCTTTTAAAAATTTTGCCTATGTTAAAAAACAAATTGAAAACAAACAAACAACAACAACAACAAAAAAAAAACCCAAATAAAATCCCTTTCTTTCAGCCTACAAAACCACCTCCTAAAAGGGATTAGAGATGCTGTTCAGGGCAAATCTGCCAGGAGGTCCAAATCAAGATTTCACAGATCAAACACCGGTACAAATGATTGCAAAAAGCCTCAGAAGAAAATTATCTCGGCTTTCTGCAGGCAGCCTGGAAGTCCAGCTAGAAGTTAAAAGCGTGGGCAGAGCTTGAAATGATGTCATTCTTTCAAGCTTTTCAAGGTGAGTCATTAAAATATATATATATATTTAAGTTTAAATCACTGGTTTTGAAGAAGTGAATGCACTTAGTGAGCATGGGCTAGAATGTTTTGAACTTGATGGAAAGTCTCTTTGCAAGTGAATGAAGAAATAAAAAGGACTTTAAGTTCAAGGAGTTCTTGATTTGATCCCTTCAGAAGAAATTAAAACCAAAATTCATGTGGTATCCTAAGACCAAAACCCATTATGAAGAAGAGGAAAGATGCACTCCTATAGCAACAGCCCATGGGAATGGCATAAGGCCCCAGAGATGCTGGAGGGAAATTCTCCAGGGTGTTAGGTTTAAAGGGCCTACAGTCTTGTGGGACATTCTACAGCAGTAGTGGTGGTCATCAGGAAGGTTACAGCTGTGTTTGTAGTGTTGACACCTTCAACATCAGCCAAATTTAGCCATAAATAAGGGCAAATGTGCTCGGGCTCCAGCACAGGGTCTGCCAACTAGTTTCAGCACAAGGCAGTTTGTTTTCCCGCTTCAGTAGCTTGGTCTTCCTCCACCTCTCTTCACAGCACAACTTCTTGTTAACTCTAAAAGGTATCTCCTTTCATAGAATCAATGAATCAATAAGGTTGGAAAAGACCTCAAAGATCATCAAGTCCAACCTGTCACCCAACACCTCATGACTACTAAACCATGGCACCAAGCACCATGTCCAATCCCCTCTTGAACTACTCCAGGGACAGTGACTTCACCACCTCCCTGGGCAGCGCGTTCCAATAGCTAACAACTCTCTTTGTGAAGAACTTTCTCCTCACCTCCAGCCCAAACTTCCCCTGGTGCAGTTTGAGACTGTGTCCTCTTGTTCATGTGGCATCACTGAGGGAGAAAAAGCTGTTTGCTTCAGAAGGTTCCCTTAATTCTGTTTCAGTCATTAGGCTTATGGGAGAAGATGCTCTCTACACAGTTACCATCAGTAAAAGTTTTGGTAGGCATTTGGGTGTGGAGCCCAAACTATTTAATTGATGAGTTTTTAGGGAAAGATTCCTTTTTTAATTTTGTAAATGACTTTATTATTCTTATTTATTGCCTTACAAGAGCAGGGAAGAGGGAGTTCTCTTTGAGGTCTCCATCTTGATACGCGGGACCTCGTGTGAAGGTGGATCTTGAAGTGGGAGCACGCTAATGCGGCACAAGAAACCTGCGTGGGCTTTGTTTTTCACGTGGGAAACGGCTCAGATGAGCTTTAAAACGGCAATAAAAGTAACTGAGCAATTGCCAAGACTTGCAGTCATCATCTCAGGATTTCACTCACTGAGCAAATACCCCTGAAACTCCTATTATGGTTTGTGAATCAGCAGCTGTCTTACTTTCTTAGAGATACCATCACTACAAATAAAAATGCTGAATCCCTGGGGAGATCAGAAGATTTTGGTCTCTGTTCACAGGGGCTTTTAATTTCTGGGGTGTGCATGGGATTCCTGCTCTGCTTCTTGGAAATGGAAGAAAGGGCTTCTGGATTTGCTACCCTGACCAGCCTCCTGTTTTCTCAATATACACCTGACCTTGCTTAACTGCCTGCTGGAAGGAGGAGTTCAAAACACACAAAACCACATTCTGGCAGCCCCATACTTTCTGTTCAGCATTTTCTGCTGTGAGGAATTTCATTGCTGTTAGTGGGACTCCTCATGCAGGAAGGTATTTTTCAGTATGTGTAGTACCACCAGAAGCCTCACCCTACATCTCTCTACTGCTGTATGAAGTATCCTGTACGTTATCGGATCAGATGGGAGATGCCAAGAGTGAAGGAAAACACATTCTGGAACTGTGTGTTTCTGAGGCTTCAGGACACATTTCAACTACTTCACCTCTTTACACAGCACAAGGTGAAATCATTCTTTTTCCAGTTGCACTGGAAAATGTATTCATGCCCAGGTTTTCTGTGTTTTCCTAGTGACTCCCAACAGACATTACCAAACCTGCATCACCTCTAAATTTCCAGGCAAAGATATGGGCCTCTGAGGTGAAAATGGAGCTGCTCAAGAGAAAGAGTGTTTTGTTTTCTCTTTTTTTTTTTTGGGGGGGGGGGAGGAAGAGGGGGATGACTCCTTTCAAAACAGCATTATTACCATATTTGAAAGATCAGAGAACTGCTATTCAGGGTTCATTTGCATCTGGCTTCTCAATGTGTATTTTTAAAGAAAAAAATAGTGCAAGAGCATGAAAAATAGGATAGGATAGGATAGGATAGGATAGGATAGGATAGGATAGGATAGGATAGGATAGGATAGGATAGGATAGGATAGGATAGGATAGGACAGGACAGGATAGGACAGGATAGGACAGGATAGGACAGGACACAATAAACCAGGTTGGAAAAGACCTTTGAGATCATTAAGCCCAACCTATCTCCCAACATTATCTAATCAACTAAACCATGGCACCAAACACCCCATCAAGTCTCTACCTAAACACCTCCAGTGATGGTGACTCCACCACCTCCCTGGGCAGCCCATCCCAATGGGCAATCACTCCTTCTGTGAAGAACTTCTTCGTAACTTCCAGTCCAAACCTCCCCTGGTGCAGCTTGAGACTGTGTCCTCTTGTTCTGGTGCTGGTTGCCTGGGAGAAGAGACCAGCCCCCACCTGGGTACAACCTCCCTTCAGGTAGTTGTGGACAGCAATCTTGAGCCTCCTCTTCTCCATGCTGAGCAACCCCAGCTCCCTCAGCCTCTCCTTAGGAGTAAAATTTTCATAAGCACCTAAGGAGCTTGGTTCCAAAGAGCTACACTCTGCTTTAAAGAATGATTTATACATCATGAGCACACTAAAACCCATCCTTCAGCAGTTTTATGCTTGTGATTGAAACACATTTTCCTTGCCTGACCTGTGTTTCTAAATGGATGGTACAAGCACCGAGTCACTTCTTGGAGCCGTTCAACTTTTTCACTGAGTGATCCAAGTATATTTACAGGCATAAAGTTTTATATCTCTCTGGGATATTTAAGTGCCTTTGTTGCACATACAGCCACAGACAGACTATTACAGTAGTTTGATTTTTGGGCTGTGTTAGGAGTGTGGTGGCAAGGAGAATGTTATATTTATTCAGAGAGGTAAGTAGAGAATCCTTTACTATAAGGCAACACTTTCCTTCAAGGGGAAGTAGCTGGCTATGATTAAGACAAGTTGGAGACAAACACCAGCTGTGATAGATCATAGAATCATACAATCACAGAATCAGAGAATCAATAAGATTGGAAGAGACCTCAAAGATCATCAAGTCCAACCTGTCACCACAGACCTCATGACTACTAAACCATGGTACCAGGTGCCACATCCAATTCCTTTTTGAACACCACAAGGGACGGTGACCCCACCACCTCCCTGGGCAGCACATTCCAATAGCTAACAACTCTCTCTGGGAAGAACTTTCTCCTCACCTCGAGGCTAAACTTCCCCTGGTGCAGCTTGAGACTGTGTCCTCTTGTTCTGGTGCTGATTGCCTGGGAGAGGAGACCAACCCTCTCCTGGCTACAACCTCCCTTCAGGTAGCTGTAAACTGCAATAGTGTCTCTCCTGAGCCTCCTCTTCTCCAGGCTAAACAATCCCAGCTCCCTCAGCCTCTCCTTGTAGGACTTGTGCTTGAGGCTTCTCCCCAGCCTCACTGCCCGTCTCTGGACATGTTTGAGACTCTCAATGTCCTTCTTAAATTGAGGGGCCCAGAACCGGAGACATCGAGTCCTACCTATCACCCAACCTATCTAATCAACTAAATCATGGCACTAAATTCCTCATCCAGTCTCTTTTTAAACATTTCCAGTGATGGTGATTGCACCACCTCCCTGGGCAGCCTCCTCTTTTCCAGGCTAAATATTCCCAGCTCCCTGAGCCTCTCCTCGTAGGGCTTGTGCTCAAGTCCGCTCACCAGTCTTGTTGCAATATGAATAGAAAACAAAAAGATGAATACAGATACAAAAATATGAATCCAGAGAGATGGAAAGGGCTTGTTGCTAAAAATTCTTTTGTTGTAATTCACTGTCAAGACGCAAAACTCAGCAGGACTGTTCCGATATCTGATCAAGCTTAGGATGCTCTGATGACCTTTCTCACTCTTTTTTTTTCTCTGAGAGGGACAGAAGGTCACAAGTCTGACTAATAGAAATGTCTTTCACTGAAAGGCCTCTGAGTCTAGTCCTTTTTTAGACATGCTGAAGATTTCCCTCTCCACTCCTCCCAAGCCGTTTACATTCCTGATCTTCATGTGGTGCCTATTAGCAGAGCACGAACGCGGAACGTTCAATCTCTGTGTATCCCAAGCCATCTACGACCCTGAAGGACTCAGGGAAAATTAAACAAGAGAGTCGGCAGGCTTCCAGAAATAACACAGCTTTAACAAGCACATGAAGCTATTTATAGAACATGCAAAGAACAAAGGAAATGCAGCACTTCCTCCATGTATGTTTTCTATCAGTGGTTTGTCCCCTCCCATGTTGCTCCGAGGAGGACAGGGACTACACCTAGTAAACTCTCCTGGATTAGCCTGCTTTCATGAAGAATAGATATTCTAGGGACACATCAATTGCAATCCACAATTGCTTTGTTAGTTTAGTTAAATTTTGGATAGAGAAGTCTTAACAGTAAACCTTTTGGCTGAAGCTAGGTGAGGCTTGCTGGTAACCAAACAGGCACATCTCATTTTGTAGCCACAGAAGGCTAACTGAATATGCAAAGAGTCTGCTGTTGTAACAGCAAGTGCTGGGGTAGCGTAACCTAAAGGGGAAAAAAGAGCTTTGCATGGACAGTGTCTCGTTCAGACACCTTGGGCCACACAGTTTCTCTGTAATTAATGGACAATAAAATCATAGAACCAATGAGGTTGGAAAAGACCTCAAGGATCGTCAAGTCCAACTCGTCACCCAAGACCTCATGAATACGAGACCATGGCACCAAGTGCTATGTCCAATCTTCTCTTGAACACCTTCAGGGATGGTGACTCCACCACCTCCCTGGGCTGCACATTCCAATGGCTAACTCTCAGTGAAGAACTTTCTCCTCACCTCAAGCCTAAACTTCCCCTGGTGCAGCTTGAGACTGTGTCCTCTTATTCTGGTGCTGGTTGCCTGGGAGAAGAGACCAACCCCTTCCTGGCTACAACCTCCCTTCAGGTAGTTGTAGAGAGCAATAAGGTCTCCCCTGAGCTTCCTCTTCTCCAGGCTAAACAACCCCAGCTCCCTCAGCCGGGATTTCTAACCTCAGCAGGAATTCCAACCTTGAATCAATAATCAGCCTCACTCAGCATGGTGTGTGTAGGATTGCTCAGGCCAATGTAAAATGGAATATTACAAAAGAGCAGGAACTTTAGGAAGAGTTTAGCCTTTGGGTTGCAAGATAAAAAGGATGGTTGTGGGTCCAGGGAAGAGACCTGATTGGCATTTCCGCTGTCAAAAAATGTAAGAAGCTCCAGAACGATTCGGAATAATAGAATCAATAAGGTTGGAAAAGACCTCAAAGATCACCAAGTCCAACCTGTCACCCAAGACCTCATGACTACTAAACCATGGAATATTTATACCAGTGCCAAATTTCCACTTTTTTTTTGGTTTTTTCATTTATTTCTGAGAGCATTTTAAATAATGAAGCTTTTGTAGATTCAAGCCATGAGCAGCTAGAGATGCAGATAAGGCCAGCTGTATGAAGTAAATGGCATTGGGCAGAATTCTTGCTTGTGGTGGGAAGAGCAAAGGTATCTCAGTTCAAGATCAAAAAGCAACGTATGCCCATTTTGGTGTGTGCTAAATGAGTCATAGAAAAGTTAAGCAACTCTAATTTTAAAGCCACTTACTCAGTGGTGGAAGAGAAGAAAGCTTTGATTGTCTCCTCAGCTATGTAGTTCCTCAAATCAGAGATTAAATATTGGCTAGCAAATAAAATGGAAACCTAGGGGGAGAGACCTAAGCTGGAGTTCAGGTTTGCAAGAAAGAATTCTTCAGGGTGAACTAATAGTGCTCATTACTCTTAATGGGGAGGGAAGGTAAAGTTGAAGTTCTTTAAGGTTCTTCCCTGTAGTTTAAATGGCTCACCTGCAGTTTATCCAACACCACAGAGAGCTGGAGATAACTGCCATGTAAATGTGAGAGGATTAGCTATGGATAGCCCCTCTGCCCATGCCTCCCTCTTGCCTGCCAAGGCAGGTCTATCTATAAAACAAGATTAACTTTCAGGCAAAGCAGCTCCCCAGCTTCTGCCGAGTTATGATGCTAGGTTTAAAGAGTGTGAACATTTCTTCTCAGGCCACTTAATGTCTTTACTATCTTGTCTAGGCAGTGCTGGGGAAGTGGAAAAGGAATCTCCTTTCCACATGAAAAATACCCCTGTAATAATGAATCAGGACAATCTGGAAGTCTTATTCTTACAAGGATGGGAGAATAAAAATCTATGTATTTTATTTTTAAAGTCAAGCACACCACCAAAGGAAAAGCCATATCCTCTATAAATCTTCACTCTCCTGATGAGACTAAAGTTCTTTTCCCTCCCAAACAACAACCCAAGGAAATCAATAAATCATAGACAGGGACCCTAAGACTCACTTTGTCAAGCAGAAATGGCTGCATGAGGAAGTCAGAGCTAGTGAGATTCTCCTAGAGCCCTTTGCTAAGAGTGGTCTGCGCAGAGCCATTTGCAAATCCATGTATAGCTGTGGCTGTTCAATGCTCAAGCCTCACACTACAGCTTCCTTAAAAATCTCTGCTCTCAAAAAAAAAACAACCCACCCCAAAACCTAGCCAAAAAAGGAATAAAAAAGTAGAAAACTGGAGTCAAAAGCTGACCTGAACCGAAAAGTTTGAGCTTCCTTTTAATATATCTAAAAATGAATATGGAAAGAACTACAACAAATATCTATTTGATTTTTCATGTAAGCCAAAGATTATATACACACATACTTAGGAATCTCTCTTGCCTGGGCTAATGGAAATCTTTAGGCAACTGTAATTCAGCTGCTGTTAACATTCCTGCTGCAATGGATTCAAGTGCAAAGTGCGCTGTAAGTACTGGAGCTGTTTATAACCTGAAGGGCAAATTCGAATCCTGGTTAATTTCCTCACCGCTGTTCATAAAACAGTCACTTCAAGAATAGAAGCCTGATGTGCAAGCACAGCAAATCTCTCACTTTTATCATCACATCAGAACAAAGCAGTCCCTTTTTCCAGCTTCACTGCCATTTTTGGAAGAGAGAGAAAATTTTACTCCTAGTGATGGAGAGGGACCCCTGGCAATCCAGAGCTGCCTGAGCTTAACAAGAAGAAAAAGAAGAATCTTTCAGATTTCACAGATGATTTGTTTCAGTATTTCTTGGCACTGAAACCCCTGAGTGGTTGCTCATCACATTACCCTTGCTAATTGGAAAGGCACCACAGCAGCATTGTGGCTGGTGGTACTTGAGATTTGCTGGCACTTGAGAGGAGAACCCAAGGGATCCAGCAGCGAAGTCAACACTTTCTTCACCAGGAGATGCTAAAAATAAGTGGCTGTGCACATTCACAGAGACCCAGGCCTGCTTGTGAATGATTCATGCACGTGGAAAAGAGCCAGGGTTGCTAGATGCTTTAGGTCATTGCAATTAGCTCACAAGCTGCACTCCCCATGCTGAATGGTGCAAACATGTTCTGGAAAATGGAGATATGGGTGGAAATAATTTGATACCATTTGTACCCTGGGAGACCATGGAACATTAGAATGCTTGATAATGATATCTAATCTACTGTGGGGCTTAGAGATAGCTCTAACATGAGTCCAGAAACCAAGACTAAAGCAGAAGATAGAACAGAAGATCATAGAATCAGTCAGGGTTGGAAGGGACCACAAGGATCATCTAGTTCCAACTCCCCTGCCGTGGGCAGGGACACCGCACACTAGATCAGGCTGCCCAGAGCCTCATCCAGCCTGGTCTTAAACACCTCCAGGGATGGGGCCTCAACCACCTCCCTGGACAACCCATTCCAGGGCTTCACCACTCTCCTCATTATTGAATACATAATTAGGTTGTATTCTGTGAACAAACTTCAGACAAAGCATGGTATTTATTGCTATAAAACTTGGTCCAGACCGGGATCGTGGATGTCTAAAGTAACTCCATTAACTCCTGTGTCTGCCTCTCTGATTGTTACAAGTCGTTAAAATACTTTGCCCACCTGCCTGTTCAAGAGTCGTCATCTTGCTAGTCACACTTGTAACTTTGATGCCAGTTCAAGGAATTAATCATTTTTTTCTTACTGGAGATACAGCTGGACCATCTGCTTGGTGATTAGATTCTGTAATAAGTGTCTTTGAGCTGTGTGAAGGAGACATGAAAATAATGATGAGGGTTTAGTTAAAGACCACAGTTGATTTGAAAACCTTGTCATTCTCTAGGTAAACTTTCAGAAGTACTTCTAAAGGGGGGGGTGTCATTTTGTTATCCATTTGTTATGATCTGCCTTTGCAGCAAGACTTAAGCCTTAATGGACTGGATTAAGAGCAGCTTTCCAGCCTTTTAAAAGATTTTAGCAGCTTGCCATGCTGAGAAGCAAAGCTGGAGAGAAAATCATCTGTAGGAGATAAAATACCTTTCGCAACTCTTGTTTCCCATGCTGTGGAAAAAAAAAAACACAACCCACGATACTTAGGTGAAAATAGAGCCTCTTATATAAATGACTCTATTGTTCCTCTTTCTGATACCCCAGTGAGGTCACAGCCTATCATTAAGGTGACACTGTTGCCATGGCAATGTGTCTGCTTTCCCAGACTGGGCACAAGTGGGACCGCTTGAGAGGAATTTGGTTGTGAGGGTTGTTTAGTCACTGATGGCACTGGAAAATAGCATGTGGAGCAAGAAAAGTGACCTGTGAGAAGAAGATGGAGAAGAATGAACTTCAGAGTTTACCTCAAGAGAAAAAGCCAACACTAATTCATTAGTGATGAGGCTTTTGCATGTAGTTCTTGATTTTTAAATGAAAGAAGGAATCCATCCCTTTCCTGGAAACATGTGCTTCAGTGCTGAAACTTCCAAGTCTTTGAACTGCCTGGACAACAGCATGTGTCAAGATGGAGGTTCCTTTGAGATTCTCTACTCTCATTCCCTCCCAAAGCCCAGGCTGGGAAAACAGACAGAGGAAGCAAGCCTTACTTCAGGCAGTGCCTGCATTTCTGATATATAGGGCTGCTGCCATTCACTAGTTTGGGTTATTTAGGTGCAGTAACTCCCACTGGGAGTCAGACCCTTTGCAAGCAGGGTTTGCAAGAAGGATGCAGCCCTGCTCTCACAGAGTACAGGGGATGAGAGTGGTTCCTGAGGAACACTAATGTTGCAGGCATATGCACCAAACGAGTGTGCTGATATGCAAAAGGCCTAAAATGCTATCTTGCTCCTGGAAAAGGACCAGCTCAAGTATATTAATGCCATATACAGCCTTAGATGTAAGTCCTCAAACACTGGGATCCAACAAATTGTGATTGCTGTACTTCCTCTTCCTATATTACACACACAACCTTGTCTCCAGGAGGAGGAACTTCTCCAGGCAGAGAGGCAGTAGCTGCCCCATCCCTGAAAACATTCCAGGTTGGGTTGGAAAGGGCTCTGAGCAACCTGATCTAGTTGAAGATTGAAGATGTCCCTGCTCACTACAGGAGGGTTGGACTAGATGCCCTATGAAGGTCCTGTCCAACTCAAAGCATTCTGTGATTCTATACCTACGACAGCCTAGGAAGCCTCTTGTGAACCAGCACATAAGATTGGTTTGAGTGTACGTATGGGCACTTCTGAAGTAATCTTTAAAAACAACAATGAATACAAAGCATAACAGATTAGGGATGAAAACCACATTTACCATATCCATGTGGCATTTTTTCCCCCCTGTACAATGATCTGCAGATGTCTGCTTACAATGCAGGTTACATACAAATTAGGAAGCTCTTAACCCTTTGCTCCTTGTGTTCAGCTGCTCGGAACTAATGTGCAGCACACATACGCTGGGTAAAATCCTGACCCTGCTGATGTCAGGCTAAGCATTGCTGCCAAGCCTCAGCAGGGCCAGCATCACTCACCTTCTGTTAATTCCTGAAAACACCCTGCAACATGTTTGAATGAAACCCTGGGCTCTGCAGAGACATTTATACCATCTCCGTTGATGTGAGAAGAATGAGTGGATTAGTAATAGAAAACCTGAAAAACAGGCACCAGTTTTTGACAGCTACTCTGTTAGCCCAGTTCAGGCATGCAGCATGTGCTCAGGCAGCATCTCAGAAAAATATGGTTTGAAAGGCACAGCTCCTTCCTGTTCAGATCCATCAGTGGGAGTTGGCCACAAGAGACAGCGCCCATGACTTCGAAAGTTGCTTTGGAGAAAGGTTGGTCTGGAGAAAAGGAGGCTCAAGAGAGACCTTATCACTACCTGAAAGGAGGTCAGTCTGTTCAACCAAGGAACAAGTGATAGGACAAGAGGAAATGGCCTCAAGTTTTGCCAAGGGAAGTTTAAATCATAGATAAATCATAGAATCAGTAAGGTTGGAAAAGACCTCAGAGATCATCAAGTCCAACTTATCACCCAACACCTCACGACTACTAAACCATGGCACCAAGTGCCACATCCAATCCCCTCTTGAACACCTCCAGGGATGGCGACTCCACCACCTCCCTGGGCAGCACATTCCAATAGCTAACAACTCTCTCTGGGAAGAACTTTCTCCTCACCTCGAGCCTATACTTCCCCTGGTGCAGTTTGAGACTATGTCCTCTTGTTCTGGTGCTGAATGCCTGGGAGAAGAGACCAACCTTCTCCTGGCTACAACTTCCCTTCAGGTAGTTGTAGACAGCAATAAGGTCTCCCTTCAGCCTCCTCTTCTCCAGGCTAAACAACCTCAGCTCCCTCAGCCTCTCCCCACAGGGCTTGTGCTCACAGCCACTCCCCAGCCTCTTTAGTTTGGATATTAAGGAGAATTTCTTTGCTGAAAGAGTTAGCAAGCACTGGAACAGGCTGCCCAGGGAAGGGGTGGAGTCCCCATCCCTGGAGGTATTTAAGAGTCAGGTAGATGCAGAGCATAGGGATATGGTTTAGTCAAGGACTTGTCAGTGTTGGGCTAAGGATTGGTCTCGATGATCTTAAAGGTCGTTTTCAATCCAGGCAATTGTGTGAGTCTGTGAAAGCACAGTAGTGGCCAGTGACCCTGCACTCTGTGTGAGCAATGCAGCCCAGGCAGAAGCAGCAGCTTGCTTTATGGGCTGGAAAATGCTAAGGATAGGCTGCTGCCCATTTTTTTTTTCAACATGCAGATTTGTTCAAGGCTATTGAACAAGCTACTCCAAGGCCTAAGGTACCAGCATCTGACCAGAATATATTAAAGCAGAGTGATTGGAAGAAATAATCACTGTAGAGAGCTTGTAGAATGGCTAATGTCTTGAAATGAGCTGTGCTGGAGAAACTGGAAATAGGGCTATAATAATGTTTTATACTGTACTTACTTTTATGATCCCTGCACAGCATATTGGAAGCAGCTGTGACATTTTTTGAACAGGGGGAAAATGTGATGGACCTATTTATTAAAGGGGGTTAAGAGCCCCAGGTGGTCTGGAGATTTAAAGACCAGGAAATACCAGAGACAAATGAGAAAACAGGATGATCTAAGCCATACCAGTTGAAACAGATTTTGATGATAAGGCACAGTTATATATCTTCCAGTCTCAAATGGATGTGTCATGGTAGGGACAGCATTGCTGAATGGTATTAAGGGTAATAATTAGAAAGCCCTCTTTCCAGAGGTTATATGCCCTCTCTACACAGACTCACCCATCCCTGCATATATACATATCTATCTATCTATCTATCTATCTATCTATCTATCTATCTATCTATGTTACATATATATATGAGCTATATATATATCTATCTTGGAAAACATGGCAATTCTTTAAAGGCACAGAAATACCTGGGATTTTTTATATCCTACAGTTGCAAACTCATAATAATTCATAGACTTCACAGAAGAGAGTTTCCTTGCCTGGAATTGCACCCCAAGGAGTTTCAGCACATTAAGATCAACAGAAAAACAAACCTTGGAACCGAGTTCAGCCTTCACACAATGCACGGACATGCCACTCAATACCAAAAATGAGGCTTTCCTCTTTCTATCAATCATATTCTGTGTGAAACACACATGAAAGAGAGAGGCTTTTACATGTCTTTTAGTCCACTGTGCATCTGTAGCTCATCTTGCTCTGGAAGCCCATGTGTTTTGCTACATTACTGGACTTCATCCAGCCTGATAAGAGAGTTTCATCATTTATACTTCTTACTGAGGGAACTGTTTAGCAAGACAATTGTGAATGCCTACAGAGACCTAGCAGACAATCTCCACATATCTGACTTGAAACAAATCTGAGTGAGAAGTGCTGAAGGATTTAGACAGAGGGATAAATACAAACCCTACATATGTCAGCTGATTCCAGAGCTTATTTAGAATCATAGAATCAACAAGGTTGGAAAAGAGCTCAAGGATCATCAAGTCCAACCTGTCACCCAACACCTCATGACTACTAAACCATGGCACCAAGTGCCACGTCCAATGCCCTCTTGAACACCTCCAGTGATAGTGACTCCACCACCTCCCTGGGCAGCACATTCCAATGGCTAATCTCTCTTTCTATGAAGAACTTCTTCCTCACATCTAGCCTAAACTTCCCCTGGTGCAGCTTGAGACTGTGTCCTCTTGTTCTGGTGCTGGCTGCCTGGGAGAAGAGACCAACCCCCTCCTGGCTACAACCTCCCTTCAGGTAGTTGTAGAGAGCAATAAGGTCTCCCCTGAGCCTCCTCTTCTCCAGGCTAAACAATCCCATCTCCCTCAGCCTCTCCTCATAGAACATCATGTTGAATTTTGTGCTGCTTAGACTCCACTGAGCTCAGTAAATACCAACAGGCATTGGAATAGGCTGCCCAGGCAGGTGGTAAAGTCACCATTTCTGGAAATGTTCAAAAAATGTGCAGACACGGCAGTCTGAGACATGGTTTAATGGCCATGGTGGTGTTAGGCCAACAGTTGGATTCAATGATCTTAAAGGTCTTTTCTAACCAAAACAACTTTATGATTTTACGAAAGGCCAAGCTGAAGGCAGTCAGAAAGCTGCCTCCCACTTCAATGAGGCCATGGTTTCACCACAAATATCTCAGCTGCCTACACACGCATAATGATGCCACACAAATCTCAGCCTATATTTGCCCCATGGGCATATCTGCTGCTGGCTCTCTGTTTGTTTGCAAACAGACTCAGAGCAGCATCACCCACACAAGCTTTCATTAAGCAGGTCAGCAACGGACCATTATCACTCCCACACGTGGTAGGTATCAGTGTGAAGAGACCTACTCAGAATGTCCAGATGGTTACTCATTTGTGCATTCTTTGGAAACAGCAATGCATGGTCTACAGCTGATTAATAAACCCTAGGTACAGTGGAGTGAGTCTTCTGAACATAGAGAAGATCTGAGAGCTTCAGGAGAACCGGGAAGATCTGGGAGTTTCAGCTTTTAGTCAAAATCTGAAGGACAGTCCCTGATTATTTTGTTTTTGCAGAGGAAGGATTATGAGAGGAACATTAACTACAGAAGCAGGTAACTGTGTGAATATGGTGAGGCTTGCCCAAACACACAAACTTGGCAGCTCTGGATCTTCTGCTCAAACTGGCCTGAAATGGCTGTCCCTGAAAGCCTAGGAGGCAGGTTAGCCTACCAGATGTGATGCCAACACTGCAGTTACTTGTCTTTTGAACCCAGGTGGCATTTTGATCAACAATCCAGTTATGAAGAAGCTAAGAACAATAGCACAGCAACCTCTGGGAAGACAAAAGAAGAAGGAAAATTTCCTAACTGTGCTGTGGTCTTGTTTAGTCCAAACCTGTACCATACCTGGTGTCAGAAAAGGGAAAGACCAGGGCTACAGGGAATATGTTTTAACAGAGATCCTAAATGCTGTAGCCAGAGCCTAGGGTAGGCAAGGCCAATGATGCTGACTAGGTCAAAAGTTAAGTTAAATATAAATGTTTCCCAAGACATTAGAATGACCTGTGGAAGACTCAGTGATATTATTATGATTTAAACCAATGTATTTTCATTGTGGATGTCATGCCTCTGGGA
Source organism: Picus viridis (assembly GCA_033816785.1). NCBI lineage: Eukaryota > Metazoa > Chordata > Aves > Piciformes > Picidae > Picus > Picus viridis. Next base: position 7,275,299 of record CM066581.1, read on the forward strand.
TATGTACTGCTGGCTGATTATAGAGATTGCAGCTGGAGGCTGCCACTTGAAACATCCATGCACTTTGAGCCAGTAAAAATGCAATCATCTAAAGAGTCACTTATATGATATTGGGAATGGAAGCCATGATTGAAGTTTCCAGGACAACACAACTCAAAATACCATGTATCTGTTGTAGAAGAGGATGACAAGCATTCTCATTTGCTTAACTTTATTTGCCTTTAAGGGCCAGGCATAGAAATTGGACTAAACAGAAAAACCACAGCACTGAAGGCTGCAGGATGGCATGCTCAAATTATGAAGCAGTGTTTTCTATGAGTTTTCCTATACTTCAGCAGAGGGATGAGGAGGATGGGCCCTTTGCTGACTCAGAGCAATTTACAACAGCTCTCAACCAATTCAGCTGCAGCCTGCACATCAGTGGAGCTGAACATGGAGCAAACGTTTCTGTCTGCTTTGAAACATCCATCCTGGGTGCATGTTCTCATACTGAATCTATTGGTTAGAAACTGCAGCTCTAAAGTCTGTTTATGCCTTCTGTTGACATCTGAAAGTAAAAAACCACTCTGCATACCTCTAGAAAATGACAACAGGAAAATACTCTGACTTTAGTTTTGTGACTGCCATGTAATTGGTAACTGTAGAAGATTCATATGCGTTGTAGCTCTTCTTTACAATAATAGTATATTGTCCTCTTATAATCTGATAATTTATGGTACAATTGCAATAGTCAGAAGTGTGGTGTCTTTACCTGGAGTTTAACACCTGACAAAACAGCTTCAAGAGCTGCTTTGGATCTGCAGCCAATATAAACACCATAAGGTGCCATTTAATGCTTAGAAACATTTAGACCACAAACATTAACAATGAAGTCCTTTCACTCTCCTTTGGACACTGCTTAAAAGACCATACTCATTTTGATGTTCCTGAAAGGGGCAGAAGTAATACCCAGCATAAGATGCCCATTCAGGATGGGCTCTTTGTATTCCATCATTTTCCTGAGGGCTCAGTTTCCATGATTACCATCTCCTCTTGGAACAGCAGAAAGAGTGACTGGCCACTGGAATGGGCTGCCCAGGGAGGTGGTGGAGTCACCATCACTGGAAATGTTTAAAAAGAGACTGGATTTGGGGCCATGGTTTAGTTGATTAGATGGTGTCGGGTGATGGGTTGGACTCGATGTGTCCAGTTCTGGGCCACTCAATTTAGGAAGGACATTGAGACTCTTGAACGTGTCCAGAGAAGGGCAACGAGGCTGGGGAGAGGCCTTGAGCACAGCCCTATGAGGAGAGGCTGAGGGAGATGGGATTGTTTAGCCTGGAGAAGAGGAGGCTCAGAGGAGACCTTATTGCTCTCAACAACTACCTGAAGGGAGGCTGTAGCCAGGAAGGGGTTGGTCTCTTCTCCCAGGCAACCATCACCAGAACAAGAGGACACAGTCTCAAACTGCACCAGGGAAGTTTAGGCTCGAGGTGAGGAGAAAGTTCTTCCCAGAGAGCGTTGTTAGCCATTGGAATGTGCTGCCCAGGGAGGCGGTGGAGTCACCATCCCTGGAGGTGTTCGAAAAGGGATTGGATGTGTCACTTGGTGCCATGGTTTAGCAGTCATGAGGTGTTGGGTGACAGGTTGGACTTGATGATCCTTGAGGTCTCTTCCAACCTTATTGATTCTACGATTCTATGATCTCAAAGGTCTTTTCCAACCTGGTTAATTCCGTATTCTGTATCCAGTTTGGAATGTTAGAATTTTTTTATTATCATTCTGTATATGTGTCACAAACCAGTCAAGTCTGATTGCCAGTTCTTATAAATGTCTTCCAAATATTTCCCCCAGTCAATAATTAATCTAGAGCTCCTTTGTGAATGGATCATTGCATCTGCTCAACTCTGCGATTTGCACCAGTGGGTGAGAGGGGCCCAAGACTTAATTCTCTTTGCTGACTGATTAAATATCACTTCCAATTGTTATTTATTTATTTAATACAAATAATTATTATGAATCCAAACTTTGATTCCCATAATTATAGTGTAGTATTTGCTTTACATTCCAGCCATTGCTCTCCTTAATTTGGAAAAGGAACTGGCAGAGGAGAGGGATTCAGGCATAGGCAGAGATGATTAATCTAAAAGCAGAGGAAGTATAGTTCAGGTCTGACTTTGATACTTTTAAAGCTATTCATTGTGGAAGCTGTTCAACCTCTGCAGTACCAACCAGTCTAGAAGTTCACCCTGTGTCAGGATACCTCTGAAGAGAGGCTGGTGTGGAGGCAGCACGGGTTAAAGGAGCTTAACCAACAGAAAAGCAAATAATAACCGGCACATTTTTATGTCTATAAACAGAGATTAGTGCCAACTGGTGACTTCATGTCTGTGGAAAACTTTAAATACTCTTGTCTAAATTAAGCCTTGGAGATTTTATTTGAAGTGATGTTTTCTAAAACACTTAGTGGGGCAACCAGAGTTGTGCCATGGATGGGATGAAAAAGAAGTCCTGAAGAGAAGCAAAGGGAGAATGCTGACCTTCCTTGGGGTAAGGATAAGAGGTGTTAGCAACACATCTGTGGTCTGTGGTTGAGAGCCATCTCTCAGATGCCACCAGCACAACTGCCATGCTAGGTGAAGTTTAAATGCCTAATTTCCCCTCTTAGCTATATCCCTCAATTTTCTGCTGAGGAAGAGGAAGTCATGCTAGGACACAGATCCAAGATGTACAGCAGTTTCCCTGGAGAGGCAGAGTTCAAGCTAGGATTTCTAAGCCTCTAGGGGATTGAGCTCTCCAAGTCACCCATGCAGAGAGCCTGGCCTCCTGCCCAGGCTGAGAAGCTCTGCAGAACCTGGGATGCTGCTACAGGCAGGAGACTCCCAGTCTGCTGAGCACTCAATACTGGCACTGGAGGTACTTTATCAGTGGTAAGTTACACTCCTGCTCAGAAGAAACCTTGCTGCAGAAGAAACCTTGTGCTGCTTTACTGGCTTAATTAGCAGCATGCTGAACCCACAGTGTCCAGGGTGGGGTGTTTGGGGAACTTCAGCTAAACTGCCTGGAATCTCCTCCTCCATGTTGCAATCCTGACTCCAGGTGTCAGTTCAGAGCCGTGGGCCTTTTTTTAATTGCTTGTCTATCAGACAAACCCTGGCAGAGATTCTCAGAGCACCATGAAGTTCCTGCTGTCACTCACCTGGAAATCAGAGGTCTGTTGGAAACCTGCCTAGATCCCTGTCTGCTTCACAAGCTCTTGGCAAGCTCCTCTCCCAGCAGCCCTGCAGCGTGCACCACTCTGCAGCAGCTCTGGCTTACATCTCCCACCCAGCTCACCTGGAGGAGGGCTGAGAAGGGAACAAAAACCCAATTCACAGGCAAGTCTTCTTCCCAAGGTCCTGTGGCCACAGAGTCTGCCAGCTGAGGAGCCCCCACCACACACCCTTCTTCCCACCTGAAGTCCCACAGCTCAAGGACAGCTGGCAAGCCTCCCCTCCCCTAAGGCACTGTGCCTTTTCACGGAGAACTCAGAAATGTTTGGGTTTAGGTTTGGATTGGAATGGCACCAAAATGATCAGACTCCAAATTCCCCACAAAAGAGGACTGCATCTCTCTGTCCTGTCCAAGATCAACAGCTGGGAGTCAGCTGTGGCTGCCTGCACCATTTGCTGGTGGATTTGCCCAGGCCAGCTCCTCTGCCAAGAGCTGTTCCTGAGGAACAGCCCAAAGAAACACGGGGCAGATGAGGAAGGAAAAGTTGCCAGAAATGGAGGTGCAAGGAGGAAGCTGCTTTTTGTGTTTGGATGGTTTGTTGCCTTTTTTGGGCCAAGTAACTCATTCTTCCCAATAATAAAAAGGAATTACTTAAGCAAAACATCTCTGTGTCAGCCACAGAGTCTTCTCAACAAATGCAGCCAGGGTACAGAATCCAAGAACTACAGATCCTTCCCACACAGCCTCTCCCAGAACATTCTCCCCCAGATCTGAATGCATTCAAACTAGGCAAAAATATAACTTCTTGGTATCTATTCCACTCTAAGTAAGAGAGGTTAATCCTCCTTTCCCCCAAGCTATTTTCTCCACTAAGCTTCTTATCACCTTCTACACCATCCACTCTATGAAGACACAGTTTTCATACATCTCTAAAGTTTGCTGCTGCCAGAAGATTGCATTATTATAGGAATGAAATTTGTTTCCAAATCCTAAGGAAGGAAATACTGAAAAATGCAGAAAAATGCTGAACAGTCAGAGCTACTGTCCTCATTTTCAGAAGAGCTTATAGAATATATAGAATAAGGAGGGTGGTGCATCTAAACACAAATTTCCTGGGGAGCTGTTCTCAACAGAAGAGAAAATTCAATTCCCAGGTGACAGCTCTGACTTCACTGCATGCAGAATTAAATGTAAGATTCACCCCTTTTAGCTCTTTTTCTCATTATAATATCTTCTCTTCAGCATCTAAGTAACAAAAACCTTTAAAATTAAGCTATTGTTCATAATGTGTGGCAAGGAAGGAAGCAGAGGGTTTTTTTGTTGTTGTTGTTGTTGGTTTGCTGGGGTTTTTTTTCAGCAAACCACAAAACAGAGACTGCAAATACCTAGAGACATGTGAAAAATGCAAGACAGCACATGCCCACCCGAGATAGCCACAGATTCCTTACAGTGATGTGCATCAACAAAGTGGAAACTCAATTACACGATAGCTTCTCCTGGCACTTAAGGAGTCAAGTTTTACCTGCCTTTTAGAAATCTCAAGCTCACCATCACATTAAGGAGAACTACAGCCTCTTTGCTGGGAGAAACAGGGGAAAAAATTGCAATGGTGGCATCAGAGTCTTAGAATAGAATTAACCAGGTTGGAAAAGACCTTTGAGATCATTGAGTCCAACCTATCATCCAACACTATCTAATCAACTAAACCATGGCACCAAGCACCCCATCCAGTCTCCTCTTAAACACCTCCAGTGATGGTGACTCCACCACCTCCCTGGGTAGCACATTCCAATGGCCAATCACTCTTTCTGTGAAGAACTTCTTCCTAACCTCCAGCCTAAACCTCCCCTGGTGCAGCTTGAGACTGTGTCCTCTTGTTCTGGTGCTGGTTTCCTGGGAGAAGAGACCAGCCCTCCCCTGGCTACAACCTCCTTTCAGGTAGTTGTAGACAGCAATAAGGTCTCCCCTGAGCCTCCTTTTCTCCAGGCTAAGCAACCCCAGCTCCCTCAGTCTCTCCTCATAGGACTAGTATTCCAAACCCCTGAGCCACCTTCCTCATGCCTTTTCCCCCCACCAGAAGTCTCTATTCTCCATTAGGAAACCCCTGAAGAAATGCTTCAGATATAGAATCAATAGAATCAATGAGGTTGGAAAATACTTCAAAGATCCTCAAGTCCAACCTGATATGTTATGTTCATCTACCACCTGCTTACCCAGAAAACAGATTGTTCTTTATGGCAAGCACGTTTTCTGCCCTCAGCATAGAATCATAGAATCAGTCAGGGTTGGAAGGGACCACAAGCATCATCTAGTTCCAACCCCCTGCCATGGGTAGGGACACCCCACACTAGATCAGGCTGGCCAGAGCCTCGTCCAGCCTGGTCTTAAACACCTAGAAGCCAGAAGACAACTCTCCTGTGCAAAGCAGCTCCACACTGTGACTTGGGGCTCACCAGCTTAAAGACATCTTTTCAACATCTGCTGGAAAAAGGGTCTCTCACCTTTGCAATCTATCCCTGCCACCTAATCCTTGGCTATGATGAATGAAAACATGACCTCTTAAATTTGCTTATCATATGAGACACAACAGCTGCCTTCATGTTTTCAGAACATGTTTATACTACCCAAATTAATCTAAACCTAATTAGAAGTGCTTTGGGATAAAAATATAATGAAATAAAGTGAACACAAACTTGCAGGGTGCACTTCTGATAGTCTGGCAAAGGGAAAATCCATCATCCCTATGATCTATACAAGAATTGGAGGACGTGGTGGGCAAGAGCATAAAAATCCTGGTCCTGTAGAATAAATATTTCTGCAGAAGGAGGGTCAGGGCAGTTTCTCCCAGTGATGGTGCTCTTTTGATGACTTCCCAGTTTTATTTCTGCACTAAGAGGATTGCTTGGTGGAGACTGGCTCAACTATTCAAGGTGGGCTTCATGATAAGGATTGTTTTCTGAAGAAAATATCTTTTCTGCTCAGCAAAGCAGCAGATGGGTCAGGTCCCTTCTGAAGCCAGAACAAACAACAAATTGAGCTCCTGGAGTTGAGGAAAATTAATTACCCCCTCTCCAAGGTAGAACTGCTTTCCCTGAACAGACAGAAAAACTCTGGTACAATTAAAAGGCAACTTTAGTGGAGAAATCAGGGCAGAGCCAGGAAATAAACTTGGGAATTAGCAGTTAGTTGTATTTTTCTCCCCCTGTGGCAAGGTACCTGTCCTAATGTAGCCATCAGGGTGGAAGGGGTGGAAGGGGTGGAAGGGGTGGAAGGTGGAAGGGGTGGAAGGGGTGGAAGGGGTGGAAGGGGTGGAAGGGGTGGAAGGGGTGGGGGTGGAAGGACGTAACACGGCCTGGTGACCCCACAAGGGATGACTGCTGGTGCCAGTGACAGGGAAAGACTCCCCTCTGCCCTCCTGGAAAGCTGTCCTGGAGCTGCTGCATCTGTACTGTGCCACCTAGGAGGTCAGGGGCCCTGGATGAAGCCTGTAGGACCTTCTCTGTGCTCAGCTGCTTTGTGTGGCATTTGCTTTACGTGGCATTTCCTCAGCTGGAAAAGGCTCTAAACTTGGTCAGGGTGAGCCATTTAACCTGACGTGTCTGAAGAAAGGTTTATATTATTTGCCATGGTGATACAGTTCTGTTACCAACACAGCAGAAACACAACTAATTCAGACTCATGCCTGTCTCCAAAAGCAACAAAAGGGAGCAGAGAGCAATGTGGGAGTGAAGACACCTGGGGACACAGCACCCGTGTTAGCAGGGTGCACAGGAAGGGAGGTGGCAGAGAAGCCTCACGCATCAGGGGACACACAGTGTCTGAAGAGGCCCTGACAACCATCAGAAACAGCAACAGGCATGTCTAGGGGAAGGTTTAGGGGGGGGAAAAGGAGGTAAAAAAGATAGAAAGATTGCCCCAGACAGCTGTCAGTGACAGTGTCTGAGTGAGCACATGCCTAAGGTAGAGACTTAACAGGACTCGGGTGGTTCCCACTGCCCTCAGCAGTGACAGCAGCCCTGTCTCACAGCTATTACCTTTAGCAGATTTCCACTACTGTATCATTTTATAAGATTAGGCTATTTGCCACACTTTCTGCAACATGGAGAACTTGTTAATTTCCTACTCATACCCATTATCATTTGGTTTTTTTAATAACATTTAAATAATAACATAAAGTAAATAACATAAAGCTTTAAAGTCCTGGCCTCATTTATTTTTCAGACAAAGACCCAGCTGAGTGTGTTTGAAATGCATTGTGGAGTTAGGCAGAAACAAACTATGCATGAAAAATGGAGGCACTGTAAATAAATATAGGAGAGGTATATATATAAATAAACAAAGAAGGCATCTGTAGCTCACTGCTCTCACAAAAAGTTAAAACACCCCCCCCAAAACATCTCCCATATCTGAGTGACCCCAGGTATTAAATGGCACTGTGTCTAATTTGGCTTTCATAGCAGAATCCATGGGGCACTTCCCCTTGCAAAAGAGAATGATTTCTGAGGTTTTAAACACTGTGTTAACATCACAAAGAGTACTTATTGGATATCATTTGGTATGGGTGAGGAGGGTGTTTGCTAGGAACATTATTTTTCCTGAGCTGCAGGTTGCATGCTTGCAGCCTTTGTCCTTCTGATGTTGACTTTTTAGCATCTGAAAGAAATTACCATTGCTGTGGTATTACAGTCATCCCCTTATTAATCATTTGGCAACCTTCCCTCTTCCAAAACCAAGGGATCTGCTTGCTTGGAGGAGTGCAGCCTTCAGATCATTACAACTAAGATGTGGGGAATGAGTGTTTAAGTGTTACTTCTAACACGTTGGCTGGGGTGCTTTGGCAGCAGGTGTGTAACGCAGCAGCGTCGCACGCTCACAGCCATCGGCCCTTTCCAACCTGCAGCTGGCTCTGGCACATCCTCCTGTGCACAATTCTCCAATGCTAGACTGAGACACTTAGCATAAGGGGATTGATACTGAAGAATAATGAAAGGTTTCCTTATTTCTACCCAGGAATAACAATTCATACATAATTGATGTCATTGCAACGAATGCAGAAATGATTAAAAGGATTTATAGTCCTGCTTAGTAGAGAGCATTAAAATGTGCTTTTTCAATCTGGGAAAATGAGAAGTGAAGAAGCAAATTAAAAATGCTGGAAGACTGAAAAACTTATGCATAAATTATTCCCTCTCCCTGCCTAATGTGGTTGGGGTTTGCTTATTTGTTTTTACTAGCAGGTAATATAAACCACAGAAATGTCAGACTTGTCAGCCCTGTTTTTCCATTCAGAAGATTTGTTCTGCCTTTCTGCCCTGGCTCACAGAAGGCACACCTTGAAAACTGCAGCAGAGAGGGAAAGCCACGTTGTGTAACTTGCAAGAGTCCCAGTCCTCCAAAGGGAAAATGTTGAATCCAACGGCCTTCCTACCCGCCTCAAAGAAATAACATTGCTCAGGGTGGGGAATGATTAAGAAACTGAGTTCTAACAGTGACACTGGGGGGAAATAATGAAACTAATTAATTCTCCATGGTGAGATTTATTTCTGATGAAAATGTGGTGGTTTGTTTATAAAAAGAGAAGCATGACTCTGCTTTGTCCAGTCCCTCAAAACACAGCACATTTGCTTGCTATTGCTTTGACAGCTTCCAGAGCCTTCTGTAAACTTTGCATTCTGATGGAGAGAATCATCTGCAGAATTAAAAGCCCAGCTGCTGGACCAGAAAAAGACACTTCTGCTTTTACAGAAGTGTGCCCATTTTAACTGTTTGGGGACCATACATGGTAATGATTTCACTTGTTATGAAATCTGGGGAGGGAAATGGAAGTCATCTGACTTCCAGGTATGTTGCTATTTTGCCAGATTCATTCCTAAATGTGAAGTCCAGCATGATCTGTCAGTATGTAGCCAAAGATATCACAGAATCACCAAGGTTGGAAGAGACCTCAAAGATCATTGAGTCCAACCTGTCGCCATAGACCCCACGTCTAAACCATGGCACCAAGTGCCACGTCCAATCCCCTCTTGAACACCTCCAGGGATGGTGACTCATGAAAACACATTATGGGGATAACAAAGTGTGGCAGAAACAAGGATAGCTTCAAAAAACCTCAGTAATTTTTAAAACAATGCAATAAACTCCCTCAAAACTTTATCAACTGCATTAACCAGGATTCTTCATGAGGTCCTGCAGCTGGTTTTAATTTTCAGTGGCAGAGCAGATTCACCAAGAAGTGTTCATATCTTAATAAAGCCCCACTTTACTGCAGTGCCAGTTGGAACTGAGCCACCACAAAAGATTATTCCCCCACCACCTTCTTAAAGTCTGTCTCAAGACAGCTGGAATTACATCACATCACCAGCCTTAAGAGCACAGGTCAAAAATGCTCTCTTTATCTTGGGAGCCAGCTATGCATAAAGTCTGATCTAAAAATCTTCTGCAGGCTCAGGTTCTTCAGTGAAGCCTGGATCATGTTCAGGCCTATCTGAGCACATGTGGGTGGACTCACTGACATACTGAGAAGTTAGGCAATGAAAGGTCCTGTTGGCTCAGGGCTGCTCACTTGACAAAGCACATGTATAGCTAGAGGAGTACTTAAAAATAAACCCCAAGCAAACAGCTGCAATTCTGACAGATTAGTAAAATGCAGCATTTTCACCTGGTTGATGGGCAGAAGGAAGGGTTTCTTCAGACTGAAAAAACTCTATCTCCCTAAACTTCTGTCTGTCAACTTCAAACATCATGTCCTGGTTAGAGGAAGTACAAGACAAGTAGGTTATGTGCATTGATTAGATCATCACAGCCTGGTGTTGCTGCGGATCTGCAAAGGGTCTGCTAGTCCTTGCAAGTGGAGGAACAGGACTATTGGTTAATTTATTAGATATAAATTAACTGAAATGTGTATGCTATTTCTGTATCAGAAAGTCATTTCAGGCTGCTCAGATGAGAGGAAATCTATTTGGTATTCATAAACCCTTGCTGAATAGCACAGGAAAACATTTTTTTCAGTGCATAGTCAGTTCCCAAGCTGTTTGCTCCAATTATTCTCCCTTCATGGCACGTGGACACTTAGGTTATGCAGTATTTTTGTGCTTCCTGGCTGAACACATAGCCACAGCTCAACAAATAGGGACTGGTGATAGCTACTGCCACTTATTTTCCTCCCCAAAAGCTAGTGGCTGTAGGCACTCCTCGCTAAAGAGCAGGCATGTGGTGGGGCTGAACCACTCTTCAGGCTGGGATGAGGGTTCAGGAATACTGCTTTTGCAATAGTTGACCGGCTCTAAGCTGCTAACTGGATTCACACTGTAAGGCAACAGTTATAGCTGAGGGAGCACTGGAACAGGCTGCCCAGAGAGTTTGTGGAGTCTCCTCCTCTGGAGACTTTCAAAACCCACCTGTATGCATTCCTGTGTGGACTACCCTAAGTGATCCTGCTTTAGCAGGGGGTTGGACTCGATGACCTCTTGAGGTCCCTTCCAACCTCTAATGTACTGTGATATTGTGAAAGGGTGGCAGGCAGTGTGACCTCATCCAGCTCTTTTTGCTTCTCTATCACAACCTTCCTTCTGTCCCAAGCTGGTTTTAAGCCATCTCTTTACAGCAGCAGTTTCTGAGCTTTTCAAAGAACTGGGGGTTAGACTGTCAGTATTTCTGTTTTCTGTTTGATCAGCAGACACGGAAAGAGCTGCTCTGTGTCTCTTCTGCTTGCCTCTCCTCCAGGGGCACAGGCACAGTCCCTGCCTGCTGACACTGCCTTTTAAAGATAATCCTTCCTGTGCCAACAGTGACAAGGCACAAAATGAAGCTTTGCCCTCAGAAAGAGAGCTTAAAATGGTTCCAACAGGTGAAAGTGGAACTTTATCATCTTTGTGCCAAGTCAAATTGATATCATTACAGCTCCTTCCAGCAGCATAGTGCTAGATTGTTTGGGGCCAGATGGCTTTCCTGTCTTGTCATTTGGTGGCTGCCCTTTCACCCCCATGCTCTGTGTTGTCTTAGTTCCCACATGTAAAGATCTAGCTATGCCAGGCAGAAGGAGCTACAAAGAGACAGAATCATAGAATGATTTGGGTTGGAAAGGATTTTTAGAGGTCATCTAGTCCAAACCCCTGCCACAAGCAGGGACATCTTGAACTAGATCAGGTTGCTCAAAGCCCCATCCTTCATGACCTTGAACACTTCCAGGGATGGGGCATCAACATGACAGCATTTCACCACCCCCACTGTTAAGTATTTCTTAGCATCTAACCTAAATCTACCCTCTTCCAGTCTGAAAATATTGCTTCTCATCTTATCACCACACTCATTGATAAAGAATCCTTCTCAATCTATCCTGTAGGTCCCCTTTAAGTATTGAAAACCTGAGAGAAGTATCCTGGAGCCTCCTCTTCTCCAGGCTGAACAAGCACAACTCTCTCAGCCTGTCCTCGCAGAAGAGGGGTTCCATTCCCCTGCTTGTCTTTGTGGCCTTCTTCTAGATCCACTCAAACAGGTCCATGATGTGTCCTTAATCCTACTCCAGACAAAGGCAGTCAGGGTGTGTACCTGCCATCCAGTCATCCTGGGATCAGCCCTTGCTCTCGGGAGAGCCCATAAGTACAACATATACTTGCTTAGCCATTCTCCTCCTTTATTGCCTAAACTGGAATTACAACTGGTTTGAACATGCAGCCATTATAAATCATTGATTGCAAACATTTTCCTAACATTTAGCATTTGTCCTTCCCAAGAAGATTCCAGAGCCAAAAATGCTTTCAAGAAAACAAATGCAAGCATTATCTGTTTCATTTCCACCCTTCCACAGAGCACAACCACCTCTCCAAGAAGCAAAACACCTTCTGGGATTGCAGGCATTAGAGAAGCATTAGGCTGCCTGGTCCAAGTCAAAAGCAGACAGACCTTTAATTTCTCCTCCCTAGAGGAGGAACCACTGAAAAGAGAGAGAGAGAGAACTCTTGGGAGGCACAGCTGCATTCAATGAACTGACTGAGGAGTCTCAGTTGGAGCAACATTGCTGTTGGTATGTGGCTGCCTTTCATTGAACCGTGCTGGACATCACAGAAAGCTGCCAAGCAGATAGTGGGCTTGAGGTGCATCAAGAGTATGGCAGTTTTCACAGTAACTGCATAGCTTGTCATATGTGGAGATAGGGATGAGTGATGGCATTCCTTGGAGATAGATGGGAGTCTTAAAATTGGCTACTGCAACACAGAAAGCAAAGCTCAAGAGCTCAGCACAGACATGATGAGCTTGACATGAAAGCATGTTCAGAGCAGTGGTGGGAGTTGGAGGAGAGCTCAAGATTAAACTTTTGCCAAAGCAGCAATTAATGTGCCATCATTAATTTCCCCTAAGCGCAGCAGTGTCATTTGTTGTTTGTATTTGATTGGCCCTGAGCCACCCTTAACTTCTAGGGCAGCACCTCACTCTAGAGGCAGGTAAGTGCAGCATTTGTAATCACAGTGAATCTCGCCTGTAAGACTTCACAGCCACCATGACCTCCCACAGACAGTGAACATCACCTACCGTTCACCATCCCAGCTTCTCTAGCGGAAAGAATGTGGAGAAAGTCTCTGACCCCTTTCTCAGGCATATTTAAATCCACTGCCAAAAATGTCCTAGAATAGTCTAGACTAGAATAGAATGAACCAGGTTGTAAGAAACCTTTGAGATCATCAAGTCCAACCAATCATCCAACACTATCTAATCAACTAAACCATGGCACCAAGTGCCTCATCCAGTCTCTTCCTAAACACCTCCAGTGATGGTGACTCCACCACCTCCCTGGGCAGCATGTTCCAATGGCCAATCACTCTTTCTATGAAGAGCTTCTTCCTAACATCCAGCCTAAACCTCCCCTGGCACAGTTTGAGACTGTGTCCTCTTGTTCTGGTGCTGGTTGCCTGGGAGAAGAGACCAACCCCCTCCTGGCTACAACCACCCTTCAGATAGTTGCAGACAGCAATAAGGTCTCCCCTGAGCCTCCTCTTCTCCAGGCTAAGCAACCCCAGCTCCCTCAGCCTCTCCTCCTAGGGCTTGTGCGCAAGGCCCCTCCCCAGCCTCATTGCCCTTCTCTGGACATGTTCAAGAGTCTCAATGTCCTTCTTAAATTGAGGGGCCCAGAACTGGGCACAGTACAGAGTACAACTGTGAGATTGGTTAATGAAGAAACCACGATGCTCTTACCTCTGCCCTCTATGACTTCTGATATGAGCAAAGCAAACTTAAATTCACACTTCCAAGACCCTATGCTCAGCGATTAAATACTCTGCTTAGCTCTTCCAGCATGGGTGGTTTGTGGGTTTTTTCCACTTTAATACAATAAATAAGTTTTAAAAAGAAAGAATTTTCCCAACCCAGGTATTTCATGATACTTGTTATCAGATGAAAGCATTTAATGTGAGCCCATATCCCCTCACAAATGAGAGAGTTTCTCACTTTCTAAAGTTTCTCACCTTGTGACCTCAGGTAAAGATAATAATAATGATGATAAAACAGAATGAAAATGAAAATGCCAGTTTCTCTGACAGGAACTCTAAGTCATAAGAGCATATTTCCACAGTGCAGCATGGCTCTTACTACCAAACCCTCTCAATATTTCCTGGCTTGTATGGATTAAGCAGCAGGGAAGCAAAACTATTTTTACAGGTTGGGTTGTCTGGCACGCTCAATATTTACTTAAGCTGGCAGTTTATGAGAAAGCAGCACTGCTCCCACCACCCCACACTGTTTAAAAGATGTGTGTTTTTAGGGCAAGGGAATGGTGATACTTTAAACTCCAAGTTAACACCTGTATAGTAATGTAACAAGAAGAAACCAAAGGTCCTTTCCTGAGGCACTCACTTCCAGCACCTCAAGCTACTGGGAATTCATGAGGGAGAACATTTTGTGTATATATATATATATACACACACACATATATATATCTATATAAAATATAGATAAGAACATTTTTATATATATATTTATATATATATATATATATATATATATATAGTCATATATAGTCATGAGGTCTGGGTGACAGGTTGGACTTGATGATCTTTGTGGTCTTTTCCAACCTCCTTGATTCTATGATTATCCTTCCAACCTGATCTGATCACCCACAGGCTTTCCCCTCCTGGAAAGTCCAGAAACCTTGCTTTACATCAGGAAGGCATCACCACCTGAGGAAGCAAATATTAGCCGCTTGTGGACTCCTTACCAAAGCTGAGCTGCAGAGGAGAAGCAAGAACGGAGAGGGATGAAAGCTCTCAAGGTCTTTCCATCCCGCTCCGAGTTCTGGTTGGTGGTGTATTTGTTTTGTTTCTGCAGGAACACACTGCAATATCCATGGAGATGACATTAGGATGCCAGGAAAGCCTAACAAAGATGACTGTTGTGCCTTGCATTGAAAAAAGCAGATGTTTATGAAAATGTCAGCCAAATGACTTATGTGTCACTGATTCTGAGGACAGCACAGCAGTCCTGCAACGCTTAAAAAGTAGTAAGAACAATGAAGAAGCAGTCACTCATTGCTACTGAGAGATAACTGATGTGCACACCAAAATGGTCACTTTAGTTCCAAGTCTAAGTAACAGGGAGATGGGTGGAATCTCAGTGGCTCAAGACTTCTATTTGTTTTCAGTGCTTAGAACCATAAGTCACATTAGTTATTTGGAAGGGACTGAAATTGATACAGGCTGCTTTATAGCTCTGACATTTCTATTTCCTCAGTGGATTGCATTAAAGGTTATTGACCTGTTTAGGGCTGAGTAAGCCCTTAGAGAACGTTCTCTGGGAGACTTTGGCACCAAAAAAAACTGTAATGTTTCTTCACTTCAGTAACATTTATCAGATCATTCCAATTACTGGCTGCTTTTGCAGTTTCGTACGGAGGGAGAAAGGGATTTGCATGTACAACTCAATTCCCAGCATGCTTTACAATATATGCATGGTCTCCATTATTTATTATGTGTCCTTCATTCTCTCCCTCTGCTCTCTCAGATTGATACTGTTTGATCAATCACAGGTTTTTTTCAGCCTGACTCCATAAATTTCACCCACTCTGGCTTTGTCCAAATGCCACAAAAGAGCTGAGACTGCTTTCTGAACCATGAAGAATCAATGTTTAAGCCACTGCCTGGTGTGATGATGTATTTAGTAAACAAGACTAAACTGGAATACACCAGCAAACTCAAGTCACTTGATTTCAAGAGCTGCATGCCCTCCGCTTTATGAATCATTGCTTGTAGATGAAGTGTATATATATGGTGTAGAGGACAAGTGGGAAGACACACAGAAAAGTAGCTTGCTTTCTGATAGTACTTGAGTAGAAGCACAGAAACAACCAGGTTGGAAAAGACCTCAGAGATCATCAAGTCCAACCGATTGCCTAATACCCAACACCTCATGACAACTAAACCATGGCTCCAAGTGCTACATCCAATCCTTTTTTGAGCTGGGGAGCCCTCCTACCCCAACTATACTCCTGGAGCAGAGTGCCCTGTCAGAAGCACTCTACTGCCTACACAACAACACCTTGAAATTCACCGATTTGAGCTGAAGCAATTGGATTCCCAACAGTGTATTGGCTGTCCATTCCAGATGGCTTCTCTGAACGTTTCTCATGTTTCATAGAAATACATTCATAATGACACAAGCTCCACCTGTAAATTATCTAGAACTTGATACTCCCTTTGAGTAAGGCAATACTCCTTATTATTAACTAAAACAGCAGCATAACAACCTCAAAGTGGTCTTGAGAGGTTCCTAAGCAGCAGACAGACTGCTTCATTAATCCTGCCCTGGACACAGCAGTTTGAAAGATCAGTAAATGAAGTGTGGCTTTTCACAGGCAATGAAGTTTATAGCTGGGTACCTTGCTGTTATGCCTCAGTAATTTGGATATGGTTAGAGCCTCCAACAAGCAAGAATGCAAAAAAGAGAATGGGTTTAGACTTGGGGGAAGCAAGTCAACAGTTACTGAAAGGTAAACGAATCCAGATGTGTTTATCAGCCATCCATTCAAGTACTGAAGCCTAAATAACTAATTTGCTTTGAGTTACATTTCTGCCTTTTGCCAGGAATCACGCTGGCAAGCAAAGGAAGTTGGACAGCTTGAGAATAGTCACAGGAGATTGCATTTGCTCATACTGAATGCCCAAAAGAGTACACTAAATTCTGCTTATTTTTCTTTTTGCATCCTTATCAGTCGATGTCTAAAACCAAGAGAGAACCCAACTGAACATCTGTAGTGGGATATGAAAACCAGGCATGCTCCTCATTAAAGGCACTATGGTATTTGCAATAGAATTTGTTGACAATGGGAACTGCAAGGTAGTCAACAGGCTGAAGGAGTTGGAATTGTTCAGTTTGGAGAAGAGAAGGCTCTGAGGAGACCTTACTGTGGCCTTCCAATATCTGAAGGGAGCTTACAAGAAAGCTGGTGAAGGACTTTTTAGGATGTTGGGTGGTGACAGGACGATGGGGAATGGATCCCAGCTAGAAGAGGGGAGATTTAGATTAGATGTTAGAAAGAAGTTCTTCACCATGAGGGTGGTGAGACACTGGAACAATTTGCCTGGGGAGGCAGCAAAAGCCCCATCCCTGGAGGTTTTCAAGGCCAGGCTGGATGTGGCTCTGAGCAACCTGATGTAGTGGAAGGTGTCCCTGCTGAGGGCAGGGGGTTGGAACTGAATGATCCTTGGGGTCCCTTCCAATTCTGAGATTCAATCAGATTAATTCCAACCTATTCACCCCTTTCTGGTAACAAGCTCCTAATTTTTGATAACTAAATGACTGACAATTGCATTGTCACCAGAATTTCAGGACACAAAAAGCTAAGCTTTGTGACCTGCCTACATTTATAGTGATTAAAATGGCTTGTTATGAGATAGCCACACCTGCAAAGCTTGCCTCTAAAGCTCATGCTGATTATTAAAAATATTAACCAGAGCCTCCACAAACAAGCAACAAAATTAAACTGTCAAACCCACATCTCTTCCTTTCCCCCCTCCTCTGCCCAGCAGAATGGAAAGCTCTATCCTCGAGATTTTTCTCATTGCAGTTGTAAACAGCATAAATCCCAATGGAAAGGCTGAATTCTTGATGGAGTTTTAGACAAAGATCCCCATTTTGCAATTGGTTGTAGTCACACAGACACTCAATTATGTGACTGCCCTTGGCACTCAGCATTTGGTGGAGGGAAATCCAGCTCTGCAAATCTGTGTGGATTCAGATGCGTTCAAAAATGTGCCCTTACGAGTTACCCTAATCTAAGGGAATTTAAGCAAGTCTCAATTAAGCAGAGGGAAAAGACACCACACCAGGATTTACATTGAATTTTGAGAGCCTGGCAAACAAAAACATGCTGAATCTCTTAGGTTTACAAATAATCATTGGTGCAACTGTAACAGTATAAATGGCTTTTCCTTGGGAAGGTGTTTGGCTGCTTTGAGATGCCATCTAGCAGGATATTTCAAGATGCTAAGTAGATGTCACGAGGACAATTAGAGAGCACAGTTCACAGCAAGACCTGTCTGTACCTGTCTTCAAGACAGACATTTCTGTCTGGAAGAAATCTTAGTTAATGAGAAGCTCTTGATTACTTTTTATCTACAACCATTTGGAGTATCTCAGGCTCCCTCCAGAATCAAACATCAAGGCAAGTGTTTGTGGTTGCTGCCATTAATCCCAAGCTATCCGTAAGCCTTAGGCCAGCAACTGACAGAGTGTTTTATGCTTGGGCTGTACCAGGGAAGCTGCTGTGCTTTGCACAGCCAGTGGGAGCAAGGTCTGAAACATGGCATCAAGCCAGTGCCTTAAAACAAGGGCTAAAACAACTCATCTTTTTCTTCTACTCCTGTTATGAAGGAGAACAGCCTCACCACCAGTGGACTACAAGAATGGGGCATCATATTTCTTGGGAAGTGGGCTCACATCCAATAACCAAGAAGAAATTTAGTCAGAAATTAATTCCATCTCAATTCAACCCACTACACAGGTTCACAACCCTAGTGAGCACCCTGCTGAAGGGGGAGCACCTCCCTCCTAGGATTTTGATATGAATGTTGGGCAAGCCAGAGAAAAACCAGAATGACATCTTAGCTGCAGTGATTAACACCACAGAAGGGTTCACACCTGCAATTTCATTTTGGGGTTAAATGCTTCGCTCTAGCCTGGAATTAGGTTTCCAGCTCTGTTTGAAAGATGGACTTGAAAGCAAAAACTTTCCCCTTGGACTTTCCTGCCACTACTTAAGATACTGGTGGCTTAAAGTACAGTCGTCTCTGACTTCAGTCCTCAGCCTAGGATCCTACCTACTTCAGGAATTGGGAACTCTACCTGTTCCTTCTGCTAAGGCAAGGTGTGCTGCATCCCTGAGCTTACAGCCTGACTTGTGCACCATGTGCTTAATGACTGTTCTTTGTGTGGGTTGAACCTGTTTGGGTCAAAGCTTCTTTGGTGAAACAGCTGACTCCAGCAACCTAAATGCTGTGTGAATCTGGGCTCACAGTGTGACTGCTGAAAGAGTCTGTGTTTAATTTGAGTTACTAAGCTCCTAATATTCTTCATGGGAATTGAGGCACTATTCCTGTAACATGTGTTGTTTTCCTTTGACAAAAGGCAGCAGGAGCTCCCTCAGAAATCAATAGGAACTTTTCCAGTGGGACAGACAACACCTACTCAGCTAATCTTGTTTTAATCTCTACTCAGGGAACAGAGCTACTGCTTCTCCTTGTCTCTGTTTGCCCTGAATTAAGCACATTAGATTCCTTCCCAAGTTTCTTCATCAGACTTAGAATGTGGATGAGTTAAACCTAAGCATATTTTTTTTTAACTCCATTTTAGGTTCATATAAATATGCAAAAGCTTATTTTATCCAGAGAAATTCTCTCTGTGAGAAAGTGAATTCCAATCACAGAATATTAGGGGTTGGAAGTGACCTCGAAAGATCATCTAGTCCAACCCCCCTGTCCATCCTCCTTGGCATTTTGTGTGATTTCAAGTCTAAGAAAAATATGCCCCAAAACCCCCAAACAAAGTCTATTTCTAAAGAAATTCAAGTCTCTACATATGCCCCAAATGTAAAACCAAACTGCCTTAGTCTTTACAGAGAATTATACCTATAAAAACCTACATTTGTAAGAGTTTGTGTTGTACAGACTGAAATTTGCTCTCCAGCTCAGCAACAATGTTTCTGATCCCAGGTCAGAAAAAAACAACAAACAAACAAAACCAACCAACCAAAAAACCCCAAAGCCCATACAGATGTATTTAACTTCCAAAGTCCCTGTGATTTGGTAAGAAGGTGCATGATAATGTCACTGGAGGAGAGAATATTTGCCACAGCAACCCCATGCAGTGCTACAGGCTGGGGTCAGAGTGGCTGGAGAGTGGCCAGGCAGAGAGGGACCTCTCTGTGCACTTGCAGCCCGGAAGGCCAATCAAATCCAGGGCTGCATCAAGAGAAGTGTGACCAGCAGGTCAAGGGAGGTGATTCTCCCCCTCTACTCAGCCCTGGTGAGACCCCACCTGGAGTACTGCATCCAGTTCTGGAGCCCCTATTACTAGAGGGATATGGATGTACTGGAAGGTGTCCAGAGAAGGGCCACGAGGATGATCAGAGGGCTGGAGCACCTCTCCTATGAGGACACAATGAAAGAGTTGGGGCTGTTCAGTCTTGAAAAGGCTCAGAGGTGACCTAATTGTGGCTTTCCAGTATCTGAAGGGGGCTTACAAGAAGGCTGGGGAGGGACTTCTCAGGGTATCAGGTAGTGATAGGACTAGGGGGAATGGAATGAAGCTGGAGGTGGGGAGATTCAGGCTGAACGTGAGGAGGCAGCTCTTCCCCATGAGAGTGGTGAAGCCCTGGAATGGGTTGTCCAGGGAGGTGGTTGGGGCCCCATCCCTGGAGGTGTTTAAGACCAGGCTGGATGAGGCTCTGGCCAGCCTGCTGTAGTGTGAGGTGTCCCTGCCCATGGCAGGGGGTTGGAACTGGATGATCCTTGTGGTCCCTTCCAACCCTGACTGACACTATGATACTATGTGCACTTTCCAGCTTAGCCATTTTAATTTGATGTGGAACAACATTTCCATCCCCCAAACAATGCAGAGAAGATTCTTCCAGACTGTTCCCTGCTCTTTTAAGACTCCTAAATGTTGCCCAGTGCTCTTAGAGCTGCTGTGCGTGACATGATGCCAGCAAATACAAGAGCTGGATTTATGAAATACATTATTGTCTCTTCCAGCTCACAATTCAGACACTTCATGGCTGGAATCTAAATTATGTGCCAGCATGCATTCAGTTGTTATTAATCCACAGCTTGAAATGCATGCCAGTTTTTACTCTGCTGTATCCTTCTTTGTGAGCCGGTGAACTATTTTTGTAGATACAAATTACCCTAATAATTTACCAATTTCCCTCAGTGAATGAGAAGTGATAAATGAAGAACTCACAAAGGTTAACTCAGGTAAATTTTTACCAGCACATGTGTATGCTGGTCTCAGAATATCTTTTTCTTATTCCCCCCACCCCCACCTCTGTCTGGTAATTGACCTCACAGCAATGTGTCTTCCAAAACTTCCTGTCACTTACTAGAGAGCAGCTCTCAGCCTGCCTCACAGGCTGCAACATTCTGTTCAATCACACACAGACTGCATGGGTTTTCTTCCTTTAGACACGATGATGCAATTCTGCTGCTCAGCAAGCCATCATTTCTCTGCTGCATGACAGCTTTCTGGCATGAGCTAGCACCAGTCAGAAAGTGACACTTGCTCGCTTACAGAGACGCTGAGTGAACTCCACTGGGCCAAGAGATACCACAGGAGTGAGAAGATGATCCTGAAGCCTGATCTCCCAGCAATCTTTCACGAGGTTAAAGTCTTACAGAAGCACCATAGAATATTTTAGGTTGGAAGGGAGCTCTGGAGAGCATTTGTTCAACCCTTTCTCGCCCATATCTACGCAACCACAAAACTCAAGCCCGTAAGCGCTGCTGCCAGTGGTGCTCTGCTTGGAAACACTCACTCCTGAAATGTGCTTCTCAGGTGACCTGTACAACATACCTCAGGAGAAGCAGCCTGAGAATGCTGCACCTTTGGTAGGGGAAAACATGACTTGATGACACAAATAAACCTGCTTTCTTGTCCCTCTGCTGTCAATAAAGCAAGGTATCTTGCATCTTCGAAACACTTGAACGTGTCCAGAGAAGGGCAATAAGGCTGGTGAGAGGCCTTGAGCACAAGTCCTAGGAGGAGAGGCTGAGGGAGCTGGGGCTGTTTAGCCTGGAGAAGAGGAGGCTCAGGGGCGACCTCATTGCTCTCTACAACTACCTGAAGGGTGGTTGTAGCCAGGAAGGGGTTGGCCTCTTCTCCCTAGCAACCAGCACCAGAACAAGGGGACACAGTCTCAAGCTGCACCAGGGGAAGTTTAGGCTCGAGGTGAGGAGAAAGTTCTTCACCGAGAGAGTGATTCGTCATTGGAATGGGCTGCCTGGGGAGGTGGTGGAGTCACCGTCCCTGGAGGCATTCAAGAGGGGACTGGATGTGGCACTTGGTGCCATGGTCTAGTTGTGAGGTTGTGGTTACAGGTTGGACTCGATGATCTTCAAGGTCTCTTCCAACCTTGGTAATTCTATTCTATTCTATTCTATTCTATTCTATTCTATTCTATTCTATTCTATTCTATTCTATTCTATTCTATTCTCTGCCAGTAACACCACCAGGTCCCAGAAGGCTCTTGACCTGTTCCAAGACCCAGGACGATTCCTCTGTGCAAACCATCAAGATAAAGTTCTTTCCAACCCAACAATCTTACACAGCTCAGAGAACGTGAGGATGCCAATTCCTCAAGTCTGCAAGGCCATTTCAGTAGCAGCATCAACATACTTTGATGCCACTGGAAGGTCATCATTACACTCATCACTACAAGGAGAACCATCTGAGAAAAAGCCACTAAGTACTGCTGCCTCTCAGATCTACCCCACTGGTGGTTCACATCAAGAAAACCAGAATCCCTGAGCATTGCTAATGACTGCTTGCTTTTTCCATCTCCTTATGATTATGGTAGCAGTCTCTGCAGGAAAGCCTCAAGCTTGGTGAATGGCAAAGTTAATTGGATGTGCCCTGCTCAATACTTCTATTTTTGATTGTCTAATTAGAATGGGCAAAAGACAAACCATTTTTACACTCAGATGGCTTTATGGACTGCAGTGGGTTGTTTGGGTTTTTTTTTTTTTATGTCTCAAAATCATATGTGTCTATTTTAAGCTCCTCTTCCTGAAATATTTCATCCTGGAATCTGACAGAAGCTTCCTGGAGAACATACATAAATGGTAATTTGAGAATTTAGGTCATTTACAATCAATGATTCAAAGCAAGACACTGAGACAGCTGAAACAATAGGAGAAGTACTGAGGAGAAGGGCAAGGAAGGATACTCCTGCTCAGATTTCAATGGAGCAACATGATGATAGTTCTGCATTCAAGCTGGGCAACCATAAAATATTGGTGTGCAGAAAATCTACCACCTCCATCTCTTTGGCCCAAACCACCCAGGCAATGCTCTCTTTGGCCAGCTGAGACAGCAGGAGATTTCTTTTCCTACCAATCTGTGCATAAAGAGGGCATCAGGCAATTCCTGCTCCAACCTTCCCTAACCTGGGGCAGAAAGATTTACTGACTTCACTGTGTTACCTATTAGCACTTCACTGTGTCAATGAAATCTTGGGGCACCTATTAGCACTTTACTGGGTCAATGAAATCTTCATCCCATTATACATAAACCAACTGCAGACCACAAGCAGCTGCTGTCTTGCAGCTTTCTTGAGGTTTTGTCAGTCTGTTGGAACTCAAGGATCTGAGATGGGTCTAGCCCTTAAGTTTGTGGATATTTGCCTTCTTTTGTTGTTGTTTGTTTGCTTATTTATTGGTTTGGGGTGGGTTTTTTTCTGTCCAGGAATGGTCAGTAAATGTATTTCTCTCAGCTAGGCTGTAACTTTATAGGTCAGGTTGTGCATTGTGAGAGTGAAAAGCATCAGGAAGGGTCAGTAAATGTATTTCTCTCAGCTAGGCTGTAACTTTATAGGTCAGGTTGTGCATTGTGAGAGTGAAAAGCATTTGTAATGGGATGTCAGGAATAAATGTTAAAATTATTTATCCCAAAGAAGGGAAAAAAATAAATGTCTCTGGTTTTTGTTGTTGTTTTTTTTTTTTTTTTTTTTTTTTTTTTATAATGGAGTCATAGCTCCTACAGGGCAACAAAGACACATTATGGGCTTAGGATTGTGTCTTTTTACATGGGATAACTAAATTTAAAACTCAGAGAACTGCAAAAAACCAAAGGAATAAAGTCTTCAATTCTTTTACCAAAATATCTGAAACCATTTCAGTCCTGACCAAACCACTGCTGGCTGCTGAGCCACCAGGGGCAACACCAATATCCTTTGTGGCACTGGTGTTGCTTTCCCATCCTCTCCCAAGGACTGAAAAAAACTGGGAGGTAAGGAAATATAGTCAGCTCCCCAAGGGCACACAGCCAGCCTGGCATCCTCTATTGAGGAGCTCCCATGCTTTCCCAAGGCTGGCAGCAAGTAAATGCCCAAGTTCTGCCTGTGTGTGCCACCCCTGCCAGCACAGAGAAGCTTTGAAGCCACCTGTAGAGGAAGAATAGAATAGAATAGAATAGAATAGAATAGAATAGAATAGAATAGGCCAGACCAGACCAGGTTGGAAAAAATCTTTGAGATCATCATGTCCAAACCATCATCCAACACCATCTAATCAACTAAACCATGGCACCAAGCACCCTATCAAGTCTCCTCCTAAACACCTCCAGTGATGGCAACTCCACCACCTCCCTGGGCAGCCCATTCCAATGGGAAATCACTCTCTCTATGAAGAATTTCTTCCTAACATCCAGGCTAAACCTCCCCGGCACAGCTTGAGAGTTACAGCCATCTCCTTGAGTAACAATACTAAAGGGGCAGCAGGTACCTTTTGCCTCACAGGCCAGCCCAGTCCTAATGAGGAATACCCAGAACATTTGCTTTCCAGAGCTCCTTATACAGGCTGGTTTGTCACCCACACATAGACACTTGGATCTGCACTGGCATCTATGCCTCTGTATGGGCAGTGGGCCCTTGGGAGGACAAACTTTGTGAAAGCACAGTTGATGACAGGGCAGTGACTGATGGCACAGGAAGGATTTGGGAAGTACAACCTCAAGGAACGTTATCAAACCCAGGACCTGAGCACAACATACTGCATTTACCCTGCAAAGGCTCAGGGCGTCTCAAACACCAAGAGCAAAGGCTGGATCTTTGCTTTTTAACTCAGGTGCACTTTGTGCCTCCAGCTGCTGCAGGAGGAACAAAGGGATGAGGGAGGCCAAGGGATTTGAGACCAGGCTTTTGCCTTCTTCTATCAAATTAAATTGGCACTTTGATACAACTGACACCTCTTTAGATCTGATTTTAAAGTTACTTGTCTCTGCAGTGAGCTAATTTAATAGATAACTATTGTGGGAGGGCATGGATTAATTAATTTCTGATCTTGTGAAGCTCTTGGTCTCTGAAAAGCATTTTTTTTTTTATTGTACTTGACTGCTCCTTCTGAGATATAAAAAGAACAATCAAACTATTGGTCCTATTTCTTGAACCCCAAACAACATTAAGCCAGCAAAAGCATAAACAGAGGTAAGAAAAACACCATCCTCACCCCTGCTATAATGCCTAGTTTTCCTTCAAAATATTTGGGGTGAAGTTCTGTATTATCATACCCAGAGAGGCTGGAAAAGCACCAGGAATTATTTTTTCAAATGGCTGCAATAAAACACGATGGTATTCTTGGATGGGAAATATTAGACAGATGGAAGGAATCCTACTAATGCCCGACAATGCAACAAGCACTGTAATTACATGCTGCAGCCAGGATCCAGTTACTGAAGCTTTGCAAGGCATAAAGGTATGGAATCGACTATTTTCACAGCTGTCATGAAATTGCTCTCTTCTCAGTATTCCTCAACCCTTCTTAGGATGCTCTGGGTATTGCACCATGTAAAAATCCTAGGGACTGGCAAAGGGAAGTCAAAAATGGCAACAGGGGAAAGTCAGTTTTGAAGCCACAGTACAACAGACAGCTGTGTACCAGTGTGGTGTGGTATTTAGAGAGATCACAGAATCACCAACCTTGCAAGAGACCTCAAAGATCATCAAGTCCAACCTGCCACCACAGACCTCATGACTACTAAACCATGGCACCAAGTGCCACGTCCAATCCCCTCTTGAACACCTCCAGGGATGGTGACTCCACTGCCTCCCTGGGCAGCACATTCCAGTGGTTAACAACTCTCTCTGTGAAGAACTTTCTCCTCACCTCCAGCCTAAACTTCCCCTGGGGCAGCTTGAGACTGTGTCCTCTTGTTCTGGTGCTGGTTGCCTGACAGAAGAGACCAACCCCCACCTGGCTACAACCTCCCTTCAGGGAGTTGCAGAGAGCAATAAGGTCTCCCCTGAGCCTCCTCTTCTCCAGGCTAAACAATCCCAGCTTCCTCAACCTCTCCTCATAGGGCTTGTGCTCGAGGCTCGACATCCCCTGGCCTGACCCAGTAAACTGTGTTTATCACCTTAGAACCAAGCACTTAGATGTTTAGGGTTAGTACAGACCTGTCTTAAAAGCTAGAGGCAGTCTTTTCCTAGTGAATCACCCTGATGCCAGGAGAAATCCCACAGCTATCACAGTAAACAGAGATCACGCAGCACTGCCAAGATGGTGCACCTTGGGTACGCAGGGAAATGTTGCTGCCCCAGGCCTTCCAAGCTGCCCACGCTGGCACAGGCTTCCTCAGGGAATAAGCTCCATATATATTCTCACCTAAAAGCACAGATATCTGTACAGAGCTGTGCCTGAGCCTCTATATCTGTACGTTTGTGCAGATTTAACTGGTGTTTTCCAAGAAGGTTTTTCTGTGGTACTCGACTTGGCTGAGGAGCTGAAGGCTGCAGCCAGGCACTGCCATCGAAGACCACGTGGGTCTTGCTGACACATGGCAGTCCCAAACCAAGAGAGCCAGCTAGAGAGAGAATATTTGTCAGGAATAATACTTGATGCACGCAGCCAGGAAAATTGGAACCAGATTCAGAGCTTATGTGCTGGAAAAATAACTATGATTACGGAAAAGAATACTCCTTGAGGCTGCATTGCTGACTGCAGATCACAGATAGGGATTTGGTGTGTACAGAACTCCAGTGCTGGGATTGCTTGGCTATAAGAGTGAGCTGTGTGGCTGGCACTGTAACTAGATGGACCTCCATGTGCAACAAATAAGCCTACTACAGCTGCATCTGCTTTGCAAAGGGCATTGAATTATCATTTTCTCATCTTTTAATATATCACATATACATAAATGACTTTGAAAGAGTACTTCCTTTTGCAATCCTCATTTGCTTACTGTTTTAATTTCATTAACCCACTGAGATCTGCCTCAGATAGGAGGAAGCCAAGGAAGAGATCAGAAGCTAAAGGCTCAGTGTTTTTCATTGCAGATGGTGGCACCCTTATCTGGAAGATTTCACCACCTTCTCTTAGTAGTTTTCCCATTAATTTCAATCTCACTACAGCCAGGGTATAAACTGGTACTTGCCAGAGTCCCACTTACTATACATCTGAAGTATATAAGGAGTCAATATATAACTATGATAAATCATTGCATGCCAAAAGTACTGTTAGCTTTCTTTAAAGTGCTGTAGCCTTCCCACAGTTCAGGCTGCTTCTGTCCTAATTCAGATCATAGAATCAATAAGGTTGGAACTGACCTCAAAGATCGTCAAGTCCAACATGTCACCCAACACCTCATGACTACTAAACCATGGCACCAAGCTTCTCTTGAGCACCTCCAGGGATGGTGACTCCACCACCTCCCTGGGCAGCACATTCCAATGGCTAACAACTCTCTGGGAAGAACTTTCTCCTCATGGTGATGTAAATGCTACTGTCTAATGACTCGTGTTAAACAGGTAATGGAACTTGCCCAGATAGTTTTTCCTGGCCATGTTAATGAAAAACTAGAGTTCAGAGGTGAACAAGAGTCATTGCTAACCTTATTAATTTAAAGCTGTTCTGGTTGGTGTTGTCTGCCAGCTTATTTACCCAACAGTTCTCCTGATTTATGTTTTGCCTACCTGTGTTGCTAGAGTTCTTGTTTTGAGCAAGTGAGAAGGTACAACTGATGTGGTTGCTTTATATGCTGCAGTAAGGAAAGGAAATCTCTGAATCCTTCAGGTTTTCCCTTGCACTTGAACTCTAGCAGTATTCTTACTAAGTAATTTTCTAATTGAATCCATGTAGCATTTGTTCCCTTTGAAGAGAAAGGAAGATGTCAGCTAATTGTATGCTTCATGCCAGGATGGAAGTGATTAGATAATTACACATTTTCAATAGCAGAATCTTCTAGAGGAGTTGTATCTGTGGGGTGACTTCATACATTGTTCCTTCCTTTTCAGAGACTTTGCTTAGTAGAAGCATATCCTTGGGCTGTTCTTTTAGCAAGGCTGAATATTGCTATTGGAAAGTTGTGTTCCACAAAGTAAGGAGAAATTAAATCTAAACAAAAAACACTGGGGGAAAAAAAAAAACCCACAAATATAGAAAGATTGCATATGATGATAAAGCAGCAGCAGAGTACAAAGCACACCCTGCACTGATGCAAATGCCAAGCAGAGCAATTTCTATGATCCTCCAGGCAGAGTCAGGTTTTGTTGGACCCAGAATGAGCTTAGGCAGTAACAAAAATCCAAGGTTTTAAAATTGATTTAGTTTGCAAAGATTAAAGCCAAAAGATGAGATGACTGGCAAGCAGTGCTGAACTCGCAGTTGGGATATCAACATTGTCATCCTTGAGCACTTTTCCAGTGCTATAAATCTTCCCATATTGTGCTCTAAGAAGAAGTTGGGGTTTTGTTTCCCTCCCCCCCCCCCCTCTCTTTTCCTTTTTGCAGTGGCTTGATGAAAGGGAGCAGCTTTTTACAGATATTATAAGCTGTGCAAAATAATTGCTAGCCTTGGGAATTCTCCTCCCCTGTGAGTGGCATTTAAAAAAATCTGTGAGATTTAATTAAAAGCACATACATCATAATTGCCGTGCCTAATTTCCTTCAACACTTTGCTTGCACATCTCAGCCATCTCATTTTCTAGTCTTCCTGCACAATGGCTCTCAGCTGGCTGGTGGAGTGGTTATGTCTGTGTCAAAAGTAGCCGGTGCAAAGTCAAAGCTTTCTTCCTCTGCAATTTAGTGCAATGCAGCTGGGAGTTCGTAATCCCTAACGCAGCGCACTGCAAGCATTAAGCTGCTGACCAGAAGTCTCCTCAGAGATATTCAGCTTACATAATCCTGAAGATAGCTGAAGCCTGAAAGCTTTATTTTGTGGCCTAGCCCACCAGAAATCCCTCTTGAAGAGTATGCATGGTTATTTTTTTCCACCTGGCCCTCGTGACAATGCAGATCACGTTTTAGAACACTGCAAATAAAACTGATTTCAAAAGAAACTTGTGGTTTTGCACAAGGAGCAGAAATAGAGATCTGAAAGTTGTGGAGCAGCACAGAAAGATGAAATCTGAACATTTTGGTTTCCACACAGCACATCTCGCAGTTTTCCTTGTTCTACACCCAGAAACCTTCCTAACAGCACTAAATGTAACCCATTTGATTGGATTGCTCTGAAATCTCTTGCTATGCTATCCCTGATAATTCTCACAGCTGTAACGAGTCCAAAATAGACGGAGGTCACAGTGATATCTTTTCCTTCGTATTAACACAGTGAGAACTTGGTTGTTTGTTTGTACATTACCGTCTGGATGCGATGACCTTGGTACCACCATCATCACTGTAGGGCAGCTTCATCGGCGCTGGGTTGCACAGGTGAGCGAAGGGAGTCTGGATTGGCACACAGGAGGCCTGCTCTCTGCTCCCGGGTCTCCTAATGGTCACTGGGCTAGTCTGAAGTATCTCACCCACCTCCTCCACACTTTTTTTTCCCCCCTCTGTAAAACAAGGAGCACAATAATGATCTCTTCTCCGTGGCCTGCGTTGAAACACATTAACACAGTTATTGCTCTTCTCAGAGCCTCTTTACAGCTGAAACTCTTTCCTGATTTAGTTCATTTTAAAAAGTTGGGTTTTGTTGGGCTGGGTTTTGGGGTTTTGTTTGGGGGTTTTGTTGGGCTGGGTTTTGTTGGGCTTTTAAATACATTTAAATTCATATTTTACAAGTTCCTTTAGCTTCCATTGCCAGAGATAGTGTCTCTCTTCCTTAGCAATTCTTGTTGAAGTGGTGAAGATATTGGTATTACAAAGTAACTAATTAGACTTTCAATTACCATTAGAATAATTTTTTTGTTTTTAACAGCCATCCACTGCAATGAGAACCTTTTGATCCTGCAGCAGGGCATGAGGTATCTCGCTATTCAAAACACAAGATCATGTTACTCTTCCATTAAATGGCTCTATTTATACATAAACTATTTCTAACTAAACATTACAAAGGAGTTTGTATTATCACAAGCAATTATATAAGAAACAATCAAAAGACTTTTCCCCTTCAAAATGAAATTTGAGCCCAGCTATATTCAAAACACTTCCCAACCTTGTTACAGTAGTAAAGACTTGTTAAGAAGTCGCCTTCAATAAGAAAATCTGTAGCATACCTTGAACATCTTTGAAAGGAAGGTTATTTTCTTGAGGGGGGAAAAAAAAGCTCTGGGAGGTGTCCTAATTACAAATATCCTCCCCAAACAACTTAACAAGGAGGAGGTGCCCTGCTCTGTAAAAAGATACTGCTGTTGGTTGATTGCTTTTTAAACCAAACGGCTGCCTTAATTACAGCCTGCAGTAGCTTCTTCCCAAATGAAAGGTTCTCTGCAAGACAATGCTAAAGTGAACTGAAAAGATGTAAAAATACATCCCAGAGTTCATGTAGTTGAGACCTGGAGGCAATAGGCAATAATTTTGTGGCAAAGGAAAAAAGCAACATTCTCATTAAGACTCCTTGTGCCTGCCACTTTCTGAATGGAGCCAGTAATTGCTCAGCAGTCTATGTAATTAGCTCTAACACTTTCTTTGATAAAACAAGGAATCAGAAGGATGTGAACTATCATCTTCTGTAGGTCTTGGGCAAACAAGGAGCCTTTAAACACCTTACACTAGAAAGAAGGCCGTGCTGGTGTCCTTAACTGAAATGACCGTACTAAAGAATACTGTCATTCGTCACTATGTTTGCATCGGTAGTGAAAGCTGCATCTCTTTGTCTGAAAGCTGCTGGCGAGCAATCCAGGAACACCAGCAGGGAGGAAGATGCATGCCTTGTCATTGCTGGGGAGGCACTGCAGGCAGGTTTTAATTCACAGAGCATGAGGAGGACAGAAGAACAACCTCCTCTGCCAGAGAGAAAATGTGGAACTCCTGTTGCCCTTAGTATTGCAGTGCTAACAGGTGTCAGATGCGCTCCTATTGATCTCTCTCTTTTCAGCCCATTTCTCTGGTTGTCTTCTAATAGAACCACAGAATGTCCTGGGTTGGAAGGGATCTTTAAAGGTCATCTAGTCCAACCCCCCTGCAGCCAGCAGGGACATCTTCAACTAGATTAGATTGCTCAGAACCCCATTCAACCTGACCTGGAGTTTCCAGGGATGGAGCTTCTGCTGTCTTTGTGGACAACCTGGGCCAGTCTTTCACCAGCCTTGTTGTAAGAAATTTCTTCCTTGTTTTCAGCCATAAATCTGAAGAGATTCAAATCAACAGTTCCTGTCTATATGGAAGAGGGCCCCAGCTACAAAAGCAAGAGGGGATTAAAAAGACAGAAAACAGAGGGAGCATTCCTTGTACCTGTTTTATTGCAGCTGTACGCAGAAAATAATTTCTCATCTATCTAGAGAGACCTCCAAGAAGAAGCATAACTCTCTAGCTGGGACCCAGATGCCTTTGCCTGCAGCATTAGATGTATTCTTAAGGACTGTTTAACTTGTGAAATCTGATCACAGCATAAGGTGATATGACTTAAGGCAGAGTTGTGGCTGTAAGAGAGGAAAAATATTGTAGTGCAGTAAACAAGAGCATTAGAAGCTTTGTACAGAGTAAATTTCAGTCAGATTAAAGCTACCTTGCATTCCAAATTTGTATGATCTTCTACCAGGTACATTAACTGTTTGGAAGCTGGTGTTGATGGAGTCTTCAGGACAGAAGAATGAGGCTCCTGAATCTTGCATACAAAGACCATACACCAATTGCTTGATCTGCTTCTGCAGTCAGCTCTGAACAAATGACTGTCATTTCCAGTATGGATGATTATGTTGATTTTAAGGGAGCAAAGACACCATTTTCCATTCTTATGAATCAAGTTGGCAGAGTTCACTGTAATATTTTCCTACAGAGAGAGATTATCTTTCTTTCCCTCAGCTCTGATTTTAAATGGTGGTTCTAATCATACATCAGCTTAAAGTTAGCTTCAATGAACCAAGAAAGGTTGGACCAAGCGATCCTTGAGGTCTCTTCCAACCAATTCCAATTCTGATTCTCTATGAGCCTAGTCTAAACATACAGTAGTGTAAAGGAACTTTGGTAATACATAAAGATTATAACAGTGATGAGTTTTCTTGGCAATCCCAGGTGATCTCCCATGTGCTTTTATCCTCAGACAAGGTACCAGCCACTGTATTCCCTGAATGCTGGACACGTTCAAGGCATTCAAGAGGAAATTGGACATGGCACTTGGTGCCGTGGTTTAGTAGTCATGAGGTGTTGGGTGACAGGTTGAGCTTGATGATCGTTGAGGGCTTTTCCAACCTTATTGATTCTATGATTCTATGATTCTAGATCAGGTTCCAGACTTACATATTTTTATGGCCATGAATCTGACTCCCCTCAGTTTGCTCAAGGAGGATAGGAAATGCTCAAGAAAGTATAAACTAATATATTCTGGGAGAACACACATGCCTCAGTGTGTTTATGCTGAGCAGGAGCTCTGAAATATTATATGTGAGCAGATAAGACACCCATGCTCAAGATTTTATATCTATAGGGCCCTTGGAATGATTAAATCCAGACAAAAATATGCAAGAGGAGGAAATGAGTTTCCTATTTCCTCCCCCACACTCTCTGGTCCTGTCTCACTCGCTTCTGAATCTCACCACCACTTCCCATACAGACAAATCGTATCTCTGTCTCTTGACTGCTCTGTCATAGATGGGAGCCAGAGAGCAGAGCAATGAGAGACTGGAATATGCTTGTTCATACTTCTGAGCCATTTGAATGAAAAGGTAAGCTAAAAGGAGGCAAACCCCTGCATTGTGGTAAACCTAGCACACCATAGATTCAGAAAGTCCACATGGTCAAAAGACAGGAGACTTAAAGCTGGGGGAAGGTTAAACTTGTGATCTTTGCAGACCCAGAAATCTGAAGGAGAAGAAACTGTGTCAGACCAGTTAAAAATTTCTGACTGCCCGTCTTAAGCTCTGTCTTTTTATGCCTGTCTTTTGCTTCTCTTTTTTTTGCTCTAAGTTGTACATTAAAAATAACAATACAAATGTCTAAGTAGCAAAATACAGAAGAAAGCATTTCAAAGATTTCAAACTTTGCAGAAAAATAAAGTAGGAGGTGTCTCTGAGTCTACTTTCTGCTGAACGGTTTCTATTTGGATGAAGTGCCACTTCCAAGAGAATCCTGTGAGCAAACTGGATCTTCCCTGGGTTCTCCAGGAAGCCCAGTGCTTGCAGTATGAGATCTGTATCTTTCCAAGACTTTCTGACTGGACTTGAATCAAGATAGGGGAACCAATCAGTTTTATCCAGAGGCATCTTTTTAATTGTCAGTGTAACACTCTGTTACCTTAACATAGTTTGTTGCTAGTCATATAAGAATCATAGAATCAGTAAGCTTAAAAAAGGACCACTAAGAGCACTGAGCCCAACCCTCAACCTTATACCACCATGGCCATTAAATCATGTCCCCAGATGCCATGTCTACACTTTTCTTGTACACCTCCAGGGACAGTGACTCTACCACCTCCCTGTGCAGCCTGTTCCGATGCCTGACCACACTTTCCTAATATGCAACCTAAAGTTCCCCTGGCACAACTTGAGGCCATTTCCTCTCATCTTGTCTCTAGCTACTTTGGGAACAGACCGCCCCCTTCAGTCTGACCCTCACTTTTGCTGGTCCAAATTGCCTCCTCAGAGCAGTTAGAAAGAGAATTGTTTTCTAGTTTGGAGGTAATGACAGAGTGAAGAAAGCTTCAGAGGGCTTTGCTATGAGATTGGTTCTGGTTTGTTGCAGTCAGCACTGCAGCAGCCAGGATGGGTTTGTAGTGCAGAGCTTGCCAGGGACTGCACTGGATGCTCACAGAGCTAATAGGGAACACGTTCAGAAACGAGCTCGCACCACAACAAAGAAATTAATCACAATTTGTTGGCGTGAGTCTGAAAACAATTTCTCTGGGTCTGTATTGACTGCAGTTCGGCTTGGCTTTGAGTCTCCTCAGCATTTAGGGTTCTCAAAATAGTGCAATATAAACATTATTTCATTGGGCCAAATTTCCATTAGGTTTAAGGTTTGTGAAACGAGAGTGCATTTATCTTTGAAACAGAATCTAGATTAAAGCAGTAGCAATTTGCCAGAGCAGTCTCCGCTGCCATGTGGTTAGCAAAGCCTGCAAAGCCAGTGGAGCAAAACCAGTGTGAAAATGGGATGAAGACTCAGGGGTTCTCTCTGTAATTATGCCTCGGGGTCGGGATACACCCCAAACTGAGCACAGTGCCCCAGCCAGGACTAAGGGGTGATTACAGTCTGAAGATATTTAATCTCTTAGACACAAGCATCTTTTCTTCTCCTTAAACCCGGGCTGAGTACAGGATAGGCAAAACAGCATGAAAGGGTAGCAGTGGGACAGCCTGCAATCAGTTTTTCATCTGTCCCTTAAGATGAAAGAGGAATATGTGAGTCATTTTCTTGTACAATGGAGAAGCCTGAATTCCACTGTATCTGGTTAATACCAAGGGCTGCCCAAACAGTATTCCATTGTAATTTGTCACAGACTAAGTGCAATCACCAGTGCTTGTCGGGGTATATTTTCATGGGTTTTGAACCCAGCATTGAAATGCTGTTCTTCCAGTGCAATCTCAGTCACCAGCACCTCGTAACGAAGCACTTTCATCAATAAGTGATAAACGATTGTCATTACTTCTGCACCTCTACATCGACAACCAGAACACTGAAGCACAGCAACAGAGCTCTTCACTTGGGCTCAAGTTTATTGTTTCTTTTTTCTTATGGCTGTGTCTTTTCAGACTCAGGTTGTGAGTCTTTTTTTACACTGAATGCTTCATAAGCTGCTATTACAGCAATAAAAACAAAGCCAGGGAAAACACTGAGGAGTTAAGCCTGCATTCTAACAAGTGATATTGCATTGTTCTTTCTGAGAGGCACACAGTCCAGTGGGAGGAAAGGGAATTGAGGTTTGCTTCTTTTCTTTTTCCTTTCTTTTACCCAGTATGGGGATTCTTGCAGTGTGAAGTAGCTTTTCTTCTCAGACAGCCTGCTCCATGTTCATAAAGATCCCTCTCTGCCTGCCAGACAATGACCAGCAGATGCAGTTTATTTGCCCAGCAGTCCTCAATCATGCTCCAGCTGGATTGCTTTAAAGTAAACTGATTCTCACTTGACAGCAAACTTAAGCCTGAACAGCTATGTGGGGATTAAATGTGTGTAAAATGAGCATATACCTTGTTCTCATTTCTCTTAATGATAGAGGGGAAGTTCTGTCAAGCAGCTGGTAACTACCTACCTCAAAAGAAAGTGGAGATGGGCAGCACACTAATCACAGTCCACACAACCCACTGAAAACTAATTTTACTTGTGACCCATGAAAACGTGGGTGAAAGTGAGACAACAAAACCTAGTGCAAAGCCCACAAGAGCTGAAGGCAGTGAGCCTTCCCTCTACACCATGCCATCAGGGTCTGAAAGGGGCTCACCAGTGATGGGGCCACTCTGCTGCTCCACCACCCTTGAGATCAGTGTGGCCAGGTCTCACCACATAAACTTGGCCACACAGAGTGGGTTGGCAGGCACAGAGGCGGTGTAGATGTGACAGGGTGTGTTGGCCCCGGCGAGGAGCTGCACCAACAGGTCTACACCACTTCAAAGGCCAGCTTTGGAGCATTGCCCAATGCCACCTCCATCCCGTGGCAAGAGGACTGTTACTCCATTTTCAGTAGAGGGAGTGCAAGGCAGTAGCATATAGAGAAACACCTCAGGTCCCACAGGCTTAATAGCCCTGGCTTGGTGCTGGCACCATGCTGCAGCTTCTCTTCTACTCCACAGCACTTGGCGGGAGCCTCTCATCTCTGACGCAGGGACCTACAGGAGCCATCCAGGCAGCACCAAGGCACCCAACCACCTTTGCATGGTGGTGATGCTGAGTTGGAGCAGAGAGGCCCTGGGGTGAGGCTGAGGCACAAAGGGTCTCTCTGCTTGGTCCTCTCTCTGAGGACATTGTGTGAGCTCAGGAGCAGGTCTGGTCTCAGTTGCCTCCTCCTGCCTGCACTAATTCACCCTACAGGAGCCAGCACAGGACAGCAGAAGCCTCTGGGGCCTCGGGCTAGCAAGCTTGCTGGCCAATCTGTAGATGCTTGTGCACCGTGTTCCCACACACATCCTGCAATATTAATGCTTGAGGGAGCATACCTGGACAATGCCAGTCTATTATTAATCTTAAGTAAGAGAGAATGAACTGTGCCATAATCTGTCTGCATTTCACATTTCTAAATGTGAAATGCAGACAGATTATGCCAAGCTCTTTGAATAGCCCTGAGTGACAGAAGTCATCCCAGAAAGCCATCTCTCCCTAAAGCCTGCACTGCAGGAGCTGGGCTGAGAGATTCTTGCAGACAGATTACCCCTCTGGAAGGTTCCATGGCAGTGCAGTCTCAGCTGTGCCACATATAACAAGCTACAGCAGTAGCTTCATTGCACAATAGACTTGGGCAAACGTCTCCAAAACAGAAGAAACCTACTTAAATAGCCTTGTGCGATTTCAAATTAATGAATGTGTGGATAAAAGTCCACATCTTAAGGGAATGGTCACAATGAGCCAGCCTAATGCTATGGCAGCTCCCTGATACCCAAACGTCCTCAGACCAGCTGATCCCATATGGGACAGCCCAGACTACAAGAAGGGAGATTCAGACTAGATGGAAGCAATGAGGGTGGCGAGACACTGGCCCAGGTTGTCTGGATGGACAGTAGATCCCCCACACCTGGAAACATTTCTGGCCAAGTTGGACAGGGCTCTGAGGAACTCTTCTGTTCACATATGATACTGGGCACTGCTAATGAGAAGGTTGCTGGGACAGATGAATTTCTGATGTGACCTGAAATGGCTGTTAAATTCATCATCTCAGCTTGGCAAATGGGGTAGACTCACCCTTTGCAAAAGCAGGTTTCATGTAAATGAGCTGGCAGGGAGTGAAAAAGCACTGTAAGAACAATTTAGGTTCTTCTGCTTTTCCTTCAGGTGAAGGGAATCTCACTCCTAGAGTACTGCTATGGAAATTGATGCAACTGCTCCAGGAGGGAGTTGCTAACCCACATAAATAAGAATGTCCCTGAGTGATTTTGCTCATGCATTTCACAGGTTAAAAAAGTAATTAGCAAAATCATTTGAAAACTCAACTTCATCCAGTCCTTTTGTGGGAAACCTCAACAGAAGCCAAGCAGACTGAATTAACTAGGGTGTTACCAGGGCAAGCATTGCAACAGAGCCAGAGCAAAGGCACTTCTGCCTTGTCCCCAGTCTGCAACAAACACCTCCTGCAGACAAACGAGGACTCTTGCTCTTAATTATGCACCCATTAATAACACAAGGATTATTCTGTCATAAAGCTTTTTAGATGTGGCAAAGAGTGAACTGCATTTTGAAGACTTCTGGCATGAACCTTCCACCTCCTGCTTTCTCTCACGTAACCGAATCCTGTACATCAATGCTTCTTGTGCTTTTTGCTCCTGCCTTTCACAAAAGTCCAAGTGGAATGATAGGTAAACAGCTTGCTCCTATCTGGCTTCTGAAAAGTCTCTGTGCTTTGAGCAGTGTGCCTGTATAAAGATCATGTCTCTCAAACCCATGAGTACCACCAAGTGCCAGCCTTCAAAGCCTGACAACCCCATTAATTCATCAGAACGCTGACAGCTAACCAAGGCACAAGGGAGACAGTAAAAGTTACCAGACAGAAACATTCACATTGCTCTATCTCCCATTCAACTCAAAAATGTTACAGGAGAAGAAAACTGGCACCACCCAGGCAATCAGCACCAGAACAAGAGGGCACAGTCTCAAGCTGCACCAGGGGAGGTTTAGGCTGGATGTTAGGAAGAAGTTCTTCATAGAAAGAGAGACTGGCCATTGGAATGTGCTGCCCAGGGAGGTGGTGGAGTCACCATCACTGGAGGTGTTTAGGAGACTGGGTGGGGTGCTTGGTGCCATGGTTTAGTTGATTAGATAGTGTTGGATGATAGGTTGGACTCGATGATCTCAAAGGTCTCTTCCAACCTGGTTAATTCTATTCTATTCTATTCTATTCTATTCTATTCTATTCTATTCTATTCTATTCTATTCTATTCTATTCTATTCTATTCTATTCTAGTCTAGTCTAGTCTAGTCTAAGTCTAAAGACTTGAAGGCTGGGATGAATGCTCAGTATCACTTCTCATAAGTTTGAAAATCTCTGAGGTCTTTCCATATCTGTCAGACAGGTTCCTGGATATGCCTTGTGGATTTTTTTCCTAGATGGGCTTTTGAAAGATCTGTAGCAAAAATATGACTATGCTCAGAGCTTGGCAAGCTGTTCCACATGCCAGGCCACTCAAGCCCACATCAGATTCAGGATGACAGTCAGCTGCCCAACCTAATAACACAGATCTAGCTGAGAAGTTTCCAAATCGGAGCTGACTCATCTCCAACACAGCTCCCACGGCTGGCCAAAGAGCTTGAGCTGGTGACACCCAGCTGTGTGGACACCCTCCAGGCAGTCATACTGCAAACACAGAGAAAGAAACTGGGAAAAAAAAGCAGATGAGTTAATGCCAGACAAAAGGTTATTCAGGGCAGCAGAACTGCCTAGTGCTGGGAGAGACCCAGAGGCTTTCCCTGACTTTGTGTTAAGTGACTGACAGGGCTGACATTATCTCAGTATTCCTCATGTTTGAGTTTTGTTTTCCCTGTAAAGTGTTTGGGATTTACTGGTAAAAAGTAACCCCCTTCTAGAAGAGCTATGTGGAAACCCAGCAATGTAATTAGGACATTATTGCTATTAAATCAGTCATGAGCACTGTAGCACTGTGCTTTGTCCAGCTATGCTGCTGAGTAAGACTGGATTGTTTTATACTTGGGCAAAACACAATGGCACCCTGTCAGGATAATGCAAGAAGACAGAACAAATCATAATGGAGGTCCATTTTGTCTTTGTCATCCATGAATAAAGCTTTGAATTTTAAAGCGTCTCCCTGTGAGGTTGCTTAATATTCACCAAGACATAGCAAGTCCACAACAGCTGTGCTCACAGCCTTAACTCATGATGGGGAGAGGAGAATTTTGTTACGTACCTGATTTTCTAATTTTTTTATCTCCTTGCCCTAGGAAATACAGATTAAAACCAGGTTACATCAAAGAAGTTAAAGGAAAAAAAACCCAAACAAAACACAACCCCCAAACTCAAAACTCCACCAGCTTACTATGTTTTGCCCCCAGACTCTGCTGTCTGGAATCTTGGATCTTGAATTAATCAAGAAATCTCTAATGCCATCAGGAATGAGGAGGTTCCTTTGCTCCTGTAATAAAACCTCCAAGCATCTTCCAGGGAATGTCTAAACATTTCCTGTCCTCTCCAGCAGTTCCCAATTAGACTTTCTCAATACAGAGCAACAGAACAAGAGGACACAGTCTCAAGCTGCACCAGGGGAGGTTTAGATGGGATGTTAGGGAGAAAATCTTCATAGAGTGATTGCCCGTTGGAATGGGCTGCCTGGGGAGGTGGTGGAGTCACCATCATTGGAGGTGTTTGGGAAGAGACTTGATGGGGTGCTTGGTGCCATGGTTTAGTTGATTAGATGGTGTTGGATGATAGGTTGGACTCGGATGATCTTGAAGGTCTCTTCTGGTCTGGTCTATTCTATTCTATTTCTAGTCTATTCTATTTCTAGTCTTTTCTATTTCTATTTCTATTTCTATTTCTATTTCTATTTCTATTTCTATTTCTATTTCTATTTCTATTTCTATTTCTATTTCTATTCCTCCCCTACAGGGAGATTTGACCACAGCAGTCCTTAGGAATTGCATTTCTCTAGTCTAAATCCTACCTAAATCCTACCTATCTGTGACTTGGCTGGACTAAGACACACTTAGAAACATCAAAGGAAGAAGAGGAGGCCTTGCTGGGACATCAGCAAATTAGATTTCCATTCTAAAGGTCAATTTGTTTTATACCACTGACATACAAATGTGAAGGCTTCTTTAATATGATGATTTGCCAAGTTGATTTCTCAGTCCCATACCCTGTTTGCTGTGACTCTTTGTAGCATAAAATGATTAGGATTTAGATCAACGCCAAATTCTCGTCGCTCTGTCTCAAAAGGCCTCCAGCTGCAGGGCTTCAGTTCCCTGTGCCAACTCGTCCCAGCTTTCTTTTGGACAACCCCTGTAACACACATGCCAAATTGCTGTAGAGGTCTCAGAGAAGATGTGAGGCATTATTCAAGGTGACTGTTTATAGTCCATCAAATGAGAGATTAAAAGCAGGTATTGCATGAATTTATTGCAATATTGTTACAGTGATTAGCTGCAGAAAACGTCTCTGACCCGCAGGAGAGCTTACTCAAAGATTAATTCAGGGAGAAGGGTTCTCTGCCTCAATGAAGAATAGCCACCGAACCGGTGCCATCTCACAGTTGGTTATTTCAGACATGAAGAGTTCAACAAAAGAGGATCAATAATTACTGTGAGAAACCACAGGAACAGACAGAAAACAAGTCGACAGCTACTGACAATTTTGTCTGTCCCTCTCATCGTCTTAGAAATCAGTCCAGCCATGAGCACCGATAGCTGGAAGTGGCATTGAGCCAGAACACATGGAGGTAACCCTGAACCATCA
Source organism: Picus viridis (assembly GCA_033816785.1). Classification (NCBI taxonomy): domain Eukaryota; kingdom Metazoa; phylum Chordata; class Aves; order Piciformes; family Picidae; genus Picus; species Picus viridis. The sequence goes on from CM066581.1 coordinate 7,315,663, forward strand.
CGTGCAGCAGGTGCAGCCAGGCAATCCCTTCACACTCAGCAACTCTCTGCAGAGAAATCCCCATGGGTATGTAATGGAGAGCAGGAGTGAGACAAAAATCAGTGGGGCAAACAGGGTTATTGCCACGACTGGAAAACTCCTCTCCCGACTTTGTTTTTAATCACAAGACAAATGAGAAGCAACCATGATCGAATGAGCGTCTGCTTGCTCTGAAAATCCTGCAGAGAAACACTGATCAAAAAGATAATTAAAATATCATTTGCAGTCATAAAGAGCTGAAATTTGGAATTGATTTGCCCTCATGGTATATACAGCCTATAATGGTCATCTTAGACCAAAGAACGTGCAGCACACTTTCTCCTGCACCTGCTCAGGGCTGATTCGGATCAACGTGACTCAGATCAACGAGGTCAGTGACGAGCTGGGTCACAGGAATTACTATTTTGCCAGCCAAGGCTGCCCACTGGACACATACCTTGTGTTCCAGTGAGTCCTACACAAACATTTAATGAAGTCTAATAACCTTTTCCCGAGATGTCCCAGGAAATGAGGTAGCAAAATGAAAACAAGTTAGATGGCTGCTGAAAAGCAAATATATTTATTACGCACTTTCATATACACAGGGATTTTTGCTTAATATAATACAAGGAATAAAATAAACATTTTACAATGTGAAATTCATTCAATGTACATTAAAGGCTATTTACAACCCACTCCAGGAGAGAAAAACAAAACAAAACAACAAACAAACCCAACAGTCAGTCTGCAAACCGAGTTAACTGAGGAGTTCAGATGGGGAATATTAAGCGTAAGAGACATTTGCATAGCAGAGTAACTGATGAGGGGGAAAATACCTTTTCATGTTTTAAATAGATGCTAATGGTTTCAATACTGATCACTGAGAAGGCAAAAAAAGTAATAAATGCATCAGTTGTGCCTCTATCTCTTGATGCATTTCTCTTCTGAGGAGTTTTTCCATGTGCAGACAGTATTGACAGCCGTGTCCACAAAACAAGTCTTTTCCCCTAGCTCTCCCATCAAGAATTTCAGATGTCTTGTGGAGATGACCATGAAGGGACCAGTGAAAGGGGGTTCATGAACTATTCTGTGTTGCTTGGGTGTTAATTTTGGGGTTTTTTTTTAGGCTTTGAAAACTGTTATGCTGCCAGAAGAAACCGTGATGAGTCACAGCTATGCAACTCCATTCACCACCACTTGACTGTACAGATGGGAAAGAGCAGAGCAGGACAGAGCAAATAACAGGGGGGAGGGGGAAACAGCAACTTCTCTTGGTATGCAAAACTCTCACAAATGCTGGTATTAAAAAATAAAATAATTTTTTAAAAGATCTCATACAACAGCAATGTGGAATTACACAGACCTTCAGGCAACCAGCACCAGAACAAGAGGACACAGTCTCAAGCTGTGCCAGGGGAGGTTTGGGCTGGATGCTAGGAAGAAGATCTTCATGGAAAGAATGATTGGCCATTGGAATGGGCTGCCCAGGGAGGTGGTGGAGTCACCACCACTAGAGGTGTTTAGGAAGAGACTTGGATGGGGTGCTTGGTGCCATGGTTTAGTTGATTAGGTAGTGTTGGGTGATAGGTTGGACTCGATGATCTCAGAGGTCTCTTCCAACCTGGTTAATTCTATTCTATTCAGATGTTTTATGCAGCCAATGTTGCCGAGCAACGCGTGCTCTGTTCCGAAGTGATACTCAGAATCTGTAAGCACTGCCCTTCTCTGCCCTTCTGAGAACATTTCCAACAGGTCTACTTCTTTCTGCTGATTTGGATGGAAGTTTTCCCCCAGCAACTGTTTCAACTGTAAATACTATTCACACAAAACCCACCAGGCTATCTCCAAGATGTGGCCCCTTGTGAAACTGGCCATAGTTCTACATCCTCTGCCCACAAGGTGCAATTAATAACAGCACAATAAAATTAAATAAATACAACCCCAATGACAGTCAAGGTCAGCAGAACAAGGTCAGCATTCAGGGATCCCTTTCTACAGAACAAAACATACACCTAGGAACTAAGGGAAGCTGTGTTGCTTTCACAGTAATGCAAACGTACTACCGCTTGAGGTTTGGAACAAGTCTGGCTGAGAACATTTTGGTGCTTTCTCTTCACTGAGCCACTAACCCTCTTAAGGCCATTCTGCCAGCCTCCTGTTGTGTTTATTTTATAATTGTCCCACAGGGACAAGAAATTCAATACGTGAAACATTCGGAATAATCAATATTGCCGTGTGTCAACTTGTAACATCTAATTCTACTATGTGCTGAATGCCTGGCTAGGAAGAAAAAAAGTCTTTTTACATTTAGTAACAAGCAAGTAAGAACGGAGGTGCAAGGTATTAAAACAAAACAACAAAACCCAAATGTTCTGATGATTGTTAATCATGATAACAAGACACAGAGCCCTTCAGTGCCTCAGAATATGCACTGCATCTACATCCAGGGGCCATTTATCAAAGATGAAGGATAGCCATACGTTTAATTAATCCTCTATGAAAAATAACCTCAGCTTTCTATCATCTGACCTGTGGAACAGTCAGAGTTGGAGTAAGAAAAAGATGAAATCCAGGTCTTTAGAAGAAATACTCACATACAAAAATAGGCTTACTTTCTAAAGAGCAAGGCTGTGTAATGGTGAAGAGTAGAATATAGCTCGCATTCACAGGAGAAAATAACCCACTTGTTTCATTTTATCACTTGCAGAGCTGTGCAAGTAAGACGTGCACAAAGGAAAAATTCATACTGTTCACTTTCACAACAATGGCCTTGATTTTGCTCTCTTTTGTAGAAGACGAATTCTTCTGCTGTGAGAGTGGGGAACCAGCTTTCCATTACCCGTAGATGGGACTATCCAGACTGCCAGCTAACTGTGCTCCAGGTACAGAGAGACTCAAACTGGCTCTACCTAACCCATCTGAAGCAGTAACCACATTCATACAAGTTTGTGCTTTAAAGAATTATTGTCTCAGGACAGGGCTAACTCAGTCATCTCTGTACTCCCCAGACAAGGGTTTTACTAACAGCTTGCTCTTCCACTGTACTCTCACTACAAATTCTCTCAGCCTCATTAACAAAGCATCTGCATCTTCCATGGTTTTACTGATATGTTCAGTACAGTCTTTTGCCTTGGAAAAAAAAAAGCTGTTTCTAACATATAAAGGTATACATGAAAGCAGGATCAGACCTTTTACTTTAGCACCTAAAACATACCCATATTATGTTACCTCATCATTGTAACAATAATGGAGGCTATTTAAGATCAAGTGTCCCAGAGCAAATCTGCCTGTCGCTTTCAGTGGTCACTACCTGCCATCCAGATTTGGTGCTGTAGTACCAGAGAGTGGATTTTGCCCCTTAAAAATCCCAAAGATACTGCAGATACTTGCAGTCCAACCCCTTTGCCACCACTGAACAGCTATCACACAGACAGAACACACAAGTACAGTATTTATAAAATACTGCCACCAGACTTGCATCTCTGGAGGGAACTTTTAAGTACACAGGGAACTGACCATACATTACAACAATGCAAATGTGACAAACTGTTTGCTTATTTTCTTTAGCCACAGGAAAATAAATACAAAAAGCACTGCCTTTCCATACACAGTTCACTGTGGCACATGCACCTCTGCCAAGCGTTCTGGAACAGGATGTCAGAATTCCTTGCTCTTACCATTTTCAGCTGTTGTCAAGGAAATACAGCATGGATCTTTCTGCAGTTGTAACAAAAAGAAAGTGCTCATTCTGTGTATTAAATACAAAGTACACAAAACAAATTGTTGAAGCACAGAGGGTTATACTGAGAAGGCAGCCTGAAAATGTAGGCACGTTACAGTAATTAAGGTAACTGTACTGTGGTAATCACATTCTTGAGTTTCTAGGTGGACTAATGCAAGCATTGTTTGCTTCCATCCCAGCCAGCTGATGAACCATTCAGAAGAGAAGAGCTTCTGGTCGTAGCGTCGTGGAATTGGCCTGAAAGTACAAAATAAAAACACTTGAGTTTTTTTAAATGCTCTGTAATATGAACAAGCAGTGTCAGGAAGAGAGCTACAGTGGTTCTAATTACAGTTAAAAGCACACAACATGCTGATGATTAAAAGTTTTACCCTGCCTCACTCAAATCTCCTGACTGATTCCTTGCGTGCTCTCTCACTACCATCCAAAGCAGTTAGGACCCCACAGCAGGAATGCTTCCCAAAGAGAGCATGGAAGCAGCAGCCAGGGAAGGAAAGCTACTCCTCAGGTGCTCCAGTAGAATATTTCTGAAGTGTTTCTCCACAGGTGACTACTTTGTTCACTGGTCAGGGAAATTACTGGGCTTTTGTGCTCAATACTTGGCAAAAAGGGAGGGAAATTGTAGCCTTTGCCAAGTAATTCATAATCCACACCAAATGGTTTTAAACTTCCATATTTAAAATGAAGCTATGCCAAATCATTAGAGAAAAAGCAAAAGGAGCCCTTTAGCTATCCACCACCTCATGTGCTTAGCCACTTGCAAACCCCAAGCATTTCACTGAGAAAACTCCTGAAGTTTCAAATAAAGCACAAACCTACTCCCACTAAAGCAAAGTCCAATTCAAGGTCTGAGATTATATGTGCAGTATTCCCATTTTTTTTTTTTTTTTAACACACTTAGTATATTTTAAGCTCAGCAAAGATGGAAAACTCATCATAACCAATCAACCAATCCTTTGACAGCAGGTCAGGTCAAGTCAATGCATTCCAGGTCAGAACCGTAAGAGAGACTTGCATGAAAGCAAGCACTGAGCATCAGGTGAAGGTACAGAAGAGTTAGGAAATACAGCTCTTAATTATACATTTGAATGCTTTATGGAGGCTGGAAAAACAACATTACAAACTGATTTACATCCTGTTCGGACATGATGTAGAACTGTGAGAATCTCAAGCTCTTTCATGAAGACTTAGGGCCAATTATCGTAGAATCAATAAGGCTGGAAAAGAGCTCAAAGGTCATCAAGTCCAACCTGTCACCCAACACCTCATGACTACTAAACCATGGCACCAAGTGCCACGTCCAATCCCCTCTTGGACACCTCCAAGGACGGTGACTCCACCACCTCCCTGGGCAGCACATTCCAATGGCTAACAACTCTTTCTGGGAAGAACTTTCTCCTCACCTCAAGCCTAAACCTCCCCTTGGCACAGCTTGAGACTGTGTCCTCTTGTTCTGGTGCTGGTTGCCTGGGAGAAGAGACCAACCCTCTCCTGGCTGCAACTTCCCTTCAGGTAGTTGTAGAGAGCAAAAAGGTCTGCCCTGAGCCTCCTCTTCTCCAGGCTAAACAATCCCAGCTGCCTCAGCCTCTCCATGTAGGGCTTATGCTCGAGGCCTCTCCCCAGCCTCATTGCCCTTCTCTAGACACATTCAAGAGTCTCAATGTCCTCCTTCTCTCACATGCTTGCTTCTCTCTGTGCCTGCTCCTGCTTCCCTGCCTCTTTTTTGCCTGTCCTACAGCTCCTCTGAGCCTTTGCTAATGTTTGCATTTTACAGATGTGGAGGGTGTAGTGTAGAGCTTTTTGAAGCATTAAAACATTTGAAACAATATAATCAAAATTCCAATCACAAGGAAAGATTTCAGAGCTCTGCATGATATTCTAACACTCTGCACTTCACACCTAGGTGGATGCTCTCCATCTAGTGAGACGCATTCCATTTCCAGGATGGTTTGGGAAAAACCCTGTCTATCTGTTTTCTGGCAAGTGAAAAGCTCCCATTTGTGGATTCTGCACCACCTGCACATGTCCTAGAAACCTGCAGCCTTTGATGACTTGCAGCAGAACTGAGTCAGCTAGAGAGGATGCTCTTGTTCCAGGGAGAGGCAGCCCGAGCTGTCAAAAAGGCAGCATTGGCACAAACAAAAAACGTTTACAGGAAGAAATAAAGAAGCAATAAGAGATGTGCATAAATTTCATAAAAGATGCTGCTGCTTTGAAATTCAAATAAAAAATATATTAATTATTAACACATTCCTGATATTCTAAAAAAGATAAACCTCCTGAAAGAGGGAGAAAAATAGTTCTCTTTTAGCTGAGTCACCGACATCTCAGATCTGAAAAAGCTACATAAAATCCCTTTTTTCAACCTAAAATTCAGTATGGGAGAGAAAGTAAGAGCTCTAAATGAATCCCTCTGATTCACAACTATAGAATGGTCAGAAAATTGATAACATTGATTCGAATAGAATAGGAATAGGAATAGGAATAGGAATAGGAATAGGAATAGGAATAGGAATAGGAATAGGAATAAGAATAGGATAGGAATAGGAATAGGGAATAGGAATAGGATAGGGATAGGAATAGAAAAATAGAATAGGAATAGGAATGGAATAGACCATGTTGGAAAAGACCTTTGAGATCATCGAGTCCAACCTATCATCCAACACTATCTAATCAACTAAACCATGGCACCAAACACCCCATCCAGTCTCTTCCTAAACACCTCCAGTGATGGTGACTCCACCACCTCCCTGGGCAGCACATTCCAATGGCCAATCTCTCTTTCTATGAAGAACAACTTCCTAACATCCAACCTAAACCTCCCTTGGCACAGCTTGCAACTGTGTCCTCTTGTTCTGGTGCTGGTTGCCTGGGAGAAGAGACCAACCCCCACCTGGCTACAATGTCCCTTCAGGTAGTTGTAGAGAGCAATAAGGTCTCCACTGAGCCTCCTCTTCTCCAGGCTAAGCAACCCCAGCTCCCTCAGCCTCTTGGTTTGAGGAATGCCACCTCTTTTACAGGATGGTCACTTCCCCAGTAACAGAAATACAAAAAAATCAAAGCTTTAGCATTTTAACCTTTTAACTTGTAAACCATTATGCTGCTGAGATTTTGCATTTGAAATCCAAATTCGCAAAAGCAGTTGCCTGTAATTTAAAAGAATCTTCTGAAGCTTCCTATTTAAAAAAACCAAACCCAAACATTTTACTAAATAATGAAGTAACTACTGCATCTGAAAATATCACATTATTAAAATTCCCAGCTGCCTTTATGCCTGAAGTGAAAATTCCAAATCAATAACCACTGGAACGGGCTGCCCAGGGAGGTGGTGGAGTCACCATCACTGGAGGTGTTTAGGAAGAGACTGGATGGGGTGCTTGGTGCCATGGTTTAGTTGATTAAATGGTGTTGGATGATAGGTTGGACTTGATGATCTCAAAAGTCTTTCCCAACTTGGTCCATTCCATTCCATTCCATTCCATTCCATTCCATTCCATTCCATTCCATTATCATTCCATTGATTTGAACATTCCACATGAAACTTGAAACTTGCTTCTTTATTCAGTCACCTACCAAAGACAGTGAGGTACAAGTTGAGCAGCCAGAATTCAACTGAAAATATGAGAGTGAGCCAATCCCTCTACAACTTACACTTCTAAATGACAGCAAGACCAGTACTTGTCAGGTCAAAATTTTACCATCCATGGTTTTCATTATGAAAGGATTTAGGTTAAATGACATCGAAATACAATTGTAGCATATTTAACATGCACAAGATGGAAACAGCAGCATTTGTTCCCACTGTGACTGGAAAGGTTACCTTTATAATGGTGTTTCCTTCTTGTAGTTGAAACTTGGGTCGCTACCTTCAATCTGCAGTTTTAAGGCTTGCTTAAGGCTGAGTTCTGTCTCTGCGGGAGGATAACCCTCTAGAACCTCCTGGTGCCCTCTGTCCTGCACTGTGCGTGGGACGGAAACCCTACCGAGGAAAACCTGATTGCTCTGAAGATGGTAATTTGGATTTGTCATGATTCCATTTCTCTTTTTCTGTTCTCCACCCTGTTGGTGAATCAGGAACTGCTGCTGAGATCGACCAACTTCCTGCTGAGCTGGGGGGACCAAAATTTTGCACTGTGTCTCTGTGGGCATTGATTTAAGTGGCACACCTGTCCCGGATTTGGCAATAGGTACTCGTTTATCAAACTGAGTCATTTCATACTCTAACACTTTTGGTTGGGAGGAACTACTTTGTTTTATTTTTCTCCCAGCTGACCCAGACTTGCTGGAGTTGTCCGTTTTCCCCCCTTTGTTAGCTTTAGTCGATTTTAAACTAGGCTTTACTTGGCTCCACTCAAACTCACTACTCGGTGAATTATGATTTTGACTTAGGGAATGAGTTGTGGAGGAAGGAGAAACGATAGATTGCCTACTCCTGCTACGTGGCAGGGAGTGCTGCTGGATTTGCTCGGTGAACGACAGGCTGTGGAAGCTATCGATGGGCACTGTCTGAGCGGTCGCTGTTGAGGACGTGGTGCGGAGAGAGGAGTTTTTGGAACTTTTCAGGGAATTATTTGATAAAGATGATTTCTGACGGTCAACTGTGGAATCAGGAGACTCCGAAGGAGAACTGAAGGCGTGAGCAGGTCCGTTAGATAAGCCACGCATACTAGGCTGCATATCCCCACCAGTGCTCCCTGAACTATTGGATTTCATTGTCAGTGACTGCATTTTAGAGGAGACTGACTGCAAGGGTTTTTGCTCCATGGTGTGGACTGGAGACGGAGTGCAACCGTTCAGAGTAGACGCGCCATATTTTTCCAGTAATTTGATAATCTGAGAGTGTCCGTTTTTAGCTGCAACGCGCATAGCGGTGCGCCCAAACTGGTCAGCGTGATTCGGATCAGCACCATGCTCTAGCAATATTTGGACAACGTCAATGTGCCCTTCTTGGGCTGCAATGCAGAGTCCAGTAGCACCTTGATTACACGTATGGTCAACCAGAGCTCCATGCTCAATGAGAAGCTGCACTACTTTCACGTGACCTTGCCATGCAGCAGACTGCAGAGCAGATCTCTTCTCATTGTCGGCAGCATTCACATCAGCATGGTATGTTATCAGCACCTGTACCATCTCCACGTGGCCCTGCCAGCAGGAAACATGGAGTGCTGTTCTTCCTTCAGCATCACTTGCTTCTACGTTTGCACCGTTTTCTAAAAAATACTCAGCCATTGTAAGCTGGTTTTCTAATGCTAAGATGTAAAGTGTTGGCCTCCCATCAGCATCTTTGTAGTTTACATCTGCTCCATGGCTGAGCAGTAGCTCAACTATATCTCTGTGACCTTCTAAAGCAGCAACCCGGAGAGCGTTTCTCCCATCATAGCCTCTCTGATCAATGTTGGATTTGTTTTCCAGTAATATCTGCACACAATCATAGTGACCTTCTTGTGCAGCTAATATGAAAGGTATACGTCCATCGTTATCGATTTCATTTGTTCTAGCACCTTGTTCTATAAGAGCTTCACAGATCAACCTGTGACCTTCAAAAGCTGCCATATGCAAAGGTGTCCAGCCTGCATCATCTCTATGATTTTCATCTAGCCCCCTGTCCAGCAGAGTCCGTACTACTTCAACATTACCTTGTGCAGAGGCTATGCTCAGAACTGTTCTCCCTTCACTATCAATGCTATCGACAGCTGCACCCCAAAATAAAAGAGTATTTACAACCGAAGCGTGGCCCATGGAGGCTGCTGCTAGAAGCGGTGTACGGCCATTGTTGTCTGTATGATCAACATCAGCTCCTCCTTCTAGAAGCAGATCAACAACATCTACATGTCCTTCATAAGCAGCTACCAGCAGCGGAGTCATGCCATCCTTATCGCAATGGTCAACCTCAGCACCACGGTCAATTAGAAGACTAACCACTGAGGCATGGCCCTTACTGGCCGGCACACAAAGCGCGGCGACGGACAGCGCAGTCCTTCCATCCACATCCTCGTGGTTTACCTCTGCACCATGATCCAGCAGGTGCTCCACGATCTCTTTGTGCCCCATGTATGCGGCTGCGATCAAAGCCGTCCTGCCCTCATTATCAGCCTTATTCACTTCAGCACCGTGTTGAAGCAGATTCAGCACAATATCTTCATGTCCTCCCCAGGCTGCTGCTCTCAGGGCCGTGCGACTGTCGGCATCCGCGCAGTCCACTTTGACTCCAGCGTAAAGCAGAGCGGAGACCACCTCAGTGTGCCCACCCCAGGCTGCGGACCGCAGAGCCGTCCAGCCGTCGTGATCGGTATGGTTGACGTTAGCCCCACATCCGATCAAGCAGTTGACGACCTTGGTGTGTCCCTGCCGAGAGGCTAAGGTAAGTGCTGTTTGCCCATGAGTATCTTCGATCTCTAGATCTGCTCCCCTGGAGACCAGCAAGTTCACGACGTCGAGATTGCCGCTGTAGGCTGCGTTGGCCAGGAGCGTTCTCCGTTGGAATCGCACTGGTTCACCGACGCTCCGTTGTCTAACAAGGTGCGGATGGAGTCCTCTCTCTCCAGAGCCTGCCGAACGATGCAAGACGTGTGGTCATCTTCACTGTTGACGTGGGCACCGGCTTTGACCAGCAGCTGTAACACTTCTTGTTCCTTAGGAATCAAGGTTGACAGGGAGTCTTTGACAGGTGTGCCATTCCAGATCATCCACAAAGCCAGCTCGGAAGTCTCTAACTGCAAATTTGAATTAATTAGGTGCAAGGCAAACTCTTGAGCTTCTAAGGGCGTTAAGTCCTTTGCTCGGCAGGTGTAACTCATGGCCAGCATCCTGTGTCCCTCTGCTGCATTACACAAGTATTTCTGTGTACAGTGCTTCACATCCAGCAACCACTCTGCAAAGCTGTAGTGGAACAAGATTTTTGTATTTCCAAGCCCATCCACAAGGACTTTCGACAGGACATCCAATTTGCGCTGAAAGTCTTCCATCGTCAGCGTCATATTTTTGGTCCACACTGCATGATACAATTCCGTGGTGGTTAGCGGCCTACAGGCTGCAAGGATGACGTTGAGAATAGGCTGGACTTTGGCAAACTGTTTTCTCACAAAAAGTCTCTGGCAGAGCCAAAGGTAGAGGCCGTTCAGCGTGCCCGGAATATCACGGATCTCTCGCAACATAATAAAGTTCTCCACGACTCCATCGAGGACACGTTCCAGATACAAAAAGCAGCCGCTGCTTTTGATGTGAAGCTGGTTCAGCATTTCTGCAGTTTCTTTCGTGAGGTGTTGCCTCAGTGCCTCTTCCTGGTCCAAGCGATGAAGAATGTATTGCTGCACGTCTTTCACTATGTAAGCCTTCCGTAGATCATCCAGACTGATTTTGCGAAAACCTGTTAAAAAGCAGGGGAGAAACTTGTTAGCAATTTAAACCCGAGTTTCACTTAATGCTAAAAAAGAGAATTAAATATAAGACAGACATCGCTGGGTAGGCAACTTCCACAGTAATGTATTTGGTGTGTATGCACAGTGAATGTAAATTAATAGTAGAGCAGAGTAGAGTAGAATAGAATTAACCAGGTTGGAAGAGACCTTTGAGATCGAGTCCAACCCATCATCCAACACTATCTAATCAACTAAACCATGGCACCAAACACCCCATCCAGTCTCTTCCTAAACACTTCCAGTGATGGTGACTCCACCACCTCCCTGGGCAGCACATTCCAATGGCCAATCACTCTTTCTATGAAGAACTTCTTCCTAACATCCAGCCTAAACCTGCCCTGGCACAGCTTGAGACTGTATCCTCTTGTTCTGGTGCTGGTTGTCTGGGAGAAGAGACCAGCCCCCACCTGGCTACAACCTCCCTTCAGGTAGTTGTAGATAGCAATAAGGTCTGCTCTGAGCCTCCTCTTCTCCAGGCCAAGCAACCCCAGCTCCCTCAGACTCTCCTCATAGGGCTTGTGCTCCAAAACCCTAATAGCAGAGAACTTTGGTAATAGATGTTTTTGTCTACTGCAAGAAGCAAACATGCTACTAACGAAGAGCAGAGGGCTGGAGAACCTTCCCCAGGAACAGGTTGTGAGAGCTGGGGCTGTTCAGCCTGAAGAAATGAAGGCTATGGGGAGACCCTATGGGGTACCTGAAGGATGTCTGCAAGAAAGCCCTAAGGCGCTTTTTACAAGGGCTTGTAGGGATAAGGACCAGAGGGAATGGATTGAAGCGTGAGGAGGGTAGGTTTAGACTGGATATTAGGAAGGAATTATTTACAGTGAGGGTGGTGAGACACTGGAACAGGTTTGCCCAGGGAAGTCATGAATGTCCCCTCCCTGAAGGTGTTCAAGGCCAGGTTGGATGGGGCCTTGAGCAATGCAGTCTATGTGAAGGTGTCCCGGCCCATGACAGGGGCGTTGGAATTAGATGACCTTTAAGATCTCTCCCAAGTTGAACCATTCTATGAATCTCTAAATCTATGAAAAGGTCAAAAAGAATTAAATAACTTTGAATCAGACATTGTGACTCTCCCTTGGACAATACTTAGCACCTAAGCAAAACCACCAGAACTGCAACCAAAATAAGACTATTAAGTATTATATTATTCAAGGAATGATCCCTTCTCCAATGTGGTTAACAGTAGAATTCCAAATAATTTTCAGCTATTTAGATTGAGACAACTATTACATTAATATAATTACAGAAGAGGTTATTCACACCTGGTGCATATGCATGATGCAATTAAATAAATTCATCTCGGTCACCTTAGTTTCTTTTAAAAGCTTTTAAGATATAGGAGAGAGAGAGAGAGAGAGAGAGACTCAACAACAGTTTTACACATCTTAACACCTCTGTGCACTGAAAATTGCCTACTTTTTTTCAAGACTGAATTTCAGATAAAAAACCCATTTCTTTTTATGTGCCACATCATATAAGGAAACAGGTTTTCCCACAGTCATATGATCTCATTGTCTCTCCAACCTGTTTACTCTTCAGAGAAAGAAGGGAAATCACTCCATACACACATAGTGTCTACCTCCTCCCTACACATGCACACCCCATCCCCAAAGCAAACAGCACCACGTGAAGAAGTCCCTAGGATAACCTCTGTGGCCACAAGGCTCTCAAGCAAAAGGCAGAATGAAGATACAGCTGTGTGGATGACCCAGCTATGTCTGTCATTTAAAGCACTTGCTTTGGTAGTGCAAATCAAGCATTTGATGAGGATCTACCCTCTGTGATTAATAACCCATTATACTGCTTGAATACTACTTTTCCAGAAGCTATGGGAAAACCACAAAGGTCACAGACACAGCAGCTCAAACTGCTGTGTTTTAGGCCAGAACTGTGCCTCACCTCTCCAGGGCCAGGCTGCAATGTTCCTCCAGTGCAGCAGACTGCACACATTTCCTTACAGTCAGCTCAGCTAGTTGCAAGAGCCCCTCCAGCATGGCTTTTCCAACTAAACCAGTTACTAACCTCCAGATTATACTGAAGAAAAAGCAAGCACAGAGCAATGCATTTAATGTCACAGTGGCCCCATCTCCACAGAACAAAGGATTTTAAGGGAGACTCTGAAAAATGTTGCTTTCAGACTTGTGCTTTTATTGCAGTTAAGCATTCTGCTTATCAAACCACTTGCCTGTGAGGTTGTTCTGACTGAGAATTCAGCTTGATAATAACAGAGCTGTGGGTTTTGTTCCCAAGCATTTTCAACAGAAGTTCTGAATGTCACACTAAGCTCGCTGTTAATTGTTTAGTCTCCATGGGCATTGTGCAAACACAGCAGACTAGAACTGAGGGGCAAACTATGGCAGTGTTACTAAAATACTTCTGCTTCCATTATTATGGTAGCATTACAAATCTAACATGACTAAATCAACAGAATACCTAAACCAAAACCAAACCATGGTTGTTCCCAAAATATATCACCAGATAGGACACCTTCGCCCAGTTCCACCTTGGGTTAAGGCTTCACTAAGGAGACTCCTTACTTGAAGCTGTTTGAGAAGAACAAAATAATTATTTTTGGGGAGGATCTTTCCTTATCCATAGGGGTGGTTGGTTTGTTTGTTTTTTTCCTGTTCATTCTCTCAAAAGAAACACAGAACCATCTTTATCCATCAAAATTTCTCACAGCTTCAAGCAATGTCCCAACCTGACCTGCAGAATGGTTTAGCCTGGAGAAGAAGAGGCTCAGGGAAGACCTTATTGCTGTCTACAACTACCTGAAGGGAGGTTGCAGCCAAGAGGGGCTTGGTCTCTTCTCCCAGGCAATCAGCAGCAGAACAAGAGGACACAGTCTCAAGCTGCACCAGGGAAAATTTAGGCTCGAGGTGAGGAGAAAGTTCTTCCCAGAAAGAGTTGTTAGCCGTTGGAATGTGCTGCCCAGGGAGGTGATGGAGTCCCCATCCCTGGAGGTGTTCAAGAGGGGATTGGACGTGGCACTTGAAGCCATGGTTTAGTAGTCGTGAGGTGTTGGGTGACAGGTTGGACTTGATGACCTTTGAGGTCTCTTCCAACCTCATTGATTCTATGATTCTAATTCATCGATTCACTATCTTTAATACAGTTAATATATGTTAATATTTGATTAAAATTCTCTGTATGTAACTTTACAAAGCCCTTAATTCTTGCACACAAGTCAAAAAAGGAAACTTTGCTGAGTAAGAACAGACAGGGCCTTGCAACTCTGCAGATCCCAGGCTGCTATTTCAAGTACAAGGCTGGTTTTGCATTACTGTAATTCAGAAGATACAGAAGTTAAAACAGAGGCACTAAATCCAGGGCACTGCACATGCAGCACTGTAATCAGACACAAGTATCCCTCTGGGTGTTTCATGTATGCAGGGAACAGATCTGTTTTGCTCAATTCAGAGGAAATGCAACCTCTGCATTCACTCACTTTCCAGTTCTTTGAACCTCTCTGCTTCTACTCAGATCTGTACCTGCTGCTACCACTTGAACTCACTGATCTTAAAGGTCTTTTCCAACCTAAACGATTCTATCACCTGTCTGAAGAATAGGTACAGAGCTCCACAAAGTCCTTCTCAATGTGTTTAGTCATATGTTACTCCACTCACAAGATCCCCAGTCGGCACATTAATCCCATGCTCACATCCTTACACCCAATCCACATCTGCAAATATAAGCCCTTTTTAATTAAGTTTGGTTTTTCTTTTTTCCAGGAATTTTATTTCCCTCATTCAGAAGACCCTGACTGACTCATGTAACAGCAATCCTGACATTTCAGCTCATGTTCAGTGTTGCCTGACTAATAACTACACTTCACCTCCTCTGACCCCCAGCCTTCACACAAAACCTTGCAGAGTGATAACTGTTTAAGCGTTTCAGCCTCTCTGTGTGCTTCAGAAGCAAAAGATTTGCTTATCTTGCATCGGCCTTTGAATACCATTTCTCATTTTGCTGCCCAGAATAGGTGGCAAAGTGAACAAAACCACTTTGGATGTCACAGAAAGGCTGAAGCTCTCAAAGAAAAGAAGTGAAAAAATAAAAGGCTTGTGTATTTGTTTGTTCATTTGGGTCCCCCCCCCCCCCCCCCGACCTCCACCTTTTAATGAGGCTGCATTATTATTTTTGTTCCACAGCGGGGTTAAAAATATCGCTCTGTTCTGTACTTACCTAAGCACTTCAGACAAGCAAATAAATTTCAGAAGACTTCAGAGCAGTGAATATTCCAGAAGTCAGTAAAACAAATTTATTGGCTGTATGTTCACACAAGCTAAAAATGGTTTAATTTATTTTGCTGCATTTCCAAATATTCCTTGTTAACGAGACTCTCTACCCCGCAGCTAGAGGCAAGTTTGCATAGCATGCAGCACACCACACATCCAGACCTTCACACATCCAGGGATAACACGCTCTCTAAAGGCTGGGATTAACAAACTGCCATTAACACAGACTTTTGAACAGAAATAGGCTGTTAATTTTAACCACTGCACCATACCACCCTATAAGAGGCAAATAATTTCAAAAAGGACTTCTGGATGGAATGTGGATTTTGAATCTCAAATTCTTTTTGCTAGCTTGAAGGGGAAGAACAAAGCAGTGGGGTGGGTTTTTTTTTTTTTGCCCAGACATCTATCTAAATGAGGTCGTTTTACATTTCCAAACAAAGATCCTGCAAACTTGCTTTTCAACCCTACCAGATACAATAAGTCACTTTCATGCACAAGAAGCACCAAAACATTAAGAGAAAGCTCATTTTGTTTTTTTGTTTCAGCTGCATTCCCATGAACTATTTAAGCTCAGCAGAACAGGGGTGCAGTAGACAGAACTCAACAGTCCCACGACCCTGCATTTTGCATTGTTAAAATTTTTCTTGCAACACATCACTTTCAACCCAATGGGAGCTCCAGTATGGATTTTCCTGATTTATTAAATTCCTGGCAGCTCTGTAAACAAATCAGTTCCAAATGTATTTCTTGGCAAGATCTAGGGTCATTCAAAAGAAAAAAGGGGAAAAAAAAAAAACCCAAAGTATCTTGGCTATATAAATACTTCTACAGTATGTCAACCCTTTCAAACTTCAATAGTAAAAAATAAGCCATTAAGTAGTGGGTTCCAGTAAATACCTATCTATAAAGTAGATTAAAATAGCTATTTTGTATAAAATATAAAACATATAGATATATCTACCCTATAAAATATCTATTTTCATATCTTCAAATAAATGGACATAAGTAAATTAGTGAAGCTTTTAATCATAGAATCATAGAATCAGTCAGGGTAGGAAGGGACCACAAGGATCATCTAGTTCCAACCCCCTGCCATGGGCAGGGACACCTCACACTAGAGCAGGCTGGCCAGAGCCTCATCCAGCCTGGTCTTAAACACCTCCAGGGACAGGGCCTCAACCACCTCCCTGGACAACCCATTCCAGGGCTTCACCACTCTCGTGGTGAAGAACTTCTTCCTCACATCCAGTCTGAATCTCCCCACCTCCAGCTTCATTCCATTCCCCCTAGTCCTATCACTACCTGATCGCCTGAGAAGTCCCTCCCCAGCCTTCTTGTAGCCCTCTTCAGATACTGGAAGCCCACAATAAGGTCACCTCTGAGCCTTCTTTTCTCCAGACTGAACAGCCCCAACTCCTTCAGTCTGTTAATGCATTTCAATACATCTCATTTAACTGAACTGTTAACTTTAAGTGATTTAAAACATGGTAATATTTTGGAATTAGTGATTTCCACTCCTGATCTAATTAGGTATTTCTAAGGCCATTTATGCACTCCTGCTCAAAAAGAATTAACCTTATCCAAGAGAGTCAAATCCACCTGAAAACTCCAGCAGCACACTTAGCTTTTAGTGCATTTGCAGTGTATTAAGCACTACAAATGTCACTGAATGTACCCCAGATGCAATGAGATGCTGAGGCTGAAATCCGCTGCTCTCACTGCTCTGTGTCATTGCCCAGAAGAACATTTAGTTAGATTCACAGGTAATAGCCCATTTAAAACAATTTAGTCCTCCCTCTTCAATTACAAAGCAAGTAAGTTAAAAATTCACACACAACTTTTTACTAGGAAATATGAAATTCCACAGTATCATGCTTTCAAAGTGGTAATCAGAAGACAGTGGTCAAGCTCCCTGTTTATCTCCCAAGCTTTCTAAATATTTTTTTCCCCTCCCAAACCTAAACCAAGCAACAAATTAACTTTTTTCAAAGCTTTAACGTTACAGATGTAAGTTTTACAACGACGTAAAAACATGAAAACCGTCTTTTATAGTGAAAATCCAACTACCATAAAGACTTCAAAGTAATATGAAACCACTCAACCTACAATGAAACAACAAAACAAAATCAGCGCACCACTTAGATTACTTTTTGAGCTATCTCTCTTGAAGTGGTCTCATGCCATTTTACTTTCTGGAATGGAAGCTAATGAGAAAAGGTTCTGTTCCAAATCAGGCAACCAATTTGATTTGGGGAGTCAGCAATACGACTGCCTGAGTAGCTTCAATTACCAAACCATGTGAGCTTTCTTGGGCTGCTGGATAGCTGGGTTGTGATCTGTGCTGCATTCTATTTCTCTGAAGTTTTCACATTTTTGCCTTTTAATTTCTGTTTTTAATTACTTTTATTTCTGGGGTTTTTTTTTTGTTTTATGTTACGAAAGGCTACAAGAAAAGCAACTCTCCACACATCTATTCAGATCAGAATAAGCAAACAGCAGAATCTGAGAAAGACTTCTGCTCCCAAGACTTCTAATCCAGAATTAATTTGGATAAATATCAGCTCTTAATTACAGAATGGTTTGGGTTGGAAGAGACCTTTAAAGATCACCAAGTTCCAACTCCCCTGCCATAGGCACCTCGCAGTATAGCAGGTTGCTCAAGGCCCCATCAAACCTGGCTTTGACCACTTCCAGGCTTGAAGCCACCACAGCTTCCCTGGGCAACCTGCTCCAGTACCTCACCACCCTTGTGGTGAAGAATTTCTTCCTTATGTCTAGTCTAAATCCATTTTCTTCCAGTTTGAAGCCATCACCCCTCCTCCTGTAACTCCATGCCTTTGTAAAAAGTCCATCCCCCGCTCACCTGTAGCCCCCTTCAAATCCTGGAAGGCTGCTCTAAGGTGTCCCCAGAGCCTTCACTTCTCCAGGCTGAACAACCCCAACTCTCTCAGCCTGTGTTTACAGGAGAGAGAACAGAATAGAATAAACCAGGTTGGAAGAGATCTTCAAGATCATCGTGTCCAACCTATCATCCAACACCACCTAATCAACTAAACTATGCAACCAAGCACCCTATCAAGTCTCCTCCTCCACCTCCAGGGACGGGGACTCCACCACCTCCCTGGGCAGCACATTCCAATGGGCAATCATTCTCTCTGTGTAGAACTTCCTCCTAACCTCCAGCCTAAACCTCCCCTGGTGCAGCTTGAGACTTTGTCCTCTTGTTCTGGTGCTGGCTGCCTGGGAGAAAAGACCAATCTCTGCCTGTCTACAACCACCCTTAAGGTAGTTGTAGAGAGCAATAAGGTCACCTGAGTCTCCTCATCTGCAGGCTAAGCAACCCCAGCTCCCTCAGCCTCTCCTCACAGGGCTTGTGTTCCAAGCCCCTCACTGACTTTGTTGCCCTTCTCTGGACACATTCCAGCAAGTCAACATCCTTCCTAAACTGAGGGGCCCAGAACTGGACACAGGACTCGAGGTGCAGCCTAACCAGCGCAGTTTCCTCCCGCAGTGGAACTTGCACTCTGAGTGATCAAGCCAACAAAATGTCTGGCTGTCTGGAACTGAATGACAGATAAAAGAAAGAGTGAAAAATGAATGACAGATTGTCTGCCTTTGCCTATGGATAAGAGGGTGAATGGAGCTCAAGCTGCCTCAGACTAAATTGAAGCCTTTCACGTCCACTTCTGAGTCTTTTTGTTGCAGTTTCCAGTATCTCTCTGGTATGTAACATTACCTTTATGGAAACCACAGCTCCCTGAGATGCGACATCTGCATGGCTTGTATCACATTGGTGCACTCATGCCTCACACATTCTTTGGATGAAGAATGTCACTATTTAATTGAGGGGTATAATCAAGCCATAGATACTTGCTTTATGTATGTAGCAGGAAAAAAATAACAAATTAAGCAAATGCCTATTGCAAAAAGCTTCTTTAAACCAATACACTGAGCCCTTGTATTTTTGTCTATTTACCTTCATGCTGTTAGGAGAAATTATCTGCTTTTCTTGAATTGATCTAAATAAAGGTGCCTGACTTTAAAATGCCTCAAAGTAATATAATGGATGTTTGAAAAAAGGAATTTAGTTTTTTTTCAGCACTGCTATGCTTTCAAGACTGAGCCTCATTTTAGAAGCAGCATTTTTACTAGCTGAAATATGAAAGAATGAAAATGGTACTCACAAGTAAAAGGACTTTTTATTTGTTATTTAGAAAGACAAGGGCACTTGTTCTAACATCATACAGAGATTGGAATGGCTGTTCAGCGTCGTTGCTTGACTGTAGCCAAATGAGGACAAATGATGTGGGAGATAATGTGGATCATTATGGGTGCAAAACAGAGAATTGTTAAATTCAGGGGGAAATTCTGTAAGAAAAATGAACAGGCCTGATGTGGCAGTTGGTAACAGTTCACATGTAAAAGAAGGCAAGAGGACAGGCAGTATTTGCTCCCTTTCTTTTTCACTCAATTGCCTGGCTTTTGCTCGCTGTGGAGGAACACCACAGACTCATGCAGGCATCATTTTACATTTGGTTCATATTTTTGAGGTTTCCTCTGCAGCCACAAGAGGCAAAAACTTTTTTTTTCACCCTTTTAATTAATGAAAGCTGAGAATCTGAGTTGAGAGGGGGAGGGGGAGAAATCTGTAGCACATTGTGCTACTACAGCATCTGGTAATACAGAAGGGCCCAGGACACAAGCTGCAGCAGAAGGAGGCACAACTATTCAACGTTGGTAAATAAGTCATCAACAAAAGCAAAGGAACAAAGAGGACCACAAGAAACAGCCCTCCCCATTTTCTCATTGTTAGGAGTGGTAGGGATGTTGTATTCACCACTGGCAGTACTGAGATGGCAGCAGATGAGAAAGACTGGACTCTCTTTCCCATGTCATCACTGGATTTGGCTAGAGAGGTCACAGAGTGGTTTGGGTTGGAAAGGACACTTAAAGGTCATCTAGTTTGACCTCCTTGCAATCAGCAGGGTTATCTTTAACTAGAGCGGGTTACTCAGAGCCCTGTCCAACCTGGCCTGAAATGTTTCCAGGGATGAGGCATCTACCACTTCCCTGGACAATCTATGCCAGTGTTTCGCCACCATCAGAGTGAAAATTTCTTCTTTGTATCTAGTCTGAATCTCCACTTTTTTACTTTACAACCATTACCTCATGCTGTCACCACACTCCCAGACAGAGTCCCTCTTCATCTTTCACGTGGGCCCCCTTTAGGTACTGAAAGGCTGCAGGCCTCCCCAGAGCCTTCTCTTCTCTAGGCTGATCAACCCAATTCTCTCAGCTTTTCAGAATTCTCATCTATACTGAACACCCGAAAAAGGGCACCATCAGGACCAGGTTGCAGTAGCAATCTTGCTCTCATCAACTGATAACACTTTCTGATAAACAAGTTTAGAATAGAGTAGAATAGAATTAACTAGGTTGGAAGAGACCTTTGAGATCATCGAGTCCAATCTATCATCCATGGCACCAAGCACCCCATCCAGTCTCTTCCTAAACACCTCCAGTGATAGTGACTCCACCGCCTCCCTGGGCAGCACATTCCAATGGGCAATCACTCTTTCTATGAAGAACTTCTTCCTCACATCTAGCCTAAACCTCCCCTGGTGCAGCTTGAGACTGTGTCCTCTTGTTCTGGTGCTGGTTGCCTGGGAGAAGAGACCAACCCCTACCTGGCTACAACCTCCCTTCAGGTAGTTGTAGACAGCAATAAGGTCTGCCTTGAGCCTCCTCTTCTGCAGGCTGAACAACCCCAGCTCCCTCACCCTCTCCTCATAGGGTTTGTGCTCCAAACCCCTCCCCAGCTTTATTGCCCTTCTCTGGACACGTTCCAGCAAGTCAACATCTTTCCTAAACTGAGGGGCCCAGAACTGGGCCCAGTACTCAAGGTGTGGCCTAACCAGTGCTGAGTACAGGGGCTTTCATTTGAGCAGATACCTGCAAGAAATTCTCAGTGCATGGAAAGTTCAAGTGAAAACTTCTGTAAACTAATTGCAAGCAAATGAACACCGACTAATATACACTTTATAATGTACCCTCAAATCTTCAGCAGAACAAACGACAGATGGGATGCATTTTCCTAAAATAACCCTAAAAGGGTTGCAGTGAAACTGATCTTTTGGGGGTTTGTGGTTACAAATTAAAGAAGCATACTTGAAGAAAACACACACTGATTATGTTATCATTATGGCTGCAAACATTTATTTGCTGGGAATTCGGCATCGTTGGAAATCCAGTGCAGCTTCTTCAGTCATGAGTGCTGAAAAAAAAACTACTTCCAATAACACAAAGGAGGAGAAGGGTTTGCCCCAGTGAAAGTGTTAATGACAGTGTATCCTTTGCAGGCTAGAAACAGAAATCTAACTTATTTCAAGTTTTACAGCACAAATTTGCAATGGAGCTGAAGCTGAGGGGAACTTCGGCTGCGCTCCTCACACTCTGACTGTTCCTTGCACAAATTTGAAACAGGAAAATTAGCTGACAATGTATTAAGTGGGCAGCCATCAAGTTGCCTGAAATGTCCCAATTTTCCTCCATAATGGATAAAACACCACTTCCTCCAAATAGACCCTGGAATTTCATCTCAATTCAGATTCAATTATTTTGGGATTCAGTCTTTCTTTGCTGTACCTTTTCCACAATGAAGATGGGATTATAATATCCCAAGCCAACTTCCTTCATGCTATTCATCAACTCATTCTCTGTGGAAATGAGAAATTAACTCATTCAAATTAAATCTATTTTAAAGGCACATCCACTAGTTCTGCTGATTTTTCCTGTCAGGAATTCCATCTGGAAACATACTTAAAGACAACAGCCATTTTTTTTAAGGACCACTTTGAAAGATGATATGATTCAATGGAAAGGAAATAAAACTGCTCTGATGAAAAGTTCTGTCTGCTTTTTCAGCCATGACAACATATCAAATCAGCCAAACTCTGACAAAACTATGGTCCAAAGGAGCCCTGTGAAGCTATATCTAAGTTTCCTTTAGTTCTCAAATACCAATCTTCGTGTCTGCCACTGATTAATACAGTACCCTCATTCCAAAATGCAATTATCTCATTGACCTTTTGCTACTGGGGAAGCCAGGAAGCCTATGGGTCTCTGTTCCATAATCACATTTTTGTCCTAATTGTTTCCTTAATACACACAAGCTCTATACATAGGCCTGGCATCCAGTCTAGATATTGCCCTTTATTAAATCTCAGAGAACTTCCAGTAACAATGTCATGACAGTGAAGAAACGTTCTCATGACATGGTACAGCCTAGATGAAGAAACTGTGAAGAATTTTCTTTGTTACTGTTCAACCTTTGCCAAAAGCACGCTCGAAGAATCCACAACTACATTGCTTCCCTCTCAAGTTCCACCTTCAGAGGTGCTTTCTGCAAATATGGGGAGAGATTTTAATGGGAGATAAAAAAGAAACCAAAAAAAAAAAAAATCCCAAAACCCCACTATCTTTTGATAGTTTTGAGGTTGTAAGGAATGGGTGTATGCAGCTGACATACTTATGTACTTACACATCACCTACACCATTTCAAAGCTTCCTGAAACCAGAAAGGCAGGAGGAACACTCAAAGCAGCTATGCTCCCCACAGATGTATTGCAAAGGTAAAAATCACCTGTAAAATACTTGGCTGACTTAAGCTTTCTACACTCCTCAGTGAACTGGAATGTGTGTTTTTAACAGTGACCATTTTTGTGACTGCCAATTTTTAGTACTAAGCATGCACCAGTCCTTCCAGTCCCACTGAGAGCATTCTGTACTCCCTCCTAGCTACAGGCACAGGCAATGAACACCCACTTCTTCTGTTTTGTACTCACCTGTAAACATTTTTGTAACAGCCTTACTCTGCTTGCGGGCAGAACACAAGAGGAGCAGCCAGGGAGGGAAGAACTCAAAGTGGCCAGCTAAAAGCTCTGCTATTGTTCCAGATAGACTCGTAGAAGTCTGTTCACCCTCAGAAACGTTACAGCCCTCATCGACCGAATCTACCAGCAGGAAGAGGCTCTGCTGAGGGGGCTTCATCCCCAAGAGGGGGAGCAGAATGCACCTGTAAGGGATACAAAACAAAAGTTGCATTTTAAGTACATATAACAATGCATTGACTCTCAAGCTGAAGCTATGATCAAGTTAAAAACACACAGCAGGTTTTTAAACATTTTAAAGGATTTTTTTTAAAGTAGTCACCACAGAAAATAGTGAGGCAGACTGAGCTAACAGAAATAGAGATGGTTTGGGCAGTCACAGAATCACCAAAGTCAGAAAGGACCTCAAAGATCATCAAGTCCAACCTGTCACCACAGACCTCATGACTAAACCATGGCACCAAGTGCCACGTCCAATCTCCTCTTGAACACCTCCAGGGATGGTGACTCCACCACCTCCCTGGGCAGCACATTCCAATGGCTAATGACTCTCTCAGTGAAGAACTTTCTCCTCACCTCGAGCCTAAACTTCCCCTGGCACAGCTTGAGACTGTGTCCTCTTGTTCTGGTGCTGGTTGCCTGGGAGAAGAGACCAACCCCCTCGTGGCTACAACCACCCTTCAGGTCAGCGATGTGATTTCTTACTGGAAGAACACAACCCACTTCAGCATTGCTCCATAAGCCCTGTTGGTGGAAGCTTTGTTATTTTCTGGTATTCTGAGTGAGAAAAATGTGAAAAGGAAACACAGTTGTATACCTTTCACCTCTGACAGTACTAACAGAACCTAGCAGAGCAGACTAGGTGATATAGTACACTCGGAGAAGTCTCCCCAAAGGTGTAAAAAGGAAGTAAAAAAAAAAAATACTCCTGTCCTGAAACTATTGGAAACTTGATGGATTTTAAATGCCTAATGCTGGCTGCCCTTGTTGGTTTGGGTTTTTTTTTCAGGTGCTCAGGACTACTGGGACTTCTTTGGTGCTTCCAGAAGTAGTTAATCTTACAGAAGATGCCTGAAGTACAACTAAAAATTACTGCTCACTAAGCTGAGAAGTTAAGCAGCTACCAATTTACAGAACAGGAAATTAAAGTAGCCATAAGGTTAAAATTACTTTCCCAAGTGATGCCAATCCCACAATGAAAGAAGGCAGTTGGAAATGACCACATTTTCCACCCCTTCCCCCACCAGAATGCTGCCTTGCACTCTCAGCTATTTATGTCAAAGCATTTTCCCTGCAACATTTCTTTTTCTATCAAAACCAATATTCACTGCACACAGTTCTCTGTATGAAGTTATTTTCTGAGTGTGACTCTTACAGGAGATATGAAGAAATAGTATCCTGAATTAAAATACCTATAAAGTATCTTGACAATGTTCTTTTGTTACTATTTACCTGTTGGGAATGCCACCAGGAAAACCTAACTGTCATGTCTGGGAAAAGACCCAAATCCTTCTGCTTAATTCCTGCAGCAGGTCAAATCAAAAGGTTCACCCTGCCTCCAAACAGGGTTGAAAGCAGATGCCTGAGGAGTAACGTAAGCACTGGGCAAGCCCAAAACCACATTTTCCCAGAACTCTCAGGGACCATAGCAAAAACTGCTTCCAGGGATTTTCTGAACCACAGAGTCACTCTTTGCATTTAGAATCCCTTAACTGACCACACTTCCACAGGTTGGTCCAAGTCTTCTGTGAACTGATTTCAGCCTCTGGAACCCACAACATAGAAACCCCACCCCCTTCCTTCAAATGTCCTTGCTTCATGTGATACCCTTCAGGCTCTGTACTGGAGGGGACAGGTGAGCAATTCTGTCATAGTTACCTTCTTCAGGACATCTGTAACCTTCTGACTTGTTCCACAGCCTCTCTGAGCCATTCCTTTCCAGGCAGACGAGTTCTAGCATATTGATGGTGCTTCATAAAAACCTGTTCCACAGACCCTTATCTATTTGTGCTCTGCATTTTCCCTCATCACAACAGTTGTATTTCTGAATCTTACATAATTTAAATTCCACAGATACAGAAATACACCTATAGAATCAGAGAATTATTTGAGTTGGAAAAGACCCCTAGGATCATCATAGAGTCCAACCATGTATATCATTGTATACAAGAAATGAGGCACAATGACTTCTGCCAGCAACATTATCAAGTCTGGCATTGACTCGACATTCAGAGACTCATAGAATGGTTTGGGTTGGAAGGGATCTTAAAGACCATCTAGTTCCAACTCCTCTGCCATAGGCAGAGATACCTTCCACTAGAACAGATTGCTCAAGGTCTCATTCAGCCTGGCCTTCAACACATCCAAGAAAGGAGCATCCACAACCTCCCTTGTTCCAGTGTTTGCCACCCTCACTGTAATGAATTTCTTCCTAATATCCAGACTAAATTTGCCATCCTCAAGCATAAAGCTATTCCCCTCTCATCCTATCACTAGAAGTCCTTGCAAAAAGTCTCTTCCTGGCTTTCTTGTAGGCCCCCTTCAGTTACTGAAAGGCTGCTCTTAAGGTCTCCCCAGAGCCCCCTTTTCTCCAGGCTGAACAGCCCCAACTCTCTCAGCCTGTCCCCCATAGAGGAGGTTTCTCCAGCCCTCTGACCACCTTCGTGGCCCTTCCCTGGACCCCCTCCAGCAGCTACGCCTCTCTCTAGAAGTGCCCTTAGAAGTCATTTGACAAATTTCCATTCTTCCTAGACTCTGTCTCCTGTGTTCAGAATAGATATCAAGTAATGGCACACTTCTGTGCTTATTTGCCAGAAGTCAGGTTACATTTGCCTCCACATTGTGACTTAGTAATTCCACTCCCTCACAATTCCTTGCTTGCACAGGAAAAAAAAAAAAAATCACATAAATCAACAGGGAATTAACAATGTCTTACAGCACCTCCCTAAATGGAGATTCATCTACACATTGTTGTCACACATTGCTTGATTGGCAGAGTGCTTCTGAAAAGGTTAGAAGACGCTGTTCTTTACCTCCTGAAAGAACAGCTTCATCTTTTTAACTTTTTATATTCCATGCAGATGCAAAAGTGGTTATCGCTACAGACCCTGTCTGACAGGGAAATCGTGACTTAAACCAACAACATTTATCTTTACTGATGATCTGGATCAGGGTACTGAGTCCATCATCAGTAAGTTTGCAGATGACATCAAGCTGGGGGTAGGTAGAGGGTAGGAGATCTCTGCAGAGGGACCTCGACAGGCTGGACAGATGGGCAGAGTCCAAGGGCATGAGACTGAACACAGCTGAGTGCCGGGTTCTGCACATTGGCCACAACAACTCATGCAGTGCTACAAGGCTGGGGTCGGAGTGGCTGGAGAGCAGCCAGGCAGAAAGGGACATGGGGGTACTGGTTGATAGTAGGCTGAACATGAACCAGCAGTGTGCCCAGGTGGCCAAAAAGGCCAATGGCATCCTGGCTTGTATCAGGAACAGTGTGGCCATCAGGAGCAGGGGAGTCATTCTACCCTTTTACTCATCACTGGTTAGGCCACACCTTGAGTCCTGTGTCCAGTTCTGGGCCCCTCAGTTTAGGAAAGATGATGACTTGCTGGAATGTGTCCAGAGAAGGGCAAAGAAACTGGGGAGGGATTTGGAGCACAAGCCCTATGAGGAGAGGCTGAGGGAGCTGGGATTGCTTAGCCTGGAGAAGAGGAGGCTCAGAGGAGACCTTGTTGCTGCCTACAACTACCTGAAGGGAGGCTGTAGCCAGGTGGGGGTTGGTCTCTTCTCCCAGGCAACCAACACCAGAACATGAGGACACAGTCTCAAGCTGTGCCAGGGGAGGTTTAGGCTGGATGTTAGGAAGAAATTCTTCATAGAGAGGGTGATTGGCGATTGGAAGGTGCTGCCCAGGGAGGTGGTGGAGTCCCCATCACTGGAGGTGTTTAGGAAGAGACTGGATGGGGTGCTTGGTGCCATGGTTTAGTTGATTAGACGGTATTGGGTGAGAGGTTGGACTGGATGATCTCAAAGGTCTTTTCCAACCTGGTTAATTCCATTCTATTCTATTTGTAAAATCTGGAATCTCCACAGAAAAGAGCACAATTAGATATTTTAAATAATGGAATTCTTTTTAATGGCCATGCCATGCAATGTAATGACTTTATTTATGCAGGGTGAAGATGTTTTACACGCTCTCTAACAAATAAAGAGTCCTCAGAACAATGAGCCATCCCACAGCATTCCTCAGGATTGCTACTGAGTTGACTGAACCCACGCAAACACCATTTCCCACATATGGACGGAATACACACAGGCTGTGCTGGAGTTCTGCTTATGATTACCCTTGAGATTTTTAGATTGGCTCCACACAAAAAAAACCCCAAGACACAACAGAACAAAGTCAAAAGATAGCAGCAGTGGCCACAAAGGCTGCGGAGACTCACGCTGGAACGCACATACTCGCTAAAAACAAGGGTGGGGGAAAGCCACCACAAAAAGACACAAACACATGCCAAACAATGAGTGCTTCTGGGAGCAAAAAAAAAAAGTAATCCTAGTTGCTTATGAATGTGTTCTTCATATTTGATTGCCTCTGGTGTAGAGGAAATTCAGCTGTCCCCCCACTTGAACAGTTTGATGGCTGTTGCAGTGTAAGGTTGCTTATCCCTAAAACGGCTTCCTCTTGTCTATTCAGCTGCTGGCATTCAGTACTGATGAACCCACAAAGTAAGTGTGTAAAACTTACCTCCTAAGCAAGCCTGAGAAGCAAGGAGGTGGGGGAAACCCCAAACCAACCAAACAAAAAACCCCAACCAAACAACCCAGCAAAAAAACCTCCAAAGAACCAACACACAAAACCAGAAACAGCCTTCACTTGTCAGACTCCAAGTGCTGCCACTTCTAGTGAAAAACAGTCCATACTTCAAATGTCATGACGGAAATGCCTGATTTGGAAATCCTCTTTACTACTGCTACTACAGCTCTAATGTTTCTTCTTCTGCATCAGTATGGCAACATTTTAACGAATTGCCTTTTGAGCCACCTTCAATACAATACAATAATACAATACAATACACCAGGTTGGAAGAGACCTTCAAGATCATCGCGTCCAACCCATCAAACAATCCAACCCACCCAACAACTAGACCATACAGCCAAGCACCCCATCAAGTCTTCTCCTGAACACCTCCAGTGAAGGTGACTCCACCACCTCCACGGGTAGCTGATTCCAATGGGCAATCACTCTCTCCGTGTAGAACTTCTTCCTAACATCCAGCCTAAACCTGCCCTGGCGCAGCCTGAGACTGTGTCCTCTTGTTCTGGTGCTGGATGCCTGGGAGAAGAGGCCAACCTCTGCCTGGCTACAACCTCCCTTCAGGTAGTTGTAGAGAGCAATAAGGTCACCCCTCAGTCTCCTCTTCTCCAGGCTAAGCAACCCCAGCTCCCTCAGCCTTTCCTCATAGGGCTTGTGTTCCAAACCCCTCACCAGCTTTGTTGCCCTTCTCTGGACACGTTCCAGCAAGTCAACATCCTTCCTAAACTGAGGGGCCCAGAACTGGACACAGGACTCAAGGTGTGGCCTAACCAGTGCAGTGTACAGGGGCACAATGACCTCCCTGCTCCTGCTGGCCACACTGTTCCTGATGCAAGCCAGGATGCCACTGGCCTTCCTGGCTGCCTGGGCACACTGCAGGCTCATGTTCAGCCTACAATCAACCAGCACCCCCAGGTCCCTCTCTGCCTGGCCGCTCTCCAGCCACTCTGACCCCAGCCTGTAGCACTGCCTGGGGTTGTTGTGGCCAATGTGCAGAATCCGGCACTTGGATGTGTTCAATCTCATGCCATTGGACTCTGCCCATCTGTCCAGCCTGTCGAGGTCCCTCTGCAAAGCCTCTCTGCCCTCCAGCAAATCAACTGCTGCCCCCAGCTTGGTGTCATCTGCAAATTTACTGATGATGGACTCAATGCCCTCATCCAGATCATCAATAAAGATGTTGAAGAGCATGGGGCCCAGTACTGATCCCTGGGGCACACCACTAGTGACAGGCCGCCAAAGCGTTATAGTGTAGCACTTGTGTTTCAGTTACAGCCATGGAAGCCAAGAAGCGTCATCCCAGAGGTCTGTGTGAGGAATTGACAAGCTCTGCTCTTTCCAATTAAAGCCTGCAAAAGAGCAGACAGTTATCATCCACACAGAGCCTTCTTCATTCTCTCCTGCTTTTATGCCAGTGTTTCTACACCACATTCCTTGAGCAAATTCACATGTCATATTCTCAATCCCTGCATTCGCTTCTTTCCTCTCCTTAACTATTGAGGTTTTCCTCCAAACATTTTTATGCAGAAGAAAGATTCTCTGCAAGCTACAGCCAGGGATCCAGCTTCAGGATTTGTCTGCACTCTTGCAAAGACAGAATGCAAAACTCATCTTGCATCTGCAGACCAAAACAGCAACATTTCCACCACTGCTAGGGAGTGAAGCCTGCTGTCTTCTTCCAAGCTTTGCCAAGCCTGTGGTTAGCCTCTGAAATAGTGTAAATGCAATCAGAGCAGTACAGTGCTCTGCAGTGCCCAAGAATCTGTGAGGTCACAGACACATGGTCACTTGTATACTGTCATAACCCAGCTGCTGGTTAGCAGAGCACAATCCCTTAAGGTTGTTCCATGCCCCCAGTTTACAATTTGCACGTTGAAGAACGCAGCCAGCAAAGATAAAGCCGCTGGAGAGCATTAGAAGCTCCAAAGACAGATGTATACCAATAGCTGCTTTATTCACTTTTGTTTTCCAAACTGCATGTGGGGGACAGGCCACTGTAAAGGAAGGTAAATTTCACTTATAATAAAACTGTCAATTTCTGCTGCTCAGCTGATGAAATATCACCCTCCTTCCCAGAAGTCTTTCAGCAGCTGTAGTAAAACAGAAAGAAAAAATAGAGCATCCTTACAAATTACTTCCAGTGCTGTTTACAGATTAGTGAGGTTTAGTTTGTCCTGTGACAAGGTATTTTGTCTTATGGGTGACTGGCAGTAAACATTTTGTTTACCTGTCCCATAACACATTCTGGTTAATGATTAAAAGGGAAATTCTGCTGCTCAGGTCCCATAGCTGCTTTCTGTCCAGTATCACCCCAATTCTTGGAACTAGAGACATGTGTAACATTGCTTCTTACTGATCACTCATACAGATAACAACATCCTGAAAAACATACACACAGGACCCTTAACAGTGGGAATGAACAGAATAGAACAGAATAGAATAGAATAGAATAGAATAGAACAGAACAGAATAGAATAACTGTGAAGCACAGAACACTTCTACACTTCCAAAGCTGCAAAACTAAACATATGGCTAAGGATGGCAAAAGTGAAGTGACCCAGCTTGCTGTGTGCACAGCTGTGTACATAATCAGGTTACTGAGGTACCTGCTCTGTAATTGTTCAGAGTGATAAAAGTGTACTGCAACTGATTATGACTTTCTGAGGGGGTGGAATACTGGAATGATACATACTCATGGACTGAAGTATAATATAGATTATTGTTGCTTGTAAATTACTCATTTACAGGCTGCACAAGAAAGCCAAACTGCCTTAGGAGTTCAGTTAGTTTTATAAAGAAAGAGCAGAAAGCAGGGGGAAAAAACCCACCACAACAACAGATCAAATCCTGAGAATCACCTATTGGGAAAGCTCTAGGCAGAACACATGGATGCAAATCTCGGGTCTGGTCTTTTCGGGAGTGAATTAGAAAGAGCAGGCAAGCCTTATGCAATTCAGTACCTGATTTTGCAATGTCTTGTAGCAACGTGGATTTTATCTGTTAATTGTATAGCAGACTTGCAGTCCCACAAGGAAAGCACAAAAGCTAGCTCAAGGGCATCAGGCCAGACAAAGGTAGAGTTTATGGCAGACCCAGCGCCACCGGTCACACACAGACAGAGCAAGATGAACCTCTGGGTGTTGATTATAGACCTCCTACTGCCTCATACAAGTAGATGGGTGTTCTGTTGTTTTCCATAAAGCATTGCCAGCAGATCTGCTGGGGGGTTTACTCAAAACTTTAGAAAACAGAAACCTTAAAAACCAATCTTTTGGTGTGACAGTTGGACTGTCTACAACAGTTTGCAAACAACTCAGCTATGATAACGGACAGAGAACTGTAGCTGAAAACCATTCACACCTGATACCATGACCAGCATTGACTCTCTATACATACAGAACACAACAGAACCTCTTTACCATGTGTGCTAACATATACAGTGTGCTCAGAACTAGTCAGAGTCTGACATGCAGAAATCTGCATCCTTACCAAAGTCAAAGAGGAGCAGAGTACAGGAAACAATGCAAATATTTTCCTGAACATGCAGTACAAAATAGTAATTTCACAGAAATCACACAGAATCGAAAAGGTTGGAAAAGACCTCAAGGATCATCAAGTCCAACCTGTCACCCAACACCTCATGACTAAACCATGGCACCAAGTGCCACGCCCAATCCCCCTTGAACCCCTCCAGGGATGGTGATTCCACCACCTCCCTGGGCAGCCCATTCCAATGGCCAATCACTCCTTCTATGAAGAACTTCTTCCTCACATCTAGCCTGAACCTCCCCTGGCACAGCTTGAGACTGTGTCCTCATGTTCTGGTGTTGATTGCCTGGGAGAAGAAACCAACACTCTCCTGGCTACAACCACCCTTCAGATAGTTGCAGACAGCAATAAGGTCTCCTCTGAGCCTCCTCTTCTCCAGGCTAAGCAACCCCAGCTCCCTCAGTCTCTCCTCATAGGACTTGTGCTCCAAACCCCTCCCCAGCTTTGTTGCCCTTCTCTGGACACCTTCCAGCAAGTCAACATCTTTCCTAAACTGAGGGGCCCAGAACTGGACACAGGACTCAAGGTGTGGCCTAACCAGTGCTGAGTATGCAATGACTTCCCTGCTCCTGCTGGCCACTCCATTCTTGATGCATGCCAGGATGGAATATTCTAGACAAAGCCTCCCAGCTCTGATTTTCAGTAATGGAGAGGTCATCTAGTCCACTTCCCCACCTATACATCTGACATCCCTGACAGACACTAGTCTAGGCACTCCTAAAGACTTCCCCTGATCAATACTCTGCCTCCCCAAGCAATCTATTCAGTGCTTCAATATTCTTGCAGTTGGGATGTGTTCCCCTTCCCCTGTGTATCTAACCTTAACTGTTTTTCCTGGAATTTGAATCTTTTACTTCTTGCCCTATTACTTGTGTCCCAGGGATAACACAGTTGTCACTGCAAGGAAATCAGTAGTTGTTATAATTTCTCTCTCCTCAGTCAGCCAGACCATGAAGGAGCATGCTAGAAAGAGGCAGACACCACGTGCTGTGTCAGTGTGAAAATGAACTACTGGTAATTACTCTCTAAGTACTGTCACTACATTTTTGCACATAGCCAAATGAGTTTTACCTTCCACACAGCCTCTTTGCATGAGTCTCATGCATCAAGGCCTTCCTGCAGTCACAACTGACATTTATGGTTATCCCTTATCCACAAACACTATTCCTCTGTCTCTTACAAAAAGAGGTCAGATCAGATTTGCCAAAATGAAACCACATCACACCACAGTCATTGTTTTTTCAACTCTCCTCCCTTCCAGCTGCTTGAACTCAGTTTGATTATTTCTTCTGGTATTTTTTTCCCCCCATTTCAGTTGACACTTCTAATCCCCCAAAGCCTTCTTGTCCCCTTTTTAAAGAAAGGCACTAAACATGAATCTTTCAAGTCTGAGTTTTCAGCCAGCCTGATAAAGATAACCTGTCCTTTGAAGATAATCAGTATGGTTCATAGGCTGAACAGTTTGAAAACATCTCACCTATTTATGTTTTGGGTTGTCTTGTCTAGACTATGTTTTTCTGTAATCTTACTTCTTTGTTGCTACTTTTAATTGTGTTAGCTGACAACAAAATGACTGGTTTTAAGAAAGGGCAATATAGATTCACAGATTGCACTGGGTTAGAAAGGACCCTCAAAGGTTATCTCGTCCAGCTGCCCAGCAGTCAGCAGGGACACCTCCAACTAGAGCAGGCTGCCCAGGGCCACATGGAGTCTCATCTTGGAAGTCTCCAGGGATGGGACCTCAACTATATATCTGGGCAACCTGTTGCATTATTTCACCACTCTCACTGTAAAGAACTTCCTTACACCCAGCCTAAATCTACCCTGCCCCAGTTTCAAACCATTGCCCCACATCCTATCGCTACAAGGCCTTCAAAACAGTCCTTCCTTCTCCAGCCTTCCTGTAGGTTCCTCTTCAGCTATTGAAGTGTAGCTACAAGATCTCCCTGAAGCCTTGTCTTCTGAGGCTGAACAGCCCCAATTCTTTCAGCTTGTCTTCATACAAGAGGTGCTCCAGCCCTCTGATCATCTTTGTGACCCTCCCGCAGGTCCATGTGTCTCAGAGCCTGACACAGTACTCCAGATGAGGTCTTAGAGTAGAGAGGCAGTATCACCTCTCTAATACAGGCAGTGAACATTTTAGCTTCCCCAGTGACATCAGTTTTTCCTCTCCAATGAACATCAGACCTGCGCTTGTGATGTTGCCTTCCCTCTGCTAACACACATGCAGAATTATTTCTTATTAGCAGACAAAACACACCTCTCGGGAAACATGAACAATGCCCCTTGAACTTTCAGTTTTGCCTTCATTTTCACACTGCTCATTTACTCTCACATTCAGCAGCTGATCTACTTCCTTTCTGCAGTCTTCCTGCTAATGTTTAACACATGAACGATGAGGAGTTCAGTTTCACTAAGCTGGACATTTAATATACTGCTTGCAGACTTCTTTCCAGCTAATTATTTTCTTTCATTGTACTTCCCTTCACGCAATCTTACCCACAAATTATCTGAGGTCACCAGTACCTCCACTACTTTGAGTTCATTCCTTCTCCTCATCTTCTAGGTATCATGCATTTAAGATTATTTGAGTCACTATCTCCCCAAGTTGCCTTGCCTTTTCTCAGTTAGCTTTCTCCCCATCTGACTGAAGTAAACTCATGTCTTCCCACTAGCTATTTTCTCCTCTTTGACATCAGAAATATGGTCACTGACAGGCTCCTGCTCATAGCATGCTTTCCCAGCTGATGTTTCTCTCTTACTTGTTTTGTTATTCCAATTTTTCAGCTATGTAAACATTACTGTCCAAATTCTATGTCTTAGACAAATCCATTTTATATCTTAAGCTTAGCTTACTTAATCTTGATGTTCTGATAGAGTAAAATATTTGCATTTTAGGAGAAGTTATGACTTAGAGAATCTCTCCTAGCTACTGTCAACTATTATGCTTTGCCAAAGCAGGTAAACTTTTAGATACACAAGGCTAGTTGTAGGTCCATAGAAAATAACCCTCTTACCAAGTAGATATCAGACACAAAACTATCACCATATGTAGTGCAGCTCTTTTCTTTGTAGATGTTTCAGTGGCTTTCACTTTGATTTACTCTAGAACTACAAGCAAGCATATGATACACAAAGCAACTCCTAAACAATCTACTTTTTTTCCTCAACATACCAGTCATACAAGTTATCCTGACAGACCTTTTAGAGCATTTAATTCAAGCTTGACTGTGTACTAATATTTCCAGTTCTGCCTGTTCATTCCATATCTTTTTTCCCATTAGTATGAAGACACCTAAGGCATTTGATTACTACCTCACTTATCTTCCTTGCTGTCTGTCTCATGACCCTATATGAATAACCCTATTACCTCTCCTCCTCCACCCCCAGGTTTGAGCTGTTGTCTAAGTTGCTGTTATTTATATTTACCCCTGAGACTTCTTATCAACAGGGTTTTGTTTAAAAGCTCTCTCTTATTAGTGCCAAACCCCACAGTTTTTCTTTGTATTAAGCATCAGTTGGATTGCCATTGTTTGTTTCTCCACGATTCAATCTCTTATTTTAAGAAAGAGAAAGGTACAAAGAGAGAAAGTACATTTTAAATCAAATGCATGAGATGAAAGCATCAAATCAAGACTCACTGAAAACTGTCATTACTTGAAATGAGAGAATTACCCACACTACACCTTATTTTCCCTTCCTCTAAAGTCGGGGATAATAGCTCACTTTGTAAATACTCAGAAGTCTGTGGTTGAAATGGGATACCACAATAAGAAAACTAACAAGTTGTATATATACAACACAGGGCATTAAAATTGGAAAGTTAGTTTTAAATCACTTATGAAACCAAAGGTTGGGCCAAGTGAAACGTACAGTCCTTTCAGCTTGCTTTATTAACTACCTGGCTCTTCAGCCACATAAAACCATAATTTCATTGAACAAAAATGCATCTTCTTCTATGAGCACTGCTATCTGAACACACTGATACACACCTGACTCAAAATTCTTGTAGCTTCACAGGCATTTGAATTTATTGGTATCATTTTGTGTTCTGGAGACAGAGAAAAATCTGTTTCTTTCTGCTGTCTCGATTTATGCGGAGCATAAACACAACTGAAGCAGCAGAGATTGCTTTCCCCGTGTATGATTTGACCTGTGGGCATGAGAAATGCTAGCCACAAAAAAAAAAAAAAAAAAGAGAAACAAAAAAACAACTCTCAGATGAGGCTGGCAAAAAACTGCACTGAAGGAGAAAGCTCTTCACAGAGAGAGTTGTTTGCCATTGAAACATGCTGCCCAGGGAGGTGGCGGAGTCACCGTCCCTGGAGGTGTTCAAGAGGGGATTGGACGTGGCACTTGGTGCCATGGTTTAGTAGTCATGAGGTGTTGGGTGACAGGTTGGACTTGATGATCTTTGAGGTCTTTTCCAACCTTAGTGATTATCTATGAATACATGCAGTTGGGTGGCTTTCATCAGGCTATACTCTCGTTTACTGTCCAGCCAGCTCTATGAGCTATTATTCTATGACTCTGTTTAAAAAGACAACAGCACAATGTGCATGAAACAAAAACTGTCACCATTACCACTGCAGTTCGGTCTGACAATCCCTGAATTAATTGCATTTTCTTCGTAGATTCAATTCCAAAGGAACAAAACAACCCATCACTGACAGGGCAAGCACAAAGAGGAGGTGCTGCAGTGGCTATTTCAGCAGTGAGCTGTTCCTTCAGAACAGGGGGTTCCTGAATTGCCTGCCTGGAGGAACCAGGATAAACATGAACAAACGTTTTGAAAATTAGCATTCCCCAACTGAGTTGCCCTATAGCTGCCTTTCTCCTTTCTGGCACATTATCATAAAGCACCCTACACTTCAACTGCTGAACTGATTGCAGGATTATACTGTCCAACCTCATTTTCAGAAAATCCTCTGCACAAATACCAGATGAAAAGCAGTTAACATTTTACCTTACTAGTCAAGCTCTTAAGACAGCTTTCCTCCTATGTTTGCGCTACCACATATCTTTTCCCATCCTATTTTCACAAATAGAAGGGACTATCCTAACCTTTAATTGCACTGTCTTAGTTGAAGAGGTAACAGATGGAGCAGCTTTCATGTGTCCCATTCAAAATTATTCTCCCATACTCCCCAAAGTAGAATCCATAGCATATGTTCCTCATGCATCACTCTGGATCCATATTCGCTAACTCCTGGCTTGGTTCTTTCTTTCCTTCCCCAGCCCCAAGCGGATAGAGTTTCTCTCAGATTGACTATAAATCTCCTATTGATCCTTTCTGTATCCTCTCTATAACTTACTTTAAAAAACACTGTCAGGTTAGCATCATGTGAACCTGATGAGGATATCTGCAAACATGTAACATGGAAAGGACTTGGATTGTAATTGTTTTGCCCCTTTCCCTTGGTCAGCTCTGCCAATTTCCCTGTTTGCCACCTTTTCTTGATCTGATTTCAGTTCTTCTTTCTTGCTATTCCCTCACATTTTTATGTCACCAAGTGCACCAGGGATCTACCCATGTTCCTTGCAGCACCTCCTCTGCAACACCTCTGAACACCAGAACCCTTATTTCAACATCATTACTTCCTTAATTTTCTTTTCATCCCATTTCCTAATTATTTCTTTTCAATCATGAAATGTTTCTGCATTAACTATTCAAAACATTCCTGCTCCTGCACAAAGAGAGAAGATTTCTCACCATTCCCAGCGTATTCCACACATCATGACACCAAAGCAAGTGAAACTTCACTAACACTTTCAGGAGGTGATACTTCAAATACTATCTTTCCTAGTATATTAGACACACAAAGTCCTTTCTACTTCACAATCCACCAAATCCTTTTTTTCCCCATTAAAAAGGAAGAAAAGAAACCTAAACCCTTGCACAAGCCACGAACATGTGCATAGAAAACTGGGAGCAAGGGAAATAATTAACAAGTGAGAACTGCTATGAAGGTCCATCTAACTAAACAGCTTATAGGAAAACCTGTAAGGTTTAAGACTGAGCCACATAGATTAAAGGCAAAATGTTAATGCCTATAGAAGTAGAAGACAAAAAGGTCTATGTAAGTTGTCATTATTAAAATGCCTCAGGGAAACTTTCTTATGGTAATTTAAACTGAAAAGGTTAAAACCTTAAATGGTATTATGTTCAGTCTGCATGCAGTGCTTCCATACAATGAAAAGAAGAACATACAACTTGCTCTTGCAGAAACACTAACTTCTTGTTATGTGACCTGTTAACTCTACAGATTTAAGGGAAAAGCCTAA
The DNA here is from genome assembly GCA_033816785.1 of Picus viridis. NCBI lineage: Eukaryota > Metazoa > Chordata > Aves > Piciformes > Picidae > Picus > Picus viridis. The sequence goes on from CM066581.1 coordinate 7,353,630, forward strand.
AGAGAAACATGCCACAAAGTGCTTAAGCTTCAGGCAATGCTTAGCTTTCTAGCAGTCTAGAGAGCACCAGAACACATTTCTATGAAACCCAGCATCAGTTAGAAGTCGAAAGCATCAGTTACACCTCACATGTAACCAGTCACAATTCAAAGCTCCATCAGAGTCAAGCTTTCAAAGGAGCAAGTTTATGGAGTACAAATTTACCTGCTGAACCTTTTACTTCCCCTGAGCTGGAAATACAAGCCATGTTGGCAGATTCTGTTTAACCTCTTGTGTGTGCTCCTACAAACGTAACTTTCTCATCTCACCAGGATTTCCACTTGGCATCCTGCCTTTATCACAGGATGTTAGGGGTTGGAAGGGCCCTCCGGAGATCATTGAGTCCAACCCCACGGCCAGAGCAGGGCCATAGAATCTAGCGCAGGTCACAGAATGCATCCAAGATGGGTCTCAAAAGCCTCCAGGGAAAGAGACTACACAACCCCTCTGGGGAGCCTGTTCCAGTGCTCTGTGACCCCCTGTGACTATACAGTAAAGCTTGTTACTGAATAATTAAAATGCAGACAAAGGGTGGATTTACTAGAAGTTCCTGTAATAGAATCATAGAATCAATAAGGTTGGAAAAGACCTCAAGGATCACCAAGTCCAACCTGTCACCCAAGACCTCATGACTACTATAGAATCAATAATGTTGGAAAAGACCTCACACAGGACAAACATGCAAATACTCAGAAGTTAACACTCACACCTGACCAAAGTGAAAGTCAGCACAGAAACTGTATTCATAATTACTTGCACTGCTGTAACTAGTAAGCCACACTGGAGATAAAACAGCATTTCACCATGCATTTAGCGTTAATACTGTAGTTTACATCTTCACAGTACATCACCACATGGGAGCCAGTATTAAGGGTCAGTGCAACACATTTGTTTGTATTGTTCCTTACTTTCATGCAGACTCTCTTGGTCACTTTCTTCATTAGCGCTCAGAAGGTATTTTGATCTTGTAGATACCAGCTTACATGTAGCTGCTTCCCATAAAGAGCCCTAAAAGGCTCTGTGCTGTGAAGTCTGCCTGCTACTTTTAATATTTTATGTCTCTTACTACACTATCACTATGCCTCCACAGTATGAAGATTAATCTACTGGGGAGCTAAAGACTGTAAAGCTGTCCAGTCTTTGATAAAATCCATAGGAGAAACCTTCTTTAGATTAAAAAGCAACTCAGCCACTTGATGTTGACAGTAGATATTTCTGACAGAGTTTTTCTTCACCAGAAGTAAGATACTAAAAATCCAACTGTAGTTATTCCATAAGTGAGCACATAGTGCTTTCAATAATGAAGGGACATGCTCCTTACTTTTTGGCATCACTGCTCGACAGCCTTCAGTTTTTCAATAAGCAGAGGGACTTCAATCCTTTCATGAAATCCTTAAATCACACAGCATGAGAGTTTCTCATTCCAACACTCAGCTTCTGTGGAATCTCCAAATGAGACTGGAAACACGTAGAAGACTACATGGGAGAGACCAATGAGAACCTCCTTGCCAGAGCACTGCTTGGACTTTTCCTTTGGCACGTTGCAGGTGCTGAGATCTTGAATAAGCCATCAATGCACTAAAGGATGTCTACAGATAGGTACCTAACACAAAACCTCTCACTTTTAACTGAAAATGGTTATGACTTCCACTAAAAGCAGAACTGAATCTTGCACCAGATCAAGCTCTTCTGGGCTGGGGTCCAACTAGGTTCTAGCCAAGCATAAGTGAAAGATGCAGGAATGGACAAAAATCTGGGAAATTACCTTGCAAATTTACACATCTAAAAGGTTGCTAAGAAAAACTCCCTTTAGATACAGAAAACTTTCTTTAACTCAGGGATTTGTTTAATGTCACATTCTTAGGTGTGACCTCTGAGAAAGATCTAACTAATTCTGACTAACAAGTTGGAATTATTTAATTTACAGATGAGATGAAAGAGAATAAAGCAGCATGCAAATACGTAAAGGCTGTTCCAGAAAGGAAAGGAAAAAAAATCTGTTCTCCAGGTCTCTGGAGAACTCCATTAAGTAGTTACAAGATTAGGGGGCAAAAAAGGAACAAACAAAAAACCCTCAGCCCTTAGGTTAAACAGATTATTTATTTTTCTGGTAAGAATTGTGAAGTGCAAAAGCAGACGAAGCAAGCATCTCTCAGAAACTTGTTTTCTTCTGCTTGAGGAAGAAGATGGTGGACTTGAGTTTCTGAGGTCCCCTTGCAACCTCGTCTCATGAGGTTCAAATCAGTCACATGCACATTTGAACTGTGCATGTGGCAAATGAATAAACACAGTGGAAATTTAACAACTTTCTTCTCCAAAGGGTCATATAAATGAATTCATTATGCATTCAGATCTTTCGTCACATGAAACAGGATACAGTTAGTCCTTGGCTTTGTTTCTAGCATTTACAGCTCTACAAAATTAGAGAGTCTGACATGATCTGTGATCACATCACTCTTTTAACTGTTGCAAAGCTACAGCTACCAAGACTACACTGGAGCTACAGAAGCAGAGGAAAAGGCTGTGTAGCAGCTCTTTCCAGAAGGAAGGAGAAGATAAAAGATGTACATCACTTTCAGTCTTTGGGACTTGGGTGAGTAAAGCCAAGGCATTTCTCTCCTGTTAAAAGATTAAGACTGAGTTACTAATGTCTTACAGAATAAATTGATGGAAATCTCAGCAGCTTTCAAGTTTCCACCAGCCAAAGCTCAAATATCTCTGATGTGCTGTTTCTTAGTGTATCTTTTATTTCAGTCCTTCCTAAGCTGGTGGTAAAACCAGACTTTTACTGAATGTATTTCACATAGAGAGAGGAAAGTTGCCTGAATACAACATTTTACAACCTCACTCCTCCAAAGCAAAATTAACACTGCTTATTTTCACAGCAGTCATGGATATTTGGGGACTGCAAACAGCAGCAGAAGCATGTTCTGGAGGTAATTCACTAGGAAGGAAACCCCATTTTGTAGGGCAGAGAATCAAAAACTAATTCCATGAAGGTCAGGATACTCTAAAATCTGGCCTCAATCATTTGAAGCTTTCTGTTAGGCAAAGACAATGCAAAAGTAAACAGTTAAAAGAGGAAAAAGAGATAAAGGGGAGAACTAAGGAGGAGCTGAAGTTCTACACACTTGAGTTTCCCCAATTAAGAATAAGCTACTCCCAAACCAGTGAAAATCTCACTAATTAGTTGTTTAATAAAGCCTACACGATCCATGATAATTTTAATTATATTACTGGCTTCAGAGATTGCACAAGGAGTTCTAAAAAGAGCAGCTTCTTCACACTTCATCTGTTATTGCATACAACTCAATTTCTAAACCTGTTTCTTCATCTATCTTAAGTAAGTGGCAAGGAAGCTGGCATCTCAGCACTGCAGATTTGAAGTCCTCAGACAGCAGTCACAGAACATTCTCTGAAAAAAATTGTGTTTTCCTATGTTGTCAGGCAAACAACCCAGAACTTGAAACAACACTTATTTCCCCTTATCATTCAGAGAATCATAGAATCAATAAGGTTGGAAGAGACCTCAAAGAATAGAATAGAATAGACCAGACCAGGTTGGAAGAGACCTTCAAGATGATCACGTCCAACCCATCATCCAACACCACCTAATCAACTAAACCATGCAACCAAGATCATCAAGTCCAACCTGTCACCACAGACCTCATGACCCGTGGCACCAAGTCCAATCCATTTTTGAACACCTCCAGGGATGGGGACTCCACCACCACCCCGGGCAGCCCATTCCAATGGCTAACAACTCTCTCTGGGAAGAACTTTCTGCTCACTTCAAACCTAAACCTCCCCTGGCACAGCTTGAGACTGTGTCCTCTTGTTCTGGTGCTGGCTGCCTGGGAGAAGAGACCAACCACCTCCTGGCTACAACCTCCTTTCAGGTAGTTGTAGACAGCAATAAGGTCTCCCCTGAGACTCCTCCAGGCTAAACAATCCCAGCTCCCTCAGCCTCTCCTCATAGCGCTTGTGCTCAAGGCCTCCCCCAGCCTCATTGCTCTTCTCTGGACATGTTCAAAAGTCTCAATGTCCTTAACCTGCGGGGCCTAGAACTCGCAGTACTCAAGGTGTGGCCTAACCAGTGCTGAGTACAAGGGCACAATGACTTCCCTGCTCCTGCTGGCCACGCTATTCTTGATTCAGGCCAGGATGCCATTGGCCTTCTTGGCCACCTGGGCACACTGCTAGATAAGGGTGAAAGCTTTCTCAGTCACCTGCAATTTGCAACTTTTTGATGATCCACCACTCTTAAGGGAATCTGGGAAGCAAAAAAACAAATAAAAAAAAATTAGTAGCACGGAAAACCAATACAGGTGAAGGGTCAGGGCAGTGGAGGAAATGTTTGTTAGCACTCATTTACAGTCCTAGTGTTTTTCCCCTGAATTCTGCTGCTTATGAGACTTCCACCACATAGCCAAACATGAAACACCAGAGGCTGGATGCTTTGGAGCTCTCCTCTAAACAGGTGAAAGTAACTTTACATAGATAACAGCTACTGGCACAAGATTTGCTGTATTTTAATGCTGTCCAAACAAATGAGTCACACAAGAAAGCAACAGAGACCCCTGCTTCAAGCTTGCGGTCAGCATAAAACCTTACGTGACCTCTCACACTTCTCACAATCAAGTCTACAGATCTTGTTTAGAGACCTATAAAACTACTTCACTTTTTACACCACTTAACATTGTTGGTTGTGTTCCGTTACAATGCAACTCTGATGTGCATGCACAATTCTTTACTGCCATAACATTTCAGTGTGAATGCTTCTCATCACCTGTCCAGCTTAGTTAACTCTGAGATTTCCCTCTCTAAATAGGATTAGCACACACCAGGAATTAGAAAAACAGTTGTGATTGTCTGGTAAGCTGCAAAAAGAACCACAACAATGAACTCAGCACCAGTATGCATATACTTTCTGCTCCACTTTCACCTAAATCTGAATGATAGGCTTCACCATTCTCCCTTATATTTAAGATTACTCTCTGCTCCAGTACTGTGTGAGAAAAGTACCTCAGAAGCAGTGCTGCAAGGAGCAGGTCTTTCAGCTGTCAGTGCAGCAACAAATGCTTCTTAAATACATTTGTATAGATCAACCCTTCCAGCTCTTCAGATCTGGTTCTGCCTGAAAGAATTTTTAGAATAGAATAGAATATTCAGAATAGAACAGAATTAACCAGGTTGGAAGAGACCTTTGAGATCACTGAGTTCAACCTATCGCCCAACACCATCTAATCAACTAAACCATGGCACCAAGCACCCCATGCAGTCTCTTCCTAAACACCTCCAGTGACGCTTAATAAATATACAAGAAGTTAAGAAAAGACATTCAAACAGGAGCAGTCTTTAACTCTCTGGGTCATCACTTGCATGTGGATCACCAGGACAATCAGGGCTGCTGAAAGCCCATTTGAAAAAAACTCTCAGATGAAGATTCACTATTTTAACTCATGAACTTTATATTGTTTGTGAAGTGGCATGTTACAAAACACCAGAAACTTTCCCTTTCTTACCCTTTGTAGAACAGTTAGCAAAACCAGAATGGTGTCATTTCACAGAATCACCAAGGTTGGAAGAGACCTCAGAGATCATCAAGTCCAACCTGTCACCACAGACCTCATGACTAAACCATGGCACCAAGTGCCACATCCAAGCCCCTCTTGAACACCTCCAGGGATGGTGACTCCACCACCTCCCTGGGGAGCCCTTTCCAATGGCTAACAGCTCTCTCTGGGAAGAGCTTTCTCCTCACCTCCAGCCTAAACTTCCCCTGGCACAGCTTGAGACTGTGTCCTCTTGTTCTGTTGCTGGTGCCTGGGAGAAGAGACCAACCCCCTCCTGGCCACAACCTCCCTTCAGGTAGTTGTAGAGAGCAAGAAGGTCTCCCCTGAACCTCCTCTTCTCCAGACTAAACAATCCCAGCTCCCTCAGCCTCTCCTCATAGGGCTTGCGCTTGAGGACTCTCACCAGCCCTGTTGCCCTCAGTGTCCAAGTCTTGCCATTTTAGGCCATAGCACACAGCTGTGTCTAGAGCAGACACATAAAGCAGAGCAAAAATTTGACAGTGTCTTTGAAGAGTATCTTCTACTAAATCAATTAAAATCAGGCCAAAATCAATGGAACACTGAGACAAGAGCTTTATGCTGTTGCAGTGCCTTTGCACGATGTGAAAGGCAATCAGCTGACAAGTCTTTCTAGAACTCATTTCACATTACAGCAACTTTCACTTAACAGAAAGCACAAACACACCAGACCAGCACGCTGAAGGGCTCAGCCTTAGAAATCATGAAAAATACTAACTTGTCAGGCATTTCTTGCATGTTTTATACACCAACAAAATTCCAATTAACAAATGATTGAGGTACTTGAAGGTGGGAAGAGGGTGGCCAAGCTCCTCTTTTGTGGACAGTAATGGTATCATACAAGCAGAAGAACAAGCTCATGGTACTGCTGTCAACAGCCACCTCCTGGTCCCCTGCCACAGTGCTGAAAACTTTTACTTCCAGTACAGCACCTTGTCTCCAGCACCTCATCTCCCTTAAATCAGAAATATGAGAAGGAAGAGTATCTACCACAGCTGCTTTTGAAAGCAGATCAGGGTAGGTGGGCAAAAAGGGAACAGATGAAGGGCCAAAAAACCCCTTCTCCTCCTTGACTGGAGCTGTTATACTACAGCCTGAGTATTTTTAGTGCAATAATAAAAACAGTTCACAATCACTGCTGTGAAATTTAAGAAGGAAAGACTAGCACCAAATGTTGTGTCATATTTTTCCAGTACAAAACCAAGCACCCTGTATATTGACCTAAATACTCAAAACATCACACAAAAAGTGGTCTTCCTTAAAAGCTGAGCCTGACTCACAGGTATCTTTAATGTTTCTATATTGCATTGTTGTCTAATGATACTGACCTAACTCCTTTCAAGTAAGAGGAAGGTTCCAGCTCCTGAGAGCACCTGCCTCCACTCAGTTAGTAAGATTTCCCTGTAATAGTCTTTTAAAACATAAACAGGCTCTTGCTCACCAGATTAACCCACTTCCATGATTCTAAGAGACTGCCTAAAGCGAGACGGCTCTTCCATTTATAGGCACTTAACTTCACCCAGTTTTTAGTCATTAGAAATTGAGAGGGCTGAATACTTCTGAAATTGGGACTCTAAGAGCTGCTACCAACAAAAAAACAAAAACAATCCAGAATTAACCTTGGTTTAGACTATTTGCTTTAAGACACTACACTGAGAACAATGTAGGCATGTATCCTGTTTATTCAGTGGACAAGGACGGAACAGCCATCAGAACTGGAAGGCTCTTTTACACCACAATATGAGCAAGCACTACCTTTCACCCTCAGTACTTGTTTACCCAGTCTTAGTAGTCAGGAAAGAAATTAAAAAGGGGAAAAAAAAAAAAACCAGCAAAACCAACAGACAGGATTTTGTTTATATACTGCAAACATCATCCAATAAACACTTAAGTACCAAAGAAAGTGACATCACTACAGTATACTGAAGAACTTCAGTTTAAGTAATATTCCAGGGATGTTTTATACTGACAACACAATGAATTAAAGCTCTGTTCCTAGAGCCAAGCCTTATTCTTTCTCAATTTTCCTTCACTGTGACTCATTGAATGAAGAGTGAGAGACATGTTCTTGGTGAAGACTCAAGGTAACACATTGTTCCAGGTGATCAGTGGCTCTCCACTCTTGCATACACAACAGCATCCTTACAGAAACACAAGTTCTTAGTAACATACTGAAGACACTTCAGTTTCTTGGGGTAAAATATTTAGTATCTTCCTTCAGCTCATCTAGCTGACAAACCTTTTAAAGGGCATGGTGAGCCCTCTTGATAAAATTCTGATCCACCACTTTGGAGAACACATGAAAGAAGTAGCAATAAAGGCTTCATGTAATCTGTGCATATGGTGAGAAGCAACATAAGGAGTTAATTGACATTTTCCTAGCACATATTTTTAGACAAACATAAAACTGATGTGCTGGACCAGGCCCAGAGATCCATTAGTCCTGTTTCCTCTTACAGCACAATATTGGAAGCTTTTCTGTTTCAGGTCCAGGAAGGACAACAGCCCTACCTCTATGACATAAGGCAGCCACTAACCAGTTATCTTCCACTCTGAAGACAATTACTTGAAAGTCTTTCCCAGACATTGGTTACAACTGAAGATGTTAATATAAAAATGGAAATAAATTCACTATTAATATTTACTTTTTAAACAAAATTATTTATGTCAGCTCTGAAGACAAACTTAGCTTTTTCCATGGTAGGTCTGCAAGCTCTGACACAGATAACAAGCCACAAAACAAACACGTTTTAAGCCATCTGCATTGTAGACTCTTTGAAAGGAAGGGCTAAAGAGAAGACAGTATTATTATTTGTTTGTTTTCCCTTTTGACAGGGTTTGATTTGGTTTTACCTTTTAAATGCTTCAGCAGGGTTCCTCTCACATTCCCCAGGTTGCAAGAGACTTTGAATGGCAGGATCTCTTAGTTTGTCCTCATATCCCTGGATCAGTCCACTGCGGCAGATCTGTGCAACTAAACCTCTAATAAACCCTCCAACACACAGCGTGTCAGAGTCCTGGGCCCTGCAGAAATGGAAAGCTAGAGCCTGACGATGTAAGCCTCTCTGCAGGTTTGCAGGTGAGCTTGGCCACAGTAACTCAGTACAGAGGGCTGTCTTCCCACTACCAGGCCCTCCTACCAACAATACACCCCAGGCAGCTCCTTTTCCAGAGACAACACCAGTATTATTCCCAGAATTCGCTACAAGAGATGGTTTGTTGGCAGCACTACTGCTGCAGTTAGCTTTCTCCTGGAGGCAGTGCTGAAGCTTGTGGAAAACCCACTCCCTACAGTAAAACTGCTTTCCTTGCAGCAAGCTGGTTTGAGCCATTTTATAAAGTTTCTTCTCTTGGATTTGTCATAAGCAGCAGGACACCTTCAGCATCTCAGGGTGGGGAGATACACCGTCCTCTTGCGCTGAAGAATCTTCTGCATGGAACTTGACAGAGGTTGTGGTAATCAGTTAACCTGCTTCTTAGAACTTAACAGCCTCTCCTCAGGAAGGGTGTCACTCCATTTGTGTGCTTTATTATGATTAGCATAACACAATCACAGTTCAGCTGACATCATGAAGCGGCGTCTGATACCAGCGCTCAGAAATACTTTTCACATGGCTCAGAAGTCCACACAGCTCCATGGCTGCATCTGCAGTTTATGCAGTTGTGTGTGTTCCCAGTATACAGGGGAGACAATACATCTGGAAAAACTGAGGGAAAGCCAACTTTTCAGTGTATACTAAATGCCTTTCAACTCCAAGCATTAATCTCTCTGGATATACATCCAGTAAAAGATGTCCATAATAAAATGTTCCTTCTGGAAATTGTGTAGAAGAACGTGATTTTTCTTCAGAATACTACACACACACCACAACCTTACTAAGGAATGGTCAGTTTGGACAGCAAGCTTTGCAGGCTTCATACATCTGGACAAGTGTCTGAGAAGTGCTTCAGATTATGGTTTCTTAAGCAGTAGAGACAACAGGAAAAGAAATAATGTTTACAGCTTCTTATTTCAATAAATTCGTGAGGGTCTTCCTTAGGAACTTGGATTCTTACTGAACCTGTTCTCAGGGATCTCAATCGCAAGATGTCAGGAGAGACAACATCTTCCCCTAGAGCTCTGAAATAAAGAAGACAGCACTTTTAACCCTACATGCAAGTCACAGTTGAGTCAATTCCAAACGCAGCAACAAAGAGTAAAGCCGTGGGGTCTTACTCTCTATTTCTGCATCGCTATTAATTAATCTAAAAAGCTGCTTTGAAGAGATCTGTTGCTACAAGGTACAATCAGCCACGTATAAAATAAAGCCCAAACATAAACAAGATATGACAGTAGCCTCAGAACCACAGGAGCACCAATTCTCACATTTTCTCCTAAGGAGACCTGAATATACCCTATCATCTTTCCCAACAAGGCTTCATCCTCGAATATTCTCTTCACCCTCGTTTTCTGCACTGCTGGGTACATACTGGTGTGGTTTTGAAGTTTATTTCAGAGGGGAGAGCTGCCCTCGGCTCTCCGCACACTTCTTTGTTCGCGACTCGGCGGCAGCGGGGCGCCAGCAGCCTCCCGGGTCCCGGTGTAACACCGCCGCCGCCGCCGCCTCGATGCCCTTGTCACCGCTCCCAACCCTCGGTGTCCCCACCGGGACACCCCACTCCGTGTGCGTCCCCCAGACAAACCCCTTCATCCCAGGCTAGGCTTTAACGCTACGCTCCGGCTTCCTTCAGCCGAGGCAGACACACAGAGACACGGCTCAAAAGTCACTTCGGCAGCGCCCGACCGTGTCCCTTAGAAAAAACACCGAGTCAAGCGAGCAGCCGGGAAGCTCCCCCCTCCCCGCCCGCCCTTCATCTGCTCCTCACACCCCCGGCGCCGAGCACACCCGCCCTGTCCCCCGCTCCCCTCCCCCCGAGCACACACACCCGGCTCCGCACAAAGATCCCGGGCACCCCGCCGCGGCACCCCGCTGCCAGCCCGCCGGCAGACAGCCCCTCCCTTCCCTCCCAACCCCGCGCACCAGTGTCAGTCCCCTGCCCAGCTCAGGCGGCAGGTACGGTACGGCACAACCCGCCCCGCCGCCAACCACCGGGGACAGACGGACCGGCCGCCGCCGCCTCCCCAACGGCCGGGCGAGGGGCCTCCCCACCGCTGCTCGCTCACCTCCGCCGCCCGCCCCAGCGGCTGCTGCTCCTCCAGGCTCTGGCGGCGGCGGCGCCGCGCCCCTTCCTCTTCCTCCAGGCCCCCGGGCTCCCGCCCTCCGGGCCACCGCCGTGCCAGGGCCGCGGCCACCCCGGTCCGCGGCTGCTTCAGCCCCTTTGGATACTCTCCTCGGCGCCTCCTTGACCCCCCTCCGCCCGGCCCCGCCCGCCGCCCCGCCCCGGCCCGCCCACTCCAGCGCCCGCCCCGCCCTCTGCCTCTCCAGCGCGTGCGGCGGCGAGGGCGGGGGCAGATGCTGCTCGACATCTGGGGCGAAGTAGTCCTAGGCGGAGGAAGACGGCTGCCGCGGCCCCGCCGCCGCTCATTCGCCCGTTCCCCGTCGCTTCGGGGTTTTGTCCCGGTCTCTGTCGGCCGCCTGCCCGTTTTTCCTCAGCGGGACCCTCCCGGCGCGGCCCTGCAGGGGGCGGCAGCGAGGCTCCCTCAGGGCAGGGCCAGGGCTACCGCCCCGGGTGGTGCCGGGCCGCGTGAAGCCGAGTGCGGAGCCTGCTTGCGCGGCCCCTGCTGACCTAGGCCGGCCTTAGCCCGCCGCCCCTCCGGAGCTGGGGAACTTGACTGAGAAAGGTTCTGGTGTGGGAGAAAACAGTCCTTAAACCAGCCCCGGGACGCCTTGCTTGCGATCCCGGCTCCGGCATAGGCACAACGTGCGTGGGTCCTTCCTTCGGTGCAAGTCCTTACTTGATACCTTTTTAACCAGGCACAGCCCTGTTCGCCCGTCTTTTTTTCCCCTTTCTACCACACCGTTGCCGCTTCTCATTTTGCCCCGAACTGACTCATTTTAGCCAGAATCTGATTGCACAGAGGGAGGATTATTTAACACCCTCACGGTGATGCACAGAAGCAAAGAATTTCTGGAAGGCTTAGCCAGAAGGCAGGGCCCAGGCCGAGGGGCAGGGAGCAGCCCACACCCCTCCCTCACGGCGCGTTAATAGAGCGATCCTCTGGCTCTACAGTTAGTGGATCTCTGCAGACCATTGTAAATGCGGTGTACCACTTGGTCCTGGACGCTTGCAGGAGGCCCCTAGGAAGCCCCCTCCACCCATGACAAGAGCCTCTGTTTTGGCTGCATGGCAGCAAGCAAGGGAAGGGTTTTCATTAAAATTTCCTCCCCTTGGAGCTGCCAGGATTATTTGTGATAACACACTTCTCTATTAACTGTTTGATCAAGGTCTTTGTGATTACTAAACTGTGCCTTCGTTTTAGCATGGCTCAGTGCGGTTTCATACGCCAGGTTAATTAAAGTATTGTGGAGTACACACTGAATATATCCACATGATACAAGAGAGTGGTTTAGAGCCCTTCAAGGAGCGTCCCGAGCTTCTTTGCAGGAGCAACATGAAAAATAAATTCAGTTGGTATACAGAAGAGCTTAGAAAAACGAGTCTGCCTGCTTCTGAAAACCAGTAGAACAAGTTTGGAGAACCTTTGGAAGCAGCGAATTACAAATTTGCAAAGCAAGTGGGGGGGAGAAAGAGAAATAAGATTCAGGAGGAAGAAAAAAAATGTTGTGTGGTGGTTGTAGTTTAGGCAGTTTTATTACATATTATTACTTGGGTTTTTTTCAACCGTGCACTTTAGGCAAATAGTCAGCTTGAGACTTCCCCCTCCCCTCACTGTACCACCCATCCATTTTGAAATGTTGTGGAAACACAAGATTTCCAAAACTGATGCTAATAAAAGTTCCAAGAGGCTTTGAACTGTAAGGTCTTCTGTTTTGATTTTTTTTTTTTCCTCTTAAGAGTCAAGGAATATAAACGGATAATAGTTAGAGTGATGGAACTGCAGATCTGGTCAGCTAAGCTGGCTTTAGGCAAACCAGAGCTTGACAGGGAGAGAGAAAGTGTTTAAAAACCTACAAGAAATAATTGCAGATTCAACACCTTAAGATACATTAAACTGGTGATCAAGGAAAAGAAAAGCATGAATTGGACGATGGTAATGCCCAAGGGAAAGTGCAAAGGAAAACCCAATTCACGTGGGATGCTGTCAGATTTCACAACATGCAACATGAGTCTATTGCAACAAGAGGAATAATGACACAGCTTGCTAAAATCAGAGATTTTTAAATGTAATCATGACAGGGTTCTAGGTAGTGATAGTAAAAAATACTTAACTTTTCCACACTAATATAAAAATCTTGCAGGTGACAACTTGTTTTTAGCATGGGACATAAAATAACTGCTCCTGCAAAACTAACTTCTGGGTGCTGTGTCTGAGCAAAGCTTCCCTTCAGGATATCACTTCTACAGCTAACCTCAGGAGTGTTAACTACTCGTGGGAATGATAAGGGGAAGGAGGATAGGGGAAGGGAGCAGGGAGTAGAAGTAGGAAAAAAATGTGGCAGGCGTACAGTATCATTACCCCCTCATCACTGATAGGATATTTAGTCTCTTCCTCAAAAGAAGGCAGAATTTAGCAAGGTCCAAAGTATCACCTGCACACTTCTTTTCCCCCAAAAAATATATGATCCAAAGGTGAAGATTGGTAGTGGCCTTGCAGTGACCCTCCTGAGTTAGTATTGGGAAGCAAAAGCATATAGACACTTTCGATGGCAAGCCCTAAAAAAAAAGTTCAAAGGGTTAAAAAGATGAGATTGTCATGGAGGGGTGCAGCCGCTTAGGCTGGGAGCTTTCATCAGCACACAAAAAACTTAAGACCCCGAAGTCAACCTTCAAAAGCAAGGAAGGCGTTTTGTAATCAAGTCTATTTGCATAGTACCTCCTGTATGTAACATGACAGCTTTGATGACATCATCCTGGTGAATTATTATAGCTAAGGGTCAGATATTACAGATACAATTGTGCAATGTTGTAGTTAATGAGACCGTATCAGGATAAGAACCAAACCTGATTTTGTGGTTTTGTATAACTTAGTTTGACAGAGTTAGCAAACCAGCCATGATGTAATTGGATGCAACCTTGCAGGCTACAGATAAGACCTAAGAGAGACACAAAAGATGAAACAGATTAAAATTTCCCATCAGAAAGAAACCTCCCCTCTATTTTTGTCTTCAGTGGTCTGAAGCTCTAGTAGCCTTCCTGCTTAACCTGAGCCACATTACAGCACCTGGTATTAAAATAGGATGGGAGTTTTGCGTCACACAGTTTTAGGCACAGGTTTTGTATTTATATACTAGTTAAGACTAAGAAAATTATGCTTTTTAGTAAAAAAGTGGCACAGAAAGTCGTAACACGAACTGAAAACCCGGAGGGGAGTGGGTTAAACAATAACTTGTTATGCTTTGGAAGTTATTTGCTTCATCCTCTTCAAAATAGAGGAGACTGTGTGGTTTTCGATCATTTGAACAGTTTCAGGATGATCTCGTTGGGAGATGAAAGGAATCACTCCTGAAGGGCAGGAGAACGCAGTCGATTACAATGAGAAAGGCAGCATGAGCCTGATACTTAAAGTCGTCAAAACTGGAGCTGTCATCTGCATAAGTAAACTTTTGTTTGCTTTGTGTGTAGTTTAAAGTGCTACTATCAGTTTGTCTCTTTTCTGTGCGGTGCACGACTCGGATGAGCCGTGGGATGCACCGTTCCAGCCAGTTTGGAGCCAGCTCTGCGTGCGAAGGGAGGGGAGCTGCAAATCCTTGCAAGCTCGTCATGTCTTTGGTAAAGCTTTCAGTAGAGAATGATTCACGATCAAAAAATAAGTGTTTTGCAAGGGTGGGCCTGAGGCATAATTATCTACTTAAATGTTACTTATGATTACTTGAAGCAGTCATTTTAACTGCTTTCTTAAATTTAGGTTACTGATTTTCATGCATAATTATGTATTAATTAAGAAGCTTTCATTCTCTGACAGGTGAAATTAGCAAAGTCGATGGTAAATAGATAGTGTAGATTTTGTATAACATAAGAACATTAAGAAGGGGTAAAAAAATAATGCCCAAGGAAATATTGAAAGTCTTACCACAGGAAATATTTAGGCAGGGTCATTTCTCTGATACTGATGTTTCAGGTCCCAGTCCTAAAAGTCTGTCTAGGGTGAGATGTACTTTCACTTTGGGCCTCTTGGTATCACATAAGGTGCTTCCACAAAACCATCTGGAAGTCCTATACATGGGCAGCCCACATTCATCCTGGAATGCACTACAATGTTTGTGGGCCCCCTTTAGCAGGGCTGCTGCTCCACTGGTTGCTTCTTGTCCTGGGAATATGCCTGGAGTTGCTTTGTCCCCCACACAGAACTCTGTGCCTCTCCTTATTGACCTTCACAAGGTTGCTGTTGGGCCAGTTTTGAATTTCAACAACCTGCCTCTACTGAAGTTTGCTGCTTGCCATGCCAATGACTTGCCCTGTGCAGTGCAATGCCTTCTACAAGTTGCACTCCATGTTGTCATCTAGGCTAGCAATGAACATGCTGGAAAGCATCATCCCCCAGTACTGATTTTGAAGCCTTATACTAATCACTGGCTGCCACAGGGATGTCATGCCACTAGTTGCTATTCTTTGAACCAAGTTGTTCAGATAGTTTCCAGTTTGCAACCTGCTTGATTGCCTGTTCCTCTGGATAATAATTCCACACTGATTCCTCAAGTGAGAATGCTACAGGTCATGTCAAAAGTCTTGCTATGGTCTGGTTAGATCCTGTCTACCACTTTGTGCTGATCAACCACAGAGTCAGACATAGGCAGCTGTGCTGGTAAAGCCCAGTTTGCCCTACTACTTTGTCATGTGGTGGGAACGAACTCCAAGAAGATGTACTTGCTGAGCTCCTCAGAAACTGAGGTGAGGCTGACCATCTAGTTCCCTGAGTCCTCCTGTAAAGAGGAACATAATGCCGTTTCCCCCCCCCCACCCCCCACCCCCCCCCCCCCCCGCCTTTGGTTTTTGGTTTTCAGGGACTTACCCTCATCATTGTGATTTTCAATAGATGAAGGCAATAGTGTTCTTTTACATAAGAATATAGCTAGGAAGTATAATAGTTCCTTTCATCTCCTTCCTCAAGCCTTCCTCATTACCCAGTAATTTGGGTCGGAGTACTATCTATCCCATCTATTGAAACTGGATCTCTGTGAACAAAGGACACAAGAATGACTGAGCCAAAGCAAAAATCAAACAAAAGATCCTGGATAGGATAATGTGGTGGCTGGAACACTTGCCCAGGAGAAGAGGGAGCTGTATTCTCATTCCCCCTGAAAAGGAAATTGTTCCCATTTCCAGGCTGACAGCATTAATTTCTAGGTCATTACAGAACTGCCACCACAACATATTCCAGTTGCACTGTGTTAGAAAAATGGTTACTGTGCTTTGGGTTAGAAAAGGCAATTATCTGCTCCTTGATAAAACCAGGGCCAACATCTATGCCCTCTTGCAAGTAACAGCATCTGTACCTGTAGCCACAGAAGAGTGAAGGGTGGAGGAGGGCATCCACATGTCCTCATCCTTTGGGCAAATACATGTGTGCATCCAATACCCCAGCGATGGTGGATGCTCATGTTGGAGCTTAACAATGGAAACAAGGCAAACTCAAAAGACCTGATGCCTGTGCCTGGAAAAGATCAGAGGTGAGAAGAGAAGGCATGTGGGGAAAGGCACCCACACTGCCTAGTGTAAAGGAGCAGATCACCTGCCACCATGGCACAGGAGCTAAGAGGCAGGGCAGGTAGGACTGCCCGAGGTGGAGAACCAGCAAGAAGGAATTCACCAAAGTACAGCCAAGCTGAGCTGCCAGAAACAGAGCAAAACACAGCAGTATTCAGATCCTGCAGTTACATTAATGCCTGCTAGCTTTGGGTAACTAATGATCACAGTTATACCTACACACAATCAAAGTCGGCTACTATGTGATACTATCATCTTAGTAGTACAATTGCTCATCACTACTATGCTGTCAAGAGACATGCTTCTCCAGATGGATATTCAAAATAGGAGCTTGGTTTAAGTGCTCTGAATTGCTTCTGGAGTAGCCTTTTTCTTTTCTTTTGACCCAAGAGCACCATCCTCCCACTAAGGGCACCAGGACTGAACACTAAATTTAGCTAATAAGTTAGGAGACGCTTTCATGCTTCTTTGACAAAACCCCAGGTATATGCTTTCAAGAGCTGCTGCATATATTTTTATATATATATACACACACACACACACACAAGTACACATCTGCATAGAATTAGGAAGAGGTGACTCTCTAATTATTGATACTAAACCTCTAGTAATTACTTGATGTGGGTTTAGCTGACTGTCTGGAAAATTCATCACAATTTTAGTCAGGTTAAAAAAGAAATTAAATCCCAAACCATTGCTTTAAGCATCTAAAAACTGGGTGTTGATGTAGTGCTCCGGAGTGCTGTAGTCTGTCCAGCCTGTGTAGAATAATAGAATAATAATAATAGGGTAAACCAGGTTGGAAGAGACCTTCAAGATCATTGCATCCAGCCTGTTATCCAACCCACCTAATCATCTAAACCATGCAACCAAGCATCTTATCAAGCCTCCTCCTAAACACCTCCAATGATGGTGACTCCACCACCTCCCTGGGCAGCCCATTCCAATGGACAATGACTCTCTCTGTGTAGAATTTCTTCCTAACCTCCAGCCTAAACCTCTCCTGGCACAGCTTGAGACTGTGTCCTCTTGTTCTGGTGCTGGTTGCCTGGGAGAAGAGACCAACCTCCGCCTGTCCACAACCTCCCTTCAGGTAGTTGTAGAGAGCATGTATACAAGATCATGAATGTTCTTCAGCTTCCTCCTCCCTTGAAGTAACATGTCACCCACTCTTTGTGCAGTAAGAATTGCAGTATAACATTACCATTCCGTTTAATGACAGTTGACAAAGCACAAGGCCAGTCAAAATTGACGTCTAATATTCTGGCAGGCAGGTGCTGCAGTTAATAACTAGGTCTGTTGGATGAAAGTGTTCGAGGAACTGGGAAGAATTTAGATGCCATTAAATGAGGACATGAAAATGTCTATTAGTGGAAAGGAAAAAAAAAAAAAAAAAGAGGAATCTACAGCAGTAAGCCATAAAAGAGAAAACTAAATCAAGATAGTGACCTTTCATGCGAGTTGGGCTAGAAATATAGTCAGTATCCATCTGAAGCTGGGTATGAAAAAGAATCAGTTGCCTGGGAATATAATACTCGTATGAATAATACACTACATTAATAAAACATACTATAGGAACAAAATGCAACAAAACCAGAAGGCTTTATACTGGCACAAGATTTTGTATAAACTCAGTGAGATCTAACACAATATTTAGGTGAGAAATGAATAAGCTGTGTACAAATAGCTAATGTATATGCGATCTACTCCTCCTGTAACCTCCCTCGTTTCCTCCTTTGTGTTACAAGCAGTGCCTGAATGCCTGCCCCGACCTGCTGTGGTCTTGAGCAACTCGTGTCACCTTACCTGCTTCTATTTCCCCATCAGTACAACAAAAATAGGAAATATTTCCTATCTCCTTTTTATGCCTGGTCAAATTAAATAAAATTTGCCCAAACATTTTGTACCACTGCAGTAACATAAGGTAGCCATAAACTTGCTCTATGGCTCAGCTTGACTGATAGGTCATTGAATCAGTGTAAACTATCCAGGATAAACCTTAAGCGTACTTTTTGCTGTGTGCTCTTACAAACTTCTGCCCTAAGCCTGGCATAGTCCATAAGCTTTTATACAAGAAGTCATGATGACATACAAGAAAGTCAGTTGAACTTGTTTTCTCTCCATGCAGTTTACCCTTTCTTCAAGGCAGTTTCTTGTCATTTGTGAGTTCATACATTTTAAACGCTACACTTGTGCGGGCAAGCTGTCTGTCTGACAGAATCTCCCAGGTCAGTAAGCACTTGATGCTGCACTTCTGCTCTTCTACATTTGTGAGTGCTCCATAAGTCATTATTTGAGGGAGGAGGGATGGAAGAGTTTAATTTTGCTTGGTCTTTTAAGCAAACCACACGAACAAGGAGCAGCCTGCTCCATGGGAAGCTGGCTAGGCAGTCCGCCATTCAGTGCATCAGCTGCAAGACTATTGCATCAATCAAATGCAAATTTGGTTTATCTGCAAGCTATGTTTCCAGAGTTCTAAGCATTTTGGAAACTAATGAAACACAATCATGCACATTTTTGATTGAAATAGCAAATACAGATCCTCCTTTCTTACAAGGAGACTGAAGTAACACAAAGCATGTACAACAGCTCGGTGAGAGCACTGGAGGAGCCAGGAACAGGAAGGAGCAAGCTCAGAGGTACCTTAGACTACCTTGCTGACAATGTTGGTCATAGAGCAGCTCTAACCCTTGCCCTACCCAGGTTAAGACAGGGAAGAAGGAAGATGCTGAAGGCAACACTTTAACATCACCACACTGAAAACTCACACCTGTTGCTCATAGAATTATTTTTATGCTTCCAAAGATCATAAATACAAATAAACAGTATAACCTTAAGCTTTATATTTGATTTCCTTTTTTTTTTTCCTTCCAGACTAAAGCTGTTAAGATGTTAGAGACACTCAAACCCAGAAATTATTAGTAATCAACAGGGATAAAGATAGAAGAGACAGTTTTAAATCTGTTTCACCGCATCTATGGAATCACTTCATTAGTCTTCTCAACACATTTCAAAACACAGAGAAAATGCATACTGAGAATAGAATAAAGCAGGTTGGAAGAGACCTTTGAGATCATCACATCCAACACATCATCCAACACCATCTAATCAACTAAACCATGGCACCAATCACCCCATCAACTCTCCTCCTATACACCTCCAGTGATGGTGACTCCACCACTTCCCTGGGCAGCACATTCCAATGGCCAATCACCCTCTCTATGAAGGATTTCTTCCTAACATCCAGCCTAAACCTTCCCTGGCACAGCTGGAGACTGTGTCCTCTTGTTCTGGTGCTGGTTGCCTGGGAGAAGAGACCAACCCCCTCCTGGCTCTCCCTACAACCTCCCTTCAGGCAGGTGTAGAGAGCAATAAGGTCGCCCCTGAGCCTTCTCTTCTCCAGGCTAAGCAACCCCAGCTCCCTCAGCCCCTCCTCGTAGGGCTTGTGCTCCAAACCCCTCCCCAGCTTTGTTGCCCTTCTCTGGACACATTCCAGCAAGTCAGCATCTTTTCTAAACTGAGGGGCCCAGAACCGGACACAGTACTCAAGATGATGAGTTTTAGAGCATGTTCTGGATAAGTTTGCTCAGAATGACTGCAGATCGTCTGGATCTAGAAGAGCAAAGCCAAAATACATTCCTAGAAATGTCCTGTTGGCCTTTGGAAATAAGTCAAATCAATGTTGGTTGAAAAGCAGACTTACATTTTTGTGTGGAAGTGAGTTCACTTTGATCATTCATGTCCTTTGATAAGCAGAATTTCCTGCAATTCCCCTAAATAAGAAATTCACGGCATTTTCCATCTTCCACGCTGTCTGAGCAGATTTAATTTAAAACTCCAGAATTCCCTTTTATAAGGGGAATAAGGAGGAGAGAATCAAATTGTTTCCCCATGCCACGCAGCAATTCAGAAATCCTGGAAATGAAAAGGCTTATATCAAAACAACTAACCTTTCCACGTGCTATTTTCCAACATGACAAAATTGGTGGGGTATGGGCTAAAATTGTTTGGCATGCCATCATAATACTAAAACTAGATATTTTATTCCCCTGCTCTTACCAAACTCAGATGTCACTTGGCTTACAGTTTACAAGCTGAAGGTAGCACAGAAGATACTGAGAAAGCACACAAAGTTGACTCAGAGCAGACAGTGGTTTTGGGTATTAAATGGTATTTGTAGAAATCCACAAACCCCACTGTTCTGCAAGGGGCAATGACTGCAGATGCTTGGCAGCAGTGTAGATGTGTATAAAGCTGCATTAAAGACTGCAGCATGAAATAGAAGATTTGGGTAGCTGTCCTCCACAGAAGCAACAGTCAGAGCAGAATATTCTTTTCTGTGCCTGTGAAGCATGCAGTAAGCCACTGCAACCTAAACAGTAGTAGCAATACCAGTAACAGCAACAGCCTCCAGAGATACCCTTTTTGATGGCAGTTGGCAAAAGGTTGTCCCACATTGACAGATACAGATTTTTTTCCAAAGTCATTTGGATTTCAGTGGCATTTGTTTTGGACCAGTCAGTATACTGGGAGCCGAGAAAACAAACGTGATGATGCCTTTGAAGCAGCTCCTCAGCAGCGCTGAGTGGGATGATACAGTACTGAACATCTTACTGTGCACTGTTAACTATCTCCTGCTGTTCAACTTGCATTCCCAAATGCCCTGCTTTTTCTGCATTGCATTAGCACACTGCAGAAATCCAAACTGAAGTCAAAAATCCAGGCCACATCTTTAAAGCTCAAAGGGTTTGGGTACAGGTTCTTTCCACGAGTGCCTCGTTTTCATCAAGTCCTGTTAACACTCTCATGAAGCAGACAATGAAATTGAAACTTGTGAGAAGAGATGGAGATCTGCCTTAAGTAGCAGATGGTTTATGACTATGGAATACACTGCCCAAAAGGATTAAAGGATATTTAAATATAGATCAAGGCTCATATTATTTTAGCTTTCTCCTGGAAGCAATTTTCATGAAAATAAGTATTAAGAAAAATAATAATAAATAGAATTGAAGTTAAAAGAGAAAAAGGAAAAGCAAAGGGAAAAAGAAAAACTGGTAGTCTTTGTTGAAAATGGTCAATATCAAACTAAACAGATTACCAGTCCCAGTCGGACCTATTTACCTCCTTAGAGGTGAACGCCTGTGATCCTGTACCTACAGGAAGACTGGAAAAAAGGCACAAAGTCCATTTTGTTACATAGTCATGAGCAGCAGACAAAGGGCGAAAGATAAATTGTCTTTGCCGGCTCGGCTGAGTCTTAGCAAGAACACTCCAGTACCTCAGTGCTGGATATACTTAGAAACATTGAGAGATGGCACATAGGACCTTGAAGCTGAGGGTTTAGCAGAAGGGAGAGAAAAAAAAATAATGGAAGGATTTAAATGGATTATGTGGGTGATGGGACTCAGGCAGAAGGAGGTGGAGATAACTTTAGCAGGTCCAGTAAATGAGAAGAGGTAGAGATGATAAATGGAGTCCTGAAGCCTCTACAGATTACATTATCTGGGTGGGAGGCAGGTGTGAATTACTGGTGAAGTGCAGGGACTAAAGGGATTTTTCTATTTGCTGGTGTAAGATAAGTTCCCCTTTATGTGACAGGGTCACAGTGGTGGAAATGCTTGGAGTCGTATCTACCCATATACATACTGTCTAAAGACTGGGGAGTAATTCTCAATACGGAAAGAGAAGAAACCTCTGTGTCTCACTAGAGACTCAGTGAAGTGAAGCAGAAGGACAGCAGGAAGATCAACCTTGGCATACATAGGAAAAAGTCATTAGTCACCATGCCAAAGACAATCTTGCTATAGTGGGAAGGACTGAAAGTAGTGCGAAGACGACTGAGGAAGCTGCCTGTAGAGCAGAGAGACACGCTGCAAATGTTGCTGGAAATCAATTACATATTCATGGTGTCAACAGGTTTTCCATTTCATTGCCAAAACTTCTGTTTAAAAATACTTTTGCAACTATTTTCAAATCAATCTGTGTTGCTCAAGTGGTAAGAATCTGTTGGGTGGCTCTGACTCCATTATCATAGCTACCATGTCTTGCTACAGTCTTTAACATGAGTTTATTTGCCTCCCCTCTGACCACTAACCAAGAGGGTAATCACTGTTACCCTTACAGTAAATCAAAATCAACAGCTTAGAGCCAGGTTTATCAGAAGCTCTGTCAGAATTTGTCAGTAAAACAGAAAATAAAGTCAATGACTTTCTAATTAAGAATGACAAATTATGTCTCTATATTAAGCCACTATATTAACTCCCCATGTTAAGACTAATTAATGTCATTGCCACAATAGAGGAGAAAAAAAAGAAGGCAGTAATTGTTTCCCTCCTTTGACAAGCACTCCAGATTGCAGAACTCACTGAAAGCCAAGTAGCCATTTTCTGCTTTGCACATTAAGGAAAGTTAACTGGCTGTTTTCAAGGAGTTTCAGACTCATTTGTAATTTTTTTTCTTGCACTCTCTTCACAGCAGTAAATTCAGTGGAAGAGGATTAGGTGTTTCACTACTAATTCAGAGCCCTACTGCTGGAGGTAGTAGCATTCATGCGTATCAACTGCTTTAGAATCCTACTGACGGAGACCAAAATCAGATGCAAGTAGTATAGAAGCATGGTGGTGACTGCAGTGGTTGTCCTGGCGTTGTCATCCAACAAGACCCTGTGCTCTCATTCAGGAGAGCTATTTTCAGCCATTTCATACTTATATTGTCTTCCTGTTTACACCATGAACCCTCACCGTGTGCATGGGCTGGGTGCGTTCTTGAGTGTTTAGAATAGAATTAACCAGGTTGGAAAAGACCTTGGACATCATCGAGTCCAACCCATCACCCAACACTATCTAATCAACTAAACCATGGCACTAAGTGCCCCGTCCAGTCTCTTCTTAAACACTTCCAGTGGTGGTGACTCCACCACCTCCCTGGGCAGCACATTCCAATGGCCAAGCACTCTCTATGAAGAACTTCTTCCTAACATCCAGCCTAAACCTCCCCTGGCACAGCTTGAGTCTGTGTCCTCTTGTTCTGGTGCTGGTTGCCTGGGAGAAGAGACCAACAGGGGTTGGTCCCTGGCTACCACTTCCCATCAGGTAGTTGTAGAGGGCAATAAGGTCTCCCCTGAGCCTCCTCTTGTCCAGGCTAGGCAACCCCAGCTCCCTCAGCCTCTCCTCATAGGGCTTGTGCTTGAGGCCTCTCCCCAGCCTTGTTGCCCTTCTCTGGACATGTTCAAGCATCTCAATGTCCTGCTTAAACTGGGGGGCCCAGAACTGGACACAGTACTAAAGGTGTGGCCTAACCAGTGCTGAGTAGACAGAATGACTTCTCTGCTCCTGCTGGCCACACTGTTTCCTTCGATGCATTCTCAGAGGGTTGCAACCACTAAATCCCCCACTAGCTCCTTAAGTAGCTAGCTTGGTTTTTCTGAACGTTCCTCGCCATCCACCCACACCACGAAGAGTAATTCCCTCCACATGAGATCAAATTATATTTAATGGGGAAATTTAATTATGCCATGGCAATGGGTAAATTTTTGAATGCCATAGATTAGATGGATTAATCAGATGCTCAGGAGGTAGGCGGCTGATATTGAAAAGGCAAAATTTGTTTGCGCTGCATGTACAGACAATTCCGAGACTGCCAGCCAAATCAGAAAGGGAAGATTTGCATTGGGACTTGTAAGGAGAAGGAGATTAGTAGAAGCTGTGCAGTTCAAAACAGGAGAAACCAAGAACCAATCACCGTTCTAAGCCAGGCAGAAGAGCACAAGAACAGTGTGGATTTTTAATGCGCAGCGTCGCTGGATGCTTACTGACAGCTTCAGTATCATAGAATCATAGAATCAGTCAGGGTTGGAAGGAACCACAAGGATCATCTAGTTTCAACCCCCTGCCATGGGCAGGGACACCCTACACTAGATCAGGCCGGCCAGAACCTCATCCAGCCTGGTCTCAAACACCTCCAGGGACGGGGCCTCAACCACCTCCCTGGATAACCTGTTCCAGGGCTTCACCACTCTCATGGTGAAGAACTTCTTCCTCACATCTAGCCTGAATCTCCCTATCTCCAGCTTCATTCATCTCACCATAAATGCAGAACAATTAGTTGGGCAATCCAGCTTTCTGAGGAACATTATTAATTCTACCAGAATTGCAATCAGCTCAGGAAATCAGATTTCTAAATACACTGAAGCCACTGCCTGTTTCTATAGGCAGCATCTGGGAGAAAGGAGCACGAGGGGAGTTAAGACAACACCACGCAAATATTTCAGGAACCTCCATCCAGCTTTTCCTGTGTTTATGTCTGAAGTAGAACTGTTTCCAGCTCCACAGTAAGGCAAAACCTCAATATGAAAGCTGTCCCTGCCCTGGAAACAGCATGCAGCCAGGGTAGGAGGTGGCCCAAACTGCTGCAGGGAGAGCACTGCGACAGCAGCCTTACGAGACGGAGGCAGAGGAGTGTGTATATAATTATATTCATGTTCTGATTATATAGCCAGATGACTCAAACACATGTTGCTGCTGTTCCTGAGAGCATAGAAAATTTAGACCACACCAGTCACCACCCAAAAAAGAAAAGAAATATAATGGCTGTCATCATGCTGGTTTGTAAGCAAGACACATTGTCACCTTTAGGAAAATCCACTTCATTAAGAAAAACATCAGTGTGACATTTTCCTTTAAGATTAACAACTGTATGATTATTAATGACAGTAGCTACAGAAGCAAAATCCCAGGGAGGCTGGAATCTCAGTCATATTCTTTACAGTTGCCAGGGACTTTTGGATTACTCTACCCAGAAACAACCATCGTGACTGTAGAAATTCTGCCACAGCCACTGAAAATTCTTCTGTCAGGCTGAAAAACAAGAATTAGGAGCAGCATTTCTATGTAAAAAAAAATGTCATGTCATGACAATTCAGCTTAGTCAAATGACACCCTGAAGCTGTCAATATATTGAACATATACACCAAGTAATATTGTTCAGCGTTGGACTAAATCTCAACGAGTTAGTCACTAAGTCAGGTAGTGATAGGACTAGGGGGAATGGAATGAAGCTGGAGGTGGGGAGATTCAGACTGGACCTGAGGAAGAAGTTCTTCCCCATGAGAGTGGTGAAGCCCTGGAATGGGTTGTCCAGGGAGGTGGTTGAGGCCCCATCCCTGGAGGTGTTTAAGACCAGGCTGGATGAGGCTCTGGCCAGCCTGATCTAATGTGGGGTGTCCCTGCCCACGGCAGGGGGCTGGAACTAGATGATCCTTGTGGTACCTTCCAACCCTGACTGATTCTATATATGGTTCTCATTGTCAGTGAGTTACAAACTTGTATTACTAATAGCATCTATGCTAATTTAAATCTGCTTTCTCCTATTTAAGCTTTTTGGTACTTCAAATATTTAAGTTAGTGAAATAAAACTAATTTTTGCTTGAGTCAGTCTAGGATTGTTTGAAGTGTACCCATTGCAGTTAGAGCAGCTCCCTTGTTAGGAAGTTGAAGGAGAAAAACTCACATTGTCCACCACCTAATACAACTTTTTCATGGTTTGGTTTTCAGACTTACAGGACACTGAAAGGAAGAAGGGATTCTGATGCATTTCACACTTGTCAATATTTGCACTTATTACTGGTTGTGTTCTTTCTGATGATTAAGCAGATTGTATATTTAGGAGTAGTGGAAACAAAGGGGATGGTGTAACTCCCGAGTACTGAAGTGATGAGACAGATTGCAGAAGACAAAAGTAAAAAGGGATGAAAAATGGATCAAGCTAGACTAATCATGCTCAGTAGGGTGGCCTGAAAATACAAAAAGATACCACAAATGCCATTTTTAAATTAAGTTTTCACATTAAAATTGACATTTTGAGACCTCTTTGTGGTGTTAATTTTGAAGAATGGCAGCATGAGCCTGAAGTAGCCTTCAGCTAACTTTCAAGCTTCCATTTAGGTATTTTAGATAGGCTGCTGAAACATAACTCTTCTGCTTTAGTCCTTACTGAGATGTCCCTCTGAATGAGTAGTCAGAGTCCTATTGAACTACCAGGGTCTTTAAAGTTGAGCATGAGGCCCTCATGCATAAGGTTTTGGACCTGGCTGCCTACCATGAACAGCTCTGCACATATTTGCCTGTGGAGTAACAGCTAGGATTTGGGACTATATATGTGCATTTCTGCCAGAGGAAGCAATGTGCAGACAGACATTTAATGCATGCTTATCTACCAAAAACCAACTCTCCATGAGAAGTAAGGTGACCTGTGAAAAGATACCTATGCTGAGGATACTATGGGTGACTTAAAGACCTTTTACATTTGGATCCTTGAAGCCAAACTGGTTTTATTTTGGTATTTAGTATATGCAGCTATTCAGATTTGTCCCTACTAAATATGCTTATAGATAAAATACTATGAATCTTTATTGAAATGCAGAACCCTTTAAAACTGCACTTAATATCAGATCTGTTATGGTCTATTAACAATACAAATAGGAAGACTTTACAGGCTACTTGGCAAAGAACAAAAGAATATGAACCAGCAAATCTTTGGTTAGGAATGAGGGCCCATTAACATACCCACATCAGCACTGTGAAATTGAGAATCATTTAGGAGCCAGCAGTCAGTGAGCACCAAGACTCATTTGTTAAATAGATACTGGTAAGCAGGAAATGCTATTGGTGTGCACCCCAGTAAGGCATCAAGGGCCAGGGCATCTTTGAAAGCCATGGGGCTGTAACTGTTGATAGGGGTCTAGGCAAGCATTTTGAGGAGTTACACAGAAGCCAAACACAGGAATCTCTGGGGCTTGTGGTCACAAACTGACAAGCAAGTCGGCTACAAGGGCGTCTGGGCAAAAGCAGCACGCAAAAGCTGTTCGTATTCCAAGGGTCTTTGTAGTCAAAAAATTGAGAGGGGAGAAAAATTAGGAAGCCTTGATAAGGAAATGTGAAGTCTATACTAAAGGACATGAATAGATTTGTAAAGCTTTGTTCTAAAGGTGAAAAGAATCATGGTTAATAATAGTAAGAAGCAGGATCCTGGAATAGGGAAATTTAATTACAACACCAATTATACACTCTGTAAAGAGTTCTGGGACATGGAAGACAGTACAGCAATAAAAAGGAGGACAGTGTAGGCTTTAATTAAACACAGAACACGGAACTGGCCTTCTAAATCAATCATTATTTCTAGGAGGCAAGGAAGGATAAGTGCAGAGCTGTGTAAATGTGTGAACAGAATTTTGGGTAACAGCCCTGCAGATTTCTCCGAGGAAAATACTTTGACAGAAGCTGAGTGGGCCTGCTTCTCCTTATGTTGAACCCAAAGGCAACACACAAAAAAAATTAAAATTACTTCATGGTATCCAAGAAAAATCTAAAAGAGCTCTTGATGTGTAAGGCTCAGAGTTTATTTTTTTCCCCAGGTCTGGAGTTGAGGTATTGGAAAGAAAACAGAGACTAATGGTCTGATTCAGATAAAACTTCAACACTACTTTTGGCAATTCAGAACAGTTTTCTTCCCATGTAAAGACTAATTCTCTTGCTCTAGTTACACACTTAACCACAATTAAGGCATTGATTCAGCTCTTCATGCAGTTTAAACGTGTCTACAGCTATAAACATTCGCAGGAACACGCTTACTTGACTCTAGCCAAGCGCAGTCCACTGCCTTTCGTGATAAGTGGTCTGAAATGGCAGTTTGCCAGAAGAAAGTATGCTTCCTGTATGCAAAATTCACATCTGAACAGAGTTCTCACTGATAAACTGTCACTGAGTCTTTTCAGGTGAGTTGATAAAAGCGTTTATTTTTAAGCTATGAAACAACAAGTTCTCAGTGATGACATTTGGAAACGCCTGTCATTTGAGTGGCAGGAACACAGTGGAGGTTTGTTATTTGCTAGCCAGCTCTTGGCATCTCAGTGGTTTACGGAGCAATATTCTATTCAGTATTTTTTGTGAACCTTGTCCTAATACAATGTGACAACACCACCATCAGAAGTAGCCAGTGGCCCATGACTTGAGGACATCAACCATGACAGGAACAGACTTTGGGCTACGAAGCAGATGAGACTAAGACAAGACAAAATAGTTCTAGTGATGACAGCAGGAGACTAGACAGATCTTAGCAGATAAACACATCCTTCAATCTTTCAGAAGGTAAGCTCTATATTTAAGGTTTTATATGTAGTGTCTAACATCAGATAGTGGTGTGGCTCACAATGTCTTTGTTGACTCATATGTCTGGTTGGCTGCTCAGAGCTAATGTGTATGTTCAGTTTGTGGAAAGTAGTAGTTATCTGGACACAGATTTAAGGTTAAAAACCTGCACATTTTCTGAGAAAGTACTCTATGACACATTACATTGTAGGAGAAATAAATAATTGAGAGGCCAGTCAAGTAATTCTACAACATGGTAGTCTTAAACTTGATAAGCATTCCTGGTTACTGTAGAAAAAGGCTTTGAATCAAATACCTGGAATCAAATCAGTCACAACGTTCCTGCAGCCTCTGGAGCAAAATGCATCAGAGTGAAAGATGGGAATGAAAAATGAAGCCTCAGAGAATGAGTTACCCTCTTCCAGTCATCAGAACCTCTGTATTTACTTTGTTCCAGTTGTGCTGGCCTGCACAAACAGCAGGAGTCATCCCCCGGTACAGACAGCCATAGGCAAGTCACATCTAAGTTACAATGCTGTATCTTTCAGATCTTCATTGCTGCTCATGTGATGGCACAGATGTTCTGCTACCTGCTACCTTCCACAAACATTTATTATTCTCTTTGAAAAAGTTCCTGCTTTCAAACCTCCTTTTTTTTCCACTAGGGGGAATGGAACTGGAATGCAAAGCTATCACCTCTGATCAGAGCAACAGCAAGTGTGCCCTGGGTCACTCTGAAGTGGCAGAGACCTACATGATTTAGCAGATCATAGAATCAATAAGGTTGGAAAAGACCTCAAAGATCATGAAGTCCAACCTGTCACCCAACACCTCATGACTACTAAACCATGGCTTCAAGTGCCATGTCCAATCCCTTTTTGAACACCTCCAGGGATAAATGTGGAGCTTAATTTAATCAAGTAGATAACTGCACTTAGATTAATGGAATGGAAGGAGAATATGTGGTTTCCTATGGCTTTGATTGCTAGTAAAATAAAACAATCAAAGGTTTCCCCATCAGCTAGACATTCATGTCTCTTCTGTGTGGGCCACGGGGTTGAATTCATCCTCTAGCTCCTGCTTCAGCACAGTCATTAAGACTTCATTTGCTGCTTCCACAAAACCTGCAAGACCTTTGTATTTCTAGGGCTGTTGCTCTTCCATCAGTTCTGACAAAGTGGTGAATGATGAATTTGAAGCAGCCATTAGGATTGCCTGATGGCACGAGACATCTTTGTCTTTGGAGGCATCATTAGGAAGAAAGCACCCATGTTCAGAAATGCAGTTCCTCCTTACAAGGCAAGCAGCAAAACAAACTCCCCAGTTCCAATGCCAATGAAGTATTTGTGGATAAGGCTAATTTGACACAAGTAATTACATAATATCAAGCCACCATCCAGAGGTACCTCACCTGCAGCCATGGATAGAAGACCAATAGAAGCATTTCAAAGAACATTAGTTTAATAATTGCTTCATTTTCTCCACTTGGATATGGAAGTTAACTGATTTGCTCTGAAATAATTTTTTTTAAGGTGATTTACTGGCTTGGCAAGGGTTCTCAAACTGAATATCCTTAGATCTCTGCATTTCCAGGGTATGAAGGCTCCACTTAAACCTTTTGATTACTTTTCCCCTGGAGAACTGAATCCACTCCTTATTGTGTGGCTTGTGACTTAAGCCTCTGTTATGGCTATTAGATTTCCAACACCATCATTAGGCATGACAGCTTTTTTTCCTTTTTGTTTAATAACCACCAAACTAATGCTAATAATTGTACCATATAATGACATTATGTGCAACACAACAGTGAAATGAGCTTGCTAAATCATTTAAGATAGGTTGACTGCCCTAAGTCAGGCTTCACTACTACAGTTACACCTGTGTTTTAAGGGATAAAGAACGAGTCAAGGCTGCTTTCTACCAAGGAAAAGCCTTGTACCAGCTGAGTAGGACTTCATAGGAATAATTACACTTCTCTGCCTTGACCCCTTGCATAACAGAGGACAAAGTATTTCAGGCAGAGTATTTTACAGCAATTTTGTTACACTTAGCTGACTAATTTAAAAATAAATATTTTCTTTCAATTTGTTTTAATGTCTCCAATCTCCATTGCTAATAGCCTGGGGTTTGGGAGTTTACTTGCAGGGACAGGTGATTTAATGCTATTACATGGTGCAAATCCCTTCTCCAGGACGAAAAGGATCCCCAGGAAATAACATAAAATTCCCTTCCTTCTTTCCATTTGTCCTGTCTTGTCCCTGCAGCAATATGAAGCTTCATTTTTCACAAGGATGCCTGAGAATAGCTACAAACACATAAGAAATTAATTAAGCTTACACACACATGATTTAGAAGTTCTGCACTTCCAGTACTTGAAGTCTTTTATATCTTCCTGGGGCATACTGGAAAGCCCACTGGAAAAGCAATCCAGAAAAAGTGTTTTCAGAGTCTAAAAAAACTCCTATCAGAGAACAGATTTTCTCCTCTATCTGCAGAAGCAAGTTTGGAACACGACAACAGCACTTAAAGTACGATTTTAATCATCTTTCTGGCAATAAATTGTATTATGTTCTACAGGTGGTTCCAACTGAAGTGGCATAAAGCATTATATACTTAGAACTGTCAAACAGGCTGTGAGGCCTTACTCCTACCTCAAATTGAGAGGAATTCAAGAATTTAAATAGGGGAATTGGAAGGGCCACAACAGAATGCAAGTTAAGCAACTTGGCTTTTTCACTAACAGCATCAATACGTAATTAATAGAACAGATTTTCCGATGTACTCTTGTGAGTCACTTCCAGCTTCAGAGATCACACTGAATGGCTTACATGAAAGGACCAAAGTAAACATCTTTTACAAGATACTTCTCATCCTTGGTCAGTCAAGAGGTCAACCAAAATTTCACTAAAAATCAGAATTTTTTTAAAAAGCCCTTTTCTTGGGTTGGAATTTTGTCCTGGGTAACAAATTAAGAGTCACAAACAGTGCCAGGCAGCGTTGCAGTCACGGGCAAGAGCATATTAAAAGCAAGGAAGGCATCTCAATGTTTCTTTTTATACACCAGTTAAAAGAGAGGCTACAAAACCTAAACTAAGATGTTTCTAGAAAGATCTCAAGGGTTTACATTTCTGCATCCTGTTGAGAAGCTGCACAGCAAATCACAGCCTCAGTCCATGGTCAGATAGTCACTAGAAGGGTCGACTCCTGAAAATCATATCCTGCACATGATGTAAACCAGATGCAGGTGTATCAGGCACTTATTTCAAAAGAATAATGAAGTTTTTTCATATTCCATCATGTTTTCTAAAAACTAGATAGCATTTAAAAGATACAAGTGAACCCCAAGTAGGACCAGTAACATTTCTTTTCCTTGTTTAAACTTCTGTCTTCCGAAGTGCCCTTGCAAATGTGGTCCTTTGTTTCCATCAACGCCTGGCTGAACTATCAGTGATTAAGCTCTTTTTAAGTGCACATTTGCTCTTTAACAAAATTACTGTATTCAGAAGACAGGAGGTATTCCTCACTGAGAGATTACTACCTTTTGTTTAAGAAAATTGCAGATGTATCTCAAATAAACCCCCTTCACATGAACAACAGTCATATTACTTTTCCCAAAGCCCTGCCTGGGAGGTTGAGGAGGACTGATTGTATATAACACAGCACCACCTCTAATTCTTTGGCTGCCCGAATCTATCCTGTGAAATCAGCAAATTGGCAAGAATTACTTTAATTACATCTCAGAGGACAACAGGAGGCACAACGTGCTCCTTCTCTGACCCTACTTGTAGGGCTGCAGCAGAAGCAAGGAGAGTACACATGCAGGAGACAAAAGCACTCCTCTAGACCTCCTATATACACTGTCAGGGCATGGGAAGGATGAGCCCTTGGGTTGCTGTAGCTCTGCATGCACAAAGTCAAGTCAACCCTTTCCTGGCAGTCACCAAAAGCATCGTCTCATCTCTTTACTGACAGAAATATTCTAGGCAGGAAGAGATGCACTTAGCTAAAGACAAGCTGCTTTGGTAGGTCCTCCAGGTTTAGACAGCAGAGATAAGCATCTCAATAAGCATCTCAGTGCTCATTTCCCACTCTGCTGCTGTAGCCCCTACCTCCCGAGCCCATGGCTTCCCTCTCTGCCAGCTACCTTGCAGCATTGTTTTTTTGCTGATGTCATGGCTGTTGCCTTTTGGGCATGCTGCAAAGGGGTGACACAGCCTGGGGAGCTGGGTGCAGATGGGAGGCACTGCTGGCTCCATATCTGCATCTACATCACAGGAGTCACCAGTCACTGCTCTGTTGGCTTCCAGCTTTCTTCCTTTGATCTGATTACCCCAAATCCAAATTAGAAGCAGCTTTCCATATGTTGACATACTGTGCAAGGAGTGAGACCTTCCAGGGGAAGGACTGGTGGCAAAGGCAAAGTGCAATCATACTATTCAAAACATGTGAGGAATGAAGTAATATGGCCTTTTCCTCCCACTCCTCACAGGCTTTCATCAGAACTGCAGCCAGCTGAAGGCATTGATGTCAGGCTGCAGTCTCCTTGGAAGGTAGTCCAAAAAGCAGGGAATTCACTTACAGAAGAATTAAAGCCTGTTTTAAACCTCAGCACTCTCCAGTCCAAGCACCTTCAACTTTTTTTGGCAGCCTTTGCTTCCTAAAGCCACAAACCTGAAATAAGCTCAGATATTTTCCCCGAGGAATTTGGAGGGAGACACTCATTGTAGATGTTATCATCTGGTTGTACTGTCTAGTGAAACACAATCACTTACCACAGGTATGGGTGTACAAGGAACAAGTTCTTTACCGTGAGGGTGGGGAACACTGGAACAGGTTGCCCAGGGAAGTAGTTGAGGCCCTGTCCCTGGAGATATTCAAGGTCAGGGCAACCTCATCTGGTAGAGTATGTCCCTGCTCACTGCAGTGGACCTTTGGAGGTCCCTTCCTACCTAAACCATTTTATGATATTTACTGGTTAGCCTCTTAATTAACAGGGAAGAGGGCCAAGCCATGACTGAAGTTCTACGGTAGGAATACACTGGTTTGACTTCGCACTTACTAGAAAATTTAGGTCAATGGCAGCCAGTCATTTGGCATCCTGCTTTACCATTTACAGCAGAGTACAACAGCTTTCAAAATCCTATTGTAAGTGTTGAGCATCCCCTATGTGCCTTCTAGTCCATCTGACATGATTATAGAATGGTCTGCATTGGAAGGGGCTTCCACTTCCCTGCCCAGGCAAAGACACTTTCCCACTAGACCAGGTTGGTCACAGCACCAGCCAACATGGCCTTGAATGTTTCCCAGGATGGAGCATCCACAACCTCTGAGTGACCTGTGCCAGTGTTTAACCACTCACAGTAAAGAATTCCTCCCTAATACCCAGTCTAACTCTCCCCTCTTTCCATTTAAAGCCATTGCCCCTTGTCCTATCACTACGCTCCCTAAAATGGAATCCCTCCCCATCTTTTTTGTAGGCTCTCTAAGTACTGACAGGGTGCAAGAAGGCCTCCCCAGGGCCTTCTACTCTCCAGGGTGAACAACCCCAACGCTTCCAGCCTATCCTTATGGAAGAGGTGCTCCAGCCCCCTGATAATCCCTGTGGTCCTCCTTGGGACATGTTCCAACAAATCCAAGATGTCTGGCAGTTTATTTTTCTTTTCCATTTATCTACTGTCAACAGGACAAAGAGAGTTAAATGGGTACATTCATGAGACTGAGTGTGACATCTCCAGAATATACAGCACTGAGACTCCTGCAGCAGTAAATACACAGCATAGCTATCAAGACTCCAAAGCCCTCTCTGATCACACCCCTCTCTCTTACTCGCACAACACTGAGTCAGCTGCACGGCATGAAAGGGTTCCTCCACTATTTACAGAAACAACATCCTACCATTTCATGAGTTCCAGGTTTAACACTGGTGTTTTAAAAACCACAAAGTAAATTTAACTTCTGAACCTCCATGGCTCCTTTTCAGAAAGTCTTCCTAATGATGTCCCATTGATAGTGTTTTGTGTGTGAGGAACATCTTGAAAGGAATCGATGTTTGCAATACACTTTCTGCATGTGTTTGTGCTAATCAACCATCTGCATTCACCATCCAGATACTTTATCTCTCAAACTCTTCTATCCTATGGTTTGTTCAGATGAGCAAATGGTAGCATTCACCTCTGAATTTTGGTTCTCTTCTCAGAAAGCATTATTCCTATAGAAGGTTTTCAATAACTCTGAGTATCATTGAATCACAGAATCAGTCAGGGTTGGAAGGGACCACAAGGATCATCTAGTTCCAACCCCCCTGCCATGGGCAGGGACACCCCACACTAGATCAGGCTGCCCAGAGCCTCATCCAGCCTGGTCTTAAACACCTCCAGGGACAGGGCCTCAACCACCTCCCTGGATAACCCATTCCAGGGCTTCACCACTCTCACAGAGTAGAACTTCTTCCTCACATCCAGTCTGAATCTCCCCACCTCCAGCTTCATTCCATTCCCCTTAGTCCTATCACTACCTGATAGCCTGAGAAGTCCCTCCCCAGCCTTCTTGTAGGCCCCCTTCAGATACTGGAAGGCCACAATAAGGTCACCTCAGAGCCTTCTTTTCTCCGGACTGAACAGCCCCAACTCTTTCAGTCTGTCTGATTCACCAGTTCATGACATCTGTAGATCATTACTTAAAGCAATTTATGGCCATAATTTTGTCCTACATTAGCAAATGCAAGTCAAAGGAAAACAAAACAAGACACACACAGAATAAAAGAGACCTTAAAGCTGCTTCTCTCTAGACAGAAGTTTGGAAGATCTCCAGTGGAATCTTGATTTAATTCAGGTACTAAAGACCTTGCAACTCGGGTTGCTGTTTTGCTCTGTCATACAAAGTAGAGCCTTCAGGCTGACCTTAGGAAAAATGAAATAAAAAGAGGAAAAAAATAATTGAAAGAGACTTTTGTCCTTTAGAATACAAATAAACAAGATTTTGTCAGTTGTGATTATTGTTCTCATTAGTCAGTCTCGCATTTAAAAATAATCAACAAAGCCATAACTTTCCCTTTGATGCCTTGGAGTGGGAAGAATAATGGCATCAACAACAATTTGACCTTGGACTTGTCAACATTTGGCTTTATGTGGTTTGAGCTTGCCTTCAGTACGCTGCAAGATGAGATCCAAAGAGTCACTGCTGGGAGCTGCAGAATTCAGGCAGTGTGTGGGTTCCAGAAAGCTCTTTCTCATGCCAGTAAAGAAGGAATTTTTCCCAAGAGGAAATTGCACATGGCTGTTCAGTTGCAAGATCTGTTCACATTTGAACTGTTAGAGGGTAGGAGAGCTCTGCAGAGGGACCTTGGCAGGCTGGACAGATGGGCAGAGTCCAAGGGCATGAGATTTAACACATCTAAGTGCCAGGCTCTACATACTGGCCACAACAACCCCATGCAGTGCTACAGGCTGGGGTCAGAGTGGCTGGAGAGCGGCCAGGCAGAAAAGGACCTAGGGGTACTGGTTGATAGTAGGCTGAACATGAGTCAGCAGTGTGCCCAGGTGGCCAAGAAAGCCAGTGGCATCCTGGTCTGTATCAGGAACAGTGCGGCCAGCAGGAGCAGGGAAGTCATTGTGCCCCTGTACTCAGCTCTGGTTAGGCCACACCTTGAGTCCTGTGTCCAGTTCTGGGCCCCCCAGTTTAGGAAAGATGTTGAGTTGCTGGAACATGTCCAGAGAAGGGCAACAAAGCTGGGGAGGGGTTTGGAGCACAAGCCCTATGAGGAGAGGCTGAGGGAGCTGGGGTTGCTTAGCCTGGAGAAAAGGAGGCTCAGGGGAAACCTGATTGCTCTCTACAACTACCTGAAGGGAGGTTGTAACCAGGTGGGGGTTGGTCTCTTCTCCAAGGCAACCAGCTCCAGAACAAGAGGACACAGTCTCAAGCTGCACCAGGGGAGGTTTAGGCTGGATGTTAGAAAGAAGTTCTGCACAGAAAGAGTGATTTGCCATTGGAAGGTGCTGCCCAGGGAGGTGGTGGTGTCCCCACCACTGGAGGTGTTTAGGAAGAGACTGGATGGGATGCTTGGTGCCATGGTTTAGTTGGTTAGATGGTATTGGGTGAGAGGTTGGTCTCTTCCAACCTGGTTTATTCTATTCTATCTGTCAAGGTTCAAGTGACTAAATTGGACTGCAAGATTTATCACCCATGAGCATCAGGGAAACCTTGCTCTGTTTTGAGTTTTTAAGGAGTCACACTACTGGAAGAGGTCAGATACTAACCAAAAAAAACCCCAAAACTCACAAAATAAGCTGTAACAGTACTCCTCAAGCTGAAATTGTCTATGATACAAACAAGGTCATGTTAAAAACATTCAGAGACACTGATGTGCACATTGTCACACACATGCTTCATGCACCATCTGATTAATATTTAGTTTTACTGTATCTTCAATTATCCTTCCCAAAATCCTTAACCACTGAAGTCTTGCAAGCCAATCTCATGCAAACAGAAGTGATCTAAAGAAGTACTGCATTTTTCAGATGTGTTGCCCCTCTAAGCATTGCATCAGGACCTAGAGTTTGCCACTTGCCTCAAAAGAACAGCAGACCTTAGAGCCAAATGTGAAGTACCAGCACTTCACCTCTCAATTTCAGTTGCTGGAACTTACCCACATATAGCACAGTAAGTTCCTTGTTTCCTGAAGGAGCTGAGAAGAAATGATGTGTCAGCTTCCCATCCAGAGGGCAAACCCAGGAACTTCCAGAAACAATTCAGCATGCTGCCCTAGGTGTACCAAGCAATAACTTGGGAAGAGCCTTTGGAGTATACACCGCTGTAGCACCGCTCAGACCAGAACTAGGGCTGAAACACACCTTGAAGCAAGGGGTAGGTGGAGGTGCTAAGTGGGGCTGCTGGGTATTTAAGGCCTATTACTGATCTCAGGGCACCTGCACTTGGTGTCAAAGGTTCATGGGATAAGGAAGGTGGCTTTCTAATTATATTGATTGTATAAACTTGGTGAAATGACCCATTCTAATGTGTGTGGGGGTTTGTTTTGTGGTTTGTTTTGGTTTTGGGCTATTCTTCAGAGTGCTGTGGTCTTGGCTGCATCCTGTGAGTCTGCTCTGGCCCCGTAGTCATGAGGTGTTGGGTGACAGGTTTGACTTGATGATCTTTGAGGTCTTTTCCAGCCTTGTTGATTCTATGATTCTATGCAGCATCCAGGAGGCAAGCACAAGAAACAAACCATATTTCCACTGAGTGCTGTGGACAGTGAAACACAGACTGCACCTATAACATGAATGGGATGTCCCAATCCTTGTTCTGCCTGACTGGCAGTGGCCCATAGAGGCTCCAAGACTATCCCATGCATTTGTTTACCCCCCTACTAAAATATCCTGGTTTCCCAACAACCCGGTCTCCAAGGCAGTCCTATCCATTTGACTTTGCCCTTCCAAAATACTCTGAACTTTTCTGTCTGTTCCCTTCTGAAGAGTGGTTTGACCCATAGATAACAAAGCTGCTATGCTGTCTTGAGAGGTGTAGGGCAGCTCAAAAAGGAAGGTATTAATTTATTGATTATTATCTGTTTATTTATCATTAGTCTTCAGGAAAACGTTTGCTGGAATGTGTCCAGAGAAGGGCAACAAGGTTGGTGAGGGGTTTGGAACACAAGCCCTATGAAGAGAGGCTGAGGGAGCTGGGGTTGCTTATCCTGGAGAAGAGGAGACTGAGGGGTGACCTTATTGCTCTCCACACCTACCTGAAGGGAGGTTGTAGCCAGGCAGAGGTTGGTCTCTTCTCCCAGGCAGCCAGCACCAGAACAAGAGGACACAGTCTCAAGCTGCGCCAGGGGAGGTTTAGACTGGATGTTAGGAGGAAGTTCTATACAGAGAGAGTGATTGCCCATTGGAATGGGCTGCCCAGGGAGGTGGTGGAGACACCATCATTGGAGGTGTTCAGGAGGAGACTTGATGGGGTGCTTGGTGACATGATCTAGTTGTTTGGGTGGGTTGGATTGGTTGATGCGTTGGACGCGATGATCTTGAAGGTCTCTTCCAACCTGGTGGTGTAGTGTAGTGTAGTGTAGTGTAGTGTAGTGTAGCGTAGCGTAGCGTAGTGTAGTGTAGTGTAGTGTAGTGTAGTGTAGTGTAAACCTCCTGGTGTTCCCATGGTTTAAGTGGAGGTATTCTTTGCTTCTGGTAAAATGTGTAAGGAAATTCCCTTCCAACTTTTCCAGAGGCCTAAGTACCCCTCTTAAAACTGTCAGTGACTGAATTTTACTGCGCAACAGAAATGCTCTTAACCTCCCTCTATTGAATTCATTGTGATTAAACTTTGTGAAAGCCCCCTCCCCAAAAACCAGTGAATATGACCAGCTTAAGTGCAAGTGGTGCCAATGATGGATGTATTCACACCAGCCTTTTAAAATTCTGGATTTTCTTAAGCAAGATGCTTGCTTTCTCTCTGGTCTTTGGAGGGTTTTTCTTCTTGTTTTGGTAGTGGTTGTTTATGTAGCAATGTTCACTGAGACTTGATCATTCTTCTGATTTTAATTGCTCTTGACATATTGTGTTTCAAATTCCACAGTGCTGTTGTAAGACAGTTTTACTGTAGATACTGCTTGGTGGTATTTTTCCCTGATGAAAACATCACGGTTAGGGGTCTGTTAAGGTCAAATATTTCCTGCTGCAGTTCTGGAAGTTCAGGAACTTCCCACCACATTTATTAGGATTTTGTTTTCGGATAGACTTCCCACAGAAAAAAAAAATCCAACCACAAAACACAGACCTTAGGAATTAACTTGTGATAGGTCATCAAACAAATCTTAAGGGATAGCTTAATGAGGAAAATTGGCAGTTTCATTTCACTTTCCTTGCTCGTTAGCAGGCTGCGTAATCTTTTTTGGGTTAATTTATTTCCGTTCTCCAGTTTCCTCTCCAGCTTCAGAGGACCACAGAATGAAACAGCACGCAGCTGGAAAAGGTGATGGGAGTGAGTGGATTGGGTATCCTATTGCAAATAATCCATTCATACATCTTCCATCCACTTGAAGGTGATGAGGTGCATTTATGTGCAGATGCAAGAGTGTGCAGAGGGACAGATTCGTGTGGGCTTTCCAATAGGAAACCCTTCAAGTTTCTCAGTTTTGAGGGCACCTGGGACCATTCATTTCATCTCAAGGTCCTCTGAGGATACTTTGCTGTATTTCTAATGCAGAAGGAACTTTTTCTTAAAGGAGCTCATTGCCTTTGCTTTCCCATGCTTATTTCACTTGACATTCTGCATAGTATCTATCTTGCAACAGCCACAAAAGGCATTGTTGTAGCCCCTCAACAGACCTCCTGCTGTTTTGGGCCAGTCCAGTTTTCCCATGCAAGATTTAAAAAGAATAGTCAAAAGCAGCTTCTCAGTGTTCCATGCCTGTAGTTGTTATTTTACCCATCCAGACAAATATCTCAGCTACTCCTTAATAGCAATCATCTCAAATGAACAATGAAATGAGCAATGAGCAATCGTCTCAAATGAACGACGAGATGAACAATCATCTCAAATGACCAATGAAAAATCTGAGGATGGCCAAATAAGACATGTTGGGGAAAAAAATATATTGAATTCCTGCTAGAAACAGTTTACAGCTGGTTTTTGGGGGTTAATTTTATCTTTTTTATGTATTACTAATTTGTGCAAAAAATGTTTGACGTGGTGATGTTGCATTTCCTCTGTTCACATCTGATTTTCTTAGTGTTCCTTTGTAATTACAGTTTGGTGAGGAGACTCACTTAGCATGCTGCTCCAGTTCTATGTGCATAAACATTTTCTATGTGCATAAACATCTATGTACATAAACATAAACAGAGAGGGACCTGGGGGTGCTGGTTGATGGTAGGCTGAACATGAGCCTGCAGTGTGCCCAGGCAGCCAAGAGGGCCAATGGCATCCTGGCCTGCATCAGGAACAGTGTGGCCACCAGGAGCAGAGAGGTCATTGTGCCCCTGTACACTGCACTGGTTAGGCCAC
Source organism: Picus viridis (assembly GCA_033816785.1). Classification (NCBI taxonomy): domain Eukaryota; kingdom Metazoa; phylum Chordata; class Aves; order Piciformes; family Picidae; genus Picus; species Picus viridis. Next base: position 7,394,170 of record CM066581.1, read on the forward strand.
ACCTTGAGTCCTGTGTCCAGTTCTGGGCCCCTCAGTTTAGGAAGGATGTTGACTTGCTGGAACGTGTCCAGAGAAGGGTGACGAAGTTGGTGAGGGGATTGGAACACAAGCCCTATGAAGAGAGGCTGAAGGAGCTGGGGTTGCTTAGCCTGGAGAAGAGGAGACTAAGGGGTGACTTTATTGCTCTCTACAACTACCTGAAGGGAGGTTGTAGCCAGGCAGAGGTTGGTCTCTTCTCCCAGGCAGCCAGCACCAGAACAAGAGGACACAGTCTCAAGTTGCACCAGGGGAGGTTTAGACTGGACGTTAGGAGGAAGTTCTATACAGAGAGAGTGATTGCCCATTGGAATGGGCTGCCTGGGGAGGTGGTGGGGTCACCGTCATTGGAGGTGTTCAGGAGGAGACTTGATGGGGTGCTTGGTGACATGATCTAGTTGTTTGATGGGTTGGACGTGATGATCTTGAAGGTCTCTTCCAACCTGGTTTATTGTATTGTATTGTATTTCCCCCCCCACCATGAACTTCATTCTGGACAAAATACCAGTTAAGTGAATGAAGTTATGGTTACCAGAAAAGTAATTTTTATTGCCAATAAATAATGTCAGTAAATGCTTTATAATCGACCAAGGAACCTTGAGTGGGTTTTGGGTGGGTTTTTTAAGCCTTTCCAAAGAAACATTCATGGGCTTCATGTGTAAGATATTTAGCAAGCTTTAGTTTGGGCTGGATAAATACATCTACTCTTATGCTGTAAGTTCATAATGTTTTTTCTTCCATTTAGTTTTGGGAAACAGAAGTAGTGCCCCAACAAAGAAAACCCCAAACAACAAACAACAAAATCATTTGAAACTGTAGCTTTCCCATTATCTGTCTTCTCTGAAGACAGCTCACAAATATGTGCTAGCTAAAATCATGATCACTGAGAAGATGTGTGAGCTCCTGTCAGTCTTTTATCCTGAGGAGTTCATAGACTGAGTGGAAGAATTCCAGTTTTAATCCTCCTCTGTTTTCCTTCATTAGGCACGTTGTGAAATAGTTTAGGGATATAAATAGGTTTTCTACTATCGTGTCCTTAAGCCCAGTTAAGTCAGCAGCAGTCTTCCCATGGCTTCCAATATCTTTGGGATCAGGCTATGCTAGAGGAATTTCTGACCGATTGAGGATTATTTCCCCCATTTTTGTTTTGTGTACCATGTGGCACAATCCTCTGGTCTGCACCACAAGGGGAAGAACAGTACATGTCTGGATCTGCCATCTGAACTAGCTTTGTAATTGAAAAGATGTTTACTGTGAAGTGGTGCAGAGTGGCAATCACTTTCCTTCTGCGCACTGTAAGGACAGTGCCTATTTTACCCTGGTTGCTGCATCATGGATTTGGTTTGTTTATTCATTGACTGGGGGAAAAAAAGGTGTTCAGAATCAAGTGTGTTTTACATGCTGTATTAGTTTTAGGCACAGGACCATGCAAAGCCAAGTGCAGGATAACAGCATCTACATTTTAAGTTGGAAATGGAAGAGACCTAGATTTCTCATCCTCATTCCTTAACACACACAGCAGTGTCTGAATTAAGGATTGAAGGATGTAAAATCCCAGCTCTTCACTGCAAATGATAATGGGGGGAAAAAGGAAATGTTAGTTAAAGACATATATGCTACTGTACTATGTTTTAAGGTTAAACAACTGTTTACCTTAATATATATATATAAAGCAAATTATATAAAGTAAATTATTATTATTATTAATATCTATATATAAAAAGCAAATTATTTTTAGGGTTTGCTTTGACTTTCCCTTTGTTTTTTTTCCTTCAGTGTGAATGCAAGCATGTCTAGAATGTTGTATTGCTTTGGCAGGTAGTTTTGCAAGTAGCTAAGTGGGTTTGCTTTTCAGTATTGTTTCATGTTTATATTCTGTCTGCTATCCCAAATGATCCCAGGCCTGCTTTGCAAACAGCAAAAAGTGAATTGCAGCTGCCCTGGTATAAAAATTGGCAGACAAAAAGCACAAAGCTGAGAAGGGAAACAGCAATCAATGCCATTTAGAAAAATGCTGAGTCTTAGAAAATGTCCTGCTGGACTGGAGATGCTCTGCTGGTGGCCAAAAGACAGCAAATCCAGGTGCCAGCTCCAGTTTTGGGTTGTTTAGTAAAATCCTTAACTAGTCTTAAAAGCAGGTCTGAAGATCTGCAGGGATACTTGGGGGAGGCAGTGGGACATCTTGAGGCAGGGGTGTGCTGGGTTAATGAGTCCTGGATTCAGAATGCAGAATGAGATGCCAAATCCTCTGTATAACAACATCTGGAGAGTCCTGCACAGGATGCAAAACAGCCTCTGTGCAGTGCTGTGCTGAGAGAAACTTCAGTTGGTTCAATGTAAAATGCTGGACAGGAGGATGGCTAAAACCTCTGCTCTCTCTGTGTCTTGGATATTGACTCATAGTTCTTGCTTACTTGCCTGTGGGAATTTGAGTTAGAGTCTCAAACAGCTTCACAGCTGGAGTCACCGCTCTGGGAACTACCTCACTCTTTGCTTTGGAAAAGCTATGATGAGGTGGGATCCACTTCCACCCTGCAGCAAAGGGCCATAGTCACTGAAATATAGCTTAGATGCTATAGGAGGAGGTAGGAAAAGTTCTTTATTCTTCAGCTTGGAAGTAGAAGAAAATAGCTTGAGATTTGTGGGGCAAGAGATGAGGGCACCATGGCTGAAGGCACACATCTGGAGGAGAAAAAGGCTGGAGTCTGGTCTCCGCTTCCTGTTTGCATTAAAAAGGAAAAAAATAAATATAAAGCCTATTTCTGGGTAGATAAACAGAGAGATCCTACAGCAGGGAGTTTTTCATTCTTACAAGCTGTCACTGAGGATGATACTTTTTTCTCTGCACATTCATCCACTCGAAGGGCAAGTCCCGTGGCCAAGCCAGCCATTTAGGATCTGTAGAAAGCTGTTTGAGCTCTCGCAGTAAAGAGAAGCATCCAGGGAGATGCATTTCACTTAGCTTAGGCAATTATCTTTGGATGCATTTCACTTTTAGCATTTTAGGGATGGGGTACTCAATCACTTCTTTACCTCAAAAAGTCTTTTGGAGGCACTTCTCTGCTTCTGTGAACTGTGAGAAGGAGCCTGGCAAGCGAGATGGCTGTCAGAACCCCAGTGGCTGCTGATGGGTCCTCATCCCTGGAGATCAGTGGAATCTCAGCTATTTCTCTGCATTTCATTTTTTTGCAAGGCACTTTTTGTTGGTTGGTTGGTTTTCTGGCTTTTGGACCAGTATTTTAAAACCATTTCCTAGCAGCATGGCATCTGTGGGAATGTAGAATGATCTTTAAGCAGTCTCCTCCTATGTTCAGAAGAGGCTGCCATATCTCAGCTGTATTTGAAACAAGGCCTACATAATGATATTCTCTATAAAAATCTGCTTTCTTGTGGCTTGTGCCTGTACACATTTGGGTAAGCAAGTTTTATTTTCAGCTGAGGTTATGCAAAATGATTGTGATGAGAAATTCCACTTAGAAACAAAGTCCAAAGTCTTCATGCCATTAGAAGTCCACTTTGAATCTCATTTTTAACTAAGTACGCTCAGGTGATTTGAATAATGACTTGAATAATTAAGGAGCTTTGCATAACTTAGACATCTATGTACAAAACACCTTGAGGAAATTCAATCAATCCAACTGGGAAACACAAACAACATTTTGTAAGTGCCTTCACCCATCTTAGGGTGAAAATTGTAATTTTGAGTAAGTGTATTAGATTAGAATAGAACAGAATTAACCAGGTTGGTAAAGACCTTTGAGATCGAGTCCAACCTATCACCCAACACTATCTAATCAACTAAACCATGGCACCAAGCTCCCCATCAAGTCTATCCTTAAACACCTCCAGTGATGGTGACTCCACCATCTCCCTGGGCAGCCCATTCCAATGGCAAATCACTCTTTCTGTGAAGAACTTCTTCCTAACATCCAGCCTAAACCTCCCCTGGTGCAGCTTGAGACTGTGTCCTCTTGTTCTGGAGCTGGTTGCCTGGGAGAAGAGACCAACCCCCAGCTGGCTACAGCCTGCTTTCAGGTAGTTGTAGACAGCAATAAGGTCTCCCCTGAGCCTCCTCCTCTCCAGGCTAAGCAATACAATACAATACAATACAATACAATACAATACAATACAATACAATACAATACAATACACCAGGTTGGAAGAGACCTTCAAGATCATCGTGTCCAACCCATCAAACAATCCAACCCACCCAACAACTAGACCATACAGCCAAGCACCCCATCAAGTCTTCTCCTGAACACCTCCAGTGAAGGTGACTCCACCACCTCCACGGGTAGCCGATTCCAATGGGCAATCACTCTCTCCGTGTAGAACTTCTTCCTAACATCCAGCCTAAACTGCCCTGGCACAGCCTGAGACTGTGTCCAACCCCAGCTCCCTCAGCCTCTCCTCACAGGGCTATGCTCCAAACCCCTTCCCAGCTTTGCTGCCCTTCTCTGGACATGTTCCAGCAACTCAACATCTTTCCTAAAATGAGGGGCTCAATTAATTGTTAATTATTAATCCATTGTTTAGAAAGTTAAAATGCATCCTTTAGGTATTACTTGACCAATATTAGATCCAAAGCCTTCTGCAGAGCCAAAGAGGTTAATTTTGTTAGACACAGAATTGGGCAACACCATCAGCTTTGACAAAGCCCAGAGGATGTTTGAGTTTCAGGGCTGTGAGTTGTTTAGTCATCTTTCCAAGGAGAGTGGCAGCCTATCTGAAGCCCAGCAGAGTGGTGGAGTGCAGCAAGCATCTCTCAGTTGCATGGATTTCCAGTATCAACTACGTTTTGAGCGCATCAGCCCGCGAGTTAACTGCAGGCGATTAGCCAGCCCTCCATAATTACTAACCCAGCTCCATGACCTGTTGGCACCTCGCCTAATTATGGTTTTGATAACAAGCTGTAGATGTAATTAGAAGTGTAAGTGCAATATAAAGAGATAGTAGGTTTGTTTGACACCCACTTGCAAACAGGAAAATAATTAGATTCAGGATGCTGTCACAGACCATGCTGTGTGGCTGATTTGAAAAGCCCTGCATTACAGGGAAGGAGGATTGTCTGACTGACTCTGGGAAATTATGTTCAATCCCCAGGCTCTTGGAGACATAATTTCCCCCCCCCTTTTTTTTTCTTTTCTCTTTTAATATCAGAATTTCTAGCAATCACTGTGGGGAATTTTTACTCATTTGGGGAATTATGCCATTTATACTTGGTGGAGAAATATGAGTGTCTTGGGGGGGGGGGGGAAAAATGGGCTACAAAGGATGTGAGTAGCTTTAATCATTTGGATGTTAAGAAGAGAAAAGTCTGATCAATGAATTGATTCTTTAAACCTAAGCATGACACCAAATATCTTCTCTGTGTAAAACAATCTTGGACCTCAGTCCTGATGGACTCTGCTTTGCTTTGCTGTTGCACGTGGCCAGTTCCAAACAATGCCACGCTTCATTGCCAAGCTGGGCAGCTTCATGGTTCCAACAGATCTGCAGCTTAGAGACTTGTTACTTAAATGTGAAGAGTGGGTATGAGCTGCCATTTCTCCTGAGCAAGGACAGTGGCAAGGAATGTTGAACTCTTTACTATTGATTATTTTTTTCTTTATCATAAAGCTCATGATAGCTTTTGAGATTGTTTAGTCTCCTTGGTCAGAGCTGGGCTGACTGTGAAAATACCTCTGAATTACTCCCTGAAATTTGGAGGTACTGATTGCTTGTGGAGTAGGCACTGGGAAGGATCCTGTAATAGCAAAACTAAATAAGGAAAATAACATGCTCTGATGAAGGAAGGAAGGAAGGAAGGAAGGAAAGGAAGGAAGGAAGGAAGGAAGGAAGGAAGGAAGGAAGGAAGGAAGGAAGGAAGGAAGGAAGGAAGGAAGGAAGGAAGGAAGGAAGGAAGGAAGGAAGGAAGGAAGGAAGGAAGGAAGGAAGGAAAGAAGAAAAAGAAAGAAAGAAAGAAAGAAAGAAAGAAAGAAAGAAAGAAAGAAAGAAAGAAAGAAAGAAAGAAAGAAAGAAAGAAAGAAAGAAAGAAAGAAAGAAAGAAAGAAAGAAAGAAAGAAAGAAAGAAAGAAAGAAAGAAAGAAAGAAAGAAAGAAAGAAAGAAAGAAAGAAAGAAAGAAAGAAAGAAAGAAAGAAAGAAAGAAAGAAAGAAAGAAAGAAAGAAAGACTTCCTGAACCAAACCCACCATAGCTATTAACACCCTGCTCTAAAATCAGAGTGACTTGTCCAGGGACTGTGACAATTTGCAGGGTTACAGTGTCCAGTATCAGCTGAATTATACTGACAAAAACTGCCTAGATACTGGTATGTAATAACCTTTTCAGCACAGAGGTTTAACCAGAAATGACAGCTTTCAAGTGCTTACAGCATCATTATCTGTGCCCAGAAATAATCTTGGGGGGGGGGAAAGCACATGGATCCCTACCAAAAGCATTTGGAAGCAAAAGAACTGAAAAGCAATTTTGTGTTGCTAAAATCTACCCCCAGAAAATAAATAAATCATGTTTGGCTGTATATTCTTCAACTATGTATGACCTGCATACATTGCATATGCAGTAGATACGTTGGTCACAAGGTTTTCATGTTTCCTGCTGTATCAGTAACAAAAGATCTGAAGGACAGACAGGCATTCTCCCAGGGAGTGAGAGACTTGAGTTACTTGATGGAAAATTACCATAGCATCTCTCATCTAATAGAAATTATGACCCAAATATATTTATCTGTCTAGTTTAGGTCACATACCCCCTCCCATTTTTATGTGTCTTACTCATCTCTGAGCATCTCTAGCAGAACGTGATTGCATGGCATGATAGAATTAAGGACAGCAAATCTGCTGTGCCTCATAGCATCTTACATAGGATATTAAGGAATCCATCCACCTCAGAAATGAATAATTTATGGTCATTCATATTTCCTCTCTTTGTCACAATATTCAAAAGGATTTGAGAACCAGACAGATGTGTCAGGATGCCTTCATTGCTCTTGAGCTGAAATAAACAGAGCCCAGCCTTCAGGAAGCCGTCATGCAGTGCTGGCCCTCCCTGCTCCCTGCAGTACTCAGCAAGCCATAGTATACTTTGGCAGCTCTTTGTGTCATTTTTATCTGATAAGTCAGTTTATTAGGCTCTGCTGCCTTCTTACACCTTCAGAAACTGTGTGATACTACCTGCATTCACTATCTGAGATAATTCTCTGGGTGTCAGAAGAAGCTTCTGAAGCAGCCTGGAAGTGGTCAAGCAATACAGTGGGGAGATGGTCAGAGAGGAACAGAAGAGTTGCCTAGGGAAAAAGGTATAAATGGTAAAGCTATTTATCCATGAACTTTGTGTCTTCTTGAACTCCCCCACCACAGGAGAATTTTACTAGCATCCCTTCAGCATAACATCTGCCAGACCTTGGTATCATGACAAGACTCGATGACTCAGGTTGGAAGTCCACTACCAAGACATAGGGCAGAGTGTGATCCTCCTTATGCACACACCAGATGGATTTCTCAGTCTAGAAAAAAGAGCTTTGGGCTGGTTTTAATTGGAATGAAGTGGCAAGGTGAGGGCTGAAGCAGAGGAGCTGTGCATAGGGTAACAAGTCCCTTAGGGGCAGGCTGGAGCCCTGACCATGTCTGTGGTGCTTGCCATGGGCACGGGGTTTTCTGTAATTGGCCCCAGGGCTCCTTGATATTCCAGCAGCACTAATTCCTGTTGCACTGCAGGCACAGCCATACCAGCATGAGCACATGCTAATGTTTTTGCATGCAAAGCTGATCCTACATCCACTGGAGCTCTTTCTGTGACCACACAGGGATGGATGCTGTGGTGGTGGGAATACTGATGAGGGGGACAATGAGAACTTGAAATAGCAGAGAGTCTGCAAAGGCTCAAAAACCCCCAAACCCCCAACAAAAATCACCACCACCACCAAAAAAAAAACCACAAAAAACCCCACAAAAACTAAAACACCCAAAAAAAAAACCCACCCCAAAAAATCAATAACCATGCATTTGCTCTTCTAATTAAGTTTTCAGCTTGCAGGGTCTGATAATTTCTCATTTTCATAGGACAAATGCATCATTACTTTGGGGGGGGGGGTGTTAGCTAGCAAACTTTATACAACCTAAACCTTGCACTCAGCAATTCTTTAAGATCATTTTTATGGTGAAATAGGAGCAAAGGTTCCCTTTTAGTTTTGTGTTTCTGGCTTCTACAGGAACGCCTAGCATTTTATTGGGGAGATTAATGCCCCGGGACACTGCATGTAAGAGCTCAAGCTGGCAGATAGTTTAAATAAGTTAACAGAAAACTACATGCAAAAATACTGCCAGGTGTAGAATTAGTGCTCCAATACTCCTGCATTTCATGTATTATTTTTATTATGTTGGCCCTTTTCTGGCCTGAATTTCAGAACAACTCTGCTCCTCAGGTTACATTAGCCCTGCAAAGCTGAAGGCCGTGGACCTCTGTTTATACCTTTCCAGCTGTAGGTCTCTTGTGATGGTGATCAAAAAGAGCAATCAAGAAACCAGGGATTCGGGGAGATGATGCATTCCAGTTCCAAAAATCCAAACAGAACTAAATACAAGACCAGCTTCCATACATGAAAACCAAAGCAGCAGAATCTTTCAGGGAAACAGTCCAAAAGCTTTTAAAGATATTCTAAAGAAGAGGTTTTTCCATGTCATTGACCATTCTTGTTGCCCTTCTCTCAGCTTCTTACATGTTTCATCTGCAGTATCTTTTATTAAATGAGCTAATGAATACTCTACTCACCTTTTGTTAGCTGAAGCCTTACTCTGAACTCAGATATCATTATTTTTCCCCCTGTGCACTTCATCATCTGAGCCGGTTGTTAAATTATCTCACTTTGGAATGGGTCTGGAGAAGAGAAGGCTCCGAAGTGACCTAATTGTGGCCTTCCAGTATCTGAAGGGGGCCTACAAGAAGGCTGGGGAGGGACTTCTCAGGATATCAGGTGGTGATAGAACTAGGGGGAATAGAATGAAGCTGGAGGTGGGGAGATTCAGGCTGGATGTGAGGAGGAAGTTCTTCCCCATGAGAGTGGTGAAGCCCTGGAATGGGTTGTCCAGGGAGGTGGTTGAGGCCCCATCCCTGGAGGTGTTTAAGACCAGGCTGGATGAGGCTCTGGGCAGCCTGATCTAGTGTAGGGTGTCCCTGCCCATGGCAGGGGGTTGGAACTAGATGATCCTTGTGGTCCCTTCCAACCCTGACTGATTCTATGATTCTATGATTCTATATAGGAAGAAAAGAATACTTATGTGCACAGCAGTTATCAGGCTCCTTTCTTAAACTGAAGCTTTAGGACTTAGGCCAGTACACATTTCCTGTTCAACTTTGATGCTTCTCATGTGGTAACTTTCCACCAGTGGCATTTGCTGCTTGCTTTCCATTCAGATGATTAGTAAATATATTAAGTGTTTAATATCACACACAGCCTTTTTAAAGAAGTATAGAATCATCGAATCAATAAGGTTGGAAAAGACCTCAAAGATCATCAAGTCCAACCTGTCACCCAACACCTCATGACTACTAAACCATGGCACCAAGTGCCACGTCCAATCCCCTCTTGAACACCTCCAGGTACAGTGACTCCGCCACCTCCCTGGGCAGCACATTCCAATGGCTAACAAATCTCTCTGGGAAGAGCTTTCTCCTTCAGTGCAGTTTTTTGCCAGCCTCATCTGAGAGTTGGGTTTTTTGTTTCTTCTTTTTTTTGTGTGTGTGTGGCTACCATCTCTCATGTCTAGAAATCAAATCAAACGTATGGAAAGCAATATCTGCTTCTTCAGTTGTGTTTATGCTCTGCATAAATCGAGACAGCAGAAAGAAATGGATTTTCTCTGTCTCCAAAACATAAAATGATCCCAATAAATTCCAATGACTGTGAAGCTACAAGAATTTTGAGGCATAGAATCACAGAATCAACAAGGTTGGAAAAGATCTCAAAGATCATCAAGTCCAACCTGTCACCCAACAGCTCATGACCACTAAACCATGGCACCAAGTGCCACGTCCAATCCCCTCTTGAACACCTCCAGGGACAATGACTCCACCACCTCCCTGGGCAGCACATTCCATGGCTAGCAACTCTCTCTGGGAAGAACTTTCTCCTCACCTCAAGCCTAAACTTCCCTGGCACAGCCTGAGACTGTGTCCTCTTGTTCTGGTGCTGGTTGCCTGGGAGAAGAGACCAACCCCCTCCTGGCTACAACCTCCCTTCAGGTAGTTGCAGACAGCAGTATAACTCCAGCACTACTCAATTTCCTACCAAGTTTCTGATTGATGAGAGAAACACTTCAGGACACGAATTTCTGGTAAATCTGAGCAAATCATGTCAACCAGTTCAAGTAATTAATGCAAGATTTTTTTCATCTTGAGTCATCTTAATAAGAATGAGATCCCTTTTGTCTTTGCAAAAGCTGTTGGTTTAACTCCCTTCTGCTACAGCACCAGACAGTTTGTTGTTCTGTTTATAAGTAACGTTTCAACCAGGCTTTAAACTGTGCAGATGTTAAGAGCTGCCCACGCCAGGGCTTTTGATTACCTCCAAATACTTTCTTAAAACATCGGCTTTTCCACCAGTCCTCCCAAACAGTAGTTTTTCATAAGGGGAGATTGCATATCTTTGCAAGCAGCTCATCATCTTTACTTCTGAACTCCTTCAGAAGTCATAAATGCATGACATCTGGGTACCCAGAGTGATGGCAGGAGACAGCTTGGAGAAATAAAAGTGAGCCTTGACTGTAAATCGGTCTGGCAAAGTGCCACCACGGCAGTAGAGTCCTGGAAAGCCAGGCTTTCAGAAACCTTACACTTCACATTTTTCTTACCCCAGCATGTGCCAGACAGTCATAGCTGCTAAACCAGGCTTTATTCCATCCCGGAATCTGGTAATCTGTATAGCACAAGCCCTACGAGGAGAGGCTGAAGGAGCTGGGGTTGCTTAGCCTGGAGAAGAGGAGGCTCAGAGGAGACCTTATTGTCGTCTACAACTACCTGAAGGGAGGTTGTAGCCAGGTGGGGGTTGGTCTCTTCTCCCAGGCAACCAGCACCAGAACAAGAGGACACAGTCTCAGGCTGCACCAGGGGAGGTTTATGCTGGATGTGAGGAAGAAGTTCTTCACAGAATGAGAGATTGGCCTTCGGAATGTGCTGCCCAGGGAGGTGGTGGAGTCACTGTCAATGGAGGTGTTTAAGAGGAGACTGGATGAGGCACTTGGTGCCATGGTTTAGTTGATGGTGTTGGGTGATAGGTTGGACTTGATGATCTCAAAGGACTTTTCCAACCTGGTTAATTCTTTTCTATTAGAATATAATATATTGTAGACATGGCACTTCAGGACATGCTTTATTGGCTGTGGTGGTGTTAGGTTGACAGGTGGTGATCTTAGAGATCTTTTCCAACTGAAACAATTCTATCCAGTTCTGGGCCCCTCAATTCAAGAAAGATAGTGAGTTGCTCAAACATGTCCAGAGAAGGGCAACAGAGCTGGTGAGGGGTCTGGAACACAGCCCTGTGAGGAGCGGCTGAGAGAGCTGGGGTTGCTTAGCCTGGAGAAGAGGAGGGGAAGACCTTACTGCCATCTACAACTACATGGTTGTAGCCAGCCCGGGGTTGGTCTCTTCTCCCAGGCAACCAGCACCAGAACAAGAGGACACAGTCTCAAGCTCAAGGAGTAATAGTGCTCTTTCTGCAACGAGATCCTGATGATATTTTTACCCTGAAATTATTGTAATCTCACTACTCTGTATAGCTCAGGGCTTCCTGGCTGACCTTCAGAGGACTCTGAATGGTGTCAGGAGCCCAGAAGACCGGAGAGAGGATGTTCAGAGGGCAAGCCTGTGGAAAGGTTAGATACTGGCAGTACTTATATAAAAACAAATAAAAAATAAACAAGTATAGGACATGCATGACCAAAAATGGTGAATAATCATTCCAGAATGCAGAAATAGGCCTAAAGAGACACTCTGTGCACGGCAGCTCAACAATTAAAAGCAACCCTGGAATTAGTAGACTGTAGCTTTCCATCAGAATATCTCTTGCTAGTGGAAAAAAAATATTTTCCAGGGCTCACAAGTTTTGATTTCACTCCTTTGTACAGGAAGCAGCTATATGTGGTCAACCAGATGTCTGCAGGCATGCATGGTATGATCACATGGTGATTAGAAGGTCACATTTTTCTAATGTTTCCAAGGCAGAACTTTCAAGCCTTGCATACATCTACCCAGCTCCCAAGAGCTCCCAGTTTAACCAGTGGCTTTTTGGTGGTTACTGTTCTGTTTGGAAGGAGGGGTCATTCATTGTGCCACTGGCCTTCAGGAGGAACCTTTGGCCGAGCATCTCATCGAAGGGATGCATTTGGAAAGATGCAGTACAGCACACAACGAAGAGCAGGCTGCAGCCTGAGGCTTTGGTGCCAGGAAAAAAAAAGAGAGAGAGACAGTTTGTACAACAAGGTCAGTTTGAGGCTAAATTTAAGTGCTCTCTGAAGTCAGACAATTTAAACAAAGCTGCTAGAAAGCCCTGCATTTCAGAACAGAAATCCAGAGTTTGTAGATGAGGAGCATTGGGTTTTAAATGCTTTGCAGTAAAGCTTGTGGACTGTTTGGTATTTTACCAGAGTTTAAGAGACTGGATCATGCATAACAAATGAGACTGAAACGGACAGGGAGATCTGCTGTCTTTACCTCCTCTGAGTTAGAACTAATAGTAATGATTGCAATAAATTACCCCTCAACAAATAACTATTTCTGCTAAAGTATGAGCTGCTTAAATAGTAAGACGGCCACCCCCTCCCAAAATGCCAGACTCTTCTCTTGAGTGACCACAGAGCTTGTCTATGCCTTTGCAGTGGGACTGGGAGGTCACCATGCATCTACATTTACCCTCTATCTGGGGCTAAACTAGAGCAGTTGTTCTATCACACCATGACCCCTCCCCAGCTGAGGAGTATTGGGAAAAGGAGAGGAGACCCCTGGGTTGAAATGCAAAAGGATTTAATGAAACAGCAATACTAATATTAATCCTTATGCCGACATAAAGCATTAAAAAGTGATACCCAGGCCAGTGAACGTGCAGCAGTGACAGTAAACAAGAAAGCAGTGCTCAGGAGCAGGATGACAAGCAAGCTTCTCCAGGAATGGTGACCCAGGAGCAGAAGCACCACCTCTAGCAAAGTTCCCCCTTCATGCTGAGTGTGATATGCACAGTCTGGGACACACCTGTAGCCAGTGTGGGTCATCTGCCCTGGCTAATGGCCTGCAGCCCTAGGGTGGCCTGGAATTCTGTCCTAGGAAAACCAGGACACAGGGCAACACATTGTGTGAACTATTGCCATCTAGCCCTGAAGCCTGTGATGGAAATGCTCAATATATTCAGAGAAATATCATTCATTTTAGATGGCAGTTTATGAGGCTAAGGCTTAGCTAGAAGCTGTTAACCATAGTTGACAGCAGCTACCCACACGTCTGGCAATAGCACACTGGGAAAATTCTGCAGTTCTCCTAACCTGCAGTGAGCAGAGTATTGAGAATACTTTCTCATCCTGCATCTGGCTGCCTAACCAAAGCTCCCCACAGGGCGTGTTACTGGGGAATGAGTAACATTCCCCCTGTGATGAGGGGACTGGAGCATCTTCCCGATGAGGAAAGGCTGAGACATCTGCAGTTATTTGGCCTGGGAAAGAATTCCTGGGAGGGAATCTTATCCATTCTAACCAATACCTAAAGGGTAGGTGTCAAGAGGATGGGGCTTTGCAGTAGTGTCCAGCAACAGGTCAAGGGGCAGCAGGAACAAACCAGGAAGATCCATATAGAATCATAGAATTGTTAGGGTTGGAAGGGACCTCAAGGATCATCTAGTTCCAAGCCCCCTGCAGGTGGGCAGGGACACTTCACACCAGATCAGGTTGCTCAGAACCACATCCAGCCTGGCCTTAAAAACCTCCAGGGATGGGGCTTCTACCACCTCCCTGGGCAACCTGTTCCAGTGTCTCACCATCCTGAACACAAAGGAAAAGTTCTTTACTTTGAGGGTGTCAGAGCACTGAAGCAGGCTGCCCAGAGTGTTTGTGGAGTCTCCTTCTCTGGAGAGATTCCAAACTCTCCTGGACATTGCAATCCTGGGCAGCCTGCTGTGCGTTAGGAGGGGAGTTGGACTGGATAACTTCCAGAGGTTCCTTTCAGCCACCACCATTCTGTGATTCTGTGTCCTTCTGTGAGGATCATGTTTCACAGGGGCTGGGGCTAACGCTCCACGGGGCTGCTTTTCCATGTCACAAACCCAAACCCAAGTAAAGAGCACACTAAGATCGTGTTTTATTTGCCTCAAGTCCCGTCACTTGTGTTACAACGCAGCCTGTTCCAGCTTACTGGATTTCAATTCTAATGAAGCATGCTAGAGCAGATTAGTGCTTCTCGTGGTGTCCTCCTGTTCACACAGGAAAGTGTGGCAGAAATGTGAGCACTAAAGTATCTGCTAATCTTCTGTCAGGGGAAGGCTGTCCTCTGGGACTCTGTTTGCTTCAGTGAGATGGAGTTGATGGTGCCCACATGCTGCAGCCCTAACCGTGACCCTAACACTGAGAGCAGGGAAAGGAATCTACCAAAAGCCACAGTGTAACTCAGAAAAAATTTCTGAGGACTTCCAGTTGTTTTCCTTATGCCAAGCTATCCCTTGGCAAAACTTGGATGCAGGTGTGAAGTATTTTTCATCATAAAGTGCTGCAAAAATGCACATATCAGACTGGATGATTTTGATACCCAGACACTTGTGCTTTAGTAGCGTTGCAAATCCCTCCGATGAGATTTGAGAGCTCGATACCAAGCACTGTGCACAGGCATAGTAAATGGGATTTGCAGCTAAGCAGACAAAAATAAAGCTGGAAGAAAGATAAAAGATGGGAGGGAAAAATATGTTTGGTTTGTTGGGTTTTTGTTTTTTTGTTTTTGTTTTTTTCCTCTCAGCAATTGAAGCTCAGTGAGACTGGCCTAGATTTTTGGAAAGCATGTGGGAATGTGAGGAGGAAACAGCGTGGCCAGCAGGAGCAGGGAGGTCATTCTGCCCCTGTACTCAGCAATGGTTGGGCCATACCTTGAGTCCTGTGTCCAGTTCTGGGCCCCGCAGTTTAGGAAAGAAGTTGAGTTGCTGGGATGTGTCCAGAGAAGGGCAACAAAGCTGGGGAGGGGTTTGGAGGACAAGCCCTATGAGGAGAGGCTGAGGGAGCTGGGGCTGCTTAGCTTGGAGAAGAGGAGGCTCAGGGGAGACCTTATTGCTATCTACAATTACCTGAAGGGAGGTTGTAGACATGTGGGGGTTGGTCTCTTCTCCCAGGCAACCAGCACCACAAGAGGACACAGTCTCAAGCTGCACCAGGGGAGGTTTAGGCTGGATGTTAGGAAGAAGTTCTTCACAGAAAGAGTGAGTGTCCATTGGAATGTGCTGCCCAGGGAGGTGGTGGAGTCGCCTTCATTGGAGGTGTTTAGGAAGAGACTGGATGGGGCGCTTGGTGCCATGGTTTAGTTGATCAGATAGTGTTGGGTGATAGGTTGGACTGATCTCAAAGGTCTCTTCCAACCTGGTTAATTCTATTCTATTCTATTCTATTCTATTCTATTCTATTCTATTCTATTCTATTCTATTCTATTCTATTCTATTCCATTCTATTCCATTCCATTCCATTCCATTCCATTCCATTCCATTCCATTCCATTCCATTCCATTCCATTCCATTCCATTCTAGACTGCTCAAACTGGAGACAAAGGGACCTTATTTAGGAGGATGCTGATTCTCAATGTTTCCCAGAAAATCAAGATCTGTTAAATTGTCTCCAGTTGGGCAACCTCCTCTGGTGGAAGCTGAAATCGTTCATTACTTCCGACAGCCTTGCTCTAAGTCATTTGCTCATGGAAATACAAAACTCCTTTGCAATATACAGGACCCAAACTTTTATCCTCTGAGTGCGCAGCCAGTTTCTTAACCACAGATTATCCTTCATCCCTGCCAGTCCACTGCAGGAAATCAAAGTCTAGTTGATTTTTTCCCTTTAATTCCAGGATGCCCAAAGTGTTGCTGTACAGCTGCATAAAACGAAAATGTGATCCTCAGCTGCCTTTTTCCTCTAGCCACAGAGCCACAAGATGGAAGATTTGCCTCTGAACTTGACCACAACTTAGCTAGCGACCAAGAGAAACCAAAGAGTGAGCAACTACAACAATGCTTTAAATAGATTGTGTGTGTATTTTTAGGTATGGTGCTGCATAATTCCGCTGGTAAGAACTAGCACAATCCTGGAGCACCAATGCTTTCTGTTTGTCCTCTCTACGATGCCCTGAAGCTACCTACAAAGTTTCAGTTTTAAAACTAAATGGTGCTTAACGTGAATTGAAAAGAGATGAGTCATAAATGATGGATTTGTTCAGGAGAAAAAGAGTCATTCCAGGGTATTTGACTGTTTCCACCATGTGATTCTCCAGTATCCTACAGACCGGGGAGTTCTGCTAGGGGAAGTTGATAACAATATTTTGATGAGTTTTGCAACAAAGTTGTGTCACTACACTGTAAAAACAAGTCACAGGGAGTGAGATCAGAACTCTTCTTGTGTAGCAAAGTGGGGGTGTTATTCCAAATGTCACATCTCCTCAGGATTACTCCATTGCCACCATTCGAGAGCAAGTACGGAAATATAAGGCCCTGCGTGTAGGATCTTGTCCCTTGAGTTTACCCTAGAAAAGGACAGCAGTGCTTTTAATTCATTGCCTTTTTTTTTTTTGGGGGGGGGGGGGCATCCTCTGAGCTATGGATACAAGGTTTCATGTTGTCATTGTGAGGGCTGTTTGCTTTTTGTTTCTATGCTTGTTCAATGTAGGTTGCAGTCGTTAGCAGTTAACAAGTCTATTAGAGGTGCCTTGGAGAAAGCAGTCACCAGACGTTTCTATGGGGTTATGAATGCACTCAGTGTCTGAACATGCTTCTTGGCTTCTACATAGTAAACCTGAAGAAAAATAAAAGCCCAGTGTTACTATAGTAACTTTATATTGATATACACTGGGTAGATAGCTTGCTTTATGAATGACAGATGCAGGACACTGGTAGCTTAGCCTTCGTCACACTGCCTGATTGTGCGTGTGCCATACTGTACCTTTCTGTCAGCAGCACTTCACATCTCAAAAAGAAATATTTTCATGCAACAGGGCTGGTTTCTGAGGGTTTGTTGCTGTTTGGGTTTGATTTTTTTTTCCCCCTGGTTGTTTTTATTTTATTTTATTTTATTTTTGAGTTCACATAACTCAAAGCACTGTTTACAATAAAGAGAGAAAACCAAATAGAGTTCAGACTTACCCATGGCAGCTAAAGCCAGCATAAATAAATGTCTATTTTTAAACCATAATAGTAAGCAGCTTCGTGACATCTGCTGGTCTGGTTAGACTCAGCAATAACCATCCCTACATTGCGACTGTCCTTTCACTCCTCTCAAGCCAAATAATATAGGAGGTGGTGTAAAGTTTGCCCATGTGGTTGTGTAAATGAGAGGGACCACAGGAGTGGGAGCTGGAACTACTTCAGAGATGCTCCAGCCCTCCAGTATTTGTGGAAGCTGCCCTGCTGTGTGCTTCACCTGCAATTTTGGACCACAGGTCTCAGTGCTGAGTTGCCATGTCTTAGCTTGGGAGACCACAAAGGGGCTGTGACCTGCAGCTTGTGGACATCAGACTTGTGCTACCATTAACATGGCTGCAGCGTTTCAGGTTGTCCATCACTCTGTGTGTCTGTCTGTCCATCTCAGTGCTGAGAGTGCTGAAGTGCTGATTCAGCAGCTAACACAAAAATCTTAGAATCCTAGAATGGTTTTAGTTGGAAGGGAACCTCAAAGGTCATCTAGTTTCAACCTCCCTGCCATGGGGAGTGACACCTTCCACTAGGTTGCTCACAGCCCTGTTCAACCTGGCCTTCGACACTTGCTAGGATGGGGCATCTACACCTCCAGGCAACCTGCTGCAGCGTCTCACCACCCTCACACTGGATTCTTTCTTTCCAAATATCTAATCTAAAACTACCCTCTTTCAGTTGGCAACCATTACCCTTCATCCTATCCCTATACTCTCTAATAAATGATCTCTCCTCATTTTTCCTGCAGGCCGCCTTTAAGTACTGGAGGGCTGCAATAAGGTCTCCCTGGAGCCTTCTCTTCAGTTTTTCATTCACCAGCATCCCTAAGTCCTTCTGCACAGGGCTGCTCATTAAGTAAAAATGCTGAAAAGAGGAGTTCAGAGATAAACCATAAGAGAGAGAGGAGATGCCATGAGTGCAAGCCTTTCAGTATATTAACTTCTTAGAACAGCTTCTCAAAACCAGTGTTTAATTTCTTTGCCTTTGGCTTGCTCCGTCTGATGCCTAGGACACCACTGAGCTCCTGGGAAAACAACCATTTAAAACTGCACAAATGTCTGGGGTTGGGTTGGGGTTTTTTGCATAAGTTTTATTTTCTGCATAGGGTGAAGGATTTTGAGAGTTGGGTGTTGTTTTTTTTTCATAGGATGGGTGAAGGGAAGAGAAGAATGCAGTTCAGCTTGTTCCTCTGGAGGCTTCATCTTCCTGGAATCTGTTGGTTCATCTTTCATCAGAACTAATGTGAAAATTGCATGTAATGCTGAAAATTGCCTTGACACTGGTGAGCAGTCACTGTAACAAGTAACAACTGCCACTGTATGGTGCAAAATACGTGTTTAATTGCAAGAGCATCTTGCTGTGGAAGGAGTCAAGGATGAAGTGAAGGTAGGTCTTTAGAAATGTTGAAACAGGTGTACATAGAAGCCCAGTAATTTGGCTACTATAATTAGCACTGCAAATGGTGTCGAAATAATCAGCTGCAATTAGTAGAGGGTGCAGTGTTCAGCAGTGGCTTCCAGTTAGCCTCCAGCTCAGAGCATCGCTTCCTACTGTGACAGCATCCCTCTTCCAGACAAGGATGTTGACCAGAGAGTAAATACCTTGGCTGATATTAAGCAGACAACAGAGGTGCTTGGCTTTTTCACATGAAGCTCATGGGTCAGTTGTGTTTCATTTGTGTTCTTTGTGGCCTTTTTGTTTTTTAAAGTTAAAACTTGAGAAGAAAAAAATGAAAGGGAGTTCAGAGAGAAACCACAACAGAAGGAAAAGGTAAATAAATAAGATCCCTGCTTAATTTAAAGCTCTGACTTTGTAATAGCATGACATAGCATACCCCAGTAGCCCACATCAGAGAACTTTCTTACTTATCTGCTCAGGGGGGCTGTTCCAGTGGGGCCCAGCTAAGGTTTGAAACAGGAATTATTTCCCTCTTTTTTTCTCTTCTTTGGTGTTTTCTTTTGACAGTTTGCTTTATTTAAACACGGTTTTCCTCTTTCTGTCTTTTCTCTTTTGTTTTCCCAGCAACTTGCATGGGACACCTTCCTGTCACCATGAAGACATCACATGTGTTTGCTTTTCTAAGCATATAGAAGAGGCATGCAGAATGGAATTATGATCAAACAACATCCTTCTAAACTCCTGTGTTAGATCATAATACAGTTATTATTTTAAGCAATTAAAATTCCTGCCATTTACCATGTCAGATTCAATTAAATTCCCAGGAACACACAAAGTGCAAGTTTGTTATACTATAGACATTTGCATTACAGATTTTGCTTTATAGTTAAGCACACAGGATGAAAATTATTGCTGTTGTTTATGTATGCTGTGAAAAACAGTAATCCTCTTTTTCAAACAGTTTTGAATTGTTTCTCCCCTCAAAGGAACACAATGAAGCCTTAGTGCTCTGTGTATAAGAAAGCCCAGGCAAAATGAGACCTTGCTCTTATAAACACACGGATGTGGAACTTCATGCTCGTGAAGATAACCATAGGGTCTTAAGAAACTACTCATGAACATAAAACTAACCATGGATAGATGAGTTTATAGGACAGGACCTTACCATTAAGATAAATGAAGTAATAAAAAAGATTGCTCAAAGAGCTTGTGGACATCAGACTTGTGCTACAATTAACATGGCTGCAGCGTTTCAGGTTGTCCATCTCTCTGTGTGTCTGTCTGTCCATCTCAGTGCTGAGAGTGCTGAAGTGCTGATTCAGCAGCTAACACAAAAATCTTAGAATCCTAGAATGGTTTTAGTTGGAAGGGAACCTCAAAGGTCATCTAGTTTCAATGTCCCTGCTGTGGGGAGGGACACCTTCCACTAGGTTGCTCACAGCCCTGTTCAACCTGGCCTTCGACACTTGCTAGGATGGGGCATCTACACCTTCTCCAGGCAACCTGCTGCAGCGTCTCACCACCCTCACACTGGATTATTTCTTTCCAAATATCTAATCTAAAACTACCCTCTTTCAGTTGGCAACCATTACCCTTCATCCTATCCCTATACTCTCTGATAAATGGTCTCTCCTCATTTTTACTTGTTCTTATCAACACAAGAATCTGGAACTTCATGCACATGAAGATAACCATAGTGTCTCAAGAAACTACTCATGAATATAAAACTAATCATGGATAGATGAGTTTATAGGACAGGTCCTCACCACTGAGATAAATGAAGTAATAAAAAAGATTGCTCAAAGACTTTCTTGTTAAAATCTCCTCAATCTGAGGCAGAAAAGCAAGAATGAAATTAACAATAGATTATAGTTTTAAAGGAGAATAAAGAATTGACTGTCAAGCTCATGAAAATACAGAAGTCCACATATTATAGAATCACAGAATCAGTCAGGGTAGGAAGGGACCACAAGGATCATCCAGTTCCAACCCCCCTGCCATGGGCAGGGACACCTCACACTAGATCAGGCTGGCCAGAGCCTCATCCAGCCTGGTCTTCAACACCTCCAGGGATGGGGCCCCAACCACCTCCCTGGACAACCCATTCCAGGGCTTCACCACTCTCATGGGGATGAACTTCTTCCTCACGTCCAGCCTGAATCTCCCCACCTCCAGCTTCATTCCATTCCCTCTAGTCCTATCACTACCTGATATCCTAAGAAGTCCCTCCCCAGCCTTCTTGTAGGCCCCCTTCAGATACTGGAAGGCCACAATTAGGTCACCTCAGAGCCTTCTCTTCTCCAGACTGAACAGCCCCAACTCTTTCACTGTATCCTCATAGGAGAGGTGCTCCAGCCCTCTGATCATCCTCGTGGCCCTTCTCTGGACACCTTCCAGCACGTCCATATCCCTCTTGTAATAGGGGCTCCAGAACTGGACGCAGTACTCGAGGTGGGGTCTCACCAGATATATATATATATATATATATATATCAAACTGTATCAAACTGTATATATATATATATATCAAACTGTAGCCTAAGTAACTGGCTAGATAATAAAGGCATAATCCCCAAAAATATTCAGAATTAATACTGACCTCATAACTGCTACTGAATGTATACAACTAAGTAGAATTCATTCTCTGCACAGCTGAGAAGGAAAAAAAAAAACCCTTTGCCTTCCTAGGTACTGAAGCAGCAGTCTGTTTTATATACCAATACAAAGGCAATTGATAGGAGAAGGGGGTGGGGAGCACATTGCTTTTCTATCACAATAATTTTCAGTAATTGCTGTAATTTTCTGGCTGCCTTGCAAACGCCAACTGAAATCTGTACAGCACACGAGACATAATGGAAGATAATTTGAAATGCAATTCATATCATAATCATTGCTCAAGTATGCTGTGAGAAAAATGACATGGACAAGTGTATATTTCATTGCAACATGTAATCTATCAACTGGGAGACAAGCTGTATAGAATGGCTGGCTGCATGTCTTTTCAGGGAATTATTAACCACCTGAGTGTTTTCAGACAGCAGCACCACCAGTGTCTTAAGAGCTGTGTGCATTGCAGAAAACTTGCTAAGAGGTTCAGATTCCACAGAGCACAAAGCAAGCCTGAATGAGCAGGTTAAAATGTGCCTTATAGCCAGCTCTTCCATGGACATAAGCCCTGACTTGAGCAAACTTCCACAACAGCCTGACTTTTTTGTTCTGAACAAGGTAATGTACTCTACTTACTCATCAGATTAGTGTAGCCACTGGCATTTCCCCTTTGCTTAAATGCCTTGCTGGCCTAAATCCATGAAAATTTGCCCTGCTTACTGTTTCCCATCAAATCCCTTATAGAATGGAAGTGCCCTATGATCACAGAATGGCTTAGAGTGGAAGTGACCTTGGAGATCATCTACTCCAACCTCCCCACCATAGGCAGGGGTGCCTCTCGACTAGGCTTGGCTGCCCAAGGCCTCAAAAGTGTCAAAGAATCCTTTATTGTTAAGTCACAGACATTTTTTTGGTGACAAATCCTTTACTGCTATAGTAAAGCTAATCACCTGCACATGCCATGAAAAACCAGGTATGGAAACTCTGTTGTTGGCAGTGACTGTTATTTTGATGCTCGTCTCAAAATCAAGATGCTGGAGAATAGAATAGAATAGAATAGAATAGAATAGAATAGAATAGAATAGAATAGAATAGGAATAGAAAAGTAAGAGAATAGAATAGAATAGAATAGAATAGAATAGAATAGAATAGAATAGAATAGAATAGAATAGAATAGAATAGAATAGAATAGAATAGGTTGTAGGAGAACTTCAAGAGCATAGCATCCAACCCATCATCCAACACCATCTAATCAACTAAACCATGCAACCAAGCACCCCATCAAGTCTCCTCCTAAACACCTCCAATGATGGTGACTCCACCACCTCCCTGGGCAGCCCATTCCCATGGACAATCACACTCTCTATGAAGAATTTCTTCTAAACCTCCCCTGTTGCAGCTTGAGACTGTGTCCTCTTGTTCTGGTGCTGGTTGCCTGGGAGAAGAGACCAACCCCCACATGTCTACAACCTCCCTTCAGGCAGTTGTAGAGAGCAATAAGGTCTCCCCTGAGCCTCCTCTTCTCCAGGCTAAGGAGATAAGACACAATTCCCAGAATCACAACCCAAAAATACTCAGCTGTGTCACACACACACTGCCATTCTTCAAGCCATTCCCAAACACTGAGCTTGTCAAAAATTCTTGTCAGGGAGCTCAAAGTTCCTGTGCAGCAGTGGTTCCTGAAAAATGACAGGTTTTAATACTCCAAAGAGCAGAATTTGCAAAGTCGTTTTCTCTAGCAGGGGAAGTTTTTATCAGCTGTCATTTTTGGCAGCCTGTGTTTGCTACAGACATAGTAATTGCCTGAAAGGGAGTCCAAGAGAGAGACTGATAGGAGAGTCTCAAGGCAGCAACAATTAGTTCTAGAACAAGGAATAAGTTCCCCCAGCGAGAAAAATTGCTGATTGTCTTTGAATTACTGGAAATCTGTCATTTTAACTTTTTCTTTGGTTAGGGAATCAATGGTGCTACTAATTGTTAGCTGAACAATGGTAATTGTGTGGTAATTATTGCAGTATCGTCCCATTCAAAACAGTTTAAAACCAGTTTGCCTTGAGGTCCACTCAGTGGTACCACTGTGTTTATTTTGTTGTTTTTTGTTTCAGTTGGACTTCAGTTGGAAGTTTGCTTTTGGCTGTGGATCTGCTGAAGTTTCTTCAAACTTCATAATTTCATTTGTTTCCCAAACAGTTAAAACTAAGGACAAGCATATCCCTCCCCAAACAGATAAAACTAATCATAGAATCAGTCAGGGTTGGAAGGGACCACAAGTATCATCTAGTTCCAACCCCCTGCCATGGGCAGGGACACCTCACACTAGATCAGGCTGGCCAGAGCCTCATCCAGCCTGGTCTTCAACACCTCCAGGGATGGGGCCTCAACCACCTCCCTGGACAACCCATTCCAGGGCTTCACCACTCTCATGGGGAAGAACTTCTTCCTCATGTCCAGTCTGAATCTCCCCACTTCCAGCTTCATTCCATTCCCCCTAGTCCTATCACTGCCTGATATCCTGAGAAGTCCCTCCCCAGCCTTCTTGTAGCCCCGCTTCAGATACTAGAAGGCCACAATAAGGTCACCTTGGAGCCCCAACTCTTTCACTGTATCCTCATAGGAGAGGTGCTCCAGCCCTCTGATAATGGCAAGCACATCCCTAGTTTCTCCAAACTGCAGAAGAAACTGAAAGAGAAAACTAACTAAATATTTGGAGTCTATGTCTTTTCATCTTTTATAAGTTAAAAACACCCTTGACTGGAAAGCCAAGAAGGTGTGGGTATTGTATCAGCCTCTGGAGTTGATGTCTGAAGCCACAAAAGCTCTCACCAGTCACTTACTCTATTAAACTTCATTTATGTGCTTTGAATGGGAATTTTAAAACTAGATGGCAAGTCTTTACTTCTTTACTGCCTGAAGTATGTGACATCTATTGCTCAGGGTCAAGAGATAATCTCTTAGCTGGTATGTGCCACTCTGATCTTTCAGCAGCAGCAAAAATTAACTTCAGAGATGCCCTCAGAAAGAAGAATTTCCAGTCCAATCCACCTAACCAGAGCAGAATAAAGAATGGGGCTTGTTTGTTAAGAATTGAGCCTTTCTGTTTGCACACAGACGTTTGTTGAATGCAGGGAATTGTGTACAACGCTGTCTCACAACGAAACTATCAATTTTGTAGTTTTAATTCTCTCCCTGTCTGACTGTAGAGCACTGTCTAAACATAAAAATAGAATGTCCTGTACCCCCAAAGCGTTTACACTTTGAAACCAGCAGAACTTGTCTCTAACACAGCGAAAGAGCTAGAAATAATAATGAGCATTGCACTTGTAGAACATCCTAGAGCAAAATGTCTTTTCTGCTGCACCCATGTGGAATTAGTTATGGGCCCAACTGTCTGTCTGCAGAGCATTCTGGCTGCTTTGAAACCTCTGGAACCAAGCAGTTGTACAGCTGGACTGACTGAAGGGGAGAGATATGAAACCATAAGGATTTGAATACAGATACTCTTTATGGCTATATTGTGAGTGACTGCAAGGTATAATTCCTAGTATGGGAAAGGGACTGGTAAAATCAGTCACTGGTTTTGGGTTGATGATGCTTATTGCCAGTTGAATTTTGTGGTGTGTTTCAGCCTCTTCCTCATCTCTAGTCTCAATATAAGAAACCTTCATTTTATTTTAGAGTAAAACCTCCTGCCTTGGAGCCCATCAGCTCTATTTCTGCAGCATCCAAGCTTCTGCTGCCCCCATGGGCTGCCCTCTGCTCACCCATCTCTTCCCACCTTTTCCCCCTCACCCTTTGTTTTCATGAATAGTTTCCTAGGCTGTCATTCACCAGAAAGTACAACCACAGAATCACAGAATCGCAGAATCACCAAAGTTGGAAGAGACCTCAATGATCAAGTCCAACCTGTCACCACAGACCTCATGACTAAGCCCTGGCACCAGCAGGTTAAAAACAGAAAAAAAAAGGAGGGAGAGTCAAATTTGCTTTTGGTGTAGGCTGAAAATAGGAGAGAAATTGGTGGAACTGTAATTAATGGGTCTAGGGAAAGCGACCACTTGGGTCTAAATGAAACAGGCATGACAAAGTATTTGTGAAGTGCAGTTGAGCTGTGTCAAAGTACAACCTGGGGTCCTTCACACAGCTCATTGCATGATTCCTTGGTTACCTGAGGTCACTTAGGAACCTTAAATGTAGATCCTAGGGATCCAAGATGCCAGCATGAGGCTAGCAAACACAACTGTGAAGGTAGAACATAACCCTGGGAAACCCAGGCGTCCTGGAGCATCACTGGGAAGTTTCTGATCTAATACTGGATGCCTGTGTTTCAACAACTGAACCGCTCTTGCTGCTGTCACCCCACATACACACTAAGGGCAACATTCCTTCTCTGTCACAAAGAATATTATGAGGTCACTTAACCCCTTGTGAGGTATAGAAATGAATATTCTGGGCCTGCAGTGAAGCCGTCCAAACAATATCAGCTCGTTTCTCTGCAGTCCATTCTGACAAAACCTGTCTGTGCTTTTAGCTTCTCCTGGGCATTTTGTCATCAGTGCTGTGCAGGGCTGTTGATGTCTAGAAGAGACATCTTCTAGATCATGGTGCTTGGTGTCTCTTATTTTCCATGTGAATCACCACACAAGCATATCTTTATTTTTTCAGCTCTATTTCTGTGAGCAGATTTTGGTCTGAGCTCATGGAGTAACCCGTACTCAAGGCATAACTGAAGCCTAGGTGAGAGGCACCAGCCTGGATTGCTGGGCTCTTGCTTGTGCCTCTTTAACCAAAGACTTAGGAAACCTTTAAGAAGGAAATCTACTTCTCTGGGCTAATATTCTTCTTGAGAAGATACTTCTGGTTTGACTTGTTTCATCAGGCGGTGAATGCTTGGGTGCAGGAACTACTTCATGCTATGCTTTTATTTGTCTCAGTACAATGAGACCCTAGTCCCATTTGTTGGGATATCTCATTACTGCTGTGTAACATCAATGCAATGGTCATCCTCAAAAATGATGCCTCGAGCACAAGCCCTATGAGGAGAGGCTGAGGGAGCTGGGATTGTTTAGCCTGGAGAAGAGGAGGCTCAGGGGAGACCTTATTGCTCTCTGCAACTACCTGAAGGGAGATTGTAGCCAGGTGGGATTGGTCTCTTCTCCCAGGCAACCAGCACCAGAACAAGAGGACACAGTCTCAAGCTGTGCCAGGGGAAGTTTAAGCTTGAGGTGAGGAGAAAGTTCTTCACAGAGAGAGTCATTCGTCATTGGAATGTGCTGCCCAGGGAGGTGGTGGAGTCACCATCCCTGGAGGTGTTCAAAAGGGATTGGACATGGCACTTGGTGCCATGGTTTAGTAGTCATGAGGTGTTGGGTGACAGGTTGGACTTGATGATCTCTGAGGTCTTTCCCTACCTTATTGATTCTATGAATAGCCACAGAGTTTTGGTTGAGGGACAGTAACTGCCAGGACTGAATTTTGGTCCTATGAAAATCAAAGTCCAAGTAGAAAATCCAGGATAAATCTGTCACCTAGCATGGAGTTGACTATATGCTAAAGTGCTGATTGTCTTGATTTACTCTCCTTCAGTAATCCTCAAGTGTCTAAAAGATGTCAAAATTCTTGATACACAGCCCCAGAAATATGAGCTCATTATTGGTATTAGCATATAAATTAACACTTCAGGTTAAAGACTCAAATAGAGTGTCAATGCCCCTTGAAATGGAACTTACAGCTCTCCAATCTGTAATAAAGGAACTCTCATAGCACAGACTTTTAATCAGGTTTCTAAGTGGTCGTATTGGAGAAGTGCAAGGGAGTATGAATTTCCCAGGTGGTCTTGCCACTGAGCTAACATCTGTCTTTTCAAAGCCTGCTTTGAAATAACTTGGCTGCCCATTAGCACACAGGGCCCTGGTTTGACAGCACGGATGGTGCACAGCCCTTTGGCTCCCTGCTCACGTGCGCTCCTGTCTGTGGGAAGCGGTGGAAAAGGAATTTGGAGTAGGGTGAAGATATGATAGCAATGTGGTGACCAGATATGCTGTATGCTTGCAGCAGGCTTCCACAGCTTTAAAATTTCATAGCTGAATCAAACAGAATCCGAAAGTTTCTAAAAGAGTGGGCTTAGATTGGCTGCTCTGTAATTTCTTGGCCAAAAAAAGAAGAGTAGCCTGAAATGAAGACAGTCCTAACCCATGGGCTGGATCCTGTTTATATCAAATACAAGAACATCTTTCTGCCACTGCCCCTGTAGTTGTTTTTCCCCAGGTACTAGACTGAAGTCTGATGGTTGTTCTGCTGCCAGGCATACAATCATAGAATCACAGAACAGATGGGTCAGAAGGGACCTCCAAAGGTCATCTAGTCCAACCCCATTGCAACATGTCTCCTGAGATGAAACAGTGCAAGGCAATTCCCAAACTACCAAGGTGAAGAAATTAATTCAGCCTCAGTCAACCATCCCTTGCTTGAACCTCTGCCTGTCCAAGAGGACTGTGATGTGCTGGGTCTTGCCTCCTCCAGCGGAAGGGGAGCAAGGTCACACACCACAGTCCTCAGTGATGCTCAGGGAGGGGTTTCTAACCATTTCTGTGGTTGCCACAGTGACTGCAGCACCACCTCTCATGACAAAACACAAATTGTCTATTCATTGTGGTGAGGGACAAAAGACATGTTAATGTTAAATATCCCCATTTAATGCAAAGACTGTGGCTGGCATCAGAGTGAGTGGTGTCTCTAGAATAGCTTTCCCCCATTGTCTGGTGATGGATACACCTGCCTGAACCAATCACTAAGTTTGATCTTACTCAGCATGATGCTCTGAAGAACTCTTAATGCAGCAGCCAGCAGTTCATTCTACTTATAAGGAGGTGAACATTTAGAAAAATTATTCATGCTAAGGTTTGTTTAATCTCAAGCTCCTTGAAAGACCCAGAAGCAAAGGTCTTGCTCTTCCAGTATAATGGAACAACACCTTTAAAATCCACTAGTGTGTGTAGTCTTGGTGAAAGGTGCCAGGCTGATAGCATTTAAGCTCTGTGACCTTATAAAAGAAGCACAAGCCCTATGAGGAGAGGCTGAGGGAGCTGGGGTTGCTGAGGCTGGAGAAGAGGAAGCTCAGAGGAGAGCTTATTGCTGTCTACAACTACCTGGAGGGAGGTTGTAGCCAGGTGGGGCTTAGTCTATTCTCCCAGGCAACCAGCACCAGAACAAGAGGACATGGTCTCAAGCTGTGCCAGGGGAGGTTTAGGCTGGGTGTAAAGAAGTTCTTCCCAGAGAGAGTTGTTAGCCATTGGAATGTGCTGCCCAGGGAGGTGGTGGAGTCACCATCACTGGAAGGGTTTAAGAAGGGACTGGATGAGGCACTTGGTGCCATGGTTTAGTTGATTAGATGGTGTTGGGTAATAGGTTGCACTTGATGATCTCAAGGGTCTATTCCCTTCCTTCCTTCCTTCCTTCCTTCCTTCCTTCCTTCCTTCCTTCCTTCCTTCCTTCCTTCCTTCCTTCCTTCCTTCCTTCCTTCCTTCCTTCCTTCCTTCCTTCCTTCCTTCCTTCCTTCCTTCCTTCCTTCCTTCCTTCCTTCCTTCCTTCCTTCCTTCCTTCCTTCCTTCCTTCCTTCCTTCCTTCCTTCCTTCCTTTCTTTCCTATCCTATCCTATCCTATCCTATCCTATCCTATCCTATCCTATCCTATCCTATCCCATCCTATCCCATCCCATCCCATCCCATCCCATCCCATCCCATCCCATTCCATTCCATTCCATTCCATTCCATTCCATTCCATTCTAATCTTACTCTATCCTATTCTATTCTAAGTACAGACCAAGCAATTAGTTCAGCAGTGTGCCTCATCCCTGAACCAAATGGTCACCTTCAGGGTGAGAAAAGAGGGTACTGCCTGCCCTTTGTTTTACCTCTGGAAAAGCTCATTACTGACTTTCCCCAGTTTGTATGTAGCTTTTACAATTTTATTCTATTTTATGTTGGTTTTGGGTTTTTTAGTGATGCTATTCTGGCTCTATGAGGACACCTTTTCTGGGTGCATAAACCAGGCAGGATGTAGGAGAGCAGAAAGTCATTCCCCAGGACGAAGCAGTGGCACATAGGCATTTGGCGGACAGCATTAGCCGGTGACGGCAAAAAAAGAAAAGGGGAGAGAAGAATTTTAAACAGATCCAGCAATGAGCATAATTAAAGACACAGGGGTCTTCCATGTTAGGAGTAATTTAAAACATTAATATTAATTACATTTGGAGAGGAGGAGAAATATAAACTGAAAGATTATATCGCAAAAAGTGAGCCATGAACTCCTACTTTTGCTTAATAGGGAGCTGTTAAAGTTAAGCAATTAATTTAGAAGAGATAGTGGAAATAGTTCTTTATATAGCATATCACACTGCACTCCAATGAGTGTAAACTGGGCAAATATCCTATCAGAGCTAAATGAATTCTCATTGATTTGATTAAAAATGAACGTTGGTTTTACATTAGCCGAGTTAAAGCGATGTAACTCGAGCCACCAACTGCCACGTTTCACGCACTGGGATTGCTTTCTGAAGTGAAAAGCAAGATTCCTATCCTCCCTCCCCCCACCCCCAAAAAAAAAGCCCCAAAGCAGACAACAGAAAAAATAAATCCCTAACTTCCTCCTTCCCAAGGTCTTCTATATTTTTATATCTTGGGATAACATCAAGGAGGTGATGATACCCCACAGACCTTCCTCCTGCAGATGGAGGAGAAAAGGTGGTGCATTTCCTAATAGTATCCTAGAGTGAAACCTGTATACTATGGGACTAATCCTGGCCAGGCTGGCATGAATGAGAGTTTTACCTTTCCATAAGGGAGAAGGAGTAGGATCCAGCTGGGGAATGGGTGGAGACTGCAAAATAATCAGCTTCTGTTTCCAGTTCTGGGCCCCTCATTTTAAGAAGGACATTGAGGCACTTGAACGTGTCCAGAGAAGGGCAACGAGGCTGGGGAGAGGCCTCGAGCACAAGCCCTACAAGGAGAGGCTGAGGGAGCTGGGGTTGTTTAGCCTGGAGGCTCAGGGGAGACCTTATTGCCGTCTACAACTACCTGAAAGGAGGTTGTAGCCAGGAGGGGTTGGTCTCTTCTCCCAGGCAACCAGCACCAGAACAAGAAGACACAGTCTCAAGCTGCACCAGGGCAAGTTTAGGCTTAAGGTGAGGAGAAAGCTCTTCACAGAGAGAGTCATTAGCCATTGGAATGTGCTGCCCAGGGAGGTGGTGGAGTCACTGTCCCTGGAGGTGTTCAAGAAGGGATTGGATGTGGCACTTGGTGCCACGGTTTAGTAGTCATGAGGTGTTGGGTGACAGGTTGGACTTGGTGATCTTTGAGGTCACTTCCAACCTTGGTGCTTCAGTGATTCATGGCATGTTAAAACTCCCAATTTGCTCACCAGTCTGAATTCTCTCCTTATCTTTTTCTTTCTTTGACTCCTTCTTTTCAGCATCTTTTATGACCTCATTACCATTTATATTTCAAAGTGGTTTAAATCTGGCTTCTACATAAGAGAAAAATATTAGAAGAGACAACTCACCCCCAACTTTATATGAAGAAATTCACAGGAACTAATGCTACACAGTTACTTAGATGTTAGTGCTCCAGCCTTATTGATTTCTTTGATGTTATTTATAGCCTTGCTGTGAATCAGGGTTTTGAATAAGAATATGGCTGTGGTTTATTTTCACTTTAGTTTCTCCTGTCTACCTTATCATTACTTCAGAACTTAGCATAATTACATAGGCATAATTAATCTCCAGCTGAGATTTGTTAAGCATGAGTGAAAAGTAAAAAGTGCCTGATTGCTGCCTTTTTTGCTTTCCTCATCTTAGTGTCTGGAGTTTAGGGGTGGCTTCTGGAATCACAGAATGGCTTGAGAAGGAAGAGACCTTAATCACATTGGTTCAACCTCCCTGCCACAGGCAAGGACACCTTTTACTAGATCAGCTTGCTCAAAGCCCCATCCAACCTGGCCTTGAACATTGAATAATTATGCACTGCCTTGGGGCTGTTATAAATTGGACTTACCTACCTACAACTTCACACAGTGAGAAGCCATGAAGGACAGATAGAGGTTGAGCTATAAAACTTTCTGTCTGGCTGCTAGCCTTTGCTAGAGAGAAGCTGAGATGATATAGGTAGATCTCATCCATCCAGGGAATTCCCCAATGTTGGGCAGATCCTTAGAAATTCAAGAAAAGAAGGCTTAGGGGACATCTTGTCACAAAGCTCCAGTATTTAAAAGGTGGCTACAAAGGAGATGGAATGAAGCTGGAGGTGGGGAGATTCATAGATTCATACTGGACGTGAGGAAGAACTTCTTCACCGTGAGAGTGGTGAAGCCCTGGAATGGGTTGTCCAGGGAGGTGGTTGAGGCCCCGTCCCTGGAGGTGTTTAAGACCAGGCTGGACGAGGCTCTGGCCAGCCTGATCTAGTGTGAGGTGTCCCTGCCCATGGCAGGGGGTTGGAACTAGGTGATCCTTGTGGTCCCTTCCAACCCTGACTGATTCTATGATTCTAAGATGGAGATTTCCTTTAAACAAGGACTCATGTGAAAAGATGAAGGGTACAAGCTACACCTGGGGAGATTCTGATTAGGTTTAAGCTAAAACTGCTAGGAGTTTTTGGGGATGGAAAACAAGGTTTTCTGCTGATACTGTTTTCAAAAAGCCTGTGTTTCCTCCATTACTTTTCCTTGTGAAGAGAAAATATCAGCTTTTAAAATCTGAACTTATTTGGGTTGAAAAATAATAACTCTGCTCTGCAAGAACAGATTTAGGAAGTTTAGGGTTTATTTCCGAATCAAAATGAGAAAATTCCCTCAAAGTAGGTAGGATGGTGCTTTTCAGGAGACTGAAGTGGAATGCCATCACCCTGGAGATATGAAGATAATCCGTAAAATCCATGCTGAAAGCAAATACTTTGTCTTTGTCTTGTCAAGTTAATTTTAATCCAGATCGCGCTCCTGATCCGATTGAGTGGCCACCACAAAAGTGTGTGCTGATAAATGCTAATTCACCCCAGAAAGGAGAGCCTGGAAGAGGGGCTACTTCATTCAGAAGCAGTTGTTTTCCTGATGGTTACACAGAGATGTTTTTATTGGGGCCTTATGATTTTTCTTGCTGTGCTGAGTAAATCACCGGTCGACACGCTTACCACAGGCTTGCCTGAAATTACCAAACTGCCTGCACAAATGCTTTGTTAGTAAGAACACAGATTACTAGAGATGAGCAAACCATCCAAGGGATAAACATCTTTAATTAGCCTTGTCTGTTTGTTCACAGATAGCCTGGAAATTAATATTCATAGGTGACTATAATGATCTTTTAATCAATAGATCATTGGAGAACAAATCTACTGTGATTATTTGGTTCTGTACAGCTGAACTAATGCTGGAGTCATGTAATTGAGATTATTGGGTAGGAGGCTGTGGTTTTCCTCTGCTCTTGTGATATTAATTAAATATAGGATCAAAACTGAGTGGAAAAAAATAAATAATTAAAATCATTGGGAGTATAGACTCTCAGGAAAAAATGGAATGGAATGGAATGGAATGGAATGGAATGGAATGGAATGGAATGGAATGGAATGGAATGGAATGGAATGGAATAGAATAGAATAGAATAGAATAGAACAGAATAGAATAGAATAGAATAGACCAGGTTGGAAGAGACCTTCAAAATCATCAGGTCCAACCCATCATCCAACACCACCTAATCAACTAAACCATGCAACCAAGCACCCCATCAAGTCTTCTCCTAAACACCTCCAATGATGGTGACTCCACCACCTCCTCGGGCAGCCGATTCCAGTGGGCAATCACTCTCTCTATGAAGAACTTCTTCCTAACCTCCAGCCTAAACCTCCCCTGGTGCAGCTTGAGACTGTGTCCTCTTGTTCTGGTGCTGGTTGCCTAGAAGAGACCAACCCCCTCCTGGCTACCACCTCCCTTCAGGTAGTTGTAGACAGCTATAAGGTCTCCCTGAACTTCCTCTTCTCCAGGCTAAGCAACCCCAGCTCCCTCAGCCTCTCCTCATAGGGCATGTGTTCCAAACCCCTCACCAGCTTCGTTGCCCTTCTCTGGACACCTTCCAGCAAGTCAACATCTTTCCTAAACTGAGCGGCTCAGAACTGGACACAGTACTCAAGGTATGACCTAACCACTGCAGTGTACAGGAGCAGAATGACCTCCCTGCTCTTGTAGCAGAGAAGAGGATTATCAGATGCTTCTGTGATCAGAAGTTGGTTTAGGATGGATAGAAAGACAGATCTATTGATCTCAAAGAAATCCACAGCTTCTAGTGGAGGTCCAGCTCTTTAGAAAACACCCACAGCACCAGCTAAGCCTGTTCCCTTGTGATGTCTGCTTTATTTTAGCCACTGCAGCAAGACATTGGTATGTTGCATGATAGAAAGCACACAAAGCAGAGGAGGAGACAACATTTAGTTCTTTACTATTCTGGGTAATATATCTACATGACTCCACTTGGTAGAATTTCCAGGGAACTCTTGGGCTTTCAAAGTAGCATCAGATTACCTGATCCTAGTTGTGTTTTACCTCTCTCCACTTCCACAGCAAGTGCTATGCAGCTGGTTTGGATGCCGTTTATTCAAATGAGCATCTGAATTTTGGAGCAGCCTTTTTATCAGAGATTCTGGGAATCATGTTCTCTTTTAGTTCTTGCCAGTCAGGCATTTCATAAAGCAGCTTTGATACTGCAAGTTATCATTCCAGTCACTGGCAAAAAGTAAATGAGTGTGTGTTTGTGATCCAAGCCGAGATATTACTGCTCAGTGGTTTGTCTTGTTTAGCAAAACACCTTTGTGGAAATATTAATACTCTTGTACAACTAAAAAGACTGAAAGGTGCAGTAAATCTGTTATTTGCATTCAGTCAAGATTTTGTTCAGTCTCACAAGAATAATATAGGATGGGTTTTTTGGGGTAATTGATGCTGTGATTGTCTTATTAAGATGTCTGTCCGTTTGGTGTTGCTCTTGATATGACGGATCTCATTAGGTTCTATTTTGCTGGCATTAATGAGAAGACCACACTGAATTCTGAAGCTGCTCCCTTTGTCACAGCTTCTCTTGGTATATTAATGGCAGTTAAAAATAACTAGTTGTGTTTTATCTGTTTCCTCTGCATTGCCTCCTGTGTATGCTGGCTGCATTTTTATTTGTGTCTGTGGCAGGCTGTATAGCTCTCCTACGGTGATGAATTCACTGACTGAATATTCTGCTCTTACAAATCAAAACTTCAGCTGCTGAGTGCCTGATGGAGATTTTCCTTTCATTATTTATGAAAACAATCATGCTGGTGTTTTCCACTCCCTTCACTCTGCTAAAAGAGTAATTTTGCTCTCAGAACGAGCTCAGAATAAGCTTTAGTAAATTGAGGTTTGGTTTAAGTAGAACTGAGTCTCATTTGTTTTGTTGGGAAATCTGGGCCAAGGTTGCCAGAGAATGTTTTTCCAGACTATCTACAGAAATGTTTCTAGACCCCAGACTGGACATTAGAATAGAATAGAATAGAATAGAATAGAATAGAATAGAATAGAATAGAATAGAATAGAATAGAATAGAATAGAATAGACCAGACCAGGCTGGAAAAGACCTTCAAGGTCATCAAGTCCAACCTATCACCCAACACTATCTAATCAACTAAACCATGGCACCAAGTGCCTCATCCAGTGTCTTCTTAAACACACCCCATCACATCCCTGGGCAGCCCATTCCAATGGCCAATCACTCTTTCTGTGAAGAAAATGCTCGTGCTACTGTCTAGCACGGGATCAGGATCAGCTGTCATCTCCTGCTGTGGGTCAGGAACCACGTGAAGTTTCACAGCTGGGGGCATCTCCTGAGCAGTCAGAGTTCAGCTGAGGTTGTAAGAGACAAGCATTTCTCGCTGTTACCTCCAGAAACACTTCCAGAAGTGTCAGGGTGCCACTGAGTGACAGATAGATAAACTGAGAGCAGGACTCTCTTAGCATCTCACATCTTACAGTCCACAGAAAAGCCAACAGTCCCAAGAAAGGATGCAGGAAATCCATGCAAAGGAATGATTTGCAAAACATCAGCATGCCCTTGTGTTTCTGCGTGCAGAGTTGGAATGATGTATAATATGACTCTCAGCAATCATGTTTTGGGAGGAAGGACATACACCAGCTATGAACAGAGGTGTGTGGTGGCCTGGCTGGAGCAGTTTATCAGCTTCTTTTTTGTTTTCAAGTTAGGGCTGCTTTACTGTCAGAGCAGCTCCAATAATAGCCAGAGGATGTACTGTTCTGAATTGCACAATATCCTTCAAGTCTTTCTGCAGTTCTTATTTCAAAACCTGCATGGCTGTGTTGTGAGTGTGTGTTACTGTTGAAAGATATATATTTAGAAACAATGTCTGCTTTATTTTACTCCTTTAGCCAGAAGCACACCGGATGGCCTCGGC
Organism: Picus viridis; assembly: GCA_033816785.1. Classification (NCBI taxonomy): domain Eukaryota; kingdom Metazoa; phylum Chordata; class Aves; order Piciformes; family Picidae; genus Picus; species Picus viridis. The sequence continues at coordinate 7,430,079 of CM066581.1, forward strand.
GCGCATCCCTGATCTGCAGATCTACAGCCCTAGACAGCTGCAAGATGGCTCAAATATTTCATTTTGCTTTTGCAAACTAAAGCCTCAAGTCATATATTCACCTCTTCTATCTTCCCTATCTTCAAAACACCCTTGCTAATTTTTTTTTTCTAGACCAGGAATTTTTTAATTGATCTGCCAGAGGTTTGTTTGGGGTTTTTTTTTGCTTCATTTTTTTGCTGCCTGCTGCAGCTAAGGAAGCCCTTAGTGGCACCCGCAGTTCATTAAGCCCTTTAATTCTGCCTGCTGTCGTGCTGCTTCACATTGCCAGTTGTGGAATAATCAGCACTGAAGCAAACTCAAAGAGAAGGGGGAAGGGTGAGCTGGAGTCTGACACCGGTGACAGAAGACAAGATCAAATATAAATAGATGTGAATGGCCACTGAGGCATCGCTGTCGGAGGAGGGTGTCGTCTTGTTGTTGCAGCTGCATGCAGGGGGTGGAGGGCATTCAGAGCGAGCACAAAATCCTTCTTGGACAGAAGAAATAGCAAAAAAAGAGACTGTTTCTCCATTGTCCAAGTGTGGTCTTCCCATTAGTTATAAATACTCTGAACATTAGATACATACATGCATATATCTCTATATTCATGTGTATATAACTTCAACTATATATCAACTCATTTAATACACACACACACACACCCCCTATATAAACTCCTTAATCCCATGCACTACAGAAAATGCATATCAGTTGGAGATGGAAACACCAAAACTGTTCTGGTGACAGACTCAAGCTGAAAAAGAACATGCAGCAATAAAAATGGTCTCAGCCAAAAAAAAGAAAGTTTTGTTCATCCTCCACGGCGATTGGATGTATGAACACCAGGCAGGGACAGAGAAGAATGCTCTGCAGGCTGAAGTAGCTCAAGTCTGTATGAGAAATTTTAATTAGAGAGCAAATTCGATGTTTCAGTAGGCTGCAATTGCAATTTTAGGATTTTCTTGCTTCAGCAATTCCAAATATAGCCCTCAAGACATCCAGTGTCTCTGAAATAAGCCTTTGTAGATAGTTAACAAATACAAACAGCAAAGCCACAGAGCATCTAGGAGCAGAGCCTAATAGTCAGCATTTCACCATGTCACTCCAGACCCCTCTCTGATTCCCTTCCCTCCATGGGATAGCTGGGAGGGGTGGAGCAGAGTAGAGATGCTTGAAGCCATCATTTGGGCAATTCCCAAACAACTGATGTCATATAAAGGGAAAGGTGGTCTGGTGGGGGAGGATGCAGAGGGTGTTTGAAGGGGTGGCTGAACAGTGCTGCCTGTACAGAAAAGCAAGGTGAAGGAGTGCCAGTAGCTGGCTTTACCCTAGTGAGGGTATGGAAAGGCAGTCGCTGGTGGTGTTACTGAGCTACTGAAACCTTCCCTTAGATGGTGTATTACAGAGCTGGGAGTCCTTTACCAAGGGCAGTTCTGAGTGTTTTAACATATATACATTTCAATGCACTGTACTCTTGTCCTGGTTTGAGCTAGAGGAGAACTTAACCTGTTCAGTGATTTTACTTTTCAGCTCAGTCTCTGTAAGTGATGGCACTTTCTGCAGTTAAGGGCATATTTTTGCAGACAGTGTCTGCTTCTGTAAGTCATAATGCTGCTGTTTAGAGTTGCTGCCAAGGACTGGTGTGCAGAAAGGCTCTTGTTTAGACTTGCTCCCAAGGTCACTGCTAATTCTTGTGCACCGCATTGGGATGGTGTAAGAGGCTGCACTGAAGAGGAGTGAACAGGCCAGGTGATCCTAAACTGACCCCAAGTTAGTCTCCATAGGCCATATTCAGTATAACAGTGAGGAAGTATGAGGATCAAACCTCTTCTTCAATGACTGGTGTGTCCGTTCTGCCTTTGATCCAAACCAATGTGTTCCAGAATCCAGCTCCTGAATCTGCTTTCTGTTTCCTACTGAGCACGTTCTGGGACTTCCCCAGTGCCTACCACAGCATCAGTGATGAAAGTGATGTAATTGCCATCAGAGGGGTTGAGTTTGTATATATTTGTCTCTCCTTCATTTCATGCTTATTATTTTCATTAAAGCTGGTGGTAGTTTTCTTTTCCAACCCATAAATCTCTGCCCCTTATTCTCTCCTCTTTTGGGAAGGGAAAGGGGTTCACAGAGAGCCTCTGTCACTCATCTAGTGGCCAGCCCTGCCCTAAGCCTTGACAGTTATAAATTGTTACATGCCTAGACTTTCAGAAGAGTCCTTCTTACCATGCACTTAAAACAAACCCCAGGCATTCACACAGTCAGAGTGATTTTTCTATTAAAAGCAAATGTTCAGGCCTGTGTGAACTCATATGCAGCTTTATCCATGGCTCTAGGAAGCCTGCCCTGCACACTTCAGCAGTACTGAGCCCCACGGGAGCTCACCCAGGGCAGGCTGAGGCTCCCCTGTGACAAGGCAATGAATCCACTGGAGGTATCGAGCCTCCCTTCTGCAGGGAGCGGTGCAGGCAGCAAAAGAGACTGAGATGATTCTGTGGAGCCACGCAAGCCTCACTTGTATATTTTGTCTCTGGGGACTGGTGGTTTTGACATAATTTAAAGCAAAGCAGCTACAGTCTGAAGGCCAACAAAGTGCAAAGCCAGCTCACAGCCTGCTCCAGTCTCAACATCCTGCGTGGGCACTGAGATATTGGTGCTGATGGGGCCAGCTGATGGGGCAGAGGGAAATGTTCTCATCCCCAGTTTTCCCAAAAGGTCTGTTAAAAAAAACAAAACAAAACAAAAACCACAAAAAGACAAAAAAATAAAAGCTGCACATTTGCCATCAGATGGTTTATGCAAACTGTTGGTCACGTTGCACTGTGAAGCTGCTATTAGGAAAGCAAATGTAATTAATGGCTCATTTTCCTGAGAGGTAATTTGCAGCCAAGACTTGACGTCTGTGCCTTTCTCAAAAAACACACTTGTAAAGTATCATAGAATCAGTCAGGGTTGGAAGGGACCACAAGGATCATCTAGTTCCAACCCCCCTGCCATGGGCAGGGACACCTCACACTAGAGCAGGTTGCTCAGAGCTACATCCAGCCTGGTCTTAAACACCTCCAGGGATGGGGCCTCAACCACCTTCCTGGACAACCCATTCCAGGGCTTTACCACTCTCATAGGGAAGAACTTCTTCCTCATGTCCAGTCTGAATCTCCCCACCTCCAGCTTCATTCCATTCCCCCTAGTCCTATCACTATTTGATATCCTAATAAGTCCCTCCCCAGCCTTCTTGTAGGCCCCCTTCAGATACTGGAAGGCCACAACGAGACCTCATGACTACTAAACCATGGCAACAAGTGCCACATCCAATCCGCTCTTGAACACCTCCAGGGACGGTGACTCCACCACCTCCCTGGGCAGCACTTTCCAATGGCCAATCACTCTTTCTGTGAAGAACTTCTTCCTAACATCCAGCCTAAACCTCCCCTGGTGCAGCTTGAGACTGTGTCCTCTTGTTCTGGTGCTGGTTGCCTGGGAGAAGAGACCAACCCCCTCCCGGCTACAACCTCCCTTCAGGTAGTTGTAGGGGGGGTATCCACTGTGAAGCCACATCTGCTAAGGTCACATCCACTTGTCTGTATCAGAGAGCATAACATTGCTGCACATCCCCATGCAGCAGATGGTGGAGAAGAGTGTACCAAAGAGACAATATCTTTCATGCAGCTGTCACACTTGCACGCTGCAGCACCTTTCCGCCTCATTTCAGGAGCAATAAATGTCATGACAAAACTAGTCTGTCTTTTTTTTTTTGCTTATCCACAGCCAGCATGTCAACACCATGTTTAATTTACACTGCTCTGAATGTAGCATTACATCTTAATGAGTTCTTTTCCCTCAGCCACTTTATGGGAGAAATTATTTTGAGCTGTTCCTGTTTTCTCTCTGTGACTGCTGGCTGTCAGTGGCTGCTGTAGCTTAAATGGTGTGGGACAAGGTAGATTTAAATCCGTGGCTGGCGTCAAGTCATTGCAGCCTCAAAATCAGAATAGAATTAGAACAGAATTCACCAGGTTGGAAAAGACCTTTGAGATCACTGAGTCCAACCTATCATCCAACACTATCTAATCAACTAAACCATGGCACCAAGCACCCCATCCAGTCTCTTCCTAAACACCTCCAGCGATGGTGACTCCACCACCTCCCTGGGCAGCCCATTCCGATGGCAAATCACTCTTTCTGTGAAGAACTTCTTCCTCACCTCAAGCCTAAATTTCCCTTGGCACAGCTTGAGACTGTGTTCTCTTGTTCTGGTGCAGGTTGCCTAGGAGAAGAGACCAACCCCCACCTGGCTACAACCTCCCTTCAGTTAGTTGTAGGGAGCAATAAGTTCTCCCCTGAGCCTCCTCTTCTCCAGGCTAAGCAACCCCAGCTCCCTCAGCCTCTTCTCACAGGCCTTGTGCTCCAAACCCCTGCCCAGCTTTGTTGCCCTTCTCTGGACACATTCCAGTAAGTCAACATCTTTCCTAAACTGAGGGGCCCAGAACTGGACACAGGACTCAAGGTGTGGCCTAACCAGTGCTGAGTACAGGGGCAGGATGTCATGGAGAGGATTCAGAGCAGCATCACAATGAGCAACATTTAGAGTAGGAACCAAGAAGAAATCAAGCGTTTTGTGAAGCCACTGAATGTGACCATGCTTAGGTCACCCTCTTAGGGCGTGCCAGCTCTGCTGACAGCTGAGAGGGGTTTTAAATATATGATTGACCAAGCTGCTGCACACCTATTGCAGCACACTGGCTGTCACCTTATTAACTGTCTGCCCCTATTGTGCATTGATTGCTTTTTGCACATCACGTGGTAAGCTCTGTGGGGTTATTCCGTATTTAATCCTGCATAAGACCAGGAAACCTTTAGAGATTCCAGCAGTTTATCAGCTCCACTACTTGTGTGATTCATCAGCACAGCCCAGACACAATGTTAGGTGCTATTACTCTGCTGCTGTGGTCAGGACTGGGAGAGGCTAACATAGCAGTGTAAATGTACAAAGGGGAAATGGTTTTATCACATTAAGACTAACCATATCCTGGGCTACATCTCAAGAAGCGCAGCCAGCGCTTAAAAAGGGAAGTGATTTGGTCACTGTGCTCTGAAGTGCTGTGTCCAGCTCTGGAGCCCAAGTTACCCAGGAAGATGGTAGATGCCCCACTCCTGGAACTGTTTGAGGTCAGGTTGGGCTGGGCTCTGAGCAACCTGATCTGGTTGAAGATGTCCCTACTCACTGCAGGGTGTTTGACTAGATGACCTTCTTCCAACTTCCAACTCAAACCACTCTATAATTCTCTTAGTTGCATTGACTGGGAAATATGGAAGAGCTATCGTTAAACAAACTTGCTCTTTAATCTACAATGGTATGTGCAGTGCCCAATATAGTCTGAAGCAATTTAACTGAGGACAGGTTGGATGAGAGCTTGAGCAACCTGGTCTAGTGGAAGGTGTCCCTGCCCCTGGCAAAGGGCTAGAATGAGATGATCTTTAGGGTCCCTTCCACCCCAAACCATTCTATACCTGTGGGGTTTTTCCTCCTCTTACTCAGAGTCCATCCAAATGTGAATTAATTTTTTTAAAGCTGAATGAAGTTTAAAAGTTTGTGTGATTTAGACAATTCCAGCCAGAGGCTTCCTCTTCTCCCATGCATATAAGTTAACAGTAGTGACTTTATTTTTTGCTAACCTTGCCTCTGATTACTCCATAATCAGTTACTCATGTCCAGTGAGCAGCTTTTCACCACTGCTTTAAATTCACTCTAGTGAGATGAATGTGCTTACATGCAATGTAAAAGCCATTAATACCCAGGCAGGTCAGTAGGGCACTAGTACATTACAGTCAGTTGTACTTTGGAGACCCTCCAGGAGAGGTTGGGGACTGAAGCAATATATATCTGGGTGAGGAACTGTTAGTGCAGAAGAACAGAACCTGTCTCTGCCGCTGGATAACGCTGCAAGTCAGCTCTGCAGAGCTAACTGTAAGCATGCTGTTTGGGTGTGCATTTCTTATCCCATTGTGGTGCATATATGCAAGATGTACAGGCATGGACATGCTCTGGGACTCTCCTAAATTTAGAGTTTGGAAGCCTTTAAAGTTCTCTTCTGTACACTGCTCTATAGTTAGAAGCTGTGCCTCCAACAGCAACTCCTTTCCCCTCTATTCCATGCTTTTATACCTTTTGAGACATATTTGTCCTTTCTTCTTGTCCTATTGACTAGACATGTGGAGGTATAATACTTTCATGGGACTTTTTATAGCAGACTAAATCTTCAGCTGGGAAACTGCAACTGCTGTTATAACCACTAGCACAAATATATCACTGAGATCTTCTCTTGTGTTTGGCCCATTAATCCTTTGCAAAAGTCTTTGAAACAACAGCTTTTGACTTTGAGTTTCCAGTTAAAGTAGCTTAGGTAGAATATTTCTGCACTTCCAGGGTATTTTTCTCACTACTGCTCCTCCAGAAGAGGGCAAGGAGGCTGGGGAGAGGCCTCGAGCACAAGCCCTATGAGGAGAGGCTGAAGGAGCTGGGGTTGTTCAGCCTGGAAAGAGGAGGCTCAGGGGAGACCTTATTGCTCTCTACAACTACCTGAAGGGTGGTTGTAGCTAGGAGGGGGTTGGTCTCTTCTCCCAGGCAACCAGCACCACAACAAGAGGACACAGTCTCAAGCTGCCCCAAGGGAAGTTTAGGCTTGAGGTGAGGAGAAAGTTCTTCCAAGAGAGAGTTGTTAGCCATTGGAATATGCTGCCCAGGGAGGTGGTGGAGTCTCCATCCCTGGAGGTGTTCAAGAGGAGATTGGATGTGGCACTTGGTGCCATGGCTTAGTAGTCATGAGGTGTTGGGTGACAGGTTGGACTTGATGATCTCTGAGGTCTCTTCCAACCTTATTGATTCTATGAAAATATTTCAGAACCAGCTGAGTCCATCCCCAATCCATGCTTTCTCTGAGTGCCATAGCTGTTTACTTAACCCAGTTACAGTAGGAAGTGTTTAGGCTGCTGAAAGAGGAGTTGGGGGAGCAGCTTTAAGCAGTTTCACAGGACTGATCCCGTGAAGTCCCCTCCTCTCACATCACACTTTTCCCTTCCTTTGAACTTAAGCTGTTCCCTCTGCTCAGATGTGGAAGTACTGATGCTATGACAGGTTCTGACCAGAAGTATTTCTGCTTACAGATCTCTTTTGCACAACTACTTAAAATAGTGTTCTCTTCAGTTTAGTTCTTTCAAACAAATTGGAGGGCCACCTCTGTATCTTCAACCTCTGTTAAAGGCCATTGGAGAAACTTGGCTCATATACTCCTGGAACAGCCTGGAGCTTTGTTGCATTTGTTTTCCTTAGGAAAACCAGTAACAACTGCTAGGAAAGTCTGTGCATGGCAGAGGAGAGCACTGGGCATCTTACTGGGGAACCCCCACCCACATGCTGCAAACAGCATGTGCTGTGTCCCCAGGTCCCCTCCAAAAACCAATGTGCCAGAGCAGCCTTCACAGCCAGGGTCTCTACTCTGGTATGGCAAAGAAACTCTTTTTCCTCTCTCTGGGATTATCTCTTTAGAGAATAATAAAGAGGAGGATGCCAGCAGGCTGTTGTTACATGGTTTGGGCATGTTGCTCAGCCTTGTGCTTCAGATGCCTGCAAAGGGTGCCAAACCCTTACTAATGTTCATCTCCTGTTAGGTGCTGTTAGCATGAAACAGGAATGAGGTATAACTTCAATCAGCTTTGTCAGTCAACGTTTCCTTCCCTGGGGAAAGGAATCTGTGTTGATGTACGACTCAATAGGAAGAGCTGCTACTCTTTTCCTCAGACGTGTTAAAATATTTAGTCCATTTTTCTTCTGCTTCAAACTCCCAAGGCTGTATGGAGCCCCACAACACATGTAGATCTTATCTGCTTCCATGGGGGATACCCTTCACACAGCCTTTGGAGTATTAGCAACTCACAGCAGAGCAGAGGAGGGTAATTTAACACAACAAACAGAGCAGGGTGGAAGCCTGTCCAAAGCTAGCTTGACTCCTCCTGCTGCCACTAGTCCATCTTTCTGCTTTTCTTTTGCTCAGAAAGATGAGCATATGCAAGGTGCCCCTTTTGAAGGATATGGAACAGTTCTGGAGAGAAGGATCAGACAAAATTTTGAAGGAAGGATTTCTATTTTTTCCCCTTAGCTTTAAGCGAAGCTTAAGTCCTTTGCATAGGAGAAAGAGCAGCTATAGCTTTCACTGGAGTCAGAGGACATCACCACAGGCTAGCATTTCCTCCTTCCAAGGAGCACCTAGGGGTCCCAGCTGGTCCTGGTCCCAGCCTCCTGTGCTCCACATGGGAAAGAAACCCAGTGGTGTTCAGTCTGAGTCACAGGGAGAAGTTCCTTCCCTTACAGCTGACACGGGGAAATAAAGCTTCTGCTTTTCTCAAGCAATACATGTCGTTGTACAAAGAGGAAAGGCTTGCAAAGAGGGCTTTTAGCAGAAATGGTATCTGAGCTTGCTTTGGGAGAGCATTGAGAAGATCTCTTGCCCTGTGCTGATACTCTCCTAGCAGCACTGCTGAGGCAGGTAGCAGTGAGGTGAGACACTCACTGTCTAGTAGGCAGCAGCAGTAAATTACTTCAGCTGCCACCCTCCTTTTCAGGAGATGATCTTGATGAGACAGAGGAAACTTACTACTGAAAAACCTATAGCTGAGGGTGGTCCAGAGGGCATGCTGCACATGTTCCAGGGAGAGAATGAAGGATTTATTTATTTTTTTCTCTCTCCAGCCTGAAAGTTTCACAACTAATAAATTAAATGAATGCTTCCAAAAATGAGAAATAAAGTCTGGCTCACATTGCTCAGAAAAAAGAGTCACCTAATCTTTCAAAAGACTTTTTTCATAGCCATTTATTCAGATAGCACCCACTAAAAATGCAAAGCTGGATTGCTTTGAGCAGTGGGAGAAGTTTTAGCTTAGAATAGCATTAAACAATCAAAACACAGTAAAAGATAAATACCTGGAGTGCAATTCCATTTTGCCAAATGCAAACATGGTCCTATACATCTATATCTGACACCTATAGCAGTTTGGAATGGTATGATCCTGTAATAGTTCCCAGCTAATTAAATGCAGCTAAGATTTGTGCACTAGACAGCAACTGGAGGCCAACTGCTGCTGATTCGTTCCTGGATGCTGCATGGGTGTGTGCTTTCACCATGAATCTGTGACTGAATAATTACAGAGGTCAATGAAAATATGAAGATGAAGATAGAAAAGAAATCAACAGAATGTCAGCTTGAGTTGGCTCACAAGTGTTCACTTGTAAGGCTTTTCTCCTTGAAATAAAAGGTAAGGAAGAGTTAAGATGAGTGTTTATACTTTCAGACCTACCTTTTCAGGGTATTATCAAATTAAGAGGAAAAAAAAAACCCACAACCCTGCATGGAGCTTTTGGTTCTTCTAAGACCTAAGTCCTGATACCACAAAACACAGATCTGGATGTGAAATTAAATACATGAAATGAAGGTCTCTGCATTCTGCCTAAGTCCAGAACCTGAAATTCAGAAAACTTATCAGCTGGGAAGAGGAATCTCTCTGGTTAGAAGATATTTTATGCAGTCAGTGTGTAGTACCCACTCTATCTGAATTTCCTTTTGAGAGAAGACTGCAGTTCAGGTCTTCCCATTTCATTGCCCTAGGTAATAGCTCTAATGTCCAAGTCATGCTCACTCTGTGAAGAAAAAGGAGCAAAGACAAGAAGTACACTTCAATTACAGCAAGGGAGATGAAAAAATAGGAGGTGCTTTTAAAACACTAGAATAGATTGCCACAGGAAGTCAGGAAGCCTCAACATGGTTTAGTCATGGGGTCTGTGGCGACAGGTTGGACTTGATGATCTTTGAGGTCTCTTCCAACCTCGGTGATTCTGTGATAAGGTGTGGAGAAGGATAGCTTAGTAAGTTAGTAAGAGTTCTCAAAGAAGTGGTCTGCATAAGGTTTGTTATGTGCCTTTGCACGCTTGTTGGTAGAGCCTTTATTGTGCAGTCTTTAGTACTAAGGCTCAAAGAAAATAGCTTCCACCAATGGCTTCTACCTTCAGCTTCTATTATAAAACTGTTCCTCCTCTTTCAAGTATTGTGTAAAATGTTTATCTTTGTGTATTTTTACATTGGGAGATTGCTATTCCAAACACACTCAAAGCTACTCCCAAAATACACATCCATTTCCTTGGAAAGCAGCTGTCAAAGGTGCAATTGTTGACAAAGCTTTCCCCAAAGTGGCTGTTTTCCATACAGAAGCTTGATGCAAGCTGCTAACTTGGTTGACACAGGTTGTCAAATTACTACCACATGTTACTTACTACTGAGCTGTGCTGTGAGACAGAGGTAAAAGTTCTTCTCCAGTCATCCCTCTGTCTTTCAGAAGACAGGTAAAAAGCACTGAGTGCTTCAGAGTGGTCCAGAAGATTTGTTTCTGTTACAAATATTTCTCAGGAAAGGTGGAGATGACACCATAGTTTTTGTAGGAACACATCTTGTCCTGTGAGAAAACATCTTACTCTGACTTATCCTAGGACTTTTCCATAAAGCTCCCGTTAGGAAAGTGGAAAGTAATGAAAGGCAGGAGCAAGTGAGGAATCTGTTGACAGATGAAAGCATTAGCTACAGAGCAGAACTACTTGGGCTTTGCTGTGTTGGCCCTCAGAAAGAAAGGATTTGTCTCTCCTATTTTTAGCCTGTAGACATTTATCATCCTTTGGTTGGATTTCAGTACTCCGCCTTCAAGGGTGGAACTTCATTGGCTCCAATTAATTTATTACTGGTTTAGATATTGTTATGCTTTTGGTGACGCTCCAAACTCAGTTTAAACCATGGACTTTCACACGGCTTCTACTCAAAACCATTCACTGGCATCCATTCAGCTGAAACTTGGTCAAAGCTTGACATCACCTTAGCACACATTTGTGAACTAGCAAAATATGAGTGTTGGGTGATACATGTCCTCATCATTTCCATTACTTCCCAATGGTGGGGGGGGGGGGGGGGGTATAACAAGCCAAATCTTCCCTATATAAGTAAAAATAAATGGATTCAATCAATTTATATTCAGTGTTATGCCCATAGATTATTTTTTTTTCCAGACTATGCTGTTGCTCTGCAAGGATTCAACAAATCCAAGTGCTGGGTGCTGCACTTTGGCCACAGCAACCCCATGCAGAGCTACAGGCTGGGGTCAGAGTGGCTGGAGAGCTGCCAAACAGAGAGGGACCCGGGGGTACTGATTGACAGCTGCCTAAACATGAGCCAGCAGTGTGCCCAGGCAGCCAAGAAGGCCAATGGCATCCTGGTCTGCATTAGGAATAGTGTGGCCAGCAGGAGCAGGGAAGTCATTGTGCCCCTGTACTCTGCATTGGTCAGGCCACACCTTGAATACTGTGTCCAGTTCTGGGCCCCTCAGTTTATGAAGGACATCAAAACACTTGAACATGTCCAGAGAAGGGCAACAAGGCTGAGGAGAGTCCTTGAGCACAAGCCCTCTGAGGAGAGGTTGAGGGAGCTGGGATTGTTTAGCCTGAAGAAGAGGAGGCTCAGGGGCGACCTCATTGCTCTCTACAACTACCTGAAAGGTGGTTGTAGCCAGGAAGGGGTTGGTCTCTTCTCTCTAGCAACCAGCACCAGAACAAGGGGACACAGTCTCAAGATGCACCAGGGGAAGTTTAGGCTCAAGGTGAGGAGAAAGTTCTTCACTGAGAGAGTCATTTGTCATTGGACTGTGCTGCCCAGGGAGGTGGTGGAGTCATCATCCCTGGAGGTGTTCAAGAGGGGATTGGACGTGGCACTTGGTGCCATGGTCTAGTCGTGAGGTCTGCGGTGACAGGTTGGACTCGATCTTTGAGCTCCCTTCCAACCTTGGTGATACTGTGATTGTAAAGCACAGGAATATTGTCTCTATCCTGAGAGTGCTTATTAACAAACATGAGGTCAACACATGCCTAGCAAGCAGCTCTTATCCTCTGTAATTTCTCCAGCGATCAATGTTCAGTTATCTAGAATTTTTTGGAAATAGTGACACAAACTGTATTTGAGACTTCAGAGCTCTACAGGAGAACAATGTGACCCAAAGAAAGAGAAAGTCTTCCCTTTTAAATGTTCCCATTTAAACAAAAAACAAAATGGAAGTGAGGCAGCTGGAAAGTACTTGAGAACCTTGACTTCTGGATTCTTCTGTGACTGTTGGTGCCAGCAAAGATCATACCCTCCCTGAAATGCATAACAAAAAGAAAAGCAACAGCAGAACAGCAGCCCTGGCTGCTTGGAGAATTACACCCTATTCTTTATTCAGTGTATTCTTCAATTCTTTCCCCACTATAACCTGGGAATCTTTATGAAAAGCTCAGTAATTTAATGGTTTAATAACCCTTCCTTGAAATGTGTAGGAATATAGGAAAAAATCCCAGAAGCAGAAACCATAAAATCAATAAGGTTGGAAGAGACCTCAGAGATCATCACGTCCAACCTGTCACCCAACACCTCATGACTACTAAACCATGGCACCGAGTGCCACGTCCAATCCCCTCCTGAGCTCCTCCAGGGATGTTTGTTTGCAGCCATTATGGAGTAAGTTAATTTCTATTATATTGTATGAAAACCACAGTATTGCAGATTAAGAAAAATGACATCAGCTCCACCTCTTCTTTGACTGAATGTGGTCAACAACCTGTGTTGACTTGGATGGAAAGCAAGAATTACACCTCCATGAATATTTCAGGCTTATTTCTGTGCTGTGGGTTGCAGAGGGAAGGGGGAACAGCTGAGAAACATATGGCTTCAAACCAACCTTTTTGCTTTCCTTAGCCCTAGAATTGCAGGGGCTGTAAGTTTAAACCACTCCCCTCTTGGGCTGCTTAAAATTGCATCCAGCTGCAGTGGGCTCTAATGGGAATAGTCCATCATAGTGGTCAGCAACATCAACACCGCTCCCAGACTCACTTCCAGAATACGTGGGCTGTTGGCTAGATTATGGCCATCCCCAGGGGCTGGAGGTATTATTTCTCCAAACATATTGCTGAATGTTGCACTGTTGTAATAAAAACATAGAAGAGAGCAGTGGGAGCAGCTCATATTAGTGAGACCTGCAAGGCAGTACAAAGTGATGAACTAGACCATAATTGTTATATGGTATAGACTTCACTTCACAGAGGGGCTTGAAGAGTGTTTACTTCAGAATGTATTCTTAATGGGATTAAGTGATGTGTATGAGAGAAAGCAGCAAGCAGAACTATTGCATGGAGTCAGTAACAATTAAATAACATGGAGATTCATTGATCTTTTTCAGGGAAAAGTTAACAGGGGGCAGTCAGTCACTCAAGTCACTTGGACTCAAAACAACAGCCTCTAAACCTACTGTAAGCATGGCTTTTCATTTGCTAACCTGTGGTAAAACAGTAATATAACTCAGAGAGGACATACTAAATGTTAAACTGAAAAGGAGGGGAAAAAAAGGTTTGGGTTGCAGCACCATCTAAACCCAGCATGTGATCTGAATTAAAGATATTACAGTACAAATGGTGAAGGTCATCCAACAGCTTCTCAGAATGTTTGTTCTTTATGGAATATGAATTCTCTCCTGGGAGCATGGAACCTCTTTCCCTCTCTCACCTCCTCCCCTCCCAGGTCCTAGAAACATTAAGAAATGGACAAACTAGACACCTATGCAGAAATATGAAGCTATTATAAAGAGATTTTGGCTATTATAAAGATATTTTGATTTGTGGATGGAGCACAGTCATCCTTATGTGGCTTCCCCCTCACTATAAAATCTGGGAATTCATGGACCTATTAAAGTCAAAGAAGTGATGGTTCAGGACTTTCACCACTGACCTCTCAATGCCAGCCCAATCAGATCTATATATTCCCAGTTTGCAGAGGTTCCCCTCATTTATCTCTTCACTGTCTACATCTTAGAAGGCATCTAGACCCTAAGCCTGTCCCTGCAATCCCATTCTCTCCTTGTGTGGCTGGTCACCTACCTTCCACACAGTGCCTGTGAAAGGGCATGAGTAGTACTCCCCAAAGTCACAAGAGCTAATTACATCCTCAGCCTTTTCCCAGCTCAATTCCCCCCAGACCAGCCTCATTTCAAAAAAACTTTTCCTCCCCAGCACACAACTCATGTAAGCAGACCTCTGGCTACCAAGATATTTTCTACCTCCCAAGTCCTGCCTTGGAGGTTCTAGAAGGCAGGATATGGCTAGGAAAAGGACAGTTAAGAATTTCTGTGCAATGAACTGCTTCACATTGATGGGCTTCAAAGCCTTTTTCTGACTACTGCCAAGCTTGAAATTAATTTGAAAAGTACTTTTGATCAGAACTTGCAAATGATCAAATAAAAATAATCCAACAAGGTGCTGATTTGCACACAGAACAACAGGAACAGAACTGCAGTAATGCACTCAGTCCCTGGGGTAGCACAAGCTCATCCTGAACGAGCGTTGCCTATGTGTCACACACAGCCTTCTCACACGCTTCAGAATGCAAAGAGGAACTCTGAGCCTGCAATGTGGAAAGACTCCACAAGATTTCTTCTGCTGAGAAGACAGGGAGGATCTTAGCAACATTTATCAGTAGCTAGGGGGTAAGGATCAAGAGGATGGGGCCAGCTGATTTTCAGTGGTGCCCAGCAACAGGACAAGAGGTAACACAAACTAACGGGAATAAAGGAAGCTTCATCTGAACAGGAGGAATTTTCTTGAGGGTGGCAGAGCATTGGACCAGGCTGCCTAGAGAGGTTGTAGAGTCTCCTTCCCTGGAGAGATTTAAAGCCCACTTGGACATGATCCTGTGCAACCTGCTCTAGATTAACCTGCTTTAAAATGATCTCCAAATGTCCCTCCCCAGCCCTACCATTCTGCGATTCTGACATCAAACACTGACTGCCATTTCTGAGGAAGAATCACCAGTCACTGTGAAGACTTGGACTACTGTTGGGTTAAAGAAAAAGGCCTATCATAGTCATGGGATTTTGATAGCAGTGAAAGAAGAGGCACAGAAAGGATCAACACATTGGAGACAAAAATCCAACAAGCAACTTTTGAGAGCTGTCTAGACCTCTCCAGGTAGCTTCCCATCTATCTTGTATCTGATTTGGAAGGTGGACTTCAAACTGAGCCTCCTGTATCCTATACAAATACCTGCCTTAGTCACCAGTGGACTTGCTTACTGGCTTTCCATCCCTCCAGCCTCAATCATTTCTTCCACAAGATGCTTTTTGAAGGTAAAATAACATGTGAAATTATGGAACAAAGAAGTTTCCTGCCCAATACTGAGGGATGAGAGCATGCAGCTGATGGGAAATAGCTGCATAAATGTTGACTTCTTGGATGTGCACATTTCTGTGCCCTTTCTGTGTTTGTGCTTCATCAGCAAATGGGGTTGGAAATGCTCTGAAGGTTTTATTTTTAATATTTACACTGCAAACACAACATGAAAGCATGTAGTTTGAGACTACAGGCATTCCAGGAATGCCCAATTCAGCTTGGTTCACCTAAATTGTAGGCTTTAAGCCTAATGGGTGAAACCAGCTCACATTTGAATCCCCAATGCATTCTTCAATTCTAGTAGAGGTGAAAGCAGAATTCAACCCTGGTTTTGAAATTGCTTACCACTAAAAAACTCATCAGGAAGGACTGCAAAGTTTTGCTTTTGCTCATGAACCTAATTCTGCTGAGTTTTCTGTACACTAAAATCTTCATTGGTTCAGCTCAGTGTCAGAAGAGCAGGCCATAATCTGGCTAAAGGTTAGTTATGTGGGGCTCCCCCCACACCTTGGTTTCTGACTTATCTTGTTTTAAACTTTGTTCTAGACAAAGCATAGCTTTGTGAGATGTGGTTTCTTGTATCTCTTCTGACAGCCTCAGGAAGTCTGACCAGTCTTTCCACTTCAAGTTGCTCTGGCATCATACCCGGTGCCATCACACCCTAAGCCTTTGTCTGTGCCTGGAAAATGACTCAGAATTCTGACTTCTGAAATACCTCCTTGTCAGAAAGCAAGGGACTGCCAGATTTATGGTGAATCCAGGCTTCTAGTTCCAGTTAAGAGCCAAGGAGCAGTCTCCTCAGACTTGAATTGCTATCAGTGCTCAGGCTGGGACTTGCAGGCATTTCTTCATTATCACTCAGCTCAGCTCTGTGGTTTCATAATTGGAATACTGAAGAGCAGGAAGTCACAGCAATGCTATGGGTGAAAGGACCAAAGCAGGCTGGTAGATGAGGGTGCTTACAAGCTAAGGAAGATATACAGTCTATCCACACTGACATGTTCCTGTTTAAAACCCAAAGCAAAAAAGATGAAGACCAAGAACAAGACTCTGGGGACCTCTGTAGTGGGTGCAAAGGGCACAGTACCTGGAGGTAACTGCAGAAATGAAAACCCACAGAAGAATCAGTGTCTGGATAAAGTCCAGAGAAGAGAGATTACTTTCAGAAAAGATGCTCCAAAAAAGTTATTAGGAAGCACACTCAGAGGTCAGAGTAAGGCAAGTTGTGCGCTCCCTGCAATGAAGCAAGCCACTGGCTGCCTTGCAGAGGCTTCACATGGAGCAGAAGGTGCAAAGGAAATGCTGCTTTAATATCCCCAGTTCATCTTTATATACAAGAACCTGTCACTTGCATTGTTAAGTGCCCTGAAAGTCAGTGTCAGCTTTTTTTCCTTCAAAAAGGTGGTTCATGGAATTCTGCAGTGCCAAGACAAATTCTTTTGTTCTCCTCCATCAGGCATTTCACTTTCCCTGCAGGAAGCCAAGGAGTTATTGGGACTGCCTGGTTTTCCCTGTTAAGACAAATCCATTTCTATTAATTCTTTATGCTGCTTTATTGCTAATCCCTCAGTGTTCCTTAAATAACACAAACTGCAGAAAAGAGCACAACACTATGACCAGGGAAGGAAAAGCAAAGCGTTTCCTGCATAGCCTGTAGGAATTGCCAGCCACTGCAACTCTCAGTTACTGGGAGGCACAGAGTGTTCTGACTGCGGCATCTGCCCATGTGAAGAGCTCCACATGAAGGAGAAAACACATCTTTCTGCTTGGAAGCAATCAAGTGGAAGAAATCCATCCCAAGTTATTTACTGCTGTCATAAGGAAATGCACATGCCATGAAGCAAGAGTAAGAGTAGCTAGTGTCAGAAATATAAAAATGCTGTAAAAGGGGCTTGCAAATCAATGAAACGTTTGTCCAGGATGTTGAATTTCACATTAGAGTGTCAGCTAGGCTTTCTGACAGAAGAGAGGAAGAAGTGGTATAACAATAAACAGGCTACTTCACATAGTAACGTGACATGCCAGGCTCATCATCCATAAATGCATAACTAGCTATTTCCTGGGGATTATAAACCCAGACTACTGTTGAACTAATGTCCTGGGTTTTTTGGGGGGGGGGGGGAGAGGGGGGGGAGAGGGGGAGAAACAGCAGTAATGAAATTTATCTCTCCTAGTTAAGTAAGACAAATGTGCTCTGAAGAAAGGATGAGCTTTCTGAAGCTGTACATGCTTGTGGGTGTATGTATGTATATCTCTGTGTGTGTGCAATGCCATGGTTAGCTGCTAGATTACCTCCTACAGAACCAGTCATGCAGGAGGATAAAGACTGATATGGAAGAAGGCTGTGGTTGTACAGCACTTCAGTATTAGTGTGGTGGGTTGAAGATTCCCCCACATTAAATTTTGCCTGACCAGCTCACAGTTGGAAGCAAATGGAAGCTGTATTTACAAGCAAAACTACAGTCTACTGTGGAGTGCAATGAATATGTACAAAACATAGAATCATAGCATCAATAAGGTTGGAAAAGACTGCAGAGATCGTCAAGTCCAACCTGTCACCCAACACATTATGACTACTAAACCATGGCACCATGTGCCACGTCCAATCCCCTCTTGAACACCTCCAGGGACGGTGACTCCACCACCTCCCTGGGCAGCACAGTCCAATAGCTAACAACTCTCTCTGTGAAGAACTTTCTCCTCACCTCAAGCCTAAACTCCCCCTGGCACAGCTTGAGACTGTGCCCTCTTGTTCTGGTGCTGGTTGCCCTGGAGAAGAGACCAACTCTGTCCTAGCTATAACCTCCCTTCAGGTATTTGTAGACAGCAATAATGTCTCCCCTGAGCCTCCTCTTCTTCAGGCTAAACAACCCCAGCTCCCTCAGCCTTTCCTCTTAGGGCTTGTGCTCCAGGCCTCTCCCCAGCCTCGTTGCCCTTCTCTGGACACATTCAAGTGTCTCAATGTCCAGAACTGGACACAGGACTCAGGGTGTGGCCTAACCAGTGCTGAGTGCAGGGGCACAATGACTTCCCTGCTCCTGCTGGCCACACTATTCCTGATGCAGGCCAGAATGCCATTGGCCTTCTTGGCCACCTGAGCACACTGCTGGCTCATGTTCAGCAGGCTGTCAATCAGTACCCCTAAGGTCCCTTTCTGCCTGGCAGCTCTCCAGCCACTCTGACCCCAGCCTGTAGCACTGCATGAGCATGCAGTATTTGCAATACTTAGAGATATTTATAACTAAACAGCACAAGGATTTGTGAAACATTTTAAAGGCTTAGCCTAAAACTACCACAATTAGAAAGAATATTTGACATAAGTGAATTACAAATCCTTACATCATTGACCCTCAGAATGCAAGCTAGGATCAGTGCTCTGGTTTATAAACAATTAGGTATTGCCTGGGTTAGAATGAACAAGCTCCTTCGTGCTATACCAGAGTGCTCTAACTGCCAGCCCTCGGGCCAGTCACTCGCCTTCTCTCTTTGAATCTTGTGGGAGCCTTGAGAGAATGGTTGAATACTCAGTAGGTGAAAAAGAGGTGGACCATAGCCTGACCAGCAAGGCAGTCAGAGTGCCTGGAGAAGAGATCAGGTCAAGCAGGGGAAGGGAGTATGAGTTTTCCACTTTTTGGGGTGGGGAGAATCATGAATTTTGACAGGTGACCAAGTGCAGACCTGGATGCAATTCTTAAAGCAAGAGCCACCTCAGAAAAGCCTCCTATTTCACTACCAATCAAGTGAGTGCCCAAGGCACTTCTGTGCCCAATTTAGAACAGCCTGCAGATCTCAGTAGCTACCTGGCCTGTTTGGTTGTATTCTTTATACAGCAATTCCCTGCTGGACCTGGGAATTCTGACAGAAACTGTCTATTCCTGCAAAATTAATTTCAATTGCTGTTGGCCACCTCCTCTGAAGATGTGCAGAAGATCTTCAATTAACCTTTATCACTTCTTTACTACTGTTTTGCTATAATACAGAGGGGGTGGTGCTGGATTTCTGTGGGCTTATGAAGAATACATTATTCTAATACAACTGTGTATAGGGGGAGATATTGAGCTGCAACTTTTCATAGCGGAATACAGCTGCCTACAGCATTTTCACATGTCCTTCCCCATGTTGCTTTTATCCAGGTTACAGCTAGCTATTTAGTGTCTCTAAGCAAATAATTTGTAGTCATAAACACTGTCCTCTATTTAGACTGGATGCTGAGAACAAGATGGCTTGTTAATCCTGTGCTAAAAGCCTCAGTTATTTTGCTCAGGACTTCACTCTCAGCAGTGTCTCTCAATTTGTGCTACCATCTCAGTTGCTATCTGACTGCTAGCTAATATTTTATTTGTCCTTGCCAGACTAGTATATATTTAAACTTTTTCAACAGGCACTGAAGTTGTGTGCCAATGCCATTAGCAGGTTTGTATTGCACCAAAAAAAGGACAACTTTATGCCTAAAACCAGTCCCACATGTGTATTTTTCCACTTGAGATGTTGTTAAAACAAGATGTTTG
The DNA here is from genome assembly GCA_033816785.1 of Picus viridis. Classification (NCBI taxonomy): domain Eukaryota; kingdom Metazoa; phylum Chordata; class Aves; order Piciformes; family Picidae; genus Picus; species Picus viridis. The sequence goes on from CM066581.1 coordinate 7,449,882, forward strand.
TTGAACAGGCCTCTAAAGATCTCTTCTGCCTCCATCATTTAAGGTTAAAGCCTTTCTGAACCATATAGATCAGCATGAAGCCTTCCCATGCCCTGATTCTGGAGAAATTAAACCCCAGACCACTAGGGTCTGGAAGTCCAGACCACTTGGAGGGAAGCTGCAGCATCTTCCACCTGGAGGACCAGGACAAGGTGTCACTACTTTGTGGTGCAAGCAGTTAGATCAGTCAGATCCCAGAGTTCACTACAGTAATGGATTTGAATGCCCTTGTTTCTGGAAGTCAGCTGGATATCTCAGCTGTTTCACTGGGCTCTACCTGCCCCACCTCTCATTTCTGTTTGTATTACTTTAGTTGGCATAAAAATGTTTACAATATTACTCTAAAGTTCCCAGATTCTTCTGCTTGTGGTGTTGTTTCCCAAAGAAACCCTTATGATAACTATGACTGCACACTGGAAAAACACCACCCCACCCCATACCTGTTTTTCTCAGGGAGGTGTTTTAGGTACCAAACTACCACATGGTCGCCTCCTTTCTTTAGGGATTCTGACTGGGCCCAAGTGGTTGCTCTCAGGGCTTCAGGTAGAACATTACTGATGCATCAAAAGAAAAGAATTATAGACTGGTTTGGGTTGGAAGGATCTTTGAAGGTCATCTGGTGCAATCTCTCTGCAGTGAGCAGGGGCAACTTCAACTAGATCAGGTTGCTCAGAGCCCTGTCCAACCTGACCAGGGATGGGGCAACTACAAACACCCTGTGCAACCTGTATCAACATTTCACCACTGTCATCATAAAAAAAATTCTTATAGCTAGTCTAACAAGATAAGTATACCTGTAGATAAGTATAAAATCATAGGAAAAAAAACCCTAGACATCAACTAGCCCAGCCATACATTCAGAGGAAGACTAACCTCAAAGTTAGAGCATACAGAAAAGTGTAAATTTCTAAATGTTCCTCAAATCAGACATTAATTAAAGGGTGCAGCCTTGGAGTGGATGTATTCTCTTTCATCTTCCAGCAAAGGTTTATCCACATCCTCTCCTGGTTTCCTGCTGGAGGGCAAGAGGAGATTTCCTCCCAGCATGAATCAGCTGTACCCTGCACCCTCCTTTCTGTTATCACTTTCTGTAGCTCCATGCTGGCATTTGCACTTGTGTTTAATTTAGAAGTAATAAGAGTTCTGTTTGCTTTCAGGACGACAGTCAGTTCATCTGCCACAGCAGTCCTCTACACCTATAAAAAGTTCCCATGAAGCCTTTGCTGCTCTTGCTTCTCACATCTCAGCTTCAATTAGTTTTCGTATGAGACAAGAATCTTTGTCCTGTATCTGCCAGACTTCAGACTGAGCTACATGTGGTTGAGATCTCCTGGCCTGAGGAAAACCTCTGGATTTGCCCTGGGAGTATGGGAACCTGAAGCTGTAAAGTTAATTCAACTCATTTAAGCCACTTGCTCTGTAGTGTCATTTTGACATCCACAGCAAACTACTGAAGCTGCTGGTGTACAGATCTGGTTGACACAAGAGCATCAGGTCACCTAAGGACTACCACAGTGTTTCAGCTTTTCTCCTGCCAAGAGAGATGGAAGCCTGCTGTTGCCACTAATGTCTAGGTGATTTTAATTCATAGAATCAATAAGGTTGGAAAAGACCTCAGAGATCATCAAGTCCAACCTGTCACCCAAGACCTCATGACTACTGCAAATATCTTCAGAACTCTGCAGAGCCAGTAGTGGATGAAAACCAGGATGCTGGCATTCCTGAGCCTGGATTTGAGTTTTCAGATTAGCAAGTATTTAAACTTGCAGCACTTCACAGATAACGAAGGGCAGCACTTACAATTAGCATTTCCCTCCATAAGAAGGATGAGCTGTTCACCCAATATTCCCAGAGTTCAGAGGGACTTCACATTTCAACCTGGCAAGTTGGTATCTCCAACAGATGAAGAAAAACATGCCAGCTGGCAATTAGAGCTCTGAGCCCCAGTCACAGCAACATCTGTCTCTCCCATAACCATGCACAGCGCTCTCTCGGTTCAGAAACCACTCAAGCATTTAATAACTAGAAATCAGTGTATTGGAACCTCCTGCACAGGCTGATGGCTTCTTGAGAAGTCATTGAGTCACTTCAAGTCACTAAGATTTCCTTCCTGACAACAACTCAGTCACACAGCATCTTTTCAGTTGTGTATCCTTAGTAGTGACAAGAGGAACAACAGAAACTGAGTTGCAGTGAGGAAGGCAGGTGGTTTGTCTACCCTTCAGTGCTCCATGCATCCTACTGCTGCTTTTGTTGGTGTGAATGAGCTGTTGTCATCAGCTGTTGGCATTGCTGGATTCAGTTCCTAGTTTTATTTTGTCTTATTTAAAAAGTCTGTTCACCACTGCCTCTTGCTCTTCTTCTAACAGGTGTAAAATTTAGAGGGCAATAGTACTTTGGTGTTTTGTCATATCCAAACCTACAGCATCTAACCTCTTTTTCCTTTCATTTACAAGAGTGTTACCCAAACAGGCAAAGGTGGTAAGAGGTTTTCCTTAGATTTTTTTTTCCCCTCCATGAAAAGAGGCAACAAACAATTGTTGCCAAATTCTAGAGTAAAAGCAATGCAGCACTTCTGAAACTGCAATGCAGGAAATGACCTTCAGGAGCACCAAGCCCAACCAATCACCCCACTCCCTTCAGGAGCACCAAGCCCAACCAATCACCCTACTCTGTAAGGTTCAGCCCTAAACCATATCCCCAAGCACCACACCCAAACGACCTCTAAACATATCCAGGGCTGGTGGTTCTACCAGCTCCCTGGGCAGCCCATTCCAATGCCTGACCACTCTTGCTGTGAGTAAATTTTTCCTAATACTAATTACCTGTGAGAAGAGACCAGCAGCAGCCTCTCTACAGCATCCTTTCAGGTAGTTGTAGAGAGCAATGAGGTCTCCCCTCAGCCTCCTCTTTTCCAAACTAAACAGCCCCAGCTGCTTCAGTCTCTCTTCATAAGATTCCTTCTCACAATCCAGCTCAGTTTTCCTATTGAGAACATTTGCTTTTGGTGGAAATGACCCTCAGAAGTACAGGGTGGGACAAAGGCATTTAACAAGTGTTTTTACTCAGGATGTCTGAAAACCCAGACCATGGAATTAGAGGATGCAACTGTGTTGTAGATCCACATACATGGCTGATAACATAATGCAATGCATTTCCCACATGTCCTTGTCCACATCCTTGTAAGAACTGCTTTAAGAGCTTGTTGTCCCATGAACAAAATGAGAAAGTCTTTAAAGAGCAGTTCAGCTGAATTTAGTATATATATTCCAAGTTTCCTTTTGGCCTGAATAAAGGGGCTTTTTCTTTTTTCCTCTCTACTTCTAAATATCATCTTAAATTCCTACCAATACAATGAAGAGAAATGTATCAATACAAAAAATAATGGATATAATACAGCATTTTACTTAAAAGATGCCTAAGTTATGTCCCTTGATTTTACTGCTTAAATAATCTCACCGGACTTAGAGAAAGCAAGAACTTGATTTCCTCACTCAAGGATACTGAGGACTTCACAGGCTCAGATACTAGTGAGGAGTTTGGAACACAAGCCCTATGAGGAGAAGCTGAGGGAGCTAAGGTTGCTAAGCCTGGAGAAGAGGAGGCTCAGAGGAGCTCTTATTGCTGTCTACAACTACCTGAAAGGAGGCTGTAGGCAGGTAGGGGTTGGTCTCTTCTCCCAGGCAACCAGCACTACAACAAGAGGACACAGTCTCAAGCTGTGCCAGGGGAAGTTTAGACTGGATGTTAGGAAGAAATCCTTCATAGAGAGAGTGATTGCCCATGGGAATGGCTGCCTGGGGAGGTGGTGGAGTCACTGTTATTGGAGGTGTTTAGGAGACTTGATAGGGTGCTTGGTGCCATAGTTTAGTTGATTAGATGGTGTTGGATGATAGGTCGGACACAATGATCTTGAAGGTCTCTTCCAACCTGGTTTATTCTATTCTGCTCTATTCTATTTTGGTGACAACTCTGTGGGAAATCCTCAAAGAATAGGTTCTACCTCATTTTTGACCACATCAGTCTCCCACTGGTTGTCCCATCTCTTCCACCACAGCTGTTCCAGAATGACTTTGCTTCTTTCAGACTTGTTCAGCAATTTTAGTGTGGGAACAACACAAAAATGAATAAGACTGTAGGAGCAGGCTGCCCTTGTTTTGCTGCATGTCACACAAGCCTCCTTCTAGAAAGCAATCATCAAGCTTATCATGAAAGACTTGGTAAATGGAGAGTTAACAAATCTGACCCAAAGCATTTAGAGGCATTTTTTTAGATTTATAATTATCATTCATGCAGGCAGCAATGACAACTGTTCATCATTTACACAGTGCTTCTGAAATCACTCTTAATGGTTTTAGGATAGCACTTAGAGCAAGCATAAGCCCTAGGATAAGGGTACAGATAACAGTGGAATTTCAGGGAAGTTTTAAACAAATCCTCCAAGTGGGCTTTACAGTTGAATGGCCTTCTGCTGACCTTAAACCCTAAAGGGATAACTGTAAGGATACCAGGACACTAGAAAAATGCAGTGGCTTCAGACTTGCATAAGTAGTCATTACTGGTCACTGAGGAATTATTCAGTCAGCTCACTCAACCTTGTCCTTGATTTCCATTTGTAATGAATTGGGGATTTATGGTTATTTAAAACTGTCTACATTTAGCCCACATCCAAGGCTAAACTACAGCAGTCCCTTTATCACCCAATGACCCCTCCTCTCCCAAGAGGTGGGAACTGGAAAAGGAGAGGACACTCATGGGTTGAAATGAAAAGAGACTCAATGAAACAGCAAAACTAATACCAACAAAAGGTACAGAAAGTTATACTCAGTCCAGTAAGTGTGCAATACTCACAAGAAAATGGAGAAGGAAGGAAAACAGGGTCAGGAACAATCCCAAAAGAAGCCCAAGCAGCAGAGCCTCCATCTTCTGAGGACTCCCCCTTTTATACTGGGATGGTCATGACATGGGATACACCTGTAGCCAGCTCAAGTCAGGGGCCCTGGCTAACCCCAAATTGATAACAGCCTACAGCACATGGCTAGCCTAGGATGCTGTCCCAGCAAAATCAGGACACCTCTCTCCTCAGATTGTGGTTCCATTGATAGAACTACTGGCATTTGAGATTGGAAGTGGATAAAACTGAAACACCCTTAAGAAAAAAATAATCCTTTAAGAAGAAAACCCAAAACCACAAGCCAAATCGCCCACATATATATATTTTTCCCCCCACTTTTGCTCAGAAAAGGGAAAATATGGCTTTGCCAGGGGCACTACATCAATGGTGCTAAATGTGATGCACTAATGAATCATGTATGGCAACCTTTCCCCGGGGCAGCTGTGTAGACATTACACAGACACCTCTCTTGTGTTCACTAACTTCAGTTCCCTGATTAGCCTAGGGAGCGTGAAAGCATCAGAGCTCTGAGCCATAGCCAAAATGTGGTAGACAATGAGTGTCCAGTTTCTGTAGTGCTCCTCCTAAACCATGCTGATGTCTTATGTGGAAATCACAGAATGTTTTAAGTTGAAATGGGCCTTTGAAGGTCAGCTAGTCCAACCTCCCTGCAGTGAGCAGATGGTACATAAAGATTCTGTACCCATAGATGCTTCTCTTATCAAAGCAGAGAGGCTACAGAAGCACAGTAAATAAATTCACACTTTGTTGTCATCAGTGTTCCTTTGTTAGGGCAAAAGTTACTGAGGAAACTGTACAAGGACAGTTTCTGTTTTCAGTCCATGTCATATGATTGCATGGGCCATCCAGCTCATCTACCCTGCTCATCAGAGTATTAGAGTCCTCTTCTGGGACTCCTACTGCTAAGCATGTTGTGTAAAGAGGTATTCAGCTTTGCTCCTCATCTCTCCACTTAAGGTTAAGAGTGTAAGAGAGATGTCTAAGAAAGTGTCTGGAACAGGTTGCCCAGGGAGGTGGTAGAAGACCCCATCCCTGGAGGTTTTTAAGGCCAGGCTGGATGTGGCTCTGAGCAATCTGATCTAGTGTGATGTGTCCTTGCCCATGGCAGGGGGTTGGAACTAGATGATCCTTGAGGTCCCTTCCAAACCTAACAATTCTATGATTCTATGATATGAAATCCATTGTCTAGCAGAGATCTAGAAACACAAAACTTCCTCACCAGAAGTAGGGTGAGGATATAGAATTATAGAATCATTAGGGTTAGAACGATCATCAAATCCAACCTTCTACCCAACCCTTCCATGACCACTAGGCCATGTCCCAACTGCTACATCTCCTTGTTTTATTAAACACCTCCAGGTATGGTGACTCCACCATTTCCCTGGGCAGTCTGTTTCAATACCTTTCTGTGTGCACTCCATATATTCATCCCACAATTAAGTTAATGAATTAGGTAGAAATAGCATGAAAGAAGTAGAAAAATGCTAAGAATGTCTGCAGTGCTGTAGTGCATTCTTGGCTGCCTTCACAATGGCAGAATTCTCATTAATTCTCATTATGTGAGCTGAGTTCATGTAATTAACAGTAATGTTTTTTGTGTCACGATCCCCTGAGGATATAAGTGAGGCAGTTTGAAAAGAGAGGCGAGAGAATCTTTAAAGTGAAGCAAGACAGCTGCAAACCCCAGACAAACACTTTGGCACACTAACCCTTCCTCAGACCCAAAAAGAAACAGCAACAAGGTTGGGCCATTTTTCCTAACCTCCAGAAAGTCTCCTGTGCCCAGAAGTTCATCTGCTTTTTTATCTTTCCAGCCATTTGAGCCGCCCTAGTGGAAGTTGTTTCCTCCCCTAGCAGCTTCTCCAGGCTTACTACACCCAGGCATTGAACAGAGATACTGCTGATAGCAACCACAAGAAGAAATAAAATGATAGTTCTCGCTATGAAATCCCCATTCTTATATCTTCACTGTCAGCTATGGGCTGCCTCCTAACTCCCACCTTATTACAGAGAAGAGATTGAAGTAAAAAGATAATAGACTCAGGTTTCTATCTGCAAAGGCCCACTCATTCAGATGATACTGTGGCAGAGGTAGCAAATACTTCACAGCAAAAATATTTCCAAGCAGGAGATTATCTGTTTTGGGCTGGCCATCCTCATGGATCTGCACTGCTTATCACCTGCTCAGCTGAGAGAGCTGGCTGTGGCAAAAAAAAAGCAGTTTATACATTATTCAGGCTTAGTCTTCTGATAGAGTAGATTGACCTTGTCTTCTGTGAAAAGAAGCAACTTTTTCTTTCTGGTGGCTTGCAGAAGAGTAATGGCTGTGATGATAATGAATAGCTTATTCATATTTCAGATGTGAAATACCAGGAGCATGCTAATTAGAGAGGGTCAGAGCACATGGGAATACAACGTGAACCTCTTAACCTTGAAGAATGATTAAGGAACTTTTATCTTTTGTTAAGAAATTCTAATCAGTCTTGGAATGGGATGCTTGGTGTTCTCCTCTGCACACCATCCCCCAAATCCCTTTCTAGGTCACAGCTACTCCTTTGCCTTGCTGGAGTGCAGCTGGACCCAAGGGCCTCGTGTGCTCTCAGGTGGCCTGAGAGGCCCTTGGACAGTTCAAATATTTGTGAAAATGAACCAGATGAAAGAAGGAATATCTCAGAGCCCCTGGGAGGAGAGAGAATAGGAAGACCAATGAAAGGAGTTACAGTCCTGGCACACTGGGCATCAGCTTTGTCGTTCCCAGCACCTAGTTTTTGCTCTATGGGCAGAGCTGTTTGCTTGGGGAAGCCCAGCCCAGAGCTGGAGCCCCTTCCAGCCTTGGTAGAAGAAGATAATGCCCTACCCTGGGGAAAAAAAATCTCTTTTCCTGACAGTGATGGAGCAAGGTTAAACTGGCACCCTCCAGGACAGAACTCTGATTTGTGGTTATCAGCACGGATATTTTGCAATCCATTCAGAGAAAAGCCCCAAAGCCACCCAGCTCATGATGGATCAGAGCAATGATAATTTGTAATTACCACTGTTGCCTGCTCTCACTTCTTTATTATCTATGCAAAAAGAAATATTTCTATATTTTCCTGAAATCCTCCAGCAGATGTTTTTTTTTGTTTGGTTGGTTGTTGTGTTTTTTCTAGGCTATTAAAGAGGCTGATGCAGAGAACCAAGGTGGCCATTAAATGATGCTAAACATGGAGGAGAGCAGTAGGAGAAAGAGGAGCCCCGGGAAAGGAGGAGTGGGTGGAAGAAAGGAGTACACATTTCTTACTCTCTTTGTGTCTCCTGCATCTAAATCAGGGGTCTGGGGAGTGTGTTGGTGTGTGTGGGTTATGATGGGAGTGAGAACCAGTGAATTCTGTCAATAAGTGAACTTAGTTACCTGTTGGTTGCAGAAAGTGCAAAGGTTAATTAAAACTGTAATTGCTGTGGCCTTAGCAAACAGGTCACGGATTCCAATCAAGTGTATGGCTGCAGGCTGCTGGTTGTGTCCCTGCTCTTGGCTTGTGTGAACAGATTACAGAAATGCCTGACCAGTGGGTCCCATCAAGGGGTCTCCTTTACAGATGAGCTGGCTACTCAAAGCAAGAATTGAAAGAAATTGGTCTCTGACCCACTGGAAAAGGATCATCATAAAGGGAATAGAGGGGATCCAGGTCAGCTGGCAATGTGGTCTTTGGAAAAGGCTGTTCACTCTAGTTGCACAAAATGTTTCTCCTTTCTCTGAAGATTGGCCCTGGCCAGAAGGAAGAAGAGTGATGCAGGAGGTGAAGGTAAGGATTCCAGAATCAGTGCTCCCTGGTTGTTTCTCCTTTGACTGGGAGATCCTACAACTATGAATAAGTTGCCTTAAGCAGACCTAATTTTCACAAGACCCATTGCTTCTGTCTCACAGAATCATTTAGACTGGAAAATACCTCAAGCTGCACCAGGGGAAGTTTAGGCTGGAGGTGAGGAGAAAGTTCTTCCCAGAGGGAGTTGTCAGCCATTGGAATGGGCTGCCCAGGGAGGTGGTGGAGTCACCATCCCTGGAGGTGTTCAAAAAGGATTGGACGTGGCACTTGGTGCCATGGTTTAGCAGTCATGAGGTGTTGGGTGACAGGTCAGCCTTGATGACCTTTGAGGTCTTTCCCAACCTTATTGATTCTGTGATTCTATGATTTTGTAAATGTGAAGTTTGGAAGCAAGTGGGAAAGCACATGTCAACTCCTGGGATGAGTATAAGCTGGAGTGTGGTTTTGATTAAATTCTGGAATATGTTAAGAAATAAATGAGTCCACTATGGCTGAAAAAGGAAAAAAAAAGGGGGGAAAAAGACACCCACTAAAACAGTACTTCTTATTTATTGCACCTCCATAAAAATGACTATTCTTAAGTGGTGAAATTTGATAACAGCCTCAACCTTTTTTACCAGCATAGTATAATTATATTTTTGTTGTAATTCATTTTCTGAGCAGCTGGCAGTGAAAGATGTTATTTCCAGCAAAATGGAAAGCTCCTCAACTGAACAGAATGGTTTGGAATAAAATGTTCCTCCCACCACAGGTCACGAACTTTCCCTTGGGTCAAGGTCTAACCACAGCAAACAGTTGCTTAGACACCAAAAGGGCATAAAGTACAGTCATGGGACCCAGTTTCTCCTTGTGAAAGATCCTTGGTCTCTACAGCATCCTAAGGAGCGGGGGAAATACCATACGCGGCCTCTGTTTGCCATGCAGATGTTACAGTATTAACAACAGGTCATTTACAACTCCCAAGTGAATGTCAAAGCTTTTGTTTGCATGCAGTGAGCACACGACATCAGTGGAGCTGCCAAAAGCAATCTGTGAGGAGCTGGGAACATCAGTGACACCCAGTGCGGCGCTGGCACCGGGATCAATACCCACGCGGCGGCTTTCGTGGCTCCCTGTTTGCATTAGAGTCTCCTTCTGCCACTTGCCTTTGCTGGAAGCAGCAGCAGCGAAATGCATGTTGTTTCTGCAAGTCATATCACAAAACCTTTCTCCTTGGAGTGACAAAAAGACTCAATCAATATATTGTTTTTCCCCTGCCTGGTGAATGCTTGCTCTTCAATATTTAATAGGCTCCTGGCAGCTCTGCATCTGGGGTCCTTAGCCAGGAGACCAGGGCTGCCAAGCTCCATTCCCCTCCTAGCATCTCTCCTGACTGAGGACAGCATCCACCAGCAATTCCCTTTGGACAAACCTCTCTCTTGCTGCCTGCTTTGGGTTCATCTATGCCTCTCATTTCCCTCATACCCTGACTGCTGCCAGGTGAAGGATTCTGGCCTGTTCGTGTGTGAACTTTCCTCACTGCCTTGTACAGAGGTTTCAGTAAGTGTTTCATAGAATTATTAAGGTTGGAAAAGACCTCTGAGATCATAGAATCATAGAATCATAGACTCATAGAATCAACAAGGTTGGAAGAAGATTGTTAAGTCCAACCTGTCACCCAACACCTCATGACTACTAAACCATGGCACCAAGTGCCACGTCCAATCCCCTCTTGAACACCTCCAGGGACGGCAACTCCACCACCTCCCTGGGCAGCACATTCCAATGGCTAACGACTCTCTCTGGGAAGAACTTTCTCCTTACCTCCAGCCTAAACTTCCCCTGGTGCAGTTTGAGACTGTGTCCTCTTGTTCTGTTGCTGGTTGCCTGGGAAAAGAGACCAACCCCTACCTGGCTACAATCTCCTTGAGATAGTTGTAGACAGCAATAATGTCTCTCCTGAGCCTCCCCTTCTCCAGGCTAAGCAACCCCAGCTCCCTCAGCCTCTTCTTGTGGGGCTTGTGCTCAATGCCTCTCCCCAGCCTCATTGCCCTGCTCTGGACAGGTTCAAGAGTCTCAATGTCCTTCTTACATTGAGGGGCCCATCATCATCAAGTTTAAATGGAAAAGCAATTGGTGTTTTACGGAAGACTATAAAACATAGGGGCAGAGAATCCCAACATGTACATAGTCCCTTACACTACACCCAAAGGCCCACCAACACTTCCCTTCTCCCCATTGCCACCATGCTCACTAAACCATGTCCCACACTGCCATCTTTTATAAGGCTGAAATTCCATCTGTGGTCGCCCTGTGCCAGCTGCAGCCAAACCTCCCTCAGACAGTCTCAAGCTGCACCAGGGCAGGTTTAGACTGGACATTAGGAAGCAGTTCTATACAGAGAGAGTGATTCCCCATTGGAATGGGCTGCCTGGGGAGGTGGTGGAGTCGCTGTCATTGGAGGTGTTCAGGAGGAGACTTGATGAGGTGCTTGGTGACGTGATCTAGTTGTTTGATGGGTTGGACGCGATGATCTTGAAGGTCTCTTCCAACCTGGTTTATTGTATTGTATTGTATTGTATTGTATGATTGCTCCCAAGCCTGTCTGTTGGCCTGTAATTGATGGGTCAGGAGTTGAAGTGTGAAGATGGGAACAAACAGAAAGAAAGAAAAAAAAAAAAAAAGATTTGGATGGAGAAGAGGTTGGAGAAGAGATTCTCAAACCACTTTGAATGCTGAGGCCAATGTCTCATGCAACTTCTGTACAGGGATGGTCAGCTGAAGAAACTCCTGTTTGCATAACTGGCTATGGATCAGGTCTTACATGTTTGAAGGAAACAAAATACATTTTATGTGATCTTAGTAAATTCCTCAAGTACCTGGACTGAGTTGTTGCTCCGGTACTTTGCTAATAAAACCTCTGCATATATTTCCCAGGAAAAAAATGAAATGAGTGTCAATGCAGGCAAATATACCAATTATGCACATTTATGGGAAAGATTTATGACAGGCTTAGGAATTCCCTTAAAGAAATTACATGCAAATCCCCCCCTCCATGTTACTCTCAAGTGGAAAGCAGAAAAGCTCCAGAGTGCTCCAGAGTTCTTTAATTTTCCTGACTAACTGCGGGCTTGCAGCAGTGTAACTTAACCAAGTCCAATGCTCATGCAGTCTGTGCAATTTTCTGCACTACTGCAGAACAAAAGAAGTTGTATTCTCTCAGGTACATGGAAAAGGTCTGCTTGAAAACTGGTTTTCTAGGGAGCCACACATCTACCAGAGAAAACAAACTACCTGTCCACTTGGAACTAGATGCTAACCTGAGACTCATCAGTTCTCATTAATCCTCTGCTCAGTGACAGGGCTGGATGTGGATGAGGATGGATTTATTGTCACTGATGAGATCTCAGCCAGAGCATTGTCAGAGTTCAGGCAACAGATGGTTCTCCAAGGAGCTTTCCCTAAGAACGCAGTGTGTATAAGTAAACAGTGCTCTGTGCGTGGATCTGTTTATGCACACACATATGTACACACAGCTCTCATTTAGTGTTACTCTGCTTTGTCATTTATGAGCCTCAGAGTTTTAAATGAACTGCAGACTGTCAATTTGATGGATAAAATATCCCTATGTGATTGCAGTGAAGTTTTGCCTTTTGCTGGTGCCCAAGGTGACTGATGCAGCAACTTTGTCACCAAATTTCCTCTCATTTGCCTACCATTCTGGTAGGTAAAAGAAACCGCTTTTGACAAGCACAACTCTGCATGTCTTTTCAGATTTATAGATTCATAGAATGGCTTAGGTTGGAAGGGACCTTGAAGAATGGCTTAGGTTGGAAGGGATCTTGAAGACCATCTGGTTCCACCCCCCTGCCGTGGGCAGGGGTACTTTCTGCTAGACCAGGTTGCTCAAAGCCTCAACCAACCTGGCCTTAATCACCTTCAGGGAAGGGGCATCCATGACCTCTCTGGGCAACCTGTTCCAGACCCTCACTATAAAGAATTTCTCCCTGTTATCTGGTCTAAAACTGCTCAAGCTTAAAGCCATTTCCTATCATTATAAGCCCTTGTAAAAAGTCCCTTCCTAACTTTAAGTGATCCTTCCAATCTGGTACCCAGCTGGTAGCTACACCATGCTCCCACACTGATGCACTTAGTCTTCTCCATGCCTATTTTTCTCTAACCTCGATGACAACAATCTCTCTTGATGTCTGCCACTTCCTCTTGGAATAATATTCCCAGGAATGCTCCAAATCTAAAACACTGACACCAGAACAATTTACAACTCCTGCCTCTCTTCCTCTGTAACACTACCTATGCCTCTATTCATCCTGAACTCCAGCTGCCTTAGGAAGTCTCATGCAGCTACTTGGGGTATTCCCTCCACAGCCTTTTTAAGATTTCTTTTTTTTTTTTTTTTATGGGAAGATATTTCCACATTTTATGGGATCTTGTCTTTATTAAATATTCTCATACCCAACCAGCCCATCTAAGTCACACCATTAAAGATCATTTCTTCATCAGAAGAGCTGCCTAAGACCAACATCAACTGCTCTGTCCCTGTCTGACTGGTCTATGGACAGCCTGATACCAAGAGCAAACAGTGTAAAAGCAGTTGATGTCCTCTCTGTGTGCTCAGTGCTGCAAGGACTGAGGATGGGTGGGCAGTCTGAGTGAGACATCTTCAGTTGAGAATTAGAAGTGATGGAATCTGTCTCACAGTGTGTGGGTGGCTGGTGTGTTGTCCTCAGGAGGCATTTGGTTTTTCCTCTACCAAACCTGTTTGTAATAGCAAGCTCCCTCAACTGCCTTTGCTTTGTGAGTTTTGGACCTGACCTTTATCTTGGCTACATTTTGCTTAAGTGATGTCTTAATACAGAGGAGATAAAAACACTTTGTACTTGTTGGTACCTTGCCTGTGGTGGGAGAGGGAGACTGATGAGGTGCTAATGACACTTAAGTTTGTTTTCCTGTCAAGGGGGATTGCATATTCAGGTTTGCAGAAAGCTCACTGGCAAAAATAATTAAAAGAAAAACTAGTTCTGGGGAATTAATAGAAAATATTGCAACAGTCAGTTGAAACTTTTAAGGGGAAAACAATAAAGTTGCAGTGTATTATCATTATTTGACAGAAAAAACAGTATAGAAGAGGTTATCTGTTCCTCACAAACTACTACAGAGGCAGTGCTGTATTCTCTTTTTCTATCTGTTACCATCTGCATCCCTCCAACCTTCCAATAAAATCAAAACCAGATACTATGGTGAAAGGATGGGGTGGGTAGGAAAAAAAGCTCTCCTTTCTTTCCCTGAAGTTGTGTGCAGATTGGCACAATGGGACAGTGGTAGGGATGGACCTGCTGATATCCAGGCAGGCCTCATTGTTATATTACAGACTTGACCTAAGATAGTCAAGGCAGCACCTCATCCTGAGACCTCGAGGCATAACCTCTGTTCTTGCCTGCTCTGACTCACCTGGGACCAGGCCAGACTGGTTCCCAGGTGTGGACAGATCTTCCCGTGGGACCAGACAGGTAACATCATATTCATTTAATTCTGGCCATAACTCAGACCTCTGGGCTGTTGGCATTATCTCTCTGTGCTGTCAAAAGTCAATGAATCTTTCCCCCAAAGTCTCAAGGCTATATTTTTCAATCTCTTTCCAAGCCTGCTTGTACTGTCTGCTTCATTAATTCTCCTGTAAAAATGAATGACCTATATGTTAAAAACAGTTGAGCAGCCATTCTCATGCACAGCAATTTCTTCTTATATTTTGAGGCCACCTGCTCCAGCAGCTCAGACAGGTCATAGCTCTGTCTCTTTGGAAGATATGGGAGTGAGGCTACAAAGCTGAGCTACTGGTATTCCTCTGCTCAGTGTGTTGCACATGACTGCATCATATATAGGCCATCCTACATCTCACATGTTATCCCTAGAAACATTCCAGGTCAGGTTGTTTGGGGCTCTGACCAACCTGACCTAGTAAAAAATGTCCCTGCTCCCTGCAGTTTGGTTGGACAAGATGACCTCTGAAGGTCCTTTCTAATCCAAAACATTCTATGACTCTATGGTGGTCCTGCCCAGTGAGGGCCACACCAGAGATTTCTGCCTTTTCCTCATCCCTGATATTAAGGCAACAATACTTCCTTGATGCTAATGGAAAATGCCTCAAGAGAGTAAGATGGAGCTTCTTTACCATGGAGAATTCCCCACAGCAATCACTCTATGATGGCCATGGAGTTGCCACTTGGGAGATTCAGTTGCCAGTCTGCAGCTCCCTATTATATTTGTATTTATGTAGCCTGATTAGTTTGGAGGTTTGGCACTTTCTTGACAGAAAGAATATTCCACCCTGCATGGAGAGACTTTGCACAGGTGCTGACACACAACCAGTATCGTAGAAAAGATCTCTAAGGTCATCAAGTCCGACCACCAAACCCACACAACTGTGGCCACTAAACCATGCCTAGATGTCTTTTTGAACACCTCCAGGGATGGTGACTTCGCCACTTCCCTATTTTTTTTGATCCTGGTACCTACAAACTACTAAGGGCTTTGGGGCTGAGGCTGTGACAACTGGGAAACACAGAACTGGGTTTATAATTAAAGTTTGCTTTCTTACTTCCAACCAGCATCACACACCAAGCACTGGGTAATGTTTTTTTGGGGGTATTGTTTCCATTGGAAAGAATATTTCCCCTGGGTAATCAGCACTCTGCTATCACCTTTTTCTTCCTGTGATATTGGCTTTGTGCTCCTGATGTCACTCCAGCAAGAATGAATGGTGTGTGCCAGAGAGCTGCAAATGTTTCCCAAGTCTTTTAGACAGGAAGAAAGTATCCCATTTTACATGGCTCTGTCGAGCTCTTGATAGCCATCAGCAAGCTAGAGAAATTCAGAACCAGCATCAGAAGGGAAATAAAAGTATTCAGCACAGAGAGTTTTGCATTTAATGTATTATCACTTGCTTCAGTTGAAGTAATGATTTTTCTAATCTCAGATAAAAGTGAATTCCACCCTCTGCTATGTCATGCTCTTCTTTCATTGCAAGGAAACTTCCCGCAGCACTTTATCTTCTGGTTTAAAACATTTTCCCATAAGATAGACATGTAATAAATTCTCCTCTGAACACAGGAATAACGATGTGACCAGCATTCCTACGAGTCCATGCACGAGCTGCTCTCAGCCAGGCAAAATATCCTGAAAAGCTCTGAGTGCTTATTGACTCAGAGGGAGCGGATTTGGCCCTGCGATGATCCTTGGGTGGACATTTTCTGTCCACGTGGCAAAGCGTCGTAGTGCTTGTGAGATTTCCCACAGTGTGGGTATTCCAAGGTCTGCCACTCTTGGCAACCAACATATTTATTAACAAAACACTGTTTTCCAGGATAACATCCAGCACTTTGACCTTTCCCCCTCTCTTATACAGTCATTTTTCATCTGTGTTTCTACTTGCCAAGCCAAAGATGCTGTCGTGGGTTTTCTACCGCCATGTAGCATCCATCTAGCACAGCAGAAACTGCAGGCAGTGTGGTTCAGGCCTTGGGGAATATAAAGACATCTTCTGGATAAATAAACTAAAAATAAGAGACAACTCACAAGAAGGTTCTAGAGGCAGCTGGAATCTAAGGCTGTAGAGAAATGCAGAGGGGAAGGGCCAGGGGACACACTATGAAAATAACCCATAGCTTTTTTTATTCCTATCACTCCTGGGTCAGATGGGAACTTCCCACAGATGGAGGTATTTGATAAGCTGGCACCAAGGGCAGTTTTTCTCTATAAAGCAGAAATCCACCAATTTTCACATACCACCAACCAAGCCATGCCTGTGGAGTGAAGTTGCAGACTAGATTACACACACACACACACACACCCCCTTTGTTTTCGTTTTCCTCCCCAGTCTCTCTCACACATCATACTGACAGCCCAGTCCCTGGCACAAAGACTGGCCAGACCCAGCTGCTCTTGGACACAGGCACATCTCACAGCTTGGGATCCCGGCGTTGCCCCTGCCAAGAATTTCGTGAGGCTGATGGTAAGCTCTGCTGACCCAAGTGGCATGGAAAAGCCAGAAATGTCTGGGAGCATATTGATCTTTTGCCAGGAGGGACAAGGAGGCTCTGCCAAGTGCCGATTGAGTTACAGACATCTACCATCTTCTGCTGTGGTCCCGCTGCTGTCAAGCAGGCAGGACAAAGCCGGATCTAAAGAGACAGTTGTCATGAAACAGGGGGCAGATGCCCTGGTGGAGATGACTGTGATGACAGATGGAAGGGGAGGAAGCACATTTTCCAGATATGCCAGTCTTTCCACATCTTTCCTTTTCTCCACTTCTGAGCATTATCCACTCACTTTCCAACTCCAGTCAGTCCAGAGTTAGGTAAGAAGTCTCTTCTGTTAGCCTTGCTCCAGAAACAGAGCAGGGTGTCACAGGTAGCTGTTAAAACTTGTTTTACATTGAACTGGAAAGTCCCAAACAAACCTGTCTGCAAACAGCTTTCCCTGCATCCATACACAACAGTAACAATAACAGTCCCCATCTGACTGGAAAAATGCTCAGTCCACTCCCCACAAGGGCAGAAAGGCATGTGAAACCCACAGTTATTATATACCTTTACAATAACTAACTAACTAAATAAATAAATTGAGGGGGAAATGTGCTAGATACTGAAGTAATATTTCATACAATCATAGTATCAATAGGGTTGGAAAAGACCTCAAAGATCATCAAGTCCAACCTGTCACCCGACACCTCATGACTACTAAACCATGGCACCAAGTGCCACGTCCAATCCCCTCTTGTACACCTCTGGGATAGGCTACTCCACCTCCCTGGGCAGCCCATTCCAATGGCTAACAACTCTCTCTGTGAAGAACTTTCTCCTCACCTCGAGTCTAAACTTCCCCTGGCACAGCTTGAGACTGTGTCCTCACTTCTTCTCTGATGAATTTCTTTCTGGGCTATATCTTAGCTGTCACAGATACACGAAATCCTACTCTCCCTACTTCCTGTCCATCAGTCCTTTTCCTGCATGTGATCTGCTTTAGGTGATCCTGCTCTGGCAGGGGGGCTTGGACTCAATGATCTTCAGATGTCACTTCCAAACCCTATTATTCTGTGATTCTTTGAGGTCTTCCTCCCACATCTTCCCCCCCCCCTTTTTTTTTTTTTCCTTTTTATTCCCACTATATTTACTTTCAAAAGATCAGCTAAGAAATATACTCACCAGTAAGGGAGGTCAACCATCACTGTGCACCATTTCATTTATTTATAACTACAGTGATATTTATGATCTCCATGAACTAGGAACTATAGCAATAAGCTTATTACTAAGCAGTTATTCTAATGTGTAATAATTCTCTTAACATAAATGATGAACAATAGCTGCAACTGCCAGAAAAACTTGTTTGGTTGTTGTTTTTTTCCTGCATGAAGATTAAAGGATTGTGGAAAACTCAAATATCGAGACAGAAGAACCCTGTAAGATGTTATCTGTGCAAATCTGAAAGGTTAAAATGTGACAGAAAAGCTGCAAATACCATCAGGTGAAAGAAAAGGCAAAGTAAGAGTTGAAAACCATCCCTTTGCTCTGATCCTTTTAAAAGTTGGTTGGTTTGTTTGCTTTTAAATCACACCTCATGCCTAACAATTTGAAAGACAAAAGCAGTGCTCAGGAAGGAAACAACCTGTGGCATCTGGATCAACTTCACCAGGTAGAGACCAACCTCCATTTCCCTTCTCTTGTGAGGAAGCATCTCCATAGAACAAAGACTGATTGAAATGGAAACAGCCACAGAGTAGACAAAACCCTGCTTCTTTTCCCACACACTTAGTTTGCTCTGACAAGAGTAATTACTGCAGTTTTGATGTTAGTGTAAGTAGCAGTTTGAGTCTTGTGCCATATAAGCTGAGAATGTTATTGACAGCCAGCTTAACATGAGCCAGCTGTGTTCCCAAATGGCCAAGAAGGCCAATGGCATCCTGGCCTGCATCAAGAATAGTGTGGCCAGCAGGAACAGGGAAGTCATTGTGCCCCTGTGCTCAGCACTGGTCAGGACACACCTTGAGTACTGAGTCCAGTTCTGGGCCCCTCAATTTAAGAAGGACATTGAGACTCTGGAACGTGTCCAGAGAAGGGCAACGAGGCTGGAGAGAGGCCTTGAGCACAAGCCCTATGAGGAGAGGCTGAGGGAGCTGGAGTTGTTTAGCCTCAAGAAGAGGAGGCTCAGGGGAGAGCTCATTGCTCTCTATAACTACCTGAAGGGAGGATGCAGCCAGGAGGGGTTTGGTCTCTTCTCCCAGGCAACCAGCACCAGAACAAGAGGACACAGTCTCAAGCTGCACCAGGGGAAGTTTAGGCTGGAGGTGAGGAGAAAGTTCTTCACAGAGTTGTTAGCCATTGGAATGTGCTGCCCAGGGAGGTGGTGGAGTCATCATCCCTGGAGGTGTTCAAGAAGGGATGAAGGGATTGGATGTGGCACTTGGTGCCATGGTCTAGTAGTCATGAGGTGTTGGGTGACGGGTTGGACTTGATGATCTTTGAGGTCTTTTCCAACCTTAATAATTCTATGATTCTATGATTCTATTCTATGAAGGTGGAGAACAGAACTTGGAAAACATATCTGCTGGTGAAATTAATGCTAATGTTATTTTATGGGCTTTGGGGACTTAGCTGCTGTATCCTTTGCTGTTTGTATCTCTTAATACATGGGCATGTATGGCATTCACAATCCTGAGAGCAAACAGGTTAATTATTTAATTATACACAATAGAGCCACTTCTGCATCAGTGTAACTCTGGGATGAGCAACGTGCAGAGAAAGGCAGGAGAGCTGTGGAGAAAGTGTAAATAGAGCTCAGTACACCAACATGTCTGTGCCATTATCTCTCCCAGCACTATCAGCATGATTTGACTTAAAATAAGGATTGGAAAAAAAGAATGGGAGGAAGAACTCTTGTTACAAGGAATTCATGGCAGTGAAGGGGAGAAGAACATTTTAATTAACCACTCAAGGTGGGCTGTATTAGGATTTTTTAAATATACATAAAAATCTCTAATGTTTGCCTACATATCAGCAGATATCAGGCAGAACCAAGAAGATATTTCTCAGCTGAACTGTACAAGCATCAGGTTACGTTCCTGAGAAGCCAACACCCTCCTGGCCAGCAGATACAGGTTGCCGCCCTTCTTTGGCAAATTGTTCCACCTCATTGCTCCTGGCAAAGCAGTGGGTGATGTGGCCTGAGAAAAAGGTTTTCAGATGGTCTGTTTTGACCCTTTCTAAAGGTCTTTCATGTTGCCTGGGCTCCCAGTGAGCTCTGCAAAACAAGACTTTATAGTTTCAGTGAAGACTGCTGAACAAGACTTTATGGTTGGTTTTTCTATGAATATTTCAAAAGGACCTGGTTGTCCAAAATACTGCACAGAGGAAGGTTCCACAGTGATGCAGTGGCTGAGCAGTGTTTGGAGATAAACAGCACTCAAAGGAGCAGGAATGGAAATGAGGTCCCAAGAGGCACAGCTGCACTTTGCCAGTCTGAAGCCTTCTTACTGGTATGTGGAGGCTTTGCTTCCATCTACTGAGCAACCATCTGATTTTGGTTTTGCACAAGCAGAACCTCAGCATTTTCCAGCACCCAAACTGCATGGCATTTGAAAGGTGCTGAGCAGCCAGCTGTCATGGAGCAATGTGTGGGGAAATGATCCTGAAGATTTATGATGCATCTTTTGGTCTCTTTTTGGTCTATTTCCTTAATCATGATGCTGATTACTAGGGCAATTGGTTTCTAGTTCCTCTTTCATTTCATTTTACTTTCCTTGGAAACCATAATGAACCTTTGGGTTTTTTCACTTCCCTCCTAACCTATAAATCAGCTGCTCCTCTCCCAGGCAGCTGTAGCCACAGAGAACACCTTGCAGCCACTGTTGTGTCAAGGGCACCCAAGTGTGAAGCAAAATAATTACATGGGGCTGACATGGCTTTCAAGGAGGTTTGCTGGTCTATCCACGATGATTAGACAGCCTCTGAGTGTTGTCCAACCACTTGCAAGCAGGGTGAGTCTATTCAGAAGGCAGGTTTCAGACTGTTACCCAGCAGAAGACTCGTTTTCCTCCCAAGTATTGTTTCAATTGCTTTCTGAGGAGGAAGGGGCTGAAGGCTGGCAGAAGGCCAACCTTTGAAGGGGGTCAGGGAAGGGCAGGGAAAGGCCTGACTCAGGAGTGCAGTCTTAATTATTTACTTCTACTTTTTCTTTCCAGCTTGTTCTTTTCTGTGGCTAATGGGTATTATTTGGGACATGAATGCAGCTGGGCACATCCATTATGCCAAGGAGATGTTGGAGGGAGCTGCAACAGGGCAGGTCAGGGCTGACACAAAATAATCTGCACCCAAATTGCTGGAGAGGGTTTAGGCAGACA
Source organism: Picus viridis (assembly GCA_033816785.1). Classification (NCBI taxonomy): domain Eukaryota; kingdom Metazoa; phylum Chordata; class Aves; order Piciformes; family Picidae; genus Picus; species Picus viridis. The sequence goes on from CM066581.1 coordinate 7,471,030, forward strand.
ACCACCATCACTGTCTGCTTCACATCCCTACAGGTTTCTCCTCTCAACCTCTTGCTGACATTTTCATTGAATCATAGAATGTTTGGGATTGGAAGGGACCTTTAAAGGTCATCTGGTCCAACCTGCAGGGAGCAGGGACTAGATGAGGTGTCTCAGAGCCTTGTCCAACCTGACCAGGAATGGTTCCAGGGATGGGTGTTCTTTCATCTCTCTGGGCAGCTTGTGCTAGTGTTTCACCGCCCTTATTGTAAAAATTCCTTCCTTCTATCTAATCTGAATCTCCCTTTTTTAGTTTTAAACCATCACCCCTTGTCCTGTCACAGCAGTCCCTGCTAAAAACATTGTCCCCACCACATATCCTACAGGGTCTGCATGGTCTGCATGTTCGTGCCATAACTGGTGCCAACAGATTTCTTCACCAGACATTTAGGTGCCACAAGCTTCCTGAGCACTGGAATTGTTGCAGAGAAGACTGTCACACCAGCCTGGGGAATGTGTCCATCCTGCCAGTAGTGCAGGTGTCACTTCCCTGTGCCTGCCTGTTGCCAATGTGTCATAGTTAATGAGCGTTTGACTGTGGCTCTGCACATGTAAACAGGGTCCCCTTGGTGTGGTGGGATCAAAGCACTTGGGGCTGCCAGCGTAATTGCAGCTCTGCTGGTCCAGACAAGGAGACAATTTAACCTGCAACTAATTTTGCAGCATGGCTTTTGCTTTATCCCCTTGCCCCACAAAATGAGGAAACTCTTGTATGTAGCTAATGAAAGATGGTGGAAGAAAGGGCTGCTAATAGGGCTAATTAACAAGTGGGGGCTGCAAAAGAATGTCATGTGCTATAAATCAAGTGAAATACAGCTCCTAAGCAGAGACTATTAATTACACGCTTGAATTGAACTGTGTATGTTACTCATCTGTGGGGCAAGTACAATTGCCCACCAGACTCTTACTGAATACAAACAAAGCTAAATTTAACCCTCAGAGGGCTTTGGGGAAAAGGCTGATGCAAGGAACCAAGTGTCAGCCACCAGAAAGGAACAAGGTGCTTGCAATGTCCATTAGGTGGAATTTAGTGTCTTGAAGTCTAGACCTTAGAGGAGTGTGCGTACAGATGGGGATGAATTAGATACCTGGGGAGAATGTAATTATATAGCCATAGTTCTAACTACATGGATATTTACAAATACATATATAACTCTATCTATCTATCTAAGAATATACATAATTTCTATTATACTACAACCAAAGCAGCACTGAGTCCACCAGTGCTTGGCTGTGCAGCTTTAGTGTGAATCTCCCTTTAGAGACTGTGTAGGAAATTCAAGGAGAGTGGATAACAGCTTGGCTGAGTGATTAATAAAAGTTTTCTGCATATCCCCTCATAAATGAGCTCTTGTTGGGGATTTCCAGAAGATAAATGTTGATTTTGCTTTACCCAGAATGTGCAGACTGTGTCACAAGTCAAGGTCTTTGAATAGGAATAGAATAGAATAGAATAGAATAGAATAGAATAGAATAGAATAGAATAGAATAGAATAGAATAGAATAGAATTAACCAGGTTGGAAAAGACCTTTGAGATCATCAGGTCCAACCTATCACCCAACACCATCTAATCAACTAAACCATGGCAGCAAGTGCCCCATCCAGTCTCTTCTTAAACACCTCCAGAGATGGTGACTCCACCACCGCCCTGGGCAGCACATTCCAATGGCCAATCTCTCTTTCTGTGAGGAACTTCTTCCTAACATCCAGCCTAAAGCTCCCCTGGCACAGCTTGAGACTGTGTCCTCTTGTTGTGGTGCTGGTTGCCTGGGAGAAGAGACCAACCCCCACCTGGCTACAACCTCCCTTCAGTTAGCTGCAGACAGCAAATAACTTGCTGTGCAAGAGAAGGAAAAAGTCAGGACAGCATTTTCCCAAAGTATTCTGTTTCAATTCCCCACCTCACTTCAGCCACTAATACTTCAGGACCTGGTGTATGGCAGTATCCAGCAGCATTTTTATCCTATTACTCAAGAGGGAAAGAAAATTGCAATAAAGTTTGCATTTTTGTCCCAAATCATGAATTTCAGTAGTGATTGAAGGCACTGTCACTGGAGTCTGTTAACTAATCAGCTATTCAAAGAGATATAAAGAGTGGAAACTTTACCTGAGGAGCATCCTTGGATATAAAGGCAGGATAAGCATCTCTCTGTATATAGAGACATAGTACTGTCCTCTGCCACAGAAAAAGCTCAGCTAGCAGATGCTGCAGAATCTGACTTGTTTTATTCATTGAACTGTGCAGAGATGCTGCTTTTTGTGCTGTGAATAAAAGCACCCTAGCATTAAGTATAGATAATGGTGATTCCAGGCTGAATTCTGCTGGGCTTTATGTGACTTTTGCATAAATAATTGCATAAATAATGTATTAATTATTCCTTTCCATTTAGGACTTAAGTATAAGATTGTCACAGGAAGTTCTCATTTGTCATGATGAGGTTTCTCTTACCTGTCTCACTTTGCACTGGATGTTTTCAACAAAGTCAAGTTCTTCCTGAGTTTTTAAGCCTTGGAGTTCCCACTGATGTCCACCATTTGCTAGCAGCTGAAGAAAAAGAGGTGGTACACTTCTTTCCATCTTCCCTATGTTTGGAAGTTGCTGGGTAATTTCTAACCCAGGAAGTAACAGTTGCTGAAAGTTCTTAGGGTAATGTTTTGTACCTCCAAATGACATGGACCTAAAATCTAAACTCTTTAGTTTCTTCTCTTTCCAAGAGGCAATCTTTTGAATACCTATTGTTCTTCTTTTCTGCCTTCTCTTCTCCTGATCTATTTAAGAGAAAATCCTAATCAAAGTGATAAGAAAAAGTTTGACCTGATGGCATAGTAAGTTATCTGTTGACAGGCTGCTGAGTTTGGCCAGTAGATGAGTATGAGGAATCTTACAGGGTACTCTGAGGTCTTGTCCTGCATAGATTTATTTGGAAGCTCTGCAGTTGTACTGACAAAAGCAAAATTACTTATGGGTATACAATGGTTCTATTCAGCCTTGCCCCATGACTAAATGATCATAGAGCCATCCAGTGGGCCACAATGGAACACTTCTTACAGCTGGATCAGAATAAAAGGTATGGAAAACTCTGTGGGATTGCACACCTCATTAGTTGCATCCCAACTTCTGATGTCAAAATCTTTCCCAAGCACTCTGGACTTGTTGCACTGCTTCTCTTCCTCAGACTTATTGAAAGTCATGGAAAGGCCAAAAATGTTTCAGTTAAAAAATATAATGAATTCTAACATGCTATGAAAATACAAAATAAGACAATTTCTGAAATTTTTTTTTTTTGGGTTTGGAAGGTTTTCCACGTCATTTATATTGAGTAAATGCTCCAGGTGATTTAACCAAAGTTAAACTGCTATAAGTTTCAGATGGGTAAGCTTCAAAATGTAGCATAGTGTTGGAAGAGATATCTGGTCTATTTGGCAGGAATAGAATAGAATTAACCAGGTTGCAAGAGACTTTTGAGATCATTGTGTCCAACCTATCATCCTACACCATCTAATCAACTAAACCATGGCACCAAGCACCCCATCCATTCTCTTCCTAAACACCTTCAGGGATGGTGACTCCATCACCTCCCTGGGCAGCCCATTCCAATGGTCAATCACTCTTTCCATGAAGAACGTCTTCCTAACATCCAGCCTAAACCTCCCCTGGTGCAGCTTGAAACTGTGTCCTCTTGTTGTGGTGCTGAATGCCTGGGAGAAGAGACCAGCCCCTACCTGGCTACAACCACCCTTGAGATAGTTGTAGACAGCAATAAGGTCTCCCCTGAGCCTTCTCTTCTCCAGGCTAAACAACCCCAGCTCCCTCAGCCTCTCCTCGTAGGGCTTGTGCTCGAGGCCTCTCCCCAGCCTTGTTGCCCTTCTCTGGACATGTTCAAGAGTCTCAATGCATCCAAAAGTCTGGATTCTGTTTGAATTATTTGGCTTAGTGGAATATGTGAATGCATATTGCTCAAATATACTTTTGTCCCCCCCATAGGATGGTTGAAAATTCAAATCTTAATTTACATGCTGAATCAAACTGCAGATCGGAATGAATGACTGATGAGATCCTGTACGTATTTACTGAGCTACTTATTCAGCCATCAGAAGCATGGTATCGAAAACTAACTGTGCCACTATAACCTCAAGATCACTGGATAGACAGGTGGTTTAGGGACACATCTGAAAAACAGGGAATGAAGAAGACATCGCTTGCTTGGCTCCAGAGAGGTTCCGGTTAAGACCTGAGAGAAGCAGTGGCAGATGCTGGAGATGTATAGGGGATTTCTTCTTGGCCTGAAGTCACTGACATTGTCATATGGATGCTACTGATTTTCTCTGCTCTTAAGCTGTCTGTGTACCTAGCAGCTGGCAAGCTGAGGACAGAGGAACTGTGATGTTCCCATCATTTCAGAGATGCTGGGATATTTATGTTCCCCGTGACAAACCTGTGCCACAGTTAGTGGCAAAGCAAGCATGAGCTGCAGGGAGCATTATGTGTTGTTAGCATTTTACTGAACAGGGTGGCTAATGATTTCCTGTGAGCAATCACAAGAGCTTCTTAGTCTTCTAGGTTGCATCAGAACTAACTTTCTTGCACTTGCTGCTTTTCACTGTTCCACTCTGCTTGGTAATTACTCCCTCCTCCTCTGAGCTGCCCAGCAACCACTACGCGTTTCTGTGTTGACTGCCATGGAAAATCACGGCATCAAGCAGTCAGCAGAACTGTGCTGTTCCACCTTGTGCCTGTTACAACAGCTATGCCCCACGGGTGCAGAGTGCCTCATTCAGGGCAAAACAAACAAATAGCGATGTAATAAACCATTAATAACTCAACAGGCCACAACTGATCTTCTGAGTAGCTTGTGTTTGTGCTGTCAGACCCATTTGGAGGGGCCCAGCTAGGCTGTTAAGCAGGGAGTGCTGAACATCCCAGCTGGCAAGTCATGTTGAGCTTTCAATGTCACCATCATAAAGATGCACCCTGGAGATAAGATCAATGACGCTGTCGTCTCCCAACTCAGTAAGGAGTTTCAGTGTTGAGTTTGTGTCTCTGCACCTGATGAGCCCACCAAGCAAGGCTAACTCTTGAAATCATCTGGCAGTGAGGGGGAAGCCTTGGGGCAGCTGTTAGCAAGGAGCAGGCTAGCAAGGCAGAGCATATTCTCATGGATACATTTCTCCTCGGTCTGTGGACAGTAGAGCAATTGTCTCACATTTAATTGTGCTGTACACATGGCTAACAAGTAGTACTCTATTTAAAGAAACAGACAACCCTCTCCCCAGAAGCTGCTGTGACACTGTGAACAAATAGCCAGAGGGAGAAATTTTTTTCTTTCTTTTCCTTTCCTTTTCATTCTCATCTAATCAGAAGCACTGCAGATTCAGCCATCTATGCAAGCATGCCTGCAAAAGGAATTTGATTTATTTTTGAGAAGTGAATGTGTGGGTTTTATTATGCATGGCAGGTATGGTTGGAATCCAAGTATGAAAATTGTATTTTACACTGCAGCCCCTTGGGTAATGAATTACAGGGCAAGACAAACCTATCTACCATTGTGGCAAAAATGCCACAAAATTAAGGCCCTTTCCAAGAAAGCAAACTGTAGAAGAGCAGACAATTGGTTCTGTTTGCTTGCTTGCTTGTTTTCTTTCTTCTTTTCTGTTAGTCCCTCTATTATTTAGTGATATTTACATCCTTTTGTCGAGGAAAGAGATGTCTGTGTCAGAATAGGAGCTAAATTTGGGGCTGTCTAATCTGCATAGCATCCTCAGTCTCTGCTCCTTTGATTGTTCAGCTTTACCATTCCCTGGCTGCATCACAGAAACCACAGTGTGAAAGGGAAAAAAGCAAATGCAGGCTTGGGACTCATCTGGGAGTGGAGTCAGGATGAAAGAAGGATATCTAGACAGAGAAACAATATGTAGGAAGGTTTTCTGAGTGGTTCAATATCTGCATATATGCATATGCATATGTGCCTCAATTTTAATGTTAGTTACAGCAGCCTGAGTTGGTTTTATCCTTCAGAGTGCCACTTTACTCTTAATCTTTAATATCTCTCAGCAGAAAGCCACAACTTTGGCCCTAAGTTTATACAATAAGACATTTAGAGGAGAATCAACAGTATTTTCAAGCTGGTGGGCCTTTGTTTTGCATTCCACATTGAAGACTGTGAAGATGTAAATAAATTAAATTAAACTTTCTAAATTGCATCTTCCCACATTAATAAGAGACTTAGCTTTAGAAATTGAATAAATAAAGAACAGGTAAGGGATGAGTGAAAGCTGAGACCACACTGTGGGATATTAGACTTGAATCTCACTATGTAAATAAGAGAATTACCAGCTGAATCCTCCACTTTTCCTCTTGTTCTCATAATCTCCACTCTCAGGCCGTTACCAAGGAAAGAGGAATGAAGCAGGATTTACCATCATAACTACATTCCCCTTTCTATCCATCTATATAGCAGGGAAATCTGAAATAAATCTTAGGCTGAAGTCAATATTGTAGTGCCAGCTATAAAAATTTATGGCCAATCTTACCTCCTCCAACATGCAGCCTGTGCTCTTGGCTTTGACCTCTACAGCAGCTTTTGGATTCTCTCTTGATAAAATCCAGCAGCGGAGCTTCATGTTGTAGTGACCATTTTCAAACCCCATCCTAAAAAGCAGAGTTAAGACCCACATTTTCATCCAGGCCTTGCATACTCTGTCTCAAAATCTGGCTCAGTTCTTATGTCCAAGGATAAACATTCAGCAGTGTAATTATCTGTAACCACCAAACAGCTAAAGCATGCACTGGTCAAAGCAGGAGGCTCTCAGCACACTCTGGTGCTGAAGTCCCTCACACTGACTGTGCAAGTTTTAAAAGAAGCCATAGAAAATACACATTCCTGTAAAACTGGAGAGTGCTTAAATGTGATCACAGAAAGACTGATTTCATCATGTACACAGAGTGTACATAATGTCCCTGATCTTAGCAGATTTTCTTTGCAATTTTGAAACAATAAGCACACGTTCTTAATTGTCATCATGTTTTCTGCCAGCTAAATGTATTTTGACTCCAAAGCAGATAGGAATCATAGAATCATAGAATCAATAGAATCAATAAGGCTGAAAAAGACCTCAAAGATCATCAAGTCCAACCTATCACCACAGACCTCATGACCAAGTGCCACGTCCAATCCCCTCTTGAACACCTCCAGGGATGGTGACTCCACCACCTCCCTGGGTAGCACATTCCAATGGCGAATGACTCTGTCTGTGAAGAACTTTCTTCTCACCTCCAGCCTAAACTTCCCCTGGTGCAGTTTGAGACTGTGTCCTCTTGTTCTGGTGCTGATTGCCTGGTAGAAGAGACCAACCCACTCCTGGCTACAACCACTTTTCAGGTAGTTGTAGAGAGCAATAAGGTCTCCTCTGTGCCTCCTCTTCCTCAGGCTAAACAACTCCAGCTCCTTCAGCCTCTTCTTGTGGGGCTTGTGCTCAATGCCTCTCCCCAGCCTCGTTGCCCTCCTCTGGAGTCTGACATTCAGACATCTCTTGCTTTTGCTTTGTGGTTTTTTTTTTTTTTTTGGTTGGTGGTTTTTGTTTGTTGTTTGGTTGGTTTGGTTTGTGTGGTTCTGGTTTTTTTTTTTTTCCTGTTAGCTTTGCTCTCCTTTTAATTTCCATTCAAATCCAAAGGAGAATTGTAATTGCATATTGCAATAAATGACAATAAGAGATTTCTAACGTTAGCTGAAAGGACTTTGTCAAATATTAATCCTGATGGTAAAGCCAGGATTTTTGATTTTTACTTTGTGTTTTCAGCTTTCCCTGGAAGGGGTCAGAGCACTTGGCACTCTTTTAAAGCATTTTTTAAATTTCTGCTTTCCAGGGCAACAGCTATGGTTCAGTAAATTCTTTTTCATTTGATTTACCAATTGCAACAAGATATTGCATGACATCTAATCAGAAACAAGGAGGCATTATTAATATTTAACCTCTCAGAAATCCATACACTTTCAAGTACCCCAAAAATGGACTCAGAAAGCTGTAGCAGTGTTTTATGGAAAATGAAAAAGAGGAGTCTGCTGATTCTTTCTTTTGTGGTTGTTTTTCTGCTAATCCCTGGATTTCTGCCTGGATGCACTGTCCTGTGAAGCATCCTCATTTGCCCTCTCGTTTGGAAGATCAACTCAACCCAGAAGAGGTGACATGGAACAAGGGTCTCAACATAAATAGCACTAGAAATTGGGGTGGCACCTCTGCACCCAAGTCGTGTGTGTGTGTGTATCCAAAATTGTGGGAGAGCAAAAGAAAGGGCAGCATTTCCTCGGTACAAAAGAAGACAACTCTTTTCTCTGGAAAGCATTCTCATGAAAATATTATTTTGTCAAGTAGCCAGTATTCTGTCAAAGCAGTTTGGATCCATTGCCTTTGACTAGCTCTGGTGCTAAAGAAAGTCCAGTACTGTAATGTCTGTAATGCAAGACAGAGCACAAGCTGAGCCCTAGCTTGAGCCTGCAAAGCTGAGGGGACGTGGTTTCAATTTCTCAGTCCGTAAGAGAAACTCAGTAAAACTGTTGAGATGAAGGTGGCTGCCACTTATAAATGCTTACAGACTGAAACTTTGATTTGAAAATGGAACAGGTTTTGATATGGAAGTTGTTTACAATCCATAAGGTGCTATTTTTGCAACCTTTTTCTAGAAATGATCAAGTCTCAATATTTAGAACTTGTTTTAATACTGTCTCATGGAATCATAGAATCAATAAGGTTGGAAATGACCTCAAAGATCATCAAGTCCAGCCTGTGACCCAGCACCTCATGGCTACTAAACCATGTTCTGGTGCTTGTTGCCTGGGAGAAGAGACCAACCCCTTCCTGGCTACAACCTCCCTTCAGGTAGTTGTAGACAGCAATAAGGTCTCCCTGAGCCTCCTCTTCTCCAGGCTAAACAATCCCAGCTCCCTCAGCCTCTCCTCATAGGGCTTGTGCTTGAGGCCTCTTCTCAGCCTCGTTGCCCTTCTCTGGACACGTTCAAGAGTCTCAATGTCCTTCTTAAATTGAAGGGCCCAGAAGTGGACACAGTACTCAAGGTGTGGCCTAACCAGTGCTGAGTACAGGGCAGAATGACCTCCCTCCTCCTGCTGGCCACACTATTCCTGCTGCAGGCCAGGATGCCATTGGCCTTCTTTGACACCTGGGCACACTGCTGGCTCATGTTCAGCAGGCTGTCAATCAGTACCCCCAGGTGCCTTTCGGTTTGGCTGCTCTCCAGCCACTCCAACCCCAGACCATGACCATGGGAAAATGATTAGTTGGATTATGGTGATCTGGGAGTGATTTTTCCAAGGCTGTGGGTCCAAGCTTGAACCAAAGGCACTGGAAGTGGAAGACTTATTGTTGTAGTCCATACTCCAAAAAAGGCAGCTAATCCATTTCAGTCACCTCCTTTGATCAGCTGGCTCAAGGTGGCTATTTGTGAATAATATTGAGAATCCATCAGCGAAATATTTGCCTCTTGCTAGCTGCGCCCTGATATATTATTGCTCATTAATGAGTTATTGCTTCACTGCTGAAGCAAGAAAGCATGTCATCTCCTTCATTAACAGCAGTGGGCAAGATGTAGCACATTTAAAGTAATTTTGCTGAATTCATCCCATGTTTTAAATGCACAGTTTCAGAGCTTGCAGCTGAGCTGGCTATTAAGCTCTGCTAATATTTGTTCTTCATGCTGTGAGGAGCAATGCAGGGCAATCTATCTTTTTTATTTTATTTTTTTTTTCAGTATTGCCATCAAAGCTGGACAAAAAATTTTGCCGACAAACTAAAAATGCAAAAATGAGATGTGCTTCTTTTTCTTTTTTTCCAGAAAACACACACCCACCATAGCTGATAATCTGTTTTATATGTCCCCAATTCATTTGATAAAAGGACTGAGATACTTTTTGTTTCTCCCTTTCCCATAGCAAAGGGAGCAAGCTTTCAGGGCCCTCTGTGACCTTAGCCTGGAGAAGGGGAGGCTCATTGGCGACCTTATTGCAGTCTACAAGAACCTGAAGGGAGGTTGTAGCCAGGAGGGGGTTAGTCTCTTCTCACGGGCAACCAGCACCAGAACAAGGGGACACAGTCTCAAGCTGCCCCAGGGGAGGTTTAGGCTGGGTGTTGGGAAGTTCTTCATAGGAAGAGTGGTTGCCCATTGGAATGTGCTGCCCAGGGAGGTGGTGCAGTCACCATTCCTGGAGGTGTTTAGGAAGAGACTGGATGGAGCACTTGTTGCCATGGTTTAGTTGATTAGATGGTGTTGGATGACAGATTGGACTCGAAGATTTCAAAGGTCTTTTCCAACCTGGTTATATTATTTATTCTATTCTATTCTATTCTATTCTATTCTATTCTATTCTATTCTATTCTATTCTATTCTATCCTACTCTGTTCTATCCTATCCTATCCTATTCTATTCTATTCTATTCTATTCTATTCTATTCTATTCTATTCTATTCTATTCTATTCTATTCTATCCAACTCCTATTGTATTGCATTCTATTCTATTCTATTCTATTCTATTCTATTCTATTCTATTCTATTCTATTCTATTCTATTCTATTCTATTCTATTCTCATTGTGCTCCTGTCTTAGGAGGGCTTTGCAGAGTGAATATTCCACAAAACCACTGGTCCCTGACCCAGAGACTATGAGCTTGTGCAGGAGTCAGTGTTCACTAGGGCATTCAAAATTCATGGATCTGGAGGTATCTTAACAATGTGTGACAAGTAACGTCAGTCACTGGGCACCTGATCGAAAATCCATGTGTGGTTATGTCATTGCTTATAGCAGTTTCTTTTTTCTCCCTCATGAAATCCAAGCTTTGTGAGAAGGCAGACCTTGGGTTTATAACAATGGATGAGGTTTTAGGATGTGTTGGTGAACCTGCAGTGTGTTCAAACAGCTGCTGGATGATTTAACTTGTAGTCATGCACTGAGCAAACCCTAGTACTGAGGGAATCATTATTATCTGATTACCTTCATCACCTATTTGCATGATAATTTGGGCATCATTTAGCTCTGGTAACCATTTCATCAACAGTCATATAGAACATGAGTGTGATGTTTCCTAATTTTGCTTGCATGTACGACTCAGATGCAACATCTCTGAAGAATGTGAAGATTAATTATACATTAATTAATGGCTATTTATAACAAAGGTCATCAAATTAGTTTCTGTGACCTCATTACCATGTTACATGCAATTTAATTAACTGATACAAAGCTTGATTCAAATACCTAGTATAATTTTAAAGGGAAAGATTTTCTATAGAGCTACATTTGAGACTTCCAAGACTGTTGCTAGTCTAGGTAATGGATGGAGGCAGATTAAGAGCACTTATTCCAAACGACCTACACTATTCTGAGGTGATAAGAGAAATGAAGGTACAGCTGCACAATGATTCAGATTCTGAGTTTCTTAGCATGATTCCCTGAAATAAAATAATTAAACACCACTCTTTCTTTTTTCTTTTAGCAATGAAGAATTTTGTAGGCTTCTCCTTGACTTTTCCTAGGTAATAATGCATATTCCTAAGAATGCATGAAAACATAGTGCAAGAAAATGAGCCTCCCAAATGTTAAATGAGTGGTGAGATTATGCAGCCTATACACCTGATTCTATTTATCTTGGGTACTTGAGCTTTAATCAGAGTCTCGCACCATTATTTTTCTTCCTGTAGTTGTTGGTGTCTTTCAAAATTCATCCACATTTAGTCCCAGGATGGCCATTTGTTAGGCCGTGACAGAAGCATATTGAATCGTGAAGAAGAGGGAACATGGGTGTGTAAATGAGCAGTGTGATGATGCAATAACTGTGGTAAGAGCAGGAGACAAAGCTGTTGCAGAGGCTTTTGCTTCCCAGTGTTTAATTAAAAAACAAAACACTACTATTTCCACTGAACAGTAACTGTGGCCTCAGCCTTTGAGAGATGGATTTGCTGGATGCCTTTTAAGTCCCTTGGAAAGACTTGAGTTTCTTTCCATAAATCTCTTTATGTCTTCCTTTATCTCCCTCTTTCTCATTTTGCCTTCTGTGTCAAACCTTTGCACAGAACTATGATTGCTCAGAGCAGGAGACAAAGGGCTACATAATCTGTGCAAGGAAACATGTTAACTGTTAGAAAGGAAAGGACTGCTCCTCTTACAGGCTTTCTCTGGAGGAGCACAGGTCGTGGGCTCTGTTTTCATTGTGCAACTGCACACCCATGTCTGTTTTCAGAAATAACAGCAATAACACAGCATTACAGAAAGAGATGTGTTATGGGCAGTATGGCAGATGGATTTAGTGATATTAAATGCCTTGAAACTTGAGTTTAAGTCTTTGCGTGCTGGGATCATGCATAAAATATCTCTGTTACCCAAAACTAACATGTTGCCCCCAAATAAACCTTCAGAAAAGGGAACAGTCTTCTTATCTACATAGTCTTCTTATCTACCTTGGATGAAAGTTAGCCTGAGTGAAAATGTATCCATACAGGTTAAACTGTGCTGAACTCCAGGTGCATAGCTTCATTTAGAATTCAGTGAGTGTTCTTTCTTCAAAGTAAGCTGAACTCAAAGCCCAAACGAATCACAGTAAAGGCATTGCTGGCTCACAAGTCTGTGCACCTAACTAAAGTTCACTAGCACATTTGAAATGTTGGGAGAACTTCCCTGAGCCTAGAGGAATTTTGCATTTTCTGCCTATCTTTTTCCTCTGGAGGGAAACAGGTCAAAACTTGTGTGAACATGGGAAGGCCCCAAGCTCCCAAAGGCTCTGCCCTGGACACCTGCATGAATCTCAGGGGCTAATAGTACACTACTGCCTACACACCTCGTATTTCCTTCCTCAAAAACATTGGAGGCTTTTGCCCAGTCAGTCCCACTCCAGCTGTGAGAAACAGCTTTCATGCTCACAATCTATGGTGCTGTTCCATGCAGTGCCAAGAAATTCTTGGAAGCAAAGAAATTGCCAAAAACTGCGGTGTGTTTTCACCCCCAAAGTGTTCACAGACTTAAACTGAATGCACTTAACGATTGCAGCTGGAAATACTTTTGGCCACAAATAACTGAACCACCAAAGGACACAGTAACAAGACCAGGCTTTTACCCAATGACCCAGAGACTCATGACACAGCACAGCTGCAGGAGATCCAGGCACAACTTCTCCCTGTGCATGAGGGAGATGAACCTCTTTTCCTTTCTATAAAAATATCCTAACTGTGCCTGCAGCACAGACCTCTCGAGTCTCTCTCTTTGGACACTGTCTGACCTCTTTAAACACACTAATGTAGTTATTGAGGGAGGACTCGGTAGAGGATGGTTGAAAAGTTGCTTGCAGTCCTCTGACAGAAGCCAACAGTAGCTTTTGACTCTCTTCCAGACAACCCCACAGAATCACAAAATCACCAAGGTTGGAAGAGACCTCAAAGATCATCAAGTCCAACCTGTCACCACAGACCTCATGACTAAACCATAGCACCAAGTGCCACATCCAATCCCCTCCTGAACACCTCCAGGGATGGTGACTCCACCACCTCCCTGGGCAGCACATTCCATTGGCTAAAAACTCTCTCTGGGAAGAACTTTCTCCTCACCTCCATCCTAAACTTCCCCTGGTACAGCTTGAGACTGTGTCCTCTTGTTCTGGTGCTGGTTGCTAGAGAGAAGAGACCAACCTCTTCCTGGCTGCAACCACTTTTCAGGTAGTTGTAGAGATCAAGGAGGTCTCCCCTGAGCCTCTTTTTCTCCAGGCTAAACAACCCCAGCTCCCTCAGCCTCTCCTCGTAGGGCTTGTGCTCAAGGCCTCTCCCCAGCCTCGTTGCCCTTCTCGGGACACGTTCAAGAGTCTCAATGTCCTTCTTAAACTGAGGGGCCCAGAACTGGACACAGGACTCAAGGTGTGGCCTAACCAGTGCGGAGTACAGAGGCAGAATGACCTCCCTGCTCCAGACCTGGGATGTCAGAAATTATTGTTTAGATTTTAGATATATTATCAGATATGTGTCAAGGAGCTTGGAATATCCTTCCTCTCTTTCATGCCCTCAGTTTTTATAGCAAAGATCACACTTGCCCACACTTGTCTCCAGTGACTGCAAGACCTGAAGTTCTGGAGCCCATCTTTGCTAACAGACTTCTCTTGTTACCATTAGAGCATCCAGTGATAATTGATCAAAATTGGTTATAAGAATATGATTGTCCCCCAAAAAGAGAAAATCCTGTGTTGACTCCTCCTCCTCTCTCCAAATGTGTGTGTTGACACTCTGGAGAGTTTAGCTTAAATATATTCAGGAGGTAACAGGAGAATTTGGTTAAGCACTTGATCTGCTTGTCTCTATTGCAGCAATAGCACACAATTCACAGAAGACCAATGGTGAAGTGACACTGCTGGGAAAGAGGGTTTCAAAGGAGAAAGAGTTACTTAAAAAGATGCAGACAGCACCCAGCAGAGTAACAACGTCTTGGCTTGCTCCACCTTCAGAAAGGAAGCAAATGGTGTTGGCACCAGCATGAATCAATGCAGGTGGATGGGTTTCTTCTTCATTTTTATGTTCTTCTTCTTGGCTTTTCTATAGGGGTCATTTTTTATGAGTTTTGGAAAGTCAAAACCGTAACAAAGTGCTTGAGAAAGCAACAGCAAACCCCAGAGCATGCCTGGAAATCTGGATGGCTAGAGGACTTTTTTCATTCCACCTCCTTGCTTATCTGCATTAAGCCATAGCATATTAACATATTAATGCATGGAAATTCATATTAATAGTGCTCAGCTTATCTGCCAGAAGCAAAAAAGCAAATGAATGCAGCATAGAAAGGAGCAGCATGAGGTGCAGAATTCAAACTCCTGTGCCTAAAAAGGAAACAGCAGAGCCTATTCTTGTATCTGTTGGTGTTGTCATATCAATGACAGGAGAATGTAGCCCTTCCAGTTTAATCCTACAGCAAGCTAGCTTGGATGTAGCCTGTGTTAAGTACTAAGAAAGTAGCCAAAAGGTTGTAAAAGCCTGTGAATTATTTGACATTTTCATGCTTGTAAAGGTCATTTAAAAAAATAAGGTATTTGAGCTTGATTGCCTGATTACATGGGGTTGTTGCTTTGGGTTTTTTCATTAGAAGACTCTTTTGCTCTGATTACAAAAGGAAAACTGCATCCCTGAAATATTTGCTCTCAAAAAAAAAAAAAAAATAATTCCCCACAAAACAAAACCCTGAAAACCTAGAAGCCTAAAACCAAAAGGCTAAAAACCCAAACCAACCCTTTCTGATAGCATCTCATTAATTTGTCAATATTCTTAATGGCTTGCTTGAAAAAAAAAAAAAAAAAAAAAATGAGATAATCTCACAGGAAGATAAACTCTCCAAGTCTTCGTCCCAAAGATAAAAGAAGCACTCAGGTATGCTGATGTTGTGCTGTTTCATTGCAGATCAATATAGTGATCACAGAAAGGATGGTAATTACAGAGCCTGTCTTCTGGGACCTAAGCATCCTCAGCTCCCTTTAAATCAGCAAAAGTCAAAAGCATTTGACATCTTCCACCAGAAGGCTTTAAAACAGTGAAAAGCAAGCAAACAAGTGAGCAGGCAAAATCCACTCACTGTTTCATAAAGGGTCACTTGATTTCACTTGCTCCCATCTGCACACCTATGCTAGACCTGGAGAGCAGCATCATGGGCACAATCTCCTTCTCTGAAGCTAATCAATGCAGAGACCATTTTAAAAAGAACCTTTTTGTTTCATCTGAGGTCAGTTTAGGTGCCTGCATTGTGCTTTGATTCAGAGACTAGGAAAAATAGCTCCACTCACCTCCACTCACGCCTCTCTGATATATTATGAGAAGCAACATTCTTAGAAGTCTGGGGCTTTAATCTTTAGGAAGCATTTGGCCTTAGTTGCAAATCTAAGTGGCATTTTAATTCCAATCCTCTATATTTAGAAACACACCAGTGTGTGCACTATAAAGAAAACACTGGACATCCATGGGGACAACAATATTGATACTGTGGAAAATTCTGTGTTTCCAAGTTGCTTTTTATCATGACTCAGAATATTTTAAGTTGGGGGGTGGGGAGAGGGTGTTGTTAAATGTTTTCTGCTTAAGACAAAGAAGTCAGAAAAATGTTAAATGGAACCAATGGCCCCGAAGATGCCAAACACTTATCCCACCATTCCAGGTTGGTGTGAACAGACCAAAGATGGCTAATAACAGACTGACATGTTAGTCTTGCCTGGTTGAAATCAGAAGGAAACATGTTTGGGAATCACACTCTTCTGGGGCATGTTTTAGAATAGAATAGAATAGAATAGAATAGAATAGAATAGAATAGAATAGAATAGAATAGAATAGAATAGAATAGAATAGAATAGAATAGAATTACCAAGGTTGGAAGAGACCTTGAAGATCATCGAGTCCAACCTGTAACCACAACCCCACAACTAGACCATGGCACCAAGTGCCACATCCAGTCCCCTCCTGAACGCCTCCAGGGACGGTGACTCAACCACCTCCCCGGGCAGCCCATTCCAATGACGAATCACTCTCTCGGTGAAGAACTTTCTCCTCACCTCCAGCCTAAACTTCCCCTGGTGCAGCTTGAGACTGTGTCCCCTTGTTCTGGTGCTGGTTGCTAGGGAGAAGAGGCCAACCCCTTCCTGGCTACAACCACCCTTCACGTAGTTGTAGAGAGCAATGAGGTTCAGCGGGTTCAAGGCAAGAATTATGAAATAGAATAGAATAGAATAGAATAGAATAGAATAGAACTAAGAATAGAATAGAAAGAATAGAATAGAATAGAATAGAATAGAATAGAATAGAATAGAATAGAATAGAATAGAATAGAATAGAATTAACCAGGTTGGAAAAGACCTTTGAGATCATTGAGTCCAACCTATCACCCAACACTATCTAATCAACTAAACCATGGCACCAAGCACTGTAACCAGTCTCTTCTTAAACACCTCCAGTGGTGGTGACCCCACCACCTCCTTGGGCAGCCCATTCCAATGGCAAATCACTCTTTCAAAGAAGAAGAACTCAACTCTATCAAAGTCCCAGAATTTCTTCCATGTGGCAGATTTCCTCACCACACTCCAAGGAACCATGTCTTGGTCTATAGGACATTCCACCCATCATGATAACCTTCTTTCTTTTGATCTTCCATGGTTTGCATGGCAGGCTCTTTGAAGCAGGGGCCCTAATGCCAAGTTTGTGCTGAGCAGCAGCAGCCACAATCACTTTCGGAGCTATAAAAATCAATCTCCTACAGTGCTCTTAACAGCTTGTAACCCCAAATATTTTGTTGAGGCTGGCAAGACTTTCTCCCATAGGGGGAAAAAAAGAGTTTGTTAAACTGGTAGCTGTTGGAAGCAGGGAAGTAGCCTGATGTGTAGTGCCAGTAGTTAAATGCAAGCTATTGTAGAGGATTTATTTGTCATGCTTTTTGATCAGAAGGAGAGGAAAGTGTAGCAAAACCGCTACTCTCAAACCTTTTCTGAAACTTAATTAGTTGGTTTTGAGGTAAGAGCAGAAAAATATGAATTAAAGATACAGCATCTAAGTTTGTGTAAAGAATGCTTTCCAAAATTAGCAGGAGACAGATCTGAAATGTCTGAGAGGCTTCATTTTCTGTAAGCTCCCAGAACGATCTGATGTCAATCGCAACGCCCTTAAACCTGGTGACTTGGGAATGGGGACTGCATGTTCCAGAGAGCTTGTCTTCCTCCTGAGTCTGAGCAGAAATAAACACCCTAAGGATGGATCATTCAGGAGTGTATTGAAGTTGGTTTTTTTTCCTAAAAATTAGGGAAGGAGACACAGAACTGTGTAACAAAATGGGGAAAATGTCCTGGGTGCCTTCTTTACTGGGGGGTAGGTGCCTCCTCTCTCCGTCCCTGGTTCCCAGCTCTCCAGATCACTGGTGTGGACACACTGTTCCTCTGGCCTATGGAAGCCAGGATTTAGAAAGAAGAGAACATTGTGCTTCTGCTCTGGCTCTGACACAGCATCAGGCTGTGAGCAAGGGCTCAGCTAGAGGAGGGGAGTTATCCCCACAGTCGTACACTTGGGCAAATTCTGATTTATTTTACAGCCCTTCCAAGCTGTCACACTCAATGCATTAGGGGTTTGATTGTTGTGTATCTTGGACCCCATTCACACAATCTGTGCAACACTTTGGATGCTGGTCCCTTCCCCCTCCCTCCCTGCGTTGCTGCAGGTCCCGGCACCCCACCAGAGACCAGGCATTTTCCTCTTGCTTCTCTTCAATAGCTTTTTATGCCAAGGAAAATCAGCATTAGTCTCTTGCTAATGCTGTCATGGAACTCAACACTCAGTATGCATTTATGGTGTGACAAAAAGCCAAGGACATCTTGTCTGGAGCAGCTTTCCTGCTCCTGGAAGCCAAGTTAGCTTTTATCTAGCTGGCCTGGGTGCCTATACACTCCACATGAGTCTATACAGCTATGAGGGACTGCCAGCATTGTTGTCATGGGTTGATGCTGGGCTGGCCACTAAATGAGTGACAGATACTCTCCATCCCAGAAGGAAAAGAGAAGGACAATAAGGGAAAAATCTTTATGGGCTGGAAAACAAAACCCTATAACAGCTTTAATGTAGCAGTAGCAATAATAATCATAACAATAAAGATAATAACATTCATTAGAAAGAAAAGAAATATCTACAAGTATATATAAAACTGGTATCCAACTCCCCCGAGTCCAGACTGGATTGTCAGATGGGAACCAGATTCAGGATCTGGATGAACATACAGACTGGGAATGAAGGCAGACCAGAGTCCTTTTTACATGTCAGACCTTGCCACTTGACCCTTGTGATCCCTCAGCTATATACTGAGTATGACACATATGGAATGGAATCCCTTGTTGGCCAGTTTAGGGTCACCAGTCCTGTATGCTTGTCACAGCAAGTGCAGCATTTTTAGTTACTGTTGACCCTTTCACTTGCTGCACCCCAGTGTGGCACACAAGACTTAGCAGTGACCTTGGTCTCCACAGAAGCAAGTCTAAGCAAGAGCCTCTCTGTACACCAGTGCTTGGTAGTAACTAAACATCAGTGTTATCACTGCTAGAAGCAGCCACTGCCTGCAAAAAAGGCAACTGGTTTTGAGCAATTGTTAATGGCATTTTCTGAGTGCTCCCTTTGTGATTACTATTTTAAAGACATTTAATCCCTTTCTTTCTTTTTTTTTTTTTTTTAATCTTTGTGAAAACAAACAAACTAAAACCCCCACAACAACACCACCAAAACTAAAAGTAAACAAACTAAGCAAACAAATAAAACAAAACCCAACAGCAACCAAACAACAAAAAAGCCAAACCCCAAACTAAAACAGAGGAGATGGATGGGAAAGGTTGACATATATTTGCATCTTCCTGGATCCCAAGGGGCATGAGAAGAAAAGATCCAGATCTGAGTAAGAAACCTTGGGTCTGCACAGGTCCCCCCATTTCCAGCAGTGGCTGTGCAGAGCCATCAAGCCACAAGGCTGCCTCCTTGCTTGAACTGCTCCTCAAAGTTGATGCACTCCCCATGGTGCAAGGCCATGGACTAGACCTCCAAGACAAAACTGCACCTACAGGTTGCAGTGGAGGAGTGATTTGGACTGCTGTTATGTATTTTAGATCTATCTGAGAATTTAAACCCCTGACTTGTCATTTTATTCTGTCACTAGCTATGCTTAGGAGAACCATAACATGGGTAACTCAGTGTGGGCTGTGTTTCATGAGCAACTTTGATCAGTCAGTTATTTAGTCTTTTTAAGAACAGCCTGAAAAGCATTTTCCTTCCTTAAGGTGACCACAGCCTATTTCCATTTAGAATAGAATAGAATAGAATAGAATAGAATAGAATAGAATAGAATAGAATAGAATAGAATAGAATAGAACAGAATAGAATTAACCAGGTTGGAAAAGACCTTTGAGATCATTGAGTCCAACCTATCACTCAACACTATCTAATCAACTAAACCATGGCATCAAGCACCCCATCCAGTCTCTTCTGAAACACCTCCAGGGATGGTGACTCCACCACCTCCCTGGGCAGCACATTTCAATGGCCAATCACTCTGTGAAGAACTTCTTCCTAACAACCAGCCTAAAGCTCCCCTGGCACAGCTTGAGACTGTGTCCTCTTGTTCGGGTGCTGGTTGCCTGAGAGAAGACACCAACCCCCACCTGGCTACAACCTTCCTTCAGGTAGTTATTAGTAGGGAAATACTGCTGGGAAGATTTTTCACTGACTTCATCTCTTGAATCACTGGCTTTTGTCTTCCCCATTGAGGTAAAAGGCCATTTTGGACAAAATGAATAGTGAAGTTTAATAAACACAGCTCTCTGCTGACTCCACACAAGTGAGCCAGCAAGAATTAAAGTCCTTAATGGATATTTAATGGTGGATGAAATGAGCTTTCTCCTTATTAGTGCAGTGGCTTATTAGCACTGGTTGCCCTCTATAAAGTGCTCACCTGACTCACCTCACAGGCTGGTGCTGAAAAACCCAGCTCCCATGGCTGACCTCAGATTCCCTCCTCATTCAGTGCTCTTATGGTAAAAGTTTTTGCAGAGGAACCACAGCAATTCTCTTCCTCATTTGTGGTGGGATTTGGTAATTCGTTGGGGTCATCATGCCCTTCCTTTTGAAGTCTCCTTCTAGGGAATATTTGATGTTGCCCAAACTGCCATGAATCAAAGGATAAAAAAGAAGTCATCAGGGTTCTTTGCATTTTCTTTGTTCTGCTTTTATGCCATATGTGTGGTGCTGAAGTTTCAGGATGGCTTTCCCTGAGATTTCTCCTTCACCTGACCAGAGTACAACTCTCATACTTTTGGCTTCCCCTTGACTTGAGGCTGAGGTCAAGGAGATCAGGATGAGATATAAGATGCTTCTAAATGTCTCTCTATGTTAACTGGGATTCCAGGGTTGTTGCTTTCTGCAAGAAATTGAAACAGAGCCTAATGCTCCTTCCACTGAGGTTTTGGCAAGAATAAGGATATTCCCTGGAGAAAGAAGAGAGGGAAGACTGTTGTGACACACAGCAACAATGGGCTACTGCCCATCACACTCACATATGGACAGGTGCCGGTTAATGCACTTTGGCCACAACAACCCCAGACAGTGCTACAGGCTGGGGTCAGAGTGGCTGGAGAGCTGCCAGACAGAAAGGGACCTGGGGGTGCTGATTGACAGCTGGAACATAAGCCATCAGTGTGCCCAGGTGGCCAAGAAGGCCAACAACATCCTGGCCTGCATCAAGAATAGTGTGGCCAGCAGGAGCAGGGAAGTCATTCTGCCCCTGTACTCAGCACTGGTCAGGACACACCTTGAGTACTGTGTCCAGTTCTGGGCACCTCAATTGAAGAAGGACATTGAGACTCTTGAACATGTCCAGAAAAGGGCAATGAGGCTGGGGAGAGGCCTCGAGCACAAGCCCTACGAGGAGAGGCTGAGGGAGCTGGGGTTGTTTAGCCTGGAGAAGAGGAGGCTCAGGGGAGACCTCCTTGCTATCTACAACTAGCTGAAGGGAGGTTGTAGCCAGGAGGGGGTTGGTCTCTTCTCCCAGGCAACCAGCACCAGAACAAGAGGACACAGTTTCAAGCTGTGTGAGGGGAAGACATTTAGGCTCATCATGAGGAGAAAGTTCTTCCCATAGAGAGTTGTTAGCCATTGGAATGTGCTGCCCAGGGAGGTGGAGGAATCACCATCCCTGGAGGTATTCAAGAGGGGGTTGGACGTGGCACTTGGTGCCATGGTTTAGTAGTCATGAGGTGTTGTGTGATAGGTTGGACTTGATGATCTTTAGGTCTTTTCCAACCTTATTGATTCTATGATTTTCAAAGCAGTGGGAAAAGCTGAGACCAACGTGGGTAGGCAGAGAAGAGGTGGCTGGGTTTGTAAAACCAGCAGGACTCCCTGAGTGTGCATCCTGTTTCCAGCTCTGCTCCATGGTTTCTCTGCATGTGCTCACTGCTGGACCAGGCACTCGACTTTCCCTGGCTCACATCCATCCTGGCCAAGTTTGATTATCAAGTTTTTTGCAAAGCTGTATCTCATCTGTGCTTAAATACTCACAGGTTTCTTCTGTTGCTTGACAGAGGTAAAATATTACGAACTGTGAAGGATTTGGAAACTGCAGTGAAGACTGCCATAAAATATCTGAACAGCCACTCACCTCAAATAAGATAGCTGAAGATTAATGTGTGTGGTTGCATGCATATAATTGCAGTTCTTTATCTGAGGGTTTAAATATGAGATGTGAAAAATCAGATGTTTGCCAGCATGGAAAATACCTTCTTATGTATGTGGGTTGTGGGAATCTGGAGGGAGATTTTTAGCTCCACCTGCAGTAACTGGAATTTTAGCTATGTATTTCAGCAGATTTGGATTTTTCCTTGGCTTTTTTTGCCAGAGATGAAAAATTGGATGCAGATATGACATGCTGGAAGGTGTCCAGAGAAGGGCCATGAGGATGATCAGAGGGCTGGAGCACCTCTCCTATGAGGACAGTCTGAAAGAGTTGGGGCTGTTCAGTCTGGAGAAAAGAAGGCTCCGAGGAAACCTTATTGTGGGCTTCCAGTATCTGAAGGGGGCTACAAGAAGGCTGGGGAGGGACTTCTCAGGATATCAGGTAGTGATAGGACTAGGGGGAATGGAATGAAGCTGGAGGTGGGGAGATTCAGACTGGACATGAGGAAGAACTTCTTCCCCATGAGAGTGGTGAAGCCCTGGAATGGGTTGTCCAGGGAGGTGGTTGAGGCCCCGTCCCTGGAGCTGTTTAAGCCCAGGCTGGATGAGGCTGTGGCCAGGCTGCTGTAGTGTGAGGTGTCCCTGCCCATGGCAGGGGTTGGAACTAGATGATCCTTGTGGTCCCTTCCAACCCTGAATGATTCTATGATTCTATGATTCTATGTTCATAGTATTGGATGCATAATTGGCCAGTGGCCTGCATTATGTGCTCAACAGAAGTAGTTGGAGCTGTGGTGCAACTGGAATTTATAGCTTGCAGTCAATGAGAGACACTGAGTAAGTCTTGTCAAAGGAGCCAACAATTTTCTTTCCCCTATCAGCCCAAAATTCATTATTCAAATCTACAGCAGCTTTGGCATAGCAGCTATTAAATGGTGTAAAAACAAAAAATCATTTAAATACCCAAAGCCTAAACCACATAACCGAAGGAGAACACTGGAATTTTTCTGTGTTTCTCATTTTTAAAGTGTCAGTTCTGGCAGAGACACACAACAGCTTTTCTCATTTTAGAAAGGTAGCTTAGGTTCTAAGTAGTTGATCTGTCTTAACATGTCCAAGTTTGGGAGTATCTCAGGAAGGTGTTTGCCATCATTACCTGTGGTAGCTCATCTGTGTATGCATGGGCAGATATTTTGATGCAGAAACACACAGAGTTATGTTCCTTGTCCTCCTCTCTCTCTCTCTCTGAGCTTACAAGGCAATTTAGCCTGGAGAAGAGGAGGCTCCGGGGAGACCTTCTTGCTCTCTACGACTACCTGAAGGGAGGTTGCAGCCAGGAGAGGTTGGTCTCTTCTCCCAGGCAACCAGCACCAGAACAAGAGGACACAGTCTCAAGCTGCACCAGGGGAAGTATAGGCTAGAGGTGAGGAGAAAGTTCTTCGCAGAGAGGGTTGTTAGCCATTGGAATGTGCTGCCCAGGGAGGTGGTGGAGTCACCACCTCTCCAAGGCAGTACTTAAGGTTCACCTTCTCAGTGGCATCAGCATCTTTGATCCAAGAGGAAGGGAAGGGGCTTACTGCAAGCTGCACAGATCTCCCAAAGCAGAAAGGCTGCGGAGATGAGAAGGGCAGGATGGGGCAGACAGGGGCAAGGTTTGGTCATGCCATGGAGAGAGCATAACTTCTGCTTAAGAATTTGAGAATTTAAATATTTTTCTGAATATCAAGGATTTAAATTTGTTTAACTCATTCCAGAGCTGAAAAGTGATTATGGAGACAGTGTGCTACTGGAAACACAAAGTGACTGCAAAAGGCAGATAAGCAAAGCAGAAACAGAGCCGGTAGGGGGGGGGGGGGCTGATGGCTTGGAGGAGACCCTAGGTGGTGGGGACAACATGAGCACATCATCTTGCAGATGGGAGGATCACAGAATCACAGAATCACCAAGGTTGGAAGAGACCTCAAAGATCATCAAGTCCAACCTGTCACCACAGACCTCATGACTAAACCATGGCACCAAGTGCCACATCCAGTCCCTGCTTGAACACCTCCAGGGATGGTGACTCCACCACCTCCCTGGGCAGCCCATACAATGGTTAACGAATCTCTCGGTGGGAGGATTTCCCTTGAGTGAGCTGCATGTCAGCAGTAAGGACCTTCAAAGTGGATGTCAGTGCTATTTGAAACCCTGGAAGAGCTGAAGCCATCCATGTCTTGGATTGGGAGGGGATGAGGGGAGAGAGCCCTTGTAGGTGTTTTTTAATTGGACCTGAGTGAAAGTGAGCATTTTTACAAAGCTGAGGTAGGAGAAGTAACAGGACCTGTGATGGGAAATGCTTGAAGGAGGCAAGGGGAGGGCTGCAAGAGATTATTTTTAGGGGGATAGAAGTGAAAAGCCAGGTATTGGGAGAAAAAACTATGGGGGGAAAAGCAGCAGACTTTGGGTATGGCATGCATGCACAGTGCAAAGTAGCCATGGTTTATTTACCTTGGAAAGGCTTGCAGCTCTTTCCCTACTGAGAAAATTAAACAACATGAGTGTTAAGTACAAAACTGTGTACATTACAATTGCTTCTCAGGAGGTAGCAGAAGTGGAATTAAATCTTGGCTCTACCTGAGGCTGGTGTAATTCCTCCCTCCCCACCACACATGCATCCCTGTCTGCTTCAGCAGTCTTTTTGCCAGAGGTTCCAGAGGGCTAAATACCCCAGCTATGCATGCAAGGTCCTGGTGGGAACTGCCCCATCCACCACAGCACCCCTAGCATCACAGCCTGTGCTGGGGCACCCATTCCTGCTGCTGCCCAGCCTCCTTCACCCTGCCCTGTGCTGCCAAGGGACCACTGGCTCCTAGAGGTTCCCCCGCTGCTCCCCTGTGGAGATGAGGAGGAGCTCCTGCCCTGCCACATCAAAGTCTGTTTGCTCATATCAAAAGGCATGGGGGTCAATACAGAGCTATACAACACTTAGGTGTTGTCTGGCAACTTCCTCCGAGGTGCCCACGCCCCCTGCTGTGACAGTGAGTTTTGACTTTCATCTCAGGGCCCTTCTTTTGTCTCCTGGATGAATTGGGAGCTAACCTGAGACGAGGGAGAGCCTCCCTTAGGAGCCACAATGCACCAAGGCACTGCATTTCTATTCTTTCCAGCGTTTCTGGGAGGAGGCAGTGCATGCATAATGTATACAATCATGGAGAGTAGAGATGCTCCCTCCTTTGCTACCTTCCTCACATAAATTTCCATTTCTGTTAAGCTACACTCCAGTGAAGTTTGGGAGGGTTTGGGGCAGGGTGGGTGGTGTTTGGTTGGTTGTATTTTGTTGGTGCTGGTGGGTTTTGGGGTTGCTTTTGTTGGTGTTGGGTGGGGTTTTTGTGTGTGTTTTTCTTTGGTTTGGTTTGGTTTGGTGTTTTTTATTGTTGCTTTTGGATTGGTTGGTTGTTTAGGGGGGTTTTGTTTGTTTTATTGGTTTCCCTTTTGGTTGGTTGGTTGTCATTGGTTGGGGGGGTTTTCTGTTTGTTTGTTTTTAACATTCCTCAGCAATTCTCTGTGAGACTCTAAAAAAAAAACCAACAGGATATAAATATTCCCAATATTGACTTCTCAAACAGCACACATGGGAAGAGCATCCATCACAATTACTGAACTTCATGAATGACCTTATGATGTGGCTGGAGATAACTCACTAAAAATGATATTAATTTCTTCCATGATGCCCTCAGTTTCTTCTGTGTTGTATGAAAGATGATTTAATGAAGGTCATCTAAGGTCCAAATATCTCTTCAGCAGGTCTGAGCCCATTTCCACACACCTGCTCCGTGAGCAGGAGTTATAAACACGACATCCATTTCAATTGCGTATATGGATGCCAAAGGGATAATGAGCTGATCTGTGGGGATGGTGCATTGTGCTGGAGCACATTTATTAACTTGTGGGCTGTGCAGGAAGATCAGTGCCTCTGGAGCACTCTGTACCTTGAAAATTTGCAACATTTCAGGACAAAAGCAATGAGAGAGTACTGCAACATTAGCACAGTGTAATTCCACTTTTGAAACGCCTGATTGATCAATGCTGTGAGTGATGTAGGTAGGCATAAAAAGTAAGGAACAGTGAGTAAATGTGGGGTTTATGAACAAGAAACCCACAGGTTTGTAAGAATGCTCCTTTTTCTGGTTATTGACCACTCACTCTCACCTGTGAAAGCAGCAGAAATGAAGAAGTTCAACATTGATGAAACCAGGTCAGCCTTGATGATAGGAGGCCATTGAAGAGCCAGCTGAATTTCCTTACAACCAGCTTTTGTTTGAATAAATCAGGACTTTTCCCTATTGGTACTTCAGCTATTTGAGATATTTTGATACTTATCCTCTGAGAACAAACAATAATGCTGTTCAAACAGTCTCCTGGTTCGTGGAGAACACGTCTTCACTTTATATCATTTGCCACAGCCAAAGAGCAAAGGATATGCTCAGCCCAGTGCAGCCCCCTACAAGCTTTCTCCACAGGATGCTCACCAAGCTGTGTGATGTCTTTCTCACCCCTGGAAGCCAGGACACTGCCAGGGGTGTGCAAGCTCTCTAGGGCACCATCAAACCTGAGCTTTTGGGGTTTAACTTTGTCATAGCAAGAGTCTCTGGCTGCTCTAGGACATGGCTCCACCTGCCTTCAAAAGCACAATCCCTGGAGAACCAACCAGAGCCAATTCAGACAGTGGGCTTCAACTTGTGCTTCTCTAGGACTTCTCTGCCATTACAGCACTTCCCCTGAGCTCCTGCTACCAGACTGCTGGATATGTCCTGATATTTTTGAATTGCTAAAAGCAAAACTGGCTCTGCAAGACCAACCTGATGTCTGATAATGTGTTTTATTCTAAACTCTCTGCTATTTTTAATCTGGACAAAATAAATCTGTGGATTTAACCCATCATGGTTTAAAAAAAATTAGATTAAAAAGCATCAGGAATGAAACAAGTAGAGGGAGGAACAGGAACAACAGCATAACATTTTATCCCATATTTCAGGAATGCTCCAGGTTATTATTCTTTTTCATCATGAGTTAGCAGCTTCTAAAAGTGGTATCTTTCTCCAAAGAGCTACCCCAAGAGCTATCTGCTGCTGCTCTGAAAGTGCTCAGTTAATAAAGAGAGTTCCTGGTGGTAGCAAACAGATAACCTGGCTGATTGTAATTGAGTTGTTGATAAAGACTTCCCTGGCTGTTATCTCATTTGCTGATGCAAGGAGAGAGAAAGCCCCTCTATCCTCTATCCAGCAACCCCTAAGCCATGAAAAGATAAAAGAGAAGCAATGGCAGTTGGTCCCTTAGTACTGAGGAGCCAGCAGCCAGTTACCTGCTGTTTGATGGAAAGTATGGGAAACACCATCTTCAATCACTTATCCAGCTGGATTGCTGCAACACCCTCTCTCTGTCCCAAGTGCTGGGAAAACCATTTCTGAGGTAGTGATGAACCAGTCCATTAAAGGTGAATGATCACTGATCAAGATGCTGGAAGGCTTGGGTTGGCTGGGTGAAAAATAAAGCAGGGAAAATAGAAACTGTTTCAAATCAATCAATCAATCAATTCCTTTCCAGATCCCGACGGTTTTATCCCACTGAGATGCCATGTGTCATTTTTTTCCCCTGAGCGTTTCACAATCCAACTCAGCTATTATGCATTGCCTTTACTATTTCTATTCCTTATTTTTAAATACAAAAATCCAGCAAATAATTGCCTGCTAGAGCAGTTGCCTATCCGAGAGCATGTAATTAGTGCCTCCTTCAGATACTGCTACCAGCTCCTGTCAGAGACAGGGTATGGAAGAAGGTATTTCAAAGGTTTGTGCTGATGCTTTATGGATTTCATAATAGATTTCAAAATAAAAAAGAAAAGAATGATATTATTGATGCCATCATATCCCTGGAGAAAGGAGTGAAGTGCTCTGCCATCCCTCCTCCTGTGCTGACAGCTCGCTTGAATCGGTCCTTGTAACTGTTAATCATCATTAACAACAATGACAAGAAAACACCATGTCTGAGGCTTGCCATTTAAGAGAGAAAATAGTTGTGTCCCAGTAGCCCCTGTTTAGTGCCATGGAGGTGTTGGGCAAGCAAGGAAAGCTGTGAGAAGGACATTCCAGCGCCTGTGCCTGACAAAGCCCCCTGTGATTCCAAGCGATGCGTGTGCTGAGGATTCCAGCAGCAGATTTGGCTCGCTGGTTTTTGCACAGTGGAAGTCAGCAGCAATTATCAGCCATGAAGAAGAAGTGATGTTGATTAATAGAAAAGAAAACTGAATGTGTTTGCTTCAGTAATTTACTTGCAGAACCATTTGAAGGTGAGGAGACCATGCAGGAATGGGAACAGCTGGCATTCACTGCTGAGAGATCTGGGGTGATGCTTGACACCTCTGCCTTTTTTTCCCTGCCTTGATTAGTTTTTCCAAGTTCATCTAAATTCAGAGCAATAGGCTGGGTGAATAACAGCAATAAAAGAGAGAACTAAGCTAGGAGAGATCATGCTGAGGCTCAGATTACTCGCTTCTCTTCCAGACAGGATTTAATGCACACTCATAGCCCAAAACTGAGCTGTCCAAGAAAAAAACTAGCTCTCTTCCCATGGGTTTCACATAGACTTTGGCAGAATCCATACTAGACCAATGTTTAATGTTATTCTAAACCCTGCACTGAACTGTTCATTACTCAGCTGTGATGTTCTTTCCCTTTTGAAAGGGTTTACCAGTTGCACACACACCTCCCATTGCTGCCATCAGCACTGGATTACTGCTGTAAAACAGGCATCCATCTCTGGAGACACTGATGCTGCATCCCAGATGTCTAATTGAGTTGACCAAGATATATCCCACCTATGTTTAAACAACCTAACTGGGCACCATCGATTCCATGTGGTGACATGGAAGAGAATAGGCTTCAAAATAGTCCAGCAATTTACCTGTTTCGAAACCTCTGCTGTGCTGCTCTGTTACTGTACCCCAGGGAGTGAGCTTAAAGATAGCTTGGTACATCGACACAAAACTGCAGTCATACCACTGGACTGCAAAATAGACCTGCTCTTTGTGAGCCCTAGATACAACTGATTAGGTGTGAGGAAAGGGAAACAAGAAAAACCTGAAAATTGTGGGGTTTATTTTCAGGTTTCAGCAGCTAAATAGCATGAAGGCAATTCAAACCAAACCAGACCAAAACCAAAACCAAACCAAACCAAACACAGTCTCAAACTGCACCAGGGGAAGTTTAGGCTCAAGGTGAGGAGAAAGTTCTTCCCAGAGAAAGTTGTTAGCCATTGGAGTGTGCTGCCCAGGGAGGTGGTGGAGTCACCATCCCTGAAGGTGTTCAAGAGGGGATTGGACGTGGCACTTGGTGCCATGGTTTAGTAGTCATGAGGTCTGTGGTGACAGGTTGGACTTGATGATCTTTGAGGTCTTTTCCAACCTTATTGATTCTATGTTTCTATGAAAATAAACCAAACCAAAACCAAAACAAGTCAAAACAGCAAAAACCCCAACCCAAATCAAAACACAAAAACCTCAAAAAATCATTCCAAGAAAGAAATGAAATTCAGCCATGTGTCTCTCCTCCAATCAATCAAGCAATACAACATATTATTTCATATCCAGCATGCATAAGGTTTTGTTATGTCTCCTACTTCACAACAGTATTGCTTCATTGAGAAATAAATCCAGTGGGGTCTCATGTGAGTTAATTCAGAGGAACAGCAGATTCCTGGATTTTCCAGTCAAAATATAGTGCATAGGCAGGCCATAATTGTCCTCTCATGTATGACTTGATGTCTGATATGTCATAATTCTTGCCTTGAACCAGCTGAACACAAAGATGCCCCAGAAGAGTGTGACTCCCAAACGTGTTTCCCTCTGATTTCAACCAGGCAAGTCTCAACAAAACATGTCAGTCTGTTATTAGCAATCTTGGGTCCGTTCATGCCAACCTGGAATGATGGGATAAACGCTTGGTATCTTCAGGCCTATTGATCCCACCTAGGAAAGAGGTTTTGGAGAAGTGCTCTCAACCCTTGGCCTCATCAAGGATACAAGAGGAAGAAGATGGAAAGTTGGATTCTGCCAGGTCCCTGCCCAGAAGAAAGCCTCGAAGAGACTCTGGTGCTGTTAGGACTTGGGCAGGAACATGATTTGGGGCCCAGTGGCCCCACACACACACTTATAGAAGGAAGGGGTTGTCTCAGCCCAGCCCTGGATACTCCTACTCCAGATGTCCTAGGAACTGCCTTTACTCAGTGTTTCTGTTTAAAAGATGTTTGAAACAAGCTTAACATTGCCAAAATAAAACTAGTTACAGGATTCTTCTGCACTTACGCCCACATGAAGTCTTTTCATTTGGAGGTCATTGCAGAGATTTAATGGTGCTCAGCAAGGTTCTTTTTTTCACTGAATGTGGAACCAATCTGATCTCAGTGCTTACTTATGTGTTACTGGGACGTGTCATCATGTGGCACTGAGATAAGTTTGGCATTAGCTAAAGCAGAGGATTTCCATTCTGTCAGAGAAGCCATTTCCTCCTCTTCTTTTGTTTCCCATAAAATCCTGTTAGGGCAGAGCAGAGTTCCTTAAGCAGGGTGCACATTCATTGAATCAACACTACTTTGTGCCCAGCTTCTTTTCCTTACACTCCATTAGGGTGTGAAGCAGTCACAGCAGAAAACCTGGGGTATGGCAAGAAAGCAGAACAAAGAGTTTATACGACCAAAACTGATCTATGGACACAACTTCTGGTGAACTTTGAAAGGTGCTGAATGGGAGGCTGTACCGAAGCCAACGCTACAGCTGATACCAAAACAAAAGGATCACTTTGCAAATGTTCTCTTACTTGTGCTAAATGATTTCCTTTTGTTTGTTTTATCCTGCAGTCTAATAGCAATTTAACTATCAGCTATGAGAGTCAGGAGATGCACCTTGATGACCAGATTGGGTCACTGAGATCATGTGTGGCCTGGAATGGTATTTTTACTGGTTCTGCAGGCAACGCTGATCAAACACTTCTTCTTCCCAAGGAAAAGCTACGTAGATTCAGTTAATTTTGACAAATTCTTATCAGAAAATGAATCTGTTTCAGCAGATTCACCCTATAAATAGCCTGGCCTTGTTCCACTGTGATACTTTTTTCCATGCAACCATCTTTATAAGCAACTTGGAAAATAATCTCCTGTTAGCTACCAATAAAAGCAACCATCCGTTGCAATTTTGACTGCACAAGTTATGTCCAGCTGCTCCAGCTGTATGAAAGATGCTGTCCAGATCTCCTGGTAATGTGTAAAGCTTGCCTGGATTGTCATGGCAAATCATTGGCTGTGTATAAGGAGAGGGGGAAAAGGCAATAAAACGGTTAAAAAATAATAATTAAATCCCAGTTTTGTGATACAAAACCTCACAAAACAAAGGAGTTTGCCTTTTGTCTTTTCCTCCCTGCTCTCTGAGGTGCCCAGACAGCCTTGGCAATGTATTAATTCCTGCTCACTTGTGTCAACACTACAGGAGAGATTAATGTGAGCAAAACTCCTGTTTCCCAGAGATGCAGCACCAATCTATACCTCATGTTAGAGCGAGCAGGGTGAACCTCACCTTACTTCAGCTGTGCAAATCTGGCCCTCTCCTGACCATATGTCATGAGGATGGCCTATGGCTCTGCGGATAACAGCAGGCAGCCAGACCTCCATGCAATGTGTTTGGTGTTTTATTTTCCCCATATCTTTATCTTTTAATCTACTGCCACTATTTCACAGGACACACTGGAGAACTCTCACCAAATTTCCCACAGTCCCCAGGGCGTTTAAGAGGTGAAAAATAGTTTATTGCTTGAGTTATAGAAGTAACTTGTCACTGTTGTCCATCTCTATCCATCACCTCCTTTCAATGTCTCTCAAGAGATAAATTCAAGCTATCATGCTCATTAAGGAGGTAAATGCTCCTGGGGCAATTGAGAGTTGAAATATGGGCTTTTGTTTGTCCTGCCTCCTGTGGACATCAAGATGTGTTTCGCTTGGCTGATATGAATTGTAAATACAAGTAAGAACATTCCAAGACAACCTCAGCCTGTAACTTTTCATTTCCAAGCCTCTTAAAAATGAGAACTCTTCCTTTCAGGGAAAGCTTTTAATGGCTCCAGAGTTCATCTATCACAAAGAGAGCTTATTCAGTCCACACCTCTGAGCTGTCAACCATTTCAAATAGACTTGTGCATATGCCCTGGGATTTTGTGAGAGAGAAAACTGCAAGCTGGCAAACATGGCATAAGATTTTGTCTCCATTATACACCTGCTTTCCTTTCACTCTCTTTTTAACTTTTACCTAAAAAAGCTGCCTCACATCCATACTTGCACACATTTTATTTCCCTGATATCTTTTCTGTCTGGGACCCTTGATGTTGCTTCCCTGCTTATTTCTTCCATATAAAATAATCACTTATCCATAAAGAAAAAAAAATATCACTAACAAGTTCAGCCAGTCAGCAGAATGTGAATCTGCCTCCTTTCTCCCCATTTTCTATAGAGAAAGGAAAGTCAGAATCTCTCTTACAGATCTGCTATGGAAAAGTTGAGGAACTCACTTTCACCGAAGTCAAAACAGACTATGTGCCTCAGCTTTTGGGGAATGGACTCTGTTGTTGCTTTCTAGACAGGATGGACAGCTCATCATATGGCTTCTGCCCTAAGTCACAGAATCACAGAATCACCAAGGTTGGAAGAGACCTCAAAGATCACCAAGTCCAACCTGTTGCCACAGACCTCATTGGAGAAGAGGAGGCTCAGGGGCGACCTCATTGCTCTCTACAACTACCTGAAAGGTGGTTGTAGCCAGGAAGGGGTTGGCCTCTTCTCCCTAGCAACCAGCACTAGAACAAGGGGACACAGTCTCAAGCTGCACCAAGGGAAATTTAGGCTCAAGGTGAGGAGAAATTTCTTCACCGAGAGAGTGATTCGTCATTGGGATGTGCTGCCCGGGAGGTGGTTGAGTCGCCATCCCTGGAGGCATTCAAGAGGGGACTGGATGTGGCACTTGGTGCCATGCTCTAGTCGTGAGGTCTGTGGTTACAGGTTGGACTTGATGATCTTCGAGGTCTCTTCCAACCTTAATAATACTGTGATACTGTGACACAGTCCTGGCTTGTGCTCTCTGTTCTATGCTGTATCAAGAGCACATGACTTTCTACTAGAAGGATATTGTCAAGGAAACCAAAATACTTCCTTAGAAAGGTTTTCTCCTTATATCATTACTTCCCCCTCCCCTGTCATAATAGTTTCTATATACTCCAAGTGCATTTATTTTCTTTCCTTGCTTGTGTTCATGAGGACAGGGCAGAGAGCAGAACAAAGCACTATGTGCAGGGGTACAGAACTTGTTAAGTTTCACAGGTGCCAGATTACTGCTGCTCCTCTAAACATTCTGGTCTGGAATAGTTGCCTGAAGCTACTGAGGTGTGTGTATAAGCCAAATAATGACAAACTTGACTTCTCATAAGAATACTTGCATATGGTTTTGTAAAGCTTGAGACACTTCTACAGGCATAATACATTCAAGTGGCAAGCACAAATATTGAAGTCTGAAAATTAAGAGGGTAAAGGTCAACAGAAAGCCCACCTTGAGCATTTTCCCTTGTGAGAGGCATTTACCACCAGCACTCAGGTGAAAAGCTATTTATCTCCACTTAACACCATGGCAAAATCTGACCATCAAATCAACATTTAAAAACTAGCAGTGAACAAATCTCTCTGCTTAGTGACTCATATGCAATTTGAAATGGAAATGGAATAATATGTTTGAAGTCCATATTATGCACCTAAATAGATTAAAGAGAGCCTAAACAATTAGTGATAATATGTGTGTGCAATTATGCAGAAGAGAAGCAAGTCTTTCAAGTCTTTTAGATTGCTAAGAGGTCTCTCTGGTTTAAAACTGGGAGGAGAGTTAGCTCCTAAGAAGGATTAAAATGCATTATCCTACAGGGTAAATTCCTTATTCTTAATGCACCAGGATATTTTTGATCCTCAGATGAAAGTTTTGCAGGCTTAGATAAGTAGATTGTTTTGGACCTCTGAAGAATTAAAGGCAGATTTGTCCTCCAAGAGAACAGAAAAGGAAGCACACACAAATCATTGGTGAACACCAAGCACCTCAGCCCAATATCTGCTCCAGCTGAGGGTCAAGGAGGTGTTTCATCAGCACCTTTCAAGGGAATAAACGGCATGAGCTAAACTTTGCTTTTGGAAGTGCAGACCTGAGGAGGGTTGGGTCAGGGGCTCCTGGCTCCTGTGTTCAGAGGGAGGGTGATGTTTTGGATAACAGCAATTGCCATGGTTTAGTAGTCATGAGGTCTTGTGTGACAGGTTGGACTTGATGATCTTTGAGGTCTTTTCCAACCTTATTGATTCTATGACTCTATGATATGTGCAATGGCTTCTTCCCATCCCAAAATGGGCTCTGCCTGGTTTGCATCAGAGAAGCCCTGGCTGAAACAATATGACAATTGTTTACTGCAGAGAGCTTTTTAGCAAGTGTTTTACTATAACTATTTAGTTGCAACACTGCAATTCTTTTCCTAGCTACAGTGCTGCAAACTGTAGGTGATGTGTTACTGTTATTTTCCCCCTCTCTTGGGAGATGCCCAGAATAACTCAAGCCAAGTCTTTGTGAAGAAATGATTGTTTCACTCCCTATGAAGGATACCATAATTTTTATGCTGGGAGGATGAGGAAGCCAGGTTCTGATTATCAAGTTTTAGGTTGTTGGCATAGGAGCACGAGACACTTTGAAGCTTTGGAAGATGAGCAAATTACATTTGAAAAGCTCTGATCTTTCTCAAACTGCAAACAGCACGCTAAAAAATCTCAACTGAAGATTTAAATGTGATTTTCTGATGTTTAGGGCAGGGTGGCTTATGTTTGACACCAACCTCCAACTAAAAGTCAGTGTGATTTTCAAAGGTGGCCACATGTTTATGGGAGGGAGATAGAAGAAAAATGTATATATATATGTATATATATATATATATACCTCTCCTATGAGGATAGACTGAAGGAGTTGGGGCTGTTCAGTCTGGAGAAGAGAAGGTTCAGAGGTGACCTAATTGTGGCCTTCCAGTATCTGAAGGGAGCCTACAAGAAGGCTGGGGAGGTACTTCTTAGCATATCAGGTAGTTACAGGACTAGGGGGAATGGAATGAAGCTGGAGGTGGGGAGATTCAGGCTAGATGTGAGGAAGAAGTTCTTCCCCATGACAGTGGTGAAGCCATGTAATGGGTTATCCAGGGAGGTGATTGAGGCCCCATCCCTGGAGGTGTTTAAGCCCAGGCTGGATGAGGCTCTGGCCAGCCTGATCTAGTGTAGGGTGCCCCTGCCCATGGCAGGGGGTTGGAACTAGATGATCCTTGTGGTCCCTTCCAACCCTGACTGATACTATGATACTATGATATTTAAGTGTCTCAATATGGCTTTAATTTTAAGAAGCATGTTTGAACTTCAGCCCAAGACTTTAAAAATATTTTGGGGTCTGTACACATGTCTTTCTCTTGCAAAGCCAGGTTGACCAGATGATCCCTGAGCTGCCTTCCAACCTTTTATTCCGTGATTCATTCTTCAATGAAATGATGGTGTGTGCCAGAGGCAGACCCCTGGGATGCAGTAAGGATTTAGCTGATGATGGAAAACATGGAAAAGCTGAATGGCTCTGGAGGGTGCCTATGCAAAGGCTTGCTTGCTTGAGTCTATCTTCCCCACAAGTGTGTATCTTCCCCACAGAAGTCTTTTAGGTAGTGGCATCAAGCCATTGTAGGCTTATTGGTAATGCACCCAGCCAAAGCTCTGGTTGGGCAGGACATTGCCTCCTTCCTGCGCATCCAACATAACCCCTCTGGGCACACTGAGGCCTCAATTTCTGCCCATCTGATCTCTGTTGGTGAAGCTATCAAAGTTGCTGTATGCCTGAGGCATCAGTAGCATTTCTATTAGACCTCTGCCCAACAGCATTGAAATCTGCAGAAATATATTCAAAAATAGAATGGGGTTCACAGGCTGGGGAAGGGCAGCTGCTGGAAAGGAGTGCCAACAGCCCAGGAAGGAAGCTCTCCCTTGTGCTAATTTAAAACCTTTCTGTAAATGGATGATAATTTCTACATTAAATATACATGTACATTCTGTTAATCTGTTTGATAAATAATTCAGTGCTATAATGCCACAGAAAAACCAGGGCACTAAGCATGGATTTGGTAATGCATTGTATGCTGTGCTCAGCTTCATCCCTCTGTATACCCCAAGACATCTTTCTCTTCTATTTTTCACTCATAACTAATTCTGCTTTTTAATAAAGAAAACTGAAGTAAATTTACCTAGCTCTGTATTTACCCCATTATCAAATGTACACTAGTCCAAGGTGATTGCTTGTTTATCATTCTGCCCTGAATGGTAGAGAAGTGTTTATCAGATTAAACCTTAACGGACTTAAAGTCCTTCAAATTGACAGGGATCATATGGGACCTTCTTTGTAGTGCTGTGAAGAGCATTTTCTTCTCCTCTCTCCCAGTATCCCCAGTGATGTATGGGGACTCCCCTCTGAATGCAGGATGCTCAGCCTGTGCAAGGCTGTAGGGACAACAGCATCTATCTGCAACCACAGCTGCAGAAACCACAAGTGGCAAAAAGGAATTTTTTTGCCATTGGTCTAGGGTGGGAGCTGTCACAACAGAAATCAGACCTTTTATGTCTGGTGTGAAATCTCCTTTCATTCCCAGCTTGTCCAGCTGGGGAAATCTGGGAGTGAAATAAATCATCAAACAAGAGAATAAGGGCAGCGTTGATATTATACTGGGGTTTTAAGACCACCTGACCTGCAGTCCTTATTTAGCAGAGTGATTTGTTAGAAACCACCTTGGTTCCACTGGACCTGAATTCACATTAGCCCCTGGATGAGGGCTAAAGGCAAAGTTGGCTGAGAGCCCCTGTGAGGTTAGGAAAGGCACAGAGGGTTGTAAGACACAGCCACCAACCATCTGTCTGCTATGTGGACAGAGAGGGAGTCCTGTCCTCAGGACAGAAACGAGAGGTGGTTGCTCTCTCCTTGCCTTAATGGGAAGAACATTCTTCATAGTTGGCTGGTGGGGGTGGAATCATGGTTTACTGAAGTGCTCTGCTGTGCAGGAGGGTTACGTAAATCAGGGCAGCAACCTGAAGCCTTTTAAGGACATGTAATATCTTTGCTTTCCCCTGGCACACAGAGATTTACCTCTTGTCCTAGACCTGGCAAATACAGAGTGGCAGCAACCAGAGATGCTGTGGCAGTGTTCTGTAAACTCCCAGCCTTCAAAGCACAGGCAGAAATGGATGCTGTTGAACCAGGTATGTTTTGACATCAGAGAGCTGCCCCTGGGTGCTGTTTGCAGATGGAGAATGTTGACCTTTTGATGAACAGCTTTGATACTGAATCCATGAGGAGCAAAATCCCTTTCTCTCTACAGGAAGATCTCTCCCAACCCCAGTGCTTGGCTGTACTTCTCACTGCACAACAAAATTGCCCCCGCACAACTGGCAAAAGGGCAAGGCCCTCCTGCGAAGAGAACCTTGATTTATGATTATATTCACAAACTCAAATTATCAGTGATTCAGGCATGTTGCCATTGCTTAGTGAGAGCTCTAATCATGAGGGGTTTGTGAAACCTGAATGTTCCACGGATTGCGCGAAGAGTTATTATCAACCCAACAGTTTCGATCAGAAAGTGTAATTTATAATCAGAGCTCTCTGTTCTTTCTTCAGAGGCTTCAATCACCCAGGTGGGACAGAAACAACACACCAGGTCAATGGCTAATCACGCAGCCACCCGTGAGGCAATCCTTTACCACTTTACCATTCATCCAAACTGATCTGAGGGCATTTATTAACAAAATACCTGCTTCCACAGTCAGCTCACTAATGACTCACTTCCAATCTGGATACTTGTCAGAAGAAAGAGGGAAGGGCAGTGGAAGAACCATAACTGCGACATGATGAGGCTGCCTCCTGCCTTCCCCTCCCTCCCTGCTACAGGAACTCAAAGAGATAATTGGATATTCGCATCGGAACAGGCTGAGAAGCTAAATCAATCTACAGGTCAGCCAAATGCTCTAGCTTTTATTCACAGCCAACTTTAAATGACTCTTGCAGGGCAATCATTTGCCAAGATGGCTTTTTCTGAAAAGGCATCATGGTTAACTGAGATGCTTCAGGAATACTGCAGACAAACATGAAGAGCAGGGAGCCTTTGTAAGCAGGGATTATCCTCCCAAGAGTTGTCAGTGTAAGTGATATTTAAACATACAGAGCATTAGGAAAGCAAGATTGTGTAGTAGAAATAGGTGGCAAGGAAGATATGAAATTGAAACCTACCAGCACAGGTGGAAATATGTGGCATTCTCATCCATATGAACTATGCAGGCAGTTAGTTACCAGAGTAGGTTAATATGGGGGTTACAGCCCCTATCAGTTTAGGAAAGATGTTGAGTTGCTGGAACGTGGTCAGGGAAGGGCAACAAAGCTGGGGAGGGGTTTGGAGCACAGCCCTATGAGGAGAGGCTGAGGGAGCTGGGGAAGAGGAGGCTCAGGGGAGACCTTACTGCTCTCTACAACAGGAGGGGGTTAGTCTCTTCTCCCAGACAATCAGCACCAGAACAAGAGGACACAGTCTCAAGCTGCACCAGGGGAGGTTTAGGCTGGATGTTAGGAAGAAGTTCTTCACAGAAAGAGAGACTGGCCATTGGAATGTGCTGCCCAGGGAGGTGGTGGAGTCACCATCACTGGCGGTGTTTAGGCAGAGATTGGATGGGGTGCTTGGTGCCATGGTTTAGTTGATTAGATAGTGTTGGGAGATAGGTTGGACTCGATGATCTCAAGGGTCTTTTCCAACCTGGTTAATTCTATTCCGTTCTGTTCTGTTCTATTCTATTCTATTCTATTCTATTCTATTCTATTCTATTCTATTCTATTCTATTCTATTCTATTCTGCAATGATGTAGGTGACTTTCTGAGGTCCCAGTCACCACTTTATTCTTTAACATATTTTTAATTATTTTAAAAGTTAATGGTACCAGGATGATTTTTGTTGTCTGTGTTTGCATTTCCTAGTTTCATAGAGTCATGGAAGGTTAGGGGTTGAAAGGTGCCTTTAAAGTTCATCCTGTCTACCCCCTGAAAACCTGTTTCATATTTCAGGTTTTATGTAGTCATTTCCAGAATTTCCTAACATGGTTATTTTGCTTCCTGGAAGATCACTGTACCTTAGTGAGTTGAACTGCCTAAAAATATTCCTGAATTTGGGATAGGATCAGTACCAGAAACAGGTATTTTCTATGAGCAGTACTAGACATCGTTGGCTGCATTAGAATGCATCACAGGAAGTTAACTGAGGGGAAAAAAAGAAGAGAAGAAAAAGATAAGCCACAGAGAAGGAAAGGTAGGCTCAGCAAGTTGTTTGTCTCTATATCTCCCTGCTTTCCTCTCTCTGTTGTTTCTTCATCCAAGCACCAGCTATGCAGAGCATAAGCAGACACAGGATGAAGTATGCAGCACCTTTCTGAATCCTAAACTGGACAACTGTGAAAGGGCTAAAGGGAAGTGCAGTTTCTAGGAGAGAATCCCTGTCATGGCTGCTCATTAATGCTTCTGGCATGTGGACTTCTGTCCCTACCACACTGAGCAGAAGCTGAAACTGTCAGCTCATGTGGGGGGAGTCACCTCAAGGGTTACAGGGCTGTAATATTGCCTGCAGCGTTGTCATGTGGCTCACAACCCAGGACAGGATCCTCAGTGCAGGGAAAGGTACAAAGAGTAGGGCAATTATTATTAATAAAAAAGGAAGACAACAAAAGTGTTGGAAAACAAGAGAACAGAGAAGCAGAATCACATAGCAGTAAGAAGTAACAAGAAACACGAAAATGAAAACTACCTCCGTGTATGTCAATATTTGCCATCTCCAGCGGTATGACCTCCAGAACAAAGGCGACAGGTTCCCTGCTGCCTAGTGACAGAAACGAAAACAAACATTTCCTACAGCCCCAGCCTGGCTGCGGTGCTGTAAGTAATCTCTTATTTATATATTCTGCTCAGAGGATAACCTTAGCTCCAGAAACGCCCGGCATTCGGCTGAACAAGCCCCTCTTTGGGAGGCGCACAATAGCCGAGCGGCGGGCGCGGGGCTCCCTGCTGCGTGCTGCAGGAAGGGCTGGGATTTCCCTTCTTGGCTCCCCTGCGTTTGCAGGGGTATTACTCCTTATTCATGAAAACAAAAGAAGGAATACAGTGCATATGTTCCCATCTTTCCCCCCTCCCTGCTTCAGCATATTTAGCATATTTACCGTGAGATTCCATGCTGGGGAGATGACTTCTCACCTATCGAAAATGCATCTTCAGGATCATTCCCAGCAAATTAGTCAAAGCAATGATTCGGTGGTTGTTAGAGGAGAATGGAACACAAAATCTCATTACTTTTCACATTGCCCCTGGCCCCACAATTGCCTGATGAAGATTCTCTCAATAAATGGTACCTGAGAGTGAAGTCTGGTGCTGTTTTGAACTGGCCTTTGTCCCCAACTCCGTGCTTCCTCTCTTCCCTGCCCACATATAGAATCATAGATTGGAAATAAGGTTGGAAAAGACCTCACACCTGTCTGTTCCCTCATGGACACTCATGTCACAGGAAGCACAGACCCCCAAACCTATGTTTCTCCTGGGAAAAGGTGAGATTTTGCTAGTTTGGCTCCCTATCATTCCTCAAACCTAGCCACATGAAAGTGACCAAGGGCTAGAGCATGGGACAGCAGTGGCCCTGCCTTGCCTCTCCCCACAGTGCTGGAGGGTGGAACCTCCAGCCTCTGCTCTACCTGCATGGCCCTGAGGAGATTGCTTGGCCTCTGGCATCTTTGATGAAACTCAGGAAGCTCTCTAGTTTGTGTGGGGACCACTGTCATCATGATGAACCTCCTACAACAGTTTGGCACACTCCCACTCACTCACCTCTCCCGATGTGGAGCCTCCCACCTGTTTTGCTGCTGTACCTACACATAAAGTCTTTTGACATGCATTTACTAAGAGCTTTGAAAGGCTGGGCATTAGGGTTCGGAATATATAGCAATACCTTCTGAAAAGTGGGTGGCAGGGTGAGAAATTAAAGAAATAATTCTGCTTTCATTCTGCCACTGCTAGAATTTCCATTGCCCAAGCAGCCCCAAGAGAAGTAGCTCATCAGCCTGGAACCAGCATGGTGCAACATGAAAGTGAGAAGACTTTGAAGAAAGTTTTTCTCCAACAAGACTGTGCCCTTGCCTGGGGTTGGTGAAGGGGATAGCCTAACTTCTCCACTGGGGATCAGTCCCATCAGACAACAGCCCCATTGGTATTCTTGTCACCGAGGCGTTTATTTATCCACCTCTTGGGGTGAGGGACACCTTGACAAGGGGCAGATGTTGCCCTGGGAGGACCATGCTGTTCATCCGGTGGATGCTGCTGCCTGTGCAG
Organism: Picus viridis; assembly: GCA_033816785.1. NCBI lineage: Eukaryota > Metazoa > Chordata > Aves > Piciformes > Picidae > Picus > Picus viridis. The sequence continues at coordinate 7,512,776 of CM066581.1, forward strand.
TGGCAGCATGGGAAGATGGATTCATTTGCAAATGTAAATACCGGCTGTCAGAGAGGGCAAGGGATTAACTTTACATATGAACAGAGAGGTGGTACTGCATGCTGTCAGGCTCATTAGGGAAGCAGGACCCGTGTAGCTGGGCCATTTGGTAATGATCTACCCACTCCATCCTTCCTTTGTTCCTTTAACAACCCTCCAGCTCAGGCCAGACTCCCTGGGCTTTGACATTTTCCCTTCAATAAAACCCTACAGCCCTGATTCATTTTCAGACAGGTCAAGAAATCCAATATGCATGCAGAAAAGGTCGGTACGATACAAAGTATGTTTCCTAGATGGAAAAAGAAAACCTAGATGGAAAAGAAAATGCGATGGAGAGCAGTGTTTTCCATGCACACACCGGAGCCACTGCACATCACAGGTCACATTCTCCATGTATTGCTCTGACACACGGAGGATGTCTGCTAATATATTGTCTGGCACATCTGTCAGCAAAAGCAAGAGCAAGCAAGGTGAAGTATATAGAATCCAAATTCTTCCTCACATCCCTTGGATAGGTCCAAGCTCTCAGGAGAAGTAATTCAGCTAGGAGATAAAGGGGGCCAGTGAAATGATGAGGGCAAATGTTTTGGCAGGGCATGTTGCAATAGGACAAGTGGCAATGGTTTTACACCTAAAGAGGGAGATTTAGACTAGATATAAGGAAGACATTTCTTAGAGTGAGGAAGATGAAACACTGGCACAGGTTAGCCACAGAGGTGGTAGAAGCCCCATCCACAGAAATATTGTGCAGGTCTCTGATCAGCCTGACCTAGAACCAAGGAATTGTTTTGGTTGGAAAAGAGCTCTAAGACCATCAAGTCCAACCATTAACCTAACACCACCATGACCATTTAACCACACCCCAAAGTGCCATGTCCCCATGCCTCTTGAACGCCTCCAGACATGGTGATTCCACCCCTCCCTGGGCAGCCTGTTCAAATGCCTGACCACTCTAGCTATAAGGAAAATTTCCCCCCAACATTGTAGTTTTGCTTGTTAATGCAACTTCCATTTCCTTCCAACTGAGCTGGTCTGGCAAAGTTGATGCTGGGGGGTGGAAGGCGGGGGTGTAGAATTTCAAACCACTACACTAATATTCAATCTAAACCTCCTCTGGCACAATTTCAGATCATTTCCTTCCATCCTATCACCTGATACTAGAGAGAAGAGACCAACTGCCACCTCACTCCAACCTCCTTTCAGGGAGTTGCAGAGAGCAATAAGGTGTCCCTCTGCTTCTCCAGAGTAAACAATTCGGGTTTCCTCAGCTATTCCTTGTAAGACTTGCTCCCTAGACCCTTCACCAGCTTTGTTCCCCTTCTCTGGACAACAGCAACTCAATGTCTTTCATGTAGAGAGAGGCCTAAAACTGAACACAGTATTTGAAGTGCGGCCTGGTTGAAGATGTCCCCACTCACAGTATCGCAATACTGCAGTATCACAGGGTCCCAGTATATTAGAAGTTGGAAGTGACCTCAAGTCATCATTGAGTCCAACCCACTGCACTCCACTCTGGGTCTACTCACAGCAGGGATGTTGGACTAGATAGCCTTTAAAGGTCCCTTCCAGGCCAAACCATTCTAAGACCATTCTGGGGTTGCTTAGCCTGGAGAAGAGGAGGCTCAGGGCAGACGTTATTGCTGTCCACAACTGCCTGAAGGGAGGTTGTAGCCAGGTGGGGGCTGATCTCTTCTCCCAGGCAACCAGCCTCAGAACAAGAGGACACAGTCTCAAGCTGCACCAGGGGAGGTTTAGGCTGGACATTAGGAAGAAGTTCTTCATGGAAAGAGTGATTGACCGTTAGAATGTGCTGCCCAGGGAGGTGGTGGAGTCACCATCACTGGAGGTGTTTAGGAAGAGACTTGATGGGGTGCTTGGGGCCATGGTTTAGTTGATTAGATAGTGTTGGATGATAAGTTGGACCTGATGATCTCAAAGGTCTCTTCCAACCTGGTCTGGTCCGGTCTGGTCTGGTCTATTCTATTCTATTCTATTCTATTCTATTCTATTCTATTCTATTCTATTCTATTCTAAGATTCTACAAAAGATTCCAAAACCTATGAAACTCAGGCAGATCTTAGATTGCTAGTGGTGAAAGAGGCTCTCCTGCTCTCCCCTCTAACCCTGCTCGTACCTTTCCATTACTAGCCTTGTATCGGCAGTTGCACCAAGTGATCACATGGCAAACAGGACACCAAACCATGCCAAGAATCAGATCTGTAGAAGAACAGTGGATTTCAACAGGAATTGCAGGCTGATGACACCCATTGCACAACCACCTGATGGAACACAAAATATACAGCTGGAGGTGGGAGGGTGTGGGTGGAAAAGGATGGAGAGCCTGCAGCTGGCATCAGGTGGCTGCATCCTGAGCCATACAGCAAAAGCTAAATTACCTTGACAGGAACTCATATTGTGCTACTTATCTTGGACTCAACGGGTGCTTCAGGCCCAACCAGACATGACACAGAAACACACCAGGGAATTTCACCATCCAACTCCTGCATCAAGCCCAGAACTACAGCTAAACCCTAAATTTTCTTAACAAAACAAAGAAAAAAAAAGAACAACAACAAAAGGATCATATTTATCACCACTGGAGCTGCTGGTCACTGGCTTGTGAAAGGGTTTCCCTGTCCTGCATTTTTTTTCTCATTCAAATCTCTTGCTTCTCCATAAATATTTCTACTAAAATTCAGATCCTCTTGGATGGCACACATGCAGGCCTACCATACCATGCTCACATTCCTCCTGCAATTCAGGAAACCAAGCTAGAGAGGAACTTCAGTTTAGAGATCCTTGAAGCCTGGCATGGTGTGGGCTGGGGGGAGGATCTCCTGCTTTCTCCATCTGGCTCTGCTATTTTCCCCTCAGCCCTGATGCATTTCCAATGATTTATTATACTGCAAGTAATATTTATCCCACAGCTTAGCACCTTGCAGGTCTGTCTAGAGGAGAGTGGGAACACACATTCCTCAATAATGTAGTCACTAACATAATAACTAAGAAAGTCACTAACTTTCTGTCTTTCATTCTCTGCTGTGTTTGACATTGGAAGGGTTCACACTGAGCAGGCAGTAAGCGTTTTGCTTTTAGGAGGGGTTCATCTAGGCATGGAAGTGGGTGCTGGATGAGTTTCTGTTCTGCCTTTCCTATTTAAGGAGGGAAGAGCTCAGTCCAGGCTCCTTTACAGACCCTTGATTTTTGCCAGGGGCTAACCTCATCATAGTGTGAAGGTGAGAAGGAGAATTAAAATCTGTTTTCCCCCTAGCCCTTCAATAAACACACGCAGAAGGTTTTCTGTTCAAAGCCGCTTTTCACATTCACACAAAGGAATTTGCATTTCCATGGTTCTGCGCTGGGGAAGCCTGTGGATTCATCATCTTGTCTCCCTGACAGCGAGAGGTGGGGTCACGATGCCCAGGTTTAACTACCTGCAGTTTCCCAGCCCAGAAGAGAGAGAGTTTCGTTGTCTTTGTGAACAACTGCCCATTTGCTTGCAAACCCCACACTCAGGCAGAAACAAGAGTGTACCGCAGAACATAAATTTTCCAGAACGAGTCATGCAAGCCAGCCATCATTCACATTAGAGCTGAGGCAAGAATGCATTAAAATACATGCAAAGCAGCCCGATGAGTTGTAGATTGCTGTATTGATAGCTTTATTTTCGTCATGATTCCTTCAGCTCTGTCTTCAAGCTAATAAAGCCTTATTATGCACCTCCCTGCACTGAGAGAGGAAATAATTGTATTTACTTGGAGAAAAGGATGCTATATTACATCCCAGACCACCTAAGACATATTCCTGTTTCTGTGGCTTCTCTAAACTGGGTTTGATTTTGCCTGGAAGATATGTTAATACAGAAATGCATAAAAATTATTCTCTTGCCTGCAGCAGACAACTTGGAAAAATCTGAGTGGAATAGCAGTGTTCTCCGAGGGCTGCTAGCAGTCTGGGTAGTGCCGTTGCTTTTGTAAGAGGAGACAAGCAATAAAAAGGGCAGAAGTGTGTGCAAGAAAGAGCACAAAATAAGCAGAAAGCATGGCACTTCAAGGTTTAATCTAATTTTCATTTAGCTTCTCCTAGAAATGTTAAGAGCTTCAGAGTACAATGGAATTTTGCCCAAGACTTGAATTTAGCTGATCTTTTAAAACATAATGATTCTCTTTTCTTAATTCAATGACTTTTCACTCTCACACCCTTCTGTTCTTCTGGTCCATGGTCTTCAGCAAGCTCCACCACCATGAGCAAATGCAGAAGCAGGAAATATGAGGAGCTTAATTAAATTGCAAATTTCCTTAGAACACCAGGCAATCTGCTCTTCAAGCCAAGAGCCATTCAAGGCTGTGTCAATCAGCTTTTGGATCCATATCTGAAATGGACACTACCATTTTCTTCCATGTTATTATCTGTAAGGTATTTTTTCTCCCTTACCCAATCTTTCCTTCTTGGAAGAGGTGTTAGGCTCTTCAAATAGCACTGTTAGGTTTTCTTGGCCAGTAAAATTCAGCCCAGGTTTGGTTTCATTTTAGTTTTCCTGTAAAAGTGCTGTTCTGCTCAGCTGAAGAGAGATGGGATATTTTTTCCAGCATCCTGCTTGTGAATTCAGGAGGTCTTCTCTGTGAAGACAGGCAGAAGGAGCTGGGGCTGTTCAGCCTGGAAAAGAGGAGGCTCTGGAGTGACCTAATAGCAGCCTTCCAGTACCTGAAGGGATCCTACAAGAATGATGGAAGGAGGCTGTTTACAAAGGCCTGCAGTGATAGGATGAGGGCTTCAAATTAGAGAACTGATTTAGATTGGATTTTAGGAACATTTTCTTTACCATGAGGGTAGTGGAACACTGGAACTGGTTGCCCAGGGAGGTGGTTGTGGCTCCATCCCTGGAGATGTTCAAAGTGATACTCAGCAGGGCTCTGGGCAGCCTGATGTAGCTGAGGGTGCCCCTGCTTACTGCAGAAGGGGGTGGACTAGATGACCTTCAGAGTTCCCTTCCAAGAAGAACATTCTAAGATCCTATGATTCTATGATAAATACAGGAACATAAAACATCAGCTAAGTGATATATTGCTGCTGTTGATTTATGTCTCTTGGAAAATTAAGCAGCCTTTTATTTTAGTTTGGTTTAGTTTGGCTTTATAAGTGGCATATTTTGATGGGTTTTGTATTTTTTCAGCAAAAAAAGCTTCTGATTTAGGGCAATACTCTGGTCCAGGGCTGTGATGGGTACCTCCCATGTGTCCCAGCATGGTAGCTACCACCTCTGTGCCAGCACAACATTGGAAGAAGCCATCTGTCTCCATTCATCTGGGCTGCCTCCCCAGTTCCCTGCTTTTCTGCCCTAAGCTTCATGAAAGCCACCTCCTCTTCACTAGCCACTGTAGTGAAAAAGTGGAGAACTTGCTCAAGCCATGACCACAGGAACTGGTGTTCTCCAGCAACTTCCTCTCCCACATCCAGCCCCACGATGTTCCGTACCATTGTCACTATTCCATCTCTCCCTGCAGAGGTATGTGAAAGCCAAGCATAGTTTCCAAGCTTTGAACTTTAATTAAATAGGTGTGGGCTACACAGTGCAAATATTTCCTTTCAGCCAGGCCACTGGCTGGAGGAAAGTGAAAGATGAGACCAGGTGTTATTTGTGTTCTCCTCCCTGTGGGGTTTTTCTGCACCGTAGTGCTTAACCCATCCACTCTGCGTTCTGCTCCCCATAGCCATGGTTAAAATTAATTCTTCAAGAATGAGGAGAAAGCTGTTGGCACTGGGGAGGCTGCAAAGCTCAGTGAAAAACAAACTGATCTGTTGAATCTAATGTTTGCTAAATGTCTTACTGCTGTGAGTCTACATGGTAGGACAAGAGCAAATGACCTCAAATTGCACCACGGAAGGTTTAGATTCCGGTTCTGGGCCCCTCAGTTTATGAAGGACATCGAGACACTTGAGCATGTCCAGAGAAGGGCAACAATGCTGGGGAGAGGCCATGAGCACAGCCCTGTGAGGAGAGGCTGAGGGAGCTGGGATTGTTTACCCTGGAGAAGAGGAGGCTCAGGGGTGACCTCATTGCTCTCTACAACTACCTGAAAGGTGGTTGTAGCCAGGGTCTCTTCTCTCTAGAAACCAGCACCAGAACAAGAGGACACAGTCTCAAGCTGTGCCAGGGGAAGTTTAGGCTTGAGGTGAGGAGAAAATTCTTCACAGAGAGAGTCGTTCGCCATTGGAAAGTGCTGCCCAGGGAGGTGGTGGAGTCACCATCCCTGGAGGGGTTCAAGAGGGGATTGGACGTGGCACTCGGTGCCATGGTTTAGTCATGAGGTCTGTGGTGACAGGTTGGACTCGATGATCTTCAAGATCTCTTCCAACCTTAGTGATACTGTGATAGTGTGATAGTGTGATACTGTGATTGACATTAGGAAGAAATTGTTCACCAAAAAGGTTGTCAAGGATTGGAGCAAAGTGGAATCACCATCCCGAGAGGTACTTAAAAGCCAAGTGGTGCTGAGGGAGATGGTTTAGCAGTGTTGGGTTAATGACTGGACTCAATCTGACAGGGCTTTTTTTCCACCCAAAATAATCCTATGATTCTGTGATCACAAAATCTCAATAGAAGCTTAGATAATGCAAAAGTGTCTCTGGGGTGTTTTCTGTACCAGTGGGTATTGGTAGGCATCCAAAGCCAAAAATTAACAGATTTAATAATAACATGGCTTATTGGACCCTCACATGAACATCCCTGAGGAACACAAAGACGCAGGTTACTGCTTCTGTGGAACATCCTGGGCCAGTGCACTATATCCCGGTCAAATCCACGTTGTTCATATGTGGTATTTCAGTTCGGGTTGAGGCAAATAGGCATCTTCACATGCACCTGACCCTGTCCAGTGATGGGTAGGACTATTCTGCAGGTCTCTGCATCTTGCTTCAACCAGGCCAAATGCATTCAAGAGCAGAACCTTTAGAGGAATGGACACTTCAGCAAGAATTAAGTTTTTCCACACCTCTTAAATATGAACTTTGTTCCTGTTCTTATAACTACCTGCTCCTGCAGTTTTGGGAGGTGCTTGGGCCCAGAAGGATGCTTTTCAATGTTGAAATATATCAAAATTCCTATGGGTTTTTTTTTTTTTTGTAAGATATGGTAAAGATAGATATGAAAAAGAGAGAGCTGACACTGTTTGTGTTCATATATAGAATCATCAAGGTTGAAAAAGGCCTCCAAGATCAAGTCTGCTTATCTCAGTCTGCGCTGAAGAGATGCAGGACGCCTCATAGAAATACCTTTGGAAATGAGCTGTAATCTAGCTTTACTTGACTCTGAAGCAAAACAGCTAAGACTGGGAATCCAAAGCCACACAGGATTTCTTGAATTTGCCAGTATTGCTTAAAAAGAAACTCTTTTTTCTCTTTTTTAGCATTTCAAGCCACAAACTTTGAGAGCCACCCTCTGTGTTTCTTTATACCCCATTTTTTTCAAAAGAAAAGAGCTTTACAAATATTCCCTATTAAAGAGAAGTTAATCCCCCCCCCCCCCAAAGAATAAAGTCTTGGCTGTGAAAGTGGGGTTTGCCCTGCTTAAAAGGCTCCTGGGGTGGTGGTGGTGGGAGTTAATATAAATGCAGCAAAAAGCCAGGGCTAGAGTCTGAGTCTGCAAATACCTGCACCTGCACTTATACATGGAAAATAAGTTCCTGACCCAACAAAACTGGGTGAGATTTCTGCCCTCAGCCAGCCCCAGCAAGGTCACTGCTTCTCCCTGTGAGCAGTCAGGCTAAATGAGGAGGCCTGTGCATAATCAGCTACTCTGCAAGTGCAACTATTTGCGAGGGATTGTGTCCGTGTTTTTAATTCCCTCCTAAATTAAAGATTAATTATTTCCAAGTGTCGATTTTATTATCTTGCTAATTTGTCTGTGTATAAATCACTGTGCCAGCTGGGTACCTCATAATGTAAGCACCACTCATTTCAAAAAGGGCTCAACTAAGCAAAATGCTGAACATCCTTTGCAGAGATTAAGTTCTTTGAGAGGAGCAGAGGAGGCTCAGCAGCAGCTGGTGGGGTGGTCAGTACTGAATCCCCAACCCTTCCCAGCACAGGGCTGGTATTAGCAGAGCCGAAAGAGCAATCTCCTGGTGTGAAATTCTGAGCAAGCTTCTGGCTGAAACATTAAGAGCAAAAGGAACAGGATTCTGTGAATGTTTTCCAGTTTACATGGAAAGGGAGTAGTTTTGGGTTTATTTTTTTCTCATTTTATAAGCAGGTAATAAATAGTTTGCAGAGTCAGGAGGGGAAAGACTCGAGGAGTTGCTTTCGTTGCATGAAGTCCAAGTTACATTTCCCCCACAACTTCATCATTCACACACTGTGTCAGAAAAAATTTAGGTTATTGACTTAAGCACATTCAGCATTAAAAGCCAGAACTGGAAAGCAGGGCCATGCAGTTGTGCTTGACTATTTCCCCAATAGAAACTGGCAGAGACATAATGCCTTCAGCTTCAGGTGAGCTGTGAAATGTGGATCAAAACCTGCTTTGAGGGAACTACCATCAGTCCTGTTTGAGGCAGAAACACCAAGCAGCCTGACAAAGCGAATCTTAATTTAGATGGATTGATCCAACCTGGCTTTAAGAATGAGGAAAAGTAGATTCATGACAGTTTATTTATCTTAAGCCCTTGCCAGGCCACATCTCAGGATTTTCCTTAAATCTTTCATATCAAATAGCATGTCATGTGCTGCACTTCTTGAACAGCTGCAGTTTCCCTGTAAATATTTTATGCGACTTCGATCAAACATCTGCTTTTTTGGCGCGCTGCAACCCATGCTTGACCTTAACTCCTGTCAGAATAATGCTCACCTCAGGGCATTCCAGTTCGTGAAATCACATTTGAATAAATCACCAGCTTCATAACTGGGGATGTCTCGCCATCAGGTATGAATGCTAAATGGATCTTCTCCAAGAAGAACAGTCTGCTGGAGGAAGACTTCCTCTTACACGTATTCACGTTCAGCTTCAACAAACATGTGCAACACATACGACGGCAATATGCAGGAACAGAAGGTGTCCATCTTCTGGAAGAAGCAAGGCCCGAATGGGAACTGACTGGTGTAGTTTTCTTCCAAAAGATATCACAACAAGTACCCAGAATGTGAGAGCTTCAGAAATAACATCTTTCTGTTGCTCAGCAGGGAGTGAAGTTATTCACCATCCCTATGAAAATTGTATTGTACTCTCCCTGTAACCCTTCAGTTTAACAAAGATGTTGACTTGCTGGAACATGTCCAGAGAAGGGCAACAAAGTTGGTGAGGGGTTTGGAACACAAGCTCAATGAGGAGAGACTGGGGAGCTGAGGTTGCTTAGCCTGGAGAGGAGGAGACTGAGGGGTGACCTTATTGCTCTCTACAACTACCTTAAGGAAGGTTGTAGACAGGCAGTGGTAGGCCTCTTCTCCCAGGCAACCAGCACCAGAACAAGAGGACACAGTCTCAAGCTGTGCCAGGGCAGGTTTAGGCTGGAGGTTAGGAGGAAGTTCTACACAGAGAGAGTGATTGCCCATTGGAATGGGCTGCCTGGGGAGGTGGTGGAGTCACCATCATTAGAGGTGTTCAGGAGGAGACTTGATAGGGTGCTTGGTGCCATGGTTTAGTTGATTAGGTGGTGTGGGATGATAGGTTGGATGTGATGATCTTGAAGGTCTCTTCCAACCTGGTCTATTCTATTCTATTCTATTCTATTCTATTCTATTCTATTCTATTCTATTCTATTCTATTCTATTCTATTCTATTCCTATTTCTATTCTATTCTATTCTATTCTATTCTATTCTATTCTATTCTATTCTATTCTATTCTATTCCTATTTCTATTCTGTTCTATTCTATTCTATTCTATTCTATTCTATTCTATTCTATTCTATTCTATTCTATTCTATTCTATTCTATCTTGATGCAGTGGACTTTTTTCCCTCCTGAGTTTGATTTAGTACAAGACAAAGTGTGTAAAAGTAGTGACAATTGTACTGTGTGTATCAAAATGCCCAGAACGAAGCTATAAGCTCTGTTACACAGGGACAAAAGATGACTAGAGAGTTGTGAAAATGAAGAGATGTAATTGGGATGCAGATCCTGTTTGCCACGCTACGCAAATCAAACTGCTGTTCTCTACAGCATTAATCACTCAGCATTTACCAGACTGAGTTTTTCCAGGAGGTCAAGATAAGGGTCTTGATTCTTATTTCAGGATTCAACACCTCTATAACTCTCTATTAGAAAAACTGCTGTATTAGATCAGCAGAGAAGATGGGGACTGTGCATCAAGGATGAGAGCTGACCCCGCACATGTCTCAGGAACACCCAACACAGCTGACACATTTAAAGAGATGGTTTCACAGCAGGCACACAAAAATCAGCAGACAAGCTGCAAAGAATTAGGTGTCAAGAACTGAAAATCTGTAAACTTCAGAAGATAATCACATGCTTAACAGGAATCCTAAACATGCTTAAAAATAGATGTTTCTCTGACCTGGAAGCTCGCTTGGAGCCATTCAAACACATTTCCAATTTCAGCAGCTGTCAGCAGCAATGCAAGTGTGAGTGAAAACGGGCCAAAGAGACTCTGTTTCCCTTGTGACAAAGAGCACCCATTAACTCTTGCTGATTGTGATGGAGAGCCAGCTGAAAATTTCACTAACCCCCTCTCCCCTCCAAAAATAAAGGGTAAAGAAAAAATAAGATGCATGTTTGATAGTCTCTGATAATGAAATTTAGCCATTCAGCTTTGATGACCCTAAGGAAAAGGAATTGGTCTAGCAACTTACATCAAATCCTAACGGGCTGCTAAGCTGGAAAAGATGAAACTGGAAAGTGTTTTGCTCCATGTTTTATCTATGAATCCTACCATGCCTAGTGTGTAGAATTAAGCTACCACACAGTTGCTTTGTGTTCACCATGCTCAGACATTGCTAACAAGTCCCTACCACACCACTCTGCGTGGCTGTGATGAATACAAACCTGCTCAAAACCTTCCTTGGTGTCTGCACGTGGGGTGCATTCATTAACACAGGTGATGGTTCTGCTCTGGGAAATTAATCACAGCTATTATTTGACACCAGCAGTTGAAGCAGGTCCAGAGAAGGACCAGAAAAATTATTGGACTGCTGGAGCACCTCCACATAAAGAAAAGCTGAGAGAGTTGAGCTTGTTCAGCCTGGAGAAGAGAAATCTCCAGGAAGACCTTATTGTGGCCTTTCAACACACTTGAAGAGCCTGCTGCAACAGGACAAGGGGTGAAGGTTTTAAACTAAAAAGAGGAGATTCAAGCTAGATATAAGGAAGACATGTTTCACAATGAAGTTGGTAGAAACATAGGTTGCTGTGAGAGGTGATAGACACCCCACCCCTGGAAACCTTCAAGGTCAGGTTGGATGGCACTCTGAGCAAGTTGATCTATTTGAAGATAGCCCTGCTCACTGCAGGGGGTTTGACTAGATGATCTTTAAAGGTCTTTACCACCCCAAAGCATTCCAAGATTCTATGATTCAGATGACTATCAGATGCTTTAGCAGGTCAGGGGTGATAAAGCCTTTGCAGATTTCTACAGGAGAAAGGTTTGGGCTGCCTGCCTGCCTTTTCAGTACTTGGCTTACCTTGCTGGTGGCCTTCATTTACTTCACAATATTGAGCAGAACTATCAATATACCCTTATTCAACAACACTTTTTTTTTTTTTACAAATACTTCCCTTTTTTAATCACTTCAATCAGAAATTTCCCCATGGATATGGTTTTTTGTTTGTTGGTTTTGGTTTTTATTTATTTACTGGAGGAGCTTTTTTTCTTTTTTTTCTTTTCTTTTCTTTTCTTTTCTTTTCTTTTCTTTTCTTTTCTTTTCTTTTCTTTTCTTTCTTTTCTTTTCTTTTCTTTTCTTTTCTTTTCTTTTCTTTTCTTTTCTTTTCTTTTCTTTTCTTTTCTTTTCTTTTTCTTTTCTTTTCTTTTCTTTTCTTTTCTTTTCTTGTCTTTTCTTTTCTTGTCTTTTCCTTTTCCTTTTCCTTTTCCTTTTCCTTTTCCTTTTCCTTTTCCTTTTCCTTTTCCTTTTCCTTTTCCTTTTCCTTTTCCTTTTCCTTTTCCTTTTCCTTTTCCTTTTCCTTTTTCTTTTTCTTTTTCTTTTTCTTTTTCTTTTTCTTTTTCTTCTCTTTTTTTTTTTTTTTCTTTTTCTTTTTCTTTTTCTTTTTCTTTTTTTTTCTTTTTCTTTTTCTTTTTCTTTTTCTTTTTCTTTTCTTTTTCTTTTTCTTTTTCTTTTTCTTTTTCTTTTTCTTTTTCTTTTTCTTTTTCTTTTTTTTTCTTTTTCTTTTTCTTTTTCTTTTTCTTTTTTCTTCTCTTTTTCTTCTCTTTTTCTTTCTTTTTCTTTTTCTTTTTCTTTTTCTTTTTCTTTCTTTTTTTTTTTTTTCTTTTTCTTTTTCTTTTTATTTTTCTTTTTCTTTTTTTTTTTTTTTTATTTTTCTTTTTCTTTTTATTTTTCTTTTTCTTTTTCTTTTTCTTTTTCTTTTTTTTTTTTCTTTTTCTTTTTCTTTTTCTTTTTCTTTTTCTTTTTCTTTTTCTTTTTCTTTTTCTTTTTCTTTTTCTTTTTTTTCTTTTTCTTTTTCTTTTTCTTTTTCTTTTTTCTTTTTCTTTTTTTTTTTTTCTTTTTCTTTTTCTTTTCTTTTTCCTTTTCCTTTTCCTTTTCCTTTTCCTTTTCCTTTTCCTTTTTCTTTTATTTTTTTCTTTTTCTTTTTCTTTTTTTTTTTTGGGGTGGGATAAGAAAGAGAAGTTGTGCCTCATTCCTGGTCTGGAAATAGGTACAACCACCCCGTTTGGCAAGTCTCCCTACAATCCTTGGGCAATTACAGGTCGCATTCTTCAGCTATCAAATACCAGGTTTGAAACTTTTCAAGTGCTGCTGGTCCTACCTGCTATAATTTTGAAAGGTCCTGCATAGACAAGTGTTTCCATATCAAGTCCTCAGCTCTTGCTGCAGTCTCAAATCCCCAGCAGAGCAAAGCCCCATGCCACAGCAGGGGCTTTACGATCAAAACGGCTCTTGGGGTTTCGGGTGATGAAAGGAGAGATGTGCGTGCTTGCCCCTCATGTTATATGGTTATATGGATGCTTGCTAAGAAAGCAAGATCTGTGTTAGACCTGTTAGCAGATTTATGGCTTGCTTTGCAGTGCTGTAGGTTATTGGGAGAACAGCACAGTAGCTTCCTGTGCTGTTATTTTAAAGCAGGTTTTCTGTTACCATCGATCACAGAAGCTGTTTGTAAGCTGAGATCTTTCCAAGGCTTAAGTCCCAATGTGAGGGCTCAGAGGGGACCCCTGCATCTAAGGAAAGATATGTGCTCTGCTCAGTGGGGGGGAAATAAAGTCAACATAAGCTGTTTGCCCTTGAGCAACTGGAAGAGTTTCAATTTCCTAGTAACAGAAAACTTCACCTATGACAGAAATGACAATTGCCCTTCAATGCAGTGAGGAAATGGTTTCTCCATGCTCCAAAGGAGATTTCTGTGCTTGTGTCCTGCATTCCTACAGAGTGCAATATACCACTTTAGGGATGTTCTTGCTAATTAGTGTGTAGCTGCAAGAGGTTCTCTCACCTGGTATCTTGAAAAACATATTTTATATGTGAAAGGTATACTCACTTTTTATCCTAGAAATGTATCTCTGCCTTTACATATCAATCCTAAAAGAAAGGGGGGAAAAAGAATGGACAATAGTATAAAACTTTGCTGAATATTTTCAGGTCCTGATGAAGCTCTTAGAAACATGAAGAAGAATGACAGCATCAGAAAGAGCTGCAAAGACAAGGTCCATCTAAATCTGTGTGTCTAAGGGAGGTTTAGATAACATATTAGGAAACATTTCTTTACTGAATGAGTGGTCAGGCGTTGGAACAGGCTGCCCAGGGAAGTGGTGGAGTCACCATCCCTGGAGGTGTTCAAAACCCATGTAGACATGGCACTTCAGGATATGGTTTAATGGTCATATTGGGTTGACGGCTGGACTTGATGATCTTGGAGGTCTTTTCCAACCTTAACAATTCTATGACCTTTGATTCCATGTAGTGTTTGTTCTCTTGGGGTTTTTTTGGTGGTGAAGCCTCTGTTTCCAAAGGAAGAAATGAAGTTTTTCCTCACAGCTGATTGAATGTGGGCCCAGATACTTTTTGAAGAACATTTGTCAGTGAGTCCAAAATCAGCTCCTCCTTATCATCTACTTCTGTACTTGGCTTAACACAGGACAAATGGATGTTCCCAGCTCCTACACATCACTTTTTGTAAGGGATTAGTCCAAGAAAAGCTTATTAATCTTGTCAAGTTGTTCAGAACACCGTTTGAAGGATTCTTTAGCAGCAGGTTTTCTCTCCTTTTTTTCCTTCTCATCCATTTCGTGTCTTTTCTTGTTGCTCAGTGGTTTACAACCTTAGTCATGGTACACTGCATCTCCCATAGAAATGACAGTGCTTTCAGTGACAAGCATTTGACATGTTACATGGAGCAAGTGTAGGAAAAGTGTAGGTAGGGCTATCAGGGTACCAAGGCACAGCTTTGCTTTACTTTGCTTTGCTTTCTTTACCCTATATTTGTCTTTTTCTCTGGGTTTCTCTGCTTTTCCCAGCATTTTGAGTGTCCTATGTGCTTTGCAGTCTGCTAACCAGTAATTCATCTTTCTTCTTGCAAAATCACCTTCTCTCTGGGCCTTCTCCCAAACTACTTCTAGCCTGTCATGGGAATTGCAGCTAATTTCTCACCTTTATAATGTGATGCTTTGGGAGGATTGAGCTCTCATATGTATGATAAGGCTGGTTTCAACAAGAAAAGAAGAGATTGCAGGTTTGTAGATATCAAAAGGAAAGGACATTAGGTGTGCCCAGATAGCAGGTTACTCAGAGAGGTGGTAGATGCCCCATCCTTGTAAACATTCCAGGTCAGGTTGGACAGGGCTCTGAAAAACTTCAGCTAATTGAAGTTGTCCCTGGTTACTGCAGGGGTTTTGGACCAGGTTACCTGCAAAAGTCCCTTATAACCCAAAATATTCTGTAATTCTCTGTGTTAGAACTGAAATATATTAAACCCATTTATAATTTGTACCCACTCACAGTTCTTATCTATGAGAATCCCAAACACTTTTTAGCAGCAAGAAAACCTATGTCCTGTAAATGAGCTGCATCAAGTTTAGAAATAGTTGAGTATAGAGTAGCATTAATTTCACTGCTTTAGTAATTAAAGACTAATGGCTGTCACCCTGTGTTCATGAAGGTGCTTTGATCTAACTATGCCTGAGATATAAAAGTTAAATGACAAAAGGCATTTAGCACATCTGATAGGTCTGTTTTACAGAGGAGAACTACAAAGCAGTTAGAGTAACAGTTTGTGGATTGTTTTTTCTGGTGTGTTCTGAAATATTTTTTATCATGGGAGGTGTACTGTAATGGAGAAGGACTAGGTACTGCCATCAGTATGTCACAGTAACAAGGGTCATTCCTGCCTGTCAATTACAAGCCTTAGCAAGAAACTAAAGAAACAAAAGATGTTGGTAACTGTGAAACATCAGCTATCACTGGGGTGGGGGAAAAAAAAAGAAAAGAAAATAAATAAAACCAAAAGTTTGAAACCCCTAGGTACCAGTGATGAATCTTGATTCTATGCAAGAATGTGATTTGATCACAGAATGGTGTTGGTTTGAAGGGATCTTTAAAGGTCATCTAGTCCAAACTCCCTGCAGTCAGAAGGGACATCTTTAACTACACCAGGCTGTGCATAGAATCATAGAATCAATAAGGTTGGAAGAGACCTCAAAGATCATCAAGTCCAACCTGTCAACCAAGACCTCATGACCACTAAACCATGGCACCAAGTGCCACGTCCAATCCTCTCTTGAACACCTCCAGGGACGGTGACTCCACCACCTCCCTTGGGCAGCCCATGTTGCTCCTTGTTCTATCACTGGGCACCACCAAAAAGAGACCTTCACCTTCATCTTGACACCCACCCCTCAGATATTTATATACATTGATAAGATCCCCCCTCAGCCTTCTCTTTCCAAGCCTAAACAGCCCCAGTTCCATCTTTTTTCACAGGAAAGAATTTCAAGTCCCACAATCATCCTTGTAGCTCTCTGTCGGACTCTCTCCAGCATATCCCTGTCTCTCTTGAATTGAGGGGCCTAAAACTGAAGACAGTATCCCAAGTGTGGTCTTACCAGGGCAGAATAGAGGGAGATGTGTTTACAGATGTATGTAGATATGCACCAAGTCCTGCCCCAGCAATTCTCACTCACTCTCACAGGCACCGAGGAGAGCAGAGCCATCCCCAGCTCCTCCTATCCAGAACAGCCTGAAGCTCATCAAAATACTGAGCAGAACTGTAGGAAAACATGCATATCTCCCAGATTCACAGGACACTGAATTATTGATTTGAGAGCAGTTTTTCCTATATCTTCTTTATGGAAGTAAAAAAATAAGAGGTTGCAGAATGTTTTGGCCTCAAGAAATAAGTTTGATGCTTTATGGGTTTTCATGAGATCTCTCACTGCACTCTTTTTTGCAAATCACTTTGTGTTTCTGCTTTCTGCAGAGCTCCATGTACATTTTTCCTTTAAGGTATTCAGTTTTTTTCTTTAGTGGAACTAAGGGGTTGTAACTCCAGCTATGTGGCAAAGAAGCAGGCAAATATCTGACATCCTCTGATTAATACACACATCTCACTGAGTTTCAAGCCAGAACGAGTGTTACTCAAAATCACCAGCCTCCAGCCTTAAGAATAGCCAACAGAAATGCTGACAGAAACTAAAGCTGCTCTGATAGCAGGAGAGTGCAAACAACTGAACATGTGTATGCCCTTGAACTATTAATTATTCTTCCTTGGAAGGATTAAAAAGGACTTCTGACTGACCCAAGTTCTGCTTGGAAAACAGAGAGAGAAATGCAGTATTCCCTGAGTCCCTGACTAGTTTAAGGTTGTATTTGTTAAATTTAAGACCTGCCAAAACCCAGCTATTATTTTCTAGCTGCTTTGTACCCAGCAGCTTCTTATAAGAAGTGACTTATGGAACATTTCAGGACTTTTATTCCAGCAACAACAACCATCATAAAACTCGTGGAATATGATATTAGACTGAAATATCTGCAGCATGTGTCCCGACAACAATTGGCAAAACAGCAGAAGACCTATAAAGAGTTTTAATACAATTAACAATGTCATTAAAAAAATCCCTGGAATGACATTAAATTTGATAGACATCCTGTGAATAAAAAGAATGTAAATTATTGTGAGCTTTCCTTATTAAAGTCAGGTATTATTTAAAATGTTTGCTTGGACTTCCCTAGTAATGCAAGAACTGTCTATAAAGAGTTTAGTGCCAGAGAGGTATTAGGCTCCTTTTAATCTTTACAACAATTGAAATAATTAATTGGCTAGCTTGTTTTGCCTATGCCAAATCCAGCTATTAATCTCACCCTAGTTTTCATTTGGCTTTGAACAGACACCTAGCAATTTCCACAGTGGAGAAAAGTAATAATAATAATCATCCCATCATCAATCCATATTGGGAGGGGGTTTGGTAACAGTGATCCCACCATCTTAGAGGGCTGTATGTGAAACCTGTAAGGGAATAAGTTCTATACTGGCATGGTACAACCATTACAGCTACTGCCACATCTCCATTTTTGTGATGGCTTTGGAAAGATTTGGGCTGGCTGCACTTGTGCTCTCTGAATCTCCCACCTACTGTGAATTAAATTATGGTA
Source organism: Picus viridis (assembly GCA_033816785.1). Classification (NCBI taxonomy): domain Eukaryota; kingdom Metazoa; phylum Chordata; class Aves; order Piciformes; family Picidae; genus Picus; species Picus viridis. The sequence continues at coordinate 7,530,578 of CM066581.1, forward strand.
GGAAGAGTTGGAGTGTTTTGCAGAAGAAATGAAGACACCATCTTTGTAGCCCTGATGACAGACAATTGCCATCAATCACGTCTCTCTTGTGTATGTCCCCCAAAAGTGTTGCTTAGCGTGCTCAATCAGGACTGAGATGGACAAGAAGGAAGATTTATGCAGCTCTTCTTTGGTATGTGGAATTAAAACAAAGCAAACCGGCAGAAACTGATTTCCAAGACAGACAGGAAGTCTGTAACACCATTTAAATAAATCAGGCTGTTGTTGATACAAATCAGTTCATCAGCACAAGTCAAAATAGGTCCAATCTTCGACTTCTGCTATTCTTTTTTTTGTTGTTTTTAATCTACTTACTTCCTGAAAACTAATATTTGGCCAGAAAAATAGTGATGATATTACTTTTGATACAGGTCACATTCTTTTCTGTCTTTTCTTTTTACATCCAGTACTTCAGTGATTGCCCAGAGACAGCAATAAAATGAACAGTGGTGCTCAGGAGCATCTGGCCCCACCCTCAGGAGTGACAGCTCTTCCAAAGGGTGCAAGTGGGTGCCTGAATCCCACTGCCATGGCCAATAGCCATGTCTCAAACTGCCATGCCTACCCATTTTTTAACACCCCCAGGGACGGTGACTCCTCCACGTCCCTGAGCAGCCTGTTCAAATGCTTGACCACTCTTTCAGTAAAGAAATTTTTTGTAATGTCCAATCTGGATCTCCCTTGGTGCACTTCCTTCTGTTCTATTGGGAGTTACTTTAGAAAAGAGGCCAACACCTACCTTTGGCATGGCACAGCACGAAACTGAGTTTCAGAAGTGAGTGGATGGGAAGAGAAGGTAATCAGGCTTCAGGAACTCTGTCCAGAGTCTAACTGCAATGGTGGTTAATGGCTGATCCTGGGAAAAAATGAGCTCCACTTCATGTCTGTCCCCAGTAGCTACCAGGACTGATGCTGGAAGCCATATCACTATCAAGAGTAATATACAACTATGAGTCAAAGATGTTTCCCTTTGGCAAGTGTTCTCTGCAGTCCAGCTTTGAGGCCCATGAATAACTAGATTAGGACAAACAGCAAAGCAAAACAAACCCCTCCAAGTCCTCTATTCACCAGCAATAGTGCAGCTGCTCAGGCCCCAGCAGCTGCACGAGCAGCACTGTTGATGGAGGTCCAACATTTTGCCAAATCATTGTGAAAAATAAATGAGATGTCTAGTGCTGCACTGGGACTGGCACCACCTGGGCATCAGAACAGCTGGAGAAGGCAGGCACTGATTTTCCCCTGCCACGTTATACATCTGAGGCACAAGAACACTTCAGGTTTCAGAGCAGCAAGGCATGCATCCTTCCAAGGAATTAATCTGTGGGTGGTACAGTCATCTTGAACCTCGTTTTTCTCCAATGCTCCTACGTGCTCCCTCTTTCTTCTGTGCTCTTCCCAGGCAGCATCAAGCTGTTCTGAAGGGAAATAGCATTTCTTTTCCCCGCTGCTCTGAAAAGCTGGGAAGTAGCTTGCTTTCTCAGAAATTTCTCGTTGAGGATTGCAAATTCAAATTCCTGCCATACATTATGGCTTGCTTTGGCAGCAGAGCAGCGTCACAGAGCCCAGTGACATTCTTCATCCCAGGGAGCGTACCAAACATATGCACGGGAAGGCAGTTGTGAGGAAAATCGAGCCTCTCTCTGTGCCACCAGCCCCAAGGAGCATCGCCAGGCAGAGGGAAAACAGCCAACAGTATCCTGGGCTGCAGCACAAGAACCACAGCCGGCAGGCTGAGGGAATCCATCCTGCTGCTCCACTCCACTTTGGTAAGACATCCCCTGCAGTACTGTGTCCAGCTCTGGAACCCTCAGCATGGGAGAGACCTGGAGCAGGGCCAGAGGAAGGTCACAAAATCGACCAGAGAGAGCCTCCCTGGAGGTGTTCGAGGCCTGGCTGGGTGAGGCCTCGGGCAGCCTGGCCTGGTGAAAGGGAAGTGTCCCTGCCTATGGGGCAGGGGTTGGAACCAGGTGATCTTTAAGGTCTCTTCAATCCTAACCATTCCATGAATCCATGATAACTTAGAGTAGATATAAGCAGAAATGTTTACAATTAGAGTGATGAGGCACCGGCCTAGCCTGCCCAGAGAAGCAGTAAAGGCCTCATCCCTGGAGCCATTCCAGATCAGGTTAGAATGGAATAGGAATAGGAATAGGAATAGGAATAGGAATAGGAATAGGAATAGGAATAGGAATAGGAATAGGAATAGGAATAGGAACAGGAATAGAACAGAATTAACCAGGTTGTAAAAGATCTTTGAGATCATCAGGTCCAACCTATCACCCAACACTATCTCATCAACTAAACCATGGCACCAAGCACCCCATCCAGTCTCTTCCTAAACACCTCCAGTGATGGTGACTCCACCACCTCTCTGGGCAGCCCACTCCAGTGCCCACTCATTCTTTCTGTGAAGAAATTTCTCCTCACCTCAAGCCTAAACCTCCCCTGGTGCCGCTTGAGACTGTGTCCACTTGTTCTGGTGCTGGTTGCCTGGGAGAAGAGACCAACCCCCACCTGTCTACAACCACTGAGCAAGCTGCTCCAGTTGGAGAGGTCCTTGTTCATTGCAGGGGGTGGACTAGGTGACCTTTAAAGGTCCCTTCCAACCCAACCCACTCTGTGGTTCTGTGAGTCTTATGATTTTGGTTCAATCTGTCACTGCCTGACTAGGAAATGCAGGGTGCAAAAGTAGAGAGCAAAAGGCTATGTGTCTGTTGATCAGGTGGAATTCAGGCCAGCTCCGGCATTGGCTTTGCTGTTGGCATCCTGGTTCAAGAAGAGAACCTGATTCATTAAGGCTGATTTTCATAAAGCACTTTTTTTAAAACGATTTATATTCCTTCCTTCCTCAGGTGTTAATTTAAAGGGCTGAGAGAGGTCCAGGCCATTGCATTAAAGGGATTAACATGCAGTTTTGAGAGTATTTCTGGGCATGTGTGCAAAATCTGAAAATTCAAGGCACTAGCAAAATTGCAAGGATAAATCAAAGAGCAGCTAAAGCCTTTCCTCAGACCAATGGTTTTAAGCGCCCTCAACAGTTGGAAAAAGTGCAGACTCTTTGCTATGCAAAATTGGCATGTATGGATTTGGAGCACAGACAGACCTTTGCTAAACTCCAGCAATCAGTCATGTTTCAATGTGGTGGTTGTTCTTAGCAAGGCACAAGCATGATTCGATTACTGTAGTGCTCTGGATAGAAGAAAAAATATTGGGAGAGGCAAGAAAAAACATTGGGCGAGGCAAGAAAAAGAAAAAGCTTTTGGGAACCAGCATAAGTCAAAAGGGGGAGTTGTGGTTGTCATCTCTGGCATTTTCAGTGTGGGTTTTTTAGAGCCTTTTTCTCTTTTGGAGAGAAATGGACAAGAAATTAGTAAAATGCTTTAGAATTCACAAAAGCACATGACCTTCAGAGGGAAATTTGTGACTGCAGCACATGAAATCTGATATTTTTTGAATTATTGATATTGTTCATCATCAATCTTAGTAGGTAAAAATAGTCCTTTAATTTCTTCAGCTTAAATCCTGCTGCTCCATGAAGCATGGATGTCTCATGGGTCCTGGGCTGCACCTACAGCCCCAGAGCACTGTGGGAGCCTATGCCAGGACTGTGGGGCACTCAGCTGAGGAGTGTGGTGGAGGGAATGTTAGGCTGAGCTGGGTCATAAAGCTCTCTGAATGGGGAAGACATGTAACAAAACAGAAAGAACTGTGAATTACTTGGCAATCACTGATCCCACTCAATGTCTCTGTAATATCTCCTGTGGCTGGCTAGATGAGAAATCCAGCCAGCCTCCTGAATTAATTAGACTAAAGCACACTAAGACTAATTTTGCAATGAAATAGGAAGTTCACCCTCCAAATTATGCAACTCCATCAGATTTACTTACATAATTCACCATCTATAAAGCAAGAAGTTTGTGCTACTTCCACCAGAAGTGTTTGTTAAGATGTGCCACTCCAAACACACTTTTGAGTTCCAATGAGTGATCACAGTTTGACAACTATGTCCTCAGTTATTGGTGTGTGAGGAGAGGACCTGGGCACCACCTGGAGTGAGTTTCCCTGCAGAACCCCCTTCACCAAGTTACAACACCTAGCCAGCTGTGTGTCAAACACCTGTTGTAGATAAAATGCTGTGGAATGATTAGCAATTGCCCTGAAGCTGGAGGAATCAGTGCATGACCATCAGTGAAAGGACTTAAAGTTCAGAGCTGCACACAGAGGAGGATCTGAAATCTTTCCTGTGCTATGTGAAGAAGGCAGTGAGTCCAAATGAAGGAGCTGTGTCAGTAATAAGGAAAAGGACAGAACTATTTCTATCAGAGGGTTTGGAGAGATGAGTGGGAGAGGGATGCAGACCTTTAATGGATATTATGGCTGCCTTGGGTTTGCAGTGTGGGGGTTTTTTTGACAGAAAGTGGGAAGGGTTGTTGCCTACCTCACAGAGAAGAGATGCCTGTAAGCAGAACTCTGTCAGGGACCAACATCACAAACCACTTCCCTAGTGTATATGCAGGACAGGGTTTAAAATAATCATGACTACTTCATTATCTTCACATAGTGGTCATTGTTCTTCAGTTTAAGGAAGATAGCTGAGTTCATTCTCAGAAGATCTGCACCCTACTTTAACAAGCAAAAGTGCATAGACCTTAGAAGGAAGACTTTTTTTATGATGGTGGTGGTGAAACTCTGGCACAGCTTGCCCAGAGAGATGGTATAAGCCCCATCCCTGGAAACATTCAAGGGCAGATTGGATAGGGCCATGAGCAACTTGATCTAGCTGAAGATGTCCCTGCTCACTGCAGGGGAGTTAGACTAGATGACATTTAAAGGTCCCTTCTAATCCAAACCATCCTATGATTTTTATGCTTTCCCCTTGTAAACAGGCACGTTGATAATGGGATGGTGGTTGTAGATGAAAGCAGGTAGCAAGTCAAAGATGTTTTTCATCAGTTGTAATGCACATGGGAATTAGGAATAATAACTATGTCCTGGCACTTTGATAGGGGCCTGGGGAGAAAAACTGCCAAATGCAGCACTGAAAAACAATGACAAAATATTTATCATTTTCAGCAACATCCATGTGCAGAGTTTAGCTTAGACACAAAAGCCTTAAGAAATGAAAATAATTCCTGTCTGTTTATTCATAGAATCATAGAATCATAGCATCAATAAGGTTGAAAAAGACCTCAAAGATCATCAAGTCCAACCTGTCACACAACACCTCATGACTACTAAAACATGGCTTCAAGTGCCACATCCAGTGCCCTCTTGAATACCTCCAGGGATGGTGACTCTACCACCTTCCTGGGCAGCACATTCCAATGGCTAACAACTCTCTCTGGGAAGAACTTTCTCCTCACCTCCAGCCTAAACCTCCCCGGGCACAGCTTGAGACTGTGTCCTCTTGTTCTGATGCTGGTTGCCTGGGAGAAGAGACCAACCCCCACTTGTCTACAACCACCCTTCAGGTAGTTGTAGAGAGCACTAAGGTCTCCTCTGAGCCTCCTCTTCTGCAGGCTAAACAATCCCAGCTCCCTCAGCCTCTCCTCAAAAGGCTTGTTCAAACAAACAAACAAATAATCTGTGAGCTGTTCTTTTCTTTATGCTAATGATGTTTCTAAAATTCCATGAGTGCAACAGGTCAAAACTTGGGGGGGAACAGAAAGAAAAATGAGCTAGGACTATTTTCACATTCTAATAAATTTCCTTTGAACACTGACACACTGTTTTGTTTTCCTTTCCAAGATGCAGCTGTAAACCAGTTTATCCAATACAAAGAAAATTTTCTGCAATTCAGGAGAGGAGCATAATGAATTGGTTTTATAGGCCTATAAACCAACCCCAGTCTGTGGGCATTTTGAAATAATGATGTCAGTTAGGCTCTGTAATGTATTCTGGGAGACATCATAAGGAACGTGGCAGCAAATTCGTTTTTGCCTTTCGGAACGATCACCTGCAGTACGCTATAAAAGGCGAGGATGTGCTCATAAAAGAACCATTGCAGTACCCTCTCTAATATATATGCAAATATTTCATCACTTTGAAACTTTGAGGCACACGAGGAGGCTGTTAGAAATTAGCATCAGCTTCCAGTTGCCATATAAATCAAAGCAACAGCTCTTCTCTAAATAAAGTACCTGCTCAGGGAAGTAAAGCTACTTTGATTAAATGCTGATGGGAATTGGCCCTGCTCGGCATCATTGCTGTTGACAGGCAGAGCCTGGCTCTCACCCTTCTTTGCAAGTGTCATGATATCTGCCATGGCTCCTAGAACACTTTGAGTTACACTCACCTTGGGGGCTGCCCAGGGAGGTGGTGGAGTCACCATCCCTGGAGGTGTTCAAGAGGGGATTGGACGTGGCACTTGGTGCCATGGTTTAGTCATGAGGTCAATGGTGATGGGTTGGACTTGATGATCTTTGAGGTCTCTTCCGACCCTGGGGATTCTGTGATTCTGTGCGATTCTGTGAGGACAACTGCAGTTTATAGGATGTCACAGTCCTCTTTGGATACTGCACCCAGCATTGTTCTGGAGGAAGCCCAAAAGTTGAAAGGGGATGGAAATAGCTTGGTTAAAGCCCTTTCCTCTGAAAAGCTCCCCTGAAATCATATGCAGTGGTGTGTTCTCTGCTTTTTGTACTAAAAAGCACCATAATTCTGCAGAGGATTTCACCTTTCCCAGCAGCAGAAGGCATCAGGATGCCTGTACCCATTCATGCATTTCTGGAATAAGGCACTCTAAGGGAAGAAATAAATGGTTCTCAAAAGTTTATGTTGGGGGAAAATATATATATTGGTCTCTAGAACTGAAATGTGACAACAAAATGGTTACTGGGAAGACTGAGCAAAAGGTCAAATGACATTGGTGCCCATTGTGGTGCTCTAATCATGGAATCACAGAGCATTTTGGGTTGGAAGGGATCCTTAAAGGTCTTCTAGTCCACCCCCTGCAGTGAGCAGGGACATCTTCAACTAGATCAGGTTGTTCAGAGCCACATCCAACATGACCTGGAATGTTTCCAGGGTGGGGCATTTATCCCTTCTCTGGGCAACCTGTGCCACTGTTTCACCACCCTCATTGTGAAAAATATCTTCTTTCTATTTAATGTAAATCTTCATTCTTTTAGTTTAAACCCATCACCTCTTGTCCTGTCACAAAAAGCTCTGCTAAAAAGACTTTCTTATAGAACCTCTTTAAGTACTGAGAAGCCACAATTAGGTCTCCTGCAATGGGTAACATTCTGTCAGAAACAGCAGTTGCTCAAGTAGCAGCTTATTTTCTTAAGGTCTATAAAATATCCTTGTCTTTAGTGGATGAAGAAAATGGAAGGAAGGATGGAAGGAAGACTGTAAATGACAAATGGTTTGTTTCAAATCACGCAGGCAAGTGCAGAAAAATAGGGCATCTATTTTAGCAGGTGGCGTGAACCAAAATTTCACTTGTCCTCCTGGGTATTTTTCTGTGCATAGTCAGCCTTTTTATCCATCCGTGCCAGATGAAGGTTGAACACAGTCCATAGTTCTGTAGAAGCCAGTAGGTCAAGCCAGCTAACCACCAAAGTGGTTTTGCAACCTGCAGTTTGTCCTGCCTACTGCCTGGTGTTGCCCTGCCACCCTCTGTTCTTCAAAACAAAGTGGCATAGTAGGTGTAGAATGGGATTCTTTGCACCAGCTCATCTAAACTCCTGCCTTGTCAATGCAGACTTGCTCCCTACTGACAAGTTAAGGTATTCTCCTTCTAGCCTAACTTCAAATGTGTCAAGTAGTGAGGCTCTGGTGGAAGATTATTTCACAGCATAATTATTTCACTGTCAGAAACAGAGACAAGAAAATACCTCATGGCAAACAGTGCTTTAAACAAACAAAGTTTCTTTGCTTTCCCATGATCATCCTACTAGAAGATCATGAGTCCCTTGGCTACATTTGGTCTTTGGAGAGTTTTGTACTCTGCTTTGCCAACAGACAGAGAGCTGCTCATTGCAGGTGCGTTCTTCTGGGGTCTGCTTTGGCTGGTTGTTCCCAAAATTTCCTTGCTGGACATAAATCTTATATTCATCAGCAGGGGCTGAGCAAACCACCAAGGCTCATAATCTCTCAGGAAATGAAAAAAGGGGATGAAACAGGAACAAAGAGCTAAAGGTAGGAAGACTCTTACTGGTGTGGAAGACACATGTTTAAGAACAACATTGAGACACTTGAACGTGTCCAGAGAAGGGCAACAAGGCTGGGGAGAGGCCTCGAGCACAAGCCTTATGAGGAGAGCCTGAGGGAGCTGGGGTTGTTTAGCCTGGAGAAGAAGAGGCTCAGGGGAGACCTTATTGCTCTCTACAATTACCTGAAGGGTGGTTGTATCCAGGAGGGAGTTGGTCTCTTCTCCCAGGCAACCAGCACCACAGCAAGAAGACACAGTCTCAAGCTGTGCCAGTGGAGGTTTAGGCTTGAGGTGAGGAGAAAGTTCTTCCCAGAGAGAGTCGTTCGCCATTGGAATGTGCTGCCCAGGAAGGTGGTGGAGTCACCATCCCTGGAGGTGTTCAAGAGGGGATTGGATGTGGCACTTGGTGCCATGGTTTAGTCATGAGGTCTGTGGTGACAAGTTGGTCTTAATGATCTTTGAGGTCTCTTCCAACCTTGGTGATTCTGTGATTCTGTGAGATACATGCTGTTCTCCAGCACCTCAGCCCTGTGCTCAATACCATGAAGATAGGTGGTTTGCTGAGGCAGCCTTGTTGCCATCCAGCAATGTGTCTTACTGAACCCCTGTCTCTGTGTATCATCATCACTCCTCCATCCATGTGAGCACTGTGTAGACCCCAGGACTCAGTCCTACTTCACATCTGTTTTAGACAGGGCCCCTAGTTAATGGCAGGGCTGAGAATAGAGCCTGGATCTGACTCTTAGCTCCTTTGGCCCATAGCATTCCTGAACATTTTCAGAGGCACATAGCAAGAGAAAACAAAGTGAAAACTTTTCCATAATGTGAAATTTCAGGGAAAAAAAAAAAAAAAGAAGGTTTTTGCAAATTAAATGTTGACTATTTTAGAGCTAAATTCCAAGAGAAGTTGCACTGCATGCTAAAGTTCTACTCAGGCTTTTGAAAAAGTTGAAAAGCAGTAATCTAGTTTGCATTAGGGAATATGTTTATGTGTTCTTGATGAGTTATATAGCATAGCAAATGTTGTCCATTAAGCAACTGTCACTGAAAGTTCACAACTCCTCTCCAAGAACTATTTCTTTGCCTTGCCTAGCTGAGGGACAGATTATTATGTGTGTGCTCTCCATACAAACCCTTGGTATTGCCATTCCTGAGGTGAGATGTCTTATTCTTGGGCACAGGCAAGGGGAAAATGGTAGGAGAGCAGCAAGGTTAGCAGTACTGAAGAGCAGTTCCTTAAAATTTATCTCAGTCCTATCAAAAGCAAAATATGGAGGAGAGGAAAGAAAGAAGAAAGGCAAGTCTTGGCTATAGCTAGGCAAGCTGACATGGTTTATTAGTCAGTGCAGAGCTGTGGTGATGGGAAGGAATAGCTGCTACTGAGCAGCTAATTCTGGGTCCAGCAGTGTAGGGATTCACATTAACTACTTTTATTTTCCTCACTACTCACTCATTTCTGATGATTGTAAAAAGCAGGAATTTCATGTTTTGAAGAGCTATCATAATACCTTAGCAAATGTTTATGCTGTGGAAAAAAGGAGAAGCATACCTTTTGCTTTTGAGTGCTGGGTAACACTAGAAATGGTTGGATGCTGTGGAAATTATTCAGGTAATAAATTTTTTTCCCCACATGGATATTTGTTTATAAATTACTTTTGGATTCTGCACTCCTGTGTCATGGTAGATTGGTAGGAATAAGCTCCATCATGGTTTCTAGCCCTTTGATGCCCACTTCCCTCATGATTTTTTAATGCCAGTAAATAACAGATCTTTGGAGGACAAAACCAGAATGCTCTCAGTTCTCTCTCTCTCTGTGGAGACCACCAAGTGCTCACCAGTACAAGGTACTGAACCACAGTGCAATGTTTCTATTCTGTATGGATGTTGGTAAAGTGGTTATGCCAGGGAAGTCCCAAAAGGATCTGTGAGTAAGTGCAGGTTCTTGTATCTGTACCCTTTTGCCACCTGCATGGGCAAAACTGCACTCAGGATATTCCTTTTAAAGAACTGCTTTGTATAAAATCAGTTCAGAGGCATGAATTTCAATGAGAACACTGTTGTGTGCTAGGGCAGCCAACATCTGGCCTGGCTCTTCAGGGATAATTAAGCCAGTTAGCTTACCTAATGGCATGACTGAACCCACAGAGTTTAAAGGATATGTTTGGCTAACCGCATAAAGCTTATCCCAGCTCCTGAGCCAACAAGAAATTGGTCTCCCAGTCTTGATGGAATGATCATTTCTAGCTCCTGGGGGTTGGTCACCTTTTCTTCAGCAACACCATCTCTCATCTAACCACCCTCTAAAGAAAATTTACAGGAAGTACAAATCTAGCACAGCTTCTGAAAATTACTGAAGTTCTAGTTTGGCCCAAAATCTCTCTTTCACCACTAATCACTAACTTCTGACTAAATACAGAGAGCTCTTCAATGTCAGTAACTGTGTTTTCTGACCCTGCCCTGCCTCAGTGCTCCACTGTTATTTCCATTGTAGTGGATCAAAACAATCAAAACAACAGGAAGAAGTGGTTTGTTGATGTGGTACCCTTGGCATTAAAATAAAACAAACAAGTGTCTGGTCAAAAATTTCAAAGATGGAAAAAATAACATTTTGTTTGTTGCAAGAAGCACACAGGTGAGGGAAATAAATCCAGAGGAAACAGAAAGACACATCATTTTTGGAGGGAAGAGGAGACGTGCAATCTGCTGTATGATTTGGAGCTCTTTGTTTGAATGATGTTGAACAACCCTTTCTTTTAGCTGATGCCTAGGAACACAAATTATCCACTAAATATGAGCAGCTGCTGTCAGCTCTGCTGTTGAAGCTGCTGCAGAAAGTCACTATTTGCTTTGTGCAGAAGAGCAAAGTGGGAAGGGTTCAAAGAGAGGCAAAGTCCACGGCAACATTGCTAAGACCTGAGTATTAAGCCTGTGGTTTTTAATGTTTCCCCTTTCAGTTCACCCTGCTTCTCATGGTTTGTTCAGCAAGAGGAAGAGAAATGGCAGCACAAGGATAGCTGAACAGCCTGGGCTTGGTGAGTCTTGTGTTGACTTTCAGATAATTATTATTTACTGCTTCCAGTATAGTAAGATCTAGAAACTCTGGTCCTTGTCCCAGATCTCTTACAAAGGACAAATGCAGACTAAGGCAATGTAACCTTTTAAAAGACTAAAGATTTATTGATTTTTCTAAGACTGTCTGGAGTATGCAAAGTGTGTTCCATAATGCAGCAGATCACATTATAAATAACACACAAATGGCACACTGGAAGCCAAAGAGAACGCAAAGCACAGCTTTATCAAAAGCCAGAAAGACTCATAGCATGCAAAAAAGATCACACTGAGCCTCAAGATACGAAAATCTGTGAGCCTCTCAGATTAGATCTGATGTGCATCACTCACCCTCCAATACCAAATATTAGTAAGAAGAGTAAAGGAAGTCACAGGAAGGTCATACACTATCTCACTGCCAAAATTAAAGTTTGCTTTGGAGGTCTGTCTTACCTGTAATTCATGACTGGTAGGAAACCAAAATCACTATTTCTTAATTCATTGTGAAACCCAAAGTCAATTAATTATAATACAATACTAGACAACAATGGAAAGGTCAAAGAGCCCCATTTTTAGTATTTTACTATAGTCATCTAAATTACAGTATCCATGTCAGGCCACACAGGGGAGTTTTGTCACTTTAGAATCAAATATGCCAGTCACCAACCCTGGAGATAGTCAGAAGATGTGTAGATCTGGCATTTAGGGATGTGGTTTAGTGGTGGACTTGGCAGTGCTGGGTTAATGGTTGGGCTTGATGATCTTAAAGGTCTTTTCCTATTTAAATGATTCTATGATTCCATTCTATGCCATGTGTGTAAATCTCAAAATACACAACTTATTTTGTACATTTTGTACTTCAGCCATGAGTTCCTTCGTTTCATGTCATGTAGTATCACCACTGTTCAGTCATGAAGAGCATGAATCCAACTCTCTTCCCTCTGCTTTCATGAAGTATAGGGGCTTTGTACTGTCTGGCTTTGAGGGACGCACAAGCCCATACTACCTATTTGCTTGAATAGATGGATACAGAAAGCAATGTGCTTTACTTCAGGAAAGACAAAGAATCATGAAACAATTTAAACCATTACAGCTGCCTGTATTCATCAGAAAAGAAATCTAAATAACAATCTGAATTCACTTGCATCTAACAAAAATCTCCCCAGTTCAAGGAATTCCAAAGTCATGTTTTAAAATCCAAACCTTATGCTATTCAGAGATACCTGGAACAATTTTGGTTGTGATTTGAATAATTAATCAGCTAAAAGATTATGCCTGAGTCCTATAAACTATGCTTAGATTTACAAAAGAAATACACCCCTGTTGCACCATGCATGTGTAACACTTGAAGTTGGAGATATTACTATTAATACCAAATCTGATTGATAATGCCTTTTATTTTTCATGGCAAAAACACTATTGAAATGTAATTAGGCAAAGTTATGCAATGCATTCTGCAGGTAGTAGCCTGAGTACAGACTTTTGTAGTAAAAAAAATGACAGCTGAAGTGATGTTGAGAGGCAGAAATGTGCAATTCCATGAAAACAACTGGATGTTTCAGACTCTGCCTGTTTCCCAGAAGGAGAGGAAAGGGAGTAAAGTGAGCCAGCAGTGTGCCCAGGTGGCCAAGAAGGCCAACGACATCCTGGCCTGCTTCAGGAATAGTGTGGCCAGCAAGGGCAGAGAAGTCATTGTGCCCCTGTACTCAGCACTGGTTAGGACACACCATGAGTATTGTGTCCAGTTCTGGGCCCCTCAATTTAAGAAGGACATTGAGACTCTTGAACATGTCCAGAGAAGGGCAACGAGGCTGGAGAGAGGCCTCGAGCACATGCCCTACGAGGAGAGGCTGAGGGAGCTGGGGTTGTTTAGCCTGGAGAAGAGGAGGCTCAGGGGAGACCCTATTGCTCTCTACAACTACCTGAAGGGAGGTTGTAGCCAGGAGGAAATTGGTCTCTTCTCTCGAGCAACTAGCACCAGAACAAGAGGACACAGTCTCAAGCTGCTACAGGGGAAGTTTAGGCTGGAGGTGAGGAGAAAGTTCTTCCCAGAGAGAGTTGTTTGCCATTGGAATGTGCTGCCCATGTGGTAGTGGAGTCACCATCTCTGGAGGTGTTCAAGAGGGGATTGGACGTGGCACTTGGTGCCATGGTTTAGTCATGGGGTCTGTGGTGACAGGTTGGACTTGATGATCTTTGAGGTCTCTTCCAACCTTGGTGATTCTGTGATTCTGATTCTGTGAAATGCATTAAAAGCCTTGTTAAACATGAGACTAATCTCAATACCTTGTTGTTGAATGCAGCTCATTGAAATGAATGCCTATGTACTGCAGATTTTTCTAGTATGAAGCGAATATTTTGAGGTAATTAGTATCTTGAATGGCATCATAGCTGAGCATTACGTGCAGCCACTGATACATGTGTTTATTTCTGCTGACAGTCAGGGGCTTGCTGAGTTTCACCACATTTCTGCTCTATCAATTGATTAAGACATCTTTTCAGGAGGAATCATCTTCAAAGTCTCCTTCAGCCACTGTTGGATTGGTTGTGATTTGTCCATCTGCCACATCAGTGCAGACAGTAGGAAACTGTCCTTGTCTACAGTGCTCATCTCCATTCCTGCTCCATCTGACCTGGAGGGAATAAGGCAAAGATTTGAGAGCTTCATTGTCCTCTGCATTACAGGAGAGAAATTCAGCAAAGACAAGGGAACCTTGGAATTCATAACTGAAGAAAGGAAGTAATAATAGCAAGAATTCCCAGTCTTCCCTCATTTTAAATATGCTGCTGGTTTCTCACAGTAATATTAGGAGCAATTCTTAAGCCAATGTAATTTGTTAAAATGCAGCTGCAAGTTGTATTTTTTCTCTCTCTCCTGTAATTGAGATTTGTTAAAAATATTAACAGCTTTTTACCTTTCTCCAACCCCATGGCAACCAAAGAACCATTCCTAAGCACTGGTGAGCTGATTTATGAGAGCAGTTAATGAAAATGTGCATAATTTGGGGTTCTGTACCCACATGTTTCTGAAAACCATCTTCAGCCATCCAAAACTCAGGTGTGCAGCTGGAATCATCACTATGAGTCCTCTCTGTAAGCGGTTTAAAGAGTCAGGCATCTCTAAAGGCCAGCAATGTGCAGCAATGGGCGGTTGTGTAGACAGGCAGATGTTGGTCTCTTCTCCCAGGTAGCCAGCACCAGAACAAGAGGACACAGTCTCAGGCTGCACCAGGGGAGGTTTAGGCTGGATGTTAGAAAGAAGTTCTATACAGAGAGAGTGATTGCCCATTGGAACGGGCTGCCCAGGGGGTGGTGGAGTCACCATCATCGGAGGTGTTCAGGAGGAGACTTGATGGGGTGCTTGGGTGCATGGTTTAGTTGTTTAGGTGGGTTGGATTGGTTGGTGGGTTGGACGCGATGATCTTGAAGGTCTCTTCCAACCTGGTCTGGTCTGGTCTATTCTATTCTATTCTATTCTATTCTATTCTATTCTATTCTATTCTATTCTATTCTATTCTATTCTATTCTATTCCATTCTATTCCATTCTATTCTATCCTATTCTGCTCTGCTCTGCTCTACTCTACTCTACTCTACTCTACTCTACTCTACTCTACTCTACTCCCATAAATGATACATGGAAGGTGTGTATCTCTCCCCATGACTACAAAAGAAAGGTGGGCTATGAATGAAGAGAGCCTAGGCAGCTGACTTGGACTAAACATTTAAAACTTTTTGGTGTTTTTTACTGCTAGAGGTAGGTGAGAAGAGTCACTTCCCAATTCACCATATGTTCACTTATTGCCAGAGAGCATAAAAGACGATCTGGCTAGAATAATAATTCTGCATTCCCATCTTATGTGTGAGGAGATCTGCACTTAAACTTAACTATTCTATGACTTTTAGTGCTTTATTTCCATTATAGCTTATATCAGACAGGTGTTAAGCATTTTATTAAACTGCTCAGTGAAACAGCTGAGAGTGGTTAGAGGTGACATGCTGAAATTCTGTTTATTTTCCCTTAGCTGAAGGAAAGCAAAACAATTCCTGGTTTATTCTATTCTAGTCTATTCTAATTACCACTGTAACTGCTGAATGTTTGAACACTAGCATGCTCTTTAAAGCATATTGTTAGTTTATGGGGCTACCTATCTCAGAAAAGCACTCTGGCTATTAGAAACTGTTGAAAAGAAGTGAAAATCAGATAACTAAGCCAATGAGAAATGGGCCAGTCTGAATGTATTGTCGCCTTTTATGTTGATAAATATTGCCATAGCTGCTGTTCAATTAAAAATGATAGTTGTATTCAAATAATAGCTTTCGGGGGGGGGGGGGGGGGGGAACTTTCCATGGAGGAATAAAACAAACCAAAAAAAAGAGAAAGAAAAATAAGTATATTCTGATAAGCCCTCAAAAATCTTTTCTATTTGCAGTCTTTTTGATGGACTCTCTGGGGCTGCTGACCACCAGACCCCACTGCTGACCCCTCTCTCCCTCTGCTGAGGTGTTAATCCACTGACTCAATCTACTTTTTAAAGCTGGGTTTCTTTCCCTTTCCCACTTTTTTTTTTTTTTTCCCAGGTGGTTTTTCCCTGGTATTACAAGAACTTCAGTTTATTTCCCTTTTGGATTTTAAAGCAGCAGTGTAGAGCAGTAACCATATTATTTGCTCCACCAGTTGGCTGCAGGAAGCTCTTATAGGCGGTGCTCTCAGGAAAGGCAGCTGGTTAGGCAAAGGCAACTTTAACTGCTATCAGAGCTATAAAACTAAAACAGAGTTTAAGATCATAACTGTAGCAATAACCTTGCCCTAATAGTATAAAACAAAATAGGACCCATTATGGGTAGGGTGTTTTTTTTGTTGTTTTGTTTTATTGCCATCTGTCACAACTTCCATTTTGGATGCTTCTGGAAGGGTTTCATAGTCTCTCTTCACACTAAACAAGTTTGGAATAAAATGCAAGTCAGAAGGAAATGAGATAGTGTTAAATCAACTTGTCCTGGTAAGTGCAAACATTGGCAGCATCATCATGATTTATTTCTTCCTATCCTTGAGGAGGACAGCATATGTTCTCCATTCCAGTGAGAACTTAGGAGTTGGGAAGTGGGGGAACAGCAAAGAAGCACAGAGCATTTCTGTTTGAGTAAACCTCCTTGAAATCAAACCAAAACAGAAGGGTTACAGAAAGTAAAGCATCCTACCTCTGCCAATGGGCATTTCTAAAGAGCTTTGGGCTATTAGAGATTTCACTGATCCTCCTTTCACAAAGGAAGGAATTAATATACAGCAACTCCAGAGATTTTTCTTGACTTCATCTTTTCTTTTTCTAACAAAATCTATCTGGAATTAGTGAATTTGTTGTGGCCAGGGCAAGTTTTCAATTCCAACTAAATGTAGGATTGAGACAGAGCATTTGCAGAGGTCCCTGAAACAAAGTAAAGCAGCTGCTGGCCTGTCAGTATAAAACATCCTACAAATGCATAAATGTGTGACATATGTTCACTGGAACATTTCTGACATGATTTTGGCTCAATGCACTGTGTGTATCTTTGCCTAAATGCTATATATAAACTCTTGCTTAATATGCACAGAAATGTGTATCATTTCCCAAAAGCACAAATTAAAGAGCCAGTACTTCTCTGTCATAAAATGTTTAGGCCCTAAAACAGAAACTCAAGGTTAAAATAATTTCCCAATTGCTGCACCTAAAAGAAAGCATCACAACAATTCTACATGCATGTGTGTTTTAAAAGCCAGTTAAATGCTGTATGCTGCAGTGCTGGAAGAGAATTAATCATTTTTGTAGCAACTGAGACAACTTAGTGCTCAATTTTCAGCAGTTGTAGAAGTTGGGGGAAATCTGGCTGCCCTTTCTTTTAAATGACTGAGTGGCATTGCCAGCCTTGCATCTAGTGCACAGAGCATTCTGAAGGTTTGAAATTCGCTTCTTTCTGCAGCAAAACTCAATAAATGAATAATTTATCCCCTCCATTCCAAATTCTGCCCATTCAAAACAGAAAAATGCTCTCAACAGCCAGATGTTTCCACCTGACAAGCTCCTTCCTCCAAAAATGTTGACTGGGTGTCTGAGTCACCGCTATTCCCCCCAAAACCCAAAGAAATCCTCAAAGAAACCCAAATAATTCCTCACAGTACAAGGCAGCCTGCTAGTCAAAGGGCAGAGTGAAAACAGAGGGGGAAAGAGTGGGAATTTGGATGGACATAGTGGATAACCTGGAGTAGAACATGCTAGCAAAGCATTTCCAAGGTGTGCACCCCAGGTCAACAATGCTCACATCCATAATGAGGAATCTTCCCTGAGTCATATTGTCACTTCTAGCTTGGATTTGACCAGAGTTTGGAGCTCTCACCCAGGCCATGAGCATCTTCCTCCTGCTGGTATTTCTGGTAGGTTTGCTTGTGGGAGAAAAATGGCTGGTGGGGCAAAGTGTACTTGGCAGTGGGACGCGGGGTCCCTCCAGCTCCCTCCTCTATGCCGGGGGATGGAGACATAACCTTTATCTCTTGGTTGTGCTTGGATCCGAATAGCCACTGCTCTGAGGTCTGCCAGCAACACCTGGGACCAGGGCTCCCTCCATCTCATACTGTGCTCCCGCTCTGCCACTGCCACTGGGTCAGGGTTCTCAGGCTGCTCAGCACTTGTCCCTGACAGGGCATAAATAATGCAGTATTTACACCAGGGGAAACTGTTTGCATGCTGCATGCCAGGTTTTATTTGTTTACCTTTCCAGACTCAAGCTGAGTTTTAAGAGTCTTTTTCACTTGGGAATAGGAAGCCTTGTCAGAAAGGCAGCAAGATGTATAGTGTGGGTCTTCAGAGGAAAGAAGTGTAAATTTTGTTTGGCATTTTTAAGTACTAAATATCTTAATGTTTTACAAAGTGTAAGTTACATGCTATTAACTTTTATGTGAGTCTTGCTATTAATTTTTATATGATATACAGAGTGGTGAATAAGATTATATTCAAAACCCATTTCAAATCCTACTGTCATTTATTTATTTATTTAGGCTAGAAGAGACCTTAAAGATCATTTTGTTTCAACCTCTCTCCCACAGACAGGGACATCTTCCACTAGATCAGGTTGTTCAAAGCCTTATCCATCCCAGCCTATTTCAGGGTTGGAGCCTCCACAATTTCTCTTGGCAACCTATGCCAGTCCCTCACCACCCTCATAGGAAAGAATTGATTTATTATCTAGTATAATGTTATTTCAGTCAGGAGCAAAGCTGCTTTAGTAAACTATAGTCATCAATAAGATGAATCAGTATGTTTCAAGCCTGATTTCAGAAACTGTAGTTTCCATTGTAATTATCCTGGATGTTTTGGTACAAATCCCACTCACAGAAAGAGTGGCAGAGAGCCAGAAGGTGTGTCTGGATCCCTCCTGTGGGTTTGATTGCTGTTGTTACTCCCAGGATATAGCTGGGACCTGGGAAAGTGACATTTGCTGCAGCAAGAAGCATCCTGGGGATCATCAACACCTTCATTAGCCTGAGTGAAAATGCAGCCTTATCTAGGTGAAAGCAAAGAAATGAAACCCTTAATTCAAACAATAGCTGACTTTTTAAAACCAGGCCACATGATTACATTTGTGACTTAATTTGTTAGAGCTGCAAAGTGTCCCTGCCCTTTAGTGGTCGTGGAACATTAGAAAGTGCACAAAATGATACTGAAAATTGCTTGCTGCCAGTAGCAATCCAATTTCATTCTTTCTTGGTATAGGAAGTGTGTGTCACTCAGTGCCCAATGGAAAATTTCATAACTTTCCCTATTATGCTTATTGTTAAGAAAAGTCAGACAGGAGGCATTACTCACAAAGTCTCATCAGCCCATACTGCCATGAAAAGCAGGATGACAGCAATTAAACCAGGCTTGTGCTGTAAGTCCCTGTCTGCTCGCTGTGCAAACAGCCAGCCAGCAATCACTCCTGGACACTGGGTGCTCCAGAGGGTAAGTGTGGAGGGTAGCTAGACCAGAAATGTCTTCTGTAAGGAAATGAAACAAAATGAATGAACAAACAAAATTAAACCCTCTCAAAGCCCTCTGAAAATAAGAAAACAAAATTACTCTGAAAGTCTGCTTTGGAAAGAACCAGAGAAAGGTTGAAACTCTCTGCTGACCTCATTTGGTCAGCATTTAGTTACCTTACCGTTTACTTAGGAGTGGGATCTAAGCTGATCAGTCACATTTCTATATAGAAGCCTCCAGACTGAAAGAGGGAGCTTTAGACTACAGAGAAGGAAGAAATATTTTGCAATGAGGGGGATGAGACACTGGGCCAGGTTGCCCAGAGGGACTGTAGAAGCCCCATCCTCAGAAACATTCCAGGTCAGGTTAGATTGGGCTCTGAGCAACCTGCTCTAGTTAGAGATGTAGCCTGCTCACTGCAGAAGAATTGAACTAGATGACCTTTAGAGGTCCCTTCCAACCCAAACCATTCTGTAGTTCTATGCAGCAGGTCACACACCTTGATCATCATGGTCCTTTCTGCTACTATAAAGCAGCTAAATATTCTCTCAGACTTAGAAAGTACTTTATGAAGCCCTTGGACAGTTCTGTGTAGCAAAAGCTGGAATTAAGATTACCTGATATTATCTTAGCAGGGTTGTACAGTGATACAGCCACGTCTACACTGAGAGGTGAGAGTGTGTATCACACAAATCAGCCTCAGGGAGGGTCCTCAGACTTCATTTGCCCTTTACCTTCTCAGTCTCCAGCTTGTCTCCTTGTCATCCAGGAATCATCCATGAAAAAAATCCAAGGCCAAGGGGAACTATGACCTAATTCAAAACAAAGTCCCATTGAGTAAGAGGATCTGTACATTTTACTCAATTAGAGTCTGTGCTTGACACTGTGAGTCATAATTTATCTGGGGAAAAAATGTGCCTGCAGTTGTATAGCATCCCTTCAGACTGGCCTACATCCTTGGGGACCGCGTTTTGTTCTCGCATTCCTTTGAATCTGCATCCGCTGTACGTTGCTGATGGCACAAAGGAGTGGTTTGGGGATTGCAGCTCTTTTCACTTGTCTCAGTGTTGCCTGCCATAAATATTGGTTGCCTGTGTGAGGGATTTGAGGCTGCTAACCAAGCAGGAGAACAGAGCACAACAGTAGCTGTTAACAAGCTGACTTCTCAGCCTCTGTGGGCAATAAGGTCAATTTAACAGAGAAAAAAAGAAGGATCAGTGAAACATTCCATAACACCTAAATATAGATCTGCTATTTGAGTTCAGTTCTTTGTCAAAGAACTGCTTTGTTAAGCCACTGCTTAATCCTGTGACTGATGGAGGTCTTCAGGACCTCTTCTGAAGTTCCTACTTTCTCGGGTCTCACTCTTCAAGGTATTAAACATCCCTAAATCTCTAAAAAGCACGCTCACAGTATCTGCTGCTTTTCTATCAATATTCTGTCTCTGTGGTTGATTGAAACTGGACCCCTTTGAGCATCTGGCTTTTATAATAGCAGCTATATCAGCCACAGAGGGACACCCATGCACGACAGGAGCTTACAGCTATGCAGCAACACCCCTAGAAGATGAGCTGTCAGGCTCCATGGTGGCTGGGAGATGTCACCTATGCCACTGCTGCAGGAGTTGAATACATGTATAGGTGTTCATTCTTAGCAGCTGAATTAAAGGCACTTCAGCAGTGAAATGACAACCATGTGTGACCAGAGGTTTCAGGATCAGTACAGAGGAAAAATTTCATCTTAAAGAGATTAGTAAATGGCAGAATACATGTACATGGTTACTGGGGAGGGGGGACAGTGGTATAAGGATCTACAGTTTTGCTTAGTAGAGAGATTAGAAAGAGTCTTCAATGTCTTTTAAAGCACAGCTGTATCTCAGAAAAACTTGGATTCCAGAGAGACCTCATAGCAGCCTTCCAGGACCTGAAGAGGGCCTACAAAAAAAGCTGGGGAGGGACAGTTTACAAAGGCATGTAGCACTAGGACAAGGGGCAATGGTTTTAAACTAGAGAAGGGTAGATTTAGATTGAACACTGGAAGAAGTTCTTTACTATGAGGGTTGTGGAACACTGGGACAGGTTGCCCAAGGAGGTGGTGGAGACCCCATCACTGAAGTCATCCAGTGTCAGGCTTGATGTAACCCTGACCAACCTGATCTCATTGGGGATGTCCCTGCTTACTGTAAGGGGGTGGAGCAGATGACCTCTAGGTGTCCCTTCCAACCCAATGCATTCTGAGATTCTATGATTCTGTAACTAATTCATGAGCAGTCACATTTGTCAGTTTTTTGCTAACATCAGACTCCTCACAAGTACATAAATTTCCAGTATGGACAAAGATCAGAGGCTAAAGTTATGTTTAAGTGGCAGAGAGCAAAAGAAGGTTAACCATTTCTTAGCTTGTCACACACATGGCCTGAAGGCTTGCAGAGCTCTATGCCATATCACTGTTTAAGTTTTCACTTCACAATCATTGTTTCTGGGTTTTTTTTCCTCTAAGTGCTTTTTTTAATAGATGTTGGTGATATTCTGCCATTTAGCCTAGGCTTTGCTCCCATTGCTGTCCTACTCATCAGGAAGGGACAGTGTACTTAGGAGTTAAAAATCTGAGCTGTTATTCACATATCCTTCCTGTGTGTTGGCCACCTCCACACCCATACATCGTTTCCCCCTTCCCTGTAATTTTCCCCCTCCCTCTTCCTTTCTCCCCAGTTTTCCTGTTTGATTCCCTTTATTGTCCCATTCACCCATTCCATCTGACTCAAAGTCATTTTGTGTCAGTGAATAATGAAAAAAACATTTTCTCCTTACACCATCACCTGCACAGAGCCCTTTGCCATTAGTGTCTTCTTGGAGGAAAAAGGGACTTTTGGTGTAAGAAGCTGCCAAGCCACCATAACTAAACTGGTTTTCATCCCAGCTGACCACTGCCTTGTATGAGGGCAGACTCAGGCTTATATTTTAATACTTTCCTTTGGAGGATTTGAAGTTTTGCTGAACTGGGAGTTTGGGGAGATCTAGAAGCTTTGGGATTAGCAGGGAGAGTGTCACAAAAGCATATTCACACAACCTCATCATGCTCCTTTGGGCTGGCTACAGTCACTGGGAATTATCTGCATGTGCTCCAGTTACAATGGCAGTTATTTCTTCATTGAGTGGTGGAGAAGAGGCAGCTGTAATTTGTACATCAACAGATCTGAGGGTTTAAGTCATGGAGCTTAGAACAAGGGATGAATTGTTTTGGCCAAGTATTTTTAGCTAAAAAAAACCCAACAACCCAGACATCTGTAGCCACAGTAAAATTCTAAGTGGCCTTGTACTTGCTGTACGTGCTCCTTCACAAAGAAAGGCAAAAGCCCTCAAAACTGGGGGTGGGGGGAGTTTTCTTTAAATATAGCTTCCCCACAGCTAAATGCCCCTTGCTTTTTCATGAGTAAATATGGCAACATTTGCTATTATATTCTTTTAAAAAGCCATCCTTCATGTTGCATGTGGGGTGCCACTACTCATAGCACTGGTGACAGGAATCCCAACCATGGCCTGCTCAGAAGGAAAACAAAACATCTTTATTTCTTGCAAATGATATGGCAGCCACCAGCAACCCACCTCCAGCATCCATGACTGATCTGGCTTTGCAAGAAAGAATGTCTTTCCCTGGTCCCATCCATTACAAGGTACATCAGCTGTTGCTCATTGCCATTTTCTCATGTGAACTCGTAGCACAAAGAGCGGCCTGCACATCTCGTCAAGGCTTTATGGTCTCCACCTGGGGCACCCATGCTCTTCACTCCTTCCTTTCCCATAGACAACATCCTTTCCTGAACTGAACAAGCTCTAAATTCTGCTTTACACCAATAAAAGTAAAACTAGCTGACATCCAGCAAAGAGAAAGAAACCTAAGCAAGGGCCCAAACACACCACGAGGGCTCACTGTGTTCCACCAGCCTGCAGGTAGATCCCTCCTGATATTCAGTCACGAGAGGCAAAAGGTCAATGGTTGGTCAAATAATCTGGACCTGAATCTTAGCGGCCTACCAGTAAAAAACATTGGTCCAAAGATGCCTATGAGCCTGCTGTGGTATTGTTGGAAAACCTCTGGGCACATGGCTCCTTAAGGATACCTGCTTCTCATTGGGTTTTAGTGGGCTGACAGGGGTTTCAAATCCCTTGCTGCACTGCCTGACAAAGGCTGCCTGACGTAGAGTGTCTGGTGAAACACTCACTATAGAACAAAGAGAAGATAAATGTGCTCTATCACTCTGTTGTGTTTATTGATCACACTCAGGTTGTGCTAGCTTGAAGACAGATAGCCCAGCAGTTTAAGACAAGAGCAATCATTTTATGTCTCTGTATATATGAAATATAGATTTGGAAACTTTTATAGATAATGAAAACTTTACACAGGTTGGACAATAATTTTCCTGCTGTTGGGTATTGCTCTCCTACTGTAAGCAGCTGCATCCCTCACTGCATCTCTGGGAGTGAATCACAATTTCATATTTTAACAGCCTTCTTTTCCTGCTGTATGGCCGGGAGGGGCTTCCTACATTTTATCTAATCAACAGGCAAATTTGAGAGCTTCCCATAAAATCCTGCAGTAAACAGGATGTGTTTGCTCTAAACAGGTTTCATCCAGTAACAAGTCACTATAAATTCAGCCAGCATCAACAAACTGTTATTTTCCCTCACATTCCTCTAACATCTTTTTCCTGCTGTAGAACAACAGGAGAAAATTGCTGCTATTTGTCCTCAGATTGAAGTATTTAAGCAAAGCTAAAGATACTGTCTACCAATAATGGTACTACTCTGGGAGTCAACTACATTCTTTTTCATTGTAAATGTAAAGTAGTAAATGAAATTACAATTGAAATCAATTGGATTCAGTTAGAGCAGTTGATAGGTGTTGCAGGAAGCTGAAATGGGGACAGGTTGTTAGGAGTTCACTGCTTGAGATGAAAAGCAATTTCACAGAAGTTGTGTTTACTGAAGTGTACTAATAGAGTGTGGAAAATACAGCATTTTGGCATGTTATTGAAATAATTGCCCCAAAGATTGTCCCTGCCAATGGGTTAGAAAGTAGAAATAAGTTAAAGGGGAGTTTCCAGTTTAAGTAGGACATTGACACTCTTGAACATGTCAGAGAAGGGCAACGAGGCTGGGGAGAGGCCTCGAGCACAAGCCCTACGAGGAGAGGCTGAGGGAGCTGGGATTGTTTAGCCTGGAGAAGAGGAGGCTCAGGGGAGACCTCATTGCTCTCTACAACTACCTGAAGGGAGATGTTAGCCAGGTGGGGGTTGGTCTCTTCTCTCTAGCAACCAGCACCAGAACAAGAGGACACAGTCTCAAGATGCACCTAGGAAAGTTTAGGCTTGAGGTGAGGAGAAAGTTCTTCCCAGAGAGAGTTGTTTGCCATTGGAATGTGGTGCCCAGAGAGGTGGTGGAGTCACCATCCCTGGAGGTGTTCAAGAGGGGATTGGATGTGGCACTCGGTGCCATGGTTTAGTCATGAGGTCTGTGGTGACAGGTTGGACTTGATGATCTTTGAGGTCTCTTCCAACCTTGGTGATACTGTGATACTGTGATACCTCTCCTATGAGGACAGAGTGAAAGAGTTGGGGCTGTTCAGTCTGGAGAAAAGAAGGCTCCGAGGAGACCTTATTGTGGGCTTCCAGTATCTGAAGGGGGCTACAAGAAAGCTGGGGAGGGACTTCTCAGGATATCAGGTAGTGATAGGACTAGGGGGAATGGAATGAAGCTGGAGGTGGGGAGATTCAGACAGGACATGAGGAAGAAGTTCTTCCCCATGAGAGTGGTGAAGCCCTGGAATGGGTTGTCCAGGGAGGTGGTTGAGGCCCTGTCCCTGGAGCTGTTTAAGACCAGGCTGGATGAGGCTCTGGCCAGCGTGCTCTAGTGTGAGGTGTCCCTGCCCATGGCAGGGGGTTGGAACTAGATGATCCTTGTGGTCCCTTCCAACCCTGACTGATTCTATGATTCTATGGAAATTGCTACCTTAAATGCTAAAGATAGAGCTAACGACATGATAAGGAGGCCATAAAACCAGTGGGGGGAAAAAACTCTTCACTCAACAGAGTTAAATCTGTATAAGGCTGGGACGCAGCAATGTGTCTCACTGAGCACAATGCAGGTTCAAATATACACTGTCCTAATTCACCAGCTGCTGTTTTGAGAGAAATGCTTTCAGAGACACAGGGTTTTTCCTCAGCTTCTGAGTAGTCTTAGCAAAGTAGACACTCAAACACAAATGTGAGCAGGAACTTGGGCACCAAACTGGCGCCACACTAGGTTTGAGACTGGGATCAACAATTGGCAGAGCATTAAGAGGGTGACGAAAGGGGCTTATTTATCTTAAAGGGAACTTACACATTGTGTTAATGTTGACAGTTGACAGAGAAAACACTGCTGAAAATCGAGTGTGAGACAGGGGTTTACTCGATAGCCACAGGATGTCCTTGGAACAGAGTCTGCATCTCAATGAGCTGGATGCCACTCACAGTAGAGTAGAAAGAAATTAGTTAGGGTCAAACATAATTATGATGTCAGGGTAGTTTCTGGTCAGAGACCCATCATTCCTGTTAGGAACCATGTCATACTGGGGAAAAATTAACTAGCTTACAAATGCACAGCAGATCATTTCCAGACCAAACACGATCCTTCTCTCCACCTTTCTTCTTCCTCCCACTGTTTCTCTTTGTTTCAAGCACAGTTATAAAGGCTCACATCTCATCTCAGCTGCTTTTGTCAGGACAGCTAATGAGCTGGGGTGGGATGAGGGGGGGGAAAAAAAAACCCACAGTGGAAATGGGGTCATGGAAAGGTTAAACTTCATGAATTTCTTCATTGGGATTCAGCTCACGCCCTCCTGAAATGAGATGTCATCATTAAAATTGTGGATGACACTGTTGAACAATGATGCTTCGTGACAAGCTGTTAGAATGATGTGAGGGAAATAGTTTTCATTTAGACTTTAATAGAATAGAATGCATCACTGTGATAAGAAAACAAGCCAAAATTGAACAAACAATGCCAGAAAAGTCTTGAAAGCAATCTGTCTAACGTTAGACGTTTGCAAGGGAGAAATCCTCCAATTTAATTCAGAAAAAAATAGCAAATAAAAAAATAAAGCAAGGATCTTGACACTGTTTTCTTTTCTACTTCTCTGGCATTACAGTTTTGAGACATGAATAGCACAAATATCTGGGAGATAAAATAATTGTTTGCCTCATCCCACTATTTTTTTATGTAGCAGAGGTATTGGCTGGGTGTTGTGGGGCTTTTTTTTTTTTTGACAGGAACACCTAATTGTTTGAAAAGGAGAAAACAGCAGAGTGAAAATCAATTGTGATGGGGCCTGAAAGATACAGACTAATTGGAGGTGTGACCTGGAGCTGAGCTAGGCTGTTTCAGTGCACGGGCTCACCATGGAGGAGAGTGACACAAAGGGTCATGCTTTCAGTTCCAGGGCAGAAATTTGCTGTATCTGGGTCAAGCCTGACAGGTGTTGTTCTGGCTTCTTCACAAATGCTCATCAATCTCTCCCAAAACTCTAGCTCAGTGTGTTATTACCTTCTATTATTAGATGCTAAAAGAAAGATTGGGACAATATTTTTGGCAGGGTCTGCTGTGAAAAGACAGGGGTGATGGTTTTAAACTAAAAGAAGGAGACTTAGGCTAGGTAGAAGGAAGGCATTTTTTATGATGAGGGTGGTGAAATGTTGGCACAGGCTGCCCAGAGAGGTGGTAGATGCCCCAATTCTGGAAACACTTAAGGTCAGGTTGGATGGGGCTCTGAGCAACTTGATCTTGTCAGGGGACCTTTAAAGGTTCCTTCCCATCCAAACCGATGCTTCACCATCAAACAAAAACTGTTTCTGCAAGACTGCTGCCACTAGAGTGTTCCTGTCTTGTATTTGCACAGTTGGCTAGTGGCTTGCTTAGGTGGGTTAACAACTACTTGTCCCTGTCAACCCTTCCCTTATTTGCTGCAAATCATACCTGCACTTTGGAAGAACATTTCGAATTTGAATCCCATCACCTAAGATGCCTCCAGCCCTCCCCAGCTCAGTGTGGTCTGCAATTCTAATGAGCCTACTCTCCATTCATATATCCAGCTTATTGCATCTGGATGTCTCACTTATGAATCATATTTGCCCAACCATCCTTGAAGGCTGCCTTCTTTTTTTAGAGAATTTATGGCACTTTGAAGCTTACTGAGTTTCCCACAGAGAAGCTGCTGGCTTATCAGTGGCATTTACAGCCTGCTCCAAAATAAGGTAAACACAGAACTTCTGGGCCATTGAGGGGTCCACCACAGAAGAAAACTATTAGCAGCTTCTGCTCCTTTCCCAAGTCTCTTTTCTCCTGATGTGATGTAGTCTGTGATTTAAAAGGACAATTAAGATTTAATAAAATGGGAGTTTTCCATTTGAGATAAAGCTCATGCTTTTCATGCTCACAAAACACAGTGGCTTTCAATGTAGTTGGTGAGATTAAAGGAAGTCAGGTCTGAATAAATCCTGTGGAATGCTGAAGAGGACTTCTATCAAACAATTACAAAATGCCCTTCAGAAGAAACCCCACTCCCTGGTTATTCTCCTGTGCTGTCTAATTACCATCCATTTTATCATAACTCTCCAATTTGGAACAACCTTGATTTTACAACTGAGAAAACACCATATTAGGAGAAGCCAAAGTCCCATGAGATATTGATTTCATTGGCAGGGAAAGGAAGCATACACATGCCCCATAGATAAACTAAGATGTAAATTAATTTTAATGGAATTGAGATTTCCTGTGAAAGAAATCTTATCATTTTCTAGCAGAACCTATGGTACTTTCTCTGCTCTGCACTGGTGATGTCTCTGGTGAGAACTGACTTTCTGGATAGCCCTTGTCACCACATTTTATTGTGTGACAGCATTGCTGTACTCCTAAGCTTTAAAGGCATGGCTGTACACTTGATGCTGGATCCTTTCTCCTCTAATCAGCTACCCAGGGAAAGCTATGGGCTGTAAACAAATTCTTCCTTTTCCTTCTCAGAGTCAAAACACAAATCTAGATAGGATGAAAAAAAAAAAAAAGAATCCTACTTCTCTGTGCTATTAGCTACTGAGTGAAAGTACAAGAAACTTTTAAATCAGAGCCCACATTAGCAGAGCTCCAACACTGAGAAGTGCCATGTACCTGAAGGACTACTCCTGGCTCTGGATAAAGCACTTCCCCCATTGAAAATAAGCTATTTTGGTCTCTTCTGAGTGCATTTGCTGACTATAACTGCACAGCCTTAAGTAATATGGCTGCAAAGGGCAGGTTCTTTTAGTAGTATTTTGGCTTAGGTGACTTTTTCCACAATACTCAAGTAAACATGAAAAGAAAAAAATGGTGCAGAGAGGCAGAAGTAAAAAGTGACCTAGAAAATATCACACAAATGGAACTGCAAACACTGATCTGAGCAAAGAAACCTGGAGGCAAATGCCAGCCAGAATTACACATTACCCTGAAAAGAACAAAGCAAATAATTTTTCCTAGAGCTCCTGAAGTATCTGCTCTGAGTCTGCAGGAATATGGTGTGGGTTGTATTCCAGGTGTCCTCAGTTCACTTCTGCATTGAAGACATTCAATCTGCAATTTGTTCCATACAGGTGGACAAGTGCAAGCAGCAGAGCCACGGTGGTTGTGACAAATTACTTCATTTGCTCAAGACTGCTGTCAAATCTCACTTGGAGGCTGAGGTGTTTGGAAAGTGCAACAGCAAAGATTTCCCAGGTAAATGGCAAAAATTTGCAGGCATAAGCATGCCAAAGCTCAACTGCAAGGTGATACTAAGGACAAACTGCTTCTCAAAACACTGAAACCAGCTTGGTTAAGGAAAAGGGAGCTGGGATTGTTTAGCCTGGAGAAGAGGAGGCTCAGGGGAGGCCTTATTGCTGTCTACAACTACCTGAAGGGAGGTTGTAGCCAAGAGGGGGCTGGTCTCTTCTCCCAGGCAATTGGCACCAGAACAAGAGGACACAGTCTCAAGCTGTGCCAGAGGAAGTTTAAGCTTGAGGTGAGGGGAAAGTTCTTCACAGAGAGAGTTGTTAGCCATTGGAATGTGCTGCCCAGGGAGGTGGTGGAGTCACCATCCCTGGAGGTGTTCAAGAGGGGATTGGACGTGGCACTTGGTGCCATGGTTTAGTAGTCATGAAGTCTGGCAGGTTGGACTTGATGATCTTTGAGGTCTTTTCTAACCTTATTGATTCTATGGTTCTGTTCTATGATGTGTCCAAGAGGAATTTTGGAGGAAGAATTGAGGCTGAGATTCTCCTAGCAGACCTAGTTGTGCCAGGGGCTCTATTTGAAGTGGGCATCTGGTAAGCATATTTGAAGCAAAGCACAGAAATATCACTGGATCACTTCTTTCTGCCTCATAATTTTCCCACTAAAAAGACAATGTTTTCAATGCAGCAGGAGCTCCTACATGCCAAATCAGAGCAAGCCAAAAGCAGCAAAAGCCATTATGCTGCTTCCTCTAAGAAAGGCAAGGTTCAGCTTTTCATAACCTCATCACCATCATCCGCTCTCTCTGAAGGCATTGGGTGCTTCTTTTGTGTTTGAAATCTTGTTATCCTTTCAGGCCCAGCCTGTGGTGATGGCATGAAGAAAGCTGTGCTGTGTGGCTGTGGCGAGATGCCAAGGTGCTGCCTTCTGCTCTGCTGCTTGATTGTTCAGTCCCTAGTTGCTGATACTAGGTACTGAACGTGTGCATCAACTGTTAAATGTCTCACAATGATGTCTTTCATACCTTGGTAGAAATTACAGCCATGCTGGAGCTCCTGACCCAAATCCACAGTCCTGATCAGAGTTTACTCCAAGAGGGAAAATATGTTTGCACAACAAAGATATGCCTGACCTCAGATCTTAATCTGGGGAGACAAGGATCAGAAGGCAGGACAAGAAGAATGAGTTCATGTTCTCATTTCTGACAAAAGCTCACTCTGTGACCTCAGGGAGCTGTTTCATCCCTGTTTATCTTGCTTTCTCCATGCTACTGGAGGTAATGATGCTTACCCTCTCACAGCTAATTTGAAGTCTGTCACCAAAGGCTGCTCTACACAGCAGCCTGGGAAAGTTTGTGTTTTGTCTCCTAGAGAATAACCAGGATATGTAGCTTCTGCAGAGTTTCAAGTTGTTTACATGTGGCTGTCCAAAACAGCCCACTGCTAATACATATCTCGTGAGGTCTCTGGGAACCTCCGTGGATTTATTGCTCTTTGGTGTGCGCTATAATCAAGCTGCAAATAGAGGAAGAAGCTGCTCTTTGGAGCTTCTGCTGCTGTTCCTCTCTTACAGTGGGTTTCCCTGTTGCAGCTTAGCAGACATGCTGGGGAAGGAGAAGGAAGGATGGAGATGTGAGCAAAGACCATTTCTTAGAGTCCTGTTAAGACTCCCTTGTTTCAGACTTCTCTCCATGTCAAACTCTCCTAAATGGAGCCTAAGGTCCTAGTGGGCTGTATAGTGCCTCTTCATCATGTCATCTGTGGACAGCCTTGCTGTCAGCACAACCTGCTCTTCATCTCATCTCTCTACTGTGTGAATCTGACCTTTTCCTCTCCAAGAAAACCCCCATGTGTCTTTATCCAGGGGAATATTATTTACCTATCAGAGAAGTGGGCTGATGCCTGTGGCACTTTTGCAGAGTGTTAGCACAGCCACCCCTCTCTGAGTCACTAACCCCAGGCTGGATTTACAGGATGCAAACCCTTCATTACAGGAACTTTGTCAGCTAGATACATGGTCTTTCTTTTTTCTCAGACTTTGAAGTGGTTTTGCAATCGTACAGAAACTCTTTAGTCAGCAGAAGTTCTTTGCCAGGCAAAAAAAAAGTAGTTACTGGGATCAGGGATGGAGTGTCAAGAAAGACAGAAATTGCACTTCTGTGATTGTTTGGAAGTCATATGTTCTTCTGCTTGTATTCCTGCAAGGTGGGAAGTGTCTCAGAATTCATTTGGAAGAGCCACACCTTCATCCATTCCCATCTTGGAGTCAGAGTGCTGCACTGACCCAGCGTCTATGCCCATCGGTGTAAGGCAGAGCCCAGTCAAGGAGCAGCAGTTGCAGGTGTGACCTGCCAGCACACACAGCAGAAGTTGCTTCCCCATGACTTATCCTCTTTGCAATAGAAAAGATCCCACACTCCAGTTTCCCAGGCCCTAATATTGCTTCTGCCTGCGGAAATCACCTTGTCCTAAGTCTCACTATATTGTGGACCCCACTGCTTCCCATTTGAGGGCTATCTGACCACAGAAGCAAACAGGAACAGACCCTGCAAAGGCTTACTCCAAATTTAATTCTCTTTTAACTCAATTGGGTTTTCTAGTTTCAAACCTTCTAGAATGAGTCTCTTACTTTCTGTAGCTTAGTTAGTGTTTATGCCACATTATACTCTGTGGATGTACACGTGAGAAAGCTGCACTTTGCCTTTGTGTGGTCTCTGTGTATGAAAGCTTAGAGTAGATCCATTCACCTCCAGAAGATCACATTGGTCTAACAAGTTCACACTGACAAGAAAATCATTCCACTTGGTTTTCAGGACAGATTTTTACACATTGTATTTTCATTCTTCTTGATTTGGCTTTTCTCTTCTTTTTTTTTTTTTTTTTTCTTCCCTTTTCCTCCCTTGGTTTGTTACTCTTACCCTTTCCTTCCTCTCTCCTTGTCCTTTGCCAGTAGATGCTTTCCTCTCACTTTTCCTATTTGATGTCTGAAATATAACAGGGAGCAGCTGCTTTTACTGCTGCTTCTGACAGTACAAGTATAAGCAAAAGGGTGATGAGGCTTCAAATAACAGCCATGAGTGCCTGTAAATTGATTCCCTCCCCCTCTATTTCTCCTGATTTGGAAATAAAGGGAAATCAAAGAACTCAGCACCTCTAAATCCCATGCTGAGCAAGGCTGCATGTCATGCAAGGGTATATCTTTTTTTTGTGGAGTTTCACAAGTCCCCATCCTTGGAGGTATTTAAAAGACATGTAGATGAGGTGCTTAGTGACATGGTTTAGTGGTGGACTTGGCAGTGCTGGGCTGACTGTTGGACTTAATGATCTTAAAGGTCTTTTCCAAGCTAAGAGATTCCATAGTTCTATGATTCTGTAAACCAAACCTCCTGACCCAAATAAAGTTGGTACTGGGCTCTGCCTTAGAAAAACAGACCTCCAGACTTAACAAGCCCAGCTCTCTCAGCCACTCCTCATAAAGCTCAGCTTCACTGCCCTTCTTTGGGCACGCTCCAGCAACTCAATGTCTTTCTTGTAGTGAGGGCCCCGAAACCAAACCCAGTATTCAGATATGGCCTCACCAGTGCCAAGGAGAGGGGCATAATTATTGCCCTAGTCCTTCTAGCCACACTATTCTTGATACAACCCAGGATGCTGGTGGTCTTCTTGGCCCTCTAAGCACAAACTGACTTGTGTTCAGCCAATTGCCAACTAACACTCCCAGGTCTTTGCTGGGCTGTTTTCCAGGCACTCTGCCCCAGGCCTGTAGAATTGCATGGGGGTATTGTGACCCAAGTGCAGGACCTGGAACTTGGCATTGTTGAAGCTTCTAACATTGGCTTCAGCCCACTGATTAACCCTGTCCAAGTGTCCAAGTATTATCTCCGCTTTAGCAGCTGATATCAATGACATAACTTCTCTGGTTTTGTTTTAAATTGGCCTAAAGACTGCTATTGTCACTTGCTGCAGACAGAATTCTCCTACTTAGGGTTAAGCACATAAAGGGATTACATCTGAGCATCACCTTGGTCCCTGCCCAGATACCATCCTGCCTCCAGCTGTCCCAGCAGCACAAACCTTGGGTCATCCTGATCAGCTGACCTCCATGCAGAGGTGCTGTGCAAGAACTGTCCTTATGGCTGGGCCAAGGCTTGCCTGTGACAGGAAAATGCTTCTGGGCTTTAAAGCACCTCTGTCCCTGTGGCAGAACTTCCTCTGGCAGTCAGTCACTTGGCGCCAGCAGTCCTGGCACAGCCATCGGGAATTAGTTCATATAAAAGTGCAGTATGGAACTGCTCTGGATGCATTCTTTTCAAGCCAAGGAGACTCCTCTCCTTCAAACAGGGCTTTGAATTGTAAATAATGTCACTTGTCTTTCTGGTAAAAGATGACACACAGTTAATAGGATGGCAAAGTTCATCCGCTACCCTGTAATTAAAAAACAAGGGGGAAGACAGACCACTTAAAAGGGTTTCCCGCTGTGACAAATTCTGAGGATAATAACATTTTCACTGCTGGAAAAAAGCCACTCAACTGGCTGTAAATTCTCCAGCAAGGGTAAGGAGCAGCATGGTCAGACTTTCATTGCTTTTGTAGTCTGATGCCCAATCTTTTCTGAAAATAAAAGCACACAATGCTGGCATCGCTTGATCGATTGATCCAAAGCATATCTTAAAGGAACAGCTTTGTTTCCCCTCCAGTACCTCATCTCAGCTGTCCAATTAAAGCAATGCCATTTGCATTTCTGAGGTATGTGCCTTTGGTTCTGCACAAACAAATCCCAGGTCCATGGTTTAATTATAGTGGTGTTTGAGTGTTTTTTTCTCTGGTGGTTCACTTTTCATACCTTTCTGTGTCATAGAATGGCTCAGGTTAGAAGGGACCTTAGAGATCATCTACTCCAACCTCCTTGCTATGGGCAGGGATGCCTCTCATCTAGACTCAGCTGCTCAAGGCCTCATCCAGCCTGGCCTTGAATAGCTCCAGGGAGGAGGTAACATTGGCTTTAATTTACAGTATCACAGAATCACCAAGGTTGGAAGAGACCTCAAAGATCATCAAGTCCAACCTGTCACCACAGACTCATGACTAAACCATGGCACCAAGTGCCACGTCCAATCCCCTCTTGAACACCTCCAGGGATAGTGACTCCACCACCTCCCTGGGCAGCCCATTCCAATGGCTAACGAATCTCTCAGTGAAGAACTTCCTCCTTACCTCCAGCCTAAACTTCCCCTGGTGCATCTTGAGACTGTGTCCTCTTGTTCTGGTGCTGGTTGCTAGAGAGAAGACATCAACCCCTTCCTGGCTACAACCACCCTTCAGGTAGTTGTAGAGAGCAATGAGGTCTCCCCTGAGGGCTAAACCATCCCAGCTCCCTCAGCCTCTCCTCGTAGGGCTTGTGCTCGAGGCCTCTCACCAGCCTTGTTGCCCTTGAATTTATGTGGGTTTTTTTCTGTGGTGCTTTTGTTGGAATTTGTTTATTTTTCTTTGGTGTTTGTTTTGTTTGATTGTTTATTTCTTTTTTTTTAATTTCATTTTTAACTGAGGCTCTCGAGCACTCCCTTTCCTTCCTTCCACCATAATTTTTTTGTGGCAGGGGGGAACTTCATTCCTCATCTGTCAGCAGGATCTTAGCACCAAACCCTAGGTGAAGCACACTTCATAGAATCATACAATCATAGAATCGTTTTCATTGGAATAGACCTTTAAGATCTAGTGTGAGGTGTTCCTGGCCATGGCAGGGGGGTTGGAACTAGATGATCCTTGTGGTCCCTTCCAACCCTGACTGATTCTGTGATTCTATGATCATCGAGTCCAACTGTTAACCCAGCATTGTCAGTTAACCACTAAACCATGTCCTTCAGCACCACATCTATAGTGCCTTCTATAGTGCCATCTATAGTGTCTTCTACAGTGCCCCCACCACTTCCCTGGGTGGCATATTCCAGTGTCTCACCACCCTTTAGGTGAAGGAATTTTTCCTAATATCCAGTTTAAATCTCCTATAGCACAAATTGAAGCCATTTCCCCTTGTCCTGTCACTTGGTGCTTGCAGGACAGACTGACTCTCGCCTCACTACAACCTCCTTTTAGGTAATTGTAGAGAAGTTTCCCCTGAGATTCCTATTCTTAAGGCCAAACCCCAGTTCCCTCATCTGCTCCTCATAAGCCCTGTGCTCATAAGGCTGTGCTTCACAGTAGATAACATTTCAAATCTTACTGGGCTCAACCTTTAGATTTCTTTTACACCTTTGTTAACCCCAGAACATAGCAAGTCCACAGCTTTTGCTTTCTTTTTTGTTTCTTGTTTAAAGTATAATGAAAGAGACCTCCCCCCCACACTTCCATCCTCCCATTTCCTCCTGAGAGTAATTGAAATGCAGCCCTCTAAACCTCTGCTAATTTGTTTTGAAGCCAGCTATTTCCTCAAACAGTTTCAGGAGATGAAAGTTGCTGATAGGAGCTGCAATATATTTTTTTTCCTATTCCATTGCTACATGCCACTTAAATCCCTGGCTTTCCTCTTATATCCCTTGACACACCTATCTGAGCTCCCATGGATAAAACCCACAAAGCTCCAATACACATTCATTTGACCCTTCCAGAGGCTTGGTCTGCTTTTCTGCTGAACAGTTTGGTGAATGCAGCAGCAGAAGAGGTGGGGGCAAGACACAGGGGTTTTAGCATTTAAGGTTATCATTCCACATGCCACTTCAGGGGTCAAATTTTTCCACCCTTTCCCAGCCTGAGCACTTTGAAAGGTGCTGAGCCAACACTTGCAGAGCCTAGCAGGGTGGTTTCCACATGCAAGGTGGGCAGGATGGGCTTCAACTTGCAAAAAGCCTGATTACAAGACACTTTTATTTGAGCATTTAATTCAAGGCAGCAGAAGGAACAGTTTTACTAAGTCATTGACTGGGAGATTAAAACTTGTCTTTAATATGTGCATGGCAGTACTAGGAAAAGCTCTTCTCCACCTGAAGGCTACACAAGTGGCTTGTTCAGACAAAGCTTTAACTCCTTTTTTGTGTTGCTGTATTAGCTTGATTTCATCTGAGTCACTCTCATTCTTCACGTGTCATGCTCTGCATGCACTTGATGCCAAATCTACATCCTAAGTGCTTGTGCCATAACCTTCTGCACAATTGCTTTGGGTTTTTTTTCCTTCTCAAATATAGACATTTTCTTTCTGGGACTGAATCCCAGTTTCCTTCTGTTGGTTGTTGTCCTTTGGTTTCGACTTGTTTGGGGTGAGGTGTTTCCACAGTCCTGTGGGTGCTGGGAGAAGCTGAGCTGCAATTGATCTGCTGCTTGACTGATGTACTCTGTTTCTATTCCACCAGCTTTCCACACAACCAACCATAGAATTACACCTACATTTCTAAAGCTTTTCAGAGAGCTGTTGAAATTACCCATTCTGCCCATTTATTTGCTGCACAGGTTTTGGGCTGGTTTTTTATTTTACTTATTTTATTTGTATTGGTGTGGTACTTTGCATCTCAATGTTCCCATTAGTAAAAGATAAAAGGGGCATCTAAGGGCCACATAAGCAGGGAGACACGTAGCCACCAGGCTCTGAATCATGAGGGTTTTTTTTCCTGCCTTTGTTTCCCTTGGCATTGACAGTGTGCATAGCCTAACAGAGTCTGGAAGAAAAAGTCTTCAAAGTGCAGTTCTGTTGCTGCTTGGCTGCATTAGTCTGTGGGTTTTTTTGGCCCTCATTGAAGCCCTCATTTTGGCCCTCATTGGAATGTGCAGCCCAGGGAGGTGATGGAGTCCCCGTCCCTGGAGGTGTTCAAAAAGGGATTGGATGTGGCACTTGAAGCCATGGGTTAGTAGTCATGAGATGTTGGGTGACAGGCTGGACTTGATGATTTCTCAGGTCTTTACCAATCTTATTGATTCTGTGATTCTATGATCTCACTTAGAGATTTCCTTACTATCCAAAAGGCTCTCTCCAACTTTGCTTCATGTTGTACTGAGGGCTTTTTTCCAAGAGGTCTTTTCCATAGAGGAGAATAATGAAGGAAAATACTAACTCACTTGGTAAAAATCAAGTCTGAGTATCAGAAATGTCATTATCAATTACTCTGAAGGACAGTTATGATGAGAGAACCACCCCAAGGCCCATGGTGTCACTATGTCACTAATTCAGCTGAGGGAGAGTAGGTTCAGACCGAATCTTAGGAAGAAGTTCATCAGTACGAGGGTGGTGAGACTCTGGAATAAGTTGCCCAGGGAGGCTGTGGATGCCTCCTCCCTGGGAGTGTTGAAAGCCAGGCTGGACAAGGCCTTGAGCAGCTGAGTCTAGCTAAAAAGCATCCCTGCCTATGGCGGGAACGTTGGAGGAGATGATCTCTAAGGTCTCTTCCAACCTGAGCTATTCTGTGATTCTAAGATTCTATGTTTTAGATGATTTTTCCAAATAAGAAAATGTACTCATCAGGAG
This sequence comes from Picus viridis, assembly GCA_033816785.1. Classification (NCBI taxonomy): domain Eukaryota; kingdom Metazoa; phylum Chordata; class Aves; order Piciformes; family Picidae; genus Picus; species Picus viridis. The sequence goes on from CM066581.1 coordinate 7,568,033, forward strand.
TAACATCCCTTTGGCAAGACAGTAAAATGAAGCTACTTTTTGCTTTGTTTTTATCCTTCAAAACCACTACAAATTAGGTAGTTCTATCAAGAGGTGCAATGGAGAAGGTCCTTTTGAATCTAGTCTCTCTGCCTGATCCACAGTAGGAAGCAGAGTTATTTTCTTAGGAGGCCAGTTCTTTGATAAGATCTGTCTGATCTGATAAGCTGGGAACTAGGGATCCAATGTCATCTTGCATTTTATTTACTTATGTATCTGCCATTACAATACAATACAATACAATACAATACAATACAATACAATACAATACACCAGGTTGAAAGAGACCTTCAAGATCATCGCGTCCAACCCATCAACCAATCCAACCCACCCAAACAACTAAACTATGCAACCAAGCACCCCATCAAGCCTCCTCCAACCAAGCACCCCATCAAGCCTCCTCCTGAACACCTCCAATGAAGGTGACTCCACCACCTCCCTGGGCAGACCATTCCAATGGGCAATCACTCTCTCTGTATAGAACTTCTTCCTAACATCCAGCCTAAACCTGCCCTGGTGCAGCCTGAGACTGTGTCCTCTTGTTCTTGTACTGGCTGCCTGGGAGAAGAGACCAACCTCTGCATGGCTACAACCTCCCTTCAGGTAGTTGTAGAGAGCAATAAGGTCACCCCTCAGTCTCCTCTTCTCCAGGCTAAGCAACCCCAGCTCCCTCAGCCTTTCCTCATAAGGCTTGTGTTCCAAACCCCTCACCAACTTTGTTGCCCTTCTCTGGACACGCTCCAGCAAGACAACATCCTTCCTAAACTGAGGGGCCCAGATTGATGCAGGAATCTGGGCTATGCTTTAGACTATTTTCTTCACTATCACTTATAAATTAAATCCCCAAATAATTTTTTCCCCCCTTTTTTAACATCTGTTGTTTATGAAAGAACAAACCAACAAAACCAAACAAATAAACCAAGCAAACCCAAAACAAGCAAAAACAAAACAAGCAAAAACAAAACAAGCAAAGAAGGGGGGAAGATAAATTTAAAAAGTTTAAAAACTGTCAATCACATCTCCCAGGGAACAAAAACAAACAAATAAACCAAACAAAACCAAAACAAGCAAAAACAATACAAGCAAAAACAAAACAAGCAAAACCAAAACAAGCAAAACCAAAACAAGCAAAGTAGGGGAGGGGGAAGATAAATTTAAAAGGTTTAAAAACTGTCAATCACATCTCCCAGGGATAACTCTTGGCATTTGCAGTCCCAATCATAAAGTCTTGCATTACTGTTCAGAAGCCACCTGTGTTGTACTGGCCTAGCAATCTGACAAGACAATAAATTGGTTAGGTTGTTAAAACATTAACTGAGCTAACAAGCAATTCTTTGTAAATCAGCAGTTGCCTTCTTTAGCTTGTGAATCACCTTGGAGAAGGGGTTGGAGATAGACCCAGGCTTTGTATTTTGATCTGTCCCCCCTGGCTGTATTCTAACTTTGGAAGTTCAGCCTTGCTACTGGAAGAGCAAATGGCCTACAAGGGTGATTTAAATAAATAATGATCAGTCATTTATTATTATTCAAGGGAGAGTGCAATGTAATGTATATTTTAACAGCAGTGGAGTTTACATAATGAAATTATTGCACCAGTAATGTAATTATGACAAATGCACAGTTTGAGGCTATCTATTTATTTCTGTTGCTGCTTACGTGTATAATGCAAGGCTTTCCACAGATCCTGTGGGACATTTTAGTGCTCTGATTTGGCCATATCTTGCTTTCTCTGATTAGCACACATTGATTTCAAGCTCTTTCTACTGAATTTAAGCTGCAACTTCAAAAACCTTTCTTAGCATCTCTGTGAGCATGCTCACTCCCTGCCTTTTTATCAGCCAAAATCATCACGAAGGAGGAATCACAGGAATCCCACTCTGGGCTCTGCTAGCCATTAAAGCTTGACCTGTGACTCTCTGGCATTCCTCACGTCTCCTGTACCATCATTCCTTTGCTGCTACAGAAACTCCCAGTTATTGCTGGTAGTGATGGCCAGCTGCTTTGATCACCTGCCTTGCAGGGCACATTTGCTAGAGAGGCAAACTGTGTACACTGCTCCAGCACAGCTACAACAGTAGAACTTAGTGTTTTCCTCCTCTTCTTTGTGAGTCAATAATCCCTAACAGAAAAAACATGAGAAGTTAGGCACTTGTTTGACTATGTTTGCATGAGGAGGAATCATAGAATCATATCAGAAGGGTTTGGTTTGGAAGGCACCTTTAAAGGCCACCTAGTCAGAAGGGATATCTTCTAGTATCTGAAGGGGGCCTACAGGAAGGCTGGGGAGGGACTTCTCAGGATATCAGGTAGTGATAGGACTAGGGGGAATGGAATGAAGCTGGAGGTAGGGAGATTCAGACTGGACGTGAGGAGGAGGTTCTTCACCATGAGAGTGGTGGGGCCCTGGAATGGGTTGTCCAGGGAGGTGGTTGGGGCCCCGTCCCTGGAGATGTTTAAGGCCAGGCTGGATGAAGCTTTGGCCAGCCTGATCTAGTGCAGGGTGTCCCTGCCCGTGGAAGGGTTTGGAACTAGATGATCCTTGTGGTCCCTTCCAACCCTGACCGATACTATGATGCTATGATACTATAATCTTCAACTAGGTCAAGTTGCTCAGAGCTCTGCCCAACCTGACTTGAAATGTTTCCAGGGATGGGGCATCTACCACCTCTCTGAGCAACCTATGCCAGTGTCTGGCCACCCTCATTAAAAAGAATTCTTCCTTATATCTAATCTAAAACTCCTTCCTTTAGTTTAAGACCATCACTCCTTGTCTTGTCACAATAGACCCTGCTAAAAAGTCTGTTCACACCTTTCTTATGGACCCTTTTCAGCACTGAAAGGCTACATTAAAGTCTCCTCTGAGTCTTTTCTTCTCCAGGCTGAACAATCCCCGCTTTTTCAGCCTTTCTTCATAACAGAGGTATTACATCCCTCTCATCATTTTGGTGGCTTCCCGTGGGCTCACTCCAACTCTGTGTCCTTCTTTTGTTGAAGACTCCAGTGCTGGACACAGCACTGCAGGGGGAGCTCACCAGAGAGCAGGAAGGTGCTGCTGCTGATCATGGGAGAGGTTGTCATTATTTCCCTTAATCACTAGAAACAAAAATCTTTATTTCCATTCCTGAACTATCACCCTCTAGTGAATACATCATCTCCAAGTCAGTTGCTTATCCCCAGGCTTGCTCTGTATCTTTGTGTTAAGCTTTCACAGACCTTACGTAGCTCAATGGATATTTTATGTATCCATTGGATCTTTTTTTTTTTTTTCATAGCCATTTTGTTTTCATTAGGTTTTTTGTTTGTTTGTTTTAAGTTGCTCTGGTACTTCATTGCATGAACACAGTCTTATAAATGCTACTGAGAAATAAACCAAAACAAATTACACAAGGAACAAAGTTCTGGCAGTGCTGAGATTTTCTTTTCTACATTGCACAGGCAAAGTTTTTCTAGTTAATTAAGAACAAACTTGCACATGGCACAACCAGCTCCTACAACATGAATTTCATTTCCTTGAAGCTAAATAAAGACCAAACAAAATCGTTCTTGCTACAATTCCCATCTTCAAAGGAGTTTATTTATTTCCTTTCATAGGTCTGGAGAGCCCTGAGCTATCTGTGTTTAGATTAAATCAGCTCCAGAATCCTCCTGCCTCTATCCACTGTAAACAATGCTGAAATGGGAATGATACCTCAGGATTAAAGACAAGATCAGTGGGATTAAGCAGGAAGAGGTTGCCAAGAAGGAAGAGTAGCCCTGGCCTAGACTCCCACAGTCTGGAGCCCCTGCAGGTTTCTGACACTAGGCAAACAACTGGGAACACCACCACTGTTCCCTGTTTACTTACTGAGAGGGGTACCTGTTCCAAACACAGTGTATTAGAAGTATCACTTCAGCACACATGGATGTTGCTGAATCTGTGTGATGCTTCCAATAACATTCTTCATTTTCTCCCTCTTTGTCTTAAGACTTGAAATTACACAATGCAAAACTGGTTTTGTCCTTTACATTCTCATTTGTAACAGGTTTGCACCCCCTCCAGGTTAGTAAAATACAACTCGTGGCACCAAGTCTGAATTGCTGATTAGCCACAGATATTCCTAATTTTTTAATTCACACTATTCAAAATAATTTGCTGAACCTACAAATTGCCCATGATGAAATAGGATCTCATCATTTGTTTTCCCTGAAAGCTCCATTATGTTGTGTTGATGATGGAGATATGTAGGAGAAACAGAGGCAGCGCATCAGTGATGGGTGCTGGAGGTCCAGTGGAGCTCTGCTGAGCTGTGCTGGTGTAAGGACACTTGAGACAGCACAGGGAGGGCAACTACAGTCTAAGAGGCCACCTGGTATGTATTTCTTGCCTCAGCACAGTAAATTTTTGTGTGCAGGAACTTTGCTTCTAATAGGTCAGGTGAGGACAGGCAATTGTGTGAAGGCTAGAATGAAGGAGTGTGGAAAAATCTATTCCTCAGAAACGCAGAATGGTTGGAGATGGAAGGAACCTCTAGAGATCATCTAGTCCAACCCCCTGTCAGAGCAGGTTCTCAAAGCAGAACATCCTCCTGTTGTCTGCTGGGGCTGTTTAATAGTTTCTGATACAGTACGCGAAAAGTTTGGGTTTCACGGCAAGGTGTAGCCTGTACAGAATGTGCGTCACTTCAGAAGGTCCCTGATACTTAATAACCTTGGCCTTCTGTCCTACAGCTCCTGCCTAGCACCAAAGAACTCTTTACTGTCACCACTAAAAGCTCAGCGGTTCACCTGATGCAGACCATCTGGCTAGACTGCTGGGAAACTCAATTTTCATGACTGGATAGGAAACGTTACTCAAAATAATGCTATTTACAAAGTCCTTTATTACATTCAGGATGTTTCTGTGCTGTCACCTGAGAGACTGGCTGAGACTGTCTTTGATGGATGAGCAGTGGTTTATACTCCAGGGTCTACCTTCATAGTATCATAGTATCAGTCAGGGTTGGAAGGGACACAAGGATCATCTAGTTCCAACCCCTGCCATGGGCAGGGACACCCCACACCTTCATTCTCAGGTTTGAAAATGCCAGTAGTGATAACTCCCTGGAAGCCAAAGGAGCCACCACAGATTAATGATGGAAAGGAAATGACAACCTAACACAATGTTTCAATTGTACAGTACTGCAGTAACCCCACATTAGCACTGCTTACTCCTAGCACGTTGCCATTGCTGTTGCTTCCAGTGAGGAGTTGAATACTCATGGAGAGCAATCACTGTAGCACAGAGACAAAATTGCTGTGCCTTGGTGTGAACTCATCAACAAAGGCATTTACACCCATGTCCTTTGTCCGTTGTGTGCACAGCGCTCAGACTGATGTGGTGTATGCATAGCTGACAAGGATTACCTCAGCAACTGTCCAGGCACCGCGGTGGGTAGCAAAATATTACCTTGACTCAGCTCTTGGTTTAATTGTGGCTCTAAGAACAAGGGACTGCTCTGTGTTCATCGGTCCCCTTCAAGGCTCTACACAGCAAAGATGTTTTCATGATCCAATCCCAAGCTTGCAAGCCCTCCAGGAAGTCTTGAACTCTGCCACTTAGGAGACCAAACACCATGATCACAGTGGTCCCTTCTGGCCTTTTAAGCAATAGGCCAATAAGACAGGGCATGCAAGTACTTAGGTGAGTGAAAAGAGGAATTCTGAGTATTTGAGCACCACTAATTCTCTTTCTCATACATTAGGTAGAAACTTTTAAAATCAGGGTAATAAGATCTCCTGAAAAAAACCCCAACAAGACAGTGGTTATGAAAATGTGGTTTACTGAGGTAGGCTCAGCCTGTTCACTCAGAGGAGCATGCACTGGTAGGGACATGTATGGAGCACATAGAGCAGAACAGAAGGCCTCTGGCACATATGGCAGCTGGTGTCTCATCCCCTCAGCTGCTCAGAGAAACTCGCCCCAGCGTTCCTGCAGCGGCTGCTGGTGCTGAACCAGCATGTGAGCAACTGCTGCCTGCAGGAGAAAGAGGAAGAAAAAAACCTAGTTTAAATAACAGCCCAACAGACCGCAGCTCATGCACAATGGCCTGCTGGCATACTTTCATTAAACTGCTTCTCCATGCAATTCAAATAGATAAATAATGCATTAATTGGATTGCTTGCAGAAAGCAGAAAGCAAAACAATGTTTCTCAAGGAAATGATGAGGAGTTATTCTCTGAATTCTGGTTAGGATGAAGAACCTCATGAGGAAGCAAATGGCAATGTCATTTGACACGAAGATTGGCTATGGATGTATTTATATTCATTTTGTATTATATATAATATTGGGTTCTGGTAAGCCCATTAATAATGGGTTCTGGTAAACACAGGATTACCTATGTCAACTTACACTGGATAACTCCTCAATTTTATAACATCAACATGCCAGCTAAAATAATGTGAAGCCTGATGAAAAGATGCTCTGCACCAACTGTACACGGAGCCAAGTAAGTGGTTTTTCTATCGCTGAAGAGAACTGCATCTGCCATTGTTCTGTGGTGAGAATCAGCCAGAAGAATCACAGAGTCACACAGAATCACCAAGGTTGGAAGAGACCTCAAAGATCATCAAGTCCAACCTGTTACCCAAGACCTCATGACTAAACCATGGCACCAAGTGCCACGTCCAATCCCCTCTTGAACACCTCCAGGAACAGCGACTCCACCACCTCCCTGGGCAGCTCATTCCAATGGCTAACGATTCTCTCTTTGAAGAACTTTCTCCTCACCTCAAGCCTAAGCTTCCCCTGGTGCAGCTTGAGACTGTGTCCTCTTGTTCTGGTGCTGGTTGTTTGAGAGAAGAGACCAACTCCCTCCTGGCTATAACCACCCTTCAGGTAGTTGTAGACAGCTCACTTTCTGGACAGTGCTGTGTTGAGTGCTGTGCTTAAAAGAACAGGAGGTTAATAAGATCCTTGATGATATTTCAGTACCTGAAATGAACAGACTGCTCAGAGAAAACTACTAAAGTTATTTATAAAGAATGTTAAAAGAGGACTCATTCTCCTCAGACCACACTGGGAATCCTGTTCTGTCAAAGCCAAAAGCCATTGCTTTTAATGAAAGTGAAATTTAGAGAATCATTTTCACCCACTTTCATCTCCATTTAGCATTATTGTCACAAGCAGCTGATCTTCTGTAGTACTAAAAAGTAGGTAAAAATTAACATCTCTGCTGAGCTTGTCGCTAATTCATAGCATCACACTGGTCAGGTTTTGCAGGGTGCTTGCCTCTTAAGCTCTTGTAATTGCAGACGTGGTGTATTGTATTGTATTGTATTGTATTGTATTGTATTGTATTGTATTGTATTGTATTGTATTGTATTGTATTGACATAACTGCATGTGTCCTCTTTTACACAGTACTTCCAGATCCAGAGGTGCAAGTGCTATTAAAGCATTAAATGTTATCTTACCAGTGGCAAGTATATTAAAAATGACTTCAGAACTTGCATGAAGAAAAATCTTGCCAAACCTGAATGCAACTTTTAACTATATCCTTTTCATATTACACAGGCAATGGCATATCTGTAATAAAGCTGAAACACTTAGCTATTTTTTTTATCAGATGTAATTTTGCAATTAGTTCCACAGTGTAGCTCAGGAGACAAATGAGGCTGATAAAAGTGTTTAGCTGTTTCATCTTCAGCATGCATGATGGGTCAAAAGTTGCCTAACTGAAATTGCAACTGTCCTCCAGGATTGCAGGCTGGCCACGAGCCGCTGGGGCACTGAGTGTTCCCTGGAGGAGAAGTCATTCTCCTTTTGCTCCTTGAGCTGCCCCACCACCACCCTGCCCCACTCTGGGAGCTGTGAAAGCCACATAGCCCAGCAGTGAAACAGGCAGCTTGTTTTTCTACTGCTGAAAAGCAGGAAAATGTCAGATGTGGACGGGAAACCTTTCTAAAAGACAAAGTTACTCAGAAGGAAGGTTTCAGCACGATAACCCAGAGGAGGAAATCCTATCAGTGTGAGCAAGAGCTAGAATAAACAAGTCACTACAAATACTTCTTTTCCCTTTAATAAATATTTGGCTGAGGTCACCAACTTGGCCTGAACTGGACCCCTATTTGATAGCACAGACCATTCCTCTGTACTACAGCTTTAAAGTGCCTTTGCTTTTGTAGAAGTTAGGGCTTGCAAATCTGTTTGCACACAGACTTTTCTGCCCTTCAAATGAGGAAGCAACCAAGAGCTGTTATCAGCCAGGTATATTACCAAAAGCTAATGACATGGTCTCTATGCTTTTGAATTAATCAGTGAATACTTCTTCTTTGCAACCTCTGCCCCAGCCCACCCCTCCAAAGTTGCTGAAAAGCAGCACTGATCACAGCACCCAGGGACATGTTCCCATAAGGGTCACAAATTAACAAACTTTGGCAGCTTGCAACCATTCCATGCTCTTCACTAATGATTCAAAAAGGTTTAGGTGGCATGTTCTTATATATTATTTGTCTGTTAGACACTGTTTGGTCTATAGGGAAGAAACAACTCGACTGTGCCTTTAGTCCAGAAGAATGCACATCAGGTTTGTCTTCCACAGCTTGTGGCACATGGATAGATCTGGATTTAAGAGGAACAAATTTGCTCAAGCATTTTTCCACTGCTCTATTTCTTCTAATATTAATGCAATCTATTTCTCACTGCATTCCCAGTGCATCCACAGAACAAGAGCAGAAGGCTTTCTGTGGCTAATCTAGTGACCATAAATTCTAAGACCATAGTGAAAGCTTGTGTGACCTCATGGATAAAGTGGTTGCTTCATAATTTGAAGGTCGTAAATTCAAACCCTGTTAATAGTCTCCTTTTATTAAATGTCTCATAGCTTATTTTCAGCAGTATAATTACACACTTGGTCAGTTAATTATTACTGAATTCCTCCAGCAACAACAAAAAGGGCAAACTACTCACTAAAATCAACTTAGAAAGTAATACTTACAAAATGATTAGCAATTTAAACAGGCCAATTAAATGAGACCATTAAGTTTAAGTAGATTCCTCATTAGAGCAATTTTCTGTACTCATAACTCTACAATAGTCTTATAAGGCTTTGTGGGAACTGGGGAGCTTGGTGCATTTCCATGAGCATTAAGAGTGCCATGACTGGGCCATGCATGTATGGATCTGATGAAAGAATTTGGCTGGTGGAATTTATAAACACACATATGGGAGCTCTTGGTCAAAGAGATCTATTCTCTTTCACAGAGTCCTGTTTAACTTATTGAAAGACATACAACACACCCTTCCTGAGTTTCTTGGGAAGAGCAGCCCTGTTCCATACTATAAGAGCAAGTCCTACCTTGTTTTGGACCTGGGCTGAGATGTGAAAACATAACACAAATAAAAACAGCTTTCTGCAAGCCTTTGTGGTTGTAAATCAAAACTATCCTTAATTAATCAGCTGTAACTTCTTGTGTGGAAAGACCTTGCTTTTCTTGATGTGTTTCTCAGAGCTCAGTGGCAATGCTTTGCTTCTGATGGATAACTCTTGACAGAATAAATAATAAGCCAGGAGAAATGCTCAGAATACAAAGGACAGCCATGTGTTAGAAGGTTGACCTATGCCTCTCAGTCATGTTTCAGGATGTTAAAGGGTTTTCTGATTATTAGTTATGGTTTATTTCCTGCTGTCTTCTTTCTTTATCATCACAGAATTGTGAAATTTTAGGGGTTGCAAGGGACACTGAAGATCATCTTCTCCAACCCCCCAGCTAAAACAGTGCCACTCATTGCAGGTTGCCCAGGATCACAATGTCCAGGCAGGTTTGGAGTCTCCCCAGAAAAGGAGACTTCACAGCCTCCCTGGGCAGCCTGGTCCAGGGCTCTGGTTACCCTCAAAGTAAAGAAGTTTTTCCCCATGTTTGGGTGGAAGTTCCTGAGTTCAGGTTTCTGCCCCTTGTCCTGATAGTGGGCACCACCTAAATGAGTCTGGCCTCATCCTCTTGTGTCTCACACTCTAGATACTGATGAGCAACAGCAAGATCTCCTCTCAGGCGGCTCTTCTCTAGGCTAAACAGCCCCAGGTCTCTCGTCCTTTCCTCGTAAGACATGCTCCAGTCCCCTCAGCATCTCTGTAGCCTCCATTAGACTCTCTTCAGTAATTTCCTGTCTCTCTTGATCTGGGAAGTCCAGAACTAGACGCAGCACTCTAGATGTAGCCTCACCAGGTCAGAGTGAGGGGCCTAAGCATTGAATAAATGAAGTAATGCCAGAGGGCACAAAAATCATTCAAGCTGCTTCTTGGCAAGCTTGCTCAGGGAAGGCAAGCCTGACCTGCCCACGGCTGGCCACAACCTGGCAGACCCAGATAAGATTATGAAAGATCTGCATTCACCTTCAGGCTTGTGTCAAGAGAACAGCATAAAGCTGTGGAGAAGTGTGTCATTACCCAGAGGACAACAGCTGTGCCAGCCTGACGTAGGGTGGGAGGGCTGGGGCACACTTGCTGAAGGAATGGAGACTTCAGTGGCTGCAACAGGCTAAAGCAAGCCATTCCTGAAGGGGTTTATATACCTGCATTACTGTTTTGTATTTAAAGAGTAGGTTTGGATGTGACAATCTTATCTTAACATGTCAGAATTCAAAAGGAAATAAGTGGCAAGAATAAGAAAACAAATCCATTTCTTCCAGAGGTGACTTTCAAACCACAGCCAGGACCATTTGTCTTGGAGCTCATTTCACATTAGGACATGTTTCTCACAATATGTTAAGCCCTAAGGGGAAGCTAAGATGAAAAATGTGTTTTAATTATTTTGTATGGGTTAAACAAAGGGACTTGAAACTTATCTCTGCTTTCTACAGCCATCCATGCATGAAATGAAGAGAATTCTATAGTACACAGCAACAGAAATTGTACCAGCAGTAGAGGGAGGCTCAAATCCAGCACAGACCTCAGCACTTGTGGAAGAGGGTTGTCACTTTTCTGTCCAGAAATCATCCCACAAATTTCCCTGGTAAGGTTTGTGTGCAGGACATGTATTTATCACTTTTTTTTTTTTTTTTTAGCAATTGGACTCTGTGGTCTTAAAGGTCTTTTACAGCCTTGATTCTGTGATTTGTAGAGTCTAAGTTATCTTGTGAATTAAAGATGAGATTGACTATAGCAGGTATGTATATATCAGAGCAAGTGGATGCTATCAGTGATAACACACAATGTTACTGATTGCTCCACAGGTGAGGATTTACTTTCCCTATCTATGATATATGTGAAGGTATTCAGATGAAAATAGTTAGCTATCCCCATCATGGGAAACATTATGTCTGAGGCAGGAAAGGAAGAGCTGTGAGGTAGCCTCATGTGTGCTTTCCATCTTCAGGGCAAAGATGAAGCACTGTTGTAGCCTACATTTATCCTCCTTTGGCTGCTGCCAAAGGACCCAGACATTTCCTTCTGTCAGACTGCTGGCCAGTTTGGCTGTCAAGGTTGACCTTATGCATAGAGCAGAGGAGGAGACAAACACTTGAGAACTGTTCTGTGATAAAGAATTCATCATGCTGAGCTGTGCTGAGGAGACTCTGAGGTATTGATTCAAGATCTTAAGATAATAGGAAAGAAATACCAGTGAGCTGAGGGTAGGAAAAGACACTTCAGAATGCTCTCTGGGAAGAGAAGAGCTATTTTCTGTGCTGCCATATGCAAATCTGCAATCAGCAAAGCTAACCTCGATGCTGTATTTTCATTGCAAATTTAAACCTACCTGTTATACCCCAAAGGTTTAGGGGACAGCCTGTGTATTTGATGAAGATTAATTCAGCTGGTGTACTACCACGCTCTCTGATCTTTTCTGCCTAATTAAAATGTAGCTTTATCAATGAACAACATTCACAAAATCTACTTTCACCAATTTTAATTTGCAGCATGCCACTTCAATGAATTTCCTTTGTTGCTTGCATGATTGAAAGCCAAGTGAGTGCTCTTTAGTTTCCAGAAGAATTCTTTTTTTTCTTTTTTTCATGGAAGAAAGTAGAGATGATAGCTGAATAGCTAAATAGGGCTCATGAGTATCAAGACACCAGAGCTGTGCATTAGAAGCTGTGGTGGGCTACACCCATCCTGGAAAAAAACAGGGTGGGGGGAGGGCTCATGAGAGGTTTTTTTGCCCTCCCTGGGGTGGTGTTTTCTCCCTGGGAAACTGATTTGGTCTGTTCCACTTCCTCCCCTGCTCCTTGTGCAGCAGGGGTATAAGAGGGAGGAGAATTGCAGCTATTGCTCTCTTTCCTGCTGCTTCCACACGTTGCAAAGGACTGGTTCTGTATTTCATATATTTTTTTCTTTTCTTTTCCTTCTCCTATCCATCCTTGCTCCTTACCCTTGTGAACCCTGCCTGTCATTGTTACATAAATACATATATATATATATATATACACACACACTGTTTAAAGAAAAATTCTTTGCCTCTTTACTTCCAACCCAAACCCAAATTATTTCTTGGTGGATTTGCTCCACTCCCTTCCTTTTTCTCTTTCTGTTGGGGGAGAGGAGGAGAGAAATGGGGGAAGGATTCTCAGCCTTGACCCCATCTGAGCTTTTAAGCCCCAGCTAAGGCTCAAACCACCACAGAAGCTGGAAAAACTACTCATCTAGCTATTTTATTGGATATTCTATTGAGAGAACTCTACAAGCATTTTTATTTTCTTCCTGTGTTTTATTCATCTTTTTGCTGTTGGTCCCTCGAACACAATCTCAAAAGGCTGGAAGGGAGAAAGTTTAACAAAGATAGCACATAAGCATATTCTATATACACAGAAGGTTTTTATAGCTCATCTGGGTTTCTTTCGTCTCTGCTTGGGTGATCTTGACTGAGGGTATGAATAGAATAGAATAGAATAGAATAGAATAGAATAGAATAGAATAGAATAGAATAGAATAGGATAGGATAGGATAGGATAGGATAGGATAGGATAGGATAGGATAGGATAGGATAGGATAGGATAGGATAGGAATAGAATAGGATAGGATAGGATAGGAAGGATAGAATAGGATAGAATAGAATAGAATAGAATAGAATAGAATAGAATAGAATAGAATAGAATAGAATAGAATAGAATAGAATAGAATAGAATAGAATAGAATAGAATAGGATGGGGTGGGATAGGATAGGATAGGATAGGATAGGAATAGGATAGGATAGGATAGGATAGGATAGGATAGGATAGGATAGGATAGGAATAGAATAGAATAGAATAGAATAGAATAGAATAGAATAGAATAGAATAGAATAGAATAGAATAGAATAGAATAGAATAGAATAGGATGGGGTGGGATAGAATAGAATAGACTAGGATGGGGTGGGATAGGATAGGATAGGATAGGATAGGATAGGATAGGATAGGATAGGATAGGATAGGATAGGATAGGATAGGATAGAATAGAATAGAATTGAATTGACCAGGTTGGAAAAGACCTTTGAGACCATCGAGTCCAACCTATCACCCAACACTACCTAATCAACTAACCATGGCACCAAGTGCCCCATCCAGTCTCTTCCTAAACTCCTCCAGTGATTAGCCACTGCCAAAAAAGAATCCCAAACACTGCAATCTGAGGAGATGGCATTCTGCCCTTCTGCCAGCTCCAGAAAGCCCAAGTAAAAGGCAGGGCATCCATATTGCCTTACAAAGCAAGAGGCTGAATATTGGTCCTACCAAAAATCAACAACCACCCTCCTCTGCCAAACTGTGAACATGATTATGTCTCCCTGGGCATAGAAGTATTTGCTGGTTTGCATGCTGTGTGTGGAGTTTTTAATTCAATTTGAATTCCATGAATGGCTTAAAAGCAATGAAAAAGTGATGAAAAGCGAATTAGCCCAGGCGGTGGAGAAGAACAATTAGTGCTCCACAGCCCCTCGCAAAAGAATACCTTTGGAAAATGCAGAAAGATAGCAGCAAATTGGGAGTTTCTGGCATATTCACCCTGCAAAGCAAGCAAGTGTGCTCAAACAAAAGCCTTAATTTTGCTGTTCCAAGAACAGAATGGAATGGAATAGAATAAACCAGGTTGGAAGAGCCCTTCAAGATCATCACATCCAACCCATTACGTTAGGTTTTCAAGCATTACCTCTTCTTTGCTGTAGATGTTACAGACACGTGTGCAGGTTTGGGCCAAACACATACATTGCTTTAGAAACATTCAAGTGGAAAAAATACCAGGAGATAATAAAGCCAGCTATTGTGTACAGAGTAGAGGTTGGCTCAGAATGGATAGCTCAAAGATGGAAAGGCTGACAAACTCCTGCCATTAGCTGTCTATCTTTAGACAGCCCTTACTATTTGCACTGCTTGTTTGGGTTGTGGCTTGTTGACCTGTTCTGGTTTGCTATTGTGCCGCCCAGAGAAATCTCTCACAGGGCATCCCCAGAGAACAAACAACACAGCAAAGTAAACATGTGACATGAGAGGGAAAATATTAAACTGGGAGAGGCCACAGACATATTTGACATGACAAAAAATAAAAGAGAGATCATGAGCTCAAGAGGGGATTGGACGTGGCACTTGGTGCCATGGTCTAGTCGTGGGGTCTGTGGTGACAGGTTGGACTTGATTATCTTTGAGGTCTCTTCCAACCTTGGTGGTTCTGTGATTCTGTGATTCTGTGACTCAATGATCTTCAAGGTCTCTTTCAACCTTAGTGATACTGTGATACTGTGAGCTGAATTTTGGTTCACTGAGAGTATTAGCTAGTAACTACCTTTCACTTACTGCATCAGTTTTTTAGCCTGGAAGCTGCCAACCTTCTGATCAACCTGATGCACTCCTGGATAACCATGAAATGCAAAATGAGGAAAGCAAAGAGTTTGTCTCAAATTGCAAAAGAAAAAGTAGTAGTGAAGTGTCGGAAACAAGCAAGGGGCGTGCAGAAATGGCAAAACCAGATTGCTCGGTATATTGAGCCAGAGCTGTGTGCTGAACTGAAAATGCAGATGAAGCACTCAGAGGCAGCCAGAGACATTTGGAAGGATTTCCACTGTGTCAGCTAAGGCTCCCCACATAGACACCAGCTCCCCAAACTCTCCTGCTATCAAAAATCACAGCAGTTTCTATAGATGTTTCCACAGCAAGGAAACACCGAGCTCAGCTGCTCAGGAAATGAGAAATCTTCATTCTCTGAAAAATGCTTCAGGATGCCAGACTGGATGAAATGGGTGATCTCAAGCATGGGCCCTTTGCTAGCCTCAGAAGTGCAATGAAGCACATCTTTAGATAGGAAAAAAAAAAGATAAAGGAGGCAAAGCACTCCCAGAAATGGGCTACAGGAGTAGGATAAACCCCCACTCATACTGAAATCCATGGGCACAGGGCCACTGACTGAACTTCGGACAGGGCTCTGCTACCAGTGCAAGGAAGTTCAATCCATTTAATTGACACACAGAATAATTTCCAATTATATTGATCTTCATGGGACTATTTGCAGAAAGAAGGCATTTCAGATAGTTTTAATTTGTGTCAGTCATAGTCAATGTCTCCTGAATGCCCCTAGAAACTTACAGTCCTGAACTATTAAAATCAACAGGATTCTCAAAAGAGTTCTCCATGGCTTCCAGGTAGGGAAGATGAAAGTTTGTAGCAGAAGACATCCCATAGTCACTGCATTAAAACACTCAGTAATGGGCAAATAACTGACATTAGGGTAAACAAAAGAGTGTGCACTTCCGGAGGAATGTATTATTTGCCTCAGGGGAGCTGTCAGCAGAGAAATGAAGTCCAAGTAAGTCAGCATCCAAGACAAGCACATTTATCTTTGGGAG
The DNA here is from genome assembly GCA_033816785.1 of Picus viridis. Classification (NCBI taxonomy): domain Eukaryota; kingdom Metazoa; phylum Chordata; class Aves; order Piciformes; family Picidae; genus Picus; species Picus viridis. Next base: position 7,583,834 of record CM066581.1, read on the forward strand.
TGCACACAGGTTGACTGTTCCACCCTCACAATGGCAGATTATGTTAAGAACAGGGTATTAGGGTAGAAGTATTTACATGTTTTTAATGTATGCAGCCCTTCAGTGTAATAAGCATTTCATTGTTTTCAGGTCAGTGGCATATAGAGTTAGTCTGCCGATATGGTTGGTTCTCTCTGTGAAGATCTGTATGTAGTTCTATTCAGAGTTTCAGTGCACATCTCATACAGTGAGTGCAGTCAGAAATATAACCAGCTTCTTTATGACTCCTTCATTAACCTTTAACCTTCAGTTTCCTGCTTCCTATGTGACTGTCACAAACTAAACACCAAGTCCGTGGCTGTTTGCATGTACTAATCCTGGAACCCTTTGGTGCGCATTACTACAGGAAGAAGGAAACAGGTTTTTAACTCCTTGAGAGCTGAATCATTGCCAGCCTATGAAAGTGTACTCAGTGGTAAGCATAAAGGAAGACCAAAAATGAAAAATAGGTTTGTGGAGATAGAAAAGTAAATACTGCAAAGCAAGTGTGTCCAATTCTGGGCCCCCTGGACACTGAGATACTTGAATGTGTCCAGAGAAGGGCAACGAGGCTGGGGAGAGGCCTTGAGCACAAGCCCTACGAGGAGAGGCTGAGGGAGTTGAGGTTGTTTAGCCTGGAGAAGAGGAGGCTCAGGGGAGACCTTAAAGCTGTCTACAACTACTTGAAGGGATATTGTAGCCAGGAGGGCGTTGGTCACTTCTCCCAGGCAGCCAGCACCAGAACAAGAGGACACAGTCTCAAACTGTACCAGGGGAAGTTTAGGCTCGAGGTGAGGAGAAAGTTCTTCACAGAGAATGTTGTTAGCCATTGGAGTGGGCTGCCCAGGGAGGTGGTGGAGTCACCATCCCTGGAGGTGTCCAAGAGGGGATTGGATGTGGCACTTGGTGCCATGGTCTAGTAATCATGAGGTGTTGGGTGACAGGTTGGACTTGATGATCTTTGAGGTCTTTTCCAACCTTGTTGATTCTATGATTCTAAGAAACCCACTCCAGGGAGCAGAATCTAGTAAGACTCACATCTGGATGTGGTGTTAAAACAACAGGATGAACAAGAACATAGGAAAGGAAAACCAAATCAAACTCAGTGTTTTAGATTTTGACCTTCCTTTAATCCAGTAACATGCCAATTATTGGCAGCAATGTTTTTAGAAGAATGCTTTGCTCAGGAAAACTTTGAACCTGATGTGCTATGATAAGCAACGTTCTTTTCAAGTAAAGCTGAACCAACAGTTTAAATCTAAATAATAGAAAGGCCTAGATTAAAATTCTGGAAAGCTTGGAGGTTAGGTCAGTGAACTTACTGGCACCTAGAAATTAAGTGTTGCTTTCAGATATCTGTTGCAACAGGAGAAGCATGGCCATAGCTTGTAACAGGAATCAGGAGAAATGAGAATGAAGCTTCCAGTCCCATCTCCACAAACCTTTATGTGTTTGGTTTAGTCACAATTTCTTAATAATAGGTGAAAAGCACACAAAGTCATCTTCATATTGGCTTCCTTTCTAGGTGAAGAAGTCCTGGGGACAAAGCAAAAGTGTTGTTACTAGGGTTTGCTTACCTTTATTAGAGCGGCTTTGACAAGAGCCTGGGGAAGAGGAGGCTCAGGGGAGACCTTATTGCTGTCTACAACTACCTGAAGGGAGGTTGTAGCCAGTAGGGGGTTGGTCTCTTCTCCCAGGCAATCAGCACCAGAATAAGAAGACACAGTCTCAAGGTGTGCCAGAGGAAGTTTAGGCTTGAGGTGAGGAGAAAGTTCTTCACAGAAAGAGTGATTTGCCATTGGAATGTGCTGCAGGGAGGTGGTGGAGTCGCCATCCCTGGAGGTGTTCAAGAGGGGATTGGACGTGGCACTTGGTGCCATGGTTTAGTAGTTATGATGTGTTGGGTGACAGGTTGGACTTGATGATCTTTGAGGTCTTTTCCAACCTTATTGATTCTATGATTCTAAGAGTGTTAGCAGTCTTCTGAGTTTTTTTTAAGTCTTCAGGGCTTTCTTCCAAAGTCCTGCTTCTTCATGTCAGCCTGGAAATCTAGAGAACATTTAGACCCTAGTCTAAGCATGAGGGACTTGAACCCAAGTTTCTGATGAAGAGTGCTCTAATCACAGTGTTTATCTGACTAGCTGACTAACAGCAGATCTATTCAATATTGCTTAACCCACCATAATGATTGTTAGGCTGTGAAACAACTATTAAGGCTACAGTTAAACTGTGAAAAGATTAAATACAGGATTTCTCTGACAGAAAGGTGTACTGCTCTTTTATCTTTCTGCTGATTCTAATGTGTCTTGACTTTATGATATTAAGCTACATAATATTTTCTGTAAACCATGGTATAAACAAGAAGAAATGTAGGAAAGCCCTTACAAGAAATGGAAGTACCTAAGGCTTAGGTTCTGTGCATAAATGCTATTCTTCCTTTGATCCCAAAAGATGCATTAAAAAATGTTAAAAACACACAAAAAAGACACTTGTAAGAAGGATCTAGGCCATATTTCTGCAGAGAAGCATTTGCATAAGCATGCTGGAAATTCAGTGGAGTTCAAATACAGCCTGATCAGGAGCAGGGTAATTAAATTACAAATTAAAATATGTGAACCATCTGCACTGCAATGTGAGTCGTAGTGCTACACTGGGAATATTGATGATGAGTTCTGTACAATGTAGTAAAAGAAAATTTACCAAAGCTCTGCCTATTTTCCAGGCCTTTCAACATGTGCTATTAGTAGAACATTCCCCTCGGCCTTGTCTAACTTATTACCCAATGTTACACTTCTATGGCTCCATAATTGCTTCAAAGACCTTGCAAAAGCTGAATCTAATATGCTTTATCCTGCATATGACTTTCCTAAGTTCATAATCAAAATAAAAGGAATAGGATGCAGAGCTGGGTCAATTTCCAAGAGATAGCTTGGAGTCAAGAAATTAAAGCAGGCTGATGAATACCCAGAAGAAGATCATGCTGGATTGTTGTTTTTATGCTAGCAGCTAACATATGAAAAGGTAGCAGCTGACCTTAATTGGGAAGTCTGTGGGAGACATGAGTTTGTCTGGTACTCTGCCTTCTTGTTTTGTTTTGAACCTTGACAGAAAGGCACAGGAAACAGACAGGGAAAGGCAGCCGACCTGCAGAACAAAGGGGTATCTTTCAGGTACTGGAAAACATTGGTTTGTTTGAATGCAATTCTTTAGCAAAAGCATAAACAAAAAACACTTCTGTTGCCTTCTCTGTGAAAACAAACCCTTGCAGTAACAGATGTTTGGAGGCTGTGGTATGTGTGCAGTCACCCTGCTTCCTAGAGTCTGCTTTCCAGGAGTGACAGAAAAGACAACATCCTCCCAGTGTGTATGAGCCTGAGCCCTTTGTCTCCAGCCTTTCCCTGCCTGTGTCCAGCCCTTCTGCATGAGAACAGGTGGCACTGAGGACCTCCTTGCCTTCAGCTCTCTAATGGACTGCAAAATTTCAGCATCAAGTGACAGGTTTTTCTTTGATTTGCTGCTTGGCTGGATCATAGCATTCTTCCCTTCCCAGTTTACTGGGTGCTAGGATAGAGGACCAAAATGTGATGTAAAGGGGGTCCAGAAGCATGTTGCCGGGCAATGCTATATGTAGCCTCCTGCTACCATATGATCCTGTTGCCATTTCCACAGCTGATGGCTTTCACTGGGATTTCAGGCTGCTTTGAGGAGGATGGGTTAGAGAGGAGGCAAGCAAAACTACCACCAAAAGCTTTGGTACAGAGAGAAGAACTGAAATGGAACACGCTCTGAAGAGAATGATCAAGAAGTGGTAGGAAGTGCCTTTTAAATATCCTGAGAAAGAAGGAATAGAAGTAATTTGTTAAGCACCCTGGGCTCTACAGTTTGGACATCATGTCAAATCAGAAATGCAAGCTAAATTTATGCTTTGTAGGATAGTTCAATGTAAGTTCTCTCATGCACTTTCCCTTTAAGAAGGACCCTTTACCTCTTTACTGGCCAAAGTAAAGGTGTCTCTTTCTCACTTGTTTTGTATTTTGGGGAGATGGTGTTTCTTGCTGGACTTGTGACATTCATTTTAGCTCTCAGATTCCTAAAAATCTGAGTACCTTTAGTATTGGATTTGCCATGCCATGCTCCTACAGATGTAAGGGGAGGGATTAAAACTGGGAGGAGGGGTCAAGGACAGGTGAGTTTCGGTGGTTTCCATGAAGAAAAAGAACATTTGCGGGGAGGTGGGGAGAAAGAGCAGGAATGAAGAGTTGACTTCACTTAGATATTTGATAGCACCTAATTTGAAACATTAAAAGATAATTAAGCATCAGGAGTCCACAGATTGTTTCACAGCAAAGCACAGTCATTGAATCATAGAATCAGTCAGGGTTGGAAGGGACCACAAGGATCATCTAGTTCCAACCCCTGCCATGGGCAGGGATACCTCACACTAGGTCAGGCTGGCCAGAGCCAGGGAAGGCAATAGTGAAGGCAAGTCAATGAAGCTCACAGGGGTGAGTATTTTGTTTTGCCCTGTATTGTTTAGACATGTCTTAAACTTGTTTTTTCAGGCCTAAGTTAGCTTAGAGATGCAACTGCAATGTTTTCCAATTGCTCCCATCCAAGACACCAAAACTATTCTGGAGAGATCCCTACTGCCATGTCTCACAGGACTCCTCTTCCTGACCCTTCTCAAAAGGGAAAAAGGAAAGATTTTTTTACAGACAAGCTCTATAATACTGTAAACAAAGTGGATTAATTTAAACCCCAACAAAGCATTGGCGTATGGTGCAAAATTGGTACTGCATCACAGATCCCTGTATGTTATGCAATAATGTTACAGAGAAGTCTTTGAGTCAAGAAATTTGACCTCAAAGCTGTGACAGCAGTCCCAGATGACTGACTCAGCTGTGGAGACTTAGAATCTGAGTCCCAACTTGTCTTTTGCCTAAGTTTTGCAGAGAAATAATGATACACAAGCCAGTTTTCTTCCAGTATGTTCTGAGTAAAGTCAGTCAAGAGCAGAAGCTCACTAAAGCAAGAAAATTGCCATAAGATAACTGCAGGTCTATAAAAGCCATTAACAGCGTTGCATTTCTAGCCTAGTCCCTGCAGCACATTACTGGTAATTGGCAATTCCAGTAGTGCTCACTCTGAGAGGATTCCTGTTATCTGTATTAGCTGGGGACTGTGGTCCTGTGTGGTGAGACAGCTGTGGTGCTCCTCTAGCTAGGTATGTTCATGAGGAGGACTTTTGGACTGGATCTGCAAAAGCCTCACATACCTCACAGAGAAAGTCTAAAATAAAGATGTATTGAAAACCAAGGGTAGATTACTTGGATTTTATATATATATATATAAAAAAAAATTATATATATATATAATCAAAACAACAAATTATGTAGACAGATGTAAGTTGTTAAAAGGAATGTAATAGTCATTGCTTCCTACTTCCTGGAGAGCAGTTTGCTGGCATGAGGCTGTGGGCAGGCTGGTAGTTTGTTTTTATTAGCTAATTGCACCTGGTGCTTCATCCTTTTTGCCTGCATTCAGAAATATTTGCTAAGTGACAATTTCCTTACACCTCAATGATCCTGCTTTGGTTGCACAAATACTTCCTATGACTAAGTGTGGAGTAAATCTCATTAGTGTTGTTTCTTTTGCTACGACAGATCTAAATCTGTGTTTTATCACTTCTTAAACACAGTCACAGGCTATTGATTATTCTTCATTTGAGCATACTGAAAAAAAACACCCAAAAAACCAACTACCACACAACCCTAAACACTGAGCTGGCTGTTCTAAATTCCTCCTGCTTGAGATGAATAAGAAGAGAACAATGCATGTCTTCAGTGTGAAATATGGAGATATGAAACCCATTTTAAATCAGGGTTGGGTGGGTTTTTTGTTTGTTTGTTTGTCTGGAAGAGTTGCACTTTCCACAGTTCATTGAGATTGTGGTGTGTGATTTGCATGTTTAATAAATAATGCATATTTCAGCTAGCCTCTGAGAGCCTCAGAACAAAGACAGACTCCCAAAGGACTGCAGGCAGATAGGAATTGAACATAAAATAAATATGTCTTAAATTATCCCTTTAGACTTCAGTTGAGGCATGTGGACAAGGCCACTGCATGCTTCTTTCTATTGCTCAAATCTTGCCTCTGAGCTGAAGTAGCAACACAATGTGGTTTTAATTGGTAGAAACTATCTTCCCAAATTATTACAGCCTTCTTTTACAAACAAAGCTATGGAGTATGGTGCAAAATTGGTACTGCATCACATATCCCTGTATTAAATCATGTAATGATGTCATTATCAGTTTGGTAAAAATAGGAGGGGAAGAGAACTGCCATGGGATAGTCATGGGCTCTATTCCATCTCTGGGATGTGAACCTCAAAAAGCTACAACAACTGGGTAATTGTAAATACCTCTCCTCCTAGGTAGGTAGAAAAGCGTTTTCCCTATCCTGGGTAGGTTTTCACATACATGTTCATGTCATATCTTCCTACAGAGCCAGGCTGGGGCTGCTGAGGCATTAATTTATAATGTGGTGGTCTTGTATCATTTTTTGACTGAGGCTGTTATTGCACCTGCACAGAGAGGCTGCAACATCAAAAGCAAGACATGAAAGGGAGGAGATGCCCAAAAAATGAAACAAAACCCCCACAACAGTAAATGTGATGGATTTGACTGTGTAAACCATCACAGATATGGCATCTTTCTTTGATGTAGCCAGCACAGCAAAAGGCTGGAAGGTCAAACTGAAATGTATACTGCTTTCCAATTCCTGCATTGGTTCTCCTCCAGAAAAAGGTTCTGGTGCAGTACAGGTTTCCCCTTTTATTACTTCCTGCCTTCATGTCTTCCATATAGAGTGATTGCTCATTGATTACTTAGGCAACTTCTGGAGATCAACAAAAGATGTTGATCTGATATCCAGTCTCCTTTTTGATATACTGAGGTCTTCAAACTATTGCCTCAAATGTGGATTGTAAAAGGCCATTTCAATGGAACTGAGCTCTAACTACTGAAAATATCTTGGAAACTGGGCTAGAATGGAATATAATAGGATAGGATAGAATAAAATTAACTAGGTTGAAAGAGACCTTTGAGATCAAGTCCAACCTATCATACAACACTATCTAATCAACTAAACCATGGCACCAAGCACCCCATCCAGTCTCTTCCTAAACACCTCCAGTGATGGTGACTCCACCACCTCCCTGGGCAGCACATTCCAATGGCCAATCATTCTTTCTGTGAAGAACTTCTTCCTAACATCCAACCTAAACCTCACCCAGTGAAGTGATGGCTCCTTTGTGGAGTAGGGTTATCAGCTGGACTTGGTGATCCTGAGCATCTTTTCCAACCTGAATGTTTCTGTGATTCTGTGAAAACTCCTGCTGGAGTCAGCCAGGCCAGGAAGGTGCTCTGAACTTGAGAAATGCAAACTGGGTTTCTCTGTGAACGTCACTGAGGTTTCTCTAATCCCTGATCTCACCCACACCAGAATGGGAATGTCAGTTTTGCATCAATAAGTGGTAAAGTTAAAAGCCTACTGGTGCTCAGAATCTTATATAAAAAGCATTTGCTGATTTGAGCATAACCAAGCTAACTGTAGCTCATTTGCCTAAGCTAGTTAGCTGGGAAACCATTATGGTATCACATGGAGCTTTATCATAGGTCTCTATTAAAGGAAGTAGGTAAAAATCTCACATCATTGGTCCATGTCAGTGTAGTGTTGCTTGACTTAGCAAGTCAGGTGTAACTCTGTTTATATGAGCTTCAATGCTTCCCTTTGATGCCATCCTGTGTGGCAGGTTTGCTGTGGGAACCCCAGCAAGCAGTGATTTCAGTTTATCACTTGGGGTTACTTTGGACTGGCGTCTGCAAACTCCTACTTGTGAAAGAAATCTTAGGAAGTCAGGAGGATTAAGTTAGGGAAACACAAACTTGTAACATCAGTATTTTCAAGGTCTGATCCTGTTCTTGCATCTGAGCAATTTCTTAAGCCACAATACATAGAATCATAGAATCAATAAAGTTGGAAAAGATCTCAGAGATCCTCAAGTCCAACCTATCACCTAACACCTCATGACTACTAAACCATGGCTTCAAGTGCCACGTCCAATCCTTTTTTTAACACCTCCAGGGACAGTGACTCCACCACCTCCCTGGGCAGCCCATGCCAATGGCCAACAACTCTCTCTGGGAAGAACTTTCTCCGCACCTCAAGCCTAAACTTCCCCTGGCACAGCTTGAGACTGTGTCCTCTTGTTCTGGTGTTGGTTGCCTGGGAGAAGAGACCAACCCCTTCATGTCTATAGCCTCCCTTCAGCTAGTTGTAGAGAGCAATGAGGTCGCCCCTGAGCCTCCTCTTCTCCAGGTTAAATAACCCCAGCTCCCTCAGCCTCTCCATCACTTTTCCTGTGTTCTTAACTAAAAGCATCTTTGGAAACACAAAATTTTCAAGGCACTTTCTCTCAGTGTAATGAGGAAAGAGTTTTAGGGCCGTGAGCTTGAAGGAATAAAGAGGTTCCTACAGTGGCACTCTTTGGTTTCTTCCATTATAATTTTATAAGTATGGGTGAAGTACCAATATTCACTTGGGGGAAGCAGTATGTCCAAGCCCAAGTCAAATTGTTTCTGTGAATTGGGCAGACAATTGGAGAAGCTCAAAGACGTATTGGCAAATTACAGGATATCACAGTGATCTATCTCATGGGGCTGTTGAGTGGATTAATTAGTAATGCTTGGTGAAATAGTCACAATTAATGCATTTTATTAGCTTGATTATATTTTCCTTTTCCCCCATGAAATTGCCTATGGATTTTTAAAAGCTCCTGTAATTGGGATAGCAGTCCATCTGGATTTCCACTGCTTGCCCAGCATAGCAGGCTTTCAGCCTGCTCTGTCACACAGACCGTGCAGACTGCAGACCCAAAATGATGCTAAAATTGTCTCTCCTTGTGTCTTCACCTGCCTTCTAAATCAGACAGCTCCTGGGAGGAGCTGGCTTTCTCCTATCTCAGACTATAACATCTCCAGTTCAGCCCTGCTCTAGGACACACAGTATATATGGGTCTGTTGTGACAGATAATGACTGCTCACCCTGAAGAGTTTGTTGTACAATGCCCTACTCCAAACATTTTTGCCATCAGGCAACAGTGTCCTCGTCCCTGGAGGTGTTCAAGAGGGGATTGGACGTGGCACTTGGTGCCATGGTCTAGTCATGGGGTCTGTGGTGACAGGTTGGACTTAATGATCTTTGAGGTCTCTTCCAATCTTAGTGATACTGTGATATTGTAACAGTGACCATTCCTCAATAGCCTGTGCATCAGAGACTGACTTTTGCCTTCACCATACCAATGCTATGCTCTTGCAGGAAATGACCTACCCACTTAACTCAGTGAAGATGACTTGAAGAAAAAATTACCAGTGGCTATGACTTTAGGAAGAAAGGGGGGAAAAAAAAAGCACATTGTTGAGGTAGTATTTGAGCCTACACTATTGAGGGAAACAGATGATACTCGTCAGATCGGACGAGTAGCGACTTAAAGATACTGAAATGTCTTAATCCAGAATTCCAGACAGCTCCAAGGGAGGAAACTGCCATTTCCTATCTCATAATAATGCATTCATGCTTTAAAAATACTTCAAATGCATCCTGAGGCACAGAAAATTGTCCTTCATCTTGAATACAGATTATGCACAGAGTACATAGGATAAAACAGGAAAAGTCTTCTGTGAGAAGCATGTTTCTTTTCCATTTATTTCACTGAAAAGAATAGGTTTGCTGCTCTACATTATTTTAATTGTGCTGGCCAATACAGATGGAGGATGCATATGGAAGCCTCCACTGAGCTAGGGAAAAGTCTGTTTTCCTTAGAGCCTTTTTCTAGAGCCCAAGAATAAAAAGCAATTGCATCTACATTGCAGATTTTGTATTTAATAGCAACAAATTGCACTTTAAGTCTCATGTGGTGGAGCAATGGCTTAAATGCTATGCCTGAAAGCAGACCAGTCACCATCACTTCAGAGAAAACACCCCTTGATGTTCCAGAAGGAACCAGGCTCTTTAACACCTGTGGTGCTGGGCAGAGGGATTAAAATTCTCACAAGTCAATTGCTCAGGATTAACTTTTGAATTCCTTGAGAATCACATCCAGGAAAACCATGATATGATGTGCTTATTTTTATTTCTGGCAGAGACATTTATTCACCAGTGAGCATCTCATTAAATGTTAAGACCCAGGTGTCATTGCCAGAAGACTGAAGTGGAACCAGCAGCAGGTAAACTGCCCTGCACACACACACACACAGAGCAAACAGCAACAGGGCACCGAGCTCACACATTTGAAATCCTTCCTGCTTTCATCAAAGCCCATCTGATTAGATTCATCATGGGATTAAGAGCACACGTTAGGGAAGCCTAACATAATATGAAAGTGATGAAGTCTTTCTTTGAACATCTGTATGCAGAGTGAGAGCATCATTTTTCAGCGGCAGTCATGTAGAAGGGAAGAGGAGCTAACCTCTCTGTGATCACAGCTGCAGCATTTATTCCAGCATAGACTCTCTGCTGCTGTGCAGGGATCCTTTCATATCTCAGCACAGTTTGATTTAGCAGTCCTAATTGAGCACAGGTGGCCAGGAAGGCCAACAGCATCCTGGTTTGTATCAGAAATAGTGTGATTAGCAGGACTGAGGCACTTCCTGGCATGGCACTTTGGGACGTGTTGGTGTTGGGTTGGTGGTTGGACTTGATCTTGGAAGTCGTCTCTAAGTGAATTGACCCCCTGTGTTCTGCACTGATGAAGCTGCACCTCAAACACTGTATTCAGTTTCAGGTTCCTCACTATAAGAAAGACATTGAGGTGCTGGAGTCTAGAGGAGGACAATGAAGATGGTCAATTGTCTGGAGAATGTCTTATGAAGAGTGACTGTGGAAACTGAGGTTGTTTACTTTGGAGAAAAGGAGGCTCAGGGGAGACCTTGTCACTCTTCACAAACACCTGGCAGGAGTTTCTAGTGAGGCTGGCATTGATCTGTTCTTCCAAGTGACAAGTGATAGAACAAGAGGAAGCAGCCTTAGATTGCAGATACAATAACAGAATACAATGGGATGGTTTAGCTTAGACATCAGGGGGAAAACATCTTTAAAGCAAGGGTGTTTTGAGCCCTGGAACAGGCTGCCAAGGGAAGTGCTGGACTCACCATCCCTGACGGTACTTAAAAGATGTGTGGAGGCAGTGTTGAGGGGCCGTGGTTTAGTGGTTACTTGGCAATGCTGGGTTAACAGTTTGACTTGATGATCTTAAAGGGTTTTTTCCCAACCTAAATGATTCTATGTTTCTAAGATCCCCAACCCTGGAGACAGGGCATGCTCCTCCAGCTGATGGGTCTCCAAGTGCTCCTGGAGAAAGTGCTGACATTGAGATTTCTGGTCTGCTGCTCTTCTACTTCACACCGCTGACACTCATGAGTTTTGATGGATGAATTGCTTTGGAAAGCATCTTATTCATCAGTGTGCTCCAAGTGAACCTTTCATCCCCTTGCAGATGTGATTACCCTCATCCTCCTTTTGACAGCATTTTGTCAGGGGAAGGCAGCTTGTGCAGAAGTGGGGAAGCTGAGAGCTCAGCCCTTGCGAGCCATCCTTGTCAGATCTTGCTGCTGTTCACTACATTGTGCAAATCCAAGGGAGCTGACAACATCAAATAAAAGTATTGCAAATTCCATTAACAATACTCCAGCCAGCAGCTTTTGAAATATCCAGTGACTGATGCACCCAAATGACTAAAACCATTAGCTTTTCCTGCTAATATCTCTGCTAATGATTTCCAATAGGTTTCTCTTAACAAGAAAAGCCACACAAGGGAAGTGAGAACCAAAGCATTTGGTATGTGCTGGGTAAAGCTCTTCAGCTGAAGAAAATAGTGCAGTTTTAATAACTGGATCTTTTCTTTCCCTTATACCCCAAAAGCACACAGGAAAACTGACAAAAGAGCGTAACTAATAATTGGCTCCATGTCAATGTTCTGTGTGCACCACTGGAGAGACAAAATCCTTCTTGAAGGCCCTAAGGCAAGCTGCAGGGATGCAGTGTGGCCACTTTTTGTATCTGCTCCTTCAGCCCCTGGGCTGGCACAGCAGCTGTTACCTTTTGCATCTCTGACGAAGCCTTTCCCAGCTAATTGTTTTGCATAAGCACAAAGGGTCTTTTCCCTCAAATCTCCCCTCAAAGGCAGCCTTTTAAAAGCTGGCAAGAAGCCTACCCCTCTGCTGAGCAGGGCTTTTTGTGAGACTCCATTCAGCTCTGCTGCAGATTTGCTTTTCCAGCCCTACCACCTTGCATTTGGTTCTCTGTGTGGGGTAAATCCAGTCAGGTAGCTTAGCTGTGACATCTTTGTGTCTGTGTGTAAGTCTGCCAACTTCAGCAAGTGGCTTGATTGTAGATAGGTCTGTATGTGACAGCTAGCATCCGGATCTGTGTGTCTGACAACCCTTCCCCAAGCATCTGCCCACCTTTGGGTGAGCTCCTACAGTCTGCTCTGCTCTAGCAGCTCTAGGGCACAGTTTCAGAAATATCCATGGGTGTAATCATGTCAAAGAAGCTGTTTTTTTCCCAAAACTGGTTTACACTTGTGCTGAAGTGCCACAAGTAGTCCCTTCTATGTACACCTTGCATGTATTTCTGTACAGTAAAGCTGTGTCCAATTCCTCTCTTCTTGCGCACATAGAACAGACAACTCAGTCAGGATTTGATTGCCTGGTGCAATGCCTGCTTTCTGAGGTAGTAGACACCAAGTTATTTTTAAATGACAGCAATTCTCTTGAACCTGCAGTTTTCCTCGTTATAAGCCTCTGGCTCATCCGAGGCCCTCCATGGGTTACACTGTGGTCTGTGCTGCCGCCTCAAACTTTAGTGTTGTAAGGCTAACTGGGTGCTCTCTTCCAACAGACCTGCACTTCTTCCCAGCTTGCTGCTTCCCCCAGCTTTGCTAGAGATCCCTGGGGGACAGCTCTGTGGTGGTCTGCTGCAGACCCTCAGGGCTGCTCTCATCACAAATGCAAAAGTTAAATATATCCATTGTATTTTTTTCCTGAGCTCTTTGTTCCAAAGAAGCCCAACTAAACAAAGTGCTACTTAAGCACCCATTCCTGTTAGAGGCTATGTTAAAATGCTGATGTTTTTAACAGAGCTGCAACTTTGTTTTTTTCCCTTGGGCTGCACAGCATTGGCAATATTGCCACCTCTTTGTAATCAATACCCTAAATTCTAAGTGTCGTGTCTCTGTGATCAGCTCCTCGTGCTGCTCCAGCCTTCATAGATTTGCTTCCCTGAGGGCTCTCTACAAACAAGGTAGCCAGATCTGGTAACTCCACAGAGTGAAAATGAAGCCACTCCCATCTGCTCTGGTAGAAGGCATCCTTGTCTAAGTCAGGGGCTTGGAACAAGACGATCTTTAAGGTCCCTTCCAAACCATTTTATGATTCTATGACTACCAGGCTTGAAAGGGAGTGACACTGTTTCACCCAAGTGAGTGCAGTGGTGAGTGTGGAGATGCCAAAGGCCAGACCTTGGGAGCACAGAGTTGGTGTCATTTTGTGTCCTGAGGCAGGGAAGGTGCAAAGGAGGCAGCATCAACACAAGCTGCTGTGGTGCTCCCCAGATCCAGCCTTGGCGATACTCACAGTTTGCACCCAGGAGTTCTTGCCAAAGGGGACCACTGATACCCCTATGCCCTGTTGAAGCAACTAGGTCCTGGCTCCCAGGGGCAGCCCTTTCACCTTGGAACAGGCCACCATCTTCTCAAGTTACCCTATTTATGATTACATCTCAGAGCCATCACTTTAAAAAGCTCAATTAGACATATCCAATTAATCAGATAAAATGTCAAAATAGTTCTGGGTACAAGATAATCATCTGCAGGCTTCCTACAAGTGCTCACAGAGAATAATGGCAGCTTTGTTCAGAGAAAATGCCTAGATAAATCAGCACCTTTTGAGGCAGGTAATCATCAGGAAGATATTCTGATAAAACAACCTATGTATTAGAAATGAGCTGTGGTTCTTGCAGCAGCAGAGCTCCCCACAGACAAATAACTGCATAGCAGTAGCCCCAAATTCCAATGAACGTCCATCTGTTGCATGTAAAACCTGATGAAGACCTCCTTGCCTTCAGTGCAGATATGTCTCCTTTCACCAGATGAAGCTGTGAACTGATTTAATTAGAAACTGTATCTTGAGAGGCAGTTTTAGGGAGGGCAAAGAAACCCCATGATGGATGGCTGGCCCGCCTCTATATTTGCCAAGTGTCTCTGTGTTTATGGTTTCAATTTCTTCTAAGAATATCAGAACTAAATACTGAGCTGAAATTTTCCCTGTTGGAAGTCAGCTTTCTGGTGGGCTTAGCTACTGTTTACTTCAACAGAAACAGTTTGGTGACTCTGAGCAAGAGCAAATAGACTCTTTTGCCTTTATTAATATACTCTATTACCTTATTAAATAATTCTGGCAATCCTCTTAAAATGTAAACTAAAACAGGCTAAGTGTTCCCATTTTGAGGCAGAGCATTTATATTTGAGCAAGGAGTGATCTCTGTATCAAAGGAGGTTTCCTGACATGCTATAGTTTTTCCTTTTGACATAATGGCACTAATAGTGTTAGACTATTATTTTTCATATAGCATAATTTAGAACAGTGCAACAAATAATATTACTTCACTTCCATTCAGGCTGTTTCCCTTCTTTCATCTTCAGCCCCTTATGGACTAAGGGGTCCAAGGCAGCATGGCATGTAAGGATGGTAAATTGGAAACGAGTCCTTGCTGTAAGGCAGAGCTTCAAAGAGGACTTTCTCCATTTCAGCCTCTGATTAGGTTTTCATCCCACTTCTTACCTATGCAAATAGTTACCAGTGCAACAATGGGAAGCACTAGAAATGACTCCAAAGTCAGATTTCTCAAAAGGAGAGAAGTGTTTTGCTTCAGGAACTCCCTCTGAAGCAGAGACTGCCTTGCAGGCATTTCATAATTGCCTGTTGTAGGCTTTCCTGCACCTCCATCTCCCATCAGAGACAGTGTATGATTGATCAGAGCCAGGAGGATGATTGCATTAACTTTATGTGGAAGTTTGGTTTGAGCTGAAAGTGGAAACGTGAGACAACCTTCATATCACTGAGGAGCGAGGGAGAGTCACTTTACAGAGCTCTGAATGGAATTCAAACTCTGGTCACTTCTTCTTTAAATTGTCAGTTCCCACTCCCAGCTCCTGTTTTGTTATGAACAGAAGCTTGCAAGATGATCACTTTTAATATTCCTTAACGATCCTGGAAGGAAGGTATTTCAGTGTTGAATGTACCTCTGGAAGCAAAATGCATACTTGAGTGAAGAAGCTTCTTTTCAAATTAAAACCAACCTTTTCCCTAGGTTCAGCTCTTCACACAGGAGAATAGCATCTAGCAAGGGGCTTAGAGGTACTTACTAACAGTAGATTATAAACCTAAATCCCGTGAGATTCTCACATTTGTGTCAGTGCAGATGGAATGTCTCAGACCAAAGGCAATAAATGAAGACTCTTTTTATTTCATGTGCACAAGTTTCAGATAGTCTGGCTTAGATGCAGTTTATTCTTTTCCCTTGCAAGAAGACCTTTCATCTTATGGCTTGAGGGGAGGGGAGGGGGAAGAATTTACTTCTTTCCCATACTGTTTTGTATTTTCTCTGTTTCCTTTTCATTACCACAGTCACCTAATTACTCCCTGTACATGTGTGTTTCCTCTTCACTCCCCTCCACATCTCTTTGCTGCATCCTTTCTGAGTTTCCCCTTCTGTTTGTTTTCTGCTTCAGCCCCACTTCTGGGCCTACTGATTGCTATGTCCTTGTCCTAATTTCTTTTCCAGACTGAATTCATTTCCTTTCTTGGCCATATTTCTCCTGACCCAGTCCAAGCTTCCTTTACACCTGCCCAGAGCTCTTTTCCTGCCAAAGTCAAAATACAATAATTGTGCTATGAAAGTCTCTACCAAGAGCCAACACTGGAAGATGCAGCAAATATTTGTGTTGCATGATGTGCTGCTCTGCATTTGCACAGCCTCTGGTGATCCAAGTATGGGTGCCAGTGAAGACCATATCAGACACTGGGTAGTATGTACCCCAAAAACCGTCTCTGAGCATCAGAGGACAGATGCAAAATTTCAGGAGATTTGTGTATCTGAGTTGTGACAATAAAATGGTATTTCATACCAGATGTGGATTTGATCCCTGGAGGAGGAAGATATTGGAGATTATGAACTAAAGCACACTGGGTTTGCTGGTTTGTTTGTTTCCAGTGCAATAAACTTCCAGAGCTTTGTTTTGCATTACAATGACATTGTTGGCATGTCTGTACTTTATCCCGAGGAAGAAATTTATCCCAGCCTGTTCTGTTTTGTTCTGAGCAAGAACATCTCAATTTACACTGCCCTTTTCTGTTTCCTGTCTCACCCTTGGAACTTTGGTTTCTTTTCTCACTTTGATTTAAAAGTCCCCTAAAGGCTGGTCAATCACTGAGCATTAACCTTCTTAAGAACTAGATTTGACCAGAACTTGTAAAGTTTCATTCCTCGTAGTCTCTCTTGCTTTAAATTTAGCTGGTGCAGTGTTTCCTACAATAGCTTGATGGGGAAAAAAACATCATCATAGGCAGCAAGTTACTATCAGAAGTTACTTCATGGTATTCAAATTGTGGAAGGAATCTGTAGTCAAAGACTGGCTTTTGGTTTAAATCTGGCTGAATGGACAGGAAAGACAGAAAATGGCCCTCTGCAGCCCCACATTCTATACTGGCTATGGAATCTAAGGGATGAGGACAGCTACAGATGGTAATGTAGGTTGCAGCCATAGTGTCTCAGGCTGTGATCTTGCCACATCTTAAAGTTAATGCAGCTTTCAGGGCTGCTGTGCCTTTGGGAAACTTCCAAAGAAAACCAAAGTGTTTGAATAAGCGATGTGAAGAACTGCATTAGGAATAGTGTGGCCAGCAGGAGCAGGGAAGTCATTGTGCCCCTGTACTCTGCATTGGTTAGGCCACACCTTGAGTCCTGTGTGCAGTTCTGGGCCCCTCAGTTTAGGAAGGACATCGAGACACTGGAACATGTTCAGAGAAGGGCAACAAGGCTGGGGAGAGGCCTTGAGCACAAGCCTTATGAGGAGAGGCTGAGGGAGCTGGGGTTGTTTTAGCCTGGAGAAGAGGAGGCTCAGGGGAGACCTTCTTGCTCTCTGCAACTCCCTGCAGGGAGGTTGTAGCCAGGAAGGGGTTGGTCTCTTCTCTCTAGCAACCAGCACCAGAACAAGGGGACACAGTCTCAAGCTGCGTCAGGGGGAGTTTAGGCTCAAGGGGAGGAGAAAGTTCTTCATGGAGAGAGTCATTCGTCAGTGGAATGGGCTGCCCAGGGAGGTGGTGGAATCACCATCCCTAGAGGTGTTCAAGAAGGGATTGGACGTGGCACTTGGTGCCATGGTCTAGCCATGAGGTCTGTGGTGACAGGTTGGACTAGATGATCTTTGAGGTCTCTTCCAACCTTGGTGATACTGTGATACTGTGATGTTGGTGATTTAAGAGGTGGCACTTTCCTTTCCGTAGGAATCTTAACTCAATGGCCCAGTACAGTGCTGAAGAGAATCCTATTTCCAGAGGTGGTGTGCAAAATGGTGATCCATGGCTTATGTCTTTATTTTCTGTCATTCTGTGTTACCCTGTGTGGAGGTTTTACTCCTTAAAAGGCAGCTTCGAGACAATGGTCTTTCAGCACTAATTTGTTTCACACTTGTGTTAGGTCTTTGAAGTGCCTTAGTACAATGTTGTTGTTTTTTCCTAATCATGGAATCAATAAGGTTGGAAAAGACCTCAAAGATCATCAAGTCCAACCTGTCACATGATACATCACACCTACTAAATGTGGGCTATGGCCACTGCTTCTTGATGATCTGTAATGAAACAGGGAGAAGTGACCACAAGACTAACTTGCAGAATGCAACTGGTGTGTAATCAAATGCTCTTGCTAATCTTACACTTTACATAGCAAGGTGAAGTCTCCAGCCTCAGTTCTTGCACTGTTTTCTCAATGTGCTCACATATAACTCATGTGCAAACCCTGCTCATAAATACAGATAGGTACTTCCTTGTGCAAGGAGTTCTTTTGGTTCGATGCGCTGAAATGGAGCTTTTGCTCAGCTGTTTCAAGATGCATCTGATGGCTCTGTCTGGGAATGTATCCCAGCACTTTGTGTCTATTGAGAGACAGATAATAGTTGGAAAAACACAGTCACTTGCATAGAGTCTAATAACTTCACCCTGTTGGTGGTATCTATAAGATACAGATGTGGGAAACAGCAAAAGGTCCTAAATGATTGTAGTAGAGGGACACTGACAGCAAGAGCAATAAAGGTAGTTACAAGCCAACTGTTGCCCCCCCCCCCCATCTGAAAGCACAGCTGTACTACTGGAAAGTAGTGACAAAGTCAGCTAAGCACTGGTTTGACACTTATTTCCTGCTGTTACAGAAAATCTAACAGGGTCATGGTTTCAGTGTTCCCGCCCACCCCTATCCTTCCCCTAAATGCATGCTGAAATTGATAGACTATCTCCTGTTGGACTACACACTGTCCTGTATATTCCCTCTACTACATCAGCACTTCTCTGTGATGAAGGTCAGCTCTACCATACCCCAGATGGTTAGAGAGTAGCCAACATCTCACTCAAAACTCATCTTTCTTCTTGGTGCTCGAAGGTTAGGGGATGTTTTGGAAATTGTTTTCTCTCTCTTTCATCACAGATGACCAATTCTCTTCCAGCCCTTGGAAGTCACCAGTTCCTCTGGGCTCCAAGTCCTGAAAGCTCTAGTGAAAAAAACCTTAAGGCACAAAACTGCTGTGCAAATGGGGGATTTGTTGGCTTCATATCGCAGAGACTTCACCCAGCATCAGGGTTTCACTGGGTTGTGGGCTAAAGCACAGAGCCAGGCAGGTCAGGGTGAGGAACAGCTTCAGAGGCAGCTGAAAGATTTAAATGGGAAAAAAAAAAAACCAAAACAGTGCTTGAGGAAAGATTAATCAATCAGCAGGCAGCAATCACAACTGTTATCTATAAATGCAGTCTGTGTAAAATGGAGCCATGGCAATTAAGCTTGCAACTTCTTATTTGTAAATGTGGCTGGGGGAAAAGGTTTTAAATCATGGTGTTCCAATAAAGCCCACCCTCCTTCTGCTTTTAACACATTTTCCTTCTGAAACTTTTACTACTTCTTCCAAAACTGAATTTGCTTCCATATGTCATAGCCATTCCCAAAGAGAGATGTCTGCTTTTATTAAAGCAAGTACGTGAAGCGCTTGGGCTGTGATACATATTTTACAGAACACAGAATTAACCAGGCTGGAAAAGACCTTTGAGGTCGTACCCAGCACCATCTAGTCAATTAAACCATGGCACTAAGTGCCTCATCCAGACTCTTTTTAAACACCTCCAGTGATGGTGACTCCAGCACCTCCCTGGGCAGCCCATTCCAATGGCCAATCACTCCTTCTGGGAAGAATTTCTCCCTAACATGCAGCCTAAATGCCCTCAGTCATCGTGCAAAACTGCTGATATTTTGAGATGTCCTCCATCCCAGGGACACCACAGCCCTGTCTGTGATGCTGCTTTCCCAGCACCCCATGATTCTTCCTCTTTTGGGGGTCTTTGCATCCCTCCCAGGGACCCCAGTCCCCTTTGGTGGCCCCATAGGCTTCCCAGGGACCCCATCAGCTGTCACTTTGCCACAAATCCAAGCTGCAGATATAATTTTAGTGATATTTAGTGCCCCAGGAGAAGAGGCCAAATTCTCATCTAATTTCCTTGCATTGACTCTGCAGCTAGGATGAGCTGACAAAGGTCTACTTTCTGGTGTGATTGCTGGTGAGGGCTGGGTGTCAGGAGGGAGGAAACAGGTTCTTCTCACGTGCTCCCTGTGATAGGACAAGGAGCGATGGAAGTAAGCTGCAGCACAGGAGGTTCCACCTCAACACAAGGGGGAACTTCTTTACTGCAAGGGTCACAGACCACTGGAACAGGATCCACAGAGAGGTTGTGGAGTCTCCTTCTCTGGAGACTTTCAAGGTCTGTCTGGATGCATTGCTCTGTGACCTGAGATAGATTGTATGCTCCTGGGGTTGGACTTGATGATCTCTTTGGGTCCCTTCCAACCCCTGACATCCTGTGATCCTGTAATCCTGTGAGTAGAAGTCCTGCCTTTGCCCAGTGTGACCACCCAGCTCCTTATTGTCTTATTTCTCTTATAATGCAAGAAGGAAAAGGAGGGTAAAAAATTCAGTCTCTCAGTCTACTATGATAGCAGATGGACAGGCCAGTGTTAGACACTAAAATAGACATAGAATGTGTTGTACTAAAGAGCTAAACATGTTATGACACCTTCAGTTTGTTAGTTCACAAAAGCCTTTCCCCAATGAATGCATTATTTTGAGTTCTGACCAGACTGAATCACAACATTAATGATTAATGTAAGCCAAAATGTGAATATGAAAGGTTTTATTGCTTCCAAGATGGCATAATGGCTGCATTTATAATCACAGAATCACCAAGGTTGGAAGAGACCTCAAAGATCATCAAGTCCAACCTGTCACCACAGACCTCATGACTAAACCACAGCACCAAGTGCCACGTCCAATCCCCTCTTGAACCCCTCCAGGGATGGTGACTCCGCCACCTCCCTGGGCAGCACATTCCAATGGCGAACGACTCTCAGTGAAGAACTTTCTCCTCACCTCCAGCCTAAACTTCCCCTGGCACAATAATAACAGGGGAGAGGGGGATCAAAAAAAGGAAAAGAATCCTGCTTGTAAAGCCAAGGTTAAACCAAAGAAAATTCTTGATCACTGTTAAGGCAGTTTCAGATATTCACATGTCAACCTCCACCATCCTGTTTCTTAGGCAGTAGGAAATTCCACTTACATCATTGACTTCCTGCTGCTGTGGAAAATAGGTTTTGGTAATGGTTTGGACTTAGCATTAGCCCTCATCTGCCTTGTTCTCGGGTTCTTGACCACACCAGTTTAATTACCCAGAAATTATTAGTGCAGTCATCTTCTTTTTCCTCCTTTCATTCCCCAGCATTTTCCCTCTATTAGACAACATCCTTTTTTTTCCAAGTCAGAGCAAAAGTAGGAATTAAAGCAGTTAATGCTGCTCAGAGCAAAAATCTCTCTTAGTCTAAAAGACAGATGGGACACAGAGAATCCCAGACTGGAGAGAAGATCATTGATTTCTACTATCAACAAGAACAGCAGTGCTTGGCTGCACAACTTTAAAGGCCAGCATTACTGGCTGCATTGCCTGAGCAGTGGGAAAGCTGCTCTTTCTCACCATTTAATCAAAAATGCTAGATTAGGGTTGCTGCTGCTGCGTGTCAGAGATGCCTGATAGGAGCTGCCCATTTTGCTGATTGTCTTCTGACAGTTTCCAGAGGTATCAAGTAGCTGATACACCAGTGTGAAGTTTCTGCTGGTTAAGGAGGTGGTAGTGACCTTCAAGGAACTAGCTAGGCAGGGATTTTCACTTCTTGGAAGACACACAGTCACCGGTGTGACTGAAGTATAGTGAACAAATATGGGTAGGTTTAGGTCTTGTGCTTCATCCTCTCTTCTCAGTCTCACTGTACACAACAAGATACATTTCTTGCTTGTGTCTGGAAAGTGTAAGAAACACACAAGAGGACCCTGGTGGAACTGGCAGCAATCTGTGCTTTTTGCTGTGGTTGCTGTCTACAACTACCTGAAGGGAGGTTGTAGCCAGGAGGGGGTTGGTCTCTTCTCCCAGGCAACCAGCACCAGAACAAGAGGACACAGTCTCAAACTGTACCAGGGGAAGTTTAGGCTCGAGGTGAGGAGAAAGTTCTTCCCAGAGAGAGTCGTTAGCCATTGGAGTCGGTTACCCAGGGAGGTGGTGGAGTCACCATACCTGGAGGTGTTCAACAGAGGATTGGATGTGGCACTTGGTGCCATGGTTTAGTAGTCATAAGGTCTTGGGTGACAGGTTGGACTTGATGATCCTTGAGGTCTTTTCCAACCTTATTGATTCTATGATACGTTTATAACATTATCAGGAATAATATCTCAGGGCAACACACCAGTAAAGGCAGCTGATCTTATCACTTTGCTGAGAAGAGATTCAGGGCCTAAAATGGCAAACATTACCTTTCTTTGAAAGTAATTACTTTATTGGTTTTGCATTCATACTCTTAATGATGTATTCCAGGAAGGTAATGGCTCCTTACCTTAGCTCTGGAATAAATATTTGTGGGTTTGTTAATGAGCATTTGCAACTCCCTCTCCATTTCCAAGCCAAGGCACTTCCACGGGAGGAGGAGTCACACTCATCTATTTCCACCACCCCTCTCCCCCCTTTTGGGTTTGTTTTTCATCTGACTTGCTTGCCAGAAGCTCATTCCAAGGGCAGAGATTTCCAGCCCAGGGTATATTCTTGTTTACTCAGATTATTTTGCCGAGAGAAATGCCCTGCTGGGATATCGAATGAGAGGAAAACAAAGAAGGAGATTTGATTAATGAGCTGCCTGTTGACGTGGGGGTGTGTGGGCAGATTAGGCACAGGAGCAAAATTGCCCAGCTAAACCTGGGTGCTGAGAGGGCTTCTCAGAGCGTTAAGATATTTGCACGTGTTTCATTCTCTAGACTGGCATCTTAATTCAAGCTCTTGGGTGCAGCTTATTAATAGTGAAACTGGGAGGCTTTACCATTTGTCAGCTTACAGGGCAGTAATTAGCCATTAGAGTGCAGCCCTATCTTTCGTAATTAACTTGGTGTCAAAATTTCTCTCTTCCTTATCTGTGGCAAACACTCACAAAACAATCAACATCCATTCTGCTAGAAGTGCTGTTGACTGCCCTGGCTTTCTTCACTCCATTCCCCTTTGATATCACCACAAATTCCCCAGCTGCTTACCATCTCCTTCACCTTCACATGCTTTGGAGGAGCTGAATGAGGATAGCATGAGTTTGAGGGCTTTTGGGGTTGTCTCATCTCCATGAATAAAGCTGAATACCTAGCAAATCTCATTCAGTGCAGGTAAACAACTCATAAATTTAATATTTGTGTTTATAATCATACCTAGAGGCTCAGCATACACATCTATATGCATGTGTGTGTGTGCATTTCGGCAGTATCAATTAGAGCTGAGCAAAGGAAATGTTTTAAATTAGCCACCTGCTTTAACCCTACCTAGATACAAAATTTGTGGTCACCTTCAGAAGGTGAATTGTGATAATGGTCTGATCATTCTGACCACTCACCTTGTTCAATGCCAGGATACCTGAAGTTTTGGTTGCAAGTCAAGGGTGAGGATGATGCACTACATACATGGGGTTTTTTCATCTCCTTTGGCTCTCATGGGAAAAGAGCACATAACAGTCAGCTTCTTCAGAGGAGGACCACAGAAATGGTCAGAGGGATGGAGCACCTCTCCTATGAAGACAGGCTGAGGGAGTTGGAGTTGTTCAGCCTGGGGAAGAGAAGGCTCTGAGGAGACGTGGACACCCCATCCTGACTCCCGCTCTTTCTGTCCCCATCCTGACTCCTGCTCTTTCTGTCCCTCTCCTTCCAAATCACCTGCTCAGCCCAGAGGTTGTCCTTAAATGCTCATACAGGAAATCCATGAACAAAGAAACTTGAAGCTTCTGCTATACAAGTCTCTACAAAGCATAGCTTAGCCTAACATTCTCCTGGTTTCTCTGCTCTTTCCTTAGATCTTCTTGTTTTCACTTTTCATCCCAAGACCAAACAAAAAAAGGTAGGATATATAGATATTTTTCTTCTTTCAGGCAAATATATCACCTCTTTGTGAAATTAAAGCAGATCTTTAATAGCCCTCATCCCCCTTCATTTAAACAAGAGGCAGCTACCAGGTATGGCATTACTGCTGCCAGTAATTGTGAAAAAGCTGGCACAGTACAACACAAATTGGCTCCCAGGAGTCATAGGGACTGCACATAATGGTCCATAAACTCTAATTTTCTTTAAAAGTGGTTGGTCTAAACTGCAATAGAGGAGGGAGTTAAAAATCCTGCATCACATAGCAACTTTCTGAACTGCTCTCCCAAAGGACAGGTTTTCTTTCCAGGTTTACACTCTGAAATGCAAGAGTTCCCTTCCATATTTGTTATTTTCTTGGGTAGGAGGGTGTCCTTCATTAAAAAGCTCTAATCTTCCTTGCAATACAAATAAATGCTATTTTTAAAACCATGCTAAACTTCTCCAAAGGTCTTAGGACAAGTCCCACGAGTCACTGAGGGATCCTGCATCTCCTCTAAAACACGGCAAAGGTAAAACCCCCACCCCATTCCCTGGGCCGGTAGTTTTGTGCTTATAAGAATAAGCAAGCCTAGCTTATCTCCTTCAGTCCCATCTTTATTCTGATTAGCTGTGTGTCTTCTTTCAGTCATCTTCTCTCTGAAGTAAGGGGAGGGACAGTCTCCCCTGTCGCTCTGGGCAGTTGTCTCTAACCGTTTGCACCCACACAAGGGTCATTTTTGGGCTGACCTGAATGCCCTTGTTCTGCTGCAAGATGCTTTCCCATCTCCTGGCGCCCCAAACTTACAGCAATATTGCTTTCCAAAAAAAAGAGAGTATTGCGTTTTCTTGCTTCAAAGGAGCGGCAGCTTGGCTTTCTCATTTCTAACCCTGCTCTCCCAGCCAGGACGACAGTTTAGAGAGAGAAGAACCAGTTCAGTTTAATTGTGGCTTTTTGAGGTGAGTGAGATATAGGGTGTTTTTGTAAAGTAGCACAGAAGACCATAAAGCTTTAGAAAAAGGTTTCCTATTTACTGCAGAACACCTTGTTTTCCTGTTAGTGCAAAGACTAAAAGACACAAAGACCCTCTTTGCCTCTAATCAGGTTACAGCATCACAATATGGCTCTCTTTATAGGGGTCATTAGATCTTTTCTTTGGAGAAGAGAGTTCTTTCCATAGCTTTGGTGAATTAACTCTTTTGTCTGTAACAGAAGGTGCTTCCCTCAAGCAAGCTCTTTTAGGCTCTACAAAGCAATCCCAACTGCCTGGAAGTTAGGCGTTTACTTTACTCCCTTTGTTGGCAGAAATGCTTTCTGACGGAAACACTACGCAGACTTCATGCTACCTTCAGTGTCTATCTTTACACGCTGGCTTGTTGTTTATATGTCATTAGGTCCCTGAAGAAACGTAGAATAGCTATGACAATATTTAAACAGTATAAAACTTTACAGAAAGTC
Organism: Picus viridis; assembly: GCA_033816785.1. NCBI lineage: Eukaryota > Metazoa > Chordata > Aves > Piciformes > Picidae > Picus > Picus viridis. Next base: position 7,609,144 of record CM066581.1, read on the forward strand.
AATAAAAACTGTCGGCTTTTACTGTCAATAAAAACTCCGTGGTGCTCATCGCCTAATCAGGATTCTGGACAGCACAACGTGCTTGCATTTCTATCTGCCAAAGCATCATTTCAAGAAACAGTGCTTTTCACATTGAAAATCTGTCTCCGTTCAGCCAAGAGGTGTATGTAAAGGTTAACATCATACAGGTTTGTTTCTGATTTGCAGCTTCTGTTCACAATAGGCTAGTTGCCGTAACTGTAGCTTCCACCTAAGAACACAGCAGCCTGCTGGCAGCACTCCACAACTGCAGTTAAGCTCTGAAGCAGATAAATACAGAGATATAGAGAACAATATAGAGATATGTACAGGTTAGAAAAACCCTTTGCCACAGCTTTCCAATAAGAAAACCCATAAAAAGAAAGTTCCTGTTAGCAGGCTTTCATCCCCTGGCTTGTCACGACTGAAGAAGTTCTCTGCAAAACTTCTTGTTGCATTGAAAAAGGCTGCGTGGTCTTCTGAGTTGTGATTTGCATATCTGCCACCATTAGCAGCAGGAAATTAAACATCTCCATGCTTTTTTATCTCGGGGCTCGGTTATTATGCAAGTGATGTTTCCCTGTGAAGCCAAAGTGCCACAAGGAAGCAGCTCCTTTCCAAAAGGAGGGAAAATTTGCCACGATTAAGCAGGAGGAGGTGCTTCGAGAGAGAGACAGTGACATTGGACTAGGCAGCAGTCTCCAGGAGGGAAGCAACTGGTACAATGTGAAGAAATGGCCTCAGATTGCACCAGGGGAGGTTTAGGTTGGACACTAGGAAAAAATTCTTCACTGAAAGGGTTGCCAGGCATTGGAACAGGCTGCCCAGGGAAGCGGTGGAGTCACCATCCCTGAAGGGGTTTTAAAGACATGTAGATGTGGTGCTGAAGGATATGTCCCACCAGTGGGTTTGGCAGTGCTGTGTTAATGGTTGGACTTGATGATCTTAAAGGTCTCTTCCAACAAAAATTACTCTATTAATCACCTTGCCAGCATGTGACTACAACAATTAACAGATTTTACCATCGCTCCAGATGTTATCTACAAGGAGCATAATGTCTTATTGCATTACAGCCAGAGGGTATAAAACTAGCTCATGCCACTCACGTACATTCACTGAAGTGTTTTCCATAAAGCCAGAGTAATCTGGCATCTAAATAAAGACTGAAACATCCATCATAAAAACCACATCACACAATCCCAGATGGCCACTTGTACACTACCATGTGTGGGGCTTTCATTGGCCAAAGCTCATGAGTGATCTGGATGTGCAGCCTGAAGGAAAAAGGCTTCCAGCCACCCTGCTGGGCAGGTGAAGGTTTTGCAATCCCCCCCAACTTTTGCAGGTAAACCTTGGGATTTATCTGGCTCTGGTTATTTTATTTATATTAGAAGTTTTCTCTCTTTTTTTAATGTATCTTTACAAGTCAGTCACCATTCCCTGTCCATATCAAAACCACTTTGGAAATTAGAAGAACAGGAATAATTAGCATCTGCAAGACCCTCTGCTTCTACTGGCAGTACTTGGCACAGGAGAAACTGTTCCTTTCCTTTTCACAGAATCACAGAATCACCAAGGTTGGAAGAGACCTCAAAGATCATCAAGTCCAACCTGTCACCACAGATCTCATGACTAAACCATGGCACCAAGTACCATGTCCAATCCCTTCTTGAACCCCTCCAGGGATGGTGACTCCACCACCTTCCTGGGCAGCACATTCCAATGGCTAACAACTCTCTCTGTGAAGAACTTTCTCCTCACCTCCCACCTAAACCTCCCTGGTGCACCTTGAGACTGTATCCTCTTATTCTCTCATTCTTTTTTCCATATACCTTTCCAATGCATTACAAACATTTTCCCCCCCCCCCCCCCCGTATTTTATAATAATCCTTTAAAGGAAAATAATCAAATAATAGTTCAAACAGTACATTACTTGAAAATTATCCCTGAGACATCAAGAAATTCCAGATATGCTTTAACCTTTTGAAAAGTATTGGCTGCTGCTCAGTATTCTGCTAAACATCATTATCACAAGCAGAAATGCATGGTTTCTCTCCCTTGAAGCTTCTCTAATTCTCCTTGCATGTTTTAAGGTCTCCTAACTACAGGAAATTAATCTTTGTTCCACTTGTGAAGGAAATTTTCTCCTTCCTAGACCATGCTGAAAAATTTTAGTGGTTTCTAGAGGATTTAAGGCCCCTGTTGCTGCAGTATAACTTGAATTCCAGCAGTTCTATGGGCTTGCATTTTCTTCCTCTTCTTCTCTGTTTTTTTTAAAGGCTACAGTGGGTTTTTAATTTTCTTTGCACTTGTTCAACTGAAATCTAAAGACATTCTTTTAAGGATCATCATAAGAGCCTTGGTGTTATTTATCTTCAACTGCACATAGCTTCAGCCCAGATCTTACTGTTTTCTTTGCTCTTCTGCTTCAACCTTAATCATCTTGTTCTATTTGATTTATTTCACACATATCCACATTTGTTAAATAGTCTGCAGAGCCTCGTCCTAATTAGCAGTTTCTGGGCCAAGCAGATATATAATTTAATTTATTATTCCTTGTACTTCATGACTTTCATTCCTGCCTTTGCCTGGCATCTGAGCTGAGACACTGCTGTCCACCTTTAAAAGTGGGACAAGGAGGCTGTCAGGACGGCATTAAGAGGGCTAACAATGGTAACACTCAGAAACTCCATCTGAAGCTGGGGCACGCTGTGGGTGTTGCTCACCCGCTCAGAGATGTCTTGTGTGAAAAGTTAAGCAGACTAATTAGACGAGGAGCAGCGGCAGAAGGAGGTGATGTGATCGGGCTTTATTATTGCCTCTGCGAGGAAGATGCCATTCTCCAGGCTCCTACTTTTGTAGCAACCTTTTGATCACTCTTCCTCCTGGTAACGTCTTTTGCTAGCAAACAATATTAATTATTATGTCATAAGCTGAGCGACCCAAAGCAAACAGAGCGAACCGAGGCTGGCGGCAGAAAATAAACAAGAAAGCCATGGCAACACAACTGAAGAAGTAGTGGGCTGCTCTTCAAAAGTCTTTTCAAAACTGATACCTCCACACTGGGCTCATGCAGTGACCTTTCAAAGAACAATCCTCTTTTGCCAAACGTTATTTTGGCAGGAAAACTTAGGGAATAAGTTAATAAATCTAGCAACATCTAAGAGCCTTTTGAAGAATATTTGCTTCCACTCGCATCTCCTCCTTACATCCTCTCTCAGTTTACACTCCTGGGTTTTGTTTGTTTCACATAATAAATAATGGAGTTAATCGGTAGTGTGCTAGTAGCCAGAAGGTGATAGGGCATCAGGCTCATGTGAGATGCCAGCTCCAGGGTCTCTTGGATGGAGAATGACCACCAAAGCCTGTGTGGAGCATCCTTTCGGTGGCTGACGGAAGACTCCACAGCACATGCGGTGCAAAAATAGAGCCATGCTCCCCCTTCCTCGTGATTGCCACTGTGGTGTCTTCTTCATCCATGAAGATGTGTGTGCATCACTTATTTATGGCATGTTTGATACATCAAAATACATCAACACAAGCCATTGCATCTGGAGTCATCCAAGGACTTGAACTTGACTGTGTGACTGAGCACGTGCTCTAATCAGCCCACACAGAGGAACTGTGCAAGCATCAGCATGGAGACGGTGAGGGACCATTCTAGGTTCTGAATGAAGTCAAGACCAGCATGGTGTTCATTCATAAACCAGCTGACCTCCATAATGGCTGAAAATACAGCTGCAGACACAAAGAATGTACTGCTAACCATTGCACAGTTCATAACCAAATGACTCTTTCCCCTGAATGTAGCTACTACAAGAAAACCCAGCCTTGAAACTGTCTGTGAACTTACAGCTATTTGGCCTATGTTTGAGCTGGTGTCAACAAAAGCACCCATGAGTGAGACCTGTCAGCAATACATACTATGAGGAGGCACATGTTTACTGGGATAATAAATAGCCAGTTATAAAAGCAGGGATGTGGGTGCAGATATTTCTAGATCTGAGCCTGAGGAGGAGGGAAGATGAGAAGAAAACACCTGCCCAGCTCCTCCTGGGTGTCATTTTCACTCCAGCATCACTGAACAGCCACCCAGCTCAACAGAACTGCTCCCACCTTGGTTCTGGGTGACAGTCATTGGGTTTAATGCTCTACAATTTCATGTTCCAGTTATTTGAAGACAGAAGTTATCTCAAGATTAATAGGTCTTCTTTCCACAGTCCTAATTCTTCTTGAATCTTGGTGAGAGCACGGTAAAAAAGGAGTATATTCTGCTTCTTAAGTGGAAAAAATCAATTCAAAGCAAAGGGAAATGAACACTTTCCCTCCACAGCTGCTGCTCTCTTTCTCAGCGAGACAGCTTTGCTGTTCCAGTCTGTTTGGTTTATTACATTTACCCTTTTTCCCCCTCAGATTCATTCATTATCACAGATAACCTCTCAATGATCTCAAAACAAGTTATCAGAATACCTGGGGACAATGGATGCTCTGAAATTACAGTGCTTCTGGTGAAATGGCTGCTGCTGTTCTCTTTACTGTTTGGGTTTGGGTTTTTGTTTTAGAGAAGAGTTATATAAAGCAGATCACTCATAGAAATTTTTATTTATCTGTCCATCACCTGAGTTGAAGCAAATAAGAGTAAAATTCTGATAGTGTTTAATGGTGGTGAACCATTTTTTAGCTGATGTGAACAGTTATAAATTCTGATTTTCTGTAGCTGTCTCCTTCTAAACCAACTAAGACAGAGGTCAAAGTCAAAAGGTGGGGTAGGGACCACTTGAGACTCACCATTTCTGTGCTGACTTAATACCATTTGGCCTACCCTTGACCTCAGTTTAAAATCTAAGGAAGAAGGAAATTCATAACCACCACTTCAAAACTTCTGGCTCTGGAATATACTTTTATCAGTAGCTATTATTCTTTGCTGCTCATCTTTATACATCAGGCTTACTCTTTCCTTTTCCATCCTTCTTCTGCACGCAAGTCTAGAAGCAAATCCTTCCTTCCCAGACATAGGACAGTTGATCTTCCTTTTCTGGGAGAACTACAGAAGTTGGGTGACCTGAATTATGATAGAATAGCTGTAGCTACAAAAATAACAATTCCTGATAATGGCTTCTTCATTATCTTATCTTCTGCAGCATGAATACAAGATGCATAGCTTCCGTTACAGTCAGAAATATGCTTGTGGGTAGGCAAAGAATATCCTGATCCTGGAAACAATACAATCTGCTGGCACAGAGTGGCACACTGCTGACAAGCAATCAGTTGATGCTTTGCCTGTGATTTGCCAAACAAAGCAGTTGTATTAAAATAAGAATGACCCCTGTCGAGATACTTTGGGGTTTTTTCGCATGTTCATTCAATATCTGGAGCTTGAAGGAAAAAAAGGAAAGGAAGGGAAAAAAAGAGAGAGAGAGAGAAATTAACTGGAAAGCAGGAAGCTTGCCAACAGCTTCCCTGACCTCAGCTTTAAAATCAGCTCTCTTCAGCTAGGTGACAAATAATTTATTGTCTTACTGGGTTATGCAGATGTTGAAAATATCATGAGGTTTCCTTGGTTCCACTGAGTCCTGCTAGGCTGCTTGGGCTCGCCTCCACAGCACTGGGATTCGGCCAGCCTGCCTTTTCTGGACTCTTTGATGTTCATATGCTCTGCTGGGCTTCCTGGGATTTGCTCCTTCCTGATTAGAAAAAAAAAGTACTTTCCCAAGCCCATCAATTCCTGGCACTTCTCTGAGCTGTGAGTCACAGGAGGCTAATTGAATCAGCGGGGCTCAATTCCCTCCATCCCGAGACCTGCCCCCAGCCCCTGGCAGCCATCACCGATGGCAGGGAATTGTGACTGGGAGTTGCTGATATGTTGGATATGCGTAGGGAAGGAAAAAACTAAAAGAAAGAAGAAGGATTCTGTGTGAGAAGGAGTGAAACAGCGACAGTTAAGTGGCACCTGAGTAAACGTTTATGCAAAGGAGGGAATAATGCACATTTCTGACAGCTGCTCTTTGGGATTTGTTTCAGACTGAGACAGATTTCACACCTCCCTGTTTATATATTCTTTGCCATCTATGCCTGAGTTTGCCATGCCTCCTATAGCTGGCCCTGCCACCCCTTGTTTTGAAGTAGAGAGGCAGGTTTAACCATGCCCCACGGCAGCTAGTCCACCCAGACCAGCCTTGGACAGGCCACCAGGAAGCATGGCCAGAGGGGTAAGCTCTGGAGATGCTCAGGGCTGCAGAAGACAGACTAGGTAATACTCCTGAAAAGAGACTGGCTGGCATCTTTCCACGCAAGCTGCTTTTCACAGCTCCTGTGGTAGCTGTTACACTTCTTGAAAGAGAATGGAAAATGCCTCACGCTGTGCAGAGCCCTGCGAGATGGAGATCCGGCCACAAGTCTCCACCTGCCAGGCAGCGCTGCAACCACAAGGACAGGCAGTCATGTTCCTTCTTGCAAGCTACCACTCAAGAGGAGAAGTACAGACGGATTTTGCAACACCTCTGATTACAGTTTCTCAAGTTTACAGAGGAGCCAAAACTCACAAAATAACAAGAGAATCTGGGTCTTCATGTTTAGCATCAGGTTTGCATTGGAGTCATGCTTCTGGAAGGCAGAGGGGACCTTCTGGTCTTGCTGAGATGTGTCCATTTAGCATGTGTCTTCTTTCCTCTAGAAGGTCTCATTACAGGCACTGGCTAGTGCTCAGGTAGCACCACAACTCCGTGGAGTCATAGAATGGTTTGGGCTGAAAGGGATCTTTAAAGGTCATCTAGTTCAATCCCTCTGCCGTTAGCAAGGACATCTTCAACAAGATCAAGCTGTTCAGGGCCCTGTCCACCCTGACCTTGAATGTTGCCAGGGATGGGGCATCTACCACCTCCCTGGGCAACTTGTGGCAGTGTTCCACTTCTTCCTTCCCTCTAGTCTAAATCTCCCATCTTTTAGTTTAAAACCATCACTCCGTGTTGTGTTGCAACAGGCCCTGCTAATAAATCTGTCTCTATCTTTCTTAGCGGTCCTCTTTAAGAGCTGAAAGGCCACAATGAAGTGTCTCTGGAGCCTTTCTTCCCCAGGCTGAACAACTCTGATTCTCTCAGCCTTTCCATTCCCCTCATCATTTTTGTGGCCCTCCTCTGGACCCACTCCAACAGGTCCATGTCTTTCCTGAGCTGAGCACTCCAGAGCTGGACACAGCACTCTAGGTGGGAGTCTCAGCAGAGCTGAGTGGAGGGGTAGAATGCCCTTCCTCAACCTTCTGACCATGCTGCTATTGATGCAGCTCAGGGTACAGTTGAGCTTCTAGGATGCAAGTGAACATTGCTGGCTCATGTTCAGCTTTTCATCCACCAGCAGTCCGGGTCCTTCTCCACAGGCCTGCTGTCAATCCTTTCATTCCCCAGGCTGTTTTAATACTGGAGATTGCCCCAGCCCCAGGTGCAGGACCTTGCACTTGGCCTTATTGAACCTCACTCATGATGTTCACGCATTTCTTTATACCCAAAAGCCTAGAGGGGAAAAGCATGCCAGCTGTGACTATCTGAAGAGAAGTCCTGTTTAAATGCAGCTGTCACTCACCACTTCTAGCCAGTAAAGCAAAGGCAATAGGACTTGCTACTGGAACACTGCCGGCTGCTGTGCTTTCACGTGCTCACCAAGCACCTCTCTCTGCTGCATGAGAATAGCACAGGGTGGCAGGAAGAAAATAGATGGTGTGGGACTGAACACAGAGAGCCCTCTCCTTCCAGCTGCTGGTGAGGGGCATGAGCAAAACTCACCCAGCTCCAGGGCTGGACTTGGGAGCTCCATTTGCTTGCAGAAAATGGGAGGACTTGGCTGTGGGGGAGAGCAGGGGGAATCGGGCTGTGTGGTGGGAGTCACAGCTGCTCTCCTTGCTGGCTCCCTCTCCCAGGGTTGTATGGAGCCCTTGCACACATAAAGCACCATTGTTCACAGCCCAAAAACTGCCAAGGGAGCACTGGACAGCATCACTGCCTTATGGTGTCGGACACCGCATGTGTTCCTTCTCCCACCCACACAAGCACATGTGCAAACAGTCAGCCCGAGTGTGCTGCTGACAGGCACAGACAGGGCTGTCAAAAAGCACTGCTGACTTCAGGCTGTCCGTCAGGAAGCTCCTGGGAGTGCTCAGAGGGGTGGGAAGCAACGGATGTCCCCACCAGGCACGCTTTTAGGTACTCCGTCTGGCACATCCCAGCTCAGCAGCAACCTGAAAGAAAACCTGTGTAATAGCTGAGTGAATATGTGCTGCTCAACAGTACAGCTAATTCACTACTTTTTTGTACCTCACTTGGGATGGAATATTTGATTTTTACATGTGGTTCTGGGGGTTTTCAGGCCCCCTGAAACACTTCAGAGTGTTGAGTGACACGTACCAACGATAAAAGGGAACACTTCCCCGGCGCTAGGTTTTAATTCTGTACATAACAAACACTTCTTTCTTTACTATTTCTTTCAACTCCAGTTTTGAAGTTGATTTATATCTGCCTCCTGTTTTGCTCCAGTTTCAATCTTCTGGCAGCATTCCTTGCCAAGTCAGTCTAATGCCCACATGAGCCCCATTAAGCCACATGCTTCTGTATAGTCAGAAGTACATGTTTTTTCTGGGCTGAGCTTTGTTTGCCAAATCTGGTCCTATTTTCACAGATAATTACTTCCTTTTTGTCTCTTTCTCCTTCTGTGTGCTGGGTTTTTTTCTTTCTCTTTTTTTCCCCCCACACATGGCCTTTTCAAAATGCAATGTGACCCTCATGCATCATTTTTATCAGCCTCACAAACCCAGCACAGTACTGTGTATGATGTATGTAAATTCATGTAGCTAAAGGCAGCAAGGAAAAAACTCTTTGAGTTCCCTGTCAGGATCAGATGATACCAAGAAGCCATTCAGAATCAAGGGTTTGTGTTTTGAGTGTTTTTTTTCCCTATCAGTGACTGTTAGCTACAACAATTCTATATTTAGGATTAACAAAATAGAATAATAGAATCATAGAATCAACAAGGTTGGAAAAGACCTCAAAGATCATCAAGTCCAACCTGTCACCCAACACCTCATGACTAGTAAACCATGGCACCAAGTGCCATGTTCAATCCCCTCTTGAACACCTCCAGGGACGGTGACTCCACCACCTCCCTGGGCAGCACATTCCAAAGGCTAACAACTCTCTCTGGGAAGAACTTTCTCCTCACCTCCAGCCTAAATGTCCCCTGGTGCAGCTTGAGACTGTGTCCTCTTGTTCTGGTGCTGGTTGCCTAGGAGAAGAGACCACCCCCCGGGCTACAACCTCCCTTCAGGTAGTTGTAGACAGCAATAAGCTCTCCCCTGAGCCTCCTCCTCTCCAGGCTAACCAACCCCAGCTCCCTCAGCCTCTCCTCATAGGGCTTGTGCTCGAGGCCTCTCCACAGCCTCGTTGCCCTTCTCTGGACACGTTCCAGAGTCTCAATGTCCTTCTTAAATTGAGAGGCCCAGAACTGGGCACAGGACCCAAGGTGTGGCCTAACCAGTGCTGAATACAGGGGCACAATGACTTCCCTGCTCCTGCTGGCCACACTACTCTTGATGGATGCCAGGATGCCATTGGCCTTCTTGGCCACCTGGGCACACCGCTGGCTCCTTCAAGTTGTTGTAATTCATTTCTGTATTTTTTTTTCCAAATGGTAAGATTCTGATGCTCTCTTTCCAAGTCACTTTGCATTTTTCACAGTCACTTTTCATTTGGAAATGTATTTTTGTGCAGTTTTATAGCACTTTAAATCAAAATTGTGGGAAAAAAAAAAAAAGGAAAGAAGGGACTGTGCAAATAAAATGTCAGAATTTTATTTCCCAAAATACTCAGAAACCTGTCCTGGTTTTGCTGGGGGTGAATCTATGCTCTGCAGGCCATTAGTAGTTGGGAGTCAGCCAAGGCAGCTGACCTAAACTGGCTACAGGTGTATCCCATACCATGAACATCACACTCAGTATAAAAGGGGAAGTCTGCTGAGGACAATGGTCCTCCTGATTGGGCTCCTTCTCTTCCTGATCCTGAGGACTGCTTTCCCACTTATTGAGCCTGCCATCCATTCTCTGGGCTGAGTATAACTCTGTATGCTTTATATTGGCATTGTTGTTAGTTTGGCTGTTTCATTCAAGGTGTTTATGATTTCAGCCCAAGGGTCTCCTCTCTACAGAGAGAGTGATTGCCCATTGGAATGGGCTGCCTGGGGAGGTGGTGGAGTCGCCGTCACTGGAGGTGTTCAGGAGGAGAGTTGATAGGGTGCTTGGTTGCATGGTTGAGTTGATTAGATGGTGTTTGATGATAGGTTGGACACAATGATCTTGAAGGTCTCTTCCAACCTGGTCTGGTCATCTAGTCTAGTCGTCTATTCTATTCTATTCTATTCTATTCTATTCTATTCTATTCTATTCTATTCTATTCTATTCCTGATTGCCCTTCTCTGCTGGGGAGGGCTCATCCAATGAGAGAGTGACTGCTGTAGCTTAGTCCCAGATACGGGCTAAATGCAGGCAAAACTTTAGCCCATTTGTCTCACTAATAATGAAAAAATATGCTGGAGAAAGGGGGGGGAGGGGCAGTGTATTTGGAGTAGTATTATTCACATTTTAGATCTGTAGAGTTTCATGTGTGTGTTAGATATAGAATCCTTACCAACAAGGTCTCAGTGAATGAACCTTGGCCAGTAAGTCATTGAATGGTTTGAGTTTGAAAGGCTATAGGAAGATTAATCTGGTTCCAACCCTAAAGCACTCAGTTTGGCCCTGGTAGCCATGTGCAGTTTAAAGTTGGAAACTAATTCTGCTAGAGAGTTGTTTTTAGCTAGGGATGCCCTGAGGATGGTGGAGAAGTGTAAAACATTTTCTTAGTGTGCTGTGAGAAAGCCCACACCAGCCGCCAGCACTGCTGAAGAGGAAGCTGTAGAAGATGGCAGCAAAGGATCCCCCATGGCTGGCAGGTCCTACGGTGCTGCACAGAGGAAAATTCAGGTCTCTGTGTTACAAAAGCACATGGGGCTATAAGATTTCAGTTTGCTATGTTATACCCCTGTCTATTGATACTCTCTGATAGCATCTGGGATTTCTGAGCACTACAGGGACTTCTGTAAATGAAGTCGCCGTAACGATGTTTGTCCTAGACGGAATATGCTGAGGCAGACAACTGATAAGGGACCTACAAGCTTGACATCAATACAGAGTTGTGCTGTCATAACAATGCAACCTCAGCTTCTAGGTTACAACTTCTCAGAGCTAAGGAATGCTCATTAAGGGGAAAGACAATTGGGAGTGATTTCCTCGAAAGGAAAGCTACTCTAGGCAGCTGCAGCGCGGAGGGCAGGCCTGCACAACGGTGGCATTGTTCAGAAGCCATTGAGGTCTGCAAACAAAATTCTGTTTTATTCACTGTTGTAGCCCAAGAGTCAAAATATATCAGGAATCTGTTATCCTTCCATTCCAAGCAGAGTCAGCAAAGCTACCTACATCTGTAGATAAAACAGTGTTAGGTTTCTGAAGGTGTTAATGTGAATGGCACAGATTTCCTCTGAGGTATTTTCTCCTCCTCCTCCTATAGATGTGGGGGTTGGAACAAGGTGATCTTTAAGGTCTCCTGCAATCCAGACCATTCGATGATTCAGCATATGACTAGGCTATTTTGGCAAATATCAGATGTCATGCAGGGCCAGAGAAGAATAGAATAGAATTAACCAGGTTGGAAAAGACCTTTGAGATCATGGAGTCCAACCTATCGCCCAACACCATCTAAGCAACTAAACTATGGCAAGTTGAAATGTTCTGCAGCATCAAAGGGAGGAGCGTGTTTGGGGTTTTTAATGACAAACAACCATAGTCGGGTCACCCAGAGAGGTAGTAGATGCCTCATCCTTGGAAACATTCCAGGTCAGGTTGGGTGGGCTCTGAGCAATCTGATCTAGTTGAAGCCATCCTTGCTCACTGTGGGAAACTGAGCTAGATGACCTTCAAAGGTACCTTCCAACCCAACCCATTCTATGATAATTAGGAGAAGAAAAGGTGTTGTTATATTCAGCCAATACTTTCCTTTTCTATCCCTGAAGGATTTTTCAATCCCTTTTTCTGAAATGAGAAATAAAGAAGCAAAAAAAGAGAGGAAACTCTTTTAATCCCGTCCTTGAATTTTTTTTAATCCATTTGGTGTGACACAGGATCAATTATTTAAAGAAGTTTGCATCTCAGATGGCACTTTTGAGTTCTTGGCTGGTGTGTTGCACTGCCTGTGCTGACCAGCAGCAACATTTTCCTCTGCAGAACATATGTCATGTCACTGCCTTACAAAGCCAGCCAAATATACTCAAACTGTATTCAGGGGTAGTTAGATCTATGCCTGGAAAAAAAACCAAAAAAGGTATTTTTTTGCATTCTTCCAGCTTCCATTCTGTTAATTATGGAGTTTTATGGACTGCCATAAACAAATTATGCTTCCTTTTATGAATATTTAGATTTTATCTTCCTTTTTTCCTTCCTGGGGAATGTTAATGGGTACAAAATGGAAGGGGGTTGTTGTGATGGTAATGCCACACTGAGAAACCCTCACAGCAGAAGTTTTGGAGCCAGTCTGGATATTAATGCAGCTCCTATCTTCCCCTGTTCCAATCCTGACGGATTTATAACACACCTCTCAGCTGACCATATATTATTGAAGAGTTTTCTGGGTAAACACAGGGTACTGCAGTTTCAGGCTGTACAAGAGAGCTGAAACTGTTGTGACAGTGGCCAACTTCTTTCACTTCCATTGCTGACTCCTGCCTGCATCCTAAGGATGCCTTTACCACTGGTGTTGGAGTTGTGGAGAATCCATCCTGAAGACTGCAAATGGATTTTGTGGAGTCCAGGGTTCCCCATCTTTAATGATGGCTTTTACCTATTTTTGCTGGCCATAAATAAATCTAAGCTTGACATGACAATATTCTTGTACTCTTAAAGAGGAACAGAGAATTCCTTAAATCACCTTTTAGTCAGAAGAAAAATGGTGAGGATGCGGAGCCCAGGAGATTCTATAGTACCTGTGACTGATAGGCAGAGATGGTAGGAAAAGCTCTCTAAACTTCAGAAAGCCCACTCTTCAGCCTCAAAGCTTAGCTCTGCCTGCAAGACTGGTACAATTGACTTAATTCTATCATTATCTATCACTTACTGATCATGGACAGTGGGAAAATCATCACAGAGTGAATGTGTCTGAAGGTGTGAGAGGATATGAATAGCTCAAATGATCAGAACAAATCTAATTACAAGTGCTTGATTTCATCCAAAGATAATTCTCTCTTTCAGTCCCCTGCTCAAGAGGTGGAGCCATGCACTCCAGGCGATCTCTCTCCTCTGCAGATGGCATGTAAGCTAAGACACTTCAGGTTTTGTCCAGCACTTGCATCAAACAGAGAGTAAAGAATGCTGCTTGTTTATTAATTAGCATACAAATGTAACACTGACTGGATTACCACCTTACAGATACGTTTTGGCAATTACAAGAAGCTGCAGGATACACCCACCAGGTGAAATCCTGGGAATTTTTATCCCATTAATTTAAATAAAGCCAAGATTGACATCAATTCCTTAGAAGAGAGATGAATATTTTATCTTAGGCATCTCCCAGCATTTTGAAACCTTTCCTCTTACATGTGGTACTTCACATATGAATCTGTGCAATGTTTTACAGGGGGATCTTGGCTCGTTTCATCTCACCTAGATTTTAAAACTTCATAATGACTGAGCATATGGAAATTCTTGGAACTAGATGTGAATTTGCATAAGGTCAGGCTTGCTCTCCAAAGTTTCTTCACATAAGGGATGATAGTAAATATGGAGTGAAATTTGTGCTCAAATAATCTCCTGTGTTCTACCGCATTTTAAAAAGGCAGCGCTCTCGTTCCTCTCCCTTCTCAGTGCAGGCATTAATTTCATGTTATCCTCACAGCCTTTACTACCAAACATAATTTGTGTTCCAGATTCTGATGCCAGATGCTATTATCTTGGAAAGCATTTGATATACATAAGTGTTAACGGCCAGCTCTGTAAGACATTTCATGTTCCCATGGAGCATTGACAACATTTTGTTAATTAGGAAAATCGGGCTTGCCCAAGGAGGGAGAAAAGGTCATCAATATTAACAACAGCAAAAGCTTTCTCTCATCACCTGGATCACACATTTCATAGTAAGAATCACAAAATTATGCTGTTTGGAGGAGGGAATCATAGACTGTTTGGGGTTGGAAGGGACCTCTAAAGAACATCTAGTCCAACTTCCCTGTGGTAATCAGAGATATCTTTATCTAGATCACGTTATTCAGAGCTCTGTCCAACCTAAACCTGAAGGTTTCCAGGGATGGGCCTTCCACAACCTCTCTGCTCAACCTGCACTAGTGTCTCACCAACTTCATTGTAAAAGCTATCTTCATTACCTCTAGTCTGAATCTCCCCTTTTTTAGTTGAAAACCTTTGCCCCTTGTCCTGTTGCAGCAGGCCCTGCTGAAAAGATTGTCCCCATCTTTCTCACAGGGCCATTTGACTGCTGAAAGGCAACCATAAGGTCTCCTCTGAATATTCTCTTCTCCAGGCTGAACATCTCCAACTCCCTCAGTCTTTCTTCACAGCAGAAGGGTTCCAGAACTCTGACCATTTTTGTAGCCTTCTCTGATCTTGCTCCAACAAGTGTGCTGAGGACTCCAGAGCTGGACATGGTACTCCAGATAAGGTCTCACCAGAGCAGAACAGAAGGATAGAATCACCTTGAAAGGAAGACAAAGAGAAAACCAGTTTTTCCAGGCATCTATTTAAGCAAGGTTAGAGAGGAGCACTGCAGACTATGATGAGCAAATTTTTTGTTGTCTGAAGCGGACATAAAGCCGCACAGGCTTTCAGACAAGGATTTCAGGCTCTAAGATGGATGATATGAAAGCTCTACTCTAAAATCCTGGTTAATGTGGACCCAGCAGTGGATATAACAAGGCTTTCCATTTCTGTGATGAGTGCTCCCAAGAATAACAGAATCCAAGATGAAATTTGGCTCAGCTGCATTAGCTTTAAGTGTGAGAGGAAGAGGCTTACGTCTGAATATCAATTAGCAGACCATCAGAGAAGAAAACTCTGTAAAAGAATACTGCTGTGGCTGCCCCACTGGCACTGATGTGATGCCAGGAAGAGTGGGGTGTATGAGCAGGGTGCTGCTCCGTGGCTCTAACACCCAATGCAAATAGTCCACAGGATATATGTGATGATCACTGATGTGTTTTGTACTCTGAATAGGTGGTTTATCAGAGGATGTCGGCAAGACTGTAAGGAAATACACCTACTTGGAAAAAAGAAAGGAAAAAGGTGTATGGAAAGGTCCTGAAAGCTGCCTTTACAAACGCTGTAGGAAATGAGTGAATATTGCGAGCAGACGACGAGCAAGAGGAACCTAAGTGGACCTTAGCA
This sequence comes from Picus viridis, assembly GCA_033816785.1. Classification (NCBI taxonomy): domain Eukaryota; kingdom Metazoa; phylum Chordata; class Aves; order Piciformes; family Picidae; genus Picus; species Picus viridis. Next base: position 7,624,619 of record CM066581.1, read on the forward strand.
ATCCACACAGCATTTGCTCAGTATTACCTACAGAGTTTGCAATTGATGTTGATAACAGAGCACGGAAGATCTGTGTTGTTTTTTACCTTGAAGCTTCTTTGTTCAGGAACAAAGGGCTGCGGGACCAGCCAGACAGCACGGGGCCGGCGGTACCTCCTGCGGAGCAAGGAAAGCCTCAGCAGCCTTCCCCAAACCGCAGGCACCTGCTTCGGCACAGGAGGTAGCACATGCAAATCCACCTGCAGCAACTGCCGCCGAGGAAAAGAAATACCTTTTCAATTTGGAGCATATCACATTTTTGCCACAGATCTATTTCATGGTGAAACGATGCATGTGGACTACAGTGGCACTTCCTAGCAAAGGGGAAAAAAAGAGTCAGTTTGCTCTGCTATAACCCAAAGATTTTGGGAAGATCCTCATAAAGGATTGCAAGGGTTTAGTCTAGTAATTAGTTAGGAATTGTTCGGCATTTAGCCATCATTCCATATCTATTATGCACCCTCCAGAATATCCCCATCTGACAGTGGTGAGGAAGCTGGATGCTGCTTGCTGCAGGATTTAATTGTGCCTTATGGGGATTCCCTTCTGTCCATGGTTAGTTGGATATTGATCCACAGAGAAATGGAAGACCTTTATATTTTTTTATTACTTTTTTTTTTCCCCTTCTTTTTTTTTTTTCCTCTTCTATTTTTTTTTCCCTTCAAATTGATCTATACAGAGCCATGTGAAAGAAAACACACACTAGGCAAGGAGAGGGTTTTACTTTGAAAATTCCATCAGTAAAAAGCCTGCTGATAATCTGCAGCTATCTTAGACCATGCTGATGGGGAAAAAATAGAAGGTTATTTCAGAGAGTGAAATGGAGTCAGAGTCACTGATTTATATATTTTTATATATATATATGTACACTCTATTTATATATATATATTGATTTATAGAGCTATTTTGATATTGTAAGACATCCCACTATTTCTGTGGCACACATCAGGTGTAGAGCAGATTACTTAGCCAAGGGCAGAAAAACCTAATCGCCGGGCTGCTGTTTGGATGGTGCCACCTTGATTATCCAAATGTCATGGGGACACCGAATATGTTTGCATAATTAAGGTCTTGGCTAATGGTGAGTGCTTTTAAATGTAATTAGTAGCTTTCTGGGGATAGGATTGTTTTGAAAAACAAGGAGATAGTGATAATTGAGGTGCAGATAACCGGCAGAAATGGCACCAGCTAGCATGAAGTGAGTGAAGAGTTGTGGGAAATATTAATTAAGGAAGAAATGGGATGTTATAATTAATTTTTGATACTATCAAAACATAGTAGCAGGACACTTCCAGTCATAATATGCATTGCATTTAACAGAAAGCATGAAAGCAAAGCTACAGCTAAAAAATGTGGAGAGGGAAGGAAGGGAAGGGAAGGGAAGGGAAGGGAAGGGAAGGGAAGGGAAGGGAAGGGAAGGGAAGGGAAGGGAAGGGAAGGGAAGGAAAAGATGTAGATTTGATGTAGAAAGGTAGAGGACATATTAATTTGGTTGCTTAATTAACAGTTTTCTGTCTTTCTTATTTGAGAGGTGGTCGTTCTCACTGTGTTCAAGGTTCCTTCCACAGAGAACAGTAAAATCATTAAGGTAGCAAAAGACCTTTAAGACCATCAGATCATATCTGTGACAGAAATAAGACATCTTCTACCAGTACAAATTTGCATTTGGCAAGCAAAAGTCAAGCAAGCTTTTAGCACTTCAAAAAAAAAAAAAGGAAAGCAGTTGAGTAAATTTAAGGATTATATGCAAATGTGCGAAATCCAGCCCCCTCTTGGCAAAACCAGGCTGCGTTTGCACCAAAGGCAAAGCATTGCAGGCTGATTCGGAACTTCCCTGGAACTGGGTGGACAAGGGCGGCCTCCAGCGGGGCCAAGGCTGGAGACGGCTGCTTGGGACGGGACTGGGAGTGAGGCCAGGGCCGGCCACCAGGACTGGACCCAGGACCAGGGCTGGGTTGGAGTCAGGACTAAGGCCCTTGGCCAGCTGCCGAGGCATAGGTCAGGACCTGGGAACGAGGAGGCAGGGACAGATGCAGACAGATGGCTTTGTGTCCATTTGGAAACAGAGTCCATCTTTTCATGCGCTCGGATGGAGGCAAAGGCATCAAAAAGATATTTACATGGATGCTGCAAGAAAATACTAAGGGTATTAGCTTTTGCAAAATCTTTAACTTTTTTTTCCCCCTCTCCTTTTGAAAAATAACAGAGAGCTACTATACCCTGCTGCCACCAACATCTGTGCAGACAATTCAACCCTTTTAGCCTCTGAGCCGAGGGAAACTCAGAGGAACTGGCCCTTTTCTGCTACATCCTCTGAAGGATTACAGACAAAGAAAAGATTTTTGCAAATAGCTGGGCACTTGCATAATCACAAAGAAGTCCTGCTGATTTGTTTTTCAATAAGTTTGATCCACAATGATGGTTTATTTTCTGAAATACGGTGGCTGATGTTGGCATTTGGATCTGAAATGCGGCGCTCACATCTTTGTTGTGTACCCCCTTTTGGGAGGAAGCCAGACCAAAGAAGACAGAACAAGCAGCTGAACACATCCTTGGATTTTATTCTTCAGATTTCACAGGAGATGAGTTATCAAAACTTGATTCACAATGGTATGGCACCAAAAGATCATTACACAGCATTCTGGTTTCCTTCTTTAAGTGTGTCTTATTTTCCTTAACTTTTTCTGTCACATGGGCAAGTGATGCAGAATATTTCTGCAAGGTACCTTCTGTAATTCAGGTTTGGACCTGCAATTATAGTTAAGAAAGGGATTCCAAATGAGGAGGGATGCCACTGTGGTATGGGTGGTTTAAGTGTGGAACAAGTACAGTCCCTGCTCTGAAAGGCTGAAAATCTAAATTAACAAGGTAGAGGGTGAGAGAGGAAGCTGAAACAGAGAGCTGTGCATAAGGAAGATGAACAGAAAAGCCACAGTTGCAGATATCATTTTTAATGGCACTTTCTGCTGAAAAATGCTTCTGTTGAAATTATTCTGACCCAGGACAGTGTATTAACAGCATTCTCAGTGCTAATTGCCGTTCATGCTTCCTAGTGAACATATCATTTTGTAGAAACAGAAGTCCATCTATTTATCAAGACACATTTTGTTCTGGGAAATGCCCACCAACAGTTTCAGGTTTCCAGGCAAACAGGCACATTAGCCACAGTTCTCCATCCCCACACCCATTCTGCCAGCCTGCACCCACTCTCGTACTGCAGGAGGGATCTCCAAAGAGCAGGTGGCTGCTTGTCACACTGATTTTGACAGTGCTTGTGTTCACTTTCCGATGTAGAGGTAACACCAAGAAAAAGTACTCTGTGGGAAATATGTTCTGCCTTCAACTTGAGATGACAGCGTGTGAGACTTCTCATCATAGAGAAGATGCCTTAACAAAACCCGACCTGTCAAAGTTTAACCTCTTGGCATATAGAATCATAGAATCAATAAGGTTGGAAAAGACCTCAAGGACCATCAAGTCCAACCTGTCACTCAAGACCTCATAACTACTCTTCATGACTACTAAACCATGGCACCAAGTCCAATCCCCTCTTGAACACCTCCAGGGACAGTGACTCAATCACCTCCCTGGGCAGCACATTCCAATGGCTAAGGACTCTCTCTGGGAAGAACTTTCTCCTCACCTCAAGCCTAAACCTCCTCTGGCACACCTTGAGACTGTGTCCTCTTGTTCTGGTGCTGGTTGCCTGGAAGAAGAGACCAACCCCCTCCTGGCTACAACCTCCCTTCAGGTAGTTGTAGACAGCAATAAGGTCTCCCCTGAGCCTCCTCTTCTCCAGGCTAAACAACCCCAGCTCCCTCAGCCTCTCCTCATAGGGCTTGTGCTCAAGGCCTCTCCCCAGCCTCGTTGCTCTTCTCTGGACACATTCAAGGGTCTCAATGTCATTCTTAAATTGAGGGGCCCAGAACTGGACCCAGGACTCAAGGTGTGGCCTAACCGGTGCTGAGTACAGGGGCTCAATATAGGCAGTGCAAGATGCAGACATTGCCTCCTGTGACACCATCCTTTTTTTTTTTCTTTTTTTTTTTTTTTTTTTTTTTTTTTTTTTTTTTTTTTTTGGTAGAGAGGGCTGTACTAATGGCATGTATCAGGAAACAAGTTTGGTGATGTTCCTCAATTATCAAACCCAGGAAAATTCTCTCCCCACCTCCAGGTTTGTAACAGCCTGAGAAGCGCTGATTGCACAGATCGCGTGCGAGAATGGTTTGCCTCCTGTGCTCCAAGCAGAGACTTTCAAAGATGCTTTATCCTGCAAGGCTGGAAGTATAAACATAGGAGTTCACTCTAACACCAACAAAGCAAAATTACTCCTGCAAACTTCCAGTAGAAAAATAGGAAATGACAGCCATCAAGAGACTTCCCTGGAAGTGTTCAAGGCCGGGTTGGATGGGGGTTTGTGCAGTCTGGTCTGGTGGAATGTGTCCTTGTCTATGGCAGAGGAATTGGAACACAACTCTGACTTCCAACACAAACCATTTTATGATTATATGAAGTCAAGACTGTTTTGGAAAAATTAAAGAAAATCTGCCCTCTAGCAGGAACATTTAAAGGGTGAGAAACTGCAGGGCATGAAAGGGAACTATATCATTGATAGGACACTGCTCTGGCTCTCTGCTCCAGCAACCTTTCATCCCTCATCCCAACATTCACATTCCTATGCTACAGAAATTCAGGAGCAGAAGCTGGGTAAGAGCCATGCTGTTCTCTGTAAAAGCATAGATGTTCTATAGATGTTTTATAGAGATGTTGGTTTCACCTTGACCCATGCTTTCAGGACCAGATGTAAGCAAGCGAACACCTTTATTACGTTATACAGCAGAGTTATATAGTCTATCAGAAGGCACATGTGTCACATCTCAATTGGTCATTTGCTGCTGGCACATGTGTAATTAAGGCATACAACAGGTCAAAATAACGAAACAATATTTTAACACACCCAACCAAATTCTGCCAAGCTTCTCTCCTTCAGTTCCAAGGTGTTTGCATTACTCTCGGAGTCAAAGACAAAACACAGCTTTCTCTAACTCGAGCAAAGGCAAATCTTCCCTACTGTCCTACAAAGCTATCTGAAAACAACCTCTTTTACATCTTCCTATAGTCTTCTAAAGCTATACAAAAAACTCTTCCAACAGTTCTCTAAACAGGACCTGCATGACTGCCACTGCAAGGCCACCAGGTCCCCAGCACACTGCCCTCCCCTGCCGAGTCAAGGGCAAAGAATCCATGCTTAACCAAAGGGATCTTCTGCAACCCTTCCAGTCTTTGCCCCCTATTCTAAGGTCATTGCTACATCAGGGAAGTTATAAAGTACATTTTAAGGCAGAAGATAAGGTAATTAATGTTTGGCTACATCCACCATGTAACCCGCACTGTCACCTGAACAGCACATACTGGGGTAGAGCAGACTACAAACCTTGTTTGCAAACCTGAGCTGGGCTGGCAGGAGCACCCCCGGAGAGAACAGAAGTCCAGACAAGAAGAAAAGTTTGCTTATAAACCAAGGGACAGCCCTTGCTTTCTGAAAGTGTGATTGTGCCTTATATTTAAACATATACCTCAAATCCAACCTTGTGTACAATGACAACTGTGACATAACCAGTGACGGTTTCAAGAGGCACCAAAACTGCAGTGATGAAAATGTTTATTTCAGTGTGAAAAATATGAGCTTTCCTGATATTTAGTGTGTATTTAAATATTTACTTTGAAAGGTGGCTCAAATTCTAAAGACAAATATTTTAAGAGCAAACACTTGTTTAATTAAGTTTGCACACCAGTTTAACTGCATAACAAGATTTATAGAACTTGTAATTATGAGTGTTCATCTAATAAATGATCACAAGGTGAAAGAACACTGCTGCCAAAGCAGAAATGCTCAAAACTTAGCTGCAGTGCCTCCACGTGGTTATGCATGTGCTGTCCCTGCTCTGGGAGAGGACGAGGCTAGCCAAGGGACCCTCAGCTTGAAGGTCTCTTCTGAGCCTGTTTTTCTCCAACCTGAGCAACTCCAGGTCTCTCAGCCACCCCTCATAAAACTTACACTCCAGACTCTTCATGTCACTGCAACAATGCCGTGACAAAGGTCAAAGCATCGTTCTGGAAATCCTGCAGTTTTTCCTCCTCTGTAGGGTGCTGGCCACGGAGCCATGGAATTGCCACGAGCACCACCAGCACCTCCATCCCAGGACTACATTGCTGCCCTGGCCTCAAGGAGTCAAAGTTATAGGCGGGGGCACAGAGGCATTAGAGCCGCTTCTCCAGCAGTAAGTAACCATTCCTCCTTCTTTGTCACCTGATGTGTGTTACAGGTTCCATTTACAATTCCCGGGCAGCACTTAGATTGTTTTATTTTACCTTAGAGCAATGAAAGTACATTTTAGGATGACATTAAGTAGTGATATCAAACGAGTCTCCCTTATCCCTAGGATCCCTCCATAACATGTTGGAATTTTAATATCATTGGCATTTACTCTAAAAAATAAAACTTTACCTTGGTCAATCAGTGAAAGATGAAATATAATTGACATAAAACACAATGAATTTCACCTTCTATACAGACCACACACTCCAAGGTTGTTCCTTTTAGCATTAAAAAGCCTTTGCCATAAATCAGCATGTGATACTAGAAGTTGAGACATGAAAGTTTTGATCTGTGTTGCTCTGAGCCTGATTTGATTCTGAGATCTTTATTTCCTTCATCAAGTGTGAAATACAGTAACTGTTTTTAAGGCAACGTAGGATAAGGCCCCCACATACCCCCCCCCACAAGTCAGCACAGAGCCTCCATGCTGTTTGCCCTTAAATGCTTCACAGTTTTTCTAAGGTATGAAATAAATAAGTAAATAAATAAAGATGAGGGAAGTGTTGTGGGGTTTGGTGTTTTGTTTTGTTTTTTTCTTAACATTATGCAGACACTTCTACTTAAATTTAGTTCCTAGTGTTTCCTCACAGATTATTACCTGCAGGCAACTTCAGCTGAGCAACACTTTCCCAGTGATGAGTCTGAGGAGATAATCAGCAGAGGCTGAGCCTTGGCACTGCTCAGTATGAGCTTGTTTAGGTGAGTTTATAAGTAGCTCTAAGGATGGATCTGTAGAGAGATTGTTTGAGGGGTTTTGAGTTTGTGGTTTCTTTTTTGTTGTTGATTTTAATTTTTTGTCTTCTTGTTCTTTCTCTCCTCTTCTTTGTCCTCCCCTCCCTTCCCTTGGCATCTGACCAGAGTTTCGCAGCATGCTTGGAAGTATGGGCTGGTTTTGAGTGATGCTTTCAGCCTTGCAGCTCAGCAGTGTAATGCCTGGTGAAGATAATCCTTGCAAGTAAGTTGTGGTAAGATAAGTCAAAAATCTTTCTTACTTGACTTTTTCCTAGCTTTTCCCCCCTTTATCTTCTGATAACATCCATGCTGAAATAACTGCTATTGTAGGCCAAACTTAAACCAACATTTTGTTGCTCTGAGCATCAAGTCATTTTGGTATTCTTGGCCTTGCTGCTTCAAGCTGTGCATTTGAAACATTATGGATGAGCTCTCGAATAAATGGCATCCTGACAAGAGACAATAAAGCATGACTTAGTGTCAGTACCAGTAGAGCTGTTGGATTTCAAAGCACAGGTTTAACTTTCAGATTTGCAGCTTTGGGAAGCTGCTTGCCTGGGTAACAGGCTGTATTTCTGATTTAGAGGAAGGTTTGTGTTTGGTTGGTTGGTTTTTTTAAAGTGAAGATTAAATAAAAGCCCAGCAGCTTCCACAGCAACTGATGTGTTAAGATATGCTTCAGATTTTCTGGATTGAAGACAAATAGTCTGTTTTCTCGAGGTCTGTCAGTAGTTGCATCTCATTACCAAGCACATCAGATGAGAGGATGCCATCCAAAGAGTATGGTATACAGATGCTTGAAGGACTAACGAGATGCATTTGTTCCCTTTCTTTCAAATAGATAACAAAGGCTAAGCAAGTAATGAAAAGCTCTCCAAATGTTTATGCAGATGGGGGGAGGAGAAAAAAAGGTTGAAATTTGGCTTCTGGAACATTAGTAAAATTAATTAGTAATTAGTTAGCAATGCTGTGTATTCATGGTCCAGGCATTGGCCGTTGCAATGTGCTGCCCAGGGAGGTGGTGGAGTCGCCATCACTGGAGGTGTTTAGGAAGAGACTGGATGGGGTGCTTGGTGTCATGGTTTAGTTGATTAGATGGTGTTGGGTGTTAGGTTGGACTGATGATCTCAAAGGTCTCTTCCAACCTGTTCTGTTCTGTTCGTGACTGGGTGTAGACTCTGCTGCTTCTGAGCATGCTACTTCTCAGCCGAATTCTACCATCTTGTGGGCTCTCAGGAAATTGCAGTTTCAGTCTCACGATAATCTTCAGGAAGTTTGTCAGTCTGAAACTGCTGAAAGCGTTGCTATTCATTTTTTTTTTTTTAATGACTAAATGCCACATTATGAAGAGAGCACTATTAAAGCTCTTCTGTAATTTGCATTTTCCATTTGTGGCTTTCTAAGCCATAATGACATGTGCATCCCCATTTACTCCAGCATTTCCCAGCTATCCCACAGAATTCTGACTTGTGGAAGTTTTACAGTGCAAAAGGCAAATGGAGGGATGCAAACCTTCTGTTGCTTTTTAGGCTTTTAAATCTTGGGGCAAGGAAATTAGAATAACAAACCTTAAAAGGAAGAAGTGAACAAAACCGAAGAATGAGCAGTCACTTTGAGAATCCCTTTCTTTCTCCTGAGCAGTTAAGGTGTCCTTAAGAGCAAGAAATCAGTACATTTTGCCTGAGAACTGAAAGGATTAGCTGGAGAGCAGCCAGACAGAAAGGGACCTAGGGGTACTGATTGACAGCTGGCTGAATATGAGCCAGCAGTGTGCCCAGGTGGCCAAGAAGGCCAATGGCATCCTGGCCTGTATCAGAAATAGTGTGACCAGCAGGAGCAGGGAAGTCATGGTGCCCCTGTACTCAGCACTGGTTAGGCCACACCTTGAGTCCTGTGTCCAGTTCTGGGCCTCTCAATTTAAGAAGGCCATTGAGACTCTTGAACGTGTCCAGAGAAGGGCAACAAAGCTGCTGAGGGGTTTGGAGCACAAGCCCTACGAGGAGAGGCTGAGGGAGCTGGGATTGTTTAGCCTGGAGAAGAGGAGGCTCAGGGGAGACCTTATTGCTCTCTTCAACTACCTGAAGGGAGGTTGTAGCCAGGTGGGGGTTGGTCTCTTCTCCTAGGCAACCAGCACCAGAACAAGAGGACACAGTCTCAAGCTGCACCAGGGGAAGTTTAGGCTTGAGGTGAGGAGAAAGTTCTTCCCAGAGAGGGTTGTTAGCCATTGGCATGTGCTGCCCAGGGAGGTGGTGGAGTCACCCTCCCTGGAGGTTTTAAAAAATGGATTGAACATGGCACTTGGTGCCATGGTTTAGTAGTCATGAGGTGTTGGGTGACAGGTTGGACTTGATGATCTTTGAGGTCTTTTCCAACCTTATTGATTCCATGATTTCTACATCAGGTGTTTGGTTTGGTGGCTCTTTTTTGCCTATTTGTTTCTGTGGTGTTTTTTCCATTGGAATCTTTCTTCCTTTCTGTTCACAAATGATAGGGAATCTGATGGAAATCTTCTTTTCATTTCATGAGAATCTGACTTTTGAGTGGGATAATGCTGAATTTAACACTTGAACTGTGGAGGATGTTTTTAAGAACCTTTTAAAATGTGGCAGCTGCTGATTTCAGCAGGGTTTCACCAATAGCCAGCCACGAGCTGCTAAAAACCCCTCTTAAATTAAAACAAAAATGCCACAGCCACGATACACAGCTAAGAGCACTGCTGAGTGCTCTAGCTGTTAAAGTGAAAAGAAAACACTCTGCTGCAGACAGGTGTTGAAAAATAAAACTAAGTCCAAGCCGGTATATTCCTGGGCTATAAAACACGGCTGCAACAACATTTCAATGCTTTTTCCCCAAGCACAGCAACTCTATTAAGTGTTTAAATATCAAAGGACCAATTCAGCTCTCATTAGTGTGACTGGGAAGACAACTGAGAATTGAATCAGACTCAGCAGAGCTGATGCTGCTATCCCTGTGTGGGATGACAAGATCCTCAGCAACACATTTATGACAGAGATAGTCTAAATTCTTTAGTGTCAGAGCAAGTAAAGAATGTTATGAGGGTCAGCATGGCATAGGTCTTTCATCTGGTGGCATGTGGACCTCAGGGGATTGTAGGATTGTAGAATGGTTTGGGTTGGAATGGGCCTGTAAAGAGCATCTAGTTCCAACCCCCTTGCAGCTAGGAGAGCCACCTTCCACTAGACCAGGTTGCTCAAAGCCCCATCCAGCTTGGCCTTGAAGATTTCCAGGGATGGGGCATCCACAGCTTCTCTGGGCAACCTGTCCCAGTGCCTCACCACCCTTACAGTAAAGAACTTCATCCTAATACCTAGTGTAAAGCTTAAGTCTTCCCTCTAGGTTTAGAAGTGTTAGTCCTCACCCCATCACTGCACTCCCTGATAAAAATGCCACCCTCCATGTTTCCTGTACATCTGCTTTAACTATGGGAAGACCACTATAAGGCCTCCCTGGAGCATTGTCTAGGCTGAACAACCCCAGCTCTCAGCCTGTCCTCACAGGGGATGTGTTTCAGTCCTGTGAGCATTGTTGTGGCCCTTTCCTGGACCTGCTCCAACAGGCCTACGTCTTTCTTATGCTGGGGGTGTCCCAGAGCCAGATTCAGTACTCCAGGTGGGCTCTCATGAGAGCAGAGCAGAGTGGCAGAATCACCTCCCTCAACCTGCTGGCCATGCTGCTTTTCATGCAGCCCAGAACAGGACTGACTTTCTTGGCTGCAAGTGCACCTTGCTGGCTCATATTCAGTTTTTCGTCCACTAACACCCTCAAGTACTTCTCTGCAGGGCTGCTTTTTAATCTGCTTATGCATGAATGACTCCTGAAAGTCCCCATGGAAGGCAACTGTGGAAAAAAAGTCTCTTGTCAGAAGGTTTAAATTATCTGTGTTACACCACTGACTCACCTGCTCTTGGCTACAGGCTGCCTTGTGTCATTTTTAACTCACTGGTCACCCTGTGGTTGGCCACCTGTACTCATACCTCTGTTTTTATGATGAATAAAGGCTGGGTTAAATGCCTATGGATTTAAATGGGCATATTTCTGCTTCAATGGCTGCTAAACTGCATCCTGAGGAAAAATAAAACCACACTGCAAAAATGCTTCATTCCTATAACATCACAAGAGAAAGAGACGGAGCAAAGGTGTTTTCCATGGGGATCTGCCCCAAAGTGAAACACAAAGTGGTGTAACGAAATTGAATGCAGTGAGTAAAAAGAACCAGTGGAGGGAAAGCTTAGTGAAAAAACCAGAGAGAATTAGATTTAATCATCACACAGACTCTGTACCCTCTTCAGATAGAAATGTCTTGGGTGAGGCAGAGGAATAAGGCAGAGGCAGAGGAATATTTTCAGACAGAAAGCTAGGAAAATAGTCTAGGAAATGAAGAAAGTGAACAAGAAACTGGTAAGAAAGGGTGGGAGAAATACTTTTCCTTTGCAACTGTGCATTTAGCAGGATACAATTAACAAAAGCCCACCTTTTCCATCAACTTTTGTGAGGGGAAAGTCAGAATTGTATTGCAAGACCTAGAATTCCTGATTGCTGTGCTAGCCTAGGGCCTGAAATAACTCTTCTGGGGAGTAAGTATGTTCCAAACTATGCCAGTGATAAACTAGTATGAAGGCTGATCTCTTGGGCTGCTTTGAGGATGTTCACAATTCTCAAGCAATTTGGTTGTCATAGCACCTCCAATAAAGTCCTGCCAGAACGTAGAAATATCACCTCTGAGGGATGCTTTATAGGCCAATAAAACAAGCTGGCTTGGGCTGGCATCGAGATGTGGAATCTAGGCTTGAACAGCAGAAAAAGAATCATCAAATGTTGCTTCATGTGAGTAATGATAAGATGGTCCCATGGTAAAAGCTCCTAGAAAAACTCACACTAGACCACTGATGGGGAATCATAGAATCAATAAGGTTGGAAAAGACCTCAAAGATCATCAAGTCCAACCTGTCACCCAACACCTCATGACTACTAAACCGTGGCACCAAGTGCCACGTCCAATCCCCTCTTGAACACCTCCAGGGACGGTGACTCCACCACCTCCCTGGGCAGCACATTCCAATGGCTAACAACTCTCTCAGTGAAGAACTTTCTCCTCACCTCCAGCCTAAACTTCCCCTGGTGCAGCTTGAGACTGTGTCCTCTTGTTCTGATGCTGATTACCTGGGAAAAGACCAACCCCCTCCTAGCTATAACCACCTTTCAGGTAAGATATTTGTTTTCTTCAAACACACGCACACAAAGAGAGAAATATAACAGAAAGCAATATTTATTGTGCAAGTCAAGACCTGCCACACTCATTTTGGCTGCTGTGAAATGAAACAGCTTTAGAAAACACAGAAACCTCTAGCAATCTACACAGCTAGAAATCTACCCTGAAATCCTGCCTGAAATCATTCTCTCCCCCAAACCAAGAAATCAAAATGAAGTTAACTTCCCCAAAGAAAAGGAGCAGAGAAAACTGACCTCAAATGTAAAAGCAATTTAAATCTTAATTCTGGTATCAAGAGCTGTTTTAGGGATGTGTGTCCTATTTTGAGAGCATATAATTAGGCTTATTGAGTTTCTACTTAACACTAAGTTTATAAGGCATCACGGCTTGAAGAAATGACTGGTATGTGCTCATATAAGTATGTTCTTTAGAATAGAATAAATCAGGTTGGAAGAGACCTTTGAGATCAAGTTCAACCTATCATCCAACACCATCTAATCAACTAAACCATGGCACCAAGCACCCCATCCAGTCTCTTCCTAAGCATCTCCAGTGATGGTGACTCCACCACCTCCCTGGGCAGCACATTCCTCCCTTCAGGTAGTTGTAGAAAGCATTAAGGTCTCCTCTGAGCCTTCTCTTCTCCAAGCTAAACAACCCCAGCTCCCTCAGCCTCTCCTCACAGGGCTTGTGCTCCAAACCCCTCCCCAACTTTGTCGCCCTCCTGTGGACACATTCCAGCAACTCAACATCTTTCTTAAACTGAGGGGCCCAGAATTTTAAATGTTGGCTGTATAATTCTGCCAGGAAAACAAATTGTCTTGTTAAGTGCTCTCAGAGGTCTGTAAGATCTCCGTTCTTGGCAGCTCTTGGGGACTAGTGGTATAATTTGTTTCTCTCCCCCTTTTGTGGCCTGTAATGGCTGGGTATAATAATGCCAGCAAAGTAACTCTCCTGGATTCTCTGCATTTAAAAATCATGGAATTGTTAGGGTTGGAAAGGACCTCAAGGATCATCTAGTGCCAACCCCTCTGTCATGGGCAGGGGCACCTCACACTAGATCAGGTTGCCCAGAGCTACATCCAGCCTGGCCTTCAAAACCTCCAGGGATGAGGCTTCCACCACCTCCCTGGGCAACCTGTGCCAGTGTCTCACCACCCTCATGGGGAAGAACTTCTTCCTAATAATAATCAGAAACATTCTTGGCTTCCAGGACCTGGAATGGTTGTTTGAATGTATTAAGGAGATCTGAAAAGCCAGTCAAATGTGAATACTATATATTTACACAGGTTGGAGAGGACAGCCTGGTTAGTCTGCTGTACAAACACTGAAGGCTCCTACAGTGTGCAAGCACAGAGTTAAAGCAGTGAATGTCAAGCTAGTTTGTAATGTGTTTAAAAAGAAGCAAACAAAGAGAAAAAAAATCTCATAAGAAAAGAGTTTGCTTTTGGGTTTGTGAGGGTACTTTACAGCATTTAACTTAATCTCACATGAATCCTGATAAAACATGCCCCCTCAGAGAGCAGTTTGTGTTCACTACACTATCATGAGTGGACTGATAAACCTGAAAAAAAGCAACCAGAGTTAATGAGCTATCCTTGTTTTGTTAGCCTGGTTTTAGTGGCTTTGCCAGGAACCTCCTAGTCTTGGTCAAATACTATTCCAGATCTTAATCAGTGGTCTAGAAGGAAATGACATTAATTCTGATAGGAACCTCAGCTGACAGCAAAATGTGTGGTGTAGCAAAGTCAGTCAGTTAGCCAGGGCAATCTGGAATGCTTTTTGACACACAGAGAGAGAGCACACACTGTATGAAAGCATAAAAATGAGGGGTAATGTCCCCAGGCAAGCTGCATTACTGGTTAGCTTTACTTACTGGGAAGCTGAGCTCAGCCCGAAATGCAAATTAGTACAGCATGAATCTGGATCTATAGGAAGGAGAAGTGTAGCTCACACTGAGAGGGTAGCTGTTGGTATATCTCTGGGACACATCAAGATTTTAAAAAGATTATCTGCCTGACCTCCTGACTACAAAATTCCCCAGCACAGTGATGATGGAAAATGAATGGATTTGATTGCTGCACATAGCAGCACTGAAATATCTTCCTGGAGCCATGTGGTGACCTTCCCTTTATGTATTGTCTTGGTGAAAATAGAAACTACTTCATGGGAAGACCTAGGTGGCCCTCTGAACAGCTTTCAGCTCCATCACATAGAATCACAGAATCAGCCAGGGTTGGAAGGACCACAAGGATCATAGATCATAGAATCAATGAGGTTGGAAAAGACCTCAAAGATCATCAAGTCATCTAGTTCCAACCCCCCTGTCATGGGCAGGGGCACCTCACACTAGATCAGGCTGGCCAGAGCCTCATCCAGCCTGGTCTTAAACACCTCCAGGGATGGGGCCTCAACCACCTCCCTGGACAACCCATTCCGGGGCTTCACCACTCTCATGGGGAAGAACTTCTTCCTCATGTCCATTCTGAATCTCCCCACCTCCAGCTTCATTCTATTCCCCCTAGTCCTATCACTACCTGACAGCCTGAGAAGTCCCTCCCCAGCCTTCTTGTAGGCCCCCTTCAGATACTGGAAGGCCACAATTGGGTCACCTCAGAGCCTTCTCTTCTCCAGACTGAACAGCCCCAACTCCTTCAGTCTGTCCTCATAGGAGAGGTGCTCCAGCCCTCTGATCATCCTCGTGGCCCTTCTCTGGACACGTTCCTTTGAAGAAATGACATTAGGCAGATGAGAAGGTCAAGTCCTCCCTCAAAGGGCTCTGACATCTAACATAAATGAACCTGTGCTCTGTAGATGATCATAGAACCATTTAGGTTAGAAAAAAACCTTTAGGATCATTGAGTGTAAACTTCAAGTGTGATGATCTAAGTGTGGGAGGGATACCAGTTGCCTGCAAGGAACAATGAAAATGCCCAAAGCCAAGTCTAGTCAGGAGTGTGGTGCATCAAACAGGGTATTCATGGTCTCAGCTTCAGTTCATTGAATGCAAAACACAGACACCTACCCACCAGATCTACTGAATTCATAACTGCTCCCTATTCTAGCTGCAGAGTAAAATTCTCTGCCTGCTGTAATACCTGATTATAATCCTGGGACCTCTAAGGGCTCAGATAACACATACACATCCCATTGTTGTTTAGCCTACACAGGAAGAAAGCATCCTTAAACCCTTTCTTTCTTCCCTGTAGTCTTCTTCATTTCATTCATCACTTGCTTCTCTACTTTCTTTGCCTTCCAACACAATATTTCAGCAGCACCATTGGCCACTTCAGGCAAAAAAAGTGTTGGAAGCTCATTGAACATCACAGCCAGATGTGTTGATCTGTTGACAGTGGACACTATGAGGTTGCTATTAAGACTTGCAGTGGAGTGTAAGTTGGACAGTGTTGGTCTTAGATTGCTTTTTCTGTATCTGGAGGTGAAAGCCTGATGAAGTGTTGGGCTGTGTTATCAAAAGGGCTGCAGGCAAGACCTTTTCTTCACTTTTATTTCTTGCAAATTATGACTTGTGAAACAATTCTAGCACAGCCTTAACTCTGTCTGAATTTATTTGTGCTGATCTGAAAGAAGTCAAGATTCTACCCATGCTTATGCTGAAGCACAGCTAGAGTAATTCCAGTGGCAGGGGCAGAAATACTCTGTACTTAGGCTAATGCAGTGTGAAATAGAAGATGGGTTAAGATGTCTCTCTGCCTCATAGCCTCTAAGGACTGCAAAAAGGAAACAGATCAACATGGAAAGTTTCCAGTGGGCTTCAGGGAAAAAAAAATGGGGATTTTTCCCTGTGTTTTAAGACTTCTTCTCTTTTTTTCTTCTCACTTTATTATCCTCATGCTAAGCAAAAAACCAAACAAAAAAATACAAAATAAAACCAAGCCCAACCAACCCCTCCAAAAAAAAAACAACCACCCAAAAAACAACTCCCTAAAAGTGCCCAGAATTTTAGGGGTTTGGGAGGAACTCAAGTAGCACTTTCCCTGGAGATGGTCATGTTTTCAACAAACTTTCATTCTTCAGCAACTTTATTTTCATTTCAGTCTGAATCATAGAGTAGTCTGAATCATAGAATCAATAAGGTTGGAAAAGACCTCGAAGGTCATCAAGTCCAGCCTTTCACCCAACACCTCATGACCACTAAACCATGGCACCAAGTGCCACGTCCAATCCCCTCTTGAACACCTCCAGGGACAGTGACTCCACCACCTCCCTGGGCAGCATGTTCTAATGGCTAACAACTCTCTCTGGGAAGAACTTTCTCCTCACCTTGAGCCTAAACTTCCCCTGGTGCAGCTTCAGACTGTGAACTCTTGTTCTGGTGCTGGTTGCCTGGGAGAAGAGACCAACCCCCTCCTGGCTACAACCTCCCTTCAGGTAGTTGTAGAGAGCAATAAGGTCTCCCCTGAGCCACCTCTTTTCCAGGCTAAACAATCCCAGCTCCCTCAGCCTCTCCTTGTAGGGCTTGTCCTGGGGTAGATGAATGATTTATCTTCCTGCTTCCTACCTCAGCAAGTTCCTCATAGCTACTCTTTCTCAAGGCAAGATGAGGAATCCTCACCACTGTCAGAACTGTTGTCATCTGAGCTGGAGTCAGGAGAGCTTCTGGCTCTGATCCTAAGGCTGACAAACAAACTTTCCTTATTGCCTTTTATTTCGTCTGACCTGGTCTGTCTGGTCTATGCAACGTTGTTTTTTGGTCAGTCATACTCAAATCTTCATATAAACAAATCATTCATCTTCAAGGGACTAAAATTCAAGGCAGTGAGAGAGGAGAGAATGAATCCTGAGGGATTTGTCACACTGTTCCATTTGAAACACATCTTGCTGACAGTACCAGTGACAGCACAGGCAGGTTTGTGTCAGTTTACATCTACCATAAGCTGCTTCAGTTTCAATGGGTTACTTTTCCCCTTAGCCATTAAAACAGCTTAAAACCCCTTAAAACATAGAAAAAAATTCCAATTGTAATTTTTGTTTTACATTTATTATTTTTTTTTAATCTCCTAGCTTTGGCTCTGTTTGAAATAGAAGCTCATATTAAAACAAACCATAAAACAGCTGCAAGAATGTTACCATAAAATTTTGCCTGAAATGGTTTTGGTAACTGAAAATGGGCAGTAAAATTTTACATAATATTCTTGCAAACATTTTCTTTGGGGGGAAAAAATCCCCACACCTACACCACTTTTGGAATCCTATGAAATGGAATTTTAATATACTGAAACACTTCAGGAATTGAAGTGCTTAGGTGGTGGTTTTCTTTTATGGCTGTTTTGTATCTAAAAATACATATGGGTATGGATATAAAATGCTTCAGCAAATTCCATTTCTGAAGCAGTTTATTGATAGTTACAGCCATCATGTTAGATCAATTGTTACATTGCAGGGCCTGCAAAGCAACCCAGAGTCGTCGTTTGATGTATTCTCCCCTGTACTCATCACTGGTTAGGCCACACCTTCAGTACTGTGTCCAGTTCTGGGCCCCTCAGTTTAGGAAAGATGTTGAGTTGCTGGAATGTGTCCACAGGAGGGCGACAAAGCTGGGGAGGGGTTTGGAGCACAAGCCCTATGAGGAGAGGCTGAGGGAGCTGGGGCTGCTTAGCTTGGAGAAGAGGAGGCTCAGGGAGACCTTCTTGCTGTCCACAACTACCTGAAGGGAGGTTGTAGCCAGGTGGGGGTTGGTCTCTTCTCCCAGGCATCCAGCACCAGAACAAGAGGACACAGTCTCAAGCTGCACCAGGGGAAGTTTAGGTTGGCTGTTAGGAAGAAGTTCTTCATAGAAAGAGTGATTAGCCATTGGAATGTGCTGCCCAGGGAGGTGGTGGAGTTGCCATCTCTGGAGGTGTTTAGGAGGAGTCTTGATGAGGTGCTTGGTGCCATGGTTTAGTTGATTAAATGGTGTTGAATCATAGGTTGGACATGATGATGCTTGAAAGTCTCTTCCAACCTGGTCTGGTCTGGTCTGGTCTGGTCTGGTCTATTCTATTCTATTCTATTCTATTCTATTCTATTCTATTCTATTCTATTCTCACAAGTGGCAGAATTTTGCAGTGTATCAGGTCTCAACGTCATGCAAGGGGCACATACCATAACTGTGGCATCTGACAGTGGAAGGCATTGTTTGCAAGTGTCTAGGACAGCATAAATTTGGTGCTGCCAAACCTGGGGTCTAGATTTTCCCCCTATTTCCCAGATATTCTATTTCCCAGAATTTTATGCAATTTTCTTATGCCAGCTGTACAGCATTAAAAGGCTGATGTGGAGGATTTCGTGTATTTCAATGCTTCTGCAGTAGCAATTTTTGTTATGCTTAAGGCTTGAGAGAGGACCCCTGAGGAAAGTGCAAACCGTGGGCACAGAGAAGCTTGAACAATGTTACATGAAGATTGTGTCTGCCCCACACATAAACCACTTAAGATTCATTCTGACCTAGCCCTAGTGAATGGACCAAAGCCCTTCTGAGGGGGTGCCCAAATGCCCACCGTGTTCCTCAGTGCTGTGTTTTTTATTTGGAGCTCAAATTCAGCTGGCAAATGTAAAAAATATCCCAGGCAGTGAAAAAAACAAAACAGAAGGCTGATGTTAATTTCTGTCGGTAACCCTTCCCCTCTCTTCCTCATGTAGATATATATTTTTCCTTTGAGAATACAGAATTACTGTTGTTTTCTCCTGGTTTTAAACACCTCATCGTGTCATGCAAATAAAGAAGCCACCTAGATGCGCAGGGCTGCCTGTCGCACAGAGTCGAGTGAACTGCTCGCTGCAGGCAAGGGTCGCTGCACGCCTGTAGATGGAGTTAAATATCAAAGAACTGCTGCGGATCTGAACAGCGCTCTGCGAGCCAGGCAGCCAGGCAGCAGCCCTGATCCCTTCTTGGTTATCGCATCGCTTTACTGCCCAGCTCCTTGGGAAGGAGCTATTTCCATCAAGAACAGTTTGTAGATAAACTTCTTGTCTCCTACTGAACCAACTTCCGGGCACAAAAGTCCTTCTCCAGGTCACAAGCAGATACTAAAAAGTGCAAAACTAAATGCAGGCTGAGGGGAAGGGAAGGTACCCTGCAGTAACAGCACTGGCACAGGGTGTCCATTCAGGGAGGAACGGCCCTTCCAGATGGCTGCAGTGCCCACTGTGTGAGGGCTGGTCGTGGTCATGGGGCTCCATTGCCTAAAGGAAGCAATGGTTTGCTGCAGCTAATGGCCTGAAGTATCTCATTGCTTTTAGATAACAATACCATCCAGGTGCAGGAAACACCACTTCTTCCTTATTACCTGCTTACAGCTAAGATTCCTGCTAATGTTCATTTCATTGCCCTTTTTTCATCATATCTGGGGAAACAGAAGGGAACAGACCACCTCTGACACCACTTTATAGAATGGTTTGGATTGGAAGAGACGTTTAAAGCTCATCTAGGTCATCTCTGCAGTCAGCAGGGACATCTTCATCTGCATCAGATTTCTCAGAGCCGCATCCATCCTGACCTGGAATGTTTCCAGGGATGGGGTAGCTACTACCTCTCTGGGCAATCTGTGCCAGTGTTTTACCACCCTCACTATAAAAAATATCTTCCTTACCCTCATAGTTTTTTGATTTCCACATTACTCATATACTCTCCTCATTTCTTTTCACCTCACTCCTCTCCTTTCTTTTCTAAGTTGGAAAATTCACTGCTGGGTTAATTAATGCCCTCAGGAAGATAAATAAACTCCGTATTTGCTGATTTGGTGGAGTTAGATAATGGTTGGACTTAATCTTAGAAGTCTTTTCCAACTGAAATGATTCAATGATTTGCTATGTGGCCATGCTGCATCTATTTTGTCCATCTTAACTCCTGCCTACAGGTTGGTCAGCCACCACGTTTATATCCCTGCTTGCATTAAAGGTGAACAACTTCAAAATGAGAGGTTTGCTTCCACTGGCACCGGTGGCCTTGGGGTTGTCCCTTGCCTTCACACTCGGTGTGACCACAGGTACATGGAATTAGGGCTTTTCCGGCCATTTAAAGGTGCTGCCTTTTGGGGATGCTGGAGGATGCAGCTTGCAGGAATGTGCGGGATAAAGACAGGTGTAGGATGAAGGAATGTAGGATGAAGGGTAGGCGTGTGATGCAAAATGGTGCGTGTCTCATTTTTACACCAAAGACGCTATTTCCCGGTGATACTCTTGCATCCCTGTGATGCTTCACCTTTCCCCCTCTCCAGCCCGGGGCAGAAGAGGGGCAGCGCGGACCCGCCCGCAGCACCGGCTGCCGCGGAGGCCAAGGGGCAGCAGGGGGCGCTCCGGGCCCGTGCGTGGTTCGCGGCGGAGGCGTACTGGAAGGGCGGCAGCAGGGTGTCGGGGCTGGCCGAGCTCCGTGCTGGTGCTTACACTGCACCGGAGTGGAAGTTTGTCGCTGCTCGGCGAAGCATAGTTAGCGGCGATAACGGCTGTGGGCCGCCGCGCAGCCCTCAAGTTCCTTCAAACGCTGCTTTACAATTAAGACGCAGCCCCCGCCGTCACGTCCCTTTGTGTCCGAAGTCCTCGCCGCCCTGACTACCCCCTCTCTCCACCCAAAAGCTGGGAGTTACGGGCAGGCCGCCCTCCCGCCCCCGGCCGCCGGGACAGACCCCCAAGCGCGCGGGGCCTCCGCCGGGTGGGGCGGGGCGGAGGGCGGGGCAGGGGGTGGGGCGGCCAATGGGAAGCCGTGGGGGGAGCCGTCGGCGGCCGTCAAGAGGGAAGGGATCAATGAGAGCCCGGCGAAGTTGTGGCCGGGCGGCAGCAGTGAACGCCGCGGCTGTGGATTACAAACCCGGCGTCGTCCCGCATCGCCGCTGAGCGCCCGGGCATGCTGGCGGGGCGGCGGCCGCTGAGGAGCGACAGAACGCGGCGCTCCCGACGGTAGCGACGGCGGTTGCTGAGTGGCGATGCGGCGCGGCGGCCTCGGCCGCCCCCGAGCCCCGGAGCGGCGGCGGGAGGAGCGGCTGCGACATAAGAAAAGCGTCCCGTGAGCGCGGCGCGCCGGAGGGTCTGCTCCCGTCCGTGACGGGGCAGAGAGAGCGGAGCCTCCGTGGGTGAGGAGAGAAGAAGGGAAGCGAGAGCGCGGGGAGGTGGACTCCAGCGGGGCACTGCGGAGAGCAGCGGCCCCGGGGCGCTGCACCCCCGGGGCGCCATGGGCTGCCCACCCGCCATCCGCGGGGTCCCGTCGCCGGTTCTGCTGCTGCCGCTGATGCTGCTGCCGCCGCTGCTACCGCTGGGCGCCGCCGCCGAGCCCCGCCAGGTCTTCCAGGTGCTGGAGGAGCAACCGCCCGGTACCTGGGTGGGTACCATCACCACTCGCCCCGGCTTCACCTACCGTCTGAGCGAGAGTCATGCCCTCTTCGCCATCAACGCCACCTCGGGGGCCCTGTACACCCGCGCCACCATCGACCGCGAGAGCTTGGCCAGCGATGTGGTGGATCTGGTGGTGCTCTCTAGCCAGCCCACCTACCCCAGCGAGGTGCGAGTCCTGGTGCTCGACCTCAACGACAACGCGCCCGTCTTCCCTGATCCCTCCATCGTGGTGACTTTCAAGGAGGACACGGGCAGCGGGCGCCAGCTTATCCTGGACACGGCTACCGATGCCGACAGTGGCACTAATGGTGTAGACCACGGCTCCTATCGCATCGTGGCTGGCAACGAGGAGGGGCGTTTCCGCCTCAACATCACCCTCAACCCCAGCGGCGAAGGGGCTTTTTTGCACCTGGTTTCTAGGGGTGGGCTGGACCGGGAGGCCACCCCTACCTACCAGCTGTTGGTACAAGTGGAGGACAAGGGTGAGCCCCGTCGGCGGGGTACCTTCAGGTTAATGTCACTGTCCAGGACATCAATGACAACCCACCCATCTTCAGCCAGACCCTTTACCAGGCAAGAGTGCCTGAGGATGCACCTGTTGGGGCCAGCGTTCTTCAAGTGGCCGCAGCTGATGCTGATGAAGGCACCAATGCTGACATCCGCTACCGCTTGGAAGGAGGTGATGGTGGTGGGGAGGGAGCTGGCAGCCTTCCGTTTGAGGTGGACCCTGAGACCGGGGTGATCCGAATCCGGGAGCGTTTGGACTATGAGACGCGACAGCAGTACTCCCTGACGGTGCAGGCCATGGACCGAGGGGTGCCACCGCTGAGCAGCCGCGCTGAGGCCCTCATCCGCCTGCTCGACGTCAATGACAACGAGCCCCGGGTGAAGTTTCGCTATTTCCCTGCCACTTCTCGCTTTGCCTCTGTGGATGAGAACGCAGCCCCTGGCACAGTGGTGGCCCTGCTGACGGTGAGCGACGCCGACTCCCCCGCGGCCAACGGGAACATCTCTGTGTCGATCCTGGCAGGAAACGAGCAGCGGCACTTTGAGGTGCACAGCAGTAAGGTGCCGAACCTCAGCCTTATAAAAGTAGCAGCTGCGCTGGACCGGGAACGGATCCCAGCCTATAACCTTACGGTGGCAGTGGCAGATAACTACGGGGCCCCACCCCCAGGCTCCCCAACTTCTTCCCTTTCCCCTGAAGGGGCGGTGGCAGCTCCTGTGAGCCGCTCATCGGTAGCCAGCCTGGTGATCTTTGTGAATGACATTAATGACCACCCTCCTGTCTTTGGGCAGTCAGTCTACAGGGTGAACATCAGTGAGGAGGTTCCTGTGGGCAGCTATGTGCGGGGCCTGAGTGCCACAGACCGTGACTCGGGGCTCAATGCCAACCTCAAATACAGCATCGTCTCGGGCAATGAGCTTGGTTGGTTTTGTATCAGTGAGCACAGCGGGCTGGTCACCACAGCTGGCCCCAAGGGTGGCACTGCAGGGCATGCTGCAGGCATGTCCATCTCCAGTGGGTTGGACCGGGAGACTGCTTCTCAGGTGGTGCTCAACATCAGTGCCCGTGACCAAGGAGTGCAGCCCAAGTTCTCCTATGCGCAGCTGGTGGTGACCATTCTGGATGTCAATGACAACAAACCTCGCTTTAGTCAACCTGAGGGCTACCAGGTGTCCCTGCCTGAAAACTCTCCATCAGGAATCGAGCTGCTGGTCCTGAGTGCCACAGATGGGGACCTGGGGGACAATGGGACTGTCCGCTTCTCCTTGCAGGAAGCTGAGCCACTGCTGGCAGCGGTTGGCCCCTCCTTGGTGACCCCTCGCCAGATCTTTCGCTTGGATCCCGTGTCAGGCAAACTCAGCACCATCTCACAGCTGGACCGGGAGGAGCAGGCTCACTTTTCCCTGCAGGTCCTGGCCACTGATTTGGGCTCTCCTCCCCTTTCTTCAATAGCCAGAGTTAATGTGAGTGTCCTGGATGTAAATGACAATAGCCCTGTATTTTACCCGGTTCAGTATTTTGCCCATATCCAAGAGAATGAGCCAGCTGGAAGCTATGTGACCACAGTGTCTGCCACGGACCCTGATCTGGGACCCAATGGGACAGTCAAGTACAGCATCTCAGCTGGAGACACCTCCAGATTTCAGGTCCATGGTCAGACAGGGATCATCACAACAAAAATAGCCCTTGACAGGGAGGAGAAAACTGCTTACCAGCTGCAGATTGTGGCCACGGATGGTGGCCATCTTCAATCACAGAACCAAGCCATTGTCACCATCACTGTCTTGGACACTCAGGACAATCCACCTGTTTTCAGTCAGGGCATGTATAGTTTTGTTGTCTTTGAAAATGTTGCCCTAGGTTACCACGTAGGGACTGTCTTTGCTTCCACCATGGACCTCAACACCAACATCAGTTACCTTATTACGACAGGTGACCAAAAGGGGATGTTTGCCATCAACAGAGCGACAGGGGAGATCACCACAGCCAGTATCATTGACAGGGAGGAGCAAGCATTTTACCAGCTGAAGGTGGTTGCTAGTGGTGGGGCAATAACTGGAGATGCTATGGTCAATATAACTGTCAAAGACCTAAATGACAATTCTCCACACTTTGTTCATGCAGTGGAAAGTGTAAATGTGGTTGAAAACTGGAAAGCTGGGCATACTATATTCCAGGCCAAAGCTGTTGATCCTGATGAAGGTGTTAATGGCATGGTCCTTTACAGCCTTAAGCAAAACCCAAAGGGCTTGTTTTCAATTGATGAAAAAACAGGTGCCATAAGCTTAACAGGACCACTGGACATAAATGCTGGGTCTTACCAGGTTGAAATCCTGGCCTCAGATATGGGAGTGCCACAGCTGTTCTCC
Organism: Picus viridis; assembly: GCA_033816785.1. Lineage (NCBI taxonomy): Eukaryota > Metazoa > Chordata > Aves > Piciformes > Picidae > Picus > Picus viridis. The sequence goes on from CM066581.1 coordinate 7,649,203, forward strand.
AACTTCATCCTGACTGTCTCTGTCCATGATGTGAATGATAACCCGCCCGTGTTTGACCAGCTTTCCTATGAAATCACTATTTTGGAGTCAGAGCCTGTGAATTCCAGGTTCTTTAAGGTGCAGGCTTCTGACAAAGACTCGGGAGTGAACGGTGAAATAGCTTATAGTGTAATTGAAGGAAATACTGGGGATGCCTTTGGCATATTCCCAGATGGTCAGCTGTATATAAAAAGTGAACTGGACCGTGAACTTCAGGAAAGATATGTTTTACTGGTTGTTGCCTCTGATAGAGCAGTGGAACCACTCAATGCTACTGTGAACGTTACTGTGATTCTGGAGGATGTGAATGATAACAGGCCCCTCTTCAACAGCACCAACTATGTGTTTTATTTTGAAGAGGAGCAGAGTGGTGGATCGCATGTTGGTAAAATAAGTGCTGTAGATAGAGACTTTGGGCCAAATGGGGAAGTCAGGTATTCATTTGAGCATATGCAGCCAGATTTTGAGCTGAACGCAGTGACTGGGGAAATAAGGAGCACTCATCAATTTGACAGAGAAGCTCTCATGAGACAAAGGGGAGCAGCAGTATTTAGTTTCACTGTAATAGCAACAGATCAGGGGTTGCCAAAGCCTCTAAAGGATCAGGCAACTGTACAAATCTACATGAAGGACATCAATGATAATGCCCCCAAATTTCTGAAAGATCTCTATCAGGCTACTATATCAGAACTGGCAGCAAATCTGACACAGGTCCTGAGAGTTTCTGCCTCAGATGTCGATGAAGGGGTTAATGGGTTGATTCACTACTCTGTAATCAAGGGAAATGAAGAAAACCAGTTTGCAATAGACAGTAGCACAGGCCAAGTGACCTTAGTAGGCAAATTAGATCATGAAGCTACTGCATCATATTCACTTGTCATCCAAGCAGTAGACTCGGGAGCAGTTTCCCTAAGCTCAACTTGCATGTTGAGCATTGATGTGTTGGATGAAAATGACAACAGTCCTTCCTTCCCTAAATCAACCTTGTTAGTAGATGTCTTGGAAAACATGAGAGTCGGTGAACTTGTTTCATCTGTCACTGCCACCGATTCTGACTCGGGTGACAATGCTGACCTCCACTATAGCATTACGGGAACAAACAATCATGGGACCTTTAGCATCAGTCCCAACACTGGTAGCATTTTTCTTGCAAAGAAACTGGACTTTGAGACACAATCTCTGTATAAGCTCAATATAACAGCAAAAGACCAAGGAAGGCCACCGCGGTCGTCTACAATGTCAGTGGTAATACACGTTAGGGATTTTAATGACAACCCTCCTAATTTTCCTCCGGGGGACATCTTTAAGTCTATTGTTGAGAACGTTCCTGTGGGTAGTTCTGTCATTTCTGTGACTGCTCACGATCCAGATGCAGATATCAATGGGCAGTTAACGTATGCAATCATTCAACAGATGCCAAGAGGAAATCACTTTCGTATAGACGAAGTGAGAGGAACGATATTTACCAATGCCGAAATTGATCGGGAGTTTGCTAACCTCTTTGAGTTAACAGTCAAGGCCACTGATCAGGCTGTTCCTGTGGAGTCCAGGCGGTTTGCTCTGAAGAATGTGACCATTTTGGTGACGGACCAGAATGACAATGTCCCCGTGTTCGTGTCGCAAAATGCTCTTGCGGCCGACCCCTCGGTTGTGATCGGTTCCATCCTAACCACAATTGTTGCTGCGGATCCTGACGAGGGTGCCAATGGAGAAGTGGAATATGAAATAGTCAATGGAGACACCGAAACCTTCATTGTGGATCGCTACAGCGGAGACTTGAGAGTAGCATCAGCTTTGGTGCCTTCTCAGCTCATATACAACCTCATCGTTTCTGCCACAGACCTGGGCCCTGAAAGGAGGAAGTCCACCACTGAGATGACTATAATTCTGCAAGGGATTGATGGGCCTGTCTTCACTCAGCCAAAATACATAACCATCTTGAAAGAAGGTGAACCTATTGGGACAAACGTGATCTCAATCGAAGCGGCGAGTCCGCGGGGCTCTGAAGCTCAGGTGGAATATTACATCGTGTCGGTTCGGTGTGAAGATAAAAGCCTGGGGCGCCTCTTCACCATTGGGCGCCACACGGGTGTCATCCAGACTGCAGCCATTTTGGACAGGGAGCAAGGAGCACGTCTTTACCTGGTGGATGTTTACGCCATAGAGAAGACCTCTGTTTTGCCCCGCACGCAACGAGCAGAGGTAACGATTTTGCTCAGTGATTACTTACCTGTGTGCTTTCTAAACAAGCCATTTTGTGTGGTGATTGTTAGCTGTTTTTACAGGTGCTAGTGCACAGCAGAAGACCTGAAAGCTAAGTCTGCTGGCTCATTAGTTAGAGAGAACCTTCCAATTACTACCACTCAGATTGTTTTACTGCAAGCTGCCTCTAGAAATTCAAGAGAGGCTCAGGTGTGGTGGTTAAATACAGCTCCTGTAGGCACAGTGTTGGTCAAATACATTTTACATGCTAAGTATTTTAGGTGCTAAAAAGTTTAATCAGAGGTATTGTGGCGTTTTGTATGCCTTCTCATTTTAGCAGTCACTAATTATTTGAAATCTTTCTGTTCCTGTGTGAATTGTTACTGAACTTCTATCGCTGAGGTCACTGTGTTGGCATTTGTTTGAGGACTGGCCAGTTGGGGATTGCTCTGAACAGCTCTGTCTCCTCTCAAAGTCTTGAATGTGTTTAGCATCCCAGCCTGGTTAGGGCCTTCAGATAGGTCTCCTCATGCATCTCCAATTCAGGTTACTTCTTTACCTTCACTGATGAGCATGAAAATGGTCTTGTTTCTGTTATTGGATGTGATGGACAGTAAAAATGTTAAGATTTTAGCTGGCAGCTCCACTTATTGCAAAGCCATATGCCTTGACTGAAGGGTATTTAAATTCTTTGATTTCAAATGCCCTTTGCATGACTTGCTTGAGGAGCAAAGGGTGGAAGCCAGGTTTAAAACATCATCTGTACAGTACTGATGTTTTATTTACTCAGTCTGGTAGTTGAGCCATTGAGCTGATAGTTTATACTGTTCATACCTTCTGTGGGAATACTGAGAAGCTTGGTGTGAAAGGGAGCCTCATGTTTGTTTTAAATTGCACCATCATTTGGAGCTGCCTTCTGCACCTCATTTTGAGCCATTTGACTCGCAGTTCCTGGAAAGTGGGGGCTGGCACTTCTGAATGGACCAGCCAGCAGAGTATGCTGGTAGTGTGTAAGGGTTCAGCATTTCCCTCCCTAGCCAAACAGCTTACCTTAATATCACACATCCCCTGTGCATCCCAGGTGTTGTCCCAGTTATACTTCCTCTTGGGAATTGTGTCTTAGTTTTGAGTCACTGAGGTGGTTTGGGTTGTGTGTTGTTTGTTGTTTTTCCTTTTCTTTTTGATTTTGGCAGATGTGTTGATTCTAATTCTCACTTGCTCTTTTTGTTGCTTTACTGTAGCTGAAGTATGATCTCTACAGGTTTATAACCTCACTCTGCTGTACTAGCAGGGACTGGTGCTCTGCAAAGTAATAGGGAGTTCAAACTCACTGGTGTAAAAAACTGGTAAGGCATAATAAATGGGCATGAACCTGTAGCCACAAAACTGAAGTGTTGTTCTGCCCGTGAGGTCCTCAGTGTTTGCTGGTATCTAGCTGGCAAAATGAAGACTGACTGATTTTTTTTTTTTAGATTCCCCCTGGAGAAGTCAGCTGTAAAACATTGCTGCTGCCCTGCTGACAAAGCCTAGTAGGTCTGGTACCGCTGCACCTGGTAGCTTTCTGAACAGGGAAGCTGGATATAAGTTTTGTTTGGTTTGGTTGTTTCCCCTGTGAGGAAAAAGCTTGAGCATTGTGTATTTTCATTCTTCCTTTTCTTATGGAGAGTATGCTGGGCTTTGTTTCTGAGTATCACTGGAGAAAAGGGCAAAGCAGTAACAGGACATGCTTAACAACAACTATGTTCTTCTCCACTGTCTGCTACACATTCAGATGCCAGACATCATCTTGGTTGCACTGTGACATGTGCGTGAACCACGGAGCACTTGGAGCTGCTCCACGTTAAAATTACTGTCAGGGACTGGGGTGGGGAGAGCAGCAGTCACAAGGAAGTTAATAGATCTTTTGTCTGATGCAGACTTTAGGACTGGTTTTGGGTGGCAGATAGCTGGTGTGAAATACAGATATTTACAGCTTTGAAGTACTGACTGGGTTTTGTCTAGCCAGCAGCCAGCATAAAAGAAGAGCAGGCTTGTATGAAACCACCTGCTCTAGAAGTAAATCAATCCTTGTCCTCGGGAAATGGTCTGATTTTGGGGTTTTTCTCCCCCCTGAGTTGTCACTAAACCATACTATCCTTTTCTTTCTTCCTTTTGCTTTTTTTCCTTCTTCCCCTCGCATCCCTCCCAACTTTATTGGAGACATCCACCCAGCACTTCAACTGAAAAAGTCTCTTTCCATTCTTTCTCACCGTATAGGATCAGATCCTTTGATTTCATAGCCACTGAGCTTGTCCATTACCCCTGTTTGAAAAGGAGGTCCAGGGGAAGAGCTATGCAATGTCAGGACTGGGAGGGAAGGGGAGTCCCTTCTGAACCCCGGGCAGCTGACATGCCTTGAGACTGAAGAATCACCTTACATTTTCACTAAAGCAACAGCAAAGAGTATAGGAAACAAAGAGCAGTTTATTTATAGTTTGGGGCTTATTTTTCTGTAGCACAAGGTTTCATTTTTGTCGATGTTTCTGTGCTTAAGTGTATGGAGAGAAAAGGAGGTGTGGCGTGCTCAGAAAAGTGCAGGTCGTGAGGAAAAGCCTTGTGCTTGGCATACCAAATACTTGGTGACTTGCAGAGGAAGCCCAGGTGCTGGATTCATTGTGTTTTACAGCCAAGTGCTGTTATTTGGGGTAGTTGTTACTGAATCTGAAAGCTTCTTAACATTTATTTTGGACTTCTGGCATTTCTGTGTAATCTAGGCTGATGAATCAGATGATTTAACATTCTTTGAATATGTTCTGGGGCTACTCTTAATTTCCCCCCCCCCTTATTTTTAGTTCTTGGGTGCTGCACTATTCTTAGATAAGAAAAGAATAATATAAGTATCCTGAAGACCTTCTGTTTGTCATCTTATGTGTTTCTGCTGAAAGAAATTCAGCAATTGCTTAGCTCCTCTCTCCTGGCTCCTCAACATAAATTTTCTTTCAACCTCTTCAGGCAGGGCTGAGAGTTTCACCATCATTATTTCATCTTTAATATGGAATGACTAATGCACATTAGCATCCCTTGAAGCCCTGCCTCTCAAAACAATGCTGGGATGCTGTGGGGTATTCTGGGTGGTTGTGTGTTGTACCCCGCTGCTCGGCTGGCAGCAATAATAGGAACACAAGGACAATACCTCATCTTCTGTGCTGTGTTACTAGGGATTAAATGGAATTAGACAGGATCTCTAGTTTGCATGTTTAACCCTTCACTGGATGGCTTCCTTGAAGGGAGGTGGTGGATTTGGTAGGGACCAGTGTGTATCAGGTACAACAAATGAGAGGGTAACAGTTTGGGAGGTAAACTAGACCTCTTCCACATACTTTAAACAGGTTCATAGTTTTTAAGGAAAGGGAAGAAGGATAATAAATGAGGAAAATGTAGATGGAATTGATGTAAAGGTGGAAAGGCTTGGAGAGGCAAGCCTTTAAGTGACCTTATTTAGCACTCTCTACCAGTGAATACTCATCCAAAAAGGAGTGATTGTCTTCATTGACTAGGTGACCTTTAAAGGTCCCTTCCAACTCAAACCATTCTGTAATTCATTTTTAGACAGGGAAACATGAGGCCTTGGGTTCTGTCATTTGTGGCTGCTGCTTGTGTTATTGCATGGCTAGCACTATTGGGAAGCTTGAACTTCCAAGATAGGTGAGGCTTTTATCTCCAAGATCCATAATCTAGGGGGGGGGGGGAGAAGTGTTCTTTTTTTTTTTCCCCTTTCCTCAGGAAAGACTTGGTGTCTTTAAGCAATCCTTACTGCTGGCACAACAAAGATCTAGAAATGAAGACAGAATGAATGACCTTCTTCTCCTGGAAAGAAAATCACAGGACGTTGTGCTTTGACTCAGTGTGAGCTGTAGCCATGGCCATAACACCCCAATTGTGTGATGTACTTATGTGGAGCTTTTTGACTCAGTCCAGCCTAGGTACCATGGCTTAGCTAGGTCTCTGTCACTCCTGCACCTCGCGGGCTGTCAGTGGACCAAAGAGTGAGATGGAGGTACTCAAAAACTGTCTCCTTCATTGCATTTGTCTGGTGAAGAGCTCCAGAAAGCCAGACTCAAAAAGGAAAGATGCTGCTAAGCAGGAATGACAGAGTGTCTTTCAGGAGAAGCTGCTTGAGCCATAGAAGCACAGTACGTACATGTTAGGGCTGGGTACCACTACAGGAATGTGGAGCTAGACCTAACATCCCTCTGGGAGAGAGGAAAGGGCAGACTGGTGAGGCAGAACACTGAAGGTGTTACTTTTCTAACCAAGCTGGGTAATGGTGGAGGGCTTTAAATTCAGTAAGAGAATCTGAAACTCACTTCAGAGGAGTCTTATCTAGCATGTCTTGTATTTACCAGCACAGAAAAGAACAATGGGGTATTCCTTGTATTCATACTATTTATAAATCATCTTGTTCTTTAATGATCCATGGCACACTAATTGTGGCTTGACAAAGGAAACTGCTTGTGAAAACGTTTGAGTAAACAATGAAAATCTGCTGCCTTGTCCCAGCTCCAAAGCCAGGAGGAATTTTTTCTTGCTTCTTAGTGCTGATATTACTCATTCTGGGGGGAAAAAAAAAAAAAGTGTGGGTTTTTTTTTTAAGCTGTTGCTGTCATTTGCACTGATCTGAAAAGGGATCTCTATGTGCTCCTTGAGCTAGAGTGGGAGATGAATGTGCCTTATGTTAAACTGTTCCAAACCAATTTGTGGGTTTCAGCTTAATGTTGTCCCCTTCTTCCCACCCCCCCTTATTCTGCTCTAATTTCTTTAATGATTCTGCCACACTCCATTTTCTTAATATCTAGAATTTCGTGTTTCTTTGCTATTTCAGCAGCCTCTGGGCATTTTTGCACGTGAGGTCACTCCATAATTTCTATGTTAAAAATCACTAGACTTTAAAACCAACATTCTTTATTATGGAAAATATTATTTTTCATGTGCCTCTCCTGCAAATGCTAGCAATAATAGCCAAAAAGCCAGTGCAAAACTTTCATGTGCTTATTTTTGCTAAGTGTTAAATTCTTCATACAAATCTCTAAATGACTCTTGGGTTCTACTGATGTTAATAAGTGAGTCCTTTTCCATGTAAAGTGATACCCACCCCCGGCTGCTGGAGTGCAGGTTTCTTTCCATGGGTTAGTGTTAGGTGAGGCACTTGGTGGCTGTTCGTTTAGGAGAGCTGCAGAAGTTGGCCACTCTTTCATAGAATCAATGAGGTAGGAAAAGACCTCAGAGATCATCAAGTCCAACCTCTGTCACCACAGACCTCATGACTACTAAACCATGGCATCAAGTGTCATGTCCAATCCCTTTTTGAAAACCTCCAGGGATGGTGACTCCACCACCTCCCTGGGTAGCCTATTCCAATGGCTAACAACTCTCTCTGTGAAGAACTTTCTTTTCACCTCCAGCCTAAACCTCCCCTGGTGCAGCTTGAGACTGTGTCCTCTTGTTCTGTTGCTGGTTGCCTGGGAGAAGAGACCAACCCCCACCTGGCTACATGGTGGTGTTACGACCAAAGTGCAGCACCTGGCACTTGGACTTGTTGAATGCCATCATGTTGGACTGTTGGACTCTGCCCATCTGTTCAGCCTGTCAAGGTCCCTCTGCAGAGCCCTTCTGCCCTCTAACAGATCAACAGCTGCCCCAAACTTGGTGTTGTCTGCAAATTTACTGATGATGGACTCAATCCCCTCATCCAGATCATCAATAAAGATACTTGGTGCTTACCCTCTTGGTGTCTGAGGCTTTCACCATTAGCTTTGCTGGGGAAAGGCTACATTCTTTCCATGGGTTAGTATTAGGTGAGGCGATCGGTGGCTGTTCATTTAGGAGAGCAGCCGAAGTTGGCCACTCTGTGGTGCTTACCCTCTTGGTGTCTTCAGCTTTCACCACTAGCTTTGCTGGGGTAAGGCTACATTGTTGTTGGCTGCTGAAATCTTTTAGTATTGTCTTTTCCCATTTCCTGTGTGTATCTTGAACCTTGAGTCTGCATCTCATCCAAGGATGTTCCATACCCTTTTGACTGATGGAAAGAGGCTCCAGACGTTTCCATGGTCTCTTTTAAGTCTTTTCAGAGGTTGGGTGGTGTTGAACCATTGCTGCAAGGCCCACTTCCCACCCTTCCAACAACAAGGTGCTTGGTAAATTTATATCAAAGTAGCCCCTAAGCATGACATAGTTCTGTGGGTATAGTTTGTTTTAATGGTGTCTAGACTAGGGAGTAGCATTGCTGTGAAGTCAGTTTGGTTTCTTACCCATGTAGCTGTGTCTGTGCAAAAACCTGTGTGTAGACAAGCCCTAATACTCTTGGGCTCTAATTAGAAAAGAAATTTATGGTGACTGAAATTGAAGCAAAACAAAGAGTTTTGCTAACATATTCTTGGAGTCAGGAAGAGTGATGCCAGATCAGTACGGTACATCAGTACCATACTGATTTGTTCCAGTAAATTTATAGCCTGGCTTCACTTTGCCAAGAATAATACCAAGATATGTTAGAGAAACTGTGTCTTTGTTTTACTGTGATGTTTCTCTCTCCTCTAATAAATCTTATTTTCAATTAGAGCCTTAGTCTAGGCTGTCACCCAGGTTTGTTTTTGTAGTGTTCTATTTGTGTTTACTTCCTCAGAGCAATAACATACCAAAAGGACAGTGGAACAGATGGAAACTGATAGCTATGATTGCACTGCAAAAATACATATAGTCATATTAGTTAATGCAAAAGAGTTCCAAAGAGCCTATTAGGAACTGGTAATTTATGTGCCAACAGCAAAAAGTAATGAAAACAAGTGTTTGCCTTATTTCATATTCAGCACATAGAAACTCTTAATAGGCTGTTCCTTGTATTGACATAGTGATCTATACTCCATAGTGTAAGGGCTCTACTGTGTTTAACACGAACATCCAACTCTACAGACAGAAAGATGTGCTTGTGGTGACAACATTCATTGACTCATAGAATCACGAAGGTTGGAAAAGGTCTCTAAGATGATCGAGGCCAGCTGTTAACCCAACACTGCCAAGTCCACCACAAAGCCATTTCCCTCAGCACCACTCACAGGGATGGTGACTCTGCTGCCTCCCTCAGGAGCCTGACACCCCTTTTGGGGAAGAAACTGTACCTAATGTCCAACCCAAACCTCCCCTGGCCACTTTCTTTATCATTTGTTGTCCTATCACTTTTAAGTAGGGAGAAGACACCAAACCCCACCTTGCTCCAACCTCCTTCAGGTAGCTGTAGAGAGTGCCATGGCAAGGTAGAGCTGTAGCACCAACCTGCTTTCAAGCATGCTATAAGCACCAAAGAGGTCCTAGATGCCCCGTCCCTGGAAACATTCCAGGTCAGGTTGAACAGGGCTCTGAACAATCTTATCTAGTTGAAGATAACCCTGCTCACTGCAGGGGGTTGGACTAGATGACCTCTAAAGCTCCCTTCCAACCCAAAGTCTTTTACGATTCTGTAACCCTCTGGTATTGCTGCCAATGTGTGTCTACTATCATCTGCTATGAAGGGGAGAATGAACAAAAGACATTGTTTCACCCAGTGAGTTGTGCTAATTGGGGTTATTTTTAGTTATAAAATCAAGGTGTTCTTTTTTTCCTTAAGGATTTCCCTTTATATGCTTTTGAAGCCTTTTAAAGAGGTGCTTAATGTCTAAAATCTGAATGAGTAAAATATTCCAGTTTTCAGCACTTCAGAGCCATTAATCTTTAGATTTTTAGGCAAAAGTGGGGTTTGGGGTTTCTTGGGTGGATTTTTTGGGTAGTTGCAGCATTTCTTGAAATGCAATCCAGAAGAAGATTATTAATACCAGGAGGAGATTCTACGAGTGTGTATGTGATGTTTCACCTAGCCAGATGTGTAGTCATCTTTTTATAATCTCTGTTCAGAATTTATATCCTGCTTGGACCAAATTAATCACAATTGCATCCAACCCAAGACAGTGCTGAAAAATTCCAGCCATAGCAGTTGGCTTTCCACACAAGAATTTGATGTGTAGCGACGAGCCTGGGGAGAGGCCTCAAGCACAAGCCCTACAAGGAGAGGCTGAGGGAGCTGGGATTGTTTGGCCTGGAGAAGAGGAGGCTCAGGGGAGACCTTATTGCTGTCTACAGCTACCTGAAGGGAGGTTGTAGCCATGTGGGGGTTAGTCTATTTTCCCAGGCAGCCAGCACCAGAACAAGAGGACACAGTCTCAAACTGTGCCAGGGGAAGTTTAGGCTGGAGGTGAGGAGGAAGTTCTTCCCAGAGAGAGTTGTTAGCCATTGGAATGTGTTGCCCAGGGAGGTGGTGGAGTTCACCATCCCTGGAGGTCTTCAAGAGGGGCTTGGATGTGGCACTTCGTGCCATGGTTTACTAGTCATGAGGTGTTGGGTGACAGGTTGGACTTGATGGTCCTTGAGGTCTTTTCCAACCTTATTGATTCTATGATTCTGAAGCAGCTGGGGAGAGAGAGAAAAACCAAAACAAATCCCCAACCCAATTCTCATCATAGGGTGTATATGTTTATTAAGGTAGAAAGCAGCACTACTTATAACTTGAAGCTGGAGGTGTGGGTTTGCCCTAGGCACTGTGTGTGGGGAAATAGGTGATTATGTTTCCCTTGCAGTGTACTAGGAGATAAATTGTTCCTTGGAGAGCTAGAGAGTAAACAGAGTTGAGGGCTTTTCTTGTCAGCTCCTTTTTGGATCGTGTTTGATAAATGAAGAGAGTTCTACTGAAATAGTTCAGTGGAATAAATAAGATGCCTGAGCCATGGTAGACATCTGTAGTATATGTGCTTCAAGCTTGGATTTTTCCAGAGGGGTTTTCTTCTATCGTATTCCCCTTCAGGTTTCCTGGTGCTTTTCCTCACCCCACATCCTTTATTCTTTTCGATACAACAAATCTTTTTCATCCATCAAACTGTCACACTGTCTGAAATATGAAGGCATGTTGCAATTACAAGGCTGTTTAGAAACAGAAGGCAGACTCAGGAGTTTATTGCACCCTTAGTCTTCAGAGACCTACATTTTCGTTTGTGTCTATTTAAATGACTTTTTCGTTTGTTTGTTTTCCTGAGCATGATTCTATTGCTTTTGAAAGTTGCTTAATAAAGTTTTCATGCCTGTTGGCTTTGAGAAAAGAATTTGAGCCTTTGCAAATCAATGAAAATCCAGATTTTAACCCCAGTAGGAGGGTGTCAGATTGTCTCAAAACTAATTTGTGGTGGTGGTGATGCTTTTGGAAGTAGAGGTTTTCCTTCTCTTGTTTTCTCTCCTTAAGAGAACTCTTAGCTCCTGTGCTTCCAACTTACACTGTTTCAGTTGGAAAAGACCTCTCAGATCATCAAGTCTGGGACGTGGTGTAATGGCCACAGTGGTGTTAGGCTGGCAGTCAAAGTATCATGTCTACATGTTTGTTGTTTTTTTTTTTTAACACCTCGAGGGATGATGCTTCTACCCCCTCCCTGGGCAGCCCTTTCCAGTGCCTGATTTCCAAGGGTTGTGCTTGGTTTGTTTTATTTTTCCATCAGAATTTTTTAACTCCAAGTAATTCCTATGGTCAGGACTAAATTTTTCTTATTTCTTCATTTTTCTGTGCTATCAAGTAGGAGTACAGTTACTCAGGATAAGGTTAAATGATCATGTTGAGATCATAACTGATTAAACACTAGCACTGATAGGATTTCAAGTATTAGGATGTCAAGTCCTTCCATCAACAGACCAAGAATGCTGCTTGACCCATGCGCTGGTGGAGAGGGGAGGAAGTGGGAGTGGACTTCTTGCAGGGCAGGATGATATTGGGTAGGAGCAAGCTGTGCACATGCCTGCCAAAATACTTGGATCAGACTAAAGGAACACAGATGGCTGAGACTGATAAAGGTGTCTCTTATTGTGTTGGGTCTTTTTTTCTGCTCAGTACTGTTTTGAGTTTGTGTGTGAGCGCAGGGTAAGAGAGGAGGAAGACGACTGTAAGGAGCTGTGTAAATTCAATACTCCTGCTCGGTAGGATGCCAAAGGCTGGAGCTAAGCCCTTCTTTTAGGTTTCTGTAACAAATGAACAATAATGTGTCCTGAGGGATTTATGTCACGCTGTCTGACCTTTGGTTCTTATCTGTGCATAGAAAAATCCCAATGCATTGCCGAAAGGAGCTCCTGAAATTGGACTGAGAAGCCCTAAAAGCATGTGGGACGTCCCTGATCATCAGCAACCTCAGTGCTAGCCCTTCTTGTATGTGGCCCCTTCATGTCTCCTTGCTCCTCAGGTCGTTTATTACTGTGCTTTGTGATGTGTACGTGCACAGAAAAGTATATATGCATTTATACACACATAGGTTTCAATAACATCTTGTCCCCCAAGGAGCTAGTTCCTAATTCTGCCTGCAGTTTGTTTGGCAGAGGGGGAAACCAAGCCACCCCCGGACAGGTAATGTGTAAGGGAAGAGCAAGTCCCACAGACACTTTATCTGAGTGAAGTCCAGTTCTTCTTAGCCTTTGTTATTTATTGTTGGAGAAATTAAGTGGCCTCTCTAAAAATGGAATGTCTGAACTTTAAAGTTGCGGGCGGAAATAAATCGCTGTCACCAGACAGTGGCCGTTCCAAGTCTGTCGGCTCTGTTACACCCATGAGCAACTCCATCCATCAGGGCAGGGCTGAGGAGACAGGAGTAGAACAGGACACTCTTTTTTTTGGGGGGGGTTATATTTTGTTGTGGTTTTTTTTTCCCCTCCTTCATCTATTTAAAGCAAAGCCTTAAACAGGCAATTTCATAGAAAGAAGCTTGTTTTGTGCACGATGGCTGTGGTGCTCTCCTGCTCCTGACAGCTGGAAATCCGCAGGATGCTCTTGTTGGTGAGCATGAAAGAAAAATGATACTGGGGACTTCATCTTAGACCAGACAAGCTTCTCTTTTAGCATCTCTTTTGATTTACAATCATTAAGTTGAGATACTGCAGTTGTTTTCAATAGAAACTAATGCATTAAAAATGCAGTTGCAAAGCCATACCCCTCATGGTGTACTGAAAGCAACGAAGGCCAAACTTCATTCCAAACAATACTGTTTTGCTTTGTTGTCTTCTAAATGCTCTTTCTCTCCTTCCTTGATCACTCCATATGAGCATGCTTTTAAAACAGACATTGAAATACTACTTTTTCCCCCCTTTGGTGCAGCTAGCTTGCCTGAAACTGATGGAAGGGCATAGTGTTTCATTCTGAGATTCAAGGCTATAAAACTGAACATGCTTTTGTGATGCCTTGAGGTCTCATATGTGCAAACAGCCTCTTCTATAAATACCCCCTAATATTGTGATTATTAATTGTGGCTACTGCTATACAGATGGAAAAATAAATGCAGTCCAGCTCCATTCCCTCTGAAAAAATAATAATAATAATAATAATAATAATAATAATAATAATAATAATAATAATAATAATCCCTTTGTGTGAGCAGCAAAATGCTACTTTTTTTTGTTTCTGTGAAAATATATCATTGTTGTTGTTACAGCTTTGGCTTTAAAGGGTGCATGAGCATAAGAGCTTGGAATTGATAAAAGAAATTATTACTAACAGTGGACTGGCTTTTCCCTCAGTTGTCCTAATTTTCCATCCTAGTAACCATATTTTAATTAGATTTATTCTTGGCTTACATCGGTATAATCGAGCAGAAGATGAGGCCCTGAGTAACTAAGGAGTGGAGGTCCTTCTTGCCCCTCTTTTTACCATTAATATATTTATTAAAAATGCTTTTTATTATCTTTCACAGAGGTGGCCAGCTTCAGTTCTAACTGGGCCTTTGCCTCTCTAATTTTCTCCTGCATAATCTAACAACATCCTTAAACGTATCAGGAGAAGCCTCCCCCTCCTTCCAAAGGCGATACACCCTCTTTTTTCCCCCCTTAATTCCTTCAGGAGCTGCTTGCTCATCCAGGCTGGTCGCCTTCCCTGGTGGCTCATTGGAACTGCCAGTTCCTGTGCCTTCAGGAGCTCCTGTTTGAAGTAGGTCCAACCATCCTGGACCCCTTGGTTCTTAAGGGCTGCTCTCTGCGACTACCTGGAGGGTGGTTGTAGCCAGGAGGGGGTTGGTCTCTTCTCCCAGGCAACCAGCACCAGAACAAGAGGACACAGTCTCAAGCTGCACCAGGGGAAGTTTAAGCTGGAGGTGAGGAGAAAGTTCTTCACAGAGAGAGTTGTTAGCCATTGGTATGTACTGCCCAGGGAGGTGGTGGAGTTGCCATCCCTGGAGGGGTTCAGGAGGGGATTGGACGTGGCACTTGGTGCCATGGTTTAGTCATGAGGTCTGTGGTGACAGGTTGGACTTGATGATGTTTGAGGTCTCTTTCAACCTTGGTGGTTTTGTGATTCTGCGAAATAAGAAAGACCTTCTGTGTGTGTAAATAAAGCCTCTATATTGAAAGAGGCACAGGGTAAACACTAAACATCTAGCAACAACAAAAAAGCTTGCTTTTTGCCAAGGAAATAAGGAAATCAAGAGATTCTGAAGTCTATAATTAGGCACTTTACATGGCTGCTGATCCTTAAAAAGAATTAGAAGACAATAGTATTAGTATAGCACTCCAAGGAAAAGAGCTAGGGATAAATTATAGTGAGAAGTGGGCTACAGGATGACTTAATGGAGAACAGTGTTGTAGGAGCCTCCATTGAGAAGTGAATTAAACTCCAGAAATTCATTTGTTAACATGTGTGTTGCTCCCTGCTCATATCATTTGCAAATACAGGGGAGCTTTAGTTGGTATTAACTTAGAGTGCTTTCTGCTGTGGGGTAGTTTTAAAAAGACAAAAAACCTGGCTGCTTTACCCAGCCAAAACTGGGGGGGGTGCTTGACATTTGCATAGGGTGGTGAAAAGAACAGAGAAGCCATCTGAAGTGGCTCAGTGAGAGTAGGTAAACAGCCTAAAAATTGTACACAAACCACAGCTGTTCCAGCTGCTGGTAGTTGCTTGTGCTTAGGAAAAGCAAAGAACAGGAGTGAAATAAAATAGAATGTGTCCAGAGAAGGGCAACAAAGCTGGTGAGGGGTGTGGAGCACAAGCCCTGTGAAGAGAGGCTGAGGGAGCTGGGATTGCTTAGCCTGGAGAAGAGGAGGCTCAGGATAGGATAGGATAGGATAGGATAGGATAGGATAGGATAGGATAGGATAGGATAGGATAGGAATAGAATAGAATTATTGCTGTCTACAATTACCTGAAGGGAGGTTGTAGCCAGGTGGGGGTTGGTCTCTTCTCCCAGGCAACTAGCAACTAGGTTGGACTTGATGATCTTTGAGGTCTTTTCCAACCGTATTGATTCTGTGATTCTGTTTCTCAATCTGGCTCTCCAGATGCATTTAGTGCTTACCATTGATTCCAGAGCATGTAGTGTTAGATTTGTAAGACTAATAAGCTGCTTGTTGAGGCTCACAGTATCTGTCCAGGGAAGGACAAGAGACATCCCCTAGAGGCTATTCTTCAGGGGCAATCAAGAAGGGGAATGTTTCCATCTATCATGGGGTGGAAGACTTGCCCTCCCAAAGTGTCCACACTGGCATCTCTGTTTCTTGCCTGAAGACTTGGCTAAATTTGGGTAGTGAATATTGTAGCAGAGGTGTACTTCTGTTTATATCAAGAGTAGTGACTGGTAAGTCATAGAATGGTTTGGGTTGGAAGGGACCTTTTAAAAGTTATCTAGTCCAACTCCCCTGCAGTGACCAGGGACGACTTCAACTAGATTAGGTTGCTCAGAGCCCTGGAATGTTTCCAAGGGCAGGGCATCTACAATCCTCCCTGGACTTCACGGCATGATGAAGAGCAGGTTGGTGCTACAGATGTACCTTCCTATGGGCCTCAGGGTAACCTATAGGTGGAATGGTGTGAAACAGACTGTATTCTATGGTTCGTACGTGCTTAACCAAGTTTACATGGCAATCTTCTCTGTAGAAGGAATTGAGTTTATTCATGATCTTTAATTTTCATCCAATGAAGTATTGAAAAGAAAGAAGGCTAGGCTCTCCTAGGCTGAAAGGTGCAGTCTTTCACTACCACTCTGAAATAGCTTTTAGTATGATTATTACAAATACCCATCTCTCTGTGTATTTCCTCATTTGAAAATCAGAATTCTGGTGTTGAGAATGTTGGATTCTGAAACAGAAATGGCAGGTTGGATTTCCTCTGCAGCTCCTATAGACACTGATTAATTGGGACAGGCACTGTTGCTTGTTTTGGGGGAGAAAAAGTTTAAGTTCTTTTTCAGCCCCCCCCCCCCCCCCCCCCGAGCCTGGAAAATGCCTATTAAAGAATGTAGAAATGAGGCAGTTGGAGTTGTGGTTGTGCACAATAGAGGCACAGCCGAATATTTCACAATATCCTATATATAGACATAAACATTAATTTCCACGTGATAGCTGTCAAGATCTGAATGTAATAATGAATGTTCCAAGTCATGCAGTGTGTTTTTTGGAGACAAAAGCTGTCAGTCTCCCTGGGTTGTAAAAAAAAAAAAACAAAAACAAAACACCCAACAAACAAACAAAACCAGCCCAGTAACACCTATGCTGACCAATTTACTAGCCCTTGGTTTTGTGTGTTGCAATCCTGGAGGTGAAAATTGAGGCTTCGGTAAGCTATTACCAATTCTCAGCCAAATGTTGCTACTCTGGCTTGATCACAGTATCACCAAGGTTGGAAGAGACCTCAAAGATCATCAAGCCCAACCTGTCACCCAGGACCTCATGACTAGACCATGGCACCAAGTGCCACGTCCAATCCCCTCTTGAACACCTCCAGGGACGGCGACTCCACCACCTCCCTGGGCAGCACAGTCCAATGGCTAACGACTTTCTTTGTGAAGAACTTGCTCCTCACCTCGAGCCTAAACCTCCCCTGGTGCAGCTTGAGACTGTGTCCTCTTGTTCTGGTGCTGGTTGCCTGAGAGAAGAAACCAACTCCCTCCTGGCTACAACCTCCCTTCAGGGAGTTGTAGAGAGCAATGAGGTCTCCCCTGAGCCTCCTCATCTGCAGGCTAAACAACCCCAGCTCCCTCAGCCTCTCCTCACAGGGCTTGTGCTCAAGGCCTCTCCCCAGCCTCATTGCCCTTCTCTGGACACGTTCAAGTGTCTCAGTGTCCTTCTTAAACTGAGGGGCCCAGAACTGGACCCAGGACTCAAGGTGTGGCCTAACCAGTGAAGAGTACAGGGGTACAATGTCTTCCCTGCTCCCTGATATTTCTTAATGCCTAGTGAATGGTCTAGTTGGTCTGTATGGTCTAGTTGTTGGGTGGGTTGGATTGTTTGATGGGTTGGACGCGATGATCTTGAAGGTCTCTTCCAACCTGGTGTATTGTATTGTATTGTATTATTGTATTGTATTGTGAAAAGTAATGAAACTGATGTGCCCTCTGGATGTGTGAATTTTTTTCATCAGTGTTGGATGTGATGATCTCGAAGGTCTCTTCCAACCTGGTTTCTTTTATACTGTCTGAGAAAATGAGAAATTTCTCCCATAAATATGGGAATGCATCCTAATGCTAGTTTTCCTAATACCCAGTCTAAACTTCCTCTGGAGCAATTTTGAGACTGTTTCCTTTGGTCCTATCACTAATTACTTGAGAGAGGAGACTGACCTCCACCTCACTACAAGCTCCTTTCAGGTAGTTATAGAGAGAAATGATCCCCTCAGTGTCTTCTCTAGACTAAACCACTCAGTTTCTTCAGCTGCTCCTTATGTGTCCAGTTCTGGGCCCCTCAATTTAAGAAGGACATTGAGACTCTTGAATGTGTCCAGAGAAGGGCAACGAGGCTGGGGAGAGGCCTCGAGCACAAGCCCTGTGAGGAGAGGCTGAGGGAGCTGGGATTGTTTAGCCTGGAGAAGAGGAGGCTCAGGTGAGACCTTATTGCTCTCTATGACTATCTGAAGAAAGGTTATAGCCAGGAGGGGGTTGGTCTCT
Organism: Picus viridis; assembly: GCA_033816785.1. Taxonomy (NCBI): domain Eukaryota; kingdom Metazoa; phylum Chordata; class Aves; order Piciformes; family Picidae; genus Picus; species Picus viridis. Next base: position 7,667,394 of record CM066581.1, read on the forward strand.
TCTCCCAGGCAGCCAGCACTAGAACAAGAGGACACAGTCTCAAGCTGTGCCAGGGAAAGTTTAGGCTCGATGTGAGGAGAAAGTTCTTCCCAGAGAAAGTCGTTTGCCTTTGGAATGTGCTGCCCAGGGAGGTGGTGGAGTCACTGTCCCTGGAGGTGTTCAAGAGGGGATTGGACATGGCACATGGTGCCATGGTTTAGTAGTCATGAGGTGTTGGGTGACAGGTTGGACTTGGTGATCTTTGAGGTCTTTTCCAACCTTATTGATTGTCTGCTAAGACTTGTTCTCTAGACACTTCGTTTCTTTAGACCCTTGTTTGCTTAGACCCCTTAAATATCAAAATATGTATCTTTTGTCTCTTTAAACTGGTATTTGATTTTTGTCTAAAGGGATGGGGGGAGGAGGGGACAGCTGATTTTCTTTTGAGCTTTAGGAAATTATTTGCTTTTACATCATACAAATCTGCCAGTTTATTGAGGAATGGCTCCTTTACATTTAGGAGCCTGCAGAGCAGAGGTGCACATAAGAGGGAATGGGACAGTAAGAGGGTCCATTGATCTGGTATGAATCAGGTTCAGCAGTAACAGCTCAATGTATGTAACAGATGCACAGCTTTTACTTTGCTCCTGTTTAATGACATCAGTTTCCTTTCTCTGTTTTTAACCTCTCTCAAGATTTGCTTTCTGGAAACTACTCTCTTTGGGGAAGAGTTTTCCCTGTATTGGCTTATAACACTTTTTTTTAGTTGCTGTGAAGAAGAGTAGTAGAATATGGCTGGATCATACACCACACCTTCTGAAATTCAAGAGTTTAGGTAACACTGTGTTATTCCTGAATTCATTTAACATGGTGTGTATAAACTGATGTGACAGTTAACAGCAGGGTACTTTCAATGTGATGGCTTTAACTTGCGTGTTTTGAGAGGTACACCCTTTGGTAAAACTGCTTTATAAACACGGTGTTGTGGGTTTACACAGTGAATGCCTGTCAGTAGCTTCTAGTTCAATGTTCTCATCTAAGTCCCCTACAAGTTGTTTTCCCTCAAAGGTATTAGATTCAATCAGTGGTACTTTCAGAAGTGCCAGGTCGTGCACAACAAAGCGTTTGAAATCTGGTTTTATCTTGACAGATGCTGGAATTAGGTTTCTCTTCCAGTATGTGGATGGTGTCCTGAGAAAAAATTTACAGCTCCCAGTCCAAGCTAACATATACTTTTGAGGGAGTGTTTGTGTTACAGGCTGATAGTTTTGTCTGGCTGCCCTGGCTTTCTAAAACATTGGTGGGATGATAATGTGGTGGTGTGATGGTCTGCTGGGCTCTCATCTCCAGCATTTACCTTTTGAGGCACATAAATTCTGCTCTGGGTTGGTTTGTGTTATTTTTTTATCATGACAGTGGATTTATTTTGTCAAAGTGGCTGCACACTATTTTTCCCCCTCTTTTTTTTTTTTTTTTTTTTTTTTTTTTTTTTTCCTTTGTCCTGGCTCCAAATCCTGCAGCCCACAAGCCCAACATGTTGTCTTAGGGGGAAGTTCAGAAGTTCAGGAAGGCCATGAAGTTATGCATGCATGTGCAGTGGCCCTATGGAGTAAATCAGGCTTTCTCCAAGGGCTCCCACCATTGCTGGCCTCTTGCTCTGTTTATACTGGGCAAGAGGAGATGGCTTCAGGTTGTGCCAGAGCAGGTTTAGATTGGGCAGTGGGAAAAATCTCTTCTGAAAGGATTATCAAGCATTGGAACAGGCTGCTCAAGGAAATGGTACAGTCACCTTCTCTGGAGGTATTTAAAAGATGTGTGGATGTGTTGCTGAGGGACATGCTTTAGTGGTGGATTTGGCAGTGCTGGGTTAACAATTGGACTTGATGGTCTCAAAGGGCTTTTCCAACCGTATGATTCTACTTACTAGAACCGTTGCCCAAAGTGAACCCATTGCAATGTAATTCTTTGTGTCAGAGCTCAGTACTTGGCTCAAAAGAGGTCGCTTAAAAGCAGTAAGGTAACATACCTTCACTTTAGAAAGCAGGTGCTGTTTTTTTCCTTGCTATTGTATTCTGATTTTCTACATCCCTAGCAGCATCCATGAGTTCTTTTTATTAATTCCCAAATGTTCATTATGTGTGTGTGTGTGTCTCTATTGCAGTGTACAGTCATTTGTATTTATTGTTCTTATTTAACACTCCTTCCTGCTCCGTTACTTGCAGCAGTATTTGATTTATTTCTGTGATTAATTCTTATCCCTTTCAAATCCCTGGGGCCTTTAAAAGAGAAGAAAGAAATCCTAACAATAATAGTAGCATTCAAACTCCTTTATCTTCATTTTGTTCCAGTGCAGTGGTGGATATTCCAAATTCTCCATGGTAATAGAGAAGTATTTCAGAAGTAAATACCTTGCCAGATCTTTGCATTTTCATTACAATTATTGCTGAGGAGAAGGAGTACTTTATCAGCCATAGGCTTTTGTAGCTCTCGAACATGGATGCTTAAAGCTGATGCAAATGAGTGTTCTCTTTTCATTGTGAGCTTACTGCTGAAGCAGAGCAATTTTTTGAGAACCAAAGAACTTTTCTTAGGAAAACTTCACTGGCATCTCCTTGGTAAGCAAGCAGTGCAATGCATCCCTGTGGTTTCTTACAGGCAGAACAGAGGGATCGCCTTTACTTGGCCTGTTTTGTTACTGACGGATTATGTGCATTAGCTGTTATCCCATTATATGGTACATTCATAACTGTTCTGTTCGAGGCCTTAAGTAACCAGGTTGGGACCGTCTGTAGTCCTGCACAGAGAAAAATGGCCTGAGTGCCTGGCTGCTGTGAGGACAAGTAACTAACCAAAGGTTTTTATTTACTGAAATCAGTTCAAAGTTTCTTTTTCTTCTGGTTTGTTTACCTGCCCAACTGCGAGTCTTGGGCAGGCGTCTCCCCTCTTTGTTTTCACATATCACATCTGGCCTCAAGCACCTGCATGTATTGCATCCAGCCTCGGGCACCTTCACACATCACATCTGGCCCCACATGCAAATGAGAACATAATTTGTTGCTCCTGAAGGCTCTGCTTGATCTTAGTGGTGCAAACAAGGGTATGTTCCTATGCTGGGAATCTTATGAACACAGGGGTTGGAAGCTGTGGAGTTTCTGCACGGTAAGCAAAGACACAGTAAAGTTGCAGGACCAAGTACACACCTTTGCCTACAATTGATGTTATATTTTTATTTAGTTTAATTTTCTTACTTAATCACATAGCTGAGGTTCTGCTTCAGCCTGAATTTAGTATTAGCAGTTCTAGCAGTAATGTTTTAATATCCATTTAGTCTGCTTTGAGAATTTGTGGAATAAACACAGTGCCCTTTCAACAGAAATCATATTCACAGTAACACAGTACATTAAAAGTTGGAAGGGACCTCCAGAGATCATTGAGTCCATCCCCCCTGCCAAAGTAGGATCACTTAGAGTAGTCCACACAGGAATGCATTCAGGTGAGTTTTGAAAGTCTCTAGAGAAGGACACTCCGCAACCTCTCTGGGCAGCTTGTTCCAGTGCTCTGTCACCCTCACTGTAAAGAAGACTTTGTTGATTTATTTAATCTAAGCTTACTCAGACCAAAAATACTTCTTATTGAGTAAAGGGTAGGAATGAATGCAGCACTGGGCTAATTACTGATAATTTCAGATTAAAGGTATTCACTAAGTAAACCCACAAAAGCAGTAGTATAATAAAAAGTAATATTTAAGGGGCTTTCATCTCCACTGAGATTATTTGCATGAATCAGTTGAAAAACATTCACCTCTGTCCAGTGTCATTTAAGAAATGAAGTTGCTCGGAGCAACTCGTTATGTTATAGTTACTTAACACTTAAACACTAATTGATGCCTCTGTAATGCAGAGGATTCATTCTGGAGAAGTTGAGTATGGTGGATAATTTGATAGTTAAGACTTAATTGCTAAGATAAATGCCTATTAATAATGAAACTTAAAAATGTGAGTTATAATAATCATTAGTGTGGTAAACCCACCTCCATTCCCTTTCAGAGTATGCTGTAATATCTTATGAAACATTTGTGCAGCTGCCATGGTTTAGTAGCCATGAGGTGTTGGGTGACAGGTTGGACTTGATGATCTTTGAGGTCTTTTCCAACCTGATTGATTCTATGATTCTATACCAAATTTTGCTTGCAAGGCAGTGAAGCTTTGTGAGACTTGGGCAGAGATGTTGGCTTCAGGCGCTCAGCTATGGCTGGGACAAGTATAATGATGCAAGGCAGGGTGCATGGGATTTTCTGCATTTAGATTAACTTATTCAGTGCTATTTTTTTAAAATTAGCTATCTTTCTTCCCCAGGATTTGATATGCATTGCTGGCAGCATAAGATTAGACATGTTGGTGGGGAAAAAGAATGTAATAATGTTTCATGCAATTGTGAGAGTTTAACCCAGGTGAGAACATTGCAATCAGGTTTGTCATGTATGTGTGTCCCTGATAAATATATGGAATAATGTCTAAGGAAAAGAAAGTGAAGGAAAGTAAAGGAAAAAGAATTGGTTCTTTGTCTCCAGGCTTCATATGCTTAGGAATTTTCACATTGATGGATCTTACTTTACTTTATTTGAGATATCAGACTAGACTAGACTAGACTAGAATAAACCAGGTTGGAAGAGACCTTCAAGATCATTGCATCCAACACCACCTAATCAACTAAGCCATGCAACCAAGCACCCTATCAAGTCACCTCCTAAACTCCTCCAATGATGGTGACTCCACCACCTACCCGGGCAGCCCAGTCCAATGGAAAATCACTCTCTCTGTGTAGAATTTCTTCCTAACCTCCAGTCTGAACCTCCCCTGGTTTCAGCTTGAGACTGTGTCCTCTTGTTCTGGTGCTGGTTGCCTGGGAGAAGAGACCAGCCCCCACCTGGCTACAACCTCCCTTCAGGTAGTTGCAGAGAGCAAAAAGGTCTCCCTTGAGCCTCCTCTTCACACGGTATCACTAAGGTTGGAAGAGACCTCGAAGATCATCGAGTCCAACCTGTCACCACAGACCCCATGACTAGACCATGGCACCAAGTGCCACGTCCAATTCCCTCTTCTCCAGGCTAAGCAAGCAGCACACATCATCATATAGAGGACATTATGTAAAGGACAGCAAATAAATGGATGTAATCATCCTGTTGTCACATTTGAGAGATCCTTATGGCTCTGCTGCTGGAGCTTATGCTGCTACTGTGCTCCTGAAGAGGATGAAATCTTTTTCTATGGATAACATCCTGGCAACTCTTGAGAGTATTCTATTTCTTACAATGTTACCCCATAGCTTTCTGTCATAGCTCAGGAAAATTAGCAAAGAAGCAGAAAAAGGCTACTGCAGGGAAGGATAAACTGCAGGTTAAGGTCTGTGGTACAGGGTGACACTGGTGCTCATAGTATAACGCTTAAGTGTTTTGGAGGTTTTTTGTTCTACGTGAGCCGTATCTTCCTGTTTTCAGAGCCATAGTTCAGTTGTGTTCTTGTCAGCTTCATGGGATTACTCATTTTTTTTGAGAGGCCATCGAGTTTTTCTCATTTAACTTGCTCTGGACAAGTGGGTTTTTTTTTTTAAAGTCATGCTCTTAAAAGGCCATTCGACTTTGGAGGGTTATTCACTTTGTTAGCCCAAACACTAAAACCTTGTGTCCATGGGTTCTGATTAGTGACACTTTAATAAAGTCATTTGAAGTTCAGTAGACTGAATTTTCCACCTTTTCTAATGTTTCTATGGTCACAAGGAAGCGACCTGCATTCAATCTTTTAAATGCAAATGTGTTAAAAGTTACTGTGCAATTTTGTGTACCAGACGTCTTCGGGGCTCACAAAAAGTGCCTTTTTATTTTGGTGGGGTCTTTTTGGAGACAGCTACAGCAGTGTCTTTTTCTCTTCTGATTTTCTCCCCTCTTTCTTTCTAGTGATGTGACAGCAATTGACTAAGCTTGGGTCTTTTGGGGATAACAAAGGATTGAGAAAAATCTGAAAGGTTTTTATTGCTGCATTTCTTTTTCCTTCTGTTGAGCCAGGGCAGACACAAAGACCTTTCCACTTGATCAGATAATAAGGCAAACGTGGGCCTTGAGTGAAAAATATCTTTGCATTCTGCTCCTCTTTTTTCTTCTAACCAAAAAAAAAAAACCCACCCCAAGAGGGGGTGGGGAATAGAGAAAACTATGCCTAATCAGCCACAATTAAATCTTTCATGGGGAACTCGCTTCGGAGGAATTAATGCGTTTTGTATTGCCTAACAACTCGAGTGAACATTAACAACACGTGAGAACTGAGGGGAAGAAAAATTATGGCTGTCTCTTGGGTTTGTTTTTTTTTGTTTTTTTCTGGTTCTCAAGGAACAGGGAAGGGGCAGGTCACTGACTTGATTTTCATGGGAAGATTGACTCTGGAGCGCTCGCATATCCAGGAGCGGAGCGAGGGGGTATTGACAGCTGGGCTTTGGGGAGGGGAGCATGCAGGAGCAGTGATTGCTCCATGGCTTGTTGGGGAAAAACAAGGGAAGATGGAAAACAAAGCCCAGAAAGGGAACAGTAGCTGCAGTGTCCCAGGGCTGAGGGGCTGCTTCTCTTCAGTGGTGGATATGTATTGTGATGGAGAAATAGTAGTATAATGAAGAGGACTGCACTTAAGTGAGAAGTAGTTTGCTCTTAAAGAATCTGATTGAGTTGTACCATGCTCTTCCATACATGTGGGGAAAGGCTACAGAAGATGCTCATCCAACCCTTTCATCCTAGTTGCTTCTCAAGAGGAGCTTATGCAAAAGAAATTCAGGAATCCAGACGTGTGTTTCGGAGATTTCCTGCTAAGTGCTACAGGCTAAGAACAAGAACTGAAGGAGTTTTTAATAATTGTTTTATAGATTTCTTTCTTGTCACACCTGTTGTGCTCATATTCTGCAATTCAACTTCTCTCAGCACTGAGATGTGCTCACAGGAGTGTGTCAATCCACTTACTTTCCCCTTCGCCTGCCACTGGCCCATGTCCAGGCATGCAGACAGACCCTTGTGAATGCCTAGCTAGGTGGATGTTCATGAAGTCTTCTCCTCTCAGGGAAACGTGCCCATCCTTTTCTCTGCTCATTGTGCAACCTACTGCTACTGCCATGCATAGCCAAGACCTTTTCTTCTTGGCCCCCTCCACTCATGCATGCTCATTCCCAAAACAGTCACAAACCTATTCACTTGCCCCCAAGACCTTGAATCATCATTTGTCTCCTTTTATCTGATTAATCTCTTGTCTTTCTTATTCCTCCCTCTGCCATCGTTTCCCACCCTTGCTGGATGCCAGCAGCTTTACCCCCAGCCAAGTTGACTTCCAATGCAGTGATTTTTTTCCCAGCTTTTTCCCCAGGAAGTTTTTTGTCCCCTTTTGAGTATCACAGGCAGGAAACAAGATAGTTATTGAAAGTAAATTGTTTTTTCCTTTAAGAAGCCAGAAGTGAAGTTGCAATATGTTAGAGCCTAATCTCATAAACTATTAAAATAAACCACACAGAAATGCAAATTTTATGTTGTTTTGAAGGTAAAGGAAACATGACAAGAGCCAATACAAACAAGTTTGATGAGGCTCTGAGCAGCCTGGTCTAGTTCAAGATGTCCTTGCTTACTGCTGGGGGTTGAACTAGATAACCTTTAAAGGTTCCTTCCAACCCAGTGCATGTTAGGACTCTATGAAGTTTGGCCCATAACTGATGTCTGAGAGAAGGCTTCTCTCAGTCCTTATGGCTCTTACCTTGGTGTCCAGGCTTTTGTCTGGGCTTTGGAAAGTGGGTACCAACTCTTTGCAAAGGGTTCCACACCTGGCTTTGTACCCCACTCTTAAAAGTTTCACCACCCAAAAGCTCAGAAAATGATCAGAGGGCTGGAGAAACACCCCTGTGAGGACAGCCTGCAAGAGTTGGGGCTGTTCAGCCTAGAGAAAAGTGGCTTGGGGAAGACCTTATAATAGTCTTCCAGTACCTGAAGGAGGCCTACAAGAAAGCCAGGAAAGGACTTTTTACAAGGGCATGTAGTGATGAGAGGAAATGTATTGAAGCTTGAGGGTGCATTTAGATTGAAAATTAGGAAGAAATTCTTTACAGTGAGGGTGGTGAGACACTGGAACAGGTTGCCCAGGGAGATCCTGGATGCCCCCTTCCTGAAGATGTTCAAGCTGAGGAGGGATGAGGTCTTGAGCAACCCGGTCTAGTGGAAGCTGTCCTTGTTAATGGCAGGGGGATTGACACTAGATGATCTTTGAGGTCCCTTCCAATCTAAACCATCCTGTGAGCTTATGAATCTGAATAACAAACATGCAGCTGGATATTTTTAACTTCTTTCTGTGTCAGACCCTTTCACAGCATGCATTGTGGGATTGCCAGGGCCGGTGGCTGTGACTTCATAGGTGACAACACGAGCGCAATCTTCATACTCTTATCTTAAAGCCAAACTTCAATTAGTTCTTCTGAACTAACTCATGGTGGGCTTGTGAATAGCTTTTGAGACACACAAACCTGCGAAAGCTCTGTGCTTTATTTAGGTGTGTACATAATGTTACGGTGTTGTTCTGGAATGTGCTACCTCATTTTTCCTCTCATTGCAATGCTTACTGCTGGTTTGTTTGGGGGTTTTGGTGTTTTGTTTGTTTTGGGTTTATTTGTAGGGTTTTGGGGTGGGGTGGGGTGGTGTCTTTTTGTTTGGTTTTCATTAATTCCTTGTCAGATCTTGTGTAGTTTAAATTGCCTTTTTAATTCTCTTTTTTTAAACTTTTCTGCTCTTCATCAGCTGTTCATCAGCTGAGTTTTCCTTTTGGAAAGCCTGAGTCCATGCCTGTGGCCTCGATGATCCTCTCGTTTCCACAGTTGCTCTGAATGTGGGCTGTTGTCTGCAATGGCACATAACAGCTATCCAAAGCAAAGTCCTCAGTTTTTGATGCTGACTGAAAGCAAACCGACCCACGCTCCCCAGCATCCAAAAAACCCTGGGGTTAACGCTGCACAAAGATCACTATGGGAAGTGGCTGAGGGTTGGAGGTTTTCTTTTTACCACTGCCTTTTATCTGAATCCCCGCTTTGCTGGAGCTTTAGAAGTCAAATGAGCAGAAGAAATGCAGTAGATGATTTGAGATGTGTGTGGGAAGAATGGAAGCTGAAAGATTGGCTTTCTGAAGGCTTCGCTCAGTTCCTGCCTTCCCAAAGAGACCGTGGGGAGGTTATTCTTCCCGATGGCATCTCTGCAGCAAAATAATTGCCTTGAGGATGCCGCTGTGGAAAAACACTTATTTCAGATTAGCTTTGTTTAATGGAAGTAGGGGGAAAGACAAACAAACAAAAAGGCAGCGTAAGTAGGGAATTGTTTGGGATAAATTTAAGGGCTTTGTGGATAATTTAATAATCCTGAATCAAGGCATCATTCAAATCAAACAACAGTGTGGATTCATAAACACAATGGCTTGAAATAAGAGGCAGTTGTGAGTGCTGGAACATAGCTGTGGTTTGCTAGCTCCTCGCTCTGGGTGGAAATGGGGGTCTTTAAGCTTTTATATGATGGAGGTGAGATGATGCAAATAATGGAGGGAGATCAGGTATTAGGAGGTCTTGGTGTCCTGGAAGCTCAAGGCAACCTTTCAGGCACCACAGAAACGGGACTTGAATGTGGACTCGTGAGTGAGTGACTTCTGCCTGCCTGAGAGAACTCTTAGCAGGCTGTCTTCCAGGGATCGGCAAGCCTGAGTCCCGTGGTGATATGTTGCACTCTGTGGCACTCATCGGATCAAATGCTGTCTTCACCTTAGACCTTCAGTGCCCTAATTGCTTAGGCCTGGGAGTACTTCCAGTTCTAATTGGTCTGATCTGTAATCTTATCACCTTGCCCCACAGATTACCCAATTTTAGCTTATTTGTGGGACAGCAACCTGCATGTCCCTGCAAGCTGATGCTGTCAGGTTGCTCCTGCTTGCAGCACTTCTGTAGCTGTGTTCTTCCTTCCTGGCAGCTCAGTTCCTTTCTAAACCAGGGAAAAGAATTGGCTGAAAAGGGAACATCAGGGCAGGAGAAGATGTCATTTGAGCATTCAGAGAAAGCTGCACGTTATTGCTACTCGTTCAAGCAAAACCAGAAATCCCCTTTCACTGAATTGTGGCGAGTGTATTGAGATGTCAAATCATAGTGCTGTGCGTTGTAGATAAAGGAAGTGACATTACATTAAATACAGCAACATCTGTAAAGAACTGAAGGCAGCAAAACCGAAAAATTCATTGTTGCTAATGAGTATTTCTGCAGGCAACTGCCAGTTCAGCTCTGAAGCTGTTTCGTAGCATAGCATTATGGCTGTTTTCCAGTGTGTTTCTGAAGTTGTAGCCATTTTTGTCTGAAACCAACTGAAAAATCTCATATCTGACCCACTGTGCTTATTTAGTGAAAGTATTCCAACAGGGGTGTGTGGTGGAAAGTTGTGCCTAGACATGTGTCTTTATTTGTTAGGGCATCAACCTGACTTTTGAGTACTTGCCACAACTTCATTTCTACTCCAGTACAAAAAGTGACAGCAGAAGCAATTCAATTGCCCAGGCTTTGGACCTTACTGTTGGCCTTTCTGCACCCCACATTCTCTGCCTCTTTGGAAAGCCTGAGATTTTTCTACCCCTCTCTAACCTCTTGAGCACTTACAGGGTGGAATCTCTGATTTATCCCTTCCATTGTTTGTATTAATCCAAGCCTCCAGCTGGTCTAGTCACAATCCTCAGCTTTTATTACTGATAGTTTTCCCAAGTTGCTTGGCACCTTTTTTAGTGGTTATGTGGTTGGTTGTTGCAGAAATGTAATGTGATGTGTTTCTAATTGTTCTGAAGTCAGGACAAATCCCGCTGCCACTGGTTGTAGTGGGATTTCATCATCTCGAGGAGCAAGCTAGTTCTCTGTGCAGTTTCTCAACCTTTCCTCTGTGCATTATTAGAGTAAAGGGGTGTGTTTCTCATTGCAGTTTTGGGATAGACAATGTGGATGCTGCAGTTCTTGTAAGCTAGACAGCTTTTATTTAAAATGCATGTAAGTGATTAAGTGGCTGGGCAGCCAGGCAGAATGATTGCTTAAGAACTGCAACTTCGCAGTGACTTTGAAAAGGAAAACCACTCAGTAATTTAGTGATATCATTGAGAAACGTAGCATTCCTTCAAAGCAAGCAAAGATGCTGGACAGAAGGGGTAGTCATCATCCCTGCTTTTGGCCACTGCTGGCTCACACATTCCTCTACGCTGCCTTGCTCCTTGTTAAGCAGAAACGTTGAGTGTTTTCTGTGATCTAGCACAAGCTTTCTGATTGCTAAAGCTGTGCCAGACATTAGAGCACATCCACCCTGGAATTACAAACTCCTGCTTTGTGCTGTGTTAATTGGATTAAGTTGTTACTGTTATCTCTTTGAGAAGAAGAGAGAAGCTCTCTCTGGCAGTGTTAGTCTGGAGCAGTTTGTTTATATGGAGTGGCTTTGTCGTAATCGTTCGGAAGCTCACGAGCGAGGCTGGCGTGCCAGTGGTCATCTATCTTTCCCCTTACAGAAAACACAATGTGATCTGGAAATCCTTACTATTCACAAAACAAGATGAACATGGGAGGATGCAGGCACTGAGGAAGGAGTCTTCTGAGTCTCAGGCCAGTGCCTTGCCTTTGTGTCATTTTCCATTTCTACGTAGCTTTTGCTGAAGGCTCTGTGCAGGCCAGTGGAGAGTGGTCCAGTATGGACTGGAGAATTTGTTCTAGCTGCACAACCCAACTTGTAGCTCTGCAGTGTTGCTCTAACTGCCTACTGTTCAAGTCTAAAATGAATCATTGTCAGGCTTACACATAATTCCATGTTTGGTCCTAATACAGAGCTTGCCTATAAACCACATGCACATTTATCATAGACTCACAGAATGCTTTGGCTTGGAAGGGCCCATTAAAGGCCATTTATATCATGGGAAATGTATTTTCTTAAAAATGGACAAGGGGAAGCTAGCAAACCATGGCTAGCTCTGTTTTTCCCTGCAGAAGGACTGAGTTAGGTGTGTAAGTCATCTCCTAGAAGCTACTCGCTGGAGGCATCCATCAGCGTACGAGAATCGCACACACACTGCGCTTTGGAGAGAATCGCTGTGGCTGGGATTGTGCTTTGGGAATGACAGCATGCTGTGGCTTTCCTTATGAATCAAAGCAAATTCTAGATCTTGCCCAGCACAATTCTTGGGTCTCATTATGCCTGCAAAGGGTAGACCTGTCTAAAATTGGCAGGACAAACAGGCGAGACGCAGGCTGCTTTGTTAGGGAGCTGCCTGCGCCGCAGCTGCATCCTGTGATTGCCACGGTCACATCCGGAGAGGAGCAGTCCTGCTGTTTGGGTCATCTTCTGCTTGCTGGCCACAGCATGCCTCATGCTTTCCTCAGTGGGTGCCACAGACCCCAAGCTGCTAAAAGGCCTCCTTGTCACCATCTCCATCGTTGAATTATTTGGGAGATGAAGGCAGCAGCTGCAGCGGTGCTCCTGCTGGCGTGCAGGGTGGTCTTGTTTCCATGCCCTCTTCTCCCCTGTACAGCAGTGCTCGTCCTTAACTTGTGTCTCCAACAGACACTTTATCCAGCAATGACTGGAAATACCTATTGCTGGGTGACTTGGCCTATCAGGCAATCACAGACAAAACTTGTGTCTGTTATGTTTAGCAATGCCACAGCTTTAGGGGGGAATGCTGATGGTTAGATGATCTGTTTTGATGTGGTTTCACAGAATTGTTTGGGTTGGAAAAAGACCTTTTAAGATCATCAAGCCCAACCATTTACCCAGGTCACCCTTAAACCATGTTCCTCAGCTCCACATCTTTTAAATACCTGCAGGGATGGTGATTCCACCACTTCCCTGGGCAACCTATTCCAGGGCTTGTCAAATCCTTCAGTGAAGAAAATCTTCCTAATGTCCAACCTAAACTTCCTCTGATACAACTTGCGGCCATTTTCTCTTGTCCTATTGCTTCTTACTAGGGAGAACAGACTGACTCCCCCTTACCCCGTCTTCCTTTCAGGTACCTGTGCAGAGTGAGAAGGTCTCTCTTTTCCCCAGTCTGAACAACCTCACTTCTGCCAGCTGCTCCTCATAAAACTTGTGCTCCAGACCTTTCACCAGCTTTGTTGCCTTTCTTTGAACACACTCCAGTATCTCAATGCCCTTCTTGGAGTGAGGGGCTCAAACCTGAACACAGCATTTGAGGGATGGCCTCGCCAGTGTTGGATCATGCTTGCTTTCAGATCAGGACTTACTTTCTCTGCATGGCTTACAGCTCCATCCCCAGGGCAAGGGTTTTCAGGGAGCATGGAGGTGGGGAAAGCCCTCACACTCCCTTCCCAGCGGCCATGGAGATGGCCACTGGCTTGTTGCATTGCCCAGAGTGCTACTCACCTGGGGACCCCAGCAGCCATGGAGATGGTCACTGGCTTGCTGCGTTGCCCAGCGCAGTACTCACCTGGGGACCACTGTGCCCATGCTGAGGGCAGAGAGGAGCAACCACTCCAAGTGGGGTTGGAAAATCCCACCCAGGAGTTCCTGTAAGTCAAGCCATAATCCTGAGGTTAGAACTCAGTCCAAAGGCATGAGCAAGTTGGTGTAATCCAACCCTCAAACTTTACTGAATGCCACCTCGGTGTGCTTTTGGTCTGTGTGATGTTATGCGTGCTTCCTTAAATTATATGCAGCAAGGGCTTTAAGATAACTTTTCTTTTTTCCTCCCTGTAGATGAAGGTGTTTCCTGAGAGTGTGCCAAGAAAATTCCCATTTGTTTGATAGGAAGTGTTTGTGATGTCAGAGAAGTTACAGCTTTAAGCTTTCAATGCTTGTTGAGAACAGCTTGCTCTCGAGAAGATTTCTTAATAGCATACTGTTAAGACACACAAATGCCCTCAGTAGTGACAAATCAGCAAGAATGCCCAAATCTTGTGACTAGAAGACAATTTAGGCAGCAATCTGTTTCTTAAGCCAGATTCTTCCAGCTCATGGTTTGCCTGTAGTCAGGGATATCAGGCAACTGCTACCAGGTGGCAACATCCTGAGAGCTAAAGCTCTAAGGAAGGTTTTTTTCCACAGCACAGCAGATGATATCTGCAGACTTCATTGCTAATGGATCAGTGTTCAACTGAGCCATGAGGTAATCTGTTCAGAAGAAAAATCTACCTTGTAACTGAGGCATAAATGGGGCAAAAAAAGCTGGTTCAACAAATGACTTTTCATCCTCCATCTCGCAGGTCAAATGTACTAACAGAATAATTGACTAAGCAGGGACCAAAAAAAGATCTTTTAGAGTTGTCTTGCAGGGAAAAAAAATGTGATCACACACTCTTTTTATTAACTTGCTTTCAGCCCTGAGCAGCACTGCAGCACTACTGTCATTCTTATTTCCAATAGCAAAATGAAGTCTTTAGACCCTTCCCCCTGCTAACGTTATTCCTCACAAGGCGAGGTTCAAAAACCCATTGACAAGCTGCAAATGATGTGTGAAGCAAACTCCAGGATTAAGTTTATAACCTTTCCCCAGGGGGAAAGAATTTGGAGGCAGGATTGAGCTTGGGAGAGTGAAACAAAAGGGTACAACTGAGATGGATCAGGAAAACTCATATTCATATTCAGCTAAATGAAAGAATACCAGCCAGTCCCAGTTTATGTGGTATCCGGGGGGGGGGGGGGGGGGTTCTGCCCAGGTATGTAGGACATTGTAGCTCCTTCTCACAGGTTTTATTGCTCTTGCTAATGAGAAACTTAATCTCTCTCTCGCTCTCCTCAGCTTTGCAGCTGGGATTTGGAAGCGTGATAAATAAAATATAAATGGTAGAAGATGGAGGGCTTATGTCCTGTGGATGGGTTTGCATCTTGGGTTTCAAAAAGCATGTACCTTCCTTCTGGGGGTTGTCATTTACTCCTGGGCTGCTTGTTGGATGGGTGTGAATAAGCTTTTGGGGGCCTTTAGATGCTGTCAAACTGCAAATGTTAATGAAGTGGTGGAGCTTGGGACCTCCTTCCCCACAGTAATCAAAGAAACAGCAAGTTGCTTCACATATCTAGAAGATTATTTCCTTTCATCTGCCAGTATTAGTTTCTTTTGAAGTCTAATCTTTGCTCCCTATAAATTGAGAAAAGTTATTTTAAGCAGCTCAGTGGGTAAAAGGGAGTCTTGTGACCCAGGGCTCACAAAAAGAGGTCCAACCACAGGGGTTAACCCCTGTCACTCTGGCATCTGGTGCTCACTTGGGATCATTCTGGTTAGTTGGGCCATGCTGTCAACAGGATGCCAGAATGAGCGGTGCTCAGAAATGTGGCTTCACTGGAAACAGGTAATCAGGGAGAATGATAATGGCCAATTCTGCAACTGCCTGAAAAATACCAACCAACCAAAACAACAACAACAACAACAGAATCAAACCAAACCAAAAAAAAGGTGCCACCAAACAAACCCTCTCCCAACCCAAAAATACCAACTTGGGTTATAAATTCAATAGCAGGTGTAAAATTGGACTTGGGTAATTGCTAGGAAAGCTGATAGGTACTCTGAAGTAAAGTAAGCCTGGTGGGGTTAAAATGGAGTTCAACCATGGCCATGAAGTGAGAAGTGGAATTGTAGAAGAGTTCACATTGGGAGGGACCTTTAAAGGCCATCTAGTCCAAACCCCCTGCAATAAGCAGGGACATACTCAACTAGATCAGGTTGCTCAGAGCCCCATCAAACCTGACCTGGAATGCTTCCAGGGATGGGATATCTACCACGTCTCTGGGTAACTCCTTCCAGTGTTTCACCACCCTCACTATAAAAAAAAACTTTTCTTAACTGTAGTCTAAATCTCTCCTCTTTTAGTTTAAAACCATCACCCCTTGACCTGTCACAACAGGTCCTTTTAAAAAGATTGTCCCTGTCTTCCTTATAGGCTCCCTTCAAGGACTGAAAGGCTGCCATAAGGCAGAAAGGGACCTGGGGGTACTGCTTCACAGCTGGCTGAACATGAGCCAGCGTGCCCAGGTGGCCAAGAAGGCAAATGGCATCCTGGCCTGCATTAGGAATAGTGCAGCCAGCAGGAGCAGGGAAGTCATTCTGCCCCTGTACTCTGCATTGGTGAGGCCATACCTTGAGTCCTGTGTCCAGTTCTGGGCCCCTCAATTTACGAAGGACATTGAGACTCTTGAACGTGTCCAGAGAAGGGCAACGAGGCTGGGGAGAGGCCTCGAGCACAAGCCCTACAAGGAGAGGCTGAGGGAGCTGGGGTTGTTTAGCCTGCAGACGAGGAGGCTCAGGGGAGAGCTTATTGCTGTCTACAACTACCTGAAGGGAGGTTGTAGCCAGGAGGGGGTTGGTCTCTTCTCCAGGGCAACCATCACCAGAACAAGAGGACACAGTCTCAAGCTGCGCCAGGGGATGTTTAGGCTGGAGGTGAGGAGAAAGTTCTTCCCAGAGAGAGTTGTTAGCCATTGGAATGGGCTGCCCAGGGAGGTGGTGCAGTCACTGCCCCTGGAGGTGTTTACTTGGTGCCATGGTTTAATAGTCATGAGGCCTGTGGTGACAGGTTGGGCTTGATGATCTTGGAGCTCTTTTCCAACCTTGTTGATTCTATGATTCTCTAATGGTCTGACCAGAGCTGGCTTCCAGTGCTCTTCCATGCGTGTACGTTACTCAAGTAAGTCTGCCACTTGGGCTTTTGGCTTGTTTCTGTTTCCTGACAGCATACTTATGAAAATGAAAAATCATGATGACTTGTAACAGCTGCCAAAAACACAGAAACCTCCTCTGTAAAGCTGAGCTCCATCAGCAGGACAATGCAGCAGGAGGAATTCCTCTTGCCAGATCAAGATGTATGCTTGGAATGAGAGGTCAGGGCCCCACGTCGTTGCTCCGTCTGATGCTGCCTTATCACCAATACCATAAATTACTGTCCCCTCCATTGTCAGCTGTGCAGCAGCAGTGCTCTCCTTTGCAGATTTTATTTGGGACCCTTAATTTTGCAGATAAATACCACTTTTTTCCCCCCACCTCTATGGGTCGCTGCATGCTTTTGGCACTCCTGCTCCTTCTGCAGGGGTCGCTTTTTTAAAGGAGGGACCACAGTTTGGAAAGATCAGAAATGTGGTCTTTCAGGAATTCAAGACAGAAAATATTTGGCAAGTTTCTTTGTTAAATATCCTTTGAAAAGATGGTAGTGGGAGCTGGGGTTGTTTAGCCTAGAGAGGAGGAGGCTCAGGGGAGACCTCATTGCTCTCTACAACTACCTGAAGGGAGGTTGTAGCCAGGAGGGGGTTCTTCTCCCAGGCAACCAGCACCAGAACAATAGGACACAGTCTCAAGCTGTACCAGGGGAGGTTTAGACTGGTGTTAGGAAGAAGTTCTTCACAGAAAGAGTGGAATGGGTTGCCCAGGGAGGTGTTGGAGTCGCCAGCAGTGGAGGTGTTTAGGAAGAGACCAGATGTGGCACTTAGTGCCATGGTTTAGTTGATTGGATGGTGTTGGGTGATAGGTTGGACTTGATGGTCTCAAAGGTCTTTTCCAACCTGGTTACTTCTGTATTAAATAAATTCAGGAGGATGGAAAAAAAAAAAGTTTTAATAGTAACCCAAGGGTTCTTTTTGCATGTGAGAATGAAGTAGTTGGTGTCATCTATTTTTTGAATTGCAAGGCATGAGCTGATATTTGTGTTTCCAGCCCTTCTCTCAGCACTCACAGCCTGGATCACAGGCATTCCTTCTGGGTGCACATTAGGGGTGATGGAAAGAGGTGACAAATGATCTCTTATGAAATTATTATGAACTATGGAAAACATGCTTGCTTCTGCTGTTTCTTCAAGTGCAAAAGAGCTCCTTCGAGCTGTAAATTAAGAAATTAAGCACTGGGCGCAGTCCCTGTGAAGCCCAGCCCCTCGTCTCCAGAGGATCCTACACTCCCTTCTTGTCTGCCACCTTGGAGAAATGCAGGACCAAGTGTTTCTGTGACCAATGGTGTGAAGACTTGGGATGACAACTTACTATCTCTCCCTTACCTGAGTTTTTTGTGTGCAGTTTTACTTGCTGCACTTCAGAGAAAGGAGGTTCAGTATTTCAGTGTCTGCTATCATGAGTGTCACACTCTAAAAGGAAATGGAGTTATTGCAGAGCCTGGTGAGATTTTCCTCCCTGAAAAAACTGAAGTATCACCAGTTTCGATTCCTGGAGTGTGCAGTCTTTGCACATTGTTATATTTGAAAATATTTCCCTCAGAATCTCAGAATGGTTTGAGTTGGAAGGGACCTCTAGTTCCAACCACCCTGCTGTGTGCAGGGGTACCTTTATCTAGACCAGATTGCTCAAAGTGCTATCCAACCTTGTCTTAAATGCTTTTAGGGAGGGGACATCCACAATCTCTCTGGGGCTTTTTGTTCCTTTTTAAAAACACTTCTCTTTCACCCTGGTTTGTAGGCAGTCCTCATTGTTGAGATTCATCTTGGTAATAATTAAAGTATCTTCAGCAGTTGTGGATAACTCAGCATCTGTCTGCCTCAGACTTTGACACCTGGCATGCTGTGACCAGTTCATGTCCCTGGGTGTCAGAGGGTGATGATCTCCAGTGTTCTGTCTGGTCTATCCAAGTCATATCCTGAAGGTGAAAGGCTGTGGACTTCTTCCTGGCTGCTTGGCCTGTTGATCCACTGGCAGGGATGCTTCGGTGGAGTAAAAGTGGTGACAAAACAACAGGTGACCTTTTACAGGACTAAAATAAAACTGGAATAAGGGAAATTACCACAAAGTGGAATACCCTGAAGTGAGAAAACAGCTGAAGATTGTGTTTTTGTTTGGAAGTCTGGAGCAGACCAATCCTACACCCCAGTTATTTTTCCTCTAGCTAGAATCAAGCCCTGAATGTGATGTTTTGGCCTCATTTGCCAATTTTGTTTGTACCTACTGTGCTGGAAGGTTGCATACCATCCTGTGGCTTTGAGCTGTGATATCCATCAAGCGCTTCCCTATTGTTACTTAAACACTTCCACCAGAAAACATGTGTTCCTTGGGTGGTTTCATTCAGGTTTTGGTGTTGTTGCACCTGTTGCTGTTGTCGAAGCCAGAAGATGGAGATGATGGTAAAAAGCAGATGGAAGCCGTGGCCATCCAGAGCAGTGGCAGCAGCCAGCTGTGAGATTCCCTCAAGGTTGGCTGAGAAGTTCATGCTGGATGTCTGACCTTGTTTTCAAACGGGCTTTGTTCTTCCTTTCTGTTTTTTTTTTTGTAGTCCTCTTTTATAGTAGAAATAAAAGGGCAGATTACTGTTCTCTGTTGGGAGAAAGGAAGGGAAGAGGAGACCCTTGTGCAGATCTTTGGAGGTTATCTCAGACGGTTTTTAGATGATCATAGGAAGGGAATGTGCCAAAAAGTTGAATCACTGCAACATGTCATGTGCTTGAGCCTTCCGAAATACTTTTGTGTCTGATTATAATGCCCACGTCTTGGATGCTGAGCTCTGACATGTTTCTTCGGTGATCCTGCGGTGCTTTGATGAGGAAAACGTCCTTTTGAATTACAGGGATTGGCTGGCTGTCTTTTAGGAAAATAAATTCTGAGTGGTCTTTGTTAACCACTGAATGATGGGTTATTGTGGCACAAAATAGAAGCTCGCTCAGACTGCACATTTTTGTCCTGAAATCGGCAGGAGGAGGAAATGCTGATATGGGTGTATACATGGGAGGAAGATTTATCAAAGAAGCATACATTCACACACCCTCAAGTCATGGTCAGTAAATGATAGGCTTCCTTCCCTTGTTTTTGAATGCCAGATAGATTTCTAGTGAAATTATTTATATACACATCCCTTTAAAAACTATAGAGCATCACTGGGTCAGTGCAAGGCCTCAGCATCCAGTTTGAAGTGGGAGGCTGGGAAACTTCAGGCACAACTCTAGCCTTTCCTGTCAACACAATTTCTTTCCAGGAGGGGAAGGTGGATTTTGGGAGTTTAACATTGTATTAGCAATGGTTTGCCAATCAGTTTCTTGGTCCTTGTTTTAATGTGTGTTGATTGCAACAGATGCATGCTCCTTGTGCCTGGCTGGCTTCAATCTAACTGAGCGTTGTGCTGGGTTAACACAGCCCACTCTCACAAGCCCCTCTCCACTCAGACAGGAGAGAAACAAACAAGAAAACCCTCTGGGTTGAGATACAGAGTTGAGATAGAGTTTTACTGGAAATGATCCAATCCACAATCTATCCTGAGAAAAGCACAGCAAAATGCAGAACACAGCAACCCCCTCCTACCCCTGACCCACAGCCTGCCCAGCAGAAAAGCCCAGTGCCCCAAAACCTGGAAGCAGCAACCAAAACAGGAAGCCTCTCATCTTACCATCTCAACTTCAAGCCCCAGGGTACTTCGCTCCAGCCAGTGCATTCATTTTTAAGTTGGCAAGGTGGCAGCATGGCATTGAATATCACCAGCAGATTCAACTCAGCCTATGACAAGCATCTTTACAGCCTTTTGGCTGCTTGTGCATTGGATAAGGCTCATGGTGACAATGGCAGTAGAGCTGGATGTGCATGAACATATGGCAAGACTGTTGTCCCAGCAGGTCAGTGCTGACGGGGTGAGTGGGTGCTGTGACACTGGGTGGTACCCCCTGCCTCGCAGCGTGGATGGGACTTCTGCCTTCTTTGTCATCACAGCATCTTGTGAGTTTTAAGGTACCTTTTGAATTACTTTTAAAAGTTATATAAGCAAACACACAAAAAGGAAAGTTACCCAACCTGCAGTCCTAAAACACTGGATACCAAGGGAATTACTTTCCTCAGACCAAGGTAAAAATGTATGCATAGAAAGTGTGTACTCCATTGCTAGAGCTAGCAGTCATACTCTGTTTACACTGCTGAACTTGCTGAGACAGTCAGGATGTATGTTTGAAAGCAAATGAAAATGCACGTGTGCTTGCCTAGCCTTCCTTCTTCAGGGGCATTCTTCCTGTTTCCTCTTCAGTGTTTCTCCTAAAATTAATGTCTTTCTGACAGTAAACACATTTGAGTACTTTAAAATGCTGTGAGTAAAGGGGAAAATTGTTACTGACTTTAATAGCTTTGCTGTGGGTCTGAGTGCTGCTTGTAGCAATTAATTAGTACCACTTGTTATTTTACTTGGTGGAGTTTAAGCTGTAGAAACGGAGGGTAGGTGTAACCATAAATGACCAAACTGTCTTCTGAAAGGCTTTGGTTAGGCTTTGAATGATCTGCAATTCTGCAGAAATGTTTGTTTCCCTTTTCATGGTTACCATTTGTCCAAAGATCTAATCCCTCTTCTTCCCTCCCTTCTGCCCCTAACACGTGGTGGCCCTGTAGGGAAAGTGACCTCTCTGAGGGCAGAGAGCTGGGCTCCCTGTGACAGAGCACTGGACCCGGCTGCCCAGAGAGGTTGTGGAGTCTTCTTTTCTGGAGATACTCAAAACTTGCTGGGGTTGGACCTGCTTTAGCAGGGGCCTTGGACTAGGTGATCTCCAGAGGTGCCTTCCAAACCCCTCTGTTCTGTGATTCTGTTTCTGTGACCCTTGCATTACGAATGTCTGCTACGGGTCGGCAGCAGCCCACAGAATATGAATAGTGTGGTCAAGGGCAGGTGCCTCATTATGTCCTTTGGCCAGCTCTGCATCACCCTGGGGAGGGGACATCTCAAGTCTGGCCAAAGGACATGTCACCCATGCAGCTGGGCCAGAGACTACGGGGTCCTGAGCAGCATAGACTCCCACTGGGATTTGTTGCCTCAGAAATCACTTCATTTAAAATCCACCACGTTTGTGTGCTCCCCTGCTCTGCTTTATAAACCTCCTCCTCTTCAGAGGAGAAAAGGGCAGAAAAATTAGTGAAACAGAGCAGCGCTCTGGGCAGAACACAGCCACCTCAAGGTTCGATCAGGCTGTACTTTGCTGTACCGCAGCAGGAGCAGCAGAGGGAGCACAAGTTAACACATCATTCCTTTACCAAGGGCTATGCTTTCATCACTGGTGACTTTTTGCTCGATGGATGAAGATCAAGAATAAAAAAAAAACAAACCCAAAAAACCCAACAAAAACAGCCTAGTGAGTTTGCCATGGGAGGATAATGTCCTCTCTATTAAATATGGAGGGGTAACAAATGAAAACATAGCCTGTTGTGGCTTCTGTTTTAAACTTTAGGTTGTGCTCTCTGTGCAGCTCCAGGTTGCATGATGTCACGTTGACTTCATGCCAAGGTGCAACCGAGGGAAGATTGATGCTGTGTGGTTGCACAGGGCTGTGGTGCTGTTCTGTCTCATGGTATTCTCCTGATAGACCTGAAGCAGCAGATTAATGGTTATAGTTATCAAAAGGGAAAATGATGATGCCAAACAACTGGTCAAGTTACCTTCAGTGAGTGAGATCAGAGTCTTGGCTTGGTCTGGTTCTTGCAGCGTACGGCAGCCTGACCTGTCCTCCAGGCAAGATTTAATGCAGAGCTGCATTTTCCTTCAGGTTACAGCCATGTAAAAAGAAATGAACAAATATCTCTTTTCCTTAAAGTCCATTATGCCCTCTCGGACCTGGGGGTAGGGTAGGCTCTCATCATCCATGCAGCCCTTGCCACTCCACCAGGACAGGCATGTAGGAACTGTAAGAAAGACAGGGATGATCTTTTTAACAGGGTCTGTTGTGACAGGCCAAGGGGTGATACTTTTAAGGAAAAGAGGGGAGGCTTTGACTAGATAAAAGGAATGAATTTTTTACAGTGAGGCTGGTGAAACGTTGCCCAGAGAGGTGGTAGAAGCCCCATCCTTGGAAACAGGTCAGGTCGGATGGGGCTCTGAGCACCCTGATCCAGTTGAAGGTGTAGCTGCTCACTACAGGGAGGTTGGACTAGATGACCTTTGAAGGTGCTTTCCAACCCAAATAATTTTGGGATTCTTTCAGAGTGGATTGCCATCATCAATGTCACCAAATCATGTTTGTCACTGCCATCTTATCCCTTAGGCCTGCAATTTTGTCAGCTGTTTTCCTTATCATTCATCAAAACTTTGGACAGGGCTGAATTTCCTCCTGTCAGGCCTCAAAGCAAAATCCCAAGCAGGGTCAAAGAGGAGAGATTATTTTTATTTCCCTTCCAGGAGTTTTAACAAACAAATTGCAAGCTTTAAGTTTTTCCTTCAGGTTGGAGATTGCCAATAGCAAATCTTTGCTTTGTTGAATCATTCAGCAGAAGTAAAGGTTATTGAAATGTGCAGAGAGAGATGCCTGGAGACCCAGAGCAAAGACTTTAGAAACCCCTGGTGGCAGGAACCATTTTCAGTCTCGGAGAACAGAAAGAACAGAAATGTCTTTGTGTGGAAAAAAATAAACTGCTTGTGTCCTTTCACAAATTCATCCTTTCCACCTTGCTGTTTTATTCATCAGCCTGCTTTGTTTCTGAGGCCACCACGGACTGTACCCAGGCGATAGGCACAGGCTGCTAAGAAATGAAAGGCTATCTGAGCAGGTCAGGCAGCAAGGTCATTGTTTTCCAGGCACACCTGTTCCACATGCAGTTGTATAATGCTCAAAGCTACCACACAGAGGTTATATGCACACATGGTGGCCTTTATTATTCATTACCTATGAAATTAATTACCAACTCCATAGATTTTTAATGTAACTTGCTTGATAGCTACTTTTAAATACCTTCTGGAAGTGGCTGTGTATTCTCCTAAGTATTGATTTCCACCTTTCAGAGAAGCTTCCCTGGTTTATCTTAATCATAGAATTTTTATGATCATTTAGTCCAACCATAACCACTAAACTATATCCTGAAGTACCACATCTACACACTTCTTGAATACCTCCAGGAATGGCACCTCCACCACCTCCCTGGGCAGCCTGTTCCAATGCTTCATCACTCAGTAAAGAAATTTTCCCTAATATCCAGTCCAAACTTCCCCTGGCACAGCTTAAGCCCACTTCCTCTTCTCCTATGGCTGGTTACTTGGGAGAAGAGACCAACACCAGTTCTCTCTTGAATCTCCACAAGAATCAGCTGGACATCTCAGCATGTAAGTTGCTCTCTCCAAACCTCTGTGGGGCTTTCTGTGTGTTAGAGCACCAGTCTGCTGCCACCCAGCAGCTCATCATCTATGGTCATGAAAAGAGTCAATGAATAGCTTTAGGCTTCAAGACCAAAGAGATCACTTGATGCCCAGCCTGATCCTCACCTCTCTCAGGCCACAGAAGTCCTCTGGTTGTTAAAATCCTTCTCAAAGATACCTATTCTTTTCAAAAAGACTGCATAACTCCAGCACAAGTAGGAAAAACTTTCCTGTTTCTACTCATTTCGGTGGTGGTTGATTTTTTTTCATAGTGGGCAATCTCATAATAGGTTAGAACAAGGTGACAAGTTGCTGCCAACTCATTTACATGAAGAATCAGCTCATTAAAATATTTAAGGCCTCTGGCATGACTCATCTGATATAAAATTTAGTCACCTTTTAATATTACTCCAAGATCTATCCAAAACAGAATCACCTTTTAAAATGACTTCAAAATCCATCTTTTTTAATGGCTGCCTTTCCTTCACCAGAAGAAACTAGATATCAGAAGCCTCCAGTAGGTGCTGTCACCCTGTTACCAAGGATGGATAGAAAAGATGACTTCAGCCAGTCTTGGTACATTACCCATCTTAAATGTGATACTTTTAAAGAAAAACCTCCAGATGCTGGTATTGGAGAGGTAGGGATTTTTTCCTCCTTTCTCTTGGTGTTGGCTGTATTTCTACCATGAGCATGAATATCATTTCTTGCTTTAGCTTCAGCCAGCTGCTTTTTAAGGAAGAGCTGATCATGTTTCACTGGCAGGAGAGCTTGGAAGTGACAGAAGTAGCACCCAAAGTGCAAGAATAGAGTGTGGTATCACCTGTAAACTTCCAGCACTGGCTATTTTAGCCTTCTAACCTTTCCCTTTTCTTAATATAAAAGTTGGAGATTGGTCTGTGGCATTTTTGTGTGAGCGAGCTGTGAAGGTGGTTCTTTTCTTGTGTGCTTCTGTCTTACCAATATCCTGTGTGGGGAGGAAAGAAACCCAAATGTACATGTTCAATGGAAAACCAAAGTCATTGCCTTTTGTGACCGAGTCATTTTTTGAGGTAGTGCAAAAAAGGCAATGTACGACCATATTGGCCTGTGCAGATGTAAAACAATTCAGAGCTTTGGGACTGGATTTACACAGCTGCTTTTGCAATTGGAAGACCTTTCTGAAAGGAGTGAAGCAGAAACATTCAGGTTTGTCACTTCTCATTTCTCTCCATTCTTTTTCTTTGAGAAGCAGAGTTTAGCCCCCAGAGCTCTGCGTACAGAGTGTTTAGTGGTGCTCTTCACTGGCATTAGGTGTCGGTAGGTTTGTCTCTGTCAAGTCCTAGGCAAGATGCAGGATGCTGTTGCAGTGAAGAAGTGAACAGTTGTATGGCTGGCAGACCACTTTTATTTCAGTTTGCTGGATCTGGAGAGCAATCTGCTTTATCCTAGTCCAGTATTCAGTTAGTAAATCCTGTCGAGGCATTGATCTTGTTTCCAAAGTAATTTTCCTGGGTCTTGAGGGACAGGCCATCGTGATGAGTGTAGGACTACTTCATCTGTCAGATTATCATAGAATGTTGGTTTAACCCCACAAATTGGGATAAGGAGCCAGCGACTTGTTTCATCTCCAGGAGGGATAGAAGGAGGTGGGTCCCTACACAACTGATGGAGCTGCAGGGTAGAGCTCCCCGCCAAAAAAGCATTGTGTGTGCTAAAAGCCAGCAGGGGTTCAAGGGTATGTTAGACAATATATTGAAACCACATCCTGCCTGAGAAGTCCTTGACCTGAAAATGGCTGGAATCTGGGGAAGTGTGGGGGGAATTAGTCTTACATGTGTCCCTGTGTTTTTTATATTACTATGGGTTTAGCCTCACCTAAGACTAAAAGAGTACTTAAAGGACTTGCAGGGGGCTTATAAGAAAGAGGAGGACAGTTTAGTGGAGTCTGTTGTGACAGGACAAGGGGTGACAGCTTTAAACAAAATGAGGGGAGATTTAAACTAAGTAGAAGGAAAAAAACTTTTACTATGAGGGTGGTGAAACACTAGCATAGGTTGCCCAGAGAGGTGGTAAATGCCTCATCCCTGGAAACAATCCAGGTCAGGTTGGCCAGGGCCCTGAGCAACCTGATCTATTTGAAGGTATCCCTGATCAGTGTAGGGGGTTTGGACTAGATAACCTTTAAAGGTCCCTTCCAACCAAAAGCATTCTCTGATTTTCAGCCCCAAATTACAGGCCAGGCGGTAACAAACCCAAACCCCAGCAAATGTTCTACATATCCTTTTGATAAATCACATCTTTCACAAATAATAACTACATGGAATGAAGTTGGGGTCTTGCTTACAGCAGTGTTGAAGGGCTGAGCAGGTGAACCTTTGTCTGACCCAGTGTGATCATTCTCGTGCCATTACATAGCACTAAAGGTGACTAAAAGGTAAGAAGGCACCAGGAGAGGTACAACTTGCCAAGACATTTTAATCAACTGCATTACTCTGAGAGCATCCAGAGAGTAAACAAAGGCCTAAAGAGCTTTAGATCATCATAGCTCTTTAAGGTAAGAATTACATCAGTGCTCTCCAAGAATGATGCTGCAACAGTTTGTGTTGGGCTGTTTGTGTTGAAGTAGAAATTTTCATGCGTGTTTCTCTGCCCATCATCTAAATGACAGCAGACAAGACAGGAGATATGCCAGCTCTCAAAAACCCAGATGATTCCTGCAGCTGCATTTCTTTATTGGACAACAAAAAAAGGTGCTATCTTTGGCTTGCTGCTGTGAGGGAGGGATTGCTTAGTCACTTGGACAACTTTTTAATAGCAAAGTTAGTAATGTCTTGTAAGGATATTTCCAGGGAGTTTGGAAAGTAGTTTTTAGTATATATTTCATAGAGTGGTTGTAGATTTGCCTGTCTGGGATACCACAGGTACAGTTGATCCTCTCTTTGGGCATGAGGAGGAACCAACTAGTGGATTTCCAGATTTTTCCAGCCTTATTTTTGGTGTTTGTAAGGCAGAACAGAAGAACTTGGCATTGTTTGTAGGACTACTAATCCTAGCGGGGTTGAATAACTCAGGCGTGCCCAAATTGTAGGCCAAACCAAAATATAGTACAACTAATAAACAGCCATTAAAGCTGCAGCACTCCAAAATAGGAACAAATCTCTCCTGAGCTGCAAAATCAAGGCATTTAGAAATTAATTGCCAACAGTGGTAGCATTCTTTTTTATATGGTGGCTTACTTTCTAGCTACTAATAACTGTTAGTCTTAATAATGTTCTAGGTAAGTTTAAACAAAATGGTAACTTACCTTTCTAGCTACTAAGAACTGTTAGTCCTAAAAACACTCTGGGTAAGTTTAAACGAAGAAGATTGTAGGATTATTGTCTCCCCCCCCCTTTTCCTCTCCTCTAGTAGTTTTGACAAGAAGCAGTGGGTCACTTAAAACCATTTATCTTTCTCAAGCAAATACCTGCCTGAGATGTTCTGATGGGCTGTTAAGGCATGTGCTTTCTCTGCAGTCCAGGGCATTGCATTGTTCTGGTGAAAAGGAGGACTGCCAAAACCAATACTGAGCTGTGATTTCAGATTCACTCCCTATCCCCTGCTGGCTTCTTGATCTGCATCTCTCTCTATTCAGTGAAGAGGATGGATTTCACAGCGTCAGGAAGGGCAGTGTTTTTCCGGCCCCTGCGTTCATTTCTGAACCCTTTTTGGTTGTAATTTTGTGTTGTTAACGAAAGGTTCTCACAAATGTATGTTTTGGTTTTAATTTAGAATTCTTCCACTGCTGCATAGTTTGTGTGGGAATAGGGTTTTGCCATTTGGAGCATTGGGGGTGTGTGGCAGAAATGCATCGTTTCTCAAACATGAGCAGAAGCCAGTTAACTGCCTGCCTTTCTCAAGAGTATCTCCTTGAATGTAAAAGACACCAAGGGTTGGTAAAATATTCATGTACTGCTCTGACTCTGGGGAGGAGGGTAGTCAGAGTGCAGGTAAATAAATAATGCACATTCAGAAGCTATTGCTGTTAAGTAAAGGTTGAACAAGCCACAGGTTTTATTTAGCTGAAGTGAAGTTTCTTATCAAGTCTGTGAAGTTTGAGGGGACATAGTTGATACTTTGCTGTCAGGGTTTGGTCAGTATTACACCAATGTGTAGGTGACAACTTTATAATGCCAATACTTGCACATAGTTTGTGAAAATACATTGATTCATAGAATGGTTTATGTTGGAAGGGACCTTAAAGATCATCTAGTTTTAAGCCTCCTTCCATGGCCAGGGATGCCTTCTGCTAGACCAGGCTGCTCAAGACCTCATCCAACCGGGCCTTGAACACCTCCAGGAAGGGGGACATTCACAACTTCCCTGGGAAACCTGTTCCAGTGTCTCACTACCCTCACTGTAAATACATGTAGGCATGTATGCATACATTAGTTGAAGACACAAGCAGATTTAATACACACCCCCTAATCCCACTCTCCTCCCCCAAACCCCCAACAAACCAACACCACCACCAAAACCTCACACTTAACACAGTATCTAATTACTCCTTTTAAATCATATTTTAGTCTCTGTTTATTTGATTAGAAGAAGCTATTTCCATCATCTCCTCTGTCACCTAGAATAGTGCTACCAAGTTTCAATCTCAAGTGAAATAATAATAATTTGGAAGACTTGTATTTTTTGAATGTTTTGTCATGGATGTAACTGAAGCTTGAAATCCTAATGTCCTTTACAGATGGCATGCCAAAACAGATGAATGCTGTTCTCTGAACTTTACAGATGATAATCTGTCTACCAGGAACAGATTTCATTAGGGAAGTGATGGGGGTAATTAGAATGAGGGACAGACTTACAGAAATGGGAGACATTTGTTACTAAGAGCCCTATAAAAATATTTCCTTCTGTAAACACAGCTGCTGTATGAAATGTTATTTTAAAATATATTGTGAGTGTCACATAAATGTCTAATTGACAGCTGAGATATTGCAGAATGTAATCTGTGTGTGTAGGTCAGGAAAAGAAAGTGATAATTCAGTGATGAGATTGGTTTTGACAGAGCAGTCACAAATTCAAACTTGATGTATGCTTCTCATTTACAGGTTGAGATAATATGTACCTTTTCTTATGGGACTTAAATCTTCCAGAACATTCCTCCTCTCCAAAACACACGTTTCAGCTTCATCAAGAACCCGTTTAAAACACTGTGTTACTTGTCTGTGGTGGGGGGCAGTGTATTTCCCTGCACTTTCACGGTCAGGCCTGGCATAAGAGCCTTCAGTTGGCCATGTGTAGATGGCAGCATTTACCTACTGTACTTCCCTCTTAAATTGCTTCAGGTGGTGAGGATGAGTAGTTCTCAGTGCTGGAATGAATAATGTTTCGGGGGGGGGGGGGGGGAGGAAAGCAAACAAAAAGGATAAAGAGTAATTTTGTCCTAGCATCTGCAATAAATTAAAGAAATTACAGAATCACAGAATGATTGGGGTTGCAAGGGACTTCTGGAGCTCAGCTAGGCGTACTCCAGCAGGTACTCCTAGAGCAGACTGCCCAGTATAACTAGGGCAGGGTGAGTGGGTGAAGGACACATAGGCACTGCTGACAGCCTCTTTGCGTCTGCCAGAAAGACAGCAATCCACTGTGGGGACTGTGCTTACAGGGAAAAAGTTCAAAGCACCGTCTGTCTTTGAGGGTTTGGCTATTTGGGCTAAAAAAGGCAGTGCTGAGTGCTGGTGGGTCCCAGGGAGAAGTGCTGCCCTGGGACCTTGCCTCTTGCCCGTCATGCCCACAGCAATGCCTTGCCCTTCCCACAAACCACATCACTGCTGGTTGGAGTCTCATCTGTCTCTCTGTTGTTTTTCACTGTGAAAAATTTCTATGAGTACTCTCCAAACTTTTTTCCACCTATTTCAGGCTTCACTCTTTTTTGGATTAAGTGCCTAATTTCTCTTAATTCAAGTTTGCCTTGAATAACAAATGGGAGCAACACACAAATTCTTTCAGACCTCTCTGTAGGATTGGAAAAATAATTACTTTAAAGCATTTTGAGTAATTGTGTGCAGAAGGATTAGGTCTTCCCCCCCCCCCCCCAAAAGGTCTTGTCATGTATTCCTGCTTTTGGACAAATTAAGATGTAGGTTTTGGAAAGCAAGCATCATATGGCACAGAATTTGAATGGCTGGCAAGCACTGCACTAGGTTGCCCTCTTCATTTTGCAGTGCTGTGAAGACTGTTAAAGGAAAACTTTCACATCATGTTGCTATTTGCTTTTACCTGGTATCTCCCTCAACTCTTATTTGCTTTTAATCTGCTAAACTACTACTAGTGCAAGCTTATGGGAGGAATACTGAACAATCCATTGCAGGCAGCTTGTGAGCAGCACCTCTTGTGCTTGTGAGCCAGCAGCTGGCTGGTATCTGCCATGGTTGTAGGCACACCTTTTACTCTGGGAGGCTTCAGGCTCAGCCTTAGCCCAGGACAATGCTTAGGTCAAACAATAAAGGAGCGTTCAGTGTTCACTGGTAAGGATCACAATTCTGCCTTCTCCTGTAGACTCAGATTAAGAACACATAGCACAGGCTGCCCAAGGAGTTTGCAGGACAAATAAAATCATCAGAGCACAGTGCACTGGGGAAAGCAGAAAAGGAAATACCGAAGTCTGGAAAAAAATACATTAAAAAAAATAATCTTCAAATTATTATTGTTGACTCATATTTCTGGCTATTATATTAAATATAAAATGAGATGAGAACAAAAACAATACCTGGAAACCCCACAGTGTCCGAAAGGAGAAGGAATCTCACTGAACAGAGTTGTAGTGTTATAAGATTTTTATAAGAGTCCATGACTTTGCAAGTTCTGTTGCCATAAGGATTGGCAGTGAAGCGTAGTAAAGTAATAAAAGGGCAAGGCATGGAGCCAAATCCTTCTGTTTGTAATTGTGGGGGTGATGTGCAGAGCAGCAGGAAGAGCAAATCGAATGCAGATGCTTTGTTGTTGTTGTATGAAGTCTTGATGTTTATTGGTGATAGTGCTCAAGGTGGTGTGGACACTGAAAAATCCCCAAGTCAAGGCTGCTGGTATTTGAGTGATGTAGCAAGTATCCTACATGCAGTCTGAAGTTTCAGTTTGGTTGCCAGTTTTCACTGTATCACTAAGGTTGGAAGAGACCTCGAAGATCATTGAGTCCAACCTGTCACCACAGGCCTCATGACTAGACCATGGCACCTAGTGCCACGTCCAATCCCTCTTGAACACCTCCAGGGATGATGACTCCACCACCTCCCTGGGCAGCACATTCCAATGGCGAATGACTCTCTTGGTGAAGAACTTTCTCCTCACCTTGAGCCTAAACGTCCCCTGGCGCAGCTTCAGACTGTGTCCCCTTGTTCTGGTGCTGGTTGCTAGAGAGAAGAGACCAACCCTTTCCTGGCTACAACCACCTTTCAGGTAGTTGTAGAGAGCAATGAGATCTCCCCTGAGCCTCCTCTTCTCCAGGCTAAACAACCCCAGCTCCCTCAGCCTCTCCTCATGGGGCTTGTGCTCAAGGCCTCTCCCCAGCCTTGTTGCCCTTCTCTGGACACGTTCAAGTATCTCGATGTCCTTCCTAAACTGAGGGGCCCAGAACTGGACACAGTACTGAAGGTGTGGCCTAACCAATGCAGAGTACAGGGGCACAATGACCTTCCTGCTCCTGCTGGCCACACCATTCCTAATGCAGGCCAGGATGCCGTTGGCCCTCTTGGCCACCTGGGCACACTGATGGCTCAGTTTTCTCACTGAGGTCTCTACCAGGTTGGTTGTACCAACTGGTGGTAGTAGCTATTCAACTAGACTGTTTCCTGAGCTGTTCTGGTATCACAGGAGAGAGTGTGTCTTCTCCAGCACAGAGGAAGGACCTAGTATGCTTTCATTGTTCCTGACTTCTCTTGCTCCTTCCTAGACTCTCCTTCCATTACTGCAGTATTTCCTCCTGTTGCTGACCTAAGTTGCTTTTATGGCTGTTGAAGTCCTCTGGTTT
This sequence comes from Picus viridis, assembly GCA_033816785.1. Lineage (NCBI taxonomy): Eukaryota > Metazoa > Chordata > Aves > Piciformes > Picidae > Picus > Picus viridis. The sequence continues at coordinate 7,699,455 of CM066581.1, forward strand.
TCAGACGTGCAGAACAGTTTATTCTCTTCATGATTTAAGGTTATTTCCATATAACTTCTCCTAGTCTTCTTTTCTAGGCTGAATTGCAGTTCCTTCACTATCATTCAGTTGGTGGGTCACATTGAATGACTGTGGTCATCTCTGCTCCTCTTTTCTGAGCTATTTCCTTTGCATCCACACTAGTACTGGATTTCTGTCCTGCACTACAGTTTGATCTGAGTGCTGTAGCTAAGGTGAACCTGGGAGTACCAGAACAGACAGATTGTTTCTTGTGCCACATGTGTGGCTTTCCTGGTTTGATGCCCTAGGACATTCTTTGCCTTTCCTACAGCTGGGGCATATTACTGGTTTGTGTTCAGTTGGGAAGGCTCCCTCTATATAGAAAGATGTGACATCTGTGGCTTTTCCCCTATATGGGCGGTCTGCTGCTCCACTGCTGCAGGAAATGAGGTCTGCTTTACACAGCTGGCTTTCTGCTGGTTTTTTATCATCTTGTTATCTTTTAGGTGCCTGTGAACACTTTTCCTTTTGTGTGCCTCTAGAGTCACACAATGATAGGGGACCTACGGACATCATCTAGTCCAACCACCTGCTAAAGTAGGTTCACCTAGAGCAGGTTTGGAATTTCTTCAGAGCAGGAGACTCCACAACCTCTCTGGGCAGCCTGGTCCGGGTCACTGGCACCTTCAAAGGGTGACAGAAAAAAACACCTACTACATAAAGTCTCATGCCAGTGTCTTGAGAATGAGCAGGTAATTCTTTCTTCTTCCCTCACTCCCTCCCTCATCCTTCAGGGGTGATCCATCATGAGGCGGAAACAATGTTGGGGCATAACTGCTCTCCAGAAGGAACGTTATTAAACAGCTCCTACCTCCCATGTCAGAGGTGTGTGTTTGGAAGGTCCCTTGTAAAACATCAGAATATATTGACTACACATAGCTATCATGCTGTGTTGCCCACAGGGTTGCCTGCTTGCTCAGGAATGATATCGAAGCATGCCCAGAAGAGCAATAAACATTATGAGAAGATTGCAGGTAGAGTGTAAGGCCAATGAAGAAAGCCAAAGGGAGCTAGTTACTTTTTTAATAGTTAGAAAACAGATGCCTTAGCTGGGATTCAATCTGCCTACTTATGTACAGAGAGACATATGTCTTAACAACAGTGGAATAAAAACAGCAGGGTTAGGAAAGGACAGTGATCTGAGTCAACAGATGGGAAGAGGTAGGTAGTATCAGTATCAGTCAGGGTTGGAAGGGACCACAAGGATCATCTAGTTTCCAACCCCCTGCCATGGGCAGGGACACCCCACACTAGATCAGGTTTTTGCACCTTCTGTGGCACCATCACTACCTCTAGTAGTTGGAAGATGGGAGAATGTATTGTGGTTGAAGCTGGAAGAGATAAGTCAGGCTGCCTTTTCTTCTGGGCCCCTCAGTTTAGGAAAGATGTTGACTTCCTGGAACGTGACCAGAAAAGGGCAACAAAGCTTGTGAGGGGTTTGGAGCACAAGCCCTATGAGGAGAGGCTGAGGGAGCTGGGGTTGCTTAGCCTGGAGAAGAGGAGGCTCAGGGGAGACCTTATTGCCCTCTACAACTACCTGAAGGGAGGTTGTAGCCAGGTGGGGTTGGTTTCTTCTCCCAGGCAACCATCACCAGAACAAGAGGACACAGTCTCAAGCTGCACCAGGGGAAGTTTAGGCTGGAGGTGAGGAAGAAGTTCTTCCAAGAGAGAGTGATTGGCCATTGGAATGTGCTGCCCAGGGAGGTAGTGGAGTCACCATCACTGGAGGTGTTTAGGAAGAGACTTGATGAGGTGCTTGGTGCCATGGTTTAGTTGATTAGATGGTGTTGGGTGATAGGTTGGACACGACGATCTCAAAGGTCTCTTCCAACCTGGTTCGGTTCTGTTCTGTTTTTTCCTTAAGGAAGTAGCAGACCCTGCAAATCCTACATTCCACTGAGCAAAGCAGGTGAATACTGTCCCAAGGAAAACAGTATTAGACTCTTCCCAAATCAGTCAGATTTAATTAATACAGTTACACAAATCTACCCACAGTCACATTAACCCATTTGGAACTGTGCAGCTACATTTTGAGTGAGCAATGGGGGAGATCTCACAGCACTTAAAAAAAATTAGCAAGTAGAGCCACAGAGGTGTAGAAATTGCACCACAAAAGTGATGAGAACACAAGACAAATCACATGTCTAGTAAAATATTTGGACCCCCTCCACTTACCTCTTATATATTTGGCAAAGCTGAGACTGAAACTGAGATAAAAGCCCTCAGTTGCTGCCCTGAAATAATCTCAGCAGTGGGCACCCAGAGGAGAGCAGCCACTCCTGCAGGATACTGCTCTGCATGGAGCTGGCAACAGGAAATAAACGGACAGGCTCTGTTGAATACCAAACATATTTTATCTTCTGTTTGAAATCCTCTTTCTGAGACTTTGTGGGGGCTTTGAGGATATTCAGTAGCTTTCAGCTCCGAGGTATGTCACTTTTCAGACTCCCACTGAAGCGACTCAGTTACTCATCACTCCTCCTGAGATCTCCTTGCAGCTGGTCAAGGTTTGCTCTGAACTAAGTGTTAATTTGATACCTTCAGAAACCAGCCTCCTGGAATATCAGGGAGGGTTGATGCTGACAGCTCTCTGGTTTAAAACGTGATGCTTTGCTTTTCCTGACCAGAAACTTTTTGTTTGGAGGAGACTTTTTACTAAAGTGGATTTTAAAATGCTCTCGTTTTGATTAAATTCTCTGTTTGCAAACACCATTGCTAGCCAAGGAACACTTACAACAAAGATCTCCAATGGAGAGTTTTCTTCTGCTAATACATTCCTGGAAGATGGCCTCTTCCAGTTTCTCTCAAACCTTCTTTGTATTTGAAAACATAAAGCCCTGCTACACACACCTTTTGTTAACTACTGAGTGGCCCATGAACTTAGTCCCATCAGTTCGTACCTGGTGTGTGAACTTAGTATTTTTCACTCGGCTTGAGGAAGTTGTGAGATGATATCTGGACGTGTTCTGAAGGTGATTGTTGACAGGGCTGAGCAGTTGCTCACAAACCCACATGAAAGCTTAAGAGCAGACCTCATAATTACAAATGTGCCATTTTTCTCTTTAAGATGTTAATTGATGAATTGTTAGGGATTGTTTAGCCTGGAGAAGAGGAGGCTCAGGGGAGACCTTATTGCTCTCTACAACTATCTGAAGGGTGGTTGTAGCCAGGAGGGAGTTGGTCTCTTCTCCCAACAACCAGCACCAGAAGAAGAGGACACAGTCTCAAGCTGTGCCAGGGGAATTTTAGGCTGGAGGTGAGGAGAAAGTTCTTCAGAGAGAGAGTTGTTAGCCGTTGGAATGTGCTTCCCAGGGAGGTGGTGGAGTCACCATCCCTGGAGGTGTTCAAGAGGGGATTGGACATGGCACTTGGTGCCATGGTTTAGTCGTGAGGTCTGTGGTGCTGGGTTGGACTTGGTGATCTTTGAGGTCTCTTCCAACCTTGGTGATTCTGTGAATATATTTACTACTTTTTCTTTTTTCTCCTTTGTGTTTAAACTGTACTCTGTAAGTGAAGGAGTGTTTTTCAATGGGGTCTTCTGAGAGGATGGCTCACTCTCAGTTACTGCCCTGAAACCACTGGTCTTTAAGGCTGCATCTGGTAGCAGATGCTGTAACAACCTGTTTTTTCCCCTTGTGCATCAGCTTTGTAAATATTATCTAGGTTACTGGAGCATTTGGCACTTGGCAAGTGTGACCAGGCCCTCTGCCAAGTGAGACATACAACTTTTGTTTGCTGTGGTGCCGAAGTTGTACAAATAAGATGATTTTTCTGCCTCCAGGAAAGAAAACACATCGGTTGAAATTCTTAGTCACCTTTTCTTAGTCACATTCTAGGGAAAGGAGATGGTATCACAGCCATTGTGCAGAGTGAAATAAACCTTTTTAGCTGGCCTTATTTTTGTTACGTGGTTACTGCTTTCTGTTTTGTAGCAGCTGCCTGTAACATAATGGACCACTTTCTGGCATAGTCACTGCAGGCAGTTGGATTTACACCAGCAGGAATTTTGATGTAATTTCATTATGATTTCAATACCAGGAAGTAAGCTCAAGTTTGGAAGGAAAAAAAATTAAAGGGCTGCTCTGTTTCTGTGTAGTCTGATGATAGAATCATAGAATGGTCTGAGTTGGAAGGGACCTTAAAGATCATCTAGTTCAATCCCCCCTGAATCACACAGAATCACCAAGGTTGGAAGAACAAAGACCTTGGAGGACCTCAAAGATCATCAAGTCCAACCTGTCACCACAGACCTCATGACTAGACCACGGCACCTAGTGCCTCATCCAGTCCCCTCTTGAACACCTCCAGGGACGGTGATTCCACCACCTCCCTGGGCAGCACAGTCCAATGGCAAATCACTCTCTCGGTGAAGAACTTCCTCCTCACCTTGAGCCTAAACTTCCCCTGGTGCAGCTTCAGACTGTGTCCCCTTGTTCTGGTGCTAGTTGCTAGAGAGAAGAGACCAACCCCTTCCTGGCTACAACCACCCTTCAGGTAGTTGTAGAGAGCAATGAGGTCTCCCCTAAGCCTCCTCTTCTCCAGGCTAAACAGCCCCAGCTCCCTCAGCCTCTCCTCACAGGGCTTTTGCTCAAGGCCTCTCCCCAGCCTTGTTGCCCTTCTCTGGACACGTTCAAGTGTCTCGATGTCCTTCCTAAACTGAGGGGCCCAGAACTGGACACAGTACTGAAGGTGTGGCCTAACCAATGCAGAGTACAGGGGCACAATGACCTCCCTGCTCCTGCTGGCCACACTATTCCTAATGCAGGCCAGAATGCCATTGGCCTTCTTGGCCACCTGGGCACATTAGTTCAGCAATGTATTCATTATGCTATTAGCTGTGAGTTTAGTCAAAGAGCTACAAACATTGGACATTGTGGTTTGCAGCCCACTTTCTACATCTGCAAAGCACAAAGTCATTGCAACAGCGCTGTATGCTATAAACTAAAAGTTTCAAGCTCTCCAAGCTCTTCCTGAAATATGATTTTGAAGGTACTTCTGTATGGTTAATGATCTTTTAGGTAAGTTAGTTATGATAATACACTTCATAAGCTGCTTTTTAATGCTTTTCTGACACCCATGATGTTTTACCAGGGACTGCTAGAAACGTAGGAAAATACTTTTGTCAAATGTTAATGGAAAAAGGATGTCTTCATATGTGTCAGACTACTTTAGGTAATTATCTGTCAGTATAAAATTGATTTGGGGTTCCTATTTGCATTTCTGCTCTTCATTAAGTGTATGTTCATCAGCCTGACAAATAAGAAATGAGGAGTTGTGGCAGCAGGCATGGATTTTACAGAGGTAAATTTCACTTTGAGCGTGGTAGAGCAGTGGAACAAGATGCCCCAGAGGGATTGTGAAGTCTCCATCCCAAGCGGCATTCAAAACTCACCTGAATATGGTCCTAGATTTACTCTAGGTGATCCTGCTCTAGCAGTTGGGGGTGGATTAGATGATCTTCAGAGGTCCCTTCCACCCCTATTACCTATTACTCTGTGACTCTGTGAGGTGCTAACAGGACTTTCATGGCCTGAGTGTGTGCCTTGGATGTGCAGGCTGTCTGGGACCCTGAAACAATGCCCAAAAGGGTGTTGGAGCAGTTGGTCTCCTCAGGCTAGTTCAGAGGTCACCTCTGCTTGGTTGCATCCCACCATGTGCTCTGGTGTGCCGTGTCCAATTTGCATGTCCCATTGGGAAGCTTATTCTGCTCTGTAAGGTTTTTCTTTGTAAGATCTTTTCATTTGCTTGTTTTTCTCAAAGGGCAAAGATGGGAAAAGTTCTAAAACTGGCATAGGGCATAATTATCATAGGCCTCAATTGTGGCTTTGCAGCTGCTCTACATGAAAGGTATCGCCGGCTGAAGTCCGCAGATCGTGGGGCAAATGAAAGGAATTTGCTCTGATGGTTCCCTCCAGCTTTGGGCCAGACCTAGTTTGCAGCTGGGCCTCTGTGGGCAGGATGGAGTCAGGAGGGCAGAAGCAGCCCTGTGGCTCAGCAGCGAGCATGAGAAGGCAGTTTGGAGATCTTGGGGCTGATGGACAAAAGGTCCACGGCAGAGCTGAGCTTTACAGAAAATGGGGCCGTGGGACTTGACTGTAACTTTTTAAATTAGCACATTCTTTCCTTACTGTGAGGACTTTTTTCCATGGACCCATTGTTTTGAAATGAATATCCATGATTGTTTTCTAGCAAATAGAAAATTTGGGGCTGAATGAAGTTATCCAACTTCTCAGCCCCGTCTTGACCCTCTCAGGTGGGGGCTGGTCTCTTCTTCCAGGCAACCAGCACCAGAACAAGAGGACACAGTCTCAAGCTGCACCAGGGGAGGTTTAGGCTGGATGTTAGGAAGAAGCTCTTCATAGAAAGAGTGATTTGCCATTGGAATGGGCTGCCTGGGGAGGTGGTGGAGTCACCATCACTGGAGGTGTTTAGGAAGCGACTGGATGGGGTGCTTGGTGCCATGGTTTAGTTGATTAAATGGTGTTGGATGATAGGTTGGACTCAATGATCTCAAAGGTCTCTTCCAACCTGGTTTGTTCTGTTCTATTCTGTTCTGTTCTTCTGAACATGAGCACTAAGTTGTGTGCTTGCTTGCCTGGTAGCAGCTCAGGCCCCGATTTGAATGTTCATAGCTTTGCGGCATGTTTGTTACTTTCACCTCTGTGTCCCTGTGGGCTGTTATTAATGAGTCTGGAGTTTTGCTGTGGCCTCAAAGCAAAGAAGATTAAACCAGTGGTGGACTCTTGCTCACTGAAGTCCTCTCTTTTGCATTAAATAGGTAATGGACTGTAAAGTATAAATACCACAGCAAGAAGAAAGGAATAGATTTTTCTCTAGCATTCATTAACATGAGGCAGAACTGTAGGTTCTGGTGGTCTAGATGGAGAGCTGTAATGTTTCTTCTGGCTGTTCTCATTAGTTTTGACAGATTTGAGGAGTTTGCATTTCTGCACAGAGGTTTCAATTTAACCCTTTTTTTTTTTCCCCCTCTCCCTGTACTATAAGCTCATTTTAATTTGTCCAGCAGTGTTTACCATGTACATTACCCTGTACAACATGTGCAAAGTAAGGCATTAACGTTCCTGCAGTCTCTCAGGATTTGTTTTGGGTAACTGAAAACAGAATGTGAATCCAGTCACCAATTAGCATTGCTACAAATATTTCCCCTTCATTTCTTTTCACTGTTGTTGTTTTAACCCAAATTACTGTAATCATAACCTGTGTAACTTTCTCCCTGAAGCATAGTGCAAATACTTAGAGCCTTTTGCATACCCACCTCATGGTGGGGAATTACCTTGGCTGGAGAGCATGTGTGAGTCACTGGGCTTCAAGATGTCAGGAAGCTGAGTGTTGTTTGGTGATGCCTATGTATGAAATACATTTGGGGGGAAAAAATGCCAAATCAATAGTTATTAAGTTCTGAATATGCCAGCAATCTATAATTCATTATTTTAAGGACTACCTTTTTTGAGACCAAATATAAGTGGTCAGCAAATGGCACCCAGCAAGGTGTGTGTCATTGATTCATAAAGGAAAGACAAAGATGCCTTTAAAAATGCATTTAATCACTGCCTTGAAAACTCTGTGAATAAGCAGATAGATGCCCCAAAGCAGGTTAAGAGAAATGTATGTTGTCCTTAATATTTTTAAGTCAGGGTGGTGACATAAATCCATTTTTAATGTTAAATGCACCACACTCAGCAGCTATTCAAAACACAACCCTAAGTTATTGTTTCTGGGAGAGAAAATTTCCCAGGTATTTTTGGTTCCTACGTCATTAAGTCTTGTTTTAGAGTTTCTGGTCACTTTCACAGTTAGTCTGTCCAATAGTTTATGGTTAAGGGGCTGAGGACCAGGCTACATATGATAAATTTATCTTATTTGTTCCAGTTTCAAAGCTTTCCATTCCCTTCCTGTTTCATCATCAACTCCATTATTGCATGTCTCAGCCCCTAACAGATTACTGTATTTCTACTGTACTGCAGAAAGAGAGCAGCACTTCTTAGCTTCAGTATCTGTAGCTGTCAGAAACCCCCTGGGGAAAGTTACTGTAAATGAAGTTGACTTGGAAGATGAAGACATTGAGTTACAACTGTAATGTAAGGTGTAGTGTAGATGAGGGACAGGTTTTTACCAGCTTGGCAAGTGCTTAACTTTTTCCATGCTGCATGTGCAGAGGCATTTACAGCTTTGGACTTGCATTGTGTCTATTCAGTTAGAGCAAATTCTCATACCCCTTCTAAAGGGTATGAGCCTGTCTCAAACAGAGATGTTGGGGACTTGATCAAGTAAGTGACTATCTTATTTCTGAGATTCAGGAAACAAAACTCCTTGCTGAGTGGTGCTGAATTAACTTAGAGTGGTAGTACATGTCAAAGCTCTTCTCAACTATCTAAAATGAGATGCAACTTGGTTTGAAAAAGCCAAATGGAAAGAAGTGGCCATTAAGAAATTTACCCTCTATACTAACTTCAACCAAATACCAACCAGCCAGCCATCTAAAATGACTCACAGGAGTGTTCTATGCAGTCTGAACATGCACAGGTGCTTACAGAAGTGCAGCTGGTTAAAAGTTGAGGCCAGTTTTCCTTGATCATCAGTTTTGTTCTTCATCACACTTACACACATAAATCTTCTCACAATTTGCTATCTGTTTATTCAGCTATCAAAGAAAAATGAGGGTTTTTATAGTATGTGGTATTAGCCCATTATGAAATAATTGCTGAATTTATTATACCGTACTTGGACACAAAAATGAAGCATGTTTTGATTCAGCATCACCGTGAACATGAGATTGCCCTTTAGGCTTTGAATTTGATTGAAATACACCCATGAAAGAGGTAAATCCAACACCAGCTATATAGCCTTGTTTGTCTTAATATCCTTTGAAGTATTTTCTGCTTGCCATACTATTGTTTGCCCACAGCAGTCACTGAAGAAGTATTTTCTGCTCCCCGTACTATGGATTGCTCACAGAAGCCACTGCATACTGCACACACTTTTAGGGCCTTTTTGGGGGGGTGAAAGCGAGGCAGAGATTTTGTGTGTGAGGTTCCTTCCTCCCTTTGTCATTGGTATCCATACAGCTTTTGGACAATGTTACATGCTGACTGTGAAAATGAGGAATGGTGAGGGCTTAGGCTGGCAGCCAGATCTGCCATAAACTGCACTGTACCAATCATATCACCTCATTTTTTTTTCCTCTGGAAGACAAATACAGTGATCATTTTACTCCTACAAATGTGCCTTTAATCATAGTTGAGAAGTCTTGTGGAAGCTTGTAGTAGCAAACTATTGATAAATGCAGAGGTTGATGTTTCTCATAAATGCTGATATCACTTTTAGAATAGAATAGAATAAACCAGGTTAGAAGAGACCTTCAAGATCATCAAGTCTAAGCCATCATCCAACACCATCTAATCAACTAAACCATGACATCAAGCACCCCATCCAGTCTCCTTCTAAACACCTCCAGTGATAGTGACTCCACCACCTCCACAGGCAGCCCATTCCAATGGGCAATCACTCTCTCTATGAAGAACTTCCTCCTAACACCCAGTCAAAACCTCCCCTGGTGCAGCTTGAGACTGTGTCCTCTTGTTCCGGTGCTAGTTGCCTGGGAGAAGAGACCAACTCCCTCCTGGCTACAACCTCCCTTCAGGTAGTTGTAGACAGCAAGAAGGTCTCCCCTGAGCCTCCTCTTCTCCAGGCTAAGCAACCCCAGCTCCCTCAGCCTCCTCATAGGGCTTGTGCTCCAAACCCCTCAGCAGCTTTGTTGCCCTTCTCTGGACACACTCCAGCAAGCCAACATTTTTCCTAAACTGAGGGACTCAGAAGTGGACACAGTACTCCAGGTGTGGCCCAACCAGTGCAGTTTCAAACTGTGTTTCTACACAGGTATTTATGTTTTTCAATTGTAAATTATTTTGAAACACAGCATCCACCTCTTACTTCCTTTGCAATTGCTTGTAGTAAGAGAAACAAATCCCTGTAAAGCACACTGTGATGTCTTCAAGGCATAATGCTTTCCCTGTTGGCCTATCACCAACTGTTCATTATGAAATTACATTGGTAATTATGTTGTCACCATTAACACTATGAGCTAGTGATGGCTTCTGAGCTGTTGCCATTGTTTTAATTATTCAGACCCCCTTGACTGCCTTGCTTTCCTTCTTTCCATTGCTTGATAGCTATCTCAGGAAGCTTTCAGAGTTGTTACCTAAAAATACTTTTTTTTTTTTCTACATCAAAGCTTTGGTCTGGTATTCTTCTAGATTATGCTGAGAAAACCAACAAACAAAAAGCTCTGTGGAAGGTTGGGATTTAGGAATTTTAGGTGGTGGTGGAGCAAGCAGTACAAAAAGAGGGAGAAACTGCAGCATTATTTTGTAGACCTCTCCATAATGCCCAGTTTTATTGCCATGATTTTCTTACTGAGAGCCAATAGATGACTTTCTGTGCTTTATTATTTGTTTCCTCCTCTCTGTTTCTGTTCTCCTCCCCTTCAATATAATATGATCATCTCACTCTAAACCATTCCATTTTTGTTCTCAAAGCTCTTTTTCCCCTCCCCCTGATTGTTTATGAAACTATTGAAATGCTTCAATTGTGAACATACAATGAATGATCACCCTCTAATCTGTTCCACATGGATAGGGGGCCGGTTTGTACACCCAGTACATAGAACTGCTTGATTCAGTTAAAACCACCAAGGCTGATGCTGTTCCAGTTCAAACTCCAAGATCATTTAGAAAAGAGCCCCTTATGTTTCTGAATAAAAAAATCCCATGCTAGAGCCTAAACACTTTACTGAATGCATGACCTTTTGTGTCACCTTTGAGGAATGGAGAAGCGAGACAAAAGATAAACACCAAGAAATTGGGTTTAGGTTCAGTCTTCCAGAGAGAGAATTATAACTTTTAGTCATGTATTTAAGGGTGCTTGAACTTTGAGGGTGCTTTGAACTTTAAGGGTGAAAAAGTCCTGAATCTTTTATGGTTACTTTTGAACATTCATTCTGATTGTTGGGCTTTTCCCCCCTCACCCCCTGGCGCCATCCTCCCAAGAGTGCTCCTCAGAAGGGAACTGGTGATTCTCAGCCCTGCTAAAATTCTTCCCATACGTTTTTAACAATCCAGAGGTTTGTAGTAATGACCAGTGGTGGTGAATTTTCCAAGGATCAAAGATTTGGCATGATCAGGATAATAACTGAAAACCCCAACTGCTATCATGCATGGGATTGCTGTGTCAGTTTAGTCGGGACATCAGACAGGGACCTGAACATGAGAAGTCTCTTTGGTTTCACTTGTGCTGGAAATACCATGAGAACCATTTTCTTGTGGTGTTTCTGCTTCCTGCCACATAAAATTAAGATATTCAGAAAGGCAGAAATTTGTTTCTGCCCCCCCCTTTAAAGTTTACTAAGATTATCAAAACTCAAAGTTAGTTTTGACTTGATTGAAGGGAGGCTTTGGTTTGGTCATTCTTTGTTTGGAGCAGTCCAAATGGCCATCCTGACAGCTGTGTTTGTACTATAATTGTCAACTGCTGGTGATATTTCTGACTCAGTAATCAGTGCTTGCTTAGAACTGTCCACAAGAAAAGTACATTTTTATAATGTCTGTTGGGAGCAGGTGGCTGTGAAGCGTCCCCAGATCAGTCATGGAGTGTCCCATAGGAGGGCTGCTGGACATCATCAAGCATTCAACTTGGAGAGCCACAAAAAGTTATCAGAGGGATAAAACACATCTCCTATATGCACAGGTTGGGAGCATTGGAGTTATTCAGCCAGGAGAATAAAAGGTTCTGGGAAGACCTTATTGCAGCCTTCCAGTACTTAAAGGGGGCATATCGAAAGATGGTGACAATCTTTTTAGCAGGGCCTTTTGTGATAGGACAAGAGGTGATGGTCTTAAGGAGGGAAGATTCAGACTAGGTAGAAGGAAGATATTTTTTACAGTGAGGGTGGTGAAACATAGGAAGGGGTTGCCCAGACTGGTGGTAGAAGCCCCATCTCTGGAAACATTCCAGGTCAGGCTGGACAGGGTTCTGAGCAACCTCATGCAGTTGGGCAAGTCCCTGCTCACTGCTGGGGGCTTGGACTCGATGACCTTTAAAGGTCCGATCTAACCCAAAGCATTCTGTGATTCTTACCTCTGTCCTCTTCTTCCAGGCAGCCTAGAAGTGTACTACACTAGCATTTTAGTCAACCATTAGAGGAAGGAATTAACCACAGAAGCTCTTAGTTTCATAGAATCAATAAGGTTGGAAAAGACCTCAGAGATGATCGAGTCCAATCTGTCACCCAGTACCTCATGACTAACTAAACCATGGCTTCAAGTGCCATGTCCCATCCTTTTCTGAGCACCTCCAGGGATGGTGACTCCACCACCTCCCTGGGCAGCCCATTCTAATGGCCATTAATTAAGTTCACTCTGCTGATGTATGTAGATGTCTACAATCTCTCTTTGCTCTTCCCTTAAGGTCTTATCTTGGAAGTCAATGAGAGCCTGGCTGCAGTGCAAAGTCGCTGGTACTGGGGGAGAGAACTGTAATAATAGTCCTTGGATATCTGTATAGGAGTTGAACTCTTAAAAGTTCTTGTTATGGACTGTAGCGGCCAGAGAGTGTAACTTCATAGGTTGCTGTAGGTTCCACATAGAATGGAAGATGTGCCATATCTTTAGGAAACCAATAAAAGTAAAATCTCTGACTTTATGCTCAAATAAAACACCTCATATTCTTTATTAAGGAAGATGACTGTGAGAATCCCACATCAGGACACTGTTCCAGCCACTCCAGCCATTCCTGTGAGTGCCTGTTTTCTTTAGCTTGCTTTTTCTTCAGGGCACAGGGTTATGTATATATTTACAGAAGTGATGAAATGAGAAATCTGAAAGCTGACTTTTAATTAGTCTTTAATGCTTGAGTCTTCTATGTCCAATCCAAAGAGCAACAGCTGATTAAGAAAATTTGCAAAAGAAGTGGGGGGATACTAAAACTTGTTGGCTGCCATGAAAAATTGTGTCAATTGCTTTCAGCCACTTTCCACGTTCCCAGGCTAAAAAATTTCTATTGTTCAGCTCTTCAGAGCTTTTCTCGAGATGGAAGTCTGTAGTTACATGTAAATTTGACTCTCCCAGTTTGGCGAAGCCCCACGTGACATGATGTTTGTTCTGGCAGACCTGCAGTGTCTCTTTCAGCAGAGGATCAGAAAAGCAGGGAGTACAAACCTGCAGTGTAGAGCTAGGTGGTGTGGATTCACTGGCACTAAGCAAAGTCATCTTAACCAACTCTTTTCATGATCCCCTGATTACCCAGACACTTGCCCAGCTGGCAGAGGAGACTCTGCTACCATAGCCTTGATGGTCAGCTGGGCCTGTTGAGGGCAACCATGATGAGAAGGCACATATGTGGCCACATGAAAAAGCCTTGCTGGCTGCAAGTGGCCTGTAGCCACAGGGAGGGAACACCCACCCCCACTGCTGCAGGAGCAGATGTGAAGCTGCTGCAGAATAAGGTGAGGAGGATGTTTCCCTGAAATTTTTAGGAGGATGTGAAATATTTGGAGCTTTTAGCTAGCCTGTTGATGCTGTGGGGGGAAAAAGCTTTTAGGCAGTTATGGAAAATGGCCCCATTCTCCTAAATGTTAAATTAGAGAGTAACACATTGGCCTTCTGTATTTTATTTGCTGAATTCTATTTAGACTCCTATTGCCTTTTTTGCTCTGAAATTTGCCACTATACAGCCCTCATAAGACTGCAAAACATCAGCCAACGTTCAGTCCTGTATCTTTCACTTCCAAGGAAAAAAAACAACCTGTGGTTTCTTGACTCTAGTGGCCAGTGATAGAGTGGATTTATCCTAATGTCCTTGTGATTGAATATGTCTTAAATGTCACACCTGGATGTTTAATTGGGTGATGTATTTAGTTTAAAGGTGTGATATTCCCATTCTTGAACTGCTAATGCTTACTTTGTCTGCCTTTATCCTCCTTTTTTTGACTTTCTTTTGTTTTTCTGGCACAGCCAGAAATGTTCTTACCAATTCAATCAATTTCTTATTACATGGCAGTAGACCTCATTTAATTAAAGGCAAAGTTATAAACTAAACAGTTCCCAAATGTACAATGTTTTAAGTATTTAAAAATATATATATGAAGAATTAGAAATTCCAAACCTTTCCCAAACTAGTGAGCTAAACCTCACTGGTGTTGGCCAAGTGTTTGTATTGGTTTGGCAGGTATTTGGAATAGGTTTTGTGACTAGAAGCTCTGCTAGGCACTGAAGAGAACATCTTGATGAGAAAATCAGTCCTTTTATCTGGGGAAATGATATAGGACCCTGTGTGTGTGTGCCTGTCCCAGCATCTGTGGGTAGGCAGGGAAAGGATGGGTAGAGGAATCATCATGGTATCATAGTATCAGTCTAATGTAGCCTCACTCTGCGAGGGCACGGGGATGGTGTTGGGCATCCCAGTTGCGTGGCCCTGTGGCAGTTTTCTCAGGATAGTGGTGTCTTTTCATAGAATCAGTCAGGGTTGGAAGGGACCACAAGGATCATCTAGTTCCAACCCCTGCCATGGGCAGGGACACCCCACACTAGATCAGGCTGGCCAGAGCCTCATCCAGCCTGGGCTTAAACACCTCCAGGGATGGGGCCTCAACCACCTCCCTGGACTACCTATTCCAGAGCTTCACCACTCTCATGGTGAAGAACTTCTTCATCACATCCAGTATGAGTTCCCCCACCTCCAGCTTCATTCTATACCATCAAGGTATGGATGGAGCTGCTCTGTTCTTCCTGCTTCCCTCACCATGCTCAGTGGCCTGACAGAGGTGTAAGAACCAACTGCACCTCGAAACACAGGGGAGGTTTAGGCTGGAGGTTAGGAGGAAGTTCTACACAGAGAGAGTGATTGCCCATTGGAATGGGCTGCCTGGGGAGGTGGTGGAGTCGCCGTCACTGGCGGTGTTCAGGAGGAGACTTGATAGGGTGCTTGGTTGCATGGTTTAGTTGATTAGGTGGTGTTGGATGATAGGTTGGACACGATGATCTTGAAGGTCTCTTCCAACCTGGTCTGGTCTATTCTATTCTATTCTATTCTATTCTATTCTATTCTATTCTATTCTATTCTATTCTATTCTATTCTATTCTATTCTATTCTACTCTATTCTTCAAGAAATGTGTGCCATAGTAAACTGCTCTTTCTAGTACATGTAGCAGTCACTGAAGTGTATACTCCCATGGTTCTTCCCAAGTCAGTGCATTTCCACATTGAGATTACAAGCTGGACCATGCACACACTCATGGTCTTCTAGATTAAGTGAATGCAATAGTGCTTTGCCACTGACTTGTGCTGTAAAACTTCTGTGAGATGTTGTTCCAGTGTAGAATGGAAAACTGATGCTCTGCAGTCTTGGGAGGTGTCATGGTTCATGTCCTCTCCTCCAGGGAAAGTGTGCTTGTGCTCACCTGGACTTTATCGTCAGGACTGGCTTGGAGGGAGAGGAGACTTGGAGAAGCTCTGCCATGTCCCTCTCCAGGTGCCTACTATGGGCAGGTAGATTGGCCTGGCAACCTGACCTTTGTTATGTGCAGGTATACACACTTGTGTGCAGGGGTGCTGTATGTGTTCAGACCAGCTTATGGTCCTTTGTGCTCGTCCAACTATGCTTTGGTCCCACTGGGTTGCCCTTTCTGGGCAGACTTGGGAGTTGGTCCTATTGAACTGGAATTCAGAATAACTTAGTTGAGCAATCAATCTCTTTTTTTTTTTTTTTTAAACTGTGTGACTGTTGCCTGAGCTCCACATGTTACTCATTTATCAGAGCTGACAAAAGAACCTGTATTTCATTATGGGTTTGGTGGTGAAGGGGGAAAACCCCACCACCGCTTGTGGCATTTCTTATCGCTTTTGTATCTTGTACCTCTCTGAGGTTTCTCTCTCGTTCCTCGTGAGGTTGGGTTATTTTGGGTTTCCATGGACGTGATTGTGTGTGTTCTGATGTGCATTTTAAAGTCTGCCTGCTCTTGCTTTCTTACATTAGCCAAGGGTTGACTAGTGCATTCCTGAACCCGGTCTTAATTCCTTCTCTCGCATGTGAGACCGTGACTCTTTTTAGAGAGCAGTGAATGATGTAGTGCTTAAACGTTAAAACATTAATTGAAAATACTGATTTCAGAGAGAACAGGAATGACAACATGGCTTGCTTTGTCTTTTGGAAAAACTTGTTTTGTTTTCCTGTCCTGGCTTCTCAAACAATGGAATCACCCCCTAAAGCCCCACTTGTCGTTATGAAGGCCTGTAAGAAAGATGGGGACAGTCATTTAGCAGGGTCTTCTTGTAGGCCACCTATAAGTACTGAAAGTCTGCAATAAAGTCTCTGTGGAGCCTTCTCTTCTCCAGGCTGAACAATCCCATTTCTCTCAGCCTTTCTTCTCAAGGAAGGTGTTCCATCCCTCTCATTGTTTTTGTGGCCTCCACTGGACCCACTCCAACAGGTCTGTGGCTTTCCTGTGTGGAGGACAAATCTTTGCCTGGAGGAACCTGATAGGGTATCTAATCACATGAACAGCTTGCTTGAAGCAGAGCTAGTCAGTCTGGGAGCCCAGAGAGCATCTTTGCTGCTGACCTTGGACCAGGGAGCTGCTGAGCAGCAGGGTGAGCACCCAGATCTAGGGTTCATTTCATTAATGACTGTGTCAGTAGGGCCTTTGTGTTCTTCTTTGATGTTTGGTGTGCATGCAAGGGATAATCCCTGCATATAACAGTTTCTGAAGTCAATTTATATGTGCTCCTCTAGTGTGTATTCATCTCTTGCCATGAGCACGTGGAGGGACACAGTTTATCAGCCACACATGTTTACTCACAGGCTCATAAATAATACTGGGTGCTATGTTCCTGGCTTTAATGAACACCCTTCCCAGGTACTGGTGGATCCCCAGCACAAATGGATAGATGGTGCTGCATGTCTGCAGGAAGTGGTGTTTGCAGCCCTCTCACGAGAGCAAGATGTTTCTTTTCAGTGGCAGTATCATCTGGGCTTTGCTGGGAGGTTAGATGTAACCACAGTAGGTAACACATTTCCAGACAATGCCTTATTGTCTGTGCAGGCTGGATGCAGAGACCTTGCATACCTACTTAGAATCAAATTACCAACCTTTTTGGCATTTTTATGTAAAATGTTCTTTATTATGGTCTTCTCATACCTAAAGCATGAGTCACTGGCAAGCCAGAATAGATTTTGGCCATGCTGTGTGATGAAGTGTGCTGGAGGCAGTGAAACATTTAATCAAGACTCCAGGCAGTGCAACTCCCAGTGGCCACCTAAACAAAACAAAAAAGGGCAAAATCCTCCCCCCAAAACAACAACAAAAGACTCCCCAAACCCCACCCCCCAACACAAACACGAAAGAAATCAAAAACACCCCCAAAATCAAAAACAAGAGAAAAAGAAACAAATGGTAGCACCTTTTCTTTGCACCCCAAAGGTGAGCATTCCTTCAGAGTCAACACAAGAAAGTGACATCTATTTTTATTCTTCTTATTATTTTAAATAACAGTGGGAGCAGATTTACATCTGATTTAGATAAAAGGAAGACATTTTTTACACTGGAATGGGTTGTCTAGAGAGGTAGTAGAAGCCCTGTCCCTGGAAGCATTCCGGGCCAGGTTGGATGGGGCTCTGAGCAACCTGATCTAGTTGAAGATGTTCCTGTTGACTGCAGGGTATGGGGCTACATGACCTTGAAAGGTGGCTTCCAACCCAAAATATTTTATGCTTTTTCTAAGTAGTGTCAGTTAAATCAGTGAGATATTGGAAGGATTCTGATCTTCCAGCATTTTCCCCACAGGTTAAAATTACCGAGGAATCCACTATAGAAAACGTAATAATTAGGTTTCCCTGAATGTTATTTAATGGAGAAAAAGAGACATAGAATCATAGAATCAATAAGGTTGGAAAAGACTTCAAAGGTCATCAAGGCCAACCTGTCAGCCAACACCTCATGACTACTAAACCATGGCACCAAGTAGCCATGTCCAATCCCCCTCTTGAACACCTCCAGGGGTGGTGACTCTACCACCTCCCTGGGCAGCCCATTCCAGCGGCTAATAACTCTCTCTGGGAAGAACTTTCTCCTCACCTCGAGCCAAGCCTCCCCTGGCACAGCTTGAGACTGTGTCCTCTTGTCTGGTGCTGGTTGCCTGGGAGAAGAGACCAAGTCCCACCTGGCTACAACCTCCCTTCAGGTAGTTGCAGAGAGCAATAAGGTCTCCCTTGAGCCTCCTTCTTCTCCAGGCTAAACAACCCCAGCTCCCTCAGCCTCTCCTCGTAGGGCTTGTGCTCGAGGCCTCTCCCCAGCCTCGTTGCCCTTCTCTGGACACGTTCAAGAGTCTCAATGTCCTTCTTAAATTGAGGGATCTAGAACTGGACACAGATTGACAAAAATACTGCCAATCAGCAGTAATTCCTGATTCTGAGAGGGAAAAGGAAATGCTACTAATAATTGCTGCTCTTAATGGGCTCAAACTGTTGTCTCACGCTGGGTTGATACTTGATCTGCGTCGGGATGGAGTGGGCAGTCAAATAGTTCAGGACAGCTTTCAAATTATCTCTTTTTATACTAAGTTAGTTGAGCTCAGACATCAAAACCAAGTGTAGTGTTCTGGTCTCCTGTAGAGAGATCTCAAGCGTCTACAGTCTAAGTGTATGGCTGACACATCCACTTACTGCCTAAGCACTTGTCACTGTCACTTAAAATTAGGGACTTTGCCTGCAGGATTTGGATTATATTCACTACACTGTTTTTTTTTTTTTTTTTTTTTTTTTTTTTTTCCAAAGGTGTAACCCCCAAACTCAAAGATCAAGTGACAACTGCTGCCTCTGGACACTCAAACTTGTCTGGTTGTTTTTTTTTCCCCAGGCAGTGTCTTTTTCGAGCTGGTTGGTTTGGGGTTTTCTGTGACGTTTTCTCCTGGACGCAATCTTCCCGCTGTTAACAGTGGGATTCTGAACAACTTTGTCTATTTAACAGGTTTGCTGGCCTGCAGCACAATAGACTAATGTGATTTTTATTGTACTAGCCTGCACTGGGATTGTTTTCCCTCCTGAAAAGTGGGAATATTCAGATACCTCGTTCCGCCTCTGTCTAAGCAAAAGCTATTGCCTTGTCCCGAGACATTTTCTTTACAAATGGGCTTTCCATCTTGTTGTGGAAATTGCAAATGTGCATGATCTGCACTTCAGGTTTTCCACCTCCCTGAGCTATGCTATTATTGGTTGTTCAAGCAATTTTCAAATGTGTTTATTTTTCGCCTCCACACTTACTCTTCCCAAGTATTTTAGTTAGAGCAAGGTGGGAAACTGATTCAAGGGTAGCTGATGGGTTCTTGTCATTATTAAAAGCATTCTTTTAGAGATGTTTCTGGGAATAGGAAGGGGGTTTTTATTACTGTTATTTTTATTTTTTTTTAAACAAGGATTTTTTTTCTTCTTTTCTTTCTTGAGATGAAATTTTGATTTCATGTACTCTGATATTTAACCTCCATATTCAGCTTGGTGGAAGCATGAATAGAATAGACCAGACCAGGTTGGAAGAGACCTTCGGGATCATTGAGTACAACCTATCACCCAACACTATGTAATCAACTAAACCATGGCACCAAGCACCCCATCAAGTCTCCTCCTAAACACCTCCAGTGATGGTGACTCCACCACCTCCCTGGGCAGCCCATTCCAATGGCCAATCACTCTCTCTATGAAGAATTTCTTCCTAACATCCAGCTGGAACCTGCCCTGGCACAGCTTGAGACTGTGTCCTCTTGTTCTGGTGCTGATTGCCTGGGAGAAGAGACCAGCCCCTGCCTGTCTACAACCTCCCTTTAGGTAGTTGTAGATAGCAATGAGGTCTCCCCTGAGCCTCCTCTTCTCCAGGCTAAGCAACCCCAGCTCCCTCAGCCTCTCCACATAGGGCTTGTGCTCCAAACCCCTCCCCAGCTTTGTTGCCTTCCTCTGGACACGTTCCAGCAAGTGAACCACGCATGCACTGGGCCTGCAAAGGCTTAGTATAATCATAACTTCACAAACGTGAGCAGCTAATGTGATTACTCACATCAGTAAAAAAGGAATTTACATATATGTCTCTTGGTTTAGGGTTAGAGGAGCATTGTTTACTGGATGAACAAAAGAGCTGAAGTGATGGAGGCAGGAGAAAAATGGCATGGATGTGATTAATTCATAGTTGAGTTAT
This sequence comes from Picus viridis, assembly GCA_033816785.1. Lineage (NCBI taxonomy): Eukaryota > Metazoa > Chordata > Aves > Piciformes > Picidae > Picus > Picus viridis. The sequence goes on from CM066581.1 coordinate 7,719,767, forward strand.
CCTTTCATTATGATGAATGATATTATTTAGAATATTTGCTAGGGGATGAGGAATAGAATCCTTTTGTTCTGTTTAAAATTGCTGATGCACTGCAAAGAAGAATAAACTCCTTTAATTTTTTTATTGTGAAGGATCATGTAATGGCTTAAAGCATAGAGGAAAAAGTCTTCAGGGTGATGTGTGCCAATGCTGCCTGTAGATTGTTAGATGGTATCTCTTGAGAGAGGCAGCGAACATCACGGCAGCAAGCAAAGGGAAGAAGAATGACTCAACAACGTATAGATTGAAAGAAAAGCTGTTGCCTTTCTACTCTGTGTGATCTTTAATCAAATAGCTGTAGCATTTGAAGAAGTATTGAACATGGGAGGCATCTGGGAGTTCCTTTCTTCTTAGGTCATGTTCTATCTGTAGATCTCTGATCAAGTGTGTAACAGGGACAGGGTGGCTGCAAGCAAGAATCGCTGCACGCGTTTTGGGGCCCCCGCTGCTGCCACGTGAGCTCGTTCTGCCACTTTCCTGGGGCATCTTTTTTTTCCTCTCGTTCTCATTCCATAGATGGAAGAACTGTAGAAAAGTAGGCTGTCTATATAAACCCTCCTCACCTTGAAGTAAAAGGAAAATAAAGCAGAGGAGTAGGTTCTGGCCAAACGAGTCCATAGGTTTATAGAAGGCGTTACGACCAGGTAGAATTTGGCACATTGCCTTCCAGTGCAATGTTTTATTTGACATACCTTTGTAGCTCATAAACCCAATACATTTAGTCACTAAAATGATTTCTTGTTCCAGAATGAAACTCTCATGTTAAGCTTTTTGTGTTGGGCATGGAATTTGTCTAGCCTGCTCAGTAATAATTGCCTGGGTACTAATAGTTTTGAAGTGGATTGGTTCTTTTGTGCTAAGAAGCTAAACTTCATCTTTTAGCAACTGTTCCTTAATTCAATGTAAATATTCACTCAATAAATAGAAGAATGGATTATTCAAACACAAAGTCATATTCCTTTTGATTAGCAAAGAAAAGAATTTTTCCCTTAGCTTCCATCATAATTGAGTTCCTTCTTGCCCCTGAGAATAAGTTGCTTTCAGAACCAGGTACAAAGGAGGAAGCTATGGAAGATTTTACACTGCAGCATCACTCTTTGTGAAGAGTCCCTTTCATAGAGGCTCCTCATAAGTGCCATCAGTTATTTCAAAGATGGTATTTTATACTTTCCTCAAAGTAAAGACAACATTTTGAAACAACAGTGAGTTTCCAAAAAGGTTCTCTTGGTCATTTTCATGCCCTAAATGTTTTAATAGATACTGTGTGCTTTATGAAATGAGGTTCTGGTATAGTTTTCTCATATCTGTTAGAGCCTGAGGGGTTTGTCTGAATGCAGAAGAGCATTCTTACTTTTTTCTTACATCTACATTTAAAGTAAATTGAGGCAAAACTGTTTGAAGCAAGTGCTGCCTCAATCTCTTTGGAATTTAAGGAGAAAAAACACAAGAGACTAATTTGAGCAGCAAATAATAATCATAACAAGATCAAAGTAATTAATGCTTTGAGGAGAAAGTTCTTCACCGAGAGAGTGATTCGCCATTGGAATGTGCTGCCCAGGGAGGTGGTGGAGTCACCATCCCTGGAGGTGTTCAAGAGGAGATTGGACGTGGCACTTGGTGCCGTGGTCTAGTCGTGGGGTCTGTGGTGACAGGTTGGACTCGATGATCTTCGAGGTCTCTTCCAACCTTTGTGATACTGTGAAAATGTCTGTGACAGCAAGCTGCAGCAATCAGATTGTCACAGATGAGGATGGGTTGACCATCTATAATAATGGCCAGGGCATGGCATTAGTTGTGAGAATGTCACTAAGCCTGAAGAATGAGAAATGTGATTCAAACTTGGGGAAATTTGCTATTGTTTGACTCACTGCTTTTGCAAGTCTTTGTGGTTTGCCGTATGCAGGTTTAGGCTGGATGTTAGGAACAGATTCTTTACCATGAGGGTGGTGGAACACTGCAACAGGTTGCCCAGGGAGGTAGTTGAGGCCTCATCCCTGGAGACAATTCAAGGTCAGGCTCAGCAAGGCTCTGAGCAACCTGATCTAGTGGAATATGTCTCCACTGGCTGCAGTGTCCCTTCCAAGCCAAACCATTCTATGATCTATGAATTGAACACAAACCAAACACACACACACAAAAAAAATCACCCAGAATTAGTTTGTGTAGAAATTGATATGTAAAATTATTCTGTTTATTTCACAAGGCACAGTAAATAAGCAACACATTTTTCTGCAGAATAAATATGAGGGAGAGGTTTAATTTTTCAGTGGGTTTGTTTATTTGCTTTTCCTGATACATGAAGCATGTGAGGGAAAAGCATTACTCTACAACTTGCACACATGTAGTGTAGTTTTGTGTAGATTCACAAACACATGCACAAAAGCTCTCTGATTCTTACACACAGAAGTTTCTGATTTTTTTTTTTTCAGTTGCCCCTTGAACAAATAAAATAGTGGTCTCTGTCTAAAAATTTTTCTCCCTTATTAGAGGATTTCCTGATTTTTTTTTTCCCACCATTTAAAGCATGTCTTTGGTATGAAATACAGTGTCTTTGTTTACTTTGTGAGCTGATTTTTCAGGATAAAATTGCTTAGTCGATTCTTCCTCTTTTTTTCCCCAGTTCCCTGGAACGTGACTTTATAATTGATTGATTTTGTCCCCAACCCTTAGGCATCTGGATTCTTGGATTCTGACAATTTTACATTATACAAGCTGTAGGCAATGCACAGCTTCTAACCCAAACCCCCAGAAGCTGTCATATATTTTTCATACCATTTGTTACAAAGGGCAATCTCTCATGAAAAAGGTTTCTGGTGGTGAAATGTCACCTACAGTTGAAACATTAGCTGTCCATGACATGTGTAGTATGAATAAATAAATGTTAGAGCTGTGCAGCTGCTTTACCTTGAAACCATATCTGGGGAAATGCTATACTTTGAGCAACAGAGCATATATAGTTTGCTGTGCCAGTTCAGGGGGCAAAAATCCTTCATCTGTCGTTTTTTACTGCAGTTCTGCCATTTTTTTGTGATTAATTGTCGCCCAGATGCAGCAATCACCAAGAAAACCAACCAGGGCTGTTCTATTCCCTGATAGTTTGTAGCAAGTTGGTTGGTTTGGGATGGTCTGGTCCGTGCTTCTGCATCACAGTATCACAATATCACCAAGGTTGGAAGAGACTTCAAAGATCATCGAGTCCAACCTGTCACCACAGACCTCAGGACTAGACCATGGCACCAAGTGCCACATCCAATCCCCTCTTGAACACCTCCTGGGACGGTGACTCCACCACCTCCCTGGGCAGCACATTCCAATGAGGAATGACACTCTCTGTGAAGAACTTCCTCCTCACCTCGAGCCTAAACTTCCCCTGGTGCAGCTTGAGACTGTGTCCTCTTGTTCTGGTGATGGTTGCTAGAGAGAAAAGACCAACCTCTTCCTGGCTGCATAAACCCTTCAGGTAGTTGTAGAGAGCAATGAGGTCACCCCTGGGCATCCTCTTCTCCAGGTTGAACAATCCCGGCTCCCTCAGCCTCTCCTCATGGGGCTTGTGCTCAAGGCCTCTCCCCAGCCTCGTTGCCCTTCTCTGGACACGTTCAAGTGTCTCGATGTCCTTCCTAAACTGAGGGGCCCAGAACTGGACACAGTACTGAAGGTGTAGCCTAACCAATGCAGAATACAGGGGCACAATGACTTCCCTACTCCAGCTGGCCACACTATTCCTAATGCAGGCCAGGATGCCGTTGGCCTTCTTGGCCACCTGGGCACACTGCTGTTAGCAGAGATTTAAATTTGATGATAAAACCTCCTGTTTTAATCTGTCTCAAACTTTTATGTACCATTTCTGCATGATAAAAGAAATCAAATGTGGTCTAAATAAGTAATGGCCTTCTATGAAAGGCCATGGAGGACCCATAGGACCAGTATTTTGTCTGTGCTTCCTGCAAATATATCTTTAATATGAATGTATTATTTGCTCTGTTTTTAAAGACACTGCAATTCTTTTCAATCCTGTGGAAAAGCTCTGGCAGGCTCAGAGTAACAGTAACCTACTGCAGGTATAAATACCAAACACAAACTGAAACAAATAAAAGAGCTCACTTTCTTGAAGTGACTGAGGATGGTTTAGTTGCCTAGATGGAAAGTGTCTCCCTATGTGGCTTATATACCAGAGACCAATGGTGATATCCAGAGCAGCTTTTTGAATTAACATCAGCAGGGCAGCAATCTTGCTTATGAAAACCTAGGAGTAAAGAACACAAAGCAGCCTTTTGGGCACTGCCATTGCTACTTGGAAAAGCACACAAATATTGCATCTGAAGAGAACGTGGGTTTAGGTGTGCACAGGCAAGGAAACTAGATGCTAGTGGGTGCTTCTAAAGTAACATTTATGTTTGCAATTAGGGAGAGCTTAGAGAGAGCAAGACTCAGATTTTAATTTTTTTGAAGTATAAACTGCAAGGGTGTTTTTTCCTCTCTCTGAACAGAGAGTTGCCAATATATAAACATTTCAGAGAGAATTTTACACCACCTCATCTTTATGTCAGGCAGCATTTAACGGTTGAATGATCTCCTGCCCCGGGACTTGGCAGCTATTCTCCAGAGGCTGACTTTGAGGATTACAATGACAGTCCATCAGTGGATCTTTTCCAATGTAAACTAGACTAGGACCATTTAAAATCAGTTGCTATCAACAAGTCAAATTAACTTTATTTATGTTAGAGGCTTTCCTATGAGTATTTTATAACAATGTGGAATTTTCATATCCGGAGGGGCTTTGCCTGTTGTTGGTGTGATTTGGGAATGTTCTAATTCACGTGATTAAGAACAATTTACCTGATTCCTTTAAGAACTGGGTGATTTGTAACATTCAGGTCCAATCAGTGTCTAACTTGCAGTGCTCATGGAACTTCTCCTGAATCTTGCTTTATCCAGGTGGAAATAACACTTCAGGATATCAATGACAACCCGCCAGTGTTCCCCACAGATATGCTGGATCTGACAGTGGAGGAGAATATAGGAGATGGATCTAAAATATTGCAGCTGACAGCCATGGATGCTGATGAGGTAGGAGCATGGTTTTATATCTGAATGTCTGGACTAAAAATGCTGGTTTGGAAATGTGTGTTTTTACCTCTTCCCTTCATGACAGCTTTGCTTTGGGAGTGCCGGTGGTCACCGTGTCTGGCCTGTTTGCGAACCTGTGTTCAGTATCATGGAGTCATGCAGAGGCAAGCACACACAAGCAAGACAAACATTCTCATGCTTGAAGACTGGTTTGCATGCTATTGTTACCTAAGGAAGAAATTTTTTACAGTGAGGGTGGTGAAACACTGTTCCATGTTGCCCAGAGAGATGGTACATGTCCCATCCCTGGGAACATTCCAGATCAGGTGGTTTTGGCATGTGAGCAAACTTTCTAATTAAAGATGTCCCTGCTCATTTCAGTGAGGTTGAACTAAATGACTAGAGTCTAAAGATCTCTCCAAACCCAAAACAACATTCTGTGATTCTCTGGTAATGACTTAATGCTTTCCTAACATCTCTTAATCAGTGATTCCACCAATGGCAAAGAATACCCCATGTTTTGCTTTTAGGTGGTCTTGTTATCAGTCTCATCATACACCATAGCCAATGAATCGGAGGTGCTGGACTACCCAGCTGATGATAAAGATTTACTGGTGCTCAATTTAAGACCCCAGCTTGAGATCCAACCTACCTTTGAAGCAGCAATGTTTCAGTTCAGCCCAATTTCAAGGTGTGTGTTAAAATTAATGTGAGATGAGCCTTGGAGAGGAAGAAAACTTTTGTTAACACCTACTTGCCCTGTGACTAGAACTACTTAATATAAATATTATCCTTTCCTACAAAAGGCTTTATTTCACCCAAAGGGGAAGGAAAAGAAATACTGATAAAATATGTGTTGTGTAGATCAGCCTGTTTGCAAAATAGTTTTGCCCACTTAGATTTATTGCTGTGAGAATGCTGCAACTAAGGAGCTATTAAGATGTTAATAAAAGCCTTTGAGCAGCTGTTAATCACTTGGCCAGTCAGTTTAGTGAGGGATATTGCAGTCTTCTTGTATCCATCAGGCAAATATATCCACATATCATTGGATACAATAATTTCTTTTGGAAAGTAAGTTATGAAAATGTTAATCGTGCTGCTCCTTTCACTTGAGCTGATTCTTTCCATTGGGGAAAGGCCTAAAAAGTCAATATGAGCATGGAAAGAAGTTTGTGTTGTCGTTAAAATATAGGGTTACACTTGACAACAAGGAGAAATTCTTGCATTCAAATAATAAGGTAATTCAACCTCCTCCAGAGAATTTTTCTTGCTGGCCTTTTTTGTGTTAGCTTGGTTAGTCGTCCTGTGATTGTTAATTGATGTACTTAATCTTACTGCTACGGAGGGAACCACTGGAAAACCCCCCAGGAATGGTATGCATGTGATTATGAACATTTTATTCTTCCCTTTATTTTTCTGGTAGCAGCCTGATGTAGAGAAAAGAAAAACAAATAAAATTGGGAAGGTGCCTATCTGTAACAAAAATTCTGTTTGTCTTCAAATTAAGAAGTGTTCAACTAGCACTCTCTGCCCTGGTATGGCAAAGAGAAATCTAAGATTTTGGCAATTCAGCCTCTTTTAGATCATTGCTGGACTGCACCTAAGTTGTTATCCATTCTGAAACATTCCATCCAGTGGGAATTGATTTTTTTTTACCTTAGACAGAAATCAGTCAATCTTTTTGTAAGACAAGATGATTACAATTTCCCTACCAGAACATTTGGAACTCAAGCTCTTTACAGAGTCCAGAGTTTCTTAGCAATGTGCAGTTTAGAGTCAAGATACTTACCTTTTGCTTTGTTTTCCTCTTTGAAGTGGAGGGCACAGTGAACTCTCCTGCAACATACTGCCTTTTTGACTACTTTTTTTTTGGTACATGCAGCCCTTATATGCAGCTCGCTAGCCAGCATACTGCCTTTGCTATGTGCACAGATTTCAGGATCAAAGTTGTAGCTTCAAGGGGTGACAGAACCCTTAAAACTACTGGCTGAGTGGTGTACAAAACCCAAACTCATTCAAACCTTTGCAATAAGAAGGGACATCTTTATCTAGATCAGGTGGCTCAGTGCCCCATCCAACATGACCTGGAATGTTTCCAGGGATGGGGCTTCTAGCATCTCTCTGAGCAATCCTTACAACTAGTCCAAATCTCCCTCCTTTTAGTTCAAAACCATCACCCCTTTTCCTCTCAAAACAAGCCCTGCTAAAAAGATTGTCCCCATCTTTCTTATTGCCCTCCTTTAAGTACTGAAAGGCGGCAATGAGATCTCCCAAGGACATGCTGAGAAAAGATGGAAAGACATTCTCTAGGTGTCTAGGCTTTAACAATTACAACAGTTTCTAGCACTTTGCAGCTTTTTTTTTTAAGTCAGTGGTGATGGGGAATTTCTATGCAGCTTTTTAAAAGGTTTTGTAAATAGATAGCAAGTTTACAAGCCAACCTTACAAACAACGTAGAGTTTGTTTTGCTTCTCACTCAATGCATATAAGCTTCCTACTTCGATTAAACTAGTCTCTGCAGTTTTCTCTGTGCTCTATTAGGAGGAGGCTGGCTAGTCAAACAAGCAAAGAAGAATGGGGTCACCTCTGAAATCTTAGATTCTCATCAAATGTTTTTTGCTAAGTGGGACAATTGGAGGAAAACGGGTGAGGTCCCCAAGGTGCACCTGAGCACACAGCTGCTGTGCACACCAAGGCACTGCCTGCAACTCTGCAGTGCTGGGCACCTGCAGCAGGTTGTTTTCTTTCTAAATTTCATTTCACAGCTAGGTCAGCCCAACTCTTTGAAACAACACCCCAGAGAGAAAGTTTGGCACGGGGCACTCTCATAAGTTCAGGCAACTAACACTTGTCTCTCATCCGAGCAGGTGTTTATCTCTGTTAATTTGCTTTTTTAAAATAAAAACTGTTTGTGACAGCTGTAGAATTTCTTTCTCCCTGATCTCTTTGATCTGTTATTCACCACAAAGGCCACAGTAAATATCTGTTCATCCAGCAAAATGCATTGCCAGGAACAGTTGTCATGCAGGGTACAGGTAGGTACGGGTCTCAGGTGGTGGAGGTTACCAAACCTTCCGTGCTCTTAAGCCTGTCATGCGAAAAGAAGGATGTGACCCAGGGTCTTGGCTCTTTTTCTGTTTTCTCTTAAAGACCAATGTCAGTGTGTTAAAAACAAAATGACAGAGCTCAGGTAGCTTCCTTTTCTCTAGGAAACCTTAGTATTCCTCAGAGCTAAGATCTGTAAGGTGGGTGGATTCTTTTATTAATATTCAATGGTACAGACTGGATACAGGTGGCATTTCCCAGTGTTTGTGACAGGGCAGGGCTGAGGCAAAATCACTGTATCAGTATATTGTGACTATCATTGTCCATATTTTTGTCCTAAGTTTTAATTTCAATCTTTGGGGGGGGAAGGATTGAAGGATTATATTTTTTTCTATGTAACATTACTTTTATTTTCCCTTTATCCAAAATGCTCAAAATCAATGTCACTCTGGTTGGTGTGTTTGGTTTTTTTTTCCCAAGGACAAATGAGACATTTTATTTGACCTAAAAGCAAATGCTTTTGACTTCCAGCACAACCCAAGAGATCAGTACTGTGATTTTAATGACACATGATTTGTCACTTTGGGGTTATTTATTTACAGGGATAAATGTATTTCCATGCAGAAACTGGTCTTTGAGGGGCTGCTGCAAGCAAGGCTCCAAGGAGTTGAGTGGGAGCAGCAGCTCTTCCTATGCATGCTGGCCAGTGGAGCTGCTGCATGGATACCTCTTGTCCTTCCTCCTGGCATTCTTCTCACTCCTCCTCCTTCCATCCCACTTCCAGAGTGAGAATGGCAGAGCTGATCCCACTGGCAGAGATTTAATTGAACCTTTGAACACAAAACAAGAATAAACACTGATCTCTGTTAAGAGGCCTTGAACGCTGCCAGCGAGGGAGCATTCAGAACCTCCCTGGACAACCTGTTTCAGTGTCTCACCACCCTTACTGTAAAGAATTTGTTCCTAACATGCCCCTAAACCTGCCCTCCCCAAGCTTCAGTCCATTCCCTCTCTTACTGTCACAACAAGCCCTTGTAAAAAGCCCTTTCCCAGCTTTCCTATAGGCGCCCTTCAGGTACTGGAAGGCCACTATTAGGTCTCCTCATAGCCGCCTTTTCTCTCTCTCAGCCTGTCTCCATAGGGCAGGTTCTCCAGCCCTCTGATCATTTTTGTGGCCCTCCTCTGAACCCACTCCAGCAGTTCCATGTGCCTCCTATGCTGGGGGCACCAGAACTGGACACAGTACTTCAGGTGGGGTCTCGCTAGAGCAGAGTAAAGGGGGAGAAGCAGCTCCCTCATCCTGCTGGTCACACTTCTGGCTGCTAATTAAAGCGGGGATCTGCTGGTCTGCAATTAAAACAGGTATCACAGCTGTATGGTAGTGGCTGGAAGCGATCTTTTTTCATGAGGAATGGAGCACAAGTGGTCTAGATAATCTCATCATTTCACATCTCATAAATAAAACTGTCTGTGTGTGGGTCTTCAGTGGGGGACTGGGCCAGGAAGGCTGTTTATTAAAGGAAACTGCTGTGAAAACTATTCGCCAAGTGCAGTTACTGGAATGATTCTTGCCTTACTGAAAATGGGGATGCGGTTTTGCTGGCAAATAAGTTGATTTGACCACTTCTGTTTTTGCTTAGGGAGCCAATGCCCTCGTCACATACACTATTATCAGCGGTGCAGATGATAGCTTCCACATTGACCCCGAGTCAGGAGACCTGATAGCCACCAAGCGCCTGGACCGGGAGCGCCGCTCCAAGTACTCCTTGCTGGTTCGTGCTGATGATGGCCTACAGTCCTCAGACATGAGAATAAACATCACTGTTAGTGATGTTAATGACCATATTCCCAAATTCTCCAAGCCAGTGTACTCCTTTGACATCCCAGAAGATGCCACTCCAGGTAAACAGGAAATGGCTTTAAAATGAAATGATTTTTTTTTTTTAAGTTTTGTCAGTCCACGGAGACTGGAGGCTGGGGAGGGGGTGGGAGGGTTGGGTGGGAGGAGCAGATCTGTCTGGCTTGATCAGGAAACAGAAGAGGCTGAAGGCATCTGTGGGATGGAGTGGAGAAATGCCTCACTGTGCTGTGAAAGTCTGCTTGCTAGGAAATCTGTGTCACTAGTGAAGCCAAATTTCTTTTGAGTGGGGAGCAGAGAAACAGTTGCCACTCCAGTAAGTCCTAAGTGCAGAACAGAAATTTTGCTTGCATCCCAATGGAAGCCTCTGAGTGCAACTACTTAAAAACCAGTAAACAGAGGAGCAGGAGCAGAAAAAAATTACAGGATACAAGGAGCATAACCTGTCATGAAGGTGTAATGGTGGTGCTGGTACTGATTTAGTGAGCCATCTTCAGTGAATGCGACTTAGAACACTTAATTCATCAAGAGTAGGATCACAAAATGGGTGACCACTGAGCAGTCACTAATACACTGATTCCTTAATATTCCCTACATGGGGCTCAGTTACTAACCCTAACATCATATTTCTTTGGTCTTGTCTTTGACTCCTGTTTTTGTCAAGTTTTTTGTAGAAAACCTAACTTTTATATAATTAATTCTTTCCTCAATACAACCACTGACCTCTTAAATTGTTGTTTTCTTCTTTTAGAGCTTGTTTCATATGCAAGAGCCTTTTGATGTTTGAAAGCTAGGTTGTAAGCTAGAAAATATTTAGACCACACAAAAAAAACAGTTCAAAAGCTGTGCTATAACATATGTCTCCAGATGAGAAATGAGTATTACTGGCATTAAAAAGTTTCCAGTATTTTATACAGACTGCTGGTCTAAAACCAGTATCTGCCCATATTAGTAACTAAAGCACCTTAGAAGCTTGCCCTGAAACATAAGTTTGACTTAGAAGTCTGGAAGGCTCGGCTTGGTAACATACTCCCATGCCTCCCACGTTTGCACTGTCTGCAGCCTCAGTCCCAAAACTCAGTAATGTTTTGAGTTAAAAGGATTACAGTGCAATCTGCTGTGCCTCCATGATCTGATCTGGAAGTAACTGAGATGTCTGTGTAGCACAGGGTGGTTTGGTTGCTGATCCCCAGCTATGCTCTTCTCTCTTGTCACTCACAATCCTGAGGCCCAGTCTGTTTAAGCAAAAATCACACTTGAGTATTCCTGGATGCTTTTCAGATTCATCTGGGTGCTGGGCCATCTTGCCTAGACCATGCTTTTCCCGAGGTTGGACCAGATGATCCCTGAGGTCCCTTTCAACCTGATATTCTTTGATTCTGTGACTAAAATGGTGAATGTAATTCTCTTGAATCCTTGATGGGGTGTGCGTTTGTGCTGTGTGCCCAGCTCAGCAGTGATGGATGCTGGAGGGAGAAACAGGCTGGTTTAGTACTTGAAGTGCTGCGGTTTCTCCTGTTCCTTTCTCCAGTGGTCCCAGAGCAGCTGGCAGGCTCATCCAGAGGGGAAGTGTTGTGAGATTTCCCCCTTTGGGGCTCCATTCTCTATCCCACAGAGTTGTGCCCCTTCCTCTTGCAGTCTGGCAGCTGTGTCTGGGAATTTTACCTTCTCTGGGCCTCAGCTCTGCTGAGCTTCCCTGACCTCACCGTGCCGCGAGCTCGCTGGAGGGCTGACAATCCCATCCAGCTTCAGGACAGACTTCTTCACCAATTAACCTGTGGTCAGAAAGCTTGAGGCACTGAAATGAATGTGAAAGATACCAGCATCTTCAGCTGGGTTAAAGGAAGCTGTAGCACTATTCTTCATTCTAATGATAAGCAGTTGCTCAAGACCAGTTAACTGTGTTGTAACACATGCAGTTCATCTGGCTCCATGGAGAAGGAATGAAAGGATTCATTTTCTTGGAAATGAGCTGATCTTGATTGTAATTGGTGCTCGAAATGCTAAAAAGCAACACTTGGTTTCCAAACCTGAGCGAGATAGGTCAGTCCTGTGAGCACAGCTATGCAGAAAGGAAAACAATGGCACAAATTCACGAGGAGTTGGGTTTCAGAAAACAGTGTGGAATGGACCCCTCTAAGGTTTCTACTTTTCTAACCGCAGTTACCCTGCGAAGGCACTCTTTCAAAAAGCAGAGCTGGGATATTTGGTATGCACTGACATTTCCCTTTCTGCATTTAGAAAGAAATAGCTAGAAGGTTTCAGGACTTGCATTTGTCTGCAGGGAGGAGAGGGTCCTTTGAGTTGCAGAAAGAAAATGGCTACCAGGAGAAAAGGTATTTTTGCCCCAGTTGTTATCTAACCTGGACATCTTCCTGTTTAAAGATAGAACCAAACATTGCTGGCCTTTATGCAGGGTGGTGTTGTTTTTTAGTAACCTTTTAAAGCAAACATCATGGGCATGCACAGAGAGAGTGATTGCCCATTGGAATGGGCTGCCCGGGAGGTGGTGGAGTCACCATCACTGGAGGTGCTCAGGAGGAGACTTGATAGGGTGCTTGGTTGCACGGTTTAGTTGATTAGGTGGGTTGGATAATAGGTTGGACGTGATGATCTCGAAGGTCTCTTCCAACTCGGCTTATTCTATTCTATCATGCTGAATACTGTTCCTTGCAGCTTTGAAAAACCTTTCATAGTAGTAAGTCATACAGTACTGAGGCTTGAATTTCTAGTGGAGGTTGCCTCTTCTTCTGCCGAGCTGTGTGATGATGAGCTGGCTCTGACCCCACTGGTCAGCTGCCTTTTGGGACTGACTGATTTTGTTGTTGTGCTGTGCAGGTTCCTTAGTGGCAGCCATTCTAGCCACTGATGATGACTCTGGCATCAATGGGGAAATCACATACACTGTAAGTGAAGATGATGAAGAAGGTATCTTCTTCCTGAACCCTGTCACTGGAGTCTTCAACCTGACTCGCTCTCTGGACTATGAGGCACAGCAGTATTACATTCTTACCGTCCGTGCAGAAGATGGAGGAGGCCAATTTACTACCATCAGAGTGTACTTCAATATATTGGACATCAATGATAACCCACCAGTGTTCAGCATGACCTCATACAGCACGTCTTTGATGGAGAACCTGTCTCCAGGATCTGCTATCCTCAACTTCAGTGTTACTGATGCAGATGATGGTAGGCCTTTCCTCGTATTCCTTATTCATAGATTCATAGAATGGGTTGGGTTGGAAGGAGCCTTAAAGAGCACCTAATTTCAACCCCTTGCCCAGGGACACCTTCCACTAGCCCAGGTGGTCTCTGATGATAAATACTTGTTACACATTAGCACCATACTACAGGACCTAGTTGAAAGGGCAAATTTGGGCTCTCCTTAGGATGCCATCGTAAGCTTAAATGCCCTGCATCCTGTGTAAACAAAAGTTATTTTTCCTCATATTTCACATTAGGTTTGAGCAGGTGGCTTATCATTTTTTTTTCTTTCCTTTTTTGTTTCATTTATGATAAATGAAAAAGACAGTCAAATTCTGCTTTCAACTGCTCTTGTGGAACTGAGGCACAGAGCTGTATTTTACCTGGAGTGCCTTACAGCAGTTCAACACCATGATTCCTCCCCTGGTGCTTGGGTTACACATTTAAATTAGACCCAAATGTTCTTTCAGCTTGCCCTTTTTTTTATTAAAGTTTATAATATATTCTAAGTAAGGTTCTGGCAATATGAGATGTCATCTCCAAACATGGGGACCTTAAATGTACTGTAATTTTAAGGGTACCATGAAGAGGATTGTCATCTACAGGGTATTGATAGTGGAGGTTAAAAAACTGATTAAGAAAAACCATGGGAAAATTTCTTGTTAAAATAAGCTTTAATCTTGGGATTTTTTTTATGGCATCTAGAAGGTGTTAATGTGTTGGAGTGTAAAAGATACAATCTTTATGGCATGCTTAAGCATTTTGCCATACGGTTTATGTCCAAGCAAGAATAATTATAGACTATGGCCCTAAAATACATAAGAAACCTTCTCTAGCATACCACATTTTCTTAAGTGTCCACAGACATTAGTCAGTGTGACTTCATACAAAGTTCTTCATAACATTTGCAGTGAGCTTACAGGTGAAGGTTATTTTTGTGACATGTTAAGCAACCTTGTCTCCTCTCAACTTGACACTGCCTCAGCAGAGCCCACAGAAGTGTCTCGCACTGAAATGCGTGCTTCAAGCTCAAAGCACCTACATGCTTCAAGAAATCACAGTTTATGCCCATAAAAAGACTGAGCTAATCAAGATTATTCAGTAAACCATTTTTTCCCCTCAGGAAATGCTGAGTTCTTGAACCCAAAACATTTTTGTGGGAACATAAATTTTGTGCTGATGGATAGAACTTTCCATGGTAAGAATTGTGCAACTGCTTTTGAGATCAAACGGAGAAAGTGAGTGAGAAGAGATTCCATAAGATAAGCCAACAAGTCAAAGATTATAACTGGGTCATACTGGCTCTTTTTGCACTCTTTCACCATTCTTGCTAAAGTTTTTATTTTGTGTAAACTACCTACAAACTGGAGGAGGACCTTGTGCTTGCATCATGCATATCCATGGAAGGGAGTGTTCCTTCAGACCTGTAGATAAATGGGTTTGTCTCTAATCTATCTTCCCTTCTATTTCTTATGTTCCTGTTAGGAGTACAATACTTGATTTCAAACCTTTTTGGAAGTTCATTTCACTTAACCATTATGGATCTGTTTTCCTTTTCTCTTGCACCTCATACATTAATTCCCATCTGTGTGCAATGGACTTGAACTGTATCATAGCACTGAGATATCATTTTACATTCATCATGCACTCGGCTATCAAGGAAGCAAATGAGGATTTGAGGAGCAGTGCAGAGAGCAGTCAGATATCTTGCATTTTATATTTTCTGGCATGCTCATTTTTCTAACAGTCTGGATTTAAACTTAATAGGGCAGAAATTTCATTCCAAGAGCATGCCAGGCTGAGTTTCCACCTAGGACTGTAACTTCAGCAAATGTTATGATCTACTGGTGTTTCTGTTTCAAGCCCAAACTTGTTATCCTTTGCCATCTTACTTTTGTCTGGAGTACAGAAATAGCTAGGACAATATTCCTCTGCATGTGGCTTACAGATAATGCACTCAAATGCAGACAAATACCATTTCATGGATTGCTTGTATAAACTCATAGTTTGGAGGAGCTCTGAGAATACATTGTTTTATAATGAGATATGCCTCTTGTTTGAAGACAAACACTGATAAAAGGCAAACCCTTGGCACTAGTGAGACTGCCCCAGTTTTCGTGTTCAACACACCCCTTGAGAAGAAGTTGCTGTTTATCTCAGCTTGGACAATTTAATATGCACAGTAAATATCAGGTGGTGTTGGATGATGGGTTGGATGTGATGATCTTGAAGGTCTCTTCCAACCTGGTTTATTCCATTCCATTCTATTGGCTATTAACAGAGCAATAAAGAACTCAGTCTCCTTAAACAAAGCAATTCAATCAGAGAGGAGACCTGAATAAAAATGGCAAAATATGCAGCATAGCAATCAGCTGCTTAGGCAGACAGCTTCGTTTCTTTGTGTGAAAAAGGGAGTTTGAGAGGTACATTAGTAGTGAAGGGTCTGTTAATCTGCTAATTCTAAATCACAGTTTTATGACCCAAACCCAAGGAAAGAAAAAAAGTTAATTAAAAGACAGATAAATGGATGGATAGATACACCAATAGATAGATAGATAGATAGATGAGAGAAGACTCATTTCAGTTAGATGTTCCCCAAAATTAGTGATTTAGCATGAAGTCTAGAGTTGAAGCAGTAGCATGCATTTATAACATACAGTGGCATACATCTCAAGAGATGTGATTCTGCCCCTCTGCTCTTGTGAGACCCCACCTTGAATGCTGTGTCAAGTTCTGGTGTCCCCATCAAAAGAAGGATGCAGAGCTGTTAGAGCAAGTCCAGAGGAAGGCTACAAAAATCATCCAGGGGCTGGAATACCCTCTGAGAATATAGGGACCTTACAGGGACAGAATCCCCTCTCTTGCCCTGCTGGCATGGGGGGACTTTAGAGTTGCCTTCCAATACCTGAAGGGATCCTACAGAAAAGCCAGAGAAGGACTCTTTGTAAGGATGTCTAGCAATAGATAAGGGGGAATGGTTTTAACCAGAGTACGGTTAGACTGGATCTTAGGAAGAATTTGTTCAGACTGGATCTTAGGAAGAAGTTGTTCAGTACAGGGGTGGTGAGACTCTGGACTAGGTTTCCCAGAGAGGTTGTAGATGCCTCCTCCCTGGGGGGATGTTCAAGGCCAGGTTGGATGAAGCCTTGAGCAGCCGAGTCTAGTTGTGAGGCATCCCTGCCCATAGTGGGGAGGCTGGAGTAGATGATCTCTGAGGTCCCTTCCAACCTAAGCCATTCTGTGATTTGTTTCCTGAATGGCATACTTAAGGTCATTTCACAGCCTTGTCAAGATTCAGAATGTATTTCCTTTACCAGAATTATAAATTTCTCCCTTGACCATAATTGCTGGTTGTGTTTCCATCCTAAGAAGAGACTTTGGAATACCATGCCGTATATGGGAAGCACAGCTCTCCCCAGCATTCACTCTTGGCTTGGGAGTTTCTGGTTGTGGCTTTTTCTAACCGAGTGGAAGAATTCATGAGATAATTACATTAATAATAATGTTGCTTACTTAAACTGAGGAGAACAGAGGAAAACAGACTTTCAGTGAGCAGCAGAACTACTGAGCCTGGGTTTCGGAAAGCAAAACCTCTAAAAACCTTTATCCCTAGCTACTGTAGATGGGGGAAAAACTGCACATGTTATTACCATGCAGCTTCTGCTGAATGAAATGCAGAGATGAACTTTGCTGGCCATTCCCTCTGCAACTGCTCCAGTTAACATCCTTCCTTCTCTCCCTGCCTCCCTCTTCAACTCTTGTCGGAAAATAATTATTTCAAAGGCTTTTTCTCCCTTGTGAAGCTTGGATTAAAAAACGGCAATGAGGAGGCTGAATAAGCAGCACAATTGTACAGTCCTCATTTCCTATGGAAATGAGGCCAGAAACATTTATATCTAGGTCGGTGGGATGAATTCACATTCTCTACCTTTTTTCTCCTTGTCCCACCAGGCTCCAACTCCCAGCTGTCCTTCAGCATCACATCCGGGGACAGCGCGGGGCACTTTGGCATTGACAACAGCGGGGTGCTGAGCATCAGGCAGCCTTTGGACCGGGAAAGCCAATCGTTCTACAGCCTCGTCGTGCAAGTCCACGACATGACCCCTCTGCCAGCCGCCAGGTACACAAGCACAGCCCAAGTTTCAATTATTCTTCTGGACGTGAACGACAGCCCTCCAAGCTTTATCTCCCCAAAGCTGACGTACATCCCGGAAAACACACCGATAGATACGGTTGTGTTCAAAGCGCAGGCCACCGATCCCGACAGCGGCCCCAACAGCTACATCGAGTACAGCCTGCTCCGGCCCCTGGGAAACAAGTTCAGCATTGGCACCATTGATGGAGAAGTGAGGCTTACTGGGGAGCTCGACAGAGAAACCGTGTCCAACTACACCTTGACTGTGGTAGCCACAGACAAGGGCCAGCCATCTCTTTCTTCATCTATGGACGTGATGGTTATAGTCCTGGACATTAATGACAATACCCCTCTTTTTGCCCAAAAGCTTTATACGGTAGAAGTGAAGGAAAATACTTTGACAGGGACAGATTTAATCCAGGTGTTTGCTACGGATGGAGACGAAGGTACGAACGGGCAGGTCCGCTATGCCATCGTCAGCGGAGATGCCGGCAATGAGTTTCGGATTGATTCTGTGACAGGGGTGATAACGGTTGCTAAGCCTTTGGACAGAGAGAAGAAGCCTTCCTACACACTGACCGTTCAGTCAGCAGACCGCGGGAGCAGCCCGAGGACCGATACCACCACTGTCAGTATTGTTCTGAAGGATGTCAATGATTATATTCCCACATTTGAACTTTCTCCCTACTCTGTGAATGTCCCTGAGAACTTGGAGACACTCCCAAAAGTTATTCTTCAGGTGAGCACATTCAGCAAATAAAGATTCATTTCCTACAATTGTTAGCGTGCTGCAGTATATGGTGTTAATGTATAGTGTATTCCTCCCAAAGTTGAAAAGGCACAAGCCAGCTGAAAAGTTGCCTCCTGCTTTTAATGCAACATGCAGTGGTCATTGAATTGGTTTCTTTTTTTGTCTGTTTGGATGGGGGATTTGTTTTGCTTGGGTTTTACCATGTTTATATCATGCTTTGGAGTTTTGTTTGCATTTTCCCTACCTATCTTCCCACTTGCACTGGGAGTATAAGCTTGCTCTGTCTCTCATCTCAATCTGAACTGCCTGTATGGGCTGGAACTCTGTGCTGGATACCAAAGGAGCACCGAATGAATTCAGGACATGCAGTGTTTGCTGTGGTATAGAGCTCATCTGTGGTTTTCACAGAGCCCCAACAGAGTCTTTACTGTATTTATGCTTGAGAAAAATAAGTCATTAGCTTTTAACATTTTCAAACTGTGCTTTGAAGGCCATCACCAATTGTGTTAAGTAATTTTTGCAACTGCAGCTAATTTACACTCACCCTTAAAGCAATTCACTCTATTAATTTGGATTGTTGTCATAGAGAATATTTCCTGTACCCCAACAAAGTTTTGCAGACACTGTGTTCATCAGTTCTTGATATTTTTTCCTATGTGTTCATATTGCTTCTGCAGGTTGTGGCAAGAGATGATGATCAAGGCCTAAACAGCAAGCTTACTTATGTCCTGGTGGCTGGAAATGAAGAAGGAGCCTTTACTCTCTCAGCCAGTGGAGAGCTGCGCTTGGTGCAGAGCCTGGACCGGGAGGCAAAGGAGCAGTATGTGCTGCTGATCACAGCTGCTGATGCAGGTAAAGCAAAGAGAGCAATTTCTGCTGGTGGAATCTTGTTGCCATATAAAAAGATTGTTCTGGATGGCAAAGAAATATTTTCATGGTGGTCTGAAACTTGAGAGGATGGAGATTGGTAGCCAAGCTTCAGCTGAGATCTCTGTGAGGGGAGATGGGCTTACCTAATGTCAAAGGGAATTTGGAAATCAGGATTTTATCCTTATGGCTAGTTGTCTGATATTAGTAGGACTCACTATGGGTTTATGTAGGTTGATTTTTGCCCTGCAGCAGTAAGTGGTCCTACCTAGGTTAGAAGACCTTCACACATGGCAATAGAAAACCAACATAAATGGCAATAAACCCCAATATAATGTTATCAGAAATGTGCAGGCAGGTCAAATCAATGGCCAGAAAATCTCTGTGGACTACTCAGTTAATCTTACCAAAATCATACCCCTGGAAAGTAATGACAATTTGCATTTCAACATTTTAGTTTCCTTTGCTCAGCATCCAGTGATATACTTGCTCTAGAATCCTAAAACTATTCCAAGTTCCCTCAGCTTAAAATGAGACGTGAATTCTTGATGTGAAGAGCAATTCCACTTTCACTTGAGGTGTCTGAGAACAAGATTTTGATGTCAGCTTTTGGTATGAATATTAGTAACAGAGACATCCTGCGTCATATTCTGGACTGATCTCTGGTCCCCCAGGGTCTGATGGATTTAATTTACTGCAGAACTTCTTCTTGCTTTCTAATGATAAAAATAGAGTCAAACCCAACTTGCTGACAAGTGGCTACAGTTTTGGTTTTTGCCATGTTGTGTGCAGTATCTCATGTCAGTGACAACATCTATGGCTTATATTTTCCTATTGCAGCAGTGCTCAGGTATTTCACAGCCTGAGCAGTGCTGAAGCTGAGAAACACAGTTTTAGGACTTGGCATATTGTTTGTCTTGTGCTTTGGCTGGGGATGCTGTATTCTTTGTGTTTTTAAACTGGCTCTCCATTACTCTAGAGCCACAAACTGCTCACTTGTGACTTGGACTTGCTTGGGCTTGAATGGCCTTATGGCCCTTCAGAAGCTGGAGCTGGATTTATTAGGGAAGGCAGATTCTTGATGTCTGTTTACTCTCCCAGTCCAAGTTGGCAGAATTCAGTTGAGGCTGTACAGACCTTGTTAGTTCTAAATACAGAGTACCTAAACACTGGACTGGTAAGGGGTGTCACATGGACAACAATTATTGTCCTCCTTGGAAGAAGGCAGGGAGTGAGAAGTGAGTTGCGCACTGTTCTTAGCACCGTATGTAAGCCAAAGCATTTGACAAGAGCACGTCTCTTCCTAGACTCTGGTTCCCAAAAAATATGACATCCAGGAGATTTACTCAACCATACCAAATGCAAATACTTACTTTTGCTGGGAGATCTGTGAGTTTCATGTAACCCAGGAGAGACTTCAGTACACAGTGTGCATGGGGCCTTTGCCATAAGTGATTGACAAGAACAGCAGCATGTTTTATTAGTCCCTGCATTTAAACATGTAGATGTTGTGCTGATCAAACACTGGTTGAAGCTATTTTATGTTCTTAATTTATTGTTCTCTTATAAAGCTAACTCACAAGTTCCCTCCTATTGGTGTTAAAAGGTACTAGCAAAAGTGTGCAGAAGCAGATGTTCAGTAGTAAATGTAACTGTTCTACATTATATTGTGTTGAGGTTTACAATCTTGCTAATCCACTTTGATTTGATATAGTTTTCAACCAGCCTGGCAAGTAATGCTCAATATCATCTTATGATTAGACTGAAGACTTGCTCTAAATTCCTGCCATCAAAGAATACATTGAAAACTATGTTAGTTGTGATTTATCTGAACTAAAACATCACAGGAAACAGTCCAGCTTCACTAGAAGTCAATTCCAGAACTTCTCTTGATTTCATGGAAGTAGAATGTGGTCCATAGTCATAACAGAGGCTTTAAACATATTACATAGTGAAGAAATTCTAGGGTATCTCTGTTATGCTTGAATTAGTCATACTGAGTTTAAGCAGTTAATATGATAAAGAGCACTCTGACATATGATTTGTTGGGGACCCCTTAAAAAGCCATGTTTGTCACAGCAATGTGGAACAAACAGACCAGCTTACAGGCTCTGGGATTTCTGTTGAGCTGCATCACAAACTTTATATTGCTGTAAATTATGTTCTCATATTCATAGAATGCACATGTACTTCAGTAGACATTTGGCAGCCGAGTTAGAAAAATGCAGTGTGGGAGGAAGCCTTTGTAAAAGCCTTGCAGCTTATCACAAGAAGAGGAATGGATATAAAAAAAAAATAAGTTTTGAAATCTATAAAAGGTTACCAAAGCTATCAGTATGTGCACGTGGTGGATATCCAGGTGGTAGCACCCTGACCTTTGCTAGTCAGTCCTTTGCAGAGGGACCTCGACAGGCTGGACAGATGGGCAGAGTCCAATGGCATGAGATTTAACACATCCAAGTGCCAGGTTCTGCACATTGGCCACAGCAACCCCAGGCAGTGCTACAGGCTGGGGTCAGAGTGGCTGGAGAGTGGCCAGGCAGAGGGGGACCTGGGGGTACTGGTTGATTGTAGGCTGAACATGAGCCTGCAGTGTGCCCAGGCAGCCAAGAAGGCCAATGGCATCCTGGCCTGCATCAGGAACAGTGTGGCCAGCAGGAGCAGGGAGGTCATTCTGCCCCTGTACACTGCACTGGTTAGGCCACACATTGAGTACTGTGTCCAGTTCTGGGCCCCTCAGTTTAGGAAGGATGTTGTCTTGCTGGAACGTGTCCAGAGGAGGGCAACAAAGATGGTGAGGGGTTTGGAACACAAGCCCTAAGAGGAAAGGCTGAGGGAGCTGGGGTTGCTTAGCCTGGAGAAGAGGAGACTGAGGGGTGACCTTATTGCTCTCTACAACTACCTGAAGGGAGGTTGTAGCCAGGCAGAGGTTGGCCTCTTCTCCCAGGCAGCCAGCACCAGAACAAGAGGACACAGTCTCAGGCTGCGCCAGGGCAGGTTTAGGCTGGATGTTAGGAAGAAGTTCTACACGGAGAGAGTGATTGCCCATTGGAATCAGCTACCCGTGGAGCTGGTGGAGTCACCTTCATTGGAGGTGTTCAGGAGAAGACTTGATGGGGTGCTTGGCTGTATGGTTTAGTTGTTGGGTGGGTTGGATTGGTTGATGGGTTGGACGCGATGATCTTGAAGGTCTCTTCCAACCTGGTGTGGTGTATTGTATTGTATTGTATTGTATTGTATTGTTATATCGGGTGCTTCTGGCTGGACTAGGAGAAAGATGGCAATGACACAGTCTTGAAGTGGGTAAGAAAAGTGCTTTGAGGATTATGTTCTTGAGCAACCACTAAAAAAGAAACTCTCAGAAGCATGCCCAACTCTTTGCCTAGTGTAACTCTTCTTCTTTTGAGTGCCTTAAGGTTTTGTTTGTTGGGTGATGCTTAAGAAGGATTGTGCTTTCCGCCAGAAACACAGATGCGAAACACAGGTAGTGGTCCTCTGCAGGAAAGCAGTGCCTGCCAAAATGCTGAAGAAGGCAGACTTGTCTGAAATTATCCACATCCCTGTTATCTTTTACAATAAATCAAGGGAATGGTATTATACTTTGCATTTTGAATTTGGCTTTTATTAGCTGTAATAAACAGTCTCTTGGATTGTCTTGAGCAGGCCTAACAACAGCTTTGCCATATATGGTACATCTTATTTAGAGTTGTTTTTTCATAGATAAAAAACCGTGGTGGTAGACATCCAGATGTAGTTAATTCTGGAACTATCTGGGTAGCACAACAAGGGCAAACTTCTGACTGTCTAACTTGCTTCCCATTTTTCTTGGAATCTGCTTTTCAATTTTTATAAGCTATGCTGACTGATTTAAAACATTCAAAGATGATATCCTGCTCCTGTGGAAGTCTATGCCAATTCATCCCTTCCTCTCAAGGAAGCAGACACAAACTTGCTTAGGAGCACTTTTAGACATAAGAACTGATGGATTCCTGACTTGGCTTTGGCTGTCTTCCCAATCTCCCTGTTCATAATCAGGGATTTCTTACTTTTCCTGTCTTTATTATCACTTTATCAACTTGTGACTGGTTCTTACGGTGTTAGCCTAGCCTAGGATGCTGGCCCAGAAATCTTCATGCCATACTAGCATGCTCATCCAGAGCCCAAATCTCACTCCTGGGCACATGAGAAGAGTTGTTGAATTATTATGAGCTGAGCTGCCCACATGGTGGGCAGGTCAGATGGGGACTGCTGGTGGGACCACATGCATCAGCAATGGAAATTTGGACAGTTGTTGAAGAAATGCTTTCCTAAGTAAGATCTCTCCTCCAGCCCAGAGAAGTCAGTCATAATCCTGGCTCTGGCCCAACTATTCCTTGGCCTCACCTGCTAATCCTCCACCCAGTCCTCAGGGTAGATCTTGGGTCAGCAGAGTCTTCCCTTCACTCTGGAGGAGGGAAAAGGCTGATAAAACACTTTGTGGTGCTTGGCTCAGTGATTTGTGGCCATGCAGCCTGCTCCATGCCCAGTTTCCACAAGACAGTCTGTGCAAAAGCTCCTGATTTCAGCTTTATCATCACTTTTCTCTTATATCGGCACTTCCACCCTGCTCTAACTTCTACTGGGTCTCAGACACTAGGCTGCTGCTCTGAATAGTGGGGATTTACAAAGACACAGAAAGCATCCATCACTAGGAACATTCAGCATCTTCCACGTCTGTACACCTGTGACTTGAGTCAAGAAATAAAACATGATTCAAGCCCAAAGTCCAGCCATTGCAGTTTAGAGCCCTTCTTTTGCAGCACAAGCTGTAAGACCAGAGTGCATGAATTATAAACATAATGACAAGCAAGATGATGGACTGTGGAATAACATGATAGTGTTTAGATTGCAGATGCTCCCCACCCCCCCCAAATGTCTGCTAACAGAAACGCCAAGAAACCAACATACAGCTATTTGAATGTGTCTTTATGGGTCTGCTTCTACCCCATAAATCATTTGTTTTGTTTCACTGTGCCTTTTTTCATGACAAAATGGTTGGGGAAAGAGTTTTTCTAGACTTCTCCCCCCCGCCCCAAGTCTGGTGGGGATGCAGCGCTGGGTAAACATTCAGTTCTGGCACCGTGACAAGAACTGGTGCAGCCACTTTTATCATCCCTGTCTTTAACTGTTTGAGCAGTTTTCTGGAGCAAATGTTAGCATTCCAACAGTCCTCCTCCTTTTATTTATTGGTCACAGGGATGTGGAGTAGCACATCTGGAAACCCTGCTAGCTGCCCAGGACTACTGTTTATTTAATAAACGGCAAGCACCATCTTTTGATTCGGTTGGTCGCAACGACCCCTTGGCCAGAATGAAACCCAAAGCAAAATGTGATGTTTCCAGTTAGAAACTGTGTTCCTGTAGGTTCTTTTAAAATGTTTTTAATTGTTTTTAATAATCTATTTACTGATTTAGATAAATAGTTCTGAAAGAAAGGAATCAATGGACTGATTAGTGTATTTGGTTAGCATGGACTGATTATTGTATTTAGTTAGCTGCTCTTTGTATACATCCCTGGACTGGAGGCAAAACAACCATGTGTTTTTTCTTTAGAAAATGTTGGCTCACAACTTCTGCATTCTTTCCTTCAAGAATGCAGGAGGGCAACCAAGCAGAGAGGTTACATCCTCCTCAGGAATTCACTTTTGAGACAGGCTTTTGGTTCCCTTCAATCCTCAAATCAAATGAAATCTGACAGTGCAGTTGTGTTGGTTTTTAACACATTCTAAGGTATTTCCCAGTTTGGAACGACAAGTAAATGATGACTGTGTTTTCTAGTAATGGAAAGAAAGAGTCTCAAGGGTTAACACTGTGTGAGATTTATGTGACTGGGCTTAAAGACATTTATACTCATCCTGTTTTCTTAGCGTACGCTGTATTTCTACTTAACAGGCAGTCCACAGTGGGCAAAGATGTTGCCTTAAGAGAATGAGTTGTATTGCAAAACCAAATTCATCTATTTTTAAATCTCAGTGCTGTCAAAACAAACAAGCAACTCACAAATTTCAGTTAGAAATGTCCATTTTTCCATGCTTTTTTTGTGCTAGGTCTAAATATAAGCATCGCTTCAGGCCTTGGTGAGCTAAATGGACCTGGCGTACGCTTACCTTGGTGCTTAGCAGTTTACAGCATGGTTACTCTCTTCTGTGGTCCTCTTTCCTGTGACAGCTGTTTCAAAATGGTTTCTGTTCCATCTCCATTTATTTCCTTCCCTTAACATGAGTCAGCACTGTGCCCAAGTGGCCAAGAAGGCCAATGGCATCCTGGCATGCATCAAGAATAGTGTGGCCAGCAGGAGCAGGGAAGTCATTGTGCCCCTGTACTCTGCACTGGTTAGGCCACACCTTCAGTACTGTGTCCAGTTCTGAGCCCCTCCGTTTAGGAAGGACATTGAGACACTTGAACGTGTCCAGAGAAGGGCAACAAGGTTGGGGAGAGGCCTCAAGCACAAGCTTCACAAGGAGAAGCTGAGGGAGCTGGGATTGTTTAGCCTGGAGAAGAGGAGGCTCAGGGGAGACCTTCTTGCTGTCTACAACTACCTGAAGGGAGGTTGTAGCCAGGAGGGGGTTGGTCTCTTCTCCCCAGCAACCAGCACCAGAACAAGAGGACTCCACAGGACACAGTGGAGTCACCATCCCTGGAGGTGTTCAAGAGGGGATTGGATGTGGCACTTGGTGCCATGGTTTAATCCTGAGGTCTGTGGTGACAGGTTGGACTTGATGATCTTTGAGGTCTCTTCCAACCTTGGTGATTCTGTAATTCTTTGAAAATCTTCCTTGTGTCAATGCTATCTACTTGTGTCTAGTTTCACTGGGTGTATTAATTTACTCTTTCTATTAGTTTTGCTCTTTGCGTACTGGTACTGAAACAATTGTTCTAAGAGTTTTTAATGATCTTTTTAAAATCTATTTCTAAATCTGACAGTGGGAGAACTGAAATCGTGACAGACTCATTATGAGTTCATAGTGTTAGTTTTGCCTTGCCATCCTCTAAAAGCAGGAGAGAAGAGAATTGAGAGTGGCATATTGTAGTTGTGGGAAGCTCATAGCAGGCTCTTACCCTTTCACAGAGCCTAGAAACTGTTAGCACCTTTTAATTCTTCTCTAGAAGACAACTCAAAAAATCATTTAGAAAGAGGGCTGATGCCAAACTCAAGTCTGGTGTTCCCTAGGGAGTAGATGTCCAGAAAAAGAGCATATCCACATCTGTGAGATGTGACACCTTTACTCACCAAAGATGAAGGAATTTGACTATCTCTTCAGAGGGCCACCCCTTGAGATGTGCAGTCCAGCACCAGAATACCACTTAAGGTATTTAGTCTTCTATTTGGAGTTAAAGCTTAAATCACTATTTTCAAAATAGTTCAGCAAGAGCCTCTGGGCTAAATCCAGGTGTCTGTGTCCTCTGGGAAGAGGTCTGAGAGAGACATCTACTCAGGTTGGCAAGGAGCTCAGGTTGGCCAATACAAGCTGAAATATCTGTGAAAACAATGAGAGCTGTTCACTCAGGCTAAAATCATGGCCAGAACTTCCGTTCTGAAACCAGCTCAAACTGATGGTGGATTTTGTTTTGACAAGGCAAGCAGAGTTAGAAACATACCTTCAAGGTGTTTCCTCTTTATGGTTCAGATCTACTTGTGGACTTCTAGAAAAGTCTTCAGGTTCAGTGCATGCCTCTCCAATCAAACGTTTCTCATGTGTGCTGTTCCCTTTTTGCTCTCTGTTGGAATCATGGAGAATCCAGTGAGTAATCTATGAATTTATTTAGGATGGCATAAAATGCTTGTAGCTGAGGTTTTTTGGGTGGGCTGTTCTCCATTTCACTGTGTTCAACAAAAGAAAAAGAAGTGAAATTATTATAACTAATGGGAGATCTTCCTGCTCTAGCAGGGAGGGTCGCACTAGATGATCTTCAAAGGTCACTTCCAACCTCCTACCATTCTGTGATGCTGATTTTTCTATTATTGATGTGTATATCCAATTACTAAACTGTAGCCTTTAGAAGCATTATTCTTTAGGAACAGATCTTCAGAGATTGTGTGTTGACAGCAACAAAAAGGACCTATGATAATATAATGCTTGATATGCAGATCGAAAGTTTCTAGGAAACAAGAATTGTCAGTTGGTAAATGCTCAGGCTGTTGCACTTCCTCTCTTATCTCTTCATTCATCCATCTTCCTATGATTAGTTTGGAATTTTCCAATGAAAATGAACTTTAAATGATTGTCCTTCTGCTTACCTCAGTTTTATATGAAATTCTGCTTCGAATGTGCTAATGGGTTCATGGAATGTGATTTGTTTTGCAGAATAAGATAATTAGGGCAGCAGTTATGCTATGTAATTGCTCAGCCTTTAAGAAATACTGGGAGTTGTCCAGACTTGGTGAGCTTAAACCATTGTTTAAATTAAACCTTGCACCTTATGAATTGAATATCTGCTAGTTCGTTCTCCAAAACGCAAAGCTACCATTACAGGAAAGCTTAATTGCAAAGATGAAACAAGGAAAACATGCACATATGGGCTGAACACTTCTCCTGCTGGTTAATCTTCACTATTTATACAGGGTGTTTTTAAAGCATAATTCAAAATCCTGTGTTACAGGAATTTCGCTGTGGGATACTCAGGAGTCACAAGCAGTCCGAAATTGCCTTAGTCAGCAGTCCCTGCAGGAGCCAGCTTCTCTGTTTTTTCTGTTTACAGCAATAACTTATAACAAGGAGAATTAATTTGGTGGGTTTTAGAAATTTTTTATTTTAAAGTCTCTGCCTTTCTTTTAAGTTGTAGTTCCACTGTCTTTAAACCTTACTCGAGTCACCAGAAGCCTTTGCGGTGCACAGAGTCATGCCCAAACTTCCCAGACCCTCCTGCAGCAAGTAGTCCTTGCACAAGGGCAGCTCTATCCCAACAGTCCCTTTGTTTTCCTAAGTACAAGCACTAGGAAACCAGCTTTGGCAAAACCAGAAGAGGGCCACCAAGATGATCAGAGGGCTGGAGCACCTCTCATATGAAGACAGCCCAAAAGAATTGGGGCTGTTCAGCCTGGAGAAGAGAAGACTGTGGGGAGAGCTTACAGCTGCATTTCACTGTCTGAAGGAGACCTAAAGGAAGGACGGGGAATGACTGTTTAGAAGGGCTGGTAGCAATAGGATGAGGGCTAATGGTTTCAAACTGCAGCAGGGTAGATTTAGGTTGGACATAATGAGGAGGTTCTTTACAATGAGTGGCCAAATACTGAAACAGATTGCCCCGGGGATGTAGTTGAGGCCCCATCAGAGACCTTCAAGATCAGCCACCATATGGCCCTGGGCAGCCTGATCTACTTGGAGGTGTCCCTGCTAACTTGCAGGGGGGCTGGACTAGATGACCTTTGGGAGTCCCTTCCAACCCAATGCAATCCATGAATCTCCAGCCAGGATGAATATTTATGGTGCCATCTTGTAAAAAGAACTGATTTGTCTCATTCCACATACGCACTTTGTTTTCTATTCCCAGTAAATAAGTTAATTTAAGGTCACCCACATTGAAAATCCAGTTTTGTGTGCAGTGGAAATCCAAAAGTATAATGCAAGCTAGGTGCATTTTAGCTTACTTTGGCTCTGTGTTTATTTTAAACCACAGCAGTTGTGTGAGGCTCAGCACACTCTGTCTGCATTTAAATGCACTTAGAAAGATTGGCTGCTTTATTGTGAGAAAGGCCTTGTTTACTTGAGTGAAAAAGTTAATGCTGTGTAATAACACATACAGCTTCTAGTCCTGGGACTCATTCACTGGGTGTTTGACTGGAGCAGTGAAATCTGCTTTGTTGCAAAGCAACACACTTCAGTGCAGCAAAAATTCCCTTCCTGTTAAATCGCTCTCCAATTTTCAGGATAATGATGTGTTTAATTTACCACAAAACATGGTAAACTGCCTGTAGTGGAAGTTTCAATTCATCATTTAGATTCATTTTATTTAATTTTAATTCCCCCTCCTTTTCTTTTTTTTTTTCCTTCTTTCTTTCCTTCTTTTTTCTTCTTCTTTTTCTTTTTTTCTTCTTTTTTTCCTTCATTTTTTCCTTCTTTATTTTCCTTTTTTCCTTCTTCTTTTTCCCCCCTTCTTCTTTTTTCCCCTTCTTCTTTTTCCCCTTCTTCTTTTTTTCCCTTCTTCTTTTTCCCCTTCTTCTTTTTTCCCCTTCTTCTTTTTCCCCCTTCTTTTTCCCCTTCTTTTTTTCCCCTTCTTCTTTTTTCCCCTTCTTCTTTTTCCCCTTCTTCTTTTTTTCCCCTTCTTCTTTTTTTCCCCTTCTTCTTTTTTCCCCTTCTTCTTTTTTCCCCTTCTTCTTTTTCCCCTTCTTCTTTTTTTTCCCCTTCTTCTTTTTCCCTTCTTCTTCTTTTTTCCCCTTCTTCTTTTTTCCCCTTCTTCTTTTTCCCCTTCTTCTTTTTCCCCTTCTTCTTTTTCCCCTTCTTCTTTTTCCCCTTCTTCTTTTTTCCCCTTCTTCTTTTTCCCCTTCTTCTTTTTTTCCCCTTCTTCTTTTTCCCCTTCTTCTTTTTCCCCTTCTTCTTTTTCCCCTTCTTCTTTTTCCCCTTCCTTTTTTCTTCTTCTTTTTTCCCCTTCTTCTTTTTTCCCCTTCTTCTTTTTTTTTCTTTTTCCCTTCTTCTTTTTCCCTTCTTCTTCTTTTTTCCCCTTCTTCTTTTTCCCCTTCTTCTTCTTTTTCCCCTTCTTCTTTTTTCCCCTTCTTCTTCTTTTTTCCCCTTCTTCTTTTTCCCCTTCTTCTTTTTCCCCTTCTTCTTTTTTTCCCCTTCTTCTTCTTTTTCTTCTTTCCCCTTCTTCTTTTTTTCCCCTTCTTCTTTTTTTCCCCTTCTTCTTTTTCCCCTTCTTCTTCTTTTTTTTCTTCTTTTTTCCCCTTCTTTTTCCCCTTCTTCTTTTTCCCCTTCTTCTTTTTTCCCTTCTTCTTTTTTTCCCCTTTCTTCTTCTTTTTCCCCTTCTTCTTCTTTTCCCCCTTCTTCTTTTTTCCCCTTCTTCTTCTTTTTCCCCCTTCTTCTTTTTCCCCCCTTCTTCTTTCTTCTTTTCCCCTTCTTCTTTTTCCCCTTCTTCTTCTTTTCCCCCTTCTTCTTTTTTCCCCTTCTTCTTTTTCCCCTTCTTCTTCTTTCCCCTTCTTCTTCTTTTCCTTCTTCTTCTTTCCCCTTCTTCTTCTTTCCCCTTCTTCTTCTTTCCCCTTCTTCTTCTTTCCCCTTCTTCTTCTTTCCCCTTCTTCTTCTTTCCCCTTCTTCTTCTTTCCTTTCTTCTTCTTTTCTTCCCCTTCTTCTTCTTTCCCCTTCTTCTTCTTTCCCCTTCTTCTTCTTTCCCCTTCTTCTTCTTTCCCTTCTTCTTCTTCTTTCCCTTCTTCTTCTTTCCCCTTCTTTTCCCTTCTTCTTCTTTCCCCTTCTTCTTCTTTCCCCTTCTTCTTCTTTCTTCCCTTCTTTCTTCTTCTTCTTTTCCCCTTCTTCTTCTTTCCTTCTTCTTCTTTCTTCTTCTTCTTTCCCCTTCTTCTTCTTTCCCCTTCTTCTTCTTTCCTTCTTCTTCTTTCCCCCTTCTTCCCCTTCTTCTTCTTTCCCTTCTTCTTTCCCCTTCTTCTTCTTTCTTTCCTTCTTCTTCTTTCCCTTCTTCTTCTTCTTTCTTCTTCTTCTTTTCCCCTTCTTCTTCTTCTTCTTCTTTCTTCTTCCTTCTTCTTCTTTCCCCTTCTTCTTCTTTCCCCTTCTTCTTCTTTCCCCTTCTTCTTCTTTCCCCTTCTTCTTCTTTCCCCTTCTTCTTCTTTCCCCTTCTTCTTCCCCTTCTTCTTCTTTCCCCTTCTTCTTCTTTCCCCTTCTTCTTCTTTCCCCTTCTTCTTCTTTCCTTCTTCTTCTTTTCTTCTTCCCTTCTTCTTCTTTCCCCTTCTTCTTCTTTCCCCTTCTTCTTCTTTCCCCTTGTGTATCTTTAGGAGTTTTTTGATTTGGTGTATTGTTAGTTTTCAAACTAACTTTCTATTAGTTTTATTTTGATGTTTTAAAGCTGGCTAAGAATGTTTGGATGATTTCATAGAGTCATAGAATTAATAAGTTTCAAAAAGACCTCAAAGATCATCAAGTCCAACCTGTCACTCAAGACCTCTCCAATCCCTTTTTGAAGACCTCCAGGGACGGTGACTCCACCACCTCCCTGGGCAGCCCTTTCCAATGGCCAACAGCTCCTTCTGTGGAAAACTTTCTCCTCACCTCAAGCCTAAACTTCCCCTGGTGCAGTATGAGACTGTGTCCTCTTGTTCTGGTGCTGGTTGCCTGGGAGGAGAGATCAACCCCCTCCTGGCTACAACCTCCCTTCAGGTAGTTGGAGACAGCAAGAAGGTCTCTCCTGAGCCTCCTCTTCTCCCAGCTAAACAATCCCAGCTCCCTCAGCCTCTCCTTGTAGGGCTGGTGCTTGAGGCCTCTCCCCAGCCTCGTTGCCCTTCTGAAAGGAATAATAGCTCTACTATCTGCTGTGCTAACCATGGCACAGACAAGACCCAGAAGCCATTGAAGCCTCAGATGATATGTGGATGATGTGCTGAACACATTCTCCTGTTCCTGATATTTACTCTGAGCCACGCAGTACCACACAGGCAAGATAATTTCCAATCTTTTTTGAGCCTTCTTGGAGAATGTAAATGGAGTTGCAAGTTTCCTTCAACTCTTTTCATTTACTACTCCAGTCCACGAAGGCTCTTAATCATTCTTCGCTCGTCCTTGTGTCCAGGTAGGGTGTGCAGAGCTGAACATACACTGGACCAGATGGTGCCATATGTTTGGGGATTACAGGGAGCTGAGACAGCTTACCTTCCCCGTTTCATTTGGCAAGGGTAGATAAAGGTGATGGAGAATGGCCAAAGAAGAGCAAGAAGCTGGTGAAGGGCCTAGAGCACAAATCTTACAAGGAGTGGCTGAGGGCACTGGGGTTGTCTAGCCTGGAGAAGAAGGGAGACCTTCTTGCTCTCTACAGCTACCTGAGAAGAGGTTGGAGTGAGGCGGGGGTCTGTCTCTTCTCTCAAGCAACAGGCAATAGGATGAGAGAAAATGGCCTCAAAGTGCAGAGGGAGGTTTACATTAAACATCAGGAAAAATATCTTCACCACAATGGTGGAGTCAGCATCCCTGAAGGTGTTTTAAAGATGTGTAGATGTGGTGCTGAGGGATATGCTGTAGTGGTGATCGTAAAAGCCTTTTCCAACATAAATAATTCTATGAAGACAGTAGGTGGCTGATCCTTCTAACTGTGCATGAGCAGGCCAAGGCAAAAGTGAAAGAATTCTTTAGGTGCATCCCTTGTGGATGACTTCATGGCTTGGAAGCATTAGCACAAATTAGAGGAATGAGTGTCTTATGGTGAATTCAATCAGAAACACGTATTGTCTTTTCTTTGCTCATTATCCTGCATTTCAGAATTAGGGATCATCAGGTTAAATGGCATTTCTCCCCAGCATCACCTTCCTGCATTTTATTTCCTTTCTTCCACTTGCATTGCTGAGTATAGCCAATATTTTTCACCCCCTTTTCCTGGAAAGGAGGAGGAAAAAGCTGGGACAAGGCTCATTATTGTTTCTCAGCTGACACATTTCTAATATCATCATATTTTTGTGGTAATCAGCTGGGGGGAAAGAAGTATTGGTGAATGGGGCAGAAGACCAGTTTGTAAGTCTTTTCCAGTTCTGCCTTGTTGGGAAAAGTGAAGTGCTGCCCCATGGTCCCCCTTGGCTGTTTCTTCATGTCACCTCCTAAAATGTCCCATGAAGAGAACCAAAGCCTAATGCTGACCGAGCCCGATGTGACCTCCTGTAACCTCCCCTGTAACTCATCCTCCACCATGGGCCTCTAAGGAGCAGGCTCCCAAGGTCTGCTCCTTCTCTTCATCCCCAGACACATGTTTACTTGCAGATGTAAGCAAAAAGCTTAATTTTCTGGAAGAACATCCGTGGGAAGCAATTTTCCTCCTGAACTCAGTGTTACTATTTTGACACTATCCCAGGTTAATCTTTATTTCCACAATGACATGTGGACATTTGTGGGACTGTCTGCTTAATGTATATGTACAGCTGTCACCTAGAAAATAAACTGTTCAGTTCATAGGAACAGACCACAGCACACAAGAGATGGGAACTTCAAAATAATGATATGAATAATCATATATTACTGTCATCCTCTTCTCAATTGTAAAGATTTGATATTCACTGAACCATCAACCCAATCTCTCCCATTTAGTTCATATAGTTAGCTTTATGTTCTCTGGTGATTAATCATTTGATCACAGAATGCTAGGGGTTGGAAGGGACCTCCAGAGATCATCAAGTCCAACCCTCCTGCAATGCATGACCACTTAGGGCAGGTCAGAGAGGAATGCATGCAGGCAGGTTTTGAAGATCTCTGGAGAAGGAGACTCCACAACCTCTCTGGGCAGCCTGTTCCATCACCCTCACAGTAAAGTTTCTACTCATGTTGAGATGGGATTTTCTTTGAGTTTGACTGGCTTCGTCCTCCTGACAGCCACCATTCAGATATTAACAGACACTGATAAGGTCCCCTCTCAGCCTTCTCTTCTCCAGACTAAACAGCCCCAGGTTTCTCAGTCTTTCCTCATAAGAGAGATGCTCCAGTCTCTGAACCATCCTTGTAGCTCTCCACTGAACTCCCTCAGGCAGTTCCCTCTTCCTCTAGAGCTGGGGAGCCCAGAACTGTACCCAATATTCCAGATGTGGTCTCACTAGGGCTGAGTAGAAGGGGAGGACAAGCTCTCTCGACCTGCTGGCCACACACTTCTTAATGCACCCGAGTATATCTGTCGTCTTGGCCACCAGGGCACATTGCTGTCAACCAGGACTCCAAGGTCCTTCTCTGCAGAGCTGCTCTCCAACAGGTCAACCCCTAAACTGTAGTGGTGCATTTGATGATCCTTTCATACCTCTGCCTTCCTAGAAAACTTTTTGTCCAACGTGGGTGTCCCAACCCTCTGTGAAATGTATTCTAGGTTTCAAAAGCAGCCTACTAGTAGTATAGGACTAGAGAAATGCTTTAAATAGGAGGTTTCTGACAAAGAAATTGCTTCTGTTTCTGCATAAAGATATTTCAGGCTATTATGAGAAATTGGTAGAAATTTCCATGCAAGTTCACTAAAAGAAAAGTGTAGGTTGGTTTGTGGCTCTGGCCCTCAGGGCTGTTTGTAGGAGTACCAGTAGGCTTGTGTGGCTGTGTACAGCAGGTTTGTGTAGGTTTGGGTCTTTGTCTGTTTTTGCAGAGTTTACAGAAAGTTTGCTCCAGTTATTTAAGCGAGAGCTTAAGTGCAGTTGGAATCCAAAAGGGATGATGCTCTAGCATAATAGGAATAACTGACTAGGGGAAGATTTGCTATCGAAGCAAAACGAAGAAATCTGGGAACTCAGCCTAACCATGGAAACTACTTCTCTCACCACAAATATGACATGTACATTTTATGAAGCCTACTTATTACCAGGGGCCAAATTCTGTGGTCCTTATGCAAGCAGAACTTTCACTTGAAAGTTCACTGAGGACGGTCGAATTTGGCCCCGAGCTATTGCTTTTCCATCGAAAATTACTTCATTTGTAATTTCCTCTTCTTATATTTCCCAGTAACTGCAGAAATGTGAGCAAGTCATTTAATCTGAAGTGAACAAAAGCTTTGAGGACTCTCTAAAACTGCAATTTTATCTCTCAGCATAATAGAATAAAAGAGTCAATTTGTGGACGTGATATTTTACTTAGAGGGGAAAAAAAAAACATATTTGGGGTAACTACATTGACGGGAAACTAATGTAAATATTGGGAAGTTTTTCCATCTAAGTAAAATAAGAAAGACTTCAGGTTTTGAACTGAAGAGCAGTGACTTGGGATGTTACTAACAGCTGAATTAATATTGGACTTCTGGGATGTTTCTGTGAGCCACAAGCCAGTGCAGAATGAGATCTGAGTTACTTACATTACCCTAGCTAATTTTATTAGTGTGCTGCTCAGCCTTTGCTGGTATACTCACTTCTCTCAGGTTAAGGCAAATATGTCCATACTGCACCATACAGTTCCTTGTAGGTGCATCCAGCAGGAAAGTAGACTCGGGAATAATGGCATGAAATATACAGGGGACTGAGGCAAGGGCTGGGATTTGACCCTTGGAGCGTTCATTTGGTACTCTGCGAATTCAAGTTCCTCAGATAGTAAATGAATGAGTCAAAAGCTGCTGCTATCAATATAATCCTGAGCAAAATACCCATAGTCCTGAAGCACCTATTGCACTTGACATCCCATTTGGCCATTTCTGTTGTGTGACCAAAGATTTAATAGCCATGCAGGGGAAAGAATGAGCCCGCTGCAGCATTTTACTACTAGTGTAAGTCCAAGCCAGCAGACATGAACATGTTCTTCCCATTCTCCTCTGTTCCCCAGAGTCATGAGTGTAGCTAGCAAAGCTTGAGCCTGAGCTCAGTGCTCCCAATTGAGAATGGGCCAGTATACAGAGCTGTGCTGGAACTACTCCCATTACCCCAGCACTGGGCTAACTCTGAAGGCACAACCAGTGCAGCTCATTTTTGTGAATAAATCAATGGCATGGATTTTGCAGCTTGTGGTAGCAAATCCATTTGAAACAATTGAGCTTCAGGTTTTAGCTGCAAGTTAGGTTTCTTTTCAGACTGAGTTGTGATCCTGATGTGCTGTGAATGTGACTTGCCCAACATTAATTTCTGAATTATATATAAATTGTTTAATCACCTGTGAGACTTTACAACTTTCAGGTTTTCATTTCATTAGCTGCAAGATGAATGTCAATTAGATGTGTTTGGAAGGCCAGGGCTCGATGACACGTGCAGCAAACAGCACTGAGGACCCTGTTTCATTTAATGCAGTAATAATAAACACTCCACAGGCAATATTTCAGCAATCAAGAATGCTTTTGCAGTCTTTTCTATCTATATGTGTTTGGCTAAATGACAAAATTGGGAAGGGGGAAAAAAGAGGTAAAAAATGAGTCAGACTTATTGCCTTAATGTAGCCTTCCTGGCTGAAGTATATTAATTGGCAAAATGAATTACCTCAGACTAGAGCAGAGAAAGGCCTCCATTGTGCATGGCCAGGCATGAAAGCTATACTCTTTGGCTTGCACCTTCTTTCCTCGCTGCCGTGATCCATCCCGTCCCATCAGCAGGCTCCAAAATCAGCCTTGTGAGATTTATATCACCTTTCAATTGGAAGCTCTTTCCTTCAGTCAGTTTATACATTAAGCCATGTTACTTTGAAGTATTTTATAGAATCATTTTGGTTGGGAAAGGCCTTGAAGATCATCGAGTCCAACGGTAAGTGCAGTGGAGAAACTCCATCCCTTGCAGAAGGCTATTCCAAGCTTCTTCCCGTGATGCAGTGTGGCATTTCTTCAACCTGCAAGGGTTAACATGTGGGAAAATTGGTCATTATTTCTTCTTTTATACAAGGGCTTGGTGTCTGGAGCACCTTGTCAGGACCACATGAGACCCAAGAGCCTTCCGCCTTCCTAAAGTTGAGGTCCGGCAATAACCTCAGGTAGCAGCGACCTGATCATCTGCTGGGTTGGAAGGACTAGGGCAGGCAGACAGAGGCTGTGCCTGTGTTTCATCAAATGACAGCTCCATGTAATATGCTTGCTTTGCAGCAAGGACTTGAAACAATCTCTGGCCTGAAGCATTTCATTATCAGAGCTTTTTTTCCCAGTCCAGCAAATGCTGAATTGTTGTATCTGTTTGAGACTCAAGAGGAAAGCAACACAATCTTGAGTAAAACAGGCATGGTCATAATTTCTCTTGTGAGTAAAAGGGGTCATAACTCATGTGTTTTATGCTCCACCATCACTCTCTCTTCCCCCTTTGTTGCAATGTATTCAAAGAAAGAAACAATCTCTTTTGTTTTGGCTAGCGGAAGATGTCTTGTTGATTGTTGGCTGAACATAAGTGTAATAGACTGGCAGAACTAACATGAACTTGTAAAAAACATCCTTGTCTTGTCTTTTATTTTGGATTTGACAAAGGACAAGCTTAAGAGAATAAACACAGAGAGACTGCACATGGATAAACACGCTATTTCTGCTCATCAGAGCTCAGTATTGGAATAACAAGGAGAAGGAAAGCCGTAGGTTAAATAAGTTCAGACCAGTTTCCCATAAACCAATATCCCTTCCAAGCGAGCATTATTTGCTGCTATAGATGGTTGCTTCCATGGAGAAATCAAATTTGAATGGGGCTGGAGACTCTGCAACCTTCTCACCCGCTCAGAGAAGGTCTCCCCAGGTCAGGGGTATGACCGGCAGTGGAAAATCCACGTGGAGAGCTGGGGTTTGCCACCGTTTCCACTCTATTTGTTCTGCGGATAAATAAATTAAGGGCTGGAGTCTTCATGGCTGTCAGTGTGCCACCTTTGAATGTCTTCTCTTAGAGAAATAGGATCAATTTGAACATGTGGTTAGCTTTCCTAACTGTTACAGGAAGGCTTCTGAGCAGTTCCAAGACCATCTTTTTCCACTGAGTTTGTATTACAAAATATTTCTGGAATTAGATGGAGCAAGAAAAATAACTCCTTTTCTTCCCTTCCTTCCCCTTCCTTCCCTTCCTTCCCTTCCTTCCCCTTCCTTCCCTTCCTTCCTTCCCTTCCTTCCCTTCCTTCCCTTCCTTCCCTTCCTTCCCTTCCTTCCCTTCCTTCCCTTCCTTCCTTCCTTCCTTCCCTTCCTTCTTCCCTTCCTTCCCTTCCTTCCTTCCTTCCTTCCCTTCCTTCCCTTCCTTCCTTCCTTCCCTTCCTTCCCTTCCTTCCCTTCCTTCCCTTCCTTCCTTCCTTCCCTTCCTTCCCTTCCTTCCCTTCCTTCCCTTCCTTCCCTTCCTTCCTTCCTTCCCTTCCTTCCCTTCCTTCCCTTCCTTCCTTCCTTCCCTTCCTTCCCTTCCTTCCTTCCTTCCCTTCCTTCCCTTCCTTCCTTCCCTTCCCCTTCCTTCTTCCCTTCCTTCCTTCCTTCCCTTCCTTCCTTCCTTCCCTTCCTTCCCCTTCCTTCTTCCTTCCTTCCTTCCTTCCCTTCCTTCCCTTCCTTCCCTTCCTTCCCTTCCTTCCCTTCCTTCCCTTCCTTCCCTTCCTTCCCTTCCTTCCTTCCTTCCCTTCCTTCCTTCCTTCCCTTCCTTCCCCTTCCTTCCCTTCCTTCCCTTCCTTCCCTTCCTTCTTCCTTCCTTCCCTTCCTTCCCTTCCTTCCCTTCCTTCCTTCCTTCCCTTCCTTCCCTTCCTTCCCTTCCTTCCCTTCCTTCCCTTCCTTCCCTTCCTTCCCTTCCTTCCCTTCCTTCCCTTCCTTCCCTTCCTTCCCTTCCTTCCCTTCCTTCCCTTCCTTCCCTTCCTTCCCTTCCTTCCCTTCCTTCCCTTCCTTCCCTTCCTTCCCTTCTCAACTTGTACTTTATGTCAAGATGCCTTTGAAACAAATCTGACCTTGTCCCCTGTGTTGAATTGGCTTTCTTGCTCTGTGAACTGTGACATGCTCAAGCGTTACGCTTTAAATCGGGGTTGGCAGACCTCGGATTAGTGTGGTGGTATTTGTAACCTCTAGCGTTCTGCATCTCGCAGGATCTCCTGCCCTCACTGGCACTGGAACCATTGCTGTCATGGTCGATGATGTCAATGACAATGTCCCCA
Organism: Picus viridis; assembly: GCA_033816785.1. Taxonomy (NCBI): domain Eukaryota; kingdom Metazoa; phylum Chordata; class Aves; order Piciformes; family Picidae; genus Picus; species Picus viridis. The sequence goes on from CM066581.1 coordinate 7,758,423, forward strand.
CGTTCGCCTTTGATGTGTATTCTGCCACCGTTCCGGAGGACGCTCCTACGGGGACAGATATTTTGCTCGTAAACTCCTCAGATGCTGATGCTTCTACAAATGCTGTTATTAGGTAGGTCATTTTGCTCTTGCCTCATACCTTGCCTGAGGATTATTTTATTTCCCCCATTGTCCATCACCAACGTGCCATAAAGCTGTGAGACACAGAAGGACAGCTGTGTTTGTGCAGAGAAATGATTTCAGCGAATCCGGACTTCTTTGTTTTATCTTGTTTGTAAGCTTTTTAAGTGATGTTAAGGATGAGGTGCAGTGTTGTTTTAGCTATTAATAAGTGAAAAGCAAATTGCCTGAGTGTAGCTGTCGGTGGGTTAGAGCTGTAGTCCTCGAGGAGTTTAGAGGTAGACAAATTTAAATAAATAAATAAATGGGGAATGAGAACCCCCAGAACCCAACAAAACATAAATGGACTAAGCATTTCAGCTTGCAGTGTTTATGTGTGGATTCTCTGTAGAAAGGAATAGGATATAGACAGCCATCAAATACTTACGCATGCACAAGCATCAGCTGTAAGAAACACATTTGCTGCAAAAGCTGACTTTGGGGCACAGTTAAGTAGCAAAATATCTTTTTTCAGTTATGTTCATGTGAAGCCATGCACCCTGAGAAAACTGCAGAATGTATTCTGCAGCTCCAATCGTCTTTAAACTCTAATTCTTATGTTAGGCAAATTGGGAAATCAGTTTCACCCTTTTTGCATTAATATGTCCAAACCAGTGCTAGCTTTGTAATAGCATACATGTATACATACATGTATGGTTTTTTTGAACCTTAAATAGGTTTTCAAACCTAACTGTAGTTTAGATGGTTGCTTCTCCAGACCTATGCATTTGTAATAAATTAGACAGCCATATTTAGAATAGAATAGAATAGAATAGAATAGAATAGAATAGAATAGAATAGAATTGAATTAACCAGGTTGGAAAAGACCTTTGAGATCATCAATTCCAACCTATCATCCAACACTATCTAATCAACTAAACCCATGTTACCAAGCACTCCATCCAATCTCTTCCTAAACACCTCCAGTGATGGTGATTCCACCACCTCCCTGGGCAACCCATTCCAATGGCCAATCTCTCTTTCTGTGAAGAACTTCTTCCTAACATCCACTAACATCCAGCCTAAACCTCCTGGCACAGCTTGAGACTGTGTCCTCTCACCTAACATGTTAATCCACACTTCACATGAGATGCTGCAGACCACTGAACAGTCCACAGCAGCTACAACCTGCCTTGCTGCTGCCTTCACATCTTGCCATGTAGTCAGTAACTTCCACTGAAAGCCTGCATGTTCCTTGGTCAATCAGTGGTCAGTTAATGTCTTCAGTTTAGAAGGAAAATTCTACAAGGCAAGGCATAACATTTATCCCATTCAATAAAAAGCTGGAATGTGTCATTATTGCTTTAAATGCCAAGTGGTTTGCAGAGCTCAGTTGATGTAGCTTAGCTAGGGCTGAACACTGGCTATTCCCAGTTTCACAGAGAAGAGTAATGAAGATGCTGAGTGGCAGTGACAAGCTGAAGATTATCCACTGATTTATTGCAAATGGAATAGAAAGCAGATTCGTATTAGTTATTAATCGCTCATCTCAGCACATTTAACTATTGTGACTTCAGACATCTGTGTCTCTGTTTCCAGACTCACAAAACAGAATAGAAAAGTAGCTTCTTTACTTACTTTTGTTAGTTCACCTGAGTTCACTCTTCAAAGTGCATAAGAATATTCCAATGCTTGTCACTTCTTTTCTTTTTAAGAAAAGGAAGTAAAACAAACCAGAACTATGTTGTGTCAAAGCAAGTGTGTATAAAATGCTGTCTCATTTTCTTTCCAGATAGCTACAAGCCCACAATAGATACTCAATGTTTTGGCATCTTGAAATGTTTGAAAAGCCTCCAAAATTACTATTTATTAATTTGTGAAACAATGAAGCTTTTAGCTCTATTCACTCTTACCCTACAAAACTAGTTCTGGCAAGCTCCTTTAGAAACAAAGAATTCCATACAAAGCATGAATGATTGTATGATCACATTGCATAATCAGGCATTATCAGGGTGCTCTTGGATGCCTTTAGTGTGGTTGAATTGGTTTCATATCTCTGCCATTAGTCTTAGTCATCCACTCAGTACTTTGTAGGAGAATAGTTGATAAAACTATTTCATTCCTTTTTTAAGTAGATATTTTTAAAGAGTTTTCAGGTTTTGTTTTATACTTTTTTTAGACTCAGGAAAATGCTTTGTTTTACTTGGACAGAATTTGTCCAGATTCAGCAATCAAAGTAATGCAAATCTTAAATATAGGATCAGAGAAGCATAGAATGGGTTGGGTTGGAAGGAACCTCCACGTCCAGACATGCCAGCTGCTCTTCTCTTGGTTTTGGTCATAACCTGTGAAGTCATTATAAAAGGCTGATGAAGTTGTTACAGTCAGTGCACACCTGAGCAGTCTTGTTAAAATAGAATAGAATAGAATAGAATAGAATAGAATAGAATAGAATAGAATAGAATAGAATAGAAAGAATAGAATAGAATAGACCAGGTTGGAAGAGACCTTCTAGATCATCACGTCCAACCTATCAACCAATCCAACCCACCTAAACAACTAAACCATGGCACCAAGCACCCCATCAAGTCTCCTCCTGAACACCTCCAATGATGGCGACTCCCCCACCTCCCCAGGCAGCCCAGCACTGCCCAGTCAAAAGGCCAAATGTTAAAAACTGGAGATAAATTCCTTTTATGCCAGTTGTCATCATTAAAGGTTTGAAGTTTTGGGAGTTTGGGGTTGTTTTTTCATTTGGGTCATATTTTTTTGGCTTGGATTTAGACTTTTTTGGTAACTCTGCTGGGACACACTTGCCTTGTCCCGTTGGTTTGCATGCAGTGATGCTCAGATACAAATCAGACTATCCTGTGGCAAATTTAATTTATCTTTATTCTTCTTAATTTTTCAACTGTTTTTAGAGGGCTGTAATGTCATCGTTCCAAAGCTAAAGCGTTAGCTGCTCTATGCATGTGGAAATACAGAAGAGAAAGTCTTTGTCTTCTGCATCACCTCACACGGGGTTAAAATATTGCACATTACAGATGAAGTTTGCCTGCTGGTATTTAGGGAGATTTAAGTGGTGCTTTAGGCTTTGTGCACATTCTTTCCACCCTAGATGCACATTGCTGTGGCTGGAGAATAATCACATATGGCCATCATATTGTATCATAATTAAGCAATTAAAGAATGCTCCTGGCATTCTGCAGCAATTAATGACTGAGCAGGAGAAGTTGCCACAGCTTATTACACAGGCTGGCTGTCAGTCCTCTAGGTAAAGCTTCTGGCCTTTGTTATTACTTCTGTCATAAACTGTTCTGATTTAAAAAAGATGAAGGGAGTATTGCTTTCTGTCTTAAAAGCCATTTTCCTCTGAGTTGTTCATAGAATCATATTCCTTAGAAAAGCTGCTAACTGTGCTGCATCGGGCTTCTCTGAAGAAGCAACGTTAATCACAGCTGTGCTTGGTTTGGCTGGGGTTATAACATTCTGTATCTGAATTATTCATTTAAGCCACCTTTTGTTTCCTTTGTTTTGTAGAAAACCCATTATCTGAATTAACAAAAAATATAATGTTAACCAATGGTCAGGTTGGGTAAGGCTTTGAGCAACGTTGTCTAGTGGAAGGTGTCACTGCCTAACCAGATTTGTAGATTCATAGAGTGGATTGGGTTGGAAGGAACCTTAAAGCTGTTCCCTTTCATCCTGTCACTACTAAAGGGTCCCTCCCTAGCTCTCCTGCTTCAGGTGCTAGAAGGCTGCTCTAAGGACTCCCTGGAGCCACCTTTTTCCAGGCTGAACAACCCCAACTCTCTCAGCCTGTCCCCGTAGGGGAGGTTCTCCAGCCCTCTGATCATCTTTGTGGCCCTCCTCTGGACCAAATCCATCAATTTAATGTCCCTTGTATGCTGCAGGCACCAGAACTGGAGGCAGTGCTCCAGGTGGGGTCTCACAAGAGCAGAGTACAATATGCAATACACTATACAATACACCAGGTTGAAAAAGACCTTCAAGATCAGAGGGAAACTGGATTATCTTTGAGGTTCCTTCCAACTCAGACCATTCTGTGATTCCCATATCATTGAGACGTGGTCTGTATGGACACAAGAAATCTATCAAGCTACATTTGAGGAGCACCAGAAATGTTGTTTATGACAGGCCTTGGAATATGGAACAGAAAAAAGGTGAAGGCAGGTGGACAGATAGAAGAAAATCCATGGGGATCCATGTTACCCATCTGCATAATGGTCTGAAGAGTGGAGAAAATTGTTACCTTAAGGCAGCAAGCTCCCTTAGGAAACAGTGATCATGTTCTTCCTTGTCTTTTCTTTCAACCAGCTATCGGCTTACTGGTGGCAATTCACAATTCACAATCAACCCATCGACAGGACAGATCATCACCAGTGCCCTCCTCGATCGAGAGATGAGGGAGAACTACACTCTGGTGGTCGTGGCAAGCGATGGCGGCTTCCCCAAGGCTCTCTCCAGTTCCACCAGCGTGCTTGTCTCCGTTGCGGATGTCAACGACAACCCACCCAAATTTCAACACCATCCCTACGTCACTCATGTGCCATCACCCACGACTTCAGGTAACTTGATCAGTGGCAGCACTTGGGGTACCTCAGGTATCTTAGCATGAGGCAAAGCTATGCCATAAGAAATGTTTCTGAGATGTTCCTCTGCAGCTGTTCTCCAGGTTTTGTTATATTTCTGTTGCATGGGAATGAATAATGGCAAGGCTCAATATAGCACCCACAGTTTGGCAGTTGTTTTCAGTTTGTTCCTTCCATCCCAATTCAATTATTTTCCTGCTGTGATATAAGGAAGCCATAGTGGAAGTGAGCATCCACTCAAATAAGTCATTACATTATTTTGCTAGAATTAGGAAGGCAATGGCTGCTTTCCCCCCCCACCACCACCTCTGAATGTCTCCTGCATGTAGATGTTTGTTTTCTGCTCTGGGCAATTTTTACAGAGGATTGTGTCAATTACTTCCCACAAGGCCATATCTCTATCAGATGCAAATTGCATTGCCTTTCTTTGGGCCAAATGGTGAAGTAAACTAAAGTAAATACAGACCCAAGCAGCAACTTTCCTTTTGTGGAACCTACAGCCGAATTAAAGTAACTTCGCTCAATGCAGGAATTAATTTCTGTTTCAGTTTATGTTTAAGCAGTCCTGATAAATAAATACATTAGAAATGAGCACATCCAAAATACTAATATTTTCCATTTGTAGAATTGGCATGGCAAGGGGGAAAAGGGGAGACTCCATGCATTTGCATGAGGATAGAGACAATTTGCTGAAGTATTCTGCTGTTTTGAGTTGCTGGGCTTTTTTTCCCCCAGGATTTCAAATAAACTTATACTGGGTCCTTTACTATCTCCAAAGAGTAAAAGGATTTTATAAGATGATCACCAAATTTACAATAAGATTACTGTGCTCAGCAAAGTGCAGTGGCTGTGCAGCAAAGTGCAGGTTGGCTGTGGGACCACTACGTGTTTTCACGCGCGTGCACATACGTGGATGTGTGATCCTGCAGTGAGGATGCCAAGACAAACTGTTCACGAAACAAAATTTCCTCTAAAAGAATTAAAATATATTAAAAAAAAAGAAGGGCTTATTTCCATGTCTTGGATTTTTCTTTCTAAATTATAAACAATTGCAAATACTTCTCCTTTTTATGGAAGAATAAATTTGTTTACGTTTCTTCCCTTGTTTCCAGAACAACATTATGAAATTATTTTATTGTTGCCTTGGTGAATCTTTCTGCAGACTGACTAGAGCACAGTCCCTTTGTGGGGCTCTTTTAGGGGCCTTTCTTTAAATTCACTTCTGAGGAGTACACAGCTTTAACTCGAGTTACTGGTAGACAGCCTGCTGAACATGAGCCAGCAGTGTGCCCAGATGGCCAAGAAGGCCAATGGCATCCTGGCCTGCATCAGGAATAGTATGGCCAGCAGGAGCAGGGAAGTCATTGTGCCCCTGTACTCAGCACTGGTTAGGCCACACCTTGAGTCCTGAGTCCAGTTCTGAGCCCCTCAATTTAAGAAGGACGTTGAGACTCTTGAACGTGTCCAGAGAAGGGCAACGAGGCTGGGGAGAGGCCTCGAGCACAAGCCCTACAAGGAGAGGCTGAGGGAGCTGGGATTGTTTAGCCTGGAGAAGAGGAGGCTCAGGGGAGACCTTCTTGCTGTCTACAACTACCTGAAGGGAGGTTGTAGCCAGGTGGGGGTTGGTCTCTTCTCCCAGGCAACCAGCACCAGAACAAGAGGGCACAGTCTCAAACTGTGCCGGGGAAGTTTAGGCTTGATGTGAGGAGAAAGTTCTTCCCAGAGAGAGCTGTTAGCCATTGGAATGTGCTGGTCAGGGAGGTGGTGGAGTCACTGTCCATGGAGGTGTTCAAGAGGGGATTGGATGTGGCACTTGGTGCCATGGTTTAGTAGTCGTGAGGTGTTGGGTGACAGGTTGGACTTGGTGATCTCTGAGGTCTTTTCCAGCCTTATTGATTCTATGATTTGAAGTTTTCTGGTAATATCTTTTTGAGTGCTTTTTGTTCAAAACACTTTATGACTAGAAACATATAGAAAATCTAAGCTGTATTTAATCTGGTTTTAACTTGGCAAAAAAATCTAGGGATGAATGCACTTTATTTTTCTTCTATTTGCAGCTTCCTTGCTCGATAGTTCACTTTCATTTAAAGGGAAATGTTAATGTCTTGTCAATTTATTTTGAAAGCTTGTTGACAATGAGGTTGCTAGCAAGCATGGTGTCCATTAAAAATCAAAACAAAGTTTATTGCAAGCCAATATACATTATCTTGAATAGTTCCCCCCCAAAAAAAATGAACAAACCCTTGTAACTTGATCAGGACCTTTGTTTTCATTCCAATCACAGAATAGCTGGTATACAGTTTGAAAGAAAAAAGCTTCATTTCCTTGTTAGCTTTCATCAAGTTTAAAAGGCAGAACTAGTAATAATAATAATAATAATTAATAATATAATATGTTTGACTGAGGCAAAAATCTTATTTTTTTTAACCTTTTTTCACAAGGAGCTGAATACAGTTCTTGTCTAAATATTCCTCCCTCTGGAGTACAAATCATTGCACATGACAAATAGTGACATGAAGTATAGTTTTAAGGGGACGCTGTCAAAGTCATTCTGGCCTGTAAATGATTTTGCCTTAAGAGGCAGAAAAGAGCGTGATTTTTGTACAGGAATGGCTATATCCAAACTTTTGGTACCAGTAAAACATCAACTGAGTGTTTTGCAAATTGGTTGGACAGTGTCAAATTTGAAAGGCATACCATGCATTAAATTAGATTTGAGACCCCACCTGAAGTACTGTGTCCAGCTCTGGAGTTCTCAGCAGAAGAAGGGCATGGAGGTCTTGGAGCATGTCCAGAAGAGGCCACGAAAATGATCAGAGGGATGAAAGACGTCTGCTGTGAAGAAAAGCTGAGAGCTGGGGCTGTTCAGCCTGGAGAGAAAGCTCCAGGGAGACCTTCTGGCCCTTCACTACTTAAAGGAGGCCTATAACAAAGATGAGAGTGATCTTTTTAGCAGTGTCCATTGTGACAGAACAAGGAGAGGTTTAGCCTGGCTGTAAGGAAACAAATAAATCATGCTGAGGGTGGTAAAACCCTGGCACAGGTTTCCCAGAGGGGTAGTAGAAGCCCCATCCCTGGAAATATTCAAGGTCATGCTGGACAAGGGGATCTGAGCAACGTGATCTAGTTGAAGATACTCACTGCAGGGGGGTTGAAAGGTCATCCAACCCAAACCATTCTGTGATTCTGTTCTGTTCTGTACATGCATTTCTCTGAATGCACTGTGACCTCCTTTTCAAACCCACATTGCTTTTGTCCATGTCCAAGTCTTGTGGCCTCACACACTGTCATCTTGGGGGGAAAAAAGCACAGAGCAGTGTAAGGAAGAGCACACTGCTCCAGGACATGCTACTGAGTGAAAAGGTGGCATCAGCTTTCTGCAGCTGGCACATTCATTAAAGATCTGCCCTAACCTCGTTCTGTGTTTCAGGCTCGTTCGTGTTTGCTGTCACTGTCACCGATGCGGATGCTGGATCCAACGCCGAGCTCCATTATTCCCTCGTGGGGAAGAACTCTGAGAAATTCCACATTGATCCAGCCAGGGGGCGATCCTGGCTGCGAACCCGCTGGCAGGGGAGTCTGAACTCACCATTTCTGTTCACGTGAGGGACAGCGGCCGGTACCCCAAGACAGACTCCACAACCGTCACCGTGAGGTTCGTGAGCAAAGCAGAATTTCCTCGTGTTCAGGCGGATCAGGAGACCTTCACCTTCCCTGAAAACCAAGCGGTTGGCACGCTTGTCACCACTGTCTCTGGCTCTTCAGCCAGAGGAGGCTCCTTGTCTTACTACATCGCCAGTGGTAACCTGGGTAGCACCTTTCTGGTCGACCAGGCAACAGGACAGCTTTCCATTGGACGGGCTTTAGATTTTGAAGCCATACAGAAGTATGTGGTTTGGATTGAGGCCAGAGACACAGGCTTTCCTCCCTATTCCTCGTATAAGAAACTAGAAGTGACGGTGATAGACATCAATGATAATGCACCGGAGTTTGAGCAAGATCCCTTCGTTGCAGAAATAGTGGAGAACCTGTCCCCACGGAGGATACTGACTGTGGCTGCTGTCGACAGGGACAGTGGTCTGAATGGACAGCTAGATTATGAAATAATTGAGGGCAATACAGAAAATAGTTTCAGTATCAATCGAGCCACTGGTGAGATCAGAAGTGTCAGGCCCTTGGACAGGGAGAAATTGTCTCGATACACACTAACCATAAAAGCTTCAGATAAAGGCACCCCGCTCCAGAGCACAACTGTCAAAGTTATCATTAATATTTTAGATGAAAATGACAATGCTCCAAGGTTTTCCCAGATATTCAGTGCTTCTGTGCCTGAAAATGCACCTCTGGGTTTTACAGTAACCCAAGTCACAACATCAGATGAAGACATTGGGGTGAATGCAGTCAGTAGGTATTCCATAAGGGATACAAGTCTCCCATTTACCATAAATCCCAGCACTGGGGACATCACCGTCAGCAGACCACTAAACAGGGAGGACACAGACCGCTACAGAATCAGGGTCTCTGCACACGACTCTGGGTGGACAGTGAGCACAGATGTCACTATATTTGTCATGGATGTCAATGACAACGCCCCACGATTTACAAAGCCATCCTATTACCTGGAGTGCCCTGAGCTTCCTGGGATCGGATTGAAGGTCACCCAAGTTTCAGCTACTGATCCTGATGAAGGGTCAAACGGCCAAGTCTTCTACTTCTTAAAATCCCAGTCTGAGTTCTTCCGAATTAATGCAACCACAGGGGAAATTTTCAACAAGCAGTATTTAAGGTACCAAAACTCCAGTGGTTCAAGCAATGTCAACATCAACAGGCACAGCTTCATCGTTACTTCTTCAGACCGAGGCAGCCCTCCGTTAATGAGTGAGACAACCGTCACCATTAACATAGTAGACAGCAATGACAACGCACCGCTGTTCCTCGCTCCTAAATACTTTACTCCTGTTACTAAGAATGTGAGGGTTGGTACAAACTTAATCAAAGTTACTGCAGTGGATGAGAAAGACTTCGGCTTGAATTCTGAAGTGGAGTACTTTATCTCTGAGGAAAGCAAAACCAATAAGTTCAGGCTGGACAGAAGTACGGGCTGGATTTCTGTGTCATCTTCACTAATGGCCGACTTGAACAAAAACTTCCTATTTAAAGTGAAAGCAAAGGATAAAGGTAATCCTCCACTCTCATCTGAGGTAGCTGTTGAAATAGTAGTAACAGAGGAAAACTACCACACACCTGAGTTTTCTCAAAGCCGTATGAGTGTAACTATCCCAGAGAGCCACTCTGTTGGAACAGTGATCAGGACAGTTTCAGCCCGAGACAGAGATGCAGCTATGAATGGGTTAATAAGATATAATATTTCCTCTGGGAACGAGGCTGGCATCTTTGCTATTAACACAACTACAGGTACACTGACGCTAGCAAAACCGCTTGATTTTGAGTCACACCAAAAGCACGAACTGGTTGTTACTGCCACAGATGGAGGATGGGTGGCCAGAACAGGTTACTGCAGTGTCACCATTAATGTCGTTGATGTGAATGATAACTCTCCAGCATTCAACCCTGAGGACTACTTTCCCAGTGTGTTAGAAAATGCCCCCAGTGGGACAACTGTTATTCGTTTAAATGCCACTGATGCTGACTCTGGACCTAATGCTGTGATTGCATACGCTCTTCAGTCCTCAGATAGTGACCTCTTTGTCATCGACCCCAATACAGGAACCATCACCACTCAGGGATTTTTAGATTATGAAACAAAGCAAAGTTACCATTTAACTGTAAAGGCTTTTAATGTTCCAGATGAAGAGAGGTGCAGCTTTGCTAATGTCAACATCCAATTAGAAGGGACAAACGAGTATGTGCCACGTTTTGTGTCCAAGCTTTATTACTTTGAAGTTTCTGAGGCAGCCCCCAAAGGTACTGTTGTAGGTGAAGTTTTTGCAAGCGATCGTGATATGGGAACAGATGGAGAAGTCCACTACCTTATCTTTGGCAGCAGCAGAAAAAAGGGCTTCCAGGTAGATCAGAAAAGCGGACAGATCTATGTTTCAGGACCTCTTGACAGAGAAAAAGAAGAACGAATCTCTTTGAAAGTCCTGGCAAAAAATTTGGGCAGCATTCGTGGTGCAGATATAGATGAAGTAACTGTTAATGTCACTGTGCTGGATGCCAACGATCCCCCTGTTTTTACCTTAGGAGCCTACAATATACAAATCAGTGAGGGTGTTCCTCCAGGAACCCATGTCACATTTGTGAGTGCCTTTGATTCAGATTCTGTCCCTAGCTGGAGCAGGTTTTCCTATTTCATTGGGTCTGGCAATGACAACAGTGCCTTTTCCATCAACCCACAGACAGGACAGGTGACGGTCACTGCAGAGCTGGACCGAGAAACTCTGCCTGTATACAATCTGTCTGTGCTGGCCATCGATTCAGGAACGCCATCTGCTACAGGAAGTGCCTCCTTAGTGGTAACTTTGGAAGATATCAATGACAACGGCCCTACCTTGTCCACCAGCCAAGGAGAAGTCATGGAGAATAACCGTGCAGGGACTCTTGTGATGACGCTGCAGTCATCAGATCCTGACCTCCCTCCAAACCAAGGTCCCTTTACGTATTACTTGCTCAGCACTGGCCCTGCAACCAGCTACTTCAGCCTTAGCACCACTGGCGTGCTGACAACAACAAGAGAGATCGACAGAGAGCAAATCAGCGAATTTTACCTGTCGGTGATTACAAGAGACTCTGGTGTTCCTCAGATGTCTTCCACAGGAACTGTGCAGATCAAGGTAATAGACCAAAATGACAACCCATCGCAGCCCCGAACAGTAGAAATCTTTGTTCACTATTACGGCAACCTCTTCCCAGGCGGAATTTTGGGCAATGTAAAACCACAAGATCCAGATGTGCTAGACAGCTTCCAGTGCTCCCTTACCTCAGGAGTCACCAGCCTCTTCAGCATTCCTGGGGGTACCTGCGAGCTATACTCACAGGCGAGGTCTACGGATGGCACATTTGACCTGGCTGTCCTCAGCAACGATGGCTTGCACGGTGCTGTCACCAGCAGCATCCGAATTTTCTTCTCAGGCTTCGTCAACGCCACCATTGACAACAGCATCCTCCTCCGCCTGAGCGCCCCCAGCGTGCGCGATTTCCTCACCAATCACTATCTCCACTTCTTGCGCATTGCCAGCTCCCAGCTGACGGGACTGGGCACTGCCATCCAGCTCTATGGGCTGTATGAGGAGAGCAACCACACCTTCCTGATGGCAGCCGTCAAACGCGGCAACAGCCAGTATGTGAACCCCAGCGGTGTGGCCACCTTCTTTGAGAGCATCAAGGACGTCCTCTTCCGCCAAAGCGGGGTGCGGATCGAGGCTGTGGACCATGACTGGTGTCTGCAGAACCCCTGCCAGAATGGAGGGAGCTGCCTGAGGAGGCTGGCTGTGAGCCCAGCTCTGAAGAGTCACGAGAGTGTCCCTGTCATCATCGTGGCCAATGAGCCACTGCGTCCCTTCGTGTGCAGGTGCATGCCGGGTTACGATGGGAGTCTGTGCGAGACAGACATCGACGAATGCCTCCCTTCTCCCTGCCACAACGATGGGACTTGCCACAACTTGGTCGGAGGCTTCTCATGCAGTTGCCCAGAGGGCTTCACTGGCATAGCCTGTGAGAGGGATGTCAACGAGTGCCTTTCCCACCCATGCAGAAATGGTGCTGCCTGCCAGAACTTCCCAGGAAGCTTCAGCTGTGTCTGTAAAACTGGCTATACAGGTATGTTTTTGCTTCTCTGTATCTTACAGTCCAGAAGAGATTAAAGGAGGGTGGACACTGCCTTTTTGCTACAAGATTGTCTGAATACAAACATGTCCAATAGGTAAAGAGGCCATGCAAAATGAGGTATTTTTGGTTATGAAAACTCAGATGACTTAAGTGTCCACAGTGTTGTTTTATTTTAGCTCTGCCCTCAGGCAAATCTCACTTGACAGATTTGTGTTAGAACAGAAAGATTTTTACAAGAGCTATTTTGATTTACTAAATACAGGGTTCAGTTTGGGGCTCCACGCTACCAGGAGGATATTGAGGTACTGGAGTGTGTCAAAAGAAGGGCAAAAAAAGTGGTAAAGGGTCTAAAGAACAAGTTTTATGAGAAACATCTGAGAGAACTGGGATCGTTCAGTTTGGAGAAAAGGAGGCTGAGGGAAGACCTTCTTTCTTTCTGCAACTGCCCAAGTATCAAGTGGTAGGACAAAAGGAAATGGCTTCAGGTTGCACCATGGGAGGGTTAAATTGGACTACAGGAAAAGTTTCTTCACTGAAAAGGTTGTTAAGCCCTGGAACAGGCTGCCCAGGGTAGTGGTGGAGTCCCCATCCCTGGAGGTATTTAAAAGCCATGGAGATGTGGTGCTGAGGGACGTGGCTTAGTGGTGATCTGACAGCATTGGGTTAACAATTGGACTTGATCTTAGTGGTCCTTAAATTCTATGATTCTAAATATGCAGAAACCATTTCCAATGCAGTATAATTTTTCTGTTTTTCTGTTGTTGCTGTTGTTCTGCATGTTATGGTAGCATTTCAAGTCTGCTAGGAGGGTGCCAAGCAGGAAAAAAAGTCAGCCTCTGCCCCAAATTGCTTACAGTCATACAAGACCGAAAACAGATGAAGGGTATGGGGGGGAAAAAGCAGAATTCAGGCAAAATGACCAAGCATGCCTGTTACATATTTTGTCCCTTTTTCATTCCTTTTTTTCATTAAGAACAGAAATGCTTGCAGCACTCCTACTTCTTCTGAGTTGTGTTTTTCTCTCACATTTATTGCATATTCATGCAGAGCAGCATTTTAGCCCAGAGAAGCAGGCTGATGTTTGCTCCTGTACTGACATTTAAGGATGGTCCAAACAATTTTAGCCAGTGCTTATGGCCACTTTTTATGGATGTTGCTTAAAAGATCTAACCAGAGAACACTAGGCAAGACTTTCATTACCTTTTCTAAGGAGTATTTCTGTATCACAGATGCCCCAGGGCAGCCTGGGTCAACATGGCCATTATGGTATGGATGCCACCAAGACTCATCTGTAACCAGGGCTCAGGAGGTTGATTGTTCCTTTATTTTTTCTTCTTTAACCAGTTGGGTACAGGAGATGTGATGCACCTTATTGCAAAGGATAAGGTTAATCAAGTTAATAACAAAGGTTTAACTCCTTCACTTAAAGCACAGCTACAGCAGTGGACACACATTCAGCGTGAAAGGTCTGTGGTTATGAAGGGCACTAATGCAATCTTTCTCATGAGCCTCACAAATGTACTACTGAGCCTCAGGTCAGGAGCAATTCTTGTTAATTGACAAGCAGTTCTAATTAAGTTACCAGTGCAGGGTTTTATTTCATGTTGTATTAGTACATCAAATTATTTTGCCAGGAGCATGGCAAAATAATTCTAGGGCACCCATCCCCTGTAACTCTTCAGGCCCGTTAGCACCAGAGCTTACATGGGCATATGTTTGCTGTTGCAGTGAAGCAAAACACTTCATTAACTCTAGCAAAGTGTGCCTCTAGCTTATAACTTGAAACATTAAAGAAATGTCCAGCTGATTATTTCTTTCTCTGGTATTAAAGCTCATATCTTAATGCTCAACCCTTGTGTCAGCTAAAAATAAAGCTCTGCCTGTGACAGCTCAAGAAAAGAAGAACATTTTAACTCAGAAAATGTGATGAGAGACTCTTACAGTTTGAAGTGTTGGATTTCATTCACACTGTGAATTAAATCTGGCATCTGATATGAACTCCCTTGTCAAAACAAATAACTTAAAAATGGGCTACCACTGGGGCAGACCTTTCTATTTGGGAGTCAAATCTTGTAAAATCAGTTGGCCATTGCAGAATCAAGAATTACTTCAGTGTGTGGAGGTTAAATGATGAAGACATAATCCAAATGGCTCCAAACTATGTAATTAAACCCCTAAATATCTCTGGAATTGAATATCAGCAGAGCTTGTTAGATAAGATCACACTTAATATTCAGTATGTTGCACCATTTTTTGCCTACAAAAGCATATTTGATATCATATTTGACAGCCAGCTGAGCATGAGCCAGCAGTGTGTCCAGGTGGCCAAGAAGGCCAATGGCATCCTGGCCTGCATCAGGAATAATGTGGCCAGCAGGAGCAGGGAGGTCATTCTGTCCTGTACTCAGCATTGGTTAGGCCACGCGTTGAGTCCTGTGTCAAGTTCTGGGCTGCTCAATTTTAGAAGGACATTGAGACTCTTGAACATGTCCAGAGAAGGGCAATGAGGCTGGGGAGAGGCCTCAAGCACAAGCCCTACGGGGAGAGGCTGAGGGAGCTGGGATTGTTTAGCCTGGAGGAGAGGAGGCTCAGGGAGACCTTCTTGCTGTCTACAACTACCTGAAGGGTGGTTGTAGCCAGGAGGGAGTTGGTCTCTTCTCCCAGGCAATCAGCACCAGAACAAGAGGACACAGTCTCAAGCTGCCCCAGGGGAAGTTTCAGCTCGAGGTGAGGAGAAAGTTCTTCACAGAGCGGGTTGTTGGCCATTGGACTGTGCTGCCCAGGGAGGTGGTGGAGTCTCCATCCCTGGAGGTGTTCAAGAGGGGATTGGACGTGGCACTTGTTGCCATGGTTTAGTAGTCATGAGGTGTTAGGTTACAGGTTGGACTTCATGATGTTTGAGGTCTTTTCCAGCCTTATTGATTCTATGGTCCTATGATCATGCACATTTAATATTCAATAGGTTCTGCAAAAACAGGTCAGAAAACAGACTGAGAATGCTTGATATAGAGGCTATTATGTCATTGTTATTCTGCCAATAGAAAGGGAACACAGCTGCTGGAGCATTTAATCCTGATTCATATATGATTAAAGGTAGCCACAGTGAATGTAAAAATGGAGCTTGAAACTGCTTCACAGTGAATATAAATCTTGAGTGCCTCAGCAAAAAGAAAAAGAAAAGAAAGAGACATCCAAAATAGTGGCCTTGTAACTCAGCTTACCATATACATGGCTTTGCTGCTTCTCTTGGAATGAGGATACAGTCTCATAATTGAATCTGCAGGTTTGGTTAAAAAAAAAACCAAACAAACAACAAGCAATATTTGCATGGTACTGCATAAAAGCAGGAATTAGAATTTTCTGAGGCAGACCCCTGTTCACTGTCAATTAGAGTCCATGCGCCGTAGACCTTCATAATGGCCTACCTGAAAACCGAGAGTCTGAACGTTTCCTTGATTTATTATGTTTGTTCAGCTGCATTTCACTTCATCACTCTGCAAAGGTAATGTCATTCTTTTCCCTGAATTGGATTATAGAGACTGATTACCTCAGAGCAACATCATTAGGGTTGAAGCAATCTGTTATAATTACATCTCTTAATGGTGATCAGGTTTTGTTTTTAAAATAATCACTTTCTGGAGGGAATATGCTTTGTGATTTACAGTAGTTGCCTGCCCTTACTTTGAACCTTTCATTTCCTGTTTTCCAGGAACTCAGTAAGATGAAGGAATGGAGGTTTGTGAAATTGTTTCAAATGCGAGATTAAAATATTAGGGCAACCACTTAAAAAAGGTGGACAGAGAGAGCCACAAAAAACTCTCAGATCGGCTGAAATCCAAGCCAGGAGCATTCTACTGATATCTGTTTCAGTTGCATTTTTCAATTAAAACACCCCAACAACTCAGGAAGTTAGATTTTTGCCTAACCCCCTACATGTGATATCATCAGCTTGAGGTGATGAATGATAAATGCTGATTGACCTCTGTTATCAGTTCCCCAGGGTAATCCTAATTACCACGGTGTTTAGAAAAAGGTATTTCAGCAACAAAAATGAACACCCAGAATCTTGCAATATTTCAGCTGAAAAGAGATCTAAAATCTCAACCAACTGCAACATTGACCTGAACTGGAGTATTACTGGGGGGATTCTGGGTTGGAGTCTCCTCATCCATAACACTGGCTTTTCCCTGGCTGGATTTCATGCCCTGAAGCACTAATCAAACATCTGTGATAAACCTAATTCTTTCTGCTGTTCAAATAAAATCATTCCCCAGCTGAGAAGGGTGTAGTAATGCAAAGGTGTGAAAATGGTTCTTGAGAATGGACTCGCATAAGCAATGATAGTACACACATCTCATTATTTTTCAAGGCACATTACTTAGGTGGGAAAAAGGTTTGTCAGAACCTTACTCTTGAATTCATGTTGTAAACCCTCAGTCAGCAAGCTGTTGTGGTGAATTACCCCTCAAAACCTTTCTAGTTTTGCAAGATTGAGGTCCACTGGCATTCTCTTTCTGAAAAACAGTAAAACTGAGCACCTGGGTTCAGGTGAGGATGCTTTCTTACCCTCCTCAGTCCAGTAAGGTTCCTTGAATGATTTATCTGTGCATGAGAAAACCAAGCTGGTGAGGGGTTTGGAGCACAAGCCCTGTGAGGAGAGGCTGAGGGAGCTGGGGTTGCTTAGCCTGGAGAAGAGAAGGCTCATAGGAGACCTTATTGCTCTCTACAACTACCTGAAGGGAGGTTGTAGCCAGGTGGGGGTTGGTCTCTTCTCCCAGGCAACCAGCACCAGAACATGAGGACACAGTCTCAAGCTGTACCAGGGGAGGTTTACGCTGGATGTTAAGAAGTAGTTCTTCAGGGAGAGAGTTGTTAGCCATTGGAATGTGCTGCCCAGGGAAGTGGTGAAGTCACCATCACTGGAGGTGTTTAAAAAGAGACTGGATGTGGCACTTGGTGCCGTGGTTTAGTTGATTAGATAGTGTTGGACAATAGGTTGGAGTCTTCACTTAGAATCATAGAATCTCAGTGGACTCAGTGATCTCAAAGGTCTTTTCCAACCTGGTTTATTCTATTCTATTCTAAAATGTCAAAATAGCTAATGCTTGTGTAAATTCTCTCCTGAAGGAAAAGTCTTCTCTAAAACTCCTTTTTTTGCTTTTTCTCTCCTCAACTTACATTCTTACACTAAACAACCAGAGAGATAATTCCCAAGTTATGCTTTTGTCCTGCTGATATCTGGACTCCTGCTCTCTGAGGTAGGCAGGCTTAACATGCATTTAAAGAGGAAAAATAAGCTTCATAGGCATCTTTGTCAGATCATTATTCCAAATGTGAATAGATAACTTGTTTCCCAGGCCTTTAGCACTTCAGTGAGTGGCAGAGAATAGTCAAAATGGCGTCATCATCTTAAATAAATATTAGTTTAAATATCTCCAGTGACTTGTTAAATAGGAGCATTCGTCTTCTCCTACGTCAAAACACTTGGAATAAATGCAAACACACTTTTATTAGTTTCATGAATTATTCAAACAATTGTTAAATATTAAAGAGATGTTGCTGTTCCCTGGTTAAAATATGTGCAGCTAAAATAAACATCCATATTCTGCTGCTGACTCAGCGAATCGTAGCTGAGAAAAAAAGGAGAGTGGCTAGTTAAATCCAATTGCAAATAAATGAATAGACTTCATTAGCTATACTTGATTTTGTGTGTGTGTGTGTGTGTGAAAACAAACATTATTGAGAAGGGCAGCATGAGGAAAGGGTCTGGAGAACAGGTCTGCTGAGGGAACTGGGGTTGTTTAGCCTGGAGAAGAGGAGTCTGAGAGGGTAGCTTCTCAGTCTCTACAAGAAAGGGGTTGTAGCAAGGTGGGTGTTGCTCTCCCAAGGATCAAGTGATGGGATGAGAGGAAATGGCCTCAAGTTGCATCAGGGAAGGTTTAGGTTGGGTATTAGGGGAAACTTCCTCACTGAAAGGGTTCTCAAATGCTGGAGCAGGCTGCCCAGGGAGGTGGTTGAATCCCCATCCCTGGAGGTCTTTAACAGACAGAGATATGGTGCTGAGGGATATGGTTTAGCAGCAGACTGGGGAGATTGACTCAATGATCTTAAAGGTCTTTTCGAAACAAAATGGTTCTGTGATTCTATGTTTCTGTTTTAAGCATTCCTACCTCACTCTTGCCCTGCTCTCTCCTCGCTATGTCTGTTCTAAAGACCTGAACTATGTACCATAATTTCTGCTGACTTGACCAATCTGCCAGCTTTAATGTTAGCTGAGAGAAAGAAGAGTGTTTATTTAGACCAAATTGCAAAAAGAAAGAAGTAAACCTTATTAGCTACACTTGGGTTTTGTGAAAACTAAGAAACATCATTGACCTATTTTAAGCATCTCTGTCTCACTTCTGCTACGTGTTCTCCTGGTAAATCAAAGAGCTGTACTATGTACCATAGTTTTAAAATAAAACAGCCCAAAAAAAAAATCTTAACAGAAGAAGTTAGCTCATCCTTCAGTCATGCCCATTAGAGAATAAAACATAAATAAATACCCCCAAAGCATAATTAGATTCAGACACTGGAAATGTTTCCTGGATTTATGGTGAATCTACAGGTTACGTATTAACCACAGGAATCCTCCAGCCCCCTGTTTCCATCCTGCTTGGTCACATATGGAGGGCTGCTGCTCACACAGAACTGCCTGCAAACTTCTGTAGGTGGAACAAAAATAGTAGAGGAGGGGGGAAAATAAGAGGTTTTCATAATTGAGTGGCTGAGGTTGTGAAATTCTGAAAGAGCTGGCGGAGTTACTAAGGCACAGTCCTGGTTTTCTGCAGTTGTAGGGACCAGCAGTCCCTAAGAACTGCATATTGTGCATTGCTGTCATGAGAGATTTAAGAATTATGACAAATGTGATATAAAAGAGTGGACACCTTCTGTACAAGCTTATGCTGTCCTTTTAAATGTAAATTATATGGTGTGAGAAATAAAGTAATTATCAGTGTGAGTGCCACACAGATGATCCAAGGGCTGGAACACCTATGCTGTGAGGATAGGCTGAGGGAGCTGGGGTTGTTCAGCTTAGAGAAGAGAAAACTCTGAGGAGACCTTAGAGCTGCCTTCCAGTACCTGAAATGATCCTACAGGAGGGCTGGAGAGGGACATTTCATAAGGGTGTCTAGAGATAGGACAAGGAGGAATGGTTTTAAGTTGATGGAGAATAGTTTTAGACTGGATCTTAGGAAAAAGTTCTTCAGTATGAGGGTGATGAGACTATGGAATGAGTTGCCCAGGAAGGTTGTGGTTGCCTCCTTTTGGGGGTGTTCAAGGCTAAGTTGGATGAAGCCTTGAGCAGCCAAGTCTGGTTGAGAGGCCTCTGTATGATTCTATGAAGGCTGTTTTAGCCTTTGCTAAGAGAAGTCTGGAAGAGATATACTGATTTTGCCAGTTTTTGCAGAGAAGCATGAGGGACACTCCTGGCAATACTTTCAAGTTTTTGCCAAGCAGGCAGCCAAGACTGGCACTGCTGGCCAGTGGGAGAAGTCAGGTACCAAGGGATGGATATAGTGGGAGTGTTGCTAAGCAGATAAAAGCTAAGCAATGAGTAACTTACAAGTGAAGAGCAATACTTCTGTAGCTCATGTTTCCACACAAAGAAAATTTTAGTTCTGTACAAAGAATCCCCTTGTCAGTATTTGGCATCTGCTGAAATCTTTACTTTTTCTCTCGGTTCCCTTCCTTGTTGAAATGATTGATGTGATGTCAGTTTACTCTCTGGCGAATAATATTTACCACATGTGACAATGTCTGCTTGGAAAAGGCTTGTAACCAGGGTAGCCTTTTTTGCTCCAGAGGTCTGTGGTCCCTCTGACTCAGGAAGGAGGTTGTAATTGATGAGGAAAAGTAAGAAAAATCACATAATGTACAATAGCAGCCTATGTTCAGTGTGCTGTGTTCATACAGGGTCCAGCAAGGGCTGTCTGTATCTCAGTCACACAATGGAGTGCATTCTATAGCAGGAAAAAAATCCCCACCACTATTTTCCTTTTACTGCAGCATCTCCTTTTATTTCATGATCTCTCTTTTATGGACACCAATTAATCAAAAAAATAAATCTTAAAATATTTTTTTAAACTACAAGAAAACCACCAGGACCTATGTGAACTGATTACAATGAAACACTTGAAAAGTAAAGTTAATTTCCTTGGGCCACATGTTATGGTTGGGTCAGGGGTGAGAGCAGCCAGCACCATGTCTGTGATTCCCCTCTCCATCCCACAGCCACCACTGGTCCCTGGCATCCTCCCTCTTGGCTATGCCTTCAGAAAACTGGTTCATAAGCTCATTACTTAAATACCAGCCTGACTTTCCTATTGACCTGGAAATCTGACCTGGAAATTGCTTTTATTCCTTAACCACAGGGAAAACTTGTGACTCCACTGTCAACTACTGTGAGTGCAACCCTTGTTTCAACGGTGGATCCTGCCAAAGCGGGGTGGAGGGGTATTACTGCCACTGCCCCTTTGGTGAGTATGCTGCTCCTTCTCCCTGCTTGGTCTTTCTTTTCCCAGTGAATATTTCTCAAATCACTGGTTTTTATCTTGCATAAAACCAAAGGGTGTGTAGACGGATCCCAGGCTGTGGGCACATGAGGGTCATCTCCCTGGCTCATCCACTCCATTTTTCCCCAGCTGCAAGAAGGAGAAGCTGATATTTCTGCCAACACAACAGGAGGTGGAATAATGTGGCAGGGTGGGGTGTGACATCTCAGAGGGGATACACACTAAGGACTCCAAGCAGTGCTTGTACTCCTGCTGAATAACAAATGCTTTTAGGAGAGATGAAGGTTAAGACAACTGTAAATTACATCAGTATCCTTGTGTCCTGTGCTGCTGCAAAGTGCATGGAAGTCATCATGATGTTAAACCTAGAAGACTTCGAGATGATACTGAGCAGAGAGAGCCTGGTTTTCTTTTGAGAAACTTGCATTATAAGCAAAAATTAGCACCCACATTTTTCTGCAAGTGGGGAACACAGCAATAGACATTGGTACTTTTCTCTTTTATCATTTGGTTAAGATAACCTGACCTAACAGCTTTGCTAGCTAACCCACGCTAGTACTTGCCCATTCAATTTATTATATATTAATATAAGTTTTGAGTTCCAAAGCCAGAGTACTGTTCCAAGAATCAGAGAAGCATATAGTACTGCCAAAATAGTTTATTAAGCATTAGAATTTAATTATCCCAAATGTGGCCTGTGGAACGAGCCCAGTGAAGACATAAAACAACATAGATATTTTAAGGTATCGTGATAGAGTCGTGGCAAGATAGGTTCTGAATGCAAATTAATCTAGAATTGTCATTGTTCATACACAAAAACATGAAGTAATTGCAACAGGTAATCAAAAACCAGAGGTACAACTGAGAAATCATCTGCAATGTTTTAGGGATGCTGAAACCCCTCACAACAAAAGTATGCTTTTAATACACGTTTCTAACTACCTCTCAATATGGTTTTCTACTAGCATGTGGAATGACTTCTTTATTCTGTTTTATTTCCTTTGTTTTACATGTCCTCAGAGTTTATTCATTTCCTATATAGTCATAGTCCATTGTAAATGTAGCTAATACTCATAAATTAAGTGATTTTTTTCTCATTGTCACTGCAGTAAAAGAAATCAAGGGAAATTAAGTGACAAAGATCTGGAAAGAAATATGGAGAATGCTCAAAAAATATTCAGATCAATAAAAACACAGGAAACAATGATGTTTCCAGTATGGAATCATAGAATGCTCTGGTTTGGAAGGAACAAATAGAGGTCATCTAGTCCAGCCCCCTGCAGTGAGCAGGGACATATTTACCCGGATCAGGTTGCTCAGAGCTCCATCCAGCCTGACCTGGAATGTTTCCAGAGCTGTATCACAGTATCGCCAAGGTTGGAAGAGACCTCAAAGATCATCGAGTCCAACCTGTCACCACAGACCTCATGACTAGACCATGGCACCAAGTGCCACGTCCAATCCCCTCTTGAACACCTCCAGGGACGGTGACTCCACCACCTCCCTGGACAGCACATTCCAACGGCTATCAACTCTCTCTGTGAAGAACTTGCTCCTCGCCTCGAGCCTAAACTTCCCTTGGTGCAGCTTGAGACTGTGTCCTCTTGTTGTGGTGCTGGTTGCCTGGGAGAAGAGACCAACCCCTTCCTGGCTACAACCACCTTTCAGGCAGTTGTAGAGAGCAATGAGGTCTCCCCTGAGCCTCCTCTTCTCCAGGCTAAACAATCCCAGCTCCCTCAGCCTCTCCTCATAGGGCTTGTGCTCAAGGCCTCTCATGTTGATGCACAAAGGGAGCAGGGTTCTTACCTTCTCACTGGGCAACCCATTCCAGTATTTCACCACTCTTTGGAAAAAATGTCTTCCTTATATCTAGTTCAAATCTACCCTCCTTTAGTTGAAGACCATCACCCCTTGTCCTGTGGTGTTAATCACATATTTGCTTAAGATAGAAGTACCAAGAATGAGCCACGGATTGAGAAACAGTCCTGACAACAGCTATAAAAGGAAAAATAAGCTGAACTTGCGAATTTATTTCCATAACTGCATTAACAAATGCCCAATTATAATTAACAACCGCATTTAACACAGCTGCCAGATTCTTGGGTTTTGTTTGCTGAAGAAACCAGAGCTCTATGAAATGTGCTTTGTTTTCTAATCGATGTGATTATCATTTGTAAATCAACTTTTAAGTTTAAATGTATGTGCTTAAACCCCCACCTGTGGGTAGTTCCTCTGCTTAAGTTGCACATTTTTAATCATACATTAGAGGTTTCCTAAAGAGCCTGTGTATCACAGCCGAGTCTGGAGCACATCAATACTTCGTTTCTGGGAGAACAACGCCACAGCAAGGGAAAAACTATCTGATATCAGATGTTACTTTTCGTTTCTGCAGGTGTTTTCGGGAATCATTGTGAGCTGAACAGTTATGGATTTGAAGAGTTGTCCTACATGGAGTTTCCCAGTATGGATCCAAACAATAATTACATCTACATCAAGTTTGCCACTATAAAAAGCAACGCCTTAATGCTGTATAACTACGATAACCAAACCGGAGCGCGGGCAGAGTTCCTGGCCCTGGAAATAGTAGAAGACAGGCTGAGATTCTCTTACAACCTTGGCAGTGGCACATACAAGCTCACCACAGCTAAGAAGGTGTCTGATGGACAGTTTCACACAGTAATTGCCCGGAGGGCTGGAATGGTAAGGAACGCTAAAATGAGAATCTTGGACAAGTTCAGCCGAGCCGATTCAGCTTTCACTTGAGCTGAAAAGAGCATAAAATCCCAGAACGTTGTGTTTGCTAGCAGAGCCCCCAGCTTTGGGAAAAAACCTTCCTCTTTTCTGTCTTACTCCAGCTGACTCAAAGACCTGTAATGGTTTCTTTAGTATGATGATGAGGATAAAGCTTAATTAAAAAAACATGTACCCTGCCCTGTACTCTCAATGTGAAAAATGAGAACCAGGAATAATTAATGAAATAAATTACTACACATAAGGCTCATTAACCGATGCAGATTACAGGGATGATTATCAAGGAAGACTAATTAACCATAGCTTGCTTACAAAGTAACTACAGAACTACAAAAAGCCTCAAAATAAATTTTTTTCCTCAACACTTGGAAAATGGAAGCAGACAAACTTAAAATTCCAGGCATCCCTGACCTCCTTGAGCTAGTTCAAAGATTTTTCCAGTCTCATCAAACTGGAAACCTGGTTTTCCTCTGTAGTATACATAGTTCAAAGGTGCTGCATGGAGAGGGTTTTGGAGGGGAGAAGTAGGGGAGTTACTTTTCTTTCTGTACCCCAGAAAGCATCTGAGGGGAGGAAGTCTGCCAAAAACTGGACTGGGACAACCAACTGCCATATACCTGGTAGTCTGATCCCACTCCTACTTTCTCTTTTTTTCCTCCCCAGTAAATGTTTTCTATCCTCTTCTCTCATTTTTTAATAATATTTCCAAAGCAGAACATAAGCCAAATGCTCTTTGAGTTCAAGCCAAGCTTTTTGTCTCCATAGTGTTTGATTTAGGAATGAAACCAAATCTATTTGCCATCCATAATCAGTAACTATTGCCCAACAGCTCCCTTCTCAGGCAGCAATGACCACCGTCGAGGCAATCTCATATTCCTCTCATGTTTGAAATTTAAGTCACATAAGAATAATATATGGTCAAGGCTCTGCATTTTGTTTT
Organism: Picus viridis; assembly: GCA_033816785.1. NCBI lineage: Eukaryota > Metazoa > Chordata > Aves > Piciformes > Picidae > Picus > Picus viridis. The sequence goes on from CM066581.1 coordinate 7,783,169, forward strand.
ATGTGTTTCAAGCTAGAAGTGATTCAGGGAACAAAAGAATAAACTGTTCTGCCCAGTATGGCTCCCTCAGAGTCCTTGTAGAGATCTCCCATCATGAGCCTCTGCAGAAGGCATTGCTGCTGAGATACAGCCCTGGTTTATTTTCCTAGCTGCTCTATTCAGAGCACCCTCCTGAAGAGCTTCATGTCCAGGATGAGGTGTCCATAGGCACAAATGTCCCAAGAGCAGCAAGGAACAACTAGTGGTCTGGAGTTCTTTGTAGGATCAGGGTTCTCTCCTGACCTTTTTTTTTTTTTCTTCTGTCTCTTAGTCTTGAGCCTGAACCTGCATTTCAGTTGCATAGTGCAACACCTGATTTCTTTTTAATTTATTGCAGGGGGAAAGTTTTAATCTTCAGCTGAATGTGCAAATGCAATTTGTGTGTGTTGTAGGAGTTACACACCCAAATGAGTGGAAGGATAATCGTGGTGCTGAGTAATGACTGTTTTAACGTGTCTTAATATCAGATACTTAATGATTTGCATTCCAGCTTCCAAATGGTAAAGGAAAAAAGGTTCATCTAAATCTTGAAAAGCAGCAGGCTTCCCATTTTAGGCACTAAATTAGGGTTATGTTCCTATCAATAAGATTGAAGGGTCTAAACATAGGAGCACACATTCACCACTGGAATGAATAAAGTAAAAGAGATTTAAGAAAAGAATGGAGCAGGAAAATGTTTTACTTGTAGACATGCCAGAGGGCTAGACCATAGAAGAAGAGATAACATAGAAAGGCCTCTTTATAGAACATTTCAGCTATGAATGCTTCAGGCTGAAAACAAACTTTCAAGACAAGCTGTACCTTTGTGTGATTTTTGGGTTGTGTTTAAAACTTCTCTGTAACGTCGGCTGTTTACCAACACAGTATGTGCAAAGAATTGCCTTTGTCTTAGATATTTCTGCTGTAGGAAAAATGTCTCCCAGGTGTCCAAAAGTGCATAAAATAGCCCCCTTCAGGATTCCAAATCTGTCATTTCCTACAGCACAGTGGGATTTTATCGGAAACTGGTAAAATCATTAAGTTGTCAGTCCTGAGCTATTGCAGAGTGACAGGGTAGAAAGTCTTACAATGCGGCAAGGTAACCGTGGAGCAATGCTTAAGTAACAAGCAGGAACATTTGACTAACATTAGAAAATAAATTGTGTGAACTCTGGTCCAAGTAAAATACACTCTCAAATATCTAGCCCTTCAGCTGGGGTTGTAGCTTGGCTTTCACAGCACATAGCGATGGAAGTTGGGGAGATTACATTGATTGAGCTAAGAACAAAAAACTCGTTTCATTTTCTTGTTGTTGATATTCTGAAGGAAAATATGCCTGTGTGTGATGGCATACAGACCAGCCAGCTTATTATTCTTTCTTATGAATTGTTTCATTTATACCAGGCTATAATCTGCTTTGGAACTGCAGACTGACGTTTCTTGGGAGAAGCAGTTTTGCTCATTATGTCTGGAATGAAATCTGAGATAAGCTTTCATTAAGGATAGCAAATTGAGCAATTTAGGCGTACTGTAGGGCATGATTTAGGGCTAAGAGCTATGAATTTATTTGGTCAATACAACGTGTCAGCTCACAGTGTGTATTCGGAAAGAGCATGGACAATCTGGGGATTTCAACAGGGCTTTGTTAGTGGACTTCGGTGGTAGGCAGGAGAAAGAAAGCCATTGCAGAGTAATGATGTACTGATAGCTGTTTGCTCAGCTCCTGTAGAGTAATCAAAATAGAAACCAAGGCAATTGTTTTAAGTGACATTTGATTTAAATTTGCTGTGAAACTGTACCACACATCTAGCTGAAACACGAGAAGCTGATATGTACAGTTTGGAGATTGTGTTTATTTTTCTGAGCATTTGTTTTAAGGAACAACCAACCTTCAGGGCTGGGGGGAGGGGGCTTGTAGTGCATCTGTTATTAATAAATTGCTGGGGAGAAAACTTCTTTGCTAAATAAGGAATAACATTAAAAAAGTCCCTTTTTAAATCAGGAGGAGTGATTTGATGACTTCAGTGAGAGCTTTGGTTAGGCTTTTAGAGATTACAAATAACAGTGCCCTGATTCACTTTAGTGACTGAGGCAACCTGTTGCCTAAGGCTTCATAGCTCGGAGGTAACAATAAAGAGGAAGACTGCTCTAAGTGCTGGTGATGCCTGGTACTTCTATGAAAGTCACCTTGGTCCCACTGTAGGTATCCACAGATGTCACCCCTCTCAGTGTGGGGCAAGCATTGCTCATGACTTAGCCTAAAGGTTCCCTTAATCAGAGCTATGTGGTTACTCTCTGAGTATTTTTGAATGGTTGGTTATTATTGTTAACTAGTAATCTCAGTGCTTGTACTCCTAGCTTTTGGGTCCTGCTTTATATCAAGTTCAAGCAATGTGTTTAATGTCATGGTCAAGCCCCTGAAGGGAATGCCCTTTGTGTTTGGAGGAGGAGCTCTCTCTTCAGATTGAGAGCAGGATACAGTATGAGCCAAAAGAACTGCAGTTTCAAGGAGTGAAGCTAACAAACACAAAAGAAACCCTACCCAAATCTGAAAACTTTGTGTTTAACTCATTCTCTGGGGGAAGCAGTCACTTAGCTCCCTCTCTGTTAGTACCCACATCATGGTGTTCACTGTGATCATAGAATGCTTTAGATTGGAGGAGGGCTTTAAAGGTCATCTAGTCCAATGCCCTTGCAGTCAGCAGAAACATCTTTGACTAGATCAAGTTGCTCAGAGCCCTATCCAACCTGACCTGGAATGTTTCCAGACCCATACGCTGATGCAGAATGTCATTGATCAGTGGCTCTGAAGCACCCTTTGATCTTGAGTGACATAGTGCTGTGTTCTAGCCTAGTCCTTGATATAATACATTTAACCATAAGTATTTAATGTGATTACAGCCTTGCATATTTGTGTGTGTGGCTTTTGCAGGCAGCATCACTGACGGTGGATTCCTGCTCTGAGGATCAGGAGCCAGGGTACTGCACTGTTAGCAATGTGGCTGTTTCTACTGACTGGTAAATAGTTTTTCATTTTATGGGTGGAGTTTTTTGAGTAAAATGAAAGACAAATCACTCTCTAAACCCAGAGAATTCTGGAGTAAAGGTGACGTGCTCTTAGCCCAGCCTTAGGGAAGGGATAGATGCTTCAACTCGTTCTGTGAAGAACTTTCTCCTCACCTCAAGCCTAAACTTCCCCTTGGTGCAGCTTGAGACTGTGTCCTCTTGTTCTGGTGCTGGTTGCCTGGGAGAAGAGACCAACTCCCTCCTGGCTACAACCATCCTTCAGGTAGTTGTAGAGAGCAATAAGGTCTCCCCTGAGCCTACTCCAGGCTAAACAACCCCAGCTCCCTTACCCTCTCCTCACAGGGCTTGTGCTTGAGACCTCACCCCAGCCTCGTTGCCCTTCTCTGGACACATTCAAGAGTCTCAATATCCTTCTTAAATTGGGGGGCCCAGAACTGGACACAGGACTCAAGGTGTGGCCTAACCAGTGCTGAGTATAGGGGCAGAATGACCTCCATCATGATTTGAATCACCTTGTTCATTCAAGTGAATGGAAATTTCAACATGCAAGAACTGAATGTGCATTTGAAGCCATACCCATTAAAAACGTTAGTTCAGGCACTACTGATCTCTCTGCATCCTCTTCTAAATGTAAAATATGAATTGTGGAAGAGGAATTTTAGCTGCACACTGTAGCTGATGGTCACAGTTCCTTTGTTGCCATTGCTATGTTCCTGTCTGATACTGATAAATCATTTGTCTGACTCTTTTATAGGACACTTGATGTGCAACCTAATCGAGTGACTGTTGGTGGCATCAGGTCTGTGGAGCCCATCCTTCAAAGGAGAGGACAGGTGGAAAGCCATGATTTTGTGGGCTGCATAATGGAGTTTGCAGTCAACGGACGTCCCCTGGAGCCCAGCCAGGCTTTGGCAGCTCAAGGAATCTTAGATCAGTACGTCTGCTATATATGGTAACAAATGGACCACGTTTACGATACAGGATGCAGTCATGGAAGTCAGTTGCTATCCCATTCAGACAGTCACATATTTCATCTGAAAAACTGACTGCAGTATTTATTGTCAAGTGAGAAAAAAAGCAGGAAGAAATAGGATTTGCATTAAAGGTTCACAAAAGATTACAGAAGCTCCAAAACAGCGACATCATCATGTTTCTGTTGCCAGTTATTCTTACTGTTACACTGCAGGCTGAAATAGAGTATAACCCTCTTATTAGGTTTCTTTATACATTCCACCTGGGTTTGACTGTACTCATACTGTTTGCTAACCCTCTACTCCCTCTTATTTCTTTTTAATCCACAATGTCTGTTCTACCACTTTGCCTCTCACATATCCCTGAATTTCCCTCATATCCTCTGAGTGGTCTTTCAGAAATGATGAACTATCTGACTCTATTGCTTTTTCCATCTCAGTGTTTGAAGTCACAGTTGTAGCAATAATGTCTGTCCTTCATCCAGTTTTGTTAGCTCACTCTTCAGCCCCCAAGTTTGTGCTGCTTATTGTGAGATGAAGCCTCTGTGAGTCTGCAGCATAGAAAAGCACCTGAAAAGATTCATAGAATCGTAGGATGCTTTGGGTTGGAAGGAACCTTTAAAGGTCCTCTAGTGCAACCCCACTGCAGTGAGCAGGGACATCTTCAGCTCAATCGGAACCAAACAACCTGATCTGGAATGTTTCCAGGCACCACCTTTCTGGACATCCTGTACCAATGTTTCACCACCTTCATCATAAAAACTTCCTTCCTTATATCCAGTCTAAATCTTCCCCTCCTTCAGTTTAAAACCTTCATCCCTTGTCCCTTCTCAACAAGCCCTGCTGAGAAGATTGTCCCTATCTTTCTAGTGAGCCCTCTTTAAGACCTCAAAGGCTGCATTAAGGTCATGTTCTTTCTTGTCTTGAGTAACAGATAATAGGGTTTTCACTGCTGCTGAATTCCTTTCTCTTTTGTAAGACTGTTATAACTTGATGTTGAAAATGAGTATCTGTTTACCAACATGAGTTTTCTATGGAGAACATCTCTGGGGGTAAGAAAGGAAGCTCAAAATCAGGACTTTTCCCCAGCATGTTTGCTCTGCTGATGTGTGCACATGCTCCTCAGCCTCTGCTTTTCTGATCTGTTTCAGGTGTCCCAGACTAGAAGGCGCTTGCACAACCAGCCCCTGCCAACATGGAGGCACCTGTGTTGATCACTGGTCGTGGCAGCAGTGTCACTGCAAAGATGGACTGACAGGAAGGCACTGTGAAAAATGTACGGAGGGGCTTTTGCTGTCATTCTCTACTTAATGTACACCTAACTGTGGTCTAACCATTCAGGATTCCTTTTCAGGGGCATGGGATAATGAATTTCATCAAATAATGAAAACAAGAACCATGCTTGCCCATCAAATAATTTTGAAGGAAAGGCCCACAATGGTTTATTGTCCTTTCGTGAGCTAACAAGAGCAACAAGTTACATATATTATGTCTTGTGCTCTGTATATCACATTTCAGGTAACTCACACTCCTTTAAAACTACTGCTTGCCCATAATGTGTAATTAGTAACTCAAATAAAGCTCTCCCCTAGGAGGGATTTGTCTGCTATGGGGAGGTAAGAGGGTAAGGAAAACCCCTTCCCTTCATGTTTTCTGCATGTGCTTATGACTTCTCTGAGTTTTAGACCTTTTATCAAATAAAAATCAGATCATATGCAAGTTCTTAACTCACATATGGGTAGCTCTGTAAATCACTTTGGATTGTCTAGGAGAGCAAAGTGACTTATTTCCATGTAGTTGTAGCATAATGACTGGATTTTGTTTTCTTACATGTCCCATTATTTAGCTGATTTATATGCTTTTAGTGCACTGGTTTACAAAAGAATTTAGCCATAATTTTAACAGCATTTGGTGGTCAATGTTCTGCCACTTCTTTCTTTTTTTTCATCTTTTTTATGCCATAACAAATAGCAAGTCATTATCTCTACCCTGAAGAGCTTAGGGTTCAATATATCATGAAACCATGCTTGCAGTAATGGAAACAGTAACATCCCTGGGAAGGAATTACAGTCCTGGGAGCCAAATTTTTCCCTCCTCCCTCACTTGTTCCCTGGCGAGTTTTAATTTACTATTGACTGATAGCAGCAGTAAATTACTAGCACACTCCCACTCTCAAACACACATTCTGGTTGAAGCCAAAGAATAGAGGGGCTGAAATTCCCATTCACTCCTGCTCTCCCCCATGACCTGCTCTAACCTTGATCTCTGCTCTAAGAGAAAACAGCCATTGTTGGGCTAGGGCTGTACCAAGCCGCTTACTGAGTCCTTGCTGTCCTTGTCCCAGCTATCACTGCAGACACTGCCTTGTCGCTGGAAGGCAAGGGACGACTGGACTACCACATGAGCCCCAACAAGAAGCGAGAATACCTGCTGAGACATGGCACTCGAGGAGCCAGCCCAGGACCCCCAAAGGCAGACCGTTTGGAAGTGAAGTTCAGGACCAGAAGCGAGAATGGCGTTTTAGTTCACGTCCAGGAAAGCAGCAACTTCACTACTGTGAAGGTAAGATTACAGCTAATGCTGAGTTTGATTTGATTGGACTGCCTCGTGCATAATGATCAAAATCACATCTTTCCATTACTCTTGCTGTTTCCTTTATAAAATATTAGGTCTTTAGCTGAAGCTAGGCTCCTCTCCAGTATCATTCATCTTCTCAACAATTCCCTTGCTATTTGCCAAGGTATCAGAAGATCTTGATGGGTTTGTATCTAATCAGTTTTGTCTAGACTCCAGATAGTGACTGCTTTAAGGCAGCAAGAGCAGTACTCCTTGCCATGTTTGTTGTCATCATTACGTTACACTCTACAGAACAAATCACATCGTTATTGGCCTTTTATCTGCTGATTTTTCGAGCCTTGAACCCAGATCCTCCGCCAGAAAGTTTTCGTTAATTCCTACTAGCATGGCTTGTGCTTATCAAAACTAGGAAGCGAGAGATAACTTGAATTCATGAGGTTAGCCATAGACCAATGTCAATATCAAATTATTCTCAGATATGTAGCTGAACTAATGCTTCAAATGCCACAGAGTTTTGCTTTTTTTCCCCAATGGGATTATTGCTGCAGAAGTTACCTTTCTCAAGAGAAGGCAATGGTTCAGTTCCTGGCTATGACTCAGTCCATTTACTCATAACTCTAAATGAGTACAGCAGTGATGTTGGCAAGCCCCTTTATTGGGCTGGTGTAAGCTCCAAGTTTCCTTGACTGCTGTAAGGCTTTCCAAGTTTTTTTTTCCACTGACTTTTAAAGAAACTCATGCAGAAATTCACACTTTCTAAGCTTCAGCCCCATGGATATTCTCCACCTGCCTGATTAGAGGTACAGAGCTTTCCTGACACACTGGCCACATTGAAGAACAAAGACTGCTTTGCTTCCCTGGCGTATGCTTTTACCACATAACTTGATAGGAAGTTTCTGCCTCAGCTGTATTAGCAGAGATCTCATTATTTTGTGTTCTGGAGAGAAAAAAAAACAAACAGATACTACCATTTCTTCCCAAGTAGAATTTGCTAGATCAGCTCAATTAGTATTATCAATATTAAAATAAAAAGAAAGAGAGGGTTGCCTTTGCTGGCTGCAAGCACCAGTGGTGTGTTTATGCACACACTCTTATTATTGTTAATATTGGGGAAGTTATACAAGCAAGCAGAGGGTGGCAAGTCCCAGACCCAGCTGTGCAAAGGCCGAGAGCAGAGGTTTGCCTAGTAACAGATGCAGCAGTTTAAGGAAGAGGAGGTAGCATTGCTGTTCAGATTATTGCCAGAAAGTTCCCAGTTGATGCTAGCTACTCAACCCCCCTAGCAACTTAACCATAGTTAGTACACTATGGCTGCCATGCCGTTGCTCACACCCAGAGCAGGTGTCACGATGAGCACTTCCCTCGGTGTGACCCAAGATGTTAGAGCAACCAACCCACGTGTAAGTCTCCCTATCATCTCAGCCTACTTCCTAGTGCAGAAGATGAGCTTTATGGACTTGTTTGCAGCTCTTTTGTCAGTCTTTAAAACAGACAATTTTCTAACTTGACTTTTGGGTCTGTTAACATGCCAAAGTGTAAGCATTCAGAGCAGAAAAGCTGCAAGCTTTGTGGCTACTTCCATGCCTACATTTTTTTCCTCTTGTAGTCAACTGGTCTTGGTGTATCTGGGACTGGGATAAAATTAGAGAAATGGTAGTAAAACACACCTACTGAAATGTGAGCAGCTGATTCACTAAATGATGGATGTGAGCTCTCCCAAAGATCCCATGTATGATATAAAGGGATTCTTAATCCAGGAAAGATTAATAAAAATAGCAAATTGAAGTAGACAATGGTTAAATTCAGATGGAAAATTCTCCTGTAAAAACCCATGAAGAGGGTTAGGGGATTCCTTGTTGCTAAGCCTCTTTGTCACAGCTTACTTTCCTACAGACAATACATGTTGCAACTAATTCAATTAGAAGTAATGGAATAAATGCAGCAGGTTAAAGGTGAAATTGCCTGCCTTGTTTTAGCTGAAAAATCTCATCTCAAATCACATTAAATTACCATAACTGTAGCTCTAAGATCTATGAATTGTATGGATAGAGAATGTGGATTATGTTACCTATGTGAGGTAACATATGCATATTGAGTACTATGTCCAGTTCTGGGCCCTCAATTTAAGAAGGATATTGAGACTCTTGAACGTGTCCAGAGAAGGGCAACGAGGCTGGGGAGAGGCCTCGAGCACAAGCCCTATGAGGAGAGGCTGAGGGAGCTGGGGTTGTTTAGCCTGGAGAGGAGGAGGCTCAGGGGAGACCTTATTGCTCTCTACAGCTACCTGAAGGGAGGCTGTAGCCAGGAGGGGGTTGGTCTCTTCTCCCAGGCAACCAGCACCAGAACAAGAGGACACAGTCTCAAACTGTGCCAGGGGAGGTTTAGGCTGGAGGTGAGGAGAAAGTTCTTCCCAGAGAGAGTCGCTCGCCATTGGACTGTGCTGCCCAGGGAGGTGGTGGAGTGACCATCCCTGGAGGTGTTCAAAAGGGGATTGGACATGGCACTTGGTGCCATGGTTTAGTAGTCATGAGGTGTTGGGTGACAGGTTGGACTTGATGACCTTTGAAGTCTTTTCCAACCTCATTGATTCTGTGATTCTATACCAGAGTGCTGAGGCACTGGAACAGATTGCCCAAAGAGGTTGTAGATGCCCCATTACTGAAAATGCTCAAGCCCAGGTTTGATGGGGTGCTGAGTCTAGTGTAAGATGCCCCTGCTTCTGGTGAGGGGAGCAGAATGCATTAGGTATCTTTAAAGGACCCTTCCCACACAAACTATGCTGTGTTTCTGTGCACACAAAAAAAATTGCAGGAATAAATCAGAACCTAACTCTTTTAAAATGATATCTCATCCAGTGGGCTATAAATCTGTAGAAGCTAGTGCTCAGATTGAAGACAAATTAGCAGTAATTTGTCCAGTAAAGGAGACTCAGAATATTAGTAAAGTTGAATCATCCTTGTGGTTAGAAATATATTTGCTTTAGTGATTCACTCTTTTCATTATATTCTACTTGTCAGTGGTTCTGCCTTTTAACTAAAACCCCAAAGTGGGTGTTACTCAGGATTGTCACATCAGCATTTGTCTGAAATGTGGAAATATGTTGTGCTTCAAGGAACCAAGAAGAACATTCCTTCTTTTGTCCTGGCTGAAGAAGTCGTGGACATCTTGTCTCTGGAAATTTTATTGTTCCAAATGCCACTAGTGTGCTATTTATGAGCCTGTTAGAATTAGTCACATGCCCTTTGAAAGAAACAGGAACAGAGCTCAAGGGTCATAAATCAGTAGGGAAAATAACAGCTGCTGACAGGTAAATTATTCTACAATTCTTCATTAATGTAGAATTAAGAGTTCTGATGCTGTGCTAAGTCTTCCCATAAGCACAGAGGATATTTCCTGATTGGGAATCATGGAATCATGAAATGATTCCATGGAAGGAACCTTGGAGATCATCTGCTCTAATGTGCTTGTTTTCAGTTACATAAAGACCAAAACACAAGGCAGTGTTTTCATGGTGTATAAAGGACAAAATAAGACTAACCAGGTAGTTACAGGTTACAGACCTAAAGAGATGTATATATTAGGTCCAGTTAATCTTTTTACAAATACTTTTGAACGTGGCCAGTGGTAGTAATATGTCAGAACAGCCTGTGAGACTGCAGTGCCAAATGTGGGGTGTTCTGTGGCCTTTGGGATAGTTTAGACAGATGCCGCCTCTGTTTTCCTGTAACAAAAGCATCCTGTCTCTAAGGGGCAGCTTTATCAAAGTGTCCCTCCAACAAAACGTTTTCAGATGATCCAAACTATTGCCTGTATAAATGAAGTGTGTGCACATATCAGCCATTGTATTTCTTGATCCAAATGGGATGCGTGCTAGATCCATTTAGTTCAGGCTGCTGCCAAGGCATGAGCGTGGTCTTACAGCCATGCTAAAGCTCATCTGTATGAACGAAGTCCTCGGCTTGCATCATGAAAAAGGTTGAGTCCAGAGCATTTAACAGTTCCTGGAAATGAGAGCAGCATTCTTGTAGCTGGTGTGTCACCTCACAGTTCTTCCCAGGTGAATGTTATTTTTCCTGGAAGAAAGCATGGGAGACGGAGCGAGCTTTCAACAAACCTGGGGCTTTGACCTTTCCTGGACTATGCATGTGCACGTTCTGCACGCTCCTGTTACAGATCATGGACCAACTGAGCTGCAGTGAGCAGTGCAGAGTGGGAAATAATTGTCTTATTTAGCATGTGTCTTACTTTAACCCATCTGACCAAACACACAGAATACAAAAGGAAACTTGCAATGAGTTGCAGAGCCACCCTATGTGAGCTGTGCACAACCTGTACCCCCTTAGGAGGTCAGCCAACATAACCCAACTTTTATGCTGTGTTTGAGAATCTGGCAGGTTTGGGTGCTGTTTGGTTGGGGTTTTTTTCAAACTCCTATACCTTAAATGCAGACCTTGCACTGATCTCATTCTGGGATCATTCAGTGTTGAGCTAACAAGAGGTCTGAAATCCAGCATCTCATGATTCAGTAGAATTGTGAGGCGTCATTCCTAGAGGAAAAGCCAAAAAACCTTGCGGAATTTAAGAGTACCTTTTTTTCCCCCTAACAGATCACAAGTTTGAAAGCAGTTTGCTCAAGGAGGCACCGTTTGAAAATTCACACAAAATCACACCCTTCACAGCTCCTCAGAAAGGTTTCTCAAACACAACTGCTTTTCTGCAAAAAAAGGCAAATTGTCAGGAAAAACAGATATGAAATGGGAATCTTGCTTAAGTCCTGCCATGCCATATGTGTTCTTGTTGAATCGTAATGAAAACTAGATGCAAGTGTTTGGGGCAAGGGAAACATCTGTTTATCCTGCAAAGCATTTTCCACACTTACACTGGAGGAGGAGGAAGAATTATACTTCCTTTTTTTTCCAGTTAAAATATTTTGTCATATGCATGCCCTGCTGCTGGCCTCTCAATTGGGTTTTTTTTTCCCCTCTTAGGAGATTAGCTATGGAATGAGTGGATGGCAGCAGTAAGTTTTCTACCAGCCAAATTTTAGGGCTAAATAATAAATGCATTTTTTTTTAAGTGCAAAACAATTATTTGGAGAAAAATTACACCCAGGCTTCCTAGTACAAGCAAAGCCACGTGTTGCTGTAGCTGTGCTGAAGAGGCATTAATTGGGCTGCCCAGGGAGGTGGTGGAGTCACCATCCCTGGAAGTGTTCAAGAGGGGATTGGACGTGGCACTTGGTGCCGTGGTTTAGTCATGAGGTCTGTGGTGACAGGTTGGACTTGATGATCTTTAGAATAGAACAGAATAAACCAGGTTGGAAGAGACCTTCAAGATCATCGCGTTCAACCTATCAACCAATCCAACCCACCTAAACAACGAAACCATGGCACCAAGCACCCCATCAAGTCTCATCCTGAACACCTCCAATGATGGTGACTCCACCACCTCCTCGGGCAGCCTTTGAGGTCTCTTCCAACCTTGGTGATTCTGTGATTCTGCAAATGGGTTATGTGTGTGTGGAGTGGTCATGTGTATATTAAAATGATGCATTTTTGTATTCTTCTGAACAGATAAAAGGTGGGAAAGTGCATTACGTGTCTGATGCTGGCATTGCTGGGAAAGTGGAAAGAAACATCCCAGAAGTGTATGCTGCAGATGGTCAGTGGCATTCAGTGCTCATTGAGAAGAATGGATCTGCGACTATCCTCTCAGTTGATGGCACTCACAGCCGAGACATCCTCCATGCCACACAGGACTTCGGTGGACTAAATGTTCTTACAATTTCTTTGGGAGGAATCCCATCCAGTCAACCTTTCAAAAGCACAGTTGCAGGTAATTGTTGGGTATTTTCTTCTTGTTTTTTGGGATTTTTTTTTCCTTTCATATAGGGTTTGAACTAAAGGGTCTCTGTTTGCTTAATGTTTGCAGAAAGCACTGTAATTCTTTACCAGTAATTACTATCAGTGAGTTGTATGTTTCCATCCTTTGTCAGCAAAAACTGCAATTTGAATGAGTGAGGAGGTTTAGGCTGGATGTAAGGAAGAAGTTCTTCATAGAAAGAGTGATTGTCCACTGGAATGTGCTGCCCAGGGAGGTGGTGGAGTCACCATCACTGGAGGTGTTTAGGAAGAGACTGGATGGGGTGCTTGGTGCCATGGTTTAGTTGATTAGATGGTGTTGGATGATCAATTGGACTCAATGATCCCGAAGGTCTTTTCAAACTGGGTCTATTCTTATTCTATACTATTTCTATTTCTATTTCCATTTCCATTTCATTTCATTTCTATTTCTATTTCTATTTCTATTTCTATTTCTATTTCTATTTCTATTTCTATTTCTATTTCTATTTCCTATTCTATTCTATTCTATTCTATTCTATTCTATTCTATTCTATTCTATTCTATTCTATTCTATTCTATTCTTTGTTTCTTCAATGCACTTTGTGGCCTTGTTGTTTCCAAAAGCAGGCACTCCATCTGCAGGGCTTTGTGGAGGCAGGGAAGGGAGGGTGGGTTTGCCTGCTTGCCCTGTAAATCAGTTGTTACAATTTTGTTATGCTAGTGGAGAAGAAAGGATCTGTTCTTTACCTGGCTCAGAATCTGGAACATCAAAGCCAATCTTTTATGTGGGCAAAAATGCTAAATGAGAATTTTGTCTCTGTAGGGGTTCAGTAAGTACTGCAGGATTTAGCTTGTTATTAATATGATTAAAATATTTTCTGAAACTCCTAACTTCCTCCTGCTTTATCCTGCTGTCCAGTGAAGACTGGGATTTATTTCTCAGCCACTGAAACCAAGAACAATAAGGAGCTAAACTCTGACTGACATCTAGCTGTTAAGAAGTAAATCAGAGTTAGGCAACTGCCTTAGCCCCTGGCAAAAAAAAAAAAAAAAGGTAGATAGCATCTATTTGATATGATTCCCCCAGTGATAAGTAAAGATGGAAGTGATTTTGAGCTACAAACTGTGAGATACTCCAGGCAATGCAGGCAGAGAGGGGCTTTATATTGAAAAATCTTCCTGGCTTCAAGAATTACGACCAGAGAAGGTATCTTTGAGTGAAGCAAATTCACACTTCACATTTGTGTGTTGTGAATCTGCATGAGATGTCTGTGTGAAACTGTATGGACGCCGTGCTAACCGTTACCCTTTTAACATGTAGGTTTTCTGAGCAGCATATTAAGGGGCTTGTAGGAAAGCTGGAACAAAGAAAATTGAGGATGGGATGCTAACTTCTCACCACTGCCTGATGCCGTGGCAGACAAATTAGGAATGTCTGGCTTCCATTAGGAATGCACAATCCAAAATCTCTTATTCATATGATTTGACTTTATTTTAATATTGGATTACATTGTGTACGACATACCAAGCATTTACAAGGGGGAGGTATAAAACTCTGCATGAACTCAGAGTCAAAAATATCTGCAGTACTGTTAAAAGCAGACAGAAAAACATTGGAATGGGCTCCCCAGGGAGGTGGTTGAATTCCCCATCCCTGGAGGTGTTTGAAAGATGCAGAGAAGTAGCGCCGTGGAACGGGATTTAGCATTACACTTGGTAGTCAGATAATGGTTGGAATCCATGATCTTAAAGGTCTTTTCCAAGTGAAATGATTCTGTGATTCTGGGTGACAGCTCTAGGGCTGTAGAGCCGGTGTATCCAGTAACATTTTCAAACCCAGGTAGTCCTGACAAAATCCCCATTGCTGTTTATCTAACCACTGCTGCAAGGGACCACCGAGCGTGCAGCACGGTAATTGTGCGTTTCGCTTGGGCTCCCACCTGAACCTAAATCCTCCATTTCCTTTTTTATTTGGCAGCGTAAAAAGGGGAGAAAATGAAAATATAAGTAATGCTGCAAGAAAACACATCATGGTCAGAATGGAAATAGTACAGCAGTAGCCTGTTTTGGAACTGAGAAGACTCTTTCACGGTCCTTTACATCACACAAAGTGCATCTCTCAGTGAAGCTTGTTTGATGTTGATACCCACACATATTTAATTTCTGGCATCAGAGGGTGTTCAGGTTTTAAAACAACATACTTTGAATTTTAGAAGTCTGTAATATCAACTCCTACAACCTGAGTACATTTCCTGTTTCATGATAGAGTAGAGATTCATAACATTTATCTCTGATCTACCCATTTGTGCACAAAGGTCCTGTTCATAGTGGTGGTTCTACCATTTCAGCAAGGTGTTTGGAGAAATGAACCTTTCTCTGACACTACTAATGCATGGCAAATTTGCTTCTCTTGGTTTCACCCAAGTGGGAGTCCCCATCCCTGGAGTGAGGTTACTGGGATATTGCAGCATGATGTGGTTAATATTGCAGGTATGTTTACATTAATCACAACGCAAGCTGTGATGTGGGGAAGACACCGTGAGCTCAGTGTGTGTGAGATTCAGTCATGAAGGCGTGGAGGCTTCACGTGCATAGCTAATGGCATGAGTTACCCCCACGCTGCTTAAAACCACATCAAGAAATAAGGCTGCCGCTATTTTGTTGCTTCTGTGTTTGTGTTTCCCCTTTCATTCCATGGGGTGAGAGGCACAACACAGATCATTTACTGATCTGCAAGGTTTCCTCTTTAGGGTGACATTGCTGCTCGGTGTCTTTGGCCTCTGTTGGCAGTGCATACTCAGCCTTCAGGTCGTGACGTGACTGTTGTTTTTCTTCCTAGGCTTTGATGGCTGCATTTCCTACATCAAGTATGGTGGAGAGAGCCTTCCCTTTGCTGGCAAGCACAGCCTTGTCACCCTCTCCAAAACAGACCCCTCCGTGAAGATTGGCTGCCGTGGTCCCAACGTCTGTGCCAGCAGTCCCTGCTGGGGTGAGCTAATGTGCATCAACCAGTGGTATGCCTACCAGTGCGTCCCACCAGGTGCCTGTGCCTCCAACCCCTGCCAAAATGGAGGAAGCTGTGAGCCTGGGGCCCACGCCAGCTTCACCTGCATCTGCCCCGAGGCGTACGCGGGACGGACCTGCGAGGCGGTGGTAGCGTGCCTGGGGGTCTTGTGTGCACCGGGCCATGAGTGCAGAGCGGGGATCAATGGTGGCCACATCTGCCTCCCTTCGCCTCACCCTGCTGAGCTGTCCCTGCCCCTCTGGGCCGTGCCGGCCATCGTGGGTAGCTGCGCAACAGTCCTGGCACTGCTGGTCCTCAGCCTCATCCTCTGCAACCAGTGCCGAGGAAAGAAGTCGAAAGGCCCCAAAGAGGAGAAGAAAACAAAGGAGAAGAAGAAAAAGGGAGTGAGAATGTGGCGTTTGATGACCCTGACAACATCCCGCCCTACGGGGATGACATGACCGTCAGGAAGCAGCCTGAGGGGAACCCCAAGCCTGATATCATCGAAAGAGAAAACCCCTATCTCATCTATGATGAAACTGACATCCCACACACCACAGAGACCATCCCCAGTGCCCCGCTGGCTTCCCCGAGCCCGAGATCGAGCACTACGACATCGACAACGCCAGCAGCATCGCCCCCTCGGACGCTGACATCATCCAGCACTACAAGCAGTTTCGGAGCCACACGCCCAAGTTCTCCATCCAAAGGCACAGCCCGCTGGGCTTTGCACGTCAGTCCCCCATGCCCCTGGGTGCCAGCAGCTTGACCTACCAGCCTGCCTACGGGCAGGGCTTGAGGACAACATCTTTAAGCCACTCAGCGTGCCCTACTCCTAACCCCCTGTCTCGGCACAGCCCTGCACCCTTCTCCAAATCATCAACTTTCTACAGGCACAGTCCGGCGAGGGAGCTGCACCTCGCCATACGGGAAGGGAGCCCGCTGGAGATGCACAACGATGTCTGCCAGCCTGGCATTTTTAACTATGCCACTCGGCTGGGGAGGAGAAGTAAAAGTCCACAGACCATGGCGAGCCACAGTTCCCGACCGGGAAGCCGCCTGAAGCAGCCTATCGGGCAGATCCCTCTGGAGTCTGCTCCTCCAGTGGGACTGTCCATCGAAGAGGTGGAGAGACTGAACACCCCTCGCCCCAGAAACCCCAGCATCTGCAGTGCAGACCACGGCCGGTCCTCTTCTGAGGAGGACTGCAGAAGGCCTCTGTCCCGGACGAGGAACCCGGCCGATGGTATTCCTGCACCCGAGTCCTCCTCTGACAGTGACTCCCATGAGTCCTTCACCTGCTCGGAGATGGAGTACGACAGGGATAAGCCCATAGCGTACACCTCCAGGATGCCCAAGTTATCCCAGGTCAATGAGTCCGATGCAGATGATGAGGACAACTACGGTGCGAGGCTGAAGCCCCGGCGGTACCATGGGCGCCGAGGTGAGGGTGGGCCGGTGGGGGCACAGGCGACCACCACCAGCCCTGGGGATAGCTCGCTGCCTGGGAAGCTGGGGCAGCAAGCCGGAGGCTTCAACTGGGACAACCTCTTGAACTGGGGCCCAGGCTTTGGGCATTATGTGGATGTTTTCAAGGATTTGGCATCACTTCCTGAAAAAGCAGCAGCAGCAGTGAGTGAAGACAGCAAAGGTGGTACCACAAAGCCTGTCTCCAAGGATGGGGAAGCAGAACAGTATGTATAGGCTTTGTCTCCTGTATTGCCACAGCGCAGAGCCATGGGGACCAGTCAGACCATTATATGGTTGCAGAAAAGCAGAGGTCGGCATTTGAACCCCAGGCCGGTTTGGTTGGAGGAGACTTTAAAAATAATAACCATTAATGCTGCTGAAAGAGACTTAAAAACATTTTTAATTTAATTTTGCTTGGTTGAGTTTATTCCTCCTGCATGCATTGTATTGGAAAACAAGATATTTGGCATGCAGCCTTGGAAAAGGGTTCCCTATTTACCATTGTTGGGGGTTGTGATTCTTAAATTAATAATGCTTTGTTCAGAAAATGAAGTAATTTGGGTTTGTTGGGTTTTTTTGGTGTGTGAAGGATGTGCATATTGTCTCCAGCTACTAACATGTTTTACAATGCAAGAGGATTGAGGATTTCATTTTCCTTAAGAAGTGCATGGGAAGAGGGAAGGGCAAATGGAGGAATTACAGGAGTAAGGTGTCACGGAGAACTTATTTACCATATCCTGCAGTTGCTCACCTGTACCTTTATGGATGAAATCAGCTTGAATCATTGCTGGCAACAGTGCTGTTAAGTCTTACTCTATACAAGAGGTGCTAGAAGCAGCTCGAGCCAGTCAGCACTTTAGGAGTTGTTTTTTGTTTGTTGGGTTTTTTTCTTTCTCTTTTCAGCTTATTTGTTTCTTGGGGGGGGGGGGTTCCTTTTTTTTATTTTATTTTTTCCCTCTGGTTTGTTTTTTGACAAACTTCTGTGAGAGCTTCTTGAACCTCTGTGAAATGTTTTGGGATGCTTAACCCCGTCCCTGCCAACCCCTTCCAGTGCTCCAGAGGGGAGCACAGGGTGTTTGTCAGCCCAGCTCACGGCAGCAGCAGCGTCAACAGGAGAGATGAAAGATCACCTCCATTTCCATATCTCCTGGCCTCTCACCTCAGCTCTGCTGCTGCTGTCAGTGCTTCTCCCCAGATTTCATTTTCCCAACTGTCCTGTGGAAAGGTAGGAAAAACACTTCCCTACCTCACAGGGGTGTTGTGAGGACTAATTAGTTAACTCCTCTGAAGTGCTTAGACGTTATAAAGCACTCTAATGAGTATTATTGTAATTATTATTAAAGCACTGCCTAGCCTTTGTGACCTTGGAGTGGCATTTTTTTCTGCATTATATGATTTTTCTATGATGGAAAACTTTGGAGAATTATTTATTGTATAGAAAATTACTGCACTCTACCGTTTTGGAGTGGATATGAGGGAAAAAGAGATTTGTAGATTCATTAATGTAGCTCACCGTCGGTCCCCGACTCCCTAAAGTTTTAGATACAGTAGAACCTCACCAAGTCCTTCCATCTTCATGCAGATCTGATGAACCTATTGTACTGTGTAAAAAGACAAAAAAAAAAAAACCTTCAATTTTTGTTTGTTTTGTTTTGTTTTTAACCTGAGCTGTGTTTTTATATCGATATTTTCCTACGCTGAATAGTTTTCTTGCTTTCAGGGAAGGTAAGAAAAATACTTTTTTTACATTTGTTACTTATGTAACACCCATATTTTTCACATTTTGATAAAATTGTAACATACTGTATGCTTTCTACCTGTAAATGCCAATAATAGAATTAAAATATTTATTTAAAATCTTTAGTGTGTGTCATTGCCCACTTTTCATCCTTTTCCTTCCCCCCTCTCTTTCTACCTTCCCCCTTCGGATTCTGCAACACCCCCGCTCTCTTTCTAATTTCCCCTCCCTGATCTTCATTTTTAGTAGCTTGGTTGGGTGTGGGTTTTTTTCCCCACTCAGAAAATGGGCCTTAAGAAGCAAGGTGATGATGTAAAATTGCTCATTCGCAGCAAAAATAGAGACAGGATGAGGCACTTAGTACCATGGTTTAGTTGATTAGATGGTGTTGGGTGATAGATTGGACTCGATGAGCTCAAGAGGGGACTGGACATGGCACTTGGTGCCATGGTTTAGTCATGAGGTCTGTGGTGACAGGTTGGACTTGATGATCTTTGAGGTCTCTTCCAACCTTGGTGATTCTGTGATTCCAACCTGGTTAATTCTCTATTCTACTTCATGCTCTGATGCACATAAGCACAAAGGCAGCATTGGTATCACTGTGGAAATTAATCTCTGCAGCAAGGCAGCACAAGCGCAGTGCAATTCTTGAAGTCCCACTGAGTTTTGTGTGGTTGTCCCTTGCAGAGAGGGGTGGACTTCGCCAAGGGTGAGAGAGCATTCAACATATTCTTTATGGATTCCATGTGTGACCCTGATGAGATTGAAAACCAGCAGGCTTCACCTATCTCAGGAAGCCAGAGAAGAAACCATGTTGTGACATGGTTGAGCCTAAGATAATGTCCGCAAGTACCAAATCTACTTTCACCTTTCTACAACATAATAAAACATCGGTTTAGCCCATGGGAGTTTCTTAGTAACAACTGTTTTTACATTTGCTAATGTAGACATCATCTCCTCTCAAAGCTAAAGCTTTCCAGTATGTAGGTTGTTCAGCCTGGAGAGGAGACGGCTTCAGGGAGATCTTACTGAGGCCTTTCAGTGCTTAAAGGGCAGTTAAGAATGATGGGGACAGAGTTTTTAGCAGGGCCTGCTGTGACAAGACGAGGGGTGACGGTTTAAAATTAAGTGAGGGGAGATTTGGAAGTATGAAATGTTTTTACAATGAGAGTGGTGAAACACTGGCCCAGGTTGCCCAGAGAGGTGGTAGATGCCACACCCCTGGAAATGTTCAAAGTCAGGTTGGAACAGTGTCTGAGCAACCAGATCTAGTTAAGGATGTCCCTGCTTAGTGCAGGAGAGTTGAGCTAGATGACCTTTAAATGTCCCTTCCAATCTAAACCATTCTGTGATTCTGCAGATAACCAATGTGGGAACAAGAGCTTTCTTTAGTAAAGCAGCACTTGAACAATAACAATATGCTTGTAGAAGAGAGTAAATCAAAGTTAGACAACTTGTTGGAGAAGGCAGAGAGTCAAAAAGTTAAGACTGCAGGCAAGAGGTGACTTCTGAGGATGCACTTTGAATTGCTGGCTTTTGTTTAAAGAACTGGAGAAAATAATAACAATTCAAGGGGTATTTCTATCAATTAATTGTTTGGTTCAGAGATTGTTAGTGGGTTTGTCTCCAAACTGGCTATCAGGGGTTGGCTGGTTTGGGCTGAAAAATGCTCACAGCTTCATCTTGCCCCACAGCAGCGAGAAGATAATGGGCCAAAGTAGCCACGCTTTGGATGTAAGTAGTTTCATCTGAAATAACAAGAAATCCACAAATGATTTCAGAGTTTGAGAAGCTGCTGCAATTAAACATCTGTTAAAAAGCTGTATGTTTAGTTTGAGTATTATCCTTTAATGCAGACTGTACCGCATCCAAGCAGTGATGGTAATAGCACATGAAAACTTGAACAAATGAAATCTTTTCAGTGTAACACCAAACACATTGAGAGCTGTGTTTTGCCAGTTGAGCTTT
Source organism: Picus viridis (assembly GCA_033816785.1). NCBI lineage: Eukaryota > Metazoa > Chordata > Aves > Piciformes > Picidae > Picus > Picus viridis. Next base: position 7,803,785 of record CM066581.1, read on the forward strand.
CTGAGATGATCAAAAAAGTTTTATTAAAGGGAAATGATACTCAGTGTGGGCATAATCATTTATGCCATAACTTGAATGCAGTTTTCAGTTTCATCGAGTTGCAGTTCCTTCCTCTAACTTTTGAACACTTTCTATGACGGACAAAAGTGCATTTTTGATTTCCTTGGTTCCCTCTTTCTGAAAAGCACAGAGGTGCTTTTGCCACTTAAACATATCATCTATTTCTGCCTTTTCTTTTAATTCTTTCCTGATGGGGATCAGAAAGAGGCTCCAAGTAAATCGTGTGAAGCCCTCACCCAAAGTTATTAGAGTCGTGAGGACTCTAATAATTCCCTGGTTCGTAATTCCCTTGGTTCATCGTTCCTCTGGTGCATAATTCCCCTGATTCATCATCAGAACCTCGTGGTCCCATTTCAAGATAGGATCATAGAATCGAAAGGCCCACTATCTCTGCTTGCAAGGCACTGTTTCAGTTTGGGGGATGGAGGCCATTTTCAGAAGTTTTCACCACCTTGGCTCGAGCTCCTCAAGTGTTTTTTCAGCTAAGAACTCCTGAAGGGCTGGTTATGGGAAGAGCCTGCACGGTGCCTTGTCCCAGTCAAGCAGTGGCAGAGCAGGCAAAGTGCCTGTTCTTTGTGGTTGTTCTGAATCATACCGTGGCTGCTTGCAGCTCTACATCATGCCATATCTCACAGAACTTTGTGCTTCTCCACTTTCAACGTGGGGCAAAACAAGGATCCAGCAAGGTTAACAATAATTAGGGAATGAGTAGGAATGGCTCCTCCTAACTATCACTAAGCAGGAATGCTAAAGTAAGTGTGTTTAGCTTTAATTAAAATCCTTGTAGAGGCAGCATTTTCAAGGAGCATTCAGTGTCAGCTGGAAGAAAATGGAGATGAGAGCCACACATCCAAAAATACATTTCAGTCAGGACAAACCAACAGCAAACTAATTAAAAGCCAAGATCATTATAGTCTTTCCAGACTTCTGTGTGACCTTCAAAGATGATATGTGATATTTCAGAGAGCTCACATGTTGTGTCAACTACTGTGTTAAAATTGCCAAGAGAAGGAAATGAGATAGTTTGGGGTGGAAAGCTAAAAGCAGTAGCCACTAAAGATCAGAGACATAAGTGTGAAAAGGTGCCAGATTGAAAAGTCAGGAGTGAAAGAACAGATTGAGAAAGCAGGAGCAGAACACAGGAGGTCTTGATGGAATGCAAATCTAACTTTTTTTTTCCTCAAGGACCTCCAACCTAATTGAACACCTTCAGTGGCACAATCAGCACACACAATGGAACAGTCCAGGTGTGTGTGTGGACTGCAGCTCTTGTGTAGCCTGATAACAAAATGTCAGCAGAAACTCTTTCACAGAGGAGGATGGTGAGAGGTTTGGAGCGCAAGCCCTGTGAGGAGTGGCTGAAGGAGCTGGGGTTGCTTAGCCTGGAGAAGAGGAGGCTCAGGGGAGCCCTTATTGCTGTCTACAACTACCTGAAGGGAGGCTGTAGCCAGGAGGGGGTTGGTCTCTTCTTCCAGGCAACCAGCACCCAAACAAGAGGACACAGTCTCAAACTGTGCCAGGGGAGGTTTAGACTGGATGTTAGGAAGAAGTTCTTCACAGAAAGAGTGATTGGCCATTGGAATGTGCTGCCCAGGGAGGTGGTGGAGTGACCATCACTGGAGGTGTTTAGGAAGAGACTGGATGGGGCACTTGGAGCCATGGTTTAGTTGATTAGATGGTGTTGGGTGCTGGGTTGGACTTGATGATCTCTGAGGTCTTTTCCAACCTGGTGTATTCTGTGTATAGAATGCACACATGTATAAGGTGATGCAAACACATAGCAACATATGCAGACATTCATGAACATGCTTTCCATATGGCAATTACTACCTTGCAAATTCCCTGGCAAGAATCCATGATTGGAAAATGGATTAGTGACCTTTCTCCACCCATCAACAAAAACAAAGCCACTGTTCTGTATAATTCTGAGCATTCTCTTCAAATAGTGGGAATCTTTGTGCAGCCCCTCAGACATGGAGGAGGGAAAATAAACATGTCCCTGTCTTCCCATTTGTTGCTTTATTTCCCCTGTGTCTTTTAAAAGCCAGAGTCTGATTTAGCAATTAGTGTTTGTTCTTGCATACCTTGTGCAATTAGCTAAAAGAGCAAATTAGGGAATAAGAAACAAATGTTAATATAAAACCCAAATATTAATATTAAAGGGCATACACCGGATGAGAAATGGCAATTGTTGAGTCATTCAAAGAACATACTTTGGTGTAATGGTCTAGAATACTTCCAAATATGCATTGCAATTGCCTTCAAAGCATAGCTCCCTTTTAACAGTGTAAGTCTTTATTATAACAGTTTGTTAAAGCTTGGCAAAGATGCTGTGGCAGCATCGTTGTATAAGAATTCCTGGTGGATTGTGGAAAGCTATGTGAGAATGGGAATGGTTTGTCTCTCTTCAAGGAGCTGCTGATAAGCATTACAATGCAAAAGGAACAATTTGTCACCTTTTTTTTTTTTTTTTTTTTTTACACCTGGGGAATTCATTGCAGTCACCAAACAGGCTGTGGACTTCATGGAGTTGCATAACAGCATGAGGCAGAGAATCCATTTTTGTAACAGTGGGGAGATGTTTAGGCTTGAGAAGAGAAGGTTGAGAGGGGAGTTATCAAGGTCTATAAATATCTGAGGGGTGGGGGTCAAGATCACAGGATGTTCAGGGGTTGGAAGAGACCCAAAGAGATCATCAAGTCCAACCCCCTGCTAGAGCAGGACCATACTATCTAGCTCAGGTAACAGAAATGCATCCAGATGGGCCTTGAAAGTCTCCAGAGAAGGAGACTCCACAACCTCTCTGGGGAGCCAGATGAAGTTGCCAGGCTCTTTTCGGTGCTGCCCGGTGACAGGACAAGGAACAGGCACCAGCTGGAACACAGAAGGTTCCATCTCAACACTAAGAGTCACTTCTTTATGGGGAGGGTGATGGAGCACTGGAATCAGCTGCCCAGTGAGGTTGTGGCATCTCTCTGGATACTTTCGTGACCTACCTGTATGCATTTCTGTGTGACTTGTCCTAGGTGATCCTGCTTTGGCAGGGAAATTGGACACTATGATCTCTAGAGGTCACTTCCAACCTCTAAGATCCTCCCAGCTTTGTAGAAAGGGGTTACAATTGACAAGGGCCACTGTTAGAAAGTTCCTACACTGTAGAGCTGTAGGTTGAACATTAGTTTTGAGAAAGAGCAGTGAAGCTCTGACATAGAAAACCTGGCTTCAGCCTCAGAACCCTTGGGTCAGGTCCCAGAGGTTGGCAGTTGTGACCTGATTCTCTTGAAGGAGATCATTCCTGGTGCATGTGTGTGATAGTCCAAATATGTAGCCTCACTTTTGTTTTCAGCTGGAGAAAATCCTGTGCCATGGGTGTCATTTGGGGCTTTTCTAATACTGTTACATTTATGGCTCTGAGCCTTTTTTTCTGAATCATTACCATTATCATTATCATTATCAATAATGTTTTCAAAGTATTTCACAGCTGGAGTCACGTGAAAGAGGAAAAAACCTTTCTTATTACTTCACTCTAACTGTATTTTGTGATTAAACTTTTTGGTTGCAGTAAGGAGAAGTTTATTACGAGGGAGATTGCATTAAGTTATGTGCACTTTGACTTCTTGCCTAGTGTTAGCAGCGATTCTGTTGTCGTTGGCTGCTCTGCTACCCCACTGGATTTTCCCAGTGTTAGTTTTGCTCACCTGTTTGTAGCATTAAAACCTGAAGCAGCTTTTTTATGAAGCTAATGCTGCAGAGAGCAATGCAAGTGAAACCTTTCACTACTGCTCAGCAGTCTGGGGTGACAGGGGGCCTTCCTTTCCATTGATTTGAGCACATTCACTGAAAAATTGCATCTGACAAGGTTCTGAGGCTTTGTCAGAGTTTTCTTTGCCTTCTGATTTTGGTTGCTTCTGTTTTGACTTTTAGATGTCCCTGGATGTTTGTCACGGGGAAATGAACTTGGCTGTTTGTTTTGCTCTAAGTGACATTCAATTCTCTGAAGAGAGAAGTGGAGTATGACAAGTCTGTAATTGTGTCAATTTCTCTTCTTCCATCCATGGCATAGCTAGACATGAGCATATCTAACAGCTCTGCTCGTGCAAAATGCTATGTCCTGGCTGTTCCATAGGATTTTCCTGCAGTTAGCTTAGGATCCCAGAACTTGGGGGGGGTTATACTTGTAAATGAACTTCATGACTTTAGTAGAGCACTGAGAGTTTTTAATCTGGAAAATGTCAGCAGCAAGAGAGAAAAGCTGTGATATAACAGCTATGGGAAACCTTTTCCAATTTGTCTCATCAGCATTTCTCTGCCCTTTGGCAGAAGATGCTGTCACTGTGTGAGAAACAAAACTGCAGAGCCTATAGTGTCTGGAAAACAAAGGTAAGAAGGAAAACCACAGAGTTTGTGCACAGCAGGTTCCGAAGCTGAAATCTGCCCTTAATAAATGTTTGTAACAAGATCAAATAGTGCACATTTCTGGGTTTAACTGCCTCATTCTGGGTTTTGCTCTGAAGGATTGATAGTGCTGGTGGAAAACTGGCCCCTCTTCACTGAAAGCAAGGGCACTTTGCTGATTTATAGCAGCTGAAAAAAAAAGGACTTCCTGATTAACTGAAATGAACAGCATGGGTCCCCAGACGTCTGCAAGGAGATTTCTGTCCTTTAGGTGACATGTGTGTAGAGTGGTGAATCGAGCAGTCTGAGTAAAACCAGCAGTCAAATTGGGTGCTTCTTCCACGGGTACATAGGAGAATTGACTTCCAGCTGGTGGTGCACCGAGACAATTAGCTACAGGAATTGTGGAGTCAAACATGTGAATTTCCTGTTAGCACTTATCATGGCAGCGTCCATCCAGCTCTGGAGTCCTCAGCACGAGAAAGATGTGGACCTCTTGAAGCAGATCCAGGGGAGGCCATAAAAATGATCAGAGAAATGAAACACTATGAAGAAAGGCTGAGAGAGTTGAGGTTGTTCAGCCTGGAGAAGAGAAGGCTCCAGAGAGACCTTATTGTGGCCTTTCAGTACTTTAAAGGTCCTACAGGAATGATGGGGAAGATCTTTTTAGTATGGCCTGTTGTGACAAAATAAGGGATGGTGGTTTTAAACTAACAGAGGGAGATTTAGACTATATAGAAGAAATAAATTTTTCACACTGAAGGTGATGAAACACTTGCCCAGGTTGCCCGGAGAGGTGGTAGATGCCCCATCCCTGGAAATATTCCAGGTCATATTGGACAGAGCTCTGAGCAAACTGATCTAGTTGAAGATGTCCCTGCTCACTGTGGGGATGGTTGGACTATATTACCTCTAAATGTCCCTTCTGACCTAAACCATTTGATTATTTGCCTGCTAATTAACCAGCACCATTATCCATGTGTGCCTGTTCACCTCCCACCACAGTTAGCAGAGCATCACTGCATTACCTGTGACTTGTGCCCTCACAGACCCAAAACGACACATGTGGATCTTAGTGCTCAGCAGCTGCTGTGTTCACTCTTTCTATGAAGAACTTCTTCCTAACATCCAGTTTAAAACCTCCCCTGGCACAGCTTGAGACTGTGTCCTCTAGTTCTGGTGCTGGTTGCCTGGGAGAAGAGACTGAACCCCGCCTGGCTACAACCCCCATTCAGGTAATTGGAGACAGCAATAAGGTCTCCTCTAAGTCTCCTCCAGGCTAAGCAACCCCAGCTCCCTCAACCTCTTCTCATAGGACTTGAGGGGAGAAAAAAACATATTTGGAACAAACAAGGTTGCCACCTGTGAACCATTTTTACTACCTAAGCTTCTCTAATAATGCTAATTTATAAAACTTCTGCATCTTTGAAAAATATAGTATGCAAGAGATCAAAGGATGAGAAACCAGGGTCTTAACCAAACAGAGCCTCAGCTCTGGGTTTGATATTCAGCTCATGTGATATTTGCTGTCTGAGAACACTTCCACAGCTCCACTGAATTGCCTTCTTAGTTGTGTAAGTACGAGGAAGAGATCAATCCTTCTCCCCCGCCCCCAGCCCTGCTCTGTGTTTTATGCACCTACAGCTGTAGGACATCTGCTGAGACAGAAGATTCTACATAAATAAGATGTTAATGTAAAAAATGGTATTTACATTACCTAAAATAAGAACTGTTAGGGAAACATCCAAGAGGCTGTGTATCTTTCCTGTGACGGCTGGATGGAGGCTCCTAAACAAAAAGCAGCAGGCAACCTAATGCTTTCAAGGGGTCTTTTACATTTTTGTAAACTCAAAGAGGTTTTTTGGGGGAAAAAAAATTCTTTTAAGGTTCCTTTTCCATGGCTCTTTATGCTCTTGATTGCCTTCTTGTACTTTCTTCTTCTTCTAGTGGGTTCTTTCCTCTGCTTATTGAGGCTTGAAAAATGATTGGGAGGGTCACACAAAACTTCCAGATGACCTTCTATAGTGGAAAAAGAAACCCATAAGGAAGAGAGAAATCCTTGTCCACCTTTGAAAACCACCAGAGTTCAGCATCTATGATTCCAGGGAGAGCATTTCCTTTTGCTTTACTTCCTTCTAGACCTAATTTGATGCCAAAATAGTCAACCATCACACAGATCTGGAGTTTGATTAATCTTTACAATTGGTCTCAGGTAGATTCTTGTTGGGATCGACACTGTGCCATGCATCCAGGGGTTTGGGTCATACAACCCCATTCTCAGAAGATGCAGGCTACCCAAACAACTGTTTTAACAAGGTTATGCAGGCCCTGATGCCAGCCAAAGGGTCTCAGCCAATTTCCCATCTACAGGAGCATTAAAGAGAACAGCTCCTGAGGTTTCCCAGCCAGGGCTTAGCTGGGCGGGTGTGAAAGGCAAGCAGCTCTGGGTTGCCACAGCTGCACCACAGAGACCATACCATTCTTTTGCTGCAGAAAAGTACACCAAAGTGACCTCCATTTTTGGGATCCCTTTTCCTTGGTTGTACTGATCTCACATCTAGGCATGGGTGACATGCAAGGAGCTGCCTAATGATTGTGATCACTTTTGTGACAGAGCCTGGGAGTTGGCCAGGCTTCAGCACTGATACGGCGAGCGCAGTCAGCAGGGAGAAACATGCCATGTCAGCAGTGTAACATGAACAAATAAAACCATCTCCTTATTTGTGGTTGGATGTTTGTTTCATGACTCTCTTGTCGCTCAGCTGCCCTTCTTTTCATCGTGGATTTTTTTCTTTCCAGCTAAACCGCTTTGACACATTTTCTGCTCTGTATGTCACCAGAGATTGCTTCCCCAGGAGAGGCTGCGGTAAGATACATTCTTTCCTCCTTATCCCTGGTTTCTGACGTTTATACTGAAGGAATGGCCCTTCAGAATGCAACCAGGTGCTCTTGGGGCTCAGGGATCACCTTGCTGCTCCCTGACATCTCTCCTGCCAGGATTCAAACTAGCACTCCGTAATTACTTGCTCACCACAGAAAGCAAAGCTGTGAGGTCTCCTGCTGATGGGGTAACATGTGAGGATCTGGTGAGACCATGTTAGGTTGTGAGGATGTTCTGTTGCTTGTATAAAGCCTGATCATTCCAGCTTACATTGATCCCAAATGTTTAGATCTTTTTAACTTCCATGAAGTATTCAGGCACTTGAGGTTATTCTCAACAGTTTGAGTCCAGTCATCAGTTATCTAGAGCCTCTACGATACCTTTGAGCCAATGCAAGACCTTTTATGTTCTCAGCCCACTTGGAGTCAGTTTTTACAACCACATCTCTGTTTCCCAGATGGCTTCCCAGAAGCTAATCAAGTAGAAGAAAACCAAACCTGGCTTCTTGTATAGCCCCAGGTATTTAGTGCAGCTCACACACTGGAATCAGCTGGGCTCCTCATGATCACTGGGCCCAGACCAGGGCTGCCCAGAGCCATATCCACTCTCAAAATAATGTAAGGAGCAGCAGCTTGGTGAAAAAGAGGTAGGCATTATTAGCACAAAAGCCACAGCACAGCTGAGACTGCTGCTGGGTGTAACCCAAATGGCCTGAGAGGAGCAAGCAGAGAAATACTAGAGAGGTAAGGCTGCTGCACAGTACGGTGGTAAAACTACCTAGTGATCATACAGGTGTGCACACACACAGGGATCTTGTTTGGTACAGGATCCTGACGTGGTGCTCTTGCTCTGAATGTTTCCTGCTGTTGGTTTGGCTCCTGGGCTAAAAGGCATTGCAGGCTGCTTTCCTCCTGCCTTGCAATGGGCTAAGGGCATTGCTTTTGTAGGCTCATGCAGTCCTGCAATAAAGAGTGAGGCTTCCAGGAACAGGGTGCAAAGATCATGAGCTCTAAAAGAGGTTTCCCAGCAGCTTTGGATCTGACATAAGATGACCCATGCTTTGGACAGGTTTATCTTTAAAATGCTGGAAACAGCAAACTGATTTCTCAGTGGTGTTTGAGAGTCCGTAAATATTTTGGCACTTGTTATTTACTCTCTGTGCACAGTTATGAGATATCTACTATACTGAAACCTAAGTGCAGAGCATGAGAGTGTGTCACTTTGGAAGGACCTCCAGCATTGTGGCCTCCTTTCCTTGCAATGAGTGACAGCAAACAAACTGCCTGTTTTCAGATGCCCTAAGGAATGTGTTGTTTATGGTAGCTGCTGATCCTAGGTGTAATGTTTCCACCAGGCCTGTGCTGAAAGACCCACCACATTCAGCAAATGTCTCTTTTGGACTTTCAGTCTTGAGGAACAGGCTAATGAATTTCTGTGTGTCCTGCTCTTCATGTGGTGCTATTTCTCCAACAGCTGTTAGAAAATGTTGCACTCCAGGTCTGTATGCATAAGAAAACATGAGTGTGCAAATGGACAGAGCTTTTGGAGGTTTGTCTTTTGGTTTTGTGATTTGTTTTGCTTTGATTTGGTTTTAATCAGATGCTGTTTGTTTTTGACTTAATGACATTCTGATTATTCATAGAATCGTAGAATCAATAAGGTTGGAAAAGACCTCAAAGATCATCAAGTCCAACCTGTCACCCAACACCTCATGACTACTAAACCATGGCTTCAAGTACCACATCCAATCCCCTCTTGAACACCTCCAGGGGTGGTCACTCCACCACCTCCCTGGGCAGCACAGTCCAATGGCTAACAACTCTCTCTGGGAAGAGCTTTCTCCTCACCTTGAGCCTAAACCTCCTCTGGTGCAGCTTGGGACTGTGTCCTCTTGTTCTGGTGCTGGTTGCCTGGGAGAAGAGACCAACCCCCACCTGGCTATAACCACCCTTCAGGTAGTTGTAGAGAGCAATGAGGTCTCCCCTGAGCCTCCTCTTCTCCAGGCTAAACAATCCCAGCTCCCTCAGCCTCTCCTCATAGGGCTGTGCTCAAGGCCTCTCCCCAGCCTCGTTGCCCTTCTCTGGACATGTTGAAGAGTCTCAATGTCCTTCTTAACCTGAGGGCCCCAGAACTGGACACAGGACTCAAGGCGTGGTCTAACCAGTGCTGAGTTGACCTCCCTGCTCCTGCTGGCCACACTATTCCTGATGCAGGCCAGGATGCCATGGGCCTTTTTGTCCACCTGGGCACACTGCTGGCTCATGTTCAGCCAGTTGTCAACCAGTACCCCCAGGTCCCTTTCTGTCTGGTTGCTCTCCAGCCACTCTGACCCCAGCCTGTAGCTCTGCCTGGGGTTGTTGTGACCAAAGTGCAGCACCTGGCACTTGGACTTGTTGAATGCCATCCTGTTGGACTCTGCCCATCTGTCCAGCTGGTTGAGATCCCTCTGCAGAGCCCTTCTGCCTTCTAACAGATCAACACCTGCCTCCAGCTTGGTGTCATCTGCAAATTTACTGATGATGGACTCAATGCTCTCATCCATATCATCAATAAAGATATTGCACAGGCTGGGGCCCAGCACTGATCCCTGGGGGACGCCACTGCTGATTGGCCGCCAGCTGGGCGTGGCGCCATTCCCCACCACTCTCTGGGCCCGGCCCTCCCGCCAGCTCCTGACCCAGCGCAGAGTGCTCCTGTCCCAGCCAGGGGCTGACAGCTTGGCCAGGAGCTTGCTGTGGGGGACGGTGTCAAAGGCCTTGCTGAGGTCCAGGTAGGCTACATCCACAGCCTGCCCCACATCCACCAGGCAGTCACCTGGGCATAGAAGGAGATCAGGTTGGAGAGGCAGGACCTGCCCTTCCTGAATCCATGCTGGCTGGGCCTGAGCCCTTGGCCGCCCTGCAGGTGCGCAGTTACTGCCGCCGAGGTAATCTGCCTGGCGCTGAGGTCAGGCTGACAGGCCTGGAGTTTCCGGGTTCCTCCATCCAGCCCTTCTTGTGGATGGGGACCACACTGGCCGGTTTCCAGCCATCTGGGACCTCTCCACAAACCAATCTCTTCAGTCCCAGCTGTACCTTAGGTTTACCTCTCTGGGGTGCAGCACAGTGTCCAGGGGCTGGGCAGCATGCTGTGCACTCCAGTTCTACCTCACATCTCACACTCAGGCTCCTGGGCGCAGAACAGAGATTCATGCATACAGTAGTGTTTTATACCTGAATTTAGGTGCTGGGAGGCCCTGCTTGGGATAAGAGCATCCACAAAGTTTCGTAAGCTGAAATGGAAACACACAAGAGGTGGTATTGGTAGGATGCAGCTCCAAGCATCAAACCTTTCCTTTCTTTAAGCTACACACAAATCCTGCAGTATCCTGGAATAATATATACATATAATGAGTTTGCTTTTCCCTGGACCAGTGGGATTTGGGGTGAAGAATCAAGAACAAAGAGAAAAACATACATAAGCTATTTTTTTCTACCATAATGCTATGGTCACCCACTAACCAAAAATGCTGAAAGAGCTAAGCAAAGGGATTTGTCTGATGCACAACCACATGAAAGACTGTTTTAAGGAGCTCCCCACTGCAGGCTTGCCACTCTCTGTTTTTTCCCTAAGGACACCAGCTGTGGTTCATCTTCTCCTCCCCTCCTTTCCCCACTTGAGAAGTGCTACAGTTTCACTGAAATCCCCATTCCCAGAGGAAGAGAGTTGTTAGTTGCTGACAACTAAAACTTACCAAATCTTCCTCTGCTGAACCTCATCTCAATAATACATCAGGAAGATGCACCACCCTTTGCCAGAGCAAGTCTCACCTAAAAGAACTCAGCCACCCTGCCCCTGACAGGGCTGTGGGATCTAGAAGATCTTTAAATCCCTTTTAACCCAAACCATTCTATGATTCTATAGGGCCTAATTGAGACACCACACTGACTTCGGGTAAAGGATTCTCTTCTGTACTGTGCTCCAAATACTGGATCCCATTCTGCACTCCTCCATCATGCAAAATAAAGGCAGATTTATTTGGCTACATTATGGTAATGGGGTTTAGAGCTGCCTGGGGGTATGTGAATTTCATGAGAGGTTTGTCACTTCTAAAGGACAAGTGTCGCTTTAGGCCCACCTGTGTCAAGGCACCTAAAGCTGTGATGGATCTTGGCTCTTGGGCAAGCCCAGGATCTTCTTTGGAGTTGCTTAGCCTGGAGAAAAGGAGGCTCAGGGGAGACCTTATTGCTGTCTACAACTACCTGTAGGGAGGTTGTAGCCAAGTGGGGGTTGGTCTCTTCTCCCAGGCAACCTGTGATAGAACAAGAGGACACAGTCTTAAGCTGCACCAAGGGAGGTTTAGGCTGGATGCTAGGAAGAAGTTCTTCACAGAAAAAGTGACTGGTCATTAGAACGTGCTGCCCAGGGAGGTGGTAGAGTCACCATCACTGGAGTTGTTTAGGAAGAGACTGGATGGGGTGCTTGGTGCCATGGTTTAGTTGATTAGATAATGTTAGATGATAGGTTGGACTTGATGATCTCAAAGGTCTCTTCCAACCTGGTCTATTCTGTTCTGTTCTATTCTATTCTATTCTATTCTATTCTATTCTATTCTATTCTATTCTATTCTATTCTACTTTCAAAAACACTGATTTCAGCCTTTCAGTTTTACACCTGTTAAAGTCAATTCAGGTCTCCAGTTTAGCCAGGTGATACATCAGAGTGAAAGACAACAAGGAGGTAATGATTGCCCTTTTGGGTTGTCAAAGCAGCCCCATATTAACCCTGTGCTCTACCTGCTTGGTGTTGCATAAAGCAGGACCCTTCTGTGTCCTACATAAAATTCTTTTATAAAATCCAGAAGAAAAGCCAGCATCTACTGATTCCAGAATATGGAGTTATCAAGATGTAGTTACTTTTCATAGAATCATAGACTCAATAAGGTTGGAAAAGACCTCAGAGATCATCAAGTCCAACCTGTCACCCAACACCTCATGACTACGAAACCATGGCTTCAAGTATTACATCCCATCCCCTCTTGAACACCTCCAGGGATGGGGACTTCACCACCTCCCTGGGCAGCACATTCCAATGGCAAATAACTCTTTCTGTGAAGAACTTCCTCCTCACCTCAAGCCTAAACTTCCCTGGCATTTCCTTTCATTTCCTTTCAGAAAGCATGATGGTGTTGTCAAAGTGGCTTCTTTCTGCAGCTGCTGTTGGAAGAGTCTGCTGGTATTTATACTGTGAATGAGTTAATTGAAGTAAAGAGAAACTTATTATGGATTGCCTGGGAGCACACATTAGCCCTTGCATTAGCAAAAAATAGCAATGTTATTCTGGTTATTTGCACAATGTCTTTGCAAAGGAACTCCTCTTTGTGATACTGGGTGGTTCTTTTCTTTGGAGTGGAAGGATTGTTTCTAATGCTCAATGATAAGAAGACCCTAGAAAAATAAATAAGCTTGCTGGGATTTAGCAGGGTAGGGCTAGGACTGCCCTCAGTAAACCATTGTGTTTCCAAAGCTTTGCTCTTTCAACAGCTTGCCTCTGGAGCCAGGGCTCTGTATGTTTATTATTGTATCATTGTTGTATATATTGACAGTCTGACCAACAAAGCTCTGCTAGCATCATTCCACAAAATGGTGCTGAGAGAAAACAGCAATGAACCATCCAAAACATCACTTGCTGAAGTTGTTTTTGTCAAGGAACTAGCAAGCTGCAGTGAGGTTGTTCATCTCTCCACCTTCTTTCCATTTGGTCCCCTCTGTTTTGTGACTCTCTTCTCTTCCTGTTTCCTTTTTATTTACACCCATGTGGCATCTGTGGGCATCACACCAGGCCACAGAATATTTGGATGCATTTTTCAGGAGGGAGGGACCTGATCAAGCTAAAACCTCATCCCAAATTCATCAACGTGATAATGGTCTGAGCTGGTGGCATGGCTGGGAATAGAAACTTGAGGGCAATCTCTTTCAAATTCCCAGTCGTAAGTTATAGTCAGGCCACCTCTGAGACAACACAAATTTGCTGCCTCAAGTTAATCATCTGCAATAGCTTCAACATAATTTTTGTATGGCCTTCAGAAAGGTGAGGTAAATGCTCAGTTGGGTCTGGTTTGATGGTGCATGACCCAGACCCAGCTGTGGACCTTCCCTCAATCTCTTTCCTTCTATTCCTACTACTCCTTCTTCTCAGCTTTCTAGATTACTGGACTAGCAGCATTCCTGCCCCTTCCCCCACCCCCCCCCACCCCCTTTCTTTCTGGTTTGTTTTTTTCTTCCTATCCTTCTGTTTCCATTCTTGACTAATCACAACCAGACTGTGGGCTGGTCAAAATGCCTTGTTTTTCTATAGTTTTTGAGATGCAAACAAGGGTGAAAAGCAATCATAGAATTCCAGATTGGAAGGGATCTCACAGAATATCTGGTCCAAACTTTCTTTGGGAAAAGCATCCTTCCCAGAGAGACAGACTGGTATTAGCACAGAATGAAGGCAACAATCTAGCACCTGTCCAGGTGCCAGAGCTTTGGGAAAAGGGTTTGCAAGTTTTCTTCTGAAGTTATCCGAATGGCATGAAATGACACTGACTGTCAGATGATATGGTGCTTAGCGACACAGTTTAGTGGTGAACTTGGCAGTTAATGGTTGGACTTGATCATCTTAAAGGTCTTTTTCAACCTAAATGATTCTATGTTCCCCAGGTGACAGCAATTGCTGTCCCTTGCTGAGCAGCATCTGGGTGTGGTGGGGCTGAGGCTGCAGAGCCACACTGTTGCTCTCAGCAAGGAACAGACAAAGAGCAGTAGTGCTGGTTTGTGAAATCTACCTCGGGCTTGTGGCCTCATAAGGAAAAATATGCCTTACTAGAAGGCAGTAATTGGCAGAAAATAAGGGAGAGGGAGAACTCAGCCTGAGTCTCCATTCTCATTAGTTTTAAATTAGTGGAACAGCACTGGCTTCACGGCAGTTATTCCTGATTGTCACTGAGATAGCTGAGATCAAAATCAGATGCAAAACGTATTGAAACCCTTTGTGTTTACAGTGCTGTGACGGTCCCATGAAAACAGCCTGGATAATGTCGTGTTGTGCCAGGCTGCCAAGATGCCAGCAGCCGGCAGCCTTCCGTCCAGCACCCTGGTGCCCGAAAGAGGAGCAAAGCCCAGAGCTGTGCAAAATCCACCGGTGTCCCGGGCATCACCATCGAGAGCATAATGCCTTTTGCACAGAGGTAAGGAAAATCCATTAGTGGAATTAATCTCTGCTTTGAGAGGTGGCCTCCCCACACAAAAATGTTCCTTCAGTTAAGTACAGTTTGCTGATAAATAGTTTATGATGGTGTTGAAGGCCAGCATTGCCAGGATTATTTATACTGTGCTATAGCCTATCTGCTATGGACAAACTGCACTGCTGGTCCTTTAAGCCTTAGTTCTTGAAGTGAAACGTTCACTCAGCAGCCAAGTTTGTTTTCCTAATTAATAACATTTAAAGTGATAGAGCCTTAGTTTCTCCCTACAACTTTTCTTTCAATACTATTTGCACTGCAGAGATTCATTGACTCCTTTCAGTCAGGACCAGTTAAACACAAGCTAACATTACTGAGGTTTGCTGTGCCTTGATTTTTATATTTTTTTCCCCCTAATGCTTTGGTTACACTGATTGCATTTTAATTGGATAGGAAATCAGCAGAGTCTGGAGGAGGCAGAAAGAAGAGCTGAAACTTGAGAGACTCAGTGTGTTACAGCCAGCCAGGCACACTCAGTGTGCTCCTTGGTGGCTCCAAAATCTGTGTGCTGACAGCCAGATTTTCATTGTGTGGGCTTTGCTCAGGTTTACATCTGCACTTCTGCAGCTTGGAGTGGCTCAGGCCCTCCCTGTCTCGGATGTGCACTGAGGTAACCAGGAGCAGAATCTGATTTGGGATTTTTTTTTTTAATTTGCAAATTAAAAATAACAGCGAAACCAAAATAAGGACTCCATTGGGGAGTCACTACCATCGTGCCAGAGCCTTCATGATGCTAGGGGTAAAATGTGGAAATGTGGGTCTGTCTGCTTCCATATTATCAGAAGAAGGGAGCCAATGTGAAAGAAATATGAAGTGATTCCTCCTCTCTTTTCCTCCTCTCTTTTCCTCCTCTCTCTTTTTTCCTCCTCCTCTCTTTTCCTCCTCCTCTCTTTTCCTCCTCTCTCTTTTCCTCCTCTCTTTTCCTCCTCTCTTTTCCTCCTCTCTTTTCCTCCTCTCTTTTCCTCCTCTCTTTTCCTCCTCTCTTTTCCTCCTCTCTTTTCCTCCTCTCTTTTCCTCCTCTCTTTTCCTCCTCTCTTTTCCTCCTCTCTTTTCCTCCTCTCTTTTCCTCCTCTCTTTTCCTCCTCTCTTTTCCTCCTCTCTTTTCCTCCTCTCTTTTCCTCCTCTCTTTTCCTCCTCTCTTTTCCTCCTCTCTTTTCCTCCTCTCTTTTCCTCCTCTCTTTTCCTCCTCTCTTTTCCTCCTCTCTTTTCCTCCTCTCTTTTTTCTCTTTTCCTCCTCTCTTTTTCCTCCTCCTCCTCTCTTTTCCTTCCTTTTCCTCCTCTCTTTTTCCTCCTCTCTCTTTTTTCCTCCTCTCTTTTCCTCCTCTCTTTTCCTCTCTTTCCTCTCTTTTCCCTCTCTTTTCCTCCTCTCTTTTTTTCCTCCTCTCTTTTTCCTCCTCTCTTTTCCTCCTCTCTTTTCCTCCTCTCTTTTCCTCTCTTTTCCTCCTCTTTTCCTCCTCTCTTTTCCTCCTCTCTTTTCCTCTCCTCTCTCTCTCTTTTTCCTCCTTTTCTCTCTTTTTCCTCTCTTTTCCTCCTCTCTTTTCCTCCTCTCTTTTTTCTCTTTTCCTCTCTCTTTCCTCCTCTCTTTTCCTCCTCTCTTTTCCTCCTCTCTTTTCCTCCTCTCTTTTCCTCCTCTCTTTTCCTCCTCTCTTTTCCTCCTCATCTGTATACCCATTTTATCCAGATGTGGTCCTGCTTCTTGACCACTTCCAGTGCTTTAAGATTCTGGCAAGACAACATTACTGAAACACAGTGAGAAAAGCTGTGTTTCAGCAAGGCTCAAAGCTGCCAGGCCTTTCCAAGCAGAATAAGTTCTTAAAAGTAGCAGAAATCCTTCATGGAAGCATGCTCCCAAGCATACCTTTGAAAAAGGTTTATGATGATTCAGATAAGACTGGAAAGAATTTCCCAGCTTTCAGGCACTTACCCACTTCTATAAACAAACTTAACACCTAAACTTTCGATAAATGACCCCAGGGTTTACCCTCTGCACCACATCCAGATGCAGTGCTGATGTGTTCTGCAGTTAGGGTCTAGTAAAGGCAGCAGGGGGAAATTAAGATATGCTGCAGCGATTCCATGACCTGAGCCATAGTTACTCATTTTTGGTGTCTCCCGTTGTATTTCTACCACAGTCTCTAACCACACAGCTATGATTCAGCTGGGGAAAGAGAGAGTTTCTTTGCAGTGACATTTTGGGTAGCCTTAAAGCTGTCTTTCCCCAGCCTCAGCTGCATGAGCTCATTCTCAGCCTGCCTCGGCATTTGCAATACAGATGTTCTCCGTATGTGTCCTGACCCTCCAGCAGATCCCCTCTTTCACTTAGTCCTGCTTCTCTTTCTGAACTTGTCTTTGTCGATCAAAATTAGAGACATGAAACATAATATAGTGACATTACAGCCTAATAAGAATGAAAAAGGCAGGAAAGCACAGCTAGGGTTTGATCTGGCTGCTCCTGGAGGAGGGGCTCTGGGTTTTGGGGCATTACAGATGGACTGGGACACAAGCACGTTATGTCTCCAGTATTGCTGTGCTTGCAAACTTGGAAGAAATCTGCTCAGACTTAGGGTTTTGTGAGCTGATGTTGTTAGTGAGGTTGATAATGACCTTAAAACTGATGTTTAATTTCAGTTCAGACTGAGAGTCCTCACTGACTAACTTGGGAATAGGAGGAAAGGTTGTAATTAATCAATCTGAAGCCACAGATTCACAGATTTCCTTGGGTTGCAAGGGACCCTCAAAGGTCATCTTGTCCAACCCCCTTAAAGTCAGCAGGGACACCTCCAACTAGATTAGGCTGCCCAGGGCCACATCAAGTCTAATCTTGAAGGTCTCTGGGGGCCTCAACCACATCTCTGGGTAACCCGTTCCATTATTTCAGTACTCTCATTGTAAAGAACTTCCTCATTATGTCCAACCTTAATCTACCCAGCTCCAATGTCCAACCCATTGCCCCTTCTCTTATCATTACAAGTTCTTCTAAACAGTCTTTCTCCAGCCTTCTTGTAGGTCCCCTTCAGATACTGAAATGTAGCTATAAGGTCCTTCTGGGGCCTTCTCTTCTCCAGGCTGAAAAACTTAGGCACCTTGCCAGGCTTGTGTGGCAAGCTCGGGACCATACACAAATTACATACAGTAAAGGATGAGAAACTTTTAACTCTGTAGAAAGGCTCTGCTTTGGAGTACCTACTTTGCAACAGGATCAAAGAGGTTGTGCAATGTGGGTTTTGGTGGCCATTTTACAAATATTAAAGTGAGTTTGATAGAAGAATAATTTGCTCTGAAGGCAGATGAAATTCTTGTCAACGGTGTCAAATACCCTTTCAGCTGGGCACTCTTCTGAGGGGAAAAAGTTCCTAAATAATGATTTCAGAGCTTTTCAAAGGATGGCCCAAGCCTGCTAGTCTTCTACTGAAGGAGCTTTAAAAGAAGGAGCTTTAAAATAAGCAGGTAAAGATGGGGAGGTATGGAGACAAAAACTGTCAGCAGCTCAAATGCTCCTAATGCTTACGGAATATGTATAGTTAAAATTGCCTTGCTAGCTTCCAAGCCAGCTCATCTTCTTCCTCTGAGATTTTCCAAAGATTAGTGTAAAAGAACTTTCTGTAAATCCTAAGCCTTAACAAAAAGAATCCTTTATTATTTAGCACTTATTTGTGGGGCACCAGTTCAATTCTAAATAGAGAAACATGACTGTGACCTGTAAGGGAAGATGGAAGCATATCTTACAGCAAATCTATTGAGTCACTGAAGTACATAGGTAGGTCTGGGGCTGTGTTTTTCTTGTAATTAAATGTTAGTTTAGTAATGGTTAGATGAAAGTCTCAGCTTGTCAGCTTCAAAATGGGCTGAGATCCCAATGAAGATCACCTGCTGTTAAGTAAACTTAGATCAGCTGCGTCCACCAAGTGCCACATGGTGGAGTCACCGTCGCTGGAGGTGTTCAAGAGGGGAATGGACGTGGCACTTGGTGCCATGGTTTAGTAGTCATGAGGTGTTGGATGACAGGTTGGACTTGATGATCTTTGAGGTCTTTACCAACCTTGTTGATTCTATTCTATGACATGTTGCTTGCTCTGTTTTGAACTCTGATCTAATTCTTGTTTCCCATTATTAATGGTCAAATAACATTGGTCTAATTAAAATCAGGCAAATATTTTGTGTCATGTGTAATAGGTAATAGAAAGTCCATATGCAATGATTTAACTCAGCATCTAACCTTTAGATAAAGAAAAGTTTTCATCTGGTATTCACTTCCTTGTAGACAGAGACCAATGACTGTTGCCAGTCCTGTTGGGGCTCCCTGATAGATGCTTTGTGGGTAGCACTGGACTTTCTGCAGGAATTATTCAGGCACAGCAAACTCCAGGGTTTTTTTCCTTCTCTTTTTCTTGGTAGTTTTCACTTGCCTGGGAAAATTATCCTCAATGATAACAGAAGACAGAACAACAGCAAATTTTTGTGGCAGTCCTGTGAGAGCGTCCCCAATCTAATCTCCATTTGGTTATGGTAGTTGGATTGGTATAAAACATTAGCAAATTTGGGCTCTGACCTCACAAAACCAAACACAAATATTTAACCTGGCAAAGGATTTTTCAGTAACAGTCCCCCAAAAGTCTAACAGAAAATAGGTCTTGAAATACTTTTAAACCGATAAAACAATGTGCCAGGCTTCAACCACTGCTCAAGAATAGCAGAAAGGAATTATCTCCAGCCAGGGATATCTATTCAGAAACAGAGATGTAAGAGCTGTAGTCTCTTAGGAATGTTGAGAAGGAGCCCACCTAAATTCCTACTTATTCTCTTCATAATTTGAGAGGTGAAAAGTAACTGCAGGTAATTTTCTACAGTTCTGGCTGTGTCCAGCGTATCCAAGTTTTACAACAGTGCAGTGAGAGGATTTGGCCAAGTCAGTCGATAGCCATCCAGGGGTAATGGGAGAGCTATTTTACTGCTGAAACAATGGTATGAATATTTCTATTCCCTCCAAGGTTTATGGCTCTGTAAATTGCAGCATAACACTATAAATCCTTTCCCCTTGTTTTCCAAACCTGTGTATCAATGGTGTTTTTCCTGTTCTGTTTTTTAAATAGCTGTTTGCTGCCTTTTCTGTTTTTCTTGGCTTATTAAACAGAATCCTCCTCAAAACACAATGTCAGCACATTAGACAAAACCCCAACAACTTAGAAAACAGGCACACACAAACACCCTCCTATGTGCATTGGCAGGTTGCAACAAATATGTGAAATTCATTCTCAGGAGGTATTACTCGGATAAAGGAGCTGACAGGAACTGAGAAAGTTTAGACACTTATGTAAATTCACATCTGTGTTATGCAGGATTAAAATGTAGTGTTGGATTAAAAAGAGAAAAAAGAATAGAAGTCTTCATGCTTTGTGGCATAAGCCAAACCATTAATTCACGGTGCTTCCCCTGGGGACTTTTATTCCTTCTTGGGTTCTCTTTTTGAGACCTCTCCCACTGGCTGTTATCTGAGAGAAAGGATTGGACGTGGTGATCTTGAAGGTCTCTTCCAACCTGGTCTATTCTATTCTATTCTATTCTATTCTATTCTATTCTATTCTATTCTATTCAGTGGATCACTACTCTGAATCAGTATGAAAATTTCTGTGGTGATATTCAAGATGTTTCTTCCACTCTTCTGACTTGGATGAGAGTGGGAGAACCTGCGTCAGAAATCAGCACTAATGAAAGTTCACAGACTCTGGTCCCATTCACTGCAGTTCCTAAGGCAATGGGTTTTTATGTTAGGAACTGAAAAACACTAGGTTAATGTTAGAAGGAGGAATTATTTCCTTGCATTCTCTTTTGGAGAAGGTGTCTTTTAGAAATGCAGATAGCTAAGCTGGTAGAAAGAATCACTACTGTGAAATAAAACTTTTAGCTTTCCTTGACTTGAATAATTATTCAGGTACATCTTCATTTCCAGTAGCTCTGGGTACAACTAGTGCCACAGCCTGAAGCAGAACCCTCAAGGCATAGCTGATTTTCATGGATGAGTCTCCTTCTCTCATGGTCATCACCCAGTTGCCCTAGATCATTTGTGCCAGCAGAGAAGGGGACAGCAGAGTAGAAATAAGCGGTGGGGATTTTGCTGTGAATTGCATGAGCCTTCCAATACCTTCAGGCTTTATAAACACATACCAAAGCACAGGAGAAATACAGTTACCAAGAGCTCAGTTCTCTAAAGGCAAACATTTCTTTTTATTAAAAAACTATGGACTTTTAACCCACTCTGAACAGAGTTTTGAAAGTTTCATTTGACTTACAGGGACTGTAAATTGCATGGGTTCATATTTGGCCAAGGCTTCAGTCCTTAATTCCCAATATACCCAAAATCATTCTCACAAGCATGACCAGTGACTCTGGTCCTAATAAGACATGTTGATTTATTTTTTCTTATGGCTGATGGTTAGCTGATCACCTCACAAGGCTTTGCAGGGTCTGCACGTGGTGAGGAGATAGTAACCTGCCAGAGGAATACAGCTGTGCAAGCACCAGGGAGGGTGTTTCTGTGAACAGGGTTCTGGGGTTGGCAGCACTGAGGTGCTTCACTTCTCATGCAGGACTTTTTCAAACCATCTATAAAAGAGACATCAGAGCAAGGTGGGTGCTACAAGCAATTGAAGAGGGTTTTGTCATTTTGAAGCCTTGCTGTTAAGGAGAGTAGCAGCATCTGAATGGTACCTTGCTTCCACTTTCTGTCTTCCCTTTTGGTTCTGTCCACTTATGCGTGGCTTATCTCAGGAACTGGTGAGACAAATTCCTTTAGAAGCAGGATCTGGCAAGAGCAGGGTTAAAACCCAAACCTTTCCCAGGGAAACAACCTTTGCAACAATTGTCTGTTGCAGGGAGTGGAGCCACCTGCAGCCCATCAGCATGGGAGATGTTGATGAAGAGCAGGGGCTCCTCTGAGCAGTGTGAGAAAGCCACACCTCCGTGGAGATCATTAAACCGAGCCAGGAGGACCTTGGAAGGGGGATGCTCATACTTTTGTAAGAAATGAAGCCTTTATTATTACTGCTATTGCTACAACTACTATTATTATTGCTAGTACTATATTATCTTTTGCTTTTCTCCATGTTAGGCATTTTCTTGAACTCAAGCATTTCTTTCTCCTCCCTCAGTATTCATTTTTACTTCTTGTAACAAATTAATATGAAAGGATTTTTATCTCTGTAATTTGGACTAGGGGGAGCTTGAAAAGAGAACACGACTGTGTGGGCTTGCACGGTGATCGACTTGAGTTAAACTCGGCTTTAGTCTTGGTTACTAAGGTGGATATGGTTTTATCAATCTAAACAAAAGAGCTGATAAGGAACTGTGCTTAAATAAATCACCAGGATAGTGGTTTACAAGCATCTGTCTTGCTCTGTTTCCTTCTGACAGCTGTAAATAACAAATCATCTACTTTGTCAAATTCAACTAAGCTTTTGGAAATCATGCAGATTTTATGTCTGACTCTGCATGTTGCAGTTCATCTCCTGGCATATCTTTAGACTAAATCTAGTGACAAAGGTTAGAATAAAGCATTTCAATTCTCAGGAAATGTAGCTGTCATTTAAGGTTGTAGATGGGCCACACTTGTCTAAACCTCCTGTAGTAACCAGTTTTAGCAGCTGAACTCTTCATGTCTGATCCCAACCCCATTCCTTCCTGCAGAGATGTGGGGTGAAGGGCTGTATATGTGTGACCTGTGGGGAGCTTCTCTGGTGTTTCTGCCAATCTCATGCATGTTTGAGGCATGAGGTTGTGGAGGCAGAAATGTGCAAGGCTTTCTCTGACTACTGTTGTAGTAGTAGTGCCAGCTCTATCTAATCTGCTATTAAGGGCTGCTCTAGTTGCCAGCACTGTTATTCCCTAGATGTGAGAGAGATGAAGCAACCAAATGCTGTTGGTGTAGGCAAAATAGTAAAAAGCTAAACCCAAGAAAATGTTTGGCTGCCTTTCTGATTCCAAATACCATTGCCAGTCTAAGATAGAGGGCTTCTCTAGAGGAAGGAAACTAAATCAGTAAACTAAATGTTTACTGGTCCTGATTAGTTTCTGGAAAGACTTAAGAAATCTGTTTATATGTGGGCTGCTGGTGATATCATTTTATCTGATGTCTGGGAAGAATGAAGGCTTCTTTAATTTGCTTGTTCAGATGTTAAAGTCTGAGAGGTGAACAGAGAAGGCACCACATTGCCTCATCACATTGGTCAGAAAACTCACAAAGAGAGCACAAGGCCACACAGTCTCGATTGAACAAGAACAGCTAACTTTGAAAGAGGGCAAAATCTTGTCTGAGTCTCTCTTTCCAGGCAGGAGCCTTTGAGCAAACTTGTGTAACATGCCTGCTGGGCAGAGCAGGGAAGCAGAAAGCCATGCTCTGCAGTGTCTGGTGTGCTGCTGGCTGCCTGCCTGCCTCTCATTTCTGATCCACCAGGCTGCTGGGGAAGGGGATTTAAAACCATAATTTACAGTGGGATAGCTGTTCTTCCCCAGGAGACAGTGGCTGAGCTAGCAGAGCAGCTTTCTCAGGAGCACAAGGGTCCCTGGGGTGAGTGAAGTGTGTGCCTCCAACCCAGATCTCCTTCAAGTGCCCCCGAAGAATATGGCTTCTGTGGTATACCAGGGCAAGAGCTTTTCCCACACAGTTGTGGCCAGAGGCTGCTTGTTATTCTGTAGAGTCTACTTCATTTTTTGAAGTCATACTTCAGGTTTGCTTGCTGTCTGTATCATACAAGTGAACTTTCACAACTGCAGCATGTGGTGGAAATGCAGAGTTCTGGGGAACCTTAAGAATCTAAAGCACTTTACCTTATGCCTGTCTGTAATATCTCCTTCATTACATGATTCTGTAATTCTCTGTCATGTAGCACCCTGTTCAGCAGCTTTCCTTTTATGAATTTCAGGTAAGCAATAGTGTGAAGAGATCACAATAATCTATCAGGTATAGAAAATGCAGTGTCAGTATTTTGGAAACTTGAGACATAAGGATTGGATTTGGAGGGGGAAAAGGTGATCGAGGGAAGCCTAGGGCCTGAATGCTTTTAAAATGCTGGCTCAATGTCTGCTGTGCTCTTAATTAAATCCTGATCCCTTCTAGCCTTGTGCATATGGTTAAGTGTCACTGAAGCCAAAGGGTTTTAAAGAGACTCAGCTCAACACATGACTTCTAGTGTTGCTCAAATTGCTGCCTGAGTTACTTAAGTTCCATGTTATTAGTCGGGCTCTGAAGAATCACATATTTCAATAATTTCATTGTTTTACAGGGTTCTTCAGTGTCATGATGAAATTTATATCCTGCAGAGTGAAAAACACTTTATTCAAACTGACACCTTCCAACTCCAGTGTAGGTATGGGAGGGAGTAAAGGAAGAATAAGTTTCTCTATTATTTTTTCATGTGGTCACAGAATCAAGAACCACAAGGGCACTTAAAGCAAAGTCCAACACTAAATAGCAGTTTAATCACCACCAGCAATTAGTGATAACACCACATCATCAATAGTTTAGAAGTTTGCATTAATAATTGTGAAATTGACATGAACTTGAAACTGATTAGAGAGAGAGAGAGAGTAATGACCTTTAATGCAATAATTACAGCAGAGTTTAGTTCAGGGTTTATTTCGTTTCTTTGTTTGCTGCTTTTGCATCTTTAGCTTGTTTGTTGGAAATTATCTGTGTGTTTTTAAGTCCAATCCATGTGGTTTTAATGCATTGGGAAGATAAAATATTATCTTTTGTTAATCAAGGTAGAAGCTGTGGCCAGAAGCAAAATGAACCTCTTGTTATTCTGGGCTCATGGAATCCTTTTGTTATTATTACTTTATGTCCAAGTTGGAGTTAGTAGAAGGACACCTACCTTTTGTTCTTTCTAACCTCCTCCTCCTGGGGGAAAGCATGGCTCTTGGTGTTTTTCATCTTCCTGTGGCCCTAGATAGGCTTGAGTGAGTGCAGAGGAAGATTGATTCAGGGAGCAAGCAAACCCATGGTCAGTATACAATGAAGAAGCCTTTTGCTTCTGAGCACTGTGAGGACAACTGCGTTTTTCTGAATGATATCTGGTGTTTTACTGAGCCTGTTTACACACTACATGCTCCTGTTGAAACACTGTTGCAAATATTTAAGCTGTAAGTACACTAACTGCACTGCAAAATCACGAGTAATTTGAAGATCTGTTTGACTGACTTGTGAAGTGCAATACCATCTTCTAGTGGTTCCCATGCGAGCAAGATTTCTGTTTGTTTGGGTTGTTTCTAACTTAGTGCTTTTCACATTGATGAATAGGAGTGTTTGATCCAAATGAGCAAACACACATGCAGAATCTAAGTGCTCAGCATCATAGAATCACAGAATCAACAAGGTTGGAAAAGACCTCAAAGATCATCAAGTCCAACCTGTCACTCAACACCTCATGACTACTAAACCATGGCACCAAGTGCCACGTCCAATCCCCTCTTGAACACCTCCAGGGATGGTGACTCCACCACCTCCCTGGGCAGCACATTCCAATGGCTAACAACTCTCTCTGGGAAGAACCTCAAGCGTAAACTTCCCCTGGTGCAGTTTGAGACTGTGTCCTCTTGTTCTGGTGCTGGTCACTGGTGTGCAGGACAAATACTCTGCTCTGAGGTTTGAATATTGCTGGCAAGTTCTCACTAGCAAGTCAGGCAAGCATGGACAATTACCATCATTTCTTTCAGCTTCCTTCTATCCTGCCCACTTTTTTCTCTCTTGGATGCTATTTATCCAGGCCATGGCTGTTCTTGCTGTCAGAGCTGGTCAGCACTTCCAAGGTCACTGAAATATAAAATAATATTCATGCCTGTCTCAAAGCCTTGTAGACATCTCTGGATGCCATTACAATTGCAAAGTGTGTCGCTCTAATCACAACCTAGCGGTTTCTTGCTGCATGAAAGGGCATTTTGACCGTGATCTTTAAGTTTAAAACATTTTACCAGGCAGGACTTTCAGGACTGATTTTTATTATTTTTTTTTTTTCATTTCTTTTTCTACAAATGCTGTATTGGGAAAACAAATCTTTTACAACCTTAGTGCAGAATTTCCAAACCAGTATATTCCTAGGACAAATGCCAATGAGCTAGAATGTAACACAAACAAGAATGCTATAAATTACGTGTGGGCTATTTACATAAAAGCTTCACTTGGAGAATTTACACAGTCCACAGAATCACCAAGGTTGGAAGAGACCTCAAAGATCATCAAGTTTTAAGTATTTCACAGCATATTCAGGAAGAAAGAGGAAGGTAACAGAGTTAAACCATTTTGTTTGTAGCTCAGAAGTTTAGAAGGGCAGAGTTAGCAGATGGACAGTCAAATTTTGCACAGGCTTGAACCACAAACCTTAACATTCCTACAGCTGTAGTTACTTGACAGAAAAGACCATTCACAGAATCAATAAGGTTGGAAAAGACCTCAGAGATCATCAAGTCTAACCTGTCACCCAATACCTCATGACTACTAAACCATGGCACCAAGTGCCACGTCCATTCCCCTCTTGAACACTTCCAGCGATGGTGACTCCACCACCACCTTGGGCAGCACATTCCAATGGCAAACAACTCTTTCTGTGAAGAACTTTCTCCTCGCCTCAAGCCTAAACTTCCCCTGGCACAGCTTGAGACTGTGTCCTCTAGTTCTAGTGCTGGTTGCTTGGGAGAAGAGGCCAACCCCTTCCTGGCTACAACCTCCCATCTACCATGATCTGGTAGCAGTAATTGTTTAGTTGTTGCTGTAAACAGATGTTTGTCCATTCAACTCTAGTGACTAGAGGAAGTAATTTTATCTGGTGTAGGGAGTGTTTTTTTTCCTGATTAAGCCACACCTTGAGTCCTGTGTCCAGTTCTGGGCCCCTCAGTTTAAGAAGAACATTGAGACTCTTGAATGTGTCCAGAGAAGGGCAACGAGGCTGGGGAGAGGCCTCGAGCACAGCCCTACGGGGAGAGGCTGAGGGAGCTGGGATTGTTCAGCCTGGAGAAGAGGAGGCTCAGGGGAGACCTTATTGCTCTCTACAACTACCTGAAGGAGGTTGTAGCCAGGTGGGACTTGGTCTCTTCTCCCAGGCAACCAGCACCAGAACAAGAGGACACAGTCTCAAGCTGTGCCAGGGGAAGTTTAGGCTCAAGGTGAGGAGAAAGTTCTTCCCAGAGAGAGTTGTTAGCCATTGGAATGTGCTGCCCAAGGAGGTGGTAGAGTCACCATCCCTGTGTTCAAGAGGGGATTGGATGTGGCACTTGGTGCCATGGTTTAGTAGTCATGAGGTGTTGGGTGACAGGTTGGACTTGATGATCTTTGAGGTCTCTTCCAACCTTATTGATTCTATGATAAGAGCATTTCAAAAAGACCAGGGTTAAATGGTTTCTAATATTCAGAAGTATCTCTATTTTAAAATGATAAATGTGTTCTTTTGTTTCCTCTGTCACCTTTGCCAGAGTTAAATGCATGAATACAGTGCATCTGCACCTGCATAAAGCTATCATTCTGTGGAACAGGATAGGGGTGTTTATGTCTGTGTATGCAGAAAAAGGTGTGGGTGTGTGTGCATATAGTGAAATTAACAAATTGTTTTGAACATGGGACTAAGAATGGTTTGGTTTATATTTACACACATCTGTTTTTATCCTATGGCTATTTAAGTTTATGGATGTCAAGCTGGCTAAAAAAACCATGGGAGCTGTGAGCTGACTTCTGCTAAAGGCATGTTTAGGAAGGAGGGGCCTAATGCACTCAAAGAAACACTTTGTCTAATGTTAGACAGAACTGATGACCTAGTGAGCCCTCATCACATCATTCTTCCAAAATGAATCCTGGCTTTGGCCACTTTTTTTGCAGCATTCCATCTTGATTTAATGTACAGAGTACCAGAGTGGTTGGATGTGACCATGAGGTTTTTTTACCTTAGTATCAGGTTTTACATTTTATCTCATCAATAGGCACCTACATTTCATTGCAAGTCAATGGGAATGTCAGACTATAAATCACTGCAAATGCTTTTGCTTCCTTAGTAGATGACTAGACTTTGGTTTCTTCCACATAGCTCAAGTGCAAGGACAGGATGGAAAAGAAAACTGTTTACTTGAGTCTCAAATATAAATATGAAGTCATCCTCTTCAGGATAAACTCTAGTCAGGGTTAATCCTAATCTAAATTTAAGTCTGACTTTGGCCACACTTTTGTGCAGTTTTAAGTATAGCAGTCATAAATAAAATTCCAGAGGAACAAATCACATTGACTGACATCTCTCTTAGTCTGTCCCCTGGAGTTCGTGGTCCTGGCTCTGATGAAGTATGAACACTTCTAACAGACTGACATGGTTCTTTTAAAGTGGTAAGCATAGCTAGGTACAGCTGTATTTAGTTAGATCCCTGTTGGCCCATTTTTCTGTGCAATGCCTGAACACCAGCTGGTGGTATTGGAAACCGCAGTGGAACTGTCTCCAAAGAGGTCCTCTTGGAGGTATGAGGACTTCTATATCTGAATTACTGCATTTCTGGATTATTACACACACACACACACACCCCGAGCTATGTGTTCTTTGTCCAAGATTTTCCAGGTTTTTATGTCTGTGTCAGTCAGCCCTAATAAAAAGATACTGCATTGTCTTACTAATGATTCCCCTTCTATGTCCTTGGACCATTACAGCTGCAACAACACTGCTGCTGAAATCTTTGTACTAATCTCTTTGGGTCTTGTTATTGGTTATTGTGTGAAAAGAAACCAAACCTCACCTTAAATAACTAACTTCAAAGCCAGAGGTCTTCCATGCACATAGTCAAAGAGAGTGCTTCTTTCACTTGACCACCTTCTTGGCTGGATGGGGGGTTTGTTGTTGTGGTTTGGGGTTGTTGGTTGGTTGGTTGGTTGGTTGTGTGTGTTTGTGTTTTCCCCAGCACTGTACTTACAGGAGGAAAGGATGCATATTGAAATTCAGCACCCTTCCAAGATTCTTAATGAACTGTAATTCATTATCACTGGTGAATTATAAATGAGGAGCATTTTATTAATCAGATAACTCCCAACAAAACACACTGAGTTAAATAGCAGAAATTAACAAGGTAATGCTTGCATGTGCTTGCATTGCCATGGATAGGCATTCCGGCATGAAGCTTAGCAATTTGACTTATCCTTTCAGCTTCCTCCTCCTGTTTTGTCTTTTGAACCTCACTAATAGCATCTATCTCCTTGAGACCAAAATCCTGTTTTCTCCTATTCTGTTGCCTATGTGCTGTGAAATCAAAGTCGACCAAGTCCAGAGGTCCGGGCAGGAGCAGTGAGATGGTTAGAACTCTGTTAAAATGAATTCTGACTTCTACAAAGCTCATAAGAGAATTCACAACAATGTTGAACAAGTACAACAGGTATTCTCCCTGCTCCAGACATCCTAAAAGGATCTGTAGCAGGAGCTTTGCCATTAAAAGTCAGGTTTTCAAAATGGAGCTCCAGATGTTGGTGTCTTTTGGGGCAAGAATTGGTAGCTTAAAGTTAACCTCTGCCTTCATAAGACTATCTGTTCTTTCCCTCCTCTGGGTGACCAAATCCCGAGTTTTGTTTGCCTTCATCTCTTGGTGGCGTGGTCCAGCATTCTGAAATTATTTTCTGCTGTTACAATGACATGAAAAACTTGGAGGAAACCAAGCACAAGAGCTTACACCTTGTATGCCGAGTGTGTGACACGCCTGTGACAAACAAACTTTGGATAACACAAGGTTTCAAAGTACTTTCAAACACTTCAGAGATTTGCTTGAATTCTCTTATGTAACACACACACAAATAGCATAAACAGACTTTCTGTTTGGCTATGATTTTAGAGTAGCCAGATTTACCCTTTGATGTATTCACTGTTAGAAACTATAACTCTCCTGTTAGTAAGGTATCTGTTACACTTTGGGACTACCAGCAGAGAGCAGGTTGGATGGTAGGCTTTTTTTCTTGCACAAAGAGATCAATCAACAGCTAGAAACTGCAAGATGGTTTGTTCTTGTAACAGTTTGCACTGAGGAAGGAATAGATCAGTGTATCAGGCTATTACTTAGCTGTGGTGTGACTGATGATTGAAGGCTGTTGCTTCAGTAAAACTGTGAAGGCTTCCAAATAGCACAGAGGGCAAAAAAAGCAAATTGTTTGGCTAGAGTGATGGGTATTAAACAAAATCCTGAATGATTAGATTGTTTAGTAGAGAGAGAAAAAAAAAGTTAAATAATGACTTTTTTTCCTCCTTTAGGTTTTCAAGACCATGCTAATGGAGTCTATCAGCCACTAATCTCATGCAAAATGTAGATCCAGAGTGATTATTCACAGAAGTCATCTTTGGGATGAACTATAATTCAATAGAGAGGTGAGTTTTGGACTTTTGGTAGTCCATGTGAGCCTCTTTATAATACATGTTTTTTAGTGGTTTGCTCTTCCTTTATTTCAAGCTTTCTCTTTTTGGTTTCCTCCCCTTTCCTGAGCTCCTCATCAAAACCAGTCATGTAGACACTATATTTTTACCTGAATTATTTGGAACTGTGGAAAAAATGTGGTTCAGTACAGTTTAGGTCTTATCTTTAAAACTGAACTGACTTTGGCATGACATTTTATTTTCTCCTCATACCTGATCAGGCTTTAGGCATACCTTAGTTACCTAACTTATTTATGCCTTAATGATATTACTCCATTGTGGCAAGAAACACTCTGTGACCATTGCAGTCTTGGCCATTGCTCAGTCTGGTCATGATCCTTTTGAACAAGTCCCTCATCTGTTTCCCTCAGAGAGAGGGACCACGCCTTCCTACCAACCTAGCATGACCAGTGGCAGATACACAGTGCTTTAAGCACATGAAAGCTCCAGCAACAGGAATCTGGACATCTTGTCGCTGCTTCAGTTCACAGCTTGTAGTCACAGACACTCACAGTAATCTCCTGTGGTGATAAACAGGATTATCTCTGCTGACAACATTCAACAAAACATTGCTTTCCTTCTTCTTGCTCCTGGCAGCTCAAAGAAGGAAACAAGTGTCCAGGGGCAATGGCACTGAAGGATTCCTGTAGAGACAGGCAGAGAAAAATTTCATACAAGAACCATATGTTTCCCCTCTTACTTGCTGCTCCCTAACCAGTCTCCAGCAATGCTTCTTGTGAGGGTTGTGATGCTTTGTGGGAATTGAGCCTGTTGTCTACAGTAACTGGTAATGCTGTGCCTGCTTCCTCAGATGTCTGAGCAGTGGATCTATGTGGTCCAGTGTGGGGTTGGTTCACTGCAAAGGGCAGCATCAGGTCTGTTTGGGCATTGACTTGTGATTCCTGGCATTGCATGGAGCCTTAGAGACAGATAATGCCTTTCACTAAGACAAAGTGGTGTAAGTTCCCATGCTGCTCATGCAGCCTGTTGCTTTCTCCTCTACCACTCTTTCTTGTGTGGGTTGCTTTACTCATTTTGTGTGGATTTTGACTGTAATGCTGGAGAGGGATTAGCACCCCTACCACTGGAACTATTCACCCTGGGATAACTAAGTGAGCAGCACCTGGCTGATCATCTAATTTAACTTGTATCACAGCCACCCAAGACTCCTCTCTGGTGTAACTAATTTGTTAAAAAGATATCCTTTTATAACTTGAACACCTTGAGCAAGCTTCTAAACACAGGATCACATGCATATGTCTTGCAAGGCTAGCAGTATTCAGCTGCAACTCTTATGAATCAGTTTAATTAGCATCACAGGGGAAAAAATGCTCTAAATTCACTGTGGAAAAGAGCAACTATACCTATGTTATCACAAGTACTTTCTTTTTAGCAGGGGAAATATTAAGCTCAGGCTGTTATGAACAGCCTAATTTGCCTGGGCATGTGATATTCATGAGGAACAGATAAAAGAGAAGATTTAATAGTTTCAGTCCTTGGTGGTATATTTTGTTTCAGTAACCACACTGAATTTAAGCTGTTTGTGTTAAACTTGAACAAAGCTAAACGGAAGAAAAGAGAGATCATGCTGATTTTTCACAGCCAGTCAGAAGAATCTGCTAGGAAAGTTCCAAAAGGATGATATATTCCCTTCCCCAGAAAACTTTCTGTAGGATGAGTAAGTCTCTACTTGTGAGGTTCCTCTGAAGTTGTTTGGAACAAGAAGTTATCCTTCTTGATCCAAATGGTTGCCAGATACTAAATGTCAGATACTCTAAAGCAAACAGGTATTGTTATCATCATCATTATTTTACAGTTATTTGGAAGAAATAGTGCAATCTTGGACATGATTCCACCCATGAACATAGAAACCAGCACTCTGCTACTTCCTGCAACCTGAATTTCCTACAGGATGCTTATAAACATTTTTCTGCCACCTTTTGTGCAAGTATTAAGCTGAATTCTCAGAGTCAATCTTTCTGGTGCATCCATCATGTTACCTCATTTGACAAGTGTTTTAATCAAACTGAGCACAAGTTATCTGCTAGTGAAGCAGAGAGAACAATTTGTGGAGGTTTTGGCACCTCTAGGTAGTAACTGAGAGGCTGTAGAGGCTGTTAGGGATTGTGGACTTACCAAATTATAGAGGAAGAAAATGTGAGAGCAATACTCTGGACTGTCAGAAGAGAAATAACAGCTGAGCGATAAGTTCATACTGTCTTGAAACACCTTTACTTTGATAGCTGAATGTGGCCAACCACACAGGAAGAAATAGTCTGAGCAGCTCTTTTTCTCCCTTGCTTTGTCTGATTTCCTTGGCTCTGCTCTGTGTGTAACCACATTAACATCTTGTGCTTAAAGGGATGGAGGAGAGGTTTCACAGTGACCCCATGATCAGCCCACTATGTAAACAGTGGATAAAGAGTCAATTTGGTCTTGATCTTTCCTTTGTTTCCTATTGTCATCCTACCTCTTCTTCTTTGTCAGTACTGAGAAATCCATGAGCTATGGCAGAGATCCAGGTGAAGGATTTCCAGCAAAGCAAAAGAAATTAGCAGGCAAATATAACATTAGGGCAAGTGTTGGTAGAGAAATATTTTGAGAGTTTACTAAACTTCTCCTCAGCTCCCAAGTACCATTAAAGTCACTTGGAATTAATAACTTTTCAGGACTGGCTGGCAGCTGAAGAACTTCTATAAAGATGGATTAACTAAGAAATGAGGGGGAAACTAGCATCAGAACATAATGGCATTATAATTTGTACAAGAACATTAGTCAGAGAGGAAATTATTACTAAATGCTACAAAAGAGCCCTATAACAAAGGAATCTTATGGGAGGAAATGTTCAGAGATTTTTATGGTCTGTTCTCTATTTCAGTGCCTGATGTAACAACTAGCTCTAATGTGCACAGTCAAGGTCACTCAGTGGAACTTGAGCCAGCAGCCATTTGTTCCAACAGTCCCTCTATTTCTTCTCAGGTCTTACTGAATTCCTGAAAGATTTTCTTCCCATTGTTTAAGAGAGGCTGTGTGAGGTCTAGGAGTTGTCTCCCATTCTTCTCTTTTTACTGCCTTCTTTATAATTCCTTATTCTCTGTTTTCATTACCCTTCCACATTTCATCTTTCTCCCACAGATGCTGTATGTGAATTCTCCATGTCCCAAGAGGCTAAAAGCTGTGGGTGCAAGATTTTTGTCTCTGTTTTCCCTCTTTTATGCTTTTTCAAGCCGTATGGCTCCTGTTTGAATTTCTCTAGTGCGCTCCAAAATCAGAGCAATGTTGTAGAGAAAGGAAAGATTCTTAAGCCAAGAAAGCTGACTAGAAGTTGTGAAGTGTTTTGCCTCCTACTTGTGTGTCTCCACGTTTGTGAGGTCTTACAGCATTTGGTGAATTGTAGTATTTGGAATGCCGTTTCAGACGATTCAGCATTATCGCCTTGGTTAGGAAGACTGAACCTTCAGACTGTGTTGACTCATGGAAAACATTAATCCTACAGCTTTGAATACATGAATTTTATACAAATTCCTCTTAGATGTGTCACTGCTGCTTATTGGAGGCATCTGAACGCACCAGTATGTCATCTTGGAAACCCGCCACAGATCCTAAATCCAGACCAGTGGTTGTAAATTTAGTCTAGATTTGGGCCCTTCCTTGGACAAGAGTGAGCAGAGACTTGGGGGCTGCAGTCACTCCTGTCCTAGGGAAGATGGGACAGTGGCTCACACAGCCAGTGAGGTGACAGCAGAGAGCACTTCCTAGCCATGCCTATCAGGATCTACAAAGAGCTACTGCAGGCAGTTAGTCTGAATTCACCTCCCTAGCGTCTGCCTCTGGATGTGTACGCTAATGTGTTCAGGTGGAGGTCGGTCTCTTCTCCCAGGCAACCTGTGACATAACAAGAGGACACAGTCTCAAGCTGTGCCAGGGGAGGTTTAGGCTGGATGTTAGGAAGAAATTCTTCCCAGAAAGAGAGATTGGCCATTGGAATGTGCTGCCCAGGGAGGTGGTGGAGTCACCATCACTGGAGATGTTTAAGAAGAGAGTGGATGAGGCACTTAGTGCCATGGTTTAGTTGATAATAAATGGTGTTGGTTGATAGGTTGGACTTGGTGATCTTGAAGATCTTTTCCAACCTGGTCTGATCCATTCCATTTTATAGAAGGGACATTTGTAAATGATTAAAGATATTTGGATCAAATTAATCCAAATTCTTTTGCAGAATGGATTGCACTAGAATAACTGTTCACTCAGAAAAATAGCTGCTTCCATTACAGGTGGGGGGTAGTCTCATTTCCCATGTAACAAGCAATAGGAAATGCTTCCAAGTTGCACCAAGGAGGTTTAAATTGGACATTAGGAAAAATTTCTTCACCAAAAGGATTGTCAAACATTGGAAGAGGCTGCCCAAGGAGGAGGTGGACTCACCATCTCTGGAGAGATTTAAAAGGATGTGGTGCGGATGTGGTGCTGAGCAACATAGTTAGCAGTGTCCTAGCAGTGTTGCGTTAATGGTTGGCCTTGATGATCTTCTAACCAAAATGATTCTGTGATTCTATGACTAGTTGCTATGATTCTATATTGTCAGTGTTTTCCTGGTTAATTCCTATGTATGGTATAGCTCTCTTTGAGCTAAATTAAATTGTGATAGTTTCAATGCTGAGTTTGGAGACCTAGCTAGCAAAATGATTACAACCGTTCAGATTTAATCAGATCAGACTGATCCTTAATCCAGAACTTTAAACCAGATAATCCTTTGTTTCATTTTCACTTTCCCTCAGAAATGGCCATGCAACTAGGGGATCTTTCAAGCTCCTGACATTCCAAGCACATACACAGGGAGAAAAGGTAGTTTATAAAGAGTCTCTCTCTCATCTTCAAAAATTAACTCCACCTGCTCTTATTCAGGAACATAAGCACCATTAAATCATGCAACTGCTTATGATAAAACCAAAGAAAGTGTGAGTGAAAATGTAAACACAATGAATACTTGGTGGTGCCAAAATGAAAGCTTATATTACACCAGCTGATAGCTAGCTGGAAGTCAGAAATACGATCCATTAAAATAAACAGTTTGAGATTAAGCTTCAGCTCTCTGGCAGAGCATGAATTGAAGCAAATTTCAAATAATGTCAACATCAGTTTAATTCTCCTTCCCTTACACCCTCTTCCCTTCTCCAGCCTTACACACGTGTTTTCAGTTGAATCACAAGGTAGGGGATGGACTTTCACTCCTAGCCAGTGGACCTACTTTCATATGCCTAGATGTCTGGGAGCACAGTAAATTTGACAGGCAATTCCTCAGGTCACCTGGAAAAGAAGTGGGACAGCCCGACTGCTCTCAGCATACAGAGACCTTGCAGTTGTCCAGGTTTGCTATTTATCTCAGTTTCTAGAAAGGAGCCCTCTAATGTTTGAAATCCAGGTTAGTCTTAAGGCTCTTATTACTCTCTATCACCTACAAGAAAAGGTTTGGGGATTGTTGGGAAGAGCTGCATGCCAAGCAAAATGGAGAAGTGTTTTGATTTAATATTGGAGCAAGGGCAGATCATGCAGAAAATAAAAAGCACTCCCCTGTTGTGGGAGATATACTTATATGGCTCTGTTCACTTGAAAATCTGTTCTCGTTGATCTTAGCCTGACTCTCTGCAGGGTTTCCTTGGTCAAGGAGGCTAAAATTGATTCAAGACCCCAAGCTCTTCAGCTTAGTGTTGACAAAACCTAGAATCCAATGTCCTTGTGTCAACACACACTGAATTTCTTGGATCTTCAAACCACATTTTGCTGTATGACCAAAAATGGAACGTGGATCACAATGAGAACCATATGGCTGGGAAAAGAATTTTAAACTAGAGGAGAAGAAAAGAGGAGGATGAGGATGGAGATTGAGAGGAAAAGAGCAGAGGAAAGTTGAAAATGAAAAGATAAATTAAATTTAGCCTCCTCTATTAGGAAGAAAAAACCCCAACGCTCTAAACTCTTCTGGTGACCTTACTTGGGAACTTCATAGGGCTTTGTTTTTTATGACTTTTCCCTCTTGCATTTATTTCCCTTCACTATTATTTCTATAATATGCTAGGCATTAGATCTGGGGATAAGCTGGAGAGCCACAAATGTTGAGTCAGTTACCTGCTTTCCAGGGTGCTCCAGAAGGGTGTGCAGTGAGTTTGGGTACAAAGGCAGAAGCAGCTTTTTAAATCAAGAAGTTTGGCTATGACTCTGTAGTTCAAGGCTGATCACAGAAATATCTGAAAGAAAACCTCATCCAATTAGATCACAATTAGAGCTGACTGAAGGGCAACAACAATTCTGCTGTGTGGCAACTTGTGAGGTCCAGAATTCGGTTTTGCTCAAGCATGGCTTTATCTACTGGGAATTTGAAAATGCCCACTTTTCATTCTGACATGGAACAAAGTTTGGGGCTTTTTGTTTGTTTTTGCAAAATGCTGATGTATTTTTACAGGGAAGGGAAATGAGCTTTCAGCGAGCTGTTCTTCATCAGGCTTAGGGACAAGAAAGGACAATGCATGGACAGTATCCTGTGCAGTGCCTACATGCAAGGTGCCCCCAGTTGCCCTTGAAGAGTGTTGGCCTTTACTGGTAGCTTCAAAAAGGTTCTTCAGATGGGTCCCAACAAACTCTCTGCCCATTGGCACTGGAGAAGCTGTGCAGCATGACTGAAGACTCCTGCCAGACAGACATGAGATGCTGAACACAGCCAAGCATAAGTCAGGTTGGGCAAGGAGAAAATGCATGGGGTATAAGCCACCCAAGCAGGAAGGACAGTATAGTCTGCTGATCGCCCTCAGGAGCTGGGAAATCATCTGGCAATGAAATGCCTTTGGCTGGGGGCAAGGGTAGGGTGGCTGTAGGGAAAAAAGTGATGGTCATACTGATGAACTGCCTGCCAGGTGGTCCTGGCCACTGCAGACTGACTGATGCCTGCTCCCAACTGGCTGGTGTTGGAGTGACTTTGGAGGTACAGTGGGGTTTTAGGCTAAAGGGATTTTTCTCAGAGGCAGTGTTAGAGGAGCTGGCTGGTTGCTGTAGATGAAGGTTTCTGCTGGGGCTGCCACTACAGTGTGGGGCTGTTTCTTGGGCAGTGGCACCGACTAAAAAGATTTGCCCTGCATTTTTGGCCAGGTTGCAGAGAGTCACATCTTCCAACACCCAAAACAACATGAAGTGCTTATGTTGAAATGAATTTTTCCTGTGCTATCCATTTTCTTTATAGTTGCTGGCTACTCAGGGCTGAGAAAGATCTCTCTGTATCACATCTAGCTGCTCTTATTGTATGTAAAGCACTATTGTTATTCTTGTAATGACTACCCAGGTTTTTCCTGGCTGGATTGAGGCACTATGTCTCTTGCTGTAGCTTTCCAAAGTGTGTCACATGAAGAAAAAGGGGGAAATAACATCAAATAGGAGCTGTACATGGTTCATACCAAATTCCCCACTGCTAAAAATGGTGATGCAGTAGAGTGGTTACAATTATACTGCTCCAGATCTAATAACGCTTGACAGTAAAAACATGTTCCCTATTTTGGTGACATTCCCTGTGTACATCATGGGAAAAATGGATGGGAGGCAACATTTTAAACACAGTGGCTGCTGCTGGACCCTGCTTTTAAGTTCATGATATGCCAACACTGCTCTCATCTAAACTGTTACCAAAATTCCCATTGATTGTACCGAGTGGTAATAATTGAGCTGATTGCAAGATATTCTTGGCATGTCAGCTGAGATTTTAGGGGCAGAACAGAAAATCTGGTTCCTCCTGCCAGGTGCTTCTTTCCATGAGCTTGACGGTGTAAAGCCATTTTCATGTGGATAAAGAGCGTGGTTAAATGCTGAAGTAAGCTTCAATCTGAATGAAGATTTCTAATGGGGAACCAGGTTATATCTTTAATAGCAACCATACTGGATCTAATAAACACACTTCAGGAATGGTGTGGCCAGCAGGAGCAGGGAAT
Organism: Picus viridis; assembly: GCA_033816785.1. NCBI lineage: Eukaryota > Metazoa > Chordata > Aves > Piciformes > Picidae > Picus > Picus viridis. The sequence continues at coordinate 7,841,759 of CM066581.1, forward strand.
TCTTTGTGCCCCTGTTCTCAGCACTGGTTAGGCCACACCTTGAGGCTGTGTCCAGTTCTGGGCCCCTTAATTTAAGAAGGACATTGAAACTCTTGAATGTGTCCAGAGAAGGGTTACAAAGCTGAGGAGGCGTTTGGAGCACAAGCCCTATGAGGAGAGGTTGAGGGAGCTGGGATTGTTTAGCCTGGAAAAGAGGAGTCTCAGGGAGACCTTATAGCTGTCTACAACTACCTGAAGGGAGGTTGTAGCCAGGTGGGGCTTGGTTTCTTCTTCCAGGCAACCAGCACCAGAACAAGAGGACACAGTCTCAAGCTGCACCAGGGGAAGTTTAGGCTGGAGGTGAGGAGAAAGTTCTTCACAGAGAGAGTTGTTAGGCATAGGAACGCGCTGCCCGGGGAGGTGGTGGAGTCCCCATCCCTGGAGCTGTTCAAGAGGGGATAGGATGTGGCACTTGGTGCCATGGTTTAGTAGTCATAGGGTCTTGGATGACAGGTTGGACTTGATGATCTCTGAGGTCCCTTCCAACCTTACTGATTCTATGATTTATAACATTAACTTGATACAACTTTGGCTAAGCTTATTTGAACGTTAGCTCTTCATACAAATGGGTATCTTGCAGCATTATAAATTTGTTTGCTTTAAAAAATAAAAGAACTTATCTGCTTTGGACAACCTACTAAATACTACACAGTAAACTCTGCTTTAAAAAATAGCATAAGCTAAACATTAATGGTTTTTAATAAACCAGCCTTAAACACTGAGTAAGTTTAATAAAGCCAGTACTTCAGACAAGCATATTGAAAGGTGAAGGTCTATTTTCTTTTTATTCCATTGCTTAACCTCTACTCTTCAATCCTGTGTTTGCTTTGGGGTTTAAAATAAATTATTCTCCTAAATGAAGTAATAAGAGAACTAGAGTGAGGAGCTGACCAGTGCAAAGAAATTTATTGCAGAGAAACTAACAGGCAGGGAGAAAAAAGTTCCTGTTTTAACTCCAGAACAGTAAGTGCTAAGACTTTAATAACTTTATTGCAATGAAAATGTTTTTCATAGAGTCAAAACAGATTAGTTGCAAGGAAAAATATTTAGTTTTTTTACTTGAAGCCAAATGGTGAAAATTTCAGTTAATCTAAATAGATTTATGCTCTCTTCATAGTCTGTTCCCTTTGATGATTTGGCGCCTTCTCTCTGTAACCAAACACCTTGAGACAGTACTCAGACTAGACAGAAAAGTGGTCACTTCGGCTCTGCTGCCCTTTCATAGCCTCATGTCTCTCCTCTCCCTCTGGTTTCTTACCAGTGTGGGTCAGTGCAACTGAGCTGCACTTGCAAGGCTCTAAGCACTGGCTCTAAGCACAAACCACTGCCTCTTCCTATCTTCCACAATTTGAGGAGATGTTTGCACTCACATTTTATGATATGTTGCCCCATTTTGCGTCAGCAATTTTTGCAGCTGCTTCTGACTATGTTTTTTGGGGGCTTTGTTTTGGTTTGGTTTGTTTGTTGGGTTGTTTTGGTTTTTTTTTATTGCCAGCACTACCAGGCCCTAGTGAGTGCAGAGGCTTCCCCACAAAGCTTCTGTCCCTCTTGAAAACAGCCTTGAGGGCTAAAGAATTCAAGAATTGTTTCCCACAAAAGAAAAGACCCTCCTCCAAAAAAAAAAGTTTCAACATAAAGTGAGGTAAAAAGGAAATAGTTTCCTTTTTAATTTTGCTGATTCCTGAAAGAAATATAGGGATGCATGCTCATGGAATCTGGTTGAAAACAATTTGCATGCGAATGAAGGTAGCAAGGGTTCGTTAGTAATATGCAATATTAAGGTATTGTGTAAAGAAGCCTTTTTTTTTTGGAGAAGAGGCATTGCCACGTTATGAAGGCTGTAAAAAACTTAGATTTGACAAGTTAAGGAGAAGAGGGTTTGGTTTGTGTATTTGCACACAAATGAGCACCCACTTATATTGGCTTATGACCTCTCTCATTTTGATCAGGTAGGACCTTGGTAGAATAGAATAGAATTAACCAGGTTGGAAAAGACCTTTGAGATCATCGAGTCCAACCTATCATCCAACACTGTCTAATCAACTAAACCATGGCACCAATCGCCCCATCCAGTCTCTTCCAAAACACCTCCAGTGATGGGGACTCCACCACCTCCCTGGGCAGCCCATTCCAATGGCCAATCACTCTTTCTGTGAAGAACTTCTTCCTAACATCCAGTCTAAACCTCCCCTGGAACAGCTTGAGACTGTGTCCTCTTGTTCTGGTGCTGGTTGCCTGGGAGAAGAGACCAACCCCCACCTGTCTACAACCTCCCTTCAGGTAGTTGTAGACAGCAAGAAGGTCTCCCCTGAGCCTCCTCTTCTCCAGGCTAAACAATCCCAGCTCCCTCAGCCTCTCCTCATAGGGCTTGTGCTCCAAACCCCTCCCCAGCTTTGTTGCCCTTCTCTGGACATGTTCCAGCAACTCAACATTTTTCCTAAACTGAGGGGCCCAGAACTGGACACAGGACTCAAGGTGTCGCCTAACCAGTGCTGAGTACAGGGGTACAATGACTTCCCTGCTCCTGCTGGCCACACTGTTCCTGATGCCATTGGCCTTCTTGGCCACACTGCTGGCTCATGTTCAGCCTACTATCAGCCAGTACCTCCAGGTCCCTTTTTGCCTGGCTGCTCTCCAGCCATCAGAGATGTACATCAGAGTTGTCCAAGTTACAATTTGATGCTACTTTAACACAGTAGCCATTGTAACCAGTTTTATTTGTTTCTTCAATGCACAGCATTTCTAAGGATAAAAAGGAAAGTTTTCCTAATGACAACACTGAAATCAAGGGCACTGGTGTTAATGGAAGGAGCTAAGATGACTGTCATCTGGTGAGTGGATCAGATGCTTGAGATAAATGTTAGTTTTGCTTTATTGGAGAGGAAAAAAAAATCATTTCAACTTCTTTCCCAAGTTTAAGAACATTGTGTGGCTAAACCAGAAGGATGTCAGTACAGGTAGGAAAGAGAATGTCTCTGATGACAAAGGTGTTAGTGACATTAATTAACGAAGCTACCTAACACCATTTCCTAATCAACACATTCTTTAGGGCTTCTCTTCAGCTTTCTCCTACTTAGTCTGGTTTTCAGACACAGCATTCCTGATGAAAACAAATCAGCAAATTCTATAAGCTTTTTGTGGCATTCCCTCTCAATAGGATCTCCTTTGTGTAAATTCAGAGGTTATAGCTATACATTCTAAAACCATAAATTTGTATATTAAGGGCTGGACTTGATCTTAAAGATCTTTTCCAAACTAAATGATTCTGTTGATTCTATATCCTTGCTGGTAAGGCAGTTCATATGGCATGAGATTGTTGCTTTATTTTCCTGCCAGTAGGTATGTAACTCCCCTCTTAACTACCTTACACAAGCTTAGGATTCAGTGGCTGATGATCTGAGAATAAACTCCATCAAGCTTTTGAATAAAGACAGGCAGTGATTTGAAAAGAGATCACTTTTTGTTATAGTGGTGTCAGGACTAGATTTGACTTAAAAAAAAAAAAAACCCAAAAGATGTTTATTTTATTCCTCTGTGTGTAAATCCATTTTCCTATGTTCCTACTGCTAGCAACATGCTCCAACTCTCTTGATATTTTAAGTAGGAAGATGGTTGGACTGGGTGACTTTTAAAGACCCCCCTTTCAACCCATTGATGAAGCTGTGTGCTGTTGGAGACCTCATTGTCTTCCCTGAGATGTTTTGCCTGCTCACTGTGTTATTCTGGATTAATGAAAACCATTTACAATTGTCATTCTCATGGAACAGAAAGAGAAGCTCCTTTTAAAGAAGATAAATACACCTGTAAGGCTGACATGGACCAGGGAAGGGATGGCTTCCTCCTCCTGGCAGGGGAGCTGAGCACGGGTAGACCATGCTCAGACAACACAGCCCTTCTCTGAGCTGTGACCCAGAAAGCAGCTTTCATTCTCTTTAGCACCATAGTGAGGAAATAAAGAAAACTTTCATGTCTTTCCAGCCACGATGTTGATAGGTAACTGGGAAATTCTGGTTACAAGGCAGCAGCGCTTTGGGGAGTTTTGTTTCGTACTTTTATTAGTTCACTGTGACAACAATCTTAATGCATGAGGGAGGGGGACTTGTTGGAGAGGGGGCTTCTTGGAACTGTGAAAATGTGAAAGTCCTGTATAATATCACTGTATGGGTTCAGACACCACTTCTGACAAGACTAGCTGTGATAACATGCAGAGATGAATTTCAAGTGACTGTTTATACACGATAATCTCTTTGCAGAACATCAGAAGGTGGTTCCCCTCCCCAGCCTTCACAGTCTCATCCCAGTGGGAGCTCACATAGAATCTCCTGTCAGCCTCACTCACTGCTGGCTTCATCAGTTATTTCTGCCACTTCAGCTCCTGAATTTGTCATGTGGTCTGCTAAATGGATCTGCTCCTGATCCCAAAGTACTTAACCATTGATAAGACTCAGGGCAGAACTGAAGATGCTCTGAGAAATTATAAACTATTCAGTTGGGTTCACAACTTTTCTGTCCGTGTGGAAAAGGTAAGATGTTCTTGACTGCGTGCCCATTGTGTTTGTAACTCCCTGCTTGTTTGGTCTGTGCAACTGTCCCGTGTCATCCTTGTGAGATGCCATGTCCAGAGCAGCATCACACAATATCCTTGCAAGCACCTCACTGATGACTTCTGTTGTCCCATGTGCCATATTCAGCACTCATAACCAAGGTGCCTTCTGCCTTGGCCATCCCTCTCTCAGCTCTTCATTCTGCATTTTCACAGCCTGTGTGTCCACAATTGCCCCTGCAAGGACCATGACTGTACTCGGTGCACATCTCCATGTGCCTGGGTTAGGGACTGCTTTGTGTAGAGATGGATAGCTCTTCATAGTAGTCCTGGAAGCAAGGATGTTGTAAGCTAGGTTGGAAGGGATGCAGCATGTGCAGCAGAGGGTGCTAGGATCTGATGATATTTGGATATACTCTCTTCAGGCTGGTATAGGCAGGACTTAAATACCTACTGTGTCTTCATGTTATGGCTCAGGCACCTTAATTATGACTAAAGTCATATGTCTGGATTTTCTGGATTCTTTTTATTTAAATACATTTTATTTAAGTTTGTTCTATATGGAAATAGTACAGAAATATTGCCAAACTAATTCTTCTATGAAGGTGCATAAGGCAGTTTATGCATCTTATGCCACATAAATCATTCATCAGTTACGTGAGAGATCCCGACCCTGAAGCTGATGAACAAAACACAGTTGGGTTGATCTAATTTAGGTGGTTATACCCAGTCAAGACTGAGAAGTCAAGTTATTTTCTTCCAAGCAGTGTGAGAAACCTACAATTTGCAGTAAAACTTCTGCTTAGTTTAGGGGTTTTCAAATCATAAAAGGTGTGTCAAACTGTAATGCTTTTGTAAAGGATGTGGTCGTCCAGTGATGTATGGAAGGAGATATTGCAAATTCAGACTATTCATTCAATTTACCAAATGCTTTACACCTTTTGAAGGAATGCTCTGAGCTGTTCTAACTGCTCCTAGGAAAGGAGTGTAATGGCTGTTCTCTGCAGCCTCACATTTCCTTGATTATAAAGCTGGGATGATTCATTCATATTGAACTGTAGCTGGGGAGGTCGTGGAGCACACAGATGTGCTGACTCCACAGCAGTCTGGGAGTCCAGCTGTGATGGTCACACTTTACAGCTTCCTCCCTGCTGCTGTGGAGGAGTTGTCACCTGGTAGCATGGTGTGGATGCCTTTCCCTCCCCTCACTGCCTGTCATAGGCAGGGGCATCTGAAAACCTCCCAATTTCAGAATCTGGAGTCTGAAAGTCCCTGGATTTTCCCTCCATTCATGTGGGAGAGTGGCAGTGTCCTGAGTACAGCGGACAAGCTCCTGAATAGGGAGATGTGTCTGCCCTGTATAATGATGTTCAGAGAGGCTGGAGGCATCTCCAAAATAGCTCTGGTGCTAACATAGGTCCCAAAATCATTAATGTCAGGTAGGCAGCATATTGGGCTCATGTTGGGAAGCCTGCAAGCAAGCACAGCGGTACCCTGCAAGCACAACCATCCCGTGTCTAGCTCACACCTCTGGTTCTGCAGAAACATGTTGCACACATTATGTGTACTCTTTGGTAGCCCTTTGTTTTATATGCCAGCACTGGCTCCTTTAATGTTCTTCTCTGTCCACCTCCTTCCTTCAGTCCCATGGGTTTTGGTGTTTTGGTTTGTTGAGGTTTTTTTTTTTTGGGGGTGCTATATTTGTGGTGGGCATCATGGAACAAGTTAAAAGGTGACAAATTAAGTTAGTTCACAAATCTGGAAGAAAGCCATCCAGGAAATAGCAGCTGCTTTTTATAAGAAATCATGAGAGAGGGAGATGGAGAAATGGAGATGGGGGAGACCTGTCTGCCTGCTTCTAAGCCTGCATAAATGGAAACCCTGTGCCCAAAACCAAAGTCAAATGATTATAGATGTTTAGGATCGATGCAACACATTTGTGAGTGATTTATAATACTTATTCCTGGGGAAAAAAAATCCTTTGTTTGTCCTTGGAAATAGAGATGTACCTTGGGAACAGGATAAATGTCTGTATTGGTGTTTTGTATGTTTAAAGATTATCTTGCTATGTTGATCAGGGTAAAAAACTACCATCTCTACCTTAACTTTATGTTAGAGTGCATGGTAGGAAAGAAGTGCAATGTACTCGGCCCACTAACTGCATAGTAATGATCTGCAGGGCTTTAGTTCTCCTCTGAGCTTAGTAATGCAGCAGCCATGAGAAAATCTTTCCAGCTACAGCTTGCCTTTACTTTACAAGTTGATCTCATTTCATTTGCTCATGTGACTTCCAGCAAAGTTAAATCTGTGGAGGCTTCCTCTCACTTCATTTCATCCTGAACTTAAAATAGTCCAAAAAACCTATTACATGGCTTGCAACAGAAAACAGCCATGGTGGCTTTCAACCAATTACATCATGATTATGTGGTAATCTGTGTTTTCTCTGTGTTCAAAAATGGATTTTTTTTGCCACAAGTGGCTGTTAGAGTAGATTTATGCAAGAAAGAAGGACACACTTTCTGCTTTGTAAACTGAATATTTTGTTACTTTTGGGGCTTGCCAAAGTCCTCCTGATGTATTTTGTGTCAGGCTCTTGTGGGAAAGCATACAAAATGAAGTACTCTTCTGACTTTCTCATGACTACTAATCTCTGAAGAAAAGTGCAGACTGTTCTCCACCTTCTATGTGAGATTATCACTCTTGGGTAAATTTACTGTAATCCTGTAATTCCCTATTACCAATGGTGCACAAAATACTGAAATGTGTTGCTTGAGATACTGAAAATGTCACGATTTTGCATCACTTGCATGTATGTACCTCTCATGAAGGTCACCATAGTTCTTTGTAGTGGCTACCTGGTACATTTATTTGTTCTGCATTGATGTGAAATATATAATATGTGCCACATAATAGATACTAGATATATGCTAAATCTTGCATCACTATAAAGCCAGAAACCAGGAGAAACTGAGAGAATAACTTGCCAAAGCCAGAGAACAACAGTGACAGCATTAACAGTATAACACTGACAATAAGAATCAGGATCTGTGATTCTTAGACCTTTATTCTAAACATTTAGCAGTGGTATTCAGTTCTAAATTGTCATGTTATCAAGCCTTGCTGTTCTGGAGAGGCAGTGCATAATGAAATGGCAGTGATGAAGTCTTCTTCAGCTTCCCAAATATGAAATACTTTGACCATGGCTCCTTTAGGGATCAGACAGCATGATAAAGGCAAGCAAAGGAAGAGGTGTGGTGAGGGAAAATAGTATGTCTTGGGTATGGGAATAAATGGTAGCCAGAACAGTAGTTACCTTGTTGCTCTCTCCTTTCTGTACTACTTTCTAGCTTTCAGTGTCCTAATGGTATTGGTCACTGACCAGAAAAAGGAAAGAAAAGGTTGCTTTCCTTATAGGAAACTGTAAATGTTGGCTAAGGCCAAGATGAGGGGAAAAGGAAAATTTGCTCTTTAGACTTTGCTCATAGTGCGAATTTCAGGTATATTTGCATTTAATCTCATAACTGAAAATAGGGATGGATAAAGGTCACTCAATCCCAGGAACTGACTTCTAGGCTTGCTGAAAAGCAAAGTGAAAAGCCTCTTTGCTCTGAAAATAAAGAAAACCCTGAATGGTAACTGCCTGGACAGAAGGCCACTTTTTCCACTAAGAGAAAAGATTGGAAGGTCTTTCCAAAAGAAGTACTTCTGATGTTCAGCATGGGACATAACACCATTTGGTTCACTTTAAATATTGGCTTTCTGCTCATGTTTCTCCTCACCTTCCTTTTCAGTCACTTCTGTCATTCATAAGTGATCACTAATAGAACTTAATGCTAAATAATTTTGTATCCTGAAATGGGGACACATCATTTACATGCTTCACATAGGTGAATGACCTAATTCTGGTCGCTTGGAGATGCTTTTCCTCACTGAGACCCTTTCCTCACTCCACCTTCCCTCACTGAGATCAAAACAGCAAAGGAAATTCATCTGTCTTATGTGGCACTGATAAAAGGTTTGTTTAGCTACAGCAAACTAAAGTTTTAGGAACAGCATCTTCTGTTCAATGTTTGAATTTTGCCATAGTTGTGAAGTCTCTTTCTCTGGAGCCATTCAAAATCTGCCTGGATGCATTCCTGTGTGATCTTCTCTACGTGATCCTGCTCTGGCAGGGGAGTTGGACTCCTTTGAGGTCCTTCCCAGTCCCTAACATTCTGGGTTTCTGTGATGGTACTATTGCATCTATTTAGATGCACTCATCCAGAGATGCTGCCTGGTTTTGCAATCTCACAAGCATTCCTGAAGCAACCAAGAGATGTGTGAGAGCATTTTGCTTCAGGCAGATCCTTTGAAGATGGTGAATAAAAATCAGATAAAAATATGGTAGATCATGCACAGTATGCTTATGAGAGGAAAATGGGCTCCTGAATTTTTGGGACTGGGATAGAGATTCCTTTAAATTTCATTTAAATGGATGCTTTGCTTCTTTACTTAAGTAGACAGCCTTGGGAGAACCTCACCTTCTGAGATTTATTTCAAGTTAATTATTCACATGATTATTTTTCTTTCCTAAGTACCACCTTTCTCCATTCCATAGTCTGACAATAAGTAATATATCTCACGTGCCTGTACTTTTGGACCAAGGAAAACACACTCAACAGTGAACCTATTTTGTGTATGGCAATCAAATTTTAATAAATATAAGGAATTAATCTGTTTTTCATTTATCCAAGCACAAAAATGTGTTTAAGAAAAATTCATTTTCCTTCACATTTTACACTCTTTAAACTCCAACTTGGCTGTAGTGCCTTTTTCTTCTTCCCCCCCAACTTCAAACCTTGTTTGCCAAGATTCAAACTGAGTGAATTTTTATAGCACGGTCATAAAGCATTGAGGTGGGAGAATTATATAATGGAAAAAAGTTGAAATAGTCTTAACTCTAAAAATGCAAATAGCATACAGCACCCATTAAAGAGGGACAGAGAGAAAAAAAAAAAGGTCATCAGTAGTATTTTTCATTGACACACTCCTCTAATGTTCTTAAGTGCACCCAGGGTGCATTTCAGAGGTGGAATCAATGAACATAATTAAGGAGTAATGACCAACAAGGAGGGCATTTCCTGATGGTAAATGACTAGCTGGGGTAAAACCTGTGGTGAAGCCATGAAGCCTGATTTTCACAGGTCATTAAACTGCCAGGAAATGCCAGACTTGAAGGCCATCATTACAAATGCAAGCTGTGAAAATCCAAAGGTGTAAATAAAGCTAATTAATATTTTTTATACATTGAAAACGTGGCTGTGGAACTGTTCTTCGCATCTGACAAATTTCTGTTTGCAGGACAGGCCTTTGCCTTGTTGGCTGCAGAAGGCTCAGCCATAAGAGCCAAGTGAAAGGGAAGTATGATACTAGCTGCCCCAGGCCATGGAGCATACAGCATGGGGAAAGCCCAGTGGGTGAGCTGGAGACTGCTCATCGACATCAAGAAAGAAGATATGCATCGGGTGACATTAAGCACAAGAAAGTAAGCATGCTGCTTTTATTATTAGGTTCATCATTAATCACAAGCAGAAAGATCATGTTAAAATATCCACAGGTCAACTTCCAGTTTCAAGGTCAAACTCAGGTCTTATTTATAGGCACCCTAGTTATGCTTTCCTGCAAGTAAAAATACTCTACCAACTCCTCCTCTAACCCTCCTTTCACCATCTTTCCAGGTGCAGGGGGATGAGTGCAAGCAGAATGAGGATGTTTTGGAGAAGAGAAAGGGGAATATTGGGGTACTCATGACATTCAGGGTGTGATGCTTTGATTGGTGGCCAGATGAGCATCCCAATGCTATCAGCTACACAAGAGAAGGAAAGGGGGCAGAAATACCCAGGAAGATACCACCTTTATACCAACCACTCAGGAAAAGCTGGAAAAATTTTGGTCTCTGTTTACAGTGGTTTGGTTATGTTTCCAGATTTTTCTTTTTGAGCCTGAGAGCCACAAGTTTTTACTTTTGTAATTCAGTGATTGTTTATCCCAGCAGAGAGTAGCCTCCAGTATTTTTCAGCATAATATCTATAGTCAAATCTTTGGCTAGTTCAGTGATTTAAACTGAAATGCCATCTGGCAGCAATATAAAGTCCAGTGCAGTCACTGAGGTGAAATGGAAGAGTAGGAAAGGATCAGTCCAAAGATATAACTGGGGGAAAAGTTCTGTATCAGCAATAGTCTCAGGGTACTGCTCTTATCAAAATACTGACAGCTTCAGATTAAGAAATTCTACTGTAGGTCTTTTTGGTTCCCTCTTAGGGTTCAGTTTTATGAGGATATTGTTCATGACAGAATAGAATAGGATAGAATTAACCAGGTTGGAAAAGACACATAGCTTTGAGGAAAAGAATCACAGAATGGTCTGGGTTGGAATGGACCTCAGAAGGTCATCTAGTCCAACCCCTCTCTGCAGTAAGCAAGGGAATCCTCAACTAGATCAGGTTGCCTCAACCACCTCCCTGGGCAACCTGTTCCAGTATTGCACCCTTTACCCTCATGGTAAAGAACTTGTTCCTAACATCCAATCTAGATCTGCTTTTCTCTAGTTTGAAACCACCACTTTTCATCCTATCACCACAGGCCTTTGTAAACAGTCTTTCTCCATCCTTCTTGTAGGCCCTTTTCAGGTACTGGAAGGCTGCTACTAGGTCTCCCCAGAGCTTCCTCTTCTCCAGGCTGAAGTACCCTGGCTCCCTCAGCCTGTCTTTGTGGCAGAGGTGTTCCTATGATAGGGAAACCAGGGCCCTCCTGTCATAGGAAACTCGTTCACTTCGGTTGAAGATGGCTATTGCCATTTACAATTTGTAATAATGAAGGGGAACAAATAACATTCATTATACTGCTCTTGAATCAACAATCAGAGCCTGTTTGAAAGTCGAATGTCTAGCAGTGCATGAATTAACTTGACAGAATTAGGAAAATACTATGGAAACTGGAAAATGTACTACATAAAGCTGACTCTGTTTTCCCAATTCATACTCCAGTGCATTTGTATGACTTTTATACATAAATGAAGCATTGTGTAATCTGTGTAAATCATTTGTAAGTATTGGGAGCTGTAGTATCTAGAGCATGAAGTGTATGGAGCCAGAGGAAAAAGCTCTGCAGGACCAGGAATGTTAATGTGACGGCTGAGAGGTGCCCACGTATCTTAGCTCTCTGTGAAACAGACAAATGTGACCTGTGACACAAGAGGCATGGCCTTTAGAGTACAGATTTTTCACAGCTTTTGAGGACAGTGTGTTTATCTCTATGATGTTGTGTGAATTTGTGCATCAACCTATGCACAAATTGGAGAGCAAACCAATCTGTTTTAACATCTGTTTGTCTATTATCACTCTGCGAGTGGCACAGTAAAATGTCCCCATTTCCAGTAGTTTCATATGATTTTTAATGGTATTTGAGCTTTATTTGGGTAAAATTCCATTTGTGATACATCTTTTTCGTAAGTGTCAGTGACATGACTTCTTCAGGTTTCACAGGTGCAAGGTTTCAAACATGAGTTTTCCAAGGCTTGGTGTGTTCTGAAAAGACAGTTCTGAAGGACAATTGGAGCCTTAGGTTTTGGTGTTTCAATGAAGAAATCCTACAGAGTCCTCAGCTGTCAAGCATCTCCAGAAAGCAAATATCCAAAGGATCCCTACTCACTGTTTGGGATAAAACCTGCATGGCAAACTCTCTCAGGACACAATGCACAAAACTGTTTCCTTATTCAATGAAAATCTTCTAGTTAAAAAAATCATAATGAAGTTTTCACCTGCCTGCCATTGTCCAGTAATCTTACATAACTGTTGTTTGCTACCAGACTCCTAGGGTTTAGTTTGTTTGCTTGTTATTTGCCAGGACATACAAACTATATTTTAATTACATATATTTTATGTATGATTTGATATATATTTTAGTGTTCTTTTATTATAGCACCAGAACAAGAGGACACAGTCTCAAGCTGTGCCAGGGGAAGTTTAGGCTGGAGGTGAGGAGGAAGTTCTTCAGAGAGAGAGTTGTAGTAGTCATGAGGTGTTGGGTGACAGATTGGACTTGATGATCTTTGAGGTCTCTTCCAACCTTATTGATTCTATGATTCTACTATGTATACAAACTAGACTATCGTTTTACTATGTAAGTAAAAAAATATCTAGGCATAAATGCAACAATCTCACATAACAACAGGATGGATCCACAGCAAATGTCAATGCGAGAATATTCAGAAGCATAAAAATAAGTCGATAATCAGTAAATCAAACCAGTTTTGCATGTTGCAGGAGGAGTGAGACTTTAAGAATCTGGGGGAAAAAAGAAGGTGAGATGGCTGTAAAAAGAGATGAGGGGGCTCAGCAGAACAAAGAAGAGATGGGGGGCAATTGATAAAACATATGTTAAAGACCACATAGAATGGAGATGGCATAACCATTTCATAATGTTTACTAAGCAGTTATCCTGTTTGAGGGCTTTCAGATGGCCCCACATAATAGCCCATTTATTTCTTTGTTTTTCCCTTGGATAGCCACAGTCCAGTCTTTACAGGCTGCAATTCCTTGTGTCTGATACCAACAATATGAGCAGTGGTTTATATCTCCAGCACAGAACAACAGAGTAACAGTTTGCATGGGTGAGTAAATAGCGACAGCTGAGCCAAATTCCCTTTGAGTGAGTGATTTTTATTCTGGCAACATTATGGTGCCTTGGTGCCTAGTATGGTTGACCAAAGGATTTCTGCTCCATTTTCAGAACAAGCTTGTTCAGAAACTTTGTCTTCTTGGATATCTTCATAGTGCATGCAAAGACACTATCCCTTGCTTTTGGCAAAATATAAAACATCCTTCCAGACCAGGGATATTTGAAACTCTAGTTGTTAACAGCCTAATTAAAAAAAGCTTTCTCTTGAACAGTATGAAATATTGATCCAAACTGGAAGCCATATTTGTCTATTAAGTGTGATTCCAAGATCTTCATTTCAGTGCTCTGTCACGACCATACGAATCTGCCTCACTGTGATGAAACTCTTGCTAGACTTTTCTAGGGTGTAGAGACAAACCTGGCTTCCTGACTTGCTCCTTTCTAAGTGCATAAGGAACAAGAAAACCAATTTCAATGACTGCTTTAGAGCTGTTTTCCACAGCAGAAAGCTGCAGAAAAAGCAACTCACCCTTTTGCTGACACAGGTATCAAATTAATCAAAGAGTTGTATTTGGTGTTCCCCTGACACAAGGCTACACAATCTCTGACTCCAAGAATTAGATGGGTCAAAAACCCTTTTTTCTGTTAAGCTTTTTAGTTGGAAATGGGATTACCATAGGACAGAGTGGTCCTACAGCAAGTAGGCAAACACTTCAAAGGCAAACTTCTCATTAGAGGTTTGGCAAGTGAAGCATGAGAAGCCTCTGCCAAGCTCCCATGTCCAACAGTGCCTAGCATCCTACACAGAGTGAAGTCTAGTGAAACTTTTGATACCTTAATGAGCTAAAGAGGCCATAAAAAAAAGTAGTGTTTATAACATGTAAGTTGTGCCAGAGACCAAAATGAATCCACTTGTTCTCTCCCTGTGCAAAGGATAAAGAGGGAATTCATGGCAGAGAAATAAAAGAAATTACCTCAGGCTTACAAGTTGTTGGGGTTTGGGGTTTTTTTTTGTTTGAAACTTTTATTTTTAATATGCCTTATCAATTAATTACCATAAAGTAATGTTTGTCTCTGTTGCATTTCAGTGGCAGCTCTGGCTCCTTATGAAATCTTTCCAAAGTAAATGTTTGAGCCTTTTAGCCTGAAATGACAGAATATGCTGTTTCCTTTAAAAAACAAAGTTATAAAAGTCCTGTAAACAGCTTTTACAGACTTTGTAGTCACCTATCTACGTTTCTGTGAGCAGACCAAAGGATACAGAGCTCTACTAGGGTGAAAAAATGAGCTGGTGATTTTAGCTGGCAACAGGCACAGCAGACTGCCCTCTTAGTTAAAAATGTCTACTGGAATGAGTGCTGTTGCCAAGAAAGATATCATGGGCACTTGTCTGCATAGCCACTCACAAATACTTATTACTGTATCAGAAACTTATCAGGGCAACTGCTGAGCAACACTGCCCTTTGTGAGTCCAAAAATGTCTTTATTGATATAGGATAAATCATAGCCGCCTCAGGTGTCATTATCCTCGTTAAAGCTTCCTGCCACAACGGTTTTCACTCAAGATTTGCTTCGAGGAGTCACCGGTGGCCATGCAGGCAACCATTTGCATAGGGCATGTGAATGACAAGAGGACAAAACTCTGGTGGTCTGAATCTCTGTTTAAAGCCTTAGGTCAGAGTTTCCATCTATAAACATTCTCTTGTGTGTTTATGTTTTTATGCAGCTTGATTTATTGAAGGTGAATAACACTGTATACTAACTTTCTTAAGCTAACTGATTAATTATTGTTGATAGTAGAATATGCTCATCAGCAATAACTCAGGTGATCAGCTCTTAACACTGTTCATCTGCATAATGAGCTCTTCAGTTCCATCTTAGAAAAGTAGCTGTGGGTTTTGTCACCTGTTGAGGGGGAAAAAAAATCAGTTTCATGATTATAATGTTGCTGGTTTTGTCTGTCTCTGAAACAGATGAAACAGATCTGTCTGTGTGAAATCATAGCCCTCTGCTACACTCAAATGGTGTTTGTTCATAGAGTTTTAGCATGAAAAGAACTTTATATTGGGAGCTGGGAGTCATTTCTGGGTCTTCACTCTAGACACAGAGACATACTTCATGTTTAGGCTAAGACATTTAAACTTTGGACTGGAGTTACAATGGCAGTAAAATAATACATTGCTTCTGCTTGTAAAGCACAATAAAACCTCCATGTTAAAGTGAGATATATTAATACACAGCAAGACAGTTTTCATACATGTACACTGAAAGTGTGTCTGTGAACAAGGCAGTTCATAGATATGCTACTAGAAGAGCTGTGGAGTGAGCTGTATGATTTGGTCCCAGCAGAGTCCTTTATTCCCAAAACAAAAGGGGTTTGCACAGCTGCTGGTCAGGCACAGAAGGTATCAGCAGATCTGCCTTATGCTCACTTGTATCCTTCAGTCTCTCCTGCCTCGGGGCAAGAAAACAAGCTTGTGTGGCACTGACCTCCGGTGTGATCTTCTTGCAAGGCTGAATTTTTCAGTAGCAGTGCTTTAGGAAATGCAGTAAGTTTTCCATTGAAAACACAATTTATCATCTTCTTTATAATGTATAATTTTCTTTGTAATTTTTATGTGTCATATTCTATTATTTTTCAGTGTGGTCTTGCCTTATCATTGCTTGCTCCTAGAGCAGCATAAATGAGCAAGGCCTTTCTGAGATGTTTCTCTTTAATTTCCATATCTGTAGCATCAATGGCTCATATTTTGTAAATTATTCAGTATGTACTAAAATAACCTTTTTTTTTTTCTTAAGCCAAACTTTCCTCTTTTTCCCTTATAAGCCAGACTCACTTCTTTCAAATGCAGAACTTCCTATCCTTGTAGCTTACTCGAACTGTGGAGCAGAGTACCACTGTTGCTGTTCAATCCTACACAGCTCAAGCTAAGCTCCACTTCATAAATGTAATGAAGTGATAATACAGGGATGAAAAGGATTTCTTTGGGTGTATCTAGCAAGCCAGTGTTTGCTAATAAAAGTAAAATCAGCACAAAATGTTGCTTTGAAATCCAAAATCAGTAATAGTTCTTAAATTATTAACCTCATATATTGAAAAGTAAAAATTAGCCATCTTGTTCCTTTTTTTTTCTTCCCCTTGGTTTTTATAATCCATTTGTAGGCAGAGGTATGCATTAGTTATTTTATGATGTGGGATCTGATCACAGGTACAGTTTATGGCACTGCACTCTTATGTAGGAACCATTCAACATCAAAAAGCCAAGAGCCTCTCTGACTTTTACTGTTAGGCTATGCCAAAGAACTTTGGTTCCTGGACTTGAAGTAGCAAACAGACGTGAAATGAGAGGTGGTTTAACAGTGAATTTCAAACCTTTCACTGGGGGTGAGGGGGGAAACCAAAAGAAAAATGACCTCTGAGCAGACAGAAATCACTGGCTGCCAACTGCTGACGTCTGTACTTCTGTTGATGCTCTGAAATTCCTGACGTATGAGGCTGAGAAAACGAAGTCAATTAATCAACCAAACATCATAACTCTGCATTTCAGCTCAGTCTCTTCATATTAAAAATAACTTCAGCAGGGCAGCTGTTTCTGAAGAGAACACATTTTGCCTTGGCATTACTCTGATGCTGGTTCAGATCTGTGTTTGAGTTGGTTGATACCTCCAGCTTCAACCTTTGATGGCATGGTGAGGAAGCAGGCTTGCAGTGTGAGATTTTTCTCAGTCTTGAGATATTCTTTACCAACAGCCCAGGAGTTAAGGGCACAAATCAAAACTTTCAGCACAGTCAGCCCAGCTCCAAATGTTAATCTCTGTTTCTTTGTGTTCCTGAGTTTCATCCACACACTCAAATATCTACAGGGTAATGCAGCATATAACCATCATTTTCCACCTTCTGCTACAAAGTTTTTACCTTTCAGCATTTGGTTTTGTGGTAGGATAGGTTCTGGTTTGAATTTTATCTAGCATAAAAACTGCCTAAAGGAGCAGAACTTAGATACTGTTCCATTATTCCTTTCAGATTTTGGCTGAAACTGAAACATGGAGGAAAACCAATTGTCCTCCTTTTTCCTGTTCTAAAAGATAAGTGTGACATGAAGCACATGCCTCTCTTAAATGCTCTCGCATGTGCATAGCACTTTAGGTCAACAAACCCAGCTCTGGAACATGGCTGAGGCAAGCATTATGGATTAAGGATTTGTCATGAGGGCCAGATTCGAGGCAGAGGTTTCTTTGTTCCTCTAGAAGGGCTTATTCATACCCATGATTCCTTTTTTATGTCTCTGCTTTTCTGTGCTTGACCTCTGGATACTAACAGGATGCAGCCATGCTTTCCCACTGCCTTCCCCATGGTCTTCACCCCTTGCAATACAAATGTTCAAAGGACATAGATATGGTTGCCCATGTCAAGTCTCCCCTGGCAGGACACAAAAGTGGGTGGTGGGTGGGGTTGGACTAGATGACCTTTAAAGGTCCCTTCTAACCAAAAGCATTCTGTGATTCCCAGCAAGCCAGAACCCGCAGCTTCCTTGCCGTCTTTTACACATACATTGACTTCATCAGGCTTCTGAGCTTTTAAATGCTTCAGAGCTGCAACACCTAGAGGAAGCATTTCCCACTAGCAGAGGTGCTGAACTTGTTCTTGCTGACGTTGCTTTGGGTCACCTGTCAGCTCAGGCCCAATGCCAACCATCTGTGTGACACCAGGCAGGGTCTCATTATGGGCTGAGTGATGGGAAAAAAAAAAAAAAAAAAAGCTCCTGTACTACCAAACTCACTGACTGCTGAGAGACAACAGCCAAAGCTGGTACCCAGTGCAGACAGATTAGAAGAAATAAGTTGGGTTTTTTTTAAAATAAAAGGTAGGGACCTCCACAGTAGTGTTTCAGTTAGCTGCTACTTTATGTCCTGAGAAAAAGCTATGTATGTACTGGGAAAGCCTCTTCATACTTCAGCCACTCTCCTCACAGTTTAAATTTCTGTTGTTTTGTTGCATCTCAGGGAACCTCCATCTTCTAGGAGAGGCTGAGTAAGAGTTTGTATTTGCTGTAGCCTCTTGGAAAGCAGCCAATTCTCATTTGAAGTGAACTGCTTCATCTAAGCAGAATCTTTCCAGGTAATATCTGCATTTTTCATATATTACCTGCCTAAAGATTCCAGGAACAGGTGGGTCAGATATTCAATTAACAGTTAATCGAGTGCCAGGTGATCCAAGCATTTCGACAGAAGAGCCACACAAAGCAGCCCATGATTTGGGGCAGCTGAAGCAAATTAACTTGCTATCAGGCAGCTGAGACTTATGTAGCTTCTAAATTACATTAACTTTCTGCTGCTTCCTCTTCAAGCACCCCACTCCCTTTTTCTTCTGTTGCTGTGACTTTTGTCCTTGGAAGTGAGGTGGCCGTGGATGTGTGAGCTCTGTTCAAGAAGCAAAGGGCACCAGGGCAGGAGAGCTGGGAACCTTCGGCTGAAGACAAGGTTAGTTTTGCCTTCCAGTGTCTCCACTCTTGGGGAATTTTCTGTTACTCAGTAATGCTCTTAATGAGATTTAAGTCTCCCATAAAAATAATTACATTAACTCTGTCAAAAGCCTATTTTCCTTTCTGACAGTAAGATAGGAGATCAATGATCAATTGATTGCCTGTTACTTTCTCTCACCCCTTTAAAAAAATATTTATAAACAGAGGTTTAAAAGGATATGAGAGAGGTGAGAAGTGAAAATTGTGGAAAGACTGGGACCTTGTTATAGCTCTGAAGGACCTCAAGCACAGCCTGTGGCTCAGCATAGGAAAAGCTGAGAGGCCAGTGTTGGCAGCCAGAGCCCACTGCCTTATGCACTTCCCTATGGTTTGGCTTAGCTCCTCTTCCTCCCATATTTTTGCCTTTCTTCAGCCTTGACATCTACATCACTTTTGAATCTCTATTGCTGACATCTCAGTCAAAAAAATTGCTCCTTGATTTCATCCTCCTGAACTGCTGGGATTAGTGGGGATTCTGTTGAGGATTAGTGTGCTGGAGGCAGGGACTTGTACAGCCTTCTCCAAGCAGAGAGTGTGGAGAGTAAATAACCCTGGGTGAACCAGTTCTAGAGAGATTGAAAGGGAGAAATCTCTTCACTCAAGGACAAGGAAAATGAAATAAAGGACTCTGAAAGAAAGTGTCTGGCTTGAGTAGCAGCTTAATGCCCAGGCAATTAAATAAGCTTTCTGGCTGCAGAGAAGATGTGTGCCTCCACATAATACCTTAATCAGTGTGCTGACCTCATTGTACTGAGAGAAACAGCCCAGAAAGAGGAAAAAAACAGAGTAGTCTGGTAGATAAATACCATCAGTGCTGGGTGCAAACAATGGTTTCATTTCACCCTGGAAAATAAACTAAGCCTGCACATTTTGAATAGGTGACAAAAACTGTCTTGAGGAAAAAAATCCATGTTTATATCAAAAACTCTTATTATGGGCAGCATTGTAGCTGACCTGGAGATGAGATTCAGTGTCTATCCATTGCTTCATATGGCAGAATTTTTGCTTTCTGAGTAGGGATGGGTGTTAGGAGAGAAAGAACAAGCAACTGAAACCAGAAAGTTCATCTCCTGGCCCCCAGGTCTATGAAACTGAAGACCTAGCTCCACAAAAGGAAAGGGGCATCTCCAGTAGGTCTTCGGTAGTTCTTAATACCCAAACCTGAACATCCAGCCTTTGAAATGCAGAACTGACTGCTAAACAGTCCTATAACTGCAACCTGGGTGTGCTTTGGTTTAGGAAGCTCAAGTTCTGCTTTTGCTTTGCAAGTATTTGATACCTGTGTTCCTTAAATAATTCTGCTTGAGTGTGCAGGTATATCCATACATCTATAGATGCATCCACCATACTGGATTTTGGGTGAAATATAGCAACATTCTTTGCTTTCTCTTAAACAAATATCCCCAAAAGAGCTGGAAGCAGTACCCTGCTAATACCTGACAAAACAGGGTTACATTATCAGTGATGCTATCACAGCTGAAGGAGTTGTGCCTTTCTGTGTTTTAAGGTACACAGGTTCTTGAGATGTAGGACATAAATATCCTTCACATCCTCAGTATTTCATGTTGAAAAGCTTCAGGCACTTGCCTATGCTGTTGTTCTAGCATGCTAGATTGATGTAGCACCTTTTAGATCATCTGGTTCAAAGGATTACAACCTGAAGCAAGCTGCTCACAGAGTATGTATATGCCTGTAGTATATATATACTGGGTGCTTAAGTGAAGGCTATGAATCTTTGTATGGTGGTCAGGCAGTTATAAGTTTAGTGCAGTGACAGCTGTGACAGCCAGAATTACTCTGTACACCTAGATTCAGATTCTGCAATATCTGCCCTCTCAGCTTAGCTAGAAACCTTTTCCTCCATGGAGAGAAAATGATGAATTGTTTGGCTTTAAACTGGTAAAACACATTAAAGAATAGGGATCCTTTTTTGCCTTTTTGAAAAAAAAATAAAATATATATATATTTGGCCCTGAGGTTTCTTGTGTGTTTACACTGGCCCAAGTGTAAAGAAGGTAAATGAAATTCATTTCTAAGAGGAAATAATGTTACTTCTCCTTAGAAGAAAGGAAGTTACACACGCTCCAAGAAGCTTTCTAGAAGCTAATTAACTTAGCAATAATAACTGCATTCTTAATGGACAGGTTTTGCTTCTGGTCATTTAAGAGAAACCTTTAGTATCACTGCTCTTTGAAGGATGTCCTGTAGCAATTTTGTTATCACAGTTGGGATTGCCTACTGATGGTTTTTAGCCATCCTTTGAAGAGCTCCTATCTCTCTCCTGGGGCTGAGGAATTGCCTCATGGAGTGAACATGCAAGTTCTGACCCTGGCTTAATAACTGATTACAGGTGCTGCAGGCACTTAGGCCAAATGCTTTCCAAATGAAAAAAAAAAAGCTAATTCTCTTTCCCTTTGTACCAATTGTCAAGTGGCATAAGTCCATCAAAACCAGTTAATTTCACTGATGGAATCTAGACTAAAACCGGTGGTTTGTTGCTTGCTTTTAATATTTCTGATAGGAAAGGTGTGTTCTTGAGTGAAATATAAAATGTCTGATAATTGGAGATACAGACCAAAATGCCTGGGTGTGTTATTCTTTAACTTGCAAACTTCATGTTCAAACTCTGAAAGTAAATTTAATTTATCCTGGTGAAGAACTCTAGAGTTTCTGTTTGAGTAAAGCAAGACTGCAAGTATGGTATATTTAATAATCCCTCTGTTATTGCTGGCATTTTCAGATAGTTATTTCCTAGAAAGTTCATGTCCTCTTCCTGGTAATGTCTGGTTTGCCCCAAGGTATTGGCTCCTTTAGTTTTTAACATGCAAGGTCTGATTTCTCATGGTGGCTGTGCCAGAAGGCAGTGTTTGCTTGGGCAGGCAGGTACTTGTGGGTGTAACCAGCCCTGTGTTAGTCTGAGAAATGGCAGTAATGGCAAAAGGATAGAAGTAACTCTGTGTACACCTGAAAACCACACCAGCACTCTGCAGAATGGAAGACTGTATTAATTCCAGGTCTGCCTGCACCTGGTTGAGGGAGCATAGTACTGAGTGGCACCACACTTCCCATGTTAAGTCAGCCTTGGGTGTAAGACCTGGGAACAAGGCATGCCATTTAGCTCTTTTGCAGTCTAATAATAAGCTGCACTTAAATACTTGGAAAAGATCTAAATAGTAATGTTTCAGCTCCTTCAGTTCTTGCAGGTTTTTTATTTATTTTAAAAATAATACTCTATTTCAAAAGACATACTTAAAGTATCTACATTCCTAGTTAGTGTGGCTCAGTGATGACAAACTCCTGACTGGCAAGCCAGCATTATCACACAGTGCTGTTTTACAGCAGTGGACACTGTCCTCTCTGGTTACCACCATTTTTCCTCTACTTCAGGCTCGCCCTGTGGCTGGGAAGGACTGAGCTTCCCAGGGGTCAGCATCCTGGTGTGAAACACACAGGCATGCAGTGACTGGAAGGAGCTCTTTCTGGTCATACAGGTGAAATCCATTAGAGGAAACTCGGCTGAAACCCTTCAAAAGGTGAAACCCCACCATTTGTCTCAACCGATGGCAGGCAGCAACAGCATACACTGAAGCACATACTTTAGTCTAGAAGGACTCTCCAGAACAGCCTCCTTCTCAAGTGAATATTTCTATAGATGATGTGGACTTGTCAACAGTATTTTCTGTTTATCTCTAGCTGGAAAGAAGGTGTATTAAATTACTTGGTAGCAGCTAGGTTAGACAGTTCCATTTTGTCTTTATTAAAACACACGCCAAGGGAAGTTTAAACCATCTGAGCAAAGCACTGAATCAAAGTTCAGAGTTGTTGCAAACTCCACGGATTTCAGCTGAGTTATATCACTTTCACCAGGGCTGACTTATTTGTGAGAGCAAGCCCTTCAAGGTTATTATTCTGGTAAAAGGAATGGAATCCCACATTATTTTACATGCGATATTGTATCTGATTATTTTCTACTTCAAGTCCTGTTCTTTACAAAAGTCATCAGTTTAATTGGCTTCAGAGAAGAATTTGTGCACATTTAAGCTATCAAAACTTTAAGCAGAGCAGATAGGAGTAAAGCCAATTATTTATACTTTATTTTTAATGGACCAAAATGATGAGAATATAAAAGGCAAAAAGATTAACCCAAACTCTCCAACAATTTAAGGTCTCAAAAAGCTAGATTAGGACTTTGAAAAGCATCCAAGTAATAAATCCACAGAACCAAAACAAACAATTTTAATAAGTTTATTACAAAGAAACATGAGAGCTGATGGGCACAGATGCTAAGTTAGAAAAGCTTTAGCAGCCTTTTGTGTTTGTGGACTTTCAAAAACAACATGGTTAGATGCAATAAGCTGATGATGCAGTTTGATTCTCTGATGTCAGAGGTGCTGGGGGAAGGGTAAAAGAAGAGTGGGAAGAAAAATGCTCCCAGCCTCCTGCTTAGTGCCTGCAAGAAATATGCAAAGCCAGTGGTCTTCCTCTGTTTGGATAAAGTAAACAGACTATGGAGACACAAATCTGTCTGACCTGTGTGTTCTGAATGAAGTTGCAGACAACCCAGGCTCAGTGGGCTAATGGGCAATGCTGTGATGATCATCCCTGCCCCCGGAGAGGGGCCAATCTCTAGGTCCATCTAGCTGGGGTAGTGTCCCATGTGCAGGAAGTATTTGTCCATGGAGGAGAGGTAGTGGAGAGATGCCTCACTGTGAGGGGCTGCGCAGAAGATAGAGAGCGTACCTGGCAGTGACGTGTAACTGCTGGTTTCAGACACAAATCTGCATAGAAAGTAAGCACCCTGAATTAAGATCTTTATTCCTGGTTGGTTTTCTTTTCAAAGCCATAGCAGCTGGCTTTTTAGGGAAAGGGGTGCAACTTCTATCCCTCTACACCCTCACAGATTTTGCTGGAAACCAGAGATGATTCCAATTCTTCTGAATACCTACAGAGCTGTTTGCAAATGTTGAGTAAGCTCTTCTTCTGCAAATCCACTGGAGACTTAATTTAGTTGGATGCATTCTCCAGAGAAAACACATTCAGCCTTACTCTGGAATTTCTGGTTGCATTTCAGGACTGACAGAAAGTAGTGCTCCAGAAATCAGCAATTTTGACCTGGCAATGAACGGCAGTTAGGAAAAGTTTTGAGCACAATGCTTGCTCCCAAGGCCCCACATTTGGAGCAAATTCTCAGAGTAGAATTATGGTTTACATACTGTTTTTGAAAATTATTTATTAGGCTTCAATGTGGTGGATCTTTTGTTTTCCTCTTTCCCCTCTAACCAGATCTCTGCATTCATTTTGTATAAGGAACCAAAAGGAATCAGACCCCTTTCCATCTCTCTTGCATGGGAGCTGGGATTACTTAGCCTGGAGAAGAGGAGGCTCAGGGGAGACCTTATTGCTGTCTACAACTACCTGAAGGGAGGTTGTAGCCAGGAGGGGGTTGGTCTCTTCTCTCAAGCAACCAGCACCAGAACAAGAAGACACAGTCTCAAGCTGCACCAGGGGAAGCTTAGGCTCGAGGTGAGGAGAAAGTTCTTTGCACAGAGAGTTGTTAGCCGTTGGAATGTGCATCCCTGGAGGTGTTCAAGAGGGGATTGGAAGTGGCACTTGGTGCCATGGTTTAGTCATGAGGTCTGTGGTGACAGGTTGGACTTGGTGATCTTTGAGGTCTCTTCCAACCTTGGTGATTCTGTGATTATTTTGTAGTGCTTCTTTTTGCCTCCAAGAATGTGACCACAAGGCTCACAGGTGGACAAAGAATCTTTGTTTTCCTGTGCTTGTGATCAATGAACTGCAAAGGATATTTCTTTTTATTCTTCTTCCTCTCATTTCTTCCTTTGTCATGTTCATATTTATTTTGGGAACTAAACTAGATGGAAGAGCTTGGCAATGAGGGACCTATTCAGACCCCAGTGATGCATCACTGAACATGGCATCACATTTTCCTATAAATGTATATTTAGCCTCTGTACTTGAATACACCACTGAAGTTCTATGGGTAGCACAAACTGACAAAGGTGTTAACTGATTGATTGGCGCAGCAGAGTAACTTCTATTTCATCCACATCCTCCACCAACTCTGCATTTTCCACACAGCTGGGCTGCCAATTCTCACACCTAACGGGTGAGTCCTATTTTGTCTTGCTTGAGCAAAATTCCATCGGCTTTTCCAAACTGATGCTTGCACCCAGGCATTTCCTAGCTCCCTGGGCAAGGTACTGGAGGGCGAGGGAGATCCTGCACGGCACATTCTCTCTCGCCAGTTATTCTTGGAGGTGCTTTTCACAGCCTTTCCAGGCAGTCCCAGTGCTCCTTGACTGTCATAGCCTTCTGACTGCCTCATTTCATCTCTTTAGATCCTGCTGTTCTTACAGCAATGATGATGGCAAAGAAATAGAAATACCCTTTTCTGATGTGTCTTATTAAGATTTCTTGCATAGGTTATCTCCAGACATCACTGCCAGCAGGGTGTTTTGGATTATGTTGTCAAGATCAAATATTATTCAATGAAAATCCTGGTATTGCCTGCACCTGAGGTGACTCAGACTTGACAGATGAAACTATAACTCCAATACTGTGATGATGCTGAGGAAATGAATGGCTCCAAAGGACATTCTGTCCTGTCTGCTGTGGTTCATTCTTGCAGTGCTAAGTGGCACAGTCTGGAGTAGGAATGATTCTTCACTGGTTGTCCGTGGGTACAGCACATGGTCACAGATCATTAAATTGGAATCTCTGGGCTCAGTGTTTACAAAATTAGTTTTCCATCCCAGCAGCTCTGCCATTCTGAGGACACATCAGTGTGTATCCCCTCACAGCTTTATGCTGCAGTGGCAGCAGAGAAGGCATGCTTCAGGATTGCTGCTGTAATATCCTCTTGCTTTGTTGCTTGTTGATTTGAAGAGAAGAAATAGGGATTGATCAGTCAGGATGTGATGGGCCAGAGTGCTTGTAATTTCTAATGGCTGTGATGACATTAGGTCAGTGGTTGGACTCGATCGTAAAGGTCTTTTTACACTGCAACAAGTTTATGATTCTATGAATGTGACATACAAAGTTGGGAATTTAAAGAGTTTGGCAAAACCTGGAAAAGACTGGCAGGCCACTACATGACTGGGCTGGTTTGTAGCCTTAAGGGATTTTTCAAGTGTTGATGAAATTTTATCATTTCCAAGAAGCACAAGAAAATTCTGCTGCTTTTGTCCCTAGTTTTTGCCTTTTGTCCTGTGCGCTGAAACTCTTACCTAAAATTACCAGCCCTGCACAGAGGCTTTTCCAAGCAGAAGCTTGTACAGAGCCTGTAACACTGTGTTTTTCAAATGTGCAAAAATAATTTCTAAAATGGATTTTCCAGCTGCAAATTTGATCATCTGTTTGGCCAGGTGTGAGAATCTATCAGCTGTGCACGCAGGTGTCAGTGCTTGAGAAATGATCCAGCTTACCCTTCCACAGAGGGTCTGCGCGGGGGCCTGTGTCATGTCTGTCTTGGGCTGCATTTAGAGGATTTAAGTGGAATCTGAACAGCGTCTTCTGTGCTGCAAGCCCTCTGCATAGGGCAAGTGCTTCACAAAGTGGATGTGCAGATGGGAGGCCTCCAAGCGATGCTGGGCTGGAGGCCCAAATCGATAATCTTGCCCCAGATGTGTCTCCTCCTAAAAATGTGTCTCGTTCTTGTCAGGCTCATTACAGAGGGGTGGCTTTGGCTGGGTCACCCTTTCCTTTTTTGCTTTTCTTTTGAGTAAAAACATAGCATTTCTCAATGTATTGTCAACACACCCAAGCTCAAGTGTTTAATAACCTCTGCTATCGAGTACCTGACTTGGCTTTGCATTACAAACAATTGCCTGCAAAGTGTTTATCTATTGAGTGAAGAATGATTAAAAGAAAATACAAAGTTCCTCATGTGCTATTCTGGGGCAGCAAAAGGACCTTGCTGCTATTTTAAGTATTTCAGTGGAACTTATATTCGCTATTATACCATCAGTAAAGGCTACTTGAAAATTAAGTGTCATTCTTGGCTTGAGACCTGGGGTGTGTTGTGGGACTGAATGCCATGTGCCAGAAAAAAAAAAAGTATTAAAACCCAAACTGTGGTCAGTAGCTGAATTTAGAGAGCAATGTGGGCCTTAACAACACGGCTACTTTGGAAAACCAGCGATGGCTCCATCTAAGGAAAACATAAAATGCTCTGCAACCCGAACAGCCACAAAACCGTAGTGGGGAGAAGAGCCTCAAGCTGACAAAGGTGATGTGAAAGCTAGTGATGATGCATCAGAACAAGAGGACAGAGTCTCAAGCTGAGCCAGGGAGGTTTAGCTGGATGTTAGGAAGAAGTTCTTCATAGAAAGAGTGATTGGCCATTGGAATGGGCTGCCCAGGGAGGTGGTGGAGTCACCATCACTAGAGGTGTTTAGGAAGAGACTGGATGGGGCACTTGGTGCCATGGTTTAGTTGAGGTGATAGGTTGGACTTGATGATCTCAAAGGTCTTTTCCAACCTGGTCTGGTCTATTCTGTTTTATTCTATTCTATCATCCTCTATCTAGGAAAAGCAGGGGAGGCTGGAAAGCTCTGGGGAGTGGGTAGAAGCTTTTTGTTATGTGTCCCCTGGTGGTGAAATACAGTGATCATTTCCCCTCTAAGAGCAGGCAAAAACTGATCTCTTCAGTGAAAAAATCTCTCCTTTACTCAGGCAGTTCTTGCCTTTTCCTTCCTGTACAAACCAGTTTTCCTCCAGTGTGGAGGACATTAAGCACACTGTGTGAGACGAGGCCCCTGTAAGGCATTAATGACTCCTTATCTCTGCAGGAAATCCCTCCCTTGCTGCATCCCAGGGGAGCATTTTGCCTTTTTCACAGCAGCATCACACTGATGGTTTCATGATCCTCCTGCACTCTGCTAAGACGACGTGAATGTTGTGGGATTTGGCAGTGATCCTGGCTCCTGGGTCCAAGTTCAGGTCCTGGACATGTCTCGGTGCTGTGCTGGGATCTGGATGTGCACTTGAGGTCTTTCCCTCCTACCTGTCCATACCATAGTTTCCACAGAACTAGATGCAGAAATGCTGGCCAAAAGAGAGCTTCAGTACATTTTGGCCAGGTCTCCTGTCTAGATAATCGGTGAACAGGATCTTGGAAAACACTGCAGCTTGTATCAGTTGTTTGGACACTTCAATATATACCATATCATTGGGTTTTAATCTGTTATTTTTCCTTAGGTGTGTGGAACAGCCTGTTCTTCTCAGCTAATCCTATTTGACATGTCCTATTTTCTCTCGCTGTACCTGCATGACATAGGAATATTTTCATTATTGCTTTTTCTACAGAACAGAAAATTCTATCTTTTCTCTCCATTTAATCTATTTTTTTCTCCTGGGCATCTCCTCCTCTGATTTTTGACCTTCTCTTCACTGAGACTGAAGTACCATCTGCAGAAATTATTCTTGATACTTTTGTGTAACCACTTTGCTCTGTATTTTGAATAAATCTACCAGCTCTTTCTCCACACACTATCACATTTCAGCTACTTAGTGTGCAATCTAGCTTTGTGTAGCTGACTGCCTTCCATGTTCAGTACAGTAACCTCTTCATGATCCTCTGCAAGTCTGCTTGAGGTGATTTCTAAATTCAGTCTATTCACTGATTCCCCTCTTTTAAGAGTATTGATGCTACAAAAGATCACACACACAGAATCACCAAGGTTGGAAGAGACCTCAAAGGTCATCAAGTCCAATCCATCACCACAGACCTCATGATTGCTAAACCATGGCACCAAGTGCACATCCAATCCCCTCTTGAACACCTCCAGGGATGGTGACTCCACCACCTCCCTGGGCAGCACATTCCAATGGCTAACAACTCTCTCTGGGAAGAACTTTCTCCTCACCTCCAGCCTAAACTTCCCCTGGTGCAGCTTGAGACTGTGTCCTCTTGTTCTGGTGCTGGTTGCCTGGGAGAAGAGACCAACCTCCTCATGGCTACAACCTCCCCTCAGGTAGTTGTAGACAGCAAGAAGGTCACTCCTGAGCCTCCTCATCTGCAGGCTAAACAACCCCAGCTCCCTCAGCCTCTCCTCACAGGGCTTGTGCTCAAGGCCTCTCCCCAGCCTTGTTGCCCTTCTCTGGACACGTTTAAGTGTCTCAATATGTAAAATATTCTGGCTTCAAAAACAGAGGCAATGAGGACACTGGGAAGTACAAGGATGCTGCTACGATATTCATGTTCTCAATGAGCAAATCTATCTGCTCCTTGAGCTGCTCCATTTACACACTTAAAGTGTCAAGTCTAAAATTAAGATATGAACCCCTTGAGACACGTAATTGCATCATATTTGGAAGTGAGATGTATTTGGTTTCCAAAGGATCATTTTAACAAGCATACCTAATCAGTTATAAATGTCTATTACTAATGACAGCAGTTTTCTTGCAGGTTTATCCCATCAAGCATTAATCCTTTTGCTTTTTTTCCCCCAAGCAATCTTAGAAACAATCTGGGGTTTGTAGATTTGCAGTTGTGTGTGTTACTGCTGAGGTGGTTAACCTCCTTTAGTTTTTAGTGTGCACAAAAGACCTGTGACACTGAGATTTATGACACAAGCCAATAAAAACCCCACTATTTTGGTATGCAAGATATTCAGAGGGGTTAGGAAAAACAATAGCTTCTATCCTATATGTGGTAAACTGGTATGAACAAGTTAAAATTCTCTCAAAGCTTTAATCTAAAAACTAGCGTTGCATTTTTACCTTCAGACAGAGTCTGAGAGGTATTTTTCTCTTGTATTCACATATTTGTTATCATAAATGCTTGTAAAACGTTGTAGGATGGTTCTGGCATTTGGAAATAAGGCAGCATAAGACTCATATAAGAAATCCAGATTCATGGCATCACTCAGACACTCAAGAGTAATATAAGGTCTGAGTTGTGCTGTCATGATGTCACAGAATGTTTCCATTTTACTTCTCTGAAACTATCTATAGTGTGAGTGAAAGTAAAGATTACCAGTATCTTGCAAAAAGGTCTTGTACCACAACTTCCATTAAAGTCAGTGGGAGTCCTGTGGCTAATCTGTTCATGTAATGCATTTAAAGTCTGGGGCTGAATGGCTAACTGCTTAAAATTATATATGTAGGTGTTTCAAGAGCTTTTTTTTTCCTTAAAGACAAAGCCACACTATTTTTTTGCAATCATTGGAACTTCAATACACAAGGCTTTTTCTTTCAGTGATTCTGCCTGGATCAAGCAGGCAACACTAGAGGGGTCTCAAGCTCACAGTGCTTGAAGGACTTAATTGCCCTGGGGGACAGAAAACAGAACCCAGCTACAAAGTTTTGGTCTCCATCCCAGATATTTAGTCTATTAAATGAGTGGGGAGGTTATGACTGAAAATAAATGAGCCCCACAGTCCCTGCTGGTGTCAGGAGATGTACGGATTGCTATTGAATCAGATGGGCAGGGGGAGAAAACGGGCATTGGCAGGCTTGTTGAAGAGGGCAAAAGTCATACTTTTGTACACCTTTAGATACTTACTCCCCTCATGTCCCCTAGAATGTTAGCAGACGGTTTCAGCAAGACGTGACTTGAGGCAATAATGACACAGGCTATTGAGTTGCGCTGTGACGTGGCTGAGGAGTGTGGGAGGTCTAGTAGCTGGGAGCAGAGGTCCATGAGCCACTCAGTCACTTTGTCACTTAGGGCAAGTTACTTGACCTTTCTGCATGTGCTTGAGCCATGTCAGATAAAGAAAGTAGCTTGACAGCAGGACTTCACGCAATGCAAGAAACCTAACCTGAAATAAACTTCCTTTAGCTCAATGAAGAGGTCAGCTGGAACGTCTTGAAATGTCAGCTGGGTGAGAAACAGAAAAACCCATCAGGCCACCTTCCAGGCTCTGTCCTAGCTGTACATTTTCACACAAGATTTGTTTATCTTAAGACACAAACAGTGTTAGTGGGCATAGAGTAGGTGACTGAATTGTGGTTGACAGTAATTCTCGGCAGTTAATGCCTGGTGACCTATAACCAGGTAAATCTAGAATGAGACAGCTTCTGAAAGTACTGGCCTGGGTGTATTTTTGAGATTAAATCAGACAGTTTGAAGCTGCAAAAAATCATCATTAAGAAGTCTTCCCCTTCCAGTTCACTCTGTCATTACACTGCGTCAGGAGATAATAAAGCTGGTCTGAAACAAAGTGTTAGAGCATTTGATAATTCATAGGCACAAAAACATTGCAGTTCTTGTTTGTCTTTCTTGCTTAGGTAGTAGAGAAGATCATCCAATCTTCATATCACTTCTGCTTGTAGTGCTTTCCCTCTGGCCTGACTGAAAGGGTGGATTTTAGCTTTTAGCTGAAACTGCTCCCAGGAATCAAACTCTTTGAGGCCACTGTGTAGGTAGAAATGACTCTTGTAACTTCATGGATATTTTTATGGAGAAGGAGAAAAAAAAATTCAAGTTTTTCACTTTGAATTACCAAGTGCTAATTGGGAGGAAGGGGGAGGGGGGGGGGAAAGGAGAGAGAGAATGAGAATTCAAGACTTTCCAGAGAAAAGAGAAATTCATTGTATCTTTGAACTGGGGAAATTAAGTCTGCTTCCTGAGGCCTGTACTAAATATACTGTTCACTTTAAAAGTAATTTTCTTATTCACACAAAATACATGCCTGGTGTTCACTATGAGGAGGGCAGTGGAATGGTTGAGTTGATTAATGTACTTGCTGCACCCCAAGTCCTTTAAAATCAAGCCCCATTATACTCAAATATTAAGAGAATACTATTTCAGGGTTTGAAACTGGTTCCATATGACTAGGCTCATGTGCCAGCTTCACACATTTAAGGCTGATCTTAAACGTGCAGTGCTTCCCCACAGGGCTGCAGCTGGAGCAGGGAAGATAATGCTAAAATATATATGTTGCTATAGTGCAAATGAAAGTACTGCACAGAATCTCTTTTCCTGATTCCTGCAAAAGATTTTGCAGCTCTGCTCCTCCTGTCATCTGCAGCCCCTACGTTGGTGACTGCACTCAGTAAAACCTAAGGTTAATAATGGGGCCATCCAATCAACACTGTGAGCTGAAGAACATGAGATGTCCATGCAGCTTTCCTTGCAGCATATGGCATTTTCCATGAGCTTGAGTAGCCAGCAATTACTGTGCAACTGAAGAGCAGAGGTACTGTATACCTTGCAGTTACATAAAATGCTGCCTGTTTTATTTTTGTAGTAATGATCCCCGTGCTTCTTTTTTGGGTTCAAAGTCTTTGTGGAGATTGGAAAATTGCATAGGTGATACTGTCAAATTGCCTGAAGGCTCATAAAGAAGTGGTGCCTGGGGTATTTCTGCTTACAGCAAGCAGGTTGCTAGAGGTGTGTGTCAGGGAGTCAGTGGGGTTTATACCTAAATATTTGATCTTTAGGCCAAGAAGAGGTCACAAGATCAGCTAGTATAGACTTGTAAAACACACCATTATGCATCTGTCAAGTATTCTGTGTCAAGGCCAAGGACTTCAGTTAGTCTATATATTAGTGTCAAAAGCGTAAAACAGGACTCTGCAGACAAAGACCTCACTGGGAGGATAACTGGATGGCTGGATGGATCCCTTGGTTAGTTTCCACCCAACCTTGTGCTGCAGAGAAAGATGAAAGCCAGAAATACCTCCCCGCCACTGGCTGGTGGGAAAATTTCTTCCATTACCGAATAGGTAGAGCCCTGAGGATACTGTTCTAATCATCCACCAAACCCAGATAATTTCTCTGGGCTGCCAGAGTGTCCTATCCTTGTGCTCAGCACCTTGTCTGCTGTTGCTGGGGAAGGAAGAATGAAGCAGACTTACTCCTCAAGCACAAATAGTTAAACTCAACCTCAGTCGAGGGCCTTCATGAACAGGATTCAACAACAGTTGCTGCACAAACTTGTAGCTGTTAGATGTGACAGTACAAAGATCTTTTTCAGAGGGAAAGGTGAACTACCTGAAGGGTTGTTGTGGCCAGGAAGGGGTTGGTCTCCTCTCTAGCAATCAACACCAGAACAAGAGGACACAGTCTCAAGCTGCACCAGGGGAAGTTTAGGCTCGAGGTGAGGAGCAAGTTCTTCACAGAGAGAGTTGATAGCCGTTGGAATGTGCTGTCCAGGGAGGTGGTGGAGTCACCGTCCCTGGAGGTGTTCAAGAGGGGATTGGACGTGGCACTTGGTGCCATGGTCTAGTCATGAGGTCTGTGGTGACAGGTTGGACTCGATGATCTTTGAGGTCTCTTCCAACCTTGGTGATACTGTGATATTGTAAATGGAAGGGCGTTGTCCCAGTCTTAACAAACATAGGCTGAAGAAATTTGCCCCAAAACCTATCAAAGTGTACTTTAGCACATTCTCCAATCTTATGTCAAAAGCTCTCCCATCTCCTCAGTAAGCAATTCTAGTGTTTAACCTTCACAGCTTTGAAGGTGTATACTTCAAGGCAGCATAAGACTAACTTCAGTTTCTAAGCACCGTAGGGCTTTAATAGAGAAGCTGTAACAGCACTCACCACCCAAACTCTTATCCATGTATCTTATCCTACCAAGTTATTTCTTACTTTCATTGCTTAGATTAACCTGGGGTCTCTTTGGACTCACCTCAAAAAAAACCCTTTTTTAATCCCAGTTCTTAAATCTCTCAGTTCTTACTGATTCTTGACACATCTTGCTGATGTGCCACACCAAACCCCATCATGAGGTTTTGCAAGATGCCCTATTGCTGAAATTCTCCTTGTATTGCTTTTAAAAATGTGTGTGAGGAAACAG
Source organism: Picus viridis (assembly GCA_033816785.1). Taxonomy (NCBI): domain Eukaryota; kingdom Metazoa; phylum Chordata; class Aves; order Piciformes; family Picidae; genus Picus; species Picus viridis. Next base: position 7,875,294 of record CM066581.1, read on the forward strand.
CCACACTTGCTGAAGCTTTGGACCAGGAGCTCATGTGGAGCTAATTATCCACAGTGACTTGTAAATCCTCTTCTGAGTCATAGCTTCCCAAGAGAGTCCACCATTCCATAAGTACAATCTCTCTCCTCATTTTGCAAGTGTATTACATTGCACTTGGTTGATTCAATAGGTCATGTTTCTAAGATGTGATCATGTAACCCAGTGAGCTAAACTGCTCCGAGTAGCAATCTTGTGTTCTCTTGCTGCTCCACTAATCTCTCTAGAAGTTGCAAGTCTTACCAGAAATAGCTTTAGATCATTGTTCAAGAGGCATTACCGATTAGGTTCTGAAAATTATCTACAAGGAATTGATATCTTCACTGAATCTGCTGTTGAATCTCTGAATCTTCTGGTGGGAACGTCTCTCTCGCTACCAATTGCAGTCAAATGCAAGGACCCAGGTTTCCACAAGAAGGGTATGGATGAAACCCTTAGTGGAACAGGGGTGAATCTTCCAGTTAGGAGACTAATTAACATGAGGGAGGGGAAAACGACTGCGTTTGTGCATATTTTTCTATTCATGCACCTTCTTTGGCTGAAATGCTGGAGTGGATGGTTGGACTTGATGACCTGAAAGGCCTTTTCCAACCAAAACAGTTCTTTGGAGTTCCTTTTGCTTGTTGATGGCTCCAAACTGAACCAAAGGTAGGAAAAATTCAGGGAGCATTAGTCACTTGGTCTTTTCTCTCTTTTGTACAGAGAGGACTTGTCACTCAGACTTCTAGCTTACCACCACTTTAAGCAGTCCTCTTTGTGAATGCCAAGCAGTGATGCAGCTGACTGTATTGGTGCAGATGCCTGTCAGGATAACTCAATTTTCTGCTTTACAAAGCTCTTTTAACCACAGTAAAACAAATTTAGCTTATCAGCTCACATGGTGAAAGTCTGGAGTTCTGCAGGTATTTTTCCAGTTTTCCTCTTGAAAACCCATGATGTAGCTTTCTGCTGCAGAAAGAATGAGAGGAAGTTAACATTATGTTAGTCCTTTCCTTACTCAGGTAATAGAATGTAAAGTATGAAAGAAAACATATAAATCTGCTTCTCAGAATACTGAATGAGACTTCTATGAATGGATTAAACAGAAGAGTTTAATTAACCAGCTGGAATTGGGTCAGTGTGATAATGTACACCGAGAACTGAGTATCCCCAGAGTTCAGGGGCAAATCATCTCAGCTCACTACTTGCTTTCCTTTCTCATTGTGACCTCATGAAAATGAAAATGACTTTTACACCAGTTGGTTCAGCTGTCATTGCTGTGACTTGCCCAGGGAGGCTTGCCAGCTTGCCTTCCTTTTGCTGCCTGGCACTGTGCATGGCAGGAGGCAGTCTTAGCAGTATTCTTGGGGCATGGGAGGTGTATTGACTGATGGAGTGGTGTGCACAGTGCAGCCCAGGGGACAGAGAGGGCTCAGAAGGCTCCATGGACAGATGAGAACTCAGCTCATTCAGGAAAGGAAGATGGAGGCTATCCTGTAATTGTTCAAGGTCAGGCTGGACGGGGCATTGAGCAGCTTGATCCAGTAGAAGGTGTCCCTGCCTATGGGAGGGGGCTGGTACTAGATGGTCTTTAAGGTTTCTACCAGCCCAAACTATTCTATGATCATCTGGGGTGGCCACTTTCTTATCTACCCTAACCCCAAACTCCAGCTCTGCCCCAGCACTGATGGGAATCCCAGCCCAGGATTAGCTGCACAGCTGGAGCACAGAGTGTACTTTGGGACAGCAAGGGGAAGCAGGAATTGTTTCTACTTGCTGTGTTAAATTCAGCACTTGGAAGATTCAGTGCTGTTAGCTGACAGAAAATAGCAGATGCTGGAAAATACTTCTGTGGCCAGAGAAAGTGTCTAAATGTACATTTGCCTCCAAACTGGTGATGAATATAGCTTAAATGAGGGAAACTTTGGGGACTGCAACCATTTTTAGCTTGGACTGTAAAACCATCCAGTTTACTGGGCTTTCTAATGGCTTCTCTACAGTTGTTACTGTTAAAATTGTTACTTACATGGAGAGTATAAAGTTGTTTCTGGTCTACTGGGTTTCCTTTCTGTTCCATGGGCATTATAAATAACAATTTGAAGAAAGGTTGGTGTGTGTTTTTTAACCCTCACCACATATTAGAAATGGAAACACAACTTATCTACAACTCTAAATCACCAGGGAAAGTATAGCTAATTGTCTGATTTGTGTATTTTCTGGAAACCAGGCAAATATCTGTCAGTTGAAATTAGCTCCTTTAAAAACACAATGTATGAAACAATATTTGTTGGATTCATTAACTCCATGGTGAAGAGATGTGCAGGAAAAGCCCATTCAAAGTAGTTATACCCAAGGAGAACTGATGGCGAACAGGTGTCAGGTGACTATTTGGCAAAGGATTAATTCTCTACTTTAGAGTAGAATAGAATTAACCAGGTTGGAAAAGAACTTTGAGATCATAGAGTCCAACCTATCATCCAACATTATCTAATCAACTAAACCATGGCAACAAGCACCCCATCCAGTCTCTTCCAAAACACCTCCAACGATGGTGACTCCACCACCTCCCTGGGCAGCCCATTCCAATGGCCAATCACTCTTTCTGTGGAGAACTTCTTCCTAACATCCAGCCTAAACCTCCCCTGGCACAGCTTGAGACTGTGTCCTCTTGTTCTGGTGCTGGTTGCTTGGGAGAAGAGACCAACTCCCACCTGGCTACAACCTCCCTTCAAGTAGATGTAGACAGCAATAAAGTCCCCCTGAGATTCCTCCTCTCTAGGCTAAGCAACCCCAGCTCCCTCAACCTCTCCTCATAGGGCTTGTGCTCCAAACCCCTCCCCAGCTTTGTTGCCCTTCTTTGGAGACATTCCAGCAACTCAACATCTTTCCTAAACTGCGGGGCCCAGAACTGGACACTTTAGTTATGTCTAAGTTCAAGTGTTTCCTCAGTTCAAGTATTTTCCAAAAACTCAGGGAAGGAGGCACAGAAGGGCACATGATGAGGAAAACAAAACCAGATAAGGATAGAAACAGAGCAGTCAAATATTGTATCTGTGTTCTTTATGATTCATAACAAGCCAGATAATATACAAGAGCCTCCCAGCCCAGTGTTTTGGTCAGCCAGGCAAGGCTGCCTGCCCACCACTCCTAGGAAGAGGTTTTCTTTCATTTCTGTCAGTGATGTTGTTACTGAGGCTACACTAAGGAAAGGATTACTATATGGGAATGTGATTGGGTATTGGAAAAGGGTCTTTGCAACCAGGCAGAGGAGGCGGCGGCACTTAATTCATTTGAAAACAAAAGCTCATATTCTGAGGGAATCTACAGCACAATCTGTGTGAAGCCCTAATTCCCCAAATCCATCTGTGCTTCCCCCAGCACAGAGAATTACTGAACCCAGCAATGGCCCAGATGGCAGATGAGGATGCAGAAAAGGATTGCTTATTTCATTAACTCTAACTATCTGGGGGAGGGGCTAACACCACCATCTCAGATTAAGGACACAGAGTATATACAATGACAGCTAAATCCAATTAAAATATCTTTCAGTCGAAATCATGACTAGAAATGATGCCTCTGGTATCTTCTTATCTTGATGTGGCTGGTGATTGAAGCATGCGTGTGAAGCTGAAAGAATGAGTCCTGCTGCCCAAATGGAAGAAAACGAATTCACAGATGTTGCAACTAGGAACAGGGGGGGAAGGCTGTTTCTTGTGTTACCTGAGAGCTAAGGGCTTCCATAAAGTCTAATTTGAATGCTTTGCTCCTCTGAATGGTTAGTGGAGAGACAAAGACTACTTCATATGGACTTGGAGTCCTCCGAGAAGGACTTTTTGATTGAACAGGGAACATGAGTTCCCACTAAAGGCTCACATGAGCTGTGAAAAGCTTGAGACTGTGGATGACCTGCAAGGTCTTTCAAGATCTTCCATCCCATTTTTAGAACTGGAAGTCTTGAGGTTAAAGGTCTCATTTGCAACAACACACACAAATCTTTTTTTCACCTGCCAGTGTTATATGGAATATCGTATCTGTGACTGTATAGTGAACCACTGTGGTACATCTAGACAGGAATCTTTCCACCTATGAACCTGCCTTCCTATGCTTTCAACAATTTCATTTTCCAGGAATCAGAGAACTGGGTGAACCACTGATGTGAATTTCACCCTTTCCCCACTGACAATACAGATACAGAATGGTTTTGCTAGGCTAAAAATTATTTACTGCTCCCTGAAAATGTGTTTGGAAAATTATTTAAAGCAAATGCTTTCTATATTTATCTATTTTTTTAACTGTTTTGGTGGTAGAAGGGAAAATTATTTATATGATGTGGGTCTTAACTTGTGATCTTTGTGAAAGTGAGTTTTGAGGATGATGATGAGGGGAAAACACGTCTTCTGAGGGAGCTGGGATTGTTTAGCCTGGAGAAGAGGAGGCTCAGGGGAGACCTTATTGCTCTCTACAACTACCTGAAGGGTGGTTGTAGCCAGGAGGGGGTTGGTCTCTTCTCCCAGGCAACAAGCAACAGAACAAGAGGACACAGTCTTCAAGCTGGGCCAGGGGAGGTTTAGGCTGGAGGTGAGGAGAAAGTTCTTCACAGAAAGAGTTGTTAGCCATTGGACTGTGCTGCCCAGGGAGGTGGTGGAGTCTCCATCCCTGGAGATGTTCAAGAGGAGATTGGACGTGGCACTTGGTGCCATGGTTTAGTCATGAGGTCTGTGGTGACGGATTGGACTTGATGATCTTTGAGGTCTCTTCCAACCTTGGTGATTCTCTGAAGTCAGTAAAGGGACTGAAAAACTGTAAAGGGGGGGGGGAAGGAAACAATAAAATAAAAAAAGGAAAGAAAAAATGAAACAGAGAAAGGAGAGGAAAAATAAAAGAGAGGGGAAAATAAAGGGGAGGGGGAAGAGGGGAAGAGGAAGCTTGTAAGATAAAACCTATTGTTAAGCTGTTCATCTCAGAGGCTGTTAGATGGGATGAACCCATTGTGTTTTCACAAAACAGTTTCAAAAGAGCCAGGCTGTGTTCAGTTTCCAACATACACCAACACATAAAAAGGCACTTACAAAAAACCACTGGGAGTGAATGGGGGAGGACTTGTTTATCCATCAGACAAAGCCAGAGCATGATGGAAACGCTAGCAGGAAAGTCATTAAAACAGCTGTCACTTTATGACGAGGAATATCAGTGATGGGATGAAGAATTGCAACAAGGCTGAATCTCATTGCTGCTGGCTTTTGTACAACAGTGTGTGTAATCTTCACCTTACTGTGATTTTTTTGTGCCTAATAGACTTGCTCTAGAACCATGCACTTTAGGGATGAGTGACATCTGGTAGAAACCAGCACCCTGTATTAAGACTGATTTTTTTTTGACCAGTCAAAACAAGGCAGATTGGACAATGTAAATCTCTTTAATGATTACAAGTTCAGCTGATGCAGGATGGATGCCAAATGTTAGTATGGTGCTCAGTGAATACTTTAGTGGAGTATTTGCCTGATGGATCTCACAAAAAGAGGCACAAGAGGCAAACAAAACCGATGCACTTTAGCCTCCCTTTAATTTCATGGAAAATGATTACTTTTGCTGCAAAGGTTTTATCTTAGTTTACTCTCTTAGCAGAAAACAGACTTTTTCAGCTGAAGCTTTCCCTGCTTATTGAAAACAACTGTGCCAAATGTAAGCAAAAAAAAAAAAAAAGTCAGAGTTTAACTCCCTCCTGCTGTTTCATACCTCTTTGTCTGTAGTCGTAGCTGTATGATCAACAGCACTTTAGTTGGGCTTGACAACCTCCAGAAGAGCAGGCACAATGGAAGTCACAGAAGATCTTTGGACCCCTGTTGTGAGGGAACTGTTTGGAAAGTGAGAGACCTGCACATGTGTGCATTGTTTTCATATATGGAGCATGGAGAAAGAGACTGCAAGGTTCTCCACAAACAAGGAGATAATGTATGTGCAGCCAGCGCAGCAGAGCTTTTGGTAAGACCCCTTGAGACTGGGCAATGAATCCAGAGCACTGCACATGCTGAAATGTCCCTAGGCTGGGAGGGATTCAGTGGTTAGAGGTAAAAACAAACAAACAACAGATTTCAGATCAAACAATGAATGAATTTTAAGCAGCTGAAAAGTGTTTAAGCATTGCTTGCACAATGCAGTGTGCTCTCTTTCACTGGTGTTAAGAGGATACATTTTAAGCCTAATGTCTTAAGTGCCATATGCCAGGAGAACGTGGCATATAGCCATTCAAAGGAAATATTGCTGGGAATAGTAGGATAAGACTGAGCAAGAGGCTATGTAGGCTAACAGAAGGGGGAAAAATAATAAACTTGTTTTGTTAAGTGAACTGTGAATAATCTGCTGAAGAATATATTGGAAATTTTATCCCTTGAGTCACTACAGCTATAAAAAGCTCTTAAGTGTGTTTATGGGGAAGCATCACCATGCTGGCATGAAAGTGACTTGCCAAGCAATTTTCTGGTTGTAGACTTTCTTCAGGCTGGAAAGACTGGTTCAGCACTGAGGCCGGAGACCTTATTTCTACTTTATTTTATTTTATCTTCCCTATTTAGCTTAGTTTTGATATTAGCTTCTGAAGCAGCTGCTAATATGAAGCGTGCTGTTTTGAGGCAAGCTTGTACCTGGGACAATGTGTAAGAGCTCTGCACATGTTGTGGCCACTGGAAGATGGTGCACAGGTCTGGCTGCTTGCATGAGATCTGTCACCTCAAGTATTGAAACAACAGGTTTTCAGTTTTCTCCCAAGAAAACCAGGCCACACTCTGTCTAGAGAATGTGCTTTGTACTGACTCTGGGATTACCAGAAAATGTTTAAAAGTTATTTCCTCTTGCTGAGTAATGTGGAGAGAGAAGCCAGGTTCTTCTGGGTCTGTTTAGCTTGGAGAAAAGACCACTGAGAGAGGATCTTATAAATATCTAAAAGAGGATGCTTATAAATATCTAAAAGATAAATGTCAAGAGGATGAGCCCAGACTCTTTTCAGTGGTCCACAGTGATGGGACAAGGGGCAACAGACACAATCTAGAACACAGGAGGTTCCATATGAACATAAGGAAAAATGTTTTCACAGGGAAGGAGATAACACTGGAACAGGCTGCCCAGAGAGGTTGTGGAGTCTCCTCCTCTGGAGATATTAAAAACTCACCTGGATGCAATCCCAGGCTACCTGCTCTAGGTGAACCTGTTTTATCAGAATAGTTGTACTAGATTGTCTTCAGAGGTACCTTCCAACTTACACCTTGCTGGGAAGAAAAAGGTACAGAGAGCTCTCATGCAAAGAGGGCCAGCAGGGCAGAGACAGGTCATCAGCTGCTCTGGTGTAATGATAGTTCTTCCAGCTATGTCCATAATCCCCCTTCCTTGAGCATTGTACTTTTGACATGGATAACCCTTGCACCCAGCTAAGCAATGACAAAAGACTCAAATGACACCAATAGTGTATTAGCATCCTGGATGGTCAGCAGCAGCAACAGTTTTGATCCTGAACTACTTGTTAAGGTGACTGAGATTGCAGTTAAAAACTTTGTACGGAAACATTAATTGTCAGGGCATAAAGAGGCTGGGCACCTGTGTTTCTGGGCAAAGAAGGAAGAAAGGAAGCAATGGTGGCTCCTAGGCATCAGTGTTTAAACAACCTGAAATTTGAACAATTAATACTGAGAAACACTAAATGCAAAGTAAAAGTAGCTATGAGTATGTGACTCGTAAATAATCCTTGAAGGAGATGAACACCCAGGGGAAATATTTGCCTGTATGAGCGCTTTTGATGATCTGATATTTCATCTCCTACCCACCGCTGAAAACTGAGCTGTCAGCACTGACTGCTAAGTGTTGTTCCTGGGTGCTAATGAGCACATCAGAGCCAAACATTTTATACATCAGTTTAGGAATGCATTTCCCCACGTGAATTATTCTAGCCTTGTTTAAAATTATTCCTTTCATTTTTCAAAAGTAGCACAAGTTCCTCCAAAAGCCCCACAAGAGCATGGAACAAGGAGAGACACAAGTGATTAAAGGTTTCTGAAGTCAAATATCCTCCTTAGCCATGGGCACAAGAAACCTAGCAACAGGTACAAATGAATGCGAGCCGTAAACCAGGCTCACAAATGTATTGTATAGGAAAGGGAGGGGAAAAAATGATCTGTGGCTCTTTGAATCATTCTGCTCTGCTGTAGCTTATACAGAGATGTTAGGAGCAAGCTCTTTTCCATGAGGGTAGTGGAACACTGGAACAAGTTGCCCAGGGAGGTGGCTGGAGCCCCATCCCTGGAGATATTCAAGGTGAGGCTCGACAGGGCTCTGGGCAACCTGATCTAGTTAAAGATGCTCCTGCTTACTGCAAAGGGGTTTGGACTAGATGACCTTTGGAGGTTCCTTCCAACCCAGACCATTCTGTGAGATTGCAGGTAGAAGGGACTGTACAGGGCATGAGGAATGTGAGCACATTATGAATATTACCATTGTTACTCCCCAAAAGTTAAGCAAAGGAGTGCAGTCTCACTGAAAACCTGCAGCTACCTAAGGAGGGACAAAGACAAAGGCTGTAACTGCACAACTGAGCTATGCTGATAAAGCTACCTTTCAAAAACTGGCCTGGAGATTTTTTTTTCCTCCACCAGTGAAATCTCTAGAAAGCCCTAAATAATTGACTGTTCAGGAGCCAGCAACTGAAATAGAAGTTGGAAGTGTTGTTTGCACAGGTGGCTGGCCTACTGGGAGACTAAATGCTTACCCTCTCGCCCATATCAATTATTCTGAGACTCTGTCTGTTTAATGTCTGCCAGTTTTGATAGCAAAAAAATCCTTTTGGAAAACCTCTGGTGCAACATTGGTCATGCTATCTTTATGGGACTGAATTTTTGGTGTGGTGGTGATTTTCTTTGTGGTTTTGTTTTGGTTGTTTTCTTATTTTCCTGGGGTTTTTTGCAAGGCTACAGTGAATAAAGGTGCTGGAGGAGCTGCTGGAACAATAAAGCGAAAAAAACAGTTAAACATCTACCCCAAATTTCCATGAGTCTAAAAGCAAACAAGCTGAGAGACCCTGTGGGGATCTAGACTGGTTTACTTTAAAAGTGTGGTATGGGCTTCTGTACAAACAATGAAATTCAGCCATTCATCCTTGCAGTTGCTGAGGGACTTACCTGTCTTTAGAAAAACCCTGACTCACACAAAACTCTGGCTGTTTGGTCCAGACACTGCAGCAAGTCTCATACCACACACAAAGATTTGCTTTAAATGAAAGCTGTGACTTTTATTAGCTTGTCCCTGTGCAAAGCAATGACCAGGATAAATCCTGAGAGACTTTCCCTGGATAAGCAGATGTTGAGACTGGAGCAGTCCTTAAAAGGAGGCAATGCCTCATCTTTCAGAAGAGATCCATGAGTGGAAAGTCCCCTTTGGAGCAGATTGAGACTCTCTGTGGCATCCTGCATCTTGTGCACTGATTCTCTTCAAGATTTGATTCGATTTGCCATGTAAAATGTTTGAGAGAAAAGCAGATCTACTTAAAGAAAAAAGCAAAATGCAACACTACATTGCTAGCTCCCCTATGAAAGGGGGAAGTCAGGATAATAAACCCCAAACTAATTTGTGGCCTCAGTGCCAAAAATGTACAGATTTTTGGTCCTGATTCCTGATTGCAAAACACTTGGATTGCCAATTCTCTGCAATTCAGACCAGCAACAGGGAATCAAATGCCACCCACCAAGTGTTTGGACTCAGCAGCAGCTCTGTTCCTCTTGTTACCTCAGTTAACCTAGAACTGCTCCCTACCCAAACTGTTTGTTTAACCTAAAGAATAATAACGATTCAGTGCTGCCAATTTGTCATGTGGGAAAAGTTATTCAGTCCCCTTTTAAGAGCTCATGGGCCAAAGCATAGGAGAAAGTGTGAAAACTACCAGTGAGAAACAGGAAAGTCCCACTGAGGGAGAAATGGTGGCAGAGAAGGTCTATAAAAGTCTATGAGCACCTCAAAGGAGAGACACAAGTTGCCTTTTCAAGGTGTGCAAGATTCACCAGTTGTCTTATCCCTGCTAGATGAAGGCCTTTTGTATAAGGAGCCACATTCACTGAGACATGGGCCTCTGGACGCCCCTCTGGCACTGGGTCCTGGGTAGGGACCTTCAAATTTAGGGCTGTCACAGGAGACAGAATTGCTTCTTTACATTGAAGCTTGTACTTGTGCCATCACAGCGTACAGGTTATTCTTGCTCATTACCCTGACACCAAAGGTCTATTTCCTTGGCTGTCCCGAGTTGGAAAAAGTCTGCTACAGGATGGAGAAAATATATGGGTGGAGAAAATAGGTGGAAAGCATGGTTGGGGAGTAGAGAAGCCCTGTGTGGTGTAAATGGGCTTCAATAGGTGAGGGTGGTTACTTTCCTTACAGAATGAAGTTGAAGCAATGGTGCTGGAAGTTTCTGAGGCTGTTTATGTGAACCCCGCTTGCAAAGATGACCAGAAATGCAGAGAATAATACTTTACTTTTATTAACACAAAATCATATTGCTCCAATACAGCTAAAGATCTGGTGACTGTGTAAAAACAGCTAATGTATTAGCAGATATTCTTCCTCATTTAAGGGTACCTGAGAAGAGAAGGGTACCTTCTACCAACATATAGCACTTTGGGGCTCGCAGTGATTTCATGGACAGTTACTCTTCCCTTTTTATTTAGATTCAGTACTAATGAGCATTTGATGAGACTTTTGCAAGATACAGAGAGCTAGCAACTTTATAGAATTCAATTATATACTAATGGCTAAAGGGGAAACTGCCCTCTGCAGTTCCTTCATCCTGACCAAATATGTGGTCTTTGCTTTTAGGCAAAGTGTTAAGGAGCTCAAATGGTAATGTTTCCCCTATAATATTTTGCTTTCAAGCCAAATCCCTTTTCACAGGTTGTCATCGATCTCATGCAAGGTAATACTGAGAGCCCACCTACCTCAGCAACTAATCTTTTGCTTTTGGACAGGGCTGTGTGTGTGGTTTCCAGATCAGACAAAGTGTATCCCCCAAGGAGAATGATTTGACTTATGGATTTCCTGTGCTTTCCTGTTGTCTAGCAGTGTCTGGGAGCTAGTGTCAGTACTGTGCCTAGTCATCATCAATCCACAAATTACCCTTTATTTGAAAAGGCCAAAAAGTCCTCTCAAAGCATTGTTTGGTTCAAATTTCTGAAGAAAACATTCTTGCTCATCCCTGACTGTCTGGGCAGAAATGACCTTTCTCCTTGTAGATCACATTTTAAAGTTCACCCTGTAATCAACTGAAATGAGATTAATGTCCTTCAAGGTTTCTTTGGGTTAGTGGCTTTTTATGCAGTCGTCAGCATCTCGGTGGCAAGTGGTCATTTCTTATCATTATCACCCAATTGCTCTGCAAGAGAAACTCAAACTCAGCGAGCAGCCCAAATGGCCAACTGCTGAAAGAGGAGCACCCATTTTCCTTTCAAAGCTCCCTCTCTTGATAGGTTGATGGGGTATGCTGGCATTCCCAATGCTTTTGAGCTGTTTCATGCAGAAAATTGACTCTGGTTGCCTTTGAGTCTTCAGAGAAAGAACTCAAAGGAGAATCTTATTTCCAGTTACTCTTTTAGATACACATGCATGGCCACAGCCAGTCTAAGACAACACTGTGAAATAACATTTTCTTTATGTCAGAACTGGATACATGCAGAAACATTGCCTGTGCCTGTGGGGAGATTGATTTGTGTGATCCCAGAGAATGAAACGGAGAAAGGACAAAGTCCTCCATGTGTTTCTAAGTTTATAAGCATGCATATACAGTACAAAATACTGGGACAAAAGGGATCTCTGCATGTATACATGCCCTATGCAGTATGTGAGTGTTTGTAACAGATGTATTGTGATAACGTTGTCAGCATGACAAATTGCAGGGTCAGTTGATAAACTGAGGCCTCCTGTGTTAAAGGGCACTCACTTTTGACCTCTTCACCTACAAAATGTTTTTGTGCTAGGACACTTTCTGGGGTACTCAAACTGATTAGCCTCTGTGTAACAACAGCTGCCTTTGAAAAGTAACCAAAACATCTGCATTGCCCCCTCTCACACAAGGTCTTTATTTAGGACAAATATATTGCTTCAAACTGGAGCCTGCTGCAATAGTTGGGTCTGGGTTTATTACAGGTTTCAGATCTAGCAAGCCTTTGCTTTTAGTGCTAGGAATTTGGTGTATCCTGATCTGGTTCTCATCCACAATGGGTCTCTCCGTGATCTTCCTTACAGTCTCAGACATCATTCTAAAAGTCTGTATAGCAGTGTTCCTAATTACCAGGGGAGTATCTGGAAAGGAGGAGGTGTTTATGTCAGCTGTATGCATTTTTCTGTTTCTGAAGTCTGTTCAAATGTTTTTTTGTGGTACAGGACTTCACGAAGGAGCCATGGAGAGCAAAAGCCTATAAAATGTATTTTGAGTTCTCTAAAGGACATCCAAAATATGGCTTCTGTAAATAAGTGATAGGTACAGAACACAGAGCAATGTCATTCAGTACCCAGCTTTTCTGGCCTTTTTTTTTTAGGTACAGCTTCCCTGTGAATGCTCCTCAGAATAACTTCACTCTTTGTGCCAGTAAGCATTTCTAGGCTGTCCTCACAGTGTATGATTTATAAAGTACTCACTTAAGAAATATGGTTTTGAAGTTGTACTCTCTAGAACAGAAGCTTTCACTGGAATGGTTTTAGAAAATTCAGCTATTGAACAGCATAGGGTTCAGGTGATGGGTGCAGTAAAAATCCTGATTTACCCAAGAGCTCCACTGGCTCACAAAATGCACTACAAGGAAAACCTTGAGCTGTTTTGTGTTTTCATTGATCATATCATAGAGCTTTTTGCTGTCTACAACTATCTGAAGGGAGATTGTAGCCAGGAGTGGGTTGGTCTCTTCTCCCAGGCAACCAACACCAGAACAAGAGGACACAGTCTCAAGCTGCACCAGGGGAGGTTTAGGCTGGATGTTAGGAAGAAGTTCTTCACAGAAAGAGTGATTGGCCATTGGAATGGGCTGCCCAGGGAGGTGGTGGAGTCACCATCACTGAAAGTGTTTAGGAAGAGACTGGATGGGGTGCTTTGTGCCATGGTTTAGTTGATTAGATCGTGTTGGATGATAGGTTGGACTTGATGATCTCAAAGGTCCATTCCATTCCATTCCATTCCATTCCATTCCATTCCATTCCATTCCATTCCATTCCATTCCATTCCATTCCATTCCATTCCATTCCATTCCATTCCATTCCATTCCATTCCCATAGCCTGAATTGCTATTCTTCCACAACTAAACCATAGAGGAGCATTTTCTCTCAGTGTGCACACCTATAGCTAATGCCCTTCCTGATGTTCTCCAGCCCCCTAGAAAGCAGCAAAGGCTTCATAGAGTAGGCACCGAAGCAACAAATCTCTGAAGATCTTCTGTTGTATAGCACATTGACTCTGCCTAACTGCAGTTGCTTGTAGCATCAGGAAAGTAATTAAGGGCTGATTTTTCCTAGCGGGATATGTCACGGCAGTTGTGAAGTGCTATCTTTCATCCTGACAGAAACACATAAACAGAGGCTGTCATTTTTCTTCAGCCTCCATTATGTGCTTGGTTAACCTTGTTTTCACAGACATGGAGAAAATTAAGCAGCTGCCGACTCGTTTATGCATCCCCTAATTGCGCATGCAGCCAAAGTAGCTGCTGCTTGAAATTCAAAAACTGGGTTCCAAGAGCATTTCTAGAAGCATTTCTAATGAGCAGTTCAGATGCTGATCACACAACTAGCATGAAGACCAAAGTGTGACCATGACACTTGTGCAAACACATTTGGCTCAGCTGCTTTTTAATTAGAGGCTGGAAGCACAACTTGCCAAGCTCTGGGCCTGCCCGTGAAGAGGCAGTTTTATTAAGGTCACTATCCAGTCGTGTGTGCTGTTAAGCACTCACTGCTTCTTGACTACCTACTGAAAGCTTGCAAGTCTGCAAATTTTCTCCATCCACATCTAGCAGAACACAAATGTCTTGTCAGGAAGCTGAGGAAAATGAAGGCTGTGTTAGGAAGGCACCATGGCAGCCTTTCTCACCCCTGCCATCCTCCCATGAAAACGGGACCTTTTAACTCGGCAGGAGTCACCACCAGTCTTCTGGGGTGTTATGTCAGCTAAAGCCCTTTTGACATCTCAGCAAATAAAAATGATTTAGTGTTAGTTCCTTCATTGGAACTTAGAACACCAACCATACGCTGTATAGAGCTTGCTTTCCAATGTACACAAAACACAGAAAACAACTGGAATTAGACATGAAATTTAAGCCCATAGGGTAAACTTGTTTCTGTAGGCACATGTGTTATTTATAGCTTCTAAATGTATTTTCTGGTAAGAAGTTTTAAGGACAGCATGTGTAACATCCCCACATTGCTTACACTACAGCAATGCCTTCAGAAAAGCGTCTGAGAAAGAATAAAAGGGTCTGCTTTTCTACTTTTATTCTTTCAGAATGTCATAGCCAGTTGAAGAATAAACAGGGAGATGAAAAGACATTGAATCAGACATTTTCTGAAGCCTTACTTTTTACAGTTCTTTTGACATGTCTTCTTGAGAGACTCTGAAGGACTTTAGAGTTGTCACGGTGATTTGTGGCTGCCAAGAAAGTCAGAAAACCTTAGGGATAAAAATCTTAGAACAAATGTTTTTATTTCTGCACTGTAGTATGGTCAATGCAGAATAATTAATGTTGGTGAGGCTCCTGAAGAACAAAGTCTGCATTATGGGCCATAGTCATGGAGTAGCTTTCTTTTACTCTGTTTCACAGTCTCTATGAATAACTCGCCCAGCTGAAATGATAAAGCAAACTAGACTGCTGGGAAACACAATGCAGCCAGGCTGTTGATACAAGCAATTAGCAAAGAAAACTATGTAGAATAAATTTTTGCTCTGAACTGAAGGAAATTGTACAGGAATTTGGGTCTGGAAACATCTGACTGTGTCTTCATTTATTGCTTTTCTTGCAAGCCTGGGGGCACGAATACCAAACACAATGGGGAATTTCTGAAGTTTCTGTAACTAAAAGCTTCCAGAAAGTGCATTGAAAACCAAACTAAATGCAATAGCTTCAGAGAAATAAGAGTTGGCACCATCTAAGAGACCAAATGTCTTTCAAATTATGTTTTGCAAGCATCTAGAATGGTTGGTCAGATAAAGAAGTTCATGGGAATAGAAATGCATCCTCAAAGAGAACTTGCAAAAGTATGGAAAAAACTAAGGACTGGCCTCTAATGTAGAAACTGTTGAGGGCTAAACTGCTAGAGATAATGGCTGGTGTGGAGTTTGCAAAACTAAATAGCTCAGGGGAAGCCATAAGCAACTGGGAAGGAGGTAAAATAGGAAGAACTCTTAAGTCACTGCTCCCAAATCACTGGGGCCAGGAATCCTAGCCCAGTAGCTTCCAGCTCTAATTTTCAGCCTGTTGGCCTGTTTATTTTTTTCTTTTGCAATGTTTCTATTGTTGTGATATTTATAAATAGAAACCAGGCAGACCTAAAGTATTCTGAACAAAGGTTTCGTAATCTTGACATTTTGTCATTGTTATGTTACTTTTACAGAGACAGGGACTAGTAGAAGAGACTCTCTTAAAAACTGAGGTGGTTCTGAAATTTCTAGCCTGTCTTCTTTGCCTGTTTGGTCAAGGAAGAGTCCTTTCTTCAACTAATGTGTCACAAAACCCCTCAAATCCGTAAAATCTTAGGACTGCAATCAGGGGAGTAAAGCTGGTGCGTTTCAGAGCTAAATGTGCTACCTTCAGGCTACAATGTGCTTTTTTGTCCTGCCAGCACCAACTACATCATAGGTAATGGCTCCACTAGCCTTAGGACAGACCACAAATCCAGCATCAAGGCACCAGCCATAATACTGATCTAGCACCTGCAAAACAGTGCTATGTTTTGTTGCTTCATGGATCTGGGCACAGGATGGCTTTACCTTGCCATCCATCTCCTCACAGCAGTGCCAGCGTGTGATGTGCACAAAGCATCTTGGAGAATGAAGGGGAAGGCGATGCAGGAAGTGACAAATGAAGAGCAAGTGAAGCTCTAAAAGTTGTGCAGGCTTGGAATAATGTTGAAGGGCTGAATGCTGAGCAGCTGCTCTATTTATAGGATCTTGCTTTCTTAAGTTTACCAGGATTTTATAACAGAAAAATAAGACAAATTACTGTAGGAGGCACTTTGTCAGACTCTATCCTTTTATAAGGAGGAGGGTGGGGAAAGTCTTTGTACGAGCACAGCTTATTAAACTGCCCATAATTTCACCAATGTGATCATCTTAGAATAAAACATTTTCTCTTTTTTATCTCCCTTGTGCATACAATTTATTTTTTTAAATTTTTTTCATTTTCCCCTCCCCTTGAGGGACAAATGAGTTCATGAACTTCATTGATAAACAAGATTGCTCCTTTCTGGCCTTTTGTTTTCCTTTCAGGAGTTTTGCTGAGACATCTGTGGTTGAATCTTCATGGGTTTGGATGTACACTAGTCAAACAATTCCTTTTTCCTATCTCCTAATATGGCAAATCCATTCCTGCCCAGTAACACTCGTAAACATTTGCATAAAGTGAATTGTGTACTTAAATTGGGGCCTCCAACATATCCTGTTTGATGTACTAGACCTCATAAAAGCAAAGAAAGACAGACGCAATTTGTGCCTGTCTGCAAAGTGAAGTGCTTCTCTGCTTCACTCACATAAGTGAGTGAAGAGACTCACAGTCTCACAGGGAGCATAACCTCTGGTTACTGCTTGCTTTTGAAGCAGCCATGACAGAGGAGGAATTCTTTTGTATTAATGTAATTAAGTAGTAAGTGTGGAAAAAAACGTATCTGTAGAATATAAATAGCTTCTGAGTAGTCCAAAGCCCTTTTGACTTCAGTGTTAGTCAGAAAGGTGGCAGGGATTTTTTTCTACTTCATCTTCCTCTCTGCTTGCACTTCCTCTCTCAGCAAAGCCACACCTTGAGTACTGTGCCCAGTTCTGGGCCCCTCAGTTTAGGAAGGATGTTGACTTGCTGGAACGTGTCCAGAGAAGGGCGACAAAGTTGGTGAGGGGTTTGGAACACAAGCCCTATGAAGAGAGGCTGAGGGAGCTGGGGTTGCTTAGCCTGGAGAAGAGGAGATTCAGGGGAGACCTTATTGCTCTCTACAACTACCTGAAGGGAGGTTGTAGCCAGGTGGAGGTTGGTCTCTTCTCCCAGGCAGCCAGCACCAGAACAAGAGGACACAGTCTCAAGCTGCGCCAGGGGAGCTTTAGACTGCATGTTAGGAGGAAGTTCTATACAGATAGAGTGATTACCCATTGGAATGGGCTCCCCAGGGAGGTGGTGGAGTCACCATCATTGGAGGTGTTCAGGAGGAGACTTGATGGGGTGTTTGGTGCCATGGTTTAGTTGTTTAGGTGGGTTGGATTGGTTGATAGGTTGGATGCGATGATCTTGAAGGTCTCTTCCAACCTTTATTATTGTATAAATGCAAAACATTGCGAGGTGTGTAACACACAAAAATGAGAGCAAAAGCCTGTTCAGTCCTGTGTCCTGCAGCAGGCAGCCTCCACGCAATGCATATGATGAGAGCACGGCAAAAAGTGTACGAATGGAAAGTGGATGGAGCAATAGGTGGTTGTCATGAAACATAGTTTGTGAAAATTCTCTGCTTGTACTGTCCAAACCCCACCAAAGCTACAAGTGTGAAGGGTGACTGAGATGCTTTAAATTGTGCTTGCCTGATTCACAAGCAAGCAAGAAGTGCCTGTGAAAGGGAAATGACCTACAAAGTGGCCTTTTTCTCCATAGCAAATGTGGGTGCAGGAGCACTTAGGTTAGGTCAATGCACTTTCCACTAAATTCTCATCCGTTAAAGTGTAAACATTTCTCATGGTAAGAACTACAATCCATGACTTTAGTCTCCCTGTTGAGTGGGCTGTGAAGTCACATTAACTCTTACCCTCTTTCCTAACTCTGCAAAGCTGCTCAACAGGAAGATAAAGAAACCTCCACTTTCTTCATCCAAGCTAATTGGATTTAGGGAAATCATCTGGACATCTGATATGAGTTTGAACACCCTCAGTCAGTGTGTCTTCAGCATCCTATGCAATTGCTACTGCTTTTGCCTTGAAATGTACCCACCTTCTTCTTAAACTGTCATCTGTTGCTGAAGGGATTGATGGTCAGACAGGCAGTGAATCTTTGATAGAAATGAATTGAATATATTGTACACCTCTGAGTAGTCCAAAGATAGCAATGTTAGAGGAAGATGAAACAAGGCATGTCCTTGCTCATCTGCTCTTTTTCTTTTTGGCCAGCTGCAAGGGCTGATTTCTGTGCACACCATGTGAAGTACCACCTTCTGCATCTTCTCACTGGTGAAGAACCAGTGCCAACTTCCAGCTAACTAGCCCTAGTCATACAGGAAAGACAAACTGCATCACTTAGTGAAGAGTGAATCATATGCAAGAGTTTGTTTGGGGTAGAGAATTGAGCCTTGGAAATCAAGTTATACCCTTGGACCATCCTGTCTTTATACACATGGGCATAAAGCATGACCTTAAACAAGAGATTTATTTGGGTTATACCCAAGAAAAGAAAATCTCAAATTGTACTTTGTACAACGTGCCAACAATAAGTGTGTGGAAATAGTGAATTCTCTTCATTAAACATTAACTATGTGAGTATGACCTATCACAAAGGTTCAGTGAAGATAGTAGTGCTTTAGGAAGAACTGAATCATTTAGGTCAGGGAGGAGTTTTACTGTTGTTTTGTAAAGGAAAAAAAAACAATAGCAAGGTGGCCAGCCAGAAGGCCTAGGGGAATCATTCACGTTCAAGGTGTTAGTCTTAAAAGGCACAATAGGAAGCAGATGTGTAGAGAACCAAAATAAAACTGTAGGCAGAAAAGAGTACCTCAGGCTATAGCTGTTCCTACTGTACTAGCTAATGAGAACTCCATGAGGTATTATTGATTTAATTACAGCTCACAGGCAACATGTTAGCTTGTCTTTTATAAATGATTCATTAGCATTCTGTGTAGGAAATGTAGGCTTTTGTGTGGTTCAGCATGTGATGATGATGAGGAGGGGGATACCCTTGATAGCAAACACACCCCCCCCCAAACCTCAGTGTGCATATTCATGTTGGCCACTGCACAGCGCAACACAGAATGAATTATCCCAACAATATTTTGGCCTGGAATTCACAGCTAAAGAAACTAGATAACCAGCGGGGGGGGAAAATGTATTCAGTGACCCTGTCACCAGCACAAGGACAGGACTTATACAATGTGATGAGAACTTTGTTCAATACTAATACATAATACTGCTTTGGCTGCACCCATCTAGCTGAAGAAATGAGGTTTGGCAGGTCAGTGATTGCCCCTAGGCTGCATGTTAGGTACATCCTATGGAGTGACCCAAAGTACTTCTTCCCAGCTGTCCAGAGAAGAACAAAATTCTGTGTGGCAATGTATTTCATGAGACAGGGTGTGCACCTAGGAGCACAAGGATTGACTTCAGGTGCCACTGTTCCCTCCAAGAGAATATGGACACACAGCACTGGTAGCTCTTATCCTCTATCTATGTGCAGCTTTGGTTGTAGTTCAGAGGCTTGTCCTGTGCCTGTAAGATGACTGCTAGTGCTACCCTAATTAACTTTTCTGTCTGTGTCTAAGCATTATAGAAAACATGGCAGATTCTAGATCAAGATCTACTGAAATTACTGTCAGACCTGAAAAAAAATACTTCAGGTGAGATTTTGGAGTATTTAAAAGACCTGCAGATGTGCTGCTTAGTGATATGCTTGAGTGGTGTCAGTGGTATGCCAGGACATGGCAGTCTTGCCTTAATGGTTGTACTCCATGATCTTAAAGGTCTTTTTCCAACCTCAATCATCCTATGATTTAGGTGATTCTCAAGATTATATGAATCAATAATTGTTGCTGAAAGACCTTTAGGCTGAAGAATGAAGGTCAAACCCAGGTTTGTAAGACAGCTAGTTATAGGTGATCCACAGTAATAAGATGAGGAACAGTGGAAACAAACTGGAACACTGAAAGTTTCACCTCAACATGAGGAGAAGCTTCTTTACAGTGAGGGTGATGGAACACTGGAACAGGCTGCCCAGAGAGGTTGTGGAGTCTCCTTCCCTGGAGAATCTGTCTGGATACATTCCTGTGTGGCCTGCCCTAGGTGATCCTGATTTTTGGCAAGGGGGTTGGACTCGATGATGTCTGGAGGTCCCTTCCAACCTCTAACATCCTGTGATTCAGTGATTTCAGAGGCTATAACCATCTTTAAATGATAAAAAAAAAAAAGAAAAAAGAGATGTAAAGGTTCAGGTTGCAAGGATACTATAGAAAATTTAACACAGACATTTTTCCAGAGTCTCTTCTCCTCTCCCTGTCCTGATCCAGAAAAGGGGGAAAGTAAAACAGTAAAAAAGGAAAAGAAAGGGGGGAGAAAAAAAAATCTCTAGTGTTATTAAATGGTCTTTTGAATGCAGAAAGATGCCTTTAGGAACATTAAAGAAAAATTATGTACAGCTCCTGTGTGTCAGAGCTCAAATTTTTCCAGAAACTTTATTGTACAACCGGATGTGTCAGGAACTAAACTGGGTGCAACTGGATGCCAAGAAACTGATGGTAAAGAGCATCCAGCACTATATATCACAGAAAAAATTGTTCCGAAGGGGATAAAGATATGCAACAATGGGGGGGGGGGGAATAATAAAAAATTCCCTATAAAATGGGCTTTAGAAGCACTTTTCTCTTATTTCTTTAAAAATGCCTCTTAGTAAAAGATTATGGACTCTCAGCATGAATAAACATGACAATGAAAAAGGGGTTTATTAGATAGCTTATGGTACCATGCAGTGTGTCACAGGAGAAGCATATTGTTGGGTCTGTACCTGGGAAGGCTCTCCTGACAGTGAAGAGAGGGGGAAAAAAAAAAAAAGTAGTATTTATCTAGAGGGTTTTGGCAATTAGGGAAGTCCCATCCTGGTGCATGTATCAGATAGTTGTGTTGGTGGTTTTTTTTCCCCCTCATGTGCAGACAGATTTTAAGGCATGGTTAAGAGATTTCCATGTCAGGATTATTCTGACATTCACTCCACATGGGATGGAAAAGAGCCAAGCTGGAAGAGCTAGAGGGAAGAAACATCTTTCCAGGCAGGAGGCGTTTGGGGCGTTGCAAAGCCTTCCCTCCCAGCGTTTCACTTTGTTCCCTTGACAGAGGAAGGAGGGGGAACAGATCAGACCCACTCATCCTATTTGTCACTCTAATTAAATGTTTCTTTCCTGGGTACAGTCCGACTCAAGTAAGTCTCTTGGGTGTTTTCCGTGTGTTTGTGCTGGGCTGGGTTGGGGAGCTGGCTGCTCTCCTGCCTTCTTACACGTCCCACAACCTCTGTACGTGTAAGTTGTTTATAGAAATCTATATGTGCAGTCTGGAATCAATTTTGGCACCAACAAAGCAGATTTTAATTTGTCGGCAGCCTTGTCCTAATGCATGTGTGTGTGTGTGTGTGTGTAAATTTAGAAGTATAAATGTATATTGGCAAGCTGTGGAGCTGTCTGAGGTGACTGCAAAGTCCTCATTAGTTCTGATTGATGTATGGAGATGCTGAAGTGCTCTCTTGCTCTGAGTACAGACTATGTATACATAATGGTATCAATCTCTGTTGTCTGTTAAAATATTCCTCCACTCCTCAGAGTTCATCATCCCTGTGACACACTACACTAAAATATTAATGACAACACGTGGGCCCATGCCATGCTGATTTGGAGAGAAGAGGTGAATGCAGTGGAGAAAAGCCGAGTTAGCACAGAGTTCTGCATTTAATTTTACCACCATAGCCAGCCTTCTTTGACTCAGTATCAGACAGCAAATTTCTCTGGAGATGTTTGTTAATTGTAATCCTGGCCAGGTCTAAAAAGCTACAGATTTTTACTTCAGTTTTCTAGTAGTGGATCACTGGTCCCCTTCTTTGAAAGGCACAAACCAGAAAAGGTCTAGGAATAGAGGTCAGACAGAGCTAACACCCACAGCTATATCAGACTGAATGCAGGGGCCACAATGGAAGAAAACTTCATGAATGGGAGTTCATAGAATCATACAATCAATAAGGTTGGAAAAGACTGCAGAGATCATCAAGTCCAACTTGTCACCCAACACCTCATGACTACTAAACCATGGCACCAAGTGCCACATCCAATCCCTTTTTGAACACCTCCAGGGACGGTGACTCCACCACCTTCCTGGGCAGCACATTCCAATGGCTAACAACTCTCTCTGGGAAGAACTTTCTCCTCACCTTGACCCTAAACTTCCCCTGGTGCAGTTTGAGACTGTGTCCTCTAGTTCTGGTGCTTGTTGCCTGGGAGAAGAGACCAATCCCCTCCTGGCTACAACCTCCCTTCAGGAAGTTGTAGTAGTAGTTGCAATGCTTAGTTTAATATTATAAATTGGAAAGAAAAACCCTATTTAACCTGATCTGAAAGAAAAAAAAAAAAGAGAGTGTTTTGTCTGATTAGTCTTTTTCTCCTTTTCCATGTCAATACCTATACTTCTTGATTCTCACATAGGTCCTTTCACAATCAATAAGCCCCAAATATTCTCTCAGGAGCATGGAATATATGTATAGCATGCAAAAAGCCAGTGGAGAACTGTGACTGAACGTTATACTTCACAGACCATAAGGTCATGCTGGAGACAGTTACAATTCAGCTAACTGCAACAGGACAAAATGCCTTTCTGGCTTTGCCTTTTGTTGCTATTAAGTATGTTTATTTAGAAGAGAAGAATCCTAAATGCTATTCCCACTCCCATTGCCAAGAGGCAGGCATTTTAATCCACAAATAAGCACCTAGCCAGCCCAATTTTGTAAGGTTTTCAAAAATCAGACAGCAGAGTGCTCCCTCTGAATAGATGACTAATAAGGAATCAAATTAGGATTGCTATGTTGTTGTTTATAACTTGATTTTTACCTTGGATAGATGACTAATAAAGAATCAAATTAGGATTGCTATGTTGTTGTTGTTCATAACTTGATTTTACCTCCTGAAAACCAAAGTGAACTACATAGATGTTCCCAGGCTCCAGAAGCCAGCTGATGCGCTCTGTTAATGCTGCAACGCACAGTTCAGCTGGCGGTAAGGAGTGGTGTGGTATATAATTCTCCCTTTGCTTAAACTGCCTAAATGAATTGGGCTTTAAATTGTGTATTTGCTCTAAAATTTCATCTAAATCTGCACAGCACAACATCCAAACATAAAATAAAAATAGTAAAGTCAGTCTTTCCAAGCCTATAGCTTGTTGACATTGAACCTCACACAGTCCTTGCTCTGTCTGCTTGGGCCGACATGGCGCTTTTACATCAACAACACCAGCTGGGTTCTTAATTCTCTTGGGAGCCAAAATTGAAATAAAGCTAAATATTAGGTCTGTGCTTAGATCTGGACTATAAATATTGTCATTAATTTAGGAGACATTTGTTTTGGGGTTGGGGTTTTTTTTCACATTTGATTTTCATTGTTGATCCTTTCAACCTTGTGTCCTTTAAGGTACTCATAATAAGTATTTTGTTTATCGTGCTTTTGCAGTGCATTTTTTTTCTGCCATGATTAGATGTTTCCAATAGGTTCTGGGGCTTGTTTGCTTTGCCTCTGCAGTAATTTTAATTATAGGTCCACATACTTTGTCACTGAGTATGTCAGAGCAGAGGGCTGAGACTCGGTAGGATTTGGAATCACTTGCCACCTTCTGGGTGTCTAAGTGATGACTTCTTATCCCAAAAAAGTCACTGACCTCTGTGAGATGAAATGTTATGAATCTTTAAACAGGCCTTAAAAAGTTACCAGGAACTGAACACAGTCTCTAGTCTTTCTGTATGACAGAGCTCTTTTCTGCTGTTTCATATCACAGCTGGAAAAATTGTGTTACAGGCTTTGCCTTGGTGAACATCACCCACTGTAGTGGTCCTCTACTAACCAAATCCATGTGCATGTCTAAACAGAAGAGAACTACTCATAGTTATGCTGAGAACTGATACAAGCTGATCATCTGCATCAGGGAGTGAAAAGGGAGCATACACCTACAAGTAGCAGTGATGAGTACCTAGATGTCAGTTTAAGCATCAAAATGTGGCTGCTATGTGCAGTTTTCACATCAAGAGTTTTTGAAACAGATTAAGTTAAACTTGTTGCTTTTTATCTTGTGCAAGTAATCTGTGGAACATATCAAGCTGAGACAAACCAAATGCAGCATATCAAGGTGAGACAAGTCAAAGTATCTCATCACTGAAGGGAAAGCTTGACAGGGCTTGAGACAGGAGCTCATGACCAGTTTGGCAGGACACTGCCATGGTTTCCAAAGTGGTTTCCAAAACGCTAACTTACCTGGAGATTGGGAAACTCACACAAACATAGCATTTGAATCTCACCATCACAGTATTGAATAGAATAGATTAATTCTATTAATTAGTAGATTAATTAGGTTTAAGGTGAGGAGCACGTTCTTCACAGAGAGAGCTGTTAGCCATTGGAATGTGCTGCCCAGGGAGGTGGTGGAGTCTCCATCCCTGGAGGTGTTCAAGAGGGCACTGGACGTGGCACTTGGTGCCATGGTCTAGTAGTCATGAGGTGTTGAGTGACAGGTTGGACTTGATGATCTTTGAGGTCTTTTCTAACCTTATTGATTCTAAGATTCTAATTCTGTAGCCTGTCTGGACCTGTGTGACATAGATCCACAACATGTACAGATTGCCTTCTGTTTTGTCCAGTTTTCTTTCTATTGATTCCCTAGAGATGTTGTGGGGCAGAGCCCACACCACTCTTCGCCTGTATCAAGCAGCGTGGATACATGACACATTTTCTCTCAGCAGTAGTAGTTGAGTATGGGGACACGTGAGGGAAGAAATAAGCATGAATATAGAAACATAATGGCTGTTTGAGAAAGCTAAAGGGGTTTATGCATGAAGATGCCAGAGGGCTAATTAGCATTTACAGCTAGCGGATGAGACATAATGCAGCTGATGAAGTGTTCCTTAACACAGAGCTCCTGGCTGCACACAGCTGTACCTTGCACAATTGCTGTATTTCTTTTGTAGTGTTGTATGAGGCCACCAGGTCCCGGAGAAACCATAGCAGTACCTTCCTGCTATTGTGCACCAGGAAGGGCTGACCAGGCACTTGTGTCACAGGACCTGCAGTTTCCCTCCTTCAGCTCTGAGTGTGATATTTTTAAACAGCCACCGCAAACAGGAACAGAGTTACTCTTCCACAGCATAGGAACAAATGGAGAGCTATGGGGCCAGCTAGCCCCAGCATGCCCAAGCCTGTGGGCCACAGTGGGCTGGTATCAACATCCACTTAAAGTGATGGAGGAGAGGGACTTTGTCAACATCTGCCAGCTTGTTGCCTGTTTCAGCTTTGCCAACAGACAGCTTTCAGTGGAAAAGGAGACAGGAACACATCAGGTGCACATCTCCTCTCCTTGCCATCCCAATACAGTCACCCACAGCCAGCAGCAGCTCTTACACTTAGTAGAAATTAAGGCATATGTTAGTGTAGGGCTAAAACAGGATACTTTTTTATGCTTACAGCATTGCCTGATACAATGGACTTATTTTACTGAATGTGGAAAATGACCCCCACCTTTATGACAGAGCTCTTCAAGAGTGAACACCTGAGGCCAGTTGCAATAAGACCCTTCTGTGTCAACTGATGTAAAAAAAAAACAGAAGCAAAATTAATTATTCAGTCCTTGCATCCTTTCTCATGTGCTTTGGTCCAACTTCACATGCCAAAGTGAGCTGCTATCCCCCAAAGCTCAAATACTGTCTGTCTGTGCTGTTTCCTGAAAGATTAAGCTATCATTTTGGGCTAGAAGGTTATAATTTGCAGGGCTTCACCAGAGATAACTGGGGTTTGTTTGTTTCTGCACAGAGTGGGAACACAGATAAGATTTAACAGCAGAAAATAATATAGTTTCCAAAGTATTTAGATGGACTAAACTCAGGGTTGGATGATTTGAAATATCAAATACCTCTGTTTATATTCATTGATTAAAAGAAGTATACTCAGCATGCCCCAAATACCTGTGAGACTCATCTGGGAATTGCTGATGTGCTTCCCCACATAAAACAAATGTGGAAAAGAACTTGATTTCAAAGGGGTTTTTTTCAGCAAATTAGTAGAAAAAAGGATCTTCTGCTAGTGATTTGACAAATAGTTCTTGCATATATGCAGCATTTCACAAGGCAGTTAGAGAAATGGGATTATCAAGTTCACCTTCCTTTTGTTATTAAAAATAGGAGAATTGAAAATAAATTGGGGGGGGGGGGCATTATTTTTTAAGTATTTTCTGTTTTTAAAATTATATTAAATCATGAGTAAAATGACTGGAGGAGATTCTGGATATATTACATTGCAGAAAAACCATAACTGCCTGCTGATGTTCCACACCAGATAACACTTCTCTTTGCCATCATTGGAGGTGTTTAGGAGGAGACTTGATGAGGTGCTTGGTTGCATGGTTTAATTGATTAGGTGGTGTTGGATGATGGGTTGGACATGATGATCTCAAAGGTCTCTTCCAACCTGTTCTGCTCTATTCTTACTCTTATTCTTACTCTTATTCTTACTCTTATTCTTACTCTTATTCTTACTCTTATTCTTACTCTTATTCTTACTCTTATTCTTACTCTTACTCTTACTCTTACTCTTACTCTTACTCTTACTCTTACTCTTACTCTTACTCTTACTCTATTCTTATTCTTATTCTTATTCTTACTCTATTCTTATTCTTATTCTTACTCTATTCTTATTCTTATTCTTACTCTATTCTTATTCTTATTCTTACTCTATTCTTATTCTTATTCTTATTCTTATTCTATTCTTATTCTATTCTTGGTCTGGTCTAGTCTATCGGTCTGTAGCAGTAGGAATCATGCCAGTGGTTACCATTCTATGATACTTCATATTAATATGTTTTGGTCCCATTTTTCATGACTGTTTAAAGTATAAAAAGGGCTGAACAGAACTGTTTTTTAACCAGGTTTGTCCCCAGAGGTATGTGTTAGAAAGAAACTTCCCCACCTCACTCCTTACAGACAGGTCTCCAGGCAGCAGCTGCCGGTTCCTGCTTCAGAGAAGCAACTACAACATTGTGGACACTACAGAAAACTAATGTGGAATGACTATTTTGTTACTCAGGCAGGCTGTTTGGGGTAAAAGCACTTTATGTTCTGAACCTTTTGTTTTTCAAGTCCTTTCAGTCATAGCCCATTGTACGTCATGTTGGTGGAAAGAGGTTCCAAATTGCTTTGGCAAAGGTTCCTAGAAACACTGTTTTCTGAAGTAAAAAAAGAAAATCTCATCTAGGAGCACCATTGTCTAGCAGTGCTGCCTCGAGTGGGTTTTTGAGGCTCCAGCATTATACATTCTTGCTTTTGTGATGCTTAAGTTCTGGAAAAGAAGCAAAAAAAATCTGTCTAATGAACGGCATCCAAGACTTAAAGACATCTCAGATTAGATGTCGCAATTAAATCCTTAGCCTGAAAAATCCACGTTAAGCCTCCGAGTAGTATCAGCAACAACAGGAAAAGGCTTTTCCTCTGTTTACCTCCAGCACTTTAACAGGGAAAAGGCTTTTACTGGTGAAGCTGAAGTAGGATTTAACATTGCAGGCCAGGGCAAAAAGGGTGTCATGAAGGTGGTCTGATAAATCAGACAATTTATTCCAGCTGAGGATTTGGCTCCTGAGTCCCTGTTAGTTTAACAGAGATGTACAAAAGTAATAAGAGACAATGAATCAACAATCTTCACAGCAAAGCAAGTAGTTTTGGCTACCAAAAGTTCAATCCCCATAAGGACTTCTCTTTCTTTAAACATTTGGACATAAACTGTCTGCTGTGTCTTTTTTGAGTTTCCTCTTTCTAATTCTGAGTAAATTACTGCACACAGCTACTTCCACATGTCAGAGACAGCATAGCATAGCAGCTCTGGTCAGGATACACCAGAGACAAGCCCTGCTCTGTGGTACTGCCCCAGCTGATGCAGCCAGGGAAGAGACAAACTGCTGTCAAGGGGATGCTTTTCTCTGCTTGTTTGCACAAACATCTTGCATTCCTGAAGAGTGGTATGCTTCTTTCCCTCTTATGCCCACAAAGCAGTATCATTTAACCTTATAAGTGCTTTTTCCTATAGAAATTGCCTCATTTCTATTGCAGGAGTAATCTGCAAGTCAATGGGGAGAAAACAAGGGGTTTGTCAGGCAGCAAACGCTGGCAGTATGGGCAGAGAGCTACCCTGGGTACGCCAGTGCTTGGCTGTCACTGGCTGACGGCTCTCTTCCAACTGATGGTTATAGCTTCTCCTTAGTATGATTTCTCCTTGCTTAACCAAGGTGGGGTGTGTGTGTGGAAAGAGTTCTCATTGTTTTTTTCAATGCTGGGTAATGCAGGTATGTAGGTCTTGGGAGAAAACAATTCTTAATTAGTATTTGAAGTAACAGAAATTTACTATAGATGAGCTGGGAAAGTGAGAGCATAGGCTCAAAATCAGAAATTTTCCCTCTCTTTAATTTTTGGCTTATGTGTAATGATTTGGTTCATCTTTTGAAGTGGAAATAAATAGCTGTGGGTGAAATTAATGATAGTTTTGTGGGGAAAATAATAGCCGTTAATTTTGAAACAAAAATCATCAGTGTTCCCTCTTAACTCTTTTATTTTCAGCACCTAATCACTTTTAATGAAAACATCTTTGATGGATAGGATAAACTCCCTGGCAGCTATAACTGGAGGAAGTCAACAATGAACATTTGCTGGGGAGAATCTGTTCTGTAGCTCTTTAGCCAGTCATCATATATCTTAAATTTGTGTTACATCAGATCTGGTAAAATTGTCAAGCTGTTGTGCTGAGTGCATTGAAGTTGATTCATTAACACTGCAGATGTGGAGATGTTTGCTCATGTTAACTAGAAAGGAACACTACATTCACCATTGCTTTAACTTAAATCCACATGTCCTGACCCACAGAAAGAGAACTTAAATATGGCATGTATTTAAAACAGCCATACAAAATGCATGTCTGTATTTTTGTGCATATATTATACGGGGGGGGGGGGAAAAAGCAGGGATTATGAATGCTAAAGCCCAGGTATTATAGTGGCTTATGGAGCTGCATTATTACATACATTTAAGAGAGCCTGTGTAGGAGTTATTTTTATACATGTTTCTGAAGTCAACTAAATTCATTTTAATGGTAATGGCAGTGGATTTTTCTCACAAAATCTGACTTTCCACCCCCTGAGACTTTTCTGTTACTGAAGGATATATGAGCCTTAGGGATTGCATCTCTCAGGCTGTGCCAGGGGAGGTTCAGACTGGATGTTAGGAGGAAATTCTACTTCTAATTCCCTTCCCTTCCCTTCCCTTCCCTTCCCTTCCCTTCCCTTCCCTTCCCTTCCCTTCCCTTCCCTTCCCTTCCCTTCCCTTCCCTTCCCTTCCCTTCCCTTCCCTTCCCTTCCCTTCCCTTCCCTTCCCTTCCCTTCCCTTCCCTTCCCTTCCCTTCCCTTCCCTTCCCTTCCCTTCCCTTCCCTTCCCTTCCCTTCCCTTCCCTTCCCTTCCCTTCCCTTCCCTTCCCTTCCCTTCATGCATGTTTCATCCTTTTTTTCCCCTTTTATTTTCTCTATTTCAATTCCCCCAAATTTATCTGAATCAATGTGAACCATAAATTTTAGTTAAGGGTAATTAATGGAGGGGGAAGGAAGGAAGGAAGTGTTGCTTTGCAGTCATTTCTTCAAGTAGCTAAAACTTTTAAGAATTTCAAGACATTGTCTTGTCAGCTGCAGGTAAAGAAAAGTCAGCACCAGATTCTCCTGAAAGCAAGTATTTATTACTGCAGTTTTCTCCACTGCAGAACAAAAGTTACCTTAAATATGAAACAATTAAAAAAAACCACCAAAAACACCAAAAATAGAAGACAAACATATTTAAGTGTGACCAAATATCTTTTGGTTTACTGTATAACGAGAGGACAGATGATACTCAGACTTTACTGTGGCTTATGAAAGTGGAAACACTGTCCCTTTGTGTCTCCCTTTAAGCAAAACTGTTTGTGGAGCCTGGTGAGCCAGGTTGCTGAGTTCTCATGATGCTATTTAATTTAAACCAAAGTAGTATTGGCAGAGGAATACCACAGGAAGAGCTGTTTAGAAAAGTCTGCCCCGTATAATGCAAGACTTGCTGATATATGCTACTCTTCAACTAATGAAAAA
The DNA here is from genome assembly GCA_033816785.1 of Picus viridis. NCBI lineage: Eukaryota > Metazoa > Chordata > Aves > Piciformes > Picidae > Picus > Picus viridis. The sequence goes on from CM066581.1 coordinate 7,905,634, forward strand.
ACTAGTAAAAGCCATCAAAGATCACTGGTTTTCCTACTCAGCACTAAACCTTCCTCCCATGCAGGCCAGTAGCGATGGAGAGACCAGCCATCCCCACTGAATCCCTTGACCCACATTATCAAACAGGGCTATAATATCTGAATAAACCTGCATCTGAATGCCAGCCAGCTACACCAGAGACCATCCCTATGGTTTTATCTGTTCAGCCCTAGGGTTGCACGTGCCAGACAGGAGTGAAGCAGACAGCGAGTGCTCGCACAGTGATCAGCCGGGGAGGTGTGATGGCTGTGGCGGCTCTCTGGAGGATGCTAAGTGCATTCAATATGCTACACAGCCAGGGGATTAATCTTGGGGTTTATTGTTTTTGCAGTGATGAGGGAATGCAGCAGGGAAATGATGAGCAGAAAAAAAAACCCCATAGCAATTAAAGTCATAGGACGGCAAATATATGATATATGGCCACGACTGTCCAGCCTGCACCTTTCCCCAGATAAATAAAACTGGCTTCCAAGTAAGAGATGGGAGCCAAGAAGTTGTGGAAAGGGTGAAAGGAGGAAAAAAAAAAAAAGAATTAAAAAAAAAGCTTCACTTCCATCTGGGCACAGGATTTATATCCATAATCTCTGAGGATACCTAATAAAACAAGGATGCATTTTTCATCTCTCTCCCACCCTATGAATTGCAATTGTGGTAGAGGTTCCTACCCACTTTCACGTGGGAACGGAAAGCGAGTTCCACCAGAGTGAGGAGCCCTGTCTTCAGCATTCCCCAGAGAGGAGGAAAGATGGAACCAGTAAAGCCCCACCAGGTTTCTTTATTTCTGTTGGAATGTGGGAACTGGAACTTTTAGGTATTGTGAAATCTCAAATCCCTCTACCCAATGAACTTAGAAGAATTTATTGCAAGAAGAGATGATATTGAGGTTCAGTTTTATTTGTATTCAGAGTTCTGGTTTTGAACTTGGCAGAAGAAGTTTTTGCAGGGTTTGGCTGCTCTTGCAGGACCTAATCCAAAGTCCATTGAAGTCAGGACGAATCTCTCCCTAGACTCCAGTGAATTTTGGGTCAGACCTCTACAGTAACATTGATTCAGATGGTTGCAGAGGTTGAAATTTTATTGCTGTAATCTACATAAAATATGGCTGGCTTTCATTTTAGATATTTCCCCTTTTTTTTTCATAGAGTTCAAGGAATATTTTTTTTTCCCTGTTACAAATATTTATTTCTTGCTTTACAAAATTATTAAATATATCATCATTATTATTATATGAAGTTATGGAGAATTCTGCAAAAGGTCTGTCCATTTCTCTCATCTAATTTCCTCATGTCTTTTGATGCTTATTCCATTTTTACATTGCAAAAGATACAGCTTTTAATGCCTTTTCCAAATGAAGATTATCTCCCTAAATGGAAAATAACATTAACAGAAGCTGCAACAGACCTCACCCAGCCTGAAGTCCTAATTTCTACATATAATTCTAGATACAGTTTTATTGGCATTGCCATCAGTGCATGTAACACTAAATGCATGGCAACTGTGCTATCACAGAGAGAGTTGTTAGCTGTTGGAATGGGCTGCCCAGGGAGGTGGTGGAGTCACCATCCCTGGAGGTGTTCAAGAGGGGATTGGATGTGGCACTTGTTGCCATGGTTTAGTGGTCATGAGGTCTTGGTTGACAGGTTGGACTTGATGATCTTTGAGGTCTTTTCCAACTTTATTGATTCCATGATCATTAAGTACAACCTAGGGTCCCTACAGAGCCTACATTGAATCAGAAAAGACTATGGCAAAGACCACAAGTAGGTGGTCCTTCCTGCAAAAAATGTAGTCCTTGTCTACAACATTAACAGGTTTCTTAGGGCAGCCTTTCATTACTTAATGGGGGCATATAAGAAAGATGAGGACAGACTTTTGGCAAGGCCTGCTGCAATAGGAGAAGAAGTGGTGGGTTTAGACCAAAAAATGGGAGATATAGACTAGACATGAGTAGTAGTCATGAGGTCTTGGGTGACAGGTTAGACTTAGACAGGATGATCTTTGAGGTCTCTTCCAACCTTATCGATTCTATGATTCTGTAAAGAATTATTGGGGCTTTTTTCTTTGTGGTGAAGGCAATGAAACATAGGCACAGGTTGCCCAGAGAGATTGAAGCCCCATCCCTGAAACTGTTCAAGGTCAGTTTGTACGGAGCTCTGAGCAATGCCTATGCACTGCAGAGTGGTTGTGCTAGATGACCTTTAAGTGTCCCTTCCTACCCAAACTGTTCTATGGTTCTGTAATTCTTCTGCCCCATGATCACTGCTGGGTATGAACACATTAGTTTTCAAGGAGCTCTGCAAGGCAAAGCATGAGTAGAGCTCAATCATAGCAAACAAAGCAACAGCTCAATCATAGCAAACAAAGCAAAGCATGAGTAGAGCTCAATCATAACAAACAAAGCGACAGCTCAATAAGCCTAACTTCTCCTTAAGAAGCTGGCCCAAGTTATTTTTGCACTTGAACACACTGGTTTTTGACACAGGTGAGCAGCAGTTTGCAGAGTCCTGAGAAAGCTGCAGGTCTCAAGGCTTGAGGCACTGATGATTCTGTGTTGGCTGTAATAATTTCCATGTCCATGCTTTCATTTCTATTGCCACTCCTGCTCTCAGCCTCATATTACGTTCACACTTAAATGGCCAAACCTCTAATGTGTTGTATTATTTTCATAAAATATCCAACTGTTGTTTTTATCCTCATTTCTTAAATTCAGTAACTTATAATGCAAAGTAACTGACCAAATTATACTTTAATCATAGAATCAATAAGGTTGGAAAAGGCTTCAAAGATCATCAAGTCCAACCTGTCCCCCAAGATCACACGACTACTAAACCATGGCACCAAGTGCCACGTCCAATTCCCTCGTGAACATCTCCAGGGACAGTGACTGCACCATCTCCCTGGGCAGCACATTCCAATGACCAACAACTCTCTCTGTGGTGAACTTTCTCCTCACCTCCAGCCTAAACTTCCCCTGGCAGAGCTTGAGACTGTGTCCTCTTGTTCTGGTGCTGGTTGCCTGGGAGAAGAGACCAACCCCCACCTGTCTACAACCTCCCTTCAGGTAGTTGTAGTAGTGGTTGCAATGCTTAGTTTAATATTATAACTTGGGAAAAAAAATCCTGTTTAACCTGATCTGAAAGAAAACAAAAGTCTTTTGTCTGACTAGTCTTTTTTATTCCTTTTGTATCTTTTTCTCAAAGTCCTGTGTTTGGCAGTTAATTATCATAGAATCACAGCATCAACAAGGTTGAAAAAGACCTCAAAGATCATCAAGTCCAACCTGTCACCCAACACCTCATGACTACTAAACCATGGCACCAAGTACCACGTCCAATCCCCTCTTGAACACCTCCAGGGATGGAGACTCCACCACCTCCCTGGGCAGCACATTCCAATGGCTAACAACTCTCTCTGGGAAGAACTTCCTCCTCACCTCGAGCCTAAATCAAGCTAGAACTTAACAAGCTAGAACTTTACTACAAGATTCATTCCTCTCTTTATTCAGATACTAACATCAATGTTCATATCTTTTTTTTTTTTTTTTTTTTTTTTCCCTTTTGCATTTGGGTTTTAAATTTGCTTAGGCTACACTCAAATGCCTGAGCCTTCTCTTCAGGTGACTTCAGCCTTAAGGTTTCAAGGTTGGCAAAATCAAAACTGAAATTGTCAGATGGGGAATTTAGAGAAGAGTGAGAAAGTGTGGGAACTGCACATGTTCTTTCGTTTTGTAGTCTCAAAATCTGTGCAACATAAATAACAAGTAGAAATGTTCCATATTTGGAAATCTTGCTTTGCAGTGTGGCATGACAAATTTAGGTAGGTGAAATTGCCATGTCCCTAGTATTTTGGGTAACAAATGTGGGGTGATTTTTATACTTGGTTCCTAATCTCTAAGGTTGCTTGCAGATTTAAAAGAAACAGAGGATTAGTGTTGTGGAGCTCAGGGAGTGATGGATGGTGCTGTTATAAATCCAAATCACCCAGCCCTTGATTTATTCAGGAATTTTCAAGAGTATGGCAATATATATTTCTAATTTCCACTGAGGATGAATTTGGTGAAAGGAAAGAGAAATTATTTGCTAAAATATAAGCTGGAATCAGGTACTGGATGCCAATATTAACACTCTTAAAGAAGAGTTGTTTCCTGAATTAGACTACGGTGCAAGCAGGGCTTTCGGCAGTGAATTGCTGGAGCTGCTGACAGATGCTCCCCCCTTACAGGAGGCCTGGTGTGTTTGATTAAAAGCTGGTGATGAGAGATTCCACTGCCAGTCCTGCCAGAGACTCTGCCCTCCCTGCAGCCTCCCCTTTACCTCTCCTGGTGTTGGTTAGCAGCCTCCCAGCAAAGAGCAACTTCCACAGGCAGGCAAAGAGGCTGCAGGTATTCCTGTATCCCTTTTGTTTCCTCATAGGTTTAGGGGAAAGCAAATGTGAGTTACAGCTGCATCAATATGAAAAATTACAGTCCCTTTGATGGGACAGGGGGAATTACCTCAGAGCTTTACATTTCAAGGAAGGTATCCAGGCAGCTGAGTTATAGACAGTATGCACAGCTGAATATCAACCATTATTCTTGACTCCAAATATAATAATCTGGGCATGAATAGCACTTTTCATTCAAGAAGGTGAAGTAGCTTGCAGTGATTAACAAATTACCTCCCTCACTGATAGAGACAGGAAGCGCTGTTATTGCATTTGGGATTTGGGGAAGACTGAGATACCAAGAAATTAGTTTGTTCAAGATGGTAAGGGGCAGAGGACACAGTCTCAAGCTGTGCCAGGGGAAGAGAGGACACAGTCTCACACTGCGCCAGGGCAAGTTTAGGCTTGAGGTGAGGAGGAAGTTCTTCCCAGAGAGAGCTGTTAGCCATTGGAATGTGCTGCCCAGGGAGGTGGTGGAGTCACCGTCCCTGGAGGTGTTCAAGAGGGCACTGGACGTGGCACTTGGTGCCATGGTTTAGTAGTCATGAGGTGTTGGGTGACAGGTTGGACTGGATGATCTTTGAGGTCTTTTCCAACCTTGTTGATTCTATGATCTAGTTTATCCTATGAATCCATGGCTGAGGACAGCGTTTGAATTGCTAGCTCCTTGCTGCTTCTCTTTAAAGTCTTCTCAGAGAAAAAGCATTCTTTCCTATTCTTTCACATCAAGTCTCTGGTTGAAATTAAAAAGCAATAAATAATTTCTCATGTCAGACTGTAATGAGGGTCATGCAAGGCACAGGATGACCTTTGCTGGCCAGGAAATGAGGGCTGGAATTCTATATATATCACCTGGGCTGGGCATTATAGTCATTTACAGCTTTGTAAAGTGAGTACAAAATGAGCGTCAGGCACTGCGACTGGGGCATTTTCACTTATTACTCAATGAGGTAGAAGGCAAGGTCAGACTCTTCAGAATTGCAATCATTTCTTAGAAATTGTTTTATTGTTTTTATGGATGCTGTGAGGTACAGCAATAAAGCCAACCTAAGCACACAGGAATTTCAACTCTGTATCTAACCTAAAATCTTTTAATTTTGCCTTAAACTCTCACTCATAAGGCAATAAAACCTACACTGCAGTGAACTTTCTAGACTGTTGTAGGGTACTGTTTTGTTTCTCTCAGACCAGGTCAGCTGAGGTCCCTGTGATTGATCTCTCAGTATAAAGTAGATAAAATAAGCATTGCTGGAACTAGGCTCAACATGCCTTGGTTTGGGGAGAAAGACTAGAAAAACAGAAAGCTGGGGAGGGAACAGCCTGTTGCTGTCACTGTTTGAACTGCAGAGGTTATGGCTAACCTCTGTGCCAAAGCCTCAAGTCCACAGCTTGAGGTTTCTTTTAAAAGTTTCTGAACAGACAAGAGCAGTGCATTGGTCTAAATTTTGGGTTCACCTAGAGGTTCTGATAGCATCCATGAAAAGATGTTAGTTACCATGTAGATATGTACAAATATACATACATAAACATATGTATGCACACAGACATGTCTGTAAGGCTGCTCTACAGTCTTCCAAATTCAAACCTAGTGTTTGCACCAACATTTAATGAACAATAGTTCTGTGCTTTGCTCTTCAGAGTGTTGCCTTCACAAAAGTTATGTGCTAAATGAAAGTTATCTGGTTAATTTTATTTCCAGTTACAATGCAGAGCAAGGCGGTGGCATGCACTGTTCTCTTGATGGAGAAGTTCAAATAGGTTGGGAACAGTTGGGAAAATATGCATTTCCCAACTTTTGAGAATCTGTTTACAGACTGTGGGGAATATAAAATAACATGGCTCTATTGGAAAGGCCTTGATGGAGTCTTTTGGAAGACCTATGCCTCAAATAATCTCTGCATTTAAGAGTCACAGCATTTGTGTTCTGCTTCCTTGAGGCTGAACTTGCTTCCTTGGGGCTGAACCTGTCATACCTCCCAACAGCAACCCATGTTTGCAGAGGGAAAGAAATGTTAAATGCTATGACTGCTAGTCTGGGAACTTAATTCAGCTAACATCAGGTTTACGACCTAGAATGGAGGTAAATGGCCAAACCCGATCAACACTCCATTAATCTAAGGATGATCAAGTAACATTGTATTTGGCAAAGCCACAAATAACCATGTAATAACTTTGTAATTCTATGGTAATTTCTTGCACATGGTTATTGATGCCCTGTAAAGTAGTGTGTTACCAATAATCCCATATTACCTCTCTGCTCTTAAATATAAGGCCACTGACAGACCATGACTGTTTAATGTACTTTCAGTCTCAAAGAGAAATCTTATACAATGGTTATAAAACTGAACTCTAGAGGGTGACCTTCTTTGCTCTTCTTTAATTTCTTTTTTCCTCAGAACATATCACATTCACATCAGTAGGACTCTGGATAGTTTGTGGGGTATTAGGTTTAATTTCTATTTAGCCCTCCCTTTCTAGTTTTCACCTACCTACAGTTAGGTGTTCTAACAAAGATGTGGATTGTGTAGTTTGCAACCACTTTTAAGGGTAGAGAATGAGGATCAAAGTTAGTGACACCTGTAGTAGAATTCAAGCCACCCCAAAACCAAGGAAATAGCAGAAGTCCTGTGCCACGCTGCTTTGTCCTATTTTAAGTGTCCTTGGTGAGTTGAGAAGAAAATATTTCCCTATTCTAAAGACACCTAGAAAAGAAGGTGAGTGCCAGAAAGATCTGTAAGAACAGGGGAAGCAGACACAGAGACTTACCTATAAGATAAACCACTAAGCTGCTAGGTTTGAGTCTCAGCATTGAACCACATTGGGCTTTTGTTCTTAAAATTACAGTTATTTAACCTTTCTCTTCTACCTATATGTTGAGGTGGTTGAGGCCCCATTCCTGGAGGTGTTTAAGACCAGGCTGGATGAGGCTGTGGCCAGCCTGATCTAGTGTGAGGTGTCCCTGCCTATGGCAGGGGGTTAGAACCCTGACTGACTCTATGATTCTATATGCAGAGAAACCTCTAGTCCTCCACAAAACACTGTTTCATTTTCTTCATGGAAGAAATTTTAGCTTTTCCTATGTAGCAGACTTCAGTCACATCCTGTGGTGTTTTTTTTTCTTGTTGGAAAAGGTTGTTAGAAAAGGTTAAAAGAAGAGATTAATTCTAACTTTAGTCTTTGGTTTTAAATACTTTAACATTGCAAAACAGAATGGGATTTATTCTGTATTTCTCTTGCAGTAAATCAGACACTGAGAAATATGTATCTGGAGTCAAGTTTGATTTTGGCACTTTATATGTAATTCTAATTGGGACTATCAAATGAGTAAGCAATGTGGTCACAGTAAGCTCAGTCTTGCCCTGTTAAAATGGATGTGGGGTTTTGCAACTTCAGCACCGCTCAGCATCCCCTCTACTTTGACCTTCGATAAATCCACAGTCCGAGGCAAGGCAATACTTGCACACTTTAAAATCTCATTTTCCTTTTTCACTTATGTATGGTTCTGAGCTTGTGAAAGTTATTTTTCTGTCTGTAATTCATCAGGGCTGGTATGTTTTGTGTAGCAGAAACTGCATTGCAGTTATTATCATTCCTAAGGAGAGGAGATGTGTAACTGGGCTTTGTAACGCTCTCCAAGAAGCTGTGGAGGACGAGACCAGGTCAGCCTTCTTAGAAAAACAAACAGCAAAAAGCGTGCTGCAAGATGGAGCATGAATCCCCAAAATAGTAACCTTCCTCTCTGCACAAACAAAAGTGCTTAGTCCCACAAGCAGGATCCTCTTGTAGTCACCACAAGCTGTCCCTGCGCTGCAGCCTCATGGAGCCAGAGAGCTTATTGATTCTTTTGCAAGGGGACTCATCTGCAGGATCAGGCCCTCAGCAACTTCATATTCTCTTTGGCCTGGGTGGAATTAGCATATGAACGGGCTTCCTTTCACCAACCATGATTGTCAGGTAAACACTGAGGGGAAAATAGAACCATCTGTGCCTAGAAAAAACAGAGTTCCCCTGGCCTATAAACCCACCATACATACTGGGCTGTGCTGGGTGCTAATGAATAAGAGCAATGTCTCAGTCTCTGGCCTGACAAGATGTTCTTCAAAATACACTTCTGAATTTAATTAGTTTTTAGAAGTCTGTTTATGTATTCTGTATACAGCTGTGGAGCACAAGGAACCATGCGGTTTTCTCTGACCTTTTGTTGCTCTTTGCAGTGTTTTCTCTGATGCTGCCTTTCAGCCATTCCTTTTACCCCATCATGTTATCACATGTGTTCTTCACATCCCTTAAAGATGCAGCTGGGGTTGCAAACATTATTTGCATGGTTTAGAAGATCTCCTGTGTCTTCTGGACCAATAAGAAAATCATAAAACTACTTTCCAGTGCTGCTGAATGGGACTTAGCTGGTACTAGCCAAGGCATGGAAATGTTGACCCTCAGAGCTGTTGGTACCATTCATTCTTTACACAGCCCCTTATCCAACATGGTCATAGGAGCTATGGTAGAAAGTAAAGGTGAAGGTCAAGACTGCTCTAATCAGTAGTGGATTTGCAGTGTACACTGGCAAGGAGCACAAGAAAGCAGGTGTGGATTCTGGTTTCCTGCAAGTATAGATTCTGCCTTGATTTGTATAAAACTGTTCCATAAAGCAAACATTCTTGTGGAGTTCAACCATGACATTGCATTTCCTGAAGATGTGATTCCACTAGGTTTTTTTGTGGGTTTGGTGGGTTTTTTTTGTTTGTTTTTTTGTTTGTTTTGTTGTTTTTTTTTTTGATTGGTCCTTATTAAGTGAGCCAAGAAGAGTATTTTACACTTACAATTACCTGCGCTTTCTGTGGAGGGACTGGATAAAGTTGAGATCCTTTTAGGCTCAAGATTACATGTCAAACTTTTGAATGTGCAAAGATGCAATGCTAATTGTCAGGCTCATAGAGTCATTTGGATTTAAGTCTGTTTGCATGTCTGAAAGTCAGTAAGATGACTTACTGGTATGATTACTACTGGCAGCAGCGCTCGCTGTCTTTTTCTACATTGTCCATCCCTCTTCCATGATAATCCCTGGTCCTATCATTGAAAGCTGACTTTCCCCCAAGCAGAATAATAGCTGCTCACCTTTCACAAAAGGCACAGTGCCTATTCTCTTTGGAGATCTGCTGAAAATGGTAAGATATGCATTCTAAAAAACGTGTTCAATAAGGAGAGGAAATAGCCGTAAATGTGGTGTTCATGTTTGTAAGCCACCTTATACTTTGGAGGAGGTACCTGTTCATGTGAATGCAGAAAAAAAAAAGTTCATAGCCCCTGAGGATTTAAAATTAGCTTCCAGACTCTTGCAGGCGGTGCAGTGCTAATTTAAAGCCTTTTGATGTGGCACAATTCACTTCACTATGCCAAGGCGAGCGCAGAAAGAGAAAGCGGCTGCCCCCTCAGAAGGGACAGCATTCCAGCACCAACAACGCCTTCATTGTTCTCCTGCCTGGGGAGGCTGGAAGCAGTGGTGACCCCAAAGCAATCCCTTTGGAAAAGGAAAACTGCTTTGCAATAATAATTATTCCTGGAGTTCAAAAGACTAAGCCTTCCTCCGCAAGAAATAAAACGATCGCAAATTCACACAACAGCTGGTTGAAGCTGAATGAAGATGTCAGTTACAGAGATAAGAAGGAAAGAAACGGTGCCTCCAGACGTTTCAAAGGAACAGCCATCTATAAATGTGTTTGGGTTTTGTAAAAATAGATCTCCAGTGCTATGATCAGCCCAATTAATGTTTCTCTTTTGTATGCCTTTCGTTCCTTAAATGCTTTCAGTTACTTGAATAACCACAGATTTCTCTGAATGAATAAGCCCTCCTGTTACCTTTTCAAAGTGCCCAAAAGCTTGATCTAAAACATTACTTGATCCTCTCTATCTTTCTCAGCCAAATCAGTTGTCATTCACAGACTGACCAGTGTGTTGTGCTTACTTTATGAACAGCAAGAATAGGTTCATCCACAGTCTTCCAGGAGGAGAACGACAGCTTATTTATTCTGGTGTATAACAGACCTTTCCTCCTGTAGTTAAAGGGGTGCACCATGCTCCACTTAGTGGGGACAAAACTCGGCTGGGAAACTCAAGATAGAACTGAAACCTGAAATAAGGGATAGCTCTCTGACTGCGATAAAGAAATGAAAGCAAAAGTTTGTTGGTTTGGTTGGTTGGTTTTGGTTGGTTGGTTTGTTGGTTTTGCTGGTTTTGTGGTTTTTTCCCTTCATAAGACTTTGTGATGCTTTAATCAATGACTACCATGACTGTGCAAAGAGTATATTTCCAGCAAGAATTAAAATTGGGTTTGTGTTTCTTACCCCTGCTCGCACCTCTGAGCGTGGCAAAGTTACCATGTAGAATCCATCAGTGCTCATGCACTCAAGATAAAGGTCTACATGAGAAAAGGAAAAGCAACTTTTGAGGCTTTTTAGACACAGTGTTCCACATATTAAGGCTCTTTCCTTTATCTGGGTGGGCTTTGTGTGTGTCACAGAATGGGGTTAATAGCCGGCCCTGCCAAAGACCATGCAGTCACTGCAGGGTGAGCAATTTTGTGTTAGGATATTTAGGATAGGATAGGATAGGATAGGATAGGATAGGATAGGATAGGATAGGATAGGATAGGATAGGATAGGATAGGATAGGATAGGATAGGATAGAATTAACCAGGTTGGAAAAGACCTTGGAGATCATCAAGTCCAAGTGTAAAGCTCAGGGATACATGAATGTTATATGATATCCCAAAGAAACCATGTTCTCAGTGCTGCTACAAGGATGACTCTGTGTGTGTGTGTGTAAGAGCACTGATTTTGTGTGGTCTCGTATCTTTCAGCTTAGAGCAGAGAGGGCTGTGCATTGAGTAAACATAAACTAACTGCAGGATTCTCTGTAGTCCTGATTTCTCAAGCAAGAAAGCAACCTGCAAATCGAGCACTGTTACCAGCTGGCAAAGGGGAAATGATCCTGTCACCTAATGCAAAGCAGTTGTCATTTTGTACCTTGTCAAGACACTATTTTTGATTAATTTGTTCTTAATGCATTTTCACAGACAAGTAATCTTGCCTATGAAGTCTCTTTCCACAGGGAGCCTGTTTACCTTCTCTTGTCTATGTATCTGTTTTATTGACCCAAATATTTACTTTAAAAAGTGTGTTGCTGGTAAATGTGCCTTTTTGCTTCTTTTTCTCTTTTTGGCTACTACCCTTCATTTAACAGTAATTTCCAAGAGGATGACTGTGCAGTTCCAAGCTGTACTTACATCCAACTTCAGTGTGTGGGTGTGTGTGTGTGGGAAATAAATAATTTAAATAAAAAATTAGAGATTAAAGCTCAGAACCTTTGGGAGGCATGCTCTCTTCAAGACTCATCAACCCAGCTTTTACCCCTGTCCTTGATCATCATCGCGTCCAACCTATCATCCAACACCACCTAATCCGACCTGGTCTATCCTATCCTATCCTATCCTATCCTATCCTATCCTATCCTATCCTATCCTATCCTATCCTATCCTATCCTATCCTATCCTATCCTATCCTATCCTATCCTATCCCAAATTGCTCCTGCTTTCCTTTGTTTACAAGATTTTGGTATTATCACAAAATGCTAATGAACAGGTTCTCATCACTTGAAAGGCACAGATGTGGGGCAGAGCAGCAAAGCCAGCTCCTTTCTTTGAGTTCAGTCCTGTAGATCTTCTCTTTGAGGTTAGTAGGAACTATGTAATCCTTGAAATGGTTCTTTCTTGACAGCACTAATAGCTGGATTTATTTTACTTTATTTTACTTTGGTTTGGTTTATATCTTCCAAATGCACCATGCTTTTCAGGAGTGGAACCAATCTATCTTCAACCCTCAGGGCTGTAATCGTCACTGTCACTGTCACCACTCAATAGACAATATCTTTCTTGGATTATGCTCCCCTATTCCTTGCCATGAAAATAATTTATTTCATTCATGTTGGCACTGATCTTGTGGAGTATCTGCTCCTGAAAGAAACTGTAGTCCAAAGAAACTGTGAAGGAGATTCAAACTTCATACACAGCTGAGGATAAGTTAGGTAGAACAAGTGCTGAAGTGCTGCTTTCTTATTTTCCAACTCCTTTTTGTACACTTATCTTCATATAGGGCTGATAGATATTAGAAGTACTATGTGCTCAAGCCTTGCTTCCTAAAACATTTGCCCCAGGGGAGGTTTAGACTGGATGATAGGAAGAAATTCTTCATAGAGAGAGTGATTGCCCACTGGAATGGGCTGCCCAGGGAGGTGGTGGAGTCACCATCACTGGAAGTGTTTAGGAGGAGACTTGATGGGGTGCTTGGTGCCATGGTTTAGTTGATTAGATGGTGTTGGATGATGGGTTAGACATGACGTTCTTGAAGGTCTCTTCCAACCTATTCTATTCTATTCTATTCTATTCTATTCTATTCTATTCTATTCTATTCTATTCTATTCTAATTCTATTCTATTCTAATTCTATTCTGAAATATTACCTGCACTGACACTCAAACAAATTTTGCATGTGCAAGTTCCTCAACTGATGTAGGAAAAAAAGGTCAGTGTGAATGGCAGAGCTGGATGTATGGAAAATAAATTCACCAGGGAAATGAAGAGAATAGAATTTCCTTCTGAATTTATGATCTGCTGAAAACACTATTAGAATACCTGAATTAGAATATCTCACTCTATTGAGTGGTGTTATCTTAAGAAAACTAGTGCTTTGACTCAGGGTAGATGGGAGTGATGCAATAGTAACTCTTGATTGGGTTCATGCTACTATTTGTGTATACACTATAGCATTTTTCTTTTTGTGTGCATAGCACATTCCTGAACTGTAATTGCTACACTTTCCAAGCTTCTCCAGCTGCCAAATCCCCCACTGTGACTCTAGCAGTGTTTTGCATTAGCTGTACTGAACAGTAAATATTATAAAGAAAATAACCATCAGTAAGTATTCTGCAAATGCATTTAAACCACTAACCCCCTGAAATTACTTTTGACCACTTCTCTATGTCCCCAGATTTCAAGGCTGTTTACATTAGAAACCAATCTATCTTTTGTTGTTGTAGTCATTACTCTTAGTCCACCAAACTGTGATAGCCTTTTTATCTTCTTGTATCAGATCTGCTCTATTTTAAATGTTAATGTCTATCCTTTGTTATTTGTTTAGTGCATTGAATATTTGAAACTGTTCTTACAATGCTGAAACCTCCAAAATACAATACGGGGGGGGGGGGGGGGGGGGGGGAAAAAAATGTTTCCTGTCAAATAAAATAAGAACAACAGGAATCTTGACAGGGTCACCACTGCAAGAGAATACACTGCATAAAAGGAAGTTCAGCAAAAGCAATGGGCACCAATGCTTGGCAACATCCCAGATTTTAAAATTAAATTCCAGCTCAACTTTCTCTGGAAAGAATGGAGAGATAAAACTAAAGTTATTCTTCCTGCAGTTAGAAATATTGCACTTCTTAAGTGCTCTTAAAACAGCTAAAATCTCATTTAAAAAAAAATATAGTATTTCTTGTAATACATTTTTATTAATAAGATGGTGGCTCAGGGGAGACCTTACTGCTCTCTACAACTACCTGAAGAGAGGCTGTAGACAGCTGGGGCTGGTCTCTTCTCCCAGGCACCAGCACCAGAACAAGAGGACACAGTCTCAAGCTGTGCCAGGGGAGGTTTAGGCTGCATGTTAGGAAGAAGCTCTTCACAGAAAGAGTGATTGGCCACTGGAATGGGCTGCCCAGGGAGGTGGTGGAGTCACTGTCCCTGGAGGTATTTAGGAACAGACTGGATGCAGTGCTTGGTGCCATGGTTTAGTTGATTAGATAGTGTTGGATGATAGGTTGGACACAATGATCTCAAAGGTCTTTTCCAACCTGGTTAATTCTGTTCCATTCTATATGACCTAAGAAAGATCAGGAGACTATGATACCAAACACCAAAGGCCTCATTATGATCAGACTCTGCAAAAATGAATAATTTTGATAAAGTCATTAGATAATGGTTGGACTCAATGATCATAAATGTCTTTTCCAACCAAAATGATTCTATAGGACTATGACTCTATGGTGGATGTTAGGGATTATGAAACTAACCTATATGTTGGTATAGTAATGAAAGGCATATCACTCAAGATCAAGCAATACATTGCACAGGTTTTGAAGTACAGACTAAATTCGGTCAAGAAAAGTGATTTCTGTGCTCTTTAGATTAGCTCTTTAGAGAGATCAGGAAGTATTCTGTGGATACATAAAAAGAGCTTGGGGAAACTATTTTGGATTAGGACGATTGATTTGGTAATGACAGATGCTGCTGAGGATCAGAGAAGTGTTTTTAGTGCTGAAAAAGGGCCTGGGGACTGAAGAAAGAATAGAGATCAGTAAAGGTATACTGAAAGGAGAGGAAAAAAAAACAGAGAAGGATTAGACCTGCACAATGAGAAGAGTTCCTTCTGTGAAGCTGATTTCAGCATGTTCAGGAAAAATCCAGTAAAATGCCTATCTAAGCATGAACAGCATTTTCCTTTTGGTGATGTGGATTCCACCTTACCAGTGAGCTGCAGAGAATGTTTGCCACGAAAGCCTGCAGTTCATGAGGGGTCTGTAACTCCCTGGCTTGAAAGTTAGGTTGGAAGAAACAATTTGCTAAGAACAAGACAGAGAGGTATCCTTACTCAGCTCCTAGGCACCAAATGGAAGTTTTAATTCATGTTTTGTGCCTTCTCGCAACAGGCAAGGACCCCAAAAGGGTTTGCTGTGTCTCTGGTTCTCAAACGCTTTTTCTCTGGAATGGAGTTTTTGTCCCATAAAAACAAAACAAACAAGGAAACCCAACGAAACTAAAGCAAACAAAACAACCTACAACTTTTCCCTGTTGACTGCAGTATAGGAACATGTGGAGGCCAGATCTTCACTGTGCAGGAGGTAGAAAGCAAGGGGAGTTGTTTATTTGTTACTTGTATTTGGGACTAGAAATCTCAGTGAATACCGGGGAGGCAGAGCGTCCATTCCTCAGCGGAGAATTTGTTCCTATCATCTGAAATTACATTTCTTTCCTGCTGGGTTGAAATGGCAAGGAAGGGAACTGAAGTGAGAAATGGTTCACAGTTCAGCTGGGAATTGGCAATCATCAGTTTAATACTCCGTTTCAAGACGTACTACATGTAGGAGACCTACTTCATCTACTTCATATCTATGTAATGCCCGGCTAGCACCACACTGCTTGAACAAATCAAGCCAGTTAAGTGTTCTGTTTGTAGGCTGAGGATGACAGGTTCTACAAAAGAATACAGAAATCATTAGCGTCATCCAGGCAGAGGGAATTGCAGCGGTAGCTCTCTCCCCTTGCTCTTTTATGTGAGCTGTGTGTTGAACAAGAGTGTCATTTACTGTTAATGAAATGTTGTGCTGCCTCACCCAAGGGCTGTGCCAAGTGACTATAGGCAAAGCCTCTGGTAAAAACGCTGTGCTTTGTCAGCTCAAAGTCTGTCTCCTTCTCTTTATAAAACAATGTTACCTCTTTAATTTATTAGGCACTCTTTTGCGCTCTGGGAAAGCTGCTGTGAATGTGGGTGTCGATTTCCGGGCTCGGTTCCTGCTGCCTCTGGATACTAGAAAAAACCTTGCTTTACAAGGTGAGCTCTGGCACTGCTGTGAATGTTTCAAGGTCTTTCTTCATCTGCTTTGAGGCTCAGGACAACGTTATTAAAAGCGTTCCTCTGCCATTTGTGTCTCAGATTCCCCTGTGTTACCTGAGGTCCCACAACTCAGGGAGAGTCTCTTCTGAGACTGTTGTCCAGGATCTGTTAAGAGGGTAGAAGGGCTTTGCAGAGGGACCTTGCCAGGCTGGACAGATGGGCAGAGTCCAACAGCATGAGATTCAACACATCTAAGTGCCAGGTTCTACACATTGGCCGCAACAACCCCATGCAGCCCTACAGGCTGGAGTCAGAGTGGTTGAAGAGCAGCCAGGCAGAGAGGGACCTGGGGGTACTGGTTGACAGTACACTGAACATGAGCCTGCAGTGTGCCCAGGCAGCCAAGAAGACCAATGGCATCCTGGCTTGTATCAAGAACAGTGTGGCCAGCAGGAGCAGGGAGGTCATTCTGCCCCTGTACACCACACTGGTTAGGCCACACCTTGAGTCCCATGTCCAGTTCTGGGCCACTCAGTTTAGGAAAGATGTTGACTTGCTGGAACTTGTCCAGAGAAGGGCAACAAAGCTGGTGAGGGATTTGGAGCACAGCCCTATGAGGAGAGGCTGAGGGAGCTGGGGTTGCTTAGCCTGGAGAAGAGGAGGCTCAGGGGACACCTTATTGCCCTCTACAACTATCTGAAGGGAGGTTGTAGACAGGTGGGGTTGGTCTCTTCTCCCAGGCAACCAACACCACAACAAGAGGACACAGTCTCAGGCTGCACCAGGGGAGGTTTAGGCTGGATGTTAGGAAGAAATTCTTCATAGAGTTATTGTCCATTGGAATGGGCTGCCCAGGGAGGTGGTGGAGTCTCCATCATTGGAGGTGTTAAGGAGGAGAGTTGATGGGCTGCTTGGTGCCATGGTTTAGTTGATTAGATTGTGTAGGATGATGGGTTGAACATGATCTCGACAGTCTCTTCCAACCTGGTCTGGTCTGGTCTATTCTATTCTATTCTATTCTATTCTATTCTATTCTATTCTATTCTATTCTATTCTATTCTATTCTATTCTATTCTATGCCAGCTACACCACCACCATGCAACCTGCATAGCATTAGGCTTGATTAATCAGTCTGTCAATTCTTTATCTGGAATGAATTTCAGGGTGGCAGTGAGACTTTACCTTCCAGTATCTGCTGGTAATGGTACAATGTTTGAAAAGAAAATGGCAGCATTACATTTAAATGGCTATAGCAGAGCCTGAATAAAAAAATCAAGCTTCTGAAATGCATTACAAATATTTGTGGTTTGCAGAGTAGCAAGAAAAAGACAGAACTGCCACTTAAGAAAACATTTATAATGCAACTGGATGGCTCTGTGACAGATTAGGCATTTTCATTCTGGAAGAAAACATCACTAGCTGGCCAGAAATAAGTAAAGATGAGGAAATCTTTTCCATATAGCAAAGTGTTGCACTTTGTGTGAAACTCAAGTGTTAATTCAGATGCAATTTAAGGTGGCTGCAATTCATGCAAACATCATGGCACAAGCGACAGAGGAACTTTTTAATTGTGAAGTTAAAATTCTATGAATCTTAGGGAAATGACACCCTAGCTTGCTTTCTTTTCTCTCTCTCTCTTTCAAGATCTACAGCTACACTAAAATTAATTTTTCCTTTGGAGAAAAAAAAATCAGATGTGCTCAGCTAAAAGTTTTAATACTTTGCTTGGCTCAAGTGCTGAAGCTCATTCAACTTCATAGATTTCTTTCTGGTGCAGCTAGTGACCATGAGCTTTTCACAGCTTGGAGCACTACATCAAAATAATGAATGCAGCTAAATTATCTTATGGTGTTAAGTAGCTAAGCCTGCCTTTTGCTGTTATGATCAGAGGGGCAGTAGTGTGTGTGTGTGTGTGTGTGTGTGTGCAAACACCATGGATGTCAGAGTGTGTAACTGAGTGGAGCTGTGATAACCTCTTCCTGGAGAAGGCCAAATCAGCACTCATTCTGGAGTACTAGAATATCGATCTTTCAGCTTGATGTTCTGGCTTGTGATGTAAAATGACCACAGCAAATACATTTGGGCCCTTTTTCATGGCTAATTTTCATGTCAAATATCACACCAAGTAGATCAGTTTATGCTTGCACTTCTATGTACAGGTGAGCATTTAAACATGAAGGTGGATCAGTTTTACTGGGGATGTTCTCCCCACATATCCAACACCCTTTTTCCCCTCTCAGCGAAAGATGTATCCTTTAAGCTCTGTTCCACTTCTCCACATGCTCATTTTTCACCAAAATTCAGATAGTTTCAGATTTGAGCACAATTCTCAAACCAGAGCTGTGAGGGAAGCACAAAGATGTTTCTGCAGTGTCAAATCTGTGACAGTGAATTCACAGACACAGCAGTGTGCAGAGGTGGCCAAGAAGGCCAATGGCATCCTGGCATGCATCAAGAATAGTGTGGCCAGCAGGAGCAGGGAGGTCATTGTGCCCCTGTACTCAGCACTGGTTAGGCCACACCTTGAGTAGTGTGTCCAGTTCTGAGCCCCTCAGTTTAAGAAGGACATTGAGACTCTTGAACATGTCCAGAGAAGGATGAGGAGAGGCTGAGGGAGCTGGGGCTGTTTAGCCTGGAGAAGAGGAGGCTCAGGGGAGACCTTATTGCTCTCTACAACTTCCTGAAGGGTGGTTGTAGCCAGGAGGAGGTTGGTCTTTTCTCCCAGGCAACCAGAACAAGAGGACACAGTCTCAAGCTGTGCCAGGGGAAGTTTAGGCTGGAGGTGAGGAGAAAGTTTTTCACAGAGAGAGTCGTTTGCCATTGGAATGGGCTGCCCAGGGAGGTGGTGGAGTCACCATCCCTGGAGGTGTTCAAGAGGGGATTGGACGTGGCACTTGGTGCCATGGTTTAGTCTTGAGGTCTGTGGTGACAGGTTGGGTTTGATGATCTTTGAGGTCTCTTCCAACCTTGGTGATTCTGTGACAGTTGGACTCTTCCACTTCTGAGAGGACTCTCATTAACCTTTTAAATTGTGTTATTGATAAAAAGTCAAAATAAGACTTCCTAAGGCATGGTGTTGCTAGGACCATTTCTGTTAGGCTCATTGGAGATTGAAGGTATATAAGTGGAGGCACTATATGTCTCCTCTTTAGTAGACCAAAGAATTACTAAAGAACTCTGAGGTTTTTACTTCTTGTTTAGTCTGTAAAAATTCTTGAAGAATTTTTATGGAGGAGTCTAAAACTCTTTATAGACCTTCTCTCAAAATGAAAATGAGCTGTAGGAAGGTTACACAAGCATGTACACACCCCGGTATGCACTTCAGGGGTGTTTTGGAGCGCTGAAGTGAACACACAAAATAACTTTTTCCTCATGTGCAGAACGTTTCCAGCAGTAGCTTGTGGACACTGAAGTGCATCGTGAACCTAACATAGTGGAAATGTGTGGAGCAAGCTCCTTGGGAATCCAGGATAGCATCTTCAAAGATATTAACAGATGGATCATTTAGAAGTCAGCAAGTCTCCGTCCCTGGAGGCATTCAAGAGGGGACTGGATGTGGCACTTGGTGCCATGGTCTAGTTGTGAGGTTTGTGGTTACAGGTTGGACTATGATCTTAGGTCTCTTCCAACCTTGGTTATTCTATTCTATTCTATTCTATTCTATTCTATTCTATTCTATTCTATTCTATTCTATTCTATTCTAACAGCAGCTGACCTCAGGGGAGTAGAATTGCTCTATATTTGACACATTGAAGAGTGCTAGGGAAAAACACCTCAATTCCTTTGACAGTACACATATACAACTTCCTAATAAAAGTACTTCTATAATTCAATAGCTGATGCACAGGTGTTAAGACTACACAGAATGTCCTGTGTGTGCAATGAAAAAGATTCAAATGGCCCTCAGTATGGGCATGGAGGAAACAAAAATGATGACGTTCTCTTTGTGGCAAAGAAACAAGCACGCACATTAGATAAAGAAAGCTCTTTCCATCACCCTCACTATACATGAACCCTGCTCTTGTTCATTCTCAAATTACTGACAAGAGACCTAATAACTTTAGGAAAAGAGAGCCTC
Organism: Picus viridis; assembly: GCA_033816785.1. Taxonomy (NCBI): domain Eukaryota; kingdom Metazoa; phylum Chordata; class Aves; order Piciformes; family Picidae; genus Picus; species Picus viridis. Next base: position 7,925,835 of record CM066581.1, read on the forward strand.
AAATACTTTGAGCCTACAAGCAGAGGCTGAAATCTGGGGTTTGATTAGCTAAACAAATAGGTTAGCCAGGAGATGTGAAAGGGAAGATGTAAACAATTCACATTCTTAGTGAAACTTGAAGCCTTTCCATAATGTTTGTTTTTTTCATGGCTCATTTGAACTCACTGGAATCCCACCCAGTGGAGGAAAAAAGTTCCATTATTGAGTTTGATATGTTAGGCATGCACCATTTTTGAGTGATGAAGGTATGTGGTACGAGCCTCATCTGTTAACAGAAATATCTTAGTGTTCCACTCAGTGTATGATGGGAATGTTTCCAGTAGTATTGAATTTGCTTCTTGCCAATAGAGCTTATAAAGATTTGCAACTATATCAAACATTTGCTTTCATAACAAATATTTCAGCTTGTACTTCATATAATCTGTGAAATACCACAGCACAGTGATTTCCCTTAAGTCCACATAGCAGAAAAATCAGTTACAACCAAGCACACTGTCTACAGAGACTGAATGTGCCACGTTTCTTTCCCCCTCAGATGTACACAATTAGTTTTAAGGCCTAAACTGAATACAGAATAAAACTGACAAAAGTCTTCAGATGTATTAAGCTATATTTCTATTGATTTTAGTGAACTTTTTTCCCCAGACTTTGGTATCTCTGAAGCAATAGTAAAAACCTCGGTAGGACTGGTACTTCTGCTGTATCATTTTGCTGTGTTTGAGGGTTTCATTAAACCTGGTTTCTTCTTTTATTTACACCTGGTCTCTTCTTTTATTTAAACCTGGTTTCTTCTTTTATTTAAACCTGGTTTCTTCTTTTATTTAAACCTGGTTTCTTCTTTTATTTAAACCTGGTTTCTGTTTGCCCTTTGAAAAGCATGGGAAAACTTAATTGTCTGTCTCTGGTAGCGTGAGTAGGATTTTTCAGTTGGACACCATTATTTCAGCAGCATCCAACAGTATTTCTTACTTAACAGAGAAGACACAGAGGCAAGGATCCCTGCTTTTACTCATTGACTGACTTAAACTTCTAAAGTTCTGACCTTTCTCTGATCCAGAAAATGCTGCAGTTACTGGTCTCTCTAGTCCAAAATGTTTTAAAGCCAATTTACTACTGAGTTTGAACAGTCATACAGAAGCACCAAGTCAGTTATGATTTTGCTGAGGCAAAGCACTGGCTAATCCCATTTACTTCAGCATGATTTTTCCTCTCACACACTAAATCTCATTCTTAGTATCCCCAGACAGGAGCAGGGTACATGTGCTCTAAGTGTTTGTGAATGTTCCCACAGAACCAGAAGAGATACACTACCCACTGCAGAAATTGTGATCCCACATCATCATAGTCTGCTCTTCTTGCATTCCCCCACAAGCTGAAACCCTTCTTCTGTATAGGAGGGATAATATATTTTGAGAGGTAATTATGTTCTTTCAAAGGGAAAGGGCCTCTGAGACCACATGGGATTGCTGTACAGATGCTTAATTGGAAGTAATTTGGCCTTGCTAATTACTTGCTTGGGTGTTTGGTTTTCAGCTGCCTATCCAGTGTTCAACAGCATCATCAGAGCATTGGTCTTGCAGCTCCTGTAAATTCCCTTTTAACTGATGTCTAAACTTCAAACTATTTTGCTGTGCAGGCAGGTCTACAGGGGTTTACTTGAATCCTGGGAACCACAACTAGTCAGCAGCTGAGAGGAAAGGGCCCCTCTATTGGCTTTGTCAGGAAAACTCTGCTCGTAATTAAACTCTGCTTAAGATTCATGGATCCAGAGTAGTGGCCTCGATTGAGCCGCTTAGCAGTTTAGGGGAACCTCATTATTTCAATTTTCAAGTGAAATCCGTTTCAGAACAGAGACTGCACAGCAGGATCCTTTATTGAAATATTTGCTCTGCTTAATAATGAGTGGTTACTTGTTAATTATCAGGGCGGGTAAGCAGGGTTCATTAGCAGGATGAGTAGTCATGTCATTCCAATAGTTTTTCACATCAGTTCTCTTAAAACATCAAATAAGTCGTGAGCAATAATAGAAAACTTCATGCAAGCTCTGAACTTTCAAGTGCAAGATGTTATTTTTTAACTTGAGAGTAAGAAAAAGCATGGGATTTAAGGCCAAAAAAAAAAAAAAGGAATTAAATGTGCTGTTTCCTTTTGATCCATATAAGGCCATTAACACTCCCACCAGCTATACAGGCAATAAAGTAGCAATTGTTTTACATTTGGAATTAATCTGTAAGAATTCAGAAGCATGTCTTTAGCCACTCATTAAGGCAAATACAAATCAAAGATTAGCCAATCTGAAAACACAGTGAGGAGAGGGAGAGGGGAAAGGGGAGAGGGAGAAATATCACTGGAAAAAATCCCTGATATTTCTTGAGAGTCTTGTTAAGGTTTTGCAAGCAAATTGAAAGGAGTATTGGGATTATTTCCTGCCACTAGTGGAACTGTGTCCCTCCTCAGACACTTGTTAAATCTGTGTTTTTTTCTCTTCATCCTCTTGTAACTGCATTGTCTAGTGACTAGTCCTGGTGCACAATCAAAGCTAAATTATTTCTACCTAAAAATACAGTGTGGTCCTGTAACTTCAATTCTTTGTTAACTGCCTGTTCTTACACTTCACTGGAATGGACAAAACTGATCAATGCAGCAAGGTGGTGATCACTTCACAGAATCACAGAATCACCAAGGTTGGAAGAGACCTCAAGGATCATAATGTCCAACCTGTCACCACACACCTCATGACTAAACCATGGCACCAACTGCCATGTCCAATCCCCTCTTGAACACCTCCAGGCACGGTGACTCCACCACCTCCCTGGGCAGCCCATTCCAATGGCTAACAACTCTCTGTGATAAACTTTCTGCCTAATGACTCTCTCAGTGAAGAACTTTCTCCTCACCTCCAGCCTAAACTTCCCCTGGCGCAGCTTGAGACTGTGTCCTCTTGTTCTGGTTGCCTGGGAGAAGAGACCAATGCCCTCCTGGCTACAACCACCCTTCATAATGAACCCCATCCTCTTCATTTAGCAAACTGTTGCTCTTGTGATACTCGAGACTATCAGTTTTATCCATGCTCATACTTTTAAAAGGACATATTTCCTGAGGTGGTCATTTTTTTTTCCTAGACAGGTAACTCCATATTTTTACTGCTACCAACTTTTAATATCACAAGTCCAACACCACTTTAGAAGTGCTCCAGCTATTTTATTATTAATTTTTTTTTAAACAGGAATGAAGTACAAACATTTCCTGCAAAAGTACATATAATAGAGGTTTGTTTGCCAAGTGGTTTTATTTTCCTCTTTGGCTGTGATTCTCAGCAAATGTTTAAACAGTAATGTAAAAATAAATGAATAAATTTCCTTCATTACTATTTTCTTTCCCTGCAAGAATATGTGCCTCGGGGACACAAGGGTAGAGAACAGATTAATAGGGACATTTTAGTGGGAGCCCCTTGTTAAATATTGGCAGTACATCACTGTACTGGAGAAAAAAAAATGCAAGTTGGTGCCCATGGAGTTATGCCTGATAACTGATTGCAAGACGCCTTCAAGGCTGCAATTTATCTTCAAGAAATGCAATAATTAGATCTGTGTAAGCTTGGGCTGTCTCTATTCAGTAGAGAGGCAGATATGATTTCATTATTCAATTCCTGTGAGGTCATTAGTGAACCTGGAAATCTATTCAGGCTGTCTGGGATAACTTGGCTTCCAAGAGTGAGAAGAAAGAATAAATCTACTTCTAAGGGTGTCAGAGAAGAACTGAAGCTCTACTGTTTCTTTGAAAGCACTTAGAAAAACACCAAACCACCTTCCCTGGTACTGCTATGTCCTTCTGTATGTTAGGGAAGTGCCTACCAGAGCATTGTGCTGCAAGATCATCGCTGGGTCTGCCTGCAAGATCACGCTGGGTCTGCCTGCCTTCTTCTTAGACCTAAACTCCTGCCTGCAAAAATAACTTGCATAATCTTGCAAGTTCGGTGATATGAACACATACCTCTTAACTCCTGGGCACCATCAACACCTACACTGCCTAGGTATGTCTAAAGTCGGAATGAGTAGTTATTCAGCATTTTCCAACCTAACTTTTACTGTGAAAAAAAGCTCCTCCCAGGGATAAAAAAAAAACCAAACCACACAGGTCTGGGGGGGTTTAAGTATACATTTACATGTAAAAGGTTATCATCTATCACCATCCTAAAGTGTTAGCTCCTGTTTCATTGAAATAAGGTGTTACATAAGGCTTAAATCACTTCACTGCCCAGCGGAATGGGAAACCAATAGCTGTGCTTGTAACTCATCCAAATTACCTCTCATTTGAGTGGTGTTATACATAGGCAGACCTTCGCCCAGCCACTTAATACCCAACAAGTTGTCTTTTTGCATTATGCTACTATTAGGTAGTGGAAGAGTCCTTTGTTAGCCTCAGAAATATCCGTTAACGCATGGTAATGGAAGGCAGGAGGACAATTAAGGAGTTGCAGGATCACCTGATTCCAGGCACACCTGTATGCAGGCACACCTGTATCCACGCACACCTGTATCCAGGAACGCCCAAATTAGCTTCTCTGGTTTCACTTTAAAAACAGCAACAGAAAAACAAGTGCGTTTGTCTCGAAAGTGCCAGTAGGAGAAACAGAGGAAGAATGACCGAACGAGGTCCAAACCAAGCACGGAAAGGTCAGGGAAATTATAATGAAAAAGCTGTTTAAAAGGCAGGGGGGGGGGGGATGGGAAAAGCAGGAGGAAAGCACAAGAATCGCGTTGGGATTATCGTAGCAGGATCTGCAGTTCTGTCCCTTCTCTGTTTTTCCTGGAGGCTGCGCAGACGGTGGATAGGTAAGTAGAGCATTAATCCCATCTGAAAAAATCCGTTTGTCAACTGTGAGCAGTAGGAATCCCTTCTATTGTTTTTTCAGCTTGAACTGTTGGAAGTGTTAAAACTTACTTTTGAGTGCATCTCAAATGTCTCCTATTCCCTCCCTCCTTTATATATATGCTCCCTTGTCTTTTATATGTATATTTATTTATTTATTTGCATACAAATCGAAATGGTTATTCTGAATACAATTGCGTATTAATTGCATTGCTACAGGCAAATGTTGCCTTTCATGATCCCCTTCTAAGTGCTGTGCACGGTTTTTTGTGCTGCGTCACAAGTGAAAAGAGGAATCCAGAGGAGCTCTTGGGTTGTGAAATCGGTCGGCCAACTGCTTTGTTCTCTGCAAAAGCCACGATGGCACTGCTTAGTGTGGTGTTAATGGGCAAGAGGGTTGGGGCACGCCATTGGAACCATCAAAAGTGACTGTAGATAACAGTGTGAGGAGTACCGTTCCCTGCTCTTGATTAGGATGAAACTGAGTGACTTTGCCTATCTTTTGCCCAGGAGTTTGTTCTTGTGTGAACGAATGTGCCAGCTTCCAGCCTCCTTTCTGGATGTTTATTTAAATCAGCTGTCTGTATTGTAGGCTCTGCAGCTTGCTTCCACAGTGGGAGGGATAAAGAGCATGCACAGAGGCATACATGTATGGAAACCAGCCTTTGAAGGACAGCTGATTGTGGGAGAGAGTTGGAGAGAGGACTTTAATGCTCACACTGGAGAGGGTCCAGGTGGGATCTCTTATTTTGAAGAGGCTGCGTCCTCTCTTACTTTCCTCGCTTCTGCCGTGATGGCGGCCAGAGGGGAGTTGCAAGACTGCCTACTGCGAGCTGGGCAATTACTCTGCTCCACCACACTCGTTTACAGGCACCTGTACGCGTTTTAAACCACAGGCCGCTTGTTGAAATAGCGAGCGTGAGGATTGAATATGGGTGCTCCATAGCCTCTGTGAGACATGCTCCTGATTTACTCACATGTACTCACTGGCCAGTTCGTGAAGGTCCCTATGGCTGTTTCAGGAGAGGGCTTTGCTTTCAGACGGATATTTCAGGAGAGGGCATCGCTTTCAGACAGCTCCCAGAGGGGCTTCCCCAGGCTGTGGTTTAGGCGTGAATGTCAGCAAATGCCACTCTCCTAGTGCTGGTAAATAAACATACAAAACAAAATATAAGCAAGCATCGCTGTCTTTCTGTCTGCGTGGATAGCATAGCTGGCAGGAGGCAAGGCACCCTGGGGACTCAGGGTCTTTTGCATCTCTTTCAATGGGAGCTAAACACATCATGCTAGTGTGTTGGTGGCGGCAGCATGAGGGTATATGGGAAGGGAGCTAACAAAGGCATAAACCAGCACTGTTGGTCCCTGTCAAAGAGCTTGCTGCATCAACCCAGATGCTGGAGCAGACAGTAACCACACATAGGCTGCAACTCTGCGTTTCTGCACTAACCAGCAGATTTTATGTTATGACTGGCCACTGAACAACAAAGTGATCCAACTGTACATTTCTCTTAATCATCACAAGTGCTTACTTTGTATTAAAATGAAATGCCTTCAAGGCTAGATCACAACAGAGAAATGATAAATCTCGTCAGAAATCCTGCTTGCCCTGGCAGCATGTGGACCCTGTGGTTTTGGCTATAAGGCATTCGTGCTCTTGATTACGCTGAGGGCATCACACGTGCCCATTAAAGGTTAAGGTTTGGCTCTCTCCCAGCTGCTTGGGCAGTTGTTTAACTTTCTCTTTAGAGATGATAAAGTGAGCTCTGCTTAATGTGAAGCTGGTTTTTCAGGAGCAAAGTAGGAGCCAAAAGAGGTGCTGCAGTGAGACGGTCTAATCATCTGCTATTGTCGTCACCTGTGAATGTCTTTGAAAGGCTGGTGTCTATCCCAGAGCATGCGGTGGATGTGTCCTGTAGTGCCCCACAGTCCAACCTGCTGTTGAAGGTTTAGCTTGCCTGTACCTGCCTGGGTTTTCTCCCTAGGGAAAGCAAAGTATAGGCAAAGAAAAAGTGTTTGTGCACAAACCTTATCCTGATGTGGGTTGGGAGCCCAGCTTGGCTGCGTGGAACTGCTTACAGCCTGTACATGTTTGACGTGTCCTGTGTGCGAAGCTTACCACCAAAGAAGGTTTCCTAACTGCCAAAAGGGTTCTGGGAAAACAAACTGTGGTAGTCATGATGTCTTCTAGTCTTTAGCTTTTTTAGTAAAAAGCTTTTGGGGGGCTTATATCTCCTTGATACTTTATCAGAGGATTTCATAGTGTCCTTCGAGTTATTTTGGTTTACAGGACAGAAAACAATGGGGGAATGATAATATCAATTGCTTCCTCATATTGTTTTGATTTTTTAAACACACACCCCCCCTTATGTTTTGGGAAACAGTTGAATTTTGCATGAGGCAGCACACTGAATAGTCATCAGTTGTACTGGGTCAGTTCAAGTCAGACAAATTACTCTGGGAAACAATTCTCTCCTGACCTTCATTTTTATGTATACTTGTATCAGTCACTTATGTGGATTATGTGGAGTAGTTTTGTAAACATATCTCTATCCTGTGCCTTCCATCACATTTTTTTTTTCCTGAAGTGCAGTAAAAGGTCAATGGATCTTTGTATGTTTTGGTTTTGTTTGCATGATGAATTGGTGATGAATCAAAAACTTAGATTAAGATTTGATGCAAATTTATCATAGACTTTAATATAGGCTTTATTCGAACTGATTTTTCCCTTTTTTGCTGACATTATTTAACTGAGCCTTTGGAGTCAATAGGAATGATAATTCCACAGCATTTCATAAAACTAGTTGTATTTCTCATATTGGTAAGAAATTCTGGCCTCCAAACCCCAGATGTCAAACCCTGCAAGAAAAGAGAGAGCCACCACCACCTTTCCAGGGACTGCATTTATTTGTTGATTTTCAGAGGAATAGATGTTCACTCATCTCAGCAAGCATGTGAAATCACTGTCTAGAAAAATACCATGAGAGGGTGCACATAAAAAAAAGTCAGGAGGGCTTCTAATTATGTTCACCTATGTCCACTTCTCTTTCCCTTCTTTCCCCCAGTTTTTAAGATCACTTCTTTTTTTTTTTTTTTTTTTTCCCCACTGCTTTTGAAAGTTTATTAAACAATTGCACAAACACTGTTTATTCATCCAGATCCACAGCTCAACCATGGCTAAATGGGTCTTTTCTAGTCTTAGGAAAACAACTCCAACAGATGTTTTTCATCACTGCTGCAGTACCAGGAATGTGACCAGGAAAGAAGGTAGTTTGGCCAGAGAATTTATGCTCCTCAGTCACCCTGGTTGCTGCAGTGGTCCAGGGAGCATATGGAGAGTGCTCTTGACGATACACAAGGGACTTCATGACTGGCACCAGAATTACAGAGGAATTTGAGTGCCTTACCCTAATTTTGCACACCCTCTTTTGCACTGCTCTGTGAACATAAAGACCAGTACAAGCAATCTGGACCATTGTGTTAGAGAAGTAAATCTCTTAGCAGCGATGTCCCTGGTTAGTCATTTTGTGGTTTGATAACTATTTTCTCCACTAATCCGTCTTCCCTAAATAAACTGAGCTGCTTTGTTGTTTGCATTGAGATAGCCCAGACTTGCTATGAGTCATTTATTTTTTTCAATTAAGATATCTTTATGATTTTCTACATTTGTTGACTGGGGTATGAAGGCAGCTTCCCAGAGCTGAACTTTTAGTTCACGTGGGACTGAGAGCAAGAGTGCATTCCCTCCAGCATGCTGGGTTTTGATGTGATGGTTTTCTGGGGTTTGGCTTGGTGGTTGTTTTTATGTGTAGATATTTTTTCAGTAGAATGTCATTCACAAGATATATTACACAGATCCTTTTAGGAATCAAATGTCCTTTTCATCTTTTAAGCAGCATTTGGGAGTGTCTTGTCCGGGAATGTTCTTCAACGAGAGAGTGATTCGCCATTGGGATGGGCTGCCCGGGGAGGTGGTGGAGTCGCCGTCCCTGGAGGCGTTCAAGAGGGGACTGGATGTGGCACTTGGTGCCATGGGCTAGTCGTGGGGTCTGTGGTGACAGGTTGGGCTCGATGACCTTCGAGGTCTCTTCCAACCTTAGCGATACTGTGATACTGTGGGAATCAGTATAGAGTGCCTTTAGTATGCCTCAGGCAAGGAATCCCATGGTGTGGTGCATGCCTCTTTTCCATAATGCTGATGAAATTCTGCTTCTGTGGTGCACATCTGTGCTGTGGCCTGTCACAGCCAGGGTTACTTCTTGCCAAACAACCCCGTTTGCCAGCGTTCATTACCTCAAAATAAATGCAATAAGCAGACTGTGTTCTATATGTCAATATTTTAAAGTCAAATCAGGTAAAATTGGCTTAAGTCAGACAAAAGGACAGGAACCAGGATGGACATGTGTTTAAGGTATCAGACTGAGGCTTGGAAGATCTGATTTCAGTTTCCAGACCTATCAAAGACTTCTTGTACAATATCCAACAAGTTGCTAAATCTTTTGGGCATCGGTTCTCTGGCTGGAAAGTGGGGATTAATATCATCTGGCCTTGAAAAATAATTGTGGGGATGAATTGCTAGGGCTCCCAGGTAGGATGGCAAGGGCTATTGCTTGCAGCCTGATCTCACAGAAATTACCTCATTGCTTAGTGGTTTAAGTTCCAAATCTGTCAAGAGGGAACAATAACTTTGCTACCTCTTCAGGTCTGTTATGAAACTTCAGTAATATTTGAAAAAACACTTGCCTTTACATCCTACCTTTTCTCAAGGGACTCCACAGTGAAGCAGCAGCTTCCTCACACTCACCAGAGACTTTTGGACTAAAGGGCCTTAGCTTAAATATCTAAGCCAGCTGAGGCTTTCCAATGTAAACCCTTCAAGAAGGGATCATTTAATGATTACCATCTTCATTTAAATTCCTGTTTGTATTTTGCCTTGTACGTTGTAAATCTGGCTTGTACGTTCCCTGACCATTTTTCTCATGTTGAATTTGTTATTCTAAGAGCAGGAGAACTGTACTCATTAGTTAAACTCCTATATAGCAAGGAAAAAAGAAGCCAACAACAGCTGATAATGCATTTTGAGACTGCGGTTACGGTCTCTGCTGTCATTTGAGTACTAAACAACTTTAAAAGAAGTAGAAAACTGGTTCCCAATTAAAGAAAAAATAAACAAAAGTGATGATGATATCTTGACTGCTGTTTACAAGCTAGAAGCCTGAAAATTAAAAGGGTGCAATAGATATGCACTCATATTTCCTTTCCCAGTGTAAATTATGCATGCATTTGTACACCTTCCCTCTTTCTTCTTAAGTCGCATCTTGTTGCATCTTTTGGATGTCTGCTATTATTCAGATAAAGACTTCAGGAAGAATTGTCAGTCTGGGGTGGAATGTGCTTTTTCTGAAGCAAAGATTGGAATCCTTACCTCTTGGAGTCTCCCAAAATTCTGAAGCCAGTTGTACCGTTATTGATGGCAACACAGAAATGCAGCTTTGACCAAAAACTGCCTCAGTGAGGAGAAGGTGGCATTACTCACAAAAATAGCTGTAGTTTTGGTGAGTGAGTTTGTAGCCTGGAGAAGAGAAACCTCAGGGGAGACCTTATTGCTCTCTTCAACTACCTGAAAGGAGGTTGTAGACAGGTGGGGGCTAGTCTCTTATCTCAGGCAACCAGCACCAGAACAAGAGGACACAGTCTCAAGCTGCACCAGGGGAGGTTTAGGCTGGATGTTAGGAAGAAATTCTTCATAGAGAGAGTGATTGTCCATTGGAATGGGCTGCCCAGGGAAGTGGAGGAGTCACCATCACTAGGGGTGTTTAGGAGGAGACTTGATGGGGCACTTGGTGCCATGGTTTAGTTGATTAGATAGTGTTGGACGATAGGTTGGACACGATCTCGAAGGTCTCTTCCAACCTGGTTTATTCTATTGTAATCAGAACATATTTGTTGCACATTTGAGAGACAAACTTATTACACTATGAACACCAGTTACTTTGCAAAAAAAACCCCAGAACCCAACAACCCAATAGTTTATGAGCTGTCTGGGTAGCAACAAACACTCACACACTATGTTTTTTGAGTGATTGCTGTTTAGAAATTACCTACGCTAAGTTCAGCTAGAAAAATGCTGCGTGCTGAGCCTTCACATCCCTGGGCAGTGCCCAGTTGTGCTGTATTGACCTTTCCTTTCACAGCAAAACTCCTAGAGAGGAAAATCCTGTTGCTCTAGAACAAGAGGGGGTTAACAGAATGCACATTTCTTTCCAATTATTTTTTTTCCCTTTCATGCTTTCTAAGCTTTCCTTCTTATTGGCACTTCTTTTCCTGTGTTTTTCAGTTCCTCCAGTAAATAAAGATCTGCCCATTGCTTCTTTTAATCTGGTTCATGTGAGGAGTCTCCTAAACATGTGATTACTCTGCAGGGAAAGAGGTAGCAAATTTCTTAAAGATTTTTTGGAATGTGAGGATGTCAGCCAAGTCTCAGGGAACTTGCTGGGGGTTAACGACAGCCCTAGCTGTGTTTTCAGATAAGATCTGGTTTAGAGGGATTTCCCTTCTAGAGACCCGAAGAGTTTCTCATTAATCAGACCCTTCCTCAAGGCACATCAGGAAAACAGAAGAAATTAATATCCCTTGGTCTCATCTGAAGACTAAACAACCTCCACAAATGTACAAGGGGAGGCCAGCATTACAAATACCAGCGGTGTGCATACTCTTGATGTCTCAAGAGTGAACAACCAATGCAAAAGAAACATCCACTTCAAAAAGCAAGCAGTGAAAATCTTCCATGAGAAGAGAAAGGCAGGCAACAGGTAGCAGGATTGAAATCTGATTTGATTTTAACATGAGCAAAGTAAGAGAGTGATGCTTCCCTGTCCAACCGTGTTTGAAAGGAGAATGTATGGAAAGAGAATCCCCAAGTACTACTGTGAGGTTTTCTCTTGAAGACCATAACTAGATGGTTGAACTGCATTCTTTAGTGGTAAGTTTCTCTAGGCACTTACATTCTGAGACACTTCCTAGAAATTTATGGAAAGAGAATCCCCAAATACTGCTGTGGGGGTTTTCTTGAAGACCATAACTAGATGGTTAAACTACATTCTTTAATAATAAGTTTCTCTAGGCACTTAAAATTCCAGGAAGTGTCTCAGATCCTCCTTATTTCTTTTAGTCAATGTGTTTACCACAGTTGACAAGTTGAATTCAAGTATAGAAGTGACCAGGCTTAGAAGTTAGCAGAGGTGTGGAAGATGCTGAGGTTTCCTTTGTGCTCCACTTAAAAACTTAGCAGATAATTAGTGAAACTGCAGAATTTCCGAGGTGGGAAAGATGCTACCTCTGAAATAAATAATTAATTGAATGGGTCTTCAAACTTGCCCCCCCCCCCAAAAAAAAAAAAAAAAAAAAAAAAAAAAAAAAAAAAAAAAGATGAAAAGAGGCATGGAACAGACTCAGGCTTTAAAAGACACAAAAATCAAGTTTTCCCACTACTGAAAAAGCGATGGGGAAGGCTGTATTCATCAGTCCACGTGAGAGCAGACGCAAAACATGATGTGATTTCTGCCAGAGATGCATCTGGGTTTGGCAGATGGATAGTCACCTAGCAGACAAATCTCTCTGGCGAACGATGAGGTGGAGTCCTTGCGTTGCATCCGCGTTAAATTATTTCAGCTCCGTTTTACGCGCCAAGAGTTTACACCGCCTGTCGATGTTATTTCTTCTCTCTGTACTTCTGACCTCCTCACTCTGAAGAGCCAGAAAATAGCTTCCCTTTCCAGAATACAGCAATAATTCAGATAGGAGTAGAAGGAGCTGTTTCAAATGGCTGATCTTCCAAAACTGACCTCAGCTAGACTGGTCAGGATGAATGATCTCAGCTATTCCTTCAAATAGTAATTTATGCTCCAGAAGTGTTTTGACCCACATTTGTTTTAGGCCTTTAGGCTACGCTGACTGGTGAGCGCCCAGCGCAGCTGGCCCCCGGGGAGTGACCGGTTCATAAACTAAGTCATTCCCTTAAGGCTTTCATACTGCTCTCCCTTGCAGTGAGTGTTTGGGACCTTGTCTCACCCCAGAGTTAGGAGGTGGCCAGTGGATATACCTTTGCACAAGAGATGAGAAATCTCGTCAATCCTACAGCATTATCATAACCCCCAGGATCTCCAGCAGCAGGATCATGCTGCAACAATGCAGTGTCCTTGCTTGAGAACTCACTCTGACTGAAAAGCAAAAAGTAGTCATTTGTGTAAGTGCTTTTTCATTTTCCCTTGGAAAGTGCTGTGTTTTGATACTTTCTAACCTTGCTACTATCACAGAATGGCAGAATTTTGGCCTGGTTTTAGTTCTACTAGTATTAATCAAAGGGGTGTCTCTCTCTCTTTTTCTTCTTAAAGCAAATTTTCCTTGTAAGAACCAACATTCAAATTTATCCTGAATAAATCTTGTGGAAAATGATGCCGTACGAAGCACTTCAAGGGTGTCTTTTGAAGTAGCCATTTGACCATAATGCCTCAGTCTTTGGTATATAAACAAGATACAGTAATATGGAAACAGATCTTTAAATAGTTTTCTGGAGCATTTTGCAATATTTTATTAACCAATCCTTTCCCATGGCCAATATTGCAACTTGCAAGCAGAATATTGCCCTTGCTCTGAAATAATTTCATGTGAGACAAACCATGACTTTTCTTTGCTCAGTCTTCACTTACAGGAACGAAACCTTACTTCTCAATTTCTTGTCCATTCCCTGGAGGAATTGTCTCCCATGCCTTTTTTTGAAGCTCTGCTAAAAATGGGTGTCAAGTTTAGTCATATTCTGATCAATCTAGTTGCTGGTTATTGGCTTGGAATACTGGGAGGTAGCAATGTAATGGATTACCCAAGTCTTACACTGTATGGTTTTCCTTCTTTACTTATTATATATATGCAGTGTATATATATTATACTACATATTTCTATTCCTTATATATTCTTAAGGATATTAAAAGCAACAGCTCATTTTGGCATTCAAGTTGCTTGGGGCTGTATTTACTCCAGTCATCAAGGGCTGCTGAGGACTTGCTGTCTTAGTGGCTCACCTCTGTTTCTTGGATGTGTTTTCACATGCATGACTTCACTGAGTATGTGTAAGGACAAAAATCTTACTTAAACAGTAGGTGATTATGACTGATGGTCTGTCAATTCAAGCCATTATATTGAGGTTCTCATACCTCAGGGATCAACGGGCCTTTAAGACACCACAGTTACCTACAGTACAATATTGATATTGCAGTTAAAGCACCTCAACTTCCAAAGTCCTCTCCCTATTCTCTTTGGGAAGGCTGTAGCAAAAAAAAAAAAAAAAAAAAAAGGGGTGTTTTTTTTTTTTAATGCCTCTGGGAGAATTAAGAAAAGTCCAACTAGTAAATGGATCAAACCTCAAAAATATCTTCCCCAAATTCCAATGCAGTTAACTAGGAAAAAAAATTTCCATGTGTCTCCTGAGGATACCAGCTGCTAGCATTCACAAGCAATACTAGCTAGATGCTAGGTTTAATGTCATGCCTGCTGGGTTTTAACCATTACTACAAATGCTTGGTGGCTTTCCTAAACAAAGCCCTGCTCGCCCTCTGCCATTCGCTCTGAATTACAATGCTGCATTGCCACAGATGTTAGGGCCAAATCCTTTTCCCTTCAAATTACAGTGATTACAGGCTGAAATCTTCTGTCTCCTCATTTATCTCCACAGATCACGCATACAAGCTAATGCTCAAGTAAAACAGTCTAATGATCACCTTTTTAAAGTCAGGTTTGCTTTCAGAAGAAAACAGATACAGTGAGGTGACACGGGGCATGTTCAACAGATCTTTCTGCCAAAGTCACATGTTGAGGGTTTAGATGCAATGCAAGTACAAAGCCTGGGGACTTGCAAGAGCATGTACTGGCATATGTGCTCAGCATTTCTTAAAATGAGAGTGAGTTTGCACATAAAAAGATGGAACACATGGCCAGCAGCTGGAACTTATGAGGATCTCTATTTAATAGAACAGTAGTAACCGCTTTGTGCTGCTGCTGCTGCAGCATTCTTCTCTTGGTGACAAAATGGTGGCACACCAGAAAAGATGCAGCCTTTAGTAAAGAAAAATGTTTCCCAGGGGTTAAGGGGTTGGAGAGAGCAAGGTAGTAGCAAAGGTCTTATTTCCTAAAAGTGCTCTTTAAGTTATCACAGTATTACCAAGGTTGATTTTGTTTGGTTTGTTTTTTTTTTGTTCTCCAGTTTGCTTTGTGTGTTTTTATTTTTTATCTTGTGGGTGAGAGCTGCTGTGCCCACTTGTGGCTGCTCAGACAGGCCTTGGTCTTGCCTTCCTCTGAGGTTTACAAGGCACGGTTGGACAAAGCCATGACTAATTCAATTTAAGCTTGGCTTTTGTCCTGTTTCAGGCAGGAGGTTGGAGCGTATGATGGCCAGCAGTCCCTTCCAACCAACTTTTCTATGATTCATTAATTCTGTGCTAAATTCTGAAGTATGTATCAAGTAATAAGCAATTTCTCAATACAAAAATTGCAATCAGACTTTCTGCCTCAGAAAAAAATAATAATCGTGTTCCATGTTTCAAGTAAAATTAGCTAACCAATGTGTGTTTTCCCAGATGTTGTTGAGGCTGCCTTCACAATTGCTGTCTTTCTCAATTAATTTCTTTGTGGGAAACCATTTGTTTCAAATTCTGCTCCAGCTTGCACCCAGTACCAAGCAAAAATATCCAACTGGAGTTGAAGAGTTAGACCACTTTAAAAAAAATAATGAATTAAGCAATGCCAGCTCTTCTGTGTGCAACAGGCATGTATAAACAGTTTGAAAGACATTTGTCATTCTTTCAGTATTGGCCTCATATTAAAGACCAATAAAATGATACCGTTTTTGTGGGCTGCATTGTTCAGGGAGGCATTTTCTGATTGCAGCAGCAAAAGAGGCAAAGAAGGGTCATTTCTCAGGTTTCACACAAGTGAAAATATTCATGTTTGAAATAATGCATAGATTTACACTGGAACCCAAGAGAGAAGGCAATATTGAACACCCCCTCATTACCTAATCCCCGTGTTATTCTTGGCATTTCACAGTCATAGAATCTTAGAATAGAATAAATCAATTGGAAGAGACCTTCAAGATCATCATGTCCAACCCATCATCCAACACCACCTAATCAACTAAACCAAGCACCCTATGAAGTCTCTTCCTGAACACCTCCAGTGATGGTGATTTCCCCCACCTCCCTGGGAGTTCATTCCAATGGGCAATCACTCTCTCTGTGTAGATTTTCCTCCTAACAGCCAGTATGAACCCCACCGGCACAGCTTGAGACTGTGTCCTCTTGTTCTGGTGCTGGTTGCCTGGGAGAAGAGACCAGCCCCCACCTGTCTACAGCCTCCCTTCAGGTAGTTGTAGAGAGCAATAAGGTCTCCCCTGAGCCACCTCTTCTCCAGGCTAATCAACCCCAGTTCCCTCAACCTCTCTTCATAGGGTTTATGTTCCAAACCCCTCACCAGCTTTGTTGCCCTTCTCTGGACACGTTCCAGCAAGTCAGCATCTTTCCTAAACTGAGGTGCCCAGAACTGAACACGTAGATCTTTGCTCTACCTGATTGTGTGCAAGGGAACAAACATTGGATAAATTTATAAACAGTAAAAGGCAGAGGTAGTGCCAAGCTCTCAAAATATAAACATGAAAAAGATTGTAAAGGATCCAGTAAGAAAAATAATAAAAAAAATTATGGGGTGGGGGGCAATAATGTAGTCAGAGAACACCTTTGGAAATTAAATAAAAGATATAAGGGTAGGTCTTAAAAGTTCAGAGAGAATGAATGAAATCAGGTTTTAGAGGGACTGTAACACCCAACCCCACCCCCAGTTACAAATACAGTCACCTGCCAATTTCAGAAGTGATAGCAGATTCTTGAAAGAGCAGGTGTTACGTTGCTGTGTATCTAAAATTCAGTCAGGCCCAACACCTTAAAGGCTTTCAAAACCAATAATCCCAATTCAAAAGCAACCAGCTATGCTGTAATCAGTTGATGGAAAGAGTATAAGGGGAGCATAATGCGATTACGACAGCTCAGAGCAGTACCTGTCCACACTGATCGCATTCTGGGCCAGCCCCAGCCACTGACATATCTGCACTAAAGCTTTGTGAAGAGGAGAAATTTCCTCCAAAAGTATATCCCCAACAGAAATCCAAAAGGAACAACTGGAACCAACAATCTTTACTCAGTACGTTTCTTAGCATTTTTTTCTCTAGTGGAAGTAGCCTCCCTCTGAGCTTCTTGCTGGTGGATTTTTCCTCCTCTGCTGGATTGATTAGGGTGTTCTGTTTTGCTTTAACAAAGTTGTGATAAATTTGTCTACCAGGGATGTAGACTGTGCCAGATGATTGGTTACTGTTAGTGAGATTAGCAATACCACTTAATGTCGTTAATCTGCCCTAATTGGGACTTCAGCTGGGAACAGCTTTCACTGGAGAAACCTTATCCTCTGATTCAGAGAATCACTGAATATATTTGGTTGGAAAAGACCTTCAAGGTCATCCAGTCCAACCTTCAACCCAGCACTGCATTCAAATATATAAGGCAATTCACAGCTAAATTGGTTGACTCTAGTTATGGAAGCACAGCAAAATATGTTGCAATATTTACCCAACTTCTTGTGCTTGTTTTCCTTTTTGTGCCTGTTTTCCATTAATGCACTAAAAGAAAGAATTGAGAGACAGAAATGACCAGAGAAAAAAGTTCACCAAACCCTGAAGAACTCATTTAAGACATAACTTCTGCCTTTCTGATTTAGAAAGAATAGGATAGAATAGAATAGAATAGAATAGAATAGAATAGAATAGAATAGAATAGAATAGAATAGACCAGGTTGGAAGAGACCAAGATCACCATGTCCAACCCACCTAAACAACTAAACCATGGCACCAAACACCCCATCAAGTCTCCTCCTGAACACCTCCAGTGATGGTGACTCCACTACCTCCCTGGGCAGACCATTCCAATGGGAAATGACTCTCTCTGTGAAGAACTTCTTCCTAACATCCAGCCTAAACCTCCCCTGGTGCAGCCTGAGACTGTGTCCTCTTGTTCTGGTACTGGCTGCCTGGGAGAAGAGACCAACCTCCACCTGTCTACAACCTCCCTTCAGGTAGTTGCAGAGAGCAATAAGGTCACCCCTCAGTCTCCTCCTCTCCAGGCTAAGCAATCCCAGCTTCCTCAGCCTCTCCTCATAGGGCTTGTGTTCCAAACCCCTCACCAACTTCGTTGCCCTTCTCTGGACAGCTCTGGAATCTTTCTTTTGAAGATTATACCCACCCCACAGGGACAGAATTAACTTCCAGTGAGGCAGGTATCCAAACCAGATTTAAACTAGCTGCTTTTTGGAGCATCCTGATTTACCTGTTTCTTAGCTATCCAGTCAGAGAAAAGCTACACCAGACTGCATCCAGACCTACATTTTATCCTATGCATGTTTCTGTAAACATAGCTATGCATGTTTGCAGAGTGTAAGGGCACACATGCAACACTCTGTAAGTAAATGAAACTCTTTCACAAGACGAAAGCTAGCAGCAGCAGAATTGCCTGTGATGATAGTTATGTTTGCCAGGCCCATGAACTGTTTGACATCTCTCCAATGAAAAATAGTAACCACAGACACCACACCAACGGGGCACAGCATTAAAGGCCACCAACAAGTCAATTGGCCAATATGCATTGCTTCTTTTCAGTAATATGTCACAGCTTGTGCATTCTGGTTAAGATTTAACTGGTGAGTTAAATGGAAATGGTATTAATTATATCCTAGAACTATGTCAGCCTTCAAAACAGCTGTAGGCTTTTAGTCCAAGAGCACAAAAACTATAAAAGTGTTGTAAGCTTTTTTCCAAAGAGATGGGGTTAAGATATGACCACAAGACCTTTAGTTGTTTCATGAGAAAAGCTTCCAAGGAGTCCATCTTCACCCCTGTTTTCCACCTCCCCTGGGTGCCAGTTTCCCCCTCCAGAATACAAAGCCACACATGCCCAGGAACACAAGAAGTGAAATTGGCTCCAAATCTTTTGCCCTGCTTGTCCTTGGAGGTTTTTGTTTATTTGTTTGCTTGCTTGGGTTCTGTTTTACCTGGACAGGCTGATAAAAGCTGTTAAGTATTACATAGTTTTGCTAACTTCTGGCTGTGTGTAGCTATATGAGCCACACCTGAATCATGTGTGAAGCCTGACTAAAAAGGCTGTATGGCCAGTGTTTATGTTTTGTGTTCTCTCTGGGGTTACCCTCATGATAAAAAGAGACTCCTGAGGTCACTGGCACCGGCAGAACCCTGTTTTTCTAACAAGCTTTCAACCAGGATGGAAAGTGGTGGCAGAAAGAGGCACAACCACAAAGATGTTGCATTTTGAGAAAGGACAGGGCTTTTTCTCTCCTTCCCTGTCTTTCATACCCCTGGTGGGCTGCATTTTCAAGTCGAGACACATGTTTTGATGATGGCAATGTAATAATGAAAAACTTGTACTTATTCTCCAGGCAACCTCGTTGCTTCAGAGCACGTTTGCTTTCTTGCCTGATACTTTAGTGTTTGAAGTCAGCGACGTTTGGCCCAGCCTTCAGATGTCACCTGCACTTTATTTCTGTCCTGACACGGTTTTGAGGAGACTCTTACTAGCACTTGTTTATTTGCTAAGCTGCCAGCCTTGTCTGGGACGTTGTAAAATGAGGATCTATGCAGTTGTTGTGTGAGGTAGGGATCTGAATGAGCTGCCAATCCTTTGAGGGTGGTAAATATAAACCCAGGGCAAGATCTAAGCTGTTACCTAATTACTTTTGACACTTCCTATTGAGAGGCCTCTAGAGTAGCAACAATGTATTGATTCCTTACATTTCTTTCCCAGTCACTGCTGGTGTTTCTGGTTCTGCCTTCTACCCTCACTCTCTGCACGTCTGAACAGCTCGAAACGTGCAGCTCTGTGTGCATGCGTGGCATTGCTGACATGACACAAAGACATTTTTGTGCATGCTCACTCTACCCAAATATGAACAGCATGGCAAATCACACAGTCCACATCTGCTGCAGATAATACATGGAAGTCTAGAGATGAGCATTTCTGAAATAGGAATCAGTATTTTATGTTTCAGGGCAGGCAGGGTTTGGGTCAGTTATCGGTAAAGATACACGGGTTTAAATCTTTCCAAAATGCTGGAGTATTGTGCCCTAACTTCTTTATAGAAGTTTCACCAAATGGGCTTTGGACATGTGTCGATTAACCCTCTTTGTGTGATGTGTCTTGAAAATAACATTACTGTGCTTCCTGATGTTGGAGGATTTTAGTACTGCCCCAGATGTATCCATTCCACTTTCTATCATTTCATGGAAAAAAACACCCTCCACCAGCTTTGCTGCATCTATAGTCAAGCCCCTCAAGCTTCCCACCAAAAATAACTCAAGGATCTTCCTGACATCCAGCCTGAACCTCCCCTGGTGCAGCTTGAGACTGTGTCCTCTTGTGGTGCTGGTTGCCTGGGAGAAGAGACCAACTCCCACCTGTCTACAACCTCCCTTCAGGTAGTTGTAGAGAGCAAGAAGGTGTCCCCTGAGCCTCCTCTTCTCCAGGCTAAGCAACCCCAGCTCCCTCAGCCTCTCATCATAGGGCTTGTGCTCCAAACCCCTCCCCAGCTTTGTTGCCCTTCTCTGGACACGTTCCAGCAAGTCAACATCTTTCCTAAACTGAGGGGCCCAGAACTGGACACAGGACTCAAGGTGTGATTTAACTAGTGCAGGGGCAGAATGACCTCCCTGCTCCTGCTGGCCACACTGTTCCTGATACAAGCCAGGATGCCACTGGCCTTCTTGGCCATCTGGGCACACTTGCAGGCTCATGTTCAGCCTACTGTCAACCAGAACCCTCAGGTCCCTCTCTGCCTGTCTGCTCTCCAGCTGCTCTGACCCCAGCCTGTAGCTGCATGGGGTTACTGTGGCCAATATGTATGTATCTTGATAAGTAACCTTGGCCTCAATGTAACCTTCTGATTGATACAGATCTATTGATTATGTAATGTGTGGTGAACCCATTCTCCTCGTACATCTCAAGAATTATAAGCATCTGCAGATAAAAGCAGGTAGCAGGGTTTGTATTCCCTGTGTTCTGAGTTAAAAACACTTCTAAGTAAACCACAATGATTTAATACTCTCTGTGCATTTAATAATTTAAATTATTGTGCAGATTTAAAGCCAGAAATCCTGGAAAATATATGTGGAGGCCATTTCCATTTTGCTTCTCTGATCTGCTCTTTCTCATTGAAAAACTCCCAGAGGTGGTGACTTCTTTTCTCTTGCTGCAATTCATAGATCTGGTTTGAAGTTGACAGATATACAGCTTTTGATCATGGTTGTTTGGTTTTGTTTTTTTTTTTTTTTAAAGGCAATAAAGAACATAAAATGAAAGAGTACTTTTCTCCATGGAGGATAAAATGCCATTTGAGGCTTTAACTGCTGGTAATTACAACACAGTTCGGTTATGATATCCAACAATAACTTTTTTAATGCCCTTAGCATAGCATTATGTTAGAGCCATTAAAAGAATTACTCATTTTTGTCCTAAAGCTTCCCAAGTTTTGTTATTTGCTGTGTTTTTGGACCATGAATGAATGACTGCGTGTCATTTACCTTACTGTCTACGTAAGTTCACAGCAGACAAAAGCCATATCTAATTAATAGTTCAGATTCTTTGTTGTTGAGGGGGTTTGTGCCTCTCCCCTTTATTTTTCACTTACTCCTGCTTTAAAATAAAAGTAGATGAGTTTGTGAAGAGATTAAGGTAAAAGAATTTAAACCTGATGAGATACAGTTCAGTAGATTGCAGTGATACCAGTGGCCTCAGACTTTGTGTCTTCCTATTTCTACCAAGGCAGGGAGATGCATATTCTACTTTTTCTTTTGAATATGCTGCATTAAAAAGCAACTGAACCAGTTCTAACAGAGCCAAGAATTCTGGAACATATGATCTGACAGGAAAAAAAAAAGAAAAGCAAGCTCTGTGTGTACGATTTTAGAGTTTGGGGGTTGGTTCCTCATCTTCAGTAAGGATGAGCAAAAACCATATGCTGTTTATCTTCAGCCTTTCAAGTTTGGGCTCAAATGAAGCAAAATGCAGATTTAATTACTCCCTGATCTGGATTTGCAAAGTTCAAACCCATATTTGAACCCCAATGTGCTTATAAACTCCAGATTGCTTCCTTGCTATTAGCCTGTTACATTTCATCTGTGTAGGTTGTACCTTTATTTTTAGATATGTGGCAGGGTTAAGTCAACTGGTTAAGATCAGAATCAGCTTGAACCTTATTGATAGACTGATTATCAGCAGCTCTATAAGAGACACAGCAGTAAGAAACTTCAGTTTAAAACTGAGAAGGTACTTTTGATCTGTCTCTCTCTTCACCTGTATCTAGAAAAAGAGACTAATGAAATTAGTTGAAAAGGTCTCCGTTAAGTGATTCCTGACTTGATGGGGTGCTTGGTGCCATGGTTCAGTTGTTTAGGTGGGTTGGATTGGTGGATAGGTTGGACACGATGATCTTGAAGGTCTCTTCCAACCTGGTTTATTGTATTGTATTGATAGGGATGAAGCCAGGACATGCTATAGTGCTGTAGCTGAAACTCCTTTGTTGTACTGGTAAAGTAAACTGAATTTTCCTGTAGACCTTCTTGAAATGGAATTATAGCACTACAAATGGTGAAGAAAATCTGCTAGCAATGTGCCCTTTACCAAGTCTCCAGACAAATGGATCCACCTGAGGGACTGAAAAAAAAAACATTTTAACAAGGTAGACATTCTATATCTAAAAGTGTCTCTGGTCATTGCAGCAGAAATAGTTGGCAAATGTCTATGCCCACTGTAATTGGCAGATAAAAGGATGAGAGAAGCCATGGAAAGGCCTGCATTTCTAGTCTGAGAACAAGAGACTGCTATGCTCATCTGGGTCTGGTGGTACTTTACATTCTCTCCTTTGTGCAAATTTTTGTCTGCTCTGAAGGAAGGAAAGAACAAAAAGTCTCAGGATTTTGTTCTCTGCAGTGTTTTGATCTCGGTGATTTTGATCTCTGCTCAGATTTTGTTTTGTGTCTTTTAGAGTACAACCATCAAAAGCAATTTTGTGCCACCCTTTTTTCTATTCCAAACCAGCTCAACTGACCCCCTTATCCCCTTTACTCCCTTCTCATTCTGTGTATGGCTCACATTGAATCTCACTTCATGGTAGAAGTAGTAGTAAGGATTATATGTACTTGGAGTGGAAGATGAGTGGGAGAAACTGAGTTTTGACAGACATGGCATCAAGTAATAACTGGAAGATAGCTCAAGTAGAATGTTTTCATTCTAAGTTATGAAGAAGGTGATGCTTGGAAACTAAAAACCCACACATGTGAACTGTTGGTTGGAGTAAAGGAATTTGCCATTCCCATGAATTGAAATGAAAAGAAAAATAATTCTTTTAGCTTCCATAATTTGGCTAAACATCAATTCAAAATAGAGATACAGGCTAGCAGAGGTTGCTCAGGGAGGCAATAGAAGCCACATCCCTGGAAATAGTCAGGCTGGATGGGGTTCTGAGCAACCTAATCTAGTTAAAGATGTCCCTGCTCACTGCAAAGAGGTTGGACTGGACCCTGAACGATCTCTTCCAACCCAAAGCATTTTATGATGGTTGTCTTCTGGTGTGGCAGCAGAAAATATCCCTGCATCAGAGTGTAGCTGTATCTCTGCTGAGCTCTTCTCACTTATGAGGGGTTTTTTGTGTATCCTGCACACTTGGCAGGGGATTTGCTGTTTTCCATGCAAACTTCACAACTTCTGCTGTGGTGATTTCCCCAAAGTCACTATTAGTATAATGGGGCTTGAGGGGGCACTTTCTTCACTTTCATTTTGAAAATTAGGCACAGTGGGAGTTGTTTTTTAATTTAAATAGAATATCAAATGCTGGAGGATAAGAAAAACATGTATTTTATATGGTATACCAAAGCAACATTAGGAGAAAATGAGGGGTAAGCTACCTCTGTTGAATCAACCACAATCCCTGCATATCATTAAACAGTATGGTTAAAAGAGTGACTGTAGTGGCTGGCAGCCCTGGGACAGAAAGCTCGACAGGAGACTTAGAGGAAACTCTGTATTTCTTCAATTTACATTCCCAGCAACTCCTAAGCTAGCTGCTCAGCAGCATTTTCTGAACATAATTTCCTCCAGTTAACAAGATGATGACTAAAAATCAAAATATTAGATTCCCTGAATAATTGGCACATGAAAACATAAGACAAAATGCAACAAAATAAGCTGATTTCCCTAGAAATACATGTCAGTCTTTATGCCATCAGCTTATTTGAGATCTACCACTATTTCACTTTTTTATACCATATTTTCTATGAATCAATGAGCAGCACTTGATCCCTTGCATAGAAATTAGTTGTGTTCTATATGCCATGCCTCTCTTGCTGTTTTAACATGAGAAATTTTGATCTCTAAAAACACCTTAAAAAGCTGAAACACAGAATGAAGGGAATTAATTTGGGTCTCTTGAGAAACACTTGTGTTTTCCATTACTTTTGTATCCATAATGGCATCATCTACTAGCAAAGATGACAAGGCATACATTAACAGCAGCCAAAGGAACTGGCACAATTGTTAGTTGCATGCTTGTAGTGTTAAGACCCTCCAAAATTAATTCAAATCAGTGTGATTTTTGCCAAGCACACCAGTGGATTTTTGGATTAATTCCATAATTGCTAATAAGTCTGAGCTGATGGTCTAGAGAGAGAGTGAAATGATTCTTATATATGAAAAATGGGCATAATTGTTGAAAATAATGAAGAGAAATACACAAAAGCCTGACAAGATATACACAGCATTGCTGTTTCTGTTTAGTCTGCAGCCTTAATGTTTGTTGGCTTACACAAAAAACAAACACATGTGGTGGAGGAGCTCCTCATTTCAGCCTCGTTTCGTGGGGAGAAATGAAGCTTGTAGGAGGATCCTGTTTGTCTGCCTTGTCACTGCCACCTAATTTTAGCCAGATGTGGTTAGATGTGATGGATAGCGCTCTCAAAGGTACTCTGCTCCTAGAAATGGCCCAATCATAGGCAGCTGAGCAGAGGAGATGGATGCTTTGTTGAGAGGATCTCTTCAGGGAGTAAAGATGCATGTGGGCAACCACATGTTTGGTACCAGGGAATACACAAAGGAGCTCATCCTCAAGATACAAACCAAGACTTTAAGGGATGAAGCAATTTCTAGCCATAGTGAAGAAATGCAGAATAACAAGGAAGAAAAATGTAGTTCTTAAGGGCATAAGGCTTATTAAAGATTCCACACCTTCATTCATGTGTATATTTCTATAGACGCTGACTGCCACTGGATCCCATACTGTCTGCCTGGGCCAGCCCTCTGTGAAAAACAAGCCTTTATAGTATTCTCCCTGTAACACATAGCTCAATAGCTTATGTACAAAATTGCTGGAGTATACTCAAATGTATTTGAAGGCTTCCTGAAGTGAATGAATAGATTTATGCTATTCCTTGAGTGTGATCTGAAATCCACGCTTGCTTCACAGTCACACTGTTTGGATTAGAGTTTTCAGTCTGTTCTAGACCATGCCAGAGGAGAAAGTGCTGTCAAGTGTTAGCCCTCAGCGTGGTTCTTTGCATGTTTATTCCCCACAGTGCAAAGAATCCAAAGAAACCAATCCTTCCCTGCATATCTCACATTGCCATATGATGATGTCATTTGATGAACCTCCAGCAGACGAGTCAGCAACAACAAGGCTTCTCACCCCTCAACCCCAAGGCAGGAAAGCACATGGTAGCTGCCACAGTAGACATTTCATAACCACCTCTGTAAACGTACACTGTGCTTCAGTTTGCTTCTTGCTCAGTGCACCGACAGGCAACAGAGATGGAATCTCTGCTGTGGCTCTCTGCAGCCAGATTGATCCAAGGTACTCCACTGAAAGCCAGCTGGAGATCAGATGCTAGAGGATTTGTGGTCACAGACTGTAAACTGCAACATGATCTCTATCAGAGCCTTTCCTCTTCAAATCATTTCTTTTGGCATTGGGGAGAAGAAAACCTAGCGAAAAACATTGCCATGTGCTGTGTCAGTGCTGTTGCCAATTGGGGGATGAAGTTTGAAAAGATACTTTTACTTTTTCAGAACAGTTTTGGTCTATTGAAAAGAAAAATACATGCATACGAATATATACATCAGGACTTTAACTTCAAATAGACTGTTAGCAATGTTTTAAACAGCAGCACTCTGAGAGCTTCTCACCTAGGCGGTGTGCAGCAACTTCCTCATTCACAAGCCGTATGCCAGGCAGAATTGCACATTTGAGTAGCATTTATTTGTTGTTGGCAGAATGAATGCAGCATTTGGGACTATTTTTTTTCTTTTTTTGAGATGGACAGCAGTGGTTTTCACTGTCTACTCCAGTGAAAATGTGACATGGCCCCCTGTGAGTCCCTTAGATTATTTCTCTCTCTTCTGTCTTTTACATAACTTGCTGGGTTCCCTGCTGTTGCTCCTCCCTCTCGAGACTCCACACTTCTTTAGTAAGGATTTTTTTTTTCTTTGCTATGAGTACATATTCCATCTCCTCTACATCTCCTCTATAATTCTGATTCTCTGTCCAGTTCTGGGCTCCTCAATTCAAGAAGGGCATTGAGACTCTTGAACGTGTCCAGAGAAGGGCAATGAGGCTGGGGAGAGGCCTCAAGCACAAGCCCCATGAGGAGAGGCTGAGGGAGCTGGGGTTGGTTAGCCTGGAGAAGGGGAGGCTCAGGGGAGACCTTATTGCTGTCTACAACTACCTGAAAAGAGGTTGTAGCCAGGTGGGGGTTGGTCTCTTCTCCCAGGCAACCAGCACCAGAACAAGAGGACACAGTCTCAAACTGTGCCAGGGGAAGTTTAGGCTCAAGGTGAGGAGAAAGTTCTTCCCAGAGAGAGTTGTTGGCCATTGGAATGGGCTGCCCAGGGAGATGGTGGAGTCACCATCCCTGGAGGTGTTCAAGAGGGCATTGGACATGGCACTTGGTACCGTGGTTTCAATAGTCATGAGGTGTTGCATGACAGGTTGGACTTGATGATCTCTGAGGTCTTTTCCAACCTTATTTATTCTATGATTCTCTTTTTTTTCTTCTCCTATGCTTGAGAAACTCCCTCTTGCATGAAGTACTGTATTAGAGTTCTTTCCATTGCTTTATTCCAATCTAACTCTTCTGTTAATCCAACCTTGCCAACCTAGTTGAGAAACTCATTTGGTCTTTGCCAGTAACATATATAAAAATATATATATATATTTTTATATATATATTTTCATCCTTTAATAGGGGACCTTGTCATGCAGGGAACATGTCTGCTTATATGGCTCATACCATCCTTTATTGGGGGGATAAACAAGTATGTCTCAACCTTGAAGAGAATTCTGCTTGAGCAGGAGGACTGGATTATTCACATCAGTAAAACACTGTCAATTTTGAAGTGAACTTTTTAGAAGGGTATACATATGAAACTCTGCACAGCTGTAATAATCATAACAAAAAGATCTTTTTTTATTCCACTTAACTGCTTGGGATAAAATAAGGATAGACAATATTTGGAGGGGGGATATGCAAGGACTCAAATTACTAAGTACAGTGGACAATTTGCTTTATCACTATCACTACCATTTCACTGAAATTTATGTTAGGGGGAATGTAATGGGGGGGGGGAAACAGAGCAATTTTTTCTAGTTTCATTTTCAGTGAGAATTCAACATCAGAATCAAGAGGTGCTGCATTTGAATGTCTCAGAAGTCTGTCTTCTCTCTTGCACACATCAGCTCAAGCCAGGTGTAGAAGCCAAGAAAACACAATTACAGAAATGCCAGGTCTCAATGAGATTGATTTATGTTTGTGAGCAGAACAACAGAGTAAAAACATGACTCTACCCTGGGTTTTACCTGGAAAAGTACTCAGTGCCTGCTCAAAATTCCCAGTCAAACTGAAACAGGCTAGAAGTGTCTTCTCAAGTCATGCCACATTCTTACTGCTAACCTCAGTTTGCTTAATGTTTTAGCACCTAATGGCTTCATGTTTTGAAAGTTTGAAAAGCCTTTTCACTTACAATCTATCTGCAATATTTCTTTTCAAATGTAAGATTTTTTTTTTCTTTGTGGATGACAAAATAGGTGCGACATCGTGGGGTTTGTGATTGATGAGATGATTGAATTCATGATAGACTATAAAATGCATCTTTAATCTGTGTACAAGAAAAATCTGTTAAGTTCTGCAAGGAATGTGTTCTGTGGCCCTCAGGAATTCTGTTACATTTCCACACTTATATGTATGCCCTAATCCTTTCCCCAGCAAATTTGATGTCAGCATTTCTGTTGATGTCAGCAGGAAGCAATCAGAACAATTTGGTGAAGCTGATGATGTGTGTCTTTAAATTGGCAGCTTTTTAAATCTAGGGGTTTGTAATATTATTGGCTTCCTGATTTTTCCCCCCTGAAAATTATACTTCATGCATAATCCAATGAATGTAAGCAACATTGAAAAAAAGGGGGGTGTGGGGGGCTGTATTTCAATGATCAGCTTTTCTGCCATTTTCAAGGCTTTGATTTCACTAATGTGGGATTTACATTTCAAAAGCATTCAGCCTTACCCTCTATTTTACCATTTTCCACGGAAAATGTCTCTCAAACTCCAACTGCAGTGAAGAGCACTCAGGGAAATGCTCATTCTAAGGATTTATTGTAGTTGTTTTGCCAGTATTATTACAATAGGGACCAAACACTACAAATGTATATAAGCAAGTAGAATTGGAAAGCTACTCTGCTGCTTCTAGGACAAGAAGTGCATGGTATGTGGATGTATCTTTCCCAGTTGCAACAAACACATGTAAATCTCTACAACATTTCTATTTCCAGTGATGGGAATTTACTACTTCTCCACATGTAGCTTGCACTTCATTCAGGTGTTGCTCACTTTCTCCTCTACCTTCCAAGACACACATAAGCTATCTGTAAGCTTTTGGCTATGTAGCTAACTCCACTATGAAATGGAACAATACTTTTTGAAATATAAAATAAAAATGGCCTAAGTTAAAACATATTTTCCTTTGAACAGCTTGGAACTGGTCCAGGGTTCAAAAGAGGCTGTTTTGAATGGCACTCTGCACTTCAGGCTGGTTATCACATTGACACTCTTATCCGTGATTAGTAACTCATGTATGAGTGCACACTCCAACAAATATAGAGAGTGTATTATGGGCTCCACTGATTTCATTCCTGGAAAAATAAACTGTTAGATCTTTGTTTTCATTTGTATGTTTTATTCCCTAGCTTTTTTTTTTTTTTTTTTTTTTTTGGTCCTATAAGATCTCCCAAAAAGTCCATGCATATGGGAGGTGTACACTCCTGCTGCTTTGCAGCAAGGCCTCCCACGGGCATGGACAGCAGTAATTAGCCAGAGAAACAATGGTCACATTATAACACAGACATTTTTGCAAGGAGAGGTTTTTTTTTTCCCCCCACAGTGTAAAAGCTCAGTTAGAGCTGTTTGTTACATGCACTGCTTTATCAGTTTATTCAGTCTCTGCAGTCTGCTTTAATTTTAAACAGCTATTTAGAGTAAATTCTGCAGGTTTGATAAGTAGTATAGTTTTATGCATTTTTACTATATGAGTAACGTTTCCTAACCCCTCAAAACAAACTTGAAAGAATTCTGGAGATTAATAACCCAGTGCAGCCTGATGTTTTACCATAGGTTGAGCTCACTCTTTGAATAATGAACAAATTAACCTATGCAAGCCATAAAATTCTTCCCAACTTAACAATGCCCATCAAAATTCTTCCAGTTCAGACACTCATGACTTTTAATTTAATGGATTTCAAACTCTGTTTAATGTTAGGCTTCTCTCTTTCCACCTCCCTCCCCCCACTTCTTTCTTCTCCTCTGCTCTTTTGTTCATTCCTCCCCTCTCTCCTTTCTGTTTCCAGTGTGGTGTTAGAGCAAATGCCTCTTGATTTTTCACAACCTAGTTTAGGTTTGATTAGCATTGTAGAAAGTGTTAGGAAAAATTTAAATATTCAAATTTCTGCTTTCCTTAAATTAGTCAAAGTGGTCATAAGGCCAGAGGTGACTTGAATTTACTCCCTTTCCCTCAAACTCTTGAGTGAAGCAGACTAGAAGGGTTATGATTATGACAAAATACTGACTTTTTAAAAACTCTCCTTCTGAGTAGATGTGTGTATCTGAGCTGTTTCAAGTTTTGGCAGTCTCATTTTGCTGAGCTTAGTGCCAATATTTCCTTCAGGTTTAGTCCAGATGGGTTCACACCCCTAGATTTAACCGTGCCTTTCAGGGCCGAGCAAACTCCAACTCCCAACTGAAATTTCAGGAAGATGACCTGCACTTGAGAGCCATATGAAACCACTTAAATCCAAAGCTTGAGTTGCCCCAGGTTTGTTTGAAATTTAGGCCAAAGTTATGCATTAAAGCCACAAAGCTTACCTGCCTTTTGTCAGATTGACCCAAGTTTCAACTGAAATCCTTACTCGTTTTCTTTGTGAGTACTGAGAATGTTGCCTGTGGTAACGCCAGAGCCTATACCCATTCTTTAGCACCAGGATGAAGCGGTTCAAATCCCTTGTTTATGCTAGACAGTCAAAGGGACAATGTTGTGGGGAGGTTGCTTTCAGCTTCCTGTTGCAAATTATGAAATGAAAACCCAGCCCAAATCAGAAAATTTTAATTGAAACAATAGGCTTGAACCACGTGGAAAGAAAAAAATCATGAAGTGGGTTTTTCCCCCAGCTTGCTGTTTTAACTCTGAATAGTGAGCTGACTCATATGGAATGAAAAGTGGATTAGGAAAATATATACTGGATTTACAATCTCAGTGAGAATGTTCTCAGTGAGAACTAATCTCATTATCAAGCCCTCCTCCTATGGTATATCTTGACTTTCCCAAGTTTGGCTAGAGACAGACTTCTCCTCTGCTCTTGTACTCTTACACACTTTCTCCACTGTAACTGAGGAAATAGGGGAGTGATTAATCACTGGCAGATGCCACTGTGAATTTTCATTCTACAATCAGTATTCTTTCCCAGAGGAGGTGTGTGCTATCTTAAGTGCTGGACAAACCCTTTGGATTCTATTAGGAGATTTGAACTCTGCAAATATGAGGATGATTTTGGGACAGGAACATCTCTCCTATGAAGAGAGACCAAGAGACCTGGAGCTGTTTAGTCTTGAGAAGAAAAGGCTGAGAGGGGATCTTACCCACGTCTATAAATATCTGAGGGGTGGGTGTCAGGATGAAGGGGGTGGTCTCTTTTTGGTGGTGCCCAGTGATAGGACAAGGAACACTGTGTACAAGCTAGAACACAGGAGTTTCCATCTCAACAAGGTGAGGCCCTTCTGTATGGTGAAGGTAATGGAGCATTGGAGCAGGCTGCCCAGAGAGGTTGTGAAGTCTCCTCTGGAGACTTTCAAAACCCCCCTGAATGCATTCCTGTGTGGCCTGCCCTACGTGATCTTGCTTTGGTATTGGAGTTGGACTGGATGATCTCTGGAGCTTCCTTCCAACCCCTGACTTTCTGTGATTCTGTCATTCTGTGATTTAGATTAATACTTTTCTTCAGCAGAGAATTCACCTGCAGCATGTGTTCATCTTAAGAAAGGAGAGAGAACTTGTCTTCAGAAGCTCTGATTTCAAACGTCTCCAGATTAGGATTAGCTAGCTACCCCACAAGGCACACATCTGTCTTGCAGAAATTCTCAGAACTGAATTGTGAAGCACTTTGAAAGACTGTTTCATGAGAGGTGGGAACTTGCCCATACAGATCTTGACCTAGAAATCTCTGACTTTAAAGAAAAAAAAAGTACAGGTAAGAATTGCTCCTTTTGTTTCAGCAAACAATTCTCTCATCTCTCTCTCACTACTGGTACTTGAGGACCCTGCAGACCCAGTTTGTGTTTCACCAGCTCCATTCCCAATTTCCAACATTGTTTGCTCTGTCTATGCTTCAGTTCTTAGCTACCAGCTCAGAAAAGTAAATCTTCCCAAATGTGCAAAAAGAGCAGCCAGAAAAGAAATAATTCATGTTCCTCTAGAGGAGCAGAGCCCTGTGCACACACATATATCTTGGCTCACACCCACGCACAGAGCGAGAAGGTTGAACCATTGGGAGGAACAAGAAACATCTCACTGCTCTCCTCGCTGATCCTATCACATGCATGAGAGAGGAGAAAGTGAGTTTCCCCATCTCTAATGACCTCATCCATCCACCTCCCACCACACATGCTGCAGCCACTGATGCTGTATGTGTCCAAGAATATATTGGAAAAACATACTCTGTCAATCAGATTAAGTCAAGGTTAGATGCCTGGAAAACCAGAATTTTCTGGTGGATGCTTGGATAATATTCAGGAGGTTAGTGCATAAATCAAGCATGAGACCTTGCAGGACTGACAGGTAAGGTGCACTTAATTTTTCATATGCAGATGCTTTTGCATGGCTGTTTTGCCATGCATCTGATTTCCCAGAAAACTCTGAAGTGTCCTGAGAGCAAAAGAGGATTATGAAGAACTGGGTGGTGGCTAGAGAGCTACTGTTTTATTTGCATTAAGTTTAGCTGCTGAACAGCTGCTCCAAGACTGCTATTAGCGTTTGAGGGGAGGTTGGTGCAAGGAGCTTGTTTGAGGGGAGGTTGGTGCAAGGAGCTTGTTTGAGGGGAGTGTGGTTCTCCAATATGAGAAAAATTTTACCAAGGTAACAAATAAATCATGAGATTTCACAGGTATCAAGGGATACCTATGCTGTATAATGTGTTATAGAAACTCTGCATTGATGAATAAGGCATGCTAGTCAGCATCAGGGAAGATAACTCCACAGACTTAACCAAAAGAGATGCAGTGGCATTCCTTATTTTCATGTTCTTTAAGCTGCATTTGTGCAGCTACATCATCATTATGGATGTTCCCTTCTCTTCTGTGCAATAGGGAATATGTGAAAACTAAGGTTCATCCTTTCCCTGGTGAAAGTGAATCTTTATGCCCATTACAAGCTGTTTGTAGCTACTTTCTGATGGGACTTCAGACAGTCTTTCTCTGGCTTCAGCCAGAGCTATTCAAGCTGAAGCTAGTGAATGTTTACTGTACTGCCTGGCCCCAGAGAGCACACTGGGAAGTACTGTATCTATTAAATGTTTTCAAGATCTGGGGAGAGATAATGGCTCCACTAAACAAATGGCAGGCTTCCCAGTGCATTTGTGGGGCCAGGGCTCCACACCTTCAGTCTTCCACAGAACACTGAGACCTGATCATGTAAGATTCGAACGGTGCTTAAACTGAAATAAGATCTGCCTGTGACAGCTTCAGTGCACATAATAGCATAGCATGTTGCTGCCTAATTCTGGCTCTTACATAAAATTTGTGGACAGATAATCTACAGCCACTAAATGCTGCATTCCTTCTTGGCTTGGTACACCCTGGGACACTGTTAAGTGCATGAAATTGGCTGCTGTAGGATGAGATAAATTCCATGTTGTACATACATATGCTATGTGTTAATTAGAGATTAACACCCCTCCTTGGTAATTCTCTTCATTGTTGAAAAAGTTTGATTTTTGTGTCATCAGAGGGCCACAGAAGAGTTCTCAAAGCTGTTATCTCATAAGAGTCTTGAATAGGTTTTAGGACACTTTAAAGATGAGTTGGCTTCAGGCCCTAGGACAGCTATAAGTTTTCCAAAGCTCTTTACTGCTTTTCTTTTTCTTTCTCTGAAAGCTTGAAAATAGATTCAGGCCAAAAGCACATTCTCCTCTCTAGCTACACATCAGCTATGTTCATATGGACAAACTGTACAGTTCCCTAACTCCTTTTTTGTTTTATCAAGTGGCTTTCGTGTGCATCTACACCATTGTGCATAAAGTCCAGGCAATTTTCTAGTGCTGAAAGCAGTTTTGTGCCTAGTCCACATGCACAGGAGTTCTTCTGGGTGTGTCCTTCAAAGAGTTATGAGGATAGTTTTGTTTTGGATTGATATAAAATGAACTTTCCTTTTTTTCCCCATTTCTTTCATTACCCCCACTTCTCCTAAATGTTGTATCACTTTAAATGAGTTCTTGAGGCACATCAGTGAATATGTGGTGAGAAACTGGTAGGGCTTCTGCTGGCAACCTGTCTAGTTCATGAAGGCTGGAAGATTCTTTTGCAAACCTTTTCAGCAGTCTGAGAATGCACAGTAATTTCTTATTCCTTATTGGAGACTTTACACATTTGAACAGGGAGAAGAAAGATTTAGGAGCTGGTAATGCATGTAAACTGAGTGCACAGCCTCTGTACTCTAAGTGACTTTTTCCACCTGGCATAATGGTGTTTAAGACACCTTTTCAAGTTTGCTATCAGAGTTCAAGTTAGTGATGCACAGAGAACAGTGACAGCCACAATGGCTAAAAGGGCTAACAGAGTTAGGCAATTAACTAATATATTGGCTTTCAGGAGTATTTGAATACCAGAATGGCCTTCCTATATTAGCTGAAGAAAAAAAGTTGTTTTCAATATAAATTGACAGGATTATTCTTCTATGTGTATTTTATCTCAGTGCCTCTAGTTACTGCAGTCTCAACTTCAGTACATTTATCCTGAGACGTACACATGAGAAAGCAGTGAGGTTCAGAAGCAAGAAAGCTTATGGCAGTTCAAAGATAAGTGCTTGCTCATTTAATCCACTTATATGAGGCTAAATTTGCCTTGACTATGGTGCTGGAGAGCATGTTCACATGGTCTAAACACAGCTAAATGCTCCAGCCTTTCTTTACCTGCTGGCTTTCTGAGGGAAGTATCAAAGAACAAGAGAAAGCAGTCCTGGGTTCAATTCCTTGTTCTGATAATGAGCTCTGCCCTTAGGATACCTCATCACTGCATAATTCATTGATGTGAAAAGGTCATCTTCCAGTCCCCGAAGACACATCACGTATGTCTTGTGGCAGAGCAGTCTCTTGTGTCCTGAGGCAGTATGACTACTTGTTCTCTGGGAAGTCTGACTTCTAAATGGTGTCTCATGATTTGTTTCATTTTTATCATCCTGGTGAACTATAAAACCATACTCATCATTAGGCTCAGTACTAGTTAACCTATTCTTCCAACAATAGTGTCCTTCCTAAGCCTCCACAGGTGGTCTGTACAGCGATGGTCAGCAGGAAACAAACAGCCAAATGCTACAAGCACGCATCTGTGTCCACAGAGGTTTGAGTACCTTCAGGCTTAGTTGCAAGCCAGTTCCTAATGTCTTCAAGGCTTGTCTGAGATTTTTGTAACTGCAGTTGTGACAGGTTGAAAACAAAATGTTCAGTGTTATTGCTAAGTGCATCATTTATTCATCACCTCAATCCTCCAGCTCATCCACTGAGCAGAAGTAGTACATTGTAAGGTTATCTGCACTACTTTCCCTCAAGAGTTTAGAGGTCTTTGAGTGAAAAGAAAAGGGTTGGGAAAGGCTATTTTATTTTTTTTTATGATAGCTCTTTATCCAAAATCTTATTAATGCTGAAGAAACTTTCCTCCTATGTAATCTAAGAGGAACAAAATAATTTTACAGCTGCACAAGACAAGAAATATGATTTAAAAGACTTTTCTGAGTATTACAAGGACTTCTGGAGAAGTTAAAAAAGGACATAGAGAAATGTGTCTTAAGGGTCCTTCACATAAATATTTTGCCTTAAATTTCAATCCCAAGATTAATCGTCTCCAGCCTCCAGCTTTATTTCCACTGCATCAGAGAGCAGTCCAGAAGCAAACTCAGCAGTTTTTTGCCTTCTTAGTGGAGCATTAATCTGTAATTTTTGTGATTTAATAACATACTTACAGAAGTTTTCTTGGCTAAAATCTGATACATATTGCTGGTGACCTCCAATGCCCTTCCTTTCTCTGAACCAAAGGCCTTAATTGTTCAGCCTCTAATATGTGCAGAGAGGCCACTTGAAAGGATGAAATCCAATATAAATAGATGGCATTTGGTGATGAGGTCAACTTTCAATCTAAGATTTATTTTACTCAGATGCCTGAAATGAGTGGCTAGACTACATTGCAAGATCCAGGAAAAACTTAATAGATATTCATCAGTGAGTTGAAGGAGTGGCATGTTGCAAGCATCTGCCCTACATTAGATTTTAGGCAGGCTGCTCGATCTCCAAACGCTTCAGACCTTATGATGTTGTCCCTCATGTTGAGAATCTTGAGCCTGACAAAATGGATAACTGATAACTGAAAAGAAAAAATAGGTTATGATAAATAAAATCCAAGCCCTGCAAGTATATTTGCATCCTTCAAGATGTTAGTCTTACCAGGTCACTTATCTGCTCCTGCTAATGTCACAGGTATATCTGCTGACAGGACTCAGGTTCCCACTGAATCTACTCTTATGTGAAGCCATTTAATATGAAGAGCATGTTCATTATAGAACAAGCCCCCATGAGGAGAGGCTGAGGGAGCTGGGATTGCTTAGCCTGGAGAAGAGGAGGCTCAGGGAGACCTTCTTGCTCTCTACAACTATCTGAAGGGAGGTTGTAGCCAGGTGGGGGCTGGTCTCTTCTCCCAGGCAACCAGCACCAGAACTAGAGGACACAGTCTCAAGCTGCACCAGGGGAGGTTTAGGCTGGATGTTAGGAAGTTCTTCACAGAGTTGTTTGCCATTGGAATGGGCTGCCCAGGGAGGTGGTGGAGTCACCATCACTGGAGGTGTTTAGGGAGAGACTCGATGGGATGCTTGGTGCCATGGTTTAGTTGATTAGATAGTGTTGGATGATAGGTTGGACTTGATGATCTCGAAGGTCTCTTCTGGTCTATTCTATTCTATTCTATTCTATTCTATTCTATTCTATTCTATTCTATTCTATGGCTTTCAATTCTGCTCCCTCACCCTCTTACACAACACACAACTGAATAAAATTCAGATGTCCCAAAAATCTATGTGAAGTTTAAAACCAACTGACTGTCTGGCTGAATGAGAGTTAAATGGCAGTCAGGCTAGATTTGTATAGTAACTGGGTTTTTTGGTCTTCATTTTGTCATTCATTTCCCTTTTATTTTTGTTTTACATTTACCAGCAATACAAAAAAAAATTCCATTCTTGCTCATAAGCTATATCAGAAATCCTATTAAAATCTAATTTAGCTCATGCTACTTATGACATGTTTATTTTCCCCTAATTCACTTGGCTTTAGTACTCCGGAAAATGCTCTAGAAAAGTTGCTTTTGTTTTATTTTTAGTTCTTGCTGTAGATACTTCATTCCAAAGCTTCAGTGAAATGTTTATAGAAATAAGAGACCTCACAAACTTCATATTTCAATGTGCCATTGTATATAACATGCAATGAATAATTACAGGCACCACCCCTCTCCAAGTCTAGCTATTCATTGTGATCCTACAGTAGGGCCTGTGAATATCTTTTTCAGGTTGCTGGGATGCTACATCTTCACAAGTGGCATATGTAAGCATTTAAACGTCAGCAGGATGCCTCTTACTCAGAGCTGTCCCTTCCTTTAGCTTTCAAGCTGAGCTTTATGGCATCTACCAAGGAAAGTGGAACATTTTTTTTTTGTTGTTGTTCCCATCTCCATACCCTCATTTGCTGGAGGTGGAACTACCACCAATCACCCATCTGTCATAGCCAGCAAATACCTTGGTTGATATTTACCAAGCAGAACATCTTGACAAATCAATGACTGAATGAAATGCATTTTAATTGTTAGAGAAGCACTCGTTAGAGTCGAAATGTTTTCCACAAGGGGGTGGGAAACATGAGTTACTGAGAGCACTTGAGATGATTTTTTTTTCTGCCATCCCAGTGTTTTCTTCTTCAAGAATTACTGCTTCTGTAAGGACATATTTACAAGGTGTCTGGTACCATAGATCTGTTTGCACAAAGCTTACATTTATGAAACTTCACTCAGAGGATGGGCTGTAAAATTAATTAAGAATAACACAGAAGTTGCTGAACTCTATCCTGCTTTGACTAACTGCCTTCCAGTATGATATTTATTATGTCAACTGAGCTCAAGTATTTCATATCCTGTAGTGTTGATGTCCACAGTACTAGGGACGTCGGTGGTGCTGTCCCTCATATTAGGGACCAAATATTAGGGAAATCAGTAGGCTCAGAGGAGACCTTATTGCTGTCTACAGCTAGCTTAAGGGAGGTTGTAGATAGGTGGGGGTTGGTCTCTTCCCCCAGGCAACCAGCACCAGAACAAGAGGACACAGTCTTAAGCTGTGCTGGGGGGATTAGGCTGGATGTTAGGAAGAAGCTCTTCACAGAGAGAGTTGTCGGCCATTGGAATGGGCTGCCCAGGGAGGTGGTGCAGTCACCATCACTGGAGGTGTTTAGGAGGAGACTGGATGGGGTGCTGGGTGCCATGGTTTGGTTGATTATATAGTGTTGGATGATAGGTTGGACTTGATGATCTCAAAGGTCTCTTCCGACCTGGTCTGGTCTGGTCTATTCTATTCTATTCTATTCTATTCTATTCTATTCTATTCTATTCTATTCTATTCTATTCTATTCTATTCTATTCTATTGATTTCCTATTCACATTTGAAGTGACTGAACTTTTAAAGCGTGAGTTCTTTTGCCATGATATGTGGAGCTCTAATAATTGGCATCCTGACGTTTTGGAATAGATATTTCAGAGCATACGCCCTAAATTATTCCCTCTGACATTCTTACTTCTGTGCATCCAGCTTTGGAGAGCACACTGAGAATAATGGGTCCTGTGAGAATTAATGCAGGGGAAGCAATGACCAGCGCCATGATATAAATTCTGAGGAAATAAACTGTGTTTAAATAGCATTAGGGATGGGGTGGGGGGCAGAGAGCACATCAAACAAAGTCTGTGCAATGAAATACTGAACCACCGCTTGCTAATCCGCCAGAGTTCCTGTGATTCAGTGAGGACTGAGGGAAAACAAAAATAACCCAGTAACCAATATGACTACCAGAGCCCACAAGGGGTCTGAAGCGAAGCTACACAGAGAATCTCCCTTCTGGCATTTCCTATATTCTGAGTGCTTGACTGAGACTGCTATTGTTCTTCTAACTTTGTTTAAAAGGAGTGGGTCCGCACGTCCTGTGTGTAAAGTGTTACTGCACACAGAGGGCTGCTTCAGCAGGGCTTTCTCATGAGAACAACTCCTCTTATTGCCACATGGAGGGCTAGATGAGAAACCCCAATGCTCTTAAAGTAATTCAAGGTTTGCTACTGATTTCTACAGTGGATCAGAATTTTTCCTCTAATCCTGCTAAGGGTCAAAATCCAACTGAAGGCAATGAAAGCAAATGGTAGTAAAACATCAGCAGTAAACCTGTCCCACAAATTTCATGTGGTTTTACAAGGATGCAGTTAATACATTAAGTTGTTGTTACCTAATTAGGTGACTTTTACTGTGTCATCAAACAGAAAACTGATACCAAATGGCATGTGCGTGTGAATGCATGAGAGGGTGGAGACAATGTTAAGAGTAGCTGCTGTCTGAGGTGTGATTTCAGTATGGGAGCAGAGACTTTCTGAATGAAAACAGATTTATGTGGAGGAAATAATTAGTGAATAATAATTAGTAAGACACTAGTGAGGCTTTGTGGACATTTGTGGAATACATTCAAACTCATACTTGCAATTCTGTTCTAAATATACCTGCATTCATGCTGAAGCGTGTGTCTCCTCTTTCTCCAAGAGTCACACCAAAACCACTATGAAACCATCTTTTGAGTCTTCTGAATCTTTCAGCCATTTTCACAAGACATAAACCAGGCTGGTTTTCTTGGAGGGAAAGTGGCCTGTCATTGCCTCTTATTCCCATTCCCACTGCAGTCACCAGGACATCAGTGGGGAAAAAGGATTTGCCACAGCCGTAAAATAGTAATCAGTTTAATGAAGATGGCAGAACTGGGAGGTAAACACTGAGGAGATCTTCAATGAAGTGAGCATTGTTTTTAGTACTCTCTGCCTCATCATCAGAAGCTCTTACTTCCATTGAAAAATGTGCCACTATAACACCAAGCACACACAGACTGTGTGTGTGACAGAGTGTGGGAATACAGCAGACGTGCTGTAGTGATGAATGCCTGAAATGTGCAGCAAGAGCTTAGTAACAGATGTAAGGAAAGGCTCAGGAAGAACAAGGTGCTAGTGATGATAAACCAAACTGAGCAACCCTGGATACCCACTCTGCTGTCTCCCTCTCTGCTTGCATGACCCTCATCTTTAGTAAGCAGAGTTGCATTTCCAGGCATGACTGCAGCAGTTGTGACCATGAGGAGATTCAGGCTAATGTGGCTCCAGAAACTAAAGGGTGGATCCTGAAAAGCCCCAGGTATTCTTCCTATCAGTTTCATTAAGCCCTCCTCAGTACGCAGGAAGACAAGAGAAACACTTTGGGGCTATCTCGCTGCCAAGGATAGCACTGTGCTAAAAGCTGTTG
This sequence comes from Picus viridis, assembly GCA_033816785.1. Lineage (NCBI taxonomy): Eukaryota > Metazoa > Chordata > Aves > Piciformes > Picidae > Picus > Picus viridis. Next base: position 7,966,226 of record CM066581.1, read on the forward strand.
CTTTTAAAATCAGCCTAGTAGGAAAGTATGACCAGTCACTTAGCCATCCTGCCCAAAGCACACATGGGCAAGAGTGGAGCTCAGTAGCCAAGCGTGGTTGGCACTTGCCTGATGGCAGGCTGGCTGCTCTGTGCTCCCTTGCCTGCCACTGTATGTTGCCTGAAACAGATGCCAGTCTAATTTTCAGGTACCTAAACCCTTCCTTGTAGCTATCTTCCCTTCCTCCCACAGTAGCTCTGCTTCTGCACGTTTTAGTGCGAAGGGTGCCCTTGGGGAAACTGGAGACTCACTGTGACCTGCTCGATAGCCATACATCACCGGGGGGCAGGAGAGCTGGTTTATACTAACAGACTGTCACTGGAGAAGGCTCAGCTTTGTGCCTCAGCAGATTAACTCCACTTACAGGTGGCTACAACAAATCACAGGAGGGGATTTTAATGTCATAACAGCCCTGGAAGTAGCAGCTATTTTCTTCTGGCAGCACTGCCGTGAGGGACAGGGTAGCAGTAGCGCAGGCAGAGTTGTGGTATGAGTGCATCCTGAACTGGCATTGACAAACCTTGCTGATGACTTTGGGGAAGCTGTCTTCAGTCTGAATGACAATAATTTGGTTAGTAGTGCCATTCTCAAATAACCAGAAAAGCTATGGTGATTACACTCATGATTTGAACAACTTATTTGCAGAGGCCATTTTTCAATATGACTTCTGTTTGTTATCTGCTGTTGGAGCTGAGCTCTTGCTAGAGTAAAGGAGGTTGAAAGGAGACCTTATCATTCTCTACCTGAAGGGAGGTTGTAGCAATGTGGGGCTTGATCTTTTCTCCAAAGTAACAAGCAGTAGGACAAGAGGAAAGAGCCTCAAGTTGCACCAGGGAAGGTTTAATTGGAAATTCCCTTAGCAAAGGGATTGTCAGAACACTACAATGGGCTGCTCAGGGAATTGGTGGAGTCACGAGGTATTCAAAAGACCTTTAGATGTGTTTACAGGTATGGTTTAGTGGTGACTGACTTAGTAGTGCTGGGTTAGCACTTTGATTTTAAAAGCCTTTTCCAACCAAAACAATTCTGATTCTATCTAGAGAGAGGTTGTAGCCAGGTGGGGGTTGGTCTCTTCTCCCAGGCAACCAGCACCAGAACAAGAGGACACAGTCTCAAGCTGCACCAGGGGAGGTTTAGGCTGGATGTGAAGAATAAGTTCTTCATAGAGAGAGTGATTGTCCATTGGAATGTGCTGCCCGAGGAGGTGGTGGAGTCACCATCACTGGAGGTGTTTAGGAAGAGACTGGATGGGGTGCTTGGTGCCATGGTTTAGTTGATTAGACATTGTTGGATGATAGGTTGGACTCGATAATCTCAAAGGTCTCTTCCAACCTGGTTTATTCTATTCTATAGTGGAGAAAAAATCTCAGTAGTTATCTACTGTCCTGTGTCTACTGTAACAGCAGAAAAGAGCAAAAAATGACCACTTGACTTTTCAGCAAAAATCAGTGAAAAACATGAAAGGAAGCTTTCTGTATGGGGGCTACTTAAAAGTTGGACCAAAAGTCTTCATTCTGCATTGAAGGTTGTAAGAATCAGATATAAACTGCTTCCTGTTCTGCAGTGATTTCTCTAGGAGACATTTACAAGGAGGAATAGAGCCAAACTCTCATATAAAAAAAATGTACTTACAGCAATTTATCAATCTTTAATAGCTGCCCTGCTATTTCATATCATGTTCTAGGAGACTCACCATGGCTTTGTGGAAAAACATTTGTTAAACATAGGCTGCTTCATCTTTCAAACAATTAGGTTTCAAATACACCCAGAGTGTTTCATTTTCCAAGGCACATTTCCTTTTGTTTTTGGAATGATTCACTTCTCTATCCTATTTCTTAATTAAAATGTGCTTTTGTGTCTTTATTTTTACCCTAGTTGCAGGCATGACGTTATGTGGAAGGGAAGAGCGGTAACAACCGATCTGGGACTGTGGCACGATACGTGCTTCACCCTTTCATTTTTTTTAATGTCTAGTGACACAAATGGGCCCCAAACATTATGTCATAGGAAGCAGCAGAATGGCCATAATAGCCAATTGAAAGTTTGTGTGAGCAAATTTGTAGTCAATTAGTGCTATTTACGGGCTCCTACCTTCAAAAAGAAAATCAAATACTGGCACAAAGAAAGCGGCAGCAGCATGTTTTAGCCACGTTGTTCAGAGAAGCAGAAAATAACTCAGGGAAAGAGGGGAGTTGTTGTTAAGGTAGAATAGAATAAACCTGGTTGGAAGGGACCTTCAAGATCATCAAGTCCAACCTCTTATCCAACCCACCTAATCAACTAAACCATGCAACCAAGCACCCCATCAAGTCTCCTCCTAAACACCTCCAGTGATGGTAACTCCACCACCTCCCCGGGCAGTCCATTCCAATGGACAATCACTCTCTCTGTGTGAACTAAAATATATGTGATAAAAAACGGACAAGCAGTTGGTTGCATAACTCTGCTTTGGGTTTTGACATAAGGGGAAAAAAAAATCATTAATTTTATGAAAACATTTATTTTTCTTAAAAGACTTTTATGACAGCTGTCTTCGGGAGCACGGAAATCCTTTATCCCTCAATTAAAGTGTAAATGTAACCCCGAACGTTGACTTTAATAGGAAGGAGTGAACAGTTTGTGTACATGAAGAGAGCTGCTGCTGAAAGAGGCACTGAGTCTTGTGGTACATGTTTATTTCTGCATTTCCTTGAGCGCAGATGAAACTCTTTCTCGAAGCAAAACGAGCCGTAATTCCTATTGGGCATGGGATTTATGTGAGGGGCTACATAAAGGGCAAGTGCATTAGTTTGTAAATGTCACACCACAGCAGACTTGGAAAAAGAGAATTAAACTCCAAGAACAAAGCTTTCCTAATGCCACATGACACAAAGCTCAACAAAGACTATCTTGACAGGTAGGGGGTGGAGGAAGGGGGGACTATCTCAGCAGGAGCACACATAAGTAGTTCAGTGTGAGGTTTACAGGGGAAAATACTGAAAGTCTGAGAAATGGGCGCAAAAATAGCTATACTGTCTTGTAGCACAGGTCATTTGTGTTAATTCTTTAGCTCCATTAGTGCAGTATCTTGCATAAGTGATACCCTGAGAGATATTTTCGAGTTCACAATAGTATCTGCCATGCAGAAGTGCTGGGCTGCGTGAAGATAATTCAATCAGTCAGCAAATCCTGTTGTCTCTCAGTTTGTAAATTCAGCATTCATCTAATGTCAATTTGTGGCAAAAGGCCCAAAACAGGGATTACAGCCGAGGAATTTTGTGTTTGAGTGTAAAGAGAAGGAACTTTGGTTTGCAAAGACTCCTCTGAGAGTTGTGTTTGGGGGGGCGGAATGCATTAGCTTCTCCCTCACATTACTTAAAAAAAATCCTTTTACTGGTGTGTCTGAAATAATGTTAATATAGAATTCACATCAGTGGTTGCTGTTCAGAGCCTTTTCCTTTTGCCTTCTGTGTCTGAACAAAGCCATAGCTCTATAACCAGATTATACATAGTCATTGTGTTGTCTACACCAACTCCTCAAACATTCTGCCCTTTAAAGCTTGGCTGTGTTACAATAATCAGGTTTAGACTTGTATGAGAGAATTTCAGCCACTGTAAGTGCTGATATGAAGAAACCTGACAAAGTTAGGACTTTAGGATTAGCTCAGATTATAAATGACTGGCAGCACCTTTCTTGCTCTTTGCAGAAATATATGTCTTTATGTTGTGACTGTGCAAAGCCACAGGCATGTTTACAACATCATCCTAAAAAATTAATAATGAAATATTCATCAGTACTTAACATTCATCCACAAGACTTTCGGTGCCAAAACCTCCCAGGCGTGAGTTTTGTCTTTTCTTCCTCTGTATTCCTGGTTGCACTTCATAAATATAGAACTTGGAGCATTAGTCTCCTTGCTGCAAACAAAGTATGGATCTTAAACAGGTTAGAGGAATTTCTTCCTAACATCCAGCCTAAACCTCCCCTCGTGCAGCTTGAGACTGTGTCCTTTTGTTTTGGTGCTGGTTGCCTGGGAGAAGAGACCAACCCCTTCCTGGCTACAACCTCCCTTCAGGTAGTTGGAGACAGCAATAAGGTCTCCCCTTCTCCAGTCTAAGCAACCCCAGCTCCCTCAGCCTCTCCTCATAGGGCTTGTGCTCCAAACCCCTCACCAATTTTGTTGCCCTTCTCCAGATGTGTTCCAGCAACTCACCATCTTTCCTAAACTGAGGCACCCAGAACTGGACACAGCCTGGGGAGATGGTGGAGTCGCCATCATTGGAGGTGTTTAGGAGGAGACTGGATGGGGTGCTTGGTGCCATGGTTTATTTGATTAGATGGTGTTGGGTGATGGGTTGGATGAAATGATCATCTCTTCCAACCTGGTTTATTCTATTCTATTCAGGAAAGTTAGGGAAAGTGAGTTGCTATGCAGTCTACCATCAGCTTCAGAGCCTGAGAACTGGAAGACCCACAACACTCTTCAGGCGTTTTCACACTTACCGGGACAAACCATTGGAGACCATGATAATGAGCAGGTAATCAACTGCAGCTTCACAGCCCAGAACTTTCCTTTTATTTTTAATATTCCTTGTTTCACTTCCTTATAGAACAAGGTTAACTTCACAGTCTATAAAAATATTTCTGTTTGTCTGAGCAGCCTTTACTCATCTGAGCAGCAGGCAGCGTGATAGAAAAGCAGGGCTATTACAAAGGTGTTTTGGAGTCTCGAAGGAGCAGTTCGCAGCTTTCCAAACTTTCTCTACTCCTGTTGTCACCCTGCAGAGAATGGTGGCCATGACAGCTCCACAGGTGGGGTCTGCCTCCCACTAAACAGTCTGTTTAACTACAATCCAGCCCTCAGAGCACTGGAACACCACTCCTATGAAGAAAGGCTGAGAGAGTTGGGGTTGCTCAGCCTGGGGGAGAGAAGGCTCTGGGGAAACCTTATTGCAGCCTTTCAGTAGAGGAGCCTGTCAGATGACAATAGCAGTGGCAGGACAAGGGGTAATTGTTTAAAGTGAAAAGAGGAGAGATTTAGAGTAGCTATAAAGAATTTCTTTTACAGGTTGCTTAGAGAAGTGGTAGAAGCCCCATCCCTGGAAACATTTGAGATCAGGTTGGATGGGGCTCTGAGCAACCTGATCTAGCTGAAGATGTTCCTGCTCACTGCAGTGAAGGTTGGACTAGATGACATTTACAGGTCCATGCTGATTCAAAATGGTCTATTATTCTATGCTTCTGCCACCTACCTCACCAAGTCCTGGCATCTCAAGTGAAGCAAAGCATAGTCCAGGTTAAATACAGATGAGATATTTCCACCCAGCTGGCCTGGATTTTGCACTGGGGCACTGGTCCTCTGCCCTCCTGCATCTTCCCCGGGCAGGTAGAGTGAATAGTCATTCTTCTTCTAACGCACCACGAAGAAGCGAACAAGCTTGGCTTCTGGCCACGGGTTTGCTTGCTTTCTTTTTGCATCATAGAGGAAGCTGTTACACATGAGGCCTTTTTTGGTGTTTAATTTCTTAGAGGAATATTGTTAGGGAACAGAAAACTTCTTTCATAAGAAGACACTGGGTTTCCAAAGTAAATTTCTTACCATTTCAGGATGGTAATTTCAATCCTGTGTTGCTCTCTACCCTTCCCTTTCTCCCACTAGCCCCTCACACACACAGAGTGTTGCAGATGGACCCCTCACACACACAGAGTGTTGCAGATGAGTTTCAATTGCAATTATTTACAGACAAAATATGGTTGAATTTATGAACAGTACAGAAAACGTCACACATTCCTGTTCATGAAAGAACTTCTTGTTGCTGGTGTACAATACAATACAATACACCAGGTTGAGAGAGACCTTCACTGTGGTAGTTAGATGGTTCTCTGTTGATGTTTAAGGCAGTGGCATAAAAATAGAGTATAAGGAGTAAACGAGAAGACTCAATTTAAGATAGTTCCCCTGCAGCTGTACACAGGAAACTTTGATATCATACTTTATTTACACAGAATCACAACTATTGGTTCAAACTATGTCACCATACAATGTACTTGGAAACTTTCAGTGCTCCACACCTGTAGCATTCACTGACACAATCCTTTATCCCTGAAGCCTGGTTTTGGTGCATCTATAGGAGAGCATTTAGAAATCTTCATCCTTTTCCTTAGAGACACTTTTGTACGAGATTGCCATTTTCTAATTGGTTGGGGGGCAGCTTCCAGCCTCACTTAATACACAAATACAGGAATCGTGGTAGTGATTCAACTGAGGGATGTTAGCAAGTGAGCTTATTTTCAGCAGAAAGCAGCTACTCCTGGCCGTGATACTTAGAAATCAGGGGAGGCTGGTCTGTTTTGAAATGGGGTTTAGTGAGATATTGTCCATTTTCATGTGTGTGTGTTCTTGCATGCACCCAGATTTAATTTGCTGTGATTGGATTAGAGGATAATTCCAATTATCTGGTATCCAAGCAGTGATTGACATTGTGCCCACATGTTATCAGAAGTCAGTCTGCATCTCTCTTAAGCAGACACATTTCCTGACAAAGCACTTCAGTGGATTTCCTCATGGCTGGAGTGCTTTTCAAACTGAGTCGGGCATGGTGAAATCAGGTCTGTTCAACGTGAATCGTCTGGACCTTGATACTTTGTGGTTGTGTTTTGCCAACTTAGTGTTTTCTGGACAATGCTCTGGAAATGGCTCCTTTTCTGCCAGTACTATTTCAGCATAAATGAAAGGGCAGAATCAAACCCTAGAAATAAGCAAGAATGTGGTTGTTTGAGACTAACTAACTTCTTTACCAGCCAATGGCAAGGAAGAAGGACTTCAGGAAGTGAGTGAGATGAGCTGCCTAATTGGAGTTTACTGAGTATCTTGGAGATGCTGACAGTGTCAGGTTGTGTAACCTGGAAGATAAATGCACCCTCATTTAATGCCCTCAACAGCATCTCTGTGATTAACCCTAGCTGCATTTGTCACATTAAGGCCATCATAACTAACTTATTAAAAATGTAAGTAGAGATTGAGAGTGCTCCATTGAAAGTAATTAAGGAAAATTATAATCTTCAAATATTAAAGAATAATTAGAATCTTAGCCTAAAATATACTTCTAGGTGGTGGTTTATGAGGATTTTTATGTTTATTTCCTTCAAAGATTTGATTTATTATTTTGTTATACTGTAGTCATCTATTAACTAACAGAGGGACTCTAAGAGCTTTCTTTTATGCCCCTACAATGCCTGGATGAATTGTGCTCCTTCACCCTTAGTTGTGCTGTCAGTGCCACAGAATTGTTCTAACTCATCCTATCAGTTTATCACTTTCTCTTGTCCTATTTTAAAATCTCCTGATTTGTTGTTGTAATGTGCATGTTCTTACAACTCACAATAAAAAGGAACATTTGGTGGTGTTTGGCTTATTTAGCTATTAGATATGATCTTAAGAAAACCCCACGACTCTGGTTTCAAGAGAAAAACAACCCAAGAGTCAACAAAAGCAGACTGTTCATAAAAGAATGCGTAACTGAGAGGACCATTGGGTGATCTTGGGCTTACTTAGGAAACAGTGTTACAGTCTCTCAAACTCAACATCCAGTGGCTACACAAAAGCATGAGTATTTCCTCTAATCTCTTGTAACACATAAATTCCAGAAAATAATTGCTGTTTATTGTTGTCCATTGCTTTTCATCTCCTTTGTGTTCTTTTTAAAGGTGCCCTTAGATGTGGAATGAAGATAGCAAATGTTTAGAACTGTAAGTACTGAATGTAGACTGGATGGGCTGCTTGGTGCCATGGTTTAGTTGACTAGATGGCGTTGGATGATAGGTTGGACTTGATGATCTCAAAGGTCTTTTCCAGCCTGGTTGACTCTACTCTACTCTACTCTACTCTACTCTACTCTACTCTACTCTACTCTACTCTACTCTACTCTACTCTACTCTACTCTACTCTACTCTACTCTCTACTCTACTCTCTACTCTACTCTCTACTCTACTCTCTACTCTACTCTCTACTCTACTCTCTACTCTACTCTCTACTCTACATTTAGTTGAGGTCTTCTAAGCAATTTCACAGTGACAGCCAAAAAATTGATTATTCAAATCACATTACTTTTACACAAAAAATCTTACCCAGTTGCAAGCACAGCAGATTTCTGAGCCTGGAAGTATTTTCCATTAATTAAGTGGTCTCAAAAACGTGTATAATGAAATACAAAACACATGCCATTAATATTCACTTGGGGCTAAAGAACAACTCTGATAATATCTGCACTCATTAAAATTTTCATGCCTAACACTATTTATCACACAGATCTCTTGCAGCACAAGATTTCTTGCTTCAGACAAGCACACAGAAAACTTTCTTCTCCAAGAACAACTCTCTAGCAATTAATCTGCTTTTTCATGCAGCGGGGAGATTAAATGGAAAAACAAGATGTTCCTCATGCTTGAAAGAAGTTTCTGGCATGCCAGGATACCAAAAGAAAATGTACCTTTATGAGTCACTGGCATGAAGAAGTGCAGCTATCCACAGAGGATAATATGAGAAAAAAGAAACAGCTTGCTTGCTTTGTGTATGGTAGCTCATTAGTGATAGTAATAGGTTCTATATACAACTAATCTTTTATATTGAGTGTTCTATATGACTTTAAAGCTCTAAACAAAGATATACTACTCTCATGATTGATTGAAATGCCTTTTTTTTTTTTTAAACAATAAACCTTTTCTGTATTACCTTCTGTTTTGTCCCAGGAGCCAGTTGTAGCAAACAGATGGTGAGTGAGTCCAGGGTAAGGCTTTCATGACTATTGCATGAGTATTTTCTCTAATCTCTTAAAACAGATAAAGTCCAGTGTAAATCCCCAAGGCAATGCATAGATACACAAACAGATGCACAGACACATGTAAATAGATGTATAAATATATGTATATAAAAGCAGAGATCCTTTATCAAGAAGGTTCTGCAGAATGTAATGGGGAGGCAGTCTGGTAGAGTCAGGCAGAAATCCTTGTAAACTGTGTAAATAGCAGTCCTGGGGAGTATTTTGTTTTCATTCTTTAGACTCTTACATCAGACTTTCAATAATTTACCACATTCTGCAAGAGGTTTGACAAAACAATAGGAAAAAAATAATAATTTCTTCTTTATTTTTAAAGTATGTTTTAAAAAGAGATAGCATTTGCTGCCACAGATCTCCTTTTTCCATTCACCACTGCTATGATATATTGCCCTCTTTCACTGGCATACTTGGAATGGGCATTCAAATGAATATTTAAATATAGTCTGTAGCATATTAAAGTCACAAATTTCAGGCAACATAAGAGGGGGAACTGTCATGACTGTAGCTGAGCAAGTAATTGGAAATATTTGTCACAGATTATTGTTTCAATAGATTCTTGAGCGAGCCATTGTCACAGCCCTCCCTGCAATCATCCACACTAATTCAGTTGGTGTGCATGAACCCTGGAACGTGCCTGGTTTTCAGACAAAGTATTCATGTGTACAGATTATTTCAGCTTCAACTCAATCATACTGCAGTTCATACATTTTCATAGTTCCTTTTCATGCTGCTCATTCTTTGCTTTTAATGCCTCAGACAGCACAATTGCACTCCATGACTTGGGAAACCAGTTGTGGAACTCGAAGAGTAAAGAAGGAAGGCTCACAAAAGCTCGCAAACTTCATTGCTGAAGCTCCTCCTGAATTCATCATCTCAGTGCATCATTAAGCAATTTTCAGACAGAGCTGTCCTGGTTTAAGGGTGTGGATGGCCTGGTGAGTCCATGCATCTACTTGGAGCTGGGAGTGTCTTTGGACATTGAGATTCACATGGCTTAGACATGGCAGTACTCATCAAACTAGGACTTGGCTGTTTAAGGGTGGGGAGCTCTTGGCAGACACATGTCTGCCTTTTTAGATATGTAAATGTTGCTGCCTGAATGTTTTGAAAGGACACATAACTGTTATCCTTTTGGGGACTCTTGTGGCAAGCCATCTCTTTAATGAAACAAAGAGTTATGTCTTCATTTGCTGTAACGTAGTACAGACACTGTCAAAGCAAAGAGCTGTACCAGTTTCTGCAAGCACAGCAAAACTACTTTCAGATTTCAGCATTGCTTCCCTGGTGCCAAAAGGGCTGCTTCTCTTTAACATGGGTTTTATAGCAGCTGATATAGAATCACTACTGCAGAACTTACCTGTTTTTTAAAGGACACCCTTTAAAATGCAGTACTTGATTTCTCTTTGGAAAATTGCAAAGGATTTTCTACCGGGTGCAGTTTCAGGACTGAAACACCAGTGTTGTGTTGAAGATAAAAGCAAGGATAATTTTCACACAGGCTTAAACAATTCTACTGTCTTTCATGTTATTCCTATCACATAAAGTGTTTGCCTAAACCTCACCAAAAATTGTATTAGTTTTAACCTAACAATATTTTATTGCTATTTTTCTAAGGCTATTATTAATAGTTCAACCTCCTCTAGCCTTAAATGGAAGTGAAGAAAGACAACATAAGTCAAAAACTATTAAAATGCAACATTTAATTGAGTATGAAAAAGTCAGAGGTTGTTTCATCTGTTCTATACCACAACTCTCTAAACTGTTATGTTAAACCTGTTCACAGTCACTGCAGAAGTAGCTCTTAGCTATGGATTCTTTTTACCTCTACAAAGTCATTATTTTATGTTTTATTGAAGATGCTTTAGCTCAAAATTGTCTTATAAAACTCTATATTATGAACCATAAAACAACAGTAAAACATTCTTCCCAATGTAACTTGATAAACTGTAAAAAGTTTCAAACTAAGAAAGTCCTTTTTAAGGTTTGGGATGGGGGGATGTCAGTGGGGAAAAAACAATAGCAACAAAAAGCCAACAGCACAACACAGACATCTTTTATTCAGAGGAGTCTGCTAGAACGTTCTGCTGTATTTCTAGGACATGAGGTACCCAAAACCCTGAAAAGGAAGTGCAAGTACTATCCTAAATGCAGGGATAGGATAGGATAGGATAGGATAGGATAGGATAGGATAGGATAGGATAGGATAGGATAGGATAGGATAGGATAGGATAGGATAGGCTAGGCTAGGCCAGGCCAGACCAGACCAGGTTGGAAGAGACCTTCAAGATCATTGTGTCCAACCCACAACCCAACACCATCCAATCAACTAAACCATGGCACCAAGCACCCCATCCAGTCTCTTCCTAAACACCTCCAGTGATGGTGACTCCACCACCTCCCTGGGCAGCCCATTCCAATGGGCAATCACTCTCTCTATGAAGAATTTCTTCCTAACATCCAGTCTAAACCTCTCCCGGTGCAGCTTGAGACTGTGTCCTCTTGTTCTGGTGCTGGTTGCCTGGGAGAAGAGGCCACCCCCTGCCTGTCTACAACCTCCCTTTTTCTAACCTCTTTCTCTTTAAATAGAAGTGCAAAGATTTCTGATAAATAGCAGTTAATCATATTGTGTCAAAAATGTAAATGTAAGATACTAGTATGAAAACATTAATGCCTAGTAACATGCCTACATACATAGCTGTGTGTCTGTCTCTGTTAATGATACTATTAATAATACAAGAATATTATAGCATTAATTATATAGTTATAATTGTATAATTACAGTAATGAGTTTATAATACTAGGTAATATGTAATATTAAATATATAATAACAATATTAATAATATATACTTAAGTAAGAGCAAGATGCTCTTTGAGGTCCCTTCCAACCTTATTGATTCTATGCTGATACCCTGTTCCTGTCAGGTACTGGTTTCTCTGTTCCAATATCTCAGATGGAATTAATTTTAAGAATATTTACATAATTTCACATAATTCAATATTCTCAAAGACATTTTTAATACCTTTTTTTCCCCCTTAGCTTATTACTTACTAATGTTTGAAACAATAACTTGTGCCCGGACTGGGGTTGTTTTTTACCACCATTTTCTCTTTGCAAGAGGAAATAATCATAGAATCAATAAGGTTGGAAAAGACCTCAATTAAAACCATATATTTTTTCATTTTTATCACTTTCCTTTTGGTTATTCCCTTTTCCACATAAGGGCACAGGTTGGTAGGGTCTCTATAGCTGGCTGCTTGAAACCCAGCTGGACGTGGTCCTGAGCAACCTGTTCTCATTGGCCCTGCTTGATCAGGGGATTTGGGCTGGCCACTCTCCAGTGGTGCCTGTCAACCTGAGCTACCCTGTGATTCTGTCAGTCTGTCAAGGAAAACCCTGCCCAGGATGCACTTTGCAGAGGTGTCTTCCCCACCATTTAATTTCACTAGTTCTCAGCCTGGAAGCCTCTTTTCTTCCCTGATTATGGTTTCCTGCTGCCCTTCAGAGATCACTAATTCGAGGCCTTCATCCTGCTAGTTCTTATGCAGGTGATATTCCATTAACACTAGTAGTGTTACTGATGTGGTCAGAGCCCAAAGGTACGCAAACATGTGCAGCAATTAAGGGCTCTCAATCCTCTAAGCAGCTTTTTCTTGGAGTTATGTTGCTGGGTTTGGTGGTAGGAAAATTTGACCACTGGAAGGCACATACCACCATCTGCTTTCACTGTTGGGAAGCCCCTCAGCTGCTCACAGAATCAACCAGGTTGAAAAGACCTCAGAGATCATCAAGTCCAACCTATTAGTTAATAACTAACACCTCACAACAATTAACCACGGCTCCAAGTGCCATATCCAGTCCTTTTTTGAACACCTCCAGGGACAGTGACTCCACCACCTCCCTAAGCAGCCCATTCCACTGGCCAATGATGATGATGCTATCACTCTGGTGAATCCAGCACCAGGTCAAGCTTCTGTAACGTCACCTTTTTGAAAGCTTTGAATTTCATATCAGCTGCAAATCTCCATTTGACCAGTCACCATCAGGTGTTGAAGAAACAGGAGAAGGTTTCAAAGGCTCTCTGGTGCCAGGGCATCCAGCATACTGAAAGGAAAGGAGTGCATAGAAAAGCTATGGACTTCCTGCATTATTTCATATATTAGAAAAACACAACACCCTTCAGCTGTCAAGTATGAAAGAAGTAAGCTATTGTAATAGCCAACACTTGCACCTCCCAGGGGAAGAAACATTTCAGAGTTTCATTACATCTCCAGCTATACAATTAGCTGAGCTCTCACTCAAATACCTGCTTTAATTCAGTCCTTCAAAGCAGCCAAAGCTGAGCATTATGCCCATGTTTCTTTTTGGCAATAAGCTATCTGAGTCCCTTCATCTATAAAATTAGTAATTACTTCTTTCTGGTGATTAAAGAAGGGAGTTATGATTTTAAAGCATTGCAGCTGTAAGTGAAGTACTTTTGGGGAGCAAGCTGCCCAGGGAAGTGGTGGAGTCACCATCCTGTGGGGGGGGGTGGGGTGTTAAAACAACCACCTGCAGATGTGTCACTTCAAGACATGGTTTAGTGGTGATGGTAGTGTTGGGTTGATGGTTGGAATTCATCTGAGAGGTCTTTTCCAACCTTAATGATTCTAAATGTCTTACAGAAGATTTAGTTTCCCTGTACACTTTGGAGCTTCAGCTGAATTTCTTGCATAGACAAAAAGGTGCCAGTTCAAGTTCCAAAGCAAGGAAAAACCCTTCAGAGATGATTGGCCTCCTGTTGCAAGAGATGTTCAGAAACGAGAGTAGGAAGATGTAGCAAAGAAAATAAAGTATAAAGACAGTAAAGTATACGAAGAAGTCATCAGCCATTATTTGACAATTTAAATGATTCATCAGCTAAAGTTGCCTTTGTTGCACTTGTCCAGCTTTCCTTTAGCTTCTTGCTGCTAACAACCCTGTAAATGTTTGGCATGTGTTTGAAATATTCTGTCTTTTTGAGACACCCCCTCCTCTGAAAGTTTGCTGTTTAATGGTTCATGGGTTATTCATACGTTAAACTGTGTCACTTATATTTAACTGCAAATCCTAAATTAATTGGAAAAACTCTGCACCGGTGCCTGATATTCTGCTGTGTTTCTTAGCAGTGATGTTAGACTAATTCAAAAGCTCCTTTAAAAGAACTGTGGCATGCTGCCAAGAAAGAAGTAAAAGAAGAGTAAAAGAAAGGCAGCTTGCTAGCTGCATGATATTAAGAGTTAAGCCACTGTTAAAGAGAATTAAAATCAGGGACCCCAGTTCTACAAACAATCACACACGTGTTTTACTTTAAACATGTCAGTGCTTCTATTGACTTCAATCAGCCTCCTTGCATGGCTTAGAGGTACTGAAATATTATACACATGCCAGGCAGAAATTCCTGCTGAGCCTCCTCCTTAAGCACCAGCTTTCCCATTTGCACCGATGCGTGTGCAACAGAGCCCGGGTAATTACTGATGGGAGGCGCTGCTGAAAACCCTCTCTGCCAGCTGGAAGCAGGGAACTTAAACTCAGAAAGGCAAACAGAAATTCTGTTGCAGTGGACAGGAGCATCTGCTGTCAAAATGAGCTCTTCTGCCCAGAAGGCTACAGAACTGAATAAAGAAGAGCCCAGCATTTTCATTCCACATAGACTTGCCATTATTTATGATCCTAATTCGTTGTGATGCTTCATGTTAATGCAAGTATATTACTTCCTCTGTGGCTGAGAGGTTAAAAAATACTTGTATACAAATCTCTGTATTTTAAGCACCCTGGAGGTAGATGGAGAGGTTTCCTTGTGTCAAAATGGCACACACATGCTCTCCTCTGTTTCTTTTCGAGGTAACAGGAAAATATTGGGCAATTTAACTGACTGAAACAATTTCAGTCATGTCTGATTGAATGGCTGCCCACCTCCTCATGTGGAAATAAAAGCTTTTGTTAAAGTACAGCTGAATTACTTCACTTAAACCCTGGGAATGAAAAATAAATAAATAAAGAAAAGTGATTTGGGCTGTGCATTTGTTCATTAACTCCAGCTGTACACTATTAACTGTCCGTAGCTGGGTTTACTAATAAATCATGCCTGACAGATTTTGTTTAGCAAGATGGCAAGAGAGGAGTGCTCTTGTTTGTTTTGTTGTTGTTTGTTGTTGTTTGTTGTTGTATCACAGTTGATTCATTTGCTTTGTTTTGTTCTCTACTTAGAGCCTCCTGGCAACAATAGTACGATATTTGGTTTCAGAGCAGAAGTGTACGTTGCTGTACTGAAGGCCACAGCTAAAACCTCTCCAGCTCACAGAGCAGAATGTGCAGACCTTGTGGATGGGGGAGCTACAGGAGACAGAATCAGTTTCATCAGTAGCTCCACTGTCTTCTTAACACTGACCTAGTGTCATATTTGAGGGAATATTTACATTGCTGTAGGTAAGTTCATTAACGTACATGAAAAACAGCCATTTGCCAGCCAGCCTGCAACTCTATTTAGCAGCAAACCCTAAAGTCATCTCCTCCTCACTCTCATCTCCTCTGCAAGAAGGGACAGAGGGAACCCTTTCACAATTTAGCATTTTTTCTAGCTGGGTGATGTATAAAGGGAACTCATCTAGTCTGCTGTCCCTCATAAATCCCAAACAGCATTAGCTGCGTTGTCTGAGCCATCTGTCCATGGAAACACAGACACATTTCTCTTTCTGAACATGTTAAAGATGTAAGGAACACTTATCTCCAGAAAAAAAAAACACAGCTTAAACAACTGTTTCAAGGAATTTGCAGTCCCAGTGATAGCAGCACGAGAGAAAGCTCTGCCACATCTTGCAGAGCTGGACTTTCTGTCAGCCTGTGCACATTAATTGTAACCTATCTTGTCTTTTCAGTGATAAACCTTTCCAGAGGCTGGAGTGGATTTCTTACAGAGGACATTATACCCCCCAAAACCCCCACCCTTATGCTTAGAGCACTTGCTAAATGTATAGCACTATCACACATACATCATGTGCTTATAAAGTGTATTTATTACCCTGGTTTATTAAATAAAACCTGCCAGTTCTGATGCTTAGAAGGTATTGCATGGAATTGTCCCTGCTTTGCCACAGACAACACTGTGATTTTTCCTAACATTCACAATTTTTATGGTAAACACTTGTGTTCTAACTGAAATATTTTCCAGAGCTAAAGTAATCACTTTTAATGAAGCCTCCTCTTTCCCTGGAAAACACAAACACTTTCTGCATGAAGACTGCAGTAGTATGGAAGTAAGTACAGGCTGAGCAAAGGTGCTTTAGTTCCAGTTTTCCTTTGGTGGGAGGCATTATGTTTGACACAACTTATTCTACAGCATTTGGTCATGAGGTAAAGTGAAGCTCTGCTTCTGGAGCCAAAATTCATCCTGTACAAAATCTAAACAGCATCAGCAGTGCTGAAGATCTACACATCCTGAGGATATCCTGGATGTCCTTGCTTGAATCAGCTGTCTTAATGCTTCCTTTAGCTGCAGTGACATTCTTACACTGTAGAAAGTTAAAAGCTTGCTTCTGTCACATTGAGTTTTACCTATATAACTGCTGAGGCTTTCATGTTGATGGGAAAGACCTAGTTCTCAGTCACAGTGGTTTATGTTTCATGGTTTTTAATGCTAGTCCATACCAAAAAGGATGGGGCTGCTTTAGATGCAATTTAGATGCTTTGGGATAGCATAAATTATGGCAAATCCAAGTAGTACAAAGAGCAAAACTCTTATCCAGACTAGCCTAAGGACCATAAGCTCTGGTCTCACTCCTCTCCATGCCTTTCCTGACAGTTAGACGATGGATAAAGGGCAAGGACTCTCCTGAAAGCAGCCTTACAGGAAAAAAGTAGCCTCAAGTTTCCCTCCCAGAGAGGCATCTCATGACTTCTGCATTGTCTGTTTTACAGAGCCCATCACACTGGGGATTAGTGGCAGGCATAGACTGCACACATGCAGCCATGACTGAAAGGGAGCAGGACAGGTTACGCTGCAAGTACAACGTGAACTAAGCGAGCAGCATAGACCCAGCTAAAACTCTTCACTGTAGTGCAGGCTGCCCATGAAAGCACGTGCAGAGATGTATGTATGGTAAACACATTACCAAAAGAGAGGAGAATAGTTTGCTTTGCATAAGTTGGCTAAGACTGGAGTGGCACTGTTTGATGGAAAAAAAATTTGGCTTATCTTTTCCAGAACTCTCTGATTAAACGAGTAAAAAGAAAGAGAAGTAAGTATGGTAACTCGCTGAGCTGACTGGGAACACAACAGTAACTTACCTTTCTATTTTAGGACTCCTTAACTGTCTGTCTGAAAATAACAGGTGTTGGCTACTCCTGCAGCCTGTGTCCAATACTCAGGTATAAGCTATTAACAGGTCCCCAGGTTGTTCAGGAAGCATGGCTGATACATCAAACAAGACTAATTGGCTTCAGTCTTTAGAAAAGAAAGAGAAATAAAAACCAACATTAGGCAGGCCAAAGAAACATAAGTCTTGCTACATATCATGTGCCTTATCTCTCATAATTTGCTGAGCTTTTTAGCTCTGCTGTCCACAGCACAGACAGCTGGGTTTGGCTGTTCTTTTTCAGGCTGTAGTTTGCCTTCAACCTTGATTTTCAGGGATTTGGACACACTGTTTGTCCCTGTGCTTCATGCAGCAAGGCAATACTTTCACAGCCTCCTGAGCCTTTGCACCGTGTCTCTGAGTACGCCGTGCAGGCTTACGTGCACACCGGGAATCCCTGTGCATCTCGTGAAAGCCACATGTAACCTTCGGTGCCCATATTCCATCAGATTTTACCATCAGCACATGGCTTTTATAACAGATCTTGCTCATAATTTGAGGCCCTCCCTTTTTGCTGTGATCCAGCCATGGGATGGATTGTTCATTAATAGGGCCCTAAGACTTCACACTTGACTTTGGAAATGGAGCAGGCACCGGTGCCAAGCCCTGAGCTCGTTATCACGTGGTCTGCTGTGTCACACACCTTCAAAAATGGAATGCCTGGAGAAAGCGGAGTCCAGATCCCCAGCTGGGCTCCGGTAGGCAGCAGGGTTTACTGCAGCTTTGACAGCAGTGAGCCTGGGCACCTTGCCGCAGAAAGCTAACGGCTCAGAGCTGATCTGTGAGTGTGCAAGAAGCATAACCTGGGGGGGGTTTCTTCACCTGAATAATGCTATGATGCGTGCACACGTTGGCAAAGTCCCTTTGTTTTGAAGCATTTAGCACCAGGGATTGCCTTTTTGTCTCGGGTCTCCTGCGGCTGTCTTCTAGCTCCTGTTATTTTAACAGTCATCTACCCATCAATTCAGGATATCAGGATCTCAGGTAGCGATAGGACTAGGGGGAATGGAATGAAGCTGTAGGTGGGGAGATTCAGGCTGGACATGAGAAGGAGGGGAAGGGGGCTAAGGAGGAGGTGGGGGAGAAGTGGGGGGAAAGGGGTAAGGGAGGGGGAAAAGGGGGAGTAAGGGAGGGGGGGGAAGGGAGGAGGGAAAGAGGACAGAGTAGGGAGAGGGGAGGGGAAGGGGAGAGGGGAGGGGAAGGGGAGAGGGGAGGGGAAGGGGAGAGGGGAGGGGAAGGGGAGAGGGGAGGGGAAGGGGGAGAGGGAGGGGAAGGGGAGAGGGGAGGGGAAGGGGAGAGGGGAGGGGAGGGGGAGAGGGGGAGGGGAGGGGGAAGGGGGGAAGAGGGGAAGAGGGGGAAGAGGGGGAAGAGGGAAAGAGGAGGAAGGAGGAAGGAGGAAGGAAGGAAGGGAAGGGGAGGGAGGGGAAGGGGAAGGGGAAGGGGAAGGGGAAGGGGAAGGGGAAGGGGAAGGGGAAGGGGAAGGGGAAGGGGAAGGGGAAGGGAAGGGGAAGGGGAAGGGGAAGGGGAAGGGGGAAGGGAAGGGAAGGGGAAGGGAAGGGGAAGGGAAGGGGAAGGGGAGGGAAGGGGAAGGGGAAGGGGAAGGGGAAGGGGAAGGGGAAGGGGAAGGGAAGGGGAAGGGGGGAAGGGGAAGGGGGAGGGGAAGGGGAAGGGGAGGGAAGGGGGAAGGGGAAGGGGAAGGGGGAAGGGGAAGGGGAAGGGAAGGGGGGGAGGGGGAAGGGAAGGGAAGGGAAGGGGAAGGGAAGGGGAAGGGGAAGGGAAGGGGAAGGGGAAGGGAAGGGGAAGGGGAAGGGAAGGGAAGGGGAAGGGGAAGGGAAGGGAAGGAAGGGGAAGGGAAGGGAAGGGGAAGGGGAGGGAAGGGGAAGGGGGAGGGGAAGGGGAGAGGGAGGGGAAGGGGAGAGGGGAGGGGAAGGGAGAGGGGAGGGAAGGGGAGAGGGAGGGGAAGGGGAGAGGGGAGGGGAAGGGGAGAGGGGAGGGGAAGGGGAGAGGGGAGGGGAAGGGGAGAGGGGAGGGGAAGGGGGGAAGAGGGGAAGGGGGGAAGAGGGGGAAGAGGGAAAGAGGAGGAAGGAGGAAGGAGGAAGGAAGGGGAAGGGGAAGGGGAAGGAAGGGGAGGGGAAGGGGGGAAGGGGAAGGGGAAGGGGAAGGGGAAGGGGGGGAAGGGGAAGGGGAAGGGGAAGGGAGGGGAAGGGAAGGGGAAGGGAAGGGAAGGGGAAGGGGAAGGGGGGAAGGGAAGGGGAAGGGAAGGGAAGGGGAAGGAAGGAAGGGAAGGGGGAAGGGAAGGAGGGGAAGGGAAGGGAAGGAAGGGAAGGGAAGGGAAGGGGAAGGGAAGGGGAAGGGAAGGGAAGGGGAAGGGGAAGGGAAGGGGAAGGGGAAGGGGAAGGGGAAGGGGAAGGGGAGGGGAAGGGGAAGGAAGGGGAGGGGGAAGGGGGAGGGGGAGGAAGGAGGGGAAGGGGGAGAAGGAGGGAGGGGGAGAAGGAGGGAGGGGGAGGGGGAGGGGAGGGGGAGGGGGAGGGAGGGGGAGGGGAGGGAGGGGGAGGGGAGGGGGGGAGGGGGGAGGGAAGGGGAGGAGGAGGGGAGGGGGGGGAGGAGGGGGGGGAGGGGAGGAGGAGGGAGGGGGAGGGGAAGGAGGAGGGAGGGGGAGGAGAAGGAGGGAGGGGGAGGAGAAGGAGGGGGAGGGGGAGGGGGAAGGGAGGGAGGGGGAGGAGGAGGAGGGAGGGGGGAGGAGGAGGGAGGGGGAGGAGGAAGGGAGGGAGGGGAGGAGGAAGGGAAGGGGGAGGGAGGAGGGGGGGGAGGGGGAGGAGGGAGGGAGGGGGGGAGGAGGGAGGGGGAGGAAGGGGAAGGGAGGGGAGGAGGAGGAGGAGGGAGGAGGGAGGGGGAGGAGGGAAGGAAGGGGGAGGAGGGGGAGGGAGGAGGAGGGGAGGAAAAGGGAGGGGAGGAGAAGGAGGAGGGAGGGGGAGAGGAGGAGGAGGGAGGGAGGAGAAGGAGGGAAGGGGGGAGGAGGAGGAAGGGAGGGAGGAGGGGGAGGGAGGGGGAGGAGGGAGGAGGGAGGAGGAGGAGGGAGGGGGAGGAGGGGGAGGGGGAGGGGAGAGGAGGGAGGAGGATGAGGGGAGGAGGGAGGGGGAGGAGGAGGGGGAGGAGGATGGGGAGGAGGAGAGGGGAGGGATGGGGAGGGAGGAGGGAGGGGAGGAGGAGGGAGGAGGATGATGAGGAGGGGAGGGAGGAGGGAGGATGATGGGGGATGATGATGATGATGATGATGATGATGATGATGATGATGATGATGATGATGATGATGATGATGAGGGAGGGGATGATGATGTGATGATGATGATGATGATGATGATGATGATGATGATGATGATGGGATGAGGAGGGAGGGATGAGGATGAGGGAGGGGGATGATGAGGGAGGGGATGAGGAGGGAGGGGGAGGAGGGGATGATGATGAGGGGGAGGGGGATGAGGATGAGGGAGGGGATGATGATGATGAGGATGAGGGGATGAGGAGGGGGGGAGGGGGATGATGAGGGGGGATGGGAGGGGGAGGAGGAGGGGGAGGGGAGGGGGAGGGGGAGGAGGAGGGGGGGGGATGAGGGATGATGATGATGATGAGGGGGAGGAGGGGGGGAGGAGGGGGAGGAGGAGGGGGGGAGGAGGGGGAGGAGGAGGGGGAGGGGGAGGGGGGAGGAGGGGGAGGGAGGGGGGGGGGGGGAGGGGGAGGGAGGAGGGAGGAGGAGGAGGAGGAGGGGAGGAGGAGGAGGAGGAGGGGAGGAGGCGAAGGAGGGAGGGGGAGAAGGAGGGAGGGGGGAGAAGGAGGGAGGAGGAGGGAAGGAGGGGAGGGGGAGAAGGAGGGAGGGGGAGAAGGAGGGAGGGGGAGAAGGAGGGAGGGGGAGAAGGAGGGAGGGGGAGAAGGAGGGAGGGGGAGAAGGGAGGAGAAGGAGGGAGGAGAAGGAGGGAGGAGAAGGAGGGAGGAGAAGGAGGGAGGAGAAGGAGGGAGGAGAAGGAGGGAGGAGAAGGAGGGAGGAGAAGGAGGGAGGAGAAGGAGGGGAGGAGGAGGAGGGAGGAGGGAGGAGGGGGAGGGAGGAGGGAGGAGGGAGGAGAAGGAGGAGGAGGGAGGAGAAGGAGAGGAGGAGAAGGAGAAGGAGAAGGAGAAGGAGAAGGAGAAGGAGAAGGAGAAGGAGAAGGAGAAGGAGAAGGAGAAGGAGAAGGAAGGTGAAGGAGAAAGAAAGAGAAGGAGAAAGAAAGTGAAGGAGAAAGAAGGAGGTGCAAGAAGGAGAAGGTGAAAGAAGGAGAAGGAGAAGGTGAAAGAAGGAGAAGGAGAAGGTGAAAGAAGGAGAAGGAGAAGGTGAAAGAAGGAGAAGGTGAAAGAAGGAGAAGGTGAAAGAAGGAGAAGGTGAAAGAAGGAGAAGGTGAAAGAAGGAGAAGGTGAAAGAAGGAGAAGGTGAAAGAAGGAGAAGGAGAAGGTGAAAGAAGGAGAAGGAGAAGGTGAAAGAAGGAGAAGGAGAAGGTGAAAGAAGGAGAAGGAGAAGGTGAAAGAAGGAGAAGGAGAAGGTGAAAGAAGGAGAAGGAGAAGGTGAAAGAAGGAGAAGGAGAAGGTGAAAGAAGGAGAAGGAGAAGGTGAAAGAAGGAGTAGGAGAAGGTGAAAGAAGGAGAAGGTGAAAGAAGGAGAAGGTGAAAGAAGGAGAAGGTGAAAGAAGGAGAAGGTGAAAGAAGGAGAAGGGGGAAGAGGAAGAGGAGAGAAAGAAAGAAAGAAAAAGAGAAAGAGAAAGAAAAAGAGAAAGAAAAAGAAAAAGAGAAAGAAAGAGAAAGAAAAAGAGAAGAGAAAGAGAAAGAGAAAGAGAAAGAGAAAGAGAAAGAGAAAGAGAGAAAGAGAGAAAGAGAGAAAGAGAAAGAGAAAGAGAAAGAGAAAGAGAAAGAGAAAGAGAAAGAGAAAGAGAAAGAGAAAGAGGGAGAGGGAGAGGGAGAGGGAGAGGGAGAGGGAGAGGGAGAGGGAGAGGGAGAGGGAGAGGGGAGAGGGGAGAGGGGAGAGGGGAGAGGGGAGAGGGGAGAGGGGAGAGGGGGAGAGGGAGAGGGGAGAGGGAGAGGGGAGAGGGGAGGAGAAGGGAATAGAATTAGAATAGAATAAGACTTACTACATTAGAATTGTGTTTGAAAGAGTACATATTACATATTCTGAGAAGACAAATGTTGATCAATACAATTAACAGATATTTCATTTTACCTTCTGGAACTGCAGTTGCTGTTTCTGAGTAGCTCCTGAGTTTCACGTATTCTGAGCAGTATGAGATTATACTGCCTGCCGCCATGGCCCCCTGGAGCTCTGCAACAAGACGTGCACTGTTCCTAGGTGTCTAGGATCTCATTTCCTTATTTTATCAGAAACTTACCTCAAGACTTGCTTCAGTTTCTGGCACTTCCCAGTGAATATGGGAATGCTCTATACAAAATACTTGATTGTTGGTATGGCTGATGCCTATCATGGGTGCAGGCTGGGAAGGAAAAGCTGACACACTCCTGTGTGGTAGAAAAAGAAGTTAAGACACGAGTGAACGACTGGCAGACTTAGGATTTCAAGGCTGAAAGCAGGCAGCAGTGATGAGGGAAGGTCTTTGTCAACATACTTTAAAACTTCTGTTGCAGTCAACAAGCTTTATTAGATTTTATTGCTTCATGGTGTGTGATGTCACTTGAGAATCTTGGATGGTAGTTTAAACTGATTCCTTTAAGTTCTGAGAATAATTTTTTCCTTATGCTTTAGCCATTTTTGACTAGATATCATCTTCAATTACACACATTTGGACATGTAACTAATTTTACACCCCTGTACTTACATCCCACTGAAGCACTTGTACACTGAAATTTTTGAGCCTCACATACAGCAGAACCTTACTGCTAAGGTTCATGTGCTGTCCTCAGAAAGCACTCAGATGTGTTCTCTTTAACAGAACGTCTCACAATTCCCTTTAAGCCAAAACAAATAGTATCTTTAGATTAAAAAGGAAAACAAAATTCAAATCTGCTGTGGTTTCCATTAGCTTACTTACAAGAGTCTAAATTAAGGTTGGTGGATTAAAGCCAATCCATAGGATGCCCTTTTGTGCTGTGAAAATTTGTTAATATGAATTGCAAATAGGAAGCTGATATTTGAGCCTGAAGTGTGCTCTAATACTATCCTGTAACACCTCAAAAAAGAGAGAATTAGCAATAAAGTCAAAACAAATCAAGAATATCTGTAAAACCACTGTGTCTGGATTCCTAGGGCTCTGCTTACAATGACCAGAACATTTGAAAGTGGGTGAGTTGAACCAGGCAGACTGAGACTCTGCTGATACCCAGCAGGGCTGCTGTGTCTGCCACAGGTTACTTGTGCCCATGTCTACAAGGAATAGTATTCACTTCTTCGGAGTCCCACATGCAGGCATCTCCCATTACCAGTAAAGGCTTCTGGTGCAGCTTGCACCAGGTTCAATATAGGTAACAACATTGCCCTTTTAAGCTCTGAAGTTGCATTTCTTCTGAGTCTAGAGTACTCACTCAGATACTAGAGACTGTAGCTACTAGAGATTGTAGAATGGTTTAGGTTGGAAGGGATTTTAAAGATTATCTAGTTCAAATCCCCTGGCCATGGCAGGGACACCTTCCACTAGCCCAGGTTGCCCTGACCCAGGTGTAGGACCTTGCATTTGGCCTTGTTGAACTTAAGGAGGTTGGGCCCACCTCTCAAGCATGTCCAGGTCCCTCTGGATGACATCCCTACCTTCCAGCGTGTCAGCCAGGCCACACATCTTGGTGTCATCCACAAACCTGCCGAGGATGTACTCGATCCCATTGTCCATGTCGCCGATGTTAAACAGCATCTGTGTCAGACATGCATGGAAGTAAATCTGGCAGCCACTGTGCTTCAGGTTCCCTCTGTCCTTGATACTGGCCTGTGTTGTGAAAGAATCACAGAATCATTAAGGTGGATGTGCAAGTCCAAGTGCTTTGTACCACGTAATACAAGCAGATGCAGGCACACGGTGCAAAGACACACACATGCAGACATGCCCATTTACAACCATATGAGGCTTTCAAAGGCTCAGTTAAACAAGCATAAACCTGCACAACCTAGCAACATTTCTGGACACGTTCTGCCCCTCCAGAATTCCAGCTGACTCTGGTATTTTGTTAGTGTGAAGTGACTGCCGAGTAGAGGATTTGAATACATATTTGTTTGTGTACAATTATGTCACCTGCTGGATGCTCCAGTATGTCTCTGGCCAAAGGACCACCTAAACAACTAAATCATGCAACCAAGCACCCCATCAAGTCTCCTCCTGAACACCTCCAGTGATGGTGACTCCACCACCTCCCCAGGCAGCCCATTCCAATGGGCAATCACTCTCTCTGTGTAGAACTTCTTCCTAACATCCAGTCTAAACCTCCCCTGGCGCAGCTTGAGACTGTGCCCTCTTGTTCTGGTGCTGGCTGCCTGGGAGAAGAGACCAACATCTGCCTGTCTACAACCTCCCTTCAGGTAGTTGTAGACAGCAATAAGGTCACCCCTGAGTCTCCTCCTCTCCAGGCTAAGCAACCCCAGCTCCCTCAGCCTCTCCTCATAGGGCTTCTGTTCCAATCCCCTCACCAACTTCATCGCCCTCCTCTGGACACATTCCAGCAAGTCAACATCCTTCCTAAACTGAGGGGCCCAAAACTGGACACAGGACTCAAGGTGTGGCCTAACCAGTGCAGTGTACAGGGGCAGAATGACCTCCCTGCTCCTGCTGGCCACACTGTTCCTGATGCAGGCCAGGATGCCATTGGCCCTCTTGGCTGCCTGGGCACACTGCAGCTCATGTTCAGCCTACCATCAACCAGTACCTCTCTGCCTGGCCGCTCTCCAGCCACTCTGACCCCAGCTTGTAGCACTGCCTGGGGTTGCTGTGGCCAAGGTGCAGAACCCGGCGCTTGGATGTGTTAAATCTCACGCCGTTGGATTCTGCCCAAAATGCATGAATGAATGTATGACCTGTCGCTGGTGTGTTTATTCTTACAGTGAAGCAAGAAGGCAATGCCACAGAAACCTTCACCCACATCATGTGTGTGTCCCACAGGGCTTTGGTTTTACCACAGCCAGCTGCACGTCTCCCATCTTAATTCTTTCCACTAAAGCGGATTAAGTTGAAATAGCTCATTTTATATATACATATTTAATGCATACATATATGTGTATATGAATGATTTTTTTGGGGGTAATTGCAACCTTTCCTTATTAAATGCACTGTAAGAATGGGGAAAATGTGTTGTTTATTAAAGCCATGTTTTGCTAATAACATCTTGCAAGAGTTCAGATTACACAGAGCCCTATTCTTTATTCCTTTTTAAGGAGGTGCTATAATTTTGGAGAGCTGCATATGCTCCCTTCGAAGCCTGGGTTGCTATGGCAAACTCACATTTCAATTCAATCATGTTGTAAATAATAACATCAAATTGTGTGCAAATGGCTAGGGTGAAGGTTAAATAAGCCTCCCAAACACCCTTACCTTGGGGCAAGATAGTTTTTCTGTCAAGCCTTTCAGTTCCTGTGACTGCTTCCCATACAACCTCCCTGCATATCAACTGCATTTTTGTACTCTTGATTGTTCTGAACCCCTTGGCTCATGAACAGTTTATAGATAAGCTACAAAGGAAGATTCTTGGGCCTTGATAGAGATGGGTTTAATGAAGAGGGAAACTCCAGACACCACCTAAACCAGCTGAATACTTTCAGGTGCTACTTAATATCTCTGTGTAAGTAACCAAGTAATTGGCCTCCCCTGATACATGACGAAGATGAGTGCTGTGGGATAGAAGAAAGCACTCCAAACCCCATCAGCTCTGGTAAAACAAGAGATGTCAAGCACACAGCCAGCCTGCTCTACCTCTTCATGAATTTACTTTTCAGGCAAGCATATTTCACTTCATTCTTATCTAAGAAGATACTTCTGGTGTTCTGGTTTACAGGAAGCATTGTGACCATAGAACAATGAAAAAAATCTGTGCTATTCTATAGCAAGTATAAATATGCTCTGGAGAGGGAGCAGGTCATACTCCTCACTTTTGCCCTGCCTGCACAACATCAGGGATGAGAAGGCAAAAATGTGACTGTCATAAACCATGGCTCCAGGTCTCCAGGGCATTCAACCTTGTGGGCTTTGTGCTCCCTTCATAAATGCAGTTATTCCACACTGATAGCTCAAAGGAAAAGGAGGGTTTACTTTTCTTTTCTTTTTTCCCCCCTTAAAACATAAAGGAATTAACTTGCCAATAGATTATAGGAATGAAAACAGGAAATCACGTATCAGCAAAAATAATTCTAAGGTAGCAGAGAAATTAATTAACTTACCCAATTCACTGATTTCCAAGGCTGAGATCACCTCATAACCTTCTGTGCAGCCAGAAGACTGAGACTGAAGAGCTCTTTCGGGGAGACAATGCTAGGAAACAGTAGGTTACATTCTTTGCTCCCTCTGCTTTTCTTTTTCTCTCTCTCTATTTTACTCTGACTTTAGAGTTTGTATTCCCAAGAGGGACCCGAGCTGCAGGAGCATTTTCCTTGGCTGCCAGGCACAAGAGCAGTCCCTTGGGGAAAACCACAGGGGATGAGCTGAGTGCAGGTCTTGACCTCCCACCTCCTCCCATCTGGCCCTGGCTGAGTTGCCACCCTTCAGAGAGGTTTCCCAGGCGAAATAATTAATGCAAATACTGGCCACCTAGCTGCAGAGTCAGCCCACAGTGTCTCTTTTGGGAATGATAATATACTGAGACCTGTGTCTAAGGTGTGCTGCAAGGAAACATTTTCTTTCCCTTTTCATACATCTCAAATTGTGATAGTTCCAGTTGCAGTTCTGGAAGAATTAAAAGTTAAGATATTATTCCATTAATCTTCCCACAGCTTTCATTTTCTTTCATGTTTTATTCTGCCACTGGTAGCCTCTAAGAGCAGAGGGGAAAAAAGAACCCAACACAAACAAATAATTGTTATATTGGTTATGGTTAATTCACATATTACTGAATATCACGTGGCATGTTGTTTAAAATACCATGGCTTCTAAATTCTCCCTCTTCTGTTGCTTGAATTGCAGCGCAGCTACAGTGCTACTTAATGCAGACTGAAATTTGAGTTGTTTCCAGCCCTTCTTGTAACAGTTTAAATACGAAGGGTATGCACAGAAATAAGAAAAATAAATTATGATAATGTAATCAATCTTCACAGTATAGCTGGCTCTTCAACTTTATTTTCCATCTGATGCCTCGTAAACTTCTGCTGTCCTTTTGGTGTTTGCATCTCAGGAAATCAAGTCTTATCCAATTACCAAACAATCCAGCACCAGTTATAACTAGGGGTGTTTCCCCATCATAAATGACAAGCTATCCCTCCTGGGAACTCCACTGATTTACATAAGGGAGGAAAACTGTATCTGATCTGAGCATTGCCTCAAGAAAAGAGAATAAAAAGTTGGGTCATTGCCAGCTCTACTGTCTTGGAACAACCCTTGCTGTGAGAGCTCACACCGCTTTTACTGCTATAAAAAACTCTTTGCTTAATATCGTCGAGGCCCTTTCTCAAACCATACTGATTTCAGGGTGTCTTTTCCTTAGTAACAGTGGTTGTTAAAAGTCTCTCTGCAGGTTTGGCCACCTGCAGAAGCTGTGAAAAACAACAACAAGTAGACTTCATTTCCCATGATTGAATCCCCCCAAAAATCTCGCACGTGCGCTTAATTTAAAGTACATTTGCATTCCCCCTGGGATCAGTGGGAATAGGCAGATGCCTAAAGGTAAGCAGATGTGCGAGTTGTAGGCTCTGGGTGTGAAATGAAGGCACGCTTCAACAAGTGAAAGCTGCAACAGAGGGGGAAATCAAAGATGACAGAAGCAATAAACAGTAATGATATTACGGAGTCGGCCTCAGACGTGTGTGTATCGTGACCGTCATCACACCGGGCTTCGCATTTTAGATGTAAAAAGAAATTCCCAATCACAAATAATTTCCTCTTCTTGAGGGGAGGTAGCTAGAGGCGTAGGAGCTGTCTTTCAAACCGCACCAGGGGAAGCTTAGGCTCGAGGTGAGGAGAATGTTCTTCCCAGAGAGAGTCGTTCGCCATTGGAATGTGCTGCCCAGGGAGGTGGTGGAGTCACCGTCCCTGGAGGTGTTCAAAAGGGGATTGGACTTGGCACTTGTTGCCATGGTTTAGTAGTCATGAGGTGTTGGGTGACAGGTTGGACTTGATGATCTTTGAGGTCTTTTCCAACCTCATTGATTCTATGATTCTAATTCTGTTGCCTGTCTGGACCTGTGTGACATAGACTCATAACATGTACAGATTGCCTTCTGTTTTGTCCGATTTCTTTCTATTGATTCCCTAGTGATGTTGTGGGGCAGAGCCCACACCACTCTTCACCATGAGGTCTTGGGTGACAGGTTGGACTTGATGATCTTTGAGGTCTTTTCCAACCTTATTGATTCTATGACAACAGAGCCAAATGAGGAGAAAGCAGGTTTTCAGGCTGCTGAAAGAGTGTTTCAAGTAGCATGCTTACCATACAAGAGCTTAAAAACCGGCCTTAAAATGATACAAACAGGTATCTCCATAGTGAAGATGTTAAGAAAGCAAAGAGCAACTGCTTTAGAGATGGCAAGAACATCAAGAGAAGGTAAATTTAAATTTGTCTCTTGAAATCAAGGTCAAGAACTACGCTCCTCTAGTGCTGCAAACAATGAGTCAGTGGGAAGACTCAGTGAAGAAGTGACCCTCACTACTGTGAGCAAGGAAGGTCATCTATGGCAGCTGTATTTGAATGAGCACTGGATTAGTCAGAGAAGAAAAGAATCACAGAATCACCAAGGTTGGAAGAGACCTCAAAGATCATCAAGTCCAACCTGTCACCCAACACCTCATGACTACTAAACCATGGCACCAAGTGCCACATCCAATCTCCTCTTGAACACCTCCAGGGACGGTGACTCCAACACCTCCCTGGGCAGCACATTCCAATGGTGAACGACTCTCTCACTGAAGAACTTTCTCCTCACCTTGAGCCTAAACTTCCCCTGGTGCAGCTTGAGACTGTGTCCCCTTGCTTGCTGATTACTTGAGAGAAGAGACCATCTCCCTCCTGGCTACAACCCCCTTCAGGTAGTTGTAGACAGCAATAAGGTCTCCCTGAGCCTCCTCTTCTGCAGGCTAACCAACCCCAGCTCCTCTAGTGCTGCAAACAATGAGTCAGTGGGAAGACTCAGTGAAGAGATGACCCTCACTACTGTGAGCAAGGAAGGTCATCTATGGCAGCTGTATTTGAGTGAGCACTGGATTAGTCAGAGAAGAAAAGAAGGTGATGATCATCAAAGCCAGAGGTGATACGGGCATAGGTGAAGGTCTCAGCTCCCTAAGTAGTAAAGCAGAAGTCTCAAGAATACTTAAAAAAACCCCAAACAAACCAACCAAAAAACCACAGCAATATATGGCTGAAGGTGAGTAGAGTAAGATATCACCAAAACATTTAATTTGAGTGATTGGAAAATTCTTCCTTACCACTCATTTACTCTGCAGTTTCAGTCTACATATGACAGAGAATCTGAAGAAAAAATAAACCAACAGTACTGGAAATGTCATTAGAACATTTCCAGAACCACAGCCTCATTTTGGGTGATGATACTGCCTTGAGGGTTTTACATAAGCAGCCCTAGTACTTTGCTGGTGTGTCAGAGTTGATGATCTACCTCCCGCTGATTCCTTTACAGAGAAATTCCTTCCCTCGACTGTTTGATCTCCATATCTCTACAGTCATCCCTCTGTTATATACAAAACCAAGATTCAGGCATTTAGAAGGAAGTAAATTGGAATTATATCAATTGTATCTCTGACATTGAGTACCTGTTTAAAGTGATTTACTGCTTTTGCTTAGCACCTATGCCATTAGAATGATACTGAGAACAACAGAAGATCTCTAAAGACCATGGAGTTACTGGCTTGGGGTGGTAACTGCGGGTGGTCTGGAAAGGGAAGGAGATGGGAGCTTAGTAAGATTTTTCAAGGCAAAAACACTTAAAAACCAAACTCTCCACTCAAATTTATGATGTACATTACCTGTGTCTTGAAAGTTTTATGCTGACAGAGTCAGGGGAGCTTTCTCGTGTCTAGCGCTCAGTGGGAGCTCATGGGACAATTCAGAACAGAGCTTTTGTCCCTGAGACTTGTTTTAGACGTTCACTCCAGTGCACGATGGGGCTGAGTCACAGCTTTTGGAGTCATAGCCACATCAGAAAACCCCTAAAGTTTGAGGGCACTTGAACTGATAGTTTTGGCTCAAATCATCTCTGATCTTCTTGTAAACACTTTGGCATCCTTCCTATTTGTACATACTTGGTGAATGATGTGAACCAAGAAAGAAAACAAGTATGCTAAAATAATCCTTTCCCCCTGTTGTGCGAGTGAATGAAACAGAGTCTGTCAGAGAGGAGGATATCTGCCAGCACCAGCAGGGTAGTTATTATCTTTGCATATGTTCTTTGCTAAGAAAATCCCTGTTAAGAACTATCATGGTGATACCCGGAATGGTGGATGGAGGCATTTGTGCTGTAACCATTTGCACCCATCTGACTTTTTAATGGTCTCTAAACCATCCTGTGTGAAGAGTGTGCCACCCTTAAAGAGATTAATTGCATGCAGGACAAGACAGGTTTCTTCTGACAACAATGTTCCCAACCAGTTTCCAGTTTGATACTCTCATGAGCAAGACCTACAAGGCATGGTCGATGCTGATAAAAAAAAAACTTGGGCTAGACAACTCACCTCTTGTATAGAATCACAGAATCATTTTGGTTGGGAGAGACCATTAAAGTCATCAACCACCAACCCAACACTGCCAGGAACCCATTAAATACCTCCAAGGATGGTGACTCAAGCATTTCCCTGGCAGCCTGTTCCAGGGCTTGACAATCCTTTCAGTGAAGAAATTATTCCTAACCTCCAATCTAAAACTCCTCTCTGCTTTGGAGAACAAAAGGACTCCTATCTCTTTACAACCTCCATTCTGGTAGTTGTAGAGGATGACTAGGTCTTCCCGAGCCTTCTCTGCTCCAGGTTAAACAGCCCCAGGTCCCTCAGCTGCTCTTCATAAGAATTGTGTTCTAGACCCTTCACCACATACTCCAGCACTTCAACGCCCTTCCTGGAGTGAGGGCCCCAAAACTGAACACAGTATGTGAGGTGTGGCCTCACCAGTGTCAAGTACAGGTGGAAAATCTCTTCCCTGCTCCTGCTGGCCACACTATTCCTGATACACACCAGAATGCTGTCGGCCTTCTTGGCCACCTGCACACACTGCTGGCTCATATTCAGTCAGTAGTCAACCAACAACCCCAGGTCCTTTGCCTCTAGGCAACTTTCCATCTGCCTTGTCCTGAGCCTGCAGCGTTCATGGGATTGTTGCTACTCAAGTGTATGAGACATAACTTGGCCTTGTTGTACCTCATGCCACTGGCCTCAGTGCATTCCCCCAGCCTGTTCAGATCCCTCTGTAGAGCCTCCCTACCTCCTAGCAGATTGACACACCCACCTAACCTGGTGTCATCTACGAACTTACTGAGGGTGCCCTTGATCCCCTCATCCAGATCATTGATAAAGATACTAAAAAAAAACAAACCTCAGTACTGAGCCATGAAGAACAGGGCATCTGTGCTGCATCTGTCTTCTCTTTTCACAAATGCTCACTGGTGAAAAGGACAAGAAAAACAAAGGGCAGTCAAGATCAGTGTGTTTTCTAAACTGCTCCATGTCTTAACAGAGATTAGCAAATGGGCAGCAGGTGAGAAAGAGGGAGGGCGAGAGCAGGCACGTATTTGTGTCTGTTTATTCACATCTGTTCCCAAACCCCTGCTTTTGATTTCACATGAGCACAAACCACAAGCAACTGCTGAAGGCTAGAGGAGGAGCAGCACAAAATTAGTGCATGAGAAATCAAGATCAGCCCTTAATATGGGACAGAGCAGGAGGATTCAGGAACTCACGGGAAACAGCTTGCAAAAAGGGGGAAAAGCAATTCAATTCAATAGTGACAACATTTTCTTAAAAGAGAGAGCAGGATCCCAAAATAAAACTCACACCATTGGTGGTCACCAGTGCTGTGCTTAAACTGTCATCTGTTGAAACTGGCAGCCTGCACGTCATTCAACAGATAAATGCCTTTACCAGAACCCTCCGGACAACGAGAATATACAGCGCACACATTTCAACCAGACCGCTGGGGCTGGGGGAAACTCCGTTGGTGGTCACAGACACCAAAGGATCAGGTATAGGAAACTCTGAGCGGAGCAGACGTATGCTCAGAGGAAAAATAATGAGGAGCAAA
Source organism: Picus viridis (assembly GCA_033816785.1). NCBI lineage: Eukaryota > Metazoa > Chordata > Aves > Piciformes > Picidae > Picus > Picus viridis. Next base: position 7,998,842 of record CM066581.1, read on the forward strand.
CCTTTTTTCCCCTTCTTATCCAACATTTTGGTAATCCTGGCTAATTGCACGGTAATGTAGCCACTCATAAATCTCAGAGTACACACAGATTATGTTTTGTGGCCAAACTGGAAGTGGTCTTTCCTTTCAGGTAGCCACAGAGCCAGACGATTTGCTGTGGGAAAGCAGGACGTACTTTATCTCCTCTCATCCCAGTTGCTTTAAGGAACCACATACAGCCAGAGAAACATTAAACATGCCACGGCGAAGTGTTTTCAACTGCCTGCCATGTGGTGAGTCTCAGAAAAGGGAGAAACGGTGGGGCTTTTCTTCAGGTTGTTGCATGGGCTCAGAAATCCTCAGCCTGTGCAAACATTAAAAGAAATACTCAAAATATTTGATCTGGAAAACACACTCATTTGCTGCAGTGCCTGTGGATTTCTTTAAAAAACACAGGATCTTCTTTTCCCCATTATCCTCTCAAATGTGAAGTGGCATAACGAAGAAGAATTCCAAACAATCCTTGCGTAGCGTTTTCTCATAGGCTATTTACAGCCGTTTCAGTGTATGCATTTCATGTACATTTTGTCTTAGTTTTCAAACAAAAATCTTTCCTGGGGGTAGCTTCATCCAAGTCTCGTCTTCTGCTCCGTTGTTCTTCAACATAATCCATGGAAACAGGCTCATTGCTGGAATCTCCTCCACTCGCATCAGCACTGGCATGAAGTTTCAAGGGCCAGCAATTATGGGCTTTTAATGGGTATTTCTGGGGTGCTGCAGCCCCTGACACTCCTGCAGGAATGTTAAAAGTTTTGGAGAAAGATGATGGAGTGTGTTATGATGGAGTGTGCTATTCCCTGAAGACATTTCTGGGTGACAGTGCAGCTTGAACACTGTCCTTCCTGTGCCTTTGCTGCCATCGCTGTGGCAATCCTCTTTCAGTACATTATCCAGATTTATTACTTATCTTTTCTTCCCCGTTCCTTCTCAACAGGCTGTGACTAGGATTAGCATTTTCTATGCTATCTGCTGTATACACTTGCAAAGGGACCAGAAACCTAACTTTCTTATAGTCAAGGGCAGAGAATCCTCAGCAGGCTATTCACTTTGCACAAGGTATTTTCCCCTCATGTAATGCTGAAGCAAAGTTATTAAAATGTTGCTTCTACAGAATTTTCCAGTTCCTTTTGTTTATTCCTAATCTACATCATCCAGGCCTCCCGCACTTTTGGGTGAGCAGTCAGGTTTTAGTCCAACACATGAATTATCTTCACGTGCCAAAGAAAGCTTAGGAACTGCCCAGTCTATTTCAAAACCTAGAAGAAGTAGGAGGTTGTATCTGGCAGCAGCAATATGCATTAAACAGTCTCAAAGAAAGCCTTGTTATTAAGGAGAGGCAACCCTTTTGGATCAAGAAGGACCAACATAAATCTTCATTCAGAGCTTAAAGCTTACCAAGAACTATGCTGAAATTCAATAAGCTTTATTTCTTTCTTCTTTATCTTTTCCCCCCATAAGCATTTTTTGGTCATATCTCCTAGGTCTCTGAACTTCTACATTTAGCCTCTTAGGAAATAAAAGCCCTCTCTGATTATCCATTGAACTGGATAAAGCAGAATCAAATTAAACTCCCTTTTAGTAATGCATGAGATCATTCCCAAAAATACTTCACTCTTCAAGAGTTAATTTGGGTTGACTTTCCTAAAGCAGACAATCTCTATGCCCCTGCAGGCAAAAGAAGTGGAACAATCCTCCCTGGAAGCATTCAAGAAGATGGCCCCTTCCCTGGAAATATTCAAGGCCAGGATGGATGGGTCCCTGAGCAATCTGCTTAGTGGAAGGTGTCCTTGCCCAGAGGGGCTGGAACTAGATAGTCTTTAAAGTCCCATGTAATGCAAACCATTCTGTGATGCTAGGGTTCTATGATAGATTCTATGCTAGTTTCTACAGAAATTAGCTACATTATAATGTAGCTACACTGGCTACATTAATTTCTAGAACTTGATGTCATTAGCACTTCTCAGGTTGCTGAGAAACTGAGAATTGAGCCCTCAGTTACCCTCCCTCTGTCAAATAGCCCACACGTGATTATAAAACATAACAGTGAGGCAGACCAGACCTGACTGGGCCTTCTTCAAGACACAAAAAACAATTCATTAAATCACTTCCCTCACTGTTCTCCCACTTCCATTTACAGGAGAGGTCTTCCCTCTCCTTCCCATGCAGGAGGTTTGGATGCTGTGTTGGAAAGCTTTCCCCTACCACGCACTGCAAGAAGCTCTCTGGCTAGTTCCTCAAGAAGCTGCCCCTCAGGAAGTGTTCTTAGGGAGAGAGGTGATATGCTGCTTTCAAGGAAAGCTCTTGCTCCTAGAGAAGAAAAGATGAACAATCCAGATGACCGTGTCAAGGAACTGCCAATTCTCTTGGTCCAACCTGCAGTGGTGATGGTGTTAAGATATGGCTCTTAGAATCATATATGACATGGGAAACTCAGTTTTCATTTATTTATAAAGAATTCCCTTCTGACCCTTGGGATTGCAGATACAAGACAATGAAAATAAAACGAAATACAATGAAAATAAAATGAAATACAATGAAAATAAAATAAAAGGCAATGAAAATAAAAGGCAATGAAAATAAAATAAAAGGCAATGACAATAAAAGACAAATAAAAGACAAAATAAAAGACAAATACAATAAAAACAAAATAAAATACAATGAAAATGAAATACAAAACAAAATACAATAAAATAAAATAAAAATTAAAATAAAAGAAAAATAAAGGAATAAAACAAGGCCTAGAACAGCACAGCAAAAGGGCAAAGAAAATCCCCCATAAATTCTTAACAGTTGCATGATTTTTGAACAGTGTAACTTAGAGTCCTTGACTCAAGATCTTGAACTACTTGTTGGTAGCTACATGCATGCTAGGTCAGCTCCCCCACATAAAGCAAGTGTCCTGTGTGTGCTCACCCATGCTTGGGGAGAGCAAGACACCCTCCCACAGCCCCATGCTGGGAAGGAATTGCAGCTGGCTGACTCACCTACCCCTGCAGATGATGAATTGCCAGAGGGAAGTTCTGCTTAGGGAGGTAGGATTTGGGTGCCTTATTTTACTTTATTTTATTCTATTATTTTATTTCAGGGGTATAATCTGAATAGCAGTAGTGATACAAGGGGAAGAAACCCCAACAAAACAACAACATAAAAAGTCCCTTGCCTGTTCCTCCAGCTGTACCAATTTGGCCCACTGAACACCAGTACTGCTCTAAGGAAGCCTTTAGACTGTGGCAGCACAGCCACGCTACCAGTGACAGGCCACAGATGGTGAGTATTGAATTCTCCCACCCAAAGCATTGAGCCTGAAAATATTTTGGGTATTAATCTGCTGTTTTGCTGGCTGCATGGAGAAGAAGGTTGAAGGAGGGAAGAGAAGCATTCATTTGGAGATGGTGCCTCACATCTGCCTACAAATCTGAAACCTATGGAATATTTGGAACCTCTGTATTTGCAAGGCTCTGGAACATGGTTTAAATAATATGCAAATTTAAATATAAAACCCCTGCTGAAGTGTTTGACTGAATGTCCCTTCCCAGAGGTGAGTCCAGCTGGGAATTTCCTTAAGCCCTGGAATGAAGTGAGGTTTCTGATGCAGACAGCCCACAGTGGAGCAACAATGT